>OU744330.1:6976842-11776842 GCA_916610235.2 Lasioglossum morio | reverse complement strand
GAAAAGGAAACATAGAACCGATTTCCTCTCGTGACCGGATTTTCTCGGTAAAAAATTGATTGGACTGCCTGCGGATGACCGATCTAGGAGCATTAGCAGGTTGTGCATGTCGCGCTAGAAAAGAACGAGAACGTAAAGAAGGAGAAAGGGAAAGCGGGAGAGGACACCATTCGGTGTGTTCTGGCAACGAATTTCGGACTCGTGTTGCCCGGCTCAGTTGTTCATGAGAAAGCGCAAGTGTTTACGAGTTTCGTGTGTTGGGTTCAGGTTGGGGCAGTCGTGATGCAGTAGAACATGGCATCCATCATTATTTTCGGCTTTATGGGTCATACTTCACAGCTACCATATCATACCCATTACTAATAAGTAGTTTCTCATTTTCAATTTATTTCTCGATTGCTTCGAAAAATGTATCATTTCTGATTGTACTTCGCCAACTAGTTCTTTCTTTTCCAAAACAGCGTTCCTCCTTCAGACTTTGTTTAACAATTCGCACCAGTGTGAATTTTTCTGATTAATACAAACAATTTGAATACAAATTCTTGCGACGACGTCAGATTTATGGATCTGCTGTGATTTATTAACTGGACAAACGTATCTCGACTTGTGGGATATCATATCACTCTACATCACTGAATGTATCCTTTATTATAGATTGCACTACTTTCCCTCCATCGACGCACGATTACCATCCATTTTTAATCTCTTCCGTGCACTTATTTCGAAAAATTTTCTCGAAACAGTTCGAAATCACAAGTAGATGGTCCGTGACGGCTCTCTTGGATCATTCTCTTGCTTCTCCGAGGAAAGTATCCTTCGATTCTCAATTGACCTATTTGTTTCACTATCGCTGGACTGCAAATTTTATGCATTTATGGCAAAAAACGAGTACGTACAATTCGAAGCAGTGGAGGTATTAAAAAAGAAGGAAGACCATTAGGCTCTCTTCCTCATTGATTCTATATTTGAGGATAATCTTAATACGGGATTTCATGCAAACATTTTTTATTTTAAAGTGTCAAGCAAGAAAGCAAGAGCCTATGGGGGTTAATAGACGTGATTCATTATTGCTATTTACCTCGGCAGAACTTTGCTTCCACATGTTACGAATTTCCATCTTTGATATCTGTTCGCAATCCCGCGAAATTTTCACTCGTTCCTATCGTTCGTCTCGACCAAGGTGATGTGTACTTCGCTTATGAATGACATTTATCGACCCTGTGCGTTCGAGCATGACAATTTTCGTTTTAATTGCGGTGCGGGACGCGTGTGGACAGTGGTGCTACAATCCGAGTGACGCGGCACGGGGCTAATTAAGATCGCCACAAGGATTCCGTGAGGTTGGCGCCAGGAATGATTCTGCGTCGACCATGTGAACGAATCACGCCACTGGGGTGCATTATGCGAGGATTATACAAGATTTTACGTAATCATAATGACACCGTTTAAAGGGGAACAGGAACGAGATTGCGTGGCCTTCATGCATCTCTAGAAGACATTATTTAACGTCGTTCAGTCTGCTCCCTTGCCCGCGATAGTCCGCGAAAGAATATCGAGGGAAAACTGATATTAACCTTACGTCATCCGTGCTCCACAGAACATTCATGGCTCGACTGTGGCATAAGATTCTTGATTACACTAACTCGCGATAAAAAGATTAATCTGGGTAAATTCTGGAATCAGTGAAGCAGTTTCAGTTAACCCTTGCATGGCTTTTGACGATTTTATGGCAGCGACTATAATTCAATCTAATCCTTTTTTATATATTTTTGATAATGTATTATAATTTATTCTTAGATATAACATAAATGATCTTTAGCTTGGCTAATTCTTCATTTTAGTTTTTCTTCTGTTTCAAACGGTACCTACTCAATTTTCTTGTACATGCATATGCAGTCAAACAATAAATATAAACTTTCTTTTACGGACATTATTCGCAACAAATTAGTTCCAATCATGGTAATTGCGAAAGAAATCACGAGGGTTCAAAGTATGTCTATTTATATTCACCAATGGCAATACAATTGTGAAGAGCTATCTCCGCAGATATTAAGATTAATATTCATGACAAAATGATGCGCCATGAGAATTGCAAGAGAGACGTGCACGAACGAAGCTGAAAATTCAGAATTTATTAACATGCCGCGGCTTTACATAAGCTCGCAGTGAAATTGAGTTTGCTAATAGGGTAACTGTACCAGTGAATGAACATTTAAGAAATTGTTCAGGAAGATATTTTTTTTTTTTTTTAAATATGTGAATTAAAGGAATCTCATATATGCTAAATGGCTCCCTATGTTTCATTTGTCAAAAATAAGTGAACACAAATAAAATGAAATTATTATTATTTTTCTTTATTAAACGTTAAATAAAAAATATAGAAAATACCAGTCAATGAATACTACATTCTAGTAATTGAACAATGATGCTCCAATGAATGAACAAAATTGCTAAACAATATTCTCCTATTTATTTAACACTTTAATCACAATTTTATCGCTAGTATGCTGTGCGGCTTAAAATTTGTTGAAATATACAAAAGCGTTCATTTACTGGTGCCCGTTTATTCGCTGGTGCAGTTACCCTACTTGTTAAAATTTTTATTACATGAAAAAAGATAAGGTTGTTATTAGTAGTAATGTATTATCTCAGAAAATCTCTGCCGGCTCGGTTACGAGTTCTCTATTAATGGTCGTTTGGTTATCTCTGTCGGATCTTCGGGTTCGTCTTCGAGAGAACGGTGTCGTTTCCCGTTAGTGGCAACGACCTGATCGCTTTAACGTAAAGTTACATCGTAAGTGTTACAGCACGAGCGTTTACTCGGTTCGCAAATTGTTGTATTCGAAAGACTTCTTTGCGCGTCGCGGATAATGAACGCGGTCCAAAGGCGTCTACCCTCGCAGAGTATGCTAACGAAACGATCGAATTCGAACTATTGTGACTTTCATCTTCAACGAAACGATTACTTTCGCTTTTTTCGGCGCTAACTTTCACTTCGTGACGTCAAAACGCCGGCGTCCGGCGCTGATCTGTCGGCATTTTCAACTGAATACATAAAACATGCTCATCCTACACGTGCCATATCTCGACATCGTCATCGTTTTCTGCCGCATGATCGAACTCTGGAACATTTAACATCATTGCGGACCTGTGATCCTATTACTTGTACCTCGTATTGTCTCGATATTAGTTTACAGACTCTAGTTTTTGTTTCGAATCATTTTTCTATACAATTTTTAATAACGCATTCGTGACATTTTTCTAATTGAAACGATACCAAACACGACACAATTCAAATTGTATTTACTTGTTTGATCCGCCATACTTTACCACCTCGTTTATCCGAACTGAAGATTAAATCGTTGCGATAGCGTTGTTATAACTTCGTAGTTGTACGTTGTATAACTTGTTTTTACAATTAATCATGTTGTGTATGAATGGAACTATTTGCATGTGGAGGATTTAGGTACTATTGGTTCGGATTGGAGATAGGAGTACTATTGGAATCGTGAATTAAACAAGTAAATACGACCCAAATTGTACCGTGTCTGTGTTCATTTTAAACAGGAAAATGTCACGAATACGTCGGCAAAGGTTTCATAGAGAAATCGTTATGACATCAAAAGTTTTGTTACACTCTCTTCCACATAATATCGAGCCATTGATGCACATCAGTAAATAATCATTCCTAACACAAACTGTTTCTTTCCGTGAACATAATCAAGCTGATTAAGTAAAATGAGATACTAAGCGTCGCAGAATAACATTTACTCACATAGGAATATGCGGAGAGTATAGAAAATGTATTACATATAAGTGTATAGTATTCATCATCTACGAAGGTGCTGGTTATGTTTCGTTTCAGCAAGCGAAACATGAAACGTGTACGCTTAGAAAATCACTAACATAATTCTGACATAAAATGGATTCGATAAAAAAAAAGTTGATCCAGTTTTACCGTCAGACGGTTCACTGTTGCACCCCGTGTTTAACCTGTGATTCTGGCTTGTTTGCGGAATAGGGAGAACTCGAATATAATTCTCAGAGGTCTAAGCAGCTAAAGGTTGCTTTTGAGATTTTTCTGGGAAGAGAGTTGCTGTCACCGAGAATGCAGTCACCTTTTGTTATCGTTGTATAACAAACCGGTTAGACGATGCAGTCTGCAAAGGGTGCGAATTGCGCGATGACGTCGGCCACCTACGGCCTACGGTTTCTGGTGGTCGTTTTTATGATCGCGGCTGCGGCGACCTTTTTGCACGTTAATAATTACAGGCCCAGTAAGTGTACATCATCACGCGACTATCGCGACTAGACACGAACTAACAGTCACATCTCACAAGCAGCATAGTCCAACTGTCGATTACCGATCTTTATGAAACTTTTCGCGTTTACAGTTCAGTCAAAACGATTTTACATTTTTATCGGCGGATAAACAAGTTTAGGGGGTGAAATTACCCCTCGAATCGGGGCGGAAGCTCTTCGAGCTCAATATCTCGAAAATTAGTAGACACGGGAAAATATGATCCAAATGAAAATCATTTGGATATATACAGGGTGTCCCAGTTTTTTCCGGCCAAACTTTGCCAGTGTGTTCTACACGCAAAAGTAAGAAAAATATGTTATATGAACATATGCTCTTAAATGTTTTATTAAGGAGTTATAACTAATAATACAAAATGATGTTAGATGCCAATCCTGTATTCGTAATAACGGACGTCATTTTGAAATGTTAACTCGTTAATAAAACGTTAATAAAAAATGTCGATATCAACTACTTCAGCAAGTAAACATAAGACTTTATGTAAACACAAACAGAGATACTCATAATACGTTCGTACGCTGTGTCGACGAAATGCCAGTTCATTATCATTTTGTATTATTAGTTATAACTCTTTAATAAAACATTTAAGAGCATATGTTCATATAACATATTTTTCTTACTTTTGCGTGTAGAACACACTGGCAAAGTTTGGCCGGAAAAAACTGGGACACCCTGTATATAATGAGTAATATGACGAAGGTGAAATTTTAGTGAAATGCCACAGTAGCCAGAAAACTCTATTTTTTAATTAATATTTTCTGCAAACTGCAGTTTCTTTTGTGAAACAAAGGTATTAATGCAAGTATTGGGACCATGTACATATTTCTCCTAACTTTTTCAAATTATTAATAGAAGAAAGAAACTTTTATTTGGCTCCAGTAAGTTGTAATTGGTGCAGATAATTTTTATTTTGCATAAAGTTTCGCAGTCTATTTAGTATATTATTTTGGGGTTCCAGAATACAATTTTTCAAATAGTAAATTGTAGGGTGACATAACTAACTAAAATACTTATTTATTATCATAGAATCTGTGGAGATGGGGTATAAATTAATTAAGTTATTTGGTAATTCTGGCGTAAATTATGATTTTACTCAAATTTCACCTTCACCATATTATTCCTGCTAAAGAACCAAATAATTTTCATTTGCATCATATTTTGTTTAGGCCTGTTATTTTACGAGTTATTGCGCTTAATCGAACCTCTACTCTGAGAGGCTTCATCCCAAACCCTTTATATCCGCCGATGATAGAAAATACGCGTAAAATATAGTTGTGGCTAAACTATAAATGTTGAAAGTTTCATCAAACTCTATGATTGATAGTTGCCCGATGTTTCTTGTCAGTATTCTCTCAAAATTTTTTTTCTCATTCAGAACCAGGGCACGAGGTACACCTGGGAATTAATTCAATTAACACTCAGACTTATTTATTAAGAATAACGATAGCTCCTCTTTTACGTTTATTTACTATAATTTTCTTTCTCTTTATAGAACAAATATTCCTTTCCTGCGAGAGACCATGTCATCACTTGGATTGGCCGATGATTTGCCGAGTGAAACTCACACTCGAGGTGTTCCAGACTCTTAGCAAGTAACGTGACATTTTATTTATATTAAAGCTTGTCATTTCGATGCTTCTTCAACATTTTTAACACTCTCAACTTTTATAACTTCTATAGTACATCTATTCTTATTGCAACACTATATTACTGCGGTAAATTTACTTTTGAAGGAGTAGTTTATTGTTGTTGTTGTCTACTGTTCATTTCGAAAGCGTCATTCTTCGTAAACATTTTAAAAAATAGTTTTCCGTATTTTATTAAAAGAATTTTGCTTCTCGACTTCTCGATTACGCAAAATCAAAATTCTCTGCAACATTTACAACAAACAAGAGCTGAATAGATAATTTTTCTCTAAAGCAGTGTATGTACTGAAATTCTTCAATTCATTTATGCTAATAATTGACAATTTCGACATTGTTCAATATCCGAACAATTAATTGTAAAAATATTTTCAAACAGCCTTCATGAAAACATTTCGAATTTTAGTATCTCCGTCTGAAACCATTCCAATTGGTCTCTAGCAGTGGTCTGGTGTAACTTCTACGAAATAATAAAGCCTTAAATAAATTTGGACATCTCCATTTAGAATCGAAGATCGAGTTAACAACCGTTGAAACAACCGTTACGTAATTTCCCCGCGAGTTGAAACGCGGAAGTCTGTCGAGCGAGCGGGCCATGGCTATAACCAATCGGCTCTGTTTACGGCACGATCGTAACCCATTTAATTTCTTACAAGTAAACTTTTTGTGCAGATCATGTGGCGATTGTCCACAAAACGAGACGGCATGCTTGTCGAATCATTGCGTGTCAGCCGATGGACAGAGACGCGGGATCCTGACGGCCAATCGACAATTACCCGGTCCTACTATTCAGGTAAGTCAAGAGTTCGTAGCAAAACTTTGAAACTGATAGGTCGAGCGACACGAAAGGGGCGTGGAAAACACGAGATACAACCAGTTACAAATTTTTCTTAGATATTATTTCAATTCTCATACACAACTTTGCCTCAAACGGCTCATGTATAACTTCATTGATCTACTTAGAACAGTTGAGAAATACTACTATTGTTCTTATGTATAAATTGTTGGATCATGGATAAGTAAAATTAGAAAGATTAATGGATATCTGTATGTAATTTGCACCTTTTTCTTAAGTCATTGATTTCTATGCGGCTCCTATATCTTGCAATCGATGGAGACAATTTTTATTTTTCATAAAAATCTACATTGATGAATTTTACGTAACTCTATTAGTGCGAAAGTCAAGGACGAGTCTGAACTCACATAGAACCGGAAAGGGTTAATGCAAAATATTTTTCTAGCGATTACGTTGATTATTTACAAACAATCAAATTTTAAAATAATTTATGTCCAGTAGGACGGATTGAAAATATAGTAACAATTGCGAGAATCACGAGTTAACTTGTACACCTAAGTCAGGATCAGTTTGACCTTGGCAAATAGCGTGCCAGTCGGAAACAAGTAATTATCAGGTTAAAGCACCTTTAGCGATTATCGCCGGCATTATTTCATCTCTAAACTGCTTATACTCTTGTTACGTTATATAAAATGTTATTTATGTTTCCTGACAAATCGGCACGGAGCACTGATTCACGATGTCGTGACATAACACTGTCCAACACCAAAATTTTTTTCATATAACTGTTGGGTGGATCTTGTAGAGTTGCTAGAGATGCTTTACAAGATCCACCCAACAGTTATATGAAAAAAAATTTGAAATTTATTGGACAGTGTAATCGAAAGAACCCTAACGTATTTCAAATGTAATTATTTATTAAACTGTGAATCTTCATGCGAAATAAAAATGTTACGCATTGATTATGGAAAGCAGGAATACCATAAAAACTGATTTCGTCCCTTAACAACTTTGCTACATTAAAAGCAACATCAGAGCATTCTTGAACTTTTTAAAACTCTTACTGTTTTATATTTCTCCTAACCAATTTCTTCATACTCGCATAAAAAGTTCCACTGTCAAGTAATTATTAGTACTTAGAAGGTAGTTTCCAGTAATAAAATAAACATTGGCTGAATATCTTTTCACCACGTCATCTGAATAACAACTTGGAAACGTAAATGGTCAATTAAGAGTGATGGCTGCATATTAACAAAAACTTTCGCCGCAGGAACAATTCGCGCGATGTTAATACTCTTTGTAGAATTAGAAAGCGGTGTTTCTATCGGGAAAAACGCTTGGAACATTGATCGCGTTATTTGCGAAACTTTTTCGAACGGTTTGATGGAAGATTGTACGCACATTATATTAAATGCAGATCCACTTGGCGAGCGGATCGAATTTTCCAGATGGAAAACTTGATAGGAGCCATTCGCGTAATGCATATTCTGCTGTGTTCTATACGTTGATGAACACGCGTTACTTACTTTTACCCTGTACATCGACTTACATAATACGAATACGTATTTAAATAACCTGTCACCGATGTTGCAATACTCAAGAATGAGGAATTACATGGTGTACTCCGTTCTAATTTCGTGTACACGTTATAGGCAATTCGTGTTCTCGTGAGTCATATAAAGTACTTTCATTTTTCCTCTTCTGAGGTGTACATTAACTCGTTCACCGGTTAGCTGTTTTGACAGACTTTCTGTTCGGTCAGACCAGGCCCGGGAAACTTGTTCCCCACTGTCGCTTCACTATCAATATTTCATATTACCCCTACCGGAGTTTGCCTCGCGTGGCTACGAGGGTTCTAATCTCACCAATCCTCTCCTACACTCCTCAGAAGTTTGGTGGGGAGAATCCAGAAGTAGGGAGGGGAGTCGTAGCGGGTCGCGAGTCTGATTAAGATTTTTGTCCCCACTCTACTTTCCCCTTCTACAACGGCATTCCCCACGCATACGCCACGGCCAGGTCACGTGACTCGTCTAGCCTCTGTCAGTGCCCGGTACTGACAGAGAAAGGGTAACTTCTTCCCTTCAATTCGTGCTCTCTCTCTTCATTTGGCCACTCTGGCCGCAAGTTGCCCAGGCCTTATTTAAATAATATTAAGTAATTAGTATTATTATAATTAGATACCCCTAATCCCTAGTATCCTAGTACCTAGTATAAGTATAATTTTCTTCTTCTCTATCCCTAACGATTTCCCAGTGGAGAATGAAAACTTATACTTATTAAGTTGGCACGAAAGTTTGTAGTGTTTTTATATAAAAATTCAAAGATAAAATTAAGATATTTCTTCATAGGTTTATTGAATAACATAAGTCACTTAAAAAACGGCAAAAGGAAAATATGTTATTGAACAAATCAATGTATATATGTAATGGAATATTTGGTCCCCTCAGGGTTTCAAATCCCGTTTCACACTTCTCATTTCTACCAACACTCTCTCCCTATCTCGCCTATTTCAGCGGGACCTACTTTTTATTACGGTGGGTTCCGAACCACCTTGGGCACCACAGGTTTTTAAAGTAGCACATTAAATATTTCCAGAGGGTGCCGGGCGCGGGATTCGAATTCGCGATCGCCTAGTCGCAATCGTGAGCTCTATCCACTGACCCACTGCGCGCCCAAAATCAATGTATATATACTCCTAATTTCAGCCAACAACCGTAGTCCCGTTGAAAGTTAAGCAACGTGGAACGTGAACGGCACTAGGATGGGTGACCGTCTGGTAAAAAACCGGAAAGTGACCCACCCGGGGTGTTTTTCACGTGTTGTTGGAAAAAGGTGGTTCGGAACCCACCATAAACAGTAGGTCCCGCTGAAAAGGCGATGGTGAGAGTGGAAAGAGGGAGAGGATTGGTAAATGAATTTGAAACCCTGAGGGGACCAAATATCATGTTACATATTACTCCTAATTTCATCTTTGAGTTCTAATTTAAAAACGCTACGAACTTTCGTTCCAATCCCAATATTATTGAAACCTAGTGTAACGTGTAAAAATAATGTTATTGAAATGTTGCCGACCAGTTAGTTTTCAAGGCTTTGACACGAGCCAGATAAGTTGTCAACAAACGTGTTAAAAAAGTGGAAGATTATGAGCTTCATCGAATGAAATTCTATGTGTACAGGTAAATCGTCTTTTCGAGTTATGCACTGGTGTGCTGAAGTTCCTTCAGCAGCTTTCTCTTTCGTTTTGTCAGGCTTATGTACGAGCGATGCTTTAGAGTGTGTTCGCAGGCAGGTTGTTGTAATAGCGAGATATGCTCATTTGACACCAATTGCCAACGACAAGCTCTTTTGCCATTCAGGTTTGTGAAAACGACATCTTGGTGGTGGACGTGATTAATCGGCTTCCGGGTAAAGCAGCTGCGATGCACTGGCGCGGTCAATCGCAAGTCGAGACACCGTACATGGACGGAGCACCTCTGATCACACAATGCCCGATACCGAGTTACACTACTTTCCAGTATAAATTCCGGGCTTCAGTCGCTGGAACGCATCTTTGGCATGCTCACGCTGGTAATTCACAATCTACATTTATATCTCAGTATCTGTAACCACCAATTCAAATATCAAACTTTTATCACATATTACCCTTTCCGACATAAGGTTAATATTTTTTTTTTTTATGGGGAATCACAGATTCCATCGATGAACCTACAAATCCACTTACATAGAATCATGTCTCCCTTGAAACCATACAACTTTTGCTGGAAATATTTTTCGATGTCAGGCATCGAAATTACGTGGTACTACTCCAATTAAAATGTCACCCTTTTCTTAGAAGGTTAATAATTTTTTATGGTACTACTCCAATTAAAATGTCACCCTTTTCTTAGAAGGTTAATAATTTTTTATGGGCAACTACTTCGATTGCTCTACTAAAAACGACATTGTTGCATTGAAAAAGTTGAACGTGACCTTCAATAGAATCATATCTCCATTGAAACCACACAACTTTTGTTCTTTTTTTTAATATTTCGATATCGTTTATAAGTTTAGAGATATTCGAATGGAACACCCAATACATACTTGATGAATCGTAAGATTAATTTGACGTGATGAAATCACTTTAACAGAAACACATCTCCACATCTAATGTGTCTCTTCTGATACCATTCAACCTTACGTGAAACATTTTTTAATAACAATAGTCGTGTACATCGGAATGGAAATATGTGGTGACCTACCCTGTGTAAAATTTTTTGTACTGATCATAAGCATTCGCTTTTCTGACGTGTATTATGGTTTATAGGCGAAGACGTGCCCAGTTACCGTCATTTATAAATTGTACAGAATTCGTGAGAGAAGAACTCCACGCTGATTACTTTTCAGGGGCGGACGTTACGAACGGAGTATTCGGCGCGTTGATCGTGAAACAAGCGGATATTCGAGACCCGCACCGTCCCCTCTTCGATATCGATGATCCGAAACACGTGGTCCTGGTGACCCAATGGCTGCATACAGCTGAGACCACGTTCAACCAAGGTTATACGAAGCCAGCGATGCTTCTGATCAACGGGAGAGGACGTCAGCCAAACGGACCGAGTGTTCCGTTTACAACGTTCACCGTCATCCCCGGCCGTCGGCACAGGTTCCGTTTGGCGAATGCTGGTGGTGCTGGAACCTGTCCAATAACTATTTCAATCGATGCTCACCCCCTTCTGTTGATTGCCCTCGATGGGCACCCGGTGGACCCAAGGCAACTTACATCGATTACTCTGGCTACAGGTATGCCTACACAAGCTCATCCATTTAGGGGAGTATTTTATTTAATTCATCCAACTTGGCAGAGAAACTGAAGTAGTTTGGTCCATTTATAAAAATGTTATTCCGATGTAAATTGTAACTGGAATTAAAAGAGACTCTAAGTGTCAAAATAGCAAACTAATCGTCTAACAAATAACTAATCGTCAAGAAACTTCCAGCCTTGTTTCATTGAAAAACCAATTTTTGAACAAATGGCACTTACAGCCCTTTAAAAAAACTGGAGTTTCTAGTTGCGTTTTTTCAAGGTTTAAATAGGGTTTGTTATTCCGATATAAATTGTAACTGGAATTAAAAGAGGCTCTAAGTGTCAAAATAACAAACTAATCGTCTAACAAATAACTAATCGTCAAGAAACTTCCAGCCTTCTTTCATTGAAAAACCAATTTTTGAACAAATGGCATTTACAGCCCTTTAAAAAAAACTGGAGTTTCTAGTTGCGTTTTTTCAAGGTTTAAATAGGGTTTGAAGTGGAATTTAATGAATTCTTCATAAGAACACGTGTTAAAATGTGCAAAATTTAAGTTGCTATAAATATTAAACGGTGTAGTGAATCGAACCCAAACTTTTGTAATTGCATTAATTTAGTAAGAATTATATCTTGTCAAATTTTCAAAGATTTTATTCTTAAAAGAGGCTCTAAGTGTCAAAATAACAAACTAATCGTCTAACAAATAACTAATCGTTAAGAAACTTCCAGCCTTGTTTCATTGAAAAACCAATTTTTGAACAAATGGCACTTACAGCCCTTTAAAAAAAACTGGAGTTTCTAGTTGCGTTTTTTCAAGGTTTAAATAGGGTTTGAAGTGGAATTTAATGAATTCTCCATAAGAACACGTGTTAAAATGTGCAAATTTTAAGTTGCTATAAATATTAAACGGTCTAGTGAATCGAATCCAAACTTTGGTAATTGCATTAATTTAGTAAGAATTATATCTTGTCAAATTTTCAAAGATTTTATTCTTAAAAGAGGCTCTAAGTGTCAAAATAACAAACTAATCGTCTAACAAATAACTAATCGTCAAGAAACTTCCAGCCTTGTTTCATTGAAAAACCAATTTTTGAACAAATGGCACTTACAGCCCTTTAAAAAAAACTGGAGTTTCTAGTTGCGTTTTTTCAAGGTTTAAATAGGGTTTGAAGTGGAATTTAATGAATTCTCCATAAGAACACGTGTTAAAATGTGCAAATTTTAAGTTGCTATAAATATTAAACGGTCTAGTGAATCGAATCCAAACTTTGGTAATTGCATTAATTTAGTAAGAATTATATCTTGTCAAATTTTCAAAGATTTTATTCTTAAAAGTGGCTCTAAGTGTCAAAATAACAAACTAATCGTCTAACAAATAACTAATCGTCAAGAAACTTCCAGCCTTGTTTCATTGAAAAACCAATTTTTGAACAAATGGCACTTACAGCCCTTTAAAAAAACTGGAGTTTCTAGTTGCGTTTTTTCAAGGTTTAAGCAGGGTTTGAATTGGAATTTAATGAATCCTCCATAAGAACACGTGTTACAATGTGCAAACTTTAAGTTGCTATAAATATTAAACGGGTGTAGTGAATCGAACCCAAACTTTGGTAATTGCATTGATTTAGTAAGAATTATATCTTGTCAAATTTTCAAAGATTTTATTGCGTTTTTATATACCTCCAGAGCATCCTTAATGAAATCGTTACTGTTTATTGTCTCCGCAGGTGAAAGGGCAGACTTCATCTTGAAAGCGAACAAGCGCGTCGCTTCATATTGGATAAACGTGCACACATCGAAGGAATGCGGGCCCAGTCCTATAAACGGTGCTGCGATTTTGAAGTACACGGGAAGCTCGAGCGAAGAGCCGCTATCTGCGTCGGAAATTATCGATCAGATCGAGGAAGAGCAGACGGCGACGAAACGGCTCGCTATGACAACGAATCCGGTCGAGAAATGCGGAAATCCCGAGAGTCTTTGCGTCACAGATTTAAAGGCGTTGCGGAAGATACCGAATTCTCTCTCTGCGCCGAAGATGGACGTCACGATACACTTGCCGATAAATTACAAGCTTCAAACAAATTACATAATTGGTACGTTACCGATCTGTTGAATATTTGATTACCTTGCATGACCACTTACGTCGTCACGTTCGCATCTACTGAATGTTCGTCAATCATCTCGTTTTACTTTCACTACTATATTTATTAGTTTCTTTAACAATTATTGTTGCTGTTTAATTGGAGTCTGTGGTGTAACGGTCGTTTGCCGGGATGCAGGCTGATTGCTCAAATCTATTCGAAGATATGTAATTATTTTCTGTCGATAGCTCTGGAACAGGTTGTTCTAGTAATTCGATCAAATTATATCTGGCTCGTAATTTGCGAAAACAAAATTAATGAAGAAAATCGCCCTATTATATTTTTAAACCGAAATAATCATAAAGTTCGAGTTCTTAAATCTTGTTTAGTTCGTTTATCCAACCATAATGATCTAATACGTATCTGTTCTAATAATTACCATGCGTTCGAACACAAAATGGTTTCATTTTTCTGAGACGGAGTTTAAATTCGAAGAATACCGGGTTTATTTGTATTTTCACCTACTGATCGTCCACCAGAAGAAGGCAGTGAGAAACTTGTAGGGACCACGTGATATCCCTACTCCGCGTTATAGGTCTTTCGCTATAAGCGTATGAGTGGAGTTTCGCATATCCCCCTGCGCTCCACTGTCGAAATCACTGCCATTTCCTGATGGACGTACTTAAATGTATTTATACTATTGTAATCTGGATACTGTTCCTTATACGTGTAATAATTAATTTATACATTAATAATTAAGTTATATGACCCCGTTTTTTAACTTCCCGATTTATAGGGAAGTTATTGTAATTATTATTTTAGTAATTGAATTACCGACAGCCGTGTCGTCGACTTTATATGTATACTTAACTGGGGTATTATGCAATCGTAAAAATAGGAAATTTAAGGGGTCAATGGCGACTTAGATTTATCTTTTATCTAACACTTTCGACTACTGAAAGCCCCCATCTTTGAATTATGCAATCGTAAAAATAGGAAGTTGGGAAAAACTGCAATCTAGATTTATCTTTTATTTAGCGCTTTCGATTACTAAAGGACCCCATCTTTGCATTATCGAGAAATGAGAAGACAGTCACCCTCGAAAGTCTTATTTTTACGTATGCTACGTACATTACGTTTACTGCGACAACAACATCCTGCCGAATAATACAAATTATGTCTCGAAAACATAAAAATAGGAGTTTTGAGGGCGATTGCGACCTAGATTGATATTTTATCTAGCGCTTTCGACTACTGAAAACCCCCATCTTTGAATTATGCAATCGTAAAAATAGGAAATTGGGGAAAACTGCAATCTAAATTTAACTTTTATTTAGCGCTTTCGATTACTAAAAGACCCCATATTTGCATTCTCGAGAAATGAGAAAGTAGTCACCCCCAAAATTCTTATTTTTACGTATGCTACGTAAATTACGTTTACTGCGACAACTACATACTGCCGAATAATACAAATTATATCTCGAAAACATAAAAATAGGAGTTTTGAGGGCGATTGCGGCCTAGATTGTTCTTTTATCTAGCGCTTTCGACTACTGAAAAATCCCATCTTTGCATTATCGAGAAATGAGAAGGTGCATCCCGCACTCTTGCAATCCTGGAGACGAAAGTCTACCCCCTTAACGGGAACGTGTTTGAGGAAATATTTTTCATGCTCATTTTCAGGCGACACCGGAGTAGAAACAAGAGTACTTAACGTGAACAACGTTACCTTCACGTATCCCTCGTCGCCTCTGTTGACTCAAGGCGATGATGTCTCCAAAGAAAATCTGTGTCTCTACGACGCCGACAATGACTTCAACAACGAAAATAAGGGAACATCATTGTCATCGCAGCCAAGCTGCCGGCTCGGTAATGGCAACGTGGGTAGCACGTGCGAGTGTGTTCACGTGAGACACATACCGCTCGGAGCGACCGTGGAAATTATTCTTCTCGATCAAGGTAACCAGTACTCAAACAGAACAAATTATAGAAACGTTACTTATATCTTTCAATTTTTAATCGGTCAGTAAACACAATATCAATCCAGTGACAAATCTCTTTTTCTCTTTTTAAAGAACATTTTATCAACACGACTATTTACCATGAATTATGTCATGTTTGTGCTCGTTTTAATCCGAGAAAAGATAGTTAAAACGAAAGAATGTTCGTCACTGGATAAATATTGTCTTACCGATGTATCTAATTCGATAACTGCTGCTACACTGGTCTGTTCACTCGATGTTTTTCGAAAGAAGATAGCTGTTTTCCATCAACTCACTTTCATCATGTTTGAAGTCATAATAGTGGGGTGGACAGCTATTTTCTTTCGGAAAACAGATGACAGGTGGTCCCACATTCGGAAGAGAAGCATCCTGCAATATTAATACTTCATCTTTCTTGATGCCTGACTATCCACAGCCCTTTGATGACAGCTTGACTCACGATTCCCTTAGGGTGTCTAGGACTCTTGGTCCTTGGCAATCCTTCAAGTCTTCATCCTTTCTTCTTCTCATTGCTGAACACCTAATGGTACAATACTATTGCAGACCTCGTTACAATTTCTGTTGCAATCTTTTGTTTTGTAACATTATTCCTCTTAATTTAGCATGAGATTTGAAATTCTATTGTTGCTAGATGAAATCCTTGAATTGGCTAATGTACCATGTTTCACATAATTGATCAGACTGACTTCTTTTTAAATCCAACCAAATGTTTTTTAAATAAATTCAATAGAATTTTTGAAGCAGCAGTGCACTTGACCAATTTTAAAAATGAAGAAAGGTCCTGAGTATATTATTCAATCAGTCCCTGGCCTGTTAGTTAAAACATTTCCGGAAATCAACATTAATATTTAAGATTGACTACATAGAAAATAAATTACGTGTCTTCTGGAATCACGTCACTGTACCCAGAAGCGAACGTGTCATCTTTAAGAGACCTCATATGTGTAACGTTCTACGGCTTCGTCTGTGATGAAACGAAAGGAGAAATTAGATTTTCAATTACCACCGCGGTAAACACGCAATTTTCAACAATCACTGCTCTGTCGATGCAACGCTGCGCTAGACTTCAGGAGCACCTGTGAGAATCTAAATGAACCATTCAATCGCACTCGGTTTATTCCACGTGCAGATCCGACTGCGATTTTCAAAATTAACTAACCATTTTTTCGAATAATTTTATTATTCTTTTTTATGTTTTACAAAAAATTATATCCAATAACAAAAGGATTATGTCTAATAACCAAAGGATATAAATGGATTATGTCCAACAACAAAAGCATATAAAAGGATTATGTTTAATCACAAAAGCATATAAAAGGATTATGTCTAATAACAAAAGGATATAAATGGATTATGTCCAACAACAAAAGCATATAAAAGGATTATGTTTAATCACAAAAGCATATAAAAGGATTATGTCTAATAACAAAACGATATAAAAGGATTATGTCGAATAACAAAAGGATATAAATGGATTATGTCTAACAACAAAAGGATATAAAAGGATTATGTCTAATACCAAAAACATAAAAAGGATTATGTCTAACAACAAAAGGATATAAAAGGATTATGTTTAATCACAAAAGCATATAAAAGGATTATGTCTAACAACAAAACGATATAAAAGGATTATGTCTAATAACAAGTAGAACAGTTTTGTTTTCTTCAGGAGAATGAAACAGGTTTCTCAGGACTGTTTTATATTTTTGTAAATCACACTTTTACAACTTACGTCACTTCTGCTACGCCCCTTCTGTCGTTTAAACGTTTATTCTTTGTTGTTTCGAATCTTAACGTTAAACTATATATTCTTAATTATACACGTCTATGTCCTCGTAAATCCTCTTAATTATAAAGCCTCGTTAGTTCCAAAACAATTTAGAAAAGTCTCATATCGCAGTCGTGTAACCTTGTTAGAGTGTAACCTTGCGTTAAGGATCTTGATCTATATTCAAGCTGCTCGTACAGCCCGGGAACATTGATCTTTATTTCAACTCCGAGAGTTACTTCTCAGAATAAACACGATACGATCTCATAAAAAAAGCCATTTGAAGGCGTAACAAGCTTCATGTTATCCTCTATCTAATATTCCATCTCCTAATTTACTCCATGTTTTCACCGATTAATATTTCACCTTAAAAGCTTCGACGACCTATCTGAAGAAACATCTCATGCGTGAACTAGAATATTTACATGTTTAGTTTATTGTTTCATCTTCACATTTCTAACTACGCTGCCGTCTTCTTCTATCATACTTTCGTTTTTTAAAAAGTTTTATGACCGAGTCACGCTTTCCTTTTTACAAAATAGTTATCAAATAAAATTGAAAGAACATTTCTTTTGTAGAATATACATTAAAATTATGATTCTGTTTATTCGCTAATCTTCTTATTGGACTCAATATAAGTAGATAATAATTTGTACCTGCTTATAAAAGATTAGTCTGAGTCGTAATAGACCCAACTACTGCCACCGGAGGGTTAAAATACTAAATAATAATAAATAAATTAAGAAATCATTAATAAAGCTAATAAATTTAGTGTACAAAATTTAATTTAGGTGCAGTATGATTATGTATTATACGCAGTATGATTTTGCACATATTGTTTGCAGTTTTTCATAGTCTTTAACGGACGCCAAACAGATATAAAAACATTTTTAACAATACTGTATGAAATATTACGTGTTGTTCAAGGTGGTCTCGACGATCTAGTGTATCATTTGCACGGGTACACTTTCTACGTGGTAGGCGCGCGGAAATTCGGACGCAGCGTGAGTTTGCAAGAAATGATAAATCTGGACAACAAGGGACAGCTGTTCTCTCGAAATTTGGACTGTGCGGTAGCTAAGGACACAGTGGTCGTACCAAAATTCAGTGCTGTGGCTATTCGATTCAAAGCAGATAATCCAGGTAAAATTCCCACCACAATTATCCAAATTGTTCAATTATTTATAGCTGCGTTGTTATACAATAGCTTTCAATCTCTGAAAACTTTCAACTAATTTCTAGAATCCTCTTAGTCCTCTAAAAGTCGTGAAACGATCGAATATCTAAAGAGCAAAGCATTTTTAAGGAAATGTTAACACCAAAAATTTGTTCATCCTTGAATCAAGGGATGAAATGGAAACTTTTTGAAATGGAACACTCCGATTTTTATTATGTACTGTCAGAGCTTTTCCAAAACATTAGTCGATGATCTTTTTTTGGTAGAAATTTTCTGAGTTACGACTTTTCAAAAATTCGCGGTCGAATAACTTTGATCACCATGAATAGTTCTGTTATTTGTAATAATATAACAAAATTATACATTCGGAGATTTCAAGTTCAACTTGATTTCTTTAAATGGAATCACCTACCTTTTACATCGTGAATCGATAGAGTATCAAGTTCTGCGTGAAACTGCATTGACCGTAACAAAACCTAATAATTAACGAGATTTAACATAGGTTACTGGATGCTGCGAGATGAGCACGCTACTGATTGGACTCGCGGTTTGGACGTGATTCTTAAAGTTGGAGAGACGAACGATGTAGTACCAGCTCCAGAAGACTTCCCGAGGTGTGGATCTTTCGTTGGCCCGGACTATTTTCTCATATAGACTGCTGAAGACTACTGTATAGGCTACTTAAGACGCGTTTGTATATATGGTTGTAAATAGATACATGGAGACTGAAAGTATGTACGCATTGGTAAACATTTCATTACTGCTTGATTTTTTCTAATAAATGAACGTTCATATCATATTTTTCCATTTATCATTTATTAGTGTTGTAACGAAATTGTGGTATGCGTATTTGTGATTCAATTGAGCATTTTCGAAAATCGGAAACGGATTTAGAAATGGTTAGACTGCAATAAACTTGTTTATAAATAAATACTACCGTAACCCTCTATTTTCCCATTGCCTTTGTTTTAGAAAACTAAAAAAAATTATTCCTTTTTAGTGCATTTTAATATAAGTGTAGTTCTTAAAAAGTTTTTTTTATATATTTTATTTTAGATTTTATTTTAGTGCGTATTTATTAAGGTCCGAGTTCAATTCCCGCTGAGATACTCTGCTGAGATTTTTTTATATCCTAAACGCACAGTTTTTTAAAAAAAATTTGTTTAATATTGCATTGTCATGTAGTTCTGAGTTATGTTTAAAGTTTCAAGTCTCTAGCTCATCGGAAAGTGGTTTAAAATTCGATTACAAGATTTAATGCAACACGGCAAGCTACTATAAGCGTGGTAGAAACCTTGCGAATCACTGTAGGTGAAACTCGTGTGAACTGTACAAAATTCGCGCGGCCTTTAACTCAATGAAATTGCCCGAGCTGTCCTCCGACCTTTGCTATGAAATGATTAATAAGAAACAAAGGAACCCGGTTGGTGCCGTGGTTCATTTCGTCTGCAACGTCACGTTCCAACTGCCCGTCCGACTGCATATAACCGTAATTGCGGCAACGCTCGATGCTGGCGTGAATAAATTGGCAAGGATCGGGCTGGCGGCGTGAGGCCTTGACAGCGATGTCCTGCCTGACCGCCCTCTACAATCAGACAGTGACCTTGCTCTCCGTCCCACAGGAAATACTTCTTCTGCAGCACAAAGTCTTTCAGGAGTATGCCAAAATCACCGTTGGACCGGACTTTATACACACGTTGCCGTCCTTCTTGATCATGGCAGCGTTGACAATTGCTCTATGGAGAAGTCCACCGTCCTTCAACAACTTAGACCATCTGATGGGCACGTGGATTTACAAATTTCTCCAGGTACCATGATTTCCAGGTTCCAGACTATAGTGTACGCTCGTTCCCTGAACGTTCTATCGTATTAGATGGACAAATTAATCCCTTGCATCACAGTTACTGTGAGTAGAAATTGTTTCTCGTTCATAATTTCCTAGAAGAGGAACATTTAAATCTGTTGTGTACGTTTTCCAATGGTTATACATTGACAACGACAAAATTTTAGTTCGGTTTGTAGGAGTCTAACATATACACTACCGTTCAAATTTATGTGGACACTTTCTTAATTCTTATAACTACCTGAAGAAAGTTGTGATATCTTTGGTAAATGATTACCTTGTATATATTCCAGTTCGTAGAATGTTAGAGAACATATTTTACTGATAATTCATTAAATATCTCACCGGTAATAATACAACATAATTATACCCTCTTTTCATCTAGATATCCACCGCGTGGCTATTAACTTTTAACAATAATTTATACTTATTTGAGATCGTAGAGAAAGTAGTCTCGTAGCAACAAATTATTAGAAAGTAAGAAATACTAACTCTTGTTATCTTCAGGTAATAACATCTCAGTTTGTTGCTTTTCATTGCAGCACATGAATCATTTAAATAGCTGCATTGTATGCGTTGGATATACACGTTCGATCATACTCTTTGCGATAATGTTCATGTATAACCTTTAATTTTTGTGAATTCGAAGTTTCACTTCGTGTACCAGCAGGTTTTCTCTCGAATGTATTTAGATGATCGATATCAGTATCTGCAGAAGACGAAGATGAACGTGACGTCTCGGTGAACACGATCGCTATCATCTTTTCATACTTATTCTCATTTCTATTGACTTTTCCGCCACAGTTCGTATATTTATATTTTATGTGGTGATTAGCGATTAGCTTTAGCTTGCTCGGTAATATTCAAATAATTTGTGCTGAAATTTTATCCGTCAATAACGGCAAAGATATACTTTTTAAAATTATTAACAATAGAATTAAAACATATAGAAGGTGTCTCGAAAATCTTTATTTTACAAGAAGATTCACAGTCTAGTTGTCAACTATTGTCATCTAACTTCGTGATCCTTGGAAATACTAATTGCAATATAGTGAGTGAAGAAAGTCTCCTCAAGCAAACTGTATTCCAACAAAAACATCCTGTAAATAGGAGCCAAGTC
The DNA here is from genome assembly GCA_916610235.2 of Lasioglossum morio. Taxonomy (NCBI): domain Eukaryota; kingdom Metazoa; phylum Arthropoda; class Insecta; order Hymenoptera; family Halictidae; genus Lasioglossum; species Lasioglossum morio. The sequence continues at coordinate 11,755,307 of OU744330.1, read as the reverse complement.
CCTATGGCTGTAAAAAGTTGTGAGATCAAACAAAATACGGCTAAGTTCGTTAGCTTAGAAATACGTTTTGCAATGCTGAAAAAAGCGTTTGTAAAAATTAGTTTAAAAGAACGCTATTTAATTTTTAAAGAGTTACATGGAGGACTAAATTATTCAAACTTCGCCGTTACTTTTTAATCCAATGGCCATAAAAGGTGTTCCATGTAACTCTTTAAAAATTGAATAGCGTTCTTTTAAACTAATTTTTACAAACGCCTTTTCCAGTATTGCAAGAGGTATTTTTAAGCTAACGAACTTGGTTGTATTTTGTTTGATCTCACAACTTTTTACGGTCATAGTTACTTGGCTCCTGTTTACAGGATGTTTTTCTTGGGATTTCATCAATTTTTGTTTATTGTTTTTTTCATCAGTATTTGTTGCGACTTCGAAGCTAATAAAACGTATACTTATGTATGTTATGCTGCTATTTTCTACCTTACGTACCTATTTCGTATGTTTTTTTTCAATACAACCCCTTTAAGGTGTAAAATTTCAAACTTTAATAATTATTCTTTTGAGTGTTTGTTATGGTGGACCCACGTACCAAATTTCAAGCTTGTAGGTCAATGGGGAGTACCTAAAAAGTTTTGATGATCTGTCACTCAGTCAGTCAGTCAGTCAGTCAGTCAGTCAGTCAGTGATAAAAGCGATTTTTGAGGTCCTATATCTCGGAACCAACTAATGTTGGAAGATTAATGTTTCGTCAATATTGAGACATGATAGCATTTAAGAAGTGTGCGAAATTACATTTCTCCATCTGCCTCCAGTGCCGAGTTTTAAGCCTCTAAAAAACGGCTAAGTTGTTTCGTGTAAAAGGAGGTAGTGTGAGAACTTGGCTGGTGCCCTACCGTGCACCTAGATCTAATAGTACAGGAAAAGAAGAAATTCTTCTTAGCAACTTCGGCTCGTATCGTTTTATGTAGTGTCTTATAACAGTGTCGCGGATTGTAATTCGTAAGCGAAGTTGCTTTCAAGGTAACATCTGGTACGTTCGTGGTTGAAGGTCTCGATCGGCTGGGTCGTCGCTATCACGGGTTTATGGTTCTGGCTGATTCTTCAAAGGTTGCTCTATTGCTACATCTGGAACTACTGGACCTGCGTGAGTAGAACTTCCACGAGCTTTTCAAAGCAATTTCATTTTAAGTACTTTATTTTAATTTATCTTTCTAATTGATCGAATATTATTTCTGAATATATCAGCGGAGATTTGTAAAAAAAGATTCGCATAAACGACCTTGACCTTGATTTTCAAGGTCAACATTCCTTTCCCTTGCATCATATAGTACTTTTAACGAGGAACAAAAGTATATTATTTCAAATAATTTTCATGCAGAAAACCTTAAATAATTTGTTTCACTTTAACACTAGGTTTACGGAGCTCTAGAAATAACTATTTCACATTATTTTATAAACATAACAAGTCTATCCAAATTTTTGGTCATCTTTCCAATAATATAAACCGAAAGAAAGAAATTCTAGGTTTACGGTGGTATAGATCTACTATTTCACATTATTTTGTGAACATTACAAGAATATGCCTATGTAAATTTTTGGCTATTATTCTAATAGTATATACCCAAAGAAATAAATTTAGTAAATAGTTCCTTAGGGAAGCATCTTTACAATCGTAATAATCGCAAATTAAGAATGTTAGAACCCGTCATTTTGACGGGTCCCGTAAACCTAGTGTTAATAAATGTTGTTCTGATATGGTTTAAACAATTACGTCGGTCCCTGTACATAATTTGCAAATAAAAACTTTAATTTCAGACTCATCTGAGAATGAAGGATATCAGTTATGACAGTAGTTGGAATGATCACGTAACTTTAAAAAATTTCATTTCCCACAGGAGTCTGAGTATCGTGACATTTCCTATCAGTGGTGGCAACGCGTTTGGTCTTCGTATTATCCTTCGCCGTTGAAGCCGCCAATGGTGTCAGCTGATTTTATCAGTTGGATCGCATCTATGTCAATCGCGATATCCACTTTAGGTTGCACGATCTCGACGAATCCAGTTCGATATGCTGTCAAAACTTTCTGGACTGGAAACGCGGCTGCTTTGGAGAGGCTGAAGTACTATGCCAAGTGTCTTCTTAAAAGGTTACTATGCAGTTCTCGATCATCGATTATACGCGATTTTCGACTAGACGTTCAATGTATTATTATTCGCTGATCTAACCGAATCGCACGATTTCATTTTATCAAATATTATTAGATTTTCATTATCAGATTAAAGTCCTCCCAGTCTATTTATCGTCACGAACAAGAACAAATAATACAACAAATTGGCAATCGGAACAAAAACAATAGAATTTCACTTGGACAAATTTCTACTTAATATCAAACACCAAGAAAATGTGTGAGATTATCCAAAACTGAACTAGGTCTTTCGTCTACTATCAAGAAAATAAAAATATCGAACATTTCTTTTTCACGTCATCGGTAAACTAATTGTCCTATCCTCTAAAAAGAAATCCGAATCGCAAAGTCCATTATTCAAAAAGTTAGAATGTTATTTCGGCCGACTGTGGTTGAAAATTAAAACTTTTCTATGAATGGATCAAACGATTTCAGTTTCTCTGTAAGGCTAGAAGAATTAGTTTAGTGAATGACGTCTTATAAGTATGTTGAAAAAATGCGTTTGGTCGGAATTGTGAAAAACAATAGTAAAAATTGATTTTCACAAGTGTTTTAGCTGGGCTAATACTAAATTCTCCTAGCCTTACAAAGAAATTCAAATCGTTTGGTCCATTCATAAAATAATTATTCTGATTGAAAGTGTGTGTGATCAGTAGACTGCGGATTTTATAAATGATTGGGTGTAGTTTAAAATAGCAAAAGTATTAGAAAAATTTAAACATACCATCACGTTATTCTCGACCTACTAACCATAATAGAGAAGAAAATAAATTTCTAATTCACTCCAATTTGTTGCAATTCAAGTAAGAAATTTTTATTTTGCACTAGCTGACCTGATAGACGTTGTCCCGTCCAAATTTCAATTTGTGATCGTTTTAATTACGCATATCCATCGTTCGAATCGTGAGTTATGGTCTTGAGGTCATACAAGAATCCCATAGAAAAAATCACTTTCATTTTTTCCCGAACTGTCCATTTCTCCGGGCAACTGTTCCCATTTTCCTTTCCCTAAAAATCAAATCGGTCCAGCCGTACTCAAACGATGCGCTTACCAACGAACAACATTTAATTTTTATTTATATAGATAGATGGATAGATAGATAAAGATCCGCCTGCTAGAAGTTAGCCCCGCACTTGTTAAATTAAACAATTTCAAAGTTGTGCTGAATTGTGCTATGTTTGTGCTAGGCTAGCACAACTCAGATATGCAATATTACTATGTTCGGATGACCAGAAAGACCAAAAATGATAGAGTACCTTAGCGCGAAGGGCAGCGCACAAAAGTAAAGTGCCCTTTATATCGTTGTGTTGGAGAAATTAAAAGTTGTGCTGACTTGTGCTAGGCTAGCACAACTCAAATATACGATTATATGCTGTTTGGATAACTTTTTCTTACCTTAACGTTAATTACATGTCGAAATCGATTTTTCACTATAACTTCTTTATTTATAATTTTTTTAAAATAATACTTTAGCACAATCTTAGCAGAACCTAGCACAACTTAGCACAATTGAGAAAATTGAAAAAAATGAAAAGTGGGGGGCTACTCAAAAAATCGATTTTTTCAATTTTTCATCTTATTTTTCATATTGTAGTTATAATATTCGAGCACAATATAGCACAAACATAGCACAATTCAGCACAACTGTTGAAATTGTTTAATTTAACAAGTGGGGGGCTAACTTCTAGCAGGCTAAAGATCCGCAGTATAGTGATCAGTTATGCTCCTAACCGTATAGACGACAGCGGTGTCATATGGTATTCGTCTTCTGTCATTCAGAATTCTGCGGTTTCTGTTGCAACACTGGCCGCAGGAAGTGTCTCTGATGAAGTCCATCGTGCCGGTGGACGAGAGCGAGGCGGGTTCAGTCTGCGACGACTGTCGATCGGAGATCTCCAGCGACGTGAACAATCTGCCCCGGATGGACATCCATCCGATCTCTTATGGGACGAACTGGACGCCGAAACCGTGTTTCTCCGGTTTCAAAGAAGGCCAGAGGAAGGTGTCGATGCACACGGTCGCCGTCGTGAACGACATCGAGGACTCCGACAAGTTGACGTCGAAACAGCTACGACACAGACGGGGCTGTCACACGGTGGTGCCAAGCAACTCCAGCGACAAGTCGAGTTATTGTTGAAGAGGACGCATCGCTCGACGCTGTCATGACGCAACGAGATGGCGTCGAATCGCCGCGATTCAACGGTTGGCTCATCGAGTCCAAAAACTGTGACTGCTTTTTTTCCGGGTCCTCTGCCCGTGGAGGACAACACGCATAAATGTAAAAATATTTACTGCGACAAGGTGTTCGTGGCCCACACGGCCAGTCAGCGGTTAAACATGCATATGTACACGCGAGGCAATCTTTATGGCAGTATCGCGTGTTGAATCGTGCACATCGGTGAATCACCGGCGAGCCTGAATCGTTTCGACGAACAAAAAAACATCCGTCGAAGGTCTGTGGACAGGTTGCAATTTGAATCCGCGTACCCTATACTACTATCCTAGACCTACTTTTACGCTTGGAACTATCTAAGATAATTAGTAGAAAAAGAGAGAGATATAGACGTTACGGGATGACGTCATAGGAAATATATCATGCTGACATTTATTCGATCGTGTAGTTGTACTGAAGAGCACCGTCAAGATCAACTTGAAATTTTTAAATACAAACTTGTACTCTTTATTCCATATATATGACTGTTGTATTCGATCGTTCTCGGAATATTACAGTAACGTCTTGGCGTATGTGAAATAGATATTTGTGGAACACAGCAACGTAGCCTTGACAAGTCAAGGAATGACGAAACTTTTTTTTTAGTAGCTTCTTATGAAACATTTGCCAACATATTTGTGACATTTTTCTGGTTAAAATGATTCCAATCACGATAGAATTTGCGTCGTGCTAACTTTACTTATCTTTGATGGCGTCTGAATTCTGCTTGTGTAAACAGGTCAGTTTGATCCTCGACTGACGGACCTTTTCTATTACCATTGTAATCGACAATGTTTAGGACTGTTTACACAGCTTCGATAATAAATTTTTTCAAATATATTTTTAAGAGTGCTTCTCTAATAAGATACAATAACAATAGTTAAACATATTAGTCTTATTCGAGATTCATTTAGTTTAATTGACAACAAGTTATAATACATATTGTATAATCAACGTTGTGTTGATGTCACGAATATGATGTCAAAGGTTGCATAAAAGAAGTAATTAAAAAATTTTTGTCATTAGATTAGTGAATTCTCGGTGTTATGCTTTTGTACACGATATAAGTAACATTTCGGGCCCGAAGTTTTCTCACATATCGAGATGTAACTGTACCTGCTTTTTGCATCTTTTGCATGAAGCATTGATCAAGTTGACCTAACCCATCCTGCATCTAGTGAGCCCGTTTTCTGAACCCAAGCAGAGTAAGTTATGACTAATACAAACCTATTTTTTTCGTGCTACAGTGAATATTTTATGGACGCAAGAAGGTGTTACACGTTGGATGCAAAAAATATCCCTTCCACTGCGATCAATACCACTTATTTATGGCATTTTTCTGATTAAAATTATACTAAACACGACATAATTTCAACTGTAACATGATATTTGGTCCCCTCAGGGTTTCAAATTCATTTCCCCCTCTTTCCACTCACACCATCGCCTTTTCAGCGGGACCAACTGTTTATGGTGGGTTCCGAACCACCCTTTTGCCAACAACACGTGAAAAACACCTCGGGTGGGTCACTTTCCGGTCTTTTACCAGACGGTCACCCATCCTAGTGCCGTTCACGTTCCACATTGTTTAACTTCGGTGATTAACGAGAACCGGTGCTTTCAACGGGACTACGGTTGTTGGCTACATAATTTCAACTGTATTTAGTGGTTTAATTGACGGTATGAACATACATTATGCTTCACACGTGGGTACATTAAATGTGGGCCAAATTATATCTTGTTTGGTATCACTTTAATCAGAAGAACGTCACAAATATGTTGGTGAAATTACGCTGACCTCTTGCCGTACCATTTTCTTTACAATTACAGCGATTAAAACGTCTTTATGCACAAAAATATCGTAGAAGGGAAAAGAAAATGTATATTTTTTGTAAAGCTACATTTATTTTAATGCTTACTTATTTTATTCCATCAAAAATGAAACGCGTAACATTCATATCTGTTAGACTTTGTTAAAAACCTTCATCGCGAGTCTGACTCGTCAAATACGGCAAGGGAATAAGTAAAAACAAACAAGTTTCATTTATTGCATGAAGCGCGCGGTCTCTGTTTACACACGCTGTCCTTTTCTACGTTCAATTCGGTCTTTGAAGCACAAAAAATAGTGTCTCTCTACGAACTGTGCAAACGAACCTCCCCGAGGCCCTCTTATTAAAGGGGTGAAATCAGTCGTTAAAAAAACATTCTTTTCCGCGAAATATCTTGAGAACAACAAATGATATGGAAAGAAAGTTGAAAGAAAAGTTGCTTGGTATTATCGTGTATACCAAACCGCGTGAAAAAGATTTTTTAAAATGCATTTCTTGTCTCAAATAGTTCCGTGACTCGCATCAATCACAAACGACGGAATCGGAAATCGTAAGGCTCGCAGATTGATGATATCTCGGCGTGGCTAAACGGCGCCGCGCGGTCTGTCATTATCCAACAAATGACGATCTCGTCGACTCCGCTGATTATTTATCAGTGGAAAAAAAGTTCCGATGATTTTCCAGCCGCAGGACGAAAGTCATGTTCTTGCTGCTGGAGGGGTGGTTCTTTGTTGCGCATGCGTTCGAAAGGGGTAACACTCCCCATCTTGAAACTGAGCATTATTCTGTAACCACATCCCTTGTGGGGTAGATCGACACGAGGCACGCTATCGAACTGACGCGCAATAAACATTTCGTCGAAGCCGAAAGCTCAAAATTTGTTGATTCGGTGTCCCATCTTGGTGATTCTCCGCTTCCTCGACATCTCGACTGCGCGGAAGGGTAGTGCAGACCCTGTGATCGGTGACGAGCAGCTCGAGAAACGGCCGTGAGCAGATTGTTTTCTACCGTGGGAATCATCCCCCGGCACAACGTCGCAACATCCGAACGATATGTAAATATCTTGGAGCAAACTGACACCGCAGCTACGGATCAACCATCAGTTTCAGCTGATAGATCGACGTCGATCTCGAGGCCAACCGACGGAGTCGCATTCCGAGGTACGTCGATATCCTTTGTCCTGAATCCGCGAACGTACACTTCAGTCCAGATTGCCGGCCATCCTATCTAGAAACTACGCGCGGAAGTCGACAATTCCACGAACCGATTTGCAAATTTCAAACGGAAACGCCACACGATTATTTCGAAATTGTTTGGGCCGCTTGGCATAAATGGAAATACAAAATGTGCTCCGTAAACGAAATCGATACACAAAATTACAATAACTTCCCTATAAATCGGGAAGTTAATAATTCTCAAAGTACTGAAATATACAACGATATAAAATATACACTATACAAGACGAAATAACTAACATTAAAGTGGATAAAATCGAGATATAAAATATTTATCGAACAAACTAATGTATACCCTGGACAAGATGAAATCATTAAAATTAAAGTGATTAAAATCGATATATAAAATAATTATGGAACTACTAAAATACAGCAAAATGAAATATACCCTATACAAGATTAAATCACTAAAATTAAAGTAATTAAAATCGATATATTAAATATTTATGGACCCACTAAAATACACCGCAATGAAATATATGCTCCATACGAGACGAAATAACTAAAATTCGTACAAAATACACATTATAAAATTGTGTTTCGTTTATTTCGTCCTTTCGGTTTAAAGTGAAAACGTTGAATGGTTTAATCATTTTAGTATACGAAGTAACACAATTTTAATGGAATTCTGCAATGAATAAGTTTCTTCGATTGTTCTGGTTGTGTACAAGTCGGTTTACAAGTGAGATTCGGATATTTTCACGATTAAATGACCGTCCACGTGTAACGTGAGAGGACAGAAACCTTGTTATTGATTTTGCGTTCAGCATCCGTAGCGCGCAGACTTACCGTGAGTTTGTACACAACGATAGACGCACGCGCGTTCACTGACACGTGTACGTGTACGAGATCGTACACAATAGTGAGTGGCACACATAGACAGGTGAATGCAGAGATATCCACGCACACGAGTACGCGAGTAATATCGACACGTGCAACCCTCCACCCTATCCACTGAATCAGTTCCAACGATAATAAGGATAACGGTCTGCGTGGGTTAGGGCCGAATTTTCGTGGTAGGGAAGTTTTCATTGAAAAAGAAACCGGTGCCAGTGGATTGCGTCTGTGTGGATAGAAATGGCACGCTGAAATGATCGCGGAAGAAGTCGACGGTTCCTCCGACTTGACCTAAAAAAATACCATTGAGGTTGACTGCGATTGTGCTGGTTGTGAGATTTCCTCTACGCGATTTGTTTGAACAAATTACTCGACTCTTATTCCAAATAAAAAAGCTCTTCTGTACTCGTGCACTTGCAATCTGCGAGTAATTCACGTGTGCTTTCATTTTACCGAAGCAACACATTTCTTGCAATGTTTCACGTGAAATTATTAGACTGTGGATGTTTATGCAACTTCTCATTTTTGTTGATACATTTGTAGAAAGTGGTGTGAAATTTTATTTTTAGTGGCAACGGGCTTCATGGATACAAAATTAAGAAAAATCGTACGCAATTTTATCGTGTTTCATGGCCTAATATTTTTTGAAAATTTGCATTCGTCATAAATGCGGTCTAGAAATTATATTTCACATGTGGAATAAAAAAATATCGTTATGTATGTGATGTTATTTGTTGGTTTTGGAAATGACTGACTGAATGACTAAAATGAGCAGTAAAGTGTCCCAGTTCCCAGAATCACCCTGTATATTAAAATGGCAGGCATAGTATTTAGTATAATCAGTAGACTGATTTTATGCATTTACGATGAAAATTAATTTAACGAATTCATTAACACTAAACCTACCACGAGGCGTCAAATGACCCATTTTAGATTTTTTATTTGACGTTATTGAATAATTTTTTGAGGAAGACATTTATTGAATATATTTTTTGACTCCAGTATATATTATAGTAACAATCGCAAAATATAAATAAATTTAATCATGTTATTTTTATAATACTATACACGTCAGTCAATTTTGATGTTCGGTAGGTTTAGCGTTAACAAAGAATTCTTTACAATTATTAAGGAAAGGAGTAAATGTCCACATATCTCCTGTATCTTGCAATTAATCCAGATAACTTTTAATAAATCATTTCAATTTTATAATTTTATAATTCTCAGTCGAATAATCAGTATAAAACTCGGTGTTTCTTACGTATTTTCCACGGTTCGTAGCTCTGTGAAATCGAGGCAGGAAAATGAATTTCACGATGCCTGTTTATTATTTATCGATTTTGCTGTCAACAATGCGAGAACAGGAGAAAGTGGGATATGCATTGTACGTCATCTTCAGCGTCCCAAGAACTGCGCAATAAGTTCTCACGTCTCTCACTCGTCGGCGAAACGTTCAAATACACGTTGATAAAATACTTACGTATTCAGACTGATGAAAGTAATTTATTACAAGGTTCAAACAAATTCTTATGCTAGTTTATTATTTATCGAATATATTTACTATAAAGAAGATCTAAAAGTAGGTGCAATCTATGCCAGAGCTTGAAATTGTACTACAAGACAATTCTGAACATCTTGATCGCTTTTTTATTACTTTCTTCTATCTGTATTTTGTAACATTAATTAGGTATTAGCTCATTTGCCAAATCGGTTAACTCCAGAAAATAAAAAGTAAAGCAAATTTATAGTATGTATATAAAATTTTAAAAGCTACTTAATTTATTCACTGTTCTTGTATATGTCGTAATGTTAATTAGGTATTAGCTCATATTCCAAATCGATTAACTCCACAAAATAAAAGGAACTTGCTGAAATAATATACATTATAAAATTTTTTTTAATTCTTCAGTGAAGCCTAATGTTTAAGTAACAAGTTCAGCATACATTAAGTGTATTGGCAACTTATTAACTCCTCTTTGATTATTATCGAAACACTTTTTCTTCTATTTTTTTTCAGAATATGTAAAACGATTATGAGCCAAATTTCGCAGTACTTCATACGTGCTTGCAAGTGTCATTTATCGACGAATTTTCAAGTGCACATCACATAATGTTTCAATGCCGGTACTTAAAGACATTTCGCATGTAGAATATCTTGCGAATCAATTTGCCAATTACTCTATTTAAGTAAAAGCTGTATAGCAAGGACATTACGAAACTTCAAAATTGGAACATGTCATTAGGGTAACGCGTGTCTACTGCTTATCCAGATAATTTCGCTTCTACAAGACAGTTTTACGTAACCCCCGTGATTATAATCGATTATCCTGAATTAGGACACCGAAGCAATTTTCTAAGGTCACGTTTCCATTGCAGCGAGATGCAAGGTATGTCTCACTTGTCGAATCGCGGAAAATTTTAATCTTTATAGCCACGCTACAAATGAAACATATCATATATATATTAAACAATATCTCAGTATATAAAATAAATACTCCTTATCCATGTGGTATCTATTTTAATTATATTTTATATACTTTCCCAAAAAATAACTTTAAGAAATATTTGCTTTTTCAAGCAAGGAAACATGTAAGACTTTTCAAATATCTCTGGCATCGATTTTGAAAATTTCATTTTGAGAGAAAAGCGTTTCAAGTTTCAACACTGAACCTACCACTGCCGGGCAATGACCGGTTTTTATATTATTCATTTCACAATTATTGACATTATGAAGTAGCTTACATCAAAATTGATTCAATAAATTTCTTTATCCAAGCACATATTGTTATAAAAATGGCAAAGAATCTAAATAAATAGTCTTGTCATTTTTGTAAGTAAAATCATTTTAATCGCTTTTAGCGCTCGGTAGGTTTAGTGTTAATTATTAGCGAGGAGTCACAAGTTATCCGGTCATTCGGAGGGTTAACCCTGTAAGGATTATTAAGGGGATTATTAATGTCCCCTTAAGTGCAATACATTTTCGTGCAATACTTGATAGAATTTTGAGGACAACTCTGGAGAAAAACCAAAATGTTTGAATCTTCTGCAAATTACAGTAACATTATATAGTGTTGGTTGCACGAAAGGGTTACTAACAGTTCTCTGAAGGATTAACTGACTGACTTTGTGATTCCAGGAAGGATGGCTGAGAAAATGTATTACTGGGGGGAGGAGAGGGATCAAGTGGATTCGGATCAAACATTCATAGAGTTCAAAGCTAAGACGATGGCATCGGAGAAGGGAAAGGAATCTTCCCGGGCTGATCCCAAGACGACAGTGTCCTTTGCGCAGGGTAAGGTGACGGAATTCGGAAACCGAGAGGAAGACACTGAACGAGGAGGTTGGGGCAACAAGCTCGATTTCCTCTTTTCTTGCATCAGCGTCTCCGTGGGTCTGGGAAACGTCTGGCGCTTCCCTTATCTGTGCTACAAAAATGGTGGCGGTAAGTTTGTCCCTTGTTTAAACATTTCTGAATATTTAATAGGATTCTGGTAACTGTTTCTGCGTGCAAGCGATGCCAAATTAGGCATGCGTTTAACCCTTTGCACTCCGAATTATTTTTCAATTATTTTGCCAACGATTTCCTACTATTTTAAGTTATCTTCAACATCTAATATTGAATTGATCGTTGTCACTCTTAACCCTTTGCACTCCGAATTATTTTTCAATTATTTTGCAACAACTCCCTACTATTTTAAGTTGTCTTCAACATCTAATATTGAATTGATCGTTGGCACTCTTAACCCTTTGCACTCCGAATTATTTTTCAATTATGTTGCCAACAATTCCCTACTATTTTTTAGTGTTTTATTTGAAATTAACTTCAAAGGACAGTTCCTCGACTAATTACATTAAACATAGCTCTCAAACTTTGTTGTAATTTATATTTGTGGAATTTACTGTTGGTTTTAACTAAAAAATAAGACAATTAAATAAATAAAGGAAGAGCCAAACACATATAAGAACCCGTTTTATGTACATTTTTCTTTCTCTGAGGTCGATTCATATTTGACAAAGGAGTGCAAAGGGCTAAAGGACACCATAACGCCTCCACAAGTTAATTTATGCAAGGATAATTCATTTTTTTATCAATACTCCGACTTCTACCGCTAATCCTGCATTCGAATCGTGTTTCGTATCGGCTAATTAAAACTGTTCGCTCGATGCATACCTGATCACACATTGATCAGTGCGTTTCAAATATGTCATTGGTGAATTACATGTGAAATTTTAATTGCAGGAGCGTTCCTGATCACGTATGGCATCGCCATGGTGTTTTGCGGGATCCCCATATTTTTCCAAGAAGTTGCCATTGGTCAATACCTTGGCGCTGGAGGGATGACACTTATGGAACAACTGTGTCCTTTGTTGCAAGGTACTTATATAAACAATTGTAGATGTTTTATTAACCCGTTAATATTAAGGTTTTAATATTTAATATTTACGTTTATAATATTACGATATTGCGTCTCGTACCACATACAGTGGTGGACAAAATTATTCGTTCCTTCAAAATCATCCCTCAAAAAAGAATTATGAAGCAAAAGAAAAAAGTACAGGTCACGATTTTTAGCTTTTTCATTTAAGTCCATAGAGAAAATTTCAGATATTTTAATGTAAGATTAAATATTTAATTTAGATATGATTTTTTAGATCTAAGTAAATAAAAATACAGTAAAAATGATATAAAAATTCATCTAATGGCTAGTATTAAATTGCACAAATGCATATATGTATAGTAATTGTGTAACAATGTTTATTAGTTAATGCTGATAATATTTTGCAGGTGTTGGATACGCCACAATGACGATCGTATTCTTCCTGGACGTGTATTATTGTATCATAATCGCTTGGTCACTCTTCTACCTTATAAGTACAATCGTTAATGCACCTGGAGTACCTTGGAGTGGTTGTGGTCAGTATAACAATTATAAACGAATAACGAGTGGAAGGTGAACCCGTAGCAAATTCAAAAGATGTATAACAAACAATACTTCCATGATTTTCTAGGCAATTGGTGGAATACCAAGGATTGTTACGATGCTTCGAACGTTACTGAGCATTTCTACAATATGAGTAGTGGTCCAAACAATACAAACTCAACGATCAATGCCACATTACATCATACAACACCAGTCGAAGAATATTGGGAGTAAGTAAGAGCCTTCTTAGCCTCCCTCATCTTCATTAGCCTCCGATTAAATTTTATCTGTGATTTTTAATTTCCTAAACAAGGAAAAACTTTGTATCTACCGTACGCCTATATATTTTCCAATAGCTGTACATTAACGAAACCAAAGTAGAATTTTATTTCGGTTCAAAGGAAACTAATAGCACACATATATTCATTAGTAGACTGTGGATCTTTATGCAATTATGGCTTTTGAAAATATTCAAAAAATGCTAGGATATAAAATATGACAGTATTTGCTACGACTTTAATTTATTTCAGATCTAAAAAGACTACTACCACGGCAAATGAGATTCTATTTGATTTCACCTCTTCAAAATTCGCATACGAAAATTGAAAATTGCATAAACACCCGCAGTCTGTTTAGTAGACTCTGTTCAGAATCCTTAACAGGAGTCAGATACGATATTGTAGGGCAAGGGATTAATCTGTTATCTGCAGTGTTGGGCAAATTTTATTTTAAATAATATTAATAAATAATTAAATAATAAATAAACGTGTGATTTTATTTGCAAATAATAACTAAACTTGTTATTTAAATTAAAGTTATTTAAATAATTCCATAAATAATCTATTTATTATTTCTTATTTGCAAATAAAAGTTTATTTATTATTTGGATTCAGGTGGAAATCAATTAAATATTTTTTCTCTGCTATACCAACCTTTTCAGGTATACCGCCAGTGTTCGGGCTCGTCCGGAGGGCGGATTAATGAATGAAAATACAATTTAATTCATTATTTGTTAATACAAATAATAATTGAAAATTGTATTTGTAAATAACAATTAACTTTCTTATTTTAAATAAATTCATTTAGACTTGCTCAAATAATAAATAATTATTTCTGCGTTTTATTTGAATATCCAAATAACAAATAACTTGTTATTTAAATAATTATTTATTTAAATAAATTTATTTATTGCCCAACACTGGTTATCTGAACCGATCGTCGGTAGTCATACGACTGATCGATAACTCGTGATAATTTTGTAATTTTAGACGACGAGTTCTTGGGATCACCTCCGGCATCGAAACCATCGGTGGGATGCAATGGGAGCTGTTCGGTTGTCTGATTCTCGGCTGGCTGCTCGTTTACTTTGTCATCTGGCGTGGTCTGCATCAGAGCGGTAAGATCATCTGGTTTTCAGCCTTGTTCCCGTACGTGGTGCTTTTCATTCTTTTGGGAAGAGCGGTGACATTGGACGGCGCCAAAGACGGATTACTATACTACATCACGCCCAGGTGGAAGGAGTTGCTTACAGCCAGTCCATGGATCGACGGTGCCACGCAAATATTCTTCGCGTACAGTATCGGCACCGGAGCTCTGCCAGCTTTGGGATCGTACAATAAGTTCCACCATAATTGCTATAAGTAAGCTTCTACAGGTTCACATACATTTCATTGTCGTAGCAACACATCGCTCGTTCATTTCCATCACTTTTTTACTAACCTTGGCAAACAATTCGATCGGATCTTGTGCGACGTCTGTCATTGTAATTATTCATATTTACGACGTGGAAAATATTTCCATTAACGATCAAAATAAATGGAATAATAAAACTTTTGTCATATACAAAGAACTTTTACACAGGCATTTGCTTTTTATATTTACTTAACGTCGCTTTCAATTGTTTGCTAAGGTTATTTCGCGACGGTTACACAGGCACTTCTTTTAAGATTTTGGAGCACAAGAATTACTATAAAATGTATGTACAATATATTCTTACATAAGGTACTCGTCTAAAAACAAAAAGTTGATTAATCTTTTTACAGAAAATTTGGATTTGTCGGACACTTAGGCATGAGCTCTTAAGGGTTCTTCATAGTTTGACGGTTTGTCGGAATCGTTTTCTCTTTTCTGTTTGCATTTTCATTCAGTTTATTATCCCGAAGCATTACGGCTGAATATTCAAATACTGAGTACTTTTCCTTCAAAAAATTCTCAAAAGTTACCTTGTAATCAGAGCATCAAACTAGTGTTACCTAGTTCGGACTCCGAAGGCTAGAGGCATGTAGGAGGATCATTCACGTTGGGTTATTTCATGTGAACTGTATCACTTTTCTGCACTCTTGGATTTTTGCTGTAATTGAGATATGTTTCAGTTCAAGTTATCTTTGAAATTTTTAAAGTTTAAACGATACGGTCCATAAAAAATTTGCAGTTTTTACCGATTTTTAAGAACACTGATAAATGGTGGTCGATCACTTGGCGTAGCGAATTATGATGAAGATGGTGGAATACGATCATATTTTCCAAATTGCAAATTGTAAAATGCAAATTACGCCTCGTAAACGAAAATAATTATTTAAATGAAAAATTTAAAATATCACGTTTTTAAGACGGAATAAAAGGTATCAAATAATTTTAATAGCTATGGAAATACTCGTAAGATTTAAAACGAAAAACGTAGGGCGCATGCAATAGATAATTAATGCATGAATAGTTCACCTAAGTAACTAACAATTTTATTGCACTGCAAATGATATGAACCGTTCTGTGGGTTTTCTCAACGGCAGCTACTCACTACACTCCTTATTATTATCTTTCGCCCCACGTTTTTCGTTTTAAATCTTACGAGTATTTTCATAATTATTAAAAATTCACAATCATAAATTTTTAGGATTATCTGTATGGGGCTAGGCCAAATTATTTTATACTTTTTAGTCCGTCTTAAAAACATGGTATGTTAAATTTTTTTTATTTATCTAATTATTTTCTGCTTTCTAGACGAACGGACTCGATATTGCATCGTTATCCAGTTCTGAGCTATGTTTAACGCCTCTAGCTCATCCGGAAGTTAGTGTAAAATCAATTGCATTTGTATCGAACAGTCAAACAGACAGCGAAGAAAGTGAGTTAATAAAAACATAGTAAAATAGAACTTTCAAGGACGACAGCGCCCTAGATCGATCTTTTATCTAGTGTTTTCGACTACTGAAAACCTCCATTTTTGTATTATCGGGAAATGCGAACGCGAATCCTGCACCCTTGCAATCCTTTTAATGCTTTTATGCACACCCTCCTAAGATGATGGTAGGAGGGTAGTGTGGGACTCAGCCTCCTCCCCAAGATGAAAGTTTGGGAGAACGGGACTTAACCCTCATCCGTCCCTCATTTCAGGAACCGAATCTGTCCTTCGGTGTCAAATTGACACATTGATAAAAATATCGATGAAACAACACGGTAAACAGTTATTTTTCAATGTTCTCTTATTCAAATTGATGAGTTAACAGTTACATCTTGGGTTTTTCGGTTACGGGTTTCTCGTTGAAAAAATAAAAGTCACGAAGTTTGGGACAATCTTATACTTACAAATAACAGAATATCATAACATATTTTGGAAAAACTGTGTTAAAAAAATTAAACCAGGGACGGATGAGGGTTTAGGCACACAGTGGGTCAGTGGATAGAGCGCGCGACTGCGACCAGGCGGTCTCGAGTTCGAATCCCCACGCCCGGGCACCTCTTGAATTAATTCAATGTGCTTTTTTAAAAAACTGTGGTGCCCAAGGTGGTTTGGAACCCACCTTAAACTGTAGGTCCCGTCGTTTGATAACCATAGCAGTTGAAAAAGCGACGTAAAATAATCAAAACAAGGGACGGATGACGGTTAATCCCTAGCTCCTATCTATTAAAACCCCATCGCCCAGGGTTGCCGCCCTAATCCTCCTCTTAGCCCGAAATACCAACACCCGGGGCCCTACTGTTCGCATTTGCTTCCGAGTCCTGGGGGACGCATCTTATCGGGTCCTACCTTGTCACGAAGGACTTATCCTATTCCTTATACCCTTGCAATCCCGAAAACGTGTTTACCGCCTTAAACCCCTATGTATTTTCACATGGACCATACCACATTTCAATTTGAGTATAATCCGAGATATAGTGCAAAAAAAGCTGATCAGCTTCACATGGAATGACCTCCTTGACCTATCCTTTGTTTATTGCCGAGGGTTTTTGGGTGTGCGACCAGTTCTTTTTAGACAACGCTAACCCAACGAAGTCTTTGAAAGTGTGAGTTTTGTCTTCCAGAGATGCACTAATCACTTGTATTGTGAACACCTTGACTTGTCTTCTGGCTGGTTGCGTGACGTTCTCCATATTGGGTCACATCGCGTCCGAACAGGGTACGGAAGTGTCCGAAGTGGTGAAAAGCGGTCCGGGTCTTGTCTTCCTCACGTATCCGGAGGTCGTCGTGAAGCTTCCCGGTGCTACTATGTGGGCCATAATCTTCTTCGTCATGCTGCTCGTAAGGAATAATTAACACTCGAACGGGGAGGAGTGTACAGCCTCGTTTCTTCTGTGATCAGATATTACATACGTATACAATTTCATCCACGCAACGATCTCGATAAATCGCCGGTTTCGACTCTCTTCTGTTTCATGATCTGCTAGCGAAACGTTGTTCGCAATTTTTTCCATTGCGTCTCTTAGAAACGAAAATTGATTACACGATCTTAATTCTGTTATTTGAGAACAAAGGTTGAAAATGGTTTAACGAGTTTCTCTAGGCCGGAAAGTGATCGCGGTTCTCTTTTCTACAGATACTTGGGATCGACAGCGAATTCTGCATCGTCGAGTCGTTTGTCACCGGTGTCGTCGATAACTGGCCTGAGCTCCTTCGACCCCACAGAAGGAAGTTCACCGTCGCTATCTGCGTTGTTATGTTCGCCATGGGCATCCCTATGGTTACCAATGTGAGTGTTCTTTTTAATTGGAGGCAGCAATGTTTTCAGGGGCGGATTAAGCGGTAAGCGGACTAAGAGGTCGCTTAGCTTGTCAGAAATGTCTGTTTGTTAGAAAATGTTTAACTTGTCAAATTGTGTAACAGCGCTGACTACCATTAACAGATATTTTTGCTAAAAAAATTACTTTTTCTTTCTTGCTTATGACTTAATGAAAGTTTTCTTCAACTTTTTTTTTGAAATTTTTGACCACTTAGGACCCACACTTGTCTTGATTCGACCCTGAATGTTTCGAAATACACTTCCAGTCTAAAAGATAACATGTGTGCTATCAAATGTTGGATTGGAAAGAAAGTTTGTAGTGTTGTAAAATTAAGAATCGAAGATAAAATTAAGGTATTTATTCATATGTTCATTCAATAACACGTGAAGATACTTCGAAAATGACGAAAAAACATAGAATGGGAAATATGTTATTGAATAAATCTATGAAGAAATATCTGAATTTTAGTTGTCAATTTTAACGCATTACCGACCTGGTGATTATTGAATAATTGTAGAGCACAATTGCTACAGCAATTTTCATTGTGAAATAACTAGTTACCCTCAATAACATGATCTAATAGTTTCACTTAAGATTGCGATGTAAAAGAAAATTTCTATGCTTTCTTTTGGTTGCAGCATAATTATTGAAAATCCAATTATTGAATTCCCAATCTAATATATCATAATTTCTCCGTGACAATGTACAATGTGGTGTTTGTCAGAAAATAAGACGTTATTATAAACAATATCTCGAAGTCCTGTGTAAAAACAATTTACAATTGTTCGGATATAGAGTTTCTGTTTTTTCGTTGAACCTAATCATACATTCAATTCTCATTTGAATTATGAAACTTGACATGGAGAGATTGTACAGATGTTTTATCTTGTCTAATCTTGTTCCAGGGAGGAGTTTACATATTTCAATTAATGGATTTCTACTCGGCAAGTGGCATGTCGATCCTCTGGGTCTGTTTCTTCCAAACGATCGCGATATCGTGGATCTTCGGAGCAAAGAGGTTTTGCGATTGCATTCACCAAATGATGGGCATACGGATGAACAAATTTTGGTATATTTGTTGGGTAGTGTTGGCGCCAGTCATCATGGCCGTAAGTATTAAATTCGTAAACAAATTATGTTCGTTAATATACGCAGAAGGTAGTAGAGTCGATGCTCTTTCCATTGTATTTTGTCCCATCCAGATATCTCAATCAGTATACAAGATATTAGATTATTGCAAAAGTTCGTGTTTGATTTCAAAATAAAATTCAATGGTTAAATTCTAATACTTTGCAAGCTATTTTAACTCGAAAATTAAACATTTCTTTCGATTTAGAATATTTTCCCTATGAATCTTGAAATTTTATGTATATGAAGTTGGCACAAAAGTAAGTTGCCACTAACTTTTAGTTTTATCATTATTGTATATCCTAGAGCATTTAATTTTACATGTAATCCTCATTAGTTGTCATTTTTAAGGTATACACTTTTTTACAGTTTTCATTTGATTTATATGTTACAGTTTATCTTCGTATTCCTAGGCGTTCAAGACAAACCCTTCAAGTACGGAAGCGATTATGAATATCCAACGTGGGCGAATTGGGTGGGTGTACTTCTTAGTATATCCTCCATGATTTGGATACCAGGATACGCAATCTATTACGTCATCGTGAATCCAGGATCAGTTTATGAGGTAAAATCATCGCCAAGTAAACGCATAACAATATTTGCTTTGAATGCAACCTATCGCGGCGAGCATATAAATAGGGAATTATCTTTTTACATTTATTAGAATTTATTAAGCTGAACATGTGCATTGTATCGTGTACATGGCTTACGACTTTCGTATTATAATGAACTACATACAAAAGTCCTATTGAAATATCTTTTACATAAATATTATTATTGAAATTCTTTTACATAAATAAATATTCTATTCATTGAAATATCTTTTATGCAAATAAATAGACAGCAGATCTTTATGCAAAATAAAAATTTTCTATCTGAATTGCAACAAACTGGAGTGAAATATAAATTTAATATTGTCGTTCTTGATATGGTTATTAGATTGGAAACTATAATAACAGTATTTTTAAATTCTTCTAATGTTTTCACTGTTTTCAATTAGACCTATTCATTTTTGTTATAAATGCATAAAATCCACTGTCTACAAATAAATATATTATTTATTGAAATATCTTTTATATAAATAAATATGTTATTTACTGAAATAACTTTTAATAAATATACGATTTATCAAAACATTGATCACTTTCAGAATCTCAAGAAAGGGTTGACACCGAACATAAAATCGCATCCGAAGCTACCGAAGGGCGAGAAGTCCCCAGTGATACCGATGTCTGAAAGCAGCGCTGGCTTAATCACCAAGAACAGCAGTTTCCTAAGTCAAACATGATCGGCGCAAATGACTCCATTATTCCTAAATAGGTTGTAATTACCGTAAGCGTAGTATTTTTAACGGGTGTTAAGACACGAGGCCGGTGGACAGCAGAAAGTTTCAGTTCAATTATTATTAAATCCGTGATTATTTCCATTTAAATTCAGACCATTGTAAAAATAATAGCTCTCAAACCTTTGTTTATTTCGAAATATTTTAACACATTTTCAACACAATGTAAAACAAGGCTGGGCAACTAGTGGTCCGAGAGCCGACGATGTAGAATCAGCTACCCCCACCCGGTCGGCCAGCGGGAAAGGACAGGCGACCCGAGTGCGATGGTGGAGGTAGCTGATTTTACACGATCGACTACCGGAGCACTAGTTGGCCAGGCCTGATGTTAAGTAAGTAAGCAGTAAGAAGATAGTAAACCTACTGTTGGCACGTAGATTGATGATTGATTGTTAATTAAGCGAAAGACCGGCCTTGTTCCTCTAATTATTAAATAAATCGGTACCATGTGAGACGTGTTTGAAACTAGAAAAATATAAGATGGGTGAAAGCAGAGGCAAGTAGATAGTCGACTACGCGGAACATATATAGATACTACGATAGCGGTCTAAAACGCTAGAAGAGATCTATTTTTCCATCGCGATACGGTTCGCGATGCATGTACAAGGGACTATTAAAAGACAACGTAGTTTAGTTGGTAGCTTCGCTGGTTTAAACCTAAGGGAACATTAGTTCTTGCAACAAATAGTACCGAGAGGGGATAAATATATTTACAAGATATTATTCATATTTTTTCCTTTTCAAGTTGGAAGGTTTTTCTACTTTAGTAGTTCGGAGGCGAATTGATCGCCTTAAGAAATCCTGAAGGGACCCAGGAAAACATCTTTCTCAGATACCGTACCTTTCAGTTGATGTTTATTCAAGTTTTACAATTTTCATAGCCGGCGCACTATGTATAAAGAATGTTCGAAAAGTATGAAAACACTAATAGAAGTTGAAATTGATAGGGTAGCGAAGCCTATTTTATGACGTTGTTCTACAAATTAACAGCACAATAACTTTCTAAGTAATAAATCCAAGTTTCAACCCTTAGCAACCGAGGGGTGTTCACAATATTGTTTACGTTATTACGTAAGTTGGTATCTACTCAATTACTACACATTTAACTATTGTATGAGGTATTATATCAATTTCATATCCATAAAATGAAAAAGATTATATACAATGTAATTATTCTAGGTTGAAAGAAATGTTTAATTTTCAAGTTAGAATAATTCTGACTGCAAAGGGTTAAGACTCTAAGTTGAAAAAGAAATGACGATTTTCTATATATTGTATTTTGTATTTAGTTTCAGTATATGAAAAATGTTTTTCACTGGATGGTATAATGAAGTATAATGGATCGGTTCAATCTTTTTAACTGCGAGATATACTAAGCTGGAAAAAATGACTGATACTGATAAAAAAACACGCCTAACACTTCGAACTAACATTCATTATACATTATACAAATTAAAAGGTAGAGCAAGCCCGGGTAACTTCTAGCGGTTCCCCTACTATCCATTTCTTCCTACTCTCTACAGGAGTTTGGTGGGAAAGACGCAGGAGTGGGGAAAGAGTCGTCTAAGCTCGCGAGCCGCAAGTTGTCCAGGTCTGAGATAGAGTATCAAGCTAAAGTAGAAAAATCGTATTTTATCAATGGACAAGTTTACAACTAATTTAATTCTTGGAAAGAGCACTTGTTTTTGACAAAGTTCGGAGACACATTCCAAGCAGGTTTTCCAAGTATTTTTTTAGCGTTCATACGAAATGCGTTGAAATAAAAAGAAAAATTTGTGCCTGAATGAAAATGCTGTTGTTCGACATATAATCAAAAAGTGAAAATTATAAATATAGCTGCGTACACTTTCTATTGAATTTTGTACAGTTACGTGTATCAATAAGGAGTACTATTTGTTTTCTGATTGGAGATTTATGGATTTATCGTCGCGCATACAAATGTGTAATTCAAAATGAAACTCCGCGAGAAGGTTATGTAAAATCTCTTACGTGATGTTATTTATTAAAGTGATTACTTACATTTTGACATTTTTGTATTGCAATATATCACACTGTATGTTCCTTTTGGTGCAAATTATACAAATTTTCTTCTCGATTTCTTTCAAATCCAGTGTTACTCAGTCTAATCATAAGCGTATATGCTTTAAGGATGTTACAAACTTACAGGTCACGGTACTAATTCCATTGTATGGTAGTTCTGAGCCTAAATTGAGGGTTCCGTGAGACAGATTTATTCACCGAAGACTCGCGAATCCCATCGTCGATGTACAGGGTGTGAAGAAAAGTCCTGGCTACCATAGGCGAATTCTGTTGGGTTGGCAAGAAAGTAATTTTGGTATTATAAGGTGAAATAGACCTCCCTTTTTTGATGCAACCAATGAACTTTAATGAATAAAAGATGTTCCCTTTTATTCAATGATCTTTTGCCAAAAAGGAGAAATAAGAAAATATTTTATCGATTAAAGATGAACGCTTGAATAAAGAAATTACTTTCTTGCCAACCCAATACAAAATTACGAAGAAAGAAAGAAAGTTGCCGCAAACAAGGAAAATTTTACGGCAACCTTTTTTTACAGATCCTTATCGATCCGAAGATATCGTTACACCCTGTACAAGAGTGAATGGAATAAGAGGAAAACGTGGGTGTAGTTTAATCGAGTTATTCCAATGTAAATGTAACAATATGCTGTATTAACGACTCTCATTGTCAGTGTTTGTTATTACACGTCCCTTAGAAATTCGTATAAGTGAATGTTGTTCGACGAAAGAAACAATATTGGTCACATCTGAGAGGGTTGATTTCGAGAAATGTTCTACAGACTTTAGGG
Source organism: Lasioglossum morio (assembly GCA_916610235.2). Lineage (NCBI taxonomy): Eukaryota > Metazoa > Arthropoda > Insecta > Hymenoptera > Halictidae > Lasioglossum > Lasioglossum morio. Next base: position 11,731,802 of record OU744330.1, on the reverse strand, counting down.
ATTCGTGTTGCTAAAGAAGATTGTAATTCCATGTATTTTGCTACGTGTAGAATCGAGAATTTTTCAAGATTGCGCAACAAAAAAAATTACTACAAGTTGTACGATACATGTACTCTTAAATAATACACTCGTTTAAAGAAGAGTTCGTAAATCTTTTTAGGAAAGATTGCTGAAAATTACTTTATTTCTTCATTATTAACTAGCCATGACCTCTTAACAAAATGGATGATAAATTTCTGGTTTCATTTACAAAACCTTTAACACTAAACCTACCGATACATGTTTCCTTGTAAAAATGATAAGATCGATTTTATTTAGACTTTGTGAGGCTCCTAATCTAATACGTGCTCTACTAAAGATATTCATACAATCAATTCTTCTAAAATCATTTGTATTATTTTAATAATTGTTAAATAATAAATCAGGAACTGGTCATTTTAACCGATGGTGGTAGGTTTAGTGTTAATTGACAAAGCTTTAATAAGCAGTTCACTTTTGCCGGCCCCAGTACAGGCACTAACATATGGCACTAACGGAATCATTGGAGTTCTATGCATAATAAATATGAAACATCGATTTCGATACAGTGCCGGATAAATCAATAAACACATAAGACGTGTCTAAGGCTCGGTTTTTAGTTCAGAAAAAGATAAACGAGAAAATTTAAGAAAATTAAGAGAATATTTTTTTAATAAATCTTTAATATAACAAGTTTAGCTGACGTTATTTCAGATTTCTTTAGAAGCAACTTACAGAAATGTGGCCGCAATCTAGATTTTGGCTAGGGATCGATAGAGACTTGATCCGGCACTGTCTAAATAGATCGTCTCCCGGTATACATAGATATTTGGTACGAGAGCAATAAAAATGTTCGTAATGCAAGGAACTGGTACAGTTGCCACGGGAAGTAAGTTGATGACCGCAATTTCTGGGTAAATGAACATAATTATAAAAATAGTTTATCTGTTCAGTTTATCGCGTACAGTTAAAAATGAACCAATAAAGATAGAATGACACTAGCATTTAAATTAACTAATTATTTTACTATACGAAGTCTTATGATTCTCTGTTCAGTTCGAATAATCGAGGTTCTACTGTAAATGTTCATCCAAATATAGTAATAAAAAATTCACAAAATTCTAGCCCCGTAGGCTTGTTTATAATATGTTTCTAAAATATGTAATTGCATTCATTTCCCCACAATAGTTAAATTATTTTCCGAGGTGACTATACAACACGGGCCTAATATGGTCGAGTATTTCATTTACAATTTAATCGTATATGCAGAACGCGACTGGTACATACTATTTGCGGAGTTTTGAAAACAGTTGTTAATGTTGTACGATATTAAGAAATGTTTGAAAGCTTTATACGATGGTTATTTATATTTTATGATCGCATTGTTACGGCACATTCTCTTCCAAGAATAGCGTAAGGGTCGTAAGTGCTGTGATTTTACGAGAATACTGTCGACAGTTCCGATGGTAGGCAATTTCACCCAATCTGTAGCAACCGAAGGAATTAGTTTCCCCAACATTCTGTTGATTATGCTGTTTAACCGTGTAACCTTGTAAACTTTTCTATTGAAATTACTTTATCACCTAGAGGAACAAGTATTTGAAAATATGTTAGCACGTAGGACGAAATATTAATTTATAATCAATAAAATTGTCTTACAGCGAAGCCTCTTGCCAGATAAGATTAATGTTTTTTACTAACAATAAAATCGTTGTCGTTTTCACCAATCGTCTTATGTTAGTGTATTATAACGTGTAGCAAAATTTTTTATTACGAAAGCTTCCAGTTTATTTTAGCACATTCGCGGTCGATCATTTTCTCATTTCTCTAGCAATAAGAGCAAAATTAAACAATGTATATATTAACTAAAATTATACAGACCATGGATGAAAATGATCAAATTTGTTTTGAAATATCAAGCTTGTAGGACAGGCCTGTCCAACTTATTTTTTGTTGCCTCCCACGAAGGAGTGGGGGTTCGGGCTAAACGAGAAATCGTTTTTTGAAACAAACAAACTTAAAACCAGAAAAGCTTACAACATATTTGTGAATTCACATCTTCGACAGCGAATGTGTTAATTGCAATATAACTTTCTGCACAGAACTGAGATTTTAATTTTTCGAAATTTTAATTATCTGTAGATTGTAAATTTATGTATTAATAAAACATTTATTGTTTTATCCTTATATTTACTTTCACTGTACTTCGAACTACGACGAATATACACTCTACATGTTTTAAGAGCCTGCACATTTATGCGTGTATATGACGTTCTCGAAGAAACGTGGATGGGTTTGTGGCAACAGTGTAGCATCTTTTACAGATACAGTTTGAAATTAATTAGTCACTGACAGTAGTCATTTTAACATTTAGTATTTTATAGGTTTTGCAATTTTTATGAAACAGAATTTGTGTTTGACGATTATTGTCTATTATGTCTACTATACCTATTATATTATATAGTTATAACTGTAAAAAAATTGCATGTTGCATTTTATGCAGTCTAATAAAAAATGTCGATTAGGAAGCTTTCTTCTCCTCCAATTGCATGTTTAAACGTACCTCCAATTGCTATACTATGTATTTTACCAATAGTTTTGCGAAACCAAAATCCGATTGTCTGAACTGAGCCTAATTCCAAGAACGGATTCAAGCTCGTTACAGTCACGACAGTTTTATTAATTGTTCGTGACATCAACGTTTACATTTCCTGTAATTAGTTAGGTTAAAACAAACCTTACTTGTACATTTTCATATCATTTTAGTATTGTGAAAAATTGGTGTAAAAATGCAGATTTGTACTCCGGAACCGTAAGTTTATATTTTCTTTCGACAATTAATACACACGTTTAATTTTAGTACGCATTGTAGGCAAAAGCGTATGCTAGCAAATTCGAATCCTGATTCGTACAAGCCGATTCGAGTAAGTTATATCACATTAATCCTGTACTATAAAATACCTTTTTCCTATGTTCCTTAACTCCTATGAACCACTACAAACAATTTATGTTACTCCTACCAATCAGTCTAATGATACATGACAATTAATTTGAATTGTGTGAGTAAATTTCAAAGTATGCATACAAAATTTTTCAACTCAAAGCTGTCTTTTCTATGCTTAATTAATATAATTCTTGATATCTCCTTTAATTGATAGATTTTCATTAAAGCAAGTAAATAATAAATTGCACTTTACTATTTTCGTTTTATTTTAATGGTTTTCAGAGATGTTCAATAAAATTAATTTATCAGTCCGAATATTGAGGGCTGCTTTCACCCCTTGAGCATGGCGAATTTCTTTTGACAAAGTTCTACTGTTTGTTTATTTTTAATACAAATTCTTTTTTAATATACACCAACTTACAATTAGTATTACTGGAAATCGAACATACCTATGGAAAATGAGACGACATATCGGCTGTCCTATTGGGAATCTCCCCAAGTTACCATGGAGCCAGTTCTACCACGAAATAGTTTAGTTTCTGGCGATGGTGAAATATCGGACGAAACAACTTACAACGTAAGTTTTTGCCAACAAAAAAAAAATCCTGAATCAATTTACCCTCCTGTCCATGGTGACTTCTTCTGAACTGAGATGCTTTCAAGTGTAATCAATATGGTAGACTGCGAATCTTTATGCAAAATAAAAATTGTCTGCATCGATTGCACGAAATAGAAATGAAATTGGACGTTATTTCTTCCCTTAACGATTTTAATAGAGGAGAAATCATATATTGTCATCTTAAACTTTTTTTTTTTAATTTTTCAACAATTTTGAATCTCATCAACTCAATTTTCCTATAAATATACAAAGAACCGCGGGCTATAATTAATTTTAAATATTCTTAATGGATGAAAATAATTTGCAAAAGGTTGAATTTGGAGTGCAAAACCCGTACAACTTGTTACACATAATATTGTTCTAGGCTAGTTACCTCGGAAATTGGTGTATGAAACCGGACCCTTCCATCAGGCCATGTGAGAAACAATGGCTCGGTAGAGGTCCCATTCAGGATGTGACTACTCAGAAGCATGACTATTCGTGGAAATCTATACAACCAGAAGCACCGATCAAGCCTCAACCGAATTTATATCCCTATGCAGAAGCATTATCTGGTAAGAACACGCGAAATAAGAATGCTTCCCACACCAACTTTTCTTAGGGTTGCCATCCGTTGGCCAGTTGAGTTCTCGGAGATCCTGCCCCCCCCCCCCTTACAATAGCTTAGGTGGGAGTGCGGTTTTAGTGGGTAGAGGCTGGCCGGAGAGTCCTCTGGACAGTCCCACATAACCCTGGCCCCCCAAGGGGGCCAGGGTATGCGTAATGCAATTCCGCACTATAAAAAAAGGGTTGCCATCCGTCCGCTTTCCCCGCATTTGGCCTACTATTTTAATGTGGCCGGAAACATACGGGGGATTTTATTATTTAACCCTTTCCACGGCTTTGTCGAGTGTGACTCGACATCAGAGAAAGAAAAATGTAAATACAACGAGTTCTTATATGTATTTGGTTCTTCCTTTATTTATTTATTAGTTAAAAACGAATATAAGTTCCACAAATATAAATTACAACAAAGTGTGAGAGCTATATTTAACATAATTAGTAAAGAAAATTGTTTGAAATAAGTAGCAATCGAGGTGCTGTCCTTTGAAGTAAATTTGAAATAATATACTTTTCAGATAGTAGAGAGTTGTTGGCAACAAAATTGAAAAATAATTTGGAGTGCAAAGAGTTTTAAGGGTCTGGATTTGTCGATGTTAGTCGCTCACACTTACTCCCCTATCATTAGGGTCATTCCACGCGAAATCGTATACTTTTTCGAGTTTGTTTTAGTAACGGCGTTTATTGGAAAAGGCCAGTAGCCGCTCTGGTGGGGACGGTTTTGCCTCGATTGAGGCAAACGTGCCCAGAGTTGGGCATTAATCGATTAAAATTTTAACCATGATTGATTGTTTAATGTGTACGATTAAAAAAGGTAATCATTGAAAATGATTGAGACTGATTGAATCAATTGTTGAAGTTAATTGCCACACGGTCTATCCATAAATTGTATTAAGGAGGGAGGGAGAGGCAGAGAGCTGAGATGGAGAATTGACAGAAATATATCTCAACAAAAACTCAGTTTACATTTTTTTCAGTATGCATACAGTTTTGATTCCGTGTTTTATTTCGAAATTCCAGCAGTTAATCATTAATCAGTTATCCGATTGACAATAACAATTGAAAAGAATGTAATCGTTAACCGCAATTAAGGACTGAGTAGAAGTTTAATTGTTAATTGCGATTAACTATTGAAGTAGAAAAATCGTCAACCGTTGATTAAATTTTTGCCCAACTCTGGGGCAATTATTCTCCAGGACCTTTTAAATCTGCCAAACCATCTTTTCTATTTTAGATAATACAACATACAACCTAAGCTACTATCAATCGGGTTGCCACCTCCCCGCAGTATCGTATGCTCCCATAAGGAAATACGTTAAATCAGATATTCCAATAGAAGACTGTACAACGTACAAGCTTAGTTACTGGCCAAACGAAACCCCACAACCAGTAATTTAATTTCAATTACTAACACAAATATACAATTCTATAAGTTCGTAGCCATTTGGACGAATGAATTTTTAAATATTACAAAATTCAATAATATCGAGCACGATGCCACTGATATGTATTAGGTTGGATCAAAAGTTCGCAGCGTTTGTAAATTAAAATTGGAAGCTAAAATTCAAATATTTATCCATAGATTTATCCAATAACATATTATCAATTCTGTTCTATTATTTTTTGCCATTGTCGAGCTAACTTCTCGTGTTAACGAATTAAACAACCGAATATACCTTAACTCTTCACTGCATGATTTTGTTTAATTTGGATGAAAAAATTGAAAGACGTTCAGTTTTTGTGTTTTATTTAAGGGAAAAAATTAAAACACCATTTTCAGAAAAATAAACATAGTAAGAAAACACATTATTAGTTTACTATATTTATTGATTTGTTAACTGTATCAGATATGCTACACTATGCAGTGAAGGGTTAATTTTATCTTCGATTCTTAATTTTAAAACGCTATAAACTTTCTTTCCAACCCAACACAAAGAATTAAGAAAGAATATTCAGATAATATTGCGCGTTCAGGAATATTTTTTATTTAACTATAATAAATTTAAATCACTTCATATCTAATTATATATACACTCCCATCGCGTTATACTTTCGCTGTATCTTATAGGAAAGATCATTGGGTCCTGAAAGAAAATACACGCCCCCTGTGAATCCCATGGAGGGCTGTACAACTCATAGATTGAGCTTCTGGCCACACTGCGAGGAAAGACGATCCCCGATCATAAACCCAGAAACCGAGAACATATTAAATGCAGGGTGTTGTTCTGACAATAATACTACTTACCGTCTCAGTTATTATGGTTCCGAAGGCGACAAACAAAATCCTATTCGACATCCCGAAAATGCTCTGTTCCCATCCTGTCCTTTATCACACGACACCATCCATCGAGTAAGAAAAATTAATCAAAATATTAGATCAGTGCTTTCCAAACCGTGCGCTGCGAAATAATTAAAATTATATCAAAAATTAGTAAAATATGAAATAATATTCTCAATATAAATCATTAAAATAATTAGCTACTAAAATATATGCGTATATATGTATAATATTAGCGCCGCAATTTTTTCGTTTGATTTCATTTGAAGATTGTATTAAATTGTATTAGATTGTTGCGTATGAAATGTCCGATTTTAGAATGCATTCACTCATTCACTATCCTTTCTTACTTTCGATAAAGTGTATAACTATATTGCCAATAGACCAATTAACAAATCACTTTCGTACGTGTCTAATCAATATGTTTCTTTCAGATGAGTTTCTTAGGAAACTGGTGTATAAAGCCAGATGCGGCGATAACACCATGCAGTAGGCAAATGTTAGGTAGAGGACCTATGCAGGATGTAACTACCCAAAAGCATGATTTTACGTGGAAATGCATTCCGACAGAATCAGAAATTCGTCCTGAAGATAATCTTATCTGTCCAACTATACCCTTGGAAGGTATCTACGATTAGGGTACTGATCGACCATCAGGAGATGACAGTGATTTCGACAGTGAGCGCAGAGGAATCTGCGGATCTCATTCTTACGTATTGCCATTTCCTGATGGACGATCAGTACACTATTTCACTATAAATCAGAATCTTCCTACAATTCTTCATCTCTATATATAATAAAATCGTGTCTCTGTCTGTCTGTTTGTGACGGCTCAATTGAGAACCGCTCAATGTGAATTAATTGAAAATTAATACATTAAAATCATTATGTGCAGTTCACACTTAAAATAACAGATTGTTATCTCAATACATAAAAAGAAAAACAGAAAGAAAATTTAAATCTTGAACACATCTTTATTAACGAAATGATAACGCTCTCAAAATGAGTAAAACGTTCTGCACTTATTTATACGTTGTTTAATACGAACTAAATAAGGAAACAATATTTATTTCGCTATTGTTAAATGTAAATAGTTTTGCTGTATTAAAAGAGACTTAATTACGATAAAATCAATACAAATTGAGATCCTAATTCTCCAAATTGTCACATCATGCAATGAATATTTGAAATTTTCTGCAGGTTGTACTACTCACAGGCTCTCGTATCTATGCAACAACGCCCAACCGATGACACCCATACATAATTATGCTCCCGTACGTCGGTACAGCGCACCATGCATCCCAATGGAAGCAGATACTACTATGCAACTGAGCTATCAACCTGTAGACGTTCCAGATCAAATGCCGAAACCATGGAGCAAGCAACAAGCTTATTATCCACCTGCTATACCAATGGAGGGCAATACCACATATAACAACAGGTCTTACATAGTTTTATTAATCCTGTCTATGGTAAAAATTGTCTTCCTTTCTCGTTTATTTCTTTGCATCTTTTCTGTTCATCTCTTTGCTCTTTCTTATGTTCTCTAATAAATTCTGATTTTATCTTTGATTAACATTCATGGTCCATTTCAATTCATTTCGGTTTAAATCATCTGCAGTTATTTATTTACTACAAGTTTACAATATACGTAGTATTCAGGTAAAAATTTGTTCAGTCTACATTTAATTTTTTATTGCACTGAATCTTGGATTATTAATACTTTTTTAAAAGTCGATCACACGATTTAAATTTTTTTTGAGAAATTAGAAGAGGCTCGTATGAAGCAAGCTTGCATAAAAAATTTATAAAAGGTAGTTTTTAATATATTTTACAGTTTCTCCGAAATTTTGAAAAACTGGACTGATTTAATACATTTTTATAAAAGTTCTCTGATGTAGTGTGATCAATTGTATGAGTCATCTTGTGTAGAAGCATCTCCAATTGCATCCCCTACTCTATGGTTTGTTTATGCTCTCTTTTCTCTTTTTTTCCTCAACTTCTCCAACCATTCTTCAACTTGCATCCCCTACTCTACCACATCTTCTACACAATTTTGTTATAATTTATTGTTCCTATATACATTGTGCTCAATTATATTTACTTATTTGTTTCAGCTATTTTACGCCTGGTACGCCGTGTGCATAATCACTAGTGCCAACATTTTGCTTCCAAGATCATTTAGACATTAATTAAATTATTATTGTGCCTGTATTTGTACCAGCATGCACGTCGGGAGTCTAGAAAAAATTAATTAAGTAATGCTTTACCACATGTTTGAACAATGTCTTTTTACCGCAAGCATTTAAGTGATACTATAGAATGTTGAAAAATAATTGAACACTCAATAGTGTTTACAAGGTGACTCGTTTTCAACACGACTCATAGACATATTTGTAAGAATGTTTATAAAAATATTCTGTAGTCACATGTATGTACAATAACAATAAATTTTTCATACAGAAATTTCTCGTGTTCTCGTCAAGTTTGTCAATGATCAACTTTCAACTGAAATCAAGGAGAACTGTAATAATTAAAAACACATTTAATCTCTGTCTTAATGTTTTATTAATTACATATTTTTTTTTGTATTTTTCATTCATCTTGCTCGAAATATTTCCTATAACATAAACTACAAACTAAGTAGTAAAAGTCGAAACGATTATCTTTAATCGGAAACATAGTTATTTAACAATAAACCTACCATCGTCGGACAAATGACCGGTTCCATATTTTTCATATTATGAATATTGAAATTATCAAGTTACATACATGGAAATTGATTCGATAAATTTTTTCAACCACATATTATACTTTTTTTTGCGCGAGATCTAAATAAATAGAGCTTTGTCATTTTTATCAATTGAATTATTTTAATCGCTTTTAGAGCTCGGTAAGTTTAGTGTTAAAGAGAAAAGTATTCGTCACATAGCAATGGGCACCTCTAACGTAGTGTATAGTCATATAAGAAATACATAAAAACACTGGAATATTTATCGAACGATTGTGCAATCAAATAGATAAAAAATTCAGTTGTTCATAACTTTTGTCAAAAACATTTGTTAAAATACGACACGTTTTAGAGGATTTCCATTGCATATGAAATATATAAGTCTTCATAAATGATCTTCATTTTCGTTCTGGATTATCGTGTTTCCTTCTTAAACATTATACGATTAAATTATATAATTATTATGTGACGTATGAATGATTCACACATGTAACAAATAATATTACGAAAACTTTTTTGAAAATAAGTAATCAGGGTACACTATTCGAGAAACCAGGTTGTTAAGCAAAACTCAACGAATTTCCAATAGTTCCAGGTCTTGTTCTAGGCACAATGGTATCCGTAAATCGAATAATTACTTCGGTGACAGCCATATTTCCAGTTAGGAATTGAGGCATCGTTTCTATACCAGATCGAGGTTGACGATCGAACGGATAGCCCATAGGACGTGCATCAGGATACTTCTTATCTCTCAGGCCACAGTAACTAACTGCATCTGCACAACTAGACGATTCGCCTTGTTCCACCTGAATGTAAAAAACAGACAGTTTTATCTGCATTGTTCGTGTTCAGCTTACTTTTCACTAGTGACCATTGACGACGTTTCCACTAAACAATAATGTTTCGATATACGTGTTGCGAGAGAAATGTGTACGATATTTGTGAACATTTGTGAACTACTTCGGGTCCCTTAAGATGAGATAATATTAACTCAATAACGAAAGCTTTGTGTTTTTAATTATTTCTTTAACAAATTTTTACCGTCATATCCGCGACACTTTTCTGATTAAAATGAGTCCAAAAACGACACGATTTGTATCATATTTGCCTGTTTAGTTCACATTTTAGCAGAACCTCGATTATCCGAACTAATGGTACCTAAACTCGGCCGAGCGAGGCAAGCAATGCGATAACGCGTTGTTTGCCGCGGCCCAGCGAGGCAACGGGTATTATTTGCCTCGCTCGTGCCCAGAAAATTTTCTCGGCCAATTATATAATATATATAAATATACATTATATAAATAATTATATATCATATAATATATATTTTTTGTAATAATTTTATAATTCATTCTTTAAATTTGATTGTCTTAAAATACTATTTGAAATCGTTTACTACGTTACAGTATTTTTCCCTTAAATAAAACACAAAAACTGACCTTCTTTCAATTTCTTCAACCCAATTAAAAAGATCATGCAGTGAAGGGTTAAATAATAATGACTTGCTGGAGGGGGAGGGGTGGGAATTAAACCGTTCCATCGTGTTGTCATCGGTCAATGGTCAAGGAATAAATTTTCCGGAGTACACAGTAGAGCAAATGATTAAACAAGATTTACTCACAGCATCTTCATTATAATCTGACACCATAATGAAAAGATCCGTACGATAGCCTTCTTTGGTTCCTTTAGGCACTAACATATGTTGCGGCCACCCACATCCACAGAAATTGAAAGAGTCCAAATCCTCGGCACCAACTGGTCTGTTCTCTTCTAAATTTCGGAATGTTCTTTCGAAGGGAATGGTTACCGATGATTCTGTTGACTTGCGCTCAATTGTGTTCTGTCCTGGTTGCACTGTAATACAACGGACGACAAAATTAACTATGTTCCACGCAAAATCATACTTTCTTTTGATTAAGAAATTACCGAAACAAGAAGTTTCGTGGATATGCAATTTATTTTACTAATTTTCGGATAAAATATTTCTATCAGATGATTGCCTAAGTTCGTGCCCGATTTGAAAATAAAATGCAATGGTTAAATTCTAAAGAATACAGATGTATTAATCGATTATATACTATTCTACAATTAGAAAAGAATGGTGACTATATAATTTTCTATTTCTAACACTCCGCCGTGCAGCACAGTTTGCGACATCTATAAAAATCATGCACGAACTTATGCAATCACCTAATATTACCAAAAATTAACAAACTCAATTACGATAAAAACTAAAAACATAATTGAAACGATCAAGAAAATAAATAAACGTGTCACCTGCAATTAATTTTTCCATTGATTAATTTCCATTGAAATTAATGGAACTTTTATTTTTCATAAAAGATTGCAGCCTATATATTTTATGATTATCATTCTACATCGAATGGTTTAGAATTTAGCCAATAATTGAGCGTCTCGTCACAAATGGAAAATCCTACGCGAACTAATTAAATGTTTGCAGAAGATAATAATGATGAAGAAGATAACATACGGTTGACAGTGAACTTGTCCAGCTCGATCATTAAATTCTTCTGATGTCTATACGTGAAGGGTAGTCCACGTTCATCTTCTTTGGGGCCAATGAAGATGCGTACTGTTCCTCGTTTCAGTGCTTTGCCGCGATTGTTAACAATAATTGTATAAGTGAAGTCGGCGTGGTTCAGGTGAGTGAATTTGACGAGCACTGATCCTCGAGGTGTGAAATCAAGTCCACGAGACATGTCAACCACGCTCTGAGTCCAGTAGGTGTTTAAAACGTTGCGCTGCTGGTTTGACGTCAATCTAATATCTTCAATTTCAACTCCAGGATAATCCAACTAATAAATATTAATATTCGTTTATTCACATGACACATATTCTAGATTTATACGTTCTGTGATCCCGTGTATGTATGTGCATATTATGTACACATGTGCTAACCTGTTGAACAGTGTATGGTGGCAGAGTGCTCTTATACTCTTGGAAAACGTCATCAATAAAAGCGTGCCATCTGTAGAACATTGGATCCCTCATGTCAGTGGCTTGGTCAGACATAACACCGAAAGGCTCCTAAGAGTAACGCAAAAACGAATCCATTAATTAGTTATTTATATAATAGAATAGTAATGAAAAATTAACCCTTCGCTGCATTGTGTATCATATTTGATACGCTTAAACGAATCTGATATACCTATATGGTATACTAAGAATGTGTTTTCTTACTATGTTTATTTATTTTTATTTTTCTGAAAATGTTGTTTTAATTTTCTTTAATATATTTCCCTTAAATAAAACACAAAAACTGATCTTCCTTCAATTTTTTCATCCCAATTAAAAAACCTCATGCAGTGAAGGGTTAATAAATAAATCCATCCTCGATTATATATTTGTTCCAAGCATATCGCAGCCCGGCAAGAATAGTGACATAACTAAAGAATGCAGTATTCTCATAACAACGATTTTAAGAAAATTAGAACATTTCCATCGACATAGTACAGACATCTCTAATCTTTCTGAAAAATATTTCTCAAAGCAAATTCGATTAGGTTCAGTAAAATGATATTACCGATGCCTCCGTCAACTCTAAAGTGACACTGTTACTACAGATATGAACTAGCTCGAAAAGGTCGCCTGACGTAACTGTCCTCGAGCAGTTCAATTAGGAATTAGAAATATCACCAAAGATTTGAGGCGTTCACGGCCTGGCATCGTACAGTTACTTTTGTTGAGGCTTACACCCGAAAGCCTCAACAGAAGTAACTGTAGAAATATCACGTTGTTCTAGCATTTGCAGGTAAACTAAACGCATCTGTCACTGTTCCAAGTTCGAAATCGTTGGCTTTTGAGTTGCGTCACAAACTAGAGGGGGGTTGTTGCTCGCTCGCTTCGCGAGTAGGGTTGTTGTAGCTCACGGGTAGGACTGCTCTTGCGAGAGGGTTAGTGGTACGCATTGCTAGTGGGGCCTACAGCTATTAATGTTTTTTTATTTTGTGTGTGACTCTCCACGAGCCACACAAAGAACTTCCCGATTCGTTAGTTGCAGTATATTATTATCATTATTTAGTGTACGTTTTAAGAAGATTATATGTTTTCAGGGAAAGTGATTATAACAATGTATTGGGCATATACATAGAGTATGCCCACCCACATGACGTATGTAGTCTTTTGAAGTTTTCAAGACAAAGAAAAAAGAATTTTTTTAAAAAATATATCTACATATATATATATATATATATATATATATATATATATATATATATATATAGTTACGTTTGCTTCTTCGGTGGATACGCCTCTCGTATAAATTGCAATGTTGAATCAACTCCTTTCGAAAAAAACTAAAAAACTACTTGTCCAAAATGGACCAAAATCTAATCAGCTCTAAGTTACAGCGGGGCACATCCATTGCGTCATTCATTATTCTGATCGCGTTGTTACTTTTTCAAAGTAACGAAAAAAATATACGTTATATATACGTTATATATACGTTACTTTTTCAAAGTAACGAAATAAAAAACGTTAACGAAAAATTTGATACCATAGAAACGGACATACGCACACACACACACACATACCGACATTTTGATAAAAATAGTCTAAAATGACTCCAATGACCATGAAACGTGAAGATCTGCTAAAAATTCGATTTTCGGGATAATTACAATAACTTCCCTATAAATCGGGAAGTTAACAAGCTTCCACATATTATTGAACGGGGGTGTACGTGTAAATGAAACTCGACGATCTCGACATATTTACCAGGTAGCGATGATCCGGATCATGGCAATATCCGATAAGAACGTGGCCCATGTTATGAAGATCGCCATACAAGTTTTTATTAGGAGACAGGATACTGGCTTCCATGATATTCCCCAAAACGTCGATACCGGTTTTCTCACTTAATGGTACTCGTTCGCCTGATGGGTTGGTCACGGATCCAGTGTGAATAGCATCGTACATGCGATCTCGCCATCTTTCTAGATCCTGGATGTCGACGTTTAATTGATCCGCTGGACGATTAACGTCCTTAAGAACGGCGCCACTATGGCGAGCAGGCCAGGTACGACTAGATACGACAGAGTCCAGTTTTGGGAAATAAGCTTCAGGAATCGGCTCGCGCCAATTATTAAACCGCTTCACACGACCGAGCCGATTGCACAAACGTTCGCAGTTGTACCTAAATGTGTAACAGATGATCAGTCTTTGGTATCTGATATTAAGTTGACCGGGTCGTTTGTGTATTGTATATTGTTTAATGTGAACTTACCGTGCTTGGATTTGCTGGTGCATGTAGTAGAAAAGTTCCCCTCGACGATCTTTGCCTACGATCTTAATGTTCCCTTCGAATGGGTAAACCAGATGCCAATGCCAATGATGCAGATTGATGCCAATGTCCTCTCTCCAGTATGCGACGCGGTGCTCTTCGTCAAGATCGGAGGCACTGTAATCTCGAGGAATCTCGATTGGGATCTGCGTTCAACGAAAACGTTTCAACTTCAACGAAATCTTTTGACTTCTAATGAATGAAGAGCAGCAAGATCGTTTATTACTCATTTTCTCATTTATTTGTGGTATAACCATAACCAATCATTTTATACCATTAAGTAGATAATACTAGTACACTAGTGAAAAATTATGAAATTATAAAATGGAAATCATAATATAGTAAACAATTATAAAATGAAAACTGTAATGTAGTAAACAAATATGAAACGATAGACTAGAAACACTAATATAGTAAACAATTATGAAACAAAAGTATAGAGATTGTAATATAGTTAAAAATTATGAAATTATGAATTATATATACTGTAAAAAATTTGATTTGCAGCCATGTTTGTACACAAGGACGAAGTTTATTCAATTTAATTGTACTAACCACTAACTTTAAAGTCCTTAATCGTGAAATTTAATTTGAACGTCGCATAAAAATGTTACTAAAGAATTAGAAAAGTTGATTTGAATAAATTTCATTAATCTCTCCGAACACACTTGTGAGCTATTGTATAGTCTCGTACCCTTGATCCTGGAGGCACAAGATTAGCTTCTTCCTGGGCCTTAGTAAATATCGCACCGTCGACGAATTTATTCGGAAATACTTCGGTCAATGGCGGTACAGGCAGATCCTTCGTATCAGAACGATGTAATATTGCTACAGAAAGAGCATAAATGAACATGTACGGGTTCACACGATCGCGACAGTAAACTGCTACAGATAGGAAGTCATCGTACGTCCTCATGCCTGTAAAATATAATATTACAAGTGGTTAAATAGAACGAAATGTCAATACATCTATTTAAACAGACTTAAAATACTTGTATGTAATTAAATACTAATAATATAGTATATTCTAACTGTTTGTGAAAAGATTTAAACATCAAATAGCATACACTTAAAAAAGTGAGCGACAAATTAATCAGTCCTATTAAATATATACCTTTCATTCATACATTCACCAGCAAATTGTACATAAGTATGCTATTTAATAAAAATTCGTATTAACTATAGGACAGTACACGATAAATCTTCTGCTTCCTCTATTAGCAAAATTGTGATATTTGTGTTTCAGATGTTAAATATAACTTTCTCAACAATCGTATTAATCGAACACTTTAGATGAAGTGTAATATATAGATTAAAGATTTTCTCCTTTTATGACAAAAATGAGTGCTTGGAATCACACTAGTTTAAAAACATTGGTACGTTCCTGCCAACGTATTAAAGTTACTAGAAGAAGAAATAAATTTCTCTAACTATTTCCTATTAAATTGCTTATTACTGTTCACTTCTTGCCACTGATACAGACAATTTTCACATTGCAAAGAGATCTGCAATCTAGCAATGTGTAAAATTAGTGTAAATTGTATAGAACACTGCGTACCCATGAAAATATCAATCAGCCGTCCTGCTAGTTTTCGATGCGAGGGAATGAAAATCGAAAATGGCTCACGCCTACCCAATTGCGTAGCAAACTTAAGATCCGGAAGGGTGATTTGTTTCACTTGAAGTTTCGATTCAGTTTCTTCAGCGAAGCGATTGATTACTTCGGTTGCGACAGGACGGTATCTATCGGACTACAGAAACAAATTCAACAGCACATTATTTGTCCATAAACATTTGCCATTCACATTCGTGTACTTTAATTTCACAGGAAAGTGACGCAGACAAATTAAAACGTACAGAGAACACCAGGAAAATATTGTTCTTCGTTATTATACAGAAATGTTGCAGATGTAAGTAAGAGTTAGTATCGATTGAATGTAAGAAATAACTGATCAGATTCCTCTACGTATCCAACTGTTTAGCCTTTCCTCAAAATTGTAAAGCTTTCTGGTAAAACTTATTATGGTGATTGATACTTCAGTTTTAAAATCAAATACTATATAAATTCTGTTTCACGTTTAAGTATATTAGGCATGTATCGTGCACTTTATATTCTGCTATTATGAAAGTTATACAGAAATGAATGAATTTAATAAGAAATCAAACAAGAATACATAATAATACTGACCAAATAATTATCTGGTATGTCGAAAGCGACTTTCTTCTCGCCCTTGGGTACATAGACCGGTTCAGCGGGTCGATCGAACAGGTACAAAATCCCCAATTTATCCTTCGTCATCTTAATGACTTATATTTTAAAGAAATCAAAAAGAGAACCTAATAATATACGTAATAATTACGCACGAGTAACGAGTCAAGTTTTTTATAATTGTATGATTATTGTAACACAGCTGGCGAATTATTAATAAAATATAACGAAATGAACGAAATGCATTCACCTACGCGATCTCGTACGATTTGCAGAAATGTAATTGCAGTGCATCCTTTATAGGATAGTGTTCCAGGAAATAGTGGTCTCCTAAACCGCAAAATCCGTGTTGGTCTAAACTAATCAAAAGTGAAGTTGATTACTGATATGTCATCCACAGTATTCCGTTCTGCATATTTCCTGTTTTCAAAGGAAACGGATTATCACTGAACACGGGTCGAATGAAAATTTATATTACATTGACCATGATAGCGCTGCCCGAATTATTAATCTAATCTTTGTCCAAACAACTGTTAGACTTGGAATATTATACAGGCTCGATAAAATTATGTGTATTGACATGCAAAAGAAATAAAAATACATATTCGTAATCTATAATGGCGTACATATGATTGATAGAAAATACAAGCCATTATTTATCTTACACATTAATTCCCGAAAGAATATCGAGAAAGTAACAAACTTTAAATGGTGCCGAATTCAAACTATTCTGAAACTTTAACTGCTAAATAGAACTGATTAAATTATTTCACCTTTGTTTCAAGAATGTTCTGTCTGATATTATAATTTATCTTGTTTTCATTTTATATCCCTATATATTTTATCATGAGTCATTTTTCTTACAAATAAAATCTTTCGTTCTCAAAAAAGGTCGATGTATGTTTAAAATAAAAAAAATTGCTATTTGCTATTGGAATTAGTATTTATTATATTTATAAATGTGGTATACGGGTCGTTACATATAATTAAACGTATAGTTAATTTTTGTTCTAGTTTTTTTATTAATTACATAATTTTTTTGTATTTTTCATACATGTCGTTTGAAATATTTTCGATAACATACTGTAATGTACACAAATAAAAAGCGGAAACGAAGGATACTTGGAGACAATTCAGACATACATAGGTATAATATTACTAATACAAGTACAGAATTTCAACGAGATCTACTTTCTAATTCAATAAGCGTATTAAATTTTTTTATTAATCTGTACCTTAGGTTGTGGAAACGATTCTTGAACTTTATTGGCTTATCTTAGCACATTACCTATCGGAAATCTATCAATAGACGTCTCAACACTAAATCTACTGGGAACGAAATGTGCCTGGCATGCGTTGCTTCATAAGAATGTGTGGATTAAAATATTTGTTCAATCATTTCGCAAAGTCTTTATAATTTGAACAACTTTAAAATAATAATCTGAAGGCAATCAATTGATCAGCGTTCGTAAGCTTGATGTTAATGAGTGAGCAGTATCTAAACAAAAGCTCAATAATGTTCTCTTAAATAATAATCTCAGAAGATGTGGTTGCATTATATTGCAAAAATTTGTTGGACTATGGATTTAAGAAGGCTATTAGATATTTACTGGCACATAAAGCACGTAATTTTTCTTAGTATTAATTTGTTAATGTTAATAGACCGCGCATGCAGATATAATATATCAAATAGAGATTGCAAAAACCGGAGAAAAAGATGTAATCGGGATACATTATTTTAGATACCAAGGCTTTTGGATCTGGCTCTAGGTATCACGTAAATCGAAGTTGATTACTGATATGTAATCCACTGTATTCCGTTCTGCATATTTCCTGTTTTCAAAGGAAATGGATTAATCATTGAACACGGGTAATTATACTTAAAGCATGTATATTTATATTACATTGGCCATGATAGTGTTGTCCGAATTATTAATCTAATCTTTGTCCAAACAACTGTTAGACTTGGAAAATTATAAAGATCTGATAAAATTATGTGTATTTACACGCAAAAGAACTTTGCTGATATTAAAATTTATCATTCTTTCATTTTATATCCCCATGAATTTTATTGTAAGACATTTTTCATACAAATAAAAGCTTTCGTTCCCAAAAAGTTTCGATGTATGTCTAAAATAAAAACATTTATTTATAAATGTGGAATTCGGGTCATTACATATAATTAAACGTATAGTTAATTTTTGTTGTAGCTTTTTATTAATTACATCATTTTTTTTTGTATTTTTCATATATCTTGCTTGAAATATTTTCAATAACATACTATACTATAAACAATTAAAAACGGAAATGAAGGATACTTGGAGACAATTCAAACCACAAATTAATGGGTACATATATTACTAGTATACACAATTTCAACGAGATCTACTAACAAATTCAATAACCGTATTAAATCCTTATGTCTCTCTGTACCGTAGGTTGATGAAACGATTCTTGTAGTTTATTAACTTATCTTAGCGCATTACCTATCGAACTAAATGTGCCTGCTATGCGTTGCATTATAAGAATTACAAGATTGATTTTATCTTGTTTTTTTCTACCATTCTTATCACAACATATATGTAAATTAAAATATTTGTTCAATCATTTCCCAAAGCCTTTATAATTTGAACAATTTTAAAATACCAATCTGCAGCCAACTATTTGACCAGCGTTCATAAGCTTGGTGTTAATGACTGAACGGTATCTAAAAACACCTCAATAATGTTCTTTTAAATAATAATCACAGAAGATGTCGTTGCATTATATTGCTTGCAGAAATTTGTTGAACTATGGATTTAAGAAGACTATTAGAAATTTACTGGCACGTAAAGCACATAATTTTTCTTAGTATTAATTTGTTATTGTTAATAGACCGCGCATGCAGATATAATATATCGAATAGTGCTTGAAGAATCTGTCGACAATATGTTTTCGAGATACATTATTCTAGGTACCACGTTGTTAAACTAAGGTCAGCGTATTTCCAGTGCATCCGAATCAGGCCCTCGGTCTCGGTACCACGGTATCCGTAAACCTAATAGCTATTTCCGTGATGGCCATATTTCCGGTGAGAAATTGTTGCAGTGTTTCCACACCAGCTCGTGGTTGACGATCAAATGGATAACCCATGGGACGTGCGTCAGGATACTTTCTGTCTTTCAAACCACAGAAACTACTGGCATCCGTGCAACCAGACGACTCTTCCTGTGGAACCTAAACAGTCAGAAACAAATCTTTTCATTATCTCGTTCATTTTGAATTCCCGATTCACTATTATAGCAATAAATTTGGACTCATTTTAAAGCTCGAAAATTCTACTTTCGCACATTCAGAAACGTATGTACAGAAACTGACGACCTATTTTCCTCAAAATTTCAAAAACGTATTTGTACCACAGATTGTTCCACAGATTTGACCTCGAATTTGATATTCAAATATGTTGACCAAGTTCGATGATTTAAAGCCTTCATGGTGTATATCAAGTTCGGAGACATCAATCTTCGAGTCTTTGAAAATTTCAATCACAAAAACATTTTTCAATACACTATTTAGAGACGCTTTAATTGGCAGCATTTTACTAAGAGACCACACACATGTCTTCAGTTTTCCACTTGTTGTGGTGTGCAATATTGCACTAGGCATGAATGAATAACAGCTAGCAATGCTGCAAGTGTTAAGCTTTGAAAAGAGACTAAGTTTATTGTTGTACTACTATTTTCAACGAAATAATCACAATTAATATTATGACAATTTCCCCAGAATTCGCAATTTACTGTTCAAATATATTCTGAATGCGCTATAAGAATAATAATAATAGTCTCGAAGAAAACAACGTGAAACATTTTATTTGCTCCACCCTGTATAAACGGAGTGTTGAACCTTTGTGCATATAACACAGCCTCTACTGTATAGGGTGTAAAATATACTCACAGCATCACCACTGTAGTCCGATACCATAACGAAGAGTTCCATGGGAAAACCTGCTTTGGTTCCTTTAGGTATAAGCATATGGTGTGGCCATCCACATCCGCAGAAATTGAACTGTTCCAAGGCGTCGCCACCCGTTGGTCGATTCGCGTCCAAATTACGGAACGTTCTTTCGAAAGGTATAGTTACCGAAGACCCTGTTGAATTCTGCTCAATCGTGTTTAGTCCTGGTCGCACTATAACGTGACACACAATAAAAAATGATAAACAATTTCACAAAGCAAACGTAGATTACTAATGTTTGTGACATGTATTTCACATGACCTGACAAAAGTCGAAGTAACTTACGTGTAACAGTGAACTTGTCCAACTCGATCATCAAATTCTTTTGCTGTCTATACGTGAAGGGTATTCCGCGTTCGTCTTCTTTGGGGCCAATGAAGATGCGCACCGTTCCCCGTTTCGGTGCGTTAGTGCGATTGTTAATACTAATCGTATACGTGAAGCCGGTATGGTTCAGGTGAGTAAATTTAGCAAGCACTGGTCCCCGAGGAGCGAAGTCGAGTCCTCGAGACAAGTCCACTTCGCTCTGAGTCCAGAAAGTGTTCAAAACGTTTCGTTGCTGATTCGTTGTCACTCGAACATCGTCTACTTCGATGCCTGGGTAGTCCAACTACAAACACCACGACAAAATTCATTAGCAACCTAAATGGGGCAACCTGTTCAGCGAATGAACAGAATTCGTATCTTCGTGATATTCACTGTTTCTTCGAAATTCAATATCAAATGTAATATCAATACAAATTTTTTTTAGAATGTCGCGTGCCTTTGGTGAATGTTCACCCAGATTTGTAAACGTTCCAACTAAATTTGAATTTTTCACTAGCCACTTCTAATTGCTAGCTATTTATATTACGTCGAACGAGCAGATCAAAGTTGATTTACAATAAAGTTAAAAAATATATTCCAAAATGGATACGTAAGGATTTCAATGAATCTACCCCTGGTTCCCTTTGTAAAATTCATATTTCTCATTGTCGACAAATTACATATGTGCTGACCTGTTGAACAGTATATTCTGGCAGAGTGCTCTTATATTCTTGGAACAAGTCGTCGACGAAAGCATGCCATCTGTAGAATATAGGATCCCTCATAGCAGTCGCAGAATCGCCCATGATACTGAAATTTTCCTAAAAAATGGCACGAAAAGAAATGATAAAAGTATGAACACAAAATATAAGAAATTGATCGACGTTCTCGTATTTAAATCGGTATTCGAGAAGTAGGTGCAACAGTATTATTCCTGAATTAGGAAAAATCAGCTTGCATAATTTTTATGTTATTAGAATAGTTATTCTAATGAAGTGTAATGGTGAAATATATTCTAATAAAACGTATTTACCAAGTAACGATGATCCGGATCGTGACAATAAGAGATAGCAACGTGGCCTAAATTATGTATATCGCCGTATACGTTTGGATTAGGGGACAGGATACTAGCTTCCATGATATTCCCCAATATATCGATGCCGTTCTTTTCGGTCAAAACTATTTGTTCGCCCTTTAGATTGATCACCGATCCGGTATGTATTGCATTATAAATGCGATCGCGCCATCTTTCTAGATCCTGGATATCGAAAGACAACTGATTCGCTGGACGATTGATGTCTGTAAGAACGGCTCCAGCTGGACGAGCAGGCCATGTGCGTCCAGCAACGATAGAGTCCAATTTCGGGAAATAAGCCTCGGGAATCGGTTCACGCCAATTAATAAAGCGTTTTACGCGACTAAGCCGATTGCACAGACGCTCGCAGTTGTACCTAAAAGAGCCACAGACGGGTTGTCTTCAACATGTTAATACTGAATCGATCGTTGGCACTCTTAACCCTTCGTACTCCGAATTATTTGTCAATTTTGTGGCCAACAATTCCGCATTTTCAGTGTTTTATTTGGTTTTATTTCAAAAGGACAGTTCCTTGACTAGTTACATTAAATATAGCTCTCAAACTTTCTGGTAATTTATATTTGTGAAACTTATATTTGATTTTAACTCAACAATAAGACAATCAAATAAGTAATGGAAGAGAGGGCACACAGTGGGTCAGTGGATAGAGCGCGCAACTGCGACCAGGCGGTCTCGAGTTCGAATCCCCACGCCCGGGCACCTCTTTAATTAATTCAATGTGCTTTTTTAAAAAACTGTGGTGCCCAAGGTGGTTCGGAACCCACCTTAATAAAAAGTAGGTCCCGCTGAAATAGGCGATAGGAGAGCTGGTTAAAGATGAGAGGTGTGGAACGGGATTTGAAACCCTGAGGGGACCAAATATCCAAGACATATTAATAAGTAATGGAAGAAACAGGTACGTATAAGAACCCGTTTTATTTTCATTATCCTTTCTATAATGTCGAGTAACATTTGAGAAAGGACTGCAAAGGTTTTACACATTTGTGTACGGGCGATTGGGGTAGACAGTAACAGTGATCGAAAGTGCCTTTGAGATAAATGTGGAATTTTTCGGGCAGTCTGACTAACGAGATGTAACTAGTGCATAAGCAAAGCAATTGTCGACGAGGAATGTATAGTTGTAGACATACCGTGCCATAATTTGTTGGTGCATGTAGTAGAAAAGTTCACCTCGGCGATCTTTGTCTACGATCTTGATGTTCCCTTCGAATGGGTAAACCAAATGCCAATGCCAATGGTGCAAATTGATGCCGATGTCCTCTCTCCAGTATGCGACGCGATGCTCTTCGTCGAGATCTGAGGCAGTGTAATCTCGAGGAATCTCAATTGGAATCTGCGTTCAACGATAATACTCAAATTTTAAAGAAACTCTTTGACTTGGCTCGTTCAGCATATCGAGTAACATTTTTGGAAACAAAAAACAATGTAAATATATATATATATATATAGCACCGCAGATTTTCAGCACGTAACTGTCACATTATAAAACAAAATGGATTCTGATATTCACGTACGCAATTTTACGCAACATTGATTTATGCGTAAATGTTGTTAAAGTTATTGATCGTAAGATTGTTGAAACAGATAAAGAGAAAATAATTTCGGCGCAACGGTTCGATCAAATAAACAATTAAAGCAATTTTACAAATAAATTTACACTTTCTACGTTTCGATCCTAATTTGGATCATTTTCACGAAAGCGGAAAAAACTGCGTTTGCTTTATAGAAATTTTAACATGGATATTTTGTTTGGTGACACGTGTCCTTCATACGTTGTTTCACAGGTTACTGTGATTTATGCGAGGAACAATATTTTCGATAGAGATGCATTAAGTGTTCGACAAATATTTATAATTGATGCTCGCAGTACGGAAACATGAAACATTGATTTTGAATAGTATTTAGTAGACTCCGAATTTTACTCATTCGTTACACAAAACGAGTGGGTGCGATTTCAAGCAGTAGACAGATGTCGAAAATGTATGATCATTAATAGTTGTAGCTTCTGTGAACATTATTAAACCATAAAAGAAACTTTTAATTTGCTGTTGTTTGATTCGAAGAACGTTTAATTTGCTTAAAGATTCGGAGTCTAATAATCAGTTCAGATACGTCTTGCAAGATGTATTATATAAAAACGTGGTAAAATGGTAACGAATGCTATTACTCTGGATTCTGTTGGTACAAGATTGGCTTCCTCCTTAGCCCGAGAAAAAATTGCACCATCAACGTATTTATCCGGAAAGATCTCAGTCAATGGTGGTATAGGCAGATCCTTCGTATCTGGACGATGTAACATTGCTACTGACAGAGCATAGATGAACATGTTGGGATTCACACGATCACGACAGTAAACTGCTACAGACAATAAGTCCTCGTACGTCCTCATGCCTGTAAAATAGAACGTTACAAGTGGTTAAACAGAACGAAATGTAAATATATTTATTTAACCCTACGTATGGTACGCCGGAATCAGTCGAGACTCATTTTCTTTAAATTGAAATATAATTTTATTTCTGTTTTATTAATGTACATCTATTGGAGAACATATAGGCGTACAATGGATATAAGTTTTCTCCTTTTTTAGGAAATTACTTAATAACTAATTAAAAAATAATTAATGAGATATGGGCGCGAGTCAGGTATGACTCTGGCATAGGTCTAGAATTCACAGGAGTCCGAGGGTTAAACAGATTTCAAATACTTGTATACACATGTATAGCACTAAACCTACCGAGCACTAAAACCGATTAAAATGTCAGCTTAGAAAAGTGACAGGGCTCTATTTATTTAGAGGTTGTGCAATCTGTATTGCAACATGTGCTTGGATAAAGAAACTCAGAGGGGTTTTTCTTAGTTAGCTTTCGAATGGTTCAATAGCCATTGAAAAACCTTCAAGGGCAGTTTTGACCATCTTATTCTGCTAGCTCCTTTATCAAATCAATTTCCATGTAAGCAACTTCTTAATTTCAATAATTGGAAGATGAAAAATATAAAACCGATCATTTGATCGGAAGTGGTAGGTTTATTGATAGTATACAGTTGTGGTATAAACTGCTGGTGGAAAGATTTAAAACTCAAAAAGATTTAAATATCAAATTGCACGCATTTAATAAAGTGAGCAATGAATTAATCCGTCCCATTAAAGGACTCTAATAGATTCTATTTCTCTCTCATCCCCACAACGTGTTTACAAAAAAAAAGTAAACCAACGCCCTGCCGGAACAGTCTTACGTTGCCACGGAGCGTGTAAGAATACGGAAAATTCAATACAGTATTAGCAATAGTTTTTTGTGAATATCTTGAAAACTAAAAGCGACCCCCCTATATTGAAAAAGAAAAAAGTTGTTCAAAATGTGTTACTGCATAACCTATTTAAATTTTATCAAAACCGGAGTACAGTAACCCTTTCGCAATAATTACCAACTATTGTAATGTATTAAATTAGTAAAATAATAAAATGTGTAAAATGTGTATATAATTAGTGTAAATCGTATAGAACTCTACAAACCCATGAAAATATCAATAAGCCGTCCTGCATATTTTCGATGTGATGGGATGAATAGGGAAAAAGGCTCACGCCGACCCAACTGCATAGGAAAACTAAGATCGGGAACAGTGATCTGTTTCACTGGAAGCTTCGATTCAGTTTCATCGGCGAAGCGGTTGAATATTTCGGTTGCGACAGGACGGTACCTCTCGGACTATAGAAAACAAACATAGCAACACATTATTTCTGCATAGACCGGTTCATTGCATTAAAACACACAATTTCTTATTGCCACCAATTATTCTATACTATTTCATTATCACACTGCTATTACAGTATTCAAACATTAAGCGACTCAGAAAACGAGTTAAAATGGTTACACAAATATTTATTTTACACATACGAGAAAGGTTTTTCCTGTTTGAAAGACGATGTTCGATTACACTGTCCAACATCCACAAAACGTTTCGACTCTCACAATACATAAACGCAAAGTTTTTGAAAAATTTGAGAAAGTTTTTGAGAATATTATTAATATTATACAGAAATGAATGTATATAATAAGTAGACTGCGGATCTTTATGTAAAATAAAAATTGTGTGCCTCGATTGCAAGGAATAGAAACTAAATTAATTGTTACCTCTTCCCGTAATGATTTGAATAGACGAGAAATTATACATTGACATTTTCCATTTTAGAAATTTTCCAACGATATTGATTTTCATCTATTCGATTTCACTATAAATGCATTAAGATCCGCAGTCTAATGAATAAGAGATCAACGAAGAACACAATACAGCGCTTACCAAATAATCAGCTGGTATGTCGAAAGCGACTTTCTTCTCGCCCTTGGGTACATACACCGGTTCAGCAGGGCGATCGAACAGATATAAAATTCCCGATCTCTCGTTTGCCATCTTAATGAATTATTTGGTGACAATAACGAGAAGTGAAAATAACGAAATACGTAGTAATCGCGCACAACTGTATTTTTGTGATTGTAACGTTTCTTGTAACTCAACTGAAATTTATTAATAAAATATAACGACTGAAAAGGGATGTGTATACCGATGCGAACGAAAGGTATATGCTAGAAACTCGACACAATTCTGGCCTTTATAAGAACATGCTCCAGGAAAAAAAGTAATTTTAAACCGCAAAATCCGTGTTGATTACTGATTATCATTTACTGGTGTTCCGTTCTTCGCGTTTCCTGTTTTCGAAGGAAATGGCTATTACCGCTAAACATATTTGGAGTTACTTAAAATTCTATATCGCATTACCAATCAAATGTATCTTTGTTAGTCATACATATAGTGTGTTTCGTTTATTTCAGAACGAAAATATCTTGTGATGCACTGAAGTTACAAAAAGAATTTATTTACAGTAATTGTTCGATATGAAGGGAACAATCATACGGTGACATTTTTTTCGGAACTATGACGGTGAGGAGGGAGGATTTAAAAAACAAGATAAGTTTTTTAAATGAAACCATATAGTTTTTTTGTCATACCACGATAGGATTTTCCGAGGCGAATTCAACCATATATCATATTATGATATTTACTGTTACAAAACATTAGAAATTACAGGGTGCCTCACGCAAATTGTTTCAGGCTATAACTTCGTTATTAATGCATTTACGAAAACGTATCAAAAGAGAAAGATAAATGGTTCGAAAAGCGCTACATTCATGGGTTTTTGGATTTTTTTAGGTGGAACTGTGCATGTGTAATTAACAATGGTATCATTTCTTTAAATACAAATGAATATTTTTTGTTGCATTATTCGATTCCTCTGTTCATTCTACGTAAAAAATGATTAGAGTACCATGACAAAAAAATTATTAGTTCTCGAGTTATTTTCAAAACCTATCTTTATTGAAGAAAATGCTCATTAGTTTTCATACACAACTTACGATACTTAAATTGCTACTGAATGACGAAATGCTAACTCGTACAAATCAGTTTCTGCTATAACAACAATGTTCACTACATTTTATCGCGAAGCGCTTGAGCATCTTCTTAGTTTAGTTAATGAAATAACTATAATGAAATAAAGTAAAAATCAATGCAATATTGGTTTTTATGACAATTTTTATTACAGACTTTATTGTTTACAGTTTTATTTGCTTCTCCTGACGTATGTATCTAATTTTTCCAGATACCTTTCTAACTGATTAAACATTCAGTAAGAGAAGAAGATATTATTACACCATATAAGTTGATATTAAATCTCATGTTATTTTTTTTTACTTTTTATGACTTGCAATTAGTTGAAGATTAACCTTCATGATTGAAATTACCCTTCACCTTTCTGTTTTAATATTTTTTGCTTTTTCTTAGCATATCTCAAATTTTAAAAATCATCATTGTAATTCAATTTAGCAAGATTATTGTCGTTAGTAGGCGTTAGGCTTAATTTCATCCTCAAACTTAATCACCACGGATTTGGTTTTCATATTTTTAGTTAGAAAATCGGACAATTGTTGCACATTGTCGCGTGGTAGACGATCGAACGGATAGCCCATGGCACGTGCATCGGGATACTTTTTATCCCTCAAGCCACAGTAACTGACGCCATCCTTACAGCAAGACGACTCAGCCTGTTCGACCTAAACATTGAAAAATAAACTATCTTACTTCGATTATTGTCAACGACCATTGCCTCGCTGCAAAAACCGGTTCTCATCCTATCGACGAAGTTAAACACCGTTGGGCGCGGCCAGTACTTGGATGCAGAGTTGGGCAAAAATTTAATCAAAGATTGACGAATAACTTTCTACTTCAATCGTTAATCGCAATTAACAATTAAACTCCTACTTTAGTTGTTAATTGCGGTTAACGATTACATTCTTTTCAATTGTAATCGTCAATCGGATAATTGATTAATGATTAACTGTTGAAAAAAAATGAAATACGGAATCAGAACTGTATGTATAGTGAAAAAAAATGTAAACTGAGTTTTTCTCAAGTTAATTCTCCATCTCCGCTCTCTCTCTCTCTCTCTCTCTCTCCCTCCTTAATACAATTTATGGTTAGCCCGTTTGGCGATTGAACGATGAAAGGTTTCGATGTGTAATGGTGTAATCAACGATGAATGGTTTCGAAGGCAAAGAAGGACAGTGTATGGGAAGAAAGAGAAGCGGAGAAAAATGCCACAAATATGTTGTTGGAAGTCCAATAAAAATATAATGAAAAATAAAGAAGTATTGTTATTCGGATTAGTGCCAACAACCGTAGTCCCGTTGAAAGCACCGGTACTCGTTAGATCACCGAAGTTAAACAATGTGGAACATGAACGGCACTAGGATGGGTGACCGTCTGGTAAAAACCGGAAAGTGACCCACCCGGGGTGTTTTTCACGTGTTATTGGCAAAAAGGTGGTTCGGAACCCACCATAAACAGTAGGTCCCGCTGAAAAGGCGATAGTGAGGAATGGAAAGAGGGGGAAGAAGATTGGTAAATGAATTTGAAACGCTGAGGGGACCAAATATCATGTTACATATAAATAGTTATTCGGATTAGTCAGGTCTCACCGATATATCCGAGCCGTATGATTTTATACTTCTCGGCGACCGAGCCTCTCGAGCTTTATGTCCCTTCAAGGTGGAACACACCGCAGAAGTAGGGATAGTTCTGGGACACTTATCGGCCAGACATTTGGGACATTCATCGATAAAATTTATCGATAAAATTAATCGAATAAATTAAGATTCTTATTTACTTACAATGTCATGAGTGTAATCTGACACCATAGCGAAAAGTACCATAGGAAAACCTCCCTTGAGACCTTTAGGTACTAACAAATGTTGCGGCCATCCACATCCACAGAAATTGTCCGGTTTAGGACATTCCGTAGAGTCTGTATCTCTAGGCGGAAACGTTTGTTCGAAAGGTATCGTCACCGAAGAATCTGTTGACTTCTGTTGAATTACATTCCGTCCTGGTTGCACTATAATGTTAAAAATACATTCTATATTTTATCTAAGTTTAATATTTTAGCCAACGAAAACTGATTGTTAGATTCGCACAATTAGCTTCGTGCCTTGCGAACAATTACTCTGGTCCATTTTAATTTTCATATCACTTATTATTAGATTGCGGATCTTTATGCAAAATAAAAAATGTCTGCGTCGATTCCAAGACACAGTGGCTAAATCAAAATTGCTTTCTTGTTTTAATCATCTTATTAAACTGAAACTAGTACGTTGACGTTCTTGAATTTTTTAAATGTGACCACTACTTTAAACTTTACGTATCAATTTTTGTTATAAACGCATAACATCCGCAGTGTACTTATTACATACTTTTTTAAAAATGTATTGTAACATAAATTTGTCCGGTTGCAAATGTAACTATGTTCTAATTGTAACAATATATTTCATATAATCACATATAATCTCCAATTTATATAATTGATTGATCAGTTCGTCATTTTGTTAGTTAACTCTTCGCTGCATAGTGTATCATATCTGATACAGTTAATAAATCTGGAATATAGTAAACTAAGAATGTGTTTTTTTACTATTCTATATTATGTTTATCTTTCTGAAAATGTTGTTTTAATTGTTTTTTAATATTTTTTCCCTTAAATAAAACGCGAAAACTGACCTTCTTTCAATTTTTTCATCTCAATTAAAAAAATCATGCAAGAAAGGGTTAAATAAACAGAAGATATCGAGGAGAACCAAACAAATTTGTTACGACTGAATATCTATTGCACCTAACCCAGACCAACCTAATAATATACTTTTGTGTCACTGTGCTTTATCTAAAACGAGTTTAATAATTACTGCAAAACGATAATCTCTACAGAAATTCTTGCATTATGACACTTGAGATAACATGAATTATTTCCGGTATTGAACAACTTCTTAAGAGAGTCTCAATTATTGATATTTGATAATAATTTCGATTTGTAAAGAGAAGAAAGTTACAAATGATTGAAGCAAGCATACAGATTTCACTATGAGATCATTTTCAGATCTCACACGATATCTCGAGATCCAGTTGTCCGATAAACTTCAAAGAATCTTTAGCCGACTTGCCGCTATCGCATCAATCAAAATCTTCGGTATACCTTGATTTTTTCAAATTTTGTGCAACCGAAATGGAGGTGATTCTACATAGCAAATAATAAGTAAAAATTGTAGAATAAAATTTGATTATTTGAGACCTCTGTTCTTTATTTATAAACAAATTTTATTCCACATTTTCAACTTATTCAGATTATGTAGAATTGCCCCAAGTTATACCTCCAGTTGCCTATTAAATTGAATTTTACGAGTGATTTAGCACATTTGCGAGAAGTAAGTGAAAATGTAAATGTATAATAAAGATAACTTACGTGCCACGGAGAATTTGTCCATTTCGATCATCAAACCCTTTTGTTTAGCAAAACTAAACGGTTGGCGACGTTCGTCTTCCATCGGAGCGATGAAAATTCGAACTGTTCCCATTTTTAATTTGTCAGTGGTGTTGTTAACAGTTATTGTGTACGTAAACTCAGTATGATTCAAGTGGGTAATCTTAACGCGTACTGGTTCTGCAGGCAACCAGTCAAGTCCAGATGTCAAATCCACTTCGCTCTGATTCCAGAAAGTGTGTAAAACGTTGTCCTCGTTATTAGTTGTCAATTTAACATCTTCTACTTCGATACCTGGATATTCCAACTAAAAATGCCAATGTGTCAGTTAGAATTTCTTTATCGCACTCGTGACCTGTTTAGAAAAGACTGGGATATTTATGAAGGACTTTATCAATTAGTTTCTTCCAACCACATATTAAAATATACATATTTGAATATTCAGAGATCAGGAGCCAATGTAAGTTCCTGAGACAATTAATTGCGTCCTTTGACACTAAACCTACTACGACTAATCAAATGACCAATGCTGGATTTTTTTAAATTCACAATTAATAAAATTGTAAATATGCTTTCATAAGAAATGATTTAATAAATAGTTTTATTAGAGCACATATTATCATAAGAACCGCGTAATGTATAAATACATTAATTCTTGTCATTTTTACAAGGTATCCACGTGCCTGTTGCTTTTATTGTTAGTGTTCAAACTTGCAGAAACTACCAGTATATGCAAATACTACATAACAAAAATAAGAAAATAATTCAATATAACATTTTTTCGTTCGGAACTTCGTTTTCGAGAACATCGAAAGTAGGAACAGTCTGTCTCGTCTGACCAAGACTAACCAATTCTACTGCTTGCGTATTTCGAGCATGGAGCTGGCCGAAATTATTCGAAAGTTATTCGAAGCCTTTGAATAAAAGCTTTAAACTTGAAACTAAGCTTCGAATAAAAAAGCTATCTATTATTCGTCGAATGAATTCTCGACGAATAAAATTATTTAAATAATGAGTCGAATAATAGATACTTTTTTCTTCGAACTTTCGAATAACAACTAAAAATTTGTTGTCTTTTATTCGAATCGTTATTTAAGTCATTTTTTATCTAAATTATGCCTAACTCTGACTGAAACACGCCAAACTGACTGACCTTCAAACTCGATAACCTCGAAAACGAAGCGTCCAACGAAAAAATTTTATTCCTTCTTTTCGATTTATCTTCCCATGCAGAATCACCCCCTGTCCGGTTGTACTACGATTTCCGGCCTACTATGTATAAAGGTTTAGAAGACTATATGTATTCGTATTTATTAAACGATAACATATGAATAAACGGCTATGGCTCCAATCAATTGATACGAGAAAATTGGATTTACTAATTAACTTCTGGATTTTTCACGTGTACACATACTAACCTGAGAAATTTGATACGGTGGCAGAGTGTTTTTATATTCCCAGAAAACTTCATTAATAAAACCATGCCATCTGTAGAATATGGGATCTCTCGGGGAAGTGGAATTATCACCCATAACAGCCAGAATTTCCTAAAAATACCATACATAACAAAATATTATTAATTACTACTACCGTAAAATTAGTATTGATCTACACCTACCACTGTCCGTCAGATAACCGGTTTTATATTTTTCATTTTACAATTATTGAAATTATGAAATTGCTTCATATGAAACTGATTCGATAAATTTCTTTGCTCAAGAACATATTGTTTTATATTTTTCATTTTACAATTATTCAAACTATGAAGTTGCTTACGTGGAAACTGATTCGATAAATTTCTTTGCCCAAGAACATATTGTTTCATATTTTGTCACTTTACTATTATTGAAACTATGAAGTTGCTTACGTGGAAACTGATTCGATAAATTTATTTATCCAACAACATATTGTAATCAAAGTTGCACAAAATCTAAATAAATAGAGTTTTGTCATTTTTGTAAGCTAAAAGTTAAATTAAACATTCGTTAAAAAATATCAATTAATATGTCTTTCGAATCGTGAGGTCCCTTACAATATCGTGAAAAAGATGGTGCAGCCCTATTTATGTAAACAAAGTATTTTCTCGCGCTCTACTTCGAGAGTATAAATTACCTTGTTACGATTGTCTGGATCATGGCAATAAGCAATAGCAAGATGGCCATTGTTATGCAGTTCGCCGTAAAAGTCTCGATTAGGAGACAAGATACTGGATTCCACGACGTTCCCTAATATATCGATGCCGTTTTGTTCGGTCAATGGTACTTGTTCGCCATTTGTATTCATCACTGATCCGGTATGGATCGCGTTCAATATGCGCTCGCGCCATCTTTCTAGATCTTGGATTTTGAACTCTGCACCGTCTTCTGGTCGTTCTAGATCGTAGAGAACAGATTGGGTTGGACGAGATGGCCAGGTACGACCAGTGGGACCGTGCAGCATTTTCGGGAAGTATTCTTCAATGATTGGCTCCCGCCAGTTGACAAAGCTCTTCACACGTATTAGGTGATTGCACAAACGTTCACAGTTGTACCTGAAAACGCAACAGACAATTTGTAGTTGACATCTACAGAAGTCGACAAAGCACACCATTTAAAAAGGGATAACTTTCACAAAATTCGACCACAAGATTTGGTTAGGACACTAGAAGAATTAATTTAGTAGACAACGGGCCAAAAAAATTTGGTTAAATTGATATTGGTTACCGAAAGAATAGTGGAAATCTGGATTTTCAGCGTTTCTTTAAAAGTCTGTAATGAAAATTTAAAACATACCTTTCGTAAATCTAACAGCAAAGTAACAAATGTATCTCAGTAGTTTTTTATTTCGAATTTACCATTACGTTGAAATCGAATACGAAACAAGCCGTTTTATTTTCAAAAGCCAAAATGGCTTTCAATTCTGTATCCGATTCTCATTCTCAAAAGTTATTTAATAAAAACAGAATTAGGAAACAATGTCCTTCGACAGCTAGAAGACTTCCGATTTTAGAAATAAGATAGAAATGCTATTAGTTTTTGTTGATATATATATTTTTTTTCTAGCATTATTAGATTTCCAGCACAAATAGCATAAATGCATGAAGATCCGCGGTCTAATTATTAATTGGTTTAAGTCCTGTTACTTTGATTCAAAACATTTTCGCGCGTTGTCTAGAAAACGAAGATATTTCAAATGGATAGAGTTCGTAGGACACACTTATATGCAACACGTACCGAGCCAAAACTTGTTCATGCATGTAGTAGAACAGTTCACCCCGGCGATCTTTGTTGACAATTTCCATATCCGCTATGAACGGGTAAACCAAATGCCAATGCCAATGGTGCATATTAAACCCAAGATCTTCTCTCCAGTATGCAAGACGATGTTCCACGTTAAGATCCGAAGCGGTGAAGTCTCTGATAATTTCAACTGCAGTCTAGAGAAATATTTCGGCATTGAAGAAATTCTCCCAATACTGTAAGTCATTAAGCCTAACCATGCATATACATTCAACTACATTAAACTACATTAAATGAAACTACTCAACCTACTAAAAAGTAAGAAGAGAATGTTAATTGCAATAGTTTTTAAAGCTTTGGTTTCAAGGGGGCAAGCATTACAAAATTTTAATTTACTTTTCATTACCACGTTTATATTAGCTTGCCGTGTTGTGTCAACTCTTGTAATCGAATTTTAAACCCCTTTCCGATGAGCTAGAGACTTCAAACTTTAAACATAGCTCAGACTAAGAAACTAGATAACAATGCAATATTAAAACATTTTTTTTTTAAACTGTGCGTTTAGGAGATAAAAAAATCTTAGCAGAGTATCTCAGCGAGAATCGAACCCGGGCCTTACTACATACGCTCGATAGTAAAGACTAAAAAGTAGAAAATAAAAAAATTTATAAAAAACTTTTTAATAACCACGCTTATATTAAAATGCACTAAAAAGGAGAAAATAATCTCTTAAGATATTAGTGACTATAAAGAAAAGCGTGTATTTATTATTAACAATTTAAACTTTGGGAAGGCTTTTAAAAATATGGATAACAGTGATAAGCATTTGACTTGCATTATATAAAAGTGTAAACAATTTCGAATAAGTATTTTAGCGTGATACAGAATCAATTGATGATGAAAATTCAGATGAAGAGGAATTCGAATTACCGATGTTGAAGTATTTGGATAATTTAGAATTAACGTATCGGAAATATAATTATATACAAATTTATTACGTTGAAAAACCCTTTTGAATTTTTGATGTCAGATTCGTTATCAATGAACTCAAACACATCTGATTGCCAACATTTAGAAAGTTTCAATGTAGACTAGTTTTTGGCTAGTCAAATCGCGTTCTCGGACGAAAGTTTCATTGATATTTAGAGTTTTGGCCAGTAAAATCACGTTCTCAGACCACCGTGCACTGGTAGTGGGGAACGATACAATTGTAATGTGGGAGCGGTACACTGGTAGTGGGGGAGCAGTACACTGGTAGTGGGGGAGCGGTACAGTGGTAGTGGGGGAGCGGTACACTGACAGTGGGAATCGTGAAGCGACAGTGGGGAAGAAAGTTGTCTGGGCCTGACCAACCGGATCTACTTACAAATGTTAGCGGGCGATCTTGGCGCGTATGTTGCATCAGGACGTCCACTGTACGTCCTTCGTTTCGGAAGGGTTACATATGAGAAAATGTTACTTACATCTGCCTGTCCATCGGACTCTGCAGGCATAAGATTAACCTTCTCCTTGATTTCAGTTAAAACCAGATCATCCACAAATTTGTCTGGGAATATTTTATATAATTGTGGTATTGGCAGGTGCTTCGTCTCAGGATGATGTAAAATGGCTACCGAGAGAGCATACATAAACAACTCTACGTTCAGACGATCACGACAGTACACTGCTGTCGATAAGAAATCATCGTACGTCTTCGTGCCTGTAAAACATTATATTGGATATAGTAGTGTGTAGACTGCAGATCTCTATACAAAATAAAAAATATTCTTAATCGATTGTAAGATTTTAAACGAAAGTGTACAACTTGTTTGAATAATCGTAATAAATTGAAGAGTGTAACGATATTCATAAATTCTTCCAATGTGTTTGCAGTTTGATATTTTATCGAACCGTTTTCATAAACTCCGCAGTCGAGTAATGTGTAAAAATATGAACCGCGAATTGCTACGAACCCATGAAAATGTCGATAAGTTTGCCAGCTAATTTGTGATGGGTCGAGATAAATAGCGAGAAAGGCTCGTGGCGGCCTAATTGCGTGAGGTGTGAAATATCCGGTGGAGTAATCGGTTTCACATCAAGCTTGTGCTTGATTTTGTCGGCGAAACGCGAGAAGTTTTGCGTCGCCGATGAACGCGACTTTTCAGGCTGAAATATTAAAAAGACACAAATATAGAAAGAATATTAAAATTTAATTTCTCAATTACATTAAGAACAACAGAAAAATAGTCTACGAAAAGGACCACTAAAAATATGTTTCAAAACTTGATGAATAAAACAGAGGTTAGTTTCGAACATCATCAATTATACAATTAAGGAAAAAATTACTTTAAATGACCTAAGGAACCACCTCTGTCAAAATTCTCCGGCATTTTTGGAACACCCTGCATTGCAAGACGGACTAGCGCTGTCGAATCGCTCAAAAATGATTTTCAGCGAATTAATGCCACCAAATATGAATTTATTAATATTAACAACGTCGTTTTCGATAAAAATTTTTTAAAAATAACACCGAAATACTTACCAAATAATTAACTGGTATATCAAAGGCGACCTTTTTCTGCCCCTTCGGCATGTAGACGGGTTCGAAGGGTCGGTAAAATAAGTACAGAATGCCCGACTTGTCGATCGCCATCTTGAATAACTGCGGAACGAACTCCGATAGCAAAATCACCGAAATCTAATGGAATGGAAGAAGTGTTGACTCCAATGCGATCGAAAGTGATCTGCAGAGTCGAGGAAATCCTTCCTTTAAATAAATGCCCGGAACAACAAACAAAGATTCGTATCTACGTGTACTTTCATGTTTTACTTGCAGAGATATAGATCTTGTATTTGTATTTCATTTGAAATGTACTTAAACAAAATGACGTTTGCGCAAGGAAATTATCTTTCGACTCAGTATTCAATCAAGCCGCCCGGCGTACCGTGACAGATACATAATTACGCACTTAGCGTGACACTTGCAGGATCATTATTCTAACAATTGTCCATCGTTTAACAATTTTCATCGAGCACTTCGAAGATACAATTTGTGTACTATTTATCTGGACACTTTGAACTCTCCGAAATTATCATAATTCATAAAATTATCATAATAGGATCGAAATCTTTACGACCGATCGATTCGCCGTTGGAAAACAGTCGTCGACAAAAGATAGTTTAATATTTGTACTCTTGTATATGAATATCAGACACTTTTTAGCAGTAGATCAACACTATACGAAACTTCTTATGTTTCTCGTCTGTTTTCAAATAATGCATTAACAATCTATTTAGTTCGACACTTGTTCGACGTAACAGACAGTAACGAAGCTTCCACAAAGAATTAAAACTGATGAAACGTTTGAACGTTATAATCATGAAGATCTAGAATTAAACTTAATATTGTTCATCTGTCTTTTTATTACTTGTTTCATTCATTTAAATAAATTATTAATGTTATATCCCCTTTTGTAGTGTTCTTCGTTTCATTAATATTATAAGATGTGGATATTTAGACAAAATTCATTGCTGTGTATAATTTTCGTAAACTTTCCCTTGTCCATCACTGTATTATTATTAACGAAACAAAAAATACGTTTCGTAACGTTTTTATTGTAGATAACAGTCTACAAATATAATATAAATGACCGCAATTAATTGTGGCGTACGTTCTATCGTGGCTTAAGCCAAAGGAATATTGCATACGTGTTATCTCTACATCTACATAGTTTCCTTGTAACACGGGAGTGTGTCAGTTAAATTTTTTTTGTCGATGGACAGAAAACAATACGAGGAAAATAAACTATTCCGTTGCGAGTTTCTTCTGTCCTTTTATCCACTGAATTCTCGTTTTACGTTGGTCGTAATACGATTCCCCTTTCATGCATAAGGAAGTCTGTAATAATAACAGTAATAAATAAAATATTCTTAGTATTATGCATCGACACAGAATCGGGAGGAAGGAAACACTGCGAAGAAGGCCTCTAATGTTATTTCTAGAATATCTGAAAGCCTCTGTTATTTAGCGATGTAAATAAAACATGGGAATATCGAACGCAATACGCGACGCACATTCAAGTCATATTCAAACGTTTGTAAAAACATTGAAAAATTTTTCTCACGACTCAATCCGCCATACGTTTGAAGACCGAAGCTTCCTTTTTACTCCGACTCCTTAAAACTTCATCGTTTTGTGGTCGAAACCCCCTTTTTTGGTCGAATTAGCAAGCTTTATGTGAGGCGTGTCAGACCG
Organism: Lasioglossum morio; assembly: GCA_916610235.2. NCBI lineage: Eukaryota > Metazoa > Arthropoda > Insecta > Hymenoptera > Halictidae > Lasioglossum > Lasioglossum morio. Next base: position 11,693,397 of record OU744330.1, on the reverse strand, counting down.
CCATCTTTGCAGTAATATAAGGTACACCATGAAGGCCTTGTAAATCAAGTTCTGAGGAGCCGCAGTAAAAGGAAAGCTTCAACCTCGAAATCTGGAACAGATTCAATAAAAAAAACATTTTTTAATGTTTTGAAATGTATTGAAAAAAATGATGTGCAAAACTAAAGGTTTCATGCTTTAAAATAAGTCCAAGTTTATTGTTGTATTAGATTCGTGTGAATTGTATTTAATAAATTTATGTGTGCGAGTATTCATGGTTTCAAAGTAATTATGTATCTCGAGTACTATTAGTGACTTTTAATAAAAGAATTAGCACCTCCGTCGTTATTCTTCAATGTTAATAATTATTGCTTCACCTTGCTCTTTGTGTGCATGTTCAGCTAGATCGTACACGCGTTTGTGTACCACTAGTTTGTCGACTTCCAATCTTGGTTTATTATTAAAACTTTTAATAAATTAAGAATAATGCAAGAATATTGTTAAATTCGTTTGGTACTGATCATTCGTACAGAACCCGAAGAATATGTCACTGAGGATTTTACCTATACATATATTTTATATATTTCCACCAGGAAGAAAAGAGGAGATATGAAAATATTAATGACAAGAGCTTCAGTTTCCTGAAGAGTGCTAATCAAATCAATCCGTTTAGAGTGGAAGCCTATAATTTGAGCAAGTTGCAGTCATGTTCAGTAAATATTCATGGCGGAAATAGAGCAGCATGAATAAAGTATAGCAACGAGGTGGCGTCGGAGATCTCCACAACTACTTCGTGCAGACGTTCCTTTACTTCGAACGAGATGGAACAAGAACTATTTAAAAAGTACTACCCTCTTTATTCGAAGGTGTTACTGACGACGGGACTTATGCCCTTCGATTCATTTGTACTTGCAATCATTAAGAGAACAATTTATATTGCGTTTCTTGTCTACTGTTTTTACGTCCAGGTAACGCAAAATCAACTTGCGGCACAATAAAAATTAGACTTTCCTCTAGTTTCATAAAACTGACAGCTCAGTCGTGAAAGAGACGACACTAGCAATTCGAACAAAGTGAAAATGTGAAAACGTAATTTAACCCTTCATTGCATGATGTTTTTAATTGGGATGAAAAAATTGAAAGAAGGTCAGTTTTTGTGTTTTAGTTAAGGGAAAAATATTTGAAAAAATTAATACAACATTTTCAGAAAAATAAATATGATTTAGAATAGTAAGAATACGCATTCTTAGTTTTCTATATATCAGATTTGTTAACTGTATCAGATATGACACACTATGCAGCGAAGGATTAAAGTAATAGGTATAAAAATTAATATTGTAGAGGAGGAGGTGGTGATGTGACCCCCATGTAACTTTTGATATTACAACAAAGACATTTAGTGAATGAGTCCGGGTGTATGGAAGTATATAGTACAGTTTGAATGTAAAGGTATAAGGAAAATGTAAAACAAGCTCCTTTTCTTCACCGGATCGCTGGAAATATATTTTATCATTATTTACAACTAGACTGCGAACCTTGTAGATGAAATTAAAAATTGGTTCTTAAAATCATTATGGGACGTTAATTTAGTTTCTATTCCTTGCAATCGATGAAGATAATTTTTATTTTGCATAAAGATCCGCAGTCTATTTACAACTATCCAAAATAAATTAAATATTTTTCAGGTTATGAACATTGTGGAGAAAACACTAGCCAATATAGTTTGGATGTTATCATTCGCCTGCACACTGATATCGTTTGGTCTACGGTACTGTTCTTATCTGATGTACAGAAAATTAGTAAGTGAGAAATTACTTCACTCTCGTTCCCATTGCTTCGAACAGAAAACAGTCGATCGAATTATTATGTTGCTGAATGTACGATTGTGATTTCAGGCAGGAAAATTTTTTTGTGATATTGGAACTGATATAGAATCGGTGAAAGATCCTGCGGAAATCGAGATATTGTTGAAGTATATTACAAAAGCACAATTGTTAGTCCAAGGATACCTAGGTAAAGTTATTCAACAGTTGGATACCAATTACGAAAGAAATGCAATATTATGCTGTGGTCTACTTACTGGGAGCAATTTCTTTTAAGCAATCAACGTTATTTCGTTTAGGTTATAAACAAATTGTAATTTTCAGTGTTCTTTTGTTTTTGTTTTTTGTTGCAGCATACTCACAGATTTTTCAATTCAAATTTAGTTTAAATTTATAATTTAAATTTACTATGGATACATATAGTATTTCACGTTCTCGAATTCGCTGAGCTACTTCATTATTTTTTATATTATACTGTTAATTAATTGTAGTAGCATTGCAAGAGCTGTAATTGTTACAATTTTAACGTACCTCGAGAACATTGAAAATAGGAAAACTAGTGAAGAAGAAAAGCCAAATTTGACAAAATTTTCAACTGTAGAAACAATAAAATATTCTTAAAATTTAGACAGACTGAAACCCTGGATTTTCTGGACATAATCTGGATGAAATGACCTGATTCATAAGATTCAATTTCTACTTCTCTGGGAACACTGCAAATTATCATTTTTACCTGACATTAGAATGTTACGTGTATATTTACATTTACAAATATAATAATTTATTGTAGACAGTGATGCTTAGACTGCGGATCTTTATGCATTTATGGCTTTCAAAAATTTTCAAAAATGGGTAGAATATAAAATTCGACAGAATTTAGTTAAATTTTTACTTATTTCAGATCTGCAAAGGCTACTACCGTTGGAAATAAGATTCTATTTTATTCCACTTTCTTAAAATTCGTCCACAAAAATTATAAATTAAACATCTGCAGTCTAATGATGATATTTTGGAAAGATACTTATAGAAGGTTATATGTAGTTGTTGCTACATTTCTATCGCTCTACACAGCCCTTGAATTACTGCTTTCTACGTTATTATGCGAGAGAAGGCAACTGCGAACTTTAAAGTTGTATGGATTCATTTAGAAGGAACACTGTTAGCGCGAAGCGTTACCTTTTTCAATTTGCATTTTGCGCTAATCTCGTACTCGTTCTGTGTACTTGTCGCCTGAGTTGGCTCTATTTAAATGTGTATATGTTTCTATCGAGTGTCATCTGTTTTCCTCGCTCTCCATGTATTGTCCTCGGTCGAGTCAGTCTAGTTCTCACCGTTAAAATAAACGTATCTGTTCGCCTAACGCACTAATCAAACGGTTATTAACTTCCCGATTTATAGGGAAGTTACTGTAATTTCAAAGTTCCTTTCTCTCTATCAGACTTGTGAGATTGATAATTACGCGAAACACTATCAACAAACACAGCGTACAAGTCGATGTAATTTGTGTAATCTTAAGCGCAGTAACCATAATGGGTGTCTACTCGATAGTCGATACGGAAGCGACACTAACTGTTTATGGCTGTTATTATTATGGACTACTTGAAATTTCCAGGTATGTTTAACAACATTTTTCTCATTGCAAAAATTACAGAGATTTCTCAAAATTTTCTTACGAAAAAGAATTTCTCCCTCCCATGCAGGATGATTCTGGGAATTGTACAATACATTAAAACGTTATCAATTTTTTCACGTAGCGCAGTGCTCAAACTCCAACATCAGCAGACAGTCGCTTACTTAATAGCGATTGGAGCAGTTATCGTCTCGTTCGCTGTATCCATATTCCGCGTAAGTATCACTACTGAAATAAGAGAGAATCGCGAAAATTAAGTTGAGTAATAAACTCGATTTTCTCATAAACAAAGCGTCAAATGAGAAAAAAGTTATTCTTTTCTTTGGACTTATTTTTAAATGTAAACATGGGATCCAGGTGGTTCGGAAGATCGAACATTTTAAAAATTACTTATTAAATACAAGGGTACTGCTGTAATTAGAAATGTGATACATTTTTTGTTATTGAGCTTAATGTAACTTCCCTGTGGGAGTTATGAAGCTTTACATTTTACAAACAGTAGATTACATTGTTTGATGAAATTCAAAAGAAGATGACACGCTTGAATGTTCGGTTTGCAGAGCAACGATCTAACATTCAAGGGTGGGAACAAGTTGAGCTTATTCAATCCCTTCATAAGACCAACTCGTTGTGATTCCAATAAGATACATTGCCAAATAATATGGTTAAGATCTTGAATCTCATAGCCGCAGTTACATTTGGAATCATTTACAATATTTAGTCGTGAAAGGGATGCTGCAAGATGGTAGTGATCTGATCTACAACGATTGAATGTTACAATATATTTTCGTGATAAACTTCTGTCCGAGAACCATGGTGAAATGTGATACATATTACTCAAAATTGTAGGTATTAGATAGATTTTAATATTTATATGTGTTGGTGCCGATCGATCGTCGGATCGTCGATCGTAAACATTTGTATTCAGATTGTAACATACCGTGAAACGAAAAACATCTATTTAAATAAAGCTCCTATAAATTAGATGTACGTGTACATATACATATATTCGATACATATTGACAAAACTTATTTGTTGAAGTGATGTTTAATTTTGATAACTAGCTGTTTTGCAGCTTCACCGTGTGGTTTCTTACATTTGTTCATGAAATATTCGTGTATCTGTTATTGGAAAATGTATATGTTACGTGACATGATCGAATTTATCACTCGACCTAATAATTGCGATAAAATGGTCCTCGTCGAACGAAATGTACTAAAACAGTGTTTTATGTACGATAGTTATTTCTCGCAGTTAAGTTTTATTTAACTTTCGAGGATCTACTATTTGCTGCTAGATCTTTAGTATTGCAACTTAGTATCATGTTCTTCAACAATTATTGTGGACAGATGTTGAAGAACTCTGGCGCGACGGTTTACGACACAATGTGAGTCCGAACATCGCTGAAATACGCCTAATTGCACATAATATATTGGGAAATTAATTGAGAAATAAATTATAGAAATTATAGAAATATGGAATCCCAACGTCCGTATTGTTTCAATTATTTTTGTTTCAATACAAAATCACGTTGTATTTCGATAAATTCCAGTTGTTTGTCATCAATAGTTTCAAAGTTTTTGGTTTCATGTAATTTCAGTCAGAAAAGCGTCACGAATATGCCGGTAAAAGTTTCATAATGAAAACATTAGAATTAAAACAATTTTGTCGTTGTCACAAGTGATATTTCGGTGCTGTGATTTTTATATATATTTTGACCATCACTGTCGTTGAAAAATGATTTAAATTGAAAGACTAATTACAAGTTAAATGTAAAGTCAAGACTAACTAAACAAGACCTACTGTAGTACGCACCTACACATATGTAAGAAACATGTAATAAAATGTTCCTATTCCTGTGAAACAGAGTTCACTGGGCATGGTACGGTGTACCATTGAAATCGAAGAAAATGTTATTATTCATAATGTTACGAAGTATCAAAAATGTGGAGTGTAATCTGGCTGATTTGTACAGACTGAGTTTCGAAGGCCTCGCAATTGTAAGTAATGGTTTTTCTATTCTAGTAGAGTTCTTTCATGCCAAGTGATCACTCTTTTGGAAGCATATATCTTTGGATATTCCTTGTATTGTTTAACACTAGCGATTATAGGACAATACCATATCGTTTGTACCATTAGTTTTTGTGGATGTCCCTTCTTTCTTATTAAACGAGTAGTTTCATCTTTCTCTTCTTTTTATTATAAACACTTATGTAAAAGGGCTTCAGTCCGTCTACAATAAATAATAACAATAATAACACTAGGTTTACGTCATTCTGACGGGTTCTAATATTCTTAATTTACGATTATTAAGATTGTAAAGATGCTTCCCTGAGGAATTATTTACCAAATTTATTTCTTTGGGCAAGTATATATTACTGGAAGAATGGCCAAACATTTGGATAAACACATTCTTGTTATGTTTATAAAAATAATGTGAAGTAGTTATTTCTAGAGGTCCGCAAACCTATTTTTGTGCTTAAGCGCGGTGGGGAAAATACTTTTACACAGTAGCTCCTTCCTAGTCCCTAGAGATGACAATCGGGAAGGAATTGTGGGACTCGCTTGCGCAATACATACCCACTAAAAACCCCACCCCTCGAGGACTTGCACCCGTTTCCTTCTCTAGTAGCCAAGAATATTCGCAGACTTCCCACTTCTCGTATTATGTCTAAAAGCACTGTAACTTTCTTGGTGACTCCACGCATGTTCTTATTTATTAGAGTATTGTAATTACGTGTGTAAAAACTATATTTACGTACACCCAGAAGGGGTAGTGTGGGACTCGGGGGACACAGGTGGTCGGTGTGTCCCCAATACAGTAAATCCTGACAAGTTGCGCGGGCTAGAAACCTGGTAAGTTGCATCGGCCTACTCACTCCACTGCCTGTCAACGCTGTCCCGCGCCGCAGGTCGACGACTATTGTCGTCGGCTCGGGTATATCGGTGTGACCACCACTACATTGACTCAATGAATCGAATGTTCAAACTTCTTAATAATCATTATTTTTTCATGGAACTTTTTGAAAACGTATTTCTGGCATCTTTCTGAGTAAAACAAGACCAAACACGATATAGTTCCAATTGTAATTTAGTGGTGTAATCGACGAAGAAAGTTTCGGTCGCAAGGAAGGACAACGTATAGGAAAGAAATTCAAGTCTAATTCTTTGAGAACATATTTTCGGCATGTTAGGTTGTTTATTTATATATATGCTATAGCGTATGTTGAATGTATGATAGATTATAAATTATGCTTCTCAAATGTAGAGTAAATATGGGCCAAATTACATATATCGTGTTTGGTCTTGTTTTAATCAGAATAATGCCAAAAACAAGCCAGTAAAAGTCTCATGAAAAAATAATGAAAAATAAAGCATTTTGAATTGGCATTACATTGTGAGAATACGTGGGCCTTTAAACTGTGGGCCGGCGGCGGCTACACTCTGTGCGTAGCCGTCGCCGTTGCTCTATTGTAGTCTCGCTCGGCGCGATCGGAGCGGTAGACCCAGCCATAAATCAGAAAAGCAAGTCTACCTGGTAAGTTGCTCAGTCAGAGAACAGCGTTTTTGCAACTTATCAGGATTTACTGTACCCACTAAAAAAAACCACACGTCTAAGGATCGAGGCCCTATTCTTCCTCCATCTTTCTGCCTACACAGAAGATAAGGGCCTTTTTTTTCCTTCCCCATTGAGAGGTATCGCTTCCTCTCTGTTTCTTCTCGAGGTGTGTTGGTGAGGGCCCATTCTACGATTCACTCACCCAGTGGCGCACCCAGGGGGGGAGCCAGGGGGCCAAGTCCCCCCCCAAGAAAAAAGAAACAAAACACTGGAAAATTAGCTAAACCGTAGAATAGCTGCTTCCTCTTCGATTTCGATGATATTTGGATATGTTATATGTAAAACTAAACATTTTGAACAACTTTTCCCTAAATGTATAAGTAAATCTTTGTGGCTACCGTTGACAGATATTTTTGCTAAAAAAGAAGAAAGGTCATTTTGTTCAACTCGTCCCCCCCAAGATTAAATCCTGGGTGCGCCACTGCACTCACCAACATCACAAACTCGAGTGGGGTTTCCCATGTTCTTGGCTGTAAGGAAGAAGATAAGGGCCTACTGTTCGCATTTCTTCCGTCTGCGTGTTTATCACGGGCACTCCCCACTCATGTTCGTGGCTCCGAAAGCTCCGTGAACCTAATGTTAAGCTGATCCAGTTTCACAAGTTTGCAAAATTCCATAGAAATCCAAAGGCATTCGTTCAAAAGCGTGGTCACTTGTAGTGAAATAGCTAGACATACCAGAGTCACTAAATGAGGGCGCACGGATTGAGGGGAAAAAGTTACCCTTTCTCTGCCAGTACTGGACACATGCACAACAGAGACGAAACGCATCACGTGACTGGTCCGCGGCGGATGCTTGGGAAGGGGAAGGTAGAGAGGGGAATAACTCTTGTAGAAGGGAAAGATAGAGTCGGGACACAAGTCTTAATCTTGCGACCCTTGTCAACTGATCAATGTTTCTGTTTCAGATGATGAACTCATCCTTTTCGTATTTTACGCTTCTTTACTCAACCCAATAAACTATTGCGACATGATGAACTGTGAGAGTAATAATTGTAGGCAACCAAATTACTAAAGAATTATAAATACGTGATTTGGTAATTTGGATGTCGCAATTTCATAGTTCGAGATAGCTAGTTTAGAGATAGTTGATAATGGTACATATCTTCCAGATCAGACTACACGATGTCGTACCATTTAGTTGTGCAAGGAATCTCGGAAAACATTTGTTCTCGACAGGAATTATACATAGACATACGTACAGGCAACGTAGCGCGAATCGTCGGATCTGCAACATAGTTATTATAAGCGGTCACCAATCAATCAGTAAACGCAATTTAGAATAAGCACCATCGAATAAAATTATTTTTCAAAGAAGAATATTTTAATTCTCATATAGTACTTCATCCGTAGGCATCAAGGGAATTCAATATACATATATTACTGGTATATTATCTACTAAAATGATTAAGAAAAAAAATGAATCTTCATATGTAATTCCCTCGTTCTTCCGAGATAGCACCGTTCGTAGGACGTACATCCCAGGGACGCTCGTTTTATGTCCAGTTTACGTCCACATGTCCCACGTCCGTTGCGGATGTCCGTTTTTTACGTCCTAAGAACGTACGTAGGACCTAAATTTCGGACATCCCAGAGACGTCTATTTTTTTTAAGTCTTATGGCTGTCCTTAGACTTTCGTATGTTCTAGGATGCTCACTTGCATAAAACATACATATGTATACAGGATGTGTAAGGGATGATTCTACATGTAAACATAAGTCGGAAAGCAGGAATAACATTTTCTCGTTTGAAGTCTTGTTTTCAAGAAGATCGATTTTGAAAATGCAGCTAATATACGTGCTATTCATACGAATCGTCTGACGCGTCTGATCATGACCAACCGATTTTACTTCCTGCGTATGCTAAGGCCCACCGTTCACGGAGCGTCGCGTCGCAGACGCGTATGCGACAAAATATCGATTACTGTACGATTCTATGTAAAATAATTGACGTCTGTCCACGAAGCGTAATCGTCAGCCGTCATTACGATTAGCGTACGATGCGAAAGCAAACTTTACATCAGTTACGAAATGCAAAGAAAGATGTCGAGTGACGAGGAGGACGTGATTTTTTATAATTATATTCATACCACATTATTTAATGTCTGTCGCACATTAATTTCTATTTTATTCCATGCCTTTTCTATAGCGTCGTTTCTTGAAAAATCTGATATAAGTATATTGAAAGTATGAAATATTTATAATATCAAGATTGAAATTATCTGAAAAACTACTAAATAAGTAACAAATGAACAAGTTTTAGTTTTATTTCAAGAGAACAAAATTTAAAGAATCAATTAAAAAATTATTGCAAAACATATATTTATTACGATAGTTATCAGTTTATTTTACTATGCGATAAATAATGCTATCAAAAAAAAATTGGTTAATATGAGAAATTATTATTTTCAAACAAACATTACGATTATGTAGAAATAAATATTATATTTTCTTGTTACAGATTCTTCTATATTCTTAAAAGTATAGTGCTGTATTGATCAAACTCATCAGTACGTATATCTCTGAAGTGAAAGATACGTACACTTCATATATTTTGGAGTACAGTGATTACGTATAACAATTAAAACTGTGTTTATTGTATATTGTGAAACATATTATTGTATTGCCGAGTAATTGTCTTTTATTAAATAGGATAAGAATTATATAGAAATGATGAAACAACGAAAAAGTAATAAAAACAGTAAATTTGCTCGAATGAGCGAAGAGGAGCGTGCCCGTTATATGCAACATCGTGCTGAATTTGAACTTGAAGCTAAGAGGCGTAAACAACAATTAATTGCAACCTACATTAAAGTACTAGACTTATTAACGTATTGTTACGCATGCAGATTTTTTTAATTCGAAGTGCATAAAATACATCAAAAGCAAAAAATTCGATCCGTATTTAAATAAGAATGAAATCTAATTAAAATTTGTAATAACATTTCGTTCAAGCCTTCAACTTATAAAATTATTTAAAGTGTCAAATTTTGTCTTTGATTCATATTATTTTGCAATACGCACTGAGATTAATACTGAGCAATAAAAAAGAATGTTAAAATTTTATTACATCATTGTGAATATTATCCATATTTTTACAGAATAAATTAAAACATGAAAACGTATTTTCGAAATTAAACACTGCTAAAATCAATGAAACATGGAGACTTGTTTTGAGACAAATAAAATGTAAAGAGATTTATGAGAACGTAAAGGATCTTTCTGAATCTTTCGATAGAGCTGTAAATCTGAAAGATAAAACAATTTGTCAGTTGCAAAGTGAATTAAAAGTAGCAGACGAAGATCATAGAAAACTGCAAGCTCACATTGAGTTAATGAATGATATAATCGGTATTAATCGAATTTATTTCAGCGTACTTCTGATACTGTAATAAATCACAGATATGTAAACAAATCTAATCTCTTTTTATGTTCTGTAGAAAAATACAAACACCAGTTACAGGACTTACATGATTTATTCGAATTAGATAACAATAAATCGAGTGCGTTAGAATTGGGATTTTTGAAAATTAAAATGGAACAAGCCTATAAGGAAATGCAATCTACTGTAGTAAAGAAAACTGAAAGGTTGAAGGAAGAAAAATTTACAGCAAAGACGAGAAACGCTATCAACATACGTAATATTTTAATTTTGGTAATACCATAAATATAAAATGTTATATTACTAGACTCCGGATTTTATCCATTTATAATAAAAATGAGCAAGTGTTATTTAAAACAGTGAAAATATTAAAAGACCTTAAGAGTATTAATAGATTATTTTCACCACATTAAAATTATTAATGAAGAATATAAATTTATATGTAGCTCCTGCGTCTTGCAATTGATGCAAAAACTTTTTATTTTGCATAAATATCCAGAGTCTAGTTATTACTCTTTAGACAGTTGATAATAGACAAATTTATTGTATGTTAGGAAGAAGACGTAATGTCGAACCTTGTACATATATCTTCGCAAAACGTTAGAAACCTTTGGGAACAATTGAATAGAACGCTTATTGAATATGAAAGAGTTACAAAAAATAAAAAAAAACAATACGAATATTTAAAGGAACAAGATAGTATATATCAACAATGTATACTACAATACCCAAAAGTACAGTTGCAACTACAAAATGCTGCTGAAAGTTTACGATGCAATATACAAATTCTATCGTTGAAGAGAGATGAACAAGTTGGAAACCTTAAAATAAAAAATGCACATATAAAGAAGGAAACAAGAGATATGAAGCTGCACTTTAGTACAGTTCAAGCTGTAGACTATGTACAATTAAAGAAGTTGACTGTTTTTAGCAATGATGCGTTAAAGGTTAAACAATATATACTTTTCTCCACCACATACCATACTATTCATAATGCAAATATTATCATTTCATTTTTAGAACTTGCAGAAAACCATGCAAAAATGTTCGACTATTCTTGAATTAATTACAATATGCTCTAATTTGGAACCGTTTCACGTTAATTTCAGGAATTATTTTAGCGAAGGCGAGGTAAACCTCTTTACAACATCGTAAGATAAATTAAAACATTTATTGACAAAACTTAAAAGCAGGAATAATTTTACAGATTCCTAGTTCGCATGATAAAATTGAAAAATTCTGGCAAAAGTACAATGACGTAGCAGCAAACAACATTCTATTAAGAAAGGAATGCCAAAAACTTAGTTTAGAAAACAAAAGATTAAAGTACAAGTTACAAGCCCACGTTGTAAGAATTTCTGGGGTGCCTGAAATACGCATGAACACGTCAACTTCGATTTGAGTAATCTTTATATTCAAATTACTTTTTACAACTCAAAAAATAGGTAAGTTATGTTTACATTACAATGTAATATATAGGCTCCGGATCTTTGTGCATTTATGGCTTTGAAAAATTTTCAGAAAATGCTACAAAATAAAATTCGATTTTTATTTATTTCAGATACTACCACTGAAGATAACATTTCACATGATTCCTCTTTCTTAAAATTTGCCTACAAAAATTGAAGATTGGACAAATATTCGCAGTCTAGTAATATATATCGCACAATATGCATTTAAATGTTATTTGATATCATAGCTTTTTAACGATGGATAAAAATTCCACCTCCCAATTCCAAATATTTATAAGGTCTAGCACGAGTACGGCCTTTTATGGGATGAAAGAAAATTTTTTCCTTTGATACTGTATTTTCTGTTTCCAAATAGATATCGAAACACGCTCTTAATCGCTGCAATTGCGCAGATAAGGTTGGTGGTCTCGACCACATTACATTTATTTCTCTTTCGATATCTCGTAAAATGTCGACGGCAACTGGTACCGTAGGATTTATACTTATATTAAATACTGCCGCTATCTTTGGATAATCAGGTTTTATAGCAATTTTTGCAATTAACTCGTCTGAAATGGATAATGTATATTAAAAAAAAATCTGAAATAATAATTTGTATATAAAATAATTTGACAATATCTTACTATTTCCACGTCGAAGAACAGCTTCATAAAAGATATCTAATGAAGTCACTAAGCCTTGTTGCTGAAGAGCTGAGTTCGCAGAAATAGTATAACTGTTCCAAGACATTGTTGTAAATTTTAGGAGAATTGTATTAAGTTTTTGTGGTAAGATGTCGTTGGTATTAGTAAGAATTGGGAAATTTCCAGATTCCAAGTGTCGAATCTCCATACATAATTCCAATCTAGCTTTCAAGCGTCTTTTAATCTCTCTTAATACACTTTCAACACTATCTTGAGCTATTTCGCAACGTGTAACCTAATAGCATTCAATCAATTTCATCAGTTGAAACAGTTTAGAACCATAAAATACATAACGTACGATATTTATGTTTATACCTTTTGTTCACGAGAGTCAGGTGAAATGAAATTCAAACCAGCCATTCTTTGTGCCCATTTATATGGAATTCCTAATCCAAGCGATGAAAAGTTACCCAAATTATATCGACTTAGTTGATAGTAATTAGCTGGGTTTGGACTATCTAATCCTAAATCTCTTGGATACAATTCCCTTAAAATTGATTCTGATACAAGCATATCTCTACAAAATAAATATATAAAAGTTTTGAGACAGTATATATAAAACAGCGTATACTTATCAATGTACGAGACAATGGCATACCCAGTACTACTGCTCTCAACACCTTCAGTTTTCAATTTTGATTCGACTGTAACTACTTTCAGGAACATTATGTAAAAAAACTGCAATGTCAATTTCGTTTCGTCTGAAAACGTTAATGTATTAAAATATTTTACGTTCATATAGAAATATTAATTTCAATTCTCTAAACTAACTTTTCAATTTAATAATTATCTTCACGTGTAAGGGGTGCCTTTGAAGCAGCTTTAATCTTTTCTCTTCTTGTCTAGCTTCTCTAGATAATCTATGGTGTCTTTTTTTATGAATGTGGGTTTCCTCTATGATATTTTCAGATAAAGTTTCAGGATCTGAATCGGATTCCTGTATTCCTTCCTGATTATTTGCACGTTTTGCTTCTTCCTCGTCGCCTTCTATTTTTACTATTATAGTATTGTCTGTAGGAAAATGTAATAAAATAAAATGTGTAATGTTTCCTTAAGCAGACTCGTTTTTCCAAGATTGCAAGGTTCTGGGATGCGCGTTCTCATTTCTCGATAATGCAATGGTGGGGTTTTTCAATAGTCAAGAGCGCTAGATGAAAGATCAATCTAGATCTGATCTAATTAGAAGCATACAGCTGCGCATATAGCTATTTTCATAAAGCTGTGACAGCTACATGCTGCCGAATAATGTAAATTACGCCTCGTAAACGTAAAAATAGGACATTTGCGGACAATCGTGACCTAGAATGAACTTTTATCGCATCCGACACCCTTGCAATCCTGAAAATAAGTCTACCTCCTTAACAAAATTTTAACATCAAACGTACCGTATGCATCTCTATAAGCAGATGCTTTTGCATAAAGAACATATAATGGCGAAGCAAGTAATGTTGCTTTGTGATGTTCTTGTCTGATTCTGTCTAATGGTAATCCAAGGCTCTCTTGGAGTGGTTTGCTTGCCTAAAATATAAGATAGTTATTACTTTTCTGTATTTTCAGGAATATTGTAGTTAGACAATACGTATATTACATCTAATATTGAATAAAGTTGAGGTGCCAGATTGTCAAGTCGAGATTGTTTAGATTCTATACTTAATGCTACTGCTTTTTTACTTTCTGTTAATTCATCGCACAAAGCAGAAAGCTGTTTTCTTTGTGTTAATTCCCACTCCAAGCGAGCCAGTCTCAATTGATGTGGATTATGTTTTGTGATGTCCTAAAACAAATGGATTCGTAATATCATAGAAGTAAAAGTAATAATAAATCTTACTTGGAATTGTTCTATTATTTATCTTACAGGTCTCGATATGTTCTCAGGGGCTTCTTTATGAAATTCTTCTTCCGATACAAGCTGTATCAGTTCATCTTTAGACCTAAGCAGAATCATATTGTTTTGATGTGCACATTCAATTTTAAGAAGATTGTATAATAGGAAATATTTACTTAAACTGAAGACACTTAATAACTTCCTTCTTCAAGTGCATCACTTCGTATAACAAATTCTGTAAATGTAAATGTCTACTGTCAACACTGGCTTTCGAAGCCATTAAAGAATCTCTTGCAAATTTTGTTCGAAATTTTTCCATTCTATTTAATTTCTTAAGCTCGATAAATTCCAACGATGTTTGAATTTGAAGTTCACGTATTTCATCCTTGGCCTAGAAGAGAAAAAATTTGAATGTTCAATAATTAAATTAAATAAATACAGAATAATATTTCAATAGAAGTACAAACAATTACATCTCCATTAAGTTTCAGTTCCGCTATTTTATTCATAGCTTTACGTATATTGTCACAAGTTGATAAGAAAATTTCAGAATCATTTTCCGACGATCTTTCTCTGGCTTCTTTCTCTTCGTAACTGATTATAGCCTAAACATAAAAGAATGTTCTATTGAAACTAAAACACAAAATACACAGTTAAAATTAATATTTATACCTTATAAGTATCTCCATCCTTAAGAGAAATTCCAGAATTCCCGCTAACTGATTTTCTCCGCTTTTTCGAATTCTCGGAATCAGTTTCCTTACCCATTCTATTCACAAACCTTAAATTATGTTAGAAAATTACAAACATGAGAGACTTATCATACACACTAAACTGTTATTTCTTTTATAGAAGTCAAAATTTATACAACTTAATGAACATATATTAATTATTTAATAGAAAAATAAAATGTAATTATGACCACTTGTTTATAGAAATGTTTAATTTTTTTAAAACTCTGTTACATGTCCATGTTGCATTCTAATACACGCTACATAAATACATACACAGATCAACAGATACACAAAGCGACACACCGGGTAAGGTTATGTTTCCACTCACTAAAATTTCAAGAATATACATTCGTCTATTACAGGCTATATTTACAAGTCTCTTCATTCGTACGTGTTGCACTAATACGTAGATTATTTTTCAAATTTTTTATTGAAAAGCAAAAGACAAAAATGAATTGACCCCGACGTGATTTGAACACGCAACCTTCTGATCTGGAGTCAGACGCGCTACCGTTGCGCCACGGAGTCTTCGTACAAAATTCTTTTAATATGTAATTTCTTTACAAAGACTACGAATGCAAGTACATGGAATATTGCTTCTTCTATATCATTTATATAATTTTCTTATTTTAATTTCTCATTACTTTTTATAGACCACCGAATGAAACAAAATGCAGCAACGATTTAAAACTAATAGTTAGACTGCGGATATTTATTATCAATTTTTGTAGACACCGTACCATAAATGGGATCCTATTTTCATTGGTATCGACACTTGTAGGTCCAAAATAAATAAAAATCGTACTAAGTTCTGTCGAATTTAATACTCCAACATTTTTTGAAAATTTTTGGGAAACCATAAATGCATAAAGATCCGCAGTCTACCAATAGTATAGAGAAGTATGTATATGCACTGCTGTGCAAAAGCGTAAAAAATCAAATAAGGACACAGTAAGTTTTGAAAAAGAATTCAGCTGCTGAGAATATATATATATAGACATAGACTTTATAGACTGACAATGAGCTCTGAGATGTGTGCTCTGATGTGCTCTATAATTTCAGAATAAAATCTCGTCGTGGAGTTTGAAATATTTGAATCGTCTTGAAGAAGACTTCTTCCAGCTTCTTCATTCCCGCCTTTCCTTCCTTAGCCAATAGAAAAATTAGGATCTTTCAGCTGAGCGTTGATTCGTTGGGTGACTTCTCTTGCGGTTGCAGCTTGATGATTATTTCACGATTAGTCTCGCCAATTAGAATTTTGTCAAACATCTCTGTGGGAACTCTCTCTTTCTTTCTCTCTCGTTATTTTCTTATCTATTCTAAGCTATTGCGCCCGGATAAAATAAATGTATATAGAGACTCTTGACGCCAGATTGTGGACCCCACTCTTTCGCTTAGGTTTTGGCGGGAACGGCCGACATTGGTGCTCAGCGTCACCATCGCAGGAACGTATCTACGTCCTAAGTTTGCGGGAAAAGTAGTGGGAAACTATTACTGGCAGGAAAGTACCGGAATAGTTCAGAAGTTTATTTATTATATATTTTATGTGTCAGAATCTATTTATATAATACAACACACACATGTTATACATTGATATTTCATAAGATATTTTACGAAACGGGGTGACCAAGATGGCCCCATTTCAGCCACACTTATACGTTACACGTGATATTATATACTTTATGGCGAGGTTAACAAAGTAAAAATGGAGTATAGTATATTATCTATGTTGATTTCTGTAACATGTGCTTGTTCGTTATGTGCGTTACTTTCAATTTGAATCTGGGAAGGCGTCATTTCGTAGTTATTTAAAATAAAATAAAGTGTGATTTCAGGACTATCGTTTGCTATGTATTTGCATTGACAGTGGAGCGATAAAATTGATTACACTTGTGTCAAGGTTTTATACTAAAAATATTTCTAAATGCTGTATGTTATTACAAGGTAAGTTACAGGAATTCAATGTTCTTAGTTTATCCCTTATACATTTACATCGTTTTACATAATATGTCTTTGTTCTGAATAAAACGTATTGTACACGTTCAAACAATGTGATAATTCTATGGAATATTATAATAAATTGACATTTGTCTAACCTATAAGTAATAACTATATAAATAGACTCTACATAATTTAAAACAGTGAAAATATTGAAAGACTTTAAGACTATTAATATATTATTTTCATTACGTTCAAATTATTAATGAAGAATTTAAATTTATATTTGGCTCCTGCGTCTCAGAATTGATGCACAAACTTTTTAATTCGCATAAACATTCGAAGCCTACTAGTAATAACAATTACTTTGTTGTATGTGATTTTATTTAATTTTTTCAGATTCTGTAATGTATAGAATATACCACATACTGAAGTTAAAATGAGTGGAACTGAAGCTGATCAAAATAAAGATAATAATGAAATGGAGGTTGTGGAAGACCACGCTATTATAGATACCGATGATGAAGGTGGATTAAGAGTAGACGATGATATATACATTCCACCACCTATCAAAGCCGCTCATCAACTTGATGTTAATGGTCCTAGGCTCATGATTACCAAGATTGTTAATCAGAATTTTAAAAGTTATGCTGGCACTAAAATAATTGGTCCATTTCATAAGGTACACGGCAGAAATTTTTATAAAAAGTATGCATCAGGGTTGGACAAAAGTAATAAACCGAACTCTGTCTGTCTCTCCCTCACTACAATTTATGGATAGACTGTGTGGCGATTAACTTCATCAATCGATTGTACCAATCGTCCATTTTTCAATGATTACTTTTTTAATCATATTTAATCGATCAATGCCCAACTCTGCCTACCATATATTAATCCTCGATCGACAGTTAGAAAATTTATTCGAATAATGCTCGATTTCAGTACATACACATTAACTGAATTTTCTTTTTTGTAGTGTTTCACAGCGATTGTCGGTCCGAATGGTAGTGGCAAAAGTAATGTGATCGATTCAATGTTATTTGTATTTGGATACAGAGCTAGTAAAATTCGGTCGAAGAAGCTGTCAGTTTTAATACATAATTCCAGCGAACATCAGAATATCAACAGCTGTACAGTGTCTGTACATTTCCAAAAAATAATTGACAAGGTATTCACTAGAACATTTTATATTTAAATTGCAACCAATTCTGAAATATAAATACTTTGTTTGTAGCCTGGGGCAGACTATGATGTTGTTCCTAACAGTGAGTTTAGTATATCACGAACAGCACTTAAAGATAATTCTTCGTATTATGAAATCAATAGGAAAAGGGTGCAATTCAAGGAGATTGCAAAGCTGTTGAAGTCCTATGGTGTGGATTTAGATCACAACCGTTTTCTAATCTTACAAGTATGGAAGACAAATATTATTTTATCAATGCTTTCTATTTTACCGTTATACCAATACATTTATCCGTAATTACAATGTTCACTTTCTGATCCCATTTCATATTATGAAATATATTAATTATGACTATAGAGTATTGATAAAACGAACAAAATTTTTAAATAATCTATAGATAGTGTGATGATAAGACAGTGAACCTTTATGCAAAATAAAAGTTTTGAACCTGAATTGTAATAAACTGGAGTGAAATAGAAATATATTTTCTATCTTAATATGTTTATTAATAGGTTGAAAATAATAAGATGGCATTTTTAAACTCTTCTAATCTTTTTACTGCCTTAAATAATTCTATTCATTTTTCGTCATAAATGCATAAAATTTTTGCGCAACTGTGTAGGGAGAGGGATTTTATTTTATTATAATTAGCTTTTCTTGATCTATTATACTAGGGAGAGGTTGAGCAAATAGCAATGATGAAACCTAAAGGACAAAATGAAAATGATACTGGTATGCTCGAGTTTTTGGAAGATATAATTGGGACAGTACGTTATAAGGAACCATTACAAAAATTATCAGAAAAGGTAGAACTGCTTACAGACTTTAGAGTTGAAAAGTTAAACCGTTTGAGAATTGTTGAGAAAGAGAAAGCAGCTCTGGAAGAACCGATGCAAGAAGCAGTGCAATATTTAGAATTAGAAAACACAGTGACACAGATGGAACATCAACTTTATCAATACAAGAGGTACCTTCTTAATATTTATATATAATGATTTTATGAAATTTATAAAATTCCTTTTTGTAGATTTGAAACTGTGAACGCATTAGAAACACAAGAAAAAAAAGCTAACGAATTGGATACGGATATTGCAGATCTTGTAAATAAAATGAAAGAAGTTCATGATGAAAGAAGCAAGCAAAATGAAATAATTCAGGAGAAAACCAAGAAATGGGATGGATTACAACTAAAAAAAGATGAAATTTCAACTCAGTTTAATAATATTCGTAAAAATGATGAATCGCTTCATGCAGAACTTGTGGAGACCAATAAACGTCGGAAAGCTAACATTGCGACATTAAAAGCAGTAAGCTACATTACTATACTATAATGAGAAGGTTAAAATATATAGCGTGCAGATTGAATATGTCAATAATTGAATATTATTTGTAGGAGAAAGCGAAAGTAGAAGAACTCCGTAATGTGCCTGAGAAAAGCATGACAAGTATTCAGGAATGTGAGCATCTTATTGAAGTTAATGCAAAAAAGAGAGAACACGAGGAATCAGTACTGGAAAAGTTAATGGCTGGATTACGCGAAAAAACGGAACCACTACTAAACGAACGTTCTGTACTTGAAAAAGAATTAATATCTTTAAGGAAAAACGTTGACGAAGCTCAAGCAGCTTTCAATCTTGCCCAATCCGAATTTGAATTATATATTTCCGTAGAAGCGACAGAAAGAGACAAGCTAGAAAAGTTGCAACACTCTTTAAAATCAACAGTAGACACTTTAGCAGAGAAAGAGCAACAATTGAAGAATTTACAAACAAAAATTCCGAGTTCTCAGCAGAATTTGACTAAAGCGCAACACGCATTGGATACAATAAAGCATAAAGAGATTGAAGAGACCACAAAATTGAAACGGATGAGAATGTCGTATGAAGAACAAAAGTGTGCTATGCAAGCAAGTCGATCAAGAAACAGAATTATAGATAGTTTAATGCGAGAAAAAATGGAAGGCAGAATTACTGGGATATTCGGAAGATTGGTAAGTAGATAAAAAATTCCATTCTTTGTGAATGTTAATTTGATTTACAAGATGTTCGACAATAAACTCTGATAGACATAAAAAAATCGATATTTTCAAATAATTTGCTATTTACAATATATCAGACGGTTGTCGCTTAATATTCGAGGCTTGATAAATTTATAATTAGCAAAACGCAGGAGCCAAATATAAATTTACATTTTTCATTAATAATTTTAATGTGGTGAAAATAATATATTAACCCCTTGTCCTACGATTTATTTGATGGTTTCAATGATTAGAACTTTTTTTGTAGATCGTAATTGTTTAAAAAATACATTATTAACTATCTTTATCACAATCTATTCAGAATCTTCATCACGAGTCAGGCACGATATTGTTAGGCAAGGGGTTAACACTCTTAGAGTCTTTCAATATTTTCACTGTTTTAGATCGCACTTGCTCATTTTTGTTATAAATGCATAAAATCCGGAGTCTATTTATAATATTTAATTTTATAATTCTATATGTAGGGAGATCTTGGAGCTATAGACGGAAAATATGACGTCGCGGTTTCAACAGCTTGTATGGCTTTGGACAACATTGTAGTGGACACAGTATCCACAGCGCAATCATGTATATCATTTCTACGTCAAAATGATATAGGACGCACAACGTTTATCCCTTTAGAGAAACAGCAACGTCATTTGGGCAAATGTAAACAGAAAATACAAACACCTGAGAATGTACTGCGGTTGTTCGATCTTATACATGTCGAAGATGAAAGGGTACTGCCGGCGTTCTATTATGCGTTACAAGATACATTAGTGGCAAATGATTTAGATCAAGCTACGCGTATTGCGTACGGCCCAAGACGGTTCAGAGTTGTTACACTGAAGGGTGAATTAATAGAATTGTCGGGTACAATGAGTGGAGGTGGAAGAACAGTACTGAAGGGTAGAATGGGACAAAAGGTAGTTCGCAACGAGCTATCGGCTAATGAAATCGAAAAACTGCAAGAGAATTTGGACAAACTACACGAAGAGTGTACTAAACTTAGAACCGAACATCAATCTTTAGAAACTCAGATTCATAGCCTAAGTGTAGATCTAAAAGATATGATTGTTGAAAAAGAGAAATTGTGTATCCAAGCTAAAACATTGAAAGAACAAGAACCATCCTTACGACAGCAGCTGAAAATTCAGGAGAAAAAGGTTACAGAGTCTGTTGCGGATCCGAAAAAGGTCGAAAAGCTCAAGAAAGGGATGAATATAGCCGAAAAATCATTAGAGGAAGTGAAAGACAATTCAAAATCTGTTGAAAGTGAGGTTCAGCGCATTAATAGAAAAATAGAGGAGATTTCAGGAGGTCGTGTAAAAGATCAGCAAAAGATGATAGCCAACCTGAATAAAACAATTGAAAAAGCTAAGGCTGAGATTTGCAAGTTGCAGGTTGCAATGAAAACATCTGAAAGGAATTTGAAAAAGGTCGAACAACGCATAGATAACTTGGAAAATGATATACAAACCGCTGAGCAAAGGCTTCGCGATATCCAGAATGAGAAGCAGCAATTAGAGGTAGAAGGGAAACAATGTTTGAAAGAACTTAATGAACTTAACGAAGCTCTTACGGAAAGAGACACAGCTATGTCATCTCTTAAGGAGGAGTTGGACGCTTTGCAAACTCGAGAGAACAAAATGAAAGGCGTTAAAATCGATCTGGATCAAAGAATAAAGGAATGTAAAAGCGGAATAAAATTGTTGAAACAACAAATTCCAGAATACACGCGAAAAATTGCTGAATTGAAGCTTCAAGCTATACCAGGCAAAGAGTTGGTGGAGCTGAGGGAATTAACCGAAGAACAATTACGCGAGCTGGATCAAAATACGCTTTTCAATGACTTACAAAATACTAAAAAGAGATTACCGACCGACGTTCCAAATATGCAGGTTATCGCAGAATATAGAGAAAAGGATGTTATATATTTGAAACGTGTAGCAGATTTTGAAAAAGTAACGGGGGAACGCAACAGAATGCGAGAAATTTATGAAACTGCGAGACATCGTAGAATTCACGAGTTTCTCGCTGGTTTTGGAGTAATTACAAATAAGCTAAAAGAAATGTATCAAATGATAACATTGGGCGGCGATGCAGAATTGGAGTTGGTCGATTCTTTGGATCCTTTCAGCGAAGGCATTGCCTTTAGTGTCAGACCACCCAAGAAATCATGGAAAAATATTTGTAACCTTAGCGGAGGTGAAAAGACATTGAGCTCCTTAGCTCTTGTGTTCGCGCTGCATCACTATAAACCAACTCCCCTCTATTTTATGGACGAAATCGATGCTGCTTTAGATTTTAAAAATGTTTCGATCGTTGGAAATTACATCAAAGAGAGAACGAAAAATGCGCAATTCATTATTATATCGCTGAGATCGAATATGTTTGAGTTAGCGGATTATCTTGTTGGTATCTATAAAACGTACAACTGCACGAAGAGCGTTAACGTTGATTTAAAAAAGTATTACGAAAGTAATGAGATCGCGCCACCAACGCAAATTACATCGAAAAACCTTTATACCAGCCAAGTACAAAAATTCAACATGCACAGTCAACAGAAGGAGAAAGGTGCGACATTAAATCCTAGTAATACGAGAACCTCGGAAAAAAGTCAAGAGGAGAACAGAGACAATACATTTCAGTAAGTAGAGATAATTGATGCAAGATTCATATTTTTAATCCCTGGCTAATTCTTTATTTTGCCAATCCACCGTGGCATTTAGATAGGGACTCATCCGAAGAATTAGAAATGAGTTAGACACTTTGTTTATTGTTCCATTTCTTCAAATTGTTTAAAGTAGTACTTAAGATACACATAAAAAGACAGATAGAGGTATTTCAAAGCAAAGAAACATGAAATAAATTCATGAAAATCTCCATTTCTTTTTTAGTTCACTCGAGTTAGGATTGTGTTCAACACCGCAGAAGGCACCTGTACAAAATCGACGATCTGAAGATGATTGTGAATCAGACGCAAACAATGAGAACATCAGTGAAATTCCGTCGAAAAAGAGGCGTAAGATATGAATATTGTAAAAACTGTTTTATATTTGACATAAAAAATGTAAAATTGTATTCAACCACGTGAAAATAGAACTGTATAAAGGAAGGATGATTTTCCAATTGTATCGTATGAGAAGTGAAGTCAAATGATTAATATTTTTATGTAAACCTATGAGAAGTGACAAAATGATTAATATTTTTATGTAAACTTTATGTATATACAAAGCGTATGTTCTACTTTATATTTAGAACATTATTTTAGTATTGGTTCAGTTTATACATTCTAGTATTAAATACAAAGAATAGTCTAAACTATTTTCATTCTGTGTTTAATGGCTTTCAATCATACCTGCTTTTACTTACCTGAACTTATCCAAAGTACTGAATTTATATATATTAATTTTGCCGAGATACGTTTTCGCTATTTTCCTTTTGACGAAGTCTATTGTAGTGAAGGTTGTCAGTAGGAAACTAGTGAGAGATATACGTGCAAGAAAAAGGAGAGGAAGCCATTTGACGGTGGGGCGCATGTGTGATATAGGTAATATCGAGTACGAGATTAGAATTTGAACAGTCTGTGTTTGAAAGTGTCAGTAATAATGTCTACAAAGAAGGAGCAGTTCGTTAATGATGATTTTCACAGGGAAGCCGCCAAATCACCAGGTATGCCATTAAATATTTTAACGTTAAATATTTCCTCGACAAGGCTACAAAATTCGTTGAAAGTATTATTAACGCAGCCATTCATTCGAATATGTTTAAAAATTGATCTGTATCAGTTTAAGTTACGTGAAACTTTGAAAATATTAATAAAACGTTAGACTGCCTTTTTTAGTAATAGTTACATAAAATTCGAGCTGGTAAAACACAATCAGTTGATAACAGAACGACGGTTTAATGACATTTCTAGTACGTTTTGAACTATCGCGAATAGCTTCCAAAAACAATTCGATAACAGTGTGTTAGCAGTTAAAAATTGTGGTTTGTTCTAATAACAATGTTCAGAGTTATTTAAATATATATATAGATATACATGTGCTACCTAGTACTTACTACAGTGTATGGGTATTAGTGCAAATTGTATAATTCTTTTTACAAAAAGTAAAGACAAAGATAAACGTATTTCACGTGTTAAGCTGTTTAAAAAATTAAAACTAAAATGCAAGTTTAATAAATTTGTATTGGAAATCATACACATTATTTATTACAATTTTAATGTATGCAGTGTTACAGTAGATTTGTGTATAACACCATTTTGTTCTAACATATGGAATCATATTATGTTTTGTCAATTTTTAAACTACATACTTTCACACTATTTATTACTGAAGGCGTAATACCCTTTATATTATTATTTCTTACATTTCACAAATGAGTTTGATTGAGAAATATTGGAGATAGACGTAATTGTGTAATGTTAGAGATATCAGTGTAATGGTTGGTCGAATTATTTTTAAACAATTTATGCTTCGCGTTTGCGTAATAGATGACCGAGAAGTTTATTGGCGATAAAACGTCATGGAAATTATTGCAGGCAGCGAAGAAACACATAAGATATTGTTTGATATTTTATTCAATTAACTTGATAATGATAATCGGAGGGAATAGGACTAATAAACTATTAATTGTTTTGTTTATTAACTATTAAATGCCACTCGATTACACACGTAATTAACATAAGGTAATCAATGTTAATTTTCACAACCGGACAATGTGAAAACTAACATAATTAAATTTATCCCGATTTTTAAATTCATCTCTAAAATCCTTTGAAAAATTTATCTCTAAATTTCTTGTAAATTATTTATACAATCGTATATAATATCACGAATAGTCGAACGGTAGTTACATGAATGTGCATTGATCTTATCAACGATGTTATCAAACATATAAAACGATATCGATAGAGGAATTGATAAATCTTTAGAAATATCTCTGTCGTTTTCGAAGAATTTATTATCCGTATTTCTGATTATTGCGTATGTAAAATCCGAATTATTTATTAGTATATGTTTAAGGCAAATATATTTATTAAAGTTCTCATCAAAGGCAGTGGTACTTAAAGGGCGACAGTATTTGCTACAATTATAACACATATATAAATTACAATTAAAATTGTTCTTAGTTAACTGAAACGTTTCCTTACATTTTTGGAGGAAGTTCGACAACAAGTGTCACTTTATTAAATTAAATTTTGTTAAATTCGATATCGTATATAATGAATCGAAAGCTCAATACTATTTGTATTTATTTGTAATAATTAAAAATCCAATCAAGATTCTTTCGATAAAATTTATTTCGTGATATTTTCCTTTAGCATCGTTTTGTTTACATTTAGTCTTATGCCAAATGAGTTCCAAAATAAGTTGAGCACATAGAAAGTTATTTCTTATTTCTGATCGTTTACTTATGAAGAAAGACCATTAGTAGTCCTTTTCTTAAATTTTAGTGTAGTATGGGCGACGAACCTATTAGTCCGGATTTCGAAATTAATTTCGGGGTCAATATATTCAGTGCACCACATTTTATTAGGATATGAAAAATACAAGAAGAATACTGCTCAACATCGCGTGTCTTAATTTCGTAATGTTTATGTTATTAAATAAATTTATTAATTTTGTGGGAGTTTTGATGTTGCTGGGCAGCCAGTGAACGCGTCAAGATCCTGTAACCATGGATTCATAATTTCTTAGAGTCATTGCCGTTGAACCTTCTGGCATTGAAAATAATCAGCGCACTTTCGCACACGCTATCACGCACCTCAGCGGCGGCCTGTTTTGGTTTCCGAGGTTTGCACTTGTTTCGATCACCTGTTCAGGGTACCTTGACCACCTGTGCCACTGTGCGCTACACGTTTCCCTCTCCAACGTGACATTAATCAACCAGCTTTCCGTTTTCGAAGGCATTCAAACCCAGAAACAAATCTCTGCCAAGTTCAGTCTTCATTAGACGATCGGCACGAGGCAGTCTTCTTTAGATAATCTTTACTACATAATCTTTACTAGCCAATCTTCAGCAGTCAGTCGTCAAGACCAAGGCAGAACATAGTTCGAATCCTTGACGCTTAGCAACGCAGATAACATTACAAGTATCCTTGCAAAATAATTCCTTCCGTTGATTATCAAAACAGGTGATTTATACAATAAAATTGCACAATGGTATTTCGAATTGTACTGTGGTGATCGCCATTCCATACCACACCGTTATTCTACACCTTTGGATCGTTGGAATCTGTTAACACTTTGAAGCACGTAGAGTTGATTAGCTGTAGAGTTTATTATGTGTTTATCCTTGATCAAGATTTGATAAATAGTGTTTGAAACAATATTTTCTGGTCAGAGTAAGAATACAATAAAACCAATCCATGGTTTAGTCCCTGCATATAGTGCAAATTACGTTTAATTCGAAAGCAAAACGTTGCTAGTTAATATTCAAGACTTAAGCAGTTATTCATAGTTCTTTCGATTAAACATTTAGAAATTTTCAAGAGTATTTGTTTTATTCATATACTGTGTTTTCTACTGAATCTATATATTCTGCAATTTGTTTTTGTTGAGTATTGTCGAATTATAATGATACATAAAATGATAGATAAGATAGAATAAGGCAAGCTATTAGTGCAAGCGTTCTAGCTTTTCAATACCTAAATATGCACATTGATATATTTTCTTTAAGTTAATAACTTTGATTTGTTGATAACATTCGATGAATTCTCTAAAAATGAAGAAAAGCTGCCCATACAGTTGGCCCTGACCCTTTTCTCAAGGTCGAATGTTTTTGCGTGGTATTTCACTCGTTACTAGGAACAAATGCAACTACGGATCGTAACTCGATCGTTCTGTTGAAACACGATGGACAAGTTTCGTCATCGATTAAATGTCATTGGCGCATTATAGTTGTTCAAAAAAACAGAGGCGACGCTAGGTAAAAAAAAATAGTCGAAATATAGGAAATGAAATACTGTTCATCCGAGATTTTCTTTTCGAGAAAAAGTTGAATTTGGAGATTCACAGAGTAAGTACGAGCGAATCAAGGATCGGACGACGTGTCTGTTCAATACTTGCCAATTCTACTTCCGGTGGCGTGCGAAGCGTTTCGCTCTATTTAAGAATTGTCGAGTGTCCATAATCTGGTCGATAAATATTATTTGATAACTTCTTGAAGATGGTCAGTCTAATTTTTACGGGCACAGTTATGTATTTCAAGTTAAGGCAATACGGTTCAAGGTACTACTACCGTGTACACCTGCACTCAATAAATAAAGTTTATCTGTACACGTGAAGGCTTAGAACATAAATATGTTAATAAATGAACTTGCATAACATTTAATACGAATATCACGCACTTACTATACTGCATCGTTTTTTAACCAAACTGTGCAAGTGGAACGAAAACGAAAAATATTTTGCGGGACTGTTGCTTGCACGTTTCGTATGACGGAGGTACTTCACGTCTGAAGGATACTATGTTACGTTCACATTATGTCGAGGCATTTTAATTATAATTATCAATATGTATCTGTTCCCACGTGCGCGATGGTTTACCACTCGTACAAATATCCGTAGTTGTTAGACTGAAAAGTTGATTCTTCCTTTAAAAGAATAGTTCGAATTCAGACTTAATATCTTCTGGGATATTTTTCATTCCATCTATTCTGCGATTTTTATAATTCCGATTTGTATTTTATGTATGTTTGTTAAAAACACACTGAAAGACACGGCTGTGAGTAAATTGCAATGTAAAAGAAAATTTCTATGCTTTCTTTTGGTGCAGCACAATTATTGACTATCCTATTAATAGGCTTCCGGTAGGTAAAGTATTAATATTGCGCCTGATTACAAGTACGTTGTTTGTTCAACTTCAGATTAGAGCCAATCGTATGATAGCAACAAACCAGAGGATTATTTACATCGATAACTGTCTCATACTTGTCAGCGAAGCGGTGCTCTAAATACCTGCACTTTCAAATGGTGCAGCCGAAAGCTCGCGTGATCTTGACCTATCTTAATGAATTATTAATTATTTAAACGCTACGTAAAAGGGAACGATGAATGGAATACCGTTCTTGCAACAAATGTTTTCCTGCAACGTACTATTCTTAGATTACAATATACATACAGGGTGTCCACAAAATGTTGAACCTCTCTGCCGGCCTGGGTAACTTCATTTTTCAACTTAACTTTAATAGTTAAGGAGATATTATCGAAATAATTTTCCATATGTAGTTATTCGAGCTCCTAGTAGCTTCCAGGTAATAGCTACTACACATATGGGAAATTATATTGATAATATCACGTTAACTAATAGATTTACGATATACGAAGGTTAATACTTTTTTTACGCTGAATTTTGTGCTTCGTCCGAACATTTCAGAACCGTTTCAACCCCTGGTGTGAACGGTAATGATCAAATACAAAAGAATGTCGTTTCCTTTCGCTGTGTTTTTGCGGAACTTTCGCGGACAACGCGGTGAGGTTCACTGAATAAACGCTGAGATTAGACGTAATGTTGCTCTATAATAACTTCTTGATTACTCCGAATAGGTTGCGTAGTTGGGAATTACGAGTTAATGACGCAGGATATCGATGTCTCTTCGCTACATCTGATTCTCTATCAGGCTCCGTGGATCCAAGAAATACTTAAATGAATTTTTCAGAATATGTACGACTGATACAGACTACAAAATGTATCTTTTAAATATTCTCTATTTCCAAAGTTTTACTTTACACTACTTTAAAAGTTGTGAACAACAATTTTAGTGTTTAACTAATTTTCTTTTCGCGTCTTCCAGTAAACTAATTGCTCTGATTTCTCAAAAACATCCAAGTGGTCCGATGTTATAATATTGCAATGAATATAACATACAATTTTCAAAGTTTTGTTATAATATGCAATGAAAATGTGCTTCATCTAATCTAACATATATAATTGTTTACGTTTCTATCACGACAATATTATTTGTTTGGTGATCGAGATATTGATGTGCTTGAGATAATACATGAAGTTCTATTAGGATAAGATAATTACGGAATCGTGTTAATGCTACTTTGGAAGACAATTATAGTTGTTCGCATTACGGAAAAAAGGGAATCATCACAAAACCAAATACTTACATTGTATACTCTACGTGATGTCAAAGATCTTTTGTTTGAAACATATTTTACACGGCAAATAGTTGTGTATGTATATAATTGTTTAAATTGAGGAGTATAAATATATGTATAATCCTCGGTACAATAATATAAAAATGTACTGCACAAAAAAGCTGCTTTCCAGGTAAAAGAAGAAACAGTAATGTATAATATGTTAAGCAAATCACTGATATTCTCATTTGTAACCTAATGTTATTTAAAATCTTCAAGGATGCTGACAATGTGTACACATTATATATATTTAGTATATATATCTTTATATATTTATATATATATATATATATATATATATATATATATCTATTTTTTGTAAATTAAAATTACTGCAAGTAAAAAGAAATTAAAGTCTGGGAGAGAACTTTTCATTACAGACAATAAAAACAAGAAATACAAGTCGTATGGGGACATTAGTAATATTTTAATCGAACAAAACATTAAATAATTATGTTACCACTTGGGAAAACACATTCTTGAAGAGGTTAAAAAGATACAAGACAATGATACTTGTTATAAGAAAACTTTTTATTAATATAAAATTATTGTCAATGATAAAGTCAATATTCATGAGAACTGCTGCTGAAATTCTGATAATTATTTTTATAAAAGAATGCGATTATCTGTATGTTCTAATATTATCGACACCTAAGTTACGAAAAATACTTAAGACGGGTTTTCCAATTATATTTTGATTGCTATCAGTTTTTGCGGAGTGATTTAAAACGTTTGATCAATATGCAATCGAACGGTGAGATAGCCACCAAGTTTTATCAATAATGATAACTTGTCATCTCAATCTAATTCACAGATAGGTTTGATTTGGAAAATCCAAATTGAAATTGATTGATGTCCGTGATTACAACATTATAACATGAACTTATCTGTAATCGATCGTGTCGATCAATTATACGCCGGTACAAAAAAGTAATTTTCCATCTTTTATAGATTTATGCGATTGGATATGCCTCTACTAATATTACCACGGACGTCGTTACAATTTTTCGGTTCTTCCTTTTATTATTAGTAGTCTACGGATCTTTACGCATTAATGACTTACATAAATTTAAAAAAAATGCTAGAGTGTATCAAATTTGACAGGATTTAGTATGATTTTTATTTATTTTCTGATCTACAAATGCTATTACCAATGAAAATAAGACTTTATTTGGCCCCTCTTTCTTAAAGTTCGTTTATGAGAAATGAAAATTGCATTCGCAGTCTAGTTATTAGATTTAGACAGTAGTATAGCACAAGAACAAGCTATAAAATAGTGATATATTATACACAATTAAGAGGAACAATGTAACAGAAAATAATGTGTACTTGAAAAATTGTTCCAATCTGAGGGGATTTATATAATCTTGTAATCAACTTATGGCTGACGTTATCCTATTGTACTGATATAATATTTCAAGTCTCGAAAAGAGACTCTCAACTTGTTTTTCTTTCTGGTATTGTAAATTGTATTTAACGAGCTATAGTTTTTGAAAATGAATGTTCATGCCATGATCGAGAGTTAGTAAATAGTGTTCTCAGAAAAAAATAGAAATAAATAAAATAAATCCAAAGATTAATCCTTACATATAATGAAAATTATTTAGCAACATTTTATACATAATAAAAAAGTAAAACGTTGCTAGTTAATATTCTACATTTAAAAAGTTACTCATAGTCTTTTCCAATTAAACAGTTAAAAATTCATATACTGTGTTTTTCTAGTGAATCTATATTCTGCAATTTGTTTCTGTTGATAAAGTATTGTGAAATTATAATGGTACATAAAATGGTAAATAAAATAATTAACGTTCTTATCTATTATTTATGCCATTTGAAACAACTGTAAAGTGATAAATATTCAGATAAGACGTAATATCTTACTTCGTTAGGCAGCGATCGCAAATTACTGGTTAAAACTTTAAAAATGATACGATATCTCCGAAGAAAAAACAAGTGGTTTGCTTAATTTGTGTTTAGAGGACATTTCAGCAAGAGGTTTTTAGGAGAATTGAGGCGTGGGTAATTTTATCAACATTTTGGATATGATAAAACACTTTGACGGGTAAAAACTAAATGTAATTTATTTGACATAGACACGATGGAAACATGCGACTAACTGTGTATACTATTTTTTTATCTACGAGTGTGTACAATCAATGACAAAATTTGATAATCAATCATCCAAGTCTGAACTATTTCGATGTTCACTATATCAAACTGTGGATAACCAAGAGAATTATCTTAATCGCGAATTCCTGAAGCTAGACATTTTTTCTTAAACGAGTTTTCTTTCCGTTCATGGAATACTTTTAGCTGACACTGAAGATACTAATCATTGCACAATACACTACAAAAGTGTTACTCACAAGCAGTGCTGGATGAAATAGTATTTGAAATAAATAACAATATTGTTAGAGATTATTTTCTAGAATGTACTGCATTGCTTAATTCATACAAATATTCTAATTGTTCGATAATATTGAAAAAAGCTTAAAGTCTAGTGTAAGTTCTATATTACAGATATTTATTAAATTATACAATTATTATATACAGCATTGTAAATAAAATTTAAAATTTTATTTGAAATGAATAACAATATGATTATTATTATTTGTTTAATGCTTTCAACCCACTATGGTTTACGTAGCATATACTATACACGAACATATTGACATATCACAGATTATAATCTGTAATAGACAATAATTATTGTATAGAATACATTGTTTGTGTTACATTGCTTAATGTATACCAATATACTGAATTCTTTGATAATTGTGAAGAAAGCTTAAAGTCTAGAATAAATTCTATATTACAGATATTTATTAAATTATACAATTATTATATACAGCATTGTGAATAAAATTTAAAATTGTATTTGAAATGAATAACAATATGATTATTATTAGTTGTTTAATGCTTTCAACCCAGTATGGTTTACGTAGCATATACTATACATGAACATATTGACATATCACAGATTATAATCTGTAATAGACAATAATTATTGTATAGAATACATTGTTTGTGTTACATTGCTTAATGTATCACAATATACTGAATTCTTTGATAATTGTGAAGAAAGCTTAAAGTCTAGAAGAAATTATATATTTCAGATATTTATTAAATTATACAATTATTATATACAGCATTGGAACAAATATGGGAGATAAAAATACATGCCAAACTATTGTGAATCGCATATACTGTGCCAATATGTTTATACTATCGCTGTGTAATTTCTAAAATAAGGGAGTCCAGTCGTTTGCATCATAAACCTGTTCGTTTCAATTATCTTTCTGTAGTAAAAAAATTCCCGTACGTCACAACGTGACGCACCTTCGTGGACAGGTATTGGGTCAAGTATAAGATTTTCATGACGATCAGGAACAATTAAGACAATCCTGATAATTATTCAGGACACATCCTCGACATGTTCACGCATCATAGTGAAACCCAGAGAGATAGTTCTTCATTAATTCTGCATTAATGTAGGAATGTTTGATAGCCATCAAAATGTGTTCCCAGAACTCGCTTCACTTTTCCCTGTTTCTGCATTCTGGATTATTTTACTCTCGTGCAATATAACATCGATCCTCACAGAAGATGATGACCTACATTAACTCGACACCTATCTTCGGGGTCATCGACGATCTACACGCATTGGTAATCGGCGACCGACAACTACAATGTCATTTACATCAGTTGAAATAAGAGAATTCATTAGGTACTCGAAGAAGTTTCTGCTATCCTTTTGTCAAACTTGTCCTTCGTTCCTATAGAAGAGTAGAGAAGATTTTATTCAAAGTACTCTCCATCTATATACAATTAAAAATACAAAGTGCCCTTTTAAAAAATGAAGCTGACCTTGACAATACTATAAAAAAATGTTTTTAGAACTTTTTTTTATTACAATACTAGAACGCACTTTAAAACAGCATAACTTTTTTATGACCGGATCAAACGACCTCACTTTGTTTGAGCAGTTAGAAGAACTGATTTACCAAATGACATGTAAAAATGATTTTGAAAATATTTCAATTGTTAAGGATTACATGAGAAAGTAAAAGAGGCACCGTTTATAACTGTTTTATTAGAGCCCGTAATGAAAATTTAAATTATGCGTTTTGTAGATGTATGTTAAGTTATACAAATGCTGAAAGTTCCATCGAAATCGGTTGACGCAGAAATAAAAGAAGCGCATCGAAAGATGTAAGAATTTGTAGATTTTAAGCAGAAACTGACTCAAAATTAAACTTCGTCATGTCATGTCAACTTCAAACTATTGAACATATCATTTTGTTAGTATTTTCCATCGATGCTAAAATCGAGTCGAGAATAAAATACTGTAGCTAGTATATTAAATGCAACAGAATGCTCCTCGAGGTTTTTAGGACTCCGTCTTAACCTTTCACTGCATGATTTTAATTAATTGGGATGAAAAAACTGAAAGAAGTTCAGTTTTTGTGTTTTATTAAAGGTAAAAATATTTTAAAAAATTAAAACAACATTTTCAGAAAAATAAACATAATATTGAATAGTAAGAAAACACATTCTTAGTTTATTATATACCAGATTTGTTAACTGTATCAGATATGATACACTATGCAGCGAAGGGTTAATAATAACATGAACATTTTGAGAAAATGGTATCATTGGTACGATTTTGCTCTTCACTGTAATTACAGTTAGTATAATAAAACAATTTCGTTTACGATAAGATGAACAATACCCGGCTGAACAAAGAAATGTCTGTATTTCAGGTCGATTTGGAACACGACATCTACAGCTTCTCCTCTGGTTCTTGGGGAACGTGATTGGATATTGCCTCCGAGTATGCATGTCGGAAGCAATTGTGGCGATGGCACCATCGTCGACGAGTGATCATACATCCGGATCCGAAGTATGTTGTATCATTTGACGAACTGTACTAATTTACATATTCGACACAAATAAGAAAATCTATGACGGACAAAATGTCTATTTTTAAATAAAATACATAGAAATTATTACAATAATGGGTTACAAAAATAAATTCTGCTAGGGGTAGTAGCGTTATAGATAAACCGCGGAAATTTAAATTTAAGTAGTAAACAACCACTTAAACAGTGTTTTAGTTTTAAACAAAATTTAGTAGTTACAGTTTTAAACAAAAAGAAGAAGAGTGGGGATATATTATTTTTAATCTATCTCTAATCTCTGAGGAGTCACTAAAAATTGCTGTTCTATTATTTAAAATATTGTTTACATTATTAGATATGTAGGTACCTGACTAATTATTAAACATTTAAGTATTGTTTGAGGTATTATATCAATTTCGTATCTACCTACCAAAATTTAAAAAATCATAGAGATTATAAATATTCTAGGTCAGAAGAAACGATATGATTTTCGAGTTAGAATAGCTCCGAGTGCAAAGGGTTAAAGTTGCCCTTCACTGCAGAGTTAAATAAAACACAAAAACTGATCGTCTTTCAGTTTTTTCATCCCAATTAATTAAAATCCTGCAGTGAAGGGTTAAAGGAAGAAAGCGATTTCAAAGTGGCTCCTGTTACTTGCAATAGATGCAGACAACTTTTATTTCGCATTAAAATCCGCAGCTTACATAGTTACAAATAGACTGCGGATCTTTATGCAAAATAGAAATTGTCTGCATCGATTGCAAGAGATAAAAACCAAATTGAATGTTATTTCTTCCCTTAATGATTTTAATAGAGGAGAAATCGTATATTCACATTTTCAATTTTTAAAATTTTCCGACAATTTTGAATTTCGTTTGTTTAATTTTTCTATTAAATGCATGAAGATCCACAATCTAGTATGTGTAAAGCTTTTTATTGTCCTGATTAGGTTTATAATTGGAGCTCAACCGATAAGTCTACCATCCTGAGTGCCTTCTTTTGGGGATACACAGTTATGCAAATACCAAGTGGCTACATTGCAAGAATATGGAGTGCGCAAAGGCTACTTGCTGTGGGCATGCTACTTTGCGGTGTTTTGAATATTTTAACGCCGACTGCTGCAAGTTACGGGGATATGATCGCTGTCTGCATTTGTAGGGCATTGATGGGTCTCTGTCAGGCTTGCCTCTTGCCTTGCACGCACACCTTGCTTTCGAAGTGGGCACCTCCGAATGAGAGAGCACGATTCGGTGAGCTACCTTTATTTGTTAGTCCTCCTAACTGTAGTCCTTCTTAAACGAATTCTACAACTCTGTTTAAATAATTACATGAGAATATTTCGCTCTGAATAATTTCGGACTTGACCACATTTGTTTTAGGTGCGTTTGCCTATGCTGGAGGACAATTCGGTACCGTGATATCGTTCCCGATTTCCGGTGTGTTAGCGGACTCCTCTTTGGGTTGGCAGTCTATATTTTATGTTTTCGGAGCTCTAGCTGTAGTTTGGAGTATCATATTCTTCATTTTTGGTTTTGACAGTCCGTCCCAACATCCACGGATATCGGAAATGGAAAAGCAATATGTAGAAAATAGTTTAAAGACTTCTGGACAAGAAGAGTCCGAAGGATCATCCGACGAAACGGTAAGAATATTCATCGTTTGGTACCGAAGTTTCGTCTTATCAGGTAGCACGAATAAGTCACATTTTGGTAAAGAAAAGGCCTTTGTCTGTGACTAAATATTTTGAGTTTCCTCTAAAAATGTTCAGAGAATATTATTGAAATATGATACTTTCTAAAAAGTCGATTTTTCTAGAAGCGTATAAAGATCTACTGAAGTCTTCTTCACAAAATAGTTTTCCTGGTTCGAGGAATTTTTTTTTTTTTAAATCATCGCGATGAGTTGTTAATTACAGTAACGTCACGTGTATCTGGTAACCGGCATCAGATTAGCGGTCGCGGTTATTTAATCGTGTTGCATACCTGCTGCATTATATAAAAACGAAGTTTCCATATAAATTGAACGAACGGTATACTTCATCCAGAAATGGTATTTACGTCTCGAGAGGAAACGGTGATCTATTTTTCATCGCTTACGTTATCCCGCGAATTCCAACTTTTTTATACGTTAGAATTACTAATAGACGATCCTTAGATCTTCTCAATATCATTTTTCTTCCATTGCTCTTGGTTTTTGGAAAGATTTCGTGTCAAACAAAATCGTTGAATATTTGTTAGTTTAAAAATATTTTATGTTTCAACCGTAAAAACTTTGCGAACGTTTCCAAATTGATTTAAAATAGTTTTGGCGACTTCTTTAAGAAAAATGCTTATAATAATATAATTTCTATTCGGAGTAACAAACTTTTCGTAATATTTTCCATTAATTAATTTAACATTAATATAACTTTCCATTAATGAAATTTTTAGAAGACGGTAGCTTTAGTACGCTGAAAACTATATGTTCTACTCTGTTCGACGTTAGCCAAGCATTGTACAATGCACAATTTAGTATTAGATACAAGCCCAACAAGAATTTTCCACATGAATAGACTTACTTCTCGTATTTCTGGATTCCACATGTGTGATGCAAACAGTACATGCTACATATATACAATAATAAGTGTCATTAAAAAATGAATGGTATAGAAAACATGTATATGTATTAATAATGATGCAGTTTTTCTGGTGTTCATACATTTATAATATGCTTACAAGGAGCTAACTCAAAATGTTAAACAATCATTGTATGTAACGTTTCACGATTCGATTTAAATAGGAACTCGTGTAAAACTAAACATTCCGGTGTGTAAAATGTAAAAAGAGAACATGTGAAACTGAAACAGATGTTCATTCTGTCTAATGTTGTTCCCAAAAGATTTATTTATCGTGTCGGGTTTCGAAGTAGCAGCTATAACAAACTTATTATATGTATATTGAATTTGTCGCAACAGCATTTTTCCAAAATTGCAGTAATTATTAGTTGTGACAGATACGTACACATAGGAATTCGACAATCACTTTTGATCCACATAATGACTTAATAAGAATGTTTCAAATAGCCTTGGTTCACCTTCTTGCTCTAATAATACTTGTTCCTTGACCTTACAGAAATCCGTGTTTGCCGCGTAGAAACTTATTATGACATGAGAAAAGGACTTAAAAGTAATACGTTTCATTATACAAAGAATTGATAAAACTCGTTTGAAGCGATTGTACTATCAGCGGCTGGCAATCGAACCACTGATGTGTAACTGTCTCTACAGTTTATCTCACGAGCTTGTAATTTATTTTCTAGTATAATCTTTCGGAGAATCGCCTATTTTCCAGTCAAGGCTGCAGATAAGATTCGCTTTTTCAAAATGTTGCATTGCAATCAGACATAACAGTGAAAAATAAAAATTTCAAGAATCGAATGAAACCAGAGTATGAGGTTGAATCAGAATTAATTCTAATGAAACATAAAGTTTCTCGATTACAAGGAACTTGTTTTCACAAGGTCAAAACTCACTTGTTCACTATTTTTACACACTGTAAAATGATCAACCCGTTGCCCTACATTAACATGTTAGACTCGTGACGAAAATACTGAACAGAGTCTAATAAATGAATTTCCTTTAAGCCGAGATAAAATTCTATTTTGGTTTTGTTAACGTATAATCATTGGAGAACATGTAGGCATGCAATAGATACAAATTTTTTCGTTTTTTAGGAAATTACGAACTACAAAAAAAGTTCTAATTAATGAAACTGTCAAATAAATCGTAGGACAAGGGGTTGATTCTGTCCGTGTTGCGAGACATACTTCTTTAAAATAGTACATTATAAACGAAACGGATTTTGTTGATTCAAGGCACAAGAAAAACATTAAATTACAATGCAAACGATATTCGTAATAAGTGCAAATAGAAGTGGAAATTAATGTTTCTGTTAGTTAATGTTTGAACTGGTATTACACATTTAAATTATTTTGTTATCAGGTAATGGCAATACCATGGAAAGCAATGTTCACGTCAGTGCCGATGTGGGCTCTTATAATTGTCCATTGTGGTCAAAATTGGGGATACTGGACCCTTATCACTGAAATGCCAACTTATATGAACGGAGTTTTGAAATTCGATATGAAACAGGTAATTATAAGTTTATTTTCATCAATCGATCGATACATGATGATACGTGACGTTTGGAACCTGAAAATGATGTAGTATCGTTACATTAATGTTTCTATTCCGAAGAAGTGAAAGAAGTGATAAAGTTTTGTAACAGAAGAAGAGTCGCCATTTAATGCCAATTTTTTAATTCATGGTCATAGAACTTGTAGGTCATTGAACTCGTCTAGAAATTGCCTACAAAACTATGCAATCCGATCACAATTGTGCCATTTTAAAAAAAGTCAAGGTAATCTGGCCTTTTCATTGAAATAAAACCTCCTGTCTAAAAAATCCTGGAAAAATATTTTCTCTTCTGTGAAATTATTAAAATCAAAGAAGAATCGTTGCGAGTGTTATCAATCATATTTCGGGAATGGTAACAGATTAACAATAAAACTACCACGAGGGTTCAAATGACCCATTTTAGATTTTGTATTTGACAACTATTGAAATTGTACAGGTGTTTTCGTGGAAATTTATTGAATATATTTTTTGACTCAGTATATATTATAGTAAAAATCACACAAAATATAAATAAATTCAATCTTGTTGTTTTTACAATACGACACACATCAGTCACTTGTGATGATCGGTATGTTAAGTGTTAAATGACTGTTGCTTCTAACACGTTTCTATCTTGCAGAATGGACTGATGTCAGCCTTGCCCTATTTGACGATGTGGATCCTAAGTTTCCCAATGAGTTGGTTTTCCGATTATGCTCTGCAGAAAGGTGTTCGAAGAGGTGTAGTTAGAAAAGTTTGCAACACTATTGCACACTGGGGACCAGCAATAGCTTTGATTTGCCTCGCCGCGCTGCATATCCACAGTAGCACTGTGGTCGTGGCCATGCTTGCAATAGCGGTGGGATTAAATGCTGGAGCACTCTGTGGATTTCAGATAAATCACGTCGATCTGAGCCCTAATTTCGCTGGGACAATGATGTCCATTACAAACTGCATTGCGTCAGTAATTGCAATAATCGCGCCTTTAATTTGTGGAGTTATCGTACAACACGAGGTACTGTCAATCATGATATTAGTTACTGTCCGTCCATCGGAAGATGAGTAGGCAAAGTGTTCACACTATGGACTCCCCTATCATTGAAGACGATGACGAAGTATTCTTTGTCTACTCATCATCTGATGGACGAACAGTACTTGAACCAGCTTCTGCTGTTTATTGATAGATAACGGGACCTACATTTTCTTTTCTTTCAATTATCTTATGTTTTTAAAATAATACTATTATTAATTACTATCTACTTGAATGTTCTCAAATAAAACTAATTATTACCTGAAGTATACAACCACTAGACAACAAATCGGAGTGAAATAGAAATTAATTTTTTCTCTTATTACGTTTAATTAAATTCCTTAAATGTTTTCACTATTTTCAATTACACCTACTCATTTTTCTGATCAACACATAAAATCTGTTGTCTAGTAATCACTATAGATCATATTCTATATTTTTCTATTCAAACAAAAGACTCTAGTTTACGAACGGCAGGGATTTGTTCCAGTACATACTAATTTTGTTATAACAATGTTTCTTTTTACACCATGCTTTATGTATACGTTTCTTTTTCAGGATAACAACTCGGAGTGGTCAATTGTATTCTATCTTTCCGCTTTCGTTTACATTCTGGGAAATTCCGTTTTTATTGTGTTCGGCCAGGCCGAAGTTCAACCATGGAATGAACCCGCAATTCCGAAGATTGTAGGAAATTCTGCGTAGGAAATACTGGCGCGTTATGTACTCAGTACGTTAGAACCTTGATCGTTGCATAGATTGTACCGGAAACGCGTGCAAAAATCGAGGTTGTGCAACGAAAGAGGTAACAACAATCGTAATAACTCGTAGTGTCGATCTTCGTTCGTTTCTATGTGGACCACAATCCCCACCACGAGTTCCAGAATCTTGAACGCCTTGCGTTGGGTGTCAATGAACGAAGTTGCAAGTAGCGAGGTTCTATTGTACAACGTGTCATATCTCGTAAGATAAATTGCAAAAATCGTTCGAATTTAGTGTCTTGCAATGTTACTGTCTTGTTGAACGGTATTTATACTTTGTCTTAGTATAACGAATTCCTATAAACACATTCCCAAACCGTTCTGACGAGCTATTTTCTGTACAGCTAAGTAGAAAAAAATGCAAAGAACTTGTACCATTGTTTTGCGTACATAACGAGTAGACTGCGGATCTTTATGCAAAATAAAAAACGGTTGCATTGATTGCAAGACACAGAAGCTATGTAAAAATCTCTTTCTTCTTTCAACACTAAACCTACCACGACCGGTGAAAATAAACTTTAAAATTGTTTATTTTACAATTATTGAAATTATAAACATGCTTTCATAAGAAATGATTTAATAAATATCTCTATTACAACATAAATTACAATAAGAACTACGTGAAGTCTGAATACATTAAATCTTGTCATTTATATAAGGCAATGCGTACCAATCACTTTCAATGGTTTTTTAAGTTGAAACTTATACGTTGATGTGTTTGAATTATTTAAAACATGTTTTAAATGCACAATTTTGTTGTAAATGCATAAAATTCGCAGTCTAATGATAGATCTCCAATTCTGGACCGTTTTGCTAGGAAATGTCAATGTTGCCAAAGTGGAGCTTTAACTCTCCTCGAGCTTTAACGCGATGTCCATTTAAGTTTTATCGCAGGAATACTCTGAGAACTTGTTCCACGAGTTCATTACGTTCTGTAATCTGTGACGGGCATGAGTTAGTTCATTAAGAATTGTGTTATGGATTATGAAGTATGTACTGATCGTCCATCAGAAGATACCAGTGAGAAACTTGTAGGGACCACGTGACTCGCAGACTGCCGTCTCCTGATGGACGATAAGTATAACCACTTGAAGTGTGTATGGTAACAGAATAACGTTCCGAAAAATCTGAAAACCGTTTTTAGTCGAACAATTTGACGACGAAGTTTAGCTGCACGATAATGATTTTCGTCAGCGGTGTTCGCAGTTAGAGGAGACTCATTACTAGATACTCAATATCGATCGAATGTTGTCGTAATTGGTCTCACTCTCGTTCTGAGAAAACCTGACTGATTCATCGATAAAACTTTCGTCGGAATATACATTACTACAGCTTTATGCAAAATTGTCCGCACTAGTTACAAGAAACAGTATTACAGTTTTGTTTCTTTTTTAATGATCTTAATAGGCTGAAAATAGCATACTGAAATTCTTGAATTCGATCAGGTTGTTGCACATGAAATGTCCAGTTTTAGAATGTAAATACATATTAATTTATATGTATGTATAATTTTACTTTTAACACTAGGTTTACGGAGCCCTAGAAGTAACTATTTTACATTATTTTATGGACATAACAATAATGTGTCTGTTTAAATTTTCGGCCATTTTTCCAATAATATATACCCAAAGAAATAAATTTATTAAACTTGATTATTTATTTTGCTTAAATAATTCCTCAGGGAAGCATCGTTGCAATCTTCATAATCGCAAATTAAGAATATTAGAACCGTTATCTTAACGAGTCCCGTAAACCTAGTGTTAAATAAATTTTATTTTGTTTAACACTACTGTTGACAAGCAGACAGCTCGTGTGCAATGATCTAATATTAATTTTTGTACTATTTTAAATTGTATCAACTCATTTTTTCCGCGTATTACTGCGAATTTTTCCGCATTACTTTGATGCTAATGACATTGGATTTGATAAAGTGACGAGTCAATGGTAAATCGATATGTGTACCTGGAATTAAACGGTAACAATTTCTGAAGTGTTTGTGCAAATGATCGTATTATTAATGGTTAGTGCTGTAATCAATTCGAATGGTTATTATCGATATAACCGTTGTTATAGATATAGTTGAATAATAAGCAACGTGGCACAACATTAGAAATAACGTAGTTAGAACAGCGATAAGCAAATAATAATTTTAATTCTTTAGCGTTCGTTGCAATGTCGACAATAATGATTGTGACAGGCACAAGACATGAACGATGATTCATGACGATTATAATAATAAGATTGCGAATGTATCAGCTAATGTATGTTATCATAGGAGATGGAATATTTTCGGGGTCACGCGAAAATATTCTTTCATTTCGCATAATTTGTAAATATTATTTTTATTCTAATGTTCCATGTACAGTCATTCGATCGATTGGCTCATAAATAAATTTGTAAATTCTTATAAATGCCATGTATTCGGACTGTAATGAATGCATTTAATCATTTTTAAAAGGTACTTATATATTTTT
The DNA here is from genome assembly GCA_916610235.2 of Lasioglossum morio. NCBI lineage: Eukaryota > Metazoa > Arthropoda > Insecta > Hymenoptera > Halictidae > Lasioglossum > Lasioglossum morio. The sequence goes on along the minus strand of OU744330.1, from coordinate 11,650,635 downwards.
AATGGAGTTGAAAGTATAATCACTAGACTGCGGATCTTTCTGCAAAATCTTTCTATCTAAATCGCAACAAAAATTGGGGTGAAACAAAACTTTAATTTCTTCTTTAATATATTTAATTCTAACTCTTCTGTTTTATTGCTTTAAATTACACGTATTTTTACTATAAATGCATAAAATCCGCAGTCTAATAATCACAATCCTAATGTAAAATACCTGTCACCTACCTCTTTTATTGTATTACGTCATACTGTACCCTATTATATAGTATTGTACTATTTTAGACAAATTCTCGTCTATTTTACGAATTGAGGGGAACAAGTTACCCTCTCACAAAGACATCTTCGATTTAAATTATCTGGAAAAGAACTGAATAAGTAACGAATAAACAATTTCAAATATTATTTCGTACTGCACGCCGGAGTATAAAAGAAAAAATATACATGCAGTCACCGTTCTTTTGTAATTGTAGAAAAGAATTCTTTTTAATTGTAGAAATGAATGGTGATTATATACATATAATTGATTAATAAAGTAGTCTTTAAAATTTAATCATTGAATTTTATTTTCAAATCGGGAACGAACCTATAAATTTACATATACATATGCAATCATCTGATACAGTTAAAAAGATACATAAGGTCCGCAAGTTAAAGAAAACACATTTTTCGCTAATGTTTATTGATAAAATATAGTGAAACCACACTACAAGAAGACGCAGCCTGTCCAGATCTACAGGTTTTGCCTAACATATTTTCCAACGCGATAAATAGATCAGAAGATATTCAGAAATATGATTTTGACAATAAAATTTGTTATTTATTTATTAATATTGGAACATTTTATTGCAGACAGTTTTAGTAACGAATTTTTCCTACTTTAGGACCGACAAGACTGATCGAGCTCGATCAATGGTAGATCAAGTGTAGGCGTCAGTGTTTGAAAGTTGATAATTCATCTATAGTTGCTCAGCCTAGAGGGCGTAAGAAATCGGCTGGTTCTTAGCGATGTCGGTATTCCAGATCGTGCGACTCGAAAGATTCGAGTCTAAACTCCATATGGTGGGCTGAAAATCATAGAGGTGCAAGTTACATATACATGTTGAGTAAAATAATAATTGCGCTTGCAAAAACACACCTATAGAATCGGAAAATAATAAAATATTTCTGTATGTGAAAATTAAAGCACGAAACGGAGTTGCACAATTGTACAAGCGAATTAGCTAATTAAGATTATACAGGGGGATTCTTATAAAGTAACTGATTGAACTATCCCTGGAATGGATAAACATACGAAAAAATCGATTGCATGAAAAATGTTCTGCTCGGAGGGGGATATATATCTTCTGATACATGCGTTGGCGTTCTAGTTGGAAAATCATAGGTGCTCCCAAGGTCAATTTAATTTTTATAAATAGAGCTCTATAGTTTTTGGCCTATAGCCTGATAGTGACCTGTGCGAAGAGTTCGTTACCCTCAGCACAAGGTCATGCTAATTCACCTGGACTAAAAGCTAATCGTATTTTTTTATTAATTCGTAAGAAAGGAATTTCTACACATTAATAAAATTCTTCATTCTCAAAATGTATAATATATAGACTGCGGATCTTTATGCAAAATATAAATTCTCTGTATCGATTGCAGAAAATAGCAACTACATTGAACTTTATTTCTTCCCTTAATGATTTTAATAGTGGAGAAATCATGTATTTACATCTTCGATTTGAAAATTTTTTAAAGAATTTTGAACTTCATCTATTCAACTTTGCTATAAATGCATAAAGAACCGCAGTATAATAATATAATATTATATGTATAATATATAATATTATATTTTCTTTTAAGTAATTAATTTTTTTTCTCTCTTTTCATTATGTATCATTTGTTTTGAACTCCTTTGGCAAACTTCATATTTGGAAGTCCTCATATTTTGCAAATACCGTTTTAGTGGTATTAATCATATTGGGTGGCAAGAATTTCGGTATTTTAAGGTGAAGTTCCATGAACAAGATGAAAATTATTTTATTGATTAAAGTCGGTTGCTTGAATAGAAAAGCTGGGTTTTATTTCATCTTAAAATACCGAAATTAGTTTCTTGTCAACCCAATATTATGCTCCCCATTGTATTTCTTCACAAATTATAGTGTTCTTACAGAAATTTCACTTAAATTTAAATAAAAAGGTTAAATTGACATATTTCGATTAGGTTTTCTGGTATTTGTTATTTGAACCGTACCCAGCTGTGGTCGTAAGTATAGTTAGGCGCCACTGCATGTATTATCCTTGTCCTAGAACTTCGTGTATTGTGATAGTGTACGAAGGTCTGTTTAGGACCGATCCATTACGGAATGTGGTACAGGTAAAATTGCGTAACAAGTGACATCGACGGTAATGTCACAGAATATTAATAGCATCAATTTGCAATCCCATTATCTTGTAGTAGCTGTTTTCGAAGCAATTTGATGGTCTTAATTTGTATGAAAATGGGACCTGCTGGAAAGTTTTGCTTCCTCTGTCGTACCCTTGATCAAGTGTAATTAATCCCTGTCATCGCGTACTGACTGCCACATCTCTGTGGTAACGTGCACTGCAATACACGATATGCATATTCGTGTGCAAACTGTTAACACGACGGTACGTATGTATATGTTCCTTCAAATATGGACAAAATTCAATTTACTCAGATTTTGTACGATTTTTACATCAGAATCACTTTTCTAAAAGTGAACCGAACCTCTTCAGTTTTTCTGCGAAGTTAGAACATTTAATAGAACAGATGCTGTGACATGAAAATGTGAAACACGTTCGAAAACAGTGCTTTTTATAATTTTTTCATGTGAGCCTGTAATGGATAAAATTTGTTTTGTACAATTATGCCAGTGATATATATATATATATTCTGAAAATGTCATAAGCTGCAAACGATTAAAAATTTGTGGAGATAAATTTTTTATAAAATATGTATAATGAGATAAATGGATAAATTTGAAGAACGAACATATAGTACGATAACTTACGGACTTTAATTTGTAACATTTTTTTTACCATAAAAGGGTATTCAGTTTCCCTGCTGGTTAATCATGAAAAAAATTTCTTAGTCCAACACCTATTGTGTAAGTCTAAACACTATTATTTATAATTACAGAGGGAGTGAAATAATACGTATACCAGTTGCAAACAGGAGATTACAAGAACTGAGATATGGATTCCCGTCGTTCTACTGCTTTTGTTCCTCATTATCTATCTAAAAATAATATGCCAAGTTTCGTTACAAAAATCATTACGTTCACACTAATGGAAATATTTTAGAAGTACGTAATATTTGCATTGTAAACGAAAATGTCGCATTCATAATGATTTTTATAATGCAATTGCCGTAAATTGTAGAAATTTTATTCGTCGATATTTTTTAAAATTTGATTCAATATTAATTAATAAAATTTCAAATTAGTTTTATCGGATAAATTTGTATAATGCGAAAATCACGTTTTTAACTTGGAAATCCGGTTTCAGATGCTAACGTTAATATGCAATTGACCATTTGATTGCAGACATTAACATTAAAACTTGCGATCACCTCGGGCAAAAAGATGAAGTAATCGTTCGGTGAACATTGTATGCGTTGTGGGAAAACGGAATAAATATTTATGATTCACATTTTCTACGAATATTATATATTTTGTTTACATGAAGAAATATTTTATTTCGCTGTATTTTATTATTATTTACTTAATGCTTTAAATCAAGTATGGTACATGTAGCATATAAAATATACATGAACATATTACCATGTTAATGTAATTTTTAATATTTTCGTAATAGCTATACAATATAAACAACTGTTTACTGTCCCAATCCGAATTTAATTGTTTTGAAAATGCAGGAGCTCGAAATTCGGTTCTCCTAAATCTCGGTTTTCACGTTGATCGATATGTTATATCAGAGATATTAGAATTCCCTAACAGCGGCGTTTACATTAAAAGATTAGTATTACGTCATAATTTTGGGAAAGCATTTTATCAACATAAATATCAACGTCTCGGTATTGTCACGAGACCTGTTATAGCAGATTTATCGGCCCACGAATCATTCCGATTTATATCAAACGCTTGACCATCCTAATTACAAAATTGCTATTTAATCTATAAGCAGCTGTTTCTATCTCTGCGAGGTGTACACTTAGTCGTAGTTTTTTTTTTTCTTCTAGTGAACAATTTCCACGGTGCCGATACTCTAGTAATTGTATTCAAATCTTATTGAGCGATCAAATCATTATATAACTGGCAGTGCATTCGTCGTTTACTGCTCATCCATGGATTCCCTGTTGAATCGGCATATATTCTCGAGCATGATCGTTGCGCTTTTGAGAAAATTATATTATGCTTTTTAATTACATAACGAAGAAAAAGTGATAACCACGCGGCCGTGTCTCTGTGTCTGTCCACGGTTGTATACTTATTATACGTATACGCTCGGCGAGAGCACACAAGTTCGACAAGAAGAGTGGGAGAATCCCTTTTCGGTGATGGACTATAAAACCACGATCAACTGATTGATGGATCGTAGTGTCTTTTTCGCGAGTTAGCTCAGAACTCGACCCTACCGAAGAAATTGTGCGGCGCGAACCAATTTTGTTATCAATATGACGCACACGCACAGCATGAAGAGGGTATCCGTTATATCCATCTCGGAAAAAATGAAGATACCGGCAACAAAACCAGAAGGTATTCGCGACAGTCTTGTTTCTCGAATTTTTCGATTAGCGCATCGCCTCGACAGACAGCCACAACTGAACGGTGTATTGTGTAATATTTCCCGAATTGGTAAACAACAATACCGATCGACGTTCGAGCGCTAGTTCTTCGCGATCGTTATTGCGGCTCCCAGGTTGTTCTACGTCTCGTTAACAGTACCGTCCGAGCATCATTGCCACTTTTCGGGAAACTGTCATTGCCTACGAATCGTAGCGTTACAGAATGCACACACGTTTCACGAGTGTTTCGATCATTCGAGCAGATAATATACGAAATCAATCGGATCGTGATTTAGCGACAGTAATCACTGATAACGCGTTATTTATCACGACTTCAGCAAAGATTAGCCCTGTTTGTCCTCGATGGAAATCGTGATTTTTCATGTGCTGGGGAACTCCCGTTTGCAAAACGATTTTACGTCACGATACATGATTGTGTTTTTTGAAAGTGGGCCCGTTGAGTGCTTGCCGGTTTTGATAGACGCTCGTCGATATTTTCGTTACGATATTCGTGTAAACAAACGTCCGATTTAGTGTCGATTTATGCGTCTTCGACTCGCAGTTTCTGCTGCGTTTCGCTTCTAGAAGTGACACCTGAGTGATTCGGTAAATACGCTTCCTAGTGGTTTGTCATATATGCTGTGTAGGCTAAGCTTGAATAGTAAACGACGCCAAACTCGTCTAGGACCGACTCTCGAATATGATAACAATAAGTATTTAAATTAGACTGCAGATCTTTATGCATTCGTGGATTATAATAATTTTCAAACGATGTCGGAGTATTAAATCCAACAGAATTTAGTAAATTTTTATTTATTTTGGATCTACAAATGCTATTACTAATGAAAATAGAATTTTATTTGATACCACTTTCTTAAAATTTCTCCACAAAAATTGAAAATTGCATAAACAATCGCAGTCTACTTGTAATAATAAAATCCGAACTTCCTGTTACAAAAATTTGCTATACTGGCTGATGAGTAACTGGTGGTACAAAACAAGATGATTCTACATGAAAAAATACGTGGAAAATGTGGAATAAAATGTTTTCATACGAGGCTTTGCTTTCAAGAAAATCGAGCTTGAAAATTCGGCAATAAAAATTTGGCTGTGCTATCGAAAATCGTCTGACGCGTTTGTTCGTCACCTACCATGGTTTTAATACTCCTTAGAAATACTAGTTACACAGAAATTTCATTCTATGTTCTCAATTTGTTCTTTTTTAAATGTGTTTAAAAATTTAAACTTTAAATCTATTTTATTATAATTAATAAACGTGCGGTTTTGCATACGGGTCCTCAGTCGAGTAATAAGAAAACGCGAAGGCAAAGCGTCCGTTAATTAACTATTTAAAGTAGATTTGAACTTGGAGCTATCGAATCGCAAGGACTATTCGGAGCACGATGTACGACTGCAAGCAACGTGGTACAAGATAATGAATTTTCGTGCAACGTGTGTAGCATACGTACGTGACGAATCGCTTTGAATTCCAAAACGTGACGTCAACGATTCTTCTCAATGTCAGATTTCTCACGATGTCCTAGAGACGCGAAATGAACGATTTGCTCGTCCGCATTCTCTGCATTGCTTGGCCATGGAATGCAACAAACACATGTCGCTGCGGTTGTTTCTCCGCGCGAGTGCATGCGCGACGATAAGTGTAACTTATAAGTAGACTGTAGATCTTTATGCAATTATGGATTTTGGTAATTATCGAAAAATGCTAGGATATAAAATTCTACAGAATTCAGTACGATTTTTGTCATTTATTTATTTATACACGGCCGAAGCCCTCTTACATAAATGTTTTCACAATAGAAAGACTTTACGTTAAATAACAAAGAAGGGTCATGCACAAAAAGTCATGGTACAAAAGGCATGGTATTCTCCAATAATCCTACGTAATTGTCATTTAAAAGTGTGAAAAGCCCCACTAAAAAAAAAATGAGTGCTAGAGTCTGCAATAATGCGATTTATTGGATTAATTAATCTATATGTAGATCTGAACTCAAGTGTTTGAAATCCTACTCTAGATCTCAATACACATTACGTAGTATCTAGATCTCAATACACAGGTACGTAGAAATTGATTTGCATGAGAAGAGAGAGGGACAATCAATATGATTATTAATTGAATTAAAAATAAAGAGCAGATTAAAAAATTAATTAAAACGAGAGCAGACAATGTTTCCAAGTTGACTCTGTATAATATTGTGGAGTAATCATGATCATGATTGACATTGGATTATTTAGCTTATATGAACAACATTTTCATTTTTTAAGATCTAAAAAGGCTACCACCACGGAAAATAAGTTTCTGTTTTATTTCAATGTCTTAAAATTTGTTTAGCAAAATTGAAAATTGCATAAACATCCGCAGTCTACTTACAAGTATAACGGAAGAGCAGAATGGCTCTTTCTGCTTCTGTATCCCCCCCGAGATCGACTTGACGATGCGGGTCAACACTCAAGTCGCGATAAATTCAATGAACTTTCTTCTCCCGCGTAAGGCTAGAACATGAAATTAAATTTAGATTGCACTGTTACACGCGGTACATAGGTCATGTGCATGACAGATCGTCCAAACATCCGGATAGTAGAGGATCTGCATGATTTTATTACGACGTTTATTAAAACAATGTGGTTTTAGTATAACTAAGTGGATCCGCTAGATCCAAGAAGTATTTTAACGCAAAACAATTGAGAAATTATCGGCATTTGAACTACAATACATTTGTTTAAAAAAATAGTACAATAATAAATTTGCACTCAATTAAAAGCTGGAAGCCACTACTTTCGCAGACCCTCAATCATTTTTGTCTAGTATAGTTCTGCAATGTTGTCTCTTACATTCTGACGGTAAACTCTATATGTTACAATACTAGACACACACACTCGCTTCATTCTTAACACTCTTCACAAATACACAAAAGATTAGTCTTGACGTATTAAAGTGATATCACCATTCGGAATTTGATTACTATCAATGTGACAATTTTGGAGCAGAAAGCATAATAATTACTAATTTTACGTTTAGTCCCACTTGCAAAATTATTCGAAAACTACGTTAAAGTAAATTCCGAGAATTACAGCACTCTATACATTTTATTGCTAAAAGTATATTTAGCGGATAATCACCGCTATAAAGAGGAAAACTTAATTTACAAAATTATTAATACATTATTACTGCTGTCATATAGACAAATTGAAACGCATCATCTTAAAGAATTACGGTTAAATTAGGTTTCGTATCTGCCAATACATGAGAATAATTATGTATTTTCAGCACGAGAAACTCCGTCGAAAAATAAATGTACTATCTTTTCGATGATGGAACCTGGGTCTATTTTGACCCAGAGTATCAACACCATCATTTAATCACTTGATTTATGGTGGTTAGGTTAAAGGAATAGCTTACATTAGAAACGTCAGGAAAACTGATGAATGCACGCGAAGGACTCCTAAAAATATTTTGAAAATATGGATAAATGATTTGTGAATGGTGCTAAGTATCGTCAATTGTACAGGAGTAAGAGAGATCTGCCCGACCAGGGACTCAAAAAGACATCAACAATGTCGTAGTAGTGTTGTTAATTTCATTCTGGTGCCACTCCATCGATAGTTTTTCCCTTCGTCGTGTATCCATTTTCCACCGCTGCCTCTGTTACGGATTTATCTTCACGTTTGCGTTACCGGACCGTTCCACTTTTAATTTTTGCACGTGCCAAACAGAACGAACACAAAATTTCTAAGAAAGTAAATCACAACTGATAAGAAGAATTCACCTTCATTGCACCACGTCCGACTGAAATATAATGAAATATTAGCAATAACATTTCAGAGAAGAGTCTGATCAATGTGATAAATCGATTTATATATGTATTAATCATTTATAGATGTATTACAAGAGATCGTTCATGCAATTAACAAAACAAGTTCACATTTCAAGTAGTCATATGGTAATCGCTTTCTCCCCTTGATTAAAAGATACATATGTGAAAAATATCTTAAACCTGAAGTGTACTAGAACTACGTCTTATAAAAATATTAACCCATTGCACTCATAACTATTTTAACACGAAAATTAAACATTTCTTCTGACTTAGAATATTTCCATTCTATATGATTTTTTTCATGTTATTCATATTAAACTGATATGGTTACTCATGCAATATTCAAATCTTTAGTAATTTATTTGATATAAAATAAAGAGTAGAAAGAACATATAACTAGAAAGCGTTACGGTATCGTTCCACTTCTGAAACTTTGCACGTGCCAATCAGAAAGAACACAAGATTTCTAAGAAAGTAAATCACAGTTGATAAGAAGAATGTATTTCTCCGTTGCAACACGTCCGACTGAAATGTAATGAAATATCAGTAATAATATTTCATAGAAGAGTCTGAGCAATGTTATAACGTGTAATGATCGAAAAGTGTTGTTTGACATCAGATCCGTTAATATCTTATCAGTTATCGTTTAGTGAGACAAACATATTATTTGATTGAATTGGTACTTGGTTATTTATCTCCTGTCTACTTAAATAGGCCACGCAGCTTGCCGAAGTTGTATGCAATTACATTCTGATGTATTGTTCTAAACTGTAAACGGATTGACTGCAGTCATTGTAAATTCACGCATTTGTATAATAATAAATGAACAGGTAACTCTCATTAGACACTCGAATGAAAGTGTCCTTGTGTTGGGCTAAATTAAATAAATTAAAAAGACAACTGCTCGTTCAGATTCCTGAAAAGAATTCTTTTTATTTGAGCGGAAAAAACATCACATTGAGAATAGATGTGTGCGGCGTTTGAATAAAATGTGGTGATTAAACGAAACACGATTTCTAGCTTCTACCCACGCCATCCGCAAGTCGAAGCATCTTATCTCGCCTGGAGCAATTATATTTTCTGCTGCACGTTGAATTTTACAAATGAATTAAATAATATTTGCGAAAACTGGCACATATTAGATGCTTTTAGTCGTCGTCTTAATATTCGTCGTAAAATTATAGTTCTTTATCGATGCCCTTCGTAATTTGCAGCCTGGTTCGGATGTAGACATGTGCAAATTTCTTTGATGGCCTTGGGCTTTATGTGCTGTTATGCCGTTCGAGTTACTACATCCGTGACACTGGAAGCGATGACGAATGCTACCTCTGCAAATCCTGACTTCGAAGTATGAATTTTCTTTTATTTTAATTTTTTTTGTTAATCTTAACATTCCGCGGTGCGATGGGGTTATTCTACCGTAAATCTATAGGCTCTCCCAAAACAAAGCAGAAAGACTGATTTTTCTCATGAACCAATTAATCAGGCTCGATGAAATTTTTAGCATATACTATATGTATAACTTATATGCATCTCAAAAATGTTATAATGTAACAAGCAACTTCTATTTTTTTCCGTAATTCAGAGCGAACGGAATTTTCCCAAAAGTTTCATATCATCTAGTAAATTAATCCATCTAGCTTGGCAGAAAAACTGAAGTAGTTTAGGTTATTTATAAAAAAGTTATTCTGATTTAAAGTGTGTGCCATCAGTTATGAGACGAGATTCACAGCAAAGTTCCTTTGATTTCGTTTCTGTTGTGCTACAATGTCACGTGGCATAATTACACAAATTCGGTAATGGTAGAGAGGGGGTAACTTCAATTCCCCTCATTCGTCAACTCTGGATCATAGAAGTCTTCTAATTTCGTTTGTCTTTGTTTCGCAGCAATTCAATTGGGGCAATTCGACGAAGGACATAATCTTGAGCTCCTTCTTCTGGGGCTACGTGTGCACGCAAATTATTGGAAGTATAATTGCCCACCGTTGGGGTGCACAAAAGCTGTTCTCAATAGCGCTGTTTATTTGCGGCTTGGTAACTCTTATCGTACCTGCGGCAGCAAAGTATAGCGGTTGGGAAGCAGTATGCGTTTCCAGAGTAATCGCAGGCTTTTGTCAAGGCACTGTACTACCTTCTCTTCATACATTACTTTCCAAATGGGTACCCATGGAAGAAAGAGGTCGAATGTGTAAGTATTAAACATATTTCTCCCTTACTATTTTGTCCAGCACTGTTGGCATTCTTAAATCACCAACTTTGTGTTTCACCTATTCTTTCGAACATAAATGCATAAAATTCGCCGTCCAATACAGGGACTTAAAACAGGTAAAATTTTCATGCCGGTATTATGCCAAGAAGCACTGTAGCGGAACCGGAATAATACAGAAATGGATAAAAACTAATAATCGTTAAACCGTAATAAATACAGGTATTGTTCCAACACAAAGGATGCCCCAAAGGAAAAGGACCTGTGTCCATTTACTCCAGAATCATTAAAAAGAACGATCACCGAAAGTAGCTAAGTATGCACGATAGAAATAATCCGTCGTAAAACCCTCCGTGCGAAGGGACAAGTGCGAGTCCGAATTCAGGTAAATTATCCACCGACGACGCGACGTACAGTGACTCCCATTAATACTCGAACGCTTAAAAACACGATAACTTTTCTGATATTGTACTATACAATTTGAACTTTCTTTGGGAAGCTAAGCATTTAGTTTGCTACAGAATGTGAGAATTTTTTTGTTAAAAATTGCAATTAATCGGAATTGTAGAAAAAATACTAAAAGTTGCATTTTACAACTTTTTTATGTGGGCCTATATTGAAATTTTGAAAATTACGTTTTGCAGATCTGTGTCAATTAAACATATTCTGAAAATTTTGTCAAAATCGTGCGACGTTGCAATGAGCTACAAACATTTAAAGATGGTAAGAATTGCAGATTTTTTAAGAATTCTTACATCTTTCAATGTTTGTCGTATTTTTCCGCGTCAACCGATTTCGATGAAACTTTCACAGTGCATATAATTAATACAGATCTACAAAACGTAGTTTTCAAATTTTCAATATAGGCCCACATAAACAAGTTGTAAAATGCAACTTTTAGTATTCTTTTTACAATTCCAATCAATTGCAATTTTTGCCAAAATTTTTTCACATCCTGTAGCAAACTAATTGCTCTAGCTTCCCAAAAAAGTTCAATTAGTATAGTACTATATTAACCCTTCGCTGCATAGTGTATCATATCTGATACAGTTGACAAATCTGGTATATAGTAAACTAAGAATGTGTTTTCTTACTATGTTTATTTATGTTTATTTTTCTGAAAATGTTTTTTTTATTTTTTTAAATAATTTTCCCTTAAATAAAGCACAAGACTGACCTTCTTTCAATTTTTTCATCCCAATTAATTAAAATCATGCAGTGAAAGGTTAAAACAGTTGTCGTTTTTTTAACCCTCATCTGTCTCTCATTTCACAAACCGAATCTGTCCCTCGGTGTCAAATTAACACGGTTATAAAATACCGATGAAATAACAAGGAAAACAGAAATCACAAGAAATTGTTTTATTCAAATTGACGATTTAACATTTACGTCTCAGGTATTTCGGTTGTGTTACGCATTAGAAGAGTAAAAGACAAAAGAGAGTTTCGGGAAAATTGTCGGGGAAAATAACAGAACAGTATAACTTATTTCACGAAAGCTGTAACAAATTGACACGAGGGACGGATGAGGGTTAAGAGTGTCTGAACATTAATGGGAGTCATTGTACCTACCGCGGTCGTCATAAAACATTAAGCCAAAGACCTTCCAAATGTACCTCCCAATTCAGTGATTTTTACTACGTTCTTATTAACTCGCTTTCTTGTCTGTCTGTCTGTTTGTTCGGTACTTTTGCTATTGATGTTAAACTAACTTCACGAACAGAGTTGGGCAGAAATTTTATTTAACTCGGTCACGGTAGGTACGTCCTCGTAGTCGGTGGATGTTTACCTGAATTAGGACTCGCTCTTGACTACGGAGGGTTTTACGACGGATTGTATTATTTCTATTGTGTATACTGAACGGTTGTAATTTAAGTGACTGTCCTTCTTAATGGTTCTGGGATAAATTGCACGCAGTTCATTTTTATTTGGGACATCCTTTGCGTTGAAAACCCCGATAAAGTACCTGTATTTATTACGGTTTAACGATTACAGGTTTCCATTCATTTCGGTATTATTTCGGTTCCGCTACAGAGCTTCTTGGCATAATACCGGTATTAATTCCTGGTCTAGTCATTAGACTTCGGACCTCTACACCAAATAACAAGTTGCATATGAAATTTCCGATTTTAGAATGCAACTCTTGTAAAATGTTTATTGTAGGAAAATTTGAAAAAATTATGACAACATATTTTTTTTCATCTGTTAAAATTATTAAGGGAAGAAATAACATTCCATTAGGTTGTTGCATGTGAAATGTCCGACTTTTGGCAGTGACATTAAACAAACAGTTCAGTAACAATAAACCTATAAACTATAATAGCATTTCTTGATTGAAACATTTTATTAATCATTTTATTTATCAAGAAATGCTATTATAGTTTATAGGTTTATTGTTACTGAACTGTTTGTTTAATGTCACTGCTAAAAATCGGTCATTTCACATGCAACAACTAATGGAATGTTATTTCTTCCCTTAATAATTTTAACAGATGAAAAATAATATGTTGTCATAATTTTTTCAAATTTTCCTACAATTTTAAGTTTCGTCTACTCAATTTTTGCAGTCTTTAACTACTCTACTAACTACTCTTAACTTACTCTCTTTTACTAATCGTAACGATGACTTTTTGCACGATCTACTGTTTTCTACAAGCCACTCTCTATTCGTCACGTTTGTTTCAGCGACATTTGTCTACGCTGGTGGTTGGATCGGAAACGTTATCAGTTTGTTGAGTTCCGGTCTACTGTCAGTCTCCTCTGCAGGCTGGCCCAGCTGCTTCTACGTTTGGGGTGGTATGACTATGATATCCGGTATGCTGTTCTACTTCATTGGCAAAGAATCCCCAGCTGAACATCCAAGCATTCCTCAGGACGAGAAAGAGTACATTGAAACTAGTCTGGGAGTGACTGAAACTGAAGAGGTAGGCAAAGTGGATACTGTTAATAAAAAATCGTTGAATGCTATCGGCGCTACGGTTCGATCGTTAAATACACAAAAAATAATAAATTAACTAAGCAATTTTGCTAATTTTATATAATAGACGTTTCGGTCACAATTTGGACCATTTTCAAGATTAATAAATTGCGTCTGTAAGAAAAATGAAACATTTTTAACTTGATAAAATATAATTTTCAATAGTTGTAACTATTAAATGTTTAAATATGAAGGAGAACAATTTTTCCACAATTTTTTTTTCAACTCACTTGCTTAGGTGTGATTCAGTTTGAAATTATGAAAGTCATGAGACTCGTGAATCACTTCAATTAACGATCAAACCGTAGCGCCGATAGCATTCAACGATTTTTTATTAAAAATATTACGATCGATATAAATAAGTTTATAAAGTGGATACTGTATTTCAAATGAATGTGGTAGACTGTAGATTTTTATGCAAAACACAACCTGTCCAAGTCAATTGTAATGAACAGAAATTAGTTACAATCACATTGTCTTCTCTTTTAACAATTTGAATAACTTGAGAGTAATATACCAACATTCAATCCTTTCTTTCTACTTTCTGCCATCTATTCAGTCCTTTTAATTTGACGGATTTTCAAAGTCGATTTTTTCGAGAACAAAGTCTCGTATGGAAAAATTTTATTCCTCATTTTCGACATATTCTTTAAATGTAGAATCACTCCCTGTGTTCGGTTGTACCATCAGTTTCCAATCACTGTGAATATATGGAGATAATGATGTATTTATAATCGAACGAATGATGATGTTTTAGAAATTACCTACTCCATGGATAGCAATGTTTACCAGTATTCCTATGTGGGCACTGTTGGTGACACAGTGTGCTCATAATTGGGGCTTCTGGATGCTGTTAACAAAAATCCCGTCATACATGGCATCCGTCTTACGCTTCGATATCAAACAGGTAACTGGGAGAATGTAGAAAATTCTACTTATTAATAAATTATAGAACAAGCCGGTTAATACTAAATCTACTACCATCGGTCAAATAACCGGTTCCAGATTTTTTAATTGCTTAATTATTGAAATTATGAAGATGATTTCGTGGTAAGTGATTAACTAGATATATTTAATAGCGCAGATATTATAATATGAATCGCACAAAGTTCAAATAAATTTAATCTTGTTATTTTTATAAGGCAACATGTACCGGCTACTTTTCAAGCTCGGTACGTTTAGTGTTAAAAATAACCTTGTTCGAGTTAAACTGACGAGGAATCTTCTTTTCATTCTTCTTTTTATCGAAGTTCAAGATTAACAGTAACATTAACTAAATGATTTTAATTTATTCCCAGACTGCAATTGCAATTTATTGCCATACAAATTAAAGTCAATTAAATTCAATTAAACTCAATTAAATTTAATTAAATTAAACTAAAATTAAAATGTGAAATTGCACTTCATCAACAAAGTAGAAATTTTGCCAAAGTTTAGCGGAGCAATGTGATAGCACCCGCGTATAGAAACTTGAAATACTAACAATTATTTATGCAGATTGAAGAATTAATTTTTAGTAGTACCATATACACTTTATCTTATAAATTTTTATATTATCATTTTGATTTTATGGAATTTTTGCGGTATTAATAGCCAAAACGTTGAAGATTTATGAAAAATATCGATGTCGGATTATCCGAATAATATTGATCACTGACGCGCCAATGTTTTATTTTTTAGAATGGTATGCTGACCGCGCTTCCATATCTTACGGCATGGATTCTTAGTTTTCCGGCCAGCTACATCTCGGATCTTCTTATCAAAAAGAATATCGTCTCGGTCGGAGCTTCGAGGAAAATATGCAATTCGATCGGTCAGTGGATCCCAGCAATAGCTTTAATCGGTCTCGGATACGTTGACAAAGACCACCCCGAAGTAGCAGTGGCGATTCTGGTAGTCGCTGTTGCTACTAACGTTGCTGTTTACTGTGGTCACAACGTGAATCACATGGATCTCAGCCCAAACTTCGCCGGAAATCTAATGGGCATCACAAACACAGTTGCAAACATTTGCAGCATTTTGGCTCCGTTGATTGCGAGCGTCGTTATTACGGAACCGGTGAGTTCACAGCAACAGAATGCCTCGATAGAGATATACTACTCTGCAAAAGAAAGAAGCACCCGGTCATATTTAATAGAAAAGCATAAAAAATCAAATAAGAACACAGCCAATTTTGAAAAAGGATTCCGCTGTTTAATTGAATAGTTTTGAGAATGTGTTATTGCGGATTATCTAAAAATTTAAATGCAATAAATCAATCAATTATAGATACAATTTCTATATAAAGATATTGTTTGTTATTATATCTTAAAATTATAATGCTTCTTACTTTTGCATAGCAGTGTATGTTCTTTCTACTTTTTTTATATCAAATAAATTACTAAACGTTTGAATACTGCATGAGTAAACTGTATCAGTTTAATATGCATAAAATGAAAAAATTCATGTACAATGGAAAAATTCTAGATCAGTAGAAATCTTTAGTTTTCGTGTTAAAATAGTTTTGAGTGCAAAGGGTTAATATTTTTATAAGACGAAGTTCTAGTACACTTCAGATTTAAGATATTTTTCAGATATATATCTTTTAATCACGTAGAGCAACCGCTTACCATACGAGTACTTTAAATATGTACTTGTTTCGTTAATTGCATGAACGATTTCTTGCAATACTTATATAAATGAAGATCGATTTATCACATTGATCAGATTCTTCTATGAAATGTTATTGCTAATATTTCATTATATTTCAGTCGGACGTGTTGCAATGGAGGAATATATTCTTCTTGTCAGCTATAATTTACTTCCTTGGAAATCTTGTGTTCATTCTGTTTGGTACATCCAAAATTCAGAAGTGGAACGATCCGGTAACGGAACGTAAAGATAAATCCGTAACAGAAGCAGCGGTGGAAAATGGATACACGACGAAGGAAAAAACTATCGATGGAGTGGCACCAGAATGAAATTAACAACACTACTACGACATTATTGATGTCTTTTTGAGTCCCTGGTCGGGCAGATCTCTCTTATTCCTGTAAAATTGACGATACTTAGCACCATTCACAAATCATTTATCCATATTTTCAAAATATTTTTAGGAGTCCTTCGCGTGCATTCATCAGCTTTCCTGACGTTTCTAATGTAAGCTATTCCTTTAACCTAACCACCAGAAATCGAGTGATTAAATGATGGTGTTGATACTCTGGGTCAAAATAGACCCAGGTGCCACCATCGGAGAGATAGTACATTTATTTTTCGACGGAGTTTCTCGTGCTGAAAATACATAATTAGTCTTATGTATTGGCAGATACGAAACCTAATTTAACCGTAATTCTTTAAGATGATGCGTTTCAATTTGTCTGTATGACAGCAGTAATAATATATTAATAATTTTGTAAATTAAGTTTTCCACTTTGCAGCGGTAATTATCCGCTAAATATACTGTTAGCAATAAAATGTATAGAGTGTTGTAATTTTCGGAATATACTTGAACGCAGTTTTCGAACAAGTTTGCAAGTGCGACGAAACGTGAAATTAGAAATTATAATGCTTTCTGCTCCAAAATTGTAAGATTGATAGTAATCAAATTTCGAATGGTGATACCACTTTAATACATTAAGACTAATCATTTGTGTATTTGTGAAGAGTGTTAAGAATGAAGCGAGTGTGTGTGTCTAGTATTGTAACATATATCATTTACCGTCAGAATGTAAGAGACAACATTATGCTTTTCCTGTTTGTATATAAACATTTGTGTGGATGAATTACATATAATATTTATTGTAAATATATAATAATTTATTTATTCGCGAATTCCTATGAAACAATACTAATAGTATTATAATAAATATGACCTTGCTACTAGTTTATGTTTCTTACATTACTATGAGCGATCAAATCTCCCGAAATCCTTAAAATTCCTGTAAAAGAAATATACGGGAATCGAAAGTGTGTTTGAGCACTAAATTGCCGATTATCGAGAAATTTTAAAATATTCAATCTTTGATACTTTCGTTAATAATAATATGAGAATAAACTTGGGCTCGTGTTAAAACCTGACAGCTCTACATTTGTAAACAATTATTTGATTGTTTCTGGGATATTTTTGTACGATACAGCATGTGAAAAACTGGGGACACATTTTTGATTGTAAATGCTGCAAACTGTAATGTCTGTAGAAACATTAATTTCTCACAGTGAGACAACCGATGATGACTTATTCTTATTTTTATCACCAGAAGTTAAAAAATTCGTTGATGAGAAGTAAGTTAAAAAGATGAGACCTTACTTCCTCCGTAAATGAAAATATAATTATGGAAAATAGATATTTAATTTATAGTACATTACATTTGCACACAGCCTACGAGGAATGCCATTGATATACGTCAAGTATACTTTCAAAAACTTCATTATGTTTATTTTTAATGTGTTTTCTATATGAGAATACAATACACCTTCGTAGCTATGTAATGGGTTACTAATTCATTTTTCATTTGAATGAAAAACATGATTACATTAGATTTGTTCAGAAAAATCGATTTTTTGCAAAATCCTGGGGTCGTCGACTTTCGAGATTAGATTTGATATGCAGCGTGAAAAAATTTACTGGAAATTGTATGCATGTAAAAAAAATTTTTTTTGCGCTTAGTATTGAACGAACCACTATTTTCTTAAAATTGTGCAAGTTTAACGACTTTTTTCAGGGTAAAGAAATATTCGTACTATAATCTCTCTATTTTCCCCACATTCTGCAATGTTTCAGCTTTAATTAAAAAAAGTCATTGCTCTATCTCATTTCTATCGAAAGTTCTTTGATTTTGACACAGAATTCATCGGTTTGTCACAAATTAGGACTTTTGGAGCCTTTACCCGGGCCCGGGCCGATATATATTGTCCTGCCGACGAGTGTCATTGTTTCGTGACGAGCCCAGCTACCCCAGGTAAAGGGTGCATACCTGCTAGCCGACCAAGGGACCCTCCGCCGGAGGATTCACGACCGGGGAGTTTTCCCCCACCCCTCGTCATTCCCCCTCCCTCGAGACATTTGGTCCTTTCTGCGAGGACCAAATAAATAGTCCTCCGAATGCATCGAAGGGATCAGTCTCTCGACTACGTCTGGCGTACGAACAAGTTATTTCCTGTGACGTTCTTGTCCTACGCCCTTAACACCTCAACTAGTGATCAACGCGATCAGTAGACGCGGAGTACAGTGTATTATACGGGGTGCGTTGCGATATATCAGCAACAAAGACTAATTCTTTGTTAATTCGTTGTACAAGACGGCTACGGTGCACAGTCTCGAACATTGCGTTCTCAATCAATTTGCTATCAATTACTATCAACGTTCAAGTTGTTCTCAATTGCTATCAACGTTCAAGACCTAGAACTATGGTTTTGTGTAGCTGTTACGATACAAGTGCACTCGGGTCGCGATGCACGGCAGAAGTCCGCGATGTATTGCTCGCCCCTTCGTCGGCGAACTCGTACCGAACAGTTAAAAACGAGTTCGTGCAACGCTTGAGCATACGCAGGAAACGGAAACAACAGCTCTTGGCGGGAGAAAAGCTAGGAGGCCGTAAACCATCGCAGTATTTACGGCAACCGCGGAATCTCTCGGACACCTCCATATCGGAGACGATTCTGCAAACTTGTGGCTCGTGGGCTTATCAACGAATGTGCAGGCGATTCTGGCAACACGAAAAGAAACAGCTCTGGACAAAGCCGGAGAATTGGCGGACACCAGATCGTGGAGATCTTCTCCAGCCGCCCAACCAACGAAGAAGCAACAGGCGTCGGGTTAGCGACATCAGAAGCAATACCCTTTTATCCAGCAGCTTCGCTAATGGAAAAGATGGTACAGTTGCTTCAAGAGATGAGGGAGAAAATCGAAGACAGAGGTGAGCATTGTTTGGCGAAACAAATATTTCAAATACTATTTAATATTTTAGACTTTATTTTGATTAAAGCAAGTCCAAATATTTTCAATATTCTTAAAATAAAATACTATTTGCAATACTAATTTCGAAGATTACTGCCTCAAATAAATTATTTTATTTTAAAAAATTACTGCGTCAAATAAAATATTTCATTTTTAAAAATTACTGCATCAAATAAAATATTGTATTTTCAAAATTGAACACGTACTTTAAAATAAATAGGGTTATTTATTATTTACTATTTAAAATTCTATTTTCCCCAGCTTTGATCGCAGAGATACGTTCTCCCTGCGAAGTTCCTCGTGGAGGCGTTCAACATCTATAAATCGAAGGCCCACTGTTGCAATTAGCACTGCACGTTCCAAGGAAACTCTGAGAGCAGTTGCTAGCGACGGCGAACGACCGCAGTCCAACGTTAGGCCGTCTCTTCATTTTTGATCGGAAGACGAACACGCAATTTCTGGTCAATTCTGGAGCCAACCTATGGGCGTGTTTACCCTGTCTGTTCGTGGACCATGCTCGAAGATCAATTACGAGCTTGACGCCACCAAAAACACGCCGATCTCGACGTACGGCACCAGGATCCAAACTTTCAATCTTGGCCTACGTTGAAAATTCACGAGGAGCATCGGTAGAAGAGGACACCGTATCGATCAAGCTGATCCAGGACGATTTCTACCATATTCTGCGGCGGTTCTATCGCTGTTTCATACCCAAGGTGGCAGAAATCCATGTACTCCTGAACGGCCTCGTCAAGATCGACATTAAGGGTAATAAATCAGTTACTTGAACAAATATGTACCGCAACGCGTTTCGCCGCTGCAAGGAGAGTTTGGCACAGGCCCATCCGCAAGTAAACTCCCCGTTAGCGCTTTTCTGTGACGCGTCGGATTCCATGGTGAATCAAAGATTGAGAAAAATGTTCTTTTTAAGTTCGTATAATTTTTCAAACAATATTCTTTCAATTCATAGTTCGGAAAATAGCCGTATCATTTTATACACAAGTCAGATTAGTGTTATAAACTATTAGGTTATCCCAAAAGTTCGTTTCGTTCTCGATAAATGTGCTTCGTGGAAATTCAGAGAAGTTTTTAAGAAAACCAATGACATGGTTATTAAAACATTAATGAATAGAAGATTGTGTTGCTTGTGTATTTTGTGCACGTAGTGAAAGAAACTTTTGGGATAACCTAATCTAATTATGTATAAAGTAGAAAAGTATGTATGTATTATCACAGCGATTTGATTCGGTGAAGTTGGTCCTCATGAACAGTAGAACGCGATTAAAAAAATAATTTGGTCTTTTCTGACCTCGTTTTTCACGTCCGAAGTCAATTTTTGCGGGGGGTTCTTTATGTGATTTTCGATTAAATCGGGGGTGTAGAATCGCGCTATGGTGTCCGCGTCATATAATTTTATGACACCCGGTAAACAAAAAAATAGGAATTTCGCGCGTAATATAAATATGTATAGACAAAGTTGATAAGAAAACATATAAACATACACACAATGTTCTAAACACATTAATTGACAAAAATTCATAGAAAAATGCACACAATGTTCATTCGCATATTGTGTCCTGCATTTCATGTTGCTATTGCTAATTTATTATTTTGAAGTAGTGCAATGTCTCATATGCCTCGTCTATTTTATCCGTTATGGAGATTGAGAAAATCGCGTCTCTTTTTGATACACCTTACTACGCTTGATAGTATAACCTCGTGTTGATTTGCAACATATTATTTATAGCAATTAATTAAAAGGATCCACAGTTTTGTCATATGTGGAACAGTTTCGTTTTACATTCACTCCATTGAGAGCATTGAATATCTATTATCTCGGCAGGATTTAATATTGGTGCTTATAAGTATAATTGTTTATAAGTACTTAAACGTGTATATATTCGCAGTTTGTTCATTACGTTTCTAAGTGGCATTTTGCCGTAGTGTGCAAGAAGTTTATAAGAATATTTTGAATGTCATCGTGTTGAATATTGATAAGATCAGAAGCAATGACATGAACGTCTTCTCAGTGCCGCTGGATTTGAACAGCTCTTCATTCTCAAGCAACCATGCATCGACTATACGGCAATTCATAGAAAAATACTAGATCAGATAATAGATAAAAATAATAGGGATATTCAATGCTTTCAATATAGTGAAAGTAAAACGAAACTGTTTGAGGAGAAACAATGGACGCGATTTTCTCAATATTCAAAACCGATTAAATAGACTAAGCATATTATTATAGAGTCCTTCAAAGAATACTAAATAATATGCGAATGAACATTAGTGTATTTTCACAGGTATTCTCTCTTAATAGTCTCTTATCGACTTAATCAACTATATGTTAAAAATAAAGTTGAGAGAGTATCGAGGGTAGCGAAGTGTCTGAAAAAGAGACTTTCTCAATCTATAAAACTGATTAAATAGACGAAATAATCAATAAGCGTTGAATGTCGCTATTATTTTCATCTAGTATTTTTAGATGTATTTTTATCAACTTTGTCAACTATATATCAACTATGCGTTGAATATCGATATTATTTTCATCTAGTATTTTTAGATGTATTTTTATCGACTTTGTCAACTATATATCAACTATGCGTTGAATATCGATATTATTTTCATTTAGTATTTTTAGATGTATTTTTATCAACTTTGTCAACTATATGTGTATCAACTATACGTTGAATATCGCTGTTATTTTCATCTAGTATTTTTATATACATTCTTATCAACTTTGTCAACTATAGATCAACTATGCGTTGAATATCGCCATTCTTTTCATCTAATATTTTTATATGTTTTCTTATCAACTTTGTCAACTATATATTAATTATATATCAACTATGCGGACTATAGTCGATGAATGGTTGCTTAAGAATGAAGAGTTGTTCAAGCCCAGCGGCACTGAGAAGACGTTCATGTCATTGCTTCTGATCTTATCAATATTCAACACGATGATATTTAAAATATTTTTATAAACTCCTTGCACGCTACAGCAAGATGCCACTTAGAAACGTAATGAACACACTGCGAATATATACACGTTGAAGTACTTATAAACAATTATACTTATAAGCACCAATATTAAATTCTGCCGAGACAATAGATATTCAATGCTCTCAATGGAGTGAATGTAAAACGAAACTGTTCCACATATGACAAAACTGTGGATCCTTTTAATTAATTGCTATAAATAATACGTTGGAAATCAACACGAGGTTCGACTGTCAAGCGTAGTAAAGTGTATCAAAAAGAGACGCGATTTTCTCAACCTCCATAACGGATAAAATAGACGAGGCATATGAGACATTGCACTACTTCAAAGTAATAAATTAGCAATAGCAATATGAAATGCAGGACACAATATGCGAATGAACATTGCGTGCATTTTTGTGTGAATTTTTGTCAATTGATGTGTTTGGAACATTGTGCGTATGTTTGTATGTATTCTAATTAACTTATCTGTACATGTTTATATTACGCGCGAAATTCCTATTTGGGGTCCAAGGTCGTGTGGCCTTCATAGTGGTGACTCTGATCCACTATGGAGTTCGTCATCTCTATTTGAGGTGGTCACACGGCTAAATCCTCTCGCTCCACCTCCTCGTGGTGGACCCTGGGACGTACTTCGGTACGTGCTAACGGAGCGAGGGGTGCAGGGGTGCAGAACATAGTCTGTGCCGCAACGGAGAAGAAGTAAGGTAAAGGCACCAGTAGTTGACCAGTTAAGAGAAGTTTTCCACGAGAACAATAGTAACCACTTGCTCTGTCATCAAATAGCGAGAGTCGATGCATGAAGACACTCTTTAAGTCTTCTAGATTATGTAACAAGGCCACTTTTTAAAAAAAAGTTTACTTATACAAATTTAAGGAACATATTGAAAAATTCAGTAATTGCTTCAGAAGTTGACCACTCTTGAACATAAAAATTTAGTAATTGACCTTCTCTTCGTTAGTAGTTGACCACTTATACTAGAAAGAGGGTTAAAGCAATAATGTTGGGAATCATTTTAGTATCAATTAATTTCAACAATTACCAACACAAATTACAATTAAAGAATAAAATAAGAGATATATCAGAATATTACTAACCTTAATTAATTCAGACGTCCGTTATTACTATGCATACTTCACTTCGCATATAATTGTTCTAAAATTTAAACAACAAATGCCATAGCACCCGAGATTCACTTTCATCAAAAGTGCACAGCTTGTAAAAACCTTATTTTTTACGTTTTTCTATAAAATGGTCAACTACTGGTACCTGGTCAACTACTGGTGTTTTACCTTAGTTGGCTATAGATAGAGGGTCGAATAATGAAATTATAAATGAAAAAGCTAAAAGCAAGTGAAAAAATGTCGTAAACAGTGTCAATGAATTTATGTTTTAGTTCATAAACCCGACAGACTCAACAGAGTCCACTAAAGCAATAAGTTAGTGCTAAATGAAGTGATAGTTTGGGCCCGGTCTAAAACCGTTCAGTTTAAGAGAACTTAATAACGTTTAAATAGATACAATATTATAGAGTTTGACGCGAATTACTCGAAAACAGTACAGCACTGCAATGTGTGACGGATAATGCCATTCTTTACGTGAGTCCATTGGAAAAGATGTCCTGCTAGATGTCATCGTCGTAACATATGATAATTAATTGGACTGGAATACCATGGAGTTTCAAGTATAGCCATAATCGTCTGCAGAAACATTCAAAAAATTTTCTCGTGGAGATACATATCGTGGAGGTATAAAAACACATTAATTTATAAATGAATAATTTATTTCATATATTTGGCTAAACATTTAATTAAGTTTGCATACATAAACACACTAGTCGATTAGAATATATATACAGTTACACACATAACTGATCACACATAAGTAAAGTCAACTCTGTAAGATCACACTCTGTAAGGTTAGAAGATTGTAAGAAACAATAGTAAAAATTTATTTTTACAACTTTCTTAACTGCTAAGTATATACATTCTGAAAATTTCTTTGAAATTGATTAATTGGTCAATTATATATATACTTTATAATTATATTATACAATTATATAATCATATATATACTCCACAATTATATAATCATATATAATTAATACAACTATAAATATATACGTACTAATAATTATATTTACAATTATTAAAATTGATTAATTTTTTTTTTTACTTCTAACCTTACAGAGAAATTGAAGTCGTTTGTTTGTGGTCAATTCATAAAAAAGTCATTCTAATTAAAAGTATGTGTGTGTGGTCCATTCATAAAAAAGTCATTCCGATAAAAAATGTTTGTGTGGCCCATCCATAAGAAAGTTATTCTAGTAAAAAGTGTGTGGGCGGTCCATTCATAAAGCAGTTATTCTGGTAAAAAAATTCTCTATGTGGTCGATTCATAAAAAAGTCATACTATTAATAAGTGTGTGTGATGAGTTATGTGCCTAATTGCAAAAATACACAGAATGTTCTAAACACACTAGTGAATAAAAATACATATGAATATATACAGAATGTCCATTCGCATATTGTATCCTGCACGTAATATTGCCATTGCTTATTTATTATTTTGAAGTATTGTAATATCTCGTATGCTGCGTCTATTTTATCTGTTTTGAATGAGAAAATCGCGTCTCTGTCTTCTCCTCGAGCAGTTTCGTTTTACTTTCACTCCATTGCGAGCATTGAATATCTATTATTTCGGTAGGATTTAACACGTTGAATGCCACGATGGTCACCGGTGGTCCCCATAAGATAAATTCAGTAAACATTATTACATACCGTAACTTATCTATCGTAACTTATCTATCGTAGATAATATTTCAACATTATGTGTATCGCATAATAAAAAATTCACCGTGGCGCTGCAAACAATCCCTGTAGAATTACCGTAGCATTCAACGTCTTAATACTGAATGTAATTATTAAATTACATTATGTATTAATATTCGCAATTTTTCTATTACGTTTTTAAGTGGCATTTTGTTCAAGTTTATAAGAATATTCTAAATATCATCGTGTTGAATATGGAACAGATCAAAAGTAACGACATGAACGTCTTTTCAGTGCCAGTGGATTTGAACAACTCTTCATGTTTAAGCAACCATGCATCGAATATAGGTCCGTAGTCTGTTATCCAGTTAACAGTCTCCATCGAATTACTCACCATATTCATCATGTTGGTGTCGACGGTTTGAAGCGAGGCGATGAATTCGCTTACCTACAAAAAAAAAAACAATTAGAATATATATTGTAATTAGTACATTCAAAATGTACATAGTACAGACAAAAATTAAGAAACATTATATGCTGGTTGAGGTAACAAATACGTAACACGGAAAGATATCATTCCAAACATAAAATTTATTTCGATTATGCAGACTGATTCTGCTAAGTGCTTCACCTAAACAACTTGTAAATTATTTGGTATATGAACAAATGGTTGAAACGCAAGTAGCATACCGCGTAATAATTCATTTTTTCCTGTATCGTTTTCTTGTGAACATATAAAGGTCATTGATCATTACTTGCATCAAAAATCATTTAAAGAATATCTGAGTAACTATTAGTTTGTTATCGTGTAAACTGTATGTTTATCATCATATATCGATGAAACAGCGAAACAGAAAGAAACCATAGTGAAACCATTTCGTTTCAACCATTTCTTCGTATATCACATGATTTACAAGTAAGTTAATTGGCATACTTGTTAGCTAAATCACCCTCTGCTGTAGCAAAATTGTATTGTATGTTTATGTTTGAAATGTTATCTTTTAGTGTTCTGTTTATTTCAATCAATCTAGGAAAAGGACCATTTAAAAAACTCTGGTAGCGGTGTACCAGTAAAAATTATAGTAAAAAACATTTGGTCACCGTACCCTCAGAAAGTCTTCGTTAGTCGCTAATGCATATGAAATATATTGTACAACGCCGTAAATTTGATCATAAAATTCATGCCTGAAACAATAAAATGAGTATCGTATCAATCAGTTGATGCACGCCGATATCGGCTCCTTATTTTCTCACTTACATATGTGAAATCTCCGTCATATTAAACTCAAGCACGTCCAAAACAATACCAACGCCCGACACATCAGTATTATCTAAGACAGAAATGGCCGCATCAACGAATTTTATTTTCCCGTATGGTCGCGCGGAGTAGATCAGAAATTTTTTAAGAATTCTAGGGTTGCTGGAGCAACCCAGAACTGTGAGGGGATTAATATTCCAGTCTCTCTCGAATAACTCTTGAGACAGCTTCGTTAGAACTTTATCCCATACCGCCTCGCTAGCGTTCCTCAATCCAGTGCAAAGAATAGTGTTCCTCAGATCAGGGTCGAGACTGCAACATATCATTGATATTCTCGTTTTCTAAAATGGGTTGACTTGTTTCCAGATCGAGGTTTTCAGTATTGAAAAGCGCTAGATAAAACATCAATTTAGGCTAAGATCGCCTACAAAAGTCCTATTTTTATGTTTTCGAGACGTAATTTGCATTAAAAAACGGTAAATTCTTCTCGATCGAAATTAAGATATATAATAAATTTGATGATATCGGCGCCAGGTTCGATCATTTATAGAAACAACAACAAATGTGCAATTATTTAATCATGTTTCTAACGTTTGGATCCCGATGTGGATCTTTTTCAATGAGACATTTTTAGGTCTACATATTTTTCAGACGCAAAAATCTCTTTTAAAAAGATCCACATCGGGATCGAAACGTTAGAAACATGATTAAATAATTGCACATTTGTTGTTGTTTCTATAAATGATCGAACCTGGCGCCGATATCATCAAATTTATATGTAATTTGCATTATTCGGCAGCATGCAGCTGTCGCAGCTTTATGAAAATAGCTACACACGCAGCTGTGTGTTTGCGAGTAACGCAAATTACTGTACTGAATAATGCAAACTACGCCGTGTAAACGTAAAAATAGGACTTTTGAAGATGATCGCGTCCTAGACTGATCTTCTATCGAGCTCTTTTGATTAATGGCAAACCTCATCGTTGCATTATCGCAAAGATAGGGAGTATGAAAGAAGGGACAATTATCGTACGTGTTTAACACTAGGTTTACGGAGGTCTAGATCTACTATTTCACATTATTTCGTAAACGTAACAAAAATGTGTCAAAATTTGGTAAATAATTACTCAGGCATTCATGGAGTCCCGTAAACCAAGTGTTATAGTCGGGTGGTCCGGTTAACCAGAATGAATGTGACCGTAAGATCTCTACCAAAAATATTATAAAAACAAATATTTTCATGGTATCATATGAGCCGCATTAAACTATAGAACTGTGTCCAATACATCGTATCTTTGTAGAGGTTTATGGTGATAAAATTCAATTAAAATTATAGTATGGATGATGTTTGGACTTGTCGCTCAAAACTTACTGATGCTTTGGATCCTTGAGCCATGCATTGAATTCTTTATGAGCTTCATCTAGGCATTCTTTAACGTCCGCTAGGCAAGCCCATTCCATCGCCTTGTGTTTTAGAAGTTTCGTGGGGTGATCGTCTTTTGGCGAAGCCACATATGTCACATTCTTCGTCACACTATGCATTATGTACCTGATGTAATGCTGAAAAGATTTATAAATCATATTGCTATGGGGTCGAAATAACCATATGATAAATGTTATTAGAGGAGAGAGGGACCGATTTGGAAAACCACGAATATAATTGAACGCTTTCCATTTCTTAACAGAAATGCTTCGTCATTTGAGGAAGCTGAAGAAGTGGAGTGTAAAAGTTATATTTGGTATTGTAGTTATTTATTGAAGCACTTGATGGATCATTAATTATTTCACAAGATGAAGTGTTCCGATCGTCATTTTTACGAAAACTTATCATTACGTATCTAGGTATTCCTA
Source organism: Lasioglossum morio (assembly GCA_916610235.2). Classification (NCBI taxonomy): domain Eukaryota; kingdom Metazoa; phylum Arthropoda; class Insecta; order Hymenoptera; family Halictidae; genus Lasioglossum; species Lasioglossum morio. The sequence continues at coordinate 11,622,055 of OU744330.1, read as the reverse complement.
AATATATGCCTAAATTACAAAATTTTCATAGATAGAATTCTGGTAACCTCTGAAGATGATCTAAATAAAGATCGAAACGTCGGAATTACTTTAGTAGTTTGCAAAATAATTGCTTTGTAAATCAAGTACCCTACACTCTACAGGAGTTTGGCGAGGAGAACCCAGGTGTTGGGAGAGGAGTCTGTGCTTCGCGAGCAGCAAGTTGTCCAGGATTGATCTACGCGTATTCGTACCTTGAAAATGTCATAATGCTTGGAGGGGAACATTACGAGTTGCAAGACTCGCAGTTGCTCAAAGGTACTCATCCACGGAATGAAATCTATTTCACGATTCAAGTACAACGTGAGGGACAGTGCTGTCTCGTACGTGGTGTAGTTGTTGCGAGCCAACGTCAAAACGTCGTCTATCAATTGTGCACGGTTCACCGGATGTATGCGATGCATGTTACTACTCTTCAGATACTCTGTCAACTTCTGCCATATCTCATCATCATAATTTACACGATAATAACCTGCAATATAACAAGTCGACAAATTTTAACACTTCGCCTATCTCTTATGCATATCAATGGGATTTTCAATAATTATGCTGTACTAAAAGAATGCATAGAAATTTTCTTTTACATTGCAATCTTAAATGAAACTATTAGATCGTGTTATTGAGGGTGACTTGTTAGTTCAAAATTACAATTGCTGTTGCTATTGAAGATTCCATGACGAAGTGTTTAGCTATGTACTACAGTTTTTTCAAAATTCTTGTATAATCATCGGTCGGTAATGTGTTAAGAATATTGTTTTTGTTGCTGTTAGAAGCAGTCCGTGCTCTTTATAGTCTCAATCGAATTTTCCTTACATTCCTCATGTACCACTTCGCCATGTACCACAGAGTTTTCAAAATTATGCTATAATCATCGGTCGGTAATATGTTAAGACTGTTTTTTGTTGCTGCTAAAAGCAGACTCTGCTATTCATAGTCTTAATTGAATTTTCGCTGACAATAATGATGGACATACGATGACACGCGTAATTGTTTAACCCTCATATGTTCCTCATGTCAATTTGACATATTTTATCGATACAGTCTAATAATCCCGAAATAATTACTTTTTACACTGCTCGTACCTGTTTGTTGCTTATTCAGAAGAATCCAATCCGTCTCCGGTTCCAAAATCATTAAATAATTGACATTCGGTCTCATCCAACGTGTTACCGTAGTGTCCGTGAAATTCAGATTTTGATTCGTTGCGTATTGAATGGGTATCCACCACATCTTCGTTGCATCAATATTTCTAGGTAAGTATTGTTCTTGACGTAGACTGTAGTATCCGGGGCTGGTCTTTTTCACGGTCACCATCGGGAACCCCGATTTCATAATCCAATTCCGAACAATTTCCTTGAGGGGTACACCGCCCCAGGTCTTTTTCTGTCCAGCAGCATCTTGTATGTGCTTGACCAGATTATTGGGATCGACGACATTGAATGAACTGCAAATATTATTAGCATATGTAACTGAATTCGAATGATTTCTTTTGAAACTCTATTCAACGTATTCGTGACACTTTTCTGAGTTAGATGGGACCAGTCTATTTTTTACAGTATATTCTACAGTATATTAGAGTATAATACTAATATATAATATATTTCAGTATACTATAATATATTCCAGTTAGTGGAAACTATATACCACATTATAGATTACTCTTATATATTTTGCCCTACATATATCAGAATGAAATTCAACATCCATATAGAGTATAATACATTATAATATTGACCAACGTAGTATAATACAATAGTATATGGATACTACAATGTACCCAAATATATTAGAATTTAGTATAATATAATTGTTAATTGAATGTACCAATACGATTCGAATGACCTCGCGTTTAGAGCACATTTTCATTAGATATCTTGATTTATTCGTATTGTTTATGATACTTACTTGTTACGCAAATAATTTCTCATGGCAGTGTGGAAGACTGTTTCTGTCACAATGTGGGATAACATTCGAATAACGCATGCAGCTGAAAAAATGCGATGAACATAACTTTTTAATTTGCTGGTTTTTTTACGTTCTAAGCGTTGTTTTTCAGTTGATGGAGCATATTTGCATATAACGTCTATCTTCGTCGTGGGCCATGCTGTGCCTACCATCAACCCTTCCATTTCTCCACTACTTCGTTTCCAAGATTGCACGGGTGCGGGATGCGCATTCTCATTTCTCGATAATGATAATGCCCTCAAAAATTCTATTTTTACGTGTAAGAGGCGTAATTTGCATCATTCGGATGCAAATATTATAGTTGTCTTATCTTTATGAAAATAAATAGCTGCATGTGCAGCTTTATGCTTCCGAATTGTGCAAATTACGCTGCGGAATAATGAAAATTACGTCTCGTAAACGTAAAAATAGGACTTGTGAGGGTGATCGTGGCCTAGACTGATCTTTCTTTTTTTATTTGAGCCACTGAAGTGTACGAAAAAGAGACACAACATCGGACGCCGCGTCCGCCGAGTCGGAAAAAATCGGATCCACTGTGATTGTAGTCTAAGCCTTACGTATTTCTGGCGGTACGATTGTCGATTGTGTCCAGTAGGGAGGAAACGTCACCTCCCGCCTTAGCGGAATGAAAAAGTGGGATAATGAGCCGTAGGGATGATTATTAATATTAACGCTTTTACCTCTCTCATACGACATAAGAAACACCACTGCAAGATCATCCTGAGGGTCTGTTCTTTTGTTCATGGGACGTGAGTCAAGCACATCGTTCATGAACGCGTTTTTTTGCATGGCCTTCACAGCAAACGATTCCATTATACGCCATGATGGCTTCACCTGATAGCGATTATTGTTATGGTGTGGTTCGTTGTCATATTTTATTTACATCTATTTATTTTTAAACATGCTGCTCATTCATAAGAAAAGTGACACAACTCAAAATATATTTCAAATAAAAATTTAATAATATATATACCTATATCAATTTTATTGTACTTTATAGCATCTATCAACAAATTATTTTACATTTCCAAGTTGGTAATATACAATAAAAATAATTGGAAATTTTAGGTGAATTTCAAATATTCTTCTGTAAAATTTCCGTTTTTTACTTATATCACTTTCTTTACGAATGAACGATTATATACTTTGAACTTACCTTATTCGGGATATAGTAATGATAGTAAGTGGCCATTCCCTCGCTCAGCCAAGCGAAATCCCACCATAATGGGCTGACCAAATTCCCAAACCATTGGTGTGAAAATTCATGGGCTATGAGCAGTATTATATTATCTTTGTCGATAGTCGTGGAGATGCCATTTTTGTACAAAAGTTTATCTTCCCTTTAACGTAAATGAACAAAACGAATGATTTAAAGACACTCAATGTACGTTTACAAAATGTTTTAACGAATAGTTCTTCTGCTTAAGCAAAATCATTTGTTTTACACACAGTTGAAAAAGAAAATTGTGTAAACCTCTTCGATAGCGGAGGCCGGGTCCATTTGACTCAGAATATTAAAATTATCATCAATTTGTCAAGGAAAATTTGATGAAATGCTTGCGTCACAAAAGTGGATGTTTTTAAAAATGACCGACAATTTCAGATTGTTTGTAGCTTAAATGGTTGTTTGTAGTGTTAACAATAAAAACTCACAAACACACAAACAAGAAAGCGAACTAATAAAAACGTGGTAAAATGAAAAAAATGAGAATGTGAATACTCGAAATGAATAATTTATTGCGTGTGCAAATAGGTTCTTTCCCATTTCTTTCTACGATAATAACTTCTTTTAGTTTTAAGAGGAATCGTGATGAGCACTCTAAGAGTTTCAGGTCCTATGCAACAATTTCAAACAATATGGCATGCGAGAAGCAACATCTGTGTCATTGCCTAATCTCTGCATTCCAGCTTAGGAAATCAGCTGTCAACTTTTCATTTAGAAGAAGAATTTCGAAATCCCAACTCAGACGCAAGGAGAATTGGCAGAAAGATGGGTAGTTACCAAACTCCCTCAAAAAAGAAGGGGACAGAACTTATTTGCACACCTAACATTTTTATAATTTACAAGGTCGACACATTAACACGTATTCTCAGTGAAAGGCATACTCGATTAAAAATGAAACAGAGAATAAATCAGGAAGCAGGAAATCATTACTTGAAAGTAGTCATGCCCCAGTTCTCCATACCACTTGACTTCAAGTCTCTGACGGTGACTAGGTCCATCTTAGGATTGATTTTGAAGTATGGAATTTCAGTGTACTCTTCCATCACTTTCATCGCTTGCACGCTGAAGCTGTGCGCCAATTCCGTCCAATCTGCGGAGTCTGGTTTTGTGTAAATTTTGAATTTGTCGTCCCTATGACGTTTGTAAGTGTAATCGGAGACAACGAATGCCACCAGGTAAGTAGACATCAGCATGCTACTATGGAAATAGGTTGTAATAGTGTTGTCATCATGGTGTGTCTGGTTCAGAACTGGCATATTCGAGATTACGGCCGTATAGTTGCTTAAATGTCTGATTGAAATATTGAAAATTGCTTTATACACGGGTTCGTCCCAGCAAGGAAACGCAAGCCGCGCGTACGTTGGTTGGAAGTGTGTCGCGGCTATAAACCTGTAACATTTTAAAAGTTCCTTGGTAATTCCGATGTTCCTAACATCCTTCTATCTTCAGAAAGAATCGAACATTTTCCAAGTCTCCAGTGAAAATTACATCGTCACATCGTAATCAAATGTGTACACTTGCCTGGAATCATATTCCGACATACAAGAAAAAATAAACGTGTCCCAAAAATGTTGCACATCCTTGAGAGTGGTAATTCCTGAGGCTATTTCAACTAACGTTTTCTTTCGTGAAAATTTCTTCGTATCGATGAAAAGCGCGGACCAGTCAGAGCGTGGCTAAAGTGGACTGGTTCTGGCTCGGTGACATCCCCGCTGAGAAACACCCCATGACGTTTGCATTGACTAAGCCGGAATCCGTTTTCTTCAGCCGCGCTTTGATTGGTCCGGGTTTTCCAGGACATATTTCATAAAACTCTTTTTCCAAATACCATGAAAGTAAGTGACGCTTAGAATCAATAAATTGCTTGATATAGGATTTTCTTGAGAAAAAAAAACGCTTGCAACTAATCACCTACTAAATTATTTGAAGTTTCTATTGATAAATATGATAATTTAGATGTTAAAACATAGTTTCAACATAAAGTCCAATGGATATTAGACATTGAATTTTTATATTTCTCTCCACAGGGTACCGCACTGTGCGTCGCCGCGGGTAGTAATCATTTTCTCTCAAGTAGAAGCAATTCTTTCGGAAATGGCGGAAACCATTTTCATAAAGCAATAGTTACTTCAAATCACCTAAGAGATCACTCCTATCAAGGAAGTACAACATTTTTCGGACACCCTGTATTCTTAATTATTGCTTTTACGGACACTGTTACATCAACGATTAAGTAGAACCTCGATTATCCGAATGTTATATTCTCAAACAGTTCAATCTAGAACAATCCATACATAACACGACTCATTGTTCTTGTCATGATTTAATCTTTTAGTGAAGCTAGATATTTACTCTATTATCCAAACACTCAACATTACCTCGAACATAATTTCAATCATAAAAATGTCGCGATTACAGAACAATATCTAACAAGAAGTTCCATAAAATAATCATTCGAAACGAAAACCTTTATCATTGGACTAATATTGATTCATAATTGATAAGAAATACGGATATTGCATAATTGGAAAAAAGCGAACTTCAACTCATTGCGGGATTATCGCTATAAAAGTGATTCATGCTTACCTCGTTTCGTTGCCAATGAAATATCGGCTCTTGAAAAAGCCTTGACTCGATTCGGTCAATTCACCGTGGAACTTAATCTTAAGTGTGTAAATATGGTCTTTCAGAAGTTCGTATTTGCAATACATGTGCAGTACCTCCTTTTCGTTATCGATATCCCACTTTATTAACGGGATTCCTTCTATCACAACTGTCTGTAGTGTTAAGTCCTTTTGATTAATCGCTAACACTGTAGTTGTGATATCCATAATGAACTCGATGGTTACTGATCCGTTGAAATGGCCCTCCATGATATGTGGTTCCATGTGGAGTTTATAGGAAAGGGGTCTGCTATCTTCCTGAAGTCTGTATACTGCGTCTGTGCCGGTCCAGCTGACCGACGACAGCACGAGCAATGATAACAATGCGGAAGCTGTCATCTTGAACCGCTTTGCTGTCGCAGACCTATGCAACGGAAGGTCCTCCTACGATGATCCTGTCTTGACAAAACGCATGTGTTATGTCTTTCGTAGAAATCGCGAAACTCGTGCGAATCCTCCGTCAAAACTCTCAATTAATTTATTCAGAATAGGTTATTTCGTGAAGTGAACATTTATATTCGTTGCTTTAAAATTTTACTGAAAAGAAAGAGTAGTAATCCTGGGAAATTAGTACGAAATCTCATTAAATATTAGATTGAGGACATGTGAAGGTCACTGAATTTTCATGCAATATTCGATACTCTACCCTACCGATTCATGATGCAAAAAGTAACAAAGATTTAAAGAAAACAAAGTTTTAAAAAAATTGCTACTGGTCGGTATTGCCAAGGAAAAAGTGAAAGTAAGATTTTTCAACTTTGTTATCTGAGGTTGTAGTAACTCTATAACTTCGGTTTCAATCAAATCTTGTAGATTTGTCAGTTACATACGCGGTGAAAATGTCATCAAAATCGGTTGACGCTGTTATGAATTACAAGCATTTAAAGGTGATCACGCAAGGGCAATATTCGGTTTACTCACTCGAGCATTCTCTTCCAAATTTTTGTTATCCCTAACCGATTTCGACGAAACTTCCATCGTGTATATAATTCATATAGGTCTACAAACTTGAATAAAGTTTCATTGCATGTACAGATAACAAAGCTGAAAAAACTATATCAGTACTTTTATCTTCACAAATCCGACCATTACCAATTTTTCCAAAAGTTTGTTTAACCGTTATTCAGTCAACTAATTCTTCTAACATGTCAAAAAATTTCATGTTCTTTGGTTCGAGTTTTGAAAAACTACAAGGTTGTGTGAAGTAATACTTCTTGTCAAAGGTTTGTATAAAGAGTAACGTACAACGAATCGAAATAATATTGCTTGTTACCATTGGATCGTAGGACTTGAATTTTTTAGAGAAGTTAGAACAATTAGTGTACTTCATGATTAGCAGAAAATATTTTGAAAAAATTGCAATTGGTTAGAATTACACAGAAAATTTAAAAACTTGTGATTTACAACTTTTCTATGAGGTTCTATATTGAACATATACAAAGACGTTTTGTAGATTTGCGTAGGTTATGCATATTCTGAGAATTTCATCGAAATCGGCCATCGTTGCTACAAACTTTTAAAGATGGTAATAATCGCCATTTTTATAACTGTAATAAATCTAAGGATTCTTACATCTTTCAATGCCTGTCACTTTTTCAGCATCAACCGATTTTGATAAAATTTTCGGAATGTGTACAATTGATACAGATCTACAAAATGTATTTTTTAAATTGTTAATATAGACCCATACTAAATTACAACAATAAATTACGACAATATTGCCCACAATAAATTAATTATTCTAATTTTTTAATAAAGAATCCAAGTCGTGTGGTCTTTTAAAAAAAGGGCCAACATAATTTTGATACATTGCATTAACAAAATATACTTTAACATTTTACATTATTATAATACAATAATATTTACAAAGACAAGAGTTATATTTTTATTTAATCGTCCGCTATACTGCATAGCATTCATACAAAAATATTGAGAAATTGGATAATAGTTCTTTATAAAACACCTTCGCAATTAATTTACTTGCTCGCATTCAAGAACAGTTTTTTTCCACTAATTATGTTCGCGTACCTAGAGAGATAGGAGTAAACAGACCTTGTATCGAAGAAGTGAAAAACAAGTGAAGTCCTCCTTTTGGTTGATCGCGTCGGAACCTTAACCAGCACTGCCTCAATTTTGAGAAACGTCCTCTCAATACCTTCTTCACTTAATTACTTTGCAGAAACTCAACACAGAAGATTCGCCCGATTATGTCGACGATAGTTTAATCTTGTTGATTATCTGTGTTATTAGATGTGCCAGTAGGCAACTGATAGCGGTCGAACAATTTTGCAAAATTCCGTTCAGTGTTCAAATAGGCCGTTTACATTCTAGGATATACCGATATTGTATGGTGTGTGTTCACAAGTATCGATGGAATGATGTTGTGATGTTAAACTGTTATGCTTTGATTCCTATCTGCCACACGATCAATTACAAATTAATCTTAGGCAACACACCACATGGAATTATCGCTTATACGAAATTATGAGAAAGTCGAATCATGTAACATCTTATTTTCAGTGGTAGTTGTCTTCGTAGTTCTAAAATAAATAGAAATCGTATTAAATTCTCTGGAATTTTGTATTCTAACATTTTCTGAAAATGTTTAGATGCCACGAATGTATTAAGATCCGCAGTCTAGTTATAAGTGTTTGAAGTTGCAATATTTGCATGCATATTATTCTCTTTAGGTTTTGTATCTTGCAATTCATCCAGTTTTTATTTTGCAAAAAATCCACAGACTAGTAATATGCACTATAATGGTTAAGTGGGAACGACATTTATAAAATCAAAGATAGAAATCACATTTTATCGAAAATCTAGAAAATGAATTCGCTAATTTCTTCGTGAAAATGTTTAGTGTAATGGTTTTATAAGGCCTTTCTTGAGAAAAATTGATCAATTGCTACTAGCAACTGTGTCTTCGAAAAATTATAAAAATAAATCTATGCAAATGTCAAATACAACACAGTTTGTTATTACGAATACAGTATTTGAATTCGAATAAAATTCGTTACGCGTTTCCTTCAGTTGCATTTACCGAAACCATGTAGAAAGAGAATTGGATTGACTACACTTTTTTATATAATTACTTATTTATTTGCGAAATCCCATGAAACAATATTAATAGTATTATAATAAATATGACATTGCTACTAGTTTATATTTCGTACATTACTATGAGCTATCAAATCAGAGCATAGACGATTGTATTACAACTCAGTGTCTCCACTATAAAGACACGTGTTTGGTCGGAAATGGTACAAATTAGACGTCTGTAGAAACGTTAAAAATTTTTCTCGTGGAGATATATATCTTACATATACCTTTATCATAATTCTTTAAAACTAATATATTTAAGAATCAAAAACACATTAATTCATCAATGTATAATTTATTTCATATATTTGGATAAACATTCAATTAAGTTTGCATACATAAACACACTGTGTTGATTAGAGTACATATAGAGATCCACACATAACTGATTACACGTAAGTAAGGTCAACTCTGTACGATCGCACTCTGTAGGGTTAGAAGATTGTAAAAAACAATAGTAAAAACAGATTTTTACAACTTTCTTAATGGGGCCAATAAAAACAAATTTAAAAGATCTCTTTTGTAAATTGGTATAAAGTATATACATTTTGAAAATTTCTTTGAAATTGATTAATTAGTTAATTATTTATATATTTTGTAATTATATTATGTAATTATCTAATCACATATATATATTCTATAATTATATACGTAATCATATATAATTGAAAGCAATATATATATGTCTGAATAATTATATGTACAATTATTAAAATAGAGTAATTATTTTTTTTCCTTCTAGCCTTACAGAGAAATTGAAATCGTTCGTGTGTGGTCAATTCATAAAAAAGTTATTCTGATTTTAAAAGTGTGTAGTCATCTATATGCGTAACTGCAAAAGTACACGCAATGTTCTAAATACACGAGTTAATAAAAATACATAAAAAAATATACACTGTGTTCATTCGCATATTGTACCCTGCATGTAATACTACTATTGCTTATTTATTAATTTTGAAGTATTGTAATATCATATGCTTCGCCTATTTTATCCGGTTTGCAGATTGAGAAAATCGCGTCTCTTTTAGAGACACTTTACTACGCTTGATTCTCTCTCCTCGACTTTACTTGTAACATATTATTTATATCAATAATAAAATAGAAAGATCCACAGTTTTGTCATATGTGGTACAGTTTCGTTTTACATTCACTCCATTGAGAGCATTGAATATTTACTATCTCGGCAGGATATAATATTGATGATTACAAGTAAAATTGTTTATAATTACTTAAACTAAGAGCTACATTGCCGTAGCATGCAAGAAGTCTATAAGAATATTTTGAATGTCATCGTGTTCAATATTGATAAGACCAGCAGCAATGACACGAACGTCTTTTCAGTGCCGCTGGATTTGAACAGCTCTTCATTCTCAAGCAACCATTGATCGACTATACGTCCGTTGGCAGCTATCCATTTCATATTTCTCAATGATCGTGTCACAAGAGTATTCATGGAATTGTCGCCGACTTTCATCGAGACGGCGAAGCTGCACAGCTGCGGAGCAAGACAATTAGAAAACAAATTATAACCAGTACCTTCAAAATATGCATAGTACAGACAAAAATTAAGAAACATTATACGCTGGTGGGGGTAATAAATACGTAACACGGAAAGATAACATTCCAAACATAAATGTAGAATAATAATTATTTCGATTATGCAGAGTGAATCAGCTAAGTGCTCCACCTAAACAACTTGTAAATTATTTGGCATATGAACAAATGGTTGAAACGAAAGTAGCATAGCACGTAATAATTAATTTTTTCCTGTCTCGTTTTTTTATGATCATATGAAACGCATATTAATGAAAAACGCAATTTAATGTAAGTCATTGATCATTACTTGCATTAAAAATCATTCAAAGAATATCTGAGTAACTATTAGTTTATTATCGTGTACACTGTATTTTTATCTTCGTATATCGATGAAACAGCGAAACAGAAAGAAAATTAATTGTTACATGGTACGCTAGTTGTGAAACCATTTCGTTTCAACAATTTCTTCGTATATCACATGATTTACAAGTAAGTTAATTGGCATACTTGTTAGCTAAATCACCCACTGCTATAGCAAAATTGTATTGTATGTTTATATTTGGAATGTTATCTCCTGGTGTTATTTTTTATTACAACTAATCTAGGAAAAGATCCAATTAAAACACCAGTAGCGGTGTAGCAGTGAAAATGATAGTAAAAAACATTTGGTCACCGTACCTTCAGAAAGTCTTCGTTAGTCGTTATTACCTTCGCAAGTGACTTTAAAACAGATACTATTTGATCATCGAAATCATTCCTGAAACAATAAAAGCAGTAATCGTATCAATCAGTTGATGCACGCTGATATCGTGTACCTATTGTAGCACTTACATATACTTAATCTTCATGATCTCAACATCAAGGATGTGCTGAACAATCTCAACGCCCGTCACATTAGTATTAGCTAAGACAGCTTTGACAGCAGTTTCGAATCTTATATTCGAGTCTCTTTGCCCGGAGTAGATCAGAAATTTTTGAAGGATCTTGCGGTTATTGGAGCATCCCAGAACTTCCAGCGGACTGGTAAGCATCTCTGTATCAAATGTCTCCTGTGACAGCTTCTTTAGAACTTTATCCCATACCGCCTCACTAGCGGTCCTCAATCCAGTGCAAAGAATAGTGCTCTTCAGATCAGGGTCGAGACTGCAACATATCATCGATATTCTTGTTTTCTCAAGTGGGTTGACTTGTTTCCAGGATTATAAGGGTACCACGTTCTCTTTCCGATTTCTCATAATGCAGAGATCGAGATTTTCAGTATTGAACAGCGCTAGATAAAAAATCAATTTAGGCTAAGATCGCCTACAGAAGTCCTATTTTTATGTTTTCGAGACGTAATTTGCATTAAAAAACGGCAAATTCTTCTCGATCGAAATTAAGACATATAATAAATTTGATAATATCGGCGCCAGGTTCGATCATTTATAGAAACAACAACAAATGTGCAATTATTTAATCATGTTTCTAACGTTTCGATCCCGATGTGGATCTTTTTCAAAGAGACATTTTTGGGTCTACATATTTTTCAGACGCAAAAATGTCTCTTTGAAAAAGATCCACATCGGGATCGAAACGTTAGAAACATGATTAAATAATTGCACATTTGTTGTTGTTTCTATAAATGATCGAACCTGGCGCCGATATCATCAAATTTATATGTAATTTGCATTATTCGGCAGCATGCAGCTGTCGCAGCTTTATGAAAATAACTACACACGCAGCTGTGTGTTTGCGAGTAACGCAAATTACTCTACTGAATAATGCAAACTACGCCGCGTAAACGTAAAAATAGGACTTTTGAAGATGATCGCGTCCTAGACTAATCTTCTATCGAGTTCTTTTGATTAATAGCAAACTTCATCGTTGCATTATCACAAAGATAGGGAGTATGAATAAAAGGGCAATCATTGTACGTGTTTAACACTAGGTTTACGGAGGTCTAGATCTACTATTTCACATTATTTCGTAAACGTAACAAAAATGTGTCAAAATTTGGTAAATAATTTCTCAGGCATTCATGGAGTCCCGTAAACCAAGTGTTATAGTCGGGTGGTCCGGTTAACCAGAATGAATGTGACCGTAAGATCTCTACCAAAAATATTATAAAAACAAATATTTTCATGGTATCATATGAGCCGCATTAAACTATAGAACTGTGTCCAATACATCGTATCTTTGTAGAGGTTTATGGTAATAAAATTCAATTAAAATTATAGTATGGATGATGTTTCGTCTTGTCGCTCAAAACTTACCGATGCTTTGGATCCTTGAGCCATGCATTGAATTCTTTATGAGCCTCATCCACGCATTCTTTAACGTCCGCTAAGCAAGCCCATTCCATCGCCTTGTGTTTTAGAAGTTTCGTGGGGTGATCGTCTTTTGGCGAAGCCACATATGTCACATTCTTCGTCACACTATGCATTATGTACCTGATGTAATGCTGAAAAGATTTATAAAACATATTGCTATGGGGTCGAAATAACCATATGATAAATGTTATTAGAGGAGAGAGGGACCGATTTGGAAAACCACGAATATAATTGAACGCTTTCCATTTCTTAACAACAGAAATGCTTCGTCATTTGAGAAAGCTGAAGAAGAGGAACATAAAAGTTATATTTGGTATTGTAGTTATTTGTTGAAGCACTCGATGGATCATTAATTATCTCACAAGATGAAGTGTTTCGATCGTTATTTTTACGAAAGCTTACCATTTGATAATTACCTATTGCCAAAAAGAATAAATAAGAAAATATTTTATTGGATAAAGTTCATCGCTTGAATAAAGAAATATAAAAATACCGACATTACTTTCTTGCCAACCCAATAATTTGCAGACGATAAAATTTATTAGAGCACAATGTTTCATTGTACCGGATCCCCCACTACCAGAGTGCCGGTTCTTCCACTATCAACTACTTCATATTACCCATACCGTGCTTTCCCTCACGTGACTGCGAGATTATGGCCTTCTAATATGCTCAACCCCTACTACACTTCACAGGAGTGTGGTGAGGAGGACTTAGGAATAGGGAGAGGAGTCTGCGTTGTCCACCTCTGATCTACGCGTATTCGTACCTTGAATGTATCATAATGCTTCGAGGGGAAGATCTTGTGGCGCAAAAACTCCAGATTTTTAAAGGTGGTCATCCACGGAATGAAATCTATTTCACGATTCAAGTACAACGTGAGAGACAGTGCTGTCTCGTACTTGGTGTTGTTGGTGCGAGCCATTGCCAAAGCGTCGTCTATCAGTTGAGCACGGTTCACCGGATGTATGCGATGCATGTTACTACTCTTCAGGTATTCTATCAACTTCTGCCATATCTCATCATCATAATTTACACGATAATAACCTGCAATATCACAAGTCGACAAATTTTAACACTTCGCCTATCTCTTATGCATATCAATGGGATTTTCAATAATTATGCTGTACTAAAAGAATGCATAGAAATTTTCTTTTACATTGCAATCTTAAATGAAACTATTAGATCGTGTTATTGAGGGTGACTTGTTAGTTCAAAATTACAATTGCTGTTGCTATTGAAGATTCCATGACGAAGTGTTTAGCTATGTACTACAGTTTTTTCAAAATTCTTGTATAATCATCGGTCGGTAATGTGTTAAGAATATTGTTTTTGTTGCTGTTAGAAGCAGTCCGTGCTCTTCATAGTCTCAATCGAATTTTCCTTACATTCCTCATGTACCACTTCGCCATGTACCACAGAGTTTTCAAAATTATGCTATAATCATCGGTCGGTAATATGTTAAGACTGTTTTTAATTGCTGCTAGAAGCAGACTGTGCTATTCATAGTCTTAATTGAATTTTCGCTGACAATAATGATGGACATACGATGACACGCGTAATTGTTTACCCCTAATATGTTTCTCATGTCAATTTGACGTATTTTATCGACGCAGTCTACTAATCCCGATATAATTACTTTTTACACTGCTCGTACCTATTTGTTGCTTATTCAGAAGAATCCAATCCGCCTCCGGTTCCAAAATCGTTGAATGATTGACATTCGGATCCATCCAATGGGTTACCGAAGTGTCCGCGAAATTCAGATAATGATTCGCTACGTATGTAACGGGTATCCACCACCTCTTCTCTTCAGCCGGATCGTAAAATAAGAAATGTTTTTGAGATAGCGTGTAGTTTCCGGGGCCGGTCTTTTTCACGGTCACCATCGGGTATCCCGATTGCGTTATCCAAGTCTCAACAATTTCCGAGAGGGGTACACCGCCCCAGGTTTTACCGTCTCCAGTAAGATTTTGGAAGTGCTCGATCAGATTATTGGGATCGACGACCTTATATGAACTGCAAATATTATTCGCATGTGTAACTGAATTCGAATGATTTCTTTATGAGACTCATCTGATGTACTTGTGACACTTCTCTGAGTGAAACGAGATCAAACACGATATAATTCGGATTTTAATGTATATTCGATCGTTTAATTAACGGTAGGAATATAATATATTTAGTATATTGTAGTACATTATTTTATATTATGTTTTAATAAGTTATAGTATATTCTCGTATGATTAAGGATTATGATACATTATCGTATAGTTTAGTGCATTACAGTATATTCTAGCATTTAATACCAGAGACTTATAATACTGTATTCCATTCTACTTTACAGTATATTCTAGAGTATATTAGATGCTAATACTAGTATATGATGTATTTCAGTATACTATGATATATTCCAATTTTTAATTCAATATACAAATACGATCCGAACTACCTTGCGTTTAGAGTTTATTTTCATTAGATATGTTGATTTATTGATATTGTTTATGATACTTACTTGCTACGCAAATAATTTTTTAAGGCAGTGTGGAAGATCTGTTCTGTCAAAATGTGGGACAACATTCGAATAACGCATGCAGCTGAAAAAATGCGATGAACAAAAATTATTTAATTTGCTGGTTTATTACTTGCTACTCGTTGTTATTGAGATTATTCAGCATATTTTCATAGTATAACGTCTATCTTCGTCATGAGCCATACTATCCCCACTATCAACTTGTCCGTTTCCCCACTACGTAAGCCTTATGGCATTTCTGCCAGTATCGCGTCGATTATGTCAAATAGTGAGGGAACGTCTTCTCCCACCTTGGCGGAATGATGAAGCTGGGGTATGGGCCAAATGTGGCTCGCGGGCCGCGAGTTAGACAGAACTGACGTACGTGGTGATTATCGTTATTAATGCTTTTACCTTTTTCATACGTGATACCGTTAAATATGCTGGAAATGTCATTCGGATTGCCTACATCACTGTTCATGGCACGTGCGTTCTTTATGTCCGACATGAACGCGCCCTGTTGCATGACCCTCACAGGAAACAATTCCATTGAACGCCATGATGGCATCACCTGAAAGCGAATATTGTTATGGTGCGGTTCGTTGTCATATTTTATTTACATTTACTTATTTTTATACATACTGCTCATTCATAAGAAAATTGACACAACTCAAAACATACTTCGATTAAAAATTTAATAATAAATATATAAAGTTTGTTGTACTTTATAACTAATTTATATGACAATTACCCCAGTATCTAACAACAAATTATTTTACATTTCTAAGTTGGTAATATACGATAAAAATAATTGGAAATTTTAGGTGAATTTCAAATGGTTCTTCTGTAAAATTTACTTGTTTTACTTATATCATTCTTTTTACGAATGAACGATTATATACTTTGTTCTTACTTTATGCGGGATAAAGTACTGAAAGTAATAGGCGAATCCCTCGCTCAGCCAAACGTACTTCCACCATATTGGTGTGACCAAATTCCCAAACCATTGGTGTGAAAATTCATGGGCTATGGTTGTTATTACATTATCTTTGTCCGTGCTCGTGGAGACGCCCTCCTCGTACAAAAGGAAATCTTCGCTTTAACGTAAATGAACAAAACGAAGGATTTAAACACATTGAATGTACCTCTACAAAATGTTTTAACGAATAGTTTTTCTGCATATGCAAAATCATTTGTTTTACACACAGTTGAAAAAGAAAACGGTGTAAACCTTTTCGATAGTCGAGGCCGGATCCCTTTGACCCAGAATATTAAAATTGTCATTCAATTATTTAATTTTCTGGCGACAACATTAATTTTTATAGTTGATATCGAATGACGAAAAATTTGATGAAGAGCAAACGACACAAAAAATGGATGTTTTTAGAAACTACCGACAATTTCTGATTATTTTTTAGTTTAAATGGTTTAACTAACTGAATACTCGAAATGAATAATTATTATATTTTTCTATTTACATTTTTATAGTTGATATTAAATGAAGGAAAATTTGATTTGAAGGAAAAATAGATGTTTTTAGATATTATCGACAATTGCGGATATATTTTCGCTTAATTAGTAGTTTTAAATGTTAATAATAAAATGAAAAATTGTGAATGTGAATACTCCATATGAATAATTATTATATTTCTCTCTTTACGAGTTCGACATGGTGATACGTATTGTCAGTGAAAGATATACTCGATTAAAAACGGACAGAGAAGAAATCAGGATGCAGGAAATGATTACCTATAAGTGATAATGCCCCAGTTCTCCATAGCATTTGATAAGGGGTCTCTGACGGTGACTTGGTCCATCTTTGTGGTCATTCTAAAGTATGGAATTTCGGTGTACTCGTCCATCACCTTCATCGCTTCTAAGCTGAAGTTATACGCCAATTCCGTCTTATGTACGGAGTCTGATTTCGTGAAAATTTTGAATTTGTCGTCCTTATGACTTTTGTAAGCGTAATCGGAGACAACAAATGCCACCAGGTAAGTAGACATCGGCATGGTACGTTGGAAATAGGTTGTAATAGTGTTGTCAGCATTGTGGGTCTGGTTCAATATTGGCATATTCGAGAGCACGGTCGTATAGTTGCTAAAATGTTTGATTGAAATATCGAAAACTGCTTTATATATGGGTTCGTCCCAGCAAGGAAACACACTCCGCGCGCCTGTTGCCTGGAACATTGTCGCAGCCATCCACCTGTAACATTTTGAAAGTTCCTTGGTAATTACAATGGTCCTAATATCCTTCTTTCTGTAGAAAGAATCGCACATTTTCCTAGTCTCCATATAAAATAACAAAAATGTTGCACACCCTTGAGAGGGGTAATTGCTGAGGTTATTTCAAGTAATTTTTTACGTTTTCTCTCGTGAAGATGTTCTTCGTATCAACAGAAAAACGCTGACCAGTCAGAACGTGACTAAAGTGGGCTGTTCTGCCTCGATGACATCCCTCGCTCAGACATATCCCATGGCGTTGACATTGGCCGAGCCGAAATTCGTTTGCATCAGATGCGCTTGGATTGGTCTGTGTTTTTCGTTAATAATTCTTTAAGAAAGCCGCGAAGAATATTTTCGTACAAGAAAACGTTACTTCAAATCACCTAGGGTTCCACCCTTTTCAAGGAAGTACAACATTTTTCGGGCACTCTGTATTCTTAATTATTGCTTTTACGGACACTGTTACTAACGCATTTGCGACATGTTTCTGCTTAGAATAGAAACTTGAGATGTTTAATCGACGATATAGTAGAACCCAGTGGCGCACCCAGGGGGGTGGGGGAGCCAGGGGACCAAGTCCCCCCCCCAAGAAAAAAGAAACAAAACACTGGAAAATTAGCTAAACCGTAGAATAGCTGCTTCCTCTCCGATTTCGATGATATTTGGATATGTTATATGTAAAACTAAACATTTTGAACAACTTTTCCCTAAATATATAAGTAAATATTTATGGCTACCGTTGACAGATATTTTTGCTAAGAAAGAAAAAAGGTCATTTTGTTCAACTCGTCTCCCCCAAGATTAAATCCTGGCTGCGCCACTGGTAGAACCTCGATTATACAAACCTTATATTCTCAAACAGTTCAAACTAAAACAATCCGTACACAACAGGAGTCATTGTTCTTGTCACGATTTAATCTTTTACTGAAGATATATATTTACTCTATTATCCAAAAACTCAACATTAACTCGAACATAATTTCATTCATAAAAATGTCGCGATTAATTGTTAGAATTAGAAAGATGATTTCGGCGCACAGGTTCGATCAAAAATAAACTAACTAATCCTTGTTTTATAACAAAAAGATCGAGATTTGAAATTGCAAATTTGTTATAAAACAAGGATTAGTTAGTTTATTTTTGATCGAACCCGTGCGCTGAAATCATCTTTCTAATATCAATTCTTTTCGATCGCAAAACTACCTCGATAATTGTTCGAATATCCATAAAACAATGATGCAAAACGAAAAACCTTTATCATTGGATTAATATTGATTCATAATTTATAAGACATACGGATATTGCATAATTGGAAAGAAACGAACTTTCACTCGTCGACTGTTAAACATGAACGATGTTTAGGAAAATCAGCATTTCATTGTATTTATTTATTAATGTAGGAACATTGCGGGATTATCACCATAAAGGTGATGCATGCTTACCTGGTTTCGTTGCCAGTGATATATTTTCTCTTGTAAAAGCCGCGATCCGATTCTTTCAATTCACCTCCGTACTGAATCTTAATAGTGTAATGATGGTTTTGCTCGAGATCTTCTTTGCAATACACGACCAGCACCTCGTATTCATGATCAATAAACCATTTCGTTATCGATACTCCTTCAATCTCAACCGTATCTATCGATAAATCTTTTTGATTCATCGCTATTACTGAAGTCGTGGTCTTCATAGTGAAATCAATGGTTACTAATCCAGTGAAATGATTCTTTATGATGTCTGGTTCCAAGTGGAGTATATAGGAAGTGGGTTTGCTATCGTTCTGAAGTATGAATATTGCGTCTGTGCCGGTCCAGCTGACCGACGATAGCACGAGCAGTGACAACAGTGCGAAGGCTGTCATCTTGAACCGCTTTCCTGTCAACGCCCTATGCAACGGAAGGTCCTCCTACGATGATCCTTTCTTGACAAAACGTATCTGTTAGATCTTTCATAGGAATCGCGATACTCGTGCGAATCCTTTATTGAAACTCTTAATTAATTTATTCAGAAAAGGTCATTTAATGACGCGAAAATATATTAATTGCTTTAAAATTTTACTGAAAAGAAGAGACTTATTCTGGAAAATTATTTGAAAATCTCATTAAATATCAGATCGAGGATATATACATAAACAACCATAATGTATTAGTATTGCACATTATTGGATTCGGGAAAGTCTAGATTTTGCTGTAAAGAACAATACAATATCTTTTATAATAACATCACAATATTTGTCAAAGTCGAAAAATACGTCTTTTTTTCAAACTCAATTTACTCAAATACTGTGCGTCTAGGAGAAAAATTAAGGACAGATTCGGAATCAGCGCAAGAAACTTTATAAGAATCACACAGTGAGAATCGAAACGATTTTTCACTGTTGGCGCCATTGCGAGTTCATGCAAGGGCAAAATTCGGATTTTTCCCTCGAGCTTTCACTTAGCAATTTTTATGCTCCTTAACCGGTTTTGACGAACTTTTGTCGTGTAAGTGTTCCATTTTACATAATTACAATACAATCATACAATATTGTTAACTTCCCGATTTTTAGATATTGTATTGATCACATTGATTGTGATTATGATTTTGATCGAACCTGTGCGTTGATACCACCACACATTGTTTAATTAACATTTACGATCGATACAACAGAATTTATAAATATTTCAATGGTCAAGAGTTATCTTTTTATTTAATCTCACGCTGTATAGCATTCAGCCAAATATATTGAGAAATTAGCAATGGTAGGACAAATTAGGAATAGAATAATCTCAAATATATTGAGAAATTAGAGGGATAATAATTCTTTTTAAAACACCTTCGCGATTAATTTACATGTTCGCATTCGAGAACAGTTTCTTGCCATTAATTATGTTCGCATTACTATAGAGATTGGAGGAAACATACCTTATATCGAAAAAGTGGAAAACAAGTCCTTTTGGCCGATCGCGTCGGATTCTTAAGCAGCACTGCCTCAATTTTGAGAAACGTCCTCTCAATACCTTCTTCACTTAATTACTTTACTGAAAGTCAACACAGAGGATTCGTCCGATTATGTCCACAATAATTGATTCAAATTGTATATCGCGATCTCGATAACGTACCTCGCGAAACGACGATTTCCTATATGTACATGTTTAATCTTATTGATGGGACCTGTTTTCGTTGATCTGTGCCCTTAGATGTGCCAGTGGGCAACTGTTAGCGGTTGAACAATTTCGCAAAATTCTGTTCAGCGGTCGAACATCCCGTTTACATGCTAGGAATGTCGACATTGTACGGTGTGTGTTTGTAAATATCGATGGTACGATGTTGTGCTGTAAAACCGTTACTCTTTGATTCCTACCTGCCACGCAATCAATTTCAAATTAATCTCACACAACAGATTACAAGAAAGTGGAATCATGTAAAATCATAATTGCAGTGGTAGTAGTCTCTGTGGTTTTAAATTAAATAGAAATCGTACTATTATCTCTAGAATTTTATATTCTAGCATTTTTTGAAAATTGTTAGATGCCACGAATGCATTAAGATTCGCAGTTTAACTTGACTTATAACGATTTAAAAGCGTTCGAAGAATGCAATATTTGCATGCATATTTTTATTTTTAGCAGATGGAATGATGTTGTGATGTTAAACTGTTATGCTTTGATTCCTATCTGCCACACGATCAATTAAAAATTAATCTTAGGCAACACACCACATGGAATTATCGCTTATACGAAATTATGAGAAAGTCGAATCATGTAACATCTTATTTTCAGTGGTAGTTGTCTTCGTGGTTCTAAAATACATAGAAATCGTATTAAATTCTCTAGAATTTTGTATTCTAACATTTTCTGAAAATGTTTAGATGCCACGAATGTATTAAGATCCGCAGTCTAGTTATAAGTGTTTGAAGTTGCAATATTTGCATGCATATTATTTCCTTTAGGTTTTGTATCTTGCAATTCATCCAATTTTTATTTTGCAAAAATCCACAGACTAGTAATATTATGCACAATAATGGTTAAGTGGGAACGACATTTATAAAATCAAAGAAAGAAATCACATTTTATTGAAAATCTAGAAAATGAATTCGCTAATTTCTTCGTGAAAATGTTTAGTGTAATGGTTTTATAAGGTTTTTCTTGAGAAAAGTTGATCGATTGCTACAAGGAACTGTGTCTTCGAACAATTGTAATAATAAATCTATGCAAATGTAAAACACAACATAGTTTGTTATTACGAATACACTATTTGAATTCGAATAAAATTCGTTACATGTTTCCTACAGTTTCATTTACCGAAACCAGATAGAAAGAGAAGTTTATTGACTACAAGTTTTTGAAACAATACTAATAGGATTATACTAAATATGACGTTGCTACTAGACCATATTTCGTACATCACTATGTGCGACCTAATCTCACCAAATACTTAAAATTCCTTATAAATAAATATACTGCCTGGAAAAAAGTGTAGGAGTATATATTCTATAATCTTCGATAATTTCGTTAAGAAAAATATAAGAATCGCCTTAGGCTCATGTTAAAATCTGACATTTATACGTTTGTGTACCATCATTCCTTTTTTTGTGGAATAGTTTTGTACCATATAGCATGTGAAAAACTGGGGACACGTTTCTGATCGAAAACGCTACAAACAGAAACGTCTGTCGAAGTATTAAATAATTTTTCTCGTAAAGATATATATCTTATATATCCCTATGAAAATGATTCTTTAAAACTAATATATTTAAGAATAAAAAACACATTAATTCATCAATGTACAATTTATTTCACATATTTTGATAATCATTTAATTAAGTTCGCATACATAAATAGTTGGTAAGAATACAAATACAGTTATGCACATAACTGATCACACGTAATTAAGATCAACTCTGTAAGATCACGCTCTGTAAGGTTAGAAGAATGTGAAAAACAATATTAAAAATTGTTTTCTACAATTTTTTTAACTGTAAAGTATATACATTCTGAACATTTCATTGAAATTGATTAATTGGTCAATTATTTATATATTTTATAATTATATTATATAATTATATAATCATATATATATTCCAGAATTATATAATCATATATAATTAATACAACTATAAATATATACGTATTAATAATTATATGTACAATTATGAAAATTAATTAATTGTTTTTTCTACTTCTAGCCTTACAGAGAAATTGAAGTCGTTCGTGTGTGGTCCATTCATAAGAAAGTCATTTTGATAAAAAGTGTGTGTGTAGTCCATTCATAAAAAAGTCATTCAAATAAAATAGATTGTATGGTCCATTCATAAGAAAGGCATTGTGATAAAAAGTATGCGTGGTCCTTTCCTAAGAAAGTTATTCTGATAAAAAATATGTGTGGTCCATCGATAAAAAAGTTATTCTGATAAAAACTAAGTGTAAGGTCTATCCATAAAAAAGTTATTCTGATAAAAATTGTGTGTGATCAGTTACGTGCGTAACTGTAAAAATACAAACAATCTTCTAAACATACTACTTAATAAATATTCATAGAAAAATGCACACAATGTTCATTCGCACATTGTGTCCTGCTAAGTGGCATTTTTCTGTAGCATGTAAGAAGTTTATATGAATATTTTGAATAGCATTGTGTTGAATATGGAACAGATCAAAAGCAACGACATGAACGTTTTTTCAGTGCCACTTGATTTAAACAACTTTTGATTTTTAACCAACCATGCATCGAATATAGGTCCGAGGATTGCGATCCTGTTAATATTTCTCATCGATCTTGTCACTATTCTCTGCCCGGCTCTCTCGCTGACTTCAATCGTTTCAGCGAATCTGGACAGCTGCAAAAAAACAATTGATAAATAAATTATAACCAGTACGTCCACAAAATGTACGTACGAACGGAAATTAAGAAAAATTATACGCTGGTTGGGGTAACAAATACGTGACACAGAAAGATAACATTCCAAACATAAATGTAGAATAAGATTTTATTCGATTATGCAGAGCGATTCAGCTAATTGCGCAACCTAAACAACTTGCAAATTATTTGGTATATGAACAAATGGTTGAAACCAAAGCAGCATATCACGTAATAATCTATTTTTTCTGTTTCGTTTTTTTTATAAACATATGAAAATCATTCATCATACTTGCACTAAAAATCACTTAAAGAATATCTGAGTAACTATTAGTTTTTTTATCGTGTACACTGTTTTGTTTTGAGTTTCATATCTCGATAAAATAGTGAAACTGAAAGAAAATAAATTGTTACATGGTACGCTAGTAGTGAAACCATTTCGTCTCAACCATTTCTTTGTATATCAAATGATTTAAAAATAAGTTAAGTGGCATTCTTGTTAGCTAAATCACCGTCAGCAATGAAAAAATTGTATTGTACATTTATGTTTGGAATGTTACCTCTGTGTATTCTTTTTTATTCCAACCAATCTAGGAGAAGTTACATTTAAAAATCTTTGGGTCCCTTCATAAGGGTCACCCTTCACAATAAAACAATTGCTTTGTATGGTTATGTTTGGAATGTTATCTCATTGTGTTATTTTTGATTCCAACCGATCTAGAAACGGCACTATTTAAAAAATCAGTGATAATGATAGAACAAAAACATTTGGTCACCGTACCCAGAGAAATTCTTCGTTATTCCTTACATAAAATGCAATACACTCTGCAACTTCATTCATTTCAAAATCAAAATTATCCCTGAAACAATAAAATGAGTATCGTATCAATCAGTTGATGCACGCCGATATCGGGTCCCTAGTTTCTCACTTACATTTCTAGAAGCGTCTCAAACTTATTGTCAAGTATGTACTGAACAATCTCCATGCCCTTCACATAGGTATTAGCTAAGACAGCTCTGACCGCAGGTTCTAATCTCATATTCCCGCCTGGTCGTGCGGCGTACATCAGAAATTTTTCGAGAATCGTGCGGTTATTGGAGCAACCCAGAACTGTGAGCTGACTGCCAAGCGGACGGTCTTTATCGAATTTCTCTTCTGACAGTTTGTCTAGAACTTCATCCCATACCTCCTCGCTAGCGGTCCTCAATCCAGTGCAAATAATAGTGATCCTCAGATCTGGGTCGAGACTGCAACACATCATCGTTATTCTCGTTTCCAGGATTGCAACATTAACTTCTGATTTCTCGATAATGCAAAGGTGGGGTTTTTCTGGACTATTTTCTTGGACTATTGTCAAAAGCGCTAGATAGAAGATCAATCTAGTTCGCGATCGCTCTTAAAAGTCCTATTTTCACGTTTACTATAAAAGAAGGGACTATCATCGTACGTGTTTAACACTAGGTTTACAGAGGTCTAGAAACAACTATTTCACATTATTGTGTAAAGATAACAAGAATGTGTCTATCCAAATATTTGGCCATTTTTCCAACGGTACAGAGTGTGGCCGGACGGGTGGAACGTCCAGGCTGGGGATGATTCTACATGTAAACTTAAATCGAAAAGAAGGAATAACATTTTCTCGTTTGACGCCTCGTTTTCGAGAAAATCGATTTTGAAAATGCAGCATATATACGTGCTATCCATACGAATCGTCTGACGCGTCTGATCATGACCTACTGATTCTACTTCCTGCGTATACTGAAGATCGCGAACCCGAGGGATTTTAAAAGTCTATCTTCTCGAAGACGAGGCATCACACGAGAAAATGTTATTCCATTTTCTCGGCTTACTTTTACATGTAGAAGCATCCCCTGCTCCGTTGTACCAACCGTACGGCCACACCCTGTATAAACCCCACGAAATAAATTTGGTAAATAATTCCTCAGTGAAGTATCATTAACCCTTAGCACTCGAGCGGTGACTCGGAGTCACCACTAAAAGTTGCAACATCATTATTCGAAATATTATTTACATTATTAAATGTTTTCGTGTCCAATCAATTACTAAACATTTGAGTATTGTATGAGATACTATATCAATTTCATCTCCGTCAAATGAAAAAAATGATATAGAAGAAGAGTAATAATATGGAGGAAGAAATGTTTAATTTTCGAGTTAAAACAGCTCCGCGTGTAAAGGGTTAAAATCTTAATAATCACATATTCAGAATACTAGAACCAGTAATTTTGACGGGTTTCGTAAACCTAGTGCTAAAGAGAGGTAGTCCAGTTTACCAGAATGAATGTGACCTTGAGATCTCTAACAAATATATTATAAAAAAAAAACAAATATTTTCATGGCATCGTGTGAGCTTCATTAAACCATAGAACTGTGTCCAAGACATCGTATCGTTCTAGTAGTTTATGGCGATAAAGTTGAATTAAAATTATGATATGTATGATGTGATGACTTCTTTCACAAAACTTACCGATGGTTTGAATCATTGAGCCATGCATTGAATTCTTTATTAGCCTCATCCAGGCATTCTTTAACGCCCGCTAGGCAAGCCAGTTCCATTGCTTCCTCTTTGATAAATTTCGTGGGGAGATCGTCCATCGGCGAAGCCACATACGTCACATTCTTCGTCACGCTATGCAATATGTACCCGAGGAATTGCTGAAAAGATTTATAAAACATATTGCTCTGTGGTCGAAATAACCATATGTACAACTTTATTAAAGGAGAGAGGAACGGATCTGGAAAACCACGAATATAATTAAACGTTTTCTATTTTTTAACAACAAAAATGCTTTGTCATCTAAGGAAGTAGAGTATTAAATTTATTAATTGAAGCGTTCGCTGGATCATCAATTATGTCACAAGATGAAGCGTCAGTTTTACAAGAATTTACCATTGGGTATCTATGATTCAATGTATTGGGTTGGCAGAAAATTTAATTCGGTATTTTATGGTGAAATAGAACCTTTTTTTGGTTCTAAAAGTTTTTTATCCAAGCAATGAACTTTAATGAATACGATACTTTCCCTGTTGTTCGATGATCTTTTGTCAAAAAGAATAAATATGAAACTATTTTATTCATTAAAGTTCGTCGCTTGAAATTCGGTTTTTTATTTCACCTGAAAATACCGAAATTACCTGGTTGCCAACCCAATAGTTTGTCGATGATCGAATTCATTAATAGTCCAGTCAACGAAAACTTGTAGGGGGAAATGGAAGGAACACAATTTTTGACTTTGGGACTTTGTTTGGACTAGTTAGGAGGTAAACATACTAAAAGTCCCCACTCCTAGGAGGTGAGCGGGGTGCAGGGGGGCATGTAGAAGGCCCCTCTTTTTGGTTTTTCGCTTATATCTCGGAAACTATGCGTCCTAGCGATAAGACTATTCTATACAAAATTAATGCTGACAAAATATCCCACAAGATTGTTTCTATTCAATTTTTTGGTATCTCGAAAAATTAAAATTAAAATTGTATCTTTTTTTCCTCCATTATCAACTATTTCATATTGCCCCTACGGTGCCCTGCCTCGCGTGAATGCGAGAATATGGCTTCTTAATATTTCCAACCCCTTCCTACACTCCACAGAAGTTTAGCGAGGAGGACCCAGGAGTAAGGGAGGAGTTTGTGTCTCGCGAGCCGCAAGTTGTTCATGTCTGATATAAGCATATTCGTACCTTGAAAATGTCATAATGCCTGGAGGGCAGGACATCGGGTATCATGCTTGCAATATTTGAAAATGCAGTCATCCACGGAACGTAATCTATTTCATGATGCAAGTACAACATGAGGGACAGTGCATTGTCGTACTTGGTGTAGTTGATGCGAGCCATTGTCAAAACGTCGTCTATCAGTTGAGCACGGTTCACCGGATGTATGCGATGCATGTTACCACTCTTCAGGTACTCTGCTAACTTCTGCCATATCTCATCGCAATAATTTACACGGTAGTAACCTGCAATATAACAGGTCGACAAATTCTAACGCTTTACCTATCTCTTATGTATATTAATTGGATTTTCAATAATTGTGCTGTACCACAAGAAAGCATAGAAATTTTGCTTTCACACTGCAATCTTAAATGAAACTATTAGATCGCGTTATTGAGGGTGACTTGTTAGTTCAATATGGGAATTGCTGTTGCTATTGAAGTTTCCATGATGAAGTGTTTCGCCATGTACCTCAGATTTTTCAAAATTATAATATAATCATCAGACGGTAATGGGTTAAGAATATTGTTTTTATTGCTGCTAGAAGCAGACCGTGCTCTTCATAGTCTCAAGCGAATTTTCCTGACATTCCTCATGTCACTTTGACATATTTTATGGACGCTGTCTAATAATCCCGATATAATTACTTTTTACACTGCTCGTACCTGTTTGTTGCTTATTCAGAAGAATCCAATCCGCATCCGGTTCCAAAATCATTGAAGAATTGACAGTCGGATCCATCCAAATTGTAGGCGAAGTGTCTTCGAAATTCAGATTATGATTCGATGCGTATGTAATGGGTATCCACCATTTCTTCTGATACTTGTCTGATATAATCGGTTCTTGTATTGGTACGTAAAATAAGAATTGTTTTTGACTTAGCGTAAATTGTCCGGGTCTAGTCTTTGTCACGGTCACCATCGGGTAACCGGATTGCGTAATCCAAGTCCGGGCAATTTCCTTGAGGGGTACACCGCCCCAGGTCGTACTCTTTCCAGCAGCATCTTGTAACTGCCTGATCAGATTATCGGAATCGGCGACGCCGTATGAACTGCAAATATTATTAGCATGTGTAATTGAATTCGAATGATTTCTTTATGAGACTCATCTAACGTATTCGTGACACATCTCTGAGTGAAACGAGGTCAAACACGATATAATTCGGATTTTAATATATATTCGATCGTTTAATTGACGATAGGAATAACATATATTTAGTATATTCTAGTACATTATATTATATTATGTTTTAATAAGTTATAGTATATTCCCGTATGATTATGGATTATGATACATTATCGTATATTTTAGTGCTTTATTGTTTATCTAGCGTTTAATACCCGAGACTGCTAATACTGTATTCCAGTCTACTTTTCACATTATTAGAGCGTAATACTAGTATATAATACATTTCAGTACATTATAATATATTCCAATTAGTGTAAAGTATATTCCACATTATTGTATAGTACTCTTGTATATATTATCCTATATTAGAATGAAATTCAATATCCTTATAGAATATGAATACATTATAATATTGATAAATATATAAAAATGTTGTAAAATATAATATATTAAAATGTACTACAATGTACGAAAATATACTAGGATACAGTATAATAAAATTGTTAATTGAATATTCAAATACGATCCGAATTACCTCGCGTTTAGGCACATTTTCATTAGATATGTTGATTTATTGATATTGTTTATGATACTTACTTTTTACGCAAATAATATTTCAAGCCAGTGTGGAAAACCTTTTCTGTCAAAATGTGGGACAACATTCGAATAACGCATGCAGCTGAAAAAATGCGAGGAACAAAAATTATTTAATTTGCTGGTTTATTACTTGCTACTCGTTGTTATTGAGATTATTCAGCATATTTTCATAGTATAACGTCTATCTTCGTCATGAGCCATACTATCCCCACTATCAACTTTTTAATTAGCTGGTTTGTTACTTTCTAAGTGTTGTTGTTCAGAGTATGGAGCATATTTGCATGTAACGTTAATCTTTCTCGCGAGTCATACGTCATACTGTGTCCACCATCAACGAGTCCGTTTCTGGTGAGGAACCGTCATCCCCCAACTTGGCGGAATGAAGAAGTGGGGGTATGTGCCAAACGTGGCTCGCGGGCCGCGAGTTAAACATGCCTGACGTACGGGGTACTTACTAAGATTATCGTAATTAATGCTTATACCTTTATCATATGCTACTTTGTCAAAAACATCTCTAATTTCGCTTGGATGGTCTACAATTTTATTCATGGGACTTGTGGTATTCCACTTTTCGAAACGGAACGCGCCCCATTGCATGGTCTTCACCGAAAACATATCCATGAAACGCCATGTTGGCTTCACCTGGAAGCGAATATTGTTATAGTGCGGTTCATTGTCATCTTTTATTTACATTTACTTATTTTTATACATACTGTTCATTCCTAAGAAAAGTACACAACTCAAAATATATTTAGTAATAATAAATATATAAATTGTGGTGTACTTTGTATCTAATGTACATTACATTTAACCCAGAATGTAAATAACAACAAATTATTTTACATTTCTAAATTGGTAAAATACAACAAAAATAATTGAAAATTTTAGTTCTCCTGTTAAATTTCTTTTTTTGTTAACCTATGTCCGTTTTTATGAATGAACGATTATATACTTTGTACTTACTTTTTGCACGATGTAGTACTGAAAGTAAGTGGCGAATCCCTTGCTCAGCCAAACGAACTCCCACCATTTTGGGGTGACCAAATTCCCAAACCATTGGTTTGCAAATACATGGGATATAGATGTTACAATATTATCCTTGTCCATAATCGAGGAGACGCCCTCTTCGTACAAAAGGTAATTTTCCCTTTAACGTAAATGAACAAAACGTATGATTTCAAGACATTCAATGCATTTTTACAAAATGTTTCAGCCAATAGTTGCTCTGCATATGTAAAATAATTTGTTCTACAGACAGGTGAAAAAGAAAACAGTGTAAAACTTTTCGATAGCGGAGGCCAGGTCCATTTTACTCGGAATATTAAAATTGTCATTCAATTATTTAATTTTCTGGCATCTGAACTGAACGAATAAACTGTTATATTAGGAATAGGCAAACAACATTAATTTTTATAGTTGATATCAAATGGTGAAAACTTTGATGAACAGCAAGCAACAGAAAAAAATGGATGTTTTTAGAAATTACCGATAATGTCTGATTTTTTAATAAAATAAAATTGCGCGCGTGATATGGATTGTCAGTGAAAGACATGCTTGATTGAAAACTGACAGAGAAGAAATCAGGAAGCAGGAAATCATTACCTGATGGTAACCATGCCCCAATTATGCATAGCATCATTAAGTATGTAGTCCGTGGTGACTTGGTCAATCTTTCGATTGATTTGGAAGTATGGAATTTCGGTGTACTCGTCCATCACTTTCATCGCTTCCACGCTGAAGTTATACGCTAATTCCGTCTTATGTAAGGAGTCTGGAGTCGTGAAAATTTTGAATCTGTGGTCGTCGTAACTTTTGAAAGCGTAATCGGAGACAATGAACGCCACCAGGTAAGTAGACATCGGCATGCTATGGTTGAAATAGGTTGTAATAGTGTCGTCACCATGGTATGTCTTTTTCACTATTGGCATATTCGAGATCACAGCCGTATAGTTGCTCAAATGTCTGATTGAAATATTGAAAACTGCTTTATAAATGGGTTCGTCCCAGCAAGGAAACGCTTGCCGCGCGAAGGTTGGCTCGAAGTGTGTCATAGCTATCCACCTGTAACATTTTGAAAATTCCTTGGTAATTCCAATGGTCCTAATATCCTTCTTTCTTTAGAAAGAATCGAACATTTTCCAAGTCTCCATTAAAAATAACATCGCCACATCGTAAACAAATGTGCACAGCTGACTGCAGTCACATTTCGACATACTTGAAAAAGTAAACGTGTCCCAAAAATGTTGCACATCTTAGAAGGGTAATTCCTGAGGTCATTTTGTGTAATTTTTTCCTTCACGAACAGAGCGTGGCTAAAGTGTGCTGGGTCTGATTCGATGATACCTCCCGCAGAGATATACCACTTGACGTTGACATTGGCCGAGCCGGAATTCGTCCGTTTCAGCCGCGCTTTGATTAGTCCGTGGTTTTCGTTAATGACTGTTTAACCCTCATCCACACGGGTAATTTTTTGTACTATTCTAAATGAATTTGAAATAGGTACCCGGGTACCACGTCGTGTGGATGAGGGTTAATAAAGCCACAGAGAACATCTTCATAAAGGAAATGTTACTTCAAATCACATCAGGGACCTTCAATCGGTATGGAGTAAATTCGTAATGAAGCCCAGGTGAAGATGCTTCAAAATATGTAGTCGTAGGCGATAATGCGGATCGATAGTGTGATCCTACGGCTACTTCCGCTGAGCGAAAGAAGTAGACGGGGTTGCAAGTGTCCAACACGGTGAGGTTATTTTTTTTTAGTGGGTAGTGCTTAAGCGAGTTTCACACTTCCCCCCGATTATCATCTTTAGGGGGGAAGCTAGTGCATAAGTGCATTTTTTCACCACCGCCTATATAAATAAAAAACAGGGTCACCCATTTCTATGAAGTACAACATTTTTCGGACACCCTGTATTCTTTATTGTTACTTTTACGAAAACTGTTAGCAACGCATTTGCGACATCTTTTTGTTTAGAATGAGACATGAGATATTGAATCGGCGATTTAGTAGAACCTCGATTATGCTAACCTTATATTATCACAACAGTCAACACTGAAGCTAGATATTTATTCAATTATTCAAACACTTTACATTACCTCGAACATTATTGCAATCATAAAAATATTGCGATTCTATTGTTAGAAGTTCCTTGAAATAATCATTTGAAACGAAAAACCTTTATCATTGGATTGTTTCATAATAGATAATAAATATGGATATTGCATAATTGGGAAAGAGCAAACTTTGACTCGTAGACTGTTAAACATAATCGATGTTTAGTTAAATCAGCATTTTATAATATTTATTTATTAACCCATTGCCCTACAATATGTATAGTATGTTATTAATTTCCATTAAAACGAAATTAAATTCTTTCTTGCTTTTGATATTACATATCTATTGCCGAACATATCGGCATACATATATTTTGTCCTTTTCTAGGAAATTACGATCTAAAAGACAGTTCTCATCACTGAAACTGTAAAACAAACCGTAAGGCTAGGGATTAATGTTCGTTGCAGGATTATAGCTATAAAGGTGTCGCATGCTTACTTGGTTTCTTGGCCCATGGTATAATGGGTCTTATAAAAGCCGCTCGCAAATTCATTCAATTCACCGCTGTACTTAATCGTAACACGGTAAGTACGGCCTTCAATGAGATCCGATTCGCAATATATGATCAGTACCTCCTTGTCATTATCGGCATCCCATTTCCTTATTGGGATTCCGTCTATTTCGACTTTATCTATCATTAAGTTTTGTTGATTCAACACTAACAGTGAAGAAGTTATCACCACAGTAAAATCAATGATTACTGATCCGTTAAAATAATTCTCCATGATATTTGGTTCCAAGTGGAGTCTATAGTAAAGGGGTTTGCTGTCGTCCTGAAGTCTGTATACTGCGTCTGTGCCGCTCCAGCTGATCGACGACAGCACGACCACTGACAATACTGCGAAAGCTATCATATTGAACCGCATTGCTGTCGGAGCCATATGCAACGGAAGATCCTCCTACGATGATCCTGTCTTGACCAAAGGCATGTGTTAGATTTTTCGCAGGAATCGCGATACCCGTGCGAATCCTCTGTTAAAACTCTCAATTAATTTATACAGAAAAGGTCATTTAATGATATGAAAATATATTAATTGCTTTAAAATTTTACTGAAAATAAAGAATAGTTATTCTGGAAAATTATTTGAAAATCTCATTAAATATTAGATCGAGGATATATACATAAACAACCATAATGTATTAGTATTGCTCATTGCTTTAAAATTTTACTAAAAAGAAAGAATAGTAATTCTGGAAAATTAGTTCGAAATCGCATTAAACATTAGATCGAGGAGATATGAAGGTCGCTGAATTTTTACGCAGTATTTGATACTCTACCCTACCGATTCATGATACAAAAGGTAGGTCTATCATTTATCACGTGAAAATTCGACATGTATCTGGAAAACAAAGTTTGAAAAAAATTGCTACTGGTCGGTATTGCCAAAAAAAAATGAAAGTAAGATTTTTCAATCCTGTTATCTGAGATTGTAGTAAATCTATAACTTCAGTGTCAATCAAATCTTGTAGATTTGTCAGTTACATACGCGGTGAAAATGTCATCAAAATCGGTTGACGTTGTTATGAATTACAAGCATTTAAAGGTGATCACGCAAGAGCAATATTCGGATTACTCACTCGAGCTTTCTCTTTGAAATTTTTGTTATCCCTAACCGATTTCGACGAAACTTCCATCGTGTATATAATTCATATAGGTCTACAAACTTGAATAAAGTTTCATTGCATGTACAGATAACAAAGTTGAAAAAACTATATCATTACTTTTATCTTCACAAATCCGACCATTACCAATTTTTCCAAAATTTTGTTTAACCGTTATTCAGTCAACTAATTCTTCTAACATGTCAAAGAATTTCATGTCCTTTGGTTCGAGTTTTGAAAAACTACAGGGTTGTGTGAAGTAATACTTCTTGTCAAAGGTTTGTATAAAGAGTAACGTACAACGAATCGAAATAATATAGTTTATTACCATTGAATCGTAGGACTTGAATTTTTTCGAGAAGTTAGAACATATGGTTTACTAAGTTTACTTCATGACGGGCTGAAATTATTTTGAGAAAATTGCAATTGGTCAGAATAGCAGAGAAAATTCTAAAACTTGTTTACAACTTTTTTATGAGGTTCTATATTGCAAATATAAAAATACGTTTTGTAGATTTGTGTTGTTAATGTAGGCCCATTTTGAGAAGTTATAAACATATTTTGGTATTCCCTCTGTCATCTATCTATTGGAATTATTGAAAACATCTTTCTCATGTAATAAATTAATTGTTCAAACTTTTAAAAAAAGAATTCAGATCGTATGGCCTTTTAAAAAGTGTGCCAATATTATTTTGATTCACAGCATTAACGAAACATACTTTAACATTTTCCATAAGTATAATACAATAATATTTGCAAAGGCAAGAGTTATCATTTTATTTAATCGCCCGCTGTATAGCATTCAAACAAAAAATATTGAGAAATTGGGAACATAATGCTGAATATCTTCACACGTTTTACCTCTCCGTGGATGTGCAACGCGTGGGATAATAGTCCTTTCTAAAGCGCCTTCGCGATTAATTTTCATGCTCGCATTCGGGAACCGTTTCTTGCCACTAATTATGTTCGCGTAACTAGAGAGATAGGAGTAAACAAACCTTCTATCGAAAAAGTGGAAAACAATCCTTAATCAGCACTGCCTCGATTTTGAGTAACGTCTTCTTCACTTGATTACTTTAGCAGAAACTTAACAAAGAGGATTCGCCCGATTATGTCGATAGTAATTGATTCAAATTGTATATCGCGATCGCGATAATGTACCTTGTGAAACGACGAGTTCCTATGTGTACATGTTTAAATCTTATTGATGGAATCTGTTTTCGTTGATCAGTGCCGTTAGATGTGCCAGTAGGCAACTGATAGCGGTTGAACAATTTTGCAAAATTCCGTTCAGTGTTCGAATAGACCGTTTACATGCTAGGAAATGTCGGTATTGTATGGTGTGTGTGTGTTTATAAATATCGATGGAACGATGTTGTGCTATAAATCCGTTATTCTTTGATTCCTACCTGCCACATGATCAATATCAAATTAATCTCACACAACAGATCGCATTGAATCACAGTTTATAATAAGTTGAGAAAGTTGAATTATGTAAAATCTTATTTCCAGTGGTAATACCTAGACGTGGTTCTAAAACAAATATAAATCGTACTAAATTCCCTGTAATTTTATATTATAGCATTTTTGAACATTTTCAGATGTCACGAATACATTAACAATAAGATCCGCAGTCTAGTTATAAGCGTTCGAAAGAATGCAATACCTGCATGCATCTGTTTCTCATTAGGTTTTGTAGGTTTATTTTGCAAAAATCCACAGCCCAGTAATATTTTAGACATTTTCAATATCAATTCATTCAACATCTCATTTTATCGATAATCTAGAAAATGAATTTACTAATTTCTTTGTGAAAATGTTTCGTGTAATAATTTTATAAATCCTTTTTTGAGAAAAGTTGATCACTTGTTGCAAGGAACTGTGTCTTCGAGAAATTATAAAAATAAATCTCAAACACAAACACAACAATGGTGAACAACTACTTTTCCGTTCGATAATAATCGAGTATAATATTTGTTATTACGAATACGATATTTAAATTCGAATAAAATTCGTTACATGTTTCTTTCAGTTTCATTTACTGAAATCACGTAGAAAGAGAAAATGATTGACAACAATTTTTTATGTAATAACTTATTTATTTGTGAATTCCTATGAAACAATACTAATAGTATTATTATAAATATGACCTTGCGACTAGTTTATATTTCGTACATTATGAGCGATCAAATCCACCGAAATCCTTACAATTCTTTATACATATAATCATATATAATTAATATAATTATATATATGTATTGATATGTATAATTACTGAAATTGATTAATTTTCTTTTTACTTCTAGCCTTACAGTGAAATTGAAGTTGTTTGTGTATAGTCTGTTCATAAAAAGGTCATTATGATAAAAAGTGTGTGTGGTCCATTTATAGAAAGTCATTCTTATAAAAAGTGTGTGTGTGTGTGGTCCATTCATAACAGTCATTCTGATAAAAAGCGCGTGAGTGGTCCGTTCATAAAAAGTTATTCCGATTTAAGATTCGTGATCAGTCATTTGCGTGAATGCAAAAACACACACAATGTTCTAAACACATTAGTTGATAAAAATACATATAAAATATACACAACCTTCATTCGCATATTGTACCCTGCATGTAATATTGCTATTGCTAATTGCACTGGAGACCTCCGTAAGATAAGTTCATTAACCATGATTATAACCGTAGCTTATCTGCTGTATATAATATTCCAATATTATATGTATCGCATAATAAAAATCGTGGCGCTACGGATAATCCTCGCAGAAACTAGCGTGGCATTCAATGTGTTAAAATTGAATGTAAATATTAAATTACATTATGTATTAATATTCGCAGTTTCTTCATTACGTTTCTAAGTAGCATTTTGCCATGTCATGCAGGAAGTTTATAAGAATATTTTGAATATTATCGTGTTGAATATTGACAAGATCAGAAGCAATGACACGAACGTCTTTCCAGTGCCGCAGGATTTGAACAGCTTTTCATTCTTAAGTAACCACCCATCGATTATACGTGCGTAGGTTGCCATCCATTTAATACTTCTCATCGCCATTTTCACTCTAGTAATCATGGACTTATCGCTGGGTCTCCTCGAGACGACGAATTTTGACAGCTGCAGAAAAAAAACAATTAGAAAACGAATTATAACCAGAACTTCCAAAATGTACGTACGGACGAGAATTAAGAAACGTTATACGCTGATTAGAATAAGATTTATTTCGATTATGCAAAGTGATTCAGCTAAGTACTCCACCTAAACAACTTGTAAAATATTTGGTATATGAACAAATGGTTGAAACGAAAGTAGTATATCACGTAATAATTAGTTTTTTCCTGTTTCGTTTCATTTATGTACGTAAGTGGCATACTTGTTTCTTAAATCACCCTTCACAATAAAAAAAAATTGTATTGTACGTTTATGTTCGCAATGTTATCTCTTTGTCTATCTAGGAAAAACTACATTTAAAAATCTAGTAGCCATGTACCAGTGAAAATGATAGAACAAAAACATTTGGTCACCGTACCCTCAGAAAGTCTTCGTTATTCGTTACTGCGGATGAAAGGGACTTTACAACGGATGATAGTTGATCATCAAAATCTTGCCTGAAATAATAAAAACAGTATTGTATCAATCAGTTCATACAAGCCGATATTCGCTCCCTGTCGTCTCACTTACATACTCGTAATCTTCATGAGCTCAAAATCAAGTATGTACTGAACAATCTCAACGCCCATCACATTGGGATTAGTTAAGACAGCTTTGACTGCAGTTTCGAATTTTATCTTCCCGTCTGTTCGCCCTGAGTAGATTAGAAATTTTTGGAGAATCGTGCGGTTAACAGAGCATCCCAGAACTTCGAGTGGATTGGTTTTCCCGTTGTTATCGAATGTCTCATGTGACAGCTTTTTTAGAACTTCATCCCATACCTCCTCGCTAGCTGTCCTTAGTCCAGTGCAAAGAATAGTGCTCTTCAGATCTGGGTCGAGACTGCAACACATCATCGATATTCTCGTTTTCTTAATGGGGTAGAGTCGTTTCCAGGATTACAAGGGTGTGGGATGCGCCTTCTGATTTCTCGATACAAAAAAGATGGGGGTTTTCTGTAGTGAAAAGCACTCGATAACAGATCAATATAGGCTGCGATCGCTCTGAAAAGTCCTATTTTTATGTTTGCGAGACGTAATTTGCATTATTGGGCAACATGCAGCTGTCTCAGCTTTATGAGAATAGTTACATACGCAGCTGTGTGATTGCGAATAATGCAGATTACGCTAGTGAATAATGTCACTTTTGCATCGTAAAGGTAAAAATAGGATTTCTGACTGCTATCACGGCCTAAATTGTTCTTCTTTCGAGCTTTTTTGACTACTGAAAAATTCCATCTATGCATTCTTGCAAAGAAAGAGACTATAGAAGAAGGGACTATCATCCTATGTGATTTACAATAAGTTTACGGAGGTAAATTTTACATTATTTGTAAACATAACAAGAATGTGTTTAACCAAAAATTTTGGCCATTTTTCCGATAATAAATACCCCATGAATCAGTTTGAGAAATAATTATTCAGGGAATAATGTTTACAATTTTAAAAATCGCAAATTATGAATATTATTTCCTGTCATTTTAAAGGGGCCCGTAAAGAGTCCGCTAGTGGTAAAGAGAGTTGTTTCAGTTTATCAGAATGAAGGAGAACTTGAGATCTCTAATAAAAATATTATAAAAACAAAAATTTTTAAGGCATCGTATGAGCTTCATTAAACCATAAAACTGTGTCCAATACCTCGAATCTTTGTAGAGGTTTATGGTGATAAAATGCAATTAAAATTATAATTCGGTTGATGTTTCTACTTCTTGCTCAAAACTTACCGATGCATTGGATCCTTGAGCCATGCATTGAATTCTTTACGAGTTTCGTTCAGGCATTCTTGAATGTCCGCTAGGCAAGCCCATTTCATCGCCTCCTGTTTTAGAAGTTTCGTGGGGTGATCGTCTTTCGGCGAAGCCACATACGTCAATTTCTTCGTCAGACTATGCATTATGTACCTGATGTAATACTGAAACGATTCATAAAACATATTGCTCTGGGGTCAAAATAACAATATGAAAAACGTTATTAGAGAAAAGGACGATAACCACTAATATAATTGAGCGTTTTTTATTTAACATCACAAATGCTTCGTCATCTGAGGAAGCAGAAGAAATGGAGAGTAATAGTTATAATTGGTTTTGTAGTTATTGACTGAATCATTCGATTGATCAACAATTATGTTACGAGATGATGCGCGATTTTTACGAAAGCTTACCATTAGGTATCTCGGTATCAATGTTTTGGGTTGGCAAGAAAGTAATTTCGGTATTTTAACTGTATATTTACTTAACAGCAAGTTTTCGTACCTTAAAAATATTATAATGCTTCGAGGGGGAGATCTTTTGGCGCAAATACTTCAGATTTTTAAAGGCAGCCATCCACGGAATATAATCTACTTCACGATTCAGGTACAACGTGAGGGACAGTGCAGTCTCGTACTTGGTGTAGTTGGTGCGAGCTATTACCAAAGCGTCGTCTATCAATTGAGCACGGTTCACCGGATGTATGCGATGCATGTTACTACTCTTCAGGTACTCTGTCAACTTCTGCCATATCTCATCATCATAATTTACACGGTAGTAACCTGCAATATTACAAATCGGAAAATTTTAACACTTTACCTACCGTTTGTTAATATGAATGGGGGTTTCAATAATTGTGCTGTACCAAACGAAAGCATAGAAATTTGTTTTACATTGCAATCTTATATGAAACTATTTGATCGCGTTATTGAGGGTGACTTGTTAATTCACAAAGAATATTGCTGTTGCTATTAAAGGTTAAATTAATAAGTGTTTAGGTATGTACCACAAATGTTTCAAAATTATGCAATATTCACCGGTCGCCTATGTGTTAAGAATTTTGTTTTTGTTGCTGCTGGACGCAGACAGTGCCTATTATGGTCTCAAACGAATTTTCGCTGACGGTAATAATGTACATACTATGACAATAATGGACACGCGTAATTGTTTAATCCTCGTTCGTTCATTACGTCAGGTTGACACATTTTATGTAGTCTAACAATCCCGATTAATTAAGTAATTTTTACACTGCTCGTACCTGCTTGTTGCTTATTCAGAAGTAGCCAATCCGCCTCCGGTTCTAAAATCGGTGGATTAGCGGCATTTGGATTCATCCAGTGGGTTACCGAAGTGTCCGTGAAATTCAGATTACGATTCGTTGCGTATGTAATGGGTATCCACCACAACTTCTTTTTATCGGTATTGTAAAATGAGAAATGTTGTTGACTCAGCGTAAAGTATTCGGGGTTGGTCTTTTTCACGGTCACCATCGGGTATCCGGGTTGCGTAATCCAAGTGCGGGCAATTTCCGTGAGGGCTACACCTCCCCAGGTCTTATTTTCTCCAGCAGCATGCTGTAAGTGCTTGATCAGATTGTCGGAATCGGCGACATTGAATGAACTGCAAATATTATAAGCATGTGTAACTGTATTCGAATGATATCTTTATGAAACTCTATCCAACGTATTCGCGCCACTTTTCCGTGTGAAATTAGACATATAATAAGAGAAATAAGAAATAAGAAATATAATATATTTAGTATTTCCTTGTATAATGTGTCATATTATGTTTCAATTAGTTATAGTATATTCTAGTGCATTCTAGAGCATTACAGTATATTCTACTGTATATTTGGGTATAATAATACTAGTGTATAATATACTTCAATATATTGTCATATATTTCAGAATACTATAATATATTTCAATAGTGTAGAGTATATTCCATATTATGGATTACTATAGTATTGATTGTCCTATACTAGATTGAAATTCAATAATTTATTAGAGTATAATACATTATATTCTAGAAAAATATATAAAGTGATAGTATAATTTAATAAAATATGCTACAATACAGACTGATATAATTGCTAATTGAATGTATAAATACGATCCGAACTACCTTGCGTTTAGAGTTCGTTTTCATTTGATGTGTTGATTTATTGATATAGTTTTTCATACTTACTTTTCACGCAAATAATTTTTCAAGCCAGTATGGAAGACCTGTTCCGTCAAAACGTATGACAACATTCGAATAACGCATGCAGCTGAAAAAATGCGATGAACATAACTTTTTAATTATTTAGTTTGTTACTTTCTAAGTGTTGTTATTGAGATTATTTAAGATATTTGCATATGACGTCTATCATCGTCACGAGCTGTACTGTCCCCACCATTAACCAGTCCGTATTCCCACTTCTTATGCACTTCTGATGCTACGACCGTTGATTGTGACCAATAGTGTGGGAACGTCACCTCCCACCTTAGCGGAATGGAGAAGTGAGAGTATGAACCAAACACGGCTCGCGTGCCGCGAGTTAGGCAGGCCTGACGTACAGGGTACCTACTAAGATTATCGTTATTAATGCATTTACCTTTTTGATAAGAAATAGTGTCAAACAAGGCGGCAATTGAGCTCGGATGATCTGCATTTTTGTTCAAGGCACGTGCAATCCTCACGTCCGCGATGAACGCGCCCTTTTGCATAACGTCCACAGGAAACACATCCATTAAACGCCATGATGGCTTCACCTGAAAGCGAATATTGTTACGGTCCGGTTCGTTAACATCTTATATTTACATTTTTAAGTAGGTAATGTGTAATCACAATAATTTGAAATTTTAAGTAATTTTAAAATGTTTCTCCTGTCATATTTCCTTTTTTTTGAGTTACGACACATTTTCATGAATGAACGATTATATACATTGTACTTACTTTATCCGTGACAAAGAACTGAAAGTATTTGGCGAACCCTTCGTTCAGCCAAATGAACTCCCACCATTTTGGGCTGACCAAATTGCCAAACCACTGGTGTGCAAATTCATGGGCTATGGTTAGTATTATATTATTTTTATCCTTACTCGTGGTGACGCCCTCCTCGTACAGAAGCAAATTTTCCCTTAACGTAAATAAACAAAACAAATAATTTAAAGACACTCAATGCTCCTTTAGAAAATGATTCAGCGAATAATCCTTTTGCACATGCAGAATAAATTGTTTTATACACAGGTACAAAAGAAAAGGGAATAAACGTCTTAAGTAGCGGAGGCCGGTCCATTTGACCCAGAATATTAAAATTGTCATTCAATTATTTACTTTTCTGCTAACAGAACTGAACGAATACAATGTTTTATTAGGAATAGGCGAACAACATTAAGTTTTATAGTTGATATTATATGAAGGAAAATTTGATGATAAGGAATCGTCACAAAAAATGGACGTTTTTAGATATTACCGACAATTTCGGATATATTTCAGCTTAATTGGTAGTTTTAAATGTTAATAATAAAATGAGAAATTGTGAATGTGAATACTCCATATGTATAATTATTATATTTCTCTCTTTACGAGTTCGACATGGTGATACGTATTGTCAGTGAAATATATGCTCGATTAAAAACGGACAGAGAAGAAATCAGGGTGCAGGAAATGATTACCTATAAGTGACAATGCCCCAATTCTCCATTGCATTTGATTTGGGATCTGCGATGGTGACTTGGTCCATTTTTGGAGCGATATTGAAGTATGGAATTTCTGTGTACTCGTCCAACACCTTCATCGCTTCCAAGCTGAAGTTATACGCCAATTCCGTCTTATGTAAGGAATCTGGTGTCGTGAAAATTTTGAATCTGTCGTCGCCGTAACTTGTGTAAGCGTAATCGGAGACAACAAATGCCACCAGGTAAGTAGACATCAACATGGTACGATGGAAATAGGTTGTAATAGTGTTATCAGCTTTGCGGGTCTGGTTCAATATTGGCATATTCGAGATCACGGTCGTGTAGTTGCTTAGATGGTTGATTGAAATATTAAAAACTGCTTTATATATTGGTTCGTCCCAGCAAGGAAACGCAAGTCGCGCGCTGGTCGCCTCGAACTGTGTGGCAGCCATCCACCTGTAACATTTTGAAACTTCCTTGGTAATTCCAATGGTTCTTTCTTTGGAAAGAATTGAACATTGTCCAAGTCTCCCTTTAAAATAACATCGCCACATCGCACAGTGTAACGTTTCCAACATTTAGGGTCGTTTAATTCCGAAATTGAACATTTTTTAAAAATTACGTATTTACTCTTATCTTGAAAGCAATACCTCCGTAACCCAGAATCGATATTGTTTTTAACTTTTTATCGCATTCAGATATGAAAAATAAGCCTCGAATGAACTCGACTGCCTATACAAATGGTGAAAATACATCAATCCGCAGCGATACTTTACCTAAATAAAAGTGTGTGTATTTGAACTTCAATTTTTATAATATTTATTTTAGTGATTACTCAATCCTTTGTGGTGTGTTTACAATATTTTTCGTTTTTAAATATTATACATATAGTCTATTATGATTAATAATCATACGAACTCGAAGAACTTTTCAGTATGTACCAATGTTCTACAGAGTAAAACTTTCTTATATGGGCGAATATGGACTTCAAACTATATAGTATGTATACATTGAAGTCTTGTCTAGTCGGCTATGCAAACAAATTCTGCGTTCGTCTGCGTCCATGGGAGTTTTCATTTGTTTTCCACAGCCTTACGCGGTCACCTCGCGCAGTCGTCTAACACAATTTGTCCGAGTAAGAAGAACGTGTTCATAAACTTGCACTTTGATTGTTACTTATTAAATTGTTATAGTTTTGAATTGTTATTGTTTAACTGTTGTTGTGTTCGATTGTTATTGCATTTGACAGTTTTTGTTCTTCGTTTAGTATTATTTATTTCATTACTATTATTTGACATATTGTTTATTTTGGCGATTATTTCACTCCTTAAGGTAAGTTTTCAATATTTTTGGTTTCAAAATGTGGTATATACTTTAGAGACCCTACATAATTTATGACTAATAACAAACGATTACCATAAAAAATTGGAGAACACTTTTCATTGTTTAGCGAATATGAATTTCATTCTTCATTGAATATCGAAGTTGTGATTTTACTTAGGCGGAAATGAAAATAAAATTATATCAATGTAAATGGGGTCGTGAGAGTTATCTTTCGTTTTCAAAATGTGTTCTAGTATTTCTAGAGCCACCTTATTCAACATTTGGTGTTCAAGCACAAAGGAGGAATGATTTAATGCATTATATTCTTTCAATTGACCGACATATGAAAATGCAGATATATTTAAATTAAAAGCTTTTAAACTAAATACCATTTCAAACAGTAATTTGCAAGAGTTAAAATACGTATTTTCGGCCAATACAACAAAAGTAATGTTAAAGTGATTAAAAATCATCATATTTTGTGTAGTGTTAGCAAAATACATGATAAAAAAGAGAAACGACATCGTTAAGAATTAAACGACCCTAAATGTTGGAAACGTTACACTGTGCATCGTGAACATATGCTCACTTTTGACTACTGCAGTCATATTGTGATACACGTGAAAGTGTAAACGTGTTTACTCTTATTCTGTATAGAATCAGACATCAGATATTCAATCGACGATTTAGTAGAACCTTGATTATCCGAACCCTATATTTTCAAACTGTTCAATCTAAAGTGATCCGTATCAATGGAATAATTTTGTTTCATAGTTGATAATAAATACGGATATTGCATAATTGTCGAAAAGCGAACTTTAAAACGAACTTATACGATAGTGTAAACGTGTTTACTCTTATTCTGTATAGAATCAGACATGTGATATTCAATCGACGATTTAGTAGAACCTCCATTATGAGAACCCTATATTCTAAAACAGTTCAATCTAAAACGATTCGCACACAACAGAATTCATTGTTCAAGTAACGATTCTATCTTTTACCATAACTAGATATTTATTCGATTATTCGAATACTCAACGTTAACTCGAACATTATTTAAATCAGAAAAATGTTACGGTTATATTGTTAGAAGTATCATAGAATAATCATTCGATCAATATTGTTTTATAATTGATAATAAAA
Organism: Lasioglossum morio; assembly: GCA_916610235.2. Lineage (NCBI taxonomy): Eukaryota > Metazoa > Arthropoda > Insecta > Hymenoptera > Halictidae > Lasioglossum > Lasioglossum morio. The sequence continues at coordinate 11,577,448 of OU744330.1, read as the reverse complement.
TGTTCAGCTAAATCATCATTTCATTATATTTATTTATTAATGTAACGAACATTGTAGGATTATCACTATAAAGGTATCGCATGCTTACTTGGTTTCGTTGCCAGTGATATATTTGCTTATATAAAAGCCGTTTTTCAAATCCGTCAATGTACCTTCGTACACGATCTTAACACGGTGAGTACGGTCTTGCTCGAGATCTTTTCCGCAATACATGGTCAGCATCTGGGTGTCATGATTGGCATGCCAATTCTTTACCAGCTTTCCGTCCATCTCAATTGTGCGTATGATTAAGTTTTTTTGATTTATCACTAACACTGAAGATGTGATCGTCATATTGAAATCAATGGTTACTGTTCCAAAGAAATGTTTCTCCATGATATCTGGTTCCAAGTGGATTACATAGGAAAGGGGAAAGCTATCGTTCGGAAGTCTGTATACTGCGTCTGTGCCGGACCAGCTGACCGACGACAGCACGAGCACTGACAACACTGCGAAGGCTGTCATCTTTGCTGTCGAAGCCCTATTCAACGGAAGGTCCTCCTACGTTGATCCTGTTTTGACAAACGGCATGTGTTAGGTTTTTCGTAGGAATCGCGATACTCGTGCGAATCCATTGTTAATACAATAAATTAATTCATTCAGCATAGGTCGTTAAGTAAGTGAAAATTTATATTCATTTCTCTACACTTGTACTGAAAAGAAAGAATTCTAGAAAATTATTTCGATATCTCATTAAATATTAGATCGAGGACATATGAAGGACACTGAATTTTTACGGAGTACACGATACTGTACCCAACCAATTCATGATTAACATTTTACATAATTACAATACAATCATATAATATTTACGTAGACAAGAGTTAACTTTTTACTTAATCTCCTGCTATACTGTATAGCATTCAAACAAAAAATATTGAGGTATTGGGAACACTTATGCGGAATATCTTCACACGTTATATCTCTCCGTGGATGTGCCACACACACACAACACAAACACACATTCGCGTGGGATATTAGTTCTTGTTAAAACACCTTTGCGATTATTTAACATGCTCGCATTCAGAAACAGTTTCTTGTCACTAATTATGTTCGCGTACCTAGAGAGATAGGAGTACGCAGACCTTGTATCGAAGAAGTGGAAAACAGGAGAGTCCTTTTGGCCGTTCGCGCTGATTCCCTAATCAGCACTGCCTTAATTTTGAAAAACGTCCTCTGTATACCTTCTTCACTTGATTACTTTAGCACAAACAGAGGATTCGCCCTATTATGTCGGCGACAATTTATTTAAATTGAATTTCGCGAACTCGATAACATTTTCGTTGATCTGTGCTGTTAGATGTGCCAGTGGGCAACTGATAGCGGTCAAACAATTTTACAAAATTCCGTTCAGTGTTCGAATAGACCGTTGACAAGCTAGGAAATGCCGGTATTGCACGGAGTGTGTTTATAAATATCGATGGAACAATGTTGTGCTGTAAAACCGTTATTCTTTGATTCCTACCTGCCACACGATCAATTTCAAATTCATCTCACACAACAGATCACATTGAATTACCGTGCTATTTGCAGGTGGGTGGATGGGTTTCTTCGATTTTTGCGTCTGATGGACAGTGGAGTATTTGCAGGAACCAACTGACCAATCTTTTCTAAATTATACTCAAAGAGGGGAACAGCATTATTAAAAAAGTCAATTTCTTTCAGTGTCTTTGGGTGTTCTCGAAGATGTACTCGCAAGGATTTGATGAATTCGTAAAATTGATTCAGTTATAGGTAGACTGCGGATGTTTATGTAATTTTTACTTTTTGTAGGCGAATTATAAGAAAGTGGAACCATATAAAATCTAATTTTCAGTGGTAGTAATTTGTGACGTTCTATAATAAATAAAATTCCTTAGAAAGATATATACTGTATCGAAAAAATAGTGATTAAACAATAAATTTCCTAATAATTTATTCCTTTAGTTAAGAAACATATAAGAATCGCCTTGAGCTCATGTAAAAACTAGGCATCTCCACTTTTGTGCACCATCATTCCATTTTCTCTGGGATATTTTCGCACGATATAGCATATGAAAAACTAGATATAGCATATGAAATCGCTACAAACTGAGACGTCTGTAGAAGCAGTAAAAAATTTTTCTCGTAGAGATATATATCTTGTATATCCTTTTGAAAATGATTCTTTAAAACTGATATATTGAAGAATCAAAAACACGTTAATTTATCAATGTATAATTTATTTCATATATTTGGATAATTATTTAATTAAAATTGCATACATAAACATACTAGTTGATAAGAATACATGTGCAGTTACGTACATAGCTGTTCCCACACAAGTAAGTCAACTGTGTAAGATCACACTTTGTGAGGTCAGAAAATTGTGAAAATCAATAGTAAAAATGAATTTCTATGCCTATTTACAAATGGCATAGCAATTGATTAATTGGTTAATTATATCATATAATTATATAATCACATATATATTCTATAATCATATTTAAATAATATCATTATATACATGTATTAACAATTATATGTATAGTTATTGAAATTGATTCATTATTTTTAGCTCCTAGCCATACAGAGAAATCGAAACTGTTGGTGTGTGGTCCATTAATAAAAAAATTATTCTAATAAAAAGTATGTGTGATCAGTTGTATGCGTGACTGCAATAATACACAACATGTTCTAGACACGATAATGTGTATAAAAATACATTTAAAAATATAAACAACTTTCATTCGCATATTAATATTGGTATTGCTTATTTATCATTTTGAAGTACTGTAATACCTCATATGCCTCGTCCATTTTGCCCGTTTTGGGGATTGAGAAAATCGTATCTACTTTTGAGACACTTTACTACGCTTGTACTCTCTCTCGACATCATTTTTAACATGTTATGGCAATAGATTAGAAAGTTTTGTCATTTTTGGCTGACTTTAACAGTATCGTTCTACTTTCACTGACTTGAGAGAATTTAATATTTATATGATCTCGACAGGATTCAATATTGTTTCTTAGAAGTAAAACAGTTTAAAAGTCCTTAAACGTGAATGTATTCGCAGTTTGTTCATTACGTGTCTAAGTGGCATTTTACCATAGCATGCAAGAAGTTTATATGAATATTTTGAATATCATCGTGTTGAGTATTGATAAGATCACAAGCAACGACATGAACGTCTTTTCAGTGCTACTGAATTTAAATAACTCTTTATTCTTAACCAACCATGCATCGAATATAGATCCGAGAATTGCGATCCTGTTAATATTTCTCATCGATCTTGTCACTATTCTCTGCCCGGCTCTCTCGCTGACTTCAATCATTTCAGCGAATCTGGACTCCGTTGCGAAAAAAAAAACAATTAGTAAAGGAATTATAACCAGTACGTCCACAAAATGTACGGACAGACGGAAATTAAGAAACATTATACGCTGGTTATGGTAACAAACTTGACTTTATTTGTAACAAATTATTTCTAGTAATTAATTCAAATGATCCAGAGTTTTGTTATATGTGGAACAGTTTCGTTTTACTTTCACGTCTTTGAGAGCATTGAAAATCCATGTGGGTCACTGGAGGCCTCCGTAAGAGAAATTCATTAAACATGATTATAACCGTAGCTTATCTGCTGTATATAATATTCCAACATTATATATATATATATCGCATAATAAAGAATCGTGGCGCTACAGGTAATCCTCTCAGAAACTAACGTGGCATTCAATGTATTAATATTGAATGTAATTATTAAATTACATTATGTATTAATATTCACAGTTTCGTCATTACGTTTCTAAGTGTCATTTTACCATAGCATGCAAGAAGTTTATAAGAATATTTTGAATATCATCGTGTTGAATATTGATAAGATCAGAAGCAATGACACGAACGTCTTTCCAGTGCCGCTGGATTTGAACAGCTCTTCATTCTCAAGCAACCATCCATCGATTATACGTCCATAGGTTGCTATAAATTTAATATTTTTCATCGACTGTGACACTACACTAGTCACGGAGATATCGCTGCCTCTCCTCAAGACGACGAATTTTGACAGCTGCAGAAAAAAAACAATTAGAAAACGAATTATAACCAGATCTTTCAAAATGTACCTACGGACGAGAATTAAGAAACGTTATACGCTGGTTAGAATAAGATTTATTTCGATTATGCAAAGTGATTCAGCTAAGTACTCCACCTAAACAACTTGTAAAATATTTGGTATATGAACAAATGGTTGAAACGAAAGTAGCATATCACGTAATAATTAGTTTTTTCCTGTTTTGTTTCATTTATGAACGTAAGTGGAATACTTGTTTCTTAAACCACCCTTCACAATAAAAAAAATTGTGTTGTATGTCTATGTTCGGAAAGTAATCTCTTTTTGTTCTTTTTTACTCCAACCAATCTAGGACAAACTCCATTTAAAAATGTAGTATCCGTGTGTCGGTAAAAATGATAGAACAAAAACATTTGGTTACCGTACCCTCAGAAAGTCTTCGTTGTTCGTTATTGCGAATGCAAGGGACTTTATAACGGATGTTATTTGATCATAAAAATCATGTCTGAAATAATAAAGAGAGTATTGTATCAATGAGTTCATGCAGGCCTATTTCTGTTCCCTGTCGTCTCACTTACAGACTCATAATCTTCTTGAGCTCAAAATCAAGTATGTACTGAACAATCTCAACGCCCATCACATTGGTATTAGCTAAGACAGCTTTGACTGCAGTTTCGAATTTTATCTTCACGTCTGTTCGCCCTGAGTAGATCAGAAATTTTTGGAGAATCGTGCGGTTAACAGAGCATCCCAGAACTTCGAGTGGACTGGTTTTCCCGTTTTTATCGAATGTCTCTTGTGACAGCTTTTTTAGAACTTCATCCCATACCTCCTCGCTAGCTGTCCTTAGTCCAGTGCAAAGAATAGTGCTCTTCAGATCTGGGTCGAGACTGCAACACATCATTGATATTCTCGTTTTCTGAATGAGCTAGACTCGTTTCCAGGATTGCAAGGGTGTGGGATGCGCCTTCTGATTACTCGCTAATGCAAAGATGGGGTTCTTGACTAATGAAAAGCTCTCGATAAAAGATTGATATAGTCTGCGATCGCCATCAAAAGTCCTATTTTTATGTTTACGAGACGTAATTTGCATTATTGGGCAACATGCAGCTGTCGCAGCTTTATAAGAATAGTTACATACGCAGCTGTGTGATTGCGAATAATGCAGATTACGCTAGTGAATAATGTAACTTTTGCATTATAAAGGTAAAAATAGGACTTCTGACTGCTGTCGAGGCCTAAATTGTTCTTCTTTCGAGCTTTTTTGGCTACTGACAAACCCCATCTATGCATTATTGCAAAGAAAGAGACTATAGAAGAAGGAACCATCATCCTATGTGATTTACAATAAGTTTACGGAGGTAAATTTTACATTATTTGTAAACATAACAAGAATGTGTTTATCCAAAAATTTTGGCCATTTTTTTGATAATAAATACTCCATGAATCAGTTTGAGAAATAATTATTCAGGGAATCATCTTTACAATTTTAAAAATCGCAAATTTTGAATATTATTTCCTGTCATTTTTAAGGGGCCCGTAAAGAATCCCCTAGTGGTAAAGAGAGTTGGATCAGTTTATCAGATTGAAGGACACCATGAGATCTCTAACAAAAATATTATAAAAACAAATATTTTTAAGGGTTCGCATGAGCTTCAATAAACCATAGAACTGTGTCCAATACCTCGAATCTTTGTAGAGGTTTATGGTGATAAAATTGAATTAAAATTATGATATGTATGATGTGATGACTTCTTTCACAAAACTTACCGATGCATTGGATCCTTGAGCCATGCATTGAATTCTTTATGAGCTTCATCTAGGCATTCTTGAACGTCCGCTAGGCAAGCCCATTTCATCGCCTCCTCTTTTAGAAGTTTCGTGGGGTGATCGTCTGTCGGCGAAGCCATATACGTCAAATTTTTCGTCAGACTATGCATTATGTACCTGATGTAATTCTGAAACGATTTATAAAATATATTGCTCTGGGGTTGAAATAACAATATGTAAACTGTTATTAAAAGAAAAGAGGGACCGATTTGGAAAACCATGAATATAATTGGAACGTTTATATTCATCAACTAAAATGTTTCGTCATCTGACGAAGCAGAAGAAGTAAAATGTACATGTTATATTTCACGTTGATTTTATTAATTGAAACATTTGATGGATCATCAATTATGTTACAAGATAAAGCGATCTGATCGTGATTTTTACGAAAGCTTACTACGAGGAATTTCGGGATCAATGTTTTGAGTTGCCAAGAAAGTAAATTCGGTATTTTAACTGTATACTTACTTAACAGCAAGTTTTCGTACCTTAAAAATATCATAATGCTTCGAGGGGAAGATCTTGTGACGCAAAAACTCCAGATTTTTAAATGTAGTCATCCACGGAATGTAATCTATTTCATGATGCAAATACAAGGTGAGAGACAGTGCAATCTCGTACTCGGTGTGATTGGTACGAGCCATTGCCAAAGCGTCATCTATCAGTTGTGCACGGTTCACCGGATGTATTCGATGCATGTTACTACTCTTCAGGTACTTTGTCAACTTCTGCCATATCTCATCATCATAATTAACACGGTAGTAACCTGCAATATTACAAGTCAGCAAATTTTAACACTTTACCTACCTTTTGTTCATATCAATGGGGGTTTCAATAATTGTGCTGTACCAAAAGATAGCAAAGAAATTTTTTTACATTGCAATCTAATATGAAACTATTGGATCGCGTTATTGAGGGTGACTTGTTAATTCACAAATAAAATTGCTGTTGCTATTAAAGGTTAAATTAATAAGTGTTTAGGTATGTACCACAAATGATTCAAAATTATGCAATAATCATCGGTCGGTAATGTTTTAAGAATATTGTTTCTGTTGCTGCTCGACGCAGACAGTGCTTTTCATGGTCCCAAACGAATTTTCGCTGACGCGAAATAATAATGGACACGCGTAATTGTTTAATCCTCGTTCGTTCATTACGTCAGGTTGACACATTTTATGTAGTCTAACAATCCCGATATAATTAAGTAGTTTTTACACTGCTCGTACCTGCTTGTTGCTTATTCAGAAGAAGCCAATCCGCCTCCGGTTCTATAATCGGTGGATTAGCGATATTTGGATTCATCCAGTGGGTTACCGAAGTGTCCGTGAAATTCAGATTACGATTCGTTACGTATGTAATGGGTATCCACCACCACATCTTCCGTTTATCGGTACTGTAAAATGAGAAATGTTGTTGACTCAGCGTGTAGTATTCGGGGTTGGTCTTTTTCACGGTCACCATCGGGTATCCGGATTGCGTAATCCAAGTGCGGGCAATTTCCGTGAGGGCTACACCGCCCCAAGTCTTATTTTCTCCAGCAGCATGCTGTAAGTGCTTGATCAGATTGTCGGAATCGGCGACATTGAATGAACTGCAAATATTATAAGCATGTGTAACTGTATTCGAATGATATCTTTATGAAACTCTATCCAACGTATTCGCGCCACTTTTCAGTGTGAAATTAGACATATAGTAAGAAAAATGAGAAATAAGAAATATAATACATTTAGTATTTCCTTGTGCAATGTATCATATTATATTTCAATTAGTTATAGTTTATTCTAGTGCATTCTAGAGCATTACAGTATATTCTACTATATATTTGGGTATAATAATACTAGTGTATAATATATTTCAATATATTGTCATATATATCAGAATACTATAATATATTTCAATAGTGTAGAGTATATTCCATATTATGGATTACTATAGTATTTATTGTCCTATACTAGATTGAAATTCAATAATTTATTAGGGTATAATACATTATATTCTAGGAAAATATATAAAGAGATAGTATAATTTAATAAAAAATGCTACAATACAGCCTGATATAATTGCTAATTGAATGTATAAATACGATCCGAACTACCTCGCGTTTAGAGTTCACTTTCATTAGATATGTTGATTTATTGATATAGTTTTTCATGCTTACTTTTCACGCAAATAATTTTTCAAGCCAGTATGGAAGACCTGTTCCGTCAAAACGTATGACAACATTCGAATAACGCATGCAGCTGAAAAAATGCGATCAACATAACTTTTTAATTATTTAGTTTGTTACTTTCTAAGTGTTGTTATTGAGATTATTTAACATATTTGCATATGACGTCTATCATCGCCACGAGCTATATTGTCCCCACCATTAACCACTCCGTGTTCCCACTACTTATGCACTTCTGGCATAATTACATATCGTTATTAATGCATTTACCTTTTTGATAAGAAATACTGTCAAACAAGGCGGCAATTAAGCTCGGATGATCTGCATTTTTGTTCAAGGCACGTGCGTTCTTCCCGTCCGTGATGAACGCGCCCTGTTGCATAAAATTCACAGGAAACAAATCCGTTAAACGCCATGATGGCTTCACCTGAAAGCGAATATTGTTATGGTGCGGTTCGTTATCATCTTTTATGTACATTTTTAAGTTGGTAATGTGCAATCACAATAATTTGATATTTTAAGTAATTTTAAAATGTTTCTCCTGTAATATTTCCTTTTTATTGAGTTACGTCACATCTTTTTGAATGAACGATTATATACATTGTACTTACTTTATCTGTGACGAAGTACTCAAAGTAACTGGCGAAACCCTCGTTCAGCCAAATGAACTCCCACCATTTTGGGCTGACCAAATTGCCGAACCACTGGTGTGCAAATTCATGGGCTATGGTTGTTATTACATTATCTTTATCCCTACTCGTGGAGACGCCCTCCTCGTACAGAAGGGCATTTTCCCTTAACGTAAATAAACAAAACGAATAATTTAAGGACACTCAATGCTCCTTTAGAAAATGCTTCAGCGAATAATCCTTTTGCAGATGCAGAATAAATTGTTCTATACACAGGTGCAAAAGAAAACGGAATAAACGTCTTAAGTAGCGGAGGCCGGTCCATTTGACCCAGAATATTAAAATTGTCATTCAATTATTTACTTTTCTGCTAACAGAACTGAACGAATAAAATGTTTTATTAGGAATAGGCGAACAACATTTAGTTTTATAGTTGATATTAAATGATGGAAAATTTGATGATAAGCAATCGTCACAAAAATAGGCGTTTTTAGATATTACCGACAATTTCGGATATATTTCAGCTTAATTGGTAGTCTTAAGTGTTAATAATTAAATGAAAAATTGTGAATGTGAATACTCCATATGAATAATTATTATATTTCTCTCTTTACGAGTTCGACATGGTGATACGTATTGTCAGTGAAAGATATACTCGATTAAAAACGGACAGAGAAGAAATCAGGATGCAGGAAATGATTACCTATAAGTGACAATGCCCCAGTTCTCCATAGCATTTGGGTTGAAGTCTCTGATGGTGACTTGGTCCATCTTTGGAGTGATACTGAAGTATGGAAGTTCGGTGTACTCGTCCAACACCTTCATCGCTTCTAAGCTGAAGTTATACGCCAATTCCGTCTTATTTACGGAGTCTGGTTTCGTGAAAATTTTGAATCTGTCGTCGTTATGACTTTGGAAAGCATAATCGGAAACAATGAACGCCACCAAATAAGTAGACATCAGCACGCTACGGCTGAAATAGGTTGTAATGGTGTTGTCAGCATGGTACGTCTGGTTCACTATTGGCATATTCGAGATCACGGTCGTATAGTCACTTGAATGTCTGATTGAAATATCGAAATATGCTTTATATATGGGTTCGTCCCAGCAAGGAAACGCAAGCCGCGCGCCGGTTGCCTCGAAGTGTGTCGCAGCTATCCACCTGTAACATTTCGGTAGTTCCTTGGTGATTCCAATGGTTCTTTCTTTAGAAAGAATCGAATATTTTCCAATGTGCACACTTGACCGCAGTCATATTCGGATATACGTGAAAGAGTAAACGTGTTTTCACTTATTTTGTTCAGGATAATTTCAGGAAAATTGTTTCTTAGTTGATAATAAATACGGATATTGCATAATTGTTGAAAAGCGAACTTTAAAACGAACTTATACGATAGTGTAAACGTGTTTACTCTTATTCTGTATAGAATCAGACATCAGATATTCAATCGACGATTTAGTAGAACCTCCATTATGAGAACCCTATATTCTAAAACAGTTCAATCTAAAACGATTCGCACACAACAGAATTCATTGTTCAAGTAACGATTCAATCTTTTACCATAGTTAGATATTTATTCGACTATTCAAATACTCAACGTTAACTCGAACATTATTTAAATCAGAAAAATGTTACGATTATATTGTTAGAAGCTTCATAAAATAATGGATTCATAAAAGAGTTTCATAAAAGAAAACTCGATGAATATTGTTTTATAATTGATAATAATTGATTGACTCGTCGACTGTTAAACATGAACGATGTTTAGTTAAATAAGCATTTCATTTTATTTATTTATTACTGTAGGAACATTTCAGGATTTTCGCTATAAAGGTGTCACATGCTTACCTGGTTACGTTGCCAATTATATATCTGCTCTTGTAAAAGCCGCGCTTCGATACGTTCAATATACCTTCGTACTTAATCTTAACACGGTATTTATGGTCTTTCTTGAGATCTCCTTTGCAATATATGACCAGTACCTCCCTGTCATGATCGTCAACCCATTTCCTTAGCGGGATTCCTTCTATCTCAACTGTATGTATAATTAAATTTTTTTGATTCAACACTACCACTGAATCTGTGACCATCATAGTGAAATCAATGATTACTGATCCTCTGAAATGACTCTCCATGATATCTGGTTCCAAGTGGAGTACATAGGAAAGGGGTTTACTATCGGTCCGAAGTTTGTATATTGCGTCTGTGCCGGTCCAGCTGACCGACGACAGCACGAGCAGCGATAACACTGCGAATGCTGTCATCTTGAACCACTTTGCTGTAAAAGCCCTATGCAACGGAAGGTCTTTCTACGATGATCCTGTCTGGACAAAACGAATCTGTTAAATCTTTAGTAGGAATTGCGATACTCGTGAAAATTCTTTGATAACACTATAAATTAATTAATTCAGAATAGGTCGTTGAGTAAGTGAAAATTTATATTCATTTCTCTACAATTTTACTGAAAAGAAAGAATTCTCCATTTTGGTTATAAATGCATAAAATCCGCTGTCTAATAATCACTATCGCCAGTTCACGCAAGTGCAAAATTCGGATTTCTCTTTGGAGCTCTCACGTAGAAATTTTTATGTTCCTTGACTGATTTCAACTAAACTTTCGTCGTGTAAGTGACCCAACATTATTTGGATTCACTGCATCAACGAAATATACTTTAACATTTTACATAATTACAATACAATCATATAATATTTACGTAGACAAGAGTTAACTTTTTATTTATTCTACAGCTACACTGTATAGCATTCAAACAAAAAATATTGAGATATTGGGAACACTTATGCGGAATATCTTCACACGTTATATCTCCCCGTGGATGTGCCACACACACACACAACACAAACACACATTCGCGTGAGATATTAGTTCTTTTTAAAACACCTTTGCGATTATTAAACATGCTCGCATTCGGGAACAGTTTCTTGCCACTAATTATGTTCACGTACCTAGAGAGATACTAGTAAGCAGACCTTGTATCGAAGAAGTGGAAAACAAGAGAGTCCTTTTGGCCGATCGCGCCGATTCCGTAATGAGCACTGACTCAATTGTTGAAAAACGTCCTCTGAATACCTTCTTCACTTGATTAATTTTGCAGAAACTCAACACAGAGGATTCGCTCGATTATGTTGGCGATAATTTGTTTAACTTGATTTTCGCGATCTCGATAACATAACTCCCCAAACGAAGAGTTCCTATATTTACACGTTTAATCTTATTGATGGAATCTGTTTTCGTTGATCTGTGCTGTTAGATGTGCCAGTGAGCAACTGATAGGGGTCAAACAATTTTCCAAAATTCCGTTCAGTGTTCGAAGAGACCGTTTACATGCTAGGAAATCCCGGTATTGTACGGAGTGTGTTTATAAATGTCGAATGAACAATGTTGTGCTGTAAAACCGTTATTCTTTGATTCCTACCTGTCACACGATCAATTTCAAATTCATCTCACATAACAGATCACATCGAATTACCGTGCTATTTGCAGGTGGGTGGATGGGTTTCTTCGATTTTTGCGTCTGATGAACAGTAGAGTATTTGCAGGAACAGACTCACCAATCTTTTCTAAATTATACTCAAAAAGGGGAACAGCATTATTGAAAAAATCAATTTCTTTCACAGTGTCTTTGGGTGTTCTTGAAGATGCACACGCAAGGATTTGATGAATTCGTAAAATTGATTCAGTTATAGGTAGACTGCGGATGTTTATGTAATTTTTACTTTTTGTAGGCTAATTATAACAAAGTGGAACCATATAAAATCTAATTTTCAGTGGTAGTAATTTGTGTCGTTCTTAAATAAATAAAACTCCTTAGAAGGATATATACTGGATCGAAAAATAGTGATTAAACACTAAATTTCCGGCTATTAAGACATCGTATATATGTAATCTTTGATAATTTCGTTAAGAAACATATAAGAATCGCCTTGGGCTCATGTAAAAACTTGACTCTCAACTTTTGTGCACCATCATTCCATTTTTTCTGGGATATTTTCGCACGATATAGCATATGAAAAACTAGATATAGCATATGAAATCGCTACAAACTGAGACGTCTGTAGTAGCAGTAAAAAAATTTTTCTCGTTGAGATATATATCTTGTATATCCCTTTGAAAATGATTCTTTAAAACTGATATATTTAAGAATCAAAAACACGTTAATTTATCAATGTATAATTTATTTCATATATTTGGATAATCATTTAATTAAAATTGCATACATAAACACACTAGTTGATAAGAATACATGCACAGTTACGTACATAGCTGATCCCACACAAGTAAGTCAACATGTGTAAGATCACACTCTGTAAGGTCAGAAAATTGTGAAAATCAATAGTAAAAATGAATTTCTACAGCTTTTTACAAATGGCATTGAAATTGATTAATTGGTTAATTATATCATATAATTATATAATCACATATATATATTCTATAGTTATATAATCATATTTAAATAATATAATAATATACATGTATTAATAATTATATACATGTATTAATAATTATATGCATAGTTATTGAAATTGATTCATTATTTTTAGCTCCTAGCCATAGAGAGAAATCGAAGCTGTTGGTGTGTGGTCCATTAATAAAAAAGTTATTTTCATAAGAAATGTGTGTGATCAGTTAAATGCGTAACTGCAAAAATACACACAATGTTCTAGACACTCTAGTGTAGGAAAACACATATAAAAATATATACAATGTTCATTCGCATATTGTACCCTGCATGTAACATTGGTATTGCTTATTTATCATTTTGAAGTACTGTAATACGTCATATGCCTCGTCCATTTTACCCGTTTTGGGGATTGAGAAAAACGTATCTAATTTTGAGATACTTTACTACGCTTGATACTCTCTCTCGACTTCATTTGTAACATGTTATGGCAATAGATTAGAAAGTTTTGTCATTTTTGGCTGACTTTAACAGTATCGTTTTACTTTCCCTGAATTGAGAGCATTGAATATCTATTATCTCGGCAGGATTTAATATTGTTGCTTAGAAGTAAAACAGTTTAAAAGTCCTTAAACGTTTATATAATCGCAGTTTGTTCATTTCGTGTCTAAGTGTCATTTTACCATAGCATGCAAGATGTTTATAAGAATATTTTGAATATCAGCGTGTTAAGTATTGATAAGATCAGAAGCAATGACATGAACGTCTGTTCACAGCCGCTGGATTTGAACAACTCTTCATGCGTAAGTAACCAATCGTTCATTACTCGTCCGTAGGTTGCGATCCATTTAACATTTCTCATCGACTGTATCAGTACCTCCTTGACGATGTTGTCGGGGGTTCTAAACGCGACTACGAATCTGGACAGCTGCAAAAATAGAAACAATTATAAAACACATGATAACCAGTACATACCTCCAAAATGTACGTGCGGACTAAAATTATGAAACATTACACACTCATTGGGGGTAACAAATACGTAACACGGAAAGATAACATTCCAAACATAAATGTAGAATAATAATTATTTCGATTATGCAGAGTGAATCAGCTAAGTACACCACCTAAACAACTTGTAAATTATTTGGTATATGAACAAATGGTTGAAACGAAAGTAGCATAGCACGTAATAATTCATTTTTCCTGTCTCGTTTTTTATGAACATTAAACGTCATTAATCATTACTTGCATTAAAAATCATTCACAGAGTATCTGTGTAACTATTAGTTTTAGTGTACACTGTTTTGTTTTGAGCTTTATATCTCGATAAAACAGCGAAACAGAAAGAAAATTAATTGTTCCATGGTACACTACTAGTGAAACCGTATCGTTTCAATCATTTCTTCGTATATCAAATGATTGGCAAGTAAGTTAATTGGCACTCTTGTTACCTAAATCACCCTCAGAAAATAAGTATTGTACGTTTATGTTTGGAGTGTTACCTCTGTGTATTCGTTTTTATTCCAACCAATCTAGGAGAAGTTACATTTAAAAATCTTTGGGTAATGATATACCAGCGAAAACGATAGAACAAAAAAAAACATTTGATCACAGTACCCTGAGAAAGTCATCATTATTCGTTATTGCGGTTGCAAGAGCCATTACAACGACAGCTATTTGATCATGAAAATCATGCCTGAAACAATAAAATGAGTATCGTATCAATCAGTTGATGCACGCCGATATTACGTCCCTATTTTCGACTTACATATTTACAATCTTCATGATCTCAATATCAAGTATGTACTGAACAATCTGAACGCCTGATACATTAGTATTAGCTATGACAGCTTTGGCCGCATTTACGAATCTTATATTTCCATGTGTACGACCGGCGTAGATCAGAAATTTACGTAGAATCGTGCGGTTATTGGAGCAACCCAGAACTTCGAGCGGACTGGTTAACCCGTCTTTATCGAATGTTCCTTGTAACAGTTTCTTCAGAACTTTATCCCATACCTCCTCGCTAGCTGTCCTTAGTCCAGTGCAAAGGATAGTGGTCTTCAAATCTGGATTGAGACTGCAACACATCATTGTATTGTAACATGATATTTGGTCCCCTCAGGGTTTCAAATTCATTTACCAATCCCCCTCTTTTCCACTCTCACCATCGCCTTTTCAGCGGGACCTACTGTTTATGGTGGGTTCCGAACCACCTATTGCCAACAACACGTGAAAAACACCTCGGGTGGGTCACTTTCCGGTTTTTTACCAGACGGTCACCCATCCTAGTGCCGTTCACGTTCCGCATTGCTTAACTTCGGTGATCTAACGAGAACCGGTGCTTTCAACGTGACTACGGTTGTTGACTGCAAAACATCATTGATATTCTCGTTTTCTGATTGGGCTAGACTCGTTTCCAGGATTGCAAGGGTGTGGGATGCGCCTTCTGATTACTCGCTAATGCAAAGATGGGGTTCTTGACTAGTGAAAAGCTCTCGATAAAAGATTGATATAGTCTGCGATCGCCATCAAAAGTCCTATTTTTATGTTTACGAGACATAATTTTTTGAGGGTAATCGAGTCATGGACTGATCTTTTATAGAACTATTTTGACTAATGAAAAATCCCATCTTTGCATTATCTCAAAGAAAGGGACTATCATCGTACGTTTTTGACAATAGGTTTACGGAGGTCTAGGAATACCTATTTGACATTATTTTATATGTGTCCATCCAAAATTTTTACCGTTTTTACAATAGAGTATACCCCAAGAAATAAATTTGGTAATTAATTCTTCAGGGAAGCATCTTAATAATCGCAAATTAAGAATACTGGAACTTATCATTTTGACGGGACCCATAAACCTAGTGCTAAAGAGAGGTGGTCCCGTTTACCAGAATGAAGATGATCTTGAGTTGTCTAACAAAATTATTATAAAAATAAATATTTTCATGGCACCGTGTGAGCCCCATTAAACAATAGAACTGTGTCCAAGACATCGTTTAGATGTAGAAGTTTATGGCGACAAAATTTAATTAAAATTATAGTACGGATGATGCGTCTACTTTTTCATCGAAACTTACCGATGGTTTGGATCATTGAGCCATGCATTGAATTCTTTATGAGCCTCATCCACGCATTCTTTAACATCCGCTAGGCAAGCCCATTCCATCGCCTTCGCTTTTAGAAGTTTCGTGGGGTGATCGTCTGTCGGCGAAGCCACATACGTCACATTATTCGTCAGACTATGCATTATGTACCTGATGTAATGCTGAAAAGATTTATAAAACATATTGATCTGGGGTCGAAATAACCAAATAAAAGATATTATTATAGGACAGAGGGACCGATTTGGTAAACCATGAATCTAATTGGAAGGTTTATATTCATCAACAAAAATGCTTCGTTATCTGAGAAAGCAGAAGAAATGAAATGTAAATGTTATATGTTATTATATGTTGATTTTATTAACCGCTGCATAGTGTATCATATGTGATACAGTTAACAAATCTGGAATATAATAAACTGAGAATGTGTTTTCTTACTATGTTTATTTCTCTAAAAATATTCTTTGAATTTTTTTAGATATTTTTCCCTTCAATAAAACACAAAAACTGAACTTCTTTCAATTTTTTCATCCCAAAAATGAAAAAATCACGCAATGCAGGGTTAATTGAAGCATTCGACGGATCATTTTTATCATAAATTACCATTATGTATCTCAGGTTCAATGTTTTGGCAAGAAAGTAATTTCGGTATTTTAACTGTATAATTATTTAACAGCAAGTATTCGTACCTTAAAAATACCATAATGCTTCGAGGGGAAGATCTTTTGGCGCAAAAACTCCAGATTTTGAAAGGTAGTGATCCACGGAATGTGATCTATTTCATGATGCAAATACAAGGTGAGGGACATCGCAGTCTCGTACTTGGTGTGGTTGGTGCGAGCCATTGCCAAAGCGTCGTCGATCAGTTGAGCACGGTTCACGGGATGTATGCGATGCATGTTACCACTCTTCAGGTACTGTATCAACTTCTGCCATATCTCATCATCATAATTTACACGGTAGTAACCTGGAATATAACGAGTCAACAAATTTTAACATTGTACCTACAGGAAGCCATGTAATTGGATTTTCGATCATTTTTCTGTGCAAAAGAACGCAAAGAAATATTCTTTTTCGTTGCATCTTACTAAAAACTAGTAGATCACGTTATTGAGGGTGACTTGTTAGTTCTCAATGAAAATTGCTGTTGCTATTGGAGGTTCCATTAATAAGTGTTTAGCCTTGTACCATAAATTGTTCAATTCTTTGTATATTCGAAATTATGCAATAAACACCGGTCGCTAATGTGTCAAGACTGTTTTTTTTTGCTGGAGGTAGACCGTGCTCTTCGTAGTCTGAATCGAATTTCCGCTGACAGTGATAATGTACATACAATGACATACGTAATTGTTTAATTATGCGTTCCTCGTGTCAATTGGACACATTTCATTGACGTAGTCTAATAATCCCGATTTAATTAATTTTTACATTGCTCGTACCTGTTTGTTGCTTATTCAGAAGAATCCAATCCACCTGCGGTAGAGAAATAATTGGATTCCTAATTTTCGGTTTCATCCAATGGGTTACCGAAGTATCCGTGAAATTCAAATCATGGTTCGTTGTGAACGTAATGGGTATCCACCACCTCCTCCCTTCATCAGTATCGTAATATAAAAATTGTTCTTGACTTAACGTGTAGTGTCCGGGGAAGACCTTTCTCACGGTCACCATGGGGTATCCCGGTTGTATAATCCAACCCCGAACAATTTCCGTGAGGGCTACACCGTCCCATGTCTTATTTTCTCCAGCAGCATTTTGTAAGTGCCTGATCAGATTATTGGAATCGGCGACATTGAATGAACTGCAAATATTATTAGCATATGTAACTGAATTCGAATGATTTCTTTATGAAACTCTATCCAACATATTCGTGACACTTTTCTGAGTGAAATGATACATATAATTAGAGATATGAGAAATGAGTAATATAATATGTTTAGTATTTTCTAGTACATTGTATCATATTATGTTTCAATTAGTTATAGTATATTCTCGTATATTATGGATTATGATATAGTATACTTCAGTGCATTCCAGAGCATTACAGTATATTCCACATTATAGATTACTCTAGTATAAACTGTCCTATACTAGAATGAAATTTAATTCCTTATTAGAGTATAACACATTACATTTTAGAAAAATATATAAAAAGTTAGTATAATATAATATAATAAAATATGTTACAATACAGTATAATACAATATAATATACTACATTATACGAAAATATACTAGAATATAGTATAATATAATTGTTAATTGAAAGTACAAATACGATCCGAATTACATCGCGTTCAGAGTTCATTTTTATTAGATTAGTTAATTTATTAATAATGCTTATGATACTTACTTGTTACGCAAATAAGTTTTCAAGCCATTGTGGAAGACCTTTTCTGTTAAAACGTGGGACAACATTCGTAGAACGCTACCAGCTGAAAATATGCGATGAACAAATTTTTTTAATTTTCTGGATTCTTACTTTCTAGGCGTTGTCGTTTAGAGTATACAGCATATTTGCATATAACGTCTATCTTCGTCGCAAGCTTTTTTTGTCAAATTTGAACAAATCCGAAACGGTATTCCGAAAAGTGTTCTGAAGCAGTGGTTCGACAAACGCAGGGCTCTGCGTTTGGACTGCTTCGGAAGCAGTGGGTGAAAAAACGCTTGCGTTTTGGTCTGATGCAACATTCAGAAGTCTCGAAGCAAAAAATACAAACGCAATTGTGTGCGCTGCACAGTGGGGTATCTGGCCCAAATCGTGGACAAAATCAAAGAACTTTCGATAGAAATGACATAGAGGACTGAAATTTTTTTTACATACAGCTGAAACTTAAAAATAAGGAGATTATGGTACGAATGTTTTTTTACCTCGAAAAAATTCGTCAAATTTGCGCAATTTCGAGAAAATTGTGGTTTTTTCAATAGCACACCTAGAAATTTTTTTTTAACATGCTATACATCATTTCCTGTAGATATTTTCCTGCTGAATTAAAATCTGGCCTCAAAATTTTTCTACGACTTCTGGTTTTTTCAAAAAATCCAATTATAGTTAAACAGTTAAACTTTTATTTTTTCAAGGTTAAAAACATTCGTACCATAATCTCCCTATTTTTCCCATATACAGTGAAGTTTCAGCTGTATGTAAAAAAAATTTCAGCCCTCTATCTCATTTCTATCGAAAGTTCTTTGATTTTGTCCACGATTTGGGCCAAATACCCCACTGTACGCCGTACACATATCGTAACTCGATCGACTCAGGTGTTTCAGTTTGGGCGAAGCTCTTTCGCTTTATTCGCCAGCGAAAAACAAGGGAAAAAAATACTAAATTGCATCATAGGAACGCAAACTTGTGCATCCAGAGGCTCAGCAGAGTCTACAACGAATGGAGTATGGATCGCAATAAGCTGCGTCCAGACGCGCAAAGGAGATCGGGCCGTATGTAAGATTATCGTTATTAATGCTTTTACCTTTATAATACGAGATAATGTCAAATATGCCGGCAATGTCGTTCGGGTGTTCTACATTGATGTTCAAGGGATGTGCGGTCCTCCCGTCGTGGAGGAACGCGCCCCATTGCATGGACTCCACAGGAAACAAATCCATGTAACGCCATGTTGGGTTTACCTGAAAGCGAATATAGTTATGGTCCGGTTCATTGTCCTGTTTTCTTTACATTCACTTATTTTTATACATACAGTAAAGTATCCATAAGAGTCTTAAAAGTGTAGCCTTTAAAAGTCCCGAAGCTATCCCCACTACTGCGGGGTGTACCCCCTTGAGGGGCCATGAAACTCGAGATGCCTCGGTCGCCGAGAAGTATGACATCACGCGGCTCGGGTGTCTCGGGGAGACCGTCTAATCCAAATTGCCAACTTCCTTATTCTTCATTATTTTTTGATCGAACTTTCACCAACATATTCCTGGAATTTTTCTAATGCAAAATCATACCAAACATGATATAATTCCGATAATATTTACTTGAGTAAGGACAATAAAGAAACTTTAATTGTCCTTACTCAAGTAAATATTATCGGAATTATATCATGTTTGGTATGATTTTGCATTAGAAAAATTCCAGGAATATGTTGGTGAAAGTTCCATCAAAAAATAATGAAAAATAAGGAAGTTAGCAATTTGGATTAGCTATGTTTACATTTCTCGGCGACGGACGCCTCTCGAGCTCGGCTGTCCTTTTCTATGTTCGGCAACATTCAAAGAATAGTGACTGTAGTGCATAAATGTCCCTCGGCAGACCCGTGCTCGGGACTTATATGGATAATTTACTGTACTACTCATCTATAAGAAAAGTGACAACTCTAAATATATTTAAAAAAATATAATAATAAATATACAAATATATAAATTGTGGTGTTCTTTATAACTAACGTATATGATAATTAACCCATTATCTAACAATAAATTATTTTACATTTCTAAATCGGTAATATACAACAAAAATAATTAGAAATTTTAGGTAATTTTTATATGGTTCTCCAGTGAAGTTTCCTTCTTTTGGCTTATGTCACTTTTTTATGAATGAACCATTAATACACATTGTACTTACTTTATCCGTGATGTAGTACTGAAAGTAATTGGCGAATCCCTCGTTCAGCCAAACGAACTCCCACCATTTTGGGCTGACCAAATTCCCAAACCATTGGTGTGAAAATTCATGGGATATGGTTGCTACTATATTATCTTTATCCCTACTCGTGGAGACGCCCTCCTCGTACAAAAGGTAATCTTCCCTTTAACGTACATAAACAAACCAAATAATTTAAAGACATTCAATGCACCTTTACAAAATGTTTCAGCGAATAGTCCTTTTGCATATCGAAAATAATTTGTTCTACACACAGGTGACAAAGAAAACGGTGTAAACCTCTTCGATAGTGGAGGCCGGGTCTATTTGACTTAGAATATTAATATTGTCATTCAATTATTTAATTTTCTGGCGACAGAACTGTACGATTAAAATGTTATATTAGGAACAGGCAAACAACATTAGTTTTTATAGTTGATATCATATGAAGGAAAATGTGATGAGAAGTATGCGTCACAAAAAATGAATGTTTCCATAAATTACTGACAATTTCAGATTTTTTTTAACTTAAATGGTAGTTCGAAGTGTTAATAATAAAACGAAAAAATGCGAATGTGAATACTCGAAATTGATAATTGTGAGGTGGCAAATAAGTTCCTATCCCCTTTTTTTCTACGTTCTTAATTTGTGACAGAATTCAAATGTCTTTCTCATTTTTGTGCCATCTGAAAGAGCGTTCTTTTAGTTATAAGAAAAATCGTCATGAGCGCTCCAAGAGTTTCCAGTTCTATGGCACAATTTCAAGTAGTATGGCGTACGAGAAACACCATTTGCGTCACTGCTTAATCTTTGCATTCCAGCTTAGAAAATCAGCTGTTGAATCTACTGAAATGATTTGTGCGGCACACGGAGAGAACGCCTCTATCTTACAGGAAATGCAGAAAGTGGTGCCAAAGATTTCAAGTTGGAAATTTTCATTTGGAAGACGACGATCGTTCAGGTGCACCGCGAAAGTTCGATGACGGTGATTTAGAGGAATTGCTTAAAGAAAATCCGACCCATATGCAAGAAGAATTGGCAGATAGATTGGGAGTCACTAGACTCCCTGGAAAAAAAGGGGAAAGAACTTATTTGTACACCTAATATTTCTCTATTTACAAGTTCCACACGATGATACGTATTGTCAGTGAAAAACATGCTTGATTAAAAACGGACAGAGAAGACGTCAGGATGCAAGAAATGATTACCTATACGTGCAAATGCCCCAGTTCTCCATAGCACTTGGAATGAAGTCTTTGATGGTGACTTGGTCCATCTTCGGATTGATTTTGAAGTATGGAATTTCAGTGTACTCTTCCATCAATTTCATCGCTTTCACGCTGAAGTTATACGCTAATTCCGTCTTATGTACGGAGTCTGGTTTCGTGAAAATTTTGAATCTGTTGTCGCTATGACTTTTGTAAGCGTAATCGGAGATAACGAACGCCACCAGGTAAGTAGACATCGGCATGGTACGTTGGAATTTCGTTGTAATAGAGAGGTCAGGATAGTACGTCCTGTTATATTCCGGCATATTCGAAATCACGGCCGTATAGTTACTCGAATGTCTGATTGAAATATTGAAAACTGCTTTATATTGCGGTTCGTCCCAGCAAGGAAACGCAAGCCGCGCGCCGGTTGGCTCGAAGTGTGTAGTGGCTATCCACCTGTAACATTTCGAAAGTTCCTTGATGATTCCAATGGTTCTCTCTGTAGAATGAATCGAACATTTTCCAAGTTTCCATTCGAAATAACGTCGGCAGATCGTAAACAAATGTGCACACTTGACCGCAGTCATATTCGGATATACGTGAAAGAGTAAATGTGTTTTCACTTATTTTGTTTAGGATGAGACACGAGATATTCAATCGACGATTTAGTAGAACCTCCATTATGAGAACCCTATATTCTAAAACAGTTCAATCTAAAACGATTCACACAACAGAATTCATTGTTCAAGTAACGATTCAATCTTTTACCATAGCTAGATATTTAAAAAAAAGGTTAATTCTTCTCGATCGCAAATTTAGATAATTAAAATTTTAAATGTTATCGACGCCAGGTTCGATCATTTTCAGAAAAACAACAAATGTGCAATTATTACATGTTTCTAACGTTTCGATCCCGATGTGGATCTTTTTCAAAGAATCATTATTGCGTCTGAAAAATATTTTGAATGAATGACAATGTAAGAGCTTGTAAAATAAACGGAAACCACATGTGGTTTTTTGGGATTTTTCAGACGCAATAATGATTCTTTGAAAAAGATCCACATGGGGATCGAAACGTTAGAAACATGTAATAATTGCACATTTGTTGTTTTTCTGAAAATGATCGAACCTGGCGCCGATAACATTTAAAATTTTAATTAGCTAGATATTTATTCGATTATTCGAATACTCAACGTTAACTCGAACATTATTTAAATCAGAAAAATGTTACGGTTATATTGTTAGAAGTTTCATAAAATAATCATTCGATCAATATTGTTTTATAATTGGTAATAATTGATTGACTCGTCGACAGTTAAACATGGATGATGTTCAGCTAAATCAGCATTTCATTATATTTATTTATTAATGTACGAACATTGCAGGATTATCACTATAAAGGTATCGCAATCTTACTTGGTTTCGTTGCCAGTGACATATCTGCTCCTATAAAAGCCGCGTTTCGAATCCGTCAATATACCTTCGTACTCAATCGTAACACTGTGAGTACGGTCTGGCTCGAGATCTTCTTCGCAATATATGGTCAGCATCTGGGCGTCATGATCGGTAATCCAATTCCTTACCGGCTCTCCGTTTATCTCAATTGTGTCTATGATTAAATCTCTTTGATTTATCACTATCACTGAAGATGTGATCGTCATATTGAAATCAATGGTTACGGATCCAAAGAAATGCTTCTCCATGATATCTGGTTCCAAGTGGATTACATAGGAAAGGGGAAAGCTATTGTTCTGAAGTCTGTATACTGCATCAGTGCTGGTCCAGCTGATCGACGACAGCACGAGCACTGACAACACTGTGAAGGCTGTCATCTTGAACCACTTTGCTGCCGAAGCCCTATTCAACGGAAGGTCCTCCTACGATGATCCTGTCTTGACAAAAGGCATGTGTTAGGTCTTTCGTAGGAATCGCGATACTCGTGCGAATCCTCCGTTAAAACTGTCGATTAATTTATTCAGAATTGGTCGTTAAGTGAAGTGAAAATTTATA
Source organism: Lasioglossum morio (assembly GCA_916610235.2). Lineage (NCBI taxonomy): Eukaryota > Metazoa > Arthropoda > Insecta > Hymenoptera > Halictidae > Lasioglossum > Lasioglossum morio. The sequence continues at coordinate 11,553,422 of OU744330.1, read as the reverse complement.
TTCATTTCTCTAAAATTTCTGATTAACTATTATATCGAGGACATATGAAGGACACCAAAATTTTACGCAGTATTCGATACTCTACCCCATCGATTCATGATACAAAAAGTAGTTCTTTCTATTTAAAATAATCGAAGTAAAATGTGTTTACATCACAATATTTCTCTCTATATACCATACAACTTTTGTATGTACCACTTTTTCGTATTGAAACTGCGTGCACAAATCGAGGTTGAGCAATCAAAGAGGCAGTTAAGTCATAGAGATTCGTAGTGACGATTTTCTTTATTTTCTACGTAGCCGTCATAAAGTTACTAGACAGCGGATCTTTATTCAAAATAAAAATTTCCTATCTGAATTGCAACAACTGAAATTTATTTTCTTTCTTGATATGGTTAACAGGTTGGAAACAATATAACAGTATTTTTAAATTCTTCTAATGTTTTCACTGTTTTCAATTAGACCTACTCATTTTTGTTATAAATGCATAAAATACACTGTCTAATAATCACTATCGCGAGTTCACACAACGGCAAAATTCGGATTTCTCCATCGAGCTCTCACTTAGAAATTTTTGTGCTCCTTAACCGATTTCGACTAAACTTCGTCGAACTTCGGTCGTGCAAGTGTCCCAACATTATTTGGATTCACTACATTAACGAAATATATTTTAATATTTTACATAATTACGATACAATCATATAATATTTACATAGACAAGAGTTATCTTTATACTGAATCTCCCGCTATACTGTATAGCATTCAAACAAAAAATATTGAGAACACTAATGCCGAATATCTTCACACGTTATATCTCTCCGTGGATGTGCCACACACACATACACACACGCGCGAACACACACACAACACAACACACACATTCGCGTGGGATAGTAGTTCTTGTTAAAACATCTTTGCGATTATTTAACATGCTCGCATTCAGGAACCGTTTCTTGCCATTAATTATGTTCGCGTACCTAGAGAGATAGGAGTAAACAGACCTTGTATCGAAGAAGTGGAAAAAAAGAGAGTCCTTTTGGCTGATCGCGTCGGATCCCTAATCAGCACTGCCTCAATTTTGAAAATCTTCCTCTCAATACGACGATGATTTATTCAAATTGAATTTCGCGATCTCGATAACATACCTCGCCAAACGAAGAGTTCCTATATGTACACGTTTAATCGTATTAATGGAATCTGTTTTCGTTGATCTGTGCTGTTAGATGTGCCAGTGGGCAACTGATAGCGGTCGAACAATTTTGCAACATTCCCTTCATCTTTCAAATAGGCCGTTTACATGCTAGGAAACGTCGGTATTGTATGGTGTGTGTTTATAAATATCGATGGAACGATGTTGTGCTGTAAAACCGTTATTCTTTGATTCCTACCTGCCACGATCGATTTCAAATTAATTTCACACAACATGTCACATCAAATTACCGTGCTGTTTGCGGGAAGGTGGACGTTTTTCCTCGAATCTTGTGTCTGATGGACAGTGGAGTATTTGCAGGAACAGAGTGGCCAATCTTTTTTAAATTGTATTCGAAAAGATGAACAGCTTTATTAAAAAGGTCAACTTTTTTCACAGTTTCTCTGGGTGTCCTCGAAGATATACACGCAAGGATTTGATTAATTTGTAAAATTGATTCAGTTATAAGTAGACTGCGGACGTTCATGTAATTTTTAATTTTTGTAGGCGTATTATAAGAAAGTGGAATCATGTAAAATCTTATTTTCAGTGGTAGGAGTCTTTGTTGTCCTATAATAAATGAAAAGGAATAACATTTGTTCGTTTGGCAGCTCGTATTCGACAAAATCGAGTTTAAGGTTCCGCCAGGTTCGCGTGCCTTAGTATATGCACAAAGTAGAATTGGTTGATCATGGTCAGACGCGACAGACGATTCCTATACATTAGCACGTATAATCGTTGCATTGTCAAACTTGATTTTCTCGAAAACGATGCGTCAAACGAAAAAATGTTATTCCCTTATATCGACTTATTTTCACATGTAGTATCATCCCTTGCTCGGCTGCCCCACCCGTCCGGTCACACCCTGTATTTAATAACCAAAAACACATTACTTTATCAATGTATAATTTATTTCATATATATTTGGATAAACATTTAATTTAGTTTGCATACATAAATACACTAGTTGATAAGAATACATATACAGTTACGCACATAACTGATTGCACATAAGTGAGGTCAACTCTGTATGATTAGAAGATTGTGAAAAACAATAGCAAACATTGATTTTTACAACTTTTTTAAGTGTAAAGTATATACATTCTGAAAATTTCATTGAAATTGATTAATTTGTGGTTAATTATTTATATATTTTATAATTATATAATCATATATATTTTATAATTATATAATCATATATAATTAATATAATTATATATACACGTATTAATAATTGTATGTAGAATTATTGAAATTGATAACTATTTTTTTTTACTTCTAGCCTTACAGAGATATTGAAGTCCTTTGAGTGTGTTCCATTCATACAAAAGTAATTTTAATAAAAAGTGTGAGTGTCACGTCCATTCATAAAAAAGTCATTCTCAAACAAAGTGTGTGACGTCCATTTATAAAAAAATCATCCTCATAAAAAGTGTGTGTGTGACGTCCATTCATAAGAAAGTCATTGCGATAAAAAGTGTCTGTGCGGTCCATTCATAAAATAGTCATTCAGATAAAAAGTGTGTGTAATCAGTTATGTGCGTAACTCAAAAATACAAACAATGTTCTAAACATACTAGTTGATTAGAATACATATACAGTTACACACATAACTGATCACACATAAGTAAAGTCAACTCTGTAAGATCACACTCTGTAAGGTTAGAAGATTGTAAGAAACAATAGTAAAAATTTATTTTTAAAACTTTCTTAACTGCTAAGTATATACATTCTGAAAATTTCTTTCAAATTGATTAATTGGTCAATTATATATATATATATACTTTATAATTATATTATACAATTATATAATCATATATATACTCCACAATTATATAATCATATATAATTAATACAACTATAAATATATACGTACTAATAATTATATGTACAATTATTAAAATTGATTAATTTTTTTTACTTCTAGCCTTACAGAGAAATTGAAGTCGTTTGTTTGTGGTCAATTCATAAAAAAAGTCATTCTAATCAAAAGTATGTGTGTGTGGTCCATTCATAAAAAAAGTCATTCCGATAAAAAATGTTTGTGTGGCCCATCCATAAGAAAGTTATTCTAGTAAAAAGTGTGTGGGCGGTCCATTCATAAAGCAGTTATCCTGGTAAAAAGTCTCTGTGTGGTCGATTCATAAAAAAGTCATACTATTAATAAGTGTGTGCGATGAGTTATGTGCCTAATTGCAAAAATACAAACAATGTTCTAAACATACTAGTTGATAAAATTACATATAAATATATATACAATGTTCATTCGCATATTACATCCTGCATGTAATATTGCTATTGCTTATTTACTATTTTGAAGTTCTGTAATATCTCATCTGTCTCGTCTATTTTATCCGTTTTGGAGATTGAGAAAATCGCGTCTCTTTTTCAGATATTTTACTACACTTGATACTCTCTCTCTCCTCGACGTTATTTGTAACATATTATTTATAGCAATAAATTAAAGAGATGCACAGTTTTGCTATATTTGGAACAGTCTCGACTTACTTTCACTCCATTGAAAGCATTGAATGTCTATTATTTCGGCAGGATGTAATATTGGTGCTTATAAATAAAATAGTTTAGAAGTACTTAAACTAAGTGGCATTTTGCCGTAGTCTACAAGAAGTTTATAAGAACATTTTAAATAGCATCGTGTTGAATATTGAAAAGATCAGAAGGAACCACACGAACGTCTTTTTACAGCCGCTGGAGTTGAACAACTCTTCATGTTTAAGTAACCATTCATCGAGTATTTTTCCGAGCGTTTCGAGCCGGTCAATATTTCTCATCGACTGTGACACTATTCTCTTCACGACGAAGTCTTCGGTTTTAAACGTGACAATGAATTTGGTCAGCTGCGAAAAAAAAAACAATTAGAAAACGAATTAAAACAAGTACCTCCAAAATGTACGTACGGACTAAAATTAAGAAACATTATATGTTGGTTTGGGTAACAAATACATAACACGGAAAGATAACATTCCAAACATAAATGTGGAATAAGATTTATTACGATTATGCAGAATGATTCAGCTAAGTGTGCCACCAAAACAACTTGTAAATTATTTGGTATATGAACAAATGGTTAAAACGAAAGTAGTAGATCACGTAATAATTCATTTTTCTCTGTCTCGTTTTTTATGAACATATAAAAGTCATTGATTATGACTTGCATTAAAAATCATTTATAGAATATCTGAGTTGACTATTTAAAAAACTCTAGTAGCGGCGTAGCAGTGAAAATGATAGAACAAAAACATTTGGTCACCGTACCTTCAGGAACTCTTCAGTATTCGTTATATAAGATGACATAGATAATGCAGTGCTTGTTATGTGATAATCAAAATCATTCCTGAAACAATAAAATGAGTATCGTATCAACTCGTATTCAACCCCAATTGAAGGACACCGATATCGGGTCCCTTTTTCTTACTTACATATCCTTAATCTTGTCGAGGTCATTATCAAATATGTTCTGAATAATCTCAACGCCTACTACATCAGTATTAGCTAAGACAGCTCTGGCAGCAGTTGCGAATCTTATATTCCCGTCATTTTGTCCGGAGTAGATCAGAAACTTGTGGAGAATCTTGAGGTTATTGGAACAACCCAGAACATCGAGCGGATTGAAAATCCCGTCTCTTTCGAATTGCTCTTCTGACATCTTATTTAGAACTTCATCCCACACCGCCTCGCTAGCGGTCCTTAGCCCAGTGCAAATAATAGTGTGCTTCAGACCTGGGTCGAGACTGTAACACATTATCGATATTCTTGTTTTCTTAATGGGGTAGAGTCGTTTCGAGGATTGCAAGGGTGCGGGATACGCTTTCTGATTTCCCGATACAGCAAAGATGGGATTTTTCTAGGCCGCGATCGCCCTCAAAAGTCCTATTTTTACGTTTACCAAACGAAATTTGCATAAATCGGTATCATGCACCTGTCGCAGTTTTATGAAAATAGATACATGCGCAGCTGTGTGTTTCCGAGTAATGCAAATTACACTACTGAATACTGCAAACCACACCTCGTAAACGTAAAAATAGCAGTTTTAAGAGCGATCTTGGCCTAGATTGGTCTTCTATCGAGCGCTTTTGATTACTGAAAAAATCCATCTTTGCATTATCGCAAAGAAAGGAACTATGCAAGAAGGAACCATCATCGTACGTGTTTAACACTAGGTTTGTGGAGGTGTTCGAATAACTAATTCACATTATTTTGTAAACAAAACAAGAATGTGTCTATGCAAATTTTTGGTCATTATTCCCATAGTATATACCCCAAGAAATAACTTTGGTAAATAATTCCTCAGGAAAGCACCATTAGAATCTTAATAATGGCAAATTAATGATACTAGAACCTATCATTTTGACGGTACCCGTAGACCTAGTGCTAAAGAAAGGTGGTCCAGTTTACCAGAACGAAAGTGAGCTTGAGAACTCTAACAAAAATACTATAAAACCAAATATTTTCATAAACCGTAGAACTGTGTCCAAGACAAAATTCAATTAAAATTATAACATATGTGGATGATCAAAACTTACTAATGCTTTCGATTTTTGAGCCATGCATTGAATTCTTTATTAGCCACATCCAGACATTCTTTAACTTCCGCTTGGCAAGCCAATTTTATCGCGCTGTCTTTGAGAACTTTCGTGGGGTAATCGTCGTTCGGCGAAGCCACATACGTCACATTCTTCGTCAGGCCCTGCATTATGTACCCGATGTATTTCTGAAAAGATTTATAAAACATATTGCTTTGGGGTCGAAATAACCATATGAACAATGTTATTACCGGAGAGAGGAACCAATTTGGAAAACCACGTTTCACACGATTGCACTATTTTTTGCAAGCAATCTTGTGGTGGCAGAAATTATTTTTCATCTGCATTATTTTTTTCAGAAACGAAAGTGACCTACAATTTTTTAATTTAAATGCTACGTATTTTTTAATATCATATGTAAGCACGTGTCAAAATAAATTCACTGGTATACGAAACATTAATCTTGAAGGTCATGCAAGGTCACTAATGAAAGAAGCGTTTTGTAATTCTTATGAGTTCACCTTATTAAGATCATTAAAGAAACAGTGAAGATCATTAAATACGTAAAACACGAAATTATGGAGACATTGTTAAAAGGAATTGAGAATATTGTAACACATTATTCTCGCTTGTATTAAAATTATCTAAAGAAGAAATTGACTTGTAAGTGTTTATGTTGCAGAATGATCCGTCGGCTTAACAAGAAACAGTGAAGATCATTAAATACGTGAAACATAAAATTGTGGAGACATTAAAAGGAAACATTAAAAGGAATGTAATTAAACGTTTTCTATTTTTTAACAACAAAAATGCTTCGTCATGTGAGGAAGCTGAAGAAGAGGAACATAAAAGTTATATTTGGTATTGTAGTTATTTATTGAAGCACTCTAATTGTATAATTAAAAGTTCTTTATTTAATAACAAAAATCTTTCGTTATCTGAGAAAGCAGAAGAAATGAAATGTAAAAGTTATATTTGGTATTGAATTTAGTAATTTCAGCTTTCGATGCATCATCAATTATGTCTCAAGTTGAAGCGTTCCGGACTTTATTTTTACGAAAGCTTAACATAAGGAATCTAAGGTTCAAGAGTTTTGCGTTGACAAAAAAGTAAATTCGGTATTTTAAGGTGAAATAACGTCTAATTCTTTTTATTCAAGCAATGAACTTTAATCAATAAGATAATTTCCGTTTATTCGATGATCTATTGCCGACAAGAATAAATAAAGAAATATTTCATTGAATAAAGATCATTGCTTGAAGAAAGAAATTCGGTTTCTTTCACCTAAAAATACCGAAATTACTTTCTTGCCAACCCAATACTTTGTAGACGATAAAATTCATCACGGCACAATGTTACAGTGCTGGTTCCCCCACTATCAACTTTTTTATATTGCCCCTATCATGCTTTACCTCGCGTGACTGCGAGAATATGGCTACAAAATGTTCCCAATCCCCTGCTAGGGGGTTGCGAGCCGCATGTTGGCCAGGTTTGATCTACGCGTATTCTTACCTTAAAGATTTTAAATTGCCTGGAGGGGGCGGTATAGGTCAGCAACATATTCAGATTTTGAAAGGTAGTCATCCACGGAATATAATCTACTTCACGATTCAGGTACAACGTGAGGGACAGCGCACTATCATACTTGGTGTAGTTGAGGCGAGCCATTGTCAAAGCGTCGTCTATCAGTTGAGCTCGGTTCACCGGATGTATCCGATGCATGTTACCACTCCTTAGGTACTCTGTCAACTTCTGCCATATCTCATCATCATAATTTACACGGTAGTAACCTGCGATATAACAAGTGAACAAAAATTTTTAACACTTCACCTACCTTCTATGCCTATTAATAGGATTTTTAATAATTGTCCTGTAGCAACAAAAAGCATAGAAATTTTCTTTTACATTGCAATCCTAAATAAACTATTAGATCACGTTATTGAGGACGACTTGTCAGTTCCATTAAAAACTGTTTCGCCATGTAACACAAATTTTCGAAAATTATACAATAATCACCGATCGGTAATGTATTAAGAATATTGTTTTTTCTAGCTGCTGGAAGCAGACAGTGCTCTTCATGATATCAGTCAAATTTCCGCTGGCAGTAACAATGGACATACAATGTCACGCGTAATTGTTTAACCCTCGTTCGTTCCTCGTGTCAAATTGACACATTTTATTGGTGCAGTCTAATGAACCCGACATAATTACTTTTTTTACACTGCTCGTACCTGTTTGTTGCTTATTCAAAAGAATCCAATCCGTCTCCGGTTCCAAAATCGTTGAATGATTGACTTTCGGATTCATCCAATGGGTTGGCAAAGTGTCCGTGAAATTCAGGCTATGATTCGTTGCGTATGCAATGGGTATCCACCACATCTTGTCTTTATTTACTGTTATAATCCTATTACCTAATGTTTCGTAATATAAGAATTGTTGTTGAGTTAGTGAGTAGTGTCCGGGGCTGATCTTTTTCACGGTCACCATCGGGAATCCTTGTTGCATAATCCAAGTCCGGGCAATTTCCTTGAGGGGTACACCGCCCCAGGTCTTATTCTGTCCAGCAGCTTCTTGTAAGTGCCTGATCAGATTTTCCAAATCGACGAGGCTGTATGAACTGCAAATATTATGATGCGTAACTAAATTCGAATGATTTCTTTATGAAACTCTATCTAACGTATTTGTGACACTTTTCTGAGTGAAATGAGATCAAACGTGACATAATTCGGATTGTAATATTAATCGTTTAATTGACGATAGTAATATATGAATATAATATATTTACTATATTTTAGTACATTATATCTTATTATGTTTCAATAAGTTATAGTATATGCTCGTATATTATAGATTTTATATATTTCAGTATATTCTAGTGCATTCTAGTGGATTCCAGTGCATTACAGTATATTCTAGCATATAACACCAGAGTCTGATAATAATATATTTCAGTGTATTACAGTATATTTCAGTTTGATATTGGTATATTCCACTATATTAGAGTATACATACTAATATATGGTGTACTAGGGAGTATATGGTGTACCGTTCGCTTTGCTCACCAACCTCCGTGATGCATCTCTCTCTCTCTCTCTCTCTCTCTCTCACTCTGAAAAATACACACTGTGACGTCGCTCAATTTTCGGTTCCCGTTTGGAGGCTTCGCCGTTCGGAGTTTTTTCGTGACAGATGTACAGAACTATTTTATATAATAGAAAGATTTCAGTATACTCTAATATATTCCATTTAGTGTAGAGTATAGTCTACATTATAGATTACACTAGTATATATTATATTTTTGGATGGTTTTTATTGGACATTATTGGACGTTGTGAAATGGATTATATATTGGACATGGACAAACAAACATTAGAATGAAATTCAATATCCTTATAGAATACGAATACATTCTAATATTGATCAAAATATAAAAATGTATTAAAATATAATATACTAAAATATACTACAATGTACGAAAATATACTAGGATATAGTATGATATAATTGTCAATTGAATGTACAAATACGATCCGAATTACCACGCGTTTAGAGTTCACTTCCATTAGATATGGTGATGCCATTGAAACAATATCAGTATATTGTTTCTGATACTTACTTTTTACGCAAATAGTTTTTCAAGCCAGTGTGGAAGACCTGTTCTGTTAAAATGTGGGACATCATTCGCAAAATGCATCCAGCTGAAAAAACGCGATGAACATAAGTTTTTAATTTGCTGGTTTATTACTTTCTACTCGTTGTTATTGAGATTATTCAGCATATTTGCGTAGTATGAAGTCTATCTTCGTCACGAGTCGTACTGTCCCCACCATCATCTTGTCCGTTTCCCCACTACATAAGCCTTATGGCATTTCTGCCGGTACGAACGTCGATTATGTCAAATAGTGAGGGATAGTCACCTCCCACCTTAGTGGGAGGATTCCTTACGGAATGAGGAAGTGGGAGAATGGGCCAAGTGTGGCTCACGGACCGCGAGATGGACGGGGTAGTTAATAAGATTATCGTTATTAATGCGCTTACCTTTTTGATACGAGATAGCGTCAAAGTAGGCTGCAATTTCTTTCGGATTCGCTGGAATTCTGTGTAAGGGACGTGTGTTATTATTTCCATCGCGGCGGAACGCGCCCCATTGCATGGACTTCACTGCAAAATAATCCATGTAACGCCATGTTGGGTTCAACTGAAAGCGAATATTGTCATAGTGCGGTTTTCATAGTCATCTTTTATTTACTTTCACTTAATTTTATACATACTGTTCATTCATAAGAAAAATGACACAACTCAAAGTATATTTCTCAAACAAGATATAATAATAAATATATAAATTGTGGCGTACTTTATAGCTAATTTACGTTACACTTTTATCCCAGTATCAAAGGAACAACAAATTATTTTACATTTCAAAGTTAGTAATATACAAAAAAAGTAAATGGAAATTTTAGGCAATTTTCAAATGGTTCTCCTGTAAAATTTCCTTTTTTTGACTCATGTCACTTTTTTATGAATTATGAATTACGAAAAAAACCATTATATAGTTTGTACTTACTTTATTCGTGATAAAGAACTGAAAGTAATTGGCGAATCCCTCGTTCAGCCAAATGAACTCCCACCCTTTTGGGCTGACCAAATTCCCAAACCATTGGTGTGCAATTTCATGAGATATAGTTGATACTACTTTCTCTTTGTCAAAAATCGTGGAGACACCTTCTTCGTACAAAAGGGAATCTTCGCTTTAAAGTAAATGAACAGAACGAATAATTTAAAGACAGTCAATGCACCTTTACAAAATGTTTCAGTGAATAATTCTTCTGCATATGTAAAATAATTTGTTTTACATAGATTAAAACGAAAACGGTGTAAACCTTTTCGATAGCAGAGGCCAGGTCCAATTGACCCAGAATATTAAAATTGTTCTTCAATTATTTAATTTTCGGGCGAATGAACTGAACGAATAAAATATTATATTAGGAATAGGCAAAAAACATTAATTTGAATAGATTATATCAAATGTAAGAAAATTTGTTTTTAACTTAAATGGTGATTTGAAGTGTTAATAATAATGTTAATAATAAAATGAGAACATGCGAATGTGAATACTCGAAATTAATAATAATTATATTTCTCTATTTACAAGGTCGACACAGTAATACGTATTATACGTATAATACGAGAGTGTCAGTGAATGACACTCTCGATTGAAAACGGACAGAGAGGAAATCAGGAAGCAGAAAATCATTACCTATAGGTGACAATGCCCCAGTTCTCCATACCATTTGCATTGAAGTTTCTGAGGGTGACCTGGTCCATCTTTGGATTGATTTTGAAGTATGGAATTTCAGTGTACTCGTCCATCAATTTCATCGCTTCCACGCTGACGTTGTACGCTAATTCCGTCTTCTGTACGGCGTCTGGTGTCGTGAATATTTTGAATCTGTGGTCGCCATAACTTTTGAAAGTGTAATCGGAGACAACAAACGCCACCAGGTAAGTAGACATCGGCATGGTACGGTTGAAACAGGTTGTAATAGTGTCGTCAGCATGGTACGTCTGGTTCACTATTGGCATATTCGAGATCACGGTCGTATAGTTGCTTAAATGTCTGATTGAAATATCGAAAACTGCTTTATATTGCGGTTCGTCCCAGCAGGGAAACACAAGCCGCGCGCCGAAAGGCTCGAAATGTGTCGCGGCTAACCACCTGTAATATTTTAAAAGTTCCATGGTAAATCCAGTGGTCCTAATATCCTTCTTTCTTTGGAAAGAATCGAACATTTTCCAAGTCTCCATTGAAAATAACATCGTCAGATCGTAATCAAATGTGCACACTTGACTGCAGTCATAGTCCGATATACGTGAAAGAGTAAACGTGTCCCAAAAATGTTGTATATCTTTCAGAGGGGTAATTCCTGAGGTCATTTCGAGTAACTTTTTCCTTCGTGAACAGAGCTTGAAAGTGTGCTCGTTCTGGTTCGGTGCAACCCCCGCTGAGACATATCTCTTGGCAGTGGTATTGGCCGAGCCGGAACCCGTTTGCTTGAGCCGCGGTTGGATTGGTCTGTGTTTTTTTGTTAATAACTGAAAAGAAAGCCGCGAAAAATGTTTTCGTACACGAAAACATTACTTCAAATCACGTGAGGGATCATCCCTTTCGAGGAAGTGCAACATTTTTCGAACACCCTGTCTTCTTAATTATTTTTCTCTACGGAAACTATTATCAACACATTTGAGACATTTTTCTGTTTAGAATGAGACATGAGATATTCAATCGACGATTTAGTAGAACCTCGATTATCTGAACCCCATACTCGCAAACAGTTCAATCTACGATAAAACAATCCGTACACAACACTGAAGCTAGATATTTATTCAATTATCTAAACACTCAACATTAACTTGAATATTATTTCAATCAAAAAATGTTGTTAGAAGTTTCATAAAATAATCATTCGAAATCAAAAGCATTGTCTTTGGATTAATATTGTTTCGTAATTGATAATAAACACGAATTGCATGATTGGCAAAAAGCAAACTGTTAATCATGAACGATGTTTAGCTAAATCAGCATTTCATTATACATATTTATTTATTAACACCTTGCCCTACAATATCGTGTCAGACTCGTGGCGAAGATTCTGAACAGTGTTTTTATAAATACGTCTGTTATTAATTTGATTTGAAACAATATAAAAATTTTTCTTGGTTTTGTTAATGTATAGCTATTACAAAAACGTTCTAATCACTGAAACTGTAAAATAAATCGTAGGGCAAGGGATTAACGATCGTTGCAGGATTATTGCTATAAAGGTGTCGCATGCTTACCTGGTTTCTTTGCCAATCGTATAACTGGTCTTGAAAAAGCCGCGCGACTTTTTGTTAAATTCACCTGTGTACTTAATCTTAATACGGTAAACTTCGTCTTGAATGAGATCCGATTCGCAATAAATGATCAATATCTCCTTTTTGTTATCGACGTCCCATTTCGTTATAGGGATTCCTTCTATCTCAACTGTATCTATCTTTAAGGTTTTTTGATTAAACGTTAACACTGAAGATCTGATCGTCACAGTGAAATCAATGATTACTGATCCGTTGAAATAATTCTTCATGATATATGGTTCCACGTGGAGTATATAGTAAAGGGGTTTGCTATCGTTCTGAAGTTTGTATACTGCGTCTGTGCCGGGCCAGCTGACCGACGACAACACGAGCACTGACAGCACTGCGAATGTTGGCATCTTGAACCACTTTGCCGCCAAAGCCCTATGCAACGGAAGGTCCTTCTACGATGATCCTGTCTTGGCAAAACGCATCTGTTAGATCTTTCATAGGAATCACGATACTCGTGCGAATCCTTTGTTAAAACTCTCAATTAATGTTTGCAAAATTGGTCTTTAAATCAAGTGAAAATTTATATTCATTGCTATAAAATTTTGCTGAAAAGAAAGCATAGCAATTCGGGAAAATTATTTCGATATCTCATTAAATATTAGATCGATTTTTTTATGTAAGATAATTAATACAACGGTAAAGTAATCGGCGGAGGAATATTATTAAAATTTAAATGAGATTTTCACCTTATTAGGGAGTTTTAATAAAACTGAGATAATTTGTGTAATAATTAAATTTAGTGAGGAATATTTTAGTGTTTTTAAATTTTAGAGGGGTTTCATAGAAAATTTTGATAATAGAGGGGGAATATTATTAAAATTTCATTCAGATTTTTATAATATTATTAAATTTGGTAAATATTACGTTTAGAGGAGGTACCTCGGATGACATTAACTTTGACATGTGTTGTGATAAAATAATAATTGTACTGAATTGAGTTTTCCGTATTCGTACACTCTCCGTGGAAACGTAAAAACCTTTGTCCACGATGCGTCGCATCTGAAACGCGTACGCATAGTTACGCCGACGAGGACGTGCTAATTCTACAATATAGTTATAATCGATACATAAGGAAATTCTAGGTTGACCCCTTATACAGAGAAATATTGATTGCAGAACGTTTATAAACGAGATATGTCGTTCCCACGATGTCGAAGAAATGATGCTACGGACGAAATATCTCGTCACCACGATTTCGTCCTACAATGCTATGGACGAAATATTTCGTGTATCTTTATTACCTACATATGTGTTTTATTTGAAAATAGGACACATGTAATCAATTTTTAAGACATTTCATTGTTGATGGAAGGTGCTTTAAAGATGATAAATATAAAATACTTCATATTTTACACAATTAGAGTTTTTATTGTTTACTTTGTATTGAATACAGAGAGATAATTGTATTTGATGTAGAAGATCTAATATACAAACATATAATCCACAGAAAAAGATCTCATCCAACAATAGAATGTGTAGTTTGCAAAAGAAAAATGGTCGATAGAAGGAAACAGATGGAGTTAGAACAATTAGTTTACTATTTGATGTGCAGAAAATATTTTGAAAAAATTGCAATTGGTCGGAATTACAGAGAAAATCCTAAAACAAATATAAAAATGCGATTTTTAATCGGCACACGTTGCGACAAACATTTAAAGATGGTGAAAATTTCTGTTTTATAACTATAATAAATCTAAGGATTCTTACATCTTTCAATGCCTGTCGTTTTTTCAGCATCAACCGATATTGATGAAATTCTCAAGAGAATGTGTACAATTGGTACAGATCTACAAAACGTATTTTTTAAATTTTCAATATGGGCCTATTCAGAAGTAGATGTAAACAACAACTTTTAGTATTTCCTTTGCAATTCTTACCAATTGGAATTTTTGAAAAAATCTTTATCATGTAATAAATTAATTTTTCTAACTTGTAAAAAAAAGTCCAAGTCTTATTAATCTTTAAAAAGTGTGTCAATATTATTTTGATTCACTGCATTAACGAAACATACTTTAACATTTTACATAATTACAATACAATAATATTTGCAAAGACAAGAATTTTATTTAATCGCCCGCTATTAATAATGAGAAAATGGGAACACTAATCCTGAATATATTCACACGTTTTACTTTTCCGACAATGTGCTACGCGTAGGATAATAGTTCTTTTTAAATCACCTTCGCGATTAATTTACATGCTCGCATTCGGGAACAGTTTCTTGCCATTAATTATGTTCGCGTAACTAGAGAGATAGGAGTAAACAGACCTTGTATTAAAGAAGTAGAAAACAAGGGAGAGTCCTTTTAGCCGATCGCGTCGGATCCCTAATCAGCACTGCCTCAATTTCGAGAAACGTCCTCTGAATAACTTCTTCACCTCATTACTATTGCAGAAAGACAACACAAAGGATTCGCCCGATTATGTTAACGATAATTGGTTCAAATTGTATTTTGCGATTTCGATAACGTACCTCGCGCAACGATCGTCGTTTTCGACGATCCGTGCTGTTAAATGTGCCAATGGGCAACTGATAGGCGGCTGTACAATTTAGCAAAATTCCCTTCAGCGTGTATATAGGCCGTTTACATGCTAGGAAATGTCGGTATTGTACGGTGTGTGTTTATAAATATCGATGAAACGATGTTGTGCTGTAAAACCGTTATTCTTTGATTCCTACCTGCCACGATCAATTTCAAATTAATTTCACACAACAGATCACATCGAATTACCGTGCTCTTTGCAGGTAGGTGGACGTGCTTCCTCGATTCTTGTGTCTGATGGACAGTGGAGTATTTGCAGGAACAGAGTGACCAATCTTTTTTAAATTGTACTCGAAAAAGGTGACAGCTTAATTAAAAAAGTTAATTTCTTTCACAGTTTCTCTGAGTGTTCTCGAAGATGTACACGCAAGGATTTTATTAATTCGTAAAATTGATTCAGTTATAAGTAAACTGCGGATGTTTATGTAATTTTTAATTTTTGTAGGCGAATTATAAGAAAGTGGAATCATGTAAAAACTTATTTTCAGTGGTAGGAGTCTTTGTTGTTCTAAAATTAAATAAAAGAGTACTAAATTACCTGGAATTTTATATTTTAGAATTTTTTGAAAATTTTTAGAAGCCACGAATGTATTAATATCCTCAGTATCTTGCAATTTATCCAATTTTTATTTTGCAAAATTCCACAGCCTAGTAATATTATATTTCCACTCTTCCACTCTCCTCATCCACTCTTCCCTTCCTCACTCGTCTTCCAACACTTTCCACATCCTCGTTTCATCCACCCTCATCCATACTTCCCGTACAAGTTGCCACGCCTTACTGTCCCATCCACACTGCATTTTCTCGCGTCTTCATTCATCCAATATCTGCCTCCCCCCCTCCCCGTCCACTCATCTCATTTTCCATTCTAAACCTGGCCACCCTCTGCCACCTACTCTCTCCCCATTCTTTCTTCAGGTATCCCGGCAACCCCTCTCCCTTCACTATACCGTACCAATTATTAGACGTTGATCTTCCTATCCCGTCCCATCTTTCCTCTTTCTGAATTTTCTTTTTCCTTCTTACAATTTCTTCACACATTGACTCTTTCCTCTGCTCTAGCATTTCATTAATCTTTAACGCTGTCCAACCCCGTTCCTCAAAAAAGTTCCATCTCTCCTTCTTCCACTCGTCCATTATCCCTCCCTTCCTATCTCTTTGCTTACCTCTTCCCAACATAACCGCGCCAGCTTCCCCACTTTGCCCTCCCCCAACTTTTTCTCATATCCCCCGCCTTCATTCCTTTCCCACTTCTAGCAACCATTTCAAATATTGCTCCTGTAGCCTTTCAAAAGCTTCCCTCTCATTCCACACCCAAATTTCTACTCCGTAGCTTATCACTGACCATATCAACTTGTCGACTAACTGTATCTAAAGTAGATGTTTGTATTGCCTGACCTCATCAATCACCTTATCCTGAGAACTCCATGTCACCTTCTTCCAGCTCCCCCCTTTTTCCTGCACCTCCTCACTTTCAATTTCTCTGCATTTAGCTGCAGCTTTTTCCCCTCTAAGTATCCTTCCAACACTCCTATCATCCTCCTTATCTACTCTTCCTCTTCCGCGAACATAGCTAGGTGATCTACATAGGCTAATGTGTATACTTTTCTTTCTTCTTATTTTATACCTCCCCTCCTCCCTTCCCCAGCTCCTCATCCATATCTCCTAGCAACAGGGTAAATAATAGCGGACTTGACGATAATCCATGTCTGACCCTGCATGCCGTCCAAAAGTTACCCCCTTCCTCCTCCCTGCTCTCGCCTTACTTTTCGTGTCCCTTAAGTTCTCCTCGCATCTCCCTACCAACCCTTCCCACGCCACCTCATCACCCTACGGAGCTTTTACAACGATTATTAAAAAAAAATTAATATATTTAAGAACCATAAACACGTTAATTTATCAATGTATAATTTATTTCATATATATTTGGATAAACATTTAACTTAGTTTGCATACATAAATACACTAGTTGATAAGAATACATATACAGTTACGCACATAACTGATCACACATAAGTAAGGTGAACTCTGTAAGGTTAGAAGATTGTGAGAAACAATAGTAAAAATTGATTTTTTACAACTTTTTCAACTGTAAAGTATATACATTCTGAGCATTTCATTGAAATTGATTAATTGGTCAATTATTTATATATTCTATAATTATATTATATAATTATATAATCATATATATATTCCAGAAATATATAATCATATATAATTAATACAACTATAAATATATACGTATTAATAATTATAAGTACAATTATTAAAATTGATTAATTTTTCTTTTACTTCTAGCCTTACAGAGAAATTGAAGTCGTTTCTTCGTGGTGCATTCATAAAGAACTCATTCTGATACAAAGTATGTGTACGGTACATTCATACAAAAGTCATTCTGATAAAAAATGTGTGTGTGTGGTCCATTCATAAGAAAGTCATTCTGATAAAAATTGTGTGTGTGGTCCATTCATAAAAAAGTCATTCTGATAAAAAGTGTGTGTGTGGTCCTTTCATAAGAAAGTTATTCTGATAAAAAATGTGTGTGGTCCATCTATAAAAAAGTTATTCTGATAAAAAGAGTGTGTGTGTTATCCATACATAAAATAACTCATTCTGATAAAAGCGTAACTGCAAAAATACAAACAATGTTCCAAACAGACTAGTTGATAAAATTACATATAAATATATACACAATGTTCATTCGAATATTGCACCCTGCATGTAATATTGCTATTGCTTATTTACTATTTTGAAGTTCTGTAATATCTCATCTGCCTCGTCTATTTTATCCGTTTTGGAGATTGAGAAAATCGCGTCTCTTTTTGAGATAGTTTACTACACTTGATACTCTCTCTCCTCGACGTTATTTGTAACATATTATTTATAGCAATAAATTAAAGAGATGCACAGTTTTGCTACATTTGGAACTGTCTCGATTTACTTTCAATCCATTGAAAGCATTGAATATCTATTATTTCCGTAGGATGTAATATTGATGCTTATAAGTTAAATAGTTTACAAGTACTTAAATTAAGTGGCATTTTTCCGTAGCATGCAAGATGTTTATAAGAACATTTTGAATAGCAGTGTGTTAAATATTGAAAAGATTAGAAGCAATGACATGAACGAGTTTTCAGTGCCACTGGATGTGAACAATTCTTCATGCTTCAGTAACCATTCATCGAATATAGGTAAAAAGGTTGCGATCCGCTTAATTTGTCTGATCGACTGTATCACTATTCTCTCCACGACGTCTTCTTCAGGTCTAACCGTGTCGACTAGTCTGGACAACTGCGAAGGAAAAAACAATTAGAAAACGGATTAAAACAAGTACCTCCAAAATGTACGTACAGACTAAAATAAAGAAACATTATACGCTGGTTGGGGTAACATGCGAAGATAACATTCCAAACATAAATGTAGAATAAGATTTATATCGATTATGCAGAGTGATTCAGCTAAGTGTGCCATCTAAACAACTTGTAAGTTATTTAGTACACGAACAAATGGTTGAAACGCAAGTAGTATATCACGTAATAATTCAATTTTTCCTTTCTCTTTTTTTTACGAACATATGAAAGTCATTGCATTAAAAATCATTCAAAGAATATCTGAGTAACTATTAGTTTTTTTATCGTGTAAGTACACGGTTTTGTTTTGAGCTTCGTATCTCGATACAAAAGCGAAACAGGAAGGAAATTGATTTTTACATGGTACGCTAGCTAGTAGTGAAACCATATCGTTTCAACCATTGCTTCGTATATCACATGATTTACAAGTAAGTTAAGTGGCATACTTGTTAGCTAACTCACCCTTTACAATATAAACATTCTATTGTATGTGTATGTTGGAATGTTATCTCTTTGTGTTCTGTTTTATTCCAACCAATCTAGGAAGAGTTCCATTTAAAAAGCTCTGGTAGCGGTGTACCAGTGAAAGCAATAGATCAAAAACATTTGGTCACCGTACCCACAGAAAGTCTTCGTTATTCGTTACATAGTTTGAAATTTTCCGTGCAACAGATGCTATTTGATCATCGAAACGACGCCTGAAACAATAAAAAGAGAATCGTATAAATCAGTTGATGCATGCTGATTTCGGGTCCCTATTTTCTTACTTACATATACTTAATCTTCTCGAGCTCGTTATCAAGTATGTGCTTAACAATCTCAATGCCCTTCACATTAGCATTACCTAGTACAGCTCCTGCTGCACTCGAGAATCTTATATTCCCATCTGTTTGCCCGGAGTAGATTAGCAAATTTTCAAGAAGCGTGCGGTTATTGGAGCAACCCAGAACTGAGAGCGAACGGCCAGTCTCTAACAGCCTATTTCGAACTTCATTCCATATCGCCTCGGTAGCATTCCTTAGTCCAGTGCAAAGAATAGTCTTCCTCAGATCTGGGTCGAGACTGCAACATATCATCGATATCCTTGTTTTCTCAAGGGGGTAGCAGACTCGTTTCTAGGACTGCGAGGGTGCGGGATGCGCCTTCTGAATTCTCAATGATGCACAGATGGGGTGTTTCAGTAGTCGAAAGCGCTAGATTAAAGATCAATCTAGGCCACGATCGCCCTTAATAGTCCTATTTTTACGTTTACGAGACGTAATTTGAATTATAAAGGGTCTATAAAAAAGGGACTATCGTACTTGTTTAACGCAAGGATTACGGAGATCTAGGAATATTCCACATTACTTTTGTAAACATAACATATACATCAAGAAATAAATTTGGTAAATAATTCCTCAGGGAAGCACCTTTATAATCTTAACCCTTTGCGGTCGGAGCTATTTTAACTCGAAAATTAAACTTTCTTCTGACCTACAATATTTCCATTCTCTATGATTTTTTAAATTTGATAAATATGAAATTGATATAATACCTCATATAATACTTAAATGTGTAGTAATTGGTTAGATACTGACGTATCTGATAGTGTAAACAATTATTTAAATAATAGTACAGCAATTTTTAGTGGCGCCGCAGAGGCGCCACTCGACCGCTAAGGGTTAATAATAGGAAATTAAGAATATTAGAAATTGGACCCCCACATTTTGACGGGACCCACAAACCTAATGTTAAAGAGAAGTGGTCCATTTACCACAGAATGAAGGTAACCTTGAGATCTCTAACAAAAACACTATAGAAACAAATATTTTCATGGCATTGCATGAGCACCATTGAACGAACGAACTGTGTCTAAGACATCGTTTAGATGTAGAAGTTTATGGCGACAAAATTCAATTAAAATTATTATACGGACGATGCGTCTACTTTTTCAACGAAACTTACTGATGGTTTGGATCATTGAGCCATGCATTGAATTCTTTATGAGCCTCATCCACGCATTCTTGAACGTCCGCTTGGCAAGCCAATTGCATCGCGTTCAATTTGAGAACTTTCGTGGGGTAATCGTCTTTCGGCGAAGCCACATACGTCACATTCTTTGTCAGGCTATGCATTATGTACCTGATGTATTGCTGAAAAGATTTATAAAACATATTACTCTGGGGTCGAAATAACCATATGAACAATGTTATTAGAGAAAAGAGGGACCGATTTGGAAAACCATGAATCTAATTGAACGTTTTTTTATGGAACAACAAATATGATTCGTCATCTGAGGAAGCAGAAGTAGTGAAACGTAAAAGTTATATTTGGTATTGCATTTAGTAATTGCAGCATTCGATGGATCATCAATTATGTCTCAAAATGAAGCGTACTAATCGACATTTTTACGAAAGCTTACCATTAATAATCTAGGGTTCAAGACATTTGGGTTGGAAAGAAAGTAATTTCGGTATTTTAAGGCGTAATAGGGCCTAATGTTTTAATTCAAGCAATGAACTTTAATGAATAAGATATTTTCCCTTTTGTACGATGATGTGTTGTCAAAAAGAATAAATAAGAAAAGATCTTATTGATTAAAGTTCATCGCTTGAATAAAAAAAATTAGGTTTATTATTTCACCGTAAAATACCGAAATTACTTTCTTGCCACCCCAATACTTTGTAGACGATAAAATTCATTAGGGCGCAATGTTGTAGTGTACCGGATCCCTCACTATCAACTATTTCATATTGCCCCATCGTGCTGTGCCTCGTGTGACTGCGAAGATATAGCCTCGTAATATCACCAACCCTCTCTTACATTCCGGAGGGGTTTGGTGAGGAGGATCTAGGAGTAGGGAGAGGAGTCTGCGGCTCGCGAGCCGCAAGTTGTCCACGTCTGATCTACGCGTATTCGTACCTTGTAAATATGAAAATGCTTGGAGGGGTGGAAAAACCGATACACGTAATTCAGGTTTTTAATGGCAGTCATCCACGGAACGTAATCTACTTCACGATTCAGGTATAACGTGACTGACAGTGCAGTCTCGTACTTGATCTGGTTGATGTGAGCCATTGCCATAGAGTCGTCTATCAGTTGAGCACGGTTCACGGGATGTATGCGATTCATGTTACTACTCCTTAGGTACTGTATCAACTTCTGCCATATCTCATCATCATAATTTACACGGTAGTAACCTGGAATATAACGAGTCAACAAATTTTAACATTGTACCTACAGGAAGCCATGTAATTGGATTTTCGATAATTTTTCTGTACAAAAGAACGCAAAGAAATATTCTTTTTCGTTGCATCTTACTAGAAACTATTAGATCACGTTATTGAGGGTGACTTGTTAGTTCTCAATGAAAATTGTTGTTGCTATTGGAGGTTCCATTAAAAAGTGTTTAGCCAATATAACAAGTCAACAAAATTTTTAACACTTTACCTACCTTCTATGCCTATTAATAGTATTTTTAAAAGTATAGAAATTTTCTTTTACATTGCAATCTTAAACGAAACTATTAGATCACGTTATTGTGGGCGACTTGTTAGTTCAAAATGCAAATGGCTGTTGCTATTGAAGGTTGCATTAAAAAGTGTTTAGCCATGTACCACAAATTTTTCAATGTTGTGCAATAATCACCGCTAGGTAATGTGTTAAAAATGTTTTCGTTTTGTTGTTGCTGGAAGCAGATAGTGCTCTTCTTGGTCTGAGTCGAATTTCCACTGACAGTAATAATGGACATACAATGATACGCGTAATTGTTTAACTCTCATTCGTTCCTCGTGTCAATTTGACACAATTCGTTAACGTATTCTGATAATCCCGATTTAATTACTTTTTACACTGCTCGTACCTGTTTGTTGCTTATTCAGAAGAATCCAATCCGTCTTCGGTTCGAAAATCGTTAGACTGCTGTGTTTTGGATTCATCCAATGGGTTGGAGAAGTGTCCATGAAATTCAGACTATTATTCGTTGCGTATGAAATGGGTATCCACCACGTATTTTTATCTACTGATTTAAACTGATCAAGTCCTGGTACGTAAAAGAAGTATTGTTTTTGACTAAGCGTGTAGTATCCGGGGCTGGTCTTTTTCACAGTCACCATCGGGAAACCTTGTTGCGTAAGCCAAGACCGAACAATTTTCGAGAGGGATACACCGCCCCAGGTCGTATTCTGTCCAGCAGCATTTTGTAAGTGCCCGATCAGATTATCGGTATCGGCGACGCTGAATGAACTGCAATTATTATTAGCATCTATAACTGTATTCGAATGCAACCGTATTTCTTTGTGCAACTCTATGCAACGTATGCGTGACAATTTTCTGAGTGAAATGAGATCAAATGTGATATAATTCGAATTACAATATTAATCGTTTAATTGACGATAGTAATATAATATAGTTAGCATATTTTAGTACATTATATCATATAAACATATGATACATTATATCATATGTTTCATTAAGTTATAGTACATTCTCGTCTATTATGGATTATAATATATTACATTATATTCTAGTGCATACTAGTGCATTAAGTATATTCTAGCATATAATACCAGAAACTGATAATACTATATTTCTGTCTATTACAGTATATTCTAGTTAGACATTGGTATCTTCTGGTATATTGGATTATATGTACATATTAGTATATGATGACTTTCAGTTTACTATAATATATTTCAGTTAGAGCAGAGTATATTCCACATTATGCATATATTATTTTCCTATATTAGAATGAAATTCAATACTCTAACAGAGTATAATAGATTATATTATAGAAAATATATAAAAATATTGTATAATATTTTATAATATATGAAAATATACTACAATATAATATAATTATTAATTGAATGTACATTTACGATCCAAATTAACTCGCGTTTAGGGCTCACTTTCATTGGATATGTTGGTTCATTCATATTGTTTATGATACTTACTTTTCACGCAAATAATTCTTCACGGCAATGTGGAAAACCTTTTCTGTCAAAATGTGGGACAACATTCGAATAATGCACCCAGCTGAAAAAATGCGATGAACATAATTTTTTAATTTGCTGATTTGTTACTTTCTACGGTTTTTGTTGAAATTATGTAGTCATTTTGAATGTAACGTCTATCTTCGTCGCGAGCAATACTGTCTCTACCTCCCTACCATTAACCAGTCTCCCCACTATGGGCCTTATGCACTTCTGGCGGCGGTACGACCGTCGATTATGTCCAATAGTGAGGGAACGTAAGGGATTGCCCACCTTAGTGGAATAAAGAAGTGGGAGAATGGGATAAATGTGGATCGCTGTTTGCGAGTTAGACAAGCCTGACGTCCGTCCAGCAAAAGATAGCACAGATTTTGTTAGTGTGGGTGCAGGGGGATCTGCGAGACCCCCATCCCGACGCTAGACTGCTTATCCCAATCTTGCGTTTAGATTCTGGCGGGAATCACAGGACTCGGCCAATCGCGGAGGATATACAGGGTGTCCCAAAACTACTCTAGGAGCCGAAAATGGGAGGTTCCTTGGGTCATTTGAAGCGACATTTTCCTTAACAAAAATGTTATCCGCGGCTTTGTTTAGGAGTTATTAACGAATAACACGGACCAATCAGAGCGCGACCTAGACGCGAATTGGTAAAATCGGCTCGGCGCGCCAACTGTCCATTGGCCGACTGTGCCAACTCGCGTCTAGGTCGCGCTCTGATTGGTCCGTATTTTTCGTTAATAACTCCTAAACAAAGTCGCGGATAACATTTTTGCAAAGGAAAATGTCGCTTCAAATGACCCAAGGAACCTCCTATTTTCGGCTCCTAGGGTAGTTTTGGGACACCCTGTATGACTGTACTTACATTGCATGAAAGAATACTATTGGGACGGGAAAGGGGAAAGACGCTTGACCACATAGATTGCCTTTGCATTCTCCTTGACCCGTTCCTGTCCCGCTGGGTTTCTCTCGTGCTCTAGACTGTACAAGTTGCTCTGTGCCATCTCCCGTTCGACGCATAGTATGGGATACTTACTAAGATTATCGTTATTAATGCCTTTACCTTTTGCATACGATAAACCGTCAAGCGCGTGTTTACTTTCTTTCGGATCGTCTGCAATTGAACTTAAGGGACTATTCGACCCGTCCAAACGGAACGCACCCCATTGCATGGTCTTCACAGCAAACAAATCCATGTAACGCCATTGCTTCACCTGATAGCGAATATTGTTATGGTGCAGTTTTCGTTGTCATCTTTTAGTTATATTTACTTATCTTTATACAAACTACTCATTCAGAATAAAAGTGACATAACACAAAATATATTTCTAAAACAAATATAATAATAAATATTTGAATTGTGGTGTGCTTTATAACTAATGTACATGACAATTAACCCAGTATCTAAATAACAACAAATTCTTTTACATTTCGAAGTTGGTAATGTACAACAAAAATACTTGAAATTTTTTGGTAATAATCAAATAGTTCTCTTTCAAAATTTCCTTTTTTTGACTCATGTCACTTTTTTATGAACTATTATATGTATACTGTGTTCTTACTTTACTCGTGATGAAGTACTGAAAGTAACTGGCGAATCCCTCGTTCAGCCAAATGTACTCCCACCCTTTTGGGCTGACCAAATTTCCAAACCATTGCTGTGCCAGTTCATGGGCTACGATTGTCATCATATTATTCTTGTCAGTAGTCGAAGAGATGCCTTCCTCGTACAAAATGGCAGTTTCGCTTTAAAGTAAATAAACGAAACGAATAATTTAAAGACATTCAATGCACCTTTACAAGATGTTTCAGCGAATAATCCTTCTGCATATGCAGAAAAAATTGTCTTATTCACAGGTTCAAAAGAAAACGGTGTAAATCTCTTCGACGTTAAATTATTTAATTTTCTGGCAACTGAACTGAACGAATAAAATGTTGTATTAGAAATAGGCGAACAACATTTATTTTTATAGATGATATGTGATGATATGAAGGAAAATTTGATGATAAGCAATCGTCACAAAAAATAGACGTTTTTAGATATCACCGACAATTTTGGATATATTTCAGCTTAATTGGTAGTTTTAAATGTTAATAATAAAATGAAAAATTGTGAATGTGAATACTCCATATGAATAATTATTATATTTCTCTATTTACAAGTTCGACACAGTAATACGTATTGTCAGTGAAAGACATGGTCGCGATTGAAAACGGACAGAGAATAAATCAGGAAGCAGGAAATTTTTACCTGTAGGTGAGAAGGCCCCAGTTCTCCATACCATTTACACGGAAGTTTCTGATGGTGACTTGGTCCATCTTTGGATTGACTTTAAAGTATGGAATTTCGGTGTATTCGTCCATCACTTTCATCGCTTCCACGCTGAAGTTATATGCTAATTCCGTCTTATGTACGGAATCTATTCTCGTAAAAATTTTGATTCTATGGTCGTTATAACTTTTGTAAGCGTAATCGGAGACAATGAACGCCACCAGGTAAGTAGACATCGGCATGCTACGGTTGAAATAGGTTGTAATAGTGTCGTCATCATGGTACGTCTTGTTCATTATTGGCATATTCGAGATCACGGTCGTATAGTTGCTTAAATGTCGGATTGAAATATCGAAAACTGCTTTATACATGGGTTCGTCCCAGCAAGGAAACGCAAGCCTCGCGTAGGATGGCTCGAATTGTGTCGCAGCTATCCACCTGTAACATTTTGAAAGTTCCTTGATATTGTATGTAATGATATTGTATAATTGGCAAAAAGCGAACTTTGACTCGTCGACTGTTAATTATGAACGATGTTTAGCTAAATCAGCATTTCATTATACATATTTATTTATTAACACCTTGCCCTACAATATCCTGTCAGACTCGTGGCAAAGATTCTGCACAGTGGTTTTATAAATACGTATGTCATTAATTTGATTTGAAACAAAATAAAATTTTTGCTTGGTTTTGTTAATGTATAGCTATTGCCGAACATATCAACATACATAGTTGTAGATTTTCTCCTTTTTAAGGAAATTACGGTCTACAAAAACGTTCTAATCACTGAAACTGTAAAATAAATCGTAGGGCAAGGGATTAATGATCGTTGCAGGATTATTGCTATAAAGGTGTCGCATGCTTACCTGGTTTCTTTGCCAATGGTATAACTGGTCTTGAAAAAGCCGACCCCCCAATCGTTGAATTCACCTTTGTACTTGATCTTAATACGGTAATTATGGCCTTCAATGAGTTCCGTTTCGCAATAAATGATCAGTACCTGCTTGTCATTGTCGGCATCCCATTTCGATATCGGAATTCCTTCTATCTCAACTGTATATATCAGTAATTCGTTTTGATTAAACATTAACAGCGATGATGTGATCATCACAGTGAAATCAATGATTACTGATCCGTTGAAATAATTCTCCCCGATATTTGGTTCCAAGTGGAGTATATAGTAAAGGGGTTTGCTATCGTTCTGAAGTTTGTATACTGCGTCTGTGCCGGTCCAGCTGACCGACGACAGCACAAGCACTGACAGCACTGCGAAGGCTGTCATCTTGAACCGCTTTGCTGTCGAAACACTATGCAACGGAAGGTCCTCCTAGGATGATCCTGTTTTGACAAACCGCATCTGTTAGATCTTTCATAGGAATCACGATACTCGTGCGAATCCTTTGTTAAAAATCTCAATTAATTTTTGCAGAACATTGCTATTAAATTTTGCTGAAAAGAAAGCATAGTATTTTTGGAAAATCATTTCGATATCTCATTAAATATTAAATCGGTGACATATGAAGGTCACTGAATTTTTACGCAGTATGCGATACTCTACCCTATCGATTCATGATACAAAAGGTAGGTCTATCAGTTATCACGTGAAAATGTTCAACATGTATCTGGAAAACAAAATTTTGAAAAAATTGCTACTGATCGGAATTGCCAAGAAAAAAGTGAAAGTAAGATTTTTCAATATTTTTATCTGAGGTTGTAGTCAATCTATAACTTCAGTTGCAATCAAATCTTGTAACTTTGTCAGTTACATACGTGACAAAAATGTCATCAAGATCCGTTGACGTTGTTATGAATTACAAGTATTTAACTCTCATCCACACGACGTGGTACCCGGGTACCTATTTCAAATTCATTTAGAATACTACAAAAAATTACCCGTGTGGATGAGGGTTAAAGGTGATCACGTAAAGGAAAAATTCGGATTTCTCCCTCGAGCTCTCATTTTAAAATTTTTGTTACCCCTAACCGATTTCGACGAAACTTTTATCATGTATTTAATTGATATAAGTCTACAAACTTGGGTAAAGTTTCGTTACATGTACAGATAACAAAGCTGGAAAAAATGATTGTCTAGAATTATTTATTTCTACAGAGTTATTTATTTTCATGCTTGGTCCTTAGAATTCGTTACGGACTTGGGCACGGTTGAACGTTGTCTTGTTTCGTATCAGGAAAACAAATCAACTGTACCCTAGTCAATGACAATTGACGCATCGCAGGCCTACACTCAGCGGAAAGGCGACCAGTTTTGGGGATGGGTCTTTGAATAAGGGATCTTTTGCAGCGTCTTACGAGGCTCGCGTGAGAAATGATATCACGGATTTGATAGGCGTTCCACAGATTTTGGATTACGCCCAGAACTGGTGATTGGTCCCCTTTTTATCCCTACCAAAGAAATTATCTCTTCCCGAGCTTTGGTAGGGAATTGCAGCAGAAATAGGATTTGGAACTTTAAGATGTTTCGAGGAGAATTGTAAAACGTTACGAAGCTTCTTTTTAGAACAGTATTCACCTTGAATTGTGAACGTGAATTGTGAAGTTAAACTGTGAAGTGAACTGTAAAGTGAACTGTGAACTTTTCTAGGAACTTTTCTACGAACTTATGAATTATTCTTAAGTTCTTATGAATTTTTTTGTGGACTTTTCTTATGAACTTTATTACAAACCTTATTTTTACCATGAACTTTTCTTCTGAACCTTTACTCCAAACTTTTGAAATTTCGTCTTTCTAGGAGTTCACAATAAGTGTTCTGGTTTTACGAATGTGAAATACACAAGTTATTGTGCGAACCAGAATGTTAACTGTTCCTGAGCCAGCGGCATACATATATTGGACAACGCCCTATACACTAATCATTACTTTTTTCTTCACAAATCCGACCATTAACAATTTTTCGAATATTTTGTTTATCCATTATTCGGTCAATCAATTCTTCTAACATGTAGAAAAATTTCAAGTCCTTTGATTCGATTTTTGAAAAGCTACAGGTTCGTCTAAAGTAATACTTTTTGTCAAGGGTTGTATAAAGAGTAACGTACAGTGAATCAAAATAAAATTGCTACTTAACATTGGATAATTGTTTATGAATTTTTTATAGAAGTTAGAACAGTTAGTTTATTACATAACGTGCAGAATTTATTTTGAAAAAACCGAACTTAACTAAAACTTAAACTTGTTGTTTACAACTTTTTAAAGTGGTTTTATATTCGAAATATAAAAATTCGTTTTTTGTTTAGAACTGTGTCGATTTGACATATTCTAAAAATTTAATCGAAATTGGTCAACGTTGTGTAAGAAAATAATATATTAGCAACATTGTGGAAGGATGGCTGGTGTAAGCGATAAATGAGAACGACTATTGACGGTAAAACCGTCCGCCAGGAGTGCGCACACTCCGAGCGTCACTGGAAGAATGATCGTTCAGGTAAACTCTAGTCCTATGAAAACCTTGTTGCCGGTGTGTTCGCTACCCGCACCCCTAGGTGCTCTGAGTTTTTGACCGGATGGGTACGCGTCGCGCTGTCAATCCGCACGCTGCCTACTGTCGACGTTCCCTCATTCGATATTTCTTACAGTTGCTACAAACTTTTAAATATGGTAAAGATTGCCGTTTTATAACTATAATAAATCTAAGGATTCTTACATCTTTCAGTGCCTGTCGTTTTTTCAGCATCAACCGATGTTGATGAAATTCTCAGGAGAATGTGTACAATTGATACAGATCTACAAAACGTATTTTTTTAATTTTCAATATAGGCCTATTCAAAAGTAGATGTAAACAACAACTTTTAGTATTTCCTTTGCAATTCCTACCAATTGGAATTTTTGAAAAAATCTTTATCATGTAATAAATTAATTTTTCTAACTTGTAAAAAAAAATCCAAGTCTTATTAGTCTTTAAAAAGTGTGCCAATATTATTTTGTTTCACTGCATTAACGAAACATACTTTAACATTTTACATAATTACAATACAATAATATTTGCAAAGACAAGAATTTTATTTAATCGCCCGCTATTAATATTGAGAAAATGGGAACACTAATGCTGAATATATTCACACGTTTTACTTCTCCGACAATGTGCTACGCGTAGGATAATAGTTCTTTTTAAATCACCTTCGCGATTAATTTACATGCTCGCATTCGGGAACAGGTTCTTTCCATTAATTATGTTCGCGTAACTAGAGAGGTAGGAGTAAACAGACCTTGTATCGAAGAAGTAGAAAACAAGAGAGAGTCCTTTTGGCCGATCGCGTCGGATCCCTAATCAGCACTGCCTCAATTTCGAGAAACGTCCTCTGAATAACTTCTTCACTTGATTACTATTGCAGAAACTCAACACAGAGAATTCGCCGGATTATGTCGTCAATAATTGATTCAAATTGCATTTCGCGTTTTCGATAACGTACCTCGCGAAACGATCGTCGTTTTCGACGATCTGTGCTGTTAAATGTGCCAATGGGCAACTGATAGCGGCCAATTTAGCAAAATTCCCTTCAGCATGTAAATAGGCCGTTTACATGCTTGGAAATGTCGGTAATGTACGGTATGTGTTTATAAATATCGATGAAACGATGTTGTGCTGTAAAACCGTTACTCTTTGATTCCTACCTGCCACGATCAATTTCAAATTAATTTCACACAACAGATCACATCGAATTACCGTGCTCTTTGCAGGTAGGTGGTCGTGCTTCCTCGGTTCTTGCGTCTGTAAGACAGTGGAGTGTTTGCAGGAATAGAGTGACCAATCTTTTTTGTATTGTACTCGAAAAGGAGAACAGCTTTATTAAAAAAGTCAATATCTTTCACAGTTTCTTTGAGTGTCCGCGAAGATTTAAACGCAGGGATTATATTAATTCGTCAAATTGATTCAGTTAGAAGTAGACTGCGGATGTTTCTGTAATTTTTAATTTTTATAGGCGAATTATAAGAAAGTGGAATCATGTAAAATCTTATTTTCAGTGGTAGGATTCTTTGTGGTTCTTAAATTAAATAAAAGCGTACTAAGTTCGCTGGAATTTTATATTCTAGAATTTTTTTAAACTATTTAGAAGCCGTGAATGCATTAAGATCAAAGAATGGAATATTTGCATGCATTTTTTTTTCTTTAAATTCTGTGGTTTCCGAATCTTGTAATTTATCTAATTTTTATTTTGCAATAGTTCACAGCCTAGTAATATTATATTAAACACAGTAATGGGAACGACATTTTCAAAATCAAGTTTAGTGTAATCATTTTATATTTCTGTTTTTAGAAAAGTTAGTATGAATAAAATATTTGAATTCGAATAAAATTCGTTACACGTTCCCTTCAGTTTCATTTACCGAAACCATGTGCAAAGAGAATTTGATTAACAACAATTTTTTTCAATTAGACATCCACTAGCTGTTTAAGAGCATTGGCGATTATGGGTGAATATTTCTGTGTCCAATCCACGTTTGCCGAAGCGACACCGATCGCTTGTTTCGCGGTCGTCAACACTTCGTCGAGTCCCTCCAGATTTTCCTCGACAAAGTTTCGTAACTGGAAAGTAGAGACGTGAATTATAATTAAACTGTAGATTTTAACGCATTTACATATCCCGCACAATTTTCAAAAGTACTTATTTACTGTGAATTCAAAAAGTGTTTCAACACTAAAAGTTCCCATTCTCAAGAAATCGTCGACATTTTCGATATTTTCAACAATTCGAGATATCGAATTGTTTTGAAATGTTAGAACAATTAGTGTACTACGTGACATACAAAAAATATTTTGGAAAAGTTAAAATTACAAATAAAATGATAGCAATTGCAACATTTTTAAAAAAAGTTTTTTCTAACGTCTCAAAAAAATCTAAGTCGTATGGTCCGATATTAAAAACTATGCTCTCTTAAAAAATGTGCCAATATTTTGATTCACTGTGTGTCTTGAGCCTGTAAGAGAAATTTCATCGAAAACATTAGTGATTAGTACCTGTTCCGTTTGCTTCTCCGTTGTAATCGCGTTCCCAATCGCTGTGATCACTTTCCCCAGAAAAACGTAATCTCTCCTAAAATGACCGATAATTACTTTTATCGCGAGACAGCAACGAGTAGATGATAATGGAGATACATATAGCAGGTAGCATGTACGTACAAGCTGATTAGTTTTTGTAAATTATGTCTCAAGTACTGGAGTACGCGGTCGACGTTCTCCGTTTCTCCGTCCAAAACAGCGTTGATTATAGTGACTCTGTATTGTTTGCGGACCTTCGATTTCTCTGACAGCATCATCGCGAGATATCTGTATAGGAATTTCCAATTGTAGTATAGAGATGCATGCATGTATTTTTCATTCATTTCATTCAATTCATTGTTGAAGACACAAAATAATGTTACACTCCTGGACAAAATGACAGCCCGTGGTTGCTATCTTTAATTTCTCGAAGACTACACAGAATTTCTGAATGAAACACACAGAGACGGCTCCAGCAAAAATTGTCTGCTCCAGTTGCAACAAACTGGAGTAAAATAGAAATTCATTTTTTTCTTAACAGGTTTAATGGATTGAAAATGCTATGGTGACATTTTTAAATTGTTCTAATGAGTTTTGTTATAAATACATAAAATTCTAATTATTGTATTAGATTTCAAATTGTTCTAACCTTACAGTGGAGATATTCACTATAAATTGCTTGTTAAACTTAAAATCACGATTGATATTTTGATAAAATTTATCATCGCTTTCAAAAAATACGATGGATAATAGAAATTTAATAAGAGTATCATCATCAGTTACCATAATTTCAACGATAATATATGTATCAATAACTTACTGATCTATCAAATGCGCATTTCTGGTACAGCCAAGAGCTTTTAAGAGTAGCTCTTGCTCGGTGTGCAGATCGGTTGTCAACCAAGTTGCCAACATCCGATACCAATCTTTATCGCTGCCACTGCGTATCCCTTCGCGGTACACAAAGCTCTTGGTGTCTTGCAGTATTCTGCACAATGTACCACGAGATGGTTATAAGGTCGACTGTATTGACAGTAATGATGAGGACAGCAAAAATTAATTTTATTATTATCAACTTTTTATCATTCGCGTACATACGAAATCGTACGAGGCGTTTTGAGAGATCATACTATGATGGATTCAGACGTGAAAAAAATAATATACCCTTCTCAATTCTTTCAAAATCGATTAAAATCATTAATCAAGAATTGATTGAATAAATAAAAATGTTACATACTGTTCGTTGATCTTCCACATCTTAAACAGGGTTTGAGACATCCTCAAGCAATGAGAGTTGCGCATCAAACAAGAAGTAGATAAAATTAGCTCGCGTTGTAATTTCGTCACCACGCTATCATTTGCGGATTCATTGAAACTTAATCGGTTGTAGATTGGATCCAGTAAACGTTTCACGTGATTCTGTGGTAAAGTAATATGAATTTTTAAAAAGAACATGTTCGAAGGATTGATGAATAAAACTGCGAATGATCTCCGACCAACATTAACTTTGTACTTCCTGAAAAGGTCTGCGAGTTGAAAGACTATTTTAAATCCACATTGTGCACATTAGTTGGTACATGTCTCATGAAACATAAGAGCCTTTTCATTGCGACGCGACGAAGAAAAAGTTGAACAGGCCTGAAGTATGTACACGATATAGTAAATTTTCTATAGGAGCGACAGCCTCGGGAGGATTTGGTTGCATTTATCGTATAGGGAAGCTAATTTTTTATCTCCAAACAGAAGGAGAAACCAATAGAAAAGGATAGCGCTTGTACAGAGTCCGCGTCTTTTTATAATACGCTATTCTTCCTTGCACCCGAAACGTTCATCGTCATTTAACCCTTAGCAGTCGAGTGGCGCCTCTGCGGCGCCACTAAAAATTGCTGTACTATTATTTAAATAATTGTTTACACTATCAGATATGTCGCCAACAACCGTAGTCCCGTTCAAAGCACTGGTTCTCGTTAGATCACCGAAGTTAAACAATGTGGAACGTGAACGGCACTAGGATGGGTGACCGTCTGGTAAAAAACTGGAAAGTGACCCACCCGAGGTGTTTTTCATGTGTTGTTGGCAAAAGGTGGTTCGGAACCCACCAGAAACAGTAGGTCCCGATGATGAGAGTGGAAAAGAGGGGGATTGAATTTGAAACCCTGAGGGGACCAAATATCATGTTACTACTACTATCAGATATGTCAGTATCTAACCAATTACTACACATTTAAGTATTGTATGAGGTATTATATCAATTTCATATTTATCAAATTTAAAAAATCATAGAGAATAGAAATATTGTAGGTCAGTAGAAATGTTTAATTTTCGAGTTAAAATAGCTCCGACCGCAAAGGGTTAAATACGAGTATTGGTGTTATATACATTGTGATGAGGCACGGCCGATTGAACTGTGCCATATGCAATATACCGAGCCGAGAGATCAGATTACTAAGTTGGGGGGGGGGGGGGGATATTCTTGGTCGCATCTATCGTTTAGACATTGTCGCGCCTATAGAAAATTTGGATCCCATGGAAATCACCTACACAAACTTCCCCAGCACGGTTTTCACCGAAAACATTTCACCGGCTCTAGATTTGACCGACAATACCTTTGGCCGACAACGCCTTTAACCGGAAACGACTTTGATCGCCAAGGAATTTGACCGACAACGATTTTGACCGACAATGAATTTGTTCGGCAACGATTATAGATTCGTTATCGATCAAATTCGTTGTCGATCAAAATCGTTTTCGGTTAACGGCGTTGTCGACCAAAGTTATTGTTGTTCAAATCTAGACTCGGTGAAATGTTGTCGGAGATTGGCCCCCAACTGGGGCGGATATTGTCCACAAGGACACATATAAGGCCCTTGTCCGTGAGGGCCATTCTAAAGAAGAAGGAGAAGCCGTGGTGGCGGGGCGACTCACTCCTGTCGTGATGAATGCGTCGCGATACATCGCGGATATGTAATAGAGGATAGAGGAATGGAGGAATGGAGAGGGGAGAGGAGAGAGAGGAATGAAATGAAATGGAATTAAACAGTGGACCATAAGAAGAACAGAGCTTGAACGGGTATTGTTATACAGGGAACGGCCCGAACATCCGGCCCGGCGTAGCTGCTATGGAGAAATCCGAGGTGCAGCATGCCTCCCCTACGGGGAGGATCGCCAACACTGAATGTTGTCGGAGATTTCCATGGGACCCAGAAAATTTACTGTAAAAGTGACATTTCGTTCCCGTTTTCGTACATTTCGAAACATCCAGTGTTTCACTCACCCGGAAGACCTCGAGCACCTCCGGTACGCTTCTCAACATTTTCTCCAGAAATTTGAAGTTGTTAACAGCCGCGAGCCAAGGTTCGTAGTCTAGTTCCTGGATCAAGTAGCTCGACAGATTAAACGGAATCGAGTAATCTATATATCCTGCTTTGGCCAAGTTGAAAGCGTCGTCAATTAGGGAAGCTCTATTCACATGGTGTATCTTCTTGAAGTCTTTCGATATCAAAGAATTGATAAGCAATCGCCAATTTTTCTCGTCGTAGTTCACTCGGTAATAACCAATTTGTTGGACGTTGAAGATCACCCAATCGTCGGACGAAAACGGTCCGATGGTTAAACTTTTGTTTTTCGGTTTCAACCAATCCTTTGCGGCTGTGTGCAAAAA
Organism: Lasioglossum morio; assembly: GCA_916610235.2. Classification (NCBI taxonomy): domain Eukaryota; kingdom Metazoa; phylum Arthropoda; class Insecta; order Hymenoptera; family Halictidae; genus Lasioglossum; species Lasioglossum morio. The sequence continues at coordinate 11,517,991 of OU744330.1, read as the reverse complement.
GTCAGCCGGCGATGATTCCGTCGCAAAATTCAGTGGTACCCACCATTTGTTTATTCTGCCGGTCCTGTCACACTGATCGACGCTTTGGCAGAATCGTTCTTGAGATATTGAAACTGTGTTTTCATTATAATTTCGTGTCACCGTGACTAAAGGGAAAGATGGCTGGTCCGTCCATGAATCCATTACATGTTTTATCGAAATGTCAGCTCGTAGATAACCAGACTTGTTCGCAGCGAACTGCAGGTGTTCGTATAGATCGTTCGGCGAAGCTGCTCTATACGATCTGAATCGCAAACATATTTTGAAAAAGAAAAACATGGTAATAAAACCATAACTAACCAGGGCACAATAAGTTATTTGGCCCGAAAAGTCGTAATTACACTATATTGAAAATGACGATATTTTGAAAGTCTTAGAAAAGTAATAAATTGTAGGAAGAACGATTGATTCCCACACTGTGGTAAACTCATTGTGTTTAATTTTAAATTAAACACAAAACTTTAACATTAAACTTTGTGTTTATTTTAATTTTTAAAAGTACTCACATATCTTTTAAGTAACTCCGTAAGCCATTTTGAAACGCTGAATCCCCAATCACGTGAGCAAGCATGCGTATCGTTGACGCCCCTGGTATAAATATATAGCTTTTATAATACTCAACGAAAGGAAAAAAAACGCAGTAATTGTAACTATATCAAAATATGAAAAATTAAATTTTTAATTATTGATTAATTCTAATACTTCATAATCACGGACACATCTCTAAGATTCTTTAATATTAATCAATTAAAGCAGTTATTCGTAATCAGAATATTAAAGATTAATATTTCTTAATCATTTCAATTTTTGGAAAATTTCTTTGAGATTTATTGATTGCTGCCATAAATAATTTTGTTATTTTGGACCTCTGTCTGAAGACATTCACTTTTGCACTACTAGTTCCTTATTCTATGCTTTACACTTATCAATCATGTCATACGGTGGAACTCCATTTGTGCGAACTAAATTTTAGGAATGCCTGCTTAACTGAACACTAGGCGAGATTCTCTTATGTGAACGTAAACTTCTATTAAATGAACGACAAATTAGTAGCGGGAGACAGGTGAACTCCTATTAAATGAACCAAAAATCATACATTAGTAGCGGGAGACACGTGAACTCCTCTCATATGAATCACCCGACTATGTGAGCCAACTAGTCTGCCGACAGGTTCACATAAATGGAGTAAGCCAATAACAGGAGTAGCTCAGAGTTGGAAAGAGAACCTCGTGTAGGATGCGAAAAGTGGGACAACGAGGTTCGTAGTTGTCCAACTCATTAGTGAGCGAGAAAGGGTCTCTTTGGGCTCCTGGGCGGTGGGTTTTTAGTGGGTAAAGCGGATGCGCGTTAAGCAATTATAATCCCCCTAAATTCTATCTGAGGGGAGAGCCAAGTTCCACATTACCCTTTCGGACTGTACATCAGATGAGAGCGTGTGCGTAATAGCAGTTCCCCACCGCCGTCAAAAAAGAAGGTTCATATAAATGGAGTTGTAATTACATGGTATGTAATTTGTGAACATCATGTGAACATCATTTTGTAGCAAGATCTATACTGAAAGAGAGGAAACCTGTTGGGCCCCAGAGGATTAGTATTGCATAGCTTTTTCTTGCAGTGTAACGTTGAATTATTCGCATACTATCCAAACCTAGGTAATAATCCAGGATCCACCGACTATTTTTACAAGTTATTACTATCAAGCTAATATTCCGTAAGTAGCTTCATTTTGATGAGACGCCCAACTTTTTCTTTTGTGGTACCTCGATTGTGGTAGCTAACAGGGATAGCAGGGATAAAATATGTCGATTTGACGATTCTCCAAAATTTATTACTAACTGGGTTTCTTTTGTTAAATCTCAAGATAATTATCTAAATTATTCGAAAAAATATTTGTCCTACAAAATGTATGGTTTGATCAACGAGTCCCCTCCTTCCAACATGTATCGATAACGAGGTCATCAAAAATGATTACTAACCAGCTGATTTTTTTACTGATGCTTAGTTAATATTTATATAATTTAACAGCCACACTGTCCTACAAATTGCGTGGTACGTTATCCCGGTCCTACAATTGAATACATATTTGAATATGGTACCGATAATATGTCTCGAGGAACACAGCTCATTTGTCGCACGACTACGAGCATTTTCCGAGTTACATAGCTTACATTATGCAGTGTTTTTCGTGTAATTTGTTTTGTGAAAACCCTACTTTTCGAGAGAAAAGAGAAGAAGTAAATATTATTACAGAGTCAGATATCACGAATGAGGAAAATGAAGGAGATGAAGATGAGAGTGATGTTAGTAGCGAAGAAGATGAAGATTTATCAGATGAATCTGATGAAGATTAATTTTTTTTATATGTAAAAACACGAATTTTTGTACTTAGTTTACTAGAAAATAAAGTTATTTAAATTTCGAAAAAGATGTTTTCACTTTATGTTATGTTACAAATAGAAAAACGAAAATTATACAATTCTTGTCGGACTAGTGATACATACCTGTTTTCTTGTAGGACATTGTTTCATTTGGACAGAGAACATACTAACCTATTATGTAATATTTTTGTCCTACAGTTAGTAATAAGAAAAATGGTTTTGTGGTATTAACAATTTGTGAGTGTAGAACCGGGATAACGTACCACGCAATTTGTAGGACAGTGTGGCTGTTAAATTATATAAATATTAACTAAGCATCAGTAAAAAAATCAGCTGGTTAGTAATCATTTTTGATGACCTCGTTATCGATACATGTTGGAAGGAGGGGACTCGTTGATCAAACCATACATTTTGTAGGACAAATATTTTTTCGAATAATTTAGATAATTATCTTGAGATTTAACAAAAGAAACCCAGTTAGTAATAAATTTTGGAGAATCGTCAAATCGACATATTTTATCCCTGCTACCTCTGTTAGCTACCACAATCGAGGTACCACAAGAGAAAAAGTTGGGCTCTCATCAAAATGAAGCTACTCACGGAATATTAGCTTGATAGTAATAACTTGTAAAAATGGTCGGTGGATCCTGGACTATAAGCGTACCTTTCTTATAAGAAACAAAATCCAGCACAGCCATGATGCTGCTAGGACTGCCCACGTCCCGGCCGTTCATGACTCTGGTATGATTCGCGGAGTCCAAGAGCAGTGTCGGCTGCAGCGCATCGACCACGAACTTGTCCATCATGTTCCAGCTCGGTTGCACGAAGGACAAAGCGTAGTATTGAAAGTAGGTGGCGAAGCCTTCTTTCAACCAGGCCACGTTCCAGAAGCTCGGCGTGACGAGGTTCCCGAACCAGGTGTGAGCATATTCGTGAGCCATAGTGGTGGATCCGTCGAACATGTACTTGGTCGGTGTGACGGACTTCTCGTGCAAGACCACCGACTCTCTGTACGTGATCATGCCCCAGTTCTCCATCGCGTTGAAATTGAAATCGGGCACGGCGATCTGGTCCATCTTCGGGATCGGGTTCTCGACGCGGAAGTAGCTCTTCAGAAAGGAGTAGATCAAGGCACCTTGGTTCAACGCGTCAGATCCCCGTCGACGCATCGACGCTCGCGTCCAAATTTTGAAATTCTCCGAGCTCGCTGACCTCTCCGGGACGAAATCGTGGACTGCCCAGCCGACGAGGTAAGTGGACATCCTCGGGGTTGGCTCGAACGTGGTTAAATAATAGTTCGTGTTGTTTCTGTAACTGGGTAGGGCAGATGATCGAGGCAGTGCAATTACCAGTAATCGGAATTGCCTGGGGCATGTGAAATTAGTATTTTAATTAGCGCCTGGAAGGAGGACATATTCATCGTCTATCAGGAGACGACTGTGAGAAACTTGTAGGGACTACGTGATATTCAGTTGGCAATAAAGTAATTTAGGTGTTTTAAGGTGAAGTAAAATCGAATTTTTCTGATTCAAACGATGAACAATCAATAAAATATTTTCTTATGTATCCTTTTCGGCAAAAGATTATCAAGCAAAAGAGAAAATATCTTATTCATTAATATTTATTACTTGAATAAATAGTAAGGCTCTATTTCAAAATACCAAAATTACTTTCTTGCCAACCCAATATATAAAGCAATGGAATTAAAATACATTCTGCTCTTTTGTGTGGAAAACAACTTTTTTAACATTGTTAACATACGCCCTTCTTCCAAGCACATATTCAATTTGCAGGTTATACCAATTTCTTTTGAAAGTTCTGACTAATAGACTGCGGATTTTACGCGTTCATGACAAAAATGGGTACGTACAATTCAAAGCAGTGGACATGTAAAAAATATTTAAGAACATCAATGTGTTAGTTTCAGATTAATGGGATAATTAAAAGAAGAATACAATTTTATTTGGCTAATGTATCCTGTAATCAATACAAACATTTTTTTATTTTGCATAAAGATCTGCAGTCTACTGATCGATCATGGATTGAAGCGATGCAAAGAGGGCCCATGCTTGAAAACATCAATTTCTATTTTCCGTCCACAATGCGTTAATTGTGCGAGTCGCAAATGAATGTGCACACCTAGGATTAATTGTTAGTCATAACAAAATAGTCATTAGTTGAAACTTTTTGATATTCATAACTACGTGGCACTAGTTTGTCACAGCTCTAAGTATTCGTTAGTTATTGCTTATTAGTTTATTAGAACTAATGATTAATCATAACCAATAAGCAATAACTAACGATTACTTAGAGCTGTGACTAACTGGTGCCATGTAGTTATGTATAACTAATCAAAATGTCATTTAACCAATGACTATTTTGCTATGACTAACAATCAATCAGACTATCAGTAATTTCTAATTATTAGTTGATTTGTGCCCTAGTCTGCCTAGGAAACTTACGCATATTTCACTGTAGTTGCAATGGGAGTGTTGCTTGTTGCCAGTTGGTTTCCTACATGACCGATACGAAGGGTGAAGATGGCTTTCAAGTGGGGTTCGTCGAGACAGGGAAACGCTCGACGCGCGTACACAGGTGAGAATTGGGTGACCCCCATCCATCTAGAAATTATTCACTTTTATCAAGTACTGATCGTCCATCAGGAGATTGGATTGTGTACTACATATCAATATGGCGTGAATCGCCCGTAGATCACATGACTGATGTGACCATCAAATAATTGAGCTCTGAATGATAAAGATTTAGAAATAATCGAAGGAGAATGAATATCAGTATTGTTGAACTACGATTTTGTTATTTAAAGTTTGTGTTTAAATCTTTATCACAGCCACGCGTTTAATTTCCTTGTAATAATAATTTCAGTTAATCTGAATAAAAAATGTTTCAAACAAAGGTTAACCGTATATATGTACAAACTGCAATATGCAGAACCTTGAAAAAATTTTGTTTAGAAGAAATGAAACAATATCGCTTTTATTTTTTAAATATTAAATTGTAGTTTTGATTTGATAATGTTGTAGCCGGTGTCGAGACGAATTCAACAATATAATACATATTATGATATTGACACTGTTAACACTAGGTTTACGGGGCAAAATGACGGATTCTAATATTCTTAATTTGCGATTACTAAGATTGTAAAGAAATTTGGATAGACACATTCTTGTTACGATTATAAAATAATGTGAAATAGTTATTTCTAGAACTCCGTGAATCTAGTGTTAATAACGTTGCAAGAGTTTCGACTTTCTAAAATGGTTAAATAGAACTGATAGATGGTGGGGACCGTATGGCTTGCGACGAAGTTTAATAGAAATTGTTTTATAGCACTAATTGATTTACTTTGTCTTCCCGTTCGTGACGTATGAGCTCCTGTAAAATCCAAACACGTCGTCGCGTACTTCACCATCGAAGTCAAGCTCCAACACGTATATACCGGGTATCAATTCTACCGACAATTTCAAAATGTGAAATTGCCTCTTTTTCTCCTGCAAATGAGCAGCAATTGGAATATCAATTGAATTCGTTTCTCTTTGCCAGTAAAGCTTCGACGTCTCTTCGAGTATCGTCAAGCCATCATTATGAAATACAATGATGCTGGTCGGCTTAATTATTTCTAACGTTATCTTCACGCGGCCTTGGTAATCGAAATCGTCTAATCCCAATCGAGTGAATATCCGAAGGTCGTAAGAAATCGGTACGACCTCCTCGGGTAGTCTGTACGAATTATGATCGTCGACATTCTGGAGTTCGCCATAGATCGTTGAACCTTCGAGACGTTTACTGTTCACAACGATCAATAATAACGCGAGGAAACACTGTATAGCTGCCATAGCGTCACAATTCAAATAGACATCACAATCACAATACCAAAAAAATCTCTGCCAGTCTTATAGCCCTTGGCATAAATCACAAAGGTAACAGCGATACTAATTATTTTTATCGTCGCAGCTACTTTATCTTTATCAATGTTTAAGATAAGTGAGCCCCCACTTCGATTGTTTTCTCGCGGCGATGTGAAAACAAAACTAGTCAGCCATAGTATTGTAGATCATAGAACTGACCGTAATGGAGGCCCTTCTTCATGAACATGAAGGGAGATCCTCTATTTTCTAACACTGTATGAACATCAACATTAAACACAAATTAAAGTTCTCCATTCTTGTTTAACGATCTCTTTTAGACGTCAACTGACCGATTTTTGATAATGTTATCGATATTATTTTGATGTTGTTTTATCTCTTTCTACGCGTGTTTTGCTTAGGTGAATTCAAACTGAGATCCAGGTGAGTGGTGTTGCACGATTTATAGTAATATCCCTACCTAAAGCTACTGAATTAATGTGTAGAAGCCGATTCATGGTCTGGACATTGCATAGCGTCGCCAGTAATGACAAAGTAAAAATTTCATTAGCTATTGTATCTTGAATAAAAATGAATGGAAATGATTGTAATACTTTTATCTTATATTTCAGTAAAACACTCATTGCACTATGTGTAGTGTTAATGAACACTATTTGGGGTTTGCATGAGTTAGCATTAAAATGTACATTTGAAATACTATTTCTTTATGCAACCATATCGAAGAAGAATTTGAAAACTAAAATTCAATTAAATAGATTCAATCGTCATCATAATTTATCTTCGATGTAGTTGTCAATTTCAAGTACGGTTATCTCGGTGGTAGTTAATGCCAACAGCATTCTCGTTTTAATTTAGTGTCCACTTTATTACTGAGCGTATTGTTGAGCTCCTTAGATTAAAACATAGATTAATTAAAGTATCCGTTTTATCGAGTTTGGACTTTGTGAGAATTAATAGGTATATAGATACAAATTCTACCATGCTTGTTGAATAGAAAGTTGACATTATACATATACATGACATTTATTGCATTCTACGTTCATCGAGTTTATCGGCCAAACACTTCAAATAAGTAAATAAATATAATATAAATGATTCTTTTATCAAACGTTATACTGAAACTTAATTTCGTAGCATCTTGTATCTACTAAAATTCGTCCTTTTCATTTAGTTGATTACAAAAAATGCTGTACTATAAAAATTTAATAGCATTATAGTACTATTTTTATTTCTTTTGGAACTACAAAAGCTGTTCCCATGTACAATAGGATTTTAGGCCATTCCACTTTCTTAAATTTGTCTATAAAAATTGCATAAATATCCTCAGTCTATTAATTAACAATAATCTCTATTTTGTCTTGATATTACAAGTGAACATTTGCCAACGGTGATAAGGACAATATCAAAGCAAATGACACAATATATAGATATAAAAATGAATATTTTTATACTAAATGCAATCGTACTATTAATAATTGGATGTTCACATTGTCGTTTGCGATAACGGATGATTGATTGGCGAAAACATTGAACGAATCATAAAAACGATGCTATTGTGCTAGGAAGAGGATGATGCTGGGAAAATGCTAAAATAAAAATGCCCATTGACTTGTCGTATACGTAAAAATAAAATAACAAAACACTCTTTAATTCATAGTATGTCATTTATCTAAAATGACTGCGTGATATCGCCTTAGATCTGTGAAAACAAGTGCTGTTCAAGTGAATGCTGCGCTTTCGGAAACTGGTTCAGATAAAGGAGTATAGAAATTAGCACAAGTTACACTCGAAGCAACACATCTGTCAGCTATGCGAATTATATGATGGCTATATCGAATCAACAATAAAGGAACAGTATGCACTACTTGTTGGTAAAATGTATAAAAGTGAAAATAATTTATTTCGAAATTTTGCATAAACTTCTTGTGCAGAATTGTTTGTGTGGCACGAGCGAACACTTCTGTGAAATATGTTTCTTTTTATTCTGAATAAAATACAAAACATTCTTGGCTTAAAGACTAATCTTATCGTCTGTAAGTTTGTCGTGTTACATTTGCGCGTACGCCATCAGTATACGAAAATACGATCAGCCGGTCGTAGCATAACTTAAAATAATTTAATTAAGGCAACTCTGTTATTATTCTAGGCATTAGTCTTCGTCGAATATATTACTATTCACCACCCAAATAGAATCGTAAAGCTTATGTTTTATTATACGTCGACTCGCGACTACTACGGTTACACGCTAACAGTACGCAATTTCGATTGATGGACTCTGTTCGAAGAAACTTGAGACTAATGGACATTAACACTACCCCGACTAGAGAAGCAAGCCATTAAATTTTAAGCAGAATGCAATTTGTAATTACATTTGTGTGCTACATACGCAATGCACCGGTGTATGTATAATGTGTCTCTTCAACGTAATTCGTGTCTATGTTTATAACAACCGCGTACGTACAGAATTGTTAGTGACTATCTTAGGAGGAAATTTCGTGGAGGAACCTGTAATTACGAACCATCAGTAACATCTTTCTCGAAACATTCACAAGCTCCATAGTGTACGTTTTTCATCTGAAAAATATCGTGACCGAAAAGTCTTCAACGTTGATGCATTCTTGTTCTTATCCTAGGGTTTAATTCGGTACCTTAAATTACTCTTCAGATTTTCCGATGCTGAACAATATTTCGCAAGTATAGTCGTTTAAGTAAAACTATCCTCAGCCGGTTGAACCGTAAGACGTATAGGACTGTCTAAAATGCGAATTATTGCTTTGAATGTCGTAGGAGTTCAAATTTTTGCTCGGTATAGTAGATGTTCAAGCACAAATAGGCATCCTCCTAAAGCAGACACGGGCAAAGATTGCCCTCTGGGGCCACTGCTCTGGCTCCGTCGAGATCAAGAGCAACGAAACAAATCCAGTAACGAGCGTTTACTGTCCACGCCTAGTGGACTATGATATAGCAAAAATAAAACGAAAGCTGAGAACGAAAAAATTGTGGTTACTTTCGATTTATGTTACTAGTAATTGTAATGTTTCGTATACTTCAGCAGACAACCGTTATTAGTGTATATAAATTATTGTTTTAAGTAGCTGTCACTGACAGCTCCCCACTATCGTAACTTATGTGCACCGCTGTTGGTGGGTTGCTATAATTCAGGGGGAGCTTTAATTAATAATAACATAAACATTTAGCCTCGACTGCAATTTTCTCACTCTGGAGTTTCATTCTATTCTGGCATGTAGAGGCTGATCCCTTTAAAGGATACCCACCTGTGAGCGAACATGTTGTATGTTAATGAATTAGTTATCAATAATTTCAGTCTGAGCTTCATAATACGTTGTACGCTTAACTATTTTTCGGTAATTATACATTATATGTATATATATAGACGGTATTGTTATTCTCCATTCCACGCAATTGCTTAGCACTATTCCCTATAAATTATTGCTTCCACGTAGAAAAAGTAATCTAATACTGCGTAATACTAATTACTGTCTCGCAAACACGCACAACGTGAGAAATTGTTCATGGATCCAATCAAAATCAACTGTGAAAATAAGAATTTACAAAAATATCCGCAATCTAATTGTAATCAATCAATATAATAATGTAATACTAGTTACTATAACATACATAGTAACAGTACATTTTTGACGTTACTGATTGGCTAAGTATTAAAAATGTAATTAATACCATTCTCCAGCAGTTAAAAAAGAAGTTGTAAGAATTGTCAAGTTGTTGTCACGACGTTCATCCTCTTCATTTATTGTCATTGTTTGTCTGTATATGTGTATAAACGTTAAAACTATCACTGATAAAATTTTAACGAAAGCAAAACAAAAATACATTATCATTATAATGCGTGTAAAATAACTTAGGTATAGCTCGGTATATTCAAAAAAATCTTTTACTTTATATTAGTCAAATAAGTTACAAATTTCGAAATGTTAAATTATTCTGAAATATTCGACTCACTAGAAGAAAACCAGCATACTTGTTTCAAGTATAGAAACTAATATTAAAATAAATAATTATCAAAAAATAAATTCCATTATTTAACAGATTTCTTCTTTTACACATTAATGACAGAACTTTCCAATTAACCTACTCCTCAATTTCGTATATAATATAAAATGTTCGTTTACATACCAGGATAAGCCAAGGAAAAACAATGTTTATAGCAAAACGGAAGAACCACGTTTCCGTTAACTATAATCTTAGATTTAAAAAATACTTTATCATAAAGTCACTTTCCTCGCTATAATTAGACTGCGGATAATTACATAAAATTGCATCGTTCGGAGCAAATTCGAATGGACAGGACTCGAGCAGCAATATATATATATATATATATATTTCGTCCCTCCCAGAAACCTATTCAGTGAAAGCTAACATGGAAATTTTATTCGATCTCCTTGCAGTTGTATTTCATAAATTCATGTGTGACATATAAAAGCATAAAATCCGCAATCCAGGTATAATATTACTGACCACCATATATTATATATGGCATTGCTTATTCAAAGAAACAACGAATCACTGACAAAATCGACAATAAATAACACACAACGAATGCATGTACAAAAGTTGACACACACACGAGGAGACAACGGTAGAAACAATTTCCTTTCTACGCCCGTGAATTTTTACATTTTACTGTTCGATGTGAAAAATAAATATATGTACGCGCTGTCCGAGTAAAAATGATTCCACGTAGAACGCAACTATGAAGACATCCCATGCGATTCAAACAAACTCTACAGTTCGTATCGTTGCCGCGTATACATAAGAAAAAGCGCGCGTCTTTGTTCACGAATGCGGGTGACGTAAAAGTTCATCCATTCTCTGCGTGAAGGTCTTTAATTTCGTTACGAACGAGCCACACTGCGATCACAAAGCTGTTTCCAACGTAGGAGCGCTGGGACTACGAGCGACATTCTGAGGCACGATATTCTGCGGTGACTCTGATCTTGCTCGAAATATTTGCCTGACGTAGGTATTGTGAGCATTGTTGCCGGTCGACGTTGTGCCAGCTAAGAACTGCGCCCTGGCTAGTTGGTTGCTGATCCTCCTCGACTCGAAAGCGTTTATTGCTTTCTGACACGAAGGCGTCAGCTGTGTACTGTTGTACGAATACTGAATTTTCGGATTCATAGTGTTGTGCTCGGAGTCTGAGACACATTGGATAGGCGATATACTTTGAGTAGCGCTAATTTGCAGATTGATAGTCGGGTACTTGTTACTGGCAGGTGGTCCTACGTTGTCGCAGTCGCCGACATTGTCCAATGGTAGCACGTCGTCGTTAGATATGTCAGCGACGTTGCTTCTTGGAGTGGAGCTAGTCAAATGGTGGAGGAGGTCACCGCAGAGATCGATCTGCCTCCTCGCGTTCAGTCTTGATATCGGGGAAGTGTTTTCTGGGGACGGTTTCATAGCTTTTTCCTCGGCTGCGGTGTCTTCGATTATCGTGGATGAGAGGACGTCTGTTCGCGGCGTCTGGAACCTCCACACTGATCGGGGACTCAGAACTTTCGCCAGGGGTGTTGTATGTGGAATGGTTGGCGATGTCTGCTGTTGCTGAGACTGTTGCCGGGACAGTTTCAGCTGTTCCGCTGCTGAGAGCCTCGTGGGACCACTCTTCACACTCTGCTGGAGCAACAGACGTTTGAAGTCCAGTCTGGACGTCGCTGGTGACGACGACTGGGCGTTCTGTAGAATCTGGAACAGAAAGGAACAATGTTAGTTGACTGAACAATGAAGTACAGATTTATCATTGTACTATCCTTTTTTTAACGAAATTATCATAGTTCAAATATTGGCAATTTCTTGAGAATGGGAAATTTTCTTCTCACTCATTACTTGCAAGAATAACACTGCAAGATGATAGATCAATTTCAATCTGACAAAGTAGAACTTCTAAATAATTTTATTTTAAAGAGTTGAAAGCGACATTAAATAAATATAAAAAGAACTTGTAAACAATACAATATGCGGGAAGATTGTCTGGAAAACCTGATGCATTCCTTCTCTACTTACAATTTAAAGTGGGCTTCCAAATGTGGCCTACATCATATTCTCATCAAGTGTCACAATTTAAGACTAGAAAAAGTGGAAAGTGGAAAAGTATAGGCGACCCTAACGTGTACATACCACTGGTGGTTTCTGCATGTCGGAGCTCCAACTGTGTCTGTTCCCTGACGACAGGTTCAGTAACGACTTGGCTGAGCTGTAGGGGGTAGGGCTGTCACCGTCGTCTTTGATGTTCAGCCTCTTCTTCGACTTGTGTATGGCAGCGAACAATTCTTCGTTCGACATTGTGCTCTTGGTCGGCGACAGGACGAGGTTTGTCGGTGTGTTTCTGCCAGAGTTTGGTGTCGGCGAAGAGCAATTCGGGCTACCGATTAGCGCCATGCGATCGGCGATAGTTGGCATAGTACGTCCGATCGGCGTCGACGTTGCGAAACTATTCTCGTGGTTCTGTCTGGCTGGGGAAATTGGATTGTGGTGCAAAGCATCAGCGCTGGAAGTTTTCGTAACGGGATCACGAACAGGCGAGGACCCGAAGAATCGATACCCGTGCGCGGTCAGTCCTAGTGGTGTGGCGAATCTAGAATAAAACGGAAACGAGTAAAACAATGTCTCCTCCATGACCGGATTGCGGATCTTCGCGCGAAATGAAAAACGTTATCAGTCCGCTTCGGTCGTAAAATTCATATTCTTTTAATCATAAGCCTATTACACTAAAAAAAACACTAAATCTTAATTGTTAGTTTTTGTGGATTAGACGTAAGTAGACAGCGATTTTGATTAACAAAAATTATACAATATAAAACAGTGAACAAAAATACTGTTGAGCTACATTCAACTCATTCGAAAAGTAGCACCTATATTCTGAAATGTACGAATTTTTATCTCAGGAACTGTTTGTCCGATTGAGCTACATTTTTTTGCTTTTATTCAGAAAAGACTGGACTATTATAAAATAATTTATGCAACCTCGATAATTAACTTTATAATTTCGAAAAATGTAAACAAATTCTCTTTTGACCGTGATAGCGGAGCGTACAACGCGCCTACTTGAAACGGGGGTACACCGCCTCCTTATCCAGCTGATAGTGACGACAATTTTCAATTCTCGATCCTTCCGAGGGGCTCATTTTGAAGGGGAAACTCCCAGGAATATGACTATATCTTTTCAAAATTTAAATCAATCTGTCGCACCATCGAAAAAAAACGAAAAAAGAAGATGTTCGTCAAAAATCATAAACAATGGAAAAGTACAGAAATTTTTTAACGGGTCCACCCCGGGGACATACTCTACGAGATGCAAAAGGTTTCGTTCCGATTGATCTCGGCGTAATCGGTGAACATACATAGAAAAAAAAAAACAAAAAAAGGCACATACAGATCAGATTGAGTAACCTCCTCCTTTTTCGATTAAAAATGGACAAAAATTGCAAACTTATAAGGCTCGTAATTTCACATTGACTACACAATATTTCATTTAGAATAAACTCGACGATGGCGACTTCAAAAATTGACTGATTTGGCATGGAATGGCCTTAGAAGAGTTCGCAGTCTAGTCATAACAAATGGTTCACAATCCCGTGAGGTCCTCCGCCAGCGAGTGGCGATGTCGCCTACCTGTTTCTGACATCCACTATCGCCGGCTGTTGTCGATTAGGCATCGGCCGGCTGGCATCGAGACTGTCGAAATGTTTCCCGTGCAGGTCCACCTGCGACTCGAATTGACCGTGCATCGCGTACATGTGCATAGCGCTCAAGGAGCCATGACCGAGGCCTCTGGTGATATCCGGCGTGATACTGCGCGGTGGTTCGACATCCCTTCGGGGTCTTCTCGACGGCAGCGTGTAAAACTGATGGCTGCCGACGTGTCTCCCCGACGCGCAGTATTGCTGATTCCTCGCGTTGTGCATGTTGACGATCTGACGTTGCTTGCATTGGCGCTGATACTCGGTGCAGTTCGCTGCCTTGTTCTGCTCGAGGTACTTGTTGTTGTATGCATTCTGCCGTGGATCGTGCGGGTACATCTGCTGGTCCTGGTACATTGTACATGGTCCTTGCTGTCCATGATTCTGCTGGTTCTCACACTGTATGCTCGGGGCGGTCTGAGCGTTCTTCAAGGCCTCCTGGATCTTATGCTCGTTCCTGCACTCCTTAGGCTTCGAGGGCGAGTTGTACGACTGCGGCTGAATGATCCCATGAGGGGGCGCCGAATCGATAGCCAACAACGTGTTATCTGAAACGAAAAGATCAATGACTGACCATGCCTGCGCCCCACACTCCATGGTCGACATCTTCTGCTCTCGTCATCCTCCTTACCATCGATCGCTCGACTATCGACCAAAGAGAATTTTCAGATTCTATGGAGGGTGCTGTTATGCTACTTTCGATAAGAGAGCTATCGGTTATCCTATTTGTTAGACGCTCACTCCGGCTCACGCTGTTAACCCTCGCAAGGCTTTTGCCAATTTTATGGTATATTATTGGTATACATGTAATTTTATGGTAGCCAGATTTATTCGAATTCTTAAGCTATGTCCACACTGAAGAACACTAAAGAAGCATATAAATAAGGAAATATGAAGTCGTCAATTTCGTTGAGTTTAATAATACAAATTTTAATTTGAATCAAGCTTTCACAACAGAATTTTTACTCGTTCTGATATACAGTTTCAAGTTTGTATAAATTATTTCGTGCAATAGAGAAGCGTCGATGAAAATATATTAAATAGATATAGCTATGCCAGAGTTATTAACAACAAAGTGTTGCTCGATGTTGCTTCAGTGTAGACGTATTTTTGAACTTACTCCTGTAAGATCAACGTTTATTCCCTCATTGGGTAAAACGGAAACAGTTTCTGGTTTGAACTGGCTACTAAGACAATTAGAATACAGACGGAACGTTTATAACTCCTCGTCAAAATGGAGCCCACTTTCGCCATCCGAGGGTTAGAGGCTCGCCAAGAGAGTTTGAACATTACGCTAAGGAATTTTCCGCGGGAAGAATTAGGGAGAATTGGTGGCTCAAGTCGATTAGGGTACTCTTGGGGAAACCAATTAGCTTCGATGCAACAATCTAGAAGTGGTGGGGGATAAGAAGCGTTTCCGATCGATTACGTCGCGTCGATAATCATGCCAACTGCTGCTGGTAAATATGAATACTTTTGCAAACGGGTTTTTAACAAATGTATATCAAAGCAGTGAGTGATTGTTACCGAGAAAAGGCACAAATAGTCTGAAATATTCACAATTTTTAATCAGCGATGACCCATAATCCAATTAACCAATTTTTTAAATTTTCGTTACTGACCAAATTGAGCAATTTTTATTATTTTTTCTTCGTGGTTTCGACTGAATGGAATTTTTCAGAAATTTCCATTAGTTATTTGTAACGTTATTTTGATTTGATTATGTGATTGACTGTAAATTACAATAGAAATAACCAGAGATCTGAATAAATGCATGCTTGCCATGTTTTTAAAATAATGTACCTTTTCGTAAATAAATACCTAGTCCACTTTAATTAACTGGAAAGGGGAGGGAGCTTAAAAAGACGCGAGTCTCGTTGCTCTTATAGCTCGCAAAATCGACCCACGTGCTCGTCAAACAGAAGTCATACTACACGCTATCGTATTATAATGCGACGACATTTGTCAGAATCCTTGCCATATTTATGAAGTGTAAACGTCCCATACTCTTACCGCGCCTGTGCTCTACTTTGCTCGATTCAGTTCGGGGCTCTACGGACTACTGATTCATTGTAATTTGTTAGTAACATTGCTGTTAGTAGTTTACAAACGAAGCAGGCGACAAATACGTGGTAAACACAAGCATGCGATAGAAGCGTGAAAAACCATCGATACATCTGTGAAATCCGATATGGAATGCACTTCTATAACTTCGGAATCAGTTGGGACAGACAACTATTTCAAGCTGTTATGCAATTCACATGTTTTGTTGTTATACATGTTTTCGACTGAATTTGAGAACCAGGTTTTCCTGATTAGAATTTGATTCGAAATGAGAGGAAGTTGTTTTAATTAGCAAATAAACTGAAAAATGATTCCATATCCGACTTTCGAATTTCTCTGACGAAGTGAAAAATAAAATGTACTCACCGAATAGGATCTATGGTACTATGACATATATGTGTGCTACTAGCGAGGGTTGCCACACGTGTACGCAGTGCATTTTTCTCTAAAACTAGTATGTACGTAGATACGTGTACGTGGATTGTTATAAACGAAAATAAACGATGAATCGCAAAGTAAACAAACGAAGGAGAAAGAGGAAAGAATGTATTGTGACAGTATGTACAAAGCAGTGGTTCACTATCAGTGAAAATTGGTTGTAATTGTCTAGCCAATTGTGAACACGACACATTTCAACCCTTAAGTGGACGTTCAAAGTGTATTTTACAAATGCAACTGTTTTGTTTTCTTTGTATTATTTTTTGTCGGAAACATATAAAACCTGCAGACTAATAATGAATATAAAATTTTTGAGGTTTCATGTTAATAGCATGTTCATAAAAGGGTAGACAACTACTGTGTTAGGGGATAGTGAATGGACAATAATGGCTAAAAAATTGACCACTTGCAGTTAAAGACAATATGGACAAAACACATACGTGAAGGCATCGTGTCGATTCGTATTTTTGAAATAATGATGAATATAAATAAAATTTAATAATGAATTTTTTAGTGTGATTCGAATTCAAACAACCCTATTATCAGGGATAAAATGTTTTTAGATGGTCAAACATGAACAATCTGTTTACATACATGCATAGGTTCATCATAAAACGATTTTCAAGATCATCCTGAATAATTTTACTTGTTTATAACAAAGCAATTTCGTTATAACCAGAAGATTTTGATTTCCTAAAATTAAGTAGTCAACATCAATACAATTATATCGAACAATTTTTACTGTATAGTTTCACTCTCCCTTCCAATTTCAAATTGTTTTCAAAAAGTTACAATTTGTTAAAACATGATGAATTTTATAGTTTAATAAGTTACGTTAGAAATGAAGAGATAGCTGAAAACGAAATTATTAAGTGTTCGTGGCATTGTTGTTTACTAACCAGCAGTGTTTAGAACAAACATTGGACTAATTTAATTTAAATTTGATTATTGCATTTCTTCGTACTGCGTCCATATATTAATTAGAAATGTCGAACAATGGGCGAATGGTGTGCATGATCGGGAAAAAAAATCGTTCGTTCCTGTAAGAACAACAGTATGGTGTACGGGTTAACGTGAACGAATAGATGTGGCGCGTGCGAGACAAGTGAAACGAGAAATAGAAACAAAAAAACAAATAACAAAACACATCCGTGATTTCTATCAAAGACTGTCATCTATTCACATACATTCCTCCCAGATTTGAACGACACAGTTTGCCGGTATATACAATCGAGAAAATAAAATACGCTGTTCGTTAGCCAATTACAACACGGAATATACATATTTATAAAACATACAGTGCACACGAATGGGAAAGATGAATCTTATAAGTAACACGTGCGTATAATATGTACATATGCATACGGTACATTTGGCCCCATAGATTCACTTATAGATTACAAGAGGAAAAGCTGTTTCTATCGATTAACGATACAAACTACACGTTGCCGATTAGGGTAAAAATTATTTACATACGATACCGCAAGAACCACATTTTTACAAAATTCACCAATTTCAAGAGTTTTCAAGAGTGATATTCAACAGAGAAATTAATTGTTGTAAAGGTTATAATGTTTAATGAAAAGTACTTACTAACGTATGTACTTTGATTCACAATTATCTAGTAGCAAATTATATTGCTCCTTTGTTTTTCTGTTTTTACATACTCGGAACGCGTAATCATACATGGTGTCCCAAAAATATACTTCCTTGAAAGAGGTGATTCCTGAGGTCATTTCAAGTAACTTTATCCTGTGCGAAAATGTTCTCCGTGGCTTTGTTAAGGACTTATTAACCCTCACACGTTCCTCAGGGTGAAAATTCACCCATCTACTATTTTTACATACTATAAAATGATTGGTTCCTCTTTATCTGTATTGTGAGACATATTTCTCTAAAATGTGACGTGATAAATGAAGCAAAGTTTATTAGTTTAAAGTGTGAAGCAAAAATGGCTGAGAAAGCATCACGAAATTTTTTATGCAACTATTTCTGAGGAGCGTATAAGGGTTAACGAAAAACCAGGACCAATCAGATCAGGCGAGTTTACTCCAATTGAGGGGAAAAATGTTACCCTCTCTCTCTAGTCGCGTGACATTGTGACAGGCACGACAGATACGGATCGCGTCACGCGACTTGGCGGAAGCGTGGGGGAACTGCGTTACAGAAGGGGAAGAGGGGGGGACAAGTATTAATCTAGCTCTGTAGCCGCTTTTTGAAGTGAAACTTCTTTGCTGAGGGTAACAATTTTCTGATCCAACGGAAGTCGAATGTCGGCGCGAAAATTTAAACGCAGAATAAACGGTGAAAAATAATTTCTTACCCCGACGGGATTCGAACCCCGGTCCACCGGTTGGAGACAACCAACGATCTTTAGAATGATAGCGAACATTTTGTTTTATTTTTGGTCCGTGTTTTTCGTAATAAAGCGAAACTGCAGTGACTGAATGATGTGAAATAGCTATGCGGGATTTTGTTACAAAACATTTGTTGTAAACGGAATATGTATATATTTTGCTACTTCTGACCTCACCCCTGCAAATAAAAACCTGATTGTTGAAGAGAACAAAGAGAATACTGTTCGTTGGCGCAGACTATAATTTTGTAAATATTGTTTACTCGCAACTGGGCTCTATGTTGCACGTTTTACATCGAACGTGTGCATTGTTACACGAATCCATAGGGCCAAATGTACAAGGCACTGCATGCTCCTCTACCCAGGTTGTAAGTAGTCCTCCCGATATTAGTTGCAAGCTGATTAATTCTTGCTGCAGTCAGAGAGACACGAGGAGATGACGTTCAATGACATGTTGACATACACATATACTCATTCATTGCACGGCTATGTTAACTCGTTACGTGAATTCGCAATCGGGACGGTCGTCTACACGTCCCGCGATCCGAAAGTTAATTAACAGGCGAGCTTCCAAGCGTCCGAGCGTGAGCAGGTGGGTAACAAGTGGAATGGACTTTCGTATGTACAATGGTGCAGGCGTGCTGCAACGGCGCACTGTGCAACTGTGGCCCGGATCGAACAACTTTGTGCCTCTTTTTTCTGAAAGCTCCATTTTCCCGCATCGACGACTAACGGACTAGCATCGCCTCCTACATGCCCAACGAGCTCGAAAATTATTTATTCATAAAATTACTTGCAACTTTTCCTTACGTCCGTAACGATTGAAACTTCCTTGTCGTTTATAATCTCCTAGAGAAAATTTGCATTCACTACTTGTCTACATTTATTATTACTATTTATTTCATGCTTTAAACCAAGTATGATTTTGTATAGCATATACAGTACATGAATCTATTAACGTATTACATAAATTAATTCAATGAAATTAAATTTTAATTGCACATCGATTAATAAAATCGAAACTAATTAACAGGCCTTTAATATACAATTTGGAAGTCAGTACTTGTGACGAAAAAGAACTGATAGAAGTGTATCACGTTCATCTTCATATTTTGAACATTGTCAAATGACGTGATCAAGATCTTGTACCTTGCTAATTGTGGAAACTTCAACGATTATCATTCGTCCATTATCTCTCTCGTATATTACTTTCTAATAAATAATAAATAGTAAGTCTCAATTTAATGCAAGAATTTTCGCCACAGAAGAAAGCCCTTCATTTAAACTATGTATATTGAAAATATTTCAATTGACGAAAGATTGTAACTATTTAGATCTTCAACAACATTTCATGATAATAGTGGATAAATTTGAGGTCTGTCATTAACAGTACTATAAAATATAAGCTATAAATTCTGACTATAGAAGATTTACTCAATCAAAGAAAAGCATTTAAAAAATATACAATAATTTAGGGCTTAAGGGATCATGAAGAGTCCCATTCTTTTTTTTAGACTGAAAAACATTTAGGAAGCGATACAAATTATATAATTCCTTTAAAGGGACACTGAGGTCTTTTGAAGTAACTTTTTCGTTGCGAAAATATTCTTCGAGATTTTATTAAGGAGCTATTAACGAAAAACCAAGATCAATCAGGGATATCTTCTTGACGAAGCCACGGAGAAGATTGTCCCAAAGGAATCAGTAACTCGGAATGACCGCAGAAATTGCCGCCTTCAAAGAAGTACTGTACGGAGCACGAAAGAATTGTAGCGGGAAGGGAACGGGGCAAGAGGTCTGACTACTCAGATGTCCTTTCTGTTCCTCATTCCCCGTTTCCTTTCCGCTACAATTCTCTCGTGCTCCGCACAGTACATTTTTGAGTTGCAGTAAAACCTTAAATACTGTCCGGGCTCGTCTACGTAAACGTTGTCTGGTGTTTACACTGACTCCACTGCCGGGCAACGCTGTGCCGGCGATGGCGACACTTTTCGGTCACGCGATCCGTATTTCATTCTGTCTTTCTTTATACAGAGTGTCCCAAAACTACCCTAGGAGCCGAAAATAGGAGGTTCCTTGGGTCATTTGAAGCGACATTTTCCTTTGCAGAAATGTTATCCGCGACTTTGTTTAGGAGTTATTAACGAAAAACACGGACCAATCAGAGCGCGACCTAGACGCGAGTTGGCACAGTCGGCCAATGGACAGTTGGCGCGCCGAGCCGATTTTACCAACATGCGTCTAGGTCGCGCTCTGATTGGTCCGTGTTTTTCGTTAATAACTCCTAAACAAAGCCAAGGATAACATTTTTGTTAAGGAAAATGTCGCTTCAAATGACCCAAGGAACCTCCCATTTTCGGCTTCTAGGGTAGTTTTGGGACACCCTGTATAATTAATATATGTTCTCGGCGCACAGATTCGATCAATGATAAACTAAACAAAGCACATTTGCAATAATTAAATTTTACTCGACGTTTCGATCCGGGTTTGGATCGTCTTCAAGAGCATTGCGTCTGAAAATATATGTCTTTCTCTATGTTCGGCTCTCTATTGAAATTTCACGCGGCACGGTAGACGCAGTCATAAATCGAAAAATGAAGTCGTCTTTGCAAACGCTGTCTGTCCCAGAATACGCCTGTTGGACAGTATTTAAGGATTTACTGTATCCCGAATTGGTATCGATTTGGGAATATCGAGCTTCTATGAAAATGTGGTATCTGAAGTGTCCGAAGTTAGTCCCGCGGGGTGTTAGTAAACGCTACTTACAACGAGGGGCGAGCACACATCGGGCTAACATGCGACACGGCAAGTCGGGGCACACTCACATCAATAACACATGCCAAAAAAACGCAATAATGTGTCACTACAATGTAACGGCGAATCAGATTTACGGCGAAGGCTGCCGGTACAAGTACGAGACATTGAACACTCATGGAAGCGTATAAATCTTAACCCATTAACGCTCGGTATGCTATTCGGCTTCGTTCGAATATGATTCGTGTTGATTGTTCAGTCGAGGGAGCCTTGTAGTTTATTTCATTGGAATGCATTCTTGCAGATGCCTGCAGACGCATCCGGCAGCCGAAACCTGAGCCCATTCTCGTGCAACTTAACAGGAATTTCGATGAATCATCGACATAGATATTGTCATAGATAAAGTCTTAAATTTTTTAATCTCGCGATTTCCATATCGAAACTTATTGGTGGGAAATCGTGTGCGAACCGCTCTTCCTAATACAATACTTTTCTGGTAGATATCGCATACTTCGTTTATGTACATGATTCTCCCTTCTCGAAAATGGTTTCTATTTCTTTCCATCATTAAAATATGTTTTCCAGAAACATCTTCTTTTCATCATTCTCCAACGAAGACCAGACCAGATTATTTTATAGAAGAATACGTGCCTTACACGTTCACTGTGTTTCATTTGCTTCGTAATATTGGATCGAGAGAAATAAACGTACAGTTCAGTATTTTTGTGACATTTTCTAAGTAATACTTTATTATTTATTATTCCTAAACCTCGTCCTCAGCGTTCTTAAATTAACACGGTTTCTTCTTTGAACTTTCGAATAATTTTTATTTGCACGCTTTTCAGTTGGGATATTCTTGTATAGTTGAGTTTTATTAACAAATACCTAAATTAGAAAATTCGCATTAGAATCTAGAATTTTATTCCACTGTGGTTCTGAAAAGATTAACCCTTAGCACTTGAGTGGTCACTCAGAGTCATCATTAAAAATAACTGTACCATTATTCACAATACTGTTTACATTATTAAATGTGTTGGTATCTAATCAACTACTACACGTTTAAGTATTGTATGAAGTATTATATCAATTTCATATTCATAAAATGAAATAAATCATAATTATTCTAGGTTAGAAGAAATGTTCAGTGTTCGAGTTAAAATAGACTGCAAAGGGTTAAAGTTGACTCCTATCCGGTTGCTGTAGTATTTGAAGTAGAGTTTTGAACTATATTCAAATTAATAGTTATTGGCTCTCGATAGAGCAGAGCAGTCTTTTTTAAAGAAGAGGAAGACTAAGATATATACTATGGTTCTAGTCAAAATCTTATTTTCGAAACCACGATTTGGACGGATGACTTAAAAACTATACGACCGATTAGTTTCAAATGAAGCTCATTCGACTCGTAGTAAGTTTGTCCAGGTACTATACTAACAATATTAATATTATTTTAAATTAATAACATATTTTTAACAATATAAAGACAATTTTTCTAAACGTTAGAACTCGTCCTATCTATAATTTTTTGTTTTGGAAACTTGTATAATCCCAATATAGAATAAATTAATAAACAAATGCAACTAAAAACACGCTTTCTCGTAGTTTGGGAATATATTTATACATATGTATATCCCAAGTAAGTTCATCAATAGTTTTCTGTAAAAAATTTATATAAATCACTGCCCCACAAGTATCTTCCCTTTCGTAATAAACATACCATTATAAATCACGTTTGCTTCGAGTTTGTGTATTTTTTGCTTCAATAGAACCACAATGATTCGTGAAATATCAATTAAGAACACATTCTAATGAAGAGAAACATAGTTAAGGTTTGAACTGGGTATACTTCAAACCTAGAATGTCAATTGAACTTGATCAATTTTATCTATTTATGCTATCAATTCTATGCTATGTCATGTAACAGGATATTAGAAATGGCATTGTTTTATATCGACAATTTTTCTGGAATCGGGAATGTAGTATTTAAATAATTTTGAATCCATTGTAGATCAGAGCATAGTCAGACTGTAACTGAATTGACCGATAACCGTAAAAATGACAAGCTGAGAGAGCAAGTCAAAAGTTTATCGATCACGAGAGTTGAGAAGATTTTTCTGTTGAGTAGCAACAAATCAATAATATGGTATTGCAAAATTGTTTCTCAAAACGTGTTTGCTCTCCGATAATATTCGAAACACGTGCAAATAATGTTTCACAGCCTTCACAGCTGAAGAAGACATTCCGATGGCTCTGGATATCATACGACACCCTGTACATGTCGAAGATAATCGGTTACCAAATGATGCGGGTATGACACACAGATTAATGATACGGTGGATCTACAAGTTACAGTACGTGACCTATGTTATCGTTCGCTACGTAACGTGAAACGTAATCGCCAACGAGTCGATTAGAAATTAAAGGAATACAATTAAATTACGTATGTATTCAATTATTTTAACACTAATAAATCATGAGAATACACCCAATATACTCTAATTCAGTACATGGACTAATTCTGGGAATAAACTAATTATAGTTTGAAATGAAAATTTCTGATGTGTAACACATGTACTGGTTCATATGGTTTTACATTTATTAAAGGAGAAAACAACATTTATTTCGTGAACGAATTTGAAAATGTGAAGAATGTAATAAAATTTTCAAAAGCGATAAACCTATTTTTTGTAACTAACAAAAAAATTGCAACATAAATCTACCAATATTTGTAACCAAATGTCAATATATGTAACCGCTGTACAACGATAAGTAGTCGTTAATGGATTCATTGATAAGGCGGTCATTTTGAAATAAACAAAAAATGAAAAGTTTCTGTGAGAAGTAACATTTCTGCTTCGATAGACATATCATTCTCGATGTTACAGTTCTTTCCTCCGTTGCCATATTCTTCCAATAAAAGAAAGCTTGTGGATTACGTTTTGGATTTTGAAAAATATTAGTTCACCGACCTCACAAACTCTTCAGCGGTTGCATTACACTGAATACTGATTAAATTAACCGAGAAAAATATTACATTACGATATAGGTATACTATATTATAATAGATACATGTTCTGTATCAATTGCAGGAAACAGGAGTCACATTTAAATTGATATTTGCTTTCAATGATTTTAATAATTCACATTTGCATTATTTTACTATTTAATACTTTCATTTTTGTCATTAACGTATCCAATCCGACAATGAATTTCCCATGAACATTATTTTCAAATTCTTCCAATGCTTCAACACTTTCGTTTCTCACTATTTTTCGTTATTTTTTAATCCACCGCAGTGGACCTATAAATATGTGGTTCGATAATGCATGAATCTTTTTTCGCAGTCAACTTGAAATGTATTTTTGCTGATCGTGTGTCAAATACATCATAGATCGGATAATAATGTGGACTAGGTCAACATTGAATAGATTCATTCAAAGCTCATCAGCCTTGTAGACGAGATAGAGCAAGAGATAACGTCGAATGAATTTAATAATGTCTGTGAGAGCGAACAACTCATAGTCTCGTAAACTAGTGTACTATAAAATTATACATTATGAGTGGATCAAATGCATATGAGTAACGACACTTAAATAAAATGAAAATATTTGTGTGTTATTTTCAATTCGGTTAAATTATTTAAACTGCTGTTTAACATTTTGGATAGAAAAATATCATACTATTCGATGTTTCCTAAACCTTCATCAGTGTCCTTGCAAAATACAAATGTTCATGACTAATTTGCTTGAACTGATAACGATCTTACTATCTGTGACATAACCTTACGATATAATCTGATTCTATACTTTTATGGTTCTCTAAAAGAAAGTTTATTCTGGAATGCAATATTTCGTTTATTATAAATAGACAGGAGATTTTATCCGTTTACGATAAAAATCAAGTAGGTGTAATTTAAACCAGTAAAAACATTAGAAGACTTTATAAATACTGTTGTAGGATAGACAAGGTTTATTCGGGATTAAGTTTCGGATAGAAAGGTGTGACGGATCAAGGATATCAATTTGACGTTCGAACGTTCTGATTATAGTACGCAAATATGTTTTTTTCAAATTCACATGCGTACTCTAGCTAGGTTCCATGGTTTTATCCCAAACAGGAGTCCAGGAAATATTCTGTACTCTCCATATCGAACGTGTGGCGAGGAACAACATAGTAAAAAAGAAAATAAATTTTTATTGCACTCCAGTTTGTTGCAAATTAGGTAGAAAATTTCTATTTTGCATAAAGATCCGCTGTCTAATTATAAAGATTAATAAGTTCGCTATTTGTTTCGCCGCTTACCTTTCTTGGTAAAGTGTTTGATTAAACGCAACGTACTTTCTTAACACGAAACCTATCGACCATCAAAAGTGACTAATGTATATGGTAATATGAAAATAACAAGATTAATTTTATTTACGTTTGTACGATTTTTACCATAATATATACTGGAGTGAAAAAACGTATTCAATAAATTCCCATGACAACACTTTTGCAATCTTAATAATGGTCAAATAAAAAATCTAAAATGGATCATTTGACCCCTCGTGGTAGGTTCAGCGTTAATTAAGAAATTTTACAATTGTGGAGACCGTGACTGGTCCTAGAGGAGCCTGAAGAGTGGGGAATAGATAAGTGATCGCCCAATTAATTCGACTGTCTTTAACCCTTCGCTGCATAGTGTATCATATCTGATACAGTTAACAAATCTGGTGTATAGTAAACTAAGAATGTGTTTTCTTACTATGTTTATTTACGTTTATTTTTCTGAAAATGTTGTTTTAATTTTTTTAAATACGTTTCCTTTACACAAAACACAAAAACTGACCTTCTTTCAATTTTTTCATCCCAATAAAAAAAAATCATGCAGTGAAGGGTTAAATAAACTCTCACATTGTGGATGTCACATATATGTGCTGATGGTAACCAACGTGTTAAATCGGTGTGTATGATTCTTAATATTTTCGAAATGATTACATATGATTTTCTAAAACGTATCAGTAAGATTTGGGAGCGTGTGTTGCACTTCATTAGTCATAGGCTAACGCTAGAATACCGCAGTGTGAAAATATTGCAACTATTTTTCCTGGGATTAGGGGAACGTGCAATGACAGATGGCATAAACGTTCAACCGCAGACTTACATTTCTGCCGCGGGTTCTTGCTTTCGCTGATCGGAAGGGGTTCTAAATAAAATATCGCGACGACTTACGGTACTGTCTCGTTGCCAGAAAAAGAAGATGTCTCGCCAGCATGTTGGAACACAGCACTGCACTCAGCGAGCGGACTGTCAAACAGCAAGTAACACTCTCACGAACGGATTCCTATCACGCGATGGCGACCGTGTGTCTACCGACAAGATTTCCTCCTGGGAGGACCGATACCGGCTTATCATCGTTTCATACTATATACATATGTATACTGTAAACGCGAATTTCCTTCTGCCGACCTCGACGCGCGAAGATTGAATGGCTCTCCGACAAGCGCACAATCACGGCTTTAAACAGAATGGAAACTCGCGTACACTTGCGGGGGGGGGGGGTTGATGCTAGTGCACCCCTTCTGATGCTTTGTACTTCACATTTTCTTTTAAATACAGCGACCACAGAAGTTATGTTCGAAAAATCGTTGATTTTATCCGTTGTAATTTTATTCTAAAGCAGACCTGGGCAACTTGCGACCCCCGAGCAGAGTCGCCATTAACATTAAATCTACCACCATCGGTCAGAATGAGCGGTTCCAGATATTTTACACTTATTGAAATGATAGCAATTATTTGATAAGAAATTATTGTATAGATGTCTTTTAATAGAGCACGTATTACAATAGGAAACTGCATACAGTCTAAATCAAATTTTCTTGTCATTTGTGTAAGGGAGCATGTTCCAGTTACTTTTGAGGCTCGGTAGGTTTAGTGTTAAGACTTGTATCCCCACCCTGCATTCCCCTACCCTGGGGCCAGGCACGTAAGGCGTTTTGTCGTTTAGGTGTCCGGTATTGACAGAGAGAGGGTAACTTTTTCCCCTTAGTTCATGTTCCCTCCCCTCATTTCGCAACTATGATCGCGAACAGACCGCTCTGACTAATTCCAGGTCCTCCCCACCAAACTCTTGCGAAGTATAGGAGACTATATTCTCGCAGAGCGGGGAGGGGGGCGATACACAGGTAGTGGGAGTCGTAAAGCGACAGCGGGGAAGAAGTTGCTCGGGCCTTTTGCAAAGAGAACGCACTATTATTACCAACTGCGGATCTTTATGCCAAATAAAAAATATCTGCGACCATTCGAAGACACAGAGGCAACAGAAAAATGTCTTTCTTGTTTTAATTATTCTATTAAACTGAAACTAATACGTTGATGTCCTGAAATTTTTTTAAATATGTCCACTGCTTTAAATTGCACGTATCAATTTTTGTTATAGATGCATAACATCCGCAGTCTAGTAATTACATTGATTGATATGGAAATAAACGTTACTCCAACGTGACATGAGATATCTAATTAGAAACTAAAGATAAAACCTTAACCTTTTAACTATGTCAATTATAGACACTTACGAAGACGTAACGAGAGACGAGTAAACTAGAGAAAATTTTGCACTAATCAATGTGTAGTCTGTACCAACATGGGCACCACAACGCTACCAAGTTAGTTGCTGTATCAAGAAGAAAAACGAAATGTTTCTGGGAGATGAGAGCAACCTTGAATGACGAGTTAACCCCCAGTTAATACTCTCAGTGCCACGTATATTTGATCATTGAGAATGAATTTTGTCTACAATCTATTAAGCCAAATTTTATTAGGGTGTATTGTTACGATAAACTTTGTCTTTTCTATTATTGCATAATTAAACAAATTGTTTTGATCTAATGAGACTTTTGATTGGAATGGCACTCGACGTATTTAAAGATTAAAGATCAGCTGTGCACTTTCAAATGATGTACAGGGTGTATCTATTATAGTGATTAGGCCGAATTATAACCATGTAGTTGTTGAAGATAGAAAAAGATTATACAGAAAAATTTTGCATGGACTCACGAAGCAAAATGCAAATATTCATAACTACGATAGTAAATCATATACTGGAGCTACTGGGAAAACTAAAAAGTAAATATTTTGAAAATAAATAAGTTTTTTACGATTGTACACTAATAGTTTTTCATAAGCAAAAATGTAAATAATCAAATAGTTCTCGAAAAACGAGTGCAATTGTACTTTGCAACTTCACCGGTGCACTTCCGTAAAAATCATGCAGAACATCCCTCTATAATTTCTGTTCTACCTTGAAGAATAACGGAGTTGTATTTCCTCCCAGTTACTAGATACACCCTTTAGACTGTAATAGTATTTTTTGATCAAAACGCTTCGCATTCTAAGATCGGACGTTTCATACGTAGCAATAACCCTGTAATATTCCTCGGTGACCGAGTGATTCCTCAATGTCGGTATCGAGCAAGATTGTCGAATGTTACATCACCCAAATATCGTGTGATTTATTCCCGAACGTAGACGAAATTCGTGGCGTTGTTGTCGTAAAAATCAGGGAGACCACTTCGATTAGGTACGGATTACGTGATATACCTGGGAAACCGTTCGCGTCAAACGATCGAGACGAACTGAGGGTGGTTGCATTTCCGTGGAAAGTATTTCAATCCTCGGCGAGCAGCACACTCAGGGGAATTTTGTTTATCTGGAATTTGGCATTATCAGACGGGATGAGCATCATGTCTGATGCAACTTCGTTAGTTATTGAGCCAGCGACTAATGATCCCGATAAGGGCTAAACAAAGTGTGGCTTCACTGGGGGCTTCTTGGAGTTTTCCAACACTCTGTCTCATTGGCCCGCGCTGCTGAACTTCGATACACTACCGCTCAAAAGTACAATAGAATCCTTCTTATCCGAACTGCTGTTATCGTGCGAGTATCTCATTGTTTGAACGATTCATTATCCATGAGCATGCTGTGGCACACAAGGAAAATGGTCCATCGCATTTATTTTCTTAACACATTGGTCACTGGAGGGCTTACTAGTTTTTACTGAAATCGTAGAAATACGAGAAATACCATTTAACATCTCAGACTACCAATGCCTGAGAAATTAAAAGTACCAATTACATCTCTACTACATTAAAAAAAATGGAAGACGCCAATTGACGTCTCTGGTCAACGACGTTCTAAATATGAAGGACGCTAATTGACGTCCTCGGTTTACAACGTGTTAATGTGTTCGCTACTTGCACACTCGTTTAAGTGTTTTTGTTTTTCATAGAAAACGCATAACTTATGTAATTCTGATTGTTTTACTTGAGAAAAATAATTTTAGATTACATTATTTTTTAAAAATACTAATCGTCTTTCACCGATTGAGACACGTGCCTTAATAGTCACTGAGAATTGCAATAGAAAAACAAGTTTAATTTATCCAGGTCAAGATCATTTCAGTGACCATATTAAAATTCAAATTAAACATTTGTTTTTTAATTAAATTACTGTTTTTCCGGATGTCTGGTATCATTTTGCCTCGGAGTGTATGTAATCTTGTACAAATCGAGTACTGTAACCAGTGGAATGATATTCTCTAATGACAGCAAGACGGACACGTGTAATGTCTACAGCAAACTGATAAGAGATACATTCTATTCATTAGAATGAAATACCAGTCAATATTGGATACATTGAAATTGATAGAATGCATACTTGCAAAATCAAGAAATAATTCTAAGTAAAAGTTATGAAATAATTGTCTCCGATCTATTAGCATCAGAATTAACAATCGATAAGGAAAGCTGCAAAAAGTCCAATTTTTAATATATTATTTACGCGAATGGCATTTTGAAAATTCAGTCAAAAAAATTAACAGTACAAAGTGTAAACAAATTTCACTGTCCTACACACTCTAGTTAGATATCTCGCTGAACCTGTTTCCAGCCCTTCAATTTAAGGGCTGTTTTCGTCTGTCCAATGTGGATGGCTAATTAAAAAGGTGTGACGAATTTTTTTTCTGAGAACCATTTCTCACAAGTTTCATTGCAATCGGTTCATCTAACTTGAATATGCTCCCTTGTCAGCATTTAAGCAAATTTATTATCAACTCTAGAGCTACCGAATACTAAAAATGACTAGTATTATTTGACGCTTAAAAAAGTAACAAAACTGTATCTTTCCAGATTTTCACACACACAATTTTGCATAAATTGATTTAGTAATTTCCCACAAAAGTATCTTTAGTATCTTAGTAAGTTCAAAATAAAAAATCTAGAACCTGCCATTTTGAAGGGTCTGATAGAGCTGGTGTTAATCCAATCGTTCGCATGTTCTACTCTCTGCGTTACCTAGGGCGGGAATCTAATAACAATGCGAAACGATAAACATGAATCCCTTGTTCCGCGTAGCGCGGAATATTTTAGAGTTCAATAATTTTATCGATAACTCCAACAAAGCAATGCCAACATGGCATATCATGCGCAAGGTTATTAGATAACGCGGATTGTCACGTTTCCACTGTTATCATTGTTTTGTATGCGTTCTGGATTTTCTATTTCCATCCCCCATACGAAGCGAATAGATCAAAAGTGTCTCGGCATGCGTGCAATAGGCATATCTATTCGGATAAACAAAAGTATAAGATAGATCAAATTTCTAAAAATACCGCTTCCGTTGAAGTGCTAATATCTAAATATATTCAGAATGTTTTGATCGTCTATTATGTTTGAATGATCGTCAAAAATTTCTCAGCTTGTAACATACATGCTATTTTAAATATGTCGGAGAGGACGTAAAAAGTTGAAGATAGTTACTAAAAAAAATTGGTTTAAGATCCTTCCTGGGAGTTTACATCTAAAAATAGCGATATCGAGAATATACAACATTTCGAACAGGTTTTTTAAAAATAGTTTGTTATGGAAGTAACAAAGTGACAAATTTAACAAAAATATTAAATACATCTTTGTCTCTTTATAAAGGTGGGATCTCCTAAGCCCTAAGCGATCCATACTTAATTCGTCGTTTAGACGCAGACGCAAGCGATCACTTCTGAAGAAGTTGGACGAATGGAGTATAAGAGGCTCCAGGATCGCAAAAACGCGCTTAGGAGATCCCACCTTTAGAGGGCCTTAGAAGGACCAGGGTTCCCTGGCGCGCCAACCTCCCTTCCACATGGTGAGACCTGGAAACTTTCGGGTGACTGACGGGGCTCTGGTAGAGACTTAAACCATGGCGAAGAAATGACGTAGCAACAAATCATAGGAAGGCAACCTGGTGGTATGTTATGGCAGAAAAAAACGAGGGTCTTGCCTTCACTGGCTGGATCAAGGGAAGGTATTCCCCTCTTTAACAGACCCCTACCTCTAAGCTGAAGACCGCGGAAAAAGAGGTTCCGCGACCCTAGCGGCTAACCTCAGAAAACCAGGCGACATCCAGAGCGTAAAAGCCTTCTCCCTGAAAAGGGCGTCACCCGGGGAGCGTCTGTCTTTCGTCCCTACTCGTGGGAACAATTATGGAATCTCAAGAACACATAACTAAACGGCCTACCCTTCTGATAATACCTAAGTGGTGATGGAGGAGCTTTTCTAAGCATACCATCTACGTAGAGCCAGAAAGTTGGACTAGGTTACTGGCTGATTTTGCCGATATGAGGGGAACTTCCTGTGACATCCTCCCCGAAAACTGGGGTAGCCAATACTAAAATGTGCCTTTATTAGGTTCATAATGATTTTGAGTAAAATTACTACGTGAGAAAAATGGAGAGCTTCTTTGGAAGGAAAGAGTCTTTACCGACCATCGGCAATACTGAAATCTTGTGTCAAATTACTTGAAAATATAATTAATCATAAACTAAATTAAAAAAACTGGGTTGTGTTCAATATGAATGAAAATATAAGCGCACAATTCACGTCCTAGAAAAGATTGAGTACAGTATAATAACGTTAGAGCAGACCGAACAATATAAATAATATTTCAAAATACTTAAGTTAGCTAAAAAGCTGTATTGTATCTTTTATGATTTCGAGAAAAATGTCACTTTATTAAAACAAGCTTTGTAAAACATTGCACATTTTATTCCGTTATTCTTTAATAACGTAGTATGAAAATATCATGGACAAAATTCTATTTATTGGTTAAATTTTTCGCAATATTGTCATTCTTCTGTTAAGAAAAACAGCAGACTTTGGTGGCTAATTCCATAATAATTGAATAACAGCATAAGAGAAAAGTGTGCATAAGGAAACTTTGTATAAATATGGGAAATTAATCGCAAACTTTGTGATAATAATATTGGGATCAAAGAGTATCCTATTCGAATAGATTAAATACTCCGATTTTTGATAGGGGTACAAATTACTACCAATACCTACGACGACAAATAATTTCCGGGGAAATATTGTTCGGCCTTGTTGTCTTGACTGCCGAGCGAACTGTTTATCGTTTGCCCTCATTAATTCGAAACAATAACGATCTGCCCGATCTCCCTACTGTTCCTTTACGCAATTCCCAGTAACTGGTAGATAAGACAGACATTTTTAATGCCGGCAAGGAGTCCTCTTTCGTTGCATGATCTCTTTATTACTCTGACATTTTGCCCGTAGCAATTGCCTCATCCTAATTGTTCACAGAATATACGAAAGGGGAAGATTAAAAACAATAACGGTGTGAACCAGTTCTCAATATATCGAAGGTCGAATCAAACATATAAAATTTTCAATTAATTATCGAATAATTGAGCAAGTAAAATTTTAAACAGTTAAATGATCATAAGAATTAAAAAATATTGGTGGATTACGTACAACGGGTTAAAACTATTAATTCTCAGATGGTGGGAATTGGGTCCATTTTGACCCAGAGATAAGAAGGTCCCCTTTAAATTTTAATCTTTTAGCAGTAAGTTTGAATTATTCATTACTTATAATAAGTCAAATAAGAGGACCAGTAAATGAATTTTCATTATAAAACAAAGTAAATTACGTTATTTACAACGTATTAGAATTATTAACCCACGGATGGCCAGAATTGGGTCCATTTCGACCCGGAGATAAAAACGTTCCATCTGAATTGTAATCTTCTAACAGCAAGCTTCAATTATCAGTTATTTACACTCAATCGAATAGACGCTAGAATAATCTCGGTCGTTTTCATGGTTGATGAACTATGGAAGAAAAACGAAATAATTGCTGATTGCACTTCAGGGCAAGGACTCGACATGAGCGCGTGAATAAAAATATCGAATTTTACAGTTTTCTCTAACCCCGTATCAAGATATTATTATCAATAGATTGTTGGGGGCACTTCCGATGAAAGCGAGCTCGAACATGATGTCATTGAGTAATTTTAACTATGCTAATTGGAGTTGCCGCGAAACATCACGCGTGCTTATTAATCCCATTAAAGACGCTGCGTTTGGACCCCATCTGCGAAATCTCATTAGTCTGTATTTGCAAGTTGTTCATAAAAATGCGATGAAAGGTAAATAAACGTTAATTGTAATTTTTGTGACTTTTTCTCCCTGCTGTATATTTTTAAAAATTCAATGATCGCTGTGCGTCATAAAAATGTAAACACAAATACTTGCGGTTTAATTGAACTAAGAAACCATTCTAGTATACCGGTACGATGTAGATAAACCTTCCTGATCCGCTTTCTTTAAAGTCGCCAGCGCCATATAGGTCACGGATAACCAGCGACTGAGAATTTTCCCCATAAATTCTTCTTTGTTTCGCCATGTCTACGTTCACAATACCATAAAAGCGGCATTGGGTAAAATATATAAACCATAGACGCAACATTTACATGAGTAAATACGTCAAATATATTAGTGGACAAAATTATAAGACAAACTTATCGAAATAAATATTTGATTTTGCGTTTATATTAAACAGACTTGTCCGATAGTCAATTCATTAAACGAAATATCGAATAATTATATTAAAATGTGTCTAACATCTTCGTGAATTAAACGAATAATGCAAGGATTTTGTATTGTTCGTTTAATTTATGCAGGTATTGATTACAAATAATGTTTAATTTTCGAACGACAACAATTGACAACGGTTAGAGCCATTAAGTGGTGATTTGAATACTCTGAGAAAAAATAGACCTCAACGCTGCTGTAGAATGGTTAATATCAATATAATGTCATCATTTTTAATAGTTCTGTTTGATTACACTGTTTAGGAAAATATTTTTCTATTGCTTTTGTTTAAATGGAAAATGCCTTGTATCATGAGTTTAATGCACGAAGATATATTGCATAATAAATAGTTCTGTTTTACGCATGATACTGTTAGACATAAACATAATGCCAAGTCTTTATCGCGACAATTGCGGAATGTCTTACAAATTCGTCCATCAATGTATATCCAATTTTAGAAGAGAGTGATCTTCGATGCAAACGTGAATTCATAAATGGTAATATTGGTATAGTCACTATTTATACTTAATATATCAAACTGCATACAATTTTCGTATGTACTCCGTAAATTCGGATAATCTGAAGGGAACTGAAAAGGGAAAATGGCCCCAATGGAACAGTTAATCACGGATAAAACTTTTTGTTAGAGGACGCATTTCCAACATCTTTGACCTTTTCGTATGTTGTCAAGGTCACGTTCTAAATAACTTCCAGAAATTTTGGTTAAAAAATTCATGCTAACACCTTCTGGAAGTTATTCAGAATTGTGTCCGTAACAATATACGTGACGGTTAATGAACGTGAGCCCTAAAAACAGCATGTTCGCCACAACCTATTCATTTGTAACATTACTTTTAAAGTCGTGAGGCAACGCAGTGATACAACTATAACTTCCTCCAATGATTCCTCAGTATCCTTCTGCTATTTATCGATGATACTAATTACTGCGTTTAATTGTTTCGTACCGTTTGCGATACTACAAAACAGTATTCCTGTCCATATCCAATTACGTCCATTCAGGAGTGTACCATAAGAGAAGATGGTGCGGTCAACGAATCAATGCAGAATTGAAATCACCAAATTTCTGTATCGTTTCCGGAATATTTGAGCACTCTCGCGGGCTCAATGTCCGTAGCTCTAGGTCGTGGACTCTTTGGGACAGTCGTGATAGGAACTGAGATCGCTATGTCCGCGCAGAAGCTCAGGTCATTCTGAGGCTCAGGGCTGGACACGGTCTCGGGATAGTTGATTCTCTCCTTCAACAATTCCTCCTGCAACTCCTCCGACGGCGTCCTTGAGATCTTGGACGACTTCTCCGCGGTACTCGAGAACTTTCTTATAAACATGATCGGGCTGTTCGCCATCCGATAGCTCTCGCTGCGTTTTACTTTGTGTTCGATTCTATCCTCCCGGAGACTATCAGATCTTCTCGTCGCGTTGCCGTCGGAACACGTCTCGAGAACGCTAGAGGACTCGAACGCGACGTCTTTGTCGGTCGAGTTACAGTTATTTATGTGTTTCTCGGTGTCCTTCACATCGGGCAGGTCTTTGTTGTCGCATCGAGGGTCCACCTTGGTCAATTTCCTGTAAAAGCTCGGCGTGTCGAGGTCGGACACTAGCAACTTCCTGCTCAACTTGGGCGTGTTGCCTGTCGGCCTCAAACTCTTTAGGCAGAGGGCCGACTTCTCGAAGTCGAGGCGCAGGTTTGTTGATCTAGAAGACGACGTCCTCGTCGCGTCTGTCTTATTCATGGACCGACAGCCTTCCTGAGCCGACAAGCTGTCGTCGCCGGTCGCCGGTGGGTGATTCTCGTCGCAGACGGTCGCACCCACGGTCGATCTAGCAATGTACGGTTTGTTAGAGGACAGCTTGGGTTTGTTAAAATCTAGGACTTTGTTACTCGGCGCCAGCGCCACGGTTCCGGTGGCAGCGGTCTGACACGTGCCGTTGGCGGACAGCAACGGGCTGCCGTCGGTGGTCAGAATTGTACTCGCATCGTCGTTAGGATGAGTGTTGCCGGGGTGTGCGAATGGTGCTTCTAATCTACCGACACAGCCAGTGCAATCTCGTTCGTCAGCGCTCGTACCAGAAGCCTTCTTACCTTCATCCTCCTGCATGTTCACGTAAGCGCCGCGAACTTGTCGATGGGCTGTCGTTGGACTCGTGGGTCCTACCACGGTCGTCGGTGTTCGAACGTAGTCCGGACTGGACGCTCGATCCGGGCTTCTAGTTGCTCGAATGATCAGCTTGCCCAGCTGAGGTGACGTGGGTGGCGTTAATTTCGTCGGACCATCCACCGCGTCGTTGCTCTTCGTCACTGCTCGAACGTTCGGGGTTGCACGGTGTAACAATGGCGACGGGCTCGGTGATACTCCTTCTCTCACGAATGGACCTGGAATTTCGTGTACGCGTTAGAGACAGCTTATCTTGAGGGAAACGACGACGCTGTTTCGTGAGAGGATCAGGAGTTAAATGTAACCTCTTAAGGCGTAACTTCGCCAACGAACACACCCCAGATGATGGCTGACAACTCGCAGTTGCGCAGACATCGAATGTGTTGCATTCGTTGGTGTTCAGAATGTTAGGGACCTTTGCGCGTGGACAAAACAATGAAATAAACAGTGAAATGTACCTGGATTAAAGGTAGAATGCGCCCCTTTCCTTCTTTTCAAGCTGTCAGACGTATAGACAACCTTGCCCTCCGAATCTAACGTGACTCTTGCACCCTGTCTCTTCCTTTCCAGAGAGGAGGTTGGCTTTTTTGGTAATTCGCTTAGACTAACGTACTCGGCGTCCTTCTTGAAGATGTCGGAGTTGGCGTACAAGACTGGGGACCAAGCGGGGGCCGTGTTCGAAGCGGTTGCTGGCTCTTGCCGTTTGTCGTTGTTGTTTCTCACGTCGGCTATGGTGACATAGTCGCCGGAGTCTGCATTTCCTTGCTCCTGTATCCCTTGATTCTTCGACACGTGCTTCCTGCCCGGAAGTACGCCACGAAGCTTGCCCAAAACACCGCTGAGAGGGCTGATCTTAGCAGACGCCTGTCCGATCGTTGGTTTATCGTTCACCGGCGAGGGTAACACTTGTACAGTTGCGTACAGATTCTTGTCCTGTCCGTTGATCACCTCCATCTTAGAAGTTCCAACAGTGGCGGACATGAGGACCGATCCTCCAGCCTGGATGTCAGACTTCCTGTTTTCGCTTATCTTGATGGGCTGTTCCGATTCTCGAGTGAGTTCATCATCTGAACCAGGTGGCGTGATCACGCACATCGACGGTATGCGACTGGTGTTGATCGCCGTTTTCGAACGAATTCTCTCGATCCTCTCGCAGCCCTCCAGATCACTGGACTCGGAGTATTCGAACTCCGAACAGGATCTTCCCGTGCAAGCTGGACTCGAAGCGGACTCCACAGGCGAGGAGGAGGTGTTGTGACCGCTATCCGGAGACTCGTCGCCATTTTGGTTCTGTCCGTGTACCTGGAGATATGAAAGAACTCAATCAGAATCAAGCTATTTCTACAGTCAGTCAAAAAAGTCTCTATACACCCTGTTGCATAGCTATACAGAGCTATAGAGGGGTTTTAAGAGAACATTGAGCAATGAATAAATTATAAAAGACAAGATGAATCCTCACCATAGCAACAACCGTAAGGCTGGACTTTCTTTCCGGCGGTGGAGGTGCCAATAATGCTGTGCAAACTGTTCCAGCGGAACTCGTGGTCGTCGACGTTGATCCTCTTCCGAATAGTTCGTATTCATTTTCCACTGTCGGCGAGGTGGGATCAGAACTGACGTCGTTCGTCCTTGTCGATGAAGAACTCTGCGGGACTGGCTCCTCTTCTCGCAGGGTTTTCAAGCCGGAATCCACGTGGAACGACGTGTAGTACCCTTCTGTGTCACAGGAATACACGGACGATGTCTCGCCATCATCGGAGAAAGGCACCACCGCAATATCCTGTATAATATCGGGTGTCAGTGTACCTTCCGATGTGACCGATGACGAGGCTGACGTATCTCGCCCCTTGAATCGCCTGACGTGGCTCAGAGAAGTGGAGGATGTGCCAATCGATGCTGTTGTTGTTGACCTGAGTAATAATATTTCACATCGTTAGAACATGTCGCATGGAATCGCATGATTTTACGAAAATTATTAATTTGATCAACTCTGGATCTTCTCAGATATCATGGAATCCTTGGATGAAGGGATAGTTACCACGATTTTCCAAACTTACACGTTCTTATTACATACGTTGGTTGAAAATAATTGCTTTTTTCATTAAACCCTTTGTACTTTGAGTTTTGTTCAATTTTGTTCCCAACAATTATTTTAAGTGTTTTATTTACTACGTAATTTAAAAGATTGATTGATAACAATTATGAACAGTTTTTTCACTCGTCGTGTTGAAAATAACTAAATATTTGTGTATTGCTTAAGCTCTAAATAAACAAAAATTAATATTATAAAATTTAATGCACGTTTAAACTGGCAATTTAAAAACTTTGAGTCACACTCGCATTTCTGTGCTTAGCTGTTCAGTTATTCAGTGTCGACGACAGCTAGTAAGTAACATGAAACTTGAGATCAGACGTGTACTCAACTCAGGATACAAAAAGTTAATTATCACGGCAGCGTATCTTGACGAAAACCGTATGTCAGTGCTAAAACAGGCGAATGAGATTGGAATACGTGAAATGATTAACACTAGAATTACCAGACTGATCAAAATGGCATGTTTCTCATTTTTTATTATTAGACAGCGAATCTTTATGCAAAATAAAAATTTTCTACATGAATTCCGACAAACTGGACTGAAATAGAAATTTCTTTTCTTTTCTAATATGTTTAATGGGATGTGAGAATAATATAATATTTTTAAATTATTATAATAGTTTTACTGTCTTAAATTGCATCTTCTCATTTTTGTCAAAAATGCATCAAATCCGTTATCTATTATGAAAAATTGTTTAATAAACTCCTTCATTGAAGAACGTAATACAATAAAGGTCTGAATAAATGCAAGCTAGTTATTATTATACAGTAATAGCCTTTAGTGTTTGATAGTTTTAGTGTTAATAATTATTTGACAAACGGGTGCGTGCAAAATATCTGCATCAAACGGCAAAAGTGAGATTGAATGGAAACCGAATCAAGACTAGCAGATAGAAAAGATATAGATTTAATTGTAAGATGTAAAAGCAATCGATGAAGAATTGTATAAACATTTCACTAATACAAGAGTGACATACAATTTCTCCACATTCTCCTTAATATTCATTCGCTGATGAAGATGGAAAGAAAAAAACTGTTGGTGCACACGTTCCAGTTTCGAACATTAGCACACAAGTTTCAAATTCGATATACACTCACCGGCAGATAGGTAATATCGACTTCTGAAAGAAAAAGGAAGAAGATCCAGATAGAAAGAATTCGGATCGAATGGGTTAAATGTTATCAAAGAACGAAGCTTTCACAATCAACAACACAAAAGTGCGCATCGTTGTTTATGGGAAGGAGCATGTCGGTGGTTTGCAAAGGTCGGAAGTATCGTTGAGCGTGTATGCCGGTTGATTGTTTCCTCTGGGAATGGCCCCAGTTAGGATAGAGGTCTTTTGGACATTTACGGAGAGAACACTGTATCTCGGAAGCTAAGCGAGACCGTGACTACATACAAAGGAAGAACTTGTCCAAGAAAACTGCTTTCTAGAACTTCTCCGAATATCATCGAAGGGTAGGTAGTTGTTGTGCAGTATCATACAGGTGG
The DNA here is from genome assembly GCA_916610235.2 of Lasioglossum morio. Taxonomy (NCBI): domain Eukaryota; kingdom Metazoa; phylum Arthropoda; class Insecta; order Hymenoptera; family Halictidae; genus Lasioglossum; species Lasioglossum morio. Next base: position 11,477,701 of record OU744330.1, on the reverse strand, counting down.
GGAATCAGTTAGCCAGGCTTGCTCGAGTCTCCAGGGAGCTTACCTTGGCTGATGGGTGGTGGTGGTCGTCTCGCTGCCGATACTCGCCCTTCCGCTCTCCGAAGACGCACTCCAGTTTCCTGAGCTCGAATGAGGCGGGTCATCCCGGTTGCTCCCCTTTCGTCTCTCTCTCCTTTGGACCGCGCTCTCGCGCAATTTCACGCTCGGCTGTTTCTCCGTGGTGGGCACTGACACCGGTATGCTCGCGATACTCTTCCCGCTGGAGCTCGACGAGCTGGGCTTCCTCTCGTGCGACTTGTCCTTCCTACGCCTACTTGTTACCATTTCGTAAATATTTCTCTCTTCCGTCGACCTCGATTGATTTTGATCCGTCTCTGACCTCGTTGTGCTCGCACCGGTCGACCCCGGCTGCTCCTGCTGCTGCTGCTGCTGCTGCTGCTGCTGACTCGATTTCGGGCTGATCAACTTCAACCGGGACATGCCCCACGCTTTCAGCGTGTTGAAGTGAGACTTTTTCTCAGTCGGCGACTCCTTCTTCGACGAGCCCAGTATGTCCGTGCTCGCCGAACGCTGCGTCCGAGACGCTATGTTCGATATCGTTCCGTCCGCGTCTTCGTCGATCGTCTCTCTGCGAACAGACACACGGAATGTAAATCTAACGAGTATTTCGTTAATACACCAGGAACTCAAAGTTAATTGGTCCTCCCTCGTCTTTTCAGGAAATCATTACTCGTCCCCCTAACCCTCGAGAAGTCTATCTTCCTTAACCCCTTACCTTATGATCTATTTCGCAGTGATTAGAACTTCTTTGACGTTTATAACTTCCTTTAAGAAAAAGAAAATTTTATATTTAATGGATTGTGTTAAGAATCTTCGTCGCGAGTCTGACGCAATATTATCAGGCAGGGGGTTAATCAAACAGACAGATGCAGTGGTGAACTTTTGTTTCTTAGGACACCTGGAGCATCATACAGCATGCTAACGAATTATGTAAATCGATATCTTCTTAGAGCTTGAAATTATACAATCTCTGTCGAACATGTGTTTAGACTTACATAGTACAAGATATATATGTACGATCTCTTTAAAGTTTCTTATATTTATTTTAGTTAGATTTTGGAAGCTGTGTCCAGACGTTATGCGAATCTTCCTCGCGTGTCAGCCTCATCTGACCACTACCTCAATCATGATGTCTCAAGTGCTTCTTTACTATGCGTAAGGCAAGGACACGAGACAGCATGAGCCATCACTTACTGCAAGATATTCGTGGTATTTGGATCTATTGCTTGTACTAGAATCTAGCTGACAATAAGCTCGATGATGCAAGTTCAAATGTAGAGAACAACGACAACTCTTTTTCTGAAATTATCTCAATAATGACATCACTTTAACAGAAAGTTAATTAAATATTATATTTTTGTTTACTTTCATTGGCTTTGGAAAATATTGCTACGCAGCTTTGGAATGGACGATCTCGATACTCCGGAATACTAAAATTTACAATTCCGTTGTTCAGTTAATTTATGATGAGGTTAAGTATTGACGTATGTCTTCTGATTTCTCGTTTATAACTTAAGTCTACCAAATTTCATTTTCATATCTTGTTTGTATCTTGATTTCACCACATTTCATTTTGATTTCTTGTTTGTATCTTGATTCCACCAAATTTCATTTTGATTTCTTGTTTGTATCTTGATTTCACCTTTAATTTTGGTTCTTGTATCTTTGCTAATTCTATTGTTTCTAATTACTTAATTTTTGATGGAGTTGTTAAGGTATTGTAATTCCACGAAATTTCCATTCCAACAAAGAAATAGAGAAAATTGATGAAGTAGTGTGCATTAATTTTGAAATGTTCTTTCAATTTTTGTTACTCAGTGGAATTAAGCCGGATTTTAGAAATTTATTTTAAAAAAGTTTATGAATGAAGGGTTTTAGAGGTAAAAGGTAAAGAGACTCGAAAGGTTGTTAATTGCTTTGAATTATGAACGGCTCCATATTTTAATCAATTAAAACGTGCGTTTCTAACTTACCCTCCAATAGCCTGTCGTATTTCTTTTTGATCGGTACCAGCGATCGTATTTCGTCTTTTCCCTCTAGGCCTGCGAAGCCTCGATCGTCTTTTCACAGCGGTTTCTTGGCATTCTGGACCGGACAGCAAAGATCTCCTTCTCATCAACATTCTTTCGAATCCTCTTCCGCTGACGTCCACCGCCACAATTTCTGCCGGGAACCTGAACAACAAAAATATATATATTATTTTTGTAGCCCTTTCTACTTCTTTCAAGTGCAATTCAATTTTATTATTCTGTAATTTGATATAGGACGATCTTCAGTTATGATATGAAAAATAGTTTATATGCGATGTATATGCTACTTTTTTAGAAACAATATTGTTATGTCGAGACAATTTCTTCAAAATCACCCATATATTTTTACTTGTGGGTGTCCACATCACTGGAACCACTAGCAAAAATGAAAAAATTACTTGAAACAATTAATTTTCAAATAAAAGCTTCTCTACACCGTATAATTATCATAAATTGCATATACGTATACATTCGACAACAGTGTAGCATTAGCCATTCCATGGAGAGTAAATGTGTTTTTTTTACTGTGACCTTAATAAATGGACCTACTGTGATACATCCTCGCATACTTTTTTATATTCATATTTTTGACGTCATCACAGTACAAGAATATATTAAGGTCTATATTGTATATACAAAAAACTAATTCTTATTTACAGTGGATGTAGCCAATAGATTGCCTTTCGACAAAAATGAGTTCGTGGAGTTGAAAGCAATAAAAGGATTTCAAAAATTGAAGAATGTCGATTTTTACCATTTTCAATTTTCTAAGATTACTAAAGACTACTGTGTCATGCAGTTCATACAATTTCGTAAACACTTCTTTCATCCTTTAATCATTTCAATTTTTTGAAAATAGTAAATTCATGTTCCTAAATTGTCTTAATCGTTATTTCTATTTTAAATTGTACCTATCCACTCTTTCCATAATTGCATAAAATCCGCAGTCTATTGATGACGAATCACAAGTGTCGCTGCACGCGAATAATACCGTGATGTTTTTACGAAATTCAATATAACAAATTAAATTTTAATGACGCTACTGTCTTTAACGTGAAAGCTGAAATGACTCGGCTGCTTGGCCGAAGGAAATACGAGGATTTTAATACGCATAGAAAAAGGATTACGGTATACGTCAGAAACACCATTCCGCAGTTGGCGGTTAAGATGACATAAATTTCGTTCTTACTTGAGAGCGACAGCTTGAACCTGTTCTTCCGGGCTGGGAAGTTTGTGATCGACGGCATCGTCGTCCGTTGTATCTCCCAGGATCCTGGACATGCAATCCGGTGGTACAGTAACATCCCCGAGAGCCTCCGTGGACGTCCATCTGCGTAGATCTTCGATAACAGCCGGCTGTATTCAAGAATTATACTCGTAAATTCATTAATAATAACAAAATACTTAATGACTACGTTGTCAAATTGTAAAATGTATTATGCAAAAGGAGATGTGAAACTTTGTCCATTAATATCAAAGATTAACTAAGATTTTAGTCAAGGTTTGTACTTAGTACACTCATCTTCCATTATTTCAAAAAATTGCGATGTCGTTATAGAACGTTGTAAAATTGTAAAATGTATTATGCAATAGGAGAAGTACAACTTTGTCCATTAATATTAAAGATTAACTAAGATTTTAGTCAAGGTTTGTACTTAGTACACTCATCTACCATTATTTCAAAAAATTGCGATGTCGTTATAGAACGTTGTGAAATTGTAAAATGTATTATGCAATAGGAGAAGTACAACTTTGTCCATTAATATTAAAGATTAACTAAGATTTTAGTCAAGGTTTGTACTTAGTACACTCATCTACCATTATTTCAAAAAATTGCGATGTCGTTATAGAACGTTGTCAAATTATAAAATGTATTATACAATAGGAGAAGTACAATTTTGTCCATTATTATTAAAGATTAACTAAGATTTTAGTCAAGGTTTGTACTTAGTACACTCATCTTGCATTATTTCAAAAAATTGCGTTGTCGTTATAGAATGTTTAATTTTTTTCAGAAGAATAATGAAACTATTTTCATTACGATTATAGAGTATTCTAAGTACATAACTAATATTTTTCCAAACGGAAACAATTAAAATTACATGAGTTATATATTTTTTCACAAGACAATGAGGAAGTATATTAAGCAAGATCAATTAAAAATCTCGATCATTTATAAAATGGCTGAATTGTGAACACACGAAGGTGACATTACGAAGTATCCGTCCGCCGTATTGGATCAGTCGTTTCTAGAAATATTCAGTTTAGCGATCTGTGATCTTGAAAAGCTCGAATCAGAAATTTTTTATGAAATCGAGGAGTGTCCTCAGCGTTCTTGGGACCATTGCGACTAGCACAAAAGTTGCCGAACTTTGTTCGTTTCGAGCCGACAATGGTATTGTAGGAAGTATTGCCGCGTTGCTTCTGTTTCATAGAAACTTGATGCTGCGGCGAAAAGCTACCGACGTGTTTTACGCACTGCGGCACTGCGTGGGCACAGCCATTGTCAGATGTCACCTCGTGACCAAGCGGGTTTCACGCACGGAATACGCAACGGATTGTGTTACAGTCTGCTCCCTTTCTATGCGCTCGTTACGAATACGGTGAAAATGGCTCGACTATATTTAAGGCTCGCGATCGTGTCTGCGGCCGAATCTCCCGTGTTATCCGCGTCGTTGCCTGTTTAAAAGCGTATCGAGATTACGCAATTCAATAAGGGATGGAAAACTACACTCGTTGTCGCCCACAAATATCTGAATAGCTACTAAACCTATAACGTAGAGTAAATGTACCTATTACTGCGGGTGTTCGTTTTACTGTGGTGTTTTCTCCCAATGAAATTAAAATACATAAACATAAATATTTTGCCTGAATATAATGAATATTCTCGTTAGAGGCAAACCAATTTCTCAATCATTCTCATATTTTTATAACCTCAGGTTTTGGAAAACGATTCTTCGTAAAAGGTAAAAATAGGTCCTCAATCTCTAAGGATTGTTGTTCACATGATTGTATATTCTTTATATTGATTTAAAATGCATAGGGGAAAGGTTTATTATTACTCAGATACCTACTTTGATACAATAAAAATATAAAAAGAAACTTCTCTTGTCTTTTCATCAAATAAATTAAGCCCTCAGGTTTACGTAGATTAAAGCTATTACTGCGGCACAAAAATCACTGACACTGTGGTGTGAATTGCGACTACTATAAGAAACGAGCTACAGCCTAACGTTTCTGGCTAGATACATATTCTATACACGTAAATAGGTAGGATACGATTCTAGACAAAAAGTATTGTGGATAAAACGCACAGATATGGCAAAAATTAAATCGGAAAGTAATGAAGAATACAGTAACAAAAATAATAGACATTGTAAAGTGAAATGCACGAAGAAAGATCTAAGGTAAAAACACCAATAGTTGTCCAGTTAAAAAACATTCTCTGTGTGAATAATAGTAAATGCTTCTCTCTCTCTTTTATTTTTTATTAAATAGAGAGAATCTATGCGTAAAAATGCTGTTTGAACTTCTTACATTGTATAACAAACTTAACTTTTCTTAAATAATTGTTTTATTCAAATTTTATAGACATTCTTGAAATTTCAATAATTGTGTTAGAAGTTGACCATATGTTAGTTAGTAGTTAATCACCTATAGTAAAGCCAGGAACACTAAAGGTGGTTACTTTGATATCGTTTACTTGCAACGATTAGTACCAATTACAAGTAAAAGACGAATACAAATGAAAAGAAGTTAATATCACATAAAATTTAGGAACAAAGTAGGTAAATGTTTCGTGGTTTGCTTGTTCCTCATTATTATGAGAAACTATATTTATCTTTCGCGATTTTTTCGAAAAAGTATTAATTCCAGAAACATTATTTTTCATATTTTCTAAAAAATGATCAACTACTGACACGAGATCAATTACTGGTGCCTTTACCTTACTTATGGAATTGAAAACTTTAGAAACAAAGAAAGAATGGCGATTTTAAGGAATAAAAAAGAAGAAGAATTGAGAAGAACAGAGGAGTTAGATCCTCTCTCTCTTTCTCTGTCAGAATGTGTCGCGTGACCGACCGGGGCGGAAGAGTGGGGAGTAGCATCGTAGAAGGGGAACGTAAAGTGGGAGGAGTCTCAATTGAGATCAGTACTGTTTTCCTAAATATTTGTAATCAATTAAATAGCAAAAATATAGGACACTAACAAATAGAAAGAGGATGATAATAAATTCATTTTCTGTTTGTTCGCAACAATACTTTGATGTCTACTGACTGTGGTTCCACATTCGAACAGATTTGTACATACGATTCTGGATTCGATGTCGAGACTCTGGTCCCGCCGTCTCTTGCCAAGGACGGGCGTGCACAGGAACATATCCACGGAACTGCCATCCCTTCTAAGACTATCCAAACCTCTGACAGCGACTATGGCAGCGGCCTCGTACAGCTCTCTCAGCGCCTTCGGTCGTGTGTTCGACGTGAACAACGACGACGACGGCTTGTTGTCCACGTGGAAATGCTCGGTTCTTGCGGAGAACGTGCATATGTCAGACTCAGCTGTAACAGAATAAACGTATGTTGACGTTAACAAATCTGTAGCAGTAGAATGATATTAGTAAAAGCAGTCAGGAACGTTGTTCTAATTTATCAGAAGATATGAATTTTCAATTCCCCATGTGGAAGGATTGGAAATTTTTTCTGTATTTGTTGTGGCAAATGACAAATTCTTTTGCACTTCATTAGCTTCTTATGAAACTTTCAGTAACATATTTGTGGTGTTTTTCCGATTAAAATGAGCCCAAACATCACACAATTTTCTTTACTTTCAACAATTGAATTTCAAATGATTCATATATTACACAATTCATTTTATCAATTAGTAAGGTGATTGTTCTATGATCCGAACATTTACGTTTCATTAATCAGTTCGGATAATCGGGGTTGTACTGTATAGCGAATTAAATAAGTAAATATAATCTAAATTGTGTCGTGTTTGGTGTCATTTTAATTAAAAAAATGTTACGTACATCAACAGTATCACAAATCCTATTTTCACTCAATTGAATAATAATTAATTTTATCAAATACAAAGAGTCTACACATATGTATTTTAATTTCATTAGAGTTCTTTTACACTGAATATGAACTTTATAGAAAACCTTCCTGCTCTTTTCTCCAATAAAATCTATTGTAGTAAGAATATTATTATTATTATGAAATCTGGTTATTGATTACACATAAGAACAACCACACACAGTTGCATCGAGCATTTAATTCGTAACCTCCAACAATAGCTATCGATGGGAATATTATACACTATAGCGAACATATCTAGATACCTGGCCTATCAATCATACTTCTCTCTGCACCGAACAACCTGTGCAACCGACCTTGAGACCATAGTGACCATAGAGACCGTAGTCCGCTCTCCTCTGATTGCGAGAGAGCGAAAAGACCTATTGCCCGAACACTTTTTGCTAACAGCTGTGACGCTATTGACAATGAAAGTATTGAATGGTCCATTCAAACCTTTATTTACGAATCTTAACTCTATAACTACAGGACTTTTCAAAAGAGAGTTGACCCCCTTTGTTCCTTCACTTGGGCCCGTGATTGTTTCAGTGAAAATAGTGATCAGTAATTTTATTTAATCATCCCTTCAAGAAAGTTCATATTTTTCAATTGGATTCGAGTCTGGATTTTATGCTGGCCAATCTAGAACTTTCAACAGTTGAGAATTTAATTGAATTTGTTGAAAATTAATATCGTGTTCTTCGACTGGCATATATTTACAATATTTCTTTGTATTTAAAATCACGTGGTTTTTGAGATTTTTCTTGAACACATTATTTTTTTTAAAAATCGTTTCCTTGGTTCATTTTTTGCTTTTGACTGTATAATGTATATTTATTATTTATTACTAACTATTATATATATTACTAACTAATATATTATATATATTATATAATATAATAATAACTAATATATAACTAAAATATATTACTAACTAAACAAAAGTATATTAATAATGTACATATAAATGTACAATGTATAAAATGATTAATAAGTAATTAATTAGAGAACAAGTTAATATCAAGTGTAAAATCTTTTACGTAAAACGGCTCCAACAACTCTTCTCTAAAAATCTACCCTATGTCTAGGTTTTGTGGGGGTGTCGGGGCAGAACAAATGATTCGAACCGCGATCTTTCAGCGCCCTTGGATTCGTCTACGGCGCGGGGGCGAGAACGAATACTCGTTTTGTACTCGAGAAATAGAGAATTGTTCCGTTGTGCGCTGAAACAATGCCAATTGACTCTTCGCGTTATTGTGCAAACAATAAGCAGAGAAAAATGGAAAGGGATAACAAGCAAGTAAGAGGGATAATGGCCGCCACCTACGGCGACACCGAGGTACACGCGTCATTGTTTCGGGGCAGCAATCGTTGGCTGCCTGCTCGAAGGGAAGACAATAATTAAACGAATAATGAAATTGACGTGACCAATGTTCGGTGGACGAACAATACGCGCTCACACTGTCCTGGAACGGCAATCTCCCACGAACACAGTGAACGTGTGAAAACGACAAACCGATGATTCACGACGACGGGGCTGAACGTTTCACGATTAAAGTTCATGACATGTCATTGGATCCAGACGAGACAGAAATGATTACGTGTACAACAAAAATTTGTGTATCAAATTTCTCATTATAATTTGGTTTCAATTTTAGCAATTTCAGCATTTTATTTGGTAAATCTGTCGATGTACTACCTGCTCTCCGATTTCAATGACCTTGAAATATGTTCTCCAGCTTACCATTTTATGGCATTTTATGGAAAATTAAACATTTCCTCCGACCTAGAATAATTCCATTGTCTTTCATTTTATGGACATTCAATTGATACAACACTTCATAGAATATATAAATATATCGTAATTGGTTTGCAACATACTTAACCCTCACACGTTCTTCAGTGAAAATTCACCCATTCGATATTTTCACATATTGTAAAATTTTTCATCCTTTTATGCCTACCTCGTGAGATGTATTTCTTTAAAATGTGACGCTATAAATGAAATAATGTGTTGATTTAACATGTACGATAAAAATGGATGAATTATTATCCTATTCTCCTTTATACAGCTATTTTTGAGGAGCGTATGAGAATTAATGATGTAAACAATAGTTTGAATAATGATACAACAATTTTTAGTGTTGCTTCAGAGTCGCCACTCGAGTGCTAAGGGTTAATTTCTAATTGACAGTAGAATTAAAATGACAACTATGTATAAGAAGTGACAAGGTGGGTCTAAGCATCGTTGTTTATTTAATTGTACAACAACAAATAATTGTGATCTTGCTCTTGACTGGTCGCTTGGTAGTACATTCATCCTATTTTTGTCATCTCTCCATCAAATCCGCAGTCTAATAATAATTAAACGAAAAGTGTTCAGAACCGCATGGCCATACAGAGACGTTTCATACGAAGGCCAGACGCTTACCTCGAAGCTCTGACCTAGGGCCCAACGTAATATTTCTTGTGGAGCTCACATACAAATCGTTGCACGACATTAAACCTGTTTGCTCGCTGAAATCCATATAGGTGTATTAATACCTGCCTTGCTAGTTTTCGAATGAAGAGGGCAAATGCATTCTATAGCACATCATTTACCTTGATTTTCTATAAATTGATAGACTTTCGTGATTTCATTCAATATATTTCGAACTTCATCATCATCCAGCTTATAAATATTTTCATTTAATATCAATATAGCAACAGGAACACTAGAATGCGGATATTTTTGCATTTATGGCTTATGAAAACGTCCAAAAAAGACTAGAGAATATGAAATTTGACAAAACTGTTACAATGGCTGTTTCCATCGAACAATATGATTAATAACAAAAGTTTAATGTTCTCGGTGCTACGATTCGATCAATTACTAAGTACTGAGAAATCAAAGAACAATTTTGCAGATTATCAGATAATCATCGACGTTTCGATTCTAGTTTGAATCCTTTTCAAGATGTATTTGCATTGCGTTTGTTTTTTATGTGATTTAATACTTTAATATGGACATCGTCAATGCTTGTTGTCAAGCACTCTCAGAAAAATATGATTTTATTTCATTCCACTTTCTTCAAATTTGTCGACAAACATTGGAAAATGCGTAACATTCGCAGTCTAATGAACACATTAAATATGTTCGCATTCACTGGACAGATTACCCTAGCTAACATGTATGCATTGGTTGATTCTTTTATTCAGAATTCTGATGAAGTGTGTGTTATGTAAAGTGGCCACCGTTTTTAACGGCATTAACTATGGTCACGCCTGGTTCACGACGACGTCGGCACACGAGACTCGTTACGCGTGCAGAGCTAAGAAAGAAGAAACATGCTGCAGACTTTATCTTCAATTAACCGAAGTCTAAACACAGTTAATAGTACAATGCACTTCCTGTTGACGGGCGGTTGCCGTCGGCTATTATGAACAACGCTGTCGCGGTTTGGAGTGGAATTTTTCTCGTTTTTAAATTTAGCACCGTATGCGTATAAGTAAGCTTTTAAAATAGTATTTTATTTGGAGAATATTAAAAATATTTGGATTTTACCTTGGGATATTTTATTATTTTTGTTTTCAATATTTTGCAAAAAATAATGGTTTGTAATTGATACATTTATACGTACAAATTGTTTCCTAATGGGTTCCATGGAAATCACTGACACAAATTTCCTCGACACGAGTTTCACCAACTCTAGATTTGACGGACAATAACTTTGCCGGCAACGCCTTTAACCGAAACCAACTTTGATCGACAACGAATTTGATCGACAACGAATCTAAAATCGTTAAGTCGAGTCAGTGAAATGTTGGTGAAAACCGTGTCGGGGAAAGTTGTGTCGGTGATTTCCATGGAACCCTGGCAAGATACACTGTATGTTTATATTGTTTATCAATAAACCACGAGTATATTAGAGTGGTTGTACTAATAATCATTAGACTACGGATTCCTATACAATAGAAATACTCATTGCAATGTACAAGGTTTATATAGTCAGTCGACTATTAAAAATTATTAAATGCCTTGATTGCTCAGTGATTGCGTTAGACGTTTTACTCCGTATGCGTTACGACAATTAAGAGAACATGTGCTAACACATAAGAGATTGCGCCGTGTACCAGAACGTATCTCGAGTTGATCAGCAGCAAGAGATATGTTAGAAGGTTTCTGATTCAGGCTCCATGTTATTACAAATAAAGCCGTACTATATTTCCCAGGTAGAGCAGATAGAACACAAAAGATGTGTATACAATAATCACTACATGCTATACCACCGATCTGGGCCAGAGGTTAGGCAATAAAATAGATATCAGCGATATGCGATTAAAGATAACTTTATTAGATCGGTGGAAAAGAGAATTAGATTGACCCCTGTTATCTTCTCCTTGTCTTGTCAGGATTGCGTTGCGACTGCCAGTTAAAAGGGTGTTCCAATTTAGTGATATCATGTTTTCACTGAATAAACATAATTCATATTAAACGAGAAAATAACAATTACATTTAGAAAATTGAAGGTTACCTTCATCTCTAAAAAAATAATGCAGATAAAAAGAATTTTTATATGTATAGAGATACTATTAAATTGTTTGCAAAAAGCGTTATAACTTTGACCTCTCTCATGTTTTCTCTATGTTTATTATTTCCAAGAAAAACGCTGGCTGATAACGACATGCACACCCTGTACATCAGTCATAAAATTAAGTCATCAGTCAATCAGTGAAATTGTACGTCAACTTTGGCATTCGACGTTTCTCTCATGATTCGAAATTTTTCAAATTGGCTCGTAGAACCACCCCTTAAAATATTTGACACGCGTACATAGTCTAGTCGAACACCCTGCATAGCACGCGATGCCTGAGTCAGGATTTATTAGCAGGCTTTAGGCTTGGCCTCGCAGAGACGATAAGCATTAGGGATGAAGAATCGATGCATGGATCGAGACGAGACGCCACAAATGATGCGCGTAGAGGCAAGCGAAACTGTTAGCTATAGCTCATCCTGTACATCCCAGCAAATTTGACGCGAATTTTTCCCAACGCGTTTACAAAAACAGAAAATGCAGAAAATGCAATGTAGTAGTAGCAAACAGTTCTTTCTGCGAATGTCTCGGAAACTAAAAGGGAGCCCCTATTATATAATAAGGTAAAAGTTATACAGAATATCGAAATCAATAACATATTTAAATTTTAACAAAATCGGAGAAGAGTGCCTCTTTGTAAATAATTACCCTTTTAATTTATGCATAAAGGGTGATTTTTAGCTTGCATCCGCGAAGGAACTTGGGGTGCATCAATTAAGACCATTAAAGTAGACAGAACCACTGGCGCTGTCATTCCGATTGATTGGCAGGGAGTGCACGGGCTCTTAGAGTCGCCCATGGAGAATGCAACTGGTAAATTGCATTGTCATAGTATACATATATATTCATTTTTTACCCTCCCTTGTATGATTTCTGCTGGGTCGGAGAAAGCTATTTCGAGAAAAACGTATAAGTTGGGACAGCGCTTTTTCTCCACATTAACGCGCTGGAAACACCATTGTCATGGTTGTCAACTTTATTTCTGTTTATAAACCAACTTTTTATGAGTATTAGTGAAAGTGAATCAGACGATTAAGCCGGTTATTATTGAGTGAACAATGTTTTTTTATCAAATCATGATCTAAGAAATAAATACACTGAATAAACATTGAATATAAGGTGATTTCATTTCAACACTTACTTCTCAGTATTTTTGATATTTTGAGAAAACATTGTCTTCAGAAAATTGGCTACAACCTCTGAATTTGAATGCTATCATTAAACTTTCTTTAACGAAAACGATGAAATTTTATAGCCAAAAAATAAAACCTGTCCCAACCTATACAACAGTTCCTGATTGAGAAATGTATCGAATCCTTTGTTATCCTTTTCCAACTGCAAAAAGATTAACCCTTAACCGTCCCTCATTTCACGAACTGAATCTGTCCCTCGGTGTCAAATTGATAAAGGACCGATAAAATAACAAGGAAAACAGAAATAACTAGACATTTTTTATACAAATTGACAAGTTAACATTTACATCTTAGGTATTTCTGTTATGTATTTCCCATTAGAAAAATGAAAGACACGAAGTTTCGGGAAAATTTACCTAGAAATAACAGAACAATAGAACTTATTTCAGGAAAACTGTATTGAATTAACACGAGGGACGGACGAGGGTTAAAGAACTTTTTGCGCATTATTTAGCATTACTTTTTAAATCGCACATCGGTACTTTTCAGAGGAGATTATAGATTTTCGCGGAGCTAGAGCGAGAAAGCAACGCCGCAGACGACATTCCGCGACGGAGGACGCTAGCCGTATACGCGAGCGTACTTCATGACTCTTCTTTTTCCAATGAAATACTATCTTCGACGTATTATGCCAGCGTATACGTGTATCGTGACTTTTAGTTCCAGCCCACACAGTACACTGACCCTCGATTCAGCCAAGTACAGTGCATATGGTACCGTGTATTCGGTACCGACGATGATCGCGACCGAAAGGTATACTTGTCCTCTACGTCTTTCGTGTGCAACCTTTCCGCCATTTTTGTTTCATAATTACACGATAGAACCGTGCTCGTGACGCGTTAGGTGCCGAATATCAACCCCCATAATTTCCACAAAATCAAAGTAGTTTTACCCCTTCTTGTACAGAGTCCATTAAGAAGTGTTATTTTAAATTATAAATAAAATAAATATAAATAAAAAGATAAAATATAGATAATAAGAAACAATTTTAAATTATAAATAAAATTGTTTCTTTTACAAATAAAAGAATAGTGAGTTTAAAATGACACCTCTAATAGATTGCAATGAAAATGAATGAGTGTTCAAGCATAGTTGAAGATTATTGTGAACCTTGTTTAGTGATAACGATGTAAAAAAAACTATGGGAGCTAGAATTATTTCGATTACGCTAATAAAGTTCTTGGTCCCTGTGCCTTAGAAAAAGTGATGTCGTTTCAAGTAATAGCTTCTAGACTGTCATCGTGGGCCATTAGTTCGAGGAAGTTGTTAACCAGCGACTCTTGCAACATGAAGACACATATGGACATGTGGCGGCATTTCGTGTACCCGCCATTAAAGGATTCCCGAGTCAATACCTTTCCCACAGCTAGGAAACCTGTTGCTGATTACTACACTATCATTGATTTCAAGGAAAATTCATATGGAAAATTTATTTTGAATTACTAATTTTGAGTTAGTCAGCCTTACGAAGTATCTTGAGTGTTATACCACCTTTAAGAGTTACACAATTTCTCTTTATATCTTTAAAAATATAGTAGATGTACAGAAATGATTAAAGTGGAAATGAATTTCATGTTTCATTTTAATTTTGGAACTCAAAGAATATGTCTGTAGTTTTTATGTCGAATAATATTGCTTACAGTGTTGTTAAACGTATATTCTAAATAATAGAAAGACTAAAAATAATAGAAAGTCAATGTAGCTGAACTTACACTTAAAAATACATTGATTTAAAAAGAACCAGAAATAGTTGACAAATAAAATTGCTTGAATCGTCATCAAATTCACTGCAATCTTGACAAAGATTAAATTCATAACGTTTTGGTTAACGGAGTATCTTTATATTATTAACCAAAATTTCCAGTTCTGAATTCTCTGAAATTAAAGCAATTATGTGTAATTGGTTCAGTGTATTGGTTTAATTCGTTGCAATAATTAGCCTTGCGATTAAAGGTCCCTTCTGTTTCCTCTTTTCGAAGGGACACGAAGGGAGTTATTTTGTATAGTATTCTAAGTAATTACAGTGCCCAAAGCAATCCCCATATAACATGGCGCTCCTACAATATGGTTACACTCTAACGCGGTTAGAAAATTGGGGAGACCACCCTCGTGTTTTATGGAGGGGTGAAAGATCGCAGCGCACAAAAGGAGTATTTTATTTTGTCAAAATGATTTGTGGGCAATTTCCTTTTTATTAGGAACCAGCATTGTTCTAGACTGCAGGTGAAACATCATTTTATATAATCATAATATTTATATTTACATAGCATAAATCAATGTTACACAATATGTAGTATCTACCATAAGTGAAATAAAAATATTTCTCTTTCTTCTTTCTATTAGTGTGGGCAGACATTTTCCATAATAACATTCAAGAGTGTTAACCCTCAGTTGATGACATGTCAACAAATATAATTTAAACGCAACAGCAATTTAATTAGCAAATAAAGCTACACTTGATGTCAAAAATTTTCTAATTGCCTGGCGGTCACAAAGTTAACAATCTGAAATGACACGGGCTGTCAGAGACTCAACAACACCAACTGAGCATTAAGGATTAAAATCCCGTGATTGACGGTTCAAGAGAAAGGCGTCTCTGTAGAATAACACTGTCCTCAAATTGTCCCGAGGTTGTGGATGATGTCTTTGAAAACCGAGTTGTGTCTACAAATGAAATGCGTGTTTCTTTCGACACCATTCTACAGCCGTCAATCGCAATTAACTAATTCCGTTATATAATAAAACATTTCTTAACAGCAGCAATAATAATCAAGTCGACCATTCAGAGGGCCTGTCTCATTGCTTGACCCGTTGATCGATCGTCCTGAATCAAGATCTGGCGCTTTTGAGTGCCACTTGCACGCCGCGCGCACCCGGACAAAGGGACAAAAGCCCAAGGACACTTATTGTTGCCTCGTGGAACTCGAATGTGATTAAGGATAGTTGTTCTGACAGGACATTTAAACTGACCAACAAACGCTGCCTGGCGTCACTGATTATCGATGGCAAAGTCTCTGAAAAACTACTTGAAGCAACAGACTACAGCATTCAAAATGATTAGGGGAGAGTTTGGGACACCCCGTATAATAACATCCGGTGGAGCACATTGATACGTCGTGATTAAACGAAATATTCAGCTCCTGGTCACTAATTGCTATTTAATTAATCTGGATAAAGTTAACAATATGTTTAAAAAATTGATGAACAACTGCTTAAATAATGCTGAAAATAATACTCGTCATACAGAGCTAGGTGGTTAAATATGAAGAAGCCACTTGGAGTTGACGATTTGATGATTGATTGCAATTTTATGCTCTGTTAATAAATTTAAAGAGATATAGGTGATAACTGAATACAAATATGCAAGTTTACGTCACAAAAATGAAACATGTCCTACTAATTCAAACTACTTTTTTTATTTTAACACTTTACCGACCGGAAGCCTATTAATAGGATTTTCAATAATTCTGCTGTACCAAAAAAAAGCATAGAAATTTTCTTTGACATTGCAATCTTAAGTAAAACTATTAGATGACGTTATTGAGGGTGACTTAGTTAGTTCATACTAAATGCTAAATGAAAATTTAGCCATGTACCATACATTTTTCAAAAATATGCAATAATCACCGGTCGGTAATGTGTTAAGATCATTTTGCCAAACCCAATATTGTCTGGCTTCTTTCAGGGATCGCCAGCTCATTGTCAACAGTAATTTTAATAGTATCAACGCGACGGCCACCTGTACGTTAGTCACGCTTCATTTCGCAGTTACTGAGATTCGATCCAGCGATCCATCCTGATCGCCCATTGTCGTCCGTAGCGTCGCGTGACGTAACCAGTTTATGCAAATAAGAAAGAGTTTGACTGAAATCCACCATGGCAATCTCACCGGACAATGCATATATGAATTTATTCGCGGCTACCGCGTGATTTACAATACTGAGCACAATTTGCAAGGTAAATGCGCATGCGCTTGGATCAGGCCGCAGATCAACCACGTGGAGTAACAAGTTGTACACATATGCGTGTATACATTGTGCACAGCGAAACTACAGGTCGTTCACAAACATGTGATGATGTGCTCTCGAAATAACATTTCATCTCTCAAACGTTTAAAGTCGTTCGAACGATTATGAATGGTACTGTATCTACACACAATTCACCTATACTTTCTCTTCATCCATAAATTATCGTTTTTTTCTCATACACCATGTACACGGAGTTATTGCTCATTGGTTGGTATTTTTAAACTATAAATTTTGTAAGCGATGTTTATGATACTCTTGTGCAGACATGCAAAATGTGTGTCGAATGGAATATAAATTAATAATTACATTCGAACACTGTGGAACTGTAATATTGATGTGTTACGCTGTCAAAGGGTAAAAATATTCGATTATGCTACGAGAGCATTCATCAAGTACAAACGTTGAAATTATGATGAAAATTTCTGATGCATCGAATATGAATAAAAAATGAAGAAAAACAAACATTCGAACGTGAATAAAATTTGAAGAAAATACGAACAATCAAATGAATCAGATTAAACAATAAAAATCGAGGAAGTACAAGCATTTAACTTATTGTGAACATTGCTGATGAATCGAATAACTTGAAAAAAATTGAAGAAATACGAATTTTGTTCCTGCTCACTCGGAAGCATTCGTTTGTTCCAAAACAACTTTAAATGCACTTCCGGCAAGATTTACGTTAAAAAGGAACAGCTGCGATTCCTGGTGCAGATGGTACTCACATTCGAAAAACAGGCCCATTTTTCGGTAAGCAAAATTGGCAGTAATGCTGTCGACTGCAGACCAGTTTTGCTCCAATTATAATATTCTCAAATCGATGGTCTTTTTTAACGCGAGCTGGTTATGTACGTTTCAATTGAAAAGTTTAAACAAAAAATATAAAGCAGATAGCATTTCCAGATTCCTTTTATTTTACAGGTTTACATATAAGAATGTTTGGAGAAATATTTATTGCACATAAATTGAAATTATTAATAGGAATAATATTTTTTGTACGATATATTAGATATAATTAATGATCTCTTTTATTTCAATTGATAAGGTTGAGCCTATTATTACACTCTTATAGATTATGCAATGGTGTTCTAAATCACAATCCATGTAAGCTGACATGGATAGTTATCATTGTACTCTATCTGCGATGACACAGCATTTGACCAAAGTTGTTCCTATCATTTGAGGAATAGAATATCGATCGTACGATTCTTATGATTATCCGAGTAGAGTCGGAGGTATTACGTCCAACATTGGAGACCTAGATCGTACGACAGAAGTACCAAACCATCGACAATGAGAGACCACTTGCTCTAAAGCATCAATCATTTAAAATGTCTTGTCTTTTCTGATCAAATGCTTTCGATTAGCCCCTTCCCGTATTACTTTCTCCACAGTTACAGCGACTAAAACGTCTTTATCCTCGAAAATGTCGTAGAAGAAAAAAGAAAATTTATATCTTTTGTATGGCTACATTTATTTTAATGTTTAAATATTGATTACAAACGAATTTATGTATATTAGGCTTTGTTTAAAATCTTCATGACGAGTGTAACTCGCTAAAATATGACAAGGAGTTAATATGTTAATATGTTCCTTTCATTCGAACATAAACGCATAAAATCCACAATCTACCTGTTACATGTGAATTAATAATTAAAATAATGCTTTTGTTTCATTATTTGCAACAGCATTTTTGTAGAATGTGTTAGCAATAATAAAGGAAATTATTTCAACTAACATTTCACATTGACTGGTAGCATAATGTTACCACACCTATATACTTTGTAGAGAGAATGTTTTGCAAAATCTTTTATTGAAAGTAACTGATGACTTTGAAGTTCATTCAAAAAAATAATTGAAATGCATATTAAATATCCCTGTAAAATCATTCCTGTTAAGACGAAAATAAATGTTTCAAATTAACCAACGTGACAAAATATAGGACAGAATTTTTGAAATTAGTTTACCAATATTTTTTTATTTAGAACCGACTTAAATACTTTTATATAACTTCTCGGAATTGCATTTTTGTCTCGATGACTTGAAACTCAGAACGTTAGAATTCTCGAACTGTTAGCCAAGAAGGAGTGGAAGGATTACACTGTCAATATCAGATGAAGAGTCACTAGGAAAAAGCCAGATGGCCTGAATCTGCTGGGCCAAGGCAGCATGGGCACGCCTATAATATATCCCACGATCAATCGATAACGCGTAAGGTGCGCTATCGTGCTTGCAGCCACGATAAGAAAGAAGTTTACCTTCTAAACAAGTTTGTAGAGTCTAGTGTAAACACGACAGACCCCTTTTGCTATTTACAATGTCCCGTTCATATTTCACAAGTCTCGCGTGTACACGAAAACGAACGAATGAATGAAAGAATAATGGCGTAGAATATCTTCTTATTTCCCTGTGGAAATCACCTTGGGATTCGGGATCTTAATTTTATTCCCGTGAAAAATGTTCGGAATTCATTAGCGACAATTAACACTTATCCGTCGTAAAACATTCCCCCGAAACTGAAGTGTATAATAAAATGGATGGAATACGTTTTTAGATTAAACTTTCACTCGGGGAACTAACAATTTTCAACTTTTCCGAATATAATATTATACAACTCGACGAAGAAATGATAATACTTTCAATTCTAGTATGCGTTCTCTTGAAAGTTCAGCCACTTTATAGATTACGTTGAGTGCAACGCCAATTCTCATAAAAGTCGCAGAACATCAAACAGCTTATTTAACACTTCGAGCGATTAATGTATTAAATGAAAGAACAATTAGAACAATTCAGATCATTAACTACGTCGGACAGCAAAAATTGTACGACTTACAAAAAATTTTAAAATTAATCCTTTTCCGACGTTTCGGGCCAAATACCCCACAGTGCACGTGGCACTCAAAAGTGCGAAGAGAAATCGGTAGCAGAAAGAAGAAACGGAACATAAATATTCCCAGGTATGTAACAATTTCTAGAGACACTCATGAATCACTCCAACGTTCTCTACGCAGGTTCTCAAGTATTCATTCATTCTAAATTAATGCAATTATAAAAATACCGTTCACTGATTAACAATCCCCCCGCACAGAGCATCCGAAGTGCCACGGCATCATCCACAAATACTGACCGGACAGCGTGCGTGTTCGAGAGTCCCTAAAATCATTCATAGATCACCAGTTCCTATGATAATGATTACCAACACGTAACAGTAAACGCGTGTGCGTACCTTGCGCATGGTGCAATGGAGACTTGAATGCGTGCACGTGTTCGAATACGAGGAGCGGATAGGCAGATAGAGCCCGCGGCCTGTTTGCTCCGCTCATGGCTATTCCTACGCAGCTTCGTATGCTTACTTTCGGCTCGCTTCGCTGAACTTTCGCCTAACAGTGGACGAAGCCAACAGTTACCGCTTACCAGTAAACCAACCTTCTCTTTCCTCTTCTTCCTCTTCTCCTTGCGAAGGAAAATTGTAATCAGACGGCCGCTCTATGAATAACACTTGGCATTGGCGCAGGGGCCGCTGTACCTGCCTAAGTAAACTTTATAATAATACTTGATAACGCTTTGCCGCGTTTATAAATACGTCTTGTAGATGTTTATTTTTTGTAGTTAGGTAGGCTTTCGTTTTAACACTTTACCTACCGGAAGCCTATTAACCCTCATCCGTCCCTCGTGTCAATTTGACACAGTTTTCCCGAAATAAATCATACCGTTCTGTTATTTCTAAGTAAATTTGTCCGAAACTTGGTGACCTTTATTTTTTAATGCGAAACATATAACCGCAAAAACCGAAGATGTAAATGTTAACTCATCAATTTGAATGAAGAAAACGTCGAAAAGTAACTGTTTGATTTGTGATTTTATCGATTTTTTATCACGATGTCGGATGACGGATGAGGGTTAATAGGATTTTCAGTAATTGTGCTGTACCAAAAGAAAGCATAGAAATTTTCATTCAGTGAAGAAACACGTCGACTTAGAGATATCAGAACATTTTCCTCTTTCTGTGAAAAAAAACTTATCAATGCGAATATTTTCCGCCCAGCAATCGATCAAATTGACGCACGATTGATAAATTGAGGAATTCACGATAAATTCAATTTGTATGCGCCATTGCAACCTTACGCTTCAGTCTAGCTGCCTCGCTGGATGCATTTGGAAATTCGATTTACATAATAACATCTTAAACTTGCACAATTTACATTTCCTTTCCATTTCTCTGCTTGCATCTCGGATACGACGACGTTGCGGATGTCGCATACTGGCGAGCATGTTTCCGTATTGGAAGCTCGCGGAGGATCGATAAGGAGCGTTTCCACCGAAATGGAAGGCGTTACTTGATTAAAATATTGAAAACTAGAATCAGTATTCAATGATCTCATTTTCTTGCCAACCATTAGGAAGTAAATATTTCAGATCCATTTAGACATTTATGTATTTTTATTACGCTTACATATTCATGAAAGTTTTCACAAAAACTGAAAAATTGTTGCACTTATATTCAAATTATTTTCCTTTTTATATTAAATTTTAAAATTAATGTATTAAACACTAGAATTGGGATCCAATAAAGTACATTCTTGTTAAATCCATTTAGTATATTTAGAAAATAACTACACCAAATGTGTTGGCCATTTTCGGAGTTTATTTTTTGACTATGAACTAGCTATTTTAGGGTAGAAACTATTTGCGGCAATTTGTAAAGAAATTTATAGACAGCCGTGACACTCTGAACCGTTAGAATGGATCGCGTTTGTTATGGTAATTTCGGAGCACTGAGCCCACAGACTATCGGAGAAATGGTTTGCCTTGTTACAAAAGTGAAACAAATTGCGGAAGGAAGTCATTGGTTCTGTGACAAACACTGTTTCCGTTGATGCATCGCCAGCAACGCAACGAAAACAGGTTCACAGAAAAATTCAGAGCTCCAGCGGCGCGCCGGAAACACCGCTTGTTTACCCATTATCTATTACGTTTTTCACCGACTTCCGGTTTTGCAAATACGAGATTGATCGATCCCGTATACAAATCGGAAAACCAAATAGATTGGCGCCTCGGCTATGCGAACCTGTCTTTGTTCTGATACAAGTGTTGGTAAACAACTGACCGTTAAAAGTGACGAATTTGCATTGCTTTTTAAAAAATAACAATTTATCAATACATTGCACGATTATTTTTACAAAGTACGCCTGAACAAATAAGTTTACCCAGCAAGTGTTCAATTCGCTATTTTTACAGGTTCTGTAGTTCTGGTGTTAAATAAAGAGAGAATTTAACACCGAATTTACATAGCACTCAATATGGTTGGCATGTGTTGCCTTATAAACATTAAATTTTCTGCGATTTTTAGTAAGTGTGTGCTTGAATAGAAAAATTGATTGATCAGTTCCTGGGAAAGAATTTTTATATGTTCGATAATTGTGAAACAACGAATCTAGAACCGAACATTTGACCTGCGATGGTACGTTCAGTGCTAATTGTACAAATTATCTACTAATAAACGTGTTGTATCTAATTATCGAACGGTGGACCTGTTTTAAAATTGTAGAATGGACGGCGCTATGTCCATTCGCAATTTCATTTATCAATTCTTTTAAATACAATTTCAATGGTACTTCTTGTGGATACATTAGCACTTCTATATATCCTAATTTATCAATAATCTGTTTAATTTAATACCCGGAACTTAACTAATTGAACGAGGACGAAATGCTTTCATGTAATTGTGACAGATCGTTAGAGAATAGAGTTACAAGAAATAAATTAGTTAAATAAAATAATGTCTCAAAGAAAGTCAGACACCATCGAATATCGAAATTGATTAATTTGTAGAATAGAAATTGCAAGAAATAATATAGTGTTACATTCAATGTAAATATACGTAGATACGAATGTTGAAATATAAGTAAGAATTATGTGATTCCTTCACCCTTGCGAAGGTTTAGGGTACACGCAGGAAACCTTACGACGTGGCTAAAGAAAATATCTGGTGTCGAAGGGGCTGAGTTTCTTCAGAAGAAAGGGGTTTCCTTGGACGAAAAAGAATATCCCAGTTATGTAAGAGAAGAAGGAGTGATCTCTCTGGCTACAAGATTTTAAAAATGTAGGGTTGTCAAATTGGTTAGACGTTCTACATAACTCTCTACACTCCATTGGCGTCATTGTACAGACATTTGCTCAACAATTATTATAGCTCCATTTTATTACCACTATAATACAGCAACCAATTAATGGAAAAAAAATATATTCACAAACATTTCTTAATTTTCTACAATTATTATATTATTATAAAATTGTATACTGTAAGGAGGTTTGACACGTCAATAGCCTTTGCTCACTCGTAGGAAACTGTTTATTTAACCAAAACTCATGGTAACATGAATTTCTTAACAAAATGCTAACGCAACGTATAAATCAATAATATTATATATAACAGTGTAAATCAATAACAGGTGAATATGTAAGTAATACATTTAGTCATCTACATGGTGGTATAAACATTCTTACAATACTATTATATTATATCATAATATATTGTAGAATATTATATGTATTAACAGTTGATGGGGTAAAAAATATTCGAAGTGCAAACGGACAAACATACATCCTGATGTGCAACGTTAAGATTATGCGATTCATATACACATCCATTTGCTTCCTTAGAGACAGAAAACTTTCCAAATTTAATTGAAACAAGCGTGCAAGAATTCGTCGAAATATTCGAAGTGATTTTTGGATCATTTGTATATCTCATTTTCATTCACGTCAAATGATATTGAAATATCTTCCGCGTAGTACGATGAACGATATGCATTTACGCGTCTCTTACCCGAAGATATATGAACCTACGTACGTCTGAATACACTTCCGAGGTAACCGGAGCTCCGTTCGAAATACGAAGGCTTCCCCGCGGTACGCAACTGTAGAGCGAATTTGCTGCTTGAGGTTTAGGGGCTACACTAATTGCAAGTCAGCAATTCGAGACATCATTTCATTTCAAATTTTGTCCCATCGACGTATTTACTCCTCCATCATCTCCTGTTTACAAAACGTGAGCTTTGTCGTGTATGTAAACAGTTTAGTACCCATGAGTTTGTTGAAAGCAGGAAGACGAAAGAATTCGGATGATATGTTAATAACATGGTCGTTATAATGTTAAAAGCAGACAGTGTTAACGTACGACGTGTTTCCAGCCTGGGAACATTGGTTGGCTCGTGGTAGGATTACCACAGCTTTCAGTGTTTCATCTTAAACTCGCGATATGAACATGATGCTGGTTAATTGGGTGAAAGCGACACGGACGACCGGATGGCAGAATTAAGCGATTAACTTAGGTAGCTCGCGGGGCCTCGTTAAGAGGTTAAGTTTCGAAATTGGGGACAACCGAGCCGAGGTTAGAGTTCGAGGCACAGAAGTGACACGTAACTACATGTCGAACACCCACGCTTGACCATGCAATTTCAAACACGGAAAGCACATGTGCTGGGAGAGGACTACCCATTTCTTCGGAGATGATCGAGCGGTGGATTCTCTTCACATACTATCAACGATAGAAGCATACCTGGAGATTAAATTCCTAAAGACTTTGGTAGAAATTCGAAATGGATACAGTGAGTGTACCAAGTATGCGTACACCTTTTAAAAATGAACAACTTTCTCAAAATTGGACCTAACAGCTTGAGTTTTATTGAGACGTTAGAAGCATAAAGAAGGTAATGATAGCAGTTCGAGAAATTTTTGCTGGTCTTCTTTTATATTAAATATTCAATACGTAAATTCTTTTTTCAATAAATTACATATAAAATTCGAATAACTTTTAAATCATTTTCCTTATTTTAACCTCATTATTAGATAGCGGATTTTATGTACATATGACAAGAATGAGTAGATAAAACTCAAGACATATAATAACATTTAGAAAATTTTCGTACGAAATAAATCTTTAATTAACATCAGTTCCATGCAAATTATGTATAAACTAAAATGTAGTAATGTAAATACAACTCATCAAACAGTCTTCTTAATTATTATATTTGTTTAGTAACTGATTCTTGCGACTCGAATATTTCTCAGATTTTTATTTGCAAGTTCAATAACAGTGGAGAAAGTACGATTTTGGGCAGCAATGAGTAGAGGACCGGTTTTTTAAATCTGAGCATGAGTTAGACGCAAAGGGCCGTGGATAAATTAAGGGAGACCGTTCCAAGGAGAAAGCGGGAGAAGGAGAAGAGAAAAGAGGAGAACGGTTTCAGCCGGTCGTCTCAAGGTTTATTCACGCTTGCCCGAGCAAAGTTTTGGTTACATTCTCCTTGAACGGCCATGGGCCATGCGAACCTTCGCTTCGTTCCTCGTATTTTTAGCAGAAATAACAGATTGCCGCAACAATTCGCCATCGCCGGCGATGACAAGAATTCCGAATCATTATGAACCTTATTCGGAATCCGACGGCCTTGGAAATTTCAACAATTTTCCTAAAGTATAGTCCCTAGAGTATAAAAACATTGTGACTAGTTAAAAGTTAACATATTACCCGCCGATGATTACTGCATAATATTTAAAGGGTATGATCCATGACTAAATACATTTTAATGGATCCTTCAACAGCAATTTCAATTGTGAATCAACAAGTCACTCCCTATGTAACGCCATCTATTAATTTTGTTTAGGATTGTTATGTAAAATAATATTTTCTATGCTTCCTTTTGGTACAGTATAATTATTGAAAATCCTATCTATAGATAAGATAGTTAAAGTATTCAGAGTAAACCAATTACAATTCTTAGCCAACTTGTGTCACGACACACTTTCATTATGTCAACGTTTGAATGAGTAAGAAGGTATTACGAGGACAATATTGTGAATCACTATCAATGTTAAAGTCCAATAAATACTATTACGTGTCTGCGTTTATTGTGTTAACATAAATATTCCTCAAGATCTAAAGAACTTTCAAAATGTTTGAGAATTTAAAAATTATTATATAGAAGGCGATAATGATATCTCGTAATGGGATGATTTAAAATTACTCGTAAATTATTGGTTGTATGGGAAAACATTTCAAACAAAAATCGATGGTCTTTTTATATACATAGTAATAATAATAAATCTAACATTATATTGTTACGAGTTTTTGCAATAGTACAGCTTTCTCTGAAATTCCGGGACAGTTGACATTCAACCGGGATTCTCGACAGCAATTTCAATTCCGGGACAATCTCGGCCAATCCGGGACGGTTGGCAACCTTAGAGGGTGTGCATTTGTGTATGTAAAAGGAGTACTATGTAGCATAAGAATTTTTGTGCGTAATACAGACAGAACTTTTGTAAATACATCAAGTTAAGATAATTACTATTATAATTACTATTATAATATGTTACAAAATATATAATTTTTATAATAAATGCTTATTCCTCAGTGATACACATCGGAGGTTCACTAATTGTGAACCAATGTGATGCTAGTATCCTGTTGCAAACAGTTAGCGGGTTATTTCTAACTAATGTGATGTCACCCATAAAAGGAAAGGAACGTTTCGTCCTAGACCCGCTAGAGGACCCGATGTGTATCACTGAGGAATAAGCATTTATTATAAAAATTATATAGTTTGTAATAAAAAGTAAATTGCAGTAAAATTAGATCTAGTTAACAAAACATTGACGATCGATAATTGAATACCTCTACCTTCATCAAGTTAAGTAGGATTTATATTATAGGGTAGTGTAACTGTACCGATTACTGTGGTATCATGCTTCAATCGTACTTTATTTTAATATTATTCCTAATTTCACTAATTATCACTTTGTTATGCTTTTTATTTTTGTTACTGTTTAGAATCGTATCCTACCAACTTACGTGTATAGAATAAGTATCTAAGCAGAAACATTCGATTGAACTGAAGCTTGTTTCTCATAATAAATGCAGTTCACACCGCAGTATCAGGGACATTCCCAGTGAGTTTCGTTCCACAGTAACGAGCTCCTCCTTCACTTTAATGTACGTAATGCTGAGGGCTTAATATTTTTATTGAAAAGGCAAGAGATTCTTCTTTTTATATTTTTATTATATCGAAATAGGTATCTAAATAATAATAAAAATAAGTTAAAGCAATATAAAGAATATACAATCATATGAACAAAAATGGTCTTACTTTAAAGTAAGATAAATTTATCTTTAATGAAGACTGTTGAAAAATACATTCTCATTGAATTGTACAAATTGATTCAAGGCATAATATTTGTTTTTACGTACTTTAATCTCATTGGGGAAAAATACCGCCGTAAAACGTACACCCGCAGTAATAGGTACATTTATCCTATATCACAGAATGAAAGTTTCATTACCATCTGTCGTTCACTCCAGAGTCTTTGGAGAGCTATTTGCCTTAGGAACGAGACGTTACAAATTCACCGTGCGGAGAAAGTTCTGTTTTAAATGTTATTCCGTTAGGAATGGCTTCCATATTATGAAATGCTCGTGGAAGAATGCATTCATCATTCCGGCAGATCGCTATTTTCGAGCTGTACCTGTGCATGCAACCGTAAATCGCCGCGTCGCATCGTTGCGACGAAAATCCAGTCTCCTGCCGGCGTGCGACCCATTATGAATTTATCATAATATGATAACATCGGAAGCATCGCGGGTCATGTTGCATTAGGGGAGATCGGGGCAAGTTGATATGTTTTTCAGTTCTCGATTTTCGTAATTACCAGGTTGCCGCAGAAATAATGGCCGATTCCTGTTCCACAATGAATTTTTCTAACCGATTTCGTTGCTCATCAAATACGCTTTAGTTAGCTTTAAAATAATTGCTATTCCCGGCTGGAAATGTTCGATCAAAATCGTGAACATGATTGTTGAACGAATTATTTCGACTGGAAGGCGCCATTAATAATCTTAGGCAACATGAACATAGAGAGTTGGTGCTCCAATTAGTAGAGCATTGAAATAAATGTATAATTTCACACTAAATCAGAGAATTCTTAATTGGAAAGCTAGTTACTCCAAATTCTCATTACTCGTTTCGAGCACGATTCTGCAAAAATAAAAAAGTCTGACAGAAGCTAGTCAAGGTTAAAAAAAGATAGTTCCTCAATCTTAAAAAGGAGTGTAAAATAGATAGTTTACAAAGTTTATTAATAAAACGTGTTAATCGAGCAACAAATGATTAATTCGGAATATTAAATTACATTTTTTCTGACGGAGATATAAAACAGTTTAATATTTGCTAACACATACGTCCACACACGTGTACATTGTCATATTAGAAGGCTGAGCAAACACCTTTTTGTATCTTGTCCTGGTTGGACTACATGTAGCCAGTGTCGAAAAAATTTCTCCGTATCAACCTGCTCCTGTATCAACTTACCCAGGTTTCCCCTACATCTAGAGCAACATGTGCCAGTTGAACTTTGCAGACTGTTCAGGTTCCGAACACAAATATAATATATTATCCAAGATATATGAATACTGCACGCACTAATGTAATTTCTCCTTTGTTTAGATAATGTTGGGACGTTCCATAAGTAATGTGAATTTCATTTGAGCCAAATTGAAATTTCTTTCTTTCTTCAGTGATTTTGATAAGGTGGAACCAACACAGTGATATCCTTCAACTTTTATAATTTCCCAAGTTTTGGGTCGTCTAACGTTTTGGATGTTCGAGTGGAAAAATGGTCACTCGATCCTCCATTATCTTCCAATTAGGAGGAAGAGAAGCCAGATCAGATTTTGTTTGTTTTTTTTTTCTAATAATTAGGTACAATCAGCCGAGAATATCGATATCTTTACGCCCTTCCAATTCTTCCATTTTATATTTTTTGAAGAGTTTAAACAAAGTCTAATAAATAATCTACGACTTTCCTATCTGACCCGTCGGACTTTCAACTCCACTCTGCCCTACAGAAGTAACCTCGATTATTCGAACTAAACAAGATCGGACAGTTCGTATAATAAAATAGAAACTTAATTAAATTTGTTTGTTTTTTTTTTCTAATAATTACAATTAGCCGAGAATAATGTATCGATATCTTTACGCCTTTCCAATTCTTCCATTTTATATTTTTTGAAGAGTTTAAACAAAGTCTTATAAATAATCTACGTCTTTCCTTTCTGACCCGTCGGACTTTCAACTCCACTCTGCCCTACAGAAGTAACCTCGATTATCCGAACTAAACAAGATCGAACAGTTCGTATAATAAAATAGAAACTTAATTAAGATCGCCTTAGATTGAGCTATTTTAACACATTACCAACCGGTGATTATTGCATACTTTTGAAAAATCTATTGTATATAATATGGCTAAACACTTTTTAATGGAACCTTCAATAGCAACAGCGATTTTCATTGTGAACTAACAAGTCACCCACAATAACATGATCAAATAGTTTCATTTTAGATTGCAATATAAAAGAAAATTTCTATGCTTTCTTTTGGCACAGCACAATTATTGAAGATCCTATTAATAGACTTCCGGTAGGTGAAGTGTTAATTTGAAGCTTCCTGGGGTAATACAGACTTCAGATATCATTGGATCGGATAATCGAGATTCTACTTTACGTATAAATGGGTGAATATTCGCTCTGAGGAAGGTAAGAGGGTTAATAGGTATTCATGAATGCATAAACTCCGCAGTCTGGTTACAACTTTATCATTTCCAAGGTCGAGGAGATGAATATCTGTGTTGAACAGTTTCCCATTGGTAAGAGTGTGATATTCTTCCATAGCAGATTTATTGCCGTTTGATTAGTAATGCTAGACACATCGAACCGGTGGTTCGATACGGCGCATGATTCAGCGGATTAACGCGTACTCGCGGGTGTCTACAGAATCTCAGAAATACCTGAAGAGCCGGACTGCGTTTATTCGCACGCGCGCACGCAAACGGTGCATCGAACTCGAACTCACCTATATTAAGCGGCCCTTGACATCGTAGAGGCATAAGCGACCGAGCGCGCGCGTGCATTCGGCTGGATTTAGACAGTTTCTAAGACAAAGCTTGGCCAGTGCTCGTTCGCTGCTCGTCCAGTTGCTGAGGGACGAGTGTTTAGGGTCCTGGTGACTAAATATAACTGCAAGGGTGGCGGTGTCGGGCGTAGCCACCACCGAACTCGGAATAGTGCGACGGCACTCCATAACACGGGGACAAAAATATACGACCAACTATATTACCCTTAACACTCTCTTCACGCACTCGGGAATTGTCCCGACTCGCTCGTAATCTCTCCGCGATCTTGTGGACTCGATTCGAAAGCAATAATGAGTTAAAAATAATCTGCCGCTATTCCCGTTAGCTATTTACTCCCTCGTAAATGAGCAATTCTAAATACAAATGTACAGTCTGTCTAACAAGGACGTGTTGGCGACAGCCCTGCAAAAATTAATACATTTGGAAAAAATGTAATATGAATAGAAAGCGTAATACATTTCTAGCACCAATACGCTCTGACACTGGATTCTGTAAAAGAATAATCAAGAGAAAATAGAGAGAAGAATAATCAAACAATTTTTAAAAAAAAACGTCTTCTTCAACACCAATTACCCGATATTTTTCTTCAACGCGAGAATGATGCACTTTCGAGTGTATTATTAAATGATACTGTTTATGAGAATACAGTTTCATTAATTTTAGACAAAATAAAAATGTCGACTTCTGTCGATCTAATCATTATAATTTAAATGCTTCCCTGGCGAGGGTTCGTTTCATTTCGGATGGTTCCTGTGAATGCGGAGTGGAGATTCAGGATCTGAATCATATTATCTGGCAATGTCTGGAGTATGATTCGGATCGGGAATATCTGTTTAAACTGCTCCTCGATCGTAAACACTACCTTCCCTATAATATTAATTGTTTTCTTAGTATACTTGATATTCCAGCGCTAATGATCATTTATAATTTTCTTAAAAAATGTAAAATTAGGATCTAGCGATTACCATTTATACTTATTTTTCCTTATATTATAGTAATACCTCATTAGTTTTCTGAAAAATATTATATTGTAAGTCATAATGTATGATATATATATATGTCGTGGCAGGCCGACCCCTTCTTCGAATAGACATCTTTTTAAAATGCGTAAACGAGCTCACGGGTGCTGAACAACCACAAAATAAAAATACGTCTTGTCTTGTCAAAATCTCGTTTCTTTCTCTATCAAAAGACTACTCTCTTGACAACGCAAATCAATCAATATCTCATAGATATTGTCATGTTTTCTTATATAGTGTAATATTCAGAAACGTGTCCATTCTACCACCCGTGGTCACGTTCAACAAGGACCTAAACCATTTTCCTAAAGGACCTTGTCTCGCACTTTCTTCAAAAATAAAACAAACGTAACAGTAAGAAAAATTTATAAATTACAATCAATAAAACAAACATGACATTAATAATAATAATACAAATTTTTTTAAATCATTGCCATTCAAATCATGTCAGCACGCCCCGACATATATGTATGTTATAATGTATGCTATATAAACCAAACATGGTTTACGGCATCAATAAATAAATAAAATAAATGTCGACTTCTGGCCAGCTTTTCAAAGCAAACTCCCCAATCATCGAAGGATTAAATAAAAATTCCGTTTAATATGCTAATCAATCGATTTTACATTATGTTGCAGCGCAGCGGATTAATTTCAACTATCGGGAATGTATTCCGACGAACACTATGACATCACTGGCTGGTGTCAACGAATCGCGTCGTTGTACGCTGATTTCGCAACCTGGCGCATGGATATCGATGCACGCCGATGTCAATAAAGATAGACTGGCCGCTGGTAACAGTTTCCATGGTGGACAGCCACGTATCACCGAGAGCTTGTCATCCCGTACTGTCTCGAGCGGTGTTTTTTGAAAAAATAAATGAGCGATCGAATAGGATGCTAAGACAGGCAATTAGGTCGGGAAAACAACTGCTTTCTATTTCTTGGTCGTGTTCAAATCCGTCGAAAGCGTCTATGCTCGCAGACGCGTGGGCGTTTGTTTCTAAATCCGTGAGAGTTTACTGTTCAGAATGGGCGCGAGTCTGGTAGAGTCTGTCTCTCTTCACCTTGTCCTCCTCCGCGACAGAAAATGGAGTATTGTTCCGAAAAATCGGAAAAGGTCGGACCAGGAAGGACCGGATATACCAAAAAATACCCGGAAACTCAACGGATATTATTCAATAGTATAACCAAATCGTCAATGAAGTTTTATAATAAAAAGAAACTTACAGAATGATTGATTGTGCTCAAACGTTAATAACTATACTAATTTAGATAATAACGAAATGAAATGTGTGCCAAAGTGCTCTGTATATCTACTTGAAAAGCTTCTGTAATGCAAGAATTTACATAATTTTCTTCCAATCACTTGAACATCGCTAATGAATGAACGCTGTTTCGGAGACTACTTAAGATCGGAAAGCGTGCTATTAAATCTCTTGACTTTCGATAAAGTAGGATACTTCACGGGTATACAAATTGAAAAAAGTAATACTGAAATTTTAACCGACTTCTCAGCCCAAAACTCTGAGGTACAACTAAAAAATTAAACATTATCAGGCATGCGTGTGTGTACAGGAACATATTTTATCACTTCAGTCTATCCACCCTCCTAAAAGGTCCCACATGGTAGGAAGCACTCGTAATAGTATCAGAATCATCCGTATGAATTAGAGATACTTAATGATACCGGTCTATTAGGGAAGAAGGATTTCGTGCCCACATGTGCCATTAGTTTTAATTTCCACGGCACTGTCCGAAGTTATTATCGTTTTAAGCATCCGTTACGGGTGCGACACTTAATTGCTGTAATCTACGAAAGTGCAGTCCTAGGAAGCATGATGCTCATCCAAAGAGTGTATAGTGATCAATATACTGCGAATCTTTATGAAAAATAAAAATGTTCTGCATTGATCGTAGGACTTCATCCTTTAATTGTTAATTAATAACTTTGTTTCATTAAAAACAACAATACAATATTCTTAAATTTTTCTAATCTTTTATATTTTAACCAATTAATGCCTTCATAAATGCATAAAGATCCGCAGCCGAGTGATGAAATATTATATACTCTAATTTAGCGTCTAAGAGAACGAAAGCTAAGTGGAATTAACCTAATGTTATATTAAACACAACATTACAATATTCTTAAATTGTTCTTATCTTTTATATTTTAACCAATTAATGCCTTCATAAATGCATAAAGATCCGCAGCCGAGTGATGAAATATTATATACTCTAATTTAGCGTCTAAGAGAACGAAAGCTAAGTGGAATTAACTTAATGTTACGTTAAGCACAACATTACAATATTTTTAAATTGTTCTTATCTTTTATATTTCACCCAATTAATGCTTTCATAAATGCATAAAGATCCGCAGCCTAGTGATGAAATATTATATGCTCTAATTTAGCGTCTAAGAGAACGAAAGCTAAGTGGAATTAACCTAATGTTATATTAAACACTACATTACAATATTCTTAAATTGTTCTTATCTTTAATATTTCACCCAATTAATGCCTTCATAAATGCATAAAGATCCGCAGCCGAGTGATGAAATATTATATACTCGAATTTAGCATCTTAGAGGACGAAAACTAAGTGGAATTAACCTAATGTTACATTAAACACAACATTACAATATTCTTAAATTGTTCTTATCTTTAATATTTCACCCAATTAATGCCTTCATAAATACATAAAGATCCGCAGCCTAGTGATGAAATATTATATACTCTAATTTAGCATCTTAGAGGACGAAAGCTAAGTGGAATTAACCTAATTTTACATTAAACACAACATTACAATATTCTTAAATTGTTCTTATCTTTAATATTACACCCAATTAATGCCTTCATAAATGCATAAAGATCCGCAGCCGAGTGATGAAATATTATATACTCTAATTTAGCATCTTAGAGGACGAAAGCTAAGTGGAGTTAACCTAACTTATCTTGCGACAGATACGAAAACGATAACAAATGCTTGTTGGAGCCACCGTATATCGTCTAACCGTACATTGAAATTAATATTTCAGCTCGTTTCGCTCTTTCATCAGTCACCGGAAACGTTTTACTTAACTTATGGATTCTCTCATCCCCAGCATGTGTACCCGCCACCCGCAACAGTGGCGGAATCGTTCGTTACCTTGAACAGCTGCCAAGAAACGGATGAAGTGAAAGGGTAATACGTACCTGAAAGAAAAGGCAAAAAAAGAAGCCACACGATGAATTACATGACAGTGGCGCGGGGTGAACGATCATTCATTCTACACGCGGCGATCGCACAATGTACACAGCTACCAATAGAAATCGCCTTCCCCGAAAAGTCGGGAGCATTTGGATCGATTCCAGCGGGCGGCGGACTCGCCCTTTCCGTCAACTCATTCTCTTTTCTAACCGGCTTACTTTTTTCCACTCGTCTATCCTCAAAATTGGCCGTAGCGTTTTAATAATTGGAGCTAAGCCAGCCTCGCTCTCGCGCCAATATCTTGCCGCGCCGCCAGTCCGATCATTATTCATTACGCTACCGTATCTTCAAAACAATCTGCGGTTTCTTTTCTGTCGGAACCAGCTGAGTAACACATACTAACGAGTGCATGAATATTTTAAATCGTTACGCACAGCATGATGTTCGGAAACCTAACGTCCGTGCGAAAATAACTTTTTCAGATTCTGCAAGAGGATGTATTGTGCAACCACAGTGTTACAAACACAAATAGACCGTTGCAACTATGGAGATTTTTGTTGATCTAAATACTGGCAACGATTGTGGTAAGCTATTCTAAATATTTTCTAATAAAATGTTGATTTTACATTAACGAGGAGAGGTCACAGTGATGGACTTGTCGACATTAATTAAACTTTTCCTGGTGAATCTAGAACAAGAATAAGTTGACCCATGTCCGAGCGTTTTTGACAGTACTTATTATTTATGAAGATATTTAACATTTAATTTTAAGATATCCAGAATATTCATTGATATACTTCATCTCTTAGTCATATTGCAACACCTATTGTAGCGAGGGAGCAAATCGATCTTCCGACGAATAATTTCTTTTTATTTCTGTTTTTATTACTTTGAATTTTAAGTTCTAAATCCTTTTTTCTTTAAAAATATTTTCTCTTCTCTTTCTTTCCAATCTTGCTATTTATTTATTGGTGTGGTTGTCAATAGTATGTTTTGTGCAGGTCTGTTTATTTTTGCTCTAGTTTCGCCAGAAAAAGTTGAATTAAAATCGACAATTAACACTGTGACCTTTCCTTGTTAAGATAGGAAGCTTTCGTTTCTATAGATACTTAACATTGGATGATAACAAAAGTTCATATTTTCAGAGACCACAGTGGTGGTTACCATATAATTGATTAAACTGTTTACTTTCTAATGCAACTAGTTTTATTTTCAAATCGGTTACGGACCTCTGCAATGGTACAGTGGGACGTGTACGAGCATATTGAAGGATCTAATGTTTCCGAGTTCGGAAATGTGATCAAACAATTTTCATCGATGGATACGCATGACCATGGGCGTGCAGCGGTAACTGTGCTCACTTTGCCAGTGGTGTCGGGCTCGCTCGACCATCGTTTCGAACCAGACTGGTTCGCCCACTTCTTCGAACCCTGAAAAGTGTTCCCCGCGCAAGAATTCTCGCAACTCGAGGCTGCACGCTTTCGAGCAGATCTGCTCTTGAAATCGATAAGCTACCGGTAGCCACCCTTTCGTGTAAAAAAAAACACCTCGGTGTTCATAAATTGACCTGGAATCGGAATCCGTTCACATCCATTTGCCTCAAATGAAATATCTATTATGTATACTGCAGGTAACCACTGCAAAACAATCTTCAAATCTATAATAGATTCAGTCACGACAAATTTATCAGTGCTTTTAGAAATAATTCATAATGATGGAGGTCTCGTTTAAAATTTTATTATATTATTCGAAAGATTTAGACTGGAATACGTAAAGAGATATGAATATGTATACAATAAAAATATATTAATTTTATGCATTGGATAGAATATATTAATTTTATGCATTTATTTTACTTAGCATTTTAGATAGTGTATTCAATATTTCTTCGCTATTTTATCCATCTCTAGTCGGTAAGTTGTCAGTTAGGGGAATATAAGCCGGGTCAAACATTCAGGCGCCACTAATCATTTAGTCAGACGCCACTAATCATTTAGTCAGCCGACAATCAGAAACGATTACGTTTGTTTTCAATGCAGCTTCCAGTATGCAACGTTAGTGCCGTCGTTATATCATTGAACGTAAATAGATAATCTTCAAAAATTGGTAGACAATTTTATGAATTGTGAAATGTCGTAAATCTCACAGTGCTCTTAATTTAATATAGATTCAAACTAAATATAGTAATATATTAATTTAAAAAAATAAAAAAATTAATTGTTACAGTAGTAAGAATTTATTTAAATTAATGCCTAGATACGTAGTTAGTGTCCGCATGCTCGTATACTTCGTACAAAATGTTATCGACTTTAGTGTTTAACACTAAACCTACCGGGCCTTAATAATAAATGGTACACGTTCCCTTATAAAAATGAAATCAATCTTGTCATTTTTATAAGGGAACGTGTACCATTTACTATTAAATATTAAAGATACTAAATATTAATTATTACTAAATATTAACTATTAAAGATACCTGAAATCAATCTTGTCATTTTTATAAGGGAACGTGTACCATTTACTATTAAGGCCCTGTAGGTTTAGTGTTAAACACTAAAGTCGATGACATTTTGTACGAAGTATACGAGCATGCGGACACTAACTACGTATCTAGGCATTAATTTAAATAAATTCTTACTACTGTAACAATTTATTTTTTTAACTTCCCGATTTATAGGGAAGTTACTGTAATTATTTTTTTAAATTAATATATTACTATATCTGGTTTGAATCTGTATTAAATTAAGAGCGCTGTGAGGTTTACTACATTTCACAATTCATAAAATTGTCTACCAATTTTTGAAGATATACGTGCTCTACTAAAAATATTTATCCAATCAATTCTTATAAAATCATTTTTATTATTTCAATAATTGTAAAATAATAAATTTGGAGCCAGTTATTTTGACCGGTAGTGGTAGGTTACACTGTTAATACTTTCTTATGTTGTATTGGGTTTTGAGAGCGACCAATTGTTTTGCATGCTTAGGCATATTATTATCTCATGATAAAGTATAAAGTACGATCGAAGCATGATACCGCAGTAATCGGTACAATTGCCCCATCGAATGAAGTCGAAGTGATAGTTATTTGGCAGCGTCCAACGGTGTTGCCTTGGTACACCAGAGGCGGCGCAAGTTTCAGCAACAGTTTGGCCCGTAATATTTCACAGGTGTAAGGACCGTTAACATTAGTGATACCCCTGGGATTCCCTTTTCTCCGGGGAGGTCAGCGAACCCAGGTTCATCGGTCATCCCCGGGGTTCTCCGATCGCGCACTTGTCTCACGTCGCGATTACCTTATTCGGCGTATCTTTGTGCCTTTTGCTGTTGGCTGCTACCGCGGGAGGAGCAAGGCAAGGTGGTTTGTCGGCGCGGCGGCGCGGTGGCCGCTTCGCCGAGAAACTTGCCGAGCCAGAAGGAGAAGAAATCGGACTCGCATGACGGAGAAACAGAAAACGAACCGAGGAAGAACGGAGACAAAAGAACTCTAGCCACCCGGGAACGAATAAAACCGTGCATTGCGAAATCGGGAGAACCAGCCGAGGAACGGATGCACAGGTTGCATCGGCGCACGATCGAGAAACATCCGACAGAGCCTTTTTTTCCGTCTAACTTTAACCCTTTGCGGTCGTGGCTACTTCTGTCGTTTCGTTTCAGCTAGACCGCACGTATTTGGTCATATTCAGGCTATGTAACGGGTGTTTCGTTTATCTTGTCCATTTTAATATCGTCGTCAGTCTTGCCAGCACAACGAAATGCATGCGGGAATGAACGTCGTACCTGACTCATGTTTTCTTCCTTTCGAGATAATTATCGTTGAACTTTTAAGATCGTCGACAATTTTTCAATAATAATAGCAACCTTTATACTGTTATTGTAGCTACAGGGGTGGATTTTAATCGTGTAAATATGTTGACTTTGAAATAACCTAGTGCAAGAGATTCATGACAATTTTACGACTGCTGAG
This sequence comes from Lasioglossum morio, assembly GCA_916610235.2. Classification (NCBI taxonomy): domain Eukaryota; kingdom Metazoa; phylum Arthropoda; class Insecta; order Hymenoptera; family Halictidae; genus Lasioglossum; species Lasioglossum morio. The sequence goes on along the minus strand of OU744330.1, from coordinate 11,439,595 downwards.
AGTATAGTTTTACCCTATACAGTGGGAGCTATTTTAACTCGGAGATTGAACATTTGTTCCGAGCTAGAATAATTACAATTAATATAATATACCTCGTACAATACTAATTCAATAATCTAATCAATATTGTGGATAATTGTACAGCAATTTTTAGTGGTGACTTTGAGACACCCTTCGACTTCTAAGGTTTAAGATGTTGTAGATATATTGAACGGATTAGGTCGTCAGCGCAGTAATATGAAATGATCGTAGTTCAAATATTGACAATTTTTGATTTTTATATTGTATCTAATATTTTTGTTATACCATACAATATACCTTGTAATACTCTGTACTAAACATTATGTTGTAATAAATCTCGTATGAGATTTCCTAATTAAAAAAAAAAATATTGACAATTTCTCGAGTATGGGAAGTGGTGAAGTACTTTTTGGATCCACTGTATATCGAGACTTTTTTGTGTTTCACGTAGGCATACAATAACGCTCGTTGTCCGTACGTTTCGTCAGGCTTCGATCGCGGGAGCATGCAGTATGAAAAGCCGGGCAGATTCGCAGAAGGACAACAATGCGGCCGGACGGAGAGCAGCGGCCGTTTCGCGTGCTCGTAAACATCGCATCTGCCATCCGGTTTTATCTGTCCACGGTCTTTTAATCCGATCCCCCGGCCAAGGGCGTGTAAGAACAGGAGATCAACAGGGGGATCAACCCTCTGATTGCGGGAGCAGTGTATGGTCAGCTGCACGAGGTCCATCCCATGCGACATCCTTGCCCAGCGTTATGCTCGCCCTTTGCCGAAAGGGTTGGAACCTATTCGAGCTTCTACGTAATGATTGCCAATTGTAATCTTTGTTTGCGATTGGCGGACCGAACATATTTGAAAACAACGAGCGAGAATTGACGGTCTACAAATCTTTTAACAGGTTGCTGAACATTTCAGGGGCAGTTGTCAATATCGTTCACTTAAGCATTTTTTTGGTTCTCGAGGAAACATGTGCTCTTTTTAACCATCTGACAGCAAACCTTTCTCCAGTTGCATATTTCACGATACTTAGGACGTTCCACAGCTTTAACCCTCCGATTGTCATTTAAATATTTAATTTGTGGCAATTAAACTAACTGAATAACTGTTTTATTGAGGATATCGGAAAGACTAATGTGTCTACACGAGATATCATCGAAATTAAATTTTTAAGAATTATTAATTAGAGCTGTCAACTGTCCTGAGCATTGTCAATATATAGCTATGAATTAATTGTTAAGAGTACTTCTTGTAAGTATATACTATATGTTTGTTATTCCCAATGGAGTAGCGATCAATTTAATTAAATTTCCCGGAATTTGAGTACTTGAAAGACAACTTTGACACTCTGTGTCATAATCAGTGTCATAAATCTTTAGGGTTCAATTTTTATTTCATCAAATAAGTCAATGAAATTGTTTGAAACATTTGCTTATAAAACAAGTAGTTCACGAGTGAATTTCAGTGGCTCGGTCAAGTGACACCCTGTATAGAATCCATAATCTGGTCGTAAAAAACATGAGAGACGGATTACAAGTAACCGGATAGAGGATGGACGAGTTAATCAGTGTCTCGTTAATCACCGCCGCCGAATTTAAGAACTCTTGCAAATCTCTGAAGCAATGTCGATTACGTGAAGTTTCTGTACGACCTCAAACGCTGCAGTTTCTCCGGAAACGACTTGCAAAATGTTACTCGAATTACCTGTACGTATAGATGTGTGTTCGACTGTGTGCGCGCGTGCAAGTATTAGTGTCGCAACAGCCGGGAATCCATATACAGGTGGCATTTACGACAGCCGTCAAGACTTTCCTCCCTTCGAAGCTGGATAGATCAGTTACGAAATATTTTTAACGCGTCCACAGGGTGTCCCGAAGATCTCCATCGCCTTTGAATGACATGATAAAGTGTATCATAAATATGCATCTTAATGGTCCCAACAGAATTTCATTTTTGACACGTTCGCTGTCATTATGTGTTTCGCTAATAAGTCTCACCTTTGTCTTGAAACAATAACGTGATCAGTTGTATTATAAGCATATGCACCTTCATGTCCCAACAGAATTTTAGTTTTACATATACATTTTAATTATTTACATATATGTACTATAACTAGACGTTTACGCAATTGTTAATTTTTGTCGATAAATTTTAATGGCAGTGGCTTTTGTAGATACGAAATTAATAACAATCGTACCAAATTCTATCAAATTTTGTATTCTAAATTCACATGTTTTTGTTAAATTTATCATTTATATAACTAGACGTTTACGTAATTGTTAATTTTTGTAGACAAATTTTAATGGCAGTGGCTTTTGTAGATACGAAATTAATAAAAATCGTACCAAATTCTATCAAATGTATTCTAACATTTTATAAATTTTCATACACCATAAATGCATAAAGATCTGTAGCCTAACTATAACACTATTTTCAACCTATGAAAAGTATCAAGATATATACACTTTAATTATTTACATATATGTACTATAACTAGACGTTTACGCAATTGTTAATTTTTGTAGACAAATTTTAATGGCAGTGGCTTTTGTAGATACGAAATTAATAAGAATCGTACAAAGTTTTATCAAATTTTGTATTCTAAATTCACATGTTTTTGTTAAATATATCATTTATATAACTAGACGTTCACGCAATTGTTAATTTTTGTAGACAAATTTTAATGGCAGTGGCTTTTGTAGATACGAAATTAATAACAATCGTACCAAATTCTATCAAATTTTGTATTCTAAATTCACATGTTTTTGTTAAATATATCATTTATATAACTAGACGTTTACGCAATTGTTAATTTTTGTAGACAAATTTTAATGACAGTGGCTTTTGTAGATACGAAATTAATAAAAATCGTACCAAATTCTATCAAATGTATTCTAACATTTTTTAAATATTCATACACCATAAATGCATAAAGATCTGTAGCCTAACTATGACACTATTTTCAACCTATGAAAAGTATCAAGAATGAAAATAAAGTTCAGATGCTTATTTTCTGATTGCTACAATCAAGATAAAAAAATGTATATTTTGCGTAAAAATGTTCAGTAAATTAATTAAACAGGCTACCGAACACGACGACCAATTTCGAACAAATATTGCAAATAAAAGGTGAAGTGGCTCAATAATAAATGTTAATTTCTGACTTTCAATTACACGACCGGAGCAACTGGTGGTTACTGGTAGCACGGTCACGAATAGGGAGATTTGCCATACTTTTGCGAGCCACTGTGTGTACATTCGTGCTCACGGACACGTTCGTGGTGGCATTCCCTTAGGCAAGCAGTGGTATCGACCAGAAATCATCATTTTCATTCAGCATTCATCCGCGAGTCAGCTTCCCCACTGAACGCCAACGAATGCGCATGCACCCGTCGTCTCATCGGGGAAATTAATCGTGTGAACATTTCGTGAGATCATCGCGATGAACTTTGCTTTTTAGATAGTTATTAGTACGTGCTCGTAGGCGATTTAATGTTCCCTGTCTCTTAACCTTTCCTAGTTTAACGCGTACGACGTCAACCACCGGCGATCGGTGCACGATATCTCTTTCGTCGCAAAAATTATTTATTTATGTACAATGTTCTTGAAGAAGTGATTTATCACTAGACTGCGGATGATTATCTATATAAATAATAATTAAATGCTGTTCGTTGGTAAGCGCATCACTGGAGAACGGCTGGAACAATTTGGCTAATTTTAAAAAAAATGTTTGTAATAGACTGAATACGGTTTTTAGGGAAAGAAAAATTGGAATAGTACCCGGAAAAATGTAAAAATCGGGAAAATATGAAAGTGATTTTTTCTATGGGATTTTTGTATGAACTGAAGACCATAACTCACGATTCGAATTTATTAAAATTTGGACAGGGCAATGTCTGTCGGATCAGCTAGTGCATAATAAAAATTATTTGCATTAGTAGACATAGGCACCAAGTAGGAGATAATGTTGGTATTCTTCTATTCTTTAAACATTTCTACTGTTTCAGTGAACTGAATCCAGTTAGGTGGAAAATAGCGCCAGACGCAAGAAAATGCATGCGAAACACCGTCTTTGTGTATAACGAGTTTGAAAATTCGTTGAGTGTGCACGCTATTCAACATGATTTGGCTGACGTGTCTGTTCATGACTTGCAGTTTCTCCTTCTTGTGCATGCACACTATTGCATACGAACTCGACAAATGCTCTGAAGCAATTTACTCTATAAAACATGGGAAAGTTCGAAGGATGCGTATGAATACCAATGATTTGTTCACTGGTAAAGACATGCACGTTGGCTAGCAATTTAAATTAATGAAGTTAGTTATAATGCTAGAAGCTAGTTCTTTAAATAAACTATCTGGATAGAAATTATCTGAATAGAGAAATTTGTTTCCTCTAATATTTTCGAAGGTTGAAAGTAATGTATCGATACTCTTCAATTATTTCAATCTCTTCACTGTTTTATATGCATCTAATCCGCAGTGTACTCATTATTAGACAGCAGATTTTATGCATTATTGACAAAAATGAGTAAGAGTAATTTAAGATAGTATAAACATTAGAAGAATTTAAGAATACTGTCATATTATTTTCAATGTATTGCACGTATAAGAATGAAAATAATTTTCTATTTCACTCCAGTTAGTTGCAATTCAGGTAGACAATTTTCATTTTGCACATAAATCACAGTGCGCACATTATACGTACACACAACAAGCATGGAACTACTTTGAATACTAATCTGGTTACAGAAGTATAATCTAAAAGCCATTGTACTCTAGAATTGTTGAATCTGGCCTAAATGATTAAATCTGTATTGTTGAATACAGCCTTGACTACCAGACCGTGTTTTGGTCGACAGATCTACTTCTAATATTAGCTCTAGTTATCGTTGTTAGACTCAATCCTGACGATCTAACCTAAGACTGTCTATTGTAAACACATTCTAAACTATTAAGCTTAGTTTATACTGTTGGCCTTCGAGTAGATGATGTAGCCAATTCCTTAGTATTCAAGCTTAATCCTAAAACACTTATTAAATTTTATTGAATCAATTCAATTTCATTATTCACTATTTTATATCGCACAACAGCTACAGCATATAATAATATTTTTGTTAGATCTATTAAATACAATATTAATGAACGCATTATCATGGTATAAGTCGTGATCAGAAATTGAAAATGGAGCTTTTCACGGTTCTAAGATCAAACTCTTTGTCACCGTAACGTCGAACCTAAAAAATAAATAATTATCCAGACGACGTTCGAGACACCCAGTGTCACGTAGCGTGCGTTTAAGGGCCGTATCGGTAATAAAAGTAAAAAGCAGTAAAGGCTGCAACGTAAACCACGGTCTGCGGTTAAAGTTGGATCCTCGTCATCTGTTAACGCAACCTGTTGTTAAAAGTCTGCGTTGAAATATTCCTCAAAGGAGCCGCTACACGGACAGCGTGAACGTTAGCACACAAAGCACATTCAAGAATATTTCAATACTGTTTCCGGGTAAACGGGAATTTATAATAAACTATAGCGTAATAGTCATGAAAGTATTTTAAACGAACTTTTGCAATAAAAAGGTAAAATACTTAGATACCTTCTTCACAGCTACGATGATTGAAACCTCTTTGTTGTTCATAATTTCCTAGTAGCAAAAGGAAACCTATATTTACTGTATATTTAAAGTTACTTTTAGTCTAATTTTATGCATCTGAAACATGCAATTTACTCGCACCATACCTAAATGGTTATTTTCAATATATTTAATATAAACTAACTTAATAATGTGAACAATATTATGTATAATGATACAACAACTTTTAAGGGTGCCTCAATGCCGAAGAATTTGAGTTGTACTTATGAAAAACTGATAGTTAATTGTACAAGAGGTTCATAAATTTCTTTTTTAATCTCCATATGTATTTAGCGACAGCTTGGGTTAGTTACATATAACGTCTTTATATGCAAAAGAGCTTTTCGAAACATGAGAGTTGTTTAAAATTTCGGTGATTGGCAATGCCAGGACTAATTCAGACACGAAATGTAAATAATTAACTTTGGAAGGAAAATGCCGTTTTAAGGTCTGGGTTAGGTACGAAATAAATAAATACGTGCAAAAGTGTTAAGAAGGGAAGAGCGTACAAAAAAAGAAACGGGGGAACCGAGGGATCAGAGAATCTCGTGCACGGCTCGTGTTGAAGCAAGCGCTCTTCCCTACTTAAAATAAACTGAATAGGGTGAACTAACTGTCTGCTGTAAATTACCCGTCCGCAACTTGTCTACACAGTATTCTCGTTCAGAATACTCGTTAAAAATGGCACTTCGTGCGCTAGATAAACAAACGATTGAAAAAAAACATAGTAATTTCAACATTTATTCCATTGCGAACCATAAATGTTCACAGGGTTGCGAATCGAAATATCGAAGGCCAAATGCTTCCCTAATGACGCCTTTGTCAATTTGCCTTGACCAAAATTAATTTCTGAACGAGTTTTAGTGTGAATAACACAGTCTTCTTTTTATTAATTATTAAATATTAACTCATTTAAATAACTGCAGCATGCAGAGTCTGAAAGCGGTTTGACCACCATGTTGAACGTTAATTGCCAACACTTTGTAGAAGGCTTTTCGTATACCGTGTATTATCTGCCGTCACCGCATTAACTTTTAACATATTCTAGTGTTATTTTGAAGACCTCCGCAGACGAAACACGTGCTACCGATATTCAATCCGTGGTCTCAGATTGCGTTTACAGTCTTGCAGACGCATCCGATACAATTTCGCAAAGAGCTTATCACTAATCGGATCGAAATTATGACAGCCGGAAGCGGATGGCTCTGCGACTAAACTCTCCAAATTTTAGCCTATATCGGTTGGCTGCTAACAGACAATTAATTACATTGACAAGTTAGTTCAAGCAACGTCAGGAATCATACGTTTCAAGCAAATACTATATAATGCTAACTCACCAACTGTGTAAAATTAAATTGTAGCTACCCTTTTGCCGAAAAATGTTAGATGCCCGACCCAACATTAAAGCTTGTCTTCTTATAGTTCATTTCCTAAAGATTTGTAAAGCACGAATTTAATTAGATTTAATATTGTCTATATATGTATGAATATGTATTTACTGTAACTTACATTTGTACAGCAGATATAGATCTCAGTTGAGATCTGAAATGCTTAATAAAAATTAAAAAACTATATTTCTCGAACATCCTTATCGCAGAACCATTTTGATTGTCTAAATAAATGAATGTAGTGCTAACACACAGAATCTACAAACTAACAGTAGAATTACTGTATTTCAACATAAAGAGGGCATCATAATATTGTTTCGTTTAATACGATTTATCTTCATTTACTGGACAGGTCACCTTAACAGTCTCAAAAATGGCACTTGAAAATTTGATCGGAATTGGTCCAGCAGTCTTCCAGATATTCTTGGTACCGATTTTTGGAAACTTTATTTTCAAACTCATTTAATTATCAGAAGCGTTAATGTCAGGGTAACTCGTAATTTTCGATTAACAGACTAAAAAGAAAAAAACAGATCGTATACCCTTCTCGCGAGAGAAGTCTTAGCCTCGTTTCCAAGAAATCATATCGCATCAGGCAGTAGCAGCAGCAGTAGCAGCAACAACAGCAGTTCTTATTCCCTTGGCAACTCGGTCGGAAACGAGACCTCCCGTCGCAATTAAATTCGCAGGTTTTGTTACGGTCCTTGACTTGTACTCGCGAAGGTTCTTGAACTTGTAACGTCCCGGCGCAAGTCGCTGATCCTTGTCTTGACGTGCTCCTACGTTGACGTATGTACGTTCGATTTGCTAGGTATTGGCTCAAAACCAGTTCCTCGGCTAGTCCACTAAAAAACCTTCCACTAGTTCCCGATGCGCTTTGCGAAACGGTCATGAGACTTTGAAGTTGCTCGTCCGCGTAGTTCCGTGGTGTATTATGCGAACGATTGTGGTGCCTGTTTCTCACTTTACGTCGCTCCTGATGGCATTCACGCGGATGCAAACGGTTTCACAGTTATGGAATTTATGAATGATTTAAACGTTTATATCATTGTTGCTTTAACCGTGCAAAGTTTACGCTTGGGTATAGTCGCGTTTGCACTCCAACGGTTCATAGCAGTACAAAGACAAAATACTGGGTGGTCCAATAATTTTGACCACCTCGAATAGTTCCAACATTTGTTGTCTGCGGATTTTTATGCAAAGGGAAACTGTTTTGCATTGATTACGGGAAGCAGGAACAACGTAAGAATTGATTTCACCCTTATCGACTTTGTTACATTAAAAGCAACATTATAACATTGTTGAATTTTTAAAATCTTTTACTGTTTTACATTTCACCCAATCAATTTGTTCATAAATTTTATTAACCATTATACGAAATCTGCGTGAAACATTTTTTATATCGGCGAAAGAGTTTCGGTGATTTCAAGCTCACCTTGATTTCTTTAAACGATCTACCTTGTGTATCGTGAAACGAACATCAAATTCTCGAACACTTGACGTCAATGTTCATTTTTCACTGTTATAATCCTGCACAGTGCGAAGTGGTTCATAATTGAAAAATTATCCAATAAACAGATTTGATAACAAACGAATTAAATCTGTTGAGCTTTTAACTGAGTGACGTTCTAATCAATAACATTATGGAGGACATAATGCAAAATGAATAAAATACAAAATTTTTTTTAATTCTTAAGGCCTTATCCGTCGAGCTCGAACTTTGCACAAATTGTGTTTTATTAGTTAGAACAATTCTGCGGGAGGGGGCGAGAAAAAAGCGTGAAAAAATATTTCTTCAAGAATAAGAGCCACCCTAGACATTGTACAGTGAGTCTCGCGGTGAGGCTTCGGGAATTTTGTCCCATCGGATTGCGATTAGCGTTGTCGACAACTTATCAAGCACGCGAGCCGATACAAACGCCTCCCGGAGTCGATGGATATTCGCTCCCACGATCTCTTTGCTCTCGAGTTCCACGACCCGGTGGTATCGGATGACTGGAACCAGTACTTGTCGGTGTTGGTTTCACGACTCGCGAATCCCTCTTATCGCGCTGCGAGACCTGACCGAGTGATCGGTATTATTAGGTGTGTCGAACAGTAATTTGTAGAAAGTAACTGCCACGGAACCTCCGCTATCCGAACTACCGTTATCCGTACATCTCATTAGACCAGTAGTATTAGGCCATTCCTAATAGGTACTGCATTTATTCGCGCGTTGCATTGAGAAATCCCATAAGTAAGCGAGACCGAAGCTAGAACTTCCGGTTTTGAAGAAACATTAAATCCATATAAAGTCTGACGATTCCTGCGTATTCGTCGGATTTTTAATATTATTTTATCCGAGACTGTGATGAATATTTAAAAAATACATTCTCAATTATGCCTGATATTTTCGAAATTGGTTAATGTTGTTGTGAGCTACATGCCAATGAATTGGGAAATTTGGAATGGATAATAGAAAGATTAAAATAATTTGGGGATATCAATACATATTTTTCATCTACTGACATTGTTTAAGAAAGGAAAAACTGTTTATTTGGTTTCTATTTCTTACAATTGATATTAAATATGTTTATTTTGCATAAAGATCCGGAATTTGAGTACTTGAAAGACAATTTTGTCTTATCTAGTAGTATCTAGTAATATCAATACACATTTTTCATCTACTGACATTGTTTAAGAAAGGAAAAACTGTTTATTTGGTTTCTATTTCTTACAATTGATATTAAATATGTTTATTTTGCATAAAGATTCACAGTGTTAAAAGTATAACGATTGTCAACACAGGTGTGGCACGTTTCTCTAGAATGTATATATATAATACACAAAGACGTTCTATAAAAACTATTTCTTCAGACATTCAGCATAAATTCTTGAAGATTTACCTTGTTCAAGGAAATGACCGACAGAAATTGTCAGTGTGGAAGTTGCGTAACGTCATAAACACGTTTTTCAGGAGATTTTTGTTATGTAAGTGGCACCCACGTGTATCCGAATACGTGTTGTTACGAATATATTACTAAAAAACGCTAGCAATGGTTACACAAGGTCGGCAACTGTTGTCTCTTTTTATGTTCTCATAAAATCAGCAGATCATTTCTTGTAACATATCTTATAATCATCGTGCAGACAACAACTGAAAATATTTTAATTTTCTATGGTCTGACGTCGTCCGAGCAATTTCGGACCCATACGTTTTATTTACAAACCTGAAAGAGTCGTAAAATGAGGTCGTAAATATTTCAAGGTACAACCCAAGTGCCTAAGATAACCAAGGCCATGGATGGGTCAGACTGTGTCCAATCACTACTCGGTAAATCGAGGTTATTTACGATCAATTTTATTCATCAACCTTAATTTTAATTGATACATTTATCTAACTTACGGCTCACCCGTAAGTTCACTCATTTAAAGAGATTTTTAATTACCACAAATTCACAGAGAGTGAAACTCTACCAGGCAGCATAAACTTTTGATGGAAGGTTTGAACAAGTTATTCATCTTATCAAAGAATGTCTCAAATGAATTGAAAAAAACATGTGTGCTGATGGGTTCGCGCAGACCGAGTTTGTCAGATATAAATATCAATCGAGCTTCGACTATCTGCACAAGGTGAGCTCATCGTCTCGTACAATTAGAGTCGAGTCTGGCTGAAAAAAAACATTCTACCGCAAGAAGTGCGCACCGATACTCGTTCCTCCAATCCATGGAAGAGCTCGAGCAAACCTTGGTTCAAGACGAATTCCTCGACTCGGAACGGAATACATAAGGGGAAGGATGCACAGAGATGCAGGATGCAAGAACTGTGAGAGCCAGCAAGCAGGCATACGTGCCTTGTAACCGAGATAGCCGCAGCGTTTATCCTCTTCAGCGTCCGCAGATACTGGCTCCATTGCTAGTCGATACCACGGGACAGAAGAAATCGATTGCATTCTGCGAGTCGTGAAATCGTTCAGTTTTAAGTTGCTATTCCGGTTTGAACTTTCGAAAAATCCTATTTTCCGCATTTTCTTTCGACACGATTGTTCTTGAACGCGTCTGCAGAAGGAATTGTTTGCTGACTACATCACTAACTTGACCACTACTTTGCATTAATTAATAAAAATAACAAGAATAACCTTTCTTTCACGATGTATACCCAAAAAAATAAACTTGTTGAACATTTCCTCGTGCAGCTATACAATCCCGATAATTGTAAATTAAAAATACTAGAACACATAATCTTGACGGGTCTGATTGAATTATGATTTTTATCATAAAGAATTCTGTAATGTAAGGATTAATATTGCAATCACTGATCCATTGTTTACAAACGCAAAGATATTTGCAAACTCCCTGTTTTGTGTTCTACTCGCTTTCATCATAAATGCATAAACCACAGTCTGGTATCTGTGCTGAAAGAGATATAGTAACAATGGTGTAGAAATCTGAATAAATAAGAGAATTATGAACGAATCCTAGACGTTTGGAAAGATGTTTCGAGTATTGTCAACAAGGTGGAACAATGAACTGCACAGCGTCTTATGATGAAAGACACTCGCAGAGGTAGAAGGCAGACACGATGCAGCAGCAGCAGCAAGAATTATACACCAGGAAGTGACTTAAAAGAGTCGGCTCACTACAGAAAGTACATCACAGTGCAGGTACACCCCCGCAAGCATACTGGATAACGAGGTCTACAAATTCTCCTGGAATCTAACCAGCTGCACGGATAAAACTATAACACGCACCAAACTAGATAAATAAAACAGTACAATTAACACATTAACGACCGGTGATTATTGCATATTTTTGAAAAATGTATGGTACATGGGTAAATTTTCATTTAGCATTTAGTATGAACTAACTAAGTCACCATCAATAACGTCGTCTAATAGTTTCATTTAAGATTGCAATGTCAAAGAAAATTTCTATGCTTTTTTTTGGTACAGCAGAATTATTGAAAATCTTATTAATAGGCTTCCGGTCGGTAAAGTGTTAACATATGTATATTAGTCGTTGTATATGAAATGTCTATTTTTACAATGCAAATCTTACACAACATTCTCCTTAAACAGAGGAAGATCAGGGAACGTTTAACACAAACGTTAGGATTAAAAAGAACATGGAAACCTGGAGGCAGGAGATCAGGAGAGTATCAATCACAGTGTAAGTCACTGGAACAACGCCATATTGATACGTCAACTTGATGGAACTGCAGCTTTACAAAAATACGCCAATGTATTAGTGCAGAAAATAATAATTTTGAGAAACTGGCAGTACCCACCGGAACTGTCTATGAGATCGACGGATTCAATGGAACTTCGCCTGTGCCTAACTTGGCTGGAGTCCATCAGAAACAAGGATTACCGAGGTCCAACTCGAGGAAAAAGTGAATGCCCAAACTGAATCGTATGTGTCTACAGAAGCGTAAGTCCGTGGTCTTGATTATTGCAAGATACTTGTGAGGGTACAGTGTACATGATGTTAGGCTAGTGCAGAAATAATATTTTAAATCAATCGAAAAAATATTTTGGAACAGTACACCTCAGCCCACAATACATTTTGCTACGATGTTATTTTTAGTTACATCTAGATTGGAAAGGCTGCAAACACGTTCATTCGCCTAATACAATACTCCATAAACACGAGCATCGAATAATATTATACGTGTACAGAAAACATTTATGTTATTATTCTTTATAAATAATTCAAATGATTTAACAGAACCATCACGTTCACAATGTTAGTAGACATTGAGAAGTTTGCATTTGAACACAGTTGGCTGTAGCAGTCGTATGTAATATTAATATTTTTTAATTAATATTTATTAAAGGGAGCGACCAAAATAGCAGAAGGGACAAGCGAAAAACGGTAGGATTTAATAAAGGAAGCGTACGCGGCATAAAAGAAAAAAACAGTTACTACACGAATGAAAATTAAAATAATAATTAAGCAGAAACGCAGCTACCAGAAACAAATGGCGACCAAAATGTAACAGTCGGAAAGGAAATGTACAAAACGAATGGCAAGAAACAAGGAACGCAGAATATGCAAACGCGAATACCGAGATGGAAGCGAACAAAATTGAATAGAAAAATAGAGGAACTTATTCGGTATAGCAAGCATCATAATGTAATATTGTAAAGGGGGAAGGTAGAGTGGGGACACAATTTTTACAATTAATCTCGCGACTCTGAACAGGCATAACACAGAATAAACAGAGCGTACCAGGCTAACCGATTCAGGTAAGGAATAAAAGTAGAAAATCGGAATTGAAAACAATATAGCCAGAATAATTGAAGGTGTAGAAAGTACTCAATAGACTACAGTAAACCATTCAAACCAAATCGTGGAACACATACAGGAAATCCAGGACAACAGAGAACCTCGATGGAGTTAGTATGATACTATAAGATTGAGGAGATGCAAACAATCAAATACGAATACAATATAAAATATTAAACAAACAAGAGGTATTATAGTAGTTCAATAATAAAAACTAAGAAGAATGAAACATAAATGAAATCAAGATATTTTAAAATGGTGGATTTAGGCCGGACCTTAAGTTTGTTTCTTTTGCAGATAGAAAATTTTGCATTGTTTCACAAGCTCTACCATCAATTCTCCAAATTGTTGTACGTTAATTAATTTTCTTCGTGCCATTCTGAAGAAAAAAGTGTGATACTATGTAAGAACTTCTAAATTGAATATTTCAAATTTTATTCAAGATTCACTAACGTTGAAATATTGTGCCGCATGTACTGTTCTACATTTTTTACTTATTTTTTCACGGAGAACCGCCCAGTTTTCGGTGTATCTTTACAACTTTTCATTTCCAGCGGACGTTGCAACCTGTATTGTTATGGAAACAAGGAATGCAGAGAGCCTGGTAGATGCACTTCGATCCCGGAAAGGGAAGCGCTTCTATAGCTTCCTACGGGGCAGGAATATGAGCCCGATCTGCGGTATCGATAAAAACGAGGCTCAGTTACCACCGCAATGTCGGGGAGCTAATTAGTGGATGCCAAAATTGTTCGCCAACGAACCGTTACACAGCCACCCACTAGCAGCCGAGTGCGTGTCCTTCAAGAAACTTAATTAAATACATGCATTCCAACGAGACAGTAAAATATTATGATTCTCCTCTCAGACGATCCACCGCATGTCCCGTTTGAAAGATGAGAATGTTTTTCGTCCTTTTCTTTCGAATTTATTATCGCCGATTCCTCTTCAAGATGGCTTATACTGACATTTTTTCTTCCTCTGTGAAGTATGCATTACCTTAGCATGTGTATCAGTAATATTAAATTTAGCTGAATGCCACATTAAGCTGAAATCACTCGTGACGTTTGAGGCAGGATCATTGTGCAACCACAGCGAATGATTTGTCGGATTTTATCATGACGTAAATGAACATACAGTATTATTTTCAGTAGATCAAAATTGAGGAAAAAGTATTTACGTGAATCTTGGATCTTGTAAGAATGCGGACAATTTTTGTGTTGCATGAAAATCTGCAGTTTAGTGATTAGAATACGCAGTTTGTGTGTGATTGTGTGCGCGAAATAAAACAGTGAGACTTTCAGGGGAGTCGAAGAATACTCTTATCAATTTTCAGCTTATTAAAAGAGGCTTAGTACCCGTTTGACTTGTAGCTTTTCAAATTGTGTTAGAAGGTTCAGATTTTGCATAAATGTTTACATCGTACACTCTTATCAATTTCTAGCTTATCCTTAAAAGAGGGCCTTCAGAGAATTTCAGGAGAGTGAAAAAAGTTTAATCGATTCCACCTTATCAGAATTCTTTACTCGGAGGTTTATTTGGACAGAAGCTTTACTTTGGACAGAGTTGATGAATACTCTTATCAATTTTCAACATACAACTTAACCCTTAGCACTCGGCTGTCCCCTCTGAGGCACCACTAAAAATTGCTGTATCATTCTTCAAAATATTGTTTACATTATTAAATATATCGGTATCTAATCAATTACTAAACATTTAGGTACTGTATAAGGTAATGTACCAATTTCATATCCATAAAATTGCAAAAATCATAAGGTATGGAAATATTCTAGGTCGGAAGAAATGTTTAATTTTCCAGTTAAAATAGCTCGGAGTGCAAAGGGTTAAATTGTGGTTTTTCAAATTGTGTTGGAAGGTTCAGATTTTACATGAATGTTTACATTGTACACTCTTTATACTCGTGTGATCAATGGTCATTCCTATGTTGATCCATATATGTGCACGTGTACGTAGAATGTAATAAAGGATAGAGGATCGCCAGAGTTCACGTGACCGCCATTAACGAGGTATCTTCGAAATTAATCTAGGGCACGCTCCAGTATAATTCCGCCGCTTACCAAGTTTCTATGCGAAGTGAGCATGATAAGACAGCCCTCAATGCTCGCGTAAAACGCAACCGGATCATTAAAAACCACCTAGCAGCAGAAACTAGCACGATTTTATTCGAATAATTCATTATGAATTACATAAATATTTAAAATCACCTGAACGGTCATCAAACAGTAACACTTATTACATGTCTGACTCATTATAGCACAGAAAGAAGCCTAATAAACAAACTGTAGGTTTTTATGTATTTATGACTTATGCAAATTTTCAAAAAATATTACAGTATAAAATTCGATAGAATTTTTATTTATTTTAGAGCTTCACATACATATTTGAAACTTGCTATTTTGAATTATTTCATAAAGATACTAAAAGAATATATTCATCCGGTTTTCTAGCAGCTTTTACCATAATATATTTATGTTCCAAGACATACGTGAACATATTAAATAAATATCTTATGAAACGTCGATTATATAAAATTGGCAAAATTGCTTAGTTAATTTATTATTTTTTGTGTAAAAAAAAAGGTAAAAACACATTATGTATTTTCGAATTTACCGCCGTGTATGGATCTATATAACCTAGATCTCTGGCAAAACGATCAGTAAGGTGAAAACTGACATGCCGAACACAAGTGATTCACGAGTCTCATGACTTTCGTAATTTCAAACTAAATCACACCTAAGCAAGTGAGTTGAAAAATTGTTGAAAAATTTGTTTCTCCTTCATATTTAAACATTTAATAGTTACAACTTTTGAAAATTATATTTTATCAAGTTAAAAATGTTTTATTTTCCTTACAGACGCAATTTATTAATCTTGAAAATGGTCCAAATTGTGACCGAAACGTCGAATATATAAAATTAGCAAAATTGCTTAGTTAATTTATTATTTTTTGTGTATTTAACGATCGAACCGTAGCGCCGCCGATAGCATTCAACGATTTTTTATTAACAATATTACGATCGATATAAATAAGTTTATTTAAATATCTTATAAATTATTGTAAATTAAAAGATTTAGAACCCGGAATTTTGACTGGTCCCGTAAATCTAGTGTCAAAGACAAGCCGTAATTATTTATTCTAACTCCTTTTTTCATACCAACATTCAGAAGGCGACGATTCCATTCAGCTGAAACACCCTGTAGCATTGTCGTCGTATGGACGTATAAATGTGTATATAAAATGTAAATCTTCGTATATATTGCTCTTCCTTATTTCATTAGATTGGCACTTCGATAATCTCGGTTCTACTGTGGTAAATAGTAGACGACCAGCTTATCATGAAACGCTTGGAAATCGTCTGGTCAGATAGCTTCGCTTCCATGCAAGCGAGTCGAATTCGCTGACAGATATAACGCGACGCCGCACACTTTCTGACACACAGGGCAACGTCAGTCACGGTGGATTATGTTCTGCACACTTGCCCCTTTCGTGGCAGATATTTTATCTACGCTTGGGATAGCACAGGATGTCCGTAAAGCGCCTGCACGATCATCGAGCCAAGTAATTTTCGTAGAGTAATCATCGCGTGCCTCGAAAAAATACTGGCATGAAATTCTCGGTATGCAGCACCGCAAGAAACCAAGTACTTTGGAAAATTGAAACAGACCTTGGCCTCCACCGACACTTCATATCATACTAATCAAATTAGATACATTTCTTTCTTTGATACCTGAACTTATGCATTTTCCTACACTCTGCAATTCTTCTGCAATAGGGACCGTTCACTCTGCTTCATTTATGAATTTTTAAAAATATTTTTCAGTTATCTTTGAAGCTGCTTCTTGTGGACACGTTAATCTTTCTGTTGCTCCTAATGCAATCCAATTAATTCGTGAAAAAACTGAGTAATTCAATGATGATTGTGATAGTCTCAAACACCTGGCTACTGTTTGAAATCTCTGTTGCTCATTTCCACCACAAATGCATAAAATCCGCAGTCTAATTGTCACCAACGTGTGATATAAAACAAAGTCAATCTTGATAGAGCAAAATTGTACCTGGAACCGATATATAAACGTCAATGTGCACTCGCGTTCGAGGACTCGCGTTCATTGACACGGAGGACAACCGGAAGGAGATAGAGAAAGGGAAACACGGCCGTGATTGGTAAAACAAAAACGACTAACGTAATTTCGCGTCCATTCATCGGTGAATTAAGTCCCTTTCATACGAGACCACTCGCGCCGAAACCGCATAATTTCCGAGCACCGATCTGATCGACTCTTCAAAGGCAGCGCCACAATGGACTGTCCAACATCTGTTCGCGTTTCTTTACCTAAACGATTATCGCATTATGCTCCAGTGCGATACATTTCTGCCAGCCGGTGTGCAATGCTTGTTCCACGGTATGACCGGATGACGAGGCATTTCTACTTTTTCTTTCTTTCTATTTCTCGTGAAACGCACAATTGAACGTCCGTCATGCGACGGCGACGTTGCGTCGAGCGCATCGTCATTTTGCTTCGGAGTCCCATTCATCGAATAATTCGATTGTTGTATGATAATTAGCTTGTTTAACCTGTGTTTTTCTCAAATATATCCGACGTTACGTGAATGCATTCTTTGAAGGCCAGTAGTTTAAATTTGATTTTTTTTTGTTACGACTTTCACTTTCTCTTTTCAGAGGGAGCACTTCATGATTGTTATCGCAGTAGTGAAATAACAATGAAATATCATTTGAAATAACATTTTAGTCTATTTTATGATTACTTCCATACCTGTGATCAGGTTTAAAACAACATTATTTAAAATTATATTGCAAATAGCATGTTATTGTGTAATTATTTGAAATAATTGTGAAATTGATCTTCGAAATTATATTTAGTGATCTGAGTATGGGATCTAATTGATACAGACATGTTGAATATTATTTTAATGATTATTTCTTTTGATAAACTTAAAATGAATAATCTAATAAAACGAAATATCTAATTTCATGGACGAGGGGTGGAAGTTTAGACGAAATGTTAATGCAGAAAATAAACAAGAAACTTTATATATTTGAGACTTTCCGATCAAGTCAATACTTCGATACGGTTCGCCACATTGCACGTTGACACAATAAAGCCAAATCCATTGAAAATTAGGGACAAAGGACCCTTCGGCTTGTAAAATCGGTTTAATAGCTTTTAATCAAATATATATCGTACGATAATGATCCGTGAATTGTAGAACGGCAGATGGAACCCTGTGAAAACGAACACCTGACAGATCTTTGGATTGTGCGAACCAGATGACAATCAGCTGCAATCAAACTGGGAGAATCTAGCTACCTGTCAGCCGGTTGACATCATGCGAGTCTCAGAATGTTCGTTCGTTCGTTCACCACGGGTAATAAAAAATTAGAAACTCAATATGAAATTATTAGAATAGAATATGAAAATAGAAATCAATAGAATATGAAATTCAATATCATAGCTTTAAAAATTCGGAAAAAAGGTTTTATATAAAAGCGTAAACAAACAAATATGGTCCAATGTATAGATAATTGTTCCAAATATTTGTTCTTTATGCAAAAATTGTAATTTTCATTATTTAATATAAATCATAATTAGGAAAACATTTCCATCATCAGCTGGAAGACTCCCCATTGTAGACACAAAATAGAAATTAAATTTTTTTTTAGAATTTTATATAATAACAAATGTATAAAGTTTAATGACCAGTACACCGGTTATAGTTTATAAAAATTCTATACAATTTGGGACGATGTTTGCGCATTTTGGATGTACAAAGGCTATTGCCACTGAGAACAAAATTTCATGTGGCTCCACTTTTTTTTTAAAATACGTGTAAAAAAATCGAAAATTGTGTAAACATCCTAGTGATCAGTATGCGGGGGAACTGTAACACTAACTTATTCAGAGAACGGGAATCGCTGACTCTCCGGAAAGTGAAACGCAGCGAATGTGGATCGACACGCGCGGTAATTATCTCTGGACACGTATTATGTGTCCCACGTGCGGGCGGGGAGTTGGAAACGGTCGCGAACGTGTTTCCCAGCGAGCCATGTAATGTAACAGTGTTGTCGTAGGCGACAGACATTTCATTCACGGTGAATAAAAGTCCTATTACCTTACGAGCTGAAGAGGCCGACGTTCGATCGCTTTCATCGTCCGTGGACAATTGTCCTCCCTTGTGCGCTCGCGACAACTCGTGTCAATTCAGTCTCCACTCGAATTGCTTACGTGTTTCCCACTCATGACTTCTTCGAACGATTCACTCAATAGCAGCTGAAGGAATTTATGCGTTTGTGCCGTACAGGAAGTACAGTTTTCAGCTGACACATAAGGTCTTTCGAAAATATTTTAAATTGTACATGTTTATTGCACCATTTTTTCCATTATTTGGCAATGTACCTTGTTGGAATCTCAAAGAGTTGATCTCATGAAAAAATTAAGGAAGCTTAATTTATTTCCACCTTTAAATATCAGATCGTTGCTTTGTGAACCGAATATTGAGGCATGTTATTTTCTTTTCAAGTTTTTTCAAGCAATGCAATTTAAAGATTTAAAGTTATGTACTTAATGTGTTCTACTGTACCTACATTACTAATGTTCAAATGTAAGATGTATATTACTAATGTATAGCTTTATAACCCCCTATGGGAGTTCTAATTAAGCTTTCAATAATAAAAAAAAAATGTACTAAGAATCTGCCGGATCGAATTAAATAAACGAAATATTTACTTATTACATCTTTATTTAGATATTTAATTTTAATTTTGAACGAAATTTATTTCAGACTCCCGATTTTATGCATTTTTAATAAAAATAGGTACACTACTTGATCAGTGGAAAATATAAATTTATATTTAGCTCCTGTTTGCAATTGATGCACAAACTTTTTATTTTGTATAAAGATCCGGAGTCCAGTGATAAATTAATGTAATATTTTAGTTCTAAACGAACATCATTATACAAAATGGCAATTTTTACCGGTAAAGTTACAAACATCAGAATAAAGAAGAAATTCTATTCACCAAATGAAAACTTCTGTGTAATACAATATAAAAATACTCTTTCCCTTCATTCCAAAAATTTTCACATGTTGTAAAAGGACATTCGCGGTATGGTGACTATACGACGTGCGAGGAAAAACAAATAGCACAGTCAAGAAAAATAGATATTATGCACGGTTCATTTGGCATAATGCTTTCAGGTTAAGATAAGCTAAAGATAAGTTGTACTGCCTACACAAGTTTTGCGCAATCATGCGCGAATATTGCAGACCTGGACTGCAAAAAGTTGCAATCATCAGGTACTGGTATCTAGAGTACGAAATATTACAGCCAAAGTATCATTGAAATAGGTCTATCATAGTTGTTAATTTTGCTGATCCAACAATTATAAAATATATATTAAAATTTTTATTAAAATAATCGTTTTTTCTCAAAAAGTACCTCGGCAAAGATTTTAAATTGTATCTCTTCCACGAAGAACATCATTTAAATTTAACTCTTTGCACTCCGAGCTATTTTAATTCGAAAATTAAACATTACTTCCTCCATATTATTACTCTTCTTCTGTATTATTTTTTTCATTTGACGGAAATGAGATTGATATAGTATTTCATACAATACTTAAACGTTTAGTAATTGATTAGACACCAAAACATTTAATAATGTAAACAATATTTTGAATAGTGATGTAGCAACTTTTAGTGATGACTCTGAGTCACCACTCGAGTGCTAAGGGTTAATACAGCAAGAAATTCCATTATATATTTTTTGAACGAATCAATACTTTGATGATTTACTGGCACAAATAAATCTACTATTATCCCTCAAACGCTCCTCTAAAATAATTACATAAGAGACGATACTTTTACAGTATTATAACATAGACTTTATAAAAATACATACATACACTTTACACATTTTGCAACACGAACAATAAGAGAAATGTCGCACTAATACGTTGTTCTTTAAAAAGATCACCAGACATTTTTCAAGTCGAAAGACGAACATGAACACCAAAGACGTTGCCGCAAGTAAAGGGCTTATCTCAGGCACACGAAACTTATTCTCCTTATTGATAAGCCTATAAAAAATCATTCCTCGAACTGTATGAATAGAGCACCTAGTTCCCTTCCCAGCTGACCGACAGTGAAACAATAATTCCCCGAACTGTTTGAACAGAGTAGTTCGGGCTCTCCATCTCGCACGGACATTTCCTGACGAGAAGAAATATTCGGACCGCGACCTCCGCAGGGTTAACGAGCTAAACGAACCGCGCAAGAGTGGAAAATGTCAAAGGAACCGTGACACGGCTGGACTTAACGGGGGAAAAAAAGAGCACGTGTGTTGCAGGCCGGCACACCGTGTCAGGAATGCAACGTTGAAAGTGGTTTCGCGTGGTCGAGCACCGTACGTTGACTCTATTCTCGACGTGTACCTGGCAGCAGGTGCTCTTGGCCCGTTGCTCGAGGGAAACGACTGATAACTCGACCCGTGTACAAACCTATGTATGCATCTATACGCGGGCGCACGTGTGTGCGACGTGCACGTACATCTACATCCACCACGACGCGTCCCGTGGATCGTTCGGGCCCGCACAAACTCGTTCACCTGCAGCCTCTTCTCCCACTGTTCCACGGACACGAAAGAACGCGCGACAATGTACAGGGTGTCCCCGACTACGTCGCCTACATGATTATATTTCAGGGGTGAGTCACACTGTTAACCCTTTCAGTACACGAGAACCAATGCGTATACACCGGGACTCCATTTATCCGAGCATCTTCGGAATTCCAAATTCACTGAACTCGTTTCTCCCATTATGCGAACTGCTTGTACCGTTCATCCGAACTGTATTCAAATGGTGATTACGTCCGGTGAAGTGCATCAAAGTCAGCTCCTATTCCACCTTTATTATCAGACTGCGAATTTCACGTGTAATTTAAAACATCCGACGTTAGAACAATTTTCAAATACCGTTCTATTATTTTTAGCTTATTGAACATGAACAGAAAAGAACGTTTTAGAAAAACCTTTGCTTTACATGATGATCCGCAGGCTATTACGCGTGGACACACCTATGGACATTGGAAGAGTCCAAGGACATTTTTCTATCATTTTCTAATTTTTTAAATTATTAGAAGAAGAAATACATATATTCTGATTTACATCATGAACAGTTTTACGTTGCATTCAGTTCTACAGACTAGTCATAATAAATGAACTTCTACGTCTACCCTCAATGTGCTTTTACTATACATACTACTATACTGTAAAATTATTTTAAATAAATTATAGTGTATATTTTGGCTATTTGAAGTTATAGTATATATTAGCTGTTCGAAGGAAACTGGCAGTCGTGTGTCTAACTTAACCCTGAAGGGTTAAAGTAAATGTGATCATGCAATAAAAAATAAAATTCCCTTTTTTCCTACGAAGCTATCAAAGACAAATTCTAAACATTGTAGCAAAGATAAAAGTAATAAGTGCTTAGCATCAATAAAATGATTCAGTTGTTGATGTTCGCGTCGTCAATTTCTCTTTCAGGAAACGATTTCCCATGCATCTTGACGAACAACAACTTCCAGGCCGCGCTGCGTCCAACATCCGGCGTTCCTCGTCGGAATGCACGTTTCCATCGGTTTCCCGGGTATGGGGTACACGTCCCCCATAAATCTTACAGTGGCAACGAAAAGGAGAGCCCCGCCGAGAAATATAATAACGACAGAAACGAGAATGAAAGTGGGCCACGTTCGCCGCGCAACGGTTTGTTAACTCTCACCCCTTCGAAGTGTCTACTTCATTCACTCGTGACGCGCGTTCCTTTTATTTTTTTTTTTCCTCCACAGATGCTCACAGCCCACTTCCGGCTGGCAGCTGTGTGGAAGGGAGAGCCTCCCGAGTTCCGGCGACAGGGAGAAAGGGAGAAAGGGCTCAAGAACCCAGGGGGATACGCCACTCGTTTAATTTTAACCTGCTCGAGATCGTGGCCACGTGCGCCGAATGGAACTTTTCCTTTCCGCGTTAAAGCTGGAACTCGTGGGGTGCTGAGGGATACCTTCGAACCCAGTCGGGGTGATTTAAATTAGCTGCCTCTCTTCCGCGAAAAATTCTCGGAAATTATTCTCTATACGCCTTCAACCCTTTCAGACCTAATGACACATATACACCGTGATGCTAAACAGCTGCCGTACAGTGGAGTATTTGTACCGAAAAGTCGGCAAAAATAAAATTGAAACAAGAGGGTTAGTGGTACGGATCTTATTTGGTGTGTGACTCTCCACGAGCCACACAAAGAACTTCCCGATTCGTTAGTTGCAGTATATTAGTATCATTATTTATTTAGTGCACGTTTTAAGATGATTATATGTTTTCAGGGAAAGTGATTATAACAATGTATTGGGCATACAGAGTATGCCCAACCATATGACGTATGTAGTCTTTTGAATTTTTCAAGACAAAAAAAATTTTTTTTTTAAACTTTTTAAAAAACTTCCCGACCCTGTGATTCAGGAAGATAAATAGTTTTAAGACTCTCCGTTTTAAGAAGATTTAGGTTTTCAGGGAATGTGATTATAACACTGTATTGGTCTTATAGAGTATGCCCAACCACATGACGTATGTAGTCTTTTGAATTTTTCAAGACAAAAAAAAAAGAATTTTTTTTTTTAAATATATATATATAGTTACGTTTGCTTCTTCGGTGGTTACGCCTCTCGTATAAATTGTAATGTTGAATTAACTCCTTTCGAAAAACACTAAAAAACTAAAAAACTATTTGACCAAAATGGACCAAAATCTAATCAGCTCTAAGTTGCAGCGGGACACATCCATTGCATCATTCATTATTCTGGTCACGTTGTTACTTTTTCAGAAAACGTTAACGAAAAATTTGATACCATAGAAACGGACAATCGCACACACACACACACACATATCGACATTTTGATAAAAATAGTCTAAAATAACTCCAATGACCATGAAACGTGAAGATCTGTTAAAAAATCGATTTTCGGGGTAATTACAATAACTTCCCTATAAATCGGGAAGTTGAAAAAGTATACTTCTTGCTGTCCGACGTAGTTAAAGTTCTGAAAAATAAGGCTTCAGTATAGTATTTTTATTTGTCCACCCGAGAAGTACTCTCTACTTTAGCGAAAGTCAAGAGTTTTTATAGAGCACGCTTTGTGTGTCTTTAAACGGTCTCTGAAACAGCGTTCATTCATTAGCGATTTTCAACTGTTTGAACGAAAATTGTGTAAATTCTTGCACAAGCTTGTCAAATAGGTATACAGAGCACTTTCGCACAGATTTCATTTTGTTATCATCTAAATTAGTATAATTATTAATATTTGAACATAATCAATCATTCTCCAAGTTTTTTTACGATCATAAAAATTTATGGACGATTTCGTTATACTCTTGAATAATATCCGGTGCTCTTTCTGGTATATTCCACAAAAATTTGGTGATCTATATATTTAGTATTACAATTAATTACATCCCCTCATCTGGCGACACTGGTTTCAAGACCAAGCAGTTTTATCCAAAATCTCCATAAACAAATATTTTGTTCTATGTGCAGGTGTCAGTTACTTTATTTAAATTAACCCTTAGCACTCGAGAGGCGCCTTCGAGGCGTCACTAAAAATTGTTGTACTATTATTTAAATAATTATTCACATGGTATGTCGGTATCTAATCTATTACTAAACATTTTGATTCCCCTCAGGGTGGTTACAATTCTTATAAATAACTTCCACGCCGCTCTTAACCTATCCTTAATCTAACTTAACTTAATTATTTTATACTATCTTAACCAAGTATTGTATGAGGTATTGTATCAATTTCATATCTAACAAATTTAAAAAATCATAGAGAATGGTAAAATATTCTAGGTCAGAAGAAACGTTTGATTTTCGAGTTAAAATAGCTCTGAGTGCAAAGGGTTAAAAATCTGTTCTCGATCTTCTACTGTCCTTGAAGTCACACACAAGCAACGCGTGTAAATTATTATGTGCAAAGTGATGCAAACAATGCGTTGATAACACCTCTGTATCGTGATGCAACTGTATTTCCGATTACAGGAAAATGATGCAAATGACTCGACAGAGAAATTAACCAGTTTCGCGCGTGTGATATTTTTCCCAAGCCTCGCTGGCCGAGCTGCAAAAATGTTAATCGGTTGAGAAACGGATCACGGAGTGCATGCCGCTAAAGGAAGGAACCCTATCATTGGTTATACAATTAATCACAGTAAACTCGCACACCTGCTCTCGTCTCCCGAGCCTGTTATTAAGCGGCATTGCTCACCTGTACCCTTCTATAGAACGATCTCGCGACCTTCAACCCTCTCGCTCCTACGTGGAGAGCAAGAAATGGCAAGCATCTCTCCCGGTGGGCCGATTTCGCAATTAACGGGTTACATACCTTTGAACTGCTGCGAAATCAGGCAAGTTCCACCATTGTTTCAGCACACAAAATTATGCTGCATCGAAAAGTCGACGTGTACGTCTTGATTAATGTCATTCGAGTTGCGTTTAATAAAAAAAGCTCAATTCATTAAATTTCGTAAAGATATTGCCTCCCATTAGAACTGAATCAATCCATGCATTCATTTGAACTGAAATATGTAAATTTCTATCTAAATTTTCAAATTCCTTTGTTAGTAAAAAGAAGAAAAGTGCAGGAATGGAAAATTAATATATACATTTAATTATAATTATAATGTGATTATAAGATAATTATAATGAGACTTTTATTGTAAAATAGACAAGTTTGAAATAGACTTATTATTACTTTCCTTCAGAAAGTGTACTAATTTAGAGCTGTATTAATAACAAATTATTCTGTAAATATCTATTAATGTATTGAAAGGATATTTATTTTAAACAAATTGGTTATTAATAAACCCGACGTAATACGGTTCCAATAGCACTTATTTTGAATATATTTGAATTCAGTTGTGATAACAAAGATAGTGCCATTATAATTACATTCGTAGGAATTCACCAGTTCTATTAATTTTGTGATATACGCAAAAATTATGTACCACATATCTCTCTGTCAACCAGTGCGTTATTCACAGAAGAGCGGCCACACCGTAGACGTTGGGTTATCGCTCGATTATGCCGACCGTGTAACGACCCCGTTTCCTTCAAAGATTTCTGTTTACAATCCACTGACTCGTCTTGACGAAGATAATTCGTAGCGGAACGTCACAATCGAGCGTAAGTGAATTCTCAAAGAAACTGTTCATTGTACGCGAAAAAGAAACGATCAAGATAACCTTATAATTCAATGGAAAATTTTTCGTTTTGTTACCTAGCATATTTCTAAAAAAATTAATCCAGGATTGTTGGTTACACGATATAAAGTTATCATTTTGCTGATAATTTTCATTGTACATAAAAATCCTGCTCATCAGGCTTAAATACTTCTTGAACGTTTTAATAGCTGCAGCTTACTGCATTAAAAGTAAAATATTCAGTAGCCCACAAAATTTGATCGTTCAACGTGCACTACTTGTATTTTGGATAAAAATCTGCAATGTAGTCATGGGGCTTAAATAATTTTTGAACGTTTCAATAGCTGCAACTTATTTCATGAAAAGTAAAGTATTCAGTAGCCCACAAAATGTGATTGTTCAACGTGCACTACTTTTATTTTGGATAAAAATCTGAAATGTAGTCATGGGGATTAAATAATTTTTGAACGTTTCAATGGCTGCAACTTATTTCATGAAAAGTAAAGTATTCAGTAGCCCACAAAATGTGATTGTTCACGGTGCACTAATTTTATTTTGAATAAATTTATTATTTTGGATAAAAATCTGCAATGTAGTCATGGGCCTTAAATAATTTTTGAACGTTTCAATGGCTGCAGCTTATTTCATTAAAAGTAAAGTATTCAGTAGCCCACAAAATGTGATTGTTCACGGTGCACTAATTTTATTTTGGATAAATTTATTATTTTGGATAAAAATCTGCAATGTAGTCATGGGCCTTAAATAATTTTTGAACGTTTCAATGGCTGCAGCTTATTGCATTCAAAGTAAAATAGCGCACAAAAGGGTATAGCCGGATAAGATAGTCAAAAATGCCCTTGAACCGAATTTTATCGACGATGTGCCATTCGATAGAGCACCAAGAAAAAACATACTGTGCAAAGTTTCAACCCTGTATCTCGATCCGGAGGGTAGTTATGGGGTAAAATCGAAAAATCGGTTTTTGGCCTATTTTCCCCAGTTAATGATGTTTAGAAATTCTGAAAAAAATGTGGCACATGTCAAGATCCCAAATACATACTTTGCAATTGGTTTCAGATTTTTAAAGTGAAAATCCTGCTTGTAAAAAATCAAAAACCTGAAAAAAATCGAAAAAATGCAGATTTCACATGGAAGTTCTAGAGTGTCCACATTTATATTTTTACAGTAGCAGTATATCGTTGTATGTATTGTTCATGAATTTTTTCAGATTTTTTGGTTTGGTGCGCCGTTGTTAAAAAAAATAAAAACCGATTTTTTCGACGTTTTTTCCGCGAAGAACTAAGCTAACCTTAAAATTGTTACGTTCTATTCATTCTGTAAGTCTATCAGGCACTGATAAACCTTTAACATTTGTCAAAAATAATTAAACAATGAATCAGCTTCATTAGTATTTTTACTATGTCAGCGTATTACAGCTGAAAGTGTTAACCACGTTACCAACAGCTCGGTTGGCTCAGCGCGTTAGGCGTTCGACTGTTGAGCTGCTTATACAAGGTTCGCGCCCGGCTACGTATAATTTTACTTGATTATTTCTTTTTTTTATGTCTAACTATATAATAATCAATGGTATTTTTGTAGGTTTCTTTTAGAAGCAATATTTAAATATTTAAAAAATATTTTAAGGTAAAATTCGCAAAAAATATTTTGGAGCAATTGTTATTATCATCAATTTTTAGTTATGCATCTTCTTAATTGTGGTAGTATCAAATATTTCCTGCAGTAAATCTATACGTGACTTCTCTCTCTCGAGTTTTAAATATTCCGTTATAGAGAAAATAATCCATTGTAATACTACTCTTTTGAAGCATTCGTTTTTGGTACCTCGTCTTTCGTGAGGAACAGAAATTATTTTGTATGAACCACCGTTTTGTAAAAACGGACGGACAGAGTGTCTGTGTTTTATAATTTTGTACCTTTAGCCCGTCCGTTTACCTTTACCTTTATGTTCACCTTTTCTTTTCTCTCTACTCGCTTTATGACTCTGGCGATCATGAGTACCAGGTAACGGATTACTAGGGTTGTCGTTACCTGTTAATCGTTTATCGGTCGCGGGTGTAGTTGATGGCAATGGTTACAGTCATAGAAATGAACTTTCCCCCTCCAGACCCGGGTAGGGGAAAAGGATACCCCAAAATGTGAAAATTCTTATCCAAGCAATTGTGGTCATTCTTGGACAGAACTCCAAACGGTGAAGATCGTAGTGAGTGATCGATATTGCACAAATGAAGTTATTTTCTGAGTGTTATCACCATGGAAAGTGAAAGGATAGGATTCGTTGATACGAAAACCTCGGGTGTTAGGTGTATTAAATATAACATTCTAGTTCGAAAATGCGGTATAAGAAAAAAACAGATAAATACAGTTATTGAGTCTATAAGGTGGTCTAGAATTTTAAATAAAGAGGTGACTGTTGGTGACATGCTCTGCAGTAGGTGCCGCCATTTTACATATAGAAGTAGTATCCCTCAAGAATTTCAAGAAACCCCTGTTGAGGCATCCTCGAGTATAACCCCCATAGCTGGAACTTCATCCACCGCAGTATCTCTTTCGCCTATAGCTTCAGTTGAAGTATCTCCCATCGTATAGATTTACTGCAGAAAATATTTAATACTACCACAATTAAGAAGATGCATAACTAAAAATTGATGATAATAACAATTGCTCCAAAATATTTTTTGCGAATTTTACCTTAAAATATTTTTTAAATATTTAAATATTGCTTCTAAAAGAAACCTACAAAAATACCATTGATTATTATATAGTTAGACATAAAAAAATAAATAATCAAGTAAAAGTATACGTAGCCGGGCGCGAACCTTGTATAAGCAGCTCAACAGTCGAACGCCTAACGCCCTGAGCCAACCGAGCTGTTGGGAATGTGGTTAACACTTTCAGCTGTAATACGCTGACATAGTAAAAATACTAATGAAGCTGATTCATTGTTTAATTATTTTTGACAAATGTTAAAGGTTTATCAGTGCCTGATAGACTTACAGAATGAATAGAACGTAACAATTTTAAGGTTAGCTTAGTTCTTCGCGGAAAAAACGTCGAAAAAATCGGTTTTTATTTTTTTTAACAACGGCGCACCAAACCAAAAAATCTGAAAAAATTCATGAACAATACCTATAACAATATACTGCTACTGTAAAAATATAAATGTGGACACTCTAGAACTTCCATGTGAAATCTGCATTTTTTCGATTTTTTTCAGGTTTTTGATTTTTTACAAGCAGGATTTTCACTTTAAAAATCTGAAACCAATTGCAAAGTATGTATTTGGGTTCTTGACATGTGTCACATTTTTTTCAGAATTTCTAAACATCATTAACTGGGGAAAATAGGCCATAAACTGATTTTTCGATTTTACCCCATAACTACCCTCCGGATCGAGATACAGGGTTGAAACTTTGCACAGTATGTTTTTTCTTGGTGCTCTATCGAATGGCACATCGTCGATAAAATTCGGTTCAAGGGCATTTTTGACTATCTTATCCGGCTATACCCTTTGATTCTTTAGCGTGCGTTATTTTCACGACACATTCCAAGCGCTTGTGGTGCTAAACTCCAAGTTCATTAGAAATGTAAGATGCAACGTCCCCCGTCTTGTTATCGCAACAAATACTGATGGTTGAATAAATCTGAATCTTTCCGTTCGTAAGCACTAAAAGAGCGGACTGTTTGCCGTCCCAAATGAACAGTGAAGCCCTCGAACTCCTCTTGCGACGAAGGGTCGCGCAGAGGGAAGTAGATGTCCGTGAGAGTGGCATAAATCCATTGAAGCTCATTACGCAGATCGCCAATTAAACGTAAGAGGTTTTTTTCAACCTCTCCATCATCGAGCATCGTTGCGTTCGATGATCACGAGTACATGCTCTTCGAGAATGTTTGAATTGCGCTAGCAAGTGCGTTCACGGCCCACACCCTTCTAACGAGTGACTTTGATAGAACTCGGAAAGATCTACACTGATCAATGGACTGCGAATTTAGCCAGTCCATAACAAAACTGAGTAGGTAAAATATTAGATATACAAATTGTTGATTATTTACAACCGAAATAAATAATTTTACATCAATCTATTCATTATGATCGGGTTGCATTTTGCTGGATAAAAGATTTAGACTTAAAATAAATAAATCAATCAATTCTGACGATCAATTTGTACAAAACCGAGAAGTAAAAACATCAGGAGAATATCAACCCGACCTGTTGATCTTATTATTTGAATATAGATTTATATTTTTTAGTTACAATTTGAATATAGTGAAAATCCTCTAAAAGTCTTTTAATATTTTGACAGTTTTATATCGCACCTATTTATGTTTGTCATAAATGCATAATATTTCAAATTATAAGATATTTGTCATTTTCAAAACGCAAATAGCTCAAGGAAATGTTTTTATCTCAGATGTTAGTACCTTTATAGCAATCATTTTTTCTCTCTGTACAATTTCAACTAGGATTAAAAGTACTATGAAAGTTGGAGACTTAGGTAGGTTCAAATATTTTCATACTATAGTCACTATACTGTATACGGGTATTCGCCTAACTTGGAACCCTTGTGTACGAGAACAAAAGCGAACGGCAACAGCGCGACATGTACGGGGACTACCACATTCGTCGACTTGGGCGACTTTCCAGACTCGTTAAGTCCTAGAGGCAAGGTTGGTCAGCTAAACTGAACAAAATTTTTCAATGCCAATTACACCAACGTTATTGTTCGATATATAAAATATTTATATTTCTTTTTGTTAGGATCTCAAGATGATTTTTTCATTTTTTTATTGTGTTTTCCTTACAATAAAATAGCATAACTGTTTAACATGTATTTTATGTCATAGTAAATGTACACACAATTGTTTAAAATATTGTAAACTTACTGCCACGGAAGCTAGTATATGCAATTTTCTAAAATAATTTTTTAACAACTTTATACATTACATTCCAGAAAATTAAAACGAACATTCAATTGTAACTAAAAATTCGTCAATTTTTGAACTTGTGTAACATCTAGAAACGTTTTTTAATATTCTGTCTTTGGTTATTTTAAAGAGTGAATTCGCTATTTCCAAAATCTTTCTTTTATAAAATAATAAACTCTTTAAAGTTGAATATAATTTTTATAATTCTTTAGACATGCTTATTGTAATTAAGTAAGGAGTACACGTAATACTTTTGATCGGGAGTATGCGTACACAGTAGAACTTCATTTAAACGTACCCTCGGGGGACATACAGTTCATGCAACTTTATTATTCACTTAATTGAATGCTTTTTCGCACAAATATTTACCGTTCTTCATAGTCAGATAAGTGGATTCCATGAAATATCCGAAATTACGTGTCTCCAATTTTATGAATTTGCAAACGAATTTGGAAAGTAATTATCCAGTATGTTCAATTCAAAGATTCAATCTTTTAAATAGAATGGTATGTATTTTTTATATCATATGAAAGTGTGTGCTAAAACAAGATCAGAAATGGAACAAATGTTTCTTCAACTTCTTCCTTTAGCGTTCGTTAGAGTTCTACTGTATCAAGCATTTTTTAAACAGGTATTTAAATGAAGCAATCTTACAATTTGATTGTCACGATTCAACCGTGTAGCAAAACCACTGTCTGGTCGAAGTATACATGGGGGCACACGCTGCGGTTGTCGTGGCGAGTACATACGGTTTTTAGGAGGGTCCTTTATTACCCATTGTATATTTTCGAAGTCCTTAGGGGCGACAGAGCTATTTGGATTTTCTCAGGACACTTTCTATCTTCCTCCTCTCAACGGCAATTAAAGTATCGTGGGACCTCACGCTATGCAAGGACTTCCAGAAAGATTTATGGATTTGTTGTTCCCCGAGCCGATTATCTGTAAATGCCACAGGTTCCCGGAAGATGTCCATAGCTTCCTATTGAATTTTCCGTGACCCATATCTAATTGCGTCTACCTTCAAAAAGCATTTAAAAAGAGAACCATAGACTTATAAGATTTCCCGAATTTTTAATCAGTATCTTACAAAGCACATGAGTAGTTGAATACATTGAACAGATTCCTGTTGCTTCATTTTATAATGTTCCTCACAGGTCACCTCCACTCTTTTTTACATAACTTTGACAATTTGTTTTTATGATTTATCTTATAACTACAGTGATTAGAACTTTTGCTTACAAAACAATTATAACCCGCCTATATTCTGTTTAATGGCAAAATATTAACCCTTAGCACTCGGCTGTCTCCTCTGAGGCACCACTAAAAATTGCTGTACCATTCTTCAAAATATCGTTTACATTATTAAATATATCGGTATCTAATCAATTACTAAACATTTAGGTACTGTATAAGGCAATTTACCAATTTCATATCCATAAAATTGCAAAAATCATAAGGTATGGAAATATTCTAGATCGGAAGAAATGTTTAATTTTCCAGTTTAAATAGCTCCGAGTGCAAAGGGTTAATAACATCAATATAGAAAATTCCACAATATCCTTAAATTCTTCTAGTCTTTACAGTTTTATTTTTCACTAATCCATTTTATAAATTTATTAGAAAAAAGATCAAATAGAAACTCAAAACATATTAGAACTGTGTTTAAAGATAAATAAACTTATTGTTTAAAGATGTTGTTATATATTGCTATCCACTTTTTTGGATGATCGAAAGAGATAATATATTTCCACACATGAATTCTCACAATCTTTCAACAAAATTCTAACATTTGTTCGATCCACGCCCAACAGTCTCGCACTGAATCGTGTAGTTTAACCCTACTCGTTGCAGGTCTCAATAACGGATAAGGACGGGCCTCGCGGTGGAAAACTCGCGAGATAAATCGATCTGGCGAGTGTATCTAATTGGATCGCAACGTCGTGAAAGTTCGCGAGAAAGGTACATAGTAGGGTGTAACGCGAGCAAGGCCACGTAGAGCCACCGATGCCCGATAAAACGAGATATTATGTCCCGGCATGCAAGTAATGGTAATCGAGGATGCCTCGATAAGGTCGACGAGTTTCTTCCCCGGCTGAACCCGCTCGGTAACGAACTCTTCGGAACCCTTTACTCCTCGCAACATGTTCCCCGTCTGGCTGGCGCGGGGTCGCATTTGCGCGCGGGCCTAACTTATTGCGTGGCTCGATCGTAAAACAACGTCGATCCCGCACAATGAACCGATTTCTCCCGAGGAAAGCCACCCACCTGACAATTCCAGTTTTAATGAAGCTCCGTACTATCGCAGACCAAGTCGCGTCACACTGGACGCAGACATAGCACCGTTTTAACGGCCCATTTTTATCGGGGAAATGTCCTGAAAATAACTGTTTCAAACTGTTACACAGGGTGGTTCAGAAAATTGTATTTCCTTGAGAGGGTTGATTCCTCAGATGATTTGAAGTAACTGTTCCCTTTGTTAAAATGTTTCTCGCGACTTCGTTTAAGAGTTATTAACGATAAACATTAATATAACGAAAACAAATTACTTCAAATAACCTCAGCTATCATTACTTTTAATATTAAACGTACGTTTAATAGAACGTATAACTTTAATATTAAACCTACCACTATCGGTCAAACGACCGGTTTTATATTTCTCATTTTCAGTAGCGCGTTATAACTAGTTGGGGGGCAAAGTAGAATTTCGGGGCCCCCGGGGGATCTTGGTTTGTGTTCGGGGCCCCCTTTCGTTTGAGGCCCAGTGCATTTGCCCACGTTGCCCATAGGGTAATCTGCTACTGCTCATTTTACAGTTATTGAAATGATGAAATTGCTTACATGAAAATTGATTTGATATATTTCTCTATCGAGGCACGTATCGTTTAAAAAAATGCCTTGTCCTTTTTATACGCTGAAACATTTCTAATCGGTTTTAGTGCACGGTAGGTTCAGTGTTAAGTGGATAGAACGCGCGACTGCGACCAGGCGGTCTCGAGTTCGAATCCCCGCGCCCGAGCACCTCTTGAATTAATTCAATGTGCTTTTTTAAAAAACTGTGGTGCCCAAGGTGGTTCGGAACCCACCTTAAACTGTAGGTCCCGTCGTTTAATAACCATAGCAGTTGAAAAAGCGACGTAAAATAATCGAAACAAAGGTTCAGTGTTAAGGAAGTACGACATTTTTGGGACACCCTGTGTTATATCGGTTCTAATCCGACGCCGTGGATGTACGGAAATAAAATGTTCTCGATTCCAGCCACGAGAAAGAAATCCCATGCGAAGACACGCAAATGGTAGCACGCTTCCTCTCCCACTTTCGCCGATGATCATGATCGCGAGCGTTAGCGCCAAGTCGTCAACAGCCTTCGCTGATTTTCTCCCACTTGAGTCCGCGATGACGCAAAAAGACGCGGTCTTCGAGCACGGCGAGAGGAATCATTTAAAGATATACTCGTCGCTTGGAACGTCGCACACCGAGCACGCCTCGTTCAATTGTTCTCAGAACGCACATTGTTCGAGAGGCCAACTCGTCGGCCAGCTGACTTTTCAAACTGCCGAATCGAGCAGCCGAGCCAGCCTCTTGGCAGATCGAGCTGCTCCGCCTTTAGAAGGATCACTTTATTCCGTCGATCATTCTAATCCAACCCTTTTACCCTTTGTGGCCCTATGCCGAGACTTACTCGACACTTTCCGCCGACGAAACTCTTAACTTTTATAAACAAAAGGACTTTTGCCTTTCTGAAGCATCTCTCCCGGTCCAAGTTAACTTGGAAGTTGAATTTTAACGTATAGTTTATATTCGATCAATTGAAGTTCTGGAGGATCAGCTTGGTGCACATAGTTAAGAATGAATACAAAAGTTAGGAGTATAACTAGACTGTGGATTTTTATGCAAAATATAAATTCTCTCCATCGAAAGGTCTAGGAGCCAACTAAAAAGGTTCGTGATTCTTCAATGACTCTAACAAATTGAAAATTACACGTATCCTCTAATTCTTCTGATCTTTCTGCTCATGTTACTCATCAATGCATCAAATCCTCTACTTATAACTACTAGAAAATGTGGAATTAACTGAAATGGTCCGACATTGCTGAAGACCCCAGAGACATTTTAAGTCTCTAACATAACTTCGTGTAAAGGTATATAAGATCTTTTTTTTTTATTAAGCTATGAAACCCCACATGGGATTATTAGCAGCATGCACATGGCTGTGCATGCTAACATTACAATGACATCTTATAAACTAGAATTGAACAATATAACGAACATTTTTTTAGTACAATATTAACATTAGAGATATAAGCAGTGGGACTTCAGGAATGTATATATATAAAGTGTATAAGATCATGATGTACTAAAAAGTTACGAATTCGGATCCATCAGAGCTCCGAGTCTGAGCGTTTGCAACCTCTACATATAAATCTCTCGTTAAAAGGTTGCGTGTAGAAACAGACGTCTCGCAGTTTTATTGCTGACAAGTGAAAGGTATAAAAATAACAATTTTTATTGGCCTGTAACTCGTCCTCGAGTCCGAAAGGCTTGCTCCACTGCCGATCGCGGGGAAGCTATGAAATCTTCGAAAGAGGATCGTTGTGTCTTCCTTTCGTATTCAGTCAAGTGTGAAAACGCTCGAGATCTCTCTGCCGCGTATGCATAGATCTACGTACAGCTGTGGGGTTAAAGGTACGCGGTTCTCCGATGCGGAGCGTTGAATGAAGCCTACTAGACAACTTCAACATTCTCAGGAGTCACATTCGCTATCTGTTACTACACCAGTTTCCCAGGAACTTTCTATTTCCGTTTCGTCCAACCGTGGCGTTCCATTTCTTCTTACGTCAACGTCTGCGAGAACCTCATCCGTTTTTCACGATGGTTTCAGTCGATTCGTGCTGCCAAGACACTCGAACAATCAGAGGTATACAATAACAAAGCAGCTTATGCCCAGTCTAAGCCAATCTGAAGTCTTAGCTCTCGGACTTAGCTCTCCCTATTTTGAATCCTTTGAAACCTATTTTCCTAGACAGTCAGTCTTTTTATTGAACCTGACGAAACAGCTGTCAATTAAAATTATTTACCAACAACCGAGCACTGAGTTAAAGATTTCTATTTTTACCACGTTTATATTAACTTGCCGTGTTGTATCAAATCTTGTAATCGAATTTTAAACCACTTTCCGATGAGCTGGAGGCTTGAATCATTAAACATAGTTCATAACTGGATGAAAATGCAATATTAAAAAAAAATTTTAAACTGTGCATTAGGAGATAAAAAAATTTCAGCAGAGTATCTCAGCGGGAATCGAACCCGGGCCTTACTATAAACGCTCGGTAGTAAAGTCTAAAAAGTAGAAAATAAAAAAATATATAAAAAAAACTTTTTAAAAACCACGCTTGTATTAAAATATACTAAAAAGGAGAAACTAATTTTTTAGATATTTAAAAATATATAACGTAATCTTCGTGGGTGCTCTACGCATTTATAGTCACTAATATCTAAAAAAATTATTTTCTCCTTTTTAGTACATTCTATTATAAGCGTGGTTTTTATAAAGTTTTTTTTTATATATTTTTTTATTCTGGTTCAAAATGAACTTAATGTACTACAGTATCATGATTACGAATTAATCATGCTGCAACGTCTACGAATTTGGAAGGGAATTACTGTATTTTCAATTTGAAGACTTGAACACTCGCTGAGCAACGCTCTGCTGTTGATAGTTTTAACTATCTAAGACTAAGAAAAATCAGCCAACGGCCATATCACATTGCAATGAACCGACTAAGAAAAATCGTACAGTGACTCCTCAGATGCCGTTTTAAAGAAGAAGCTAGAATCTACGAAGCGAAAGTGGATTCTAGGTCAGAAATGATCGATGCCGACGATTCTGGTCGTGTTAATTCCAAGGAAATTGATAAGATGCGTATTAGGAGCCTCCCCCAGAGTACACGACTGTATCTAGTAACAGCCGACGGCGTTTCTGCTCGCTGTTGCGCCACGAAGCAGCCTGCAGGTCGAGGTAGACGACGTAGAAAGAATCCTACGGCTTCCATCGGCAAACAGCTGAGGCTTCTTCCTCCTATCGGGGGCCCTAACCCCGAGGGATCGTTCGAGTCGACTCGAGTCGAGACGAGTCCTGTAAGTCTCTTTGGAAGATCGTCTGGAACAGACAGCTGACTGGACAGGTATGTACAGTCAGGCGCAAGAATGTCTTCAAGGTCAGAGTCGGCGGTTTATTACTTCTATAGCATTCCTCGACCTCCTCCGATTAGACCTCCCTTCTCGTTTATGCGAACCCTTGACGCCGATAACCGACCATTTCCCAAGATGTCTGTCTGTCCTTCCAATCGATTCGGAGTTGGGTATGTGTTTTTAATACACTGCAAAATTAATCCCTTGCAATACTATTTTCTTTATTTTTCCAAAGATTAGAATTTATTTGTCCCGTATTTTAGTGAATGGAACAGACAATTTTTATATTCACTTCCAGTTGCAAAATTTTCATTTGAAATTAATCCGCAGGACACGAGTGTCCAAGTGTTGAAGTAACGATCATATCGGTAATTACATTGTGAGTGACTACATTGGTGAAAATCATTTTTGTAAATATTAGCAAACAATCTTTGAGTTTTAAATGATGCTATGGGATAATTAGATTTGATCGATTAATCATGAACATGAACGAATGAAATATAAAATTGTGAAGACATTACAAGAATTTGAAAATATTTATTTTACACTTTGCTTGTGTTTGTTACAACCGATTTAGGAAATCTTTAATGTAGCACTATGTTTTCATGCGAATATGCAATTAACAAGCAGAACAGTCTTCCTCTATAGCATTGTATTTGGATTGTACGTACAAAATTAGCAAGCGGAATTAAAATACAAATAAACTGGGAATCAATGGTTTGTTTATGTAATATTTATAGCCACTTCTTCACAAGCAAACTTTTGTAATAGTATCCATTGACTTTGAAGGGAATCGGTAACAATCACAGCGTTTTCAGGGTGCTATCGCTGTATCGGAATTGTCAATTGGGGACAAGATAAGTGGGGAACGAGGATTGAAGACACGGAAGTGAGAGAAGATGCGACAGCGATCAGATTTCGAGGGCAGAGCACGCCTGAAACGTGGCGGAACGAGAAAACAGTGTTTACTCCGGTTCGACTCGATCCGTCGAATCGTGGAAGGACAAGCACAGCATCCAAGAGAATCTGTTCGACGAACCTTCGGATCAGAACTCCAAATGAACAGTTAGGTATCATTCTTTTTTACAAAAATTAACTGCTTCTTTTTACAAAATATCTAGCCGTGTAATTTTTACGAAAAGAATTATTACTCTTAAAAACTTCTTAGGAAAGTGTCAACATTGAGCTGATATTTTAGAATCTGTACAATAAAACTCCGTGTAATAATAGAAAATTTTTAATAAAACATCATTATTATATACAGCAATGATATTTCATATTATTCCTAAATATATTTTATGAATTGAATAAATCCTTCTTTCAAAAGCGAACTCGTCTACAATAATCGAGTTTTCAAAGAGACACTCGTACAGTAACTATTCTCTTGATGAAAGATATCAATATATTTATAACTTTAGTTACGACAATTTTTTTTATGTTTCGTACGCGTTTGCAGTATGCAATAAGGTCAGTTTACTACCCACGTATAAAATTCCAATAAAAGACCGAAACTCTGAAATTCCAGACAAATCCGTCCACAGAATACGACGCGCCTCATTAACCGTTCCCTGCAGCAATTTCGGCTGGTAAAACCGAATTACGACCGCGGGGGATCATTGCTCTCGCGAAATTGCACAATTGTTTGCAAAAACCGATCGTGCGGGTTTTATTGTTCTCAGAGGTCCGGACGAACGAGAAAGCACGAAACACGTCGAAAGATCTAACCGAGAACGCAATTCCTCGCAGAAAACGAATGTCCTGTAACAACTAATTAGTCAGCGACTCTATCGATTGAATACTGTAGTACAACAAATTGTCTTGTTAACCGAGAAACACCAGTTAACTTATATGTCGTGTTTGCTTTCACCTGTCGGTGTCTTTTAACTTTCTTATCTGGCCAACGAGTCTTTTGCTCTATTATATCGTACATATATTTCGTATATTAGCATAAATCGCATTATTACATTCAAATACATTACAGCAAAATAACGATCATTTTGTTCATCCTATCTCGACGTAAGCATTGAAATCAAAATTATGTAAATGATCGTCACACTGTTCCTCTAAGATCTCTTGAAAAAATCATTTTTTTTTACTTGTATATAATACGCATTAAATGGTGCAATAAAAATATATTATTCCATTTTTAAAAATTGAATGACCTCCATATGCCATCTACGTGGCGGTCAAGAAAGCAGAACTTTTATTTGATACTGACAATTTTTATTTTGCATAAGAGTGATCCGTGGAGTTTAAAATTTGAATTTTTAATTATCTGTTTTGTGAAGTGTCGCGATGGTATAGAAGTGTCATGGACGCCGAAAAGAAGATGCATTTTTATCTGACGGAAGTGTGTTCGTCTTACCCGAAGCCGAGCGGGATCAGAACAAGGGCGTCTTTTTAACACTCCAGCATCACCGGCAGCTAATCCTTCGTCCTCAGGTGAAACTCGCTTTCAGCATCGAGAGAACCGTTTCCCACGGTACGCGCCAGGTAACCCCGGGCCGTTTTCCCCGTAATGTGGGTCTCTACGGATACACCCTTCGCCCCCCATGCCGTCGACACCACCATAACCACTGCTGCTACTATTGCCCGCCACACGATCCCGATTGCCCAAAAATTCAGTATCCTCTCAATTTTACCATTTTGTACACGACGCCAATAGAAACACTAAATTGTTCGAGTACGGATCAAAGCGTTGTTATTATTAATATTATATTAAGTAAATAGTAAATTAGCGTAAATATTGTATATAGGTTAAGAAATAAGACTTTTGTAAATATTGCTTCGCTCTCTCTCTCTATATATAGTAGGTTAAGGTAGTTGTAAGCTAGAGCATAAGTTAGTCATAAGAATAGTTTGTAAAAACGAAGGGAGTAGAAAGGGAGGTAATGATAATAAGGATTGTAACCCCGAGGGGAGGCAATAAAGATATATATATATTATCATATAATTCACAGTTCTAACCAACGTTCTAAAATAACTTGTTGTGTTGATATGAGAGTGGAAAAAGACTGGAATAGCGACGAGAGTGAATGAAGTTTGATGGAAACAGAAGATTATTGCTGTTACAGACTGATTGAGAAATGTGAGAATTCATGTGAACAATTTCTTCATATTATGTTAATAAATCGTACAGTTTCTACACAAATTCAATTTTCTGTTTTAATAGAGAAGTGTTGCTTGTTGTTTGAAGAAATTTTTTGGTTTACGAAAATTTCTCCGTGGCTTCAGAAGTTAGTAACGAAAACACGAATCAATCAGAGCACGACTACAGCGCACGAATTCCGGCTCGGTGTCAGGTCCTGCTAAGCGCGGCGTTGGCATTAGCCGAGCCAGAGTTCGTCCGCTGTAGCCTCGCTCTGATTGGCCCGCGTTTTTCGTGAATAACTCGTCAACAAAACCGCGGAGAATATTTTCGGAAAGAACAAAGTTATTTCAAATGACCTCAAGAATTAGCCCTTTGAAGGAAGTACATTTTTGGGATACCCTGTATGTTCTCCAACAGTCTTCCCAAGGGTGGTTCACAACTCGCCGCAAGATCTTTTTGTGTCTACACGATTTCCGAGTACGTTACACTGATGTGGGCATAATTAGAGAGACCGCTTGATCGATCATGCATTTATCGCTCGCGTTTCGATGCATCCGGTGCATCCTCTGAAAAGGCTTTTCGTTGCTATACGTCCAACGCCCCTCTAGACTGAATGAATCGGCGTACAGCGACGACAGTCCAATCGTGAGATCGATTTCACAGGCGGTTTCGCGAGATTCCAAGAATCTCCAGTGCAAATACCAGTTTCCTAACACACGCAACCACTGTGTACCGTCGCCTCGGAAGGAACGTTAAACGCTTCCAGCGAACAGACTTAAAATGTTAAGGTAAAACCGCTTTAGTGATCTTTT
Source organism: Lasioglossum morio (assembly GCA_916610235.2). NCBI lineage: Eukaryota > Metazoa > Arthropoda > Insecta > Hymenoptera > Halictidae > Lasioglossum > Lasioglossum morio. Next base: position 11,397,971 of record OU744330.1, on the reverse strand, counting down.
TGCAACTACAACAGGGAAATGGCATGTAACTTGCGATAACAACGAAAGGAAAATACGGAAAACAGTTCTCAGGTTAGTAACTTTAAGCTGTTGCATATAAAATGTCCGGTTTTAGAATGCAAAAGTTATTTAGTGCAAGCTACAGATTCATTGCACATCATTTTAAGGTACAAAGCTGATCGTTTAAAATCTTTAATTTTTATTAGATTAATGTGATTTTGATGTCAATCGATTAGTTGAGGATTCTTATTATATGAGTGGAGAAATAATATTAAAAATTATTTTGAAACTATCTTACGCGATTGTACATGAATAATTTAAACAAATGAAGTTTAAGTCTATAACATGGTAATGAGTTGGTTAATTGTGATCAACGTATTAATTTTTATAGGAGATTGTTTTCCACTTCATGAGCTGTGAACGCTGCGATAAATTGTATACGAAATGAATCGTTAAAAATTACAGTCTAGAATATAATATCTTCATATCGGTTTCTATAAAAAATTTTTGATAACAATTTTTATTTCATTCAAAGTATATGTTGTATATGTTTGCGCAACTTATTGTTGATTCAATTTCTTGTCTAGGAGGTGTTTTTCTTCTTAACCTGACACAACCTCGACGACTGTTCTACACATCTACGTCTTCGAACAAAGTGCGAAAAGAATTCCTTTACCTGCTAAAGTGTTACTTTTACCTGCTACACTGACTTCCCGAGGGATCTGTGGCAGTCTCTGGTTCTCAGAGGTTGCTGACAAAGGACCGCTTGTCTTGCCGCACACTACGATATTTTTATTTTTAATTAGTTCGTAACGTGGCTGCCCACTGATTTACAGAGCTGGAGCAGGTCCGAAGAAAATCACGTTCTTTCCTGACTGTTTTAATATTTGTACATAACCTCCGAAATTTAAATTTGATTTAATGGAAAGATACTGTCCCATCATTTTTCATCGTCGTCTAAAAAATTTCTGTGACTATTGAGATTCTAGAAAAGGTAAAAGCTTTTTGAGCTTTTGACTGCTGCAGACATTCCACAAGAGATTGGAGAAATTGCATTCAACTGAATAAAGCGTCCGTAATGCTATTAAAGAATAATTTGATTTTCCTTTATATCAGCAATGAACTAGTAATGAGAAATCTATTATGAAGCTATTGTGACTCCAAACCCAGAAACACTTTCTAAACAAGAAAAAATAATATTGAGCGCATTTGCTCATATTAAAATTAAAGTTTAATATTCTGTGAAATGAAAACAAATTCAATAACACAAACTGTTTCGAATTACGTTTTGGCACTTTCTAGTGTCTCCTCAGTGTTATACGAGTACAACGAATGAAGAATGAGATACAACTTGTTAAAGAAAAATAAATTCTAGTGAACAACTAAATGTTTATGATCATACAATTAAAAGTTTCTTTTACATAACAAAATTGAATGAACTGCCTTGTTTTAAATGCTTCAACAAATACACTTAGGTGCTTCAGAATAATCTACAGTCAATTACTCCCAAATATTTTTTGAGAAGAAGAATCATTTAATTAGAGTGTTTTCTAATTGCAAGAAGCACTTCAGTGGTGCACTATTGGAGTTGACAAATCGGCTATTTGTACGCTGCTTAAAAGCGTAAACACGAAAAGAATCACGCTCTGTATATCCTATCTTCTCAACACTGTCGGGTAGCAAGTTGTATTCCTACCTGGAACGAGTTTGGCGAAATTGACTTCTGGCCAGCTGAATTGAGCAAATACCCCGCTGTGCGTCAGTTGCACAACGTAGTAGTGCAGCAAAAGTTCAGACGTTCAAACTTCGAACTTCGAAGTGCTTCCAGCTATTACATATTCAATTACTCTTAACGAAAACTGACAAACTATCACTATTGGCTTACGAATTCAAAATATTTGTCTGGGTCTCTTCGAATGTATTTTACTAACGTCTTATACTGCTATCAATTTTTATCAAAGTTCACTCCTAGTACGAAAAGATCAGAACTTTCGACTTTTTGTAAATATGCGATTGATAATTACTTTTAGATAACCATATCGTAAGGTTATCTAAAATGCGGAAACATTTATTGAATAAAGTTTCGTAGTTTTTGAGAAAAGAGTCCCAAACATCCCTTTTTTCAGGCTCTTGACGGAGCTCAGGTGTTGAACAATACAAATATTTAGTGACATCTGTACTATACAGGCATGGTAAGTTTAAATAAGTTAAATGTTGCGAAAGTCAAATTAAAATTAGATTTGGTAGGATTAGTTTATGGTAAAAGGAGAATATTTCTATTGGATTATACTAAAAATGCATGAAATTATTCGATCTGCAACACCAGGCTTCCATGTCAAATTGCGCGGAGTATAAAACCAAATTTTGATTCGTTACCTTGGTTGATAGGATTGGCTGGGAGAAGCCAATACTAAATTCAAATACAAGGGTCATACCAATATTGTTGATCCCTTTAAATGAGACGCTCTTTAAATTGCGAGGAGTACAAAACCAAATTTTGTTTTGCTACCCTGGTTGTTAGGATTGGCTGGGAGAAGCCAATACTAAAATCAAATAGAAGAGTCGTACTAATTTTGTTGGTCCCTTAAATGAGGCTCCCTTTTAAATTGCGTGAGGTTCAAATTCAAATGTTGATTTGCTACCCTGGTTGGTAGGATTGGCTGGGAGAAGACAATACTAAAATCAAATAGAAGGGTCATACTAATATTGTTGATCCCTCTAGATGTGGCTCTCTTTTAAATTGCATGAAGTTCACATTCAAATTTTGATTTGCTACCCTGGCTGGTAGGATTGGCTGGAAGAGACTACTAAAAAACGTGGTAAAAATCAAATACAAGGATTGTACTAATTTTGTTGGTCCCTCTAAATGAGGCTCTCTTTTAAATCGCGTGAGGTTCAAATTCAAATGTTGATTTGCAAGCTTGGTTGGCAGGCTTGCCGGTGATCGGCTCTGTTCGACGCTGGGGTGTAGAGACGGTTGGTACTCACGGACTGGAATTTTCTTGGGATCGACCGCGGCAAGTCGTTCCTCGACCTTGTCGATCCTCTGTCGGAGCCGGCTGCTGCGATCGGCGACCGCGGTCAGCTCGGCGGTCAGGTCAGCGAAGATGTTCTCGGCGGTGGTGAGCAGGGATGCCAACTGTTTCAAGGAGACGGTGAGCGCGCCGTTTGCCACCGCCTCCAATTCAGCGCCGACCGGCCAACCCTGCGGGGCCGATCCTGTTGGCACGTGTCCGCGGCACAGGTAGCGCGGCTCCACTTTCCGCAACACGAACGGCATGATTCTTCCACGGGGGAACCAACACATTCACACATAACACTGAACCAAAAACACAGCGCCGATTTCCCTTGCGTGTGCGATTTGATGCGCTGACGCGATTACGATGCTCTCGCGATCGTTACCAGATCAAGAACGGGAGATGATCGCAACCGTCAACGATCCGGACCACCGAGAGATTCCCATTTCCCGTGTTTCTCCGACGAACACCGCGGCGCCATTCTATACCGATCGTGGGCCCGGGATTACCTGGCTGGGACACTGCACTGCAACAACACCGTTCTACACTGAAAATCTGGAGATATACCTGCATTCGGGGAGCATAAGCGCGACACGCATTCTCGCGACGATCCACGGCACAGTTAGCCGATCGAGCACAAAACTCGTTTGCTTCACTAACGGATTTTTTTTAAACGCAGGACTTTGCACACCGACGGTTACGGCGAAAGGAGGACTTTCAGCACACAAAGACTATTCTCTCGTTTCGGAGTATGTTCTCTATATATGTACTACCACTGTAGCAGCGACGCGAACACACACGGAACAGAGCGTCGATTGAACGTCCGCGCGACCCGACGGCGGTACACGAAATGCCGGCCGGCTTGCTGCCGTGATGCCGAACCGTTCTCCGATTCTACACCCATTCAATTCCAGATTCCTGTTGGCACCCTTCGCGCCGCTATTGCTCGCCCATCTTGCGTACCTTTGGCGAAGCCGCACCGAGTCGGTGCTGTATCGTTGCGTCGATTATGTAGGATTCTTGCATTCGTACATTATACCACAGCTGTAAAATTCTTAAATTAAGATTAAGATAAGATTAAAGACTGCTGGTTATAGATATAAGATCAGAGTGCAGTTTCCGTTTACGTCCATTCTCAGAATTCGATGAAATTTTGAAAATAGGTTCCTTTTCCACTAAAATGACGATTGCCGGAAGGATTTTTGCCGACTCGAAAAATTTTTTTTTTATCATTTTAATGTCGCTCTCTACCTTACTGACTAACCGACTTTCTATTTTATATAGAATATCTTCAATTGATAAAAATTCACACATATGATCAATAAGCAAATGCTCTTTTTTTTGTTGTAAACTTTCAATTTTTAAAGACTGTCGCATCATACTGACGCATGCGCACATCAACCTAACCTAACCTAACCTAACCTAAACCACCGACGAGTTACTGTTAAAGACTGCCAGCCTTACGGGAGATCGTGTCACTCGAATCATTCGGTGTTTTCTTACGCCCTCTAGGATATATTCTGGCTGGAGTAAAAAACAGAAGGCCGTCGACGTGATCTCGTCGGTACAGAAGGCCACTGAGGAGATTCTCGACGGTGAGAAGTGGTGAGAAGGCAAATTGCCACCACAAGCATCTTGACACCTACGAGACACTGTGTTTCTCCTCGGTGAAATCGATTATCATGAATTGTTACATTCTGCACCGAACATATTCCAAGTTAAGCAGATATTTTAGACGATGTTTTAGTGTTCGTTATTTAAGATTTACAATATTAAATGCAAAACTCAAGGACAAAAAAAATGTTAAGAAAGCATTGAAGCATAATTTTCGGAAAATCACCGATTCCGACTTTAAATTTTATGAGATACCTCAATTTCTACTTTCAAACTATTTCATAAACGAGAATTATTACCTTACACTTTTTCATACATACATATTCGAACAATCTATCTGTGGAAAAGGGAATATATTGAAGAACAGAGTAAGGGAGAGTTTACTGTAAACAATTAAAATGATAAAAGAATTATTATAGACATTGAACAGATAGAATCAATAAATTTATTGTGAGATGGATGCATGTGTGCGTGTAGATAGGGAAGGCGAGCTGCTAGATGCAAGGAGCCAGGATATGTTGTGTGTAGCGGACATTGCCCCGAACATCACCTTCGCGGTTGTCGCGCGAATCAGCTGTGCGTGCGACAAAAACAACACATAAGAAGCGAAGTGTTTGGCCGAGCGCGGGGAAAAACACAAGAACGATCCCTACCTAGGGCAAGCGGACATTGGCCCGGGCAATCAGACAAAGAAACCGAACACATAAAACAGAGCAACCGAGCGGAACGAGAGATAGTCGAAAAGTCGAGTCGGGTTGAAAACCAGTCGAGATAGACGATATAAGATAGGCACTAATTGTTAAGTTGTGGTTGATAGTCGTTATATAACAAGGTCGTAATTAATTATTAGTTAAATCAACGTATTGTGTAGTCTTTTGTAAGGTATTCGTGAATAAATACTGTGTACGTAACTATCCGCATTTATTTCCTACATTATCGTAGTATTTATGTTGAATAAATTAATGCGAATGTGCATGGTTTAAAAGTTATTCTGTATCTCGAGTTCTATTGTATATTTTGACTAAAAAATTACATGGTCAGATAGTCAAGTCAAAAGTGCTGGTTAACATCGTTGGCGAAAGGAATTGTTATAAACATTGAACAGCCAGAAATAATAAATATCTTTGTGAATTGTATCGAATAAATTAACGCGCGGAAATATTCATATTATAAATGTTATTCTATATTTCGAGTTCTATTGCATATTTTTAGAAAAAAATTAGGTGGTCAGATGGTCAAGGGAGTGATTGTGGGCATCGTTGGCAAAAGAAATTGTTATAAACATTGAACAGCGAGAAATAACAAATTTATCAATAATTACTAACTCGGCGATCGAATCGATCGATGGTAGAGGAGTGGGGGGAGACAGCTAAGCGAGAGCGCTTAGTCAGTGACACAGTTAGTCAGTCAGTCAGTCAGTGGGGACGGCGGAGTCAGCAGGGGCGGACGGGTTGCGGTACCGAGTGTGCCAGCAGGTCCTTGGAGACCAGGGGTGGACCAGGAGTGGACCAGGAGTGACCAGAGATTCCTTGGTGAGTTTTAATTCAAATATTCTTGTATGCTTGTTCCTTTGTCTACTTTCAACTGTTTTCACTGAACAATCATTTTCAATGTTTACATCCAATATCCTTATTGCAATTTCCATCGGAGAAGAAACTTTCACAGTTCAGTGTTCGAAAGATTTTTATATTTCTGATGTTGGACTTGTGTTCTTCCACCTGCTTCTGTTTTTAATTCACACTTTTGCCTACCAAGTTTCTCGATAATTACTCGATGTAAATGCGTAGTAAATTAATATAAGTCCTGCGTTGTAAGAAAGGGAGCCAGAAGGAATATCGCATTCGTTCTGACTCCCTTTCCGGGTCTCTTGTGCAGCAACCTCCACGTGGTGAGACCTGGGCAATCGACATTATCCTCTATTCGTAAGATCTTCAAGTTTCTTACGAATAAAGGATAGTGTCGAGCTAATAGCTGCACGTATACAATTTTATATAACAATGTGTAATAGAGTTTAAGACTCGCATAATGTAAAAACATATTTCATTAAATTGAATATGAATTTACTTTCCGCTAGCTCGCAGTTGGCCAAGGGTACACGATGCTTTGATCGTTTACCCTTGGCCACCTTCGGTTGGTTATTTCGAAGTACTCGTTCAGTCTCAAACAAGACAATTTTAATTTCTGATTTAATAAGTGTTCGCATCGGAACTTTCACAAGTTCCTCTTCGAAAAATGTTCACATCTTCTTTAAAATTGGTATTCCTCCGATCGGAGTTCCCTCAGGGGCTCACTCACGGATGGGGACCGTGAGTGAGTACGGGGAGTCGCGTCCCTGGGGCTACCCGAATCGCCTATAGCTCGGTTAGGCCGCACTCGTGTGCGGGGTTAGTTTGGCTCTCGTGAGCTGGTGATAGGTTGGCTCTCGTGAGCTGGTCGTCTGGTTTGCTCTCGTGAGCTCGTTTTCTGGTTATTCATGTTTTTCTGTTTGCTCTCATGAGCTGTACTGGTGGCCCAGTAAAAATCCGCACACGTGTGCGGCATTATGTGTTGTGTATAATTATTATTAGTCTGTTTCAGCTAGAATACTACAGCCAGCCATCCATCCATCCAGCCATCTATCCAACCAGCCATTCGTCCATCCAGCCAACCAGCCAGCCATCCATCCTTATCGTCGAATGAAGAGGGCACAGAGAAGGAAGAGGACCCATCCAAAGGAGAGTTGTCGGAAAACAGAAACAGAAACAGTACCAGAAACAGAAACGGACACAGAAACGGATCACGGAGACACGGTGTCAGAAACAGAAACAGAAACAGACACGGGAACAGAAACGGGAACAGCTACAGAAACAGAAACGGAAACTATTGTATATGAGTCTAAGATACTAAACGCATTAAGTACATGCAAATAGATATCAAAACCATATACAATAGACACAGATAGCGGAAACAGAAACAGTCACAGTCACAGAAACAGTCACATGAAACAGAAACGGGCCCAGAAACGGAGACGGATAACAGATACAGAAACGAGATACAGAAACAGAAACAGAAACAGAAACAGAAACCGACAACTCGAAGAAGAAGGACGATAGAGGAATGGGATAAGAGGGAACAAGAGGAGACAAGAGGAGGATTCACAAAAGAGAACGTGAGATTGTAAGTAAGATTGAAGTTCCCTCAGGGGCTCACTCTCGATCCCATCCGTAAGGTGGGACGGTGAGTGAGTACGGGGAGTCGCGTCCCTGGGGCTACCCGAATCGCTTATAGTTTGGTCAGGCCGCACTCGTGTGCGGGGTTAGTTTGGTTCTCATGAATTCGCTTTTCTGGTTTGCTCTCATGAGCTCGTTTTTTGGTTTTCCTGGTTTTCTTCTATTCTGGTTTGCTCTCGTTTGCTGAATTCTTGAAGGTTTCATTTAGGAATTCGCACTCGTGTGCGGGATATGTGTTGCGTCTAAATATAATTAGTCTGTTTCAGTTAGAATGCAGCAGCTGGACGTCTTTCATCGTCAACGAAGAGGACACAGCACCGAAGACAGCACCGTATTATTAAGTTGCGTTAGTTAGTACTATTTTATTTTGTGCGATAGTTATTAAGATCGTCGTTGTATACACATCGAGTAATTATCGCCGTAAATTCACTTTGTTCGTTTTTTTTTAACTCCGACACAGTCTTCTACTGTGTCGGACACCTTTGCTCGCATGTAGTATGTACCAGATTTATTGGTACGGGAGTTCGCGGTAGTTTATATATTAATGGGGGGGTCGAGACGCGTGGTTTCGCCCTTTACCACTCATCGGTAAAATTTTTCCACCCATGTCCGTCTCTGGCGGCAGGTGGTTGTTGCAGTTGGTATCGGTGTCGGAACCCCTCTCGACCATTGCTCGCGTTACCCTCGAACCAGAGCCTTCTGCTCTGGTTTGCTTAATTTTTCTCTCTTTTTGAAAGAATCAGAGCCTTCTGCCTGATTCGCTTTTTATCCCCCGTGAATCGGGGACTTCTTCCCCGATTCACACTCTTTTGCTCCGCGATAATTACTCGACGTACTTGCGTAACTTAGTATAAGTCCTGCGTTGTAAGAAAGGGAGCCAGAAGGAATATCGCATTCGTTCTGACTCCCTTTCCGGGTCTCTTGTGCAGCAACCTCCACGTGGTGAGACCTGGGCAATCGACATTATCCTCTATTCGTAAGATCTTCAAGTTTCTTACGAATAAAGGATAATGTCGAGCTAATAGCTGCACGTATACAATTTTTGATAACAATGTGTAATGTAATTTAAGAATGCAAAATGTTACAACATATTTCATTGAATTGAATATGAATTTACTTTCAGCTAGCTCGCAGTTGGCCAAGGGTACACGATGCTTTGATCGTTTACCCTTGGCCACCTTCGGTTCGTTATTTCGAAGTACTCGTTCAGTCTCAAACAAGACAATTTTAATTTCTGATTTAATAAGTGTTCGCATCGGAACTTTCACAAGTTCCTCTTCGAAAAATGTTCACATCTTCTTTAAAATTGGTATTCCTCCGATCGGAGTTCCCTCAGGGGCTCACTCACGGATGGGGACCGTGAGTGAGTACGGGGAGTCGCGTCCCTGGGGCTACCCGAATCGCCTATAGCTCGGTTAGGCCGCACTCGTGTGCGGGGTTAGTTTGGCTCTCGTGAGCTGGTGATAGGTTGGCTCTCGTGAGCTGGTCGTCTGGTTTGCTCTCGTGAGCTCGTTTTCTGGTTATTCATGTTTTTCTGTTTGCTCTCATGAGCTGTACTGGTGGCCCAGTAAAAATCCGCACACGTGTGCGGCATTATGTGTTGTGTATAATTATTATTAGTCTGTTTCAGCTAGAATACTACAGCCAGCCATCCATCCATCCAGCCATCTATCCAACCAGCCATTCGTCCATCCAGCCAACCAGCCAGCCATCCATCCTTATCGTCGAATGAAGAGGGCACAGAGAAGGAAGAGGACCCATCCAAAGGAGAGTTGTCGGAAAACAGAAACAGAAACAGTACCAGAAACAGAAACGGACACAGAAACGGATCACGGAGACACGGTGTCAGAAACAGAAACAGAAACAGACACGGGAACAGAAACGGGAACAGCTACAGAAACAGAAACGGAAACTATTGTATATGAGTCTAAGATACTAAACGCATTAAGTACATGCAAATAGATATCAAAACCCTATACAATAGACACAGATAGCGGAAACAGAAACAGTCACAGTCACAGAAACAGTCACATGAAACAGAAACGGGCCCAGAAACGGAGACGGATAACAGATACAGAAACGAGATACAGAAACAGAAACAGAAACAGAAACAGAAACCGACAACTCGAAGAAGAAGGACGATAGAGGAATGGGATAAGAGGGAACAAGAGGAGACAAGAGGAGGATTCACAAAAGAGAACGTGAGATTGTAAGTAAGATTGAAGTTCCCTCAGGGGCTCACTCTCGATCCCATCCGTAAGGTGGGACGGTGAGTGAGTACGGGGAGTCGCGTCCCTGGGGCTACCCGAATCGCTTATAGTTTGGTCAGGCCGCACTCGTGTGCGGGGTTAGTTTGGTTCTCATGAATTCGCTTTTCTGGTTTGCTCTCATGAGCTCGTTTTTTGGTTTTCCTGGTTTTCTTCTATTCTGGTTTGCTCTCGTTTGCTGAATTCTTGAAGGTTTCATTTAGGAATTCGCACTCGTGTGCGGGATATGTGTTGCGTCTAAATATAATTAGTCTGTTTCAGTTAGAATGCAGCAGCTGGACGTCTTTCATCGTCAACGAAGAGGACACAGCACCGAAGACAGCACCGTATTATTAAGTTGCGTTAGTTAGTACTATTTTATTTTGTGCGATAGTTATTAAGATCGTCGTTGTATACACATCGAGTAATTATCGCCGTAAATTCACTTTGTTCGTTTTTTTTTAACTCCGACACAGTCTTCTACTGTGTCGGACACCTTTGCTCGCATGTAGTATGTACCAGATTTATTGGTACGGGAGTTCGCGGTAGTTTATATATTAATGGGGGGGTCGAGACGCGTGGTTTCGCCCTTTACCACTCATCGGTAAAATTTTTCCACCCATGTCCGTCTCTGGCGGCAGGTGGTTGTTGCAGTTGGTATCGGTGTCGGAACCCCTCTCGACCATTGCTCGCGTTACCCTCGAACCAGAGCCTTCTGCTCTGGTTTGCTTAATTTTTCTCTCTTTTTGAAAGAATCAGAGCCTTCTGCCTGATTCGCTTTTTATCCCCCGTGAATCGGGGACTTCTTCTCCGATTCACACTCTTTTGCTCCGCGATAATTACTCGACGTACTTGCGTAACTTAGTATAAGTCCTGCGTTGTAAGAAAGGGAGCCAGAAGGAATATCGCATTCGTTCTGACTCCCTTTCCGGGTCTCTTGTGCAGCAACCTCCACGTGGTGAGACCTGGGCAATCGACATTATCCTCTATTCGTAAGATCTTCAAGTTTCTTACGAATAAAGGATAATGTCGAGCTAATAGCTGCACGTATACAATTTTTGATAACAATGTGTAATGTAATTTAAGAATGCAAAATGTTACAACATATTTCATTGAATTGTATATGAACTTACTTTCAGCTAGCTCGCAGTTGGCCAAGGATACATCGATGCATTGATCGTTTACCCTTGGCCACCTTCGGTTCGTTATTTCGAAATACTCGTTCACTCTCGAACAAGACAATTTTAATTTCTGATTTAATGAGTGTTCGCATCGGAATTTTCACAAGTTCCTCTTCGAAAAATGTTCACATCTTCTTTAAAATTGGTATTCCTCCGTTCGGAGTTCCCTCAGGGGCTCACTCACGGATGGGGCCGTGAGTGAGTACGGGGAGTCGCGTCCCTGGGGCCACCCGAATCGCTTATAGTTTGGTCAGGCCGCACTCGTGTGCGGGGTTAGTTTGGTTCTCATGAACTCGCTTTTCTGGTTTGCTCTCGTGAGCTCGTTTGTTGGTTTTCCTGGTTTTCTTCTATTCTGGTTTGCTCTCGTTTGCTGAATTCTTGAAGGTTTCATTTAGGAATTCGCACTCGTGTGCGGGATATGTGTTGCGTCTAATTATAATTAGTCTGTTTCAGTTAGAATGCAGCAGCTGGACGTCTTTCATCGTCGACGAAGAGGACACAGCACCGAAGACAGCACCGTATTATTAAGTTGCGTTAGTTAGTAATATTTTATTTTGTGCGATAGTTATTAAGATCGTCGTTGTATACACGTCGAATAATTATCGCGGTAAATTCACTTTGTTCGTTTTTTTTTAACTCCGACACAGTCTTCTACTGTGTCGGACACCTTTGCTCGCATGTAGTATGTACCAGATTTATTGGTATGGGAGTTCGCGGTAGTTTATATATTAATGGGGGGGTCGAGACGCGTGGTTTCGCCCTTTACCACTCATCGGTAAAATTTTTCCACCCATGTCCGTCTCTGGCGGCAGGTGGTTGTTGCAGTTGGTATCGGTGTCGGACCTCCTCTCGACCATTGTTCGCGTCACCCTCGAACCAGAGCCTTCTGCTCTGGTTTGCTTAATTTTTCTCTCTTCTTGAAAGAATCAGAGCCTTCTTCCTGATTCACTTTTTGTCCCCCGTGACTCGAGGACTTCTTCTTCGATTCACACCCCTTTCCTCTGCGATAATTACTCGACGTAATTGCGTAACTTAGTATAAGTCCTGCGTTGTAAGAAAGGGAGCCAGAAGGATTATCGCGACTGCGACCAGGCGGTCTCGAGTTCGAATCCCCGCGCCCGGGCACCTCTTGAATTAATTCAATGTGCTTTTTTAAAAAACTGTGGTGCCCAAGGTGGTTCGAAACCCACCTTAAACTGTAGGTACCGGTGTTGCTGCAACAAAATAGCTGCACATTTTGAATTATTGTTATATAATATTGCATACTAGAGTGTAAATTAATATCCACGATTACTTCAAACGTATTCCCTTCCATAACATTTCGCAATGGCACGTTTCATCAGAACAAAATATATTATTCAAGCTTGTTCATTTAAATTTTTTATTAACGCGCCTGTCAATTATTATTAATTGTTAAATTCTCCGCCTTATTCAGTTGATATTTTAATGTTATTCTTGTCGGTGGCACCGACGAGATATTGTTATTGTAATTTTTTTCTAAGAATTATAGAATGGATAATGTCAGCATTCTATATTTATTTATTAGCTGCGGTACTAAATATATTTACCTACGCCACTAACGCAGTTTCACGTGGTTCACGAACAAATGATCTATTTCTGTAGAGAGCGCTGAACCACCAACTAAATCTCGTCGGTGGTGGAACTTTTAGCGATGTGGTCTTTCAGGTCACTGTAAGTTCCACCGTTACCACCCCGCCCATTGCGCCCACTTAGCCTGCCGCGGGATAACACGGGCGGTGGCAGTCTTTAACAGTAACTCGTCGGTGGCAGTCTTTAACAGTATCTCGTCGGTGCCTAAACCTAAACCTAACCTAAACCTAACCTAACGTAAGTTGGTAAGGTAGAGCGCGACATTGAAATGATAAAAAAAATTTTCGAGTCGGCAAAAATCCTTCTGGCAATCGTCATTTTATTAAAAAAGGAACTTATTTTCAAAATTTCATCAAATTCTGAGAATGGACGTAAACGGAAACACAGCCAAGATCAGTAAATACACCCATCGCATCTTATGAGAGTTTCTATCTAGGCCTTGGGGGCTTTAAGAACTCCCGTACCATTTCAGTGTCACGCCCCATGTTACCGATACTTTCGGGATTTAGTCGCCTTAGCACCGACGAGATACAGTTGGTGGTTCAGCGCTCTCTACCTAAATAGATCATTTGTTCGTGAACCACGTAAAACTGCGTCAGTGTCGTAGGTAAATAGATATAGTACCGCAGGTAATAAATAAATGTAGAATGCTGACATTACCCATTCTGTAATTCTTAGAAAAAAATTACTTTTTATTGTATAATTTCATTACGCACTCTTATTGCTTTTTTATTTCCCTTATTGTTCACCTTTGTAATTATTGTTTTATAATCGACAGTGTATAGATGTAGGAAAAATGGAAGTAGTTACCATAGTATATTCTAAAAAAATTTTAGACTTTAAAATTAATTTAAAAATTATTGCGATATTTAGAAATCAATGGTTCGTAAACGAAAAGTATTCTGTAATAATCGTTATTTATTATTATTTATAATTCAAGCAATTTTTAAAGAAATACATTTTAATAATTTGTTTCTATATCCATTATTTTAATTACTATTTCAATAACAATTTATTATTGAAATATTTGTTCAAAGAAATAAATTTTATAGATTGTTTCTATATTTATTACTTGAACTATTATTTCAATAATAGTTTATTGTTAAACTAATTGTTTGAATAAATATATTATTAATTATTTCTATATTTGTTATTTGAATTATTATCCCCATAATAATTTATTTAAACAATTATTTTAACAAGAAATTTTTGGACTAATAATTCAAATATGGATTATAGAACCAGATTATAAAAATTGTTTATATTATAAATAACAATAAATAACTACTTAAATAATAAATATATAAAGCCAACGATAATTCGGAATGCAAAATGACAGAACCGTAGCCGATATAAAGATATAAGACAGAATCATCGGTGACCGAAATAGATACCTGGTAAAATCAACATATTTATTAAAAGTGCAGCTATTAGCTCGATATTATCCTTTATTCATAAGATACTAGAAGTTCTTACAAATAGAGGATAATACCGATTGCCCAGGTCTCACCACGAGGAGGTTGCTGCAGAAGAGACTCGGAAAGGGAGTCAGAACGAATGCGATATTTCTTCTGGCTCCCTTTCTTACAACGCCGGACTTATACTTAGTTACGCAAGTACGTCGAGTAATTATCGCGGAGCAAAAGGGTGTGAATCGAAGAAGAAGTCCCCGATCCACGGGGGACAAAAAGCGAATCAGGCAGAAGGCTCTGATTCTTTCAAAGAGAAAAATCGAACCAGAGCAGAGGGCTCTGGTTCTTTCAAAAAGAAAAACCAAACCAGAGCAGAAGGCTCTGATTCGAGGGTAACGCAAGCAATGGGCGGTGCATCGGTGCTAAGGGATGTTGTCTTTAGCGATGTTGGTATTTCAGGTCACTGTTAGTTCCACGTTATCCCGAGAATTGATGTATTACTATACCTCGTCTGTGTTATTACTGTTAGAACAATGGAATAATGTTCAGCTATGACTTTTCTGCACAATGTATTTTCAAAATTCTTCGTTGTTAATATAGAGTGCATAATAAAACGATTAATTCTAAAAAATGTCGGTATTTCAGATTGTGCGACACATTGGGTGTTTTAAAACTACCATACTCTTGTGAGTTGATGGCGCCACTATAATGCGAAATACTTTGTTTTACTTGAAACGTAGAAATTAAACACGTATTGATTAAATTTTTTTTTCGGTTTTCTGAAAATCGAAGTGTACAATCATACTTATACAGAAATTGTCTTAAAATCTATTTATAGGTTTGCAATTTCTTGACTCGCTACAAGACTAGAGGCAATAAATATTAACAGCTTAAGTTAGTTCCGCAATACTTACGTTAATTCAGCATTCGTCGAATTCTATAACTAGTCTAAAACTAATTTCTTTTAAATGTCTTATTTTCCACATATGATTTATACAATTTCCTATTGTATAACTCTTCCTCCACTGTGTATTTGTGAAAGCTGCTATTAGTTAACAAATAATAATGCATTTATATAGGCACAATACAAAAGCCTTTCATACGTGAATTATTTTTCTAAATCTTTTTTAATAAATATTAGTATCAGATTTTCATGATGTATGTAAAGGTTCAATTAATACTATTTTTCATGTATAATTGGTAGTGTATGTTCATTAAGTTTATAGAAATCATTAGACATAAGGCAGCTCAAGTACAACAAACTAGGTTAAAATAAATATTTGTTTCTGTTCTTTAAAAGTTTAATTCAAAATCATATATATAAGAAAACGATATTTTTATGTGCTTCTAAAGTTTTAACTGCCTTATCTTTCTCCTACTCGTTTCTGTAAAAAATTTAATAAAATGCAAAGAGTATAATTCATTATCTTAAATTCAAGGTTTCATGTTCTCACCCTATTACTAGGTTCAATTGCGTGTAAAATAATTAAATAGTGTTTATTGGTCCCTCTACCGATGTTACAAATGCATTCAGAGAAGTGAGCTCGTCGACCACTATACATAAAAAAGTTTCGGACCGAACGTCTTGATTCGATTTGGTCTAAAGTAAGCTTTAGAACCGGGACGACGTAATTTATTGTACGTGCTTAACCGTACTCCATTCGCGTAGATCTAATGGATAGGGGTTACCGCTGGTTACCCTTCTTTCTTTAATTTGCTTCGGATGCGCAATTTCACACGATAAAACTTCGTCGAAAGTTACACTTACTTACCTTAAAACACTGTCGCCATTTACTTCTCTCTGGGACATGCAACCCCAGCGACCGAATCATTACCTCAAAATAATAGTAATTAAATCAAATTGCAAGATTCTAAACTTTCCTGTTAATTTACAGTTACAACACTATGACCCAGTTAGTTAATTTGATTTATGTAATCACAGTTATACGACTAGAGTTCCATGAGCAATATGTAATGTGAACGTTCGAATTGGTCTGATTAAATGATACATTTTCAATCCTAATTAACCACCTGTAAGCAAAACTAAGGGAATAGACTAAGTGAATCATTTTGGAAACTGAGAGAAATCCAATTAATTGTAAATAATTGAGAAGTTAAATGGCAATTTTTATAATTTACGAGACAGTAGAGTCGAGTACCCAGTTCGGAGAGTAACGTATAGCACTCAAACTACCACCACCGGTTAAATGACTAGTTCTATATAGTAATAATAAGTAGTAACAAATAATAAAAATGTAATATTCAGCATTATACAAATTATGTCAAATATCTTAGACGTATTTTCATTGTAAACTACATTGATATTTTATGCATAGATAATTTATTTACATTACACGATGCATACTATTGTATATAAATATAAGGTACGATCCTCAGAAAAACAATTAATTACCATAAACATCATCATTGTTATGAATCCTTCCCGATTATATCATTACTATAGTATTTTATATAAATACGTACATGAACTTTAACATGACCAGGAAGACCATAATCAGTGTAAATGTTAATAGAAAAGCGAATCATGCAACTCAACGTTTCCACTGGAACAGTAAAAAAAAGTCCGGATACATATCGAAAGAAAATGGATGCTGCACTTTTCTAGAAAAACCACTGCAATTGGTAATTCCCAATTCATACAATTAATTAACCTTTTTTGTTTCGCTCATATTGCGTCAAACTATCAGCAGAGGTTAAGGATAATTATCCGAAGGCCGCGGTTCACCTTTTCTCGTTACCTACGCAGTTGAAATCGGGGAAAATAGTAAAGGTCGTTCGTAGGATGCAGCGCATATTCATTTGTTCAGTAAGTTCTTATGGCTTTTACATCTTAATGAATTCCTTCCAAATAATTATCTGTCGTTGACGATTTATATTTTTATATCTATTGTACGTTTCATATTTTTACTTATCTTGATGTATGTACAATATTACAGGATACAGTCTTCTTGCATAAACTGTGGATCTTCATGTAAAATAAAAATTTGCTGTATTAATTGCAAGAAGCAGGTGTTAAATGAAAAACAATTTCATCTCTCTTAATAACTATAATCCAGTGTAAAGAATATTATGATGTTAACAAAAATTTATTTACTGTTTCCCTTGTTACACGTAAACATTTCTAATTTCACATTTGGAATTTTCTTTTCGGTGAATTTTCATTTAAAAATCTATTATTTTAATGCAAGCTACTAACAATTTGATCACCAAGTGTGGAATGATTTCAATTGAAGAATATTGTGTTCATTAACGTTCCCATTGACTAAGAAAATGTAATAAAAATAATTTTTGATGGTTTTAATGTTTCAAATGGCAGTTCCTCCAGCATCCTCCTTTCTCCGTCACTTCATTCGAGAAAATTTCCAGTTCTTTTCTTAAAAAATGAAAACCAGTTTTAATTAAAACCAACACCACTTCAATTAAAAAATGAGTCTGTGCAAAATTTCTTTTCACTGTAATACGGAACTGTAGAAATTGTTGCTCTTCTCAAATTGTTGCTTTAATATATTTAATTATACCAGACATATACTGAAAATCTCAATTTGTGTGTACACAAATCTTAACGATATTAAGCACAATGTCATTTATTTTTGCTAATAATCTTGTGCATGAAATACGATCAATATTACAAACTTTTGTAAGTTTTGTATTCACACAGATACTCAGCTATATTTAAAAGTAAACGGGAGTACATATAAAACTGTCCGAATGGATGTATTAGAGGACCTGACAACTTGCAAAAGTGGTGCAATGTACATGTAACAATGATGCTTGCATAAATTGCCACATTTTTGATTTTGTAAAAAAAGGTGATTTGCTTGTAAAAATCGTACCAAAAAGTGCAGTATAATACAGGCATCTTGAAAAGTTGCAACACGTTCTAACAGAAATTTCATTAGTAATTTGAAACGGTAAAACAACGCTTTGAAGTGCGAACAATTTTGAGAAGCCTAGAAAATACAAAAAAAAAATCAATAGTCGCGTTAGAGTTATAAATAACATGCTCAAGAACATTGAAAATTGCGGGAGAAAATAACGAAGGTATTGAGAAAAAAAATGATTGACAAAGGGAAACGTTACACTCTATATGTTAACTTTTAATACGGCATAAAAATCATTTTTTCTAATTTTAATCAGCACTTAGAACGATGGATCATAGCCACAAATGAATGACTTATATTTATACATTGATCTCCTAGCATTCAGTATGTCTCTATACTGATTTCAGTGAACAGAACTAAATGTAGAATCATTTGTTTTACTCCGCGTGACCATAAACAACATGAGATTCTGAAACAACAACAATGATAAGTTACAGTATTCGTTTACGAATTGATGAAGATTCTGTAATATTAAATAGACAGCAAATTTTAATTCAAAATAAATATTCATATATAAAATCCGCAGTCGGTAATGAATTAACGTTATAAATGAATACACAGTTAGAATGAGGAATAGGCTGGCCATTGTGTTTATTCAAATGCATAAGATTTTGTTGGTACAGTATTGTTCGCTTAAGTGTCGCAGGTTCGGGTCCGCGTTGCGACACTTATCCGGGGGTAGATACGTGTTTTAGGGATCTCTCGAGCTTATCTCGCACCGCTACGTAAATCATGAAAAACGAAACAATGTTGTAATGGCATTAGTATTGTCTTACCGATATACTTGAGCTCGTATCATGTTACAGTTTTTCGCATAGGAGCTACTGGGCCCTTCGAGAGGTATACCTCGCAGTAGTGGGGATAACTATACCAGATTCAAGTGGGGTAAAATGAAACACTTTAGCGGACAATATTACAGATATTTCTTGTTCTTAAGCAATTTATTTTCAGGGAGATTGACTACCGGCTAGGGGTCGAAGTAAGACGTATTCTCCGATATGCATTATTTAATTATTAATGACCCGTTGCCGTAATAATAACGAGACAGATTCGTGAAAAATTTGCTCAATATCATGCATATTTCTTTTGTAACCAATATTTAAGCATTAAAACAAACGTTAGATTCGGGGGTTATTAAAATAAATGAAATAAACAATTGAGCGGGTTATGCTGCAGTTACAGATTAATGCACATCCGGATAGATTTGAATGATCTGTATTCTTACTATAATGATCAGACTGCGTGTTTTTATTTCTTCTCTCGTCAATGTAATCGGATTGAAAACAATGCAACTGCACTTTGAAATTCTTTAAACGTGTTTACTGTTTCACATTTCGATTGAATTAAGACCGAAGGATTTAAACTTAAGCATCGTTTACCATAATTTAAATATTCCCTAACTCATATTTCCGCGAAATTCCCCCAAACGAAGGTCCGGAGGGAGAGAGGAGAGGCTTGAACGTCCATCGAAAAAGGGGGGTAGGTTACCGCGTGGGAATTCTCCCTCAGTACCCCCGCCCGGAGAACACTGACTGTCCCTGGGGGCACGTTAAGCCCCTTTCCCCGCCCACGTTCCCGATCAAACCGTCCACGCTGTCCTCGCGGATTCCCTCCCCTTAACCAGCTTGTCTCGCTCCCTCTTCCCTTCATCCAGCTCATTCCAGACCATTGCCTCCTTCTCCCTGTCCCGTTCCGTTAACCTCTTTGTCGACTGTCTCTCTCGCTCCTTCCTTTTCTCTCGGTCGCACCAATATCCTCTCCCCCCACCACCATTCGTGTAATCGAACCACCCACCAGATCTCTCGTTCGCTTGGCTCGCGATCTTCTTCCACGTTCCTCTCTCGCCTCTGCTCGTCCCATGTTTATCTGTCTCGCTCGTCGACTCGGCGTTCGACCTCTCTCTCTATCTGTCGTCGTCGCCGTTCACCCTATCCTCGTTCATCCCGCGCATTGGATCATGAACCTCTCCCTCTCGTACTCCCGACGCCGTCCGATAACTCCGTCCTCCGCGCTCTCGCTCGCCGGCTAATTAGACTCGCTCTCTCGCACGTGCGCCGCCGCTGGTGGTTCTGTCCTCATCGCGCTGGTGGGTGCGGAGGCAGGCGCCACGAATCTCACCGCGGACATCTTCGGCCGCGCTCGGTCGGTTCCGACTTGCGGCCAAAAGAATTCGTCAGTGTTCGCCGCGCTGCCCTGCCGGCAAGTTGCATAGGAACGGAGTGGTGATTCGTTTCCCCGTCGTGCGTGTATATATAGTCACGAGTGCGCGTGCCCTGCTACGGAGAGAGAGGCTACGCGTTTAGTCGCGACGTGACGTGCACGCACGCATTACCGTCGAGGGATCACCGCGACACGAACCAGTCCCGGACGTGTAAACAATCGAATAAGGAAACCGAGTAGAAAGTACGAACCCGGTCGCACGCCGGATCTCGAATTATTTCGAGCAAGGAGATCGTGTACGGGACGATCCTGGGTACTCCTACGGAACATCGATGAGAAATAGGAGGAAAGATCATCGACGAGGGAAGATCGGAAAAATATCGATCTCGGATCGCGACGGACGTGACGCGACGATACGGCCTTGCGTATCGATCCCTCGAAAGTGTTCGCAGCACCGTGCACGACACGAGATAACGGAGCCAAAGATTCTCCTCTCTTCGGAGTGGGCCAAGTTCTCTATCAAAACATAGCCACGTGACCGACGGCGCGGCTGTAAACACAGAGAGTTTGACCACGTGGTCTGCTCCCTCTCCTACACCTCTGTCGCGCTCTCTCTCTCTCTCTGTCTCTCTCTCTTTCTCTCTCTCTCTTTCTCTCTCTCTCTCCCTCTCTCTCTCTCTCTTTGTGTGTCTCTTTCTCTTTCTATCTGCTGGTCTGTCTCTCTCTCTTTTACTCACTCTTCATCGCACCTTCTGCGTCTCTATCTTTCTCCTTCGCTCATGCGACACGCAAAACAGACTACAGTGTGTATTCTCGGTCGATCCGCAGCCAGTCGCGGGAGAGTTCGATTCGAGTGATCCGCGACACTCCGCGCGCTGGCTTTTCTCGTACCGTTTCTCTGCTCGTGATTTCGGGGCGGGTCGGGTTTCCAGCGTCGCGCGTGTTGTACCGTGGTAAATCAAAAAGAAGTGACACTGCGACAACAACAACAACAACATCAACGACAATAACAACGACGACGACGGCGACTCGACGTAGGTTTTGTTTTCGTATTTTGTTCGTTTCTCGAGTGCGCGAATCGGATAGCGAAAGTGACCGGTGGGGTGAGACCGCGGTTTTTCGTCCTTTTCATCGTGGTGGTTGGTGATCGAGCCCACCACGATTCTCTCTCGAGATCACGCCGTACTGTGTCGGTGAGAGGACAGCAGCACCTCGCGCGAGGTGTTCTCGCTTTGCCAAAGTGGAGTACACGGAGGAGCCCAGCATGATGGACTCGGTGCCGGTTTCTGCGTCGGGGTCGAAGACCGGATTACCACCGCAGCAGCAGGGGGTACCGTACGACCTTGAGAGCGGATTCGAGCCGCAGACGAGAGCCCGGTCGCACACGTGGCCGCTGCCAAGATCGGAGGAGTACATCGAGGGGAACGTGGTCGGGAACGTGGTGTCCGGGAGCAAGGAGGGCGTCGAGGGCGTCGAAAGTGGCACGCCGCCTCAGCACGCAGCTCTCGGCCAAGGTGCCGGCAGCCTGCTTCCGGTCAAGAAGAATTCGTCAAGACGGAACGCCTGGGGCAACCACAGTTACGCCGATCTGATCACCCAGGCGATCACCAGCGCGCCCGACGAACGGCTCACCCTCTCACAGATCTATGAATGGATGATGCAAAATATCCCCTACTTCAGGGAAAAGGGGGAGAGCAACAGCAGCGCCGGATGGAAGGTGAGTGCGCTTTCACTGTCTTCCAGGTCCCAGCATAGTGGAGAATTTGGTGTTCCGTAGAATGCCGAAGACGTAATGATCTTCGGTAATAAAGTGTCTACTCTGATCGGGTACCCGGATCACGCGTGATCAGATTATTAGCCGCCAGTTTCAAGTATTATTGTTTATTTTATAGAATTAGTAGGTCGGGAAGGTCTAAGTTAGGAGCTAGCTGGTATCAAGTATGAAAAAGTAGGATGATTCTTACAGTAGTCAGCCATTCAAGGGTAGTAGTTACTCATCTTTAGCATTGTTTTTATTAATATGCTATTTTCTAATTGTTTTATACAGTCGGAAGTGAGAAATAGGCTGATCATTGTACTATTCAAATGGGTAATAATTTGTTATAGTTATATCGAATTCTGTTTTGACACAAGCACATCCGTCATTTTGGCATCTTCTATATACAAACATGTAACAAAGGCTTGTTTTATATTCGTCATGTATGAGTAGGTCAGGTCTGGGTTAGTTGTCCTACATTTTACTTGTTTAAAATGTCTATTCTATAAATCCAAATGTGCCGCGACTCGTATTAATATTCAGTTGCTCTTAATAAGACGATCGTTGTTTCAATATTGAACCATTTAGACTTTAATCTCTTTTAGACTTTAATTTCTTCTTGTATGAAAATTTCATCGAAAATATGTGAAAGATTTTAATATAGTTTTTTAAAGAATGTCAGAATATTAATGGGAGTCCCTGTATACAGTAATAATAATTTTTATTTATTCAGTCTCATGGCTAACTTGAGCATTCAGCACATACACCTGTTTCCAGTCACTCCTTCTTTGGGAGTCACCCTATATAAAATCATAGTTTGCACTAATATAATTTATGTGTAACTATCTATCTCTATAGATGTTATTAATTATTTCAAACATTTCGAAGTTCTGTTTGTTATCTCAAGTTTTCACCAGGTAGCAATCTCTTTCGGAAGAAAGTGAAGTGAACTTGTCATACACCGCGCCTAATAGTTTTATAGATGTTACATGGAATGCCTAAGCATACTGTAGATTAGTAATTATACATTTTGCCGCAAACACATACACCGCCGCACGGAAGACTTCAACGATGGGGCCTCGAAAATGCGCGAAAGGCTCTCGTGGTAAACCTAGGGAAAGTTTGCGGTGGCATTAGAATCCCTAGATACTCGATTGTATCTCTGAAAATTATTTCCGATTAATTGACACTGAATTAACACCACCGAGATATTTTTTCTCATTTTCTGATCATTTCCAAGGAAGCGTTGTTACACCACCGAATTTTATCTGAAAATCTCCCCGTCAATCTAGAACTATGTATAGTTTGAACAAGCGTTCAACTGTCAACAATTTTAACTTCGGATAATTCATTTAAGATTACACCAAAATATTGTTTTACACCATTACACGCAAACCATATTTTTGAAAGACATTTTGACTGATTCCTGATAATTAATTGAAATTGAATTCCATATTAAAGGTAATGTACAATATTTGCGAAAATTTTCCACAAACGTATTTACGATGGCTTGATAACGAATCTTGCGAAGGTACAACGTTATCGTGACTTCGACTCTGTTTATCTCTTGTATTCAATTAATTCGACCAAAGTGGAAAAATCATGTTAATAAAAATTGGATCTTTCTCACGTGGCAATTTGAACTAGTAATTTTTTTTACTTTACATGTAAATTGATCTTTGATTTTAATTAATACTATTTCATTATGATTGGTGACTTTTTTTGGTAACAATGTTTGTATCTGCATTTGCAATTAAATTCAAAATTTCTAATTAAAATGTTTAATTCAAGCTACACTGTAAACAGTATTAACCCGTGTAAAATGTGGCACATGGAACAAATAATTGTTTCGCGTACTACGCGGTTACAGCCTGCATCTGTTTAGTCACAGAAAAATAATCAACTTTTATTAAAGTTGTAAAATTGAATATATTACTGACGTAGCGAATGAATGAATATGGAATGAATAGATTGCAAAATACTGCTATATTATACACAGTTACAATACCTAATAACTTTCGGAATTTAGAATGTGTTGATACCAATTTTAATTGAAGGAATTAAGTGCTAGTGCTATTCATTGATCGTCGTTATTACAGAGCACAATTTTACACTGAGAAAAGAATAACTTACAATTTTCCTAATACCAATATTTGTTTTAAAAAATTGTTCAAAAAGACAACAATATTTTTAAACAATTTTTTCACCACGTTATACTGACACGGACTACATTTACTGCCACATAAAATATATGTATACAGTAAACTCTCCAAATACAGTTTTTATAAATATCTATAATTGTAATAATTATAAAATGAAAAATCCGAAGCTGGTGACTTGACCGGCGGTGGTGCGTTACGTGTTAATCAAATGAGAGATTACAGTAAAACATTGTTTACATATAACGATAGTAGGGAAAAATTCTGAAAAGACGAGACGCTAACTTTTTCGCATATAAAAACGTTTTTATAGGATCTAGCTCGGACGCAAGTCTCATTTTTCATAATTAAATAATACAGCTGACGTCACTTGTAAAGAATGCATGAGGGCATGCCGCGGGTCACGCGTATTTTCGGCTCTAGCGAAATATTGGCTAGGCTATCACACATACTTCCACTGTGTGGCGTCAAAGTCTAAACATTGGGACTGCATTGATAGTGGGGACAGGCGTGAGGATCGAGAGACCCCCTAGGCCCTGTGCCATGGCAGACGACTTCTTTTCAGTTCCCAATAACATGTCCCTTGTGCAGAGTCGCGAGAGGGGAATCTGATGGAGAGGGAAACATGCAGAGTACTCTTGCAACGCTGTCCAGGCCTGTTCTAGATTGTAATGCCAAAACGGTAGTGACGCAGCGGTGGTCCTCGGAGAGGAAGTAGGGTCCCTGCTCCCCAAGATCAACGCTACACGGTTTGCAATTATGAACGAGACGAGACGTAGTCACAGGCAAGGAACATTGACTAATGGTATTGTGCGACGGTGGTGCTTCTTCACTTTCTCCTTCCATTGCTTTCCCTGTGATTCTCTGGTTCCGCGAAGATGTCTATCACTTTCCAATGTCGCGTGCTTACGGATTTTCCGAATAGATTTCCTGAATAGGGTACACGAAATTTCGGGGTTGAGTCGGGATCTAGAAAGCTTATAAAATTCGGATATTATTGGGAGCTGAAAAGAAGTGACCTGCAACGACACAGGGGCAAGGGAGATCTCGACAGGCCTGTCCCCATCATCGATGATTCCGTAGTCCCAATGTTTAGGCTTTGACGGCATACGCAACTAGTCCCTCACAAACACCGTGCCTAGGTTGAAAAGGGATTCCGTTATCCACGAGAAGCATCTACCGGTGCCTCTCTCGAACCTTCCGTAGATCATCCCGGGAGAGAAAGGCCTTCTGCAGAATACTTAATCTATAAGAGGCACAACGCAGTGTTCCCGTTACACCCCTTTTCCTGGATCGAGTTCTATCTTTACCGCCCGATGGCCCCGGTGACGCCCTGGCGACGCCCTGGCTGCCCGAGTATAAGGGAACTAGTTCCTCGTCTCGTTCAGCAAGGGCATAGACGCGCGCGGGAAGGGGAAAAGTCCATCGGAGGGGTGCACTTCACACGCCCCTGGACCATTCCCTTCCTTCCCTGTAGGCGTGGTCGTGCCGTCGCGACCGCCCTCCGCGGAATCCTTTTATGAACTTCCGAGTGTTCATGGTAGGAGACCCCGACCCCTTCTGGTGTCGCAGTTCCCTCAGCAGCAGTGCTCGAGCACTTGTTCATCTCCCTCTATCTCTTTCTTTCTCCCCTTCTTTTTCGAAAGATAGAATACAAGAGAATTTTTCTACTTCTTTACTAGTGGCAGCAACACCCGAATCTATACGTAGTCGATACAGCCACTACATCACCGAAATATCTCGCTAACTGCGGCGACCTCGCAGACGAGGGTGTATGCAAGGATAAGTCCTACAGCGGACTTAAGTCGGTCCCATCCCCCTCGATGAAGTCGAACTTCCAGGGACAATCACAGCCTCGAAGTCGAAGTAAAATTAAAGGGTCCACATCCCCCACCCGGTCATCCGAGCCCTTCTCCTAGGATCCCCCCTTCACGATCTCAAACGCGGTTGGGCGATCAACAATCTCATAGAGGCAGACCTATATCGTGAACCTATATCATTTTGTAACAATTTCCGAAGTGAAAGAGAGGAAGCACGTTGAACCTAAAGGGTTAAGACAAAGAATAGATGTTTACGTGGTTCCTGTATCTTGCAATGCTTGCATCTTATTTTACATAAAAATCCGCAGTCATTTCTGTTAAGTCAAAGTAAATTTCTATTTTCTGTTTTCGGTGTTTTGCTATTAGAAAACATACAATCATTTCTTTCTTATTTTAGGAAATATTGAATACGAATATAATCATTAATACATTAATTACTACGTCGCGACGCGTCGGTCACATAAGGAGAACGCTAATCTTGGACTAGGTTTAGAAATTCAATTTTATCGTGTAAATAAAATTTTATTATAACCTAGAGGACGCCCCTCTTTGAATTTTACACGATAGATTGTAACTTTCTAGTTTCAATATTTTTAATTCAATTTGATTCTTAAAAAATTTGTAAGGTTGATATTTCGACGCGACTGATCTTGTTGAATTAAAAATTGTCATTATTCAACGTTGTAACTAATGAAGTAAATCAGTTCTCACAATAAAGCTCGTGAGAATCTCCCCGCTCCTATGTATCGTTTCGCCGGAAGTGCCATATACAATTTCGATAAGACGCCAGACAAAATACTCTCGGATTAAATGTCGCGTTCTTCGTGAGATTACGATGATTCTAGGGAGGTATGACAATTCGCCTAAAGGTAGAAGAACAATCTACAAACGCTGCGTTACGGGTTCAGCTGTGATCGATTAGGAAGGTTACCACAAATGCTAGTCGTTCAGTCCAGTCGGCGAGAAAATAATAATTTGTCTGGAACGTAACACGTCGAATAGAATGTTGAAAATCCAGCGTGGCACGCGACGAACGGTTTCCAAACAAAATGGCGGCGGCGAACGCGTTGAAATTCCTCGTCGGTGAACGGACGCAAGGAATTTATTTGCGATTTTTGTCGCCAGACGTCCGCCGGCTTTTCGCGTCGGTTCTTGGGGAAATGGAGACGGATGTACCGTATGGCACGGTTTAAGACGCCGTTGCAAATTAATTTGCATAAATAATTTCCATCACTCCTCGATATTTTTTTCTATATTACGCATTATCTAGCGACGGCCTATTAATAGGATTTTCAATAATTACGATGCACCAAAAGGAAACTTATTGTTTTTAGTAATTGCAAACGAAATTATTTAATTCAGTTACTAGGGGTTACTTGTTGGCTCACGATTGAAATTGCTATTGATGTTGGAAGATCTATTAAAAAACCTTTAGCCATGGACGTTTCAAGATTAATAATATATTAAATTTTTATAATACCTATACTGTTTTGTTTTTATTCCGTCCAATAATTTCGGTCCTAACTTTATAAAATTCGCAGTCTATTGAACACCTCACTGTCCGAAAGAGGAGTATAGTCATTAAAAAGATTCGAACGTGTCCAGAGTTATGGCACAAGAAGAGGGGCAAAGGAATGGTAGATGGCGAGGAACCAGCAAAGTTTTTTTCGATTTTTTAGTGTTGAATACGTCAATTTGGGGTATTCCCTGCTTGTGAAAAGTGGCTATAGAGTTGAAGGAACAGGTTCTCGAGACCTACCAGTCTCCGTTTCGAACACCTTACTTTTCCTCATTGATACGTAGCTCGCAGTATGTTCAAGTATGTATATGCATTGAAATCTGAGGATAATTTCTTTTCGAAAAGCGTGTTGGCACAGTGTACAATGAATTTTGTTTATTTAACCGTTATGGTAATCTCCAAAATTACAATTTCCAATGCTGTTATGCTACATATTATTAATCCACGAATGTAAATTAATCCATGTTCATCGAAGATCATAAAAATTTACAATGTTTTGCTATTTAAAGTGAAAATCTGAACATATTTTTTTGCAAAGCGTAATACTAATGATACTTTAGAATAATAATAGTAAAAACAGATTGCAATAAATATCCCACCGTTATTCGAGAATGATAATGATATGATACTAATAATAATAATGATAAAAACGGATTGCAATAAATATCCCAACATCTTTCAGAAATTGATATAATGTGTAGAATAGTACGTGCTCTTTACGTGCGAGGAGATAAATGGTTGAAATTGATCTGAAGAAGGCAAGGACTAAATGTCTCTCAATAGATAAATTGAATAGACCGAGCACACGATTAGAAGAGACAGTCGAAAACGAATGACGAGTTAACTCGTCTTCTCCGGTTAACAGGTTAAAAAAAGCCGCGTGTATCGATTCGCACACGCGGTTTAACAGTTTACGGAGCTAACTTCTTCCCGCGGTGTAGCACTTTTCCCTCAAAGCGAGTCACCCCGCTTTTGCGAGCTGCGCCTCTGAAATCGAGGGAAACGAGAAACACACGACCGGGTGAACCGGGTAAAAAAAAATATCGTGCGCCTTATACACTGCTCCAGTGATTGTTGCCGCTCGCAGTCCGCCAGCTTATGGTTTAAGCGAGCAGAACCATCGGCACACGTGGCCATAGTGATCGCAGACTACGCGCGACGCACGGTGCGTTGAAATTACTCGAAAGTTCTAGGTGATACGAACAAATGTTTCCGACGAAAGTTGTAGGATATGGAAGAGCTTCGTTCAATCACTTTCTAGGGGCAGTACAATTTCGATAAATTTTTTTTTAACAAAATAACAACCGTATGGAAGAGAAATGTATACAAGTTACGCCAGTCTTGCTAAAAGATCCTGAAAAATCCGATAGAAACGTCTACAACAGTACCTATTTGTCTTTAACGGCAGGAGAATGTTGGAGATATAAATTTGAATGGGTTCAAACACAGTCGCCACGGTATAAAAGAAAAGTTTTCTTCCGGTATAACTTTTTGTCCAAAGTCGCCAAGTTCATCAATATTTCACAGAAAGGACTTAGGCTTTCTCTCTGTTGCACTCTGTCATAGTATGTATATCTACATCTGGCGTGTTTGAGTTTTGATCCCGAAGTGTTCTGAACGTACACAATACAATTATACGTACTTTAAGATAAGAGTCTTGTAAGATCCTCTGAGATCATTGTTACTTTATCACACGACATTTCCAATTAAAATATTGCGCAACTATTTATTTATGAAATTAGCCCTTGTAAAATTAATTCAATAATTTTTCCGTTTTTTGTTTTTGGAAGAGGATTCTGCAATAATAATTTTGAGATCACAGCCGAACAATGCGTTATCTCGTTTTTGAAGAATCGTCGATCTAGGAAAAACCACCTTTACTTGGGTCTATAATACTAATAAACAACAACGTAAATTCGCTAATAGTATGAGTCTGTATTTTATCATATAAATGTCATATAATAATCAGCTGATACGCAATTATTAAGTGCCGGCTTTTAACCGTGCTCAGATAAGATTATTTTGTATTAATTATTAATTAAAACTTAACAATTACAGAACAATGGAACGAAAGTAGAGGAAACAGTGATAATTCTATTATTGATTAAATGAAACGAATAATAGCACAGAAAGTTGACTCACGTATTCGCACAACCGAAATTCCATTCTCACCAAACAATACTGAACGCGCCTGTGTGTGGGTGTGTATTCTGTTGGTGCACGTGCAATAGCCGATTGTTGATAGACCAAAGTTTCTTTGTTCAGAACAAAATACATCCTTTTTATCTTTGTTTTTTATTTATTATACAATATCATTATTAATTTTTTTATTTAATAAATGCAATCTTATATTGATTTTAACGAGTGCATCGTTCTGCTATTGTAGTTGGACAAAACAGGCTGTCGTTGAAAGAATCGCATTTCTAAGACAAACTGCAACTAATTAATAAGTTACAATTAATTTAACGAATACAACATATACTGTAAATACCTATACCGAAATAATGAACTGAATTAATCAGTGTAGGCTTCTACGATCCAATTTTATCCGCATCCGTCTATTTATCCAATCGGAACATATTTTTACGCAAGATTTTCTACCGGATAGGGTTATGTTCTATGCAAGAGTTTTACGTTAACAATACCGAAGTGTTCGAGGCTTTTGTCGAAAATGTTCGAAGTCCACATCCACTGCTCGGGATGCGAGACACGAGGCCTTGTCCAATCGCGTGGCGTCTGTGTCCCGTAGACATCTGCGTGTCCGGTGTGTGCTTTCTGCGCACGGTTGGCCGCGTGTGCGCGAGCGTATAAATAAACGAGAATAGTCGGCATTATCTGCGACGTGCATAACTATTGTGTTCGATGGCTGCAGTCCTCGGATTGAGACAGAGCTATTCCATGCTGCACTTTTCTCGCCATGCGCACAAAGGGGGATAAAATGTCAGTCATTTTTCTAGTTTCTTTTCACGTATCCGCGCGCACGGCTTTGACCATCGCCGAGTATTTCAGTTGAGCACGGCGCGTCTCGCATGTGCGAACTTGTACATTTCATAAAATGTAAATTTTGCACGCGAAACCGCGAAACGAATCTCCTCTCTTGTACGTTCCGTTTGTTTATTGTTGGACAAGCTTCTTCGACCGATTCGTATAATTTATCTCCTTCGACCAATTCATATAATTTATCTCAGTTTTACACGCTATGTTTGCGGAACACCAAAGTGACCATTCTACATTACAATATAAAAATAACAAGAATAAGTCTATCCAAATTTTTAGCTATTTGATTTAGAGAAATAAACTTGATCAATAATTCCTCATGCATGCATCTTTACATTCTCAATAATCGTAAATTGAAAATATTAGATCACGCCATTTTGAACGTTTCTTATAAATACTCTGTAAACTCCTCAATTTAAATGTAACACGAACAGACTGCAAGCACATATTTTATTCGTGTCCGAAAATTAAATTTAAATATGAAATTCCTTTCGAATAAATCGATGGGGATGCAGTAGATAATTAAATTATTATAGTACGAGATAAATATTCATTATCCATGTGATAGACAATGTTGCTAACTTGTGGTGTTAAATTTCTCTTTGAATAAAGTAACATGAATTGGGGGTAGCTGGACCCTAATCATAAAAATTGATTGTTCTAATGTAATCTGATAATTAACTCTTATAACTTGTTTCACCTACTGTAATTGCATCTCGTGCTAACGTTCATCGGCTACTATTACTTTCTCTAGCTCCACCCAACGATCCTCCTTGTAGATCTAACAAGCATTAGAGAATTGCGAACATGAGAACCCAGCATGTCGACACAGCGAGAGCTCTGACAGCCGTCAAAACTCAACCCATTCAATTTAGGTAGTCATTCAGTATTCGCGGTGACAGTGGTGCTTGTTTAATGGTCGCGGGTTCGGGACCTTATTGTGGCCATTATCCGGGGAGGCAGAATTCCAGGAATTACCAACCGTTTCCTTTCTCTCCAGTTCGATTGGCTCTGAATGGATTCAGAGAAGCGAGAAGCATCGAGAGCGAGTGTGATACGTAGAAAGCTTATTTAGTACGCTAAACACCTGTCTAACAACTGGAGGGGATAGAATGCTACTTCCATCTGGGAAACAAGAGTGACCACCAAGCGGGCACCACCAGAGTCGCCAGATTAAGACGGTGTCCTCACTCTACGTTCCCCTGCTACGACGCTTTCGCCGCGGCCCGATCACGTGACGTGTTCGTCCTCTGTTCTGCGTGTGTAACAATGTCACGTGGGGCCAATCAGTACTGGTAGAGAGGGAGAGATTTTGGGCATAATTATTGTTCTCATTATTATATGAAAAAGTCTTCATCGCCGGATTCATTTAAACACCATTTGAGTTTGTTCTTCAGTAGTGGAATTATTTTAATGGAAATAAATGTATGTAAGTAGAAATATTTGAGAGGGCTCACAGAAACAGTCAATTAGTTTACATTGTTTATAGTAGTATCGCAGAGTTATTAAACCATGCTTGTCTAAAACTGATGCACCGTTTCCTGCAGCTTTAAAGCATCTGCATTTTAAATATTGGTACTATTTATATATTTTTTTAACTGAAAGTTCAACACTGAAAATTCTTTATTCTTAAATTGAACGTAAATTTGTCAAGAGACTGAATAACTACATAAATTCTTGTTCCTTCCGACTAGCTTTGTAAGAATGACGTTTATCATGCAAGTTAAATATAAATATAGCAAGCCTACCAGTTAAGTCTGCTTGGATTGTCAAGCTTGAAAAACATTTCGAAGACACTTCTTTGCTTTCGACATTGGAATCTGTTAATTAAAATACCGAGTTGCAATTGTTAGTTTGGCTTTGAAAATAAGTTTCACACTATTAAGTTTGTCCATACGTTCACGTGGTTTTTATTTAACATTGCATACTGGTCCCAACAATTGAGTATCAGCACATGCTATACGCGATAGCTTCTATTTGTTTTCTTTAGCATGATTGCACGGTTTTGTCTCGCGTGAATAATAAAGCGATTAATTTGTAAAAATATGGATACTCATGCGAATAAAAACGAGCATCTCCGTGAAAGCTAAAGTTGTCGAGGCTACCTACGACACTTATGCTGTGCATAAAGAACTATTCTACTGTTTTGAGAAAAAATATTTTTCGACTGGGAACAAGCTTTTGTATCGAATGACCAATCGAATAACTGCATAATTGTGCAGACACGAGATGGAAAAATTACTGCAAAAATGAGAAGTGGTTGAAAACAAATGATGGGGACTAACTAACTAAACATTTACAGAGTCAATAGTAGACACTTCACGCATCGAACGACAATATCCATTATTAATTCGCATGTCGATTAGTGGAAAATGGGAATTATTAGGTAAAACGTGTTATAGGGCGGGATATAAGCAACTCTCCCCTATATTTCGAGTGAGCGTTGTTGGGCGGGTTTAAAGCAGGCTTTACGCGTTATTTTTGCGCGAGGCAATCGCGTCGTTGCCGCGTCTCCCTCTCGTCTCTCTCTCTCTCTTTCTCTCTCTCTCTCTCTCTCTCTCTCTCTCTCTCTCCCTCTCTCTCTCTCTCCTTTCTGCCGTGACTGTACACGACCCTGCAACCGACCACGTTGCCGATATCATCATCGTCATCTTGAGGTCATCTCTCCGTTCGCCTGGCTTTGGGCCCACGAAGATCAGGTCCGGCAGTGGCTTTCTCCGGGTTTTTTTCATTTTATTTTCATTCGTACATTTCCCCGCTTCCTTCGATCACAGATCACACGGATCGAGCGTCCCACAGTGCACAGCAGTGACCCAGAATTCCGAAGAAACCGGCGTTTATCATTCATTTATACAAGATGCTCCACCTAACTTCAGCATCGTAAATATTTCGCTGAATTTTCCTACTAACAAAATTATCAGATAAAAATATTTGTCTAGACACACACGCGTTGGATGCATCACGAATTTTAATATAAGTGATCTTTTATTGAACGATTACAAATCTCTTTGTAATTACACTTGTGGTAAACCACCCATTTTTATATTTCGAGGAGGACTATGCTATTTTATCACATGCTGTAGAAGATCTCTTTGTATCCTGCAATTTAATTTTGTAAATTTCGTTATAATACTTTTAGCGAATTTACCTTGTGCTCCCATATTACATAAAATTTATAAAAGGTAGTACGTATACTAATAATAACAATTATTTTGGGTCCAAGATCAATTCAGTCGAAAACACACAACTTGAAAACAAATTCAATCAATTTACGCAATATTTCAAAAAAATGTGATCTCGACCCCCAACTTTGAGAACTTTTCTCACCCCTTCGACGTGGATGGTTGCCGATAAAAAAGAACACGTTAGAAATATTTTTTGAACAACCATGTTCCCTTGTTAATTCCTCTTCACAGCCCGTTTTTATTAATCTATGGTCGTTTTTAACAAATGTAAATGACAGAATGTTATTATAAATTTCATTAACTATATTCGGTACGTGTTATTCGGTAGCTCATCTACAGCCACGAGAAGAGTAGTTTGCGTGTTAGAAAATTTGCATTTGCGTAAAATTTTGTGCAAGCGAATATTTCGAACAATATTGAGCATGTTATAGCCAAAAGTAGCAATAACTTCAAGAATGTATTTTCGCCATTTTGTATTACAAAACTTAACTCGTAGCATTCAAATGGTGACTTCGAGTTACCACAAAAAAATCGCTGTACCATTATTCAAACTATTATTTAGATAATTAAATATGTTGGTATCTGTAATGAATTACTCTAAACATTTAAATACTGTATGAGGTGTTTTATCAACGTTATATCCACAAAATGAAAAATTATCCTAGGTCGGAAGAAATGTTAAAATTTCGAGTTAAAATAGCTCCTTTCTATCACACAGTGCTCATATGGGAATACAAAATTTCGAGTTAAAATACACATATATTAACCCTTTGCGGTCGGAGCTATTTTAACTCGAAAATTAAACGTTTCTTCTGACCTACAATATTTCCATTCTCTATGATTTTTTAAATTTGATAAATATGAAATTGATATAATACCTCATACAATACTTAAATGTGTAGTAATTGGTTAGATACTGACATATCTGATAGTGTAAACAATTATTTAAATAGTAATACAGCAATTTTTAGTGGTGCCGCAGAGGCGCCACTCGACCGCTAAAGGTTAAAGTTATATTAAAGTGCACATATGGGAATACAATATAATTGTTTCTTATGGAAGCAAGTTTCGATTTTAAATCTGATAGAACACGATAGGGTTACGGGTTATAGTGAGCGGTTACATGCAGAGTTACCAGATGAGGGGAAGGAGCACGAATTAAGGGGAAGAAGTTACCCTCTCTCTGCCAATACCAGATACACGACAGAGACGAAACGCATCACGTGACGTCGCGTGGAGAAGAGCGTGGTAGAAGGGGAAGGTAGAGTAGGGACACAGATCTTAATCTGGGGACTCTGATCACACGCGCGCTCAAGTCCGATTTCTGCGCGGCGTTCTAGCAGCTGTAGGTTCATCGGCGGTGGTCAACACTCCATTTACCTTGCCTGGAGCAAGGCTGCAGTTTCTACGTCGTAAATTGTGACAGAATTATGCCAGGCGGCCGCGCTCTTGCAGTCCCTCGACGGTGCGACGCCGCTGCTGCAGCACATGCGACAACGTTCACCCTTCTCTCGTAGAATTTCTCGCCCGGGGCGAGCAGTCTCGAAGACGCGCCGCGCGACAGGTTTCTTGTTATTTGAATTCCTTCCGCGAGCCGTGTCACCCTCAAATAAGCGCAATTATCGTTCACGGGGGCACGCCGCGCGGCTCATGGAAGCCCAACAGCTTTTCACCTTGTCTATCAGCGTCCCGGCCGTGTGGCAGGTTCCGGGGTGGGGAGATAGGTGGTAATTGCGTACGGCTCACCTGAATCTCGCACTATCTGTCTCGGTTTTATTGCCGCTAGTAAATACCGTAGCAGATATGGCAATTGTACCTATTACTGCGGGTGTACGTTTTACTACGGTATTTTTTCCCCAATCAGATTAACACATTACCGACCGATTGTTGTATAATTTTGAAAAATTTATGGCTGAACACTTTTTAATGGAACCCTCAACAGTGACAGCAATTTTTATTGTGAACTAACAAGTCACCCTCAATAAGCTAGTACTTTTATTTAAGATTGTAATGTAAATGAAAATTTCTATGCTTTCTTTTAGTACAGCACAATTATTGAAAATCCTCTTAATAAGCTTCCGGTAGGAGAAGTGTGAAAATACGTAGAAATAAATATTTTGTCCTGCATAAATTTGTACAATTCATTTAATTGTACGATTAAAATTGACGAAGCTATAGCGTCGCGAATGGAAACATCCATAGGCTACAATTTTTCTCCAACGATTGCTGAAAGCTTACAGCTTCGTTGCATCTTTCGCGATATCAAAATAATCTTTTCGCGGAGAAAGTGTGCTTCGTGTTTTAATTATTTTTAGCTAAACATAATCTGAGCGTGTTTTCCTCCGAGATATACGTTTCTTGATACGGTGACCCTGAAAACTCGAGCACCGTTCAAGCAATGGACTTAAAACTTTGTATACGGATTCTTGCGTATCTCAGTTATGAATAATAGAAAGAGACAAATAACGTTTTTCCAAGCGCCACCACTTTCATGCCTTTTGGAGTTTGCTTAATGAGCGATAATTATTATCATATTGAACAGTAATTTACTTGACTTTTTTTATTTGAGATATGACCGACAATCAATCTCTTTACGTTCTCAAGAAGACCCTCGGTATAATTGTTATGTCTTATTAAAACGTTCACTTTTTAATCTGAAAATTTTTATACGTGCTGCTTTAAACATCGCCTGGATGTATTAAATATTTTCCGATATAAGTCGTATAATTATTGCATATTCCTTTAAAGAGCCGTTTGTCTCGGTCGAGTGGTCGAGCATAACTCCGTGAAAACAAATTACATATTACACCTTGTTGCATGCAATGCTTACATAAGTTACATGAACATTTTCATGGATCTCCCGGTTTCCGAATTATGCTACCAGTTTCAGCTCGTATCTGTGTGGAAATGGAATTCTCATTAACGGTACCACTTAATGATCGAAGAATAACATTTTTATCTGCTGCCATGGAAAAAATATATTGATTTCTGTAACATTTACATTTGCATTCCACTGATAACATTTAAAAAAAAACTGAACAGGAGTCAATAGTTATTAATTAGTGAATTATCAAATTTTCCGAATTTAATTTCAATGTCTTGAAACTCGCTAAGTGAAATATAAGTTTCGTACGATTATGCACAAGTAGCTTGCACTATTTGAAAGTGCTAAATGCCACAAGAACGAGTAGAGGAATTATTCGACTTCGTAATTGTAACTTATAAACGTGATTTTCAAGGCTCTAAGTTGTAAATTATGGAGGACTCGGCGAATGCGTACAGGTCACCTGAATCGCACACTATCTACCTGTATATTTCTTTTCATTCGCAGTAGTAAACGTGTGGAAGGTAATATCATCTAATACAGTCGTGAAACCTGAAAGTGAAGGACTCTGTAACACGTGGGCAGGCGATAATTAAAATATTCCATCGAGTAATCAAGAAACTCGACGGGCGCTTACGTCATTTGAAACGCAACATGGGAGAGTCGCGTGACATGGTAAAAGGCGTCTAGTTTGATCGCGATCCACCATTCACAGTATTCTTCCTTATTCATTTTCTATACATATACTGATTCACAATAGTAATATTATACAATTATTTCTTGCGTAAGGGAGAGTTATTAAAATCGTATCCTCTTTAGAAACGGGGTAAAGCCGAGCTGCGAAAGTAATAATAAACGCGTCTCGGAAAAGAATTATTTTCTAGAGGTATTCAAATGTGGCTCCCATTAATTAGAACTTTTATGAAAAGTTAAAACAATTAGTTTACCACGTGATGTGAAAAAAAGCTTGTTGAATAATTGGTCAAAATGGCAGAGAAAATAGTAATAGTTGTGGTGTCATGTATAATTGATACAGATATAGGCTCACAGAAAAAAGTTGTAAAATACAACTTATATAACAATACACAAATTTTTGCAAAAATTGAAATTGATAAGAAACATTGAGTATTGAAATTGCCCAGAAAATACTAAAAGTTGTACTATACAACTTTCAATATTCAATGTTTCCTACTAATTTCAATTTTTGTATTGTTGTATATTTTGTGTTTTACAACTTTTAGTGTTCTCTCTGCAATTTCAATATTCAATGTTTCCTTCCAATTGTTCTAACTTCTCAAAAAATGCCAAATCGTAGAACCAATATTAAAAAAGTGATCTAGAGTATACAATATACATTTTGTATCAAGCCATAATACTGGATCATCTTATAAAGAATGAAAATTGTTAATTATGCATCTTCTAAAGTAGAGGGTTAAGACATCGTATTCCACAAAAATTCTCTGTGTACAATGTTTCACGCTCGGAATGCCATCCACGATTAGAATACGAATTCCCCGCATATGTCAATGGTTTTAAATTATTTTTAGAAGACAGCAATTAAAAAGAAATTTATTTCGTCCGCGACACATTTCGAACGCGTAAAAATAAATGTGGAATCCGAGTCGTGTAGAGCTATTTCCGATTGGTCACTGTGTATACCATTTCAATTTTTGTGACACGTGACTCTAACTATAATTTAATATTAATAATAATTAGTACTACTTTTCTCATAATTTACACGAGACTTTATGCAGGCAACAATAATTCTTACGTAATAATTCACAGTGATTAAAACTGCAAAAATATTTCTTTATTAAGGGTTGTATTATTGTTTAAGTAAATGTACTTAAACGTTTTTAAACATTATTAGTTTTGGAAGATAAAAATGCTATGAAAGCATACAATTCATTTATTAAAAGATTGGAAATTTGTAACACTAGAACGATTAACAAAGTTTAAAAACATAAGTACATTACTTCCAACTTTTTAAAATTATAGAAAGACGAAATACGTGTCTATGTGGCTACTGTTTTTTGAAATTGATGGAGAACATTTTATCTATATTTATTTGTAATGGTGGGGATAACGTCGTAGAAGAAGGTAGCGTGGGGACAGAAGTCTTAATCTGGCGACTCTGATGCTGACACAAGTTCGAGAGAATAAAAGATAAAAATGCATTTTACCTTTCATGAATTATTAACATTCAGAAATGCCAAGACAGTCGAAAATCCGAGTTTATATTTAATACTGTCGAAGACCGGGACAATAATGTCAAAGACATTATTAAACGCAGTCGAAGTTCATTCCGAAATGTGCTTCGCATGCTCGAAATTTCGAGAACGCTGATATTCTTATGTTGCGATATATTTTCGGGATTCTGACACGATTCCAAGAAAAATTCCCGATCCGACGTTTTCCGGTGCTCGCACATCCCTAGCACTCGCGTACGTAACTGGATAACTACATAAAATCGATCATGCAGGGTAGAATAGCATAACTCAATCACTTTAAATAATTCCTTAATGATGCGTTTCATGAAAAATGTACGCGCATAATATAAAAGTTGCCAGAGTTATGGCTGGATCACGGAGTTGATGCTACTTTTGCATCGGAGCATGAAATTTTGCTATTTTATATATTCGAATATTAACTTTACCATTTGAAACGGAATATCATATTTCGTACTCTAGATAATTTAAACAAAGTTGAGTTTTTATTAAAGAATGTACTGATAAAGTACCTAAAGTTAATAATATTAGGATTGGTGCTGAAGTTATTATTAACCTTCTGATTGTATGCATTTATGAAAAAGTGAGTCGATCATAAAACTATAAATAATAAATGTATAAATAAAAAAGAAATTAGAGTACTGTTGTATTATTTTCAGCCGTTTAAAATCGTTAAAGAAATAAATAACCGTAAATAAGCTTCCGTATCTTGCGATCAATACAGACAATTTTTATTGCACATAAAGATCCGCAGTTTATTAATAAATCTTCAAGTTCTTTCTATCCCATCATTTTTTGTGCTTCTAATTACGAGATACTGTTCGAACCTTTCTGACGACGTTATCAGGAAAATATAAAATGAGAAAGGAATGATAACTGTGTTATTCCTGGGGTGATATAAGATAAGAGTAAGACAACGATCAGCGTAATCGGTCACTATTAACACTCCAATTCAAAATGTTGGCAGTCCCTGTTTAATCGAGACAGTCGGTGAAAAATCGAATTTATTGCTTCTTCTTTCTTTAATAATCTCTTGTGTTTCCTAAGCAGCATGCGAGGTAAAGGACTGTTTGAGTGCGTTTCTGTGCATAGAATTTGCAACTTCCTGTAAAACTATCATTTTCAACGATGTGAACAATTACATCACCGAAGTAATTATTTGCGTGCATGCTAACCCGTTATTCAGCTATTTTATCATTAGTCTCCGGATCTTTATTCAAAATAAAAAGTTTGTGCATCAATTGCAAGACACAGGAGTTCAATATGAATTTATATTTTTCAGTAATAATTATAATGTATTGAATATAATACTCTTAAAATTTTTCCTGTTTTTAACTGTGCACTTACTTATTTTTGTCATGACAAAAAAATCTTTATATTGGCAATCATGAATCAAATACCTATTAGTAAACAATTTTCTATCTTGAACAAAGTTTGTAACCTAGACGATAAGGCATTGGCATCAGAGTCGTCAGATTACGACTTGTGTCCCACTCTACCTTTTAAGGTCCGGTCACGTGACGTGTTTCGTCTCTTTCGTGCATATGTCCAGTACTGGCAGAGAGAGGGTACTTTTTCCCTTGAATTCGTGCTCCCTCCCCCCATCTGGCGACTCTGCTTGGCATACCATCGTTATCACTGCTCGCTTACGCTGTCATTTCTCGTACATCTTTATTGTCCATATTATTAGTATACTGTATGTGCTAATCAACTTGTATACATATAAGAGGTGAACGTAAATATGTATAGTGTTAGTATATTAGTATATGCAACCAGGACTACTCTATTGCCATACCGTTCAATACAACAATTTCAACGTACTTGCTTGATGTCAGTGCCAAAAATTGTGGTACAAAAATGGTAAGAAGTGCCCTAGTTGTAGAGCAAGGGTCGCGTGCATTCCAAGAAACACTCCCTAATCTAATCCAAGAGAAACAGTCAATGGAGGTCAGTGCACGTAACAATATATGTATGCGTATAACCCGCAGTAATTAACTCTTTGCAGTCCAAATGTTTCCATGGCATAAATATTTTTGTCGAAATATTAAATACACTAAAAGGCTTGCATTCGATTAATTTATCTTCATGCAGAATAAAAATGTTTCGAGTTGATTCGTGAAGTTGCAAATTTATGATTTAATTATTTACATAATAAGCCGCACATATTGTTCGTTTTTCCTATTATTTAAGATTCGAACACATAATCTACTTCTCGAAAGGAAATATTCTTAGAATTTGAAAAAATTCTTGTCCGCGAAGGGTTAATTATCTAAATATATTAAAATTAAATTACCGATATGCTCAAATTCCTTTAATCCTCCCACTATTTCCGTAACAAGTACAAAAGCGAGGATCGAGAAAGTTATACATCGTATATATAAAATTATAAGAGCCAAGAGAAATGAAAGAAAGAAGATTTTTGAAAAAATTTGAATAAAACCATTCTAAAGCTAGGGAGTGGAGCAACGGGTTAAACGAAACGAAGAAGTTCTGATTGAATTTGTTTAGAAACAGAGAGGTTTATTTCGAGCCACGATCAAACACTTCCTACCAGTGGTAGCAACAGGAGGATAGGCAAACATTGGCAGCAAGAAATATCGACGTTGCCAAAACTGTAAATAATGGTTTGAAAGTGAAAACACGTGACTGATATCGTCTCGCCTCGCAACGTTTCGCGATACTCACAATAGTATTGTCCGAGGTCCGGTTTGAGTATACTTGCCAGTTAGTATACCGGGGGCCGTGGAAATCGAGCGACGGATAATGAAGGAAAAAAAAAAAGAAACAAGAAACCGAAAGGAACGTTTTCCCTTTCAACCGAACACGATATCGCGTTTCGGTGGCGCTTGCACGTTCTTCAGGCTAAACGCGGCTGTTGCATGTGCATCGATAGATGCACACTCGGTGACGTAATGGTCAGACCCGGAGCGTAACCGCACTCTTCACGTAACATACCCTTGACTCTCCTAATGAGTATCGTACATTCGTTACGTGTGTTACGCTTCGCGGGCAGACGTGTGCACGCGTCGCAC
Organism: Lasioglossum morio; assembly: GCA_916610235.2. Classification (NCBI taxonomy): domain Eukaryota; kingdom Metazoa; phylum Arthropoda; class Insecta; order Hymenoptera; family Halictidae; genus Lasioglossum; species Lasioglossum morio. Next base: position 11,356,099 of record OU744330.1, on the reverse strand, counting down.
AGAGGCGCACCGATCAGCGTACAGGTTGCACTCTGTCCGCGAAACCTCGTGGTTGCAGTTTCGTCGCTTGCAGGCTTAAACCCAGTCGAATTAGAATCAAGACTTTCGTTTCTCTCACCTCCTACGGTGGTATTCCACCTTTATCAATTTTAAAAGATTTATGAGATAAAAAACATGCGTGTTTTAATGTATGCAATTGTCTTTATTACTACTTCAATTATTGTATCGTTCAAGCAGCTTATTATTTGTCATGCCTGCCACGATATCACAATATTGGTGAATCTTCTCTTTTTCCATGTATATAAAATATCTTTATCTTGTGAATTGGAATGATAGCCTTCGAAATATCATAATATTTTGTTCATAATGGCAGAGTGGTAATTGCTGTAGTATTTCTGTTATTGCTGCCTTTACATAATTCATTAACACCGAACTTGTATCAACATGGAATTAGAAAGTTCGTAACTAATTAGGAATAATTTATATATCCTAGGAGATAACAAAAATATTTAAAGACTGATAAACGTCAGAATGATATAGTATACCGTAATGCCATTGTGATGTAAATGAGTCTGAGCTCGTAAGAAATTAGATAATAATGTAGAATGGATAACGATTGAAAAGTTCCACACTTGAAGATCATGACGCGAATGAATGTAATGATTAACAAAAAGATAGCACATCTTATACCATTTTCATCGAGACGCATTAAGAGTAAGAAGTGTATAAAGTTAATGAATGCACGCTTTAAGAACTACGACGTAACGACGTAACACATAATTGACGTCGTTGGATATTTTAACGTTGCTGGCTGTACTCGCGTGTAGGATTTTACATTCACGACGAGAAAAAAGAGAAAACAAGAGAGTAAAACCAAGTCATTGGACCTAAATATTAATGAAGTGTGTGTATACAGCATAAAAATATATAAACTGCATATACTCGCGATATAATAGCATAAATTAATTGTAAATGAACAAATTTTTATATTTTATATTGTAATTCTTTCTTACTTTGTAAATGTTCTCACTATAAATATGTTCTGTCGTTTTATCAAGAAAAATTAATGAGATCTCATCCGACTAATTTTACTAATAGATGTATAGGTTCACTCTGTTGTTTTCCTATATTTTCTCAATACAATGTGAAATTTAAAATTAATAGATAACGGTAATAAAGAATGATAAACAAAATATAACGGAGTGCCTACGACTTTTCAACGTCGCTAATAACCTTTGCAGTTAATGCAGATCGGTGTATGACTAGCACAATCCATCTTTGTTAATTGTTAAATATGTACATATGAAATGCAGTTTTCTATCTTATCGTCAACTATTACACAATGTGTATCATAAATACACCAGCTCATGAATATATTCAGTAGAATGTCAATTTTGGACGTACATACAATAAAAGTTTAAACAAATGAACATTACTTTACTTCACAGCACGTAAACAGAATTGGTTCATTAATTTCAATATGTAGAAATGGAAAATTTTACTATTTTAAGCCATAGGCGAATCTATTACTCCTTAAGAATACTTAATCAATTTTTTTATACATTTCTTAAATCACTTATTCGAGATCGTTTTCCTTTTGATAATTTAAACTAGCTGCTAACAAAATTAGTACTTAGGTTAAAATTATTACACAAGTACTACTGCTGCAATAAGAAATGTGATATATGTATATCTTTCAAAGTATACACAGTACAGTTAATGTTAACAAAACCTATTTCTTAAAATACTCTTTAATTTTCTTTACACCATTGATTGTCTTTCCAAGATCTCTCGGTCACAGTTTCGAATAATCGAGGTTCTACTGCAGTTGTTTCTAACGGTCGGTAACTCTATTGTTTAACCCTTAGCACTCGAGAGGCGCCTCTGGGCTGTCACTAAAAATTGCTGTATTATGTATTATTTAAAATATTGTGTACATTATTTGATATGTCAGTATCTAAGCAATTACTAAACATTTAAGTATTGTATGAGGTATTATATCAATTTCATATCTACAAACAAATCATAGAGAATGGAAATATTCTAAATCAGAAGAAACGTTTGATTTTCGAGTTAAAATAGCTCCGAGTGCAAAGGGTTACTGTGGAAATCCGCAATTTTTCAAAAACCGGGAATCGCGTGTTGAAGCACTTTTGGAAGCCACATCAGAGTTGTCGGATTAAGACTTGTGTCCCTACTCTACCTTCCCCTTCTACGACGTAATCTGGTATTGGCAGAGGGAGGGTAACTTGTTCCCCTCAATTCGTGCTCCTCCTCATCTGGCGACTTTGAGCCACAATGTGTACGTGTGACACTGTTGCTCCGTTCACGCTTGTCACCCGTCCGATGCTCGGGCTGAATCGAATGAACAGCTATGCTCATTCAACGCTGCACCGCGGCTTGCATTCAGCGACAACAAAAAATGCAGTCGGGATTTCAAAGGTGACTGATCTTCTCTGTCAATAAAAGTCCATCCATAGACAATAGTGTTAAGTCTTTTCCGACATAGCCTGTGCGCATCCAGTTATAAGAATACCGCAGGCGTTTACACGCTCGTTGGTTAAGCATCGAGCAGGCCGTCTCTTCCCGCAGATAAAAGGCAGCGTCGTGTCGGTTACACAGGCTGTTGTTGACTGCGAACAGATATAATGTATGAAAAATTGCGAAGAGCAGAACCGGCGATACTGCGTTTTTCCAGATAGCAGAAAATGGCCTTGATCGGCGGCCGCGTTTAGAGAGTCGTCGCGCAACGGGATAGAGCCAACTGTATGTATATCTCGCACTCAATATATTTCACTATTTTCAGCGGTCTGTCTGCGATTTAAGCAACCGATCCTATAAATCGTATCGACGATTTCTAAAATCGCGTGTGCCTCGTTTGACTCTCTAATGGACGCCCGTCGAGCATCCAGGTTTCCGTTTTTGTAAAATCCACACTGGAGCAACAACCAGCAACTTTTAGTTGACGTTGCATTGTGTCTTGGGAAAGTCCTTTTACCGAGTAAAAGAAGATGATCGCAACAACTAGCAACAAAAAGTCGCTCGGTGTTGCTTCAGTGTGGGCGTAGCTTAACGCAAAGCGAACGAAATAGATACGTATGTATACTCGAGAGAGAAGTGAGGGAAGAATTAAAAAATATTAAATACAAAATATCACAAATTTCTAATTATTGTGCTTTATTCTATGTCTAGATTTGGGCAGAAATGTTATTTTCTGTTAAAAAAAATTAGACAGGTCGGCAGATTCAAATTTGATTGTACTTATAGGTGGACCAAAATATTAAATACAAGATATCATTCACTTTATTAATATTTCAATTTTCCATTTTTTGGTGTCTATCTCTAGATGATATTTTTGTTTAAGCTAGACAGTTAAATTTCAATTTAATTCTACTTATACAGTATTATCTCGATTAATCCCGGATCCCGATTATAAACAACTATGCGTTTAAATATGATTATATTTTGAAGGGAAATAAATTTTCAGAAATAAAAAAATTATTTTTGAATGTAATGTACATTTTAATTATGTCCCTCTGGTCTCGATTATTCATCAGGCCTTAATTTGTTCGAGCTGTTTCTCTCCCGATCAAGCCGATTAATCGAGGTCCTACTGTATGTGTTATTAACCATATTCTGAAATAGTTCACAGAAACAAATATCGATAAATCTGGATGCACGTTATTTTTTTCCCCGAAGGGTTTGTCTCGAAATATTATTTTAAATACTTTCAAAAATCTTCGAAAGAGTGCTTCGAGTAGCAGAATGTTACCGGTGGTAAGAGTCGGCGAATTAGCAATTCCGTGTACGCCTCTACGTTTTTCTGTGACGCAATCGCTTTCCATGGATTGGGAAGATTTTTCTTTCGACACGATCGTTCCAGGGGATTTGTGTGTGGTGCAATCTTGACTGACGCGTCGTACTTTCCGAACGAATTCGTGGCACTTCGAAACCCGATGACGAAACAACACGCCGCGCCAGCAGCGTCTCGGCCATCACATCGGAACTTTCGACGAGGAGATTCGGTTCTTGCCACGGTCTTTCAGCCACGAATTCCAAAGCTATCCTTGACCTTCCGCTCTTATTTACTTTCCACTGCTGCCCGAGGAATTCCATTTTGCCCGGAAGAAAAAACCTATTCCGAAACAATAATATTGGGTCATCCCAAAAATTGAGTCGTCTTCTGACGAACAGCTTCCAATGTAAAATAATAGTAATTTATTCTCGTCTTTGATCGAGGATCGAAAGAATGATGGATTTATTAAATAGGTTACAATTAATTATCATATTCGATTCTGTGTTGGATTCAATTGTAAAAAATGTACGACTATATAATTGTTTAAAAAGTTGTAATGGGAACAAGTGAAGAAGGATTCTTTAAACTAAAACTTTTTATTTAGATAGAACTTGTGAAATATGAAAATAAAAATGGTTCTAACAGGTTCAGATATTTTGTTCATCAATATTACAGCTGTCGATCATTGAAACAAATACTCAATTACATTCAATAAATAGTATCTATTGTAACAATATGGGATATTTATCACAGTTACAATGACATTCTGAATATTTCTGTCGAGCTTTTTTTTAATTGCACAAAAGTTTGTAACAAGTACCTCACAATTGTTTAGATTTTTTAACGCCTATAGCAAAATGGATAATAATAAAAACGTGGTAAAAATCTGGCAAGGTGATGAAAGATGAATTATGCAGTCCACGTTAGTGAAAAACCATGTTGTCGGCGGATGGTTAGTCATTGATGTATCTATGGATCGTAGTTTTCAATGACGTCCTTCAATTTATCGAATAGCATTTTTATTCCATTTTCAAAAAATTGTTTAAACAGAAAGAGCTTCTATGGCAGGGTCATCCCGTTTAATTAACACTAAACGTACTAACAATTGCTAAAAGATACTGTTAAATGTTGTTTCGTAAAAATAACAGAATTGAATTTATTTATATTATTTTTACTGTAACAGATGCTTAAACAAGAAAATTAATTTCGCCAGTCATTGCTAAATAAAAAAATCGACCATTTAACCGCGTTATGTTAAGTAAGTGATTATTGTAAAATATTAAAATATTTTTATATAAACTTATTGTTAGATGTTCGTGTAAATCAATTTTAAAATTCACGTTTAAGTAGAAACGGCATGCAGTGAACAGACAGGCTAGCCTGTCACATCACGATGAATATACGATTTAAATTTTTATGTTGGGTATTCCCAAACGGATTATTCAATTATAAAAAGGTTAAATTGATATGGCAAATTAAATAGAAAAGAAAAACAATGGTATATTTATAAAAATAACGGCACAAAGTTTATATTATAATGAAATTAATTGGACTTAAAAACACATTCATTGCTGATTTCGAGTATTCGATATCGTCGAAGTTTTTATCAGTTCGAAAACGCTTGAATCGTCGGAACAACTGGTAATCAGTTGGCGAAAGGTCAGGGGAACATAGTGGATACTGTGCGAGTTTCTAATTGTAACTTCGAATTTGTATAGGTATAATTATATTTAATGAATTTTTTCAAATTGTTTGATGGAGTGCACTGTGGTAAAAAATTCAAAAAAACGTTTTTCTCAACGTTCCTCGAAAGTCTGACGAAAATTGAAGTTTCAACATGTCAAGTATTCAGTGAGCATATTAGTACTGTAAAACACTGATCGATTTACAAGCATTTAGAACAGTGCAACCCTATTCAGTCGGAGCTGTTTTAACTTGACAATGAACATTTCATCATGAATATGAATATAATACCTCACACAATATTTAAATGTTTACTAATTGATTAGATGCTGTATTCGATAATGTAAACAATATTTTAAAAAATGGTGCAATAATCTTGACTGGTGACTCTGAGTCGCCATTCGAGTGCTAAGGGTTAATTTGGTCTGGGGAGATTTTTAACGCATTTAAAACGCGCACATATTTATCTTTTCTATATTCAGATCGAATCAATAATTCACAATATCTTCTATGAAACGGTTAGAAAGCATCGAGCTGCATATTGAAAGCGTGGAGAGCTCGTTTACGATCACAGTGATACCGTATTCGCGTAAAAATCGGCGCGCGCTTTTCGCGCGTCACGGTGCCGCCGCTCCAAAGTTGTTTTTTCTTCGGCGTTTTTTTTTTGTCCATCGAGTGTCAAGTAGGTTCAAGAACACGCTCCTTGAGCGTAGCCGAGTTGCGTCACATTTCAATGATCGGTGGTGTGCGTGTGCGTACGTGCACCAGCCGTACACGCGTGCGCTCTCGCGCGGGTTACCGAATATTTTATGCGGGACATCGTATCTCGCCGAGGAAAGAAAAAGAGAAAACGAGATTCTCCCCCCGAGAAATGGAGAGAGAGAGAGTGGGGGGGGGGGGGGGTAGAGTGGAGAGAACGCGCGAAAGAGAGCGAAGAAGAGGAGAGCACAGGCTCGAAGCCGTTGAAGACGTTCCGCAAAGAGGAACGAAGATCAACAAGGATGACGACAAAGGGGGACAGAGATGAGGCAAAAGAAGAAGATGGCGACGAAGGGGGACGAGAAGGGGCACAAGAGGTCACTGCCTCGAATCGGGGATCAGGCCCAATCAGTTCGAGACAGATAAAACTCGTGTCGTAGTTCCTCGGCGAGAGCTTGCAGCCTCTCTGCAGCCGCTAGTGTGAAAGAAAATTTTTCTGACTTCTCGCTGTATCTTCCTGCAACCCAACAGATTAGCTTCGTGTGCCGCCGATTTGCCTCTAACGTTTCAGAGAAACGGTTTTACAATCGAACTCCTATGCAGCGATAATGCGACAGCGATTTTATGCATCTATCACGAAAATGAGTAGGTGTAATTTGAAACAATAAAAACATTAAAAGACTTTAAAAATACTGTTAGGTTATTTTCAACCTATTAAATATATCGACAATGGAAATTAATTTCTATTTTACTCCAGTTTTTGTTGCAATTCAGATAGAACATTTTTATTTTGCATAAAGATCTACTCATAATTGATGGCACACACTTTAAGTGACTTCACTTTTCCTGCTAGGCTACATGCAATGAAAATTTTGGAAAAATTATGTTTGATCTTACTTTTTTACTTGAACCTATATACATGCGAAAAATTTAATAAAACTCTTTAACTTCCCGATTTATAGGGAAGTTATTGTAATTTATATTGTTATAAATATATTTTTGCTAAATATTGACAAACGAGGACGCAGCTCTGATCGGGGAATCCATGAAATCTGTTGTCAAGCTCAACATTGTGAACAACTTTTTCCTATACGTAAAGGTGTTGGGAATGTTGTCCTTGACAACATATGTGAAGGTCATCCGAGCTGGATCCCCTTTTGTCAATATTTACCTTATTTTTTAATGCATACTATAATAAATTTATCTTTAAATTGATACTACAATAATTATATTTTTACTATAATAAAAATCTTGTTAGTTCTGTAATGTAACGCGTACTAATCACTTTTAGTGTGTTCCCAGTTTCAATCCCAAATTCAAGGTATTAACAAAATCGATTTTACAGCTACACAGTACACAAATATGTCGAAGATTTTACCAATGACTGAAACTAGAACTTCGAAACTAAAATGATTGCGGAATCTTATAAATCTAAAAGCAATTCCTTCGATTCTCCACATCGAGTACCATTTTACTTGAAGAACTATGATTGGCAACTAACCTAACGTCGCTGACGAGTCCACAAATACTCTAAATGCATTTAACGGATTTCTTAATGTAATATTTATTGCACTGTATATTGTATACATATGTATATATATATATGTATATATTTTATTCATATTCATCGACATACTATAACATATTTAGTTGTAGTCATAGTTTATTCATGTTCACACACATCGATATGCTATAACATATTTAGCTTGCATAAGTTGGTTTTATTTTTTAGCTTTACTTTTGTCTCCTACATTTTTATCTACAGCTTATTTTTTTAATATACATATCTATACTTATAAGAAAACTGTAAACATTAATTTCAAATTCGTTTGCCAGATCCATTCAGAAATTTAGTTATAAAGATTCTGACTGTTCGAAAAACTTTCCTAGCATCCACATAACGCAGTGCTGCCTGTCATTCGTGGTATAATGAGATGGAGCAGAAGAACTCGTTGTCTACTAGAATTACGTGTAAATGATACACGAACCTGATGAGCGTCTCTACGAGAATTCTGCACACTACGAGAAATGTCATTGGGACATGTGGATGGTATTTATTATTAAAGCACAGAGTTTATCAGACTGTGCGTACAAATTTGAAAAACTGATTACTTTTTTGAATTCGTCGAATTGGAATAGAAGTCAGAAATAAAAATATTCTTCTTTTCGAATCCTCTTTTCAAATAGACATTATTCACTGTTATTTTAACAAATCACCAAGTAGAATAAAAGAAGTATTCTACGAAATGTTATCGTTTCACAGAGACGAGTGCATAATCATTCTTAAAATAATTAAACACCTAATATATTATAAATACATAATACGAAATATAAATAACGTCTAGTTAAATTGCTTTGATTTAAAGCTAGAAGAGTTTTAAACAATTATAGTATTTCAGTTCATAGGGGCATTACTAAAACAAGGAAACTCTTAAATAGTTAAGCAACATTCAATGCATTTTTGATGGAAAGAACACAAATTGAGGGGAAAAAGTTACCTTCTCCCTCTGCCAGTACTGGATTAGTCACGTGACATTGTGACACATGTACGACAGAGACTTGTCACGTGACCGGCCCGTGAGAGAATAGCGTCGTAGAAGGGGAAGGTAGAGTGGGTTCTCGAATTGGTTCAAGGACACTCCCTGACACCATTATCCGGCTACAACCTTAAAGGATAACTTCCGCAACTTCACTAAGTGAACTTCAATATTGTTGGGCAAGCCGAGGGGAATTATTAAGAGCGGTTACGAAGAAACGCTAAAGGTGGAAAATGTTCGCAGAGAGTTCTGCTATTATCGTTTAGTGCATATGAAAGCACTGATTGCTGATGGCGCGAAATAAAATGAGAATAATTGACGAATAAAGAAAATCAATATTACCAACTGAAATAAAGTAACTATCTCTGACAAATAATTGACGAATGAAGAAGATAAATATTATAAACTAAAACAAGTATAATATATTCCATGCTTACGAACGTGTTAACTTCAACGTGCACTGTGACAGAAGTGTCTTCTTATCAGCAAGGTCGTTTTATCCAGAAGGTTTTATCCATTTATGGCACTGTCTATGGTCTGCAGAGGAAGTAGGTGAAAAAATTGTACGGTCCATTGAAGAAAGTTATAGGACCTGTAGAAACCGGATTAGACCTAGAAAGAGATTTTCAGGAAAGATTAGTTGGAGAGTCTAATGAGAATAGAGTGGTAAGGGTTGATCGAATGTATTATTACTTAGATTCCACGAATACTAAGATACTTTCTTATCAAAACGAATAGGTGGATTGTGAAACTATTCATAACACAAACGTCCTAATAAAAAGGTATGTAATGTGTACCCGACTGATACTACGATACTCTTATCTCTTCGAATCTCGTTTAAAGACGCACAGTCTCATCACTGTGGCTCGAATGTTAGCTCAAGTGTGCGAGAAGAAACAAAAACCTACGCAAACGCACAAATCGCTGGATCGGCCCATCTCACACATCCTGCATTTATGTGCACGAAAGCAGCTTTTATGATAGTTATAACATTCGTATTTAAAAAATAGCGAAATATTAACTTCAAACTTATTCATTTATCTTCAAAATATTAAGTTCAATACGATAAGTATCAATTCAATAGGGGATACAATATTATGCCATTCTTTTCATGATGGCTATCAAGTTTCAAGTTAATAGCGAATTTTGTAGTTTTAATATTATGTTGAAAAAAATGTATGTATAATATAAAATGGAGTGCATACAACACACAGTAGGAAAAACATTCTACTTGTCTATGTGATAAGATGTGTCCTACCTTGTTGTTGAACATATGTATGCAAATTTCGAATATCAATAAGTCATAAAAGAGTAGCAAGCGTTCAATGATTTTGTCATTCTCGAAAATTCAAAATCAAAATTCAGCGTCTTCGCGAAATTGTTGTACTTCCTTCAAAGGGGTAATTCCTAAAATAATTTAAAGTTAACTGTAACTAAATATTACAATATTTTCTAAGTATCTCAACATGTAATCCTCCACTTAGCACTAAACGAACAAATCATATGAATTTGGTTGGAAAATATTGTCACGTGCTTATAAAAATATATTTATTAGAACATCTATATTTCACTCCATAACTAACATGCAATTGCAATGGCCAATTTTTACCACGTTTTTATTAGCTCGCTTTCTTGTTTTTAACTCAAATGAATCAATTATTATTATTACGATTATTATTTTCTACTGATTCTACAAGAACATATATTCTTAACTATAATTTACTGACCGATAATCATGAATCCTTGAATTTTCATATTTCGAGTTTCTGCCAGATTTTCGGGGTCGCCACCCCACTGGGCGAGGGTCGAGATGGATAACACGAGGATTACTGATTTACGATTTCATAATGATTAGCGTAGGAACGAAGACGGCTAATTAGCCAATTTCCGAGAACGAACAGAGATACGCTCGTGGCGGTAGTCGTTCCGCGATATGTTTTGCATATTGTTCACCGATGGCAATTGTGCAAATACAGTTACGCGTCTTGACACTCGTAGCGTTTGCTCTTATCGGGGCGCGATCACGACCGTCACAAGGGATATAATTTATAATGGGCTGACAAACATCGACTCCTATCGCTAGAAAACCGTTCACGTGCTCGTTGACGCGAGCACAGTCAGCCCCATCCCGTTTTCGCTCGCCTCGCTTCAGAGACCCTTCCTGGGGATGCGATCGACGATCGGATATCCAAAGCAAATATTGAATAACCGTTCGCAAAGATGGCTCGTGGCTGACCACCCCTCAAAATTGAATGAAATCTATAGGGATGATTCGAGTACTTACGGAACTGTATCGCTTACGGAAGCCTGCTTGAAACGGTAAAATGATTGGAAAAATTGAATATCTATGCATTCTTTTCAACTCACTAACATTACTAAATAAAGAGACATTTTTATTCGGTTCTTGTCTGCTACCGTTAACGAAGACGATTCTTATTTCGCATCTACTCATTATAATAATTATGAAAAATATAAGCAGAAATAAGAAATAATGCCGTCAAATCGATCTGTAGGCACATTTTTCGGTAACTGATAAGTTTAATACATTATTTGCACACGCGTTTTGTTTGCTTTTTACAAGTAAACATTTCAGTTTGCAATGTATCTACTAACAAGGAGAGTGCACCAACGACGTCTCACCGATTTAGTTGAGACTCTGTATGCTTATAGATCTCGATCTCCCATTTACGAATATATACCATTATAGACGCTAACACTCAATAGTTGTCGAGATATTCATAAACAAAGTTCTTACATTACTGCTTAAATCTGCTGTTGTAGAGTAGGTATACTTCCACCCGGTGGGCTAGGGTTCGATTCTCGTTTGGTGAAAATTTTTTTTTCATATTTATTTATATTATTTATTCAACAACAAGTTAAAGAACAAACGTATTAATAAATTATAAATAAATTAGCCGAAATTAATGAAATAGAAAGTATCCCCTCGTGTCTGAAAACAGAAAAAATAAAGTAAATATGGGAACAGAAAATATGGTATACGATAAATTTAATAATATTGCACTTACATATTTTTAATTACAACAGTGGTACGTGTCGTAAAAGCATACGTAAGAACTTTGTTTATGAATATCTCGACAACTATTGAGTGTTAGCGTCTATAATGGTATATATACGTAAATGGGAGATCGAGATCTATAAGTATACAGAGTCTCAACTAAATCGGTGAGACGTCGTTGGTGCACTCTCCTTGTAAGTAAAAGTTAAGTAAACAGCAGATATTTTAGGTTCAAATATGTCAACGTGTTAATGTAAAAATTGTTTAATCTTCGATCACTAAACATAATTTATAATTTATATAAGACAATGCTGCGAAAACTTAAAGATAAACGATTTGAAATTATAATCGCTCTAAATAAAATAAATATCCCGATAGTATTTTCCGCATTGTTCTACGCTGATAATATTTCGCGACCATTGTATTGTGGCGGTGCTCGGCACTTTAAAAGTTAGTTTTCCAATGTCCATAACAGAAGTTTACAAGGTCATTAGTAAGCCGATATTGGCCCCCTACATCGTTGTTAGATTAACGGCTGTGTTCGAAGGTTAATTCGTACGTCGAATCCTCATCACGATTAGATGCGCGATTTATTAATATTACAGTTAAGTATTATTACGAAACTGATCGGTGGCAATCAATGTTATTTTTATCGCGGACAGCTGGCGTGAATTTTTTTTCCATATGCTCACATATACGATCGGAATCGTAATGCATAATGATGTCGCTATAATGTGGTATACACGTGATATAATGTGATCTGGCAATACTCTTTGTTTATATTTTCCATTCATTTCATATTTTTTCATTACGCATGGAGTGTATTCGTTCACATTTTTAGAGGCAACTGTACGAACTTCATTACCGATAAATAATAATAAAAATAAAATTGATACTATCGGAGATATTGTACAGCACAATGAAATCGCTCCAAGTAGATACATAAACAAACAGAATAGTGGTCATACAAAACAAATACAACCCAGTATTCCTCGTTTGCAGTTCACGAGATTAATTAATAATTAATTATTTAATTTCTATCGGTTAATCACTCGAATAGAGTAATGAGCAATAATTAAATGTTTGTTTGAGCTGTAGGTTAACCCTTGGACAGCGGAGTCTGGATCCCTTCGTCCCTTCATCTAGCGACTCTGCTTGAGACTGTCGGTGGAATTTTGATGTAACGTTGGTTCCGCGTTAATTATCTCGTCGACAAATGTTGCCCGCTCACAAATTAGCTTCCGGTAACAAACATCTGTCGGCATCATGAGCTTTGCCATCTCTATATTGGTAACGAATTTATCGTTATTGAAAAGAAGGTCGGTCCCGATCATTTTTCTACGCTCTCGTTTACGTTATCGAATTCCCCGTAATTTCTACGGAGACGCCACCGTGGCATTGTTCGCTTCGAATAAACTAAATGGAGCAATTCAGACAACCGTAAATCACGAGCAATTGTTAGTATGATTTATGGCATGATAACAAAGTGATACTACACTCCGATGATGCTTGTTTTTAATCGACTATGTTACTAGTTTGTCATACAACATACTGAGCCCAGTACTATTTCCGTCGCATTCTGTTTTGAAAGCGAAATATAGGCTGATATTATTATAGCTGATATAGGTCATTCTTAATTTAGTCTTATATTAAAAGTAGTGTTGTGAAAATAGTATAATGGAGTGTGGACGATTCACCGGTGTATAAATACTTCCCCGTTCACTACATTCGTACGATTATAAAGATGCTGCGATTCGCGCAAAATAATGATCAGTACATCACGAATTAAGAATTTTTTTATAAATATTTCAGAAATACCGAGTCATTTTTAGTAAGATATTTCGAACTGCATAATTAGATGCAACATTGCATACTAAAAGTTTGAAAAAAACCTGTCGACATACATACATAATACATGTGATTAACAATCGAAAATTGAAGGGTACAACGAAATCATACGCTAAAGAAATCGTGTAAAAAAGACTTGAATGAAGATGGCCAAAGAGCAAAGTTCGCCCGAGAAAGAAGTACAAGACAAGTCAGAGATAAATGAACCGAAGCTGCCAGCATTATTGTGAAGCGTTTCAATGAAGATGTACTTGCAGAAACCTGTCGGCAAGAGTTCAGAGAAACAAGATTTAACGATTGAGCAATTTGAAGCTGCTGCTCATCTATCAGTAAAGCGTGTTTGCAAATCACCAAAAATTAGGCAACGAGTATCTTCTTTTTGGAATACGTAATTTTGTCTAATCGGAGTATTTATAACTCCAACAGTTACGTTAGCACATGGACAACACATTGTGATTTTTTGCGAGTTTAACCGTTAATTGATCCGTGAAACTGTTTTGTTTATTTCAGTGAACATTTGTCGATTTTAAGGAAAATTTGCGTTCGTTAATGTATTAATGAGGAACGATACCGAATTTATCCAAAGAATTTTTCTTACTCCTTAGTAAACTTAACAGAATCTGCACGGCAATAAGATAGAATGACTGTATAAGACGTTGGAGGTGTAATTTTATTATCAATAAGATTGTAAATATAATGCAACATTTGATTGATTTTAATGTGATATCATCGAACATCGAGTGTCGATAAATTACAATTCGAAAATAATATTTATCTTCCTGAGAATCGCAGTTACTACAAGATTGTATTGCCTAGCAATAGATAACGTAAGAGAGGCTACAGTTTTTGATAAAATTTATTACCGGAAACAGAAAGAATAATATATATGAAATTACACAAATGCTTAGTGGGAAACAACTCGTATTCGTAGTTCACGGAAGCAAACAGTAAGATTAATCTGCAATGAGTGACACCATGAATGAGAATTCGAAAAGAATTGTTTCCATGTCTGAGAAATGAGACTGCATATAAATGAGACCTGTATATAAATAATACAAATAGAAATCTGAAGAAACGTTAATCAAATTTTTAATTAGTTACGTATCGTCAGGTTCAAAGGTGGAACAACGAAATATTATCAATGTGTACATTTATTCTTACAAATTCGACAAGCACGAACTCTTTCGTTGCATCAGTTAATTGTCTGATTATTTTTCAAAGAACTCGATCAAAATATTTACTATTAAATCATGTTCTTATTACTAGAGATTTCAGAAACGATATAGTTCTATTTAATACAATAGAGAAGTTAAGATTTTCAAATTTCTTGTATCTCACTGCTGATCGAATTCGGTACACTCGACGTATGAGCCAAAAATTAATTTTTTAATCTTCGTATCAGTCGATTGTTATCGACGCGTCACGGAATATTAGTCAATCGGATGCAATGAAGTTCGTAAATCACGAAAATGAATTGTATTTACCTAACGCTTCTATTGCGTTCGATGCCCGCTGTCGAAGAGGAATCGGCTGACGCGTCTGATCATGACCAACCAATTCTACTTCCCTTGCACGCTGAATCACTCGTCAACTAATTTTCAACCTCGATTTTCTCGAGAACGGAATGTCGACCGAAAAAATGTTGTACGTTTATTTTCGTATATTTTTGCACGTAGAATCACCTCGTGCCCCTAAATGCCACCTGTTTCGAGACACTCTCTATTAAACCGTCAATAATTTCACGAATTTAACTCTAGCTGAGAAGTACACGAGCGAGGGGAATAGGAATTAAGGAAAATTTAAAATGATCTTACAAACCTACTATAGTGGTTAAGGGTTAATGAAGGCCCGATGAATAACTCGTAAACACTACACGTGCGTATGCATACATGCTCACATCCATACGACACACGACGAAGACGCTACTTAAAGAGATGAAGAACTCGATGAATCGCGACGCCACGTTTGGCGAACCCTGTATTTACATTGAAATTATTTACGTGTCTATTAATAAATAAATGCCCGAGGGGTGGCGAGGGGATTCTATAATTGGTTCTCGGATCTACGATCACCATCTCGAGCGACGGGGACACGTCTCTAGGTGCCAAGAGTCTCTCGGACTGTTTGTCAAGACTGTACCATCGTGTTTCTTGTGCGTAGTAAACGAAGTAAGTGCTGCTAGCATGGCACAGAGAGTGGACCAATCGTCGCGCGCGACGAAAGGGGCACGACTGGCTCTCGAATCGCGTCGCAATTCCACCGACTCCGTCGTTCGTTGTTCGTCGTACGTCGTACGTCGTTCCTAATACCAGTGTGGATGTGTGTAAGTATGTTTCGCGTGTGCGACCGCATGCGCACGCATATACGTGTACCCGTACGCAACACTGTCCGAGACGTTTCTGCGTTCCGCGTGTGTATGTACGCGTGCGTGTCGCGCACATAATTATACGCTACTCTCGTCACCAATCGCGCTCACCAGCTTGGGGTCAAAGTCAACCCGCACAGGCGGCGGCAGTGGCAGCGCGGCGGCTAGAGATCGCTCGAACACTATGTATAGTGCCTCCGAAAATATCGGCACGATCAATTTCCGATTTCTGAAAGCCATCGATTTTTAATTCTCAGAAATCGAATGGTAAATCTGAGGCGCCACTGAAAGTTGCTGTACTGTTATTCAAAATACTCTTAGCACTATTAACCCTTAGCAATCTAATGCGGCTCTGAGGCGCCATTAAAAATTGCTGTACCATTATTCAGAATATTGATTTCTGAAAGCCATTGATTTTTAATCCTCAGAACTCGAATGGTAAATCTGAGGCGCCACTGAAAGTTGCTGTACTGCTATTCAAAATATTCTTAGCACTATTAACCCTTAGTACTCTAATGCGGCTCTGAGGCGCCACTAAAAATTGCTGTACCATTATTCAGAATATTGATTTCTGAAAGCCATCGATTTTTAACTCTTAAAATTCGAATGGTAACTCTGAGGCGCCATTGAAAGTTGCTGTACTGTTATTCAAAATATTCTTAGCACTATTAACCCTTAGCACTCTAATGCGGCTCTGAGGCGCCACTAAACATTGCTGTACCATTATTCAGAATATTGATTTCTGAAAGCCATCGATTTTTAACTCTTAAAATTCGAATGGTAACTCTGAGGCGCCATTGAAAGTTGCTGTACTGTTATTCAAAATATTCTTAGCACTATTAACCCTTAGCAATCTAATGCGGCTCTGAGGCGCCACTAAACATTGCTATACCATTATTCAGAATATTGATTTCTGAAAGCCATCGATTTTTAACTCTTAAAATTCGAATGGTAACTCTGAGGCGCCATTGAAAGTTGCTGTACTGTTATTCAAAATATTCTTAGCACTATTAACCCTTAGCAATCTAATGCGGCTCTGAGGCGCCATTAAAAATTGCTGTACCATTATTCAGAATATTGATTTCTGAAAGCCATTGATTTTTAATCCTCAGAACTCGAATGGTAAATCTGAGGCGCCACTGAAAGTTGCTGTACTGCTATTCAAAATATTCTTAGCACTATTAACCCTTAGTACTCTAATGCGGCTCTGAGGCGCCACTAAAAATTGCTGTACCATTATTCAGAATATTGATTTCTGAAAGCCATCGATTTTTAACTCTTAAAATTCGAATGGTAACTCTGAGGCGCCATTGAAAGTTGCTGTACTGTTATTCAAAATATTCTTAGCACTATTAACCCTTAGCACTCTAATGCGGCTCTGAGGCGCCACTAAACATTGCTGTACCATTATTCAGAATATTGATTTCTGAAAGCCATCGATTTTTAACTCTTAAAATTCGAATGGTAACTCTGAGGCGCCATTGAAAGTTGCTGTACTGTTATTCAAAATATTCTTAGCACTATTAACCCTTAGCAATCTAATGCGGCTCTGAGGCGCCACTAAACATTGCTATACCATTATTCAGAATATTGATTTCTGAAAGCCATCGATTTTTAACTCTTAAAATTCGAATGGTAACTCTGAGGCGCCATTGAAAGTTGCTGTACTGTTATTCAAAATATTCTTAGCACTATTAACCCTTAGCAATCTAATGCGGCTCTGAGGCGCCACTAAACATTACTGTACCATTATTCAGAATATTGATTTCTGAAAGCCATCGATTTTTAACTCTTAAAATTCGAATGGTAACTCTGAGGCGCCACTGAAAGTTGCTGTACTGTTATTCAAAATACTCTTAGCACTATTAACCCTTAGCAATCTAATGCGGCTCTGAGGCGCCACTAAAAATTGCTGTACCATTATTCAGAATATTGATTTCTGAAAGCCTTTTTTTAACCCTTAGAACTCGAATGGTAACTCTGAGGCGCCACTAAAAGTTGCTCTACCATTATTCAAAGTATTGTTTAGATTATTAAATGTATCGGTATCTAATTAATTAGTAAACGTTTTAGGTATTGTATGACGTATTTATACCAATTTTAAAAATCATAGGGAATAGAAATATTCTAAATTGAAAGATATGTTTAATTTTCGAGTTAAAATAGCTTGGTGTGCAAAGGGTTAAATATGTCGGTATCTAATCGATTACTAAACATTTTTTAAAACTTACTGTGTTTGTATATGATTCTTTACGCTGTTCTATTAAAGATCGCCGGATGCTTCTTTCTCTTGCACAGCGGTGTATGCGTCGAAGTTACACAGACCGATTTTAGTGGAACTTATTTCGTAGGTGATTTTTAGAAAAGTATTAGACGCATATTTTTTTTCAAAATTAGCCCTCGAAGATGGGGCTCGAAATTATGAAGATAGTCAAATTTTTTAATTTGTAAAGGAAAAAGTTACTTCGAATGACTTCAGGAATCACCCCTACGAAATACAACATTTTTGGGACACGTTGTTGACGAAATATTACTGCAAAACTATTGAAATTAACTGTGATTTTCCACTTCGTTCTCCACGCATTTATGCGATCGAGTTCGTCAACTGATGTTGCAGTGATCTGTGTCGGATTCGGCATAGTTAACCAAACTGAGATGCTCCAATTAATTGCAACGTTGTCCACCACCGGTGACCTCTGCATTACCGAGGAAAGTGACGGTACCGGTCGCCAGTGACCGGCACATCAATCAACATGCTAATTAGTATATAACCAAGGCCAACGGAATACTGAATTGAATGCTGCTTGCAAGGGCAAGGTACATCGAGCGAACGCCGCTATTAAACGCAACATATCCGTCGCAGTGACAACTGAATAGTGAGACAGAAAGTTCATTTACAGTTTTCAACTAAAGTCAATCGCTTATGCATTGACGTAAATCATTATCCAAAATTATAAAATGTCGAAGATTTTATCTCAAATATGGCGGAATCTTTGATGAAGAAAATGTACATTTTTCCGAGTTTCAAGTGAAATGGTTTATAAAAATCACCTTTCGCGTAAACAAATTTAGCCTACTAATTTGCGTTCGGTTAGTGCGCGAGAACCAGTTTCATTTTACGAGACACGCGGCTTTGAATACGGAACGTGTCGAAACTGTGTCGCTTCGTCAGGATTTCGTAACAAAAACACGCGTGAAAAATACTGAAGAAAGTGACCGCGAGCGATCGATCGTATTAAAATTAAAATTTGATTCACATCCGTTTTCACTGCTCCCGGTTTAACGACTCCGATTCGCTCGGGGTTCGGAGCGTGTGAATCAAAGTTCGCCCCAAGATGACCGTCATTTGAATAGATTAAACAAGACTGTTCGACGAGAATGTTATTGCGATCAATGTTCTTCGCTAATTCCGTTTTATAAAATGTTCGAATAGTTCCTTGATTTCTGAAGTCATTTAAAGTAACTTTTTCCTTTGCGTACGCACCCAATTTTGTACAATGAAACAAACTATCGAGCAGGCCGCAACGAATACATTTACAATTTTTATTGTATTTCTGAGATTATAAAACTATTAATAAATATTACATCAATGTTTGTTTGTTGTCGTTCAGTTTGTGCGTGGTTGTGTATGAACAAATTTCAATATTCTGAAAGGTTTCAAGTCGAATGATTTATTTCCATATTTAGGATCTTAATGCACAAAAAGTTTATTTTTAATAGCTACAAAACGCAACTCATCGACGATCATCAACTCATGCACGGTAGTTAAAATGTAATAAACTATTGCAGATATTGTTTCTTACATCAACAACAGTACTGGAATACAAACAAATGTAATACGCATTTTGAGAAAGAATAAGACAGTTTACTGGCAAAGTTGTCGCATGTTATTTATAGTTTTAATAAAGAATGTAATTAAGCTTAAGTATATTAATTTTCTGCTTTCTTTTCTGTTGCAGGTAAGTTCGATGTTCCTCGACTTCCTTCCAAGGGTATATTGCTCATGATAATTAATTAGCAGAATTTCTGTTATTCCACTGAAGTGAGCTCTGGTGAGTTACATAAGAATGGGAAGAAATATCGACGCCGAGAGGTCATGAAGACAATGACTTTTCATTGCATTTATGGACATTGTTATTCTAGCTTGTAGTTCAAATGCGTCGTTATTTTAGCGCCTTTTCACTTATAGCGAGCACAGTGAAATTAGTGCATATTGAAATAATTATCTTGTCTCGTTAAAATTATGATTAAATATTATTATAGACAAGAATCATATACTTTTATACATTATACAGTTTACATTGAATGTACTATATGATCTGGACGATAGTGAGACTCGCGTTACACTCATTAGAGTAATTTTAATAATGACAGTGTGACGAATGTATTGATAAAAGTTTCACCAAAAAAAAATCGTTAAAAACAAACAAGTTTTATGAAACTTCAGAGATTTATTATCAATACATGAGATTATGAATGGGTTTTTTTTACCATTGTACATCATTATTTTCTTTCATAGAATGACAAGAGTAATATAACTATAGTATAATAAGAAAATACGCCATTAAAAGAAATAATGCATAATTGCACTTATAGAAGAAATGTGATCCTACGAATGTAGTACTCTTATTCATATTTCTCCATTGACATTTTTTGTAATTGCACTGGTAACGGAGTAATTCCCTGAAACAATTAAGTGAACCACCCTACATATTATTTACAAAATGGCTAATTGGGTAGATGCATTCGTGTTATCTTTATGAAATAATGTAAAATAGCTGCTAAAGAAACCATAGAAACCTCACCTCAAAATTTTCCGATCTCTCCCAGTGATCTAATTAGAGACCTTAAGTTAAGAATTCAAAATAGCTGCAATCAAAAATGGACTAGCTCCCCCTCTGCCAATCTATTCGAAATAAGAAAAGATATCTATAATAATAACTCTACTAACATGATCCACAGAAAAGACCAAGTAATCACTACGCGACTTAGAATTGGCCACTCAAATATTGCACACCTCTATAAAATCACGAATAAACCCTCCAACTATCTGTCCCTCATGTAACATACCATTATCTATCGAATGTATCATTATCGAGTGCCCAGCCCTTTAAGCACTATGACAACCACACAACATTCCAACCAATATGAGTGAATGTGTCAGCGATCAAAAGACTATTGCACTCGTTCTTACCTTCCTCAAAAAAGTAGACCTATATCACAAAATATAAGTATCTCCACACTCATGCATATACTAACCTTTGACTATTATTGCGCTACTAAAACGTTGTATTTATAATTGTATACCAAAAGTGGTCGCTAACGACCTCGATGTTTTTTTTTATTAAGCTATAAAACTCTACATTGGATTATTAGCAGCATGCACAGCCATGTGCATTACAGAAATTACTTATAAACTAAGACAGATTCAACACAATGAACATTTTTAAATACAACACCAACATTAAAGATATAAACAGTGAGATTTCAGAAATGCATGTATATAAAATAGGGGCAAAAGAGAGGGTCCTCACAAAAAGGAATCTATTGTATAGGGTGGAAAATAACCCTTGTTGCAAAGTTTGCGAATCAGAGCATCTTTATTATTATCATAAATCGGACATTGCCTTAACACATGATTAGACCCCGATGTTAATGCGACTGTTGCGACGGCAACACCAAAGGTCGACCGTACCGGACCGTTCCTCCATAAGACAAAGGACATACCTGAAAGGGATGTTTTAAGACGTTAACCGTAAAAAACACGTGCGACTCAGACGGACGAGACGGACTCTCCGAAATACTTATACATCGCGAACCATTTCAGTCTAAGATAGTTTAATAAAGTGTATATAGTCAACAGTGTTGCACTTATTAACTACCCAAGGTGCTCAATACTACTCAATTACGTATTGAGAGAAGGCAACGGTGTCAGTTTACCTTTACCTTCGTATAAATAAATAATATAAAGAAAAAACTAGTGTTAAAAAGACGTTTTGAGACGGGGTAGGTACGTCATGACGCATCGGGCGTTTCGCGGGCTTTTCCGCGTTTCGAATCGGTTCGCGCCGCTGCGATCGTAGGTTTCCGTGGCGGTTCGGCCGGTCTCGTGTCGCCACGGTTCTGGTGGTCTCGTTATCCAACAAGTGTCGGTAGCGCGGGTAGAAAGTGGCGGCTGTGCGCGCGAGCATATCGCGGCGCTCTAAACTTAGCTACGCTCATATAAGCGACGCACCGTGTGGTCGCCAGCTTGCGTAATCGCTCTGTACTTTTTAACGGCGCTCCGATGCAGATGTAGATAGGCGGGGTCCGATCGCTCGTCACGATAGCTGCCTTCGAAACTGTTATGTAAAGATAATGCTCGCAGAAACAGAAACAAAAATTTTGCTCACACGGACGGAAACCGGGTGTGCACAGCGATCTTCGGATGACACGTGTAAGCTGCATGCTATAGCCACCCGACGAAGAAACAGCGTGTTCGAAATTCACTTTGACCCTTAATTGTTTCATTTAACCCTTCACTGTATATCATTTTAACCCTTATGCACGGTGAATCAAAATAATATTGGCAAGCTTTCTAAGGGAAATACGACTCGATGATATTTTCAGAATATTTATAATTCACACAGATCTACAAAATTTAACTCTTAAATTTTCAATATAGAAAGAGTGTAAACAACTGTTAGCATTTTCTCTGTCATTCTGACAAATTGCGATTACTGTCGAACTTTCTTTCACGTAGTAAACTAATTGCTCTAACTAATCAAAATACCCAACTCGTATGATTAAATGTTAAAAAGTGTGTCAATATTACTTTGATTCGCCATAAATATTATAAATTTATTTCCTAGTTTCAACGTTTCTCTTGAATAATTCGTCGATTTAGATAATTGAAAGTTTCAACGCGTATTATCGTGCCTGAAATTATCTAAATCGACATATAATTATCAATGAAAATAAATGTCTCTAGGAATTTTGTTATTTGTCGATGATAGCGTTCACAACCTTTTTTTACATTCATTGGATCTGAGTATCCGAGTATTGACATAAGGGTTAAGCAGATTGTATACAGGATAAGAAAAGTTTTTCCTAAAGTGATAATAGAAAGAATTGATCTCCACCATAAATCCGCCCTATTCTACCTATTAATTTTCAAATAAACATCATTTTCACGCCTGTAGTATTTTAAGAGATAATAGTCTGCCGAGACTTAAACGCGGACAAGCAGTTCGTGTACATAGTAATTACCGACGAAGGCTATGTACATTATGCACATACTAATTAATCACGCATATCGTGAAGAATTAGATTATACGATAATGCGCCGAGTTCTTCAGAAACGAGAATGCGTCGAATGGTTTAATTTATTATTCTAATACTTTTTTCTAATCCTTAGGCCAACAACCTTGCCTCAAATCGTTTCGAATCTCCATTCTTTGAATAATTTTACATCTTAATTTTACGTCATGAACATATATGCGTGGAAAATTCTCGATGGAATCGAAGGTACGAGTACTTGAGGTTCGCGGAACGCAATAGAAAACGTAGACTGTATCTATGCCCGTGCAACTTGTCCGTTGACGCTTCACGTCTCCCACTACTAGTGCACCGGTTTCCCCACTATCTACTATTTCATATTGCCCCTATACGATTTCATCTTTTCTTTTTTTTTTTAGTTTAAAGACGTGTGGAAAAATACTCCTTGACGACAGTCAGGGCCCCAGTTTATGCGTTGAGTTAATATATATAAACAGGTTGAAAATAATGTAAGAAGTATTAGCTGACCCGACAGACTTTTTTTTTTATTATTAAGCTATGAAACCCCACATGGGTCCTGTCTAAATTTCTATAAATTTGTCTGTGATCTATTTATGTATTTGTGAAAACATCGATAATGTCAATTCAATAATACAAATTTTTGTTGTATTGAAATATGATTCAAAAAGCACTTTTAGTTTTTCCCAAATGTTCCATTTTTCCGGTCAACTTTTCCAATTTTTCTTTCCTTAAAACCTTATTCGAACTATTACGATCATTAAAAAAAGAAAATTAGCCAAATCGGTCCAGCCGTTCTCACGCAATGCGTTTACCAACGAACAGCATTTCATTTTTATTTATATTGATGTTTAAATTCTTCATATATTTTCACCGCTTTAAATCACGCCTACTCATTTGCGTCGGTAATGCATAAAATCGCACACGCGCCGGGAAAAATGTTTTTCCAGCGGTTCTGCGCGGAGACATTGCTTGAGAGCGTTCCAAGTGCGCTCGGCCTTTTAATAGTGGCTGATAAATACGGATCCGTATTGCGCCTCAACGGCGGAGTTACACGGATAACCTATGATCCGTGAGTGGTATAGTGATTCTCCTGCTCGGAGTGCAGATCTTGCATGCGTAATTGCGAATTATCGCTTGATCGGCTTGCGCAATGCTTATAACTCTCGCGGCCCCAGAATTCAGAAAATTGGTCACGGAACGGAACGCAACGGCGCGAGGCGGCGCGGGTGCTGCGCTCGGCGGATCGCTCGAGGGTCGTTGCATTCGCCAACGAGAGACATCGTCAATTGAAACTATGTGGGATTGTGGAGCACGCGACACCACTAATTACGCGCGAAGTTGCTTGAACTTGTTAAACGACGGAAGACGAAGTTGTTTGCGGTTTGCTGCGCGGTGACATGTTGCGCATACCTAGATCATTGAAAATTCTTCCGCCTGATTCGATCGTAATATTTTGTACCCGCATTATAGGATCAATCAGTTCAAATCGTTTTCATTCATCTTTAATTGAGGACATGCGTACAATAAGGGCGCGAGTGCAAGGAATTGATTGTGGGAGAACGGCGCTCGGTCTCGGAAACGTTTGAGAACGTTCGGAATCGAATTTGAATACTGGACCATACAATTTGGATTTTTTTTTTTTTGGGAAATTGAAACACTTAGTTCACTACGTGGAAAATATTTTTACAAAATTGTAATTGGTCAGAGTTATATAGAAAAAAGTTGTTGTTTGCAATTTTCTTATGTGGATCTATGCTGCAAATTTAAAAAATACTTTTTGCAATTCGATCATTGAGTTGAATTACTCTAAAAAAAGTCTGTATCGATTAAATGTTGAAAGTATGACGAGATGGATGAGAAGTATGAATAATGTTTCAGTAAATAATGCATTAATGAATAACTAGGCAAATTATATTGTTCACGAGTTTGTAAACTTCTTTTTCTCTACATTGATGAACTTTAATGGACTATGCAAAGAGACCTCGGGAAAAATATATGGAAAATTCTTTAATGACGGTGGAAAAATGTACAATCTAGTTATTAAGGCAATGGCCATGAAACGCGAGGACACAATTTCGAGTGCTAGTTAGAAGCTTTTCCCGGTTTGAAATTCGAAATCGCGCGACTTGAAAATAATCGTTTGCCTTTGAAACGCGAGTGCTGTATCCCGTAAAATTGTAAACAAAAACGTGGGGCAATCGTTCGAGTTGTTTGCTTTTGTACATGTATTTTTTTTTCGGTTGTTTTAAATATATAGGAATTTCGATGTAACCAGGTTTGAAAATAACCGTACTCCGTATACGGCGGAGCGAGCGTAATTTATTTCGTAACGAGAGACTCGAGTATACTTGTACGCGCGTAATAATATTACCGATCAATGAATGGACGTTAACGTAATTCCTTTCGATAAACAAAGTCGTAGTGTTTCGGTCACATCCCCGGCTATTTTAACGTTTACATCAATACGTCGGCGCTCTTAATTGCATTAACTCGTAGCCAGACGGATACCTATCTAACGGTATGTGCTGAGGGTGCCAGAGACCTCTGTTATCCAAATTAGTATGAATATATGAACGCGTACGATTTTCTGATAACAGAATATTTTTTACACACAGTTTCTCGGGATAAAAAATCGTTGAATACTATCGGCGCTACGGTTCGATCGTTAAATACACAAAAAATAATAAATTAACTAAGCAATTTTGCTAATTTTATATAATCGACGTTTCGGTCACAATTTGGACCATTTTCAAGATTAATAAATTGCGTCTGTAAGAAAAATGAAAAATTTTAACTTGATAAAATATAATTTTCGATGAGACTTTGAGTCTCATACTTTCATCAAACTAAATCACAGCTAAGCAAGTGAGTTGAAAAATTGTGGAAAAATTGTTCTCCTTCATATTTAAACATTTAATAGTTACAACTTTTGAAAATTATATTTTATCAAGTTAAAAATTTTCATTTTTCTTACAGACGCAATTTATTAATCTTGAAAATGGTCCAAATTGTGACCGAAACGTCGATTATATAAAATTAGCAAAATTGTTTAGTTAATTTATTACTTTTTGTGTATTTAACGATCGAACCGTAGCGCCGATAGCATTCAACGATTTTTTATTAACAATATTACGATTGATATAAATAAGTTTAGTTTCTCGGGATATTACAACCCCAACAAGTGCGGATTTATGTTTCTAAAAAATGATAAAAATTCAGTTTCAAATAAGTTCATGTTAAAAACTAATACTGATAGAGTGTCCCCACTCTACCTTCTCCTTCTACGATCTAGACCTTCCCCAAGCATGCTGTTCCCCCACGCTTCCGCCGTGGCCCGGTCACGAGACTAATTCGGTAGTGGCAGAGAGACAAAAAGAGAGAGAGAGAGAGAGAGACTAATTCTTTCCCCTCGATTCGAATAAATTCCCCTGATCAGGCAACTTAGCAGAGAACAATCAAGTTTTACTTCATCCTAAATAATCCTCTAGTTTTCGAAAAATGTAGCTTTATTGAAATCAATGTTTTTATTCAAAACAATTTTCATTGTGTACATCCACCAACAACACATAAATGTAGACACGCAATAAATATCGAATTTATCTTTCCTGTAGTAAATTTTGTAAGGACAAAGCAGTTCTAATCACTAAGAACCAATCCTAGTCAGCTTATAGCTGTTTCTTGATCGCGATTACGGTTATTAAATCGCGGATCAATTAATTTGATCCCCAAACATCGTGTTGGTTTCACGCTGTTAATCGTCGCGTGCGCGGTTATCGTGATCGTGAAACAGGCATCGTCATCCGCATACAATCTCGAGGACTTCGTTTTTATCCTCGGCATTCAGCGTGCACGGATAACGGAAACGGATACCCATCGCGTTCCTCTGATCAGAGAAAAACGATCCACCCTTTCATGTCTCGAATCCGTCTAACCTTTGTTATTTTTCCAAATGGAAAATTAATATTCTGGATCAGATGAAGTATTCGAATTCTGGAATTACAACAGCTACGACTGCAAACGGATACACAGGTACTTTAGTAAGTGTTATCTTCTTTCTTTATTCTTAATGTTATTGTTTAAAGAATTCAAAGAATTTGAGTAAGAATTGTGAACACGCTCTTGTCGCTGCGACGAAACTACAAGACAGTCTCTATTAAGCTAACGAAACGTGTGTGATCAGTTTTCGGTGTGAAATAGTTAATGAGCCTCGTTAT
This sequence comes from Lasioglossum morio, assembly GCA_916610235.2. Classification (NCBI taxonomy): domain Eukaryota; kingdom Metazoa; phylum Arthropoda; class Insecta; order Hymenoptera; family Halictidae; genus Lasioglossum; species Lasioglossum morio. The sequence continues at coordinate 11,328,663 of OU744330.1, read as the reverse complement.
TAGTTAAATAGTGTAATCAGCTGACATCAGTTTGATTAAGAATTTATTACATAAAGATTATGTAGTTGTATATTACAAAGATATTAGGAAAAAGCAGTTGTGTGATTTACAATTATCGTGAGAACTAGTGGTAATTATGGTAACAAGCAGCCAGGACGTAACAACTTCACGAGAAGGACAATTTTTATTTATTTTGTTGTACAATGTGTCCCATAAGTGTTGTGCTTCCTTGAAGTATTTTAAAAATGAAGATATAGCCCAAAGTGTTCCCTTTACGGACCTGTTATTAAAAAAGTGGACACTTTAAAATTGACGAAATTAAAATTATTTAAAGTGAACGCTACACCGCGACATACAGCCTCGGACGGCTGCACACAGTGGGCTGGATCGCGAAATTTGGTGACATTTTACTATAACTCTTGAACCATAAATTTTCACTATAATACATTAAAAAATGATTCCTAATAATCGTATTGATTGTCTCTCTCTACTTGAGCAAATCAATTTTTATGTACCTGAACGTGTATTGAGAACTAGAGCTGGATTTCAATCACTTAAAGCAAGATCTACTGATAGATTAATTAATCCAATGAATTGCATTATTGCAGAATCAAACACTATCTATAATCGTATTGATATTTTTATTGAATCTTTACGTAAAAAGCAACTACGCAGGATAGGATAATACCATATCGTTTGTACCATTAGTTTTTGTGCATGTCCCTTTTTTGTTATTAGACTAGTAATCTTTCATCTTTCTCTTTTTTAAAATTTTAAACGCTTATGTAAGAGGGCTTCAATCCGTCTATAATAAATAATAATAATAATTATCGTAATAAATATCGATTTTTTGAAACTTTCCGGGTTTTAGACGGAAAAGTCCGAGGTTTTTATAAGGTTCGTCCTGGGTTCGCGATTTCATAGATGGCAACCCTATTGTTTAGTCCTGCGGTGTCTAATGGGGGAGCATGAAATATTAGCTTGTCGATGTTGAACGGGAACGTGCTTCGCACAATCGAAAGCGTGCCCTTAAAAGAGGCCAATAGCAAGTTGTTGGAGGTGCTCGCAGTGTCTTGATTCTGATTCCCGTTCCTTTCTCGCCTCTGCCCACCTTGCGCCGTGCTATTTCGACGTCGCGGGTACAGAAAATCGAGAGAACTGAGTCTGAGAGAGGTCGAGCACGTTCCAAAAATATACGGCGAGCCCATCGAGCGGCATTTATGCGCTCCCGCGGCGTGGGAGGAGGCGGTAAGGTCGACTGTGTTTTCGAACGTTAGGTTACCTCACGAACGGAGTTTCCTATCCACCTCTGATCTCGGTGAATTAGTAATGTTTCGATGTGGTCGAAGAAACGCTCAAACATCGCATTACAACGTCCAAAGCTTGTGGAATAGCTGTCCGTTTAGAGACCTTGCTATCGAATCTGCTAAGAGCAGAAGTCGGATCAAATTTTCAATTAATCGTGGAATACAGCAGACCCTCCATTATAATACAATTACTAGACTGGAAATCTTTTACATTTATGGGTTCTGTAAAATTTTCGAAAAATTCTAGAGTCTAACATTTGACAGAATACGATTTTTATTTGCTTCAGACCTGCAAAGAGGTTACTACCACTGAAGATTTTATCTGGATCCACTTTTTTTTAACACTAAACCTACCACCATCGATCAAAATGACTGGTTCCAGATTTTTTATTTTACAATTATTGGTATAATAAAAATGATTATCTAGATATCTTCAGTAGAGCACGTATTTCAACAGGAACCGCACAAAGTCTAAATAAAATCAATCTTGTTATTTTTATAAGGGAACATGAAGAAGCTACTTTTAAGGCTCGATAGGTTTAGTGTTAAAATTCGTCTAGAAAAATTTCAAATTGCATAAACGTACTCCAACAATTATTATAATACTTAGTTTCGGTGCTGAACTACATTCTTATTGAGTTATAATGATAATTGTAATTTCATGATTATTCATATATGTTAGTTCCTGCAACTTGCTACCTTAATCCATCGAACATCGCTAATTAGTTCTGGCATGCTTCCTGGTTTTAGGCAATACTGTGGCAAAACGTTGTTACTGAACCTTACTATACAAGTTGGAAACCTGCGACAGTAATAAATTGTAATGCTGTTGGACTAATTTCAATAACAATGTTCACGAATTCTTGATGGGACTCGGACGAAGATTTTCAGCTTGTCTCGCTTGGGAACAGAAAATTTGTATTCTCAACTAATTTTACACGGTTTCAGTAGTGCGTTTCGTATTTCGATCATGTTGAAGTAACGTCTTCTTCAGCTACTGGCATACTTTCAATAACTTCGAGTAAATGATGTTCCAAAATATCTCTTTGGTCGTACCAATGCACGTTACCCGATATCCGATGCGATGTACCGTGAATTTGGTTAATTTTTTATTTGTCCAACCAAATAATTTTCACTACAATACGATTTTTATTCCTTTTGGCAAAAGAAATACAAACTGCACTATTCTTTGGGAAACATTCCACTGCCGGTCGAATGACCGGTTTTATATTTTACATCTTACAGTTATTGAAATTATGAAGTCGCTTACATGCAAGTTGATTCGATAAATTTCCTTATCCAAGCTCACATTGTAATAAAAATGACACAGTATCTAAATAAATAGAGCCTTGTCATTTTTGCATGCTAAAATATTTTAATCGCTTTTAGTACTCGGTAGGTTTGGTGTTAGTTATTATGAGGAGGTATTTAAGTAAGAGTAAATTTTTAAACAGAATTATTGAAAATAAGGTTGGATAGAAAGACAATTATGTTATTTTCATTTTATCAACATCATTACGAGAAGAAATACATTTTTATTCAAACTCAGTTACTCATAATTGATGCAGTACATTTTTATTTTGTACAGGGGGTCTTGTAATAACGATATACCCCGAAATATTGATTACTTTTTTGTTGTCATTGCGGTACGTATTTAATTAGTCAACTACACAATTACGAAACATTGTAATATAAGAATTTAATGTGTGCTGCAAGTGCATCCATGTAATAGCTGAAATGAATCTCAGTTGAGATTCCAGATGCTTATCAAAAACAACGTAAAACGACAGCTGGAATGAAATGAAAAGAGGGGACTTAAGAATGTTCAAGGGAAATTACTACCGGTAAAAAGAACGATAAGGTAGTGGAATCGCGGTGACCTGGAGATATTGTTTCTCAGAATTATTGCAAGGATGAAAAAGTCAAATCATAACAAGACAGTCGCGTCGAGGTCATCTGGTTGTTGTTGACATACTGAACTATTGAAATATCAATCGTTTTGCAGTGTATCCAATTGTGCAAACAATTGATCCAGATACTAAATGTCCAAGAGAACCCATGTATTCATATTCAATTAATTTTTTTTTTCGTCACATTATAATTTTGTTCATAACGCCAGAAAGAACAGAAGAACAAGTATAAATGTTTGTGTATTCTAAAAATAAAAAAAATAAACTAGAATTCTTATTATACAAGATTAAAGAACAGCTTAAAATACAGTATACTGTGCATTTGTTTTGAAAATAATGCTTTTATTTTTTGAAAATAGTGCTAGCAGTTTTTAAAATTTTTCCTGTTTTCATATTTTATACGAATTTTTACTTCTGTGTGCTCAGTGTCCATGTGTTGGCTGTATTGTATATATTCATAGTATTCTCTTCAGTAGCTATTATTATCTGTTGGAATTCTTCTTTGATAATACTATCTATTTTTACATATCTATGTTTGCTTTGACCTTTTTACGAATTCTGAGTGATTATCTGTACTGAATTAATTGTTCTGCAGATGATTAACATTTGATTCTTCAATGGTGCAACACGTGTGATGACTTAACTGATTTTCTTCCGGATTAATCAAAATACTGTGAAACGTGTCATTAATATTTTTAATTAAGCTATAACATACTGTACATGAATAAACTTAATATAAAATTGCTATGCAGATACGAACAAGCAACTAAACACGAAATATAAAAAAAAATGTAAATTCTTCGTTATGCGAGGTAGTATGAATAATATAATTTATAAAATTTCTCTGTCGTACTTTACATTTTAGTGTACGTTTCGGAATATGTTTTTGTTATCACATGTAACTCTAGATCGCCCACGTGGAACAGGTGGCCAATTTCGTTGCGAATGTAATTGAGCAATTATAATTAAGTAATTGTAATAACCATTTAAAACCATAATTTTGACAGTGTGAAATCTCGCATTGTGTTCCGTTCCATGTGCTACGTTTCATTATTATTCTCGTTTTTATTATTATTTTATAGTCGCATGAAATATGCAATATCGCGGCGCGGCATGATCATTGAAATCGTCGTGATCCTCGAAGACCGACGATCATTCTGTCATTTCGTTACGCAACGGGTGAATGGCAATGCATTAATGTGCCATTAACGACTTCCTCGTGTCTAATTGCAAGCAACGAGACACCCGGCGTTCTGTAATCCTGGTGCTTTCGTTTCCTCGTGGTCACGTTCACGTGCTGGTTTTTCTCCGTAGAATGTTACGACAAGAAAAATTTAATTGCTACATAATAATAATCTTGTTACACGCGAGAGTGATTCGATACGTCTATTCTCTCGAATTCATCGGAAAGTGACGTTTCCAGGCGCCTCGAATAATTACGTACAGGGTGCATCAAGAGTAATGGTCTTCTGTCCTACGGATGTATCTACACCCCTGGATCGGTGGTTATTTGTAAAAGAAACTTGCCGTAAAATTGTTCATATTAGAGAACAGTGTCGTTAAAGTTTATTTTTACATCAACACTATTGAGACATGGACTGTTCAAGTTTTTGTTGTATATTCAAACTATCTCACTCCTTGATCGATAAAACGTGTTGATGTAAAAAAAGAAATTCGAGTTTCTTTTACAAATGTCCACCGATCCAGTGGTGTAGATTCACCCTTAGGACAAGAAAAAGGTTCATCCCTAGAAAAATGTATTTTTACCGGTTTCTACGGTAAAATTTTAAAAAATCTGAGGTGTGCTATCTTTATGCCTGTAAAACTTGTGGGTCGCTAATGAATAACGTGTAACTAAGAAAGAATTTTCGCGTTTCGCAAGGTTTTTCGCTTAAATCTCTGTAGCATTTGAAACGCTCGTGTAACGATCCTATTCGCGGTAGAAAAATCATGCTTCGCGGCATCAAGCAACGTGCATCCTCGAACAGGAAGAGATTCGAATGAAAAGGCGTCGGTTGTGGAGCGTGGTCACAGCGCGCAAGGAACGGAATTCGGCGACATTTAAGCGAGACTGAATAAATTTCGGCCTTCTCCAAAGGGACGTGTGTTGTTCAATTTTGAAATACTGGAGAGAAGCACAACAGCCGTATGTAGGACGTGCACGCTGTACGTTACACATGTCGCAAGAAAACAGAGTCATTGGCGTGACATATGAGACGATATCGAGACGGGAATACCTGATAGAAATGTAGCCCGCTTCTTTTAGACACGCCGCTACCCTTCAAAGGATACCCATTCCAATATCCTCCGGTCTGACAAACACGTGCAATGGCGAACCTCGAAACAAAGAAACTGAATGTATACCTATCTGTAATCTCAAACGATAATAAAATTAGCAACCGATGGTTGTTAACCTTTAACTATCCCCGCTGGTGTAAAAAGTACACCGTGTAAAATCAATTTCATTAGTTTCTCTTTGTTTATTATCACAGCAAAGTCATTAAGGGATGAAAGCAAATTTTATTTTATTCCCGTTTCCCACAATCAATGCAGAATATTTTTATTTTGAAGAATGATCCGCAGTCTACCTATTACATATGTAGAAAATTGATTCGCAGGCTCCGTGTGTCTTTCGTGCATAATTTTCTATGCACTTACTTCGTCTTACTCGTCACTACGTCAAGCAAAATCGAATCCATATAGCTACTTGCCTTACTGTGTTTATTTTACAGCTACAGTGATCTTTATCGTTCGTCATTTCCTATAATAAATAAATATTTTGTCCATTCAGGTATCGCTAGATTAAGCTTTGTGTCCCTGTTCTGGCAGAGAGAGAGGGAGAGGGTAACTCTTTCCCCTCACACATTTCGTGCTCCTTGATCTATCAACTCTGCTTTTATTGCTTGTAACTGTCGCTGGAAATGTTTATTTTGTATATGGATCTACAGTTTAGTAATTAGAATAACTGTAAATTAGAATTGTCGAAAGTAACCTGGTTTGCTGAATGTATATTATATTTGTTGGTTTTTTTGTCTGTGTCGGAATCACCAGACTGTATTCCTTTATGTAAAATAAACATTTCTTGTATTCATTTCAAGAAGCCAAACAGAAATCTTCTTTTAATAATTTTAATAGATTAAAACTAATATATTGATATTCTAAAGTTTTGTTGATCACTGTTTTATATACTTACCAGATTTTCTCAGAAATGTATAAAGTGCTACTTAAGCTGCCCAAAGATTGAAACCTTCAATCCAATCGACAAACCGATTTAATTACTCGCGTCAATGTAACATAAAATTATTTTTCATCGTCTTATTAGATTGCTAGGAAGCTAATCGTTACGCAAAAGTAAGTAGAGGGTGCAGGAGAAAAGAGGAATGAAAAATTCAATTCGAATGCCATCGAGCACACGAGTTATTGAGAAGACCTTGGTTAACTTGTCTTGCTTATCGTCACCTATCATCGTTCGATTATTCTACTTATCGTAAGCACCGACGTGTGCGTAACAGAGAAACTTTTGAATTCGATTTCGTCGAAAACGGAGCTTCGTGCGAACAACTCCCATTTTATTCCGTTCAGAGAACCGCCATTTTGACAGCCCCCAGTAGAACGACTGACACAGTGATGGGCATAAGCATTTAGAAAAAATATTCGAAATAAATACATTACCAACTAGTAATTTATTTTTTTGTTACGAAATGTATTTAGATATTGCATTGTTATGCTATTACACAATACTTCTACTGAGTATGTAAATCAATTGATGAATACTTTGGCATTTTGTATGGAAAATAATTTTATAGAGAATTTTGATACAACACGGGTAGCTATAATAATTAAAATTTTATTCGGAGCTGTATTAACCGAACACTAGCAATATTTCATCCAAAATCCAAAGCTCTATGTAGATATAATTTACTTTTATTTGGCTGTGATATTGTAAAAAGAAATACTTATATCTTTATTAAATCCAAATATAACTCTAAATACAAATTACAGAAGTATTTCGCATTCCACCACATGATTAAATAAAATGGAAAAACTGTTTTCGGACGAAGTTACGTTATTTTACGGACTTCAACGTCAGATTTCAAGGTCACCGTGTTTTTTTTTGCAAACGAAATATATTTCTGTCGTCCAAGAAAATAGGCGTTCCGTTTCGCTTCGGTCACAACTTCGGTATCACCCTGTATGCATGCACCGTGGTTTGCATCGCGCTTGACCTTTGACTTCTTTTTTGCGATTATGCTACTGCATTGACGGAAGTTGCGGCAATCGCTTCACATTTCCCAAGCCACATGTTTCCCGGTCTTCGGATTATTTATGATGATTCGATGAATTTCTTTGAAAATGTTCACACGATAATCGAGCTGCGATTATTGTTCGATTCCTCCGATTGCATTAAAGCACTGTCATATATTGTTAATTTATGCTTGAAGAATATTGGACAACGAAACGTAATGTTCACGAATTTGTTTTAGAAAAATGAATAGTCGTTTTCTTTACAGAAGTACCGTAGTTTATTCATTATATTAAGAGCAATTTTAACTTCAATGAAGAAATTATTTACATATATTTCATTTACAGTTTTCAAAAAACAAATATGCAAATTAACAAAGTACCAGTCTGGTATACCGATTTTATGTAGGTATAAACAAAAGTTTTTTACGCTGCTATGGTTTTAAAAAACACTGAAATCCGAGGAGTGTTTTACTGTACATAAATTTTGCTGGTCACTGATTATAATAATGATAGTTTCGTTTTATTGTTCAGGCAGTTGTTTATGCACTAGTAACACTTTTTTTTGTAGTACAATAAAATTTTTTCGATATTTATTAAATAGTACGTACGATCATTGTATGATAATTGTATCATAGGCTAATATTAATGTTCGTTCGACTCGGTAATGTCGATGCCAAACATTATCAATCATTAATGAATATTACATCGTGATGTGTTAGAATGAAATTTGTCAGGTGGTTGCGGGCTACAATATACAGTGCAAGAATTCTTGAAATTGCATTATCGCGCCCGTTATCACGAGCACACCGATAATTTTAATACAACGCTCAATTTGATGACAAATTGTCGAGTCTCAAGGAGAAACTGGTAATATTGATTCGTTTCATACTCGAGAGGAAAGTTGTATCGTTACCATTAATTATGTCGTGATCTCATAATTGTAGATATTTATGAAATAGTTTACAGAAACTCGAGTCAAACACGATTTTATCTATCTGTTTTACGCTTCCGTCAGATTTGAAATGACATTAAAATCTAATTAAATTTCGTGAAACATTATATTACGTGAAACACACCATTCCGTTTTCAGAATGATTAGAATATCTACGGACAGCATAGTCAGCGAAAACGGCACACGTGTGTGCTTAGTTGGTAATTGGTAGGTACGATAGTAACATAAAAATAGTAATTATATCCATAAATAAGTATTATCTAGAGCTCGAAATAGACATATGTTTGCAAGCAATTGTTAAACAAACTGTTTTACTTATTATTTTCATCTCGCTGGAGAATGCTACCACTGACATAGTGATTCCAGTACTTTGTAATTGATAAAAAAAATTTAGTGTGTTGCTTCAAAAAACGCATAAAAAATAATAACTAATTAATTGACGGAGCATTTGACAACACTCCCGTAATCGCAGGATAACAGTGTTCGAGACATTGTAGTCAGGCCGGGGAAATTGAGGGGAATATACAGTTACCCCTCTCTGCCATTCGAGGATTGGTTACGTGACATTTTGACAGTCGCGTGAGAGAGATGAGACGCGTCACGTGACCGGTCCGCGACGGTAGCGGGGGTTGTTCGGAGATACTCGCCGCCGGTGAAGGAATAAGGTGAAGTGGGGGAAAAGTCTTGATCAGACTTTACTGGTTCGAGGGTCGCGCGTTACAATCGCGACGTCACTCGGCGCTTTATCGTCGTTATCGTTATCAGCAAGCCGGTGTTAATCTGCCGGATTTTTCGCTCCGCTCTCGGTAGAATTTTCGGCCGAGGAATTTCCAGGGGCCGAAAAGAAGCGAGCCTCCGTTTCGTTACATTTGTGTTAACTTTCGTGACGAGACGCGGGTGTTATCGCAGCACGTTATCGTCGCTTTATCGTCACGCTCTGTTTGACGTGGCTTATATGCTGCCCGTGTACGCGCATACAATGACTGCCGGCGTAGATTTCAATGGTTATTAAAACGATAATAGTCGGAATTCGTGCTGCTACAACAGGCACGATCATACAGGTCACCGATCAAGCGAACGCGCGCACTATGGCAGGCCTTTGACCAAAGAACTGATTTTTCTTGAGTTCTAAAGCTGACTCCTGTTCTAACAATTAAAACCCTAATTATAGTGAGGAGCTTATTTTGTCCAACTGGCACCGAGAATGATCGAACCAGTTGGTCGATCCGATTCACCAATTTCAAAAATTGATACTCTTCAATTATAATTAACCCCTTGCCGTATCATTTTCTTTATAATTACTGTGATTAGAACGTCTTTATCCCGAAAAATATCGTAGAAGGGAAAGGAAAATTTATATTTTTTGTATAGCGACGTTTATTGTAATGCTTAAATATTAATTACAAATGAATTATTTCATCTAAAAAGAAACGCGTAACATTCATATTTGTTAGACCTTTATACACTCGATGTTATAAAATATAGTGCATAGGGGCTAATTGTTGAAAATTATTTCGCATTTGATGGACAAGATAAACCCTCGGACCCCTACTAGATCCCGCGCTATGCCGGAGTCATTTCTGACCCTCACCGATATTTCACTGACACCCTATTGACGGTCTCGCTAGAGCTTATCCTGTCTATGATTTTTTTATAAGATCATTTCCACCCTCGACTTTCAAGGTTATCGACATTTTTTCGCATCTTAACACTTTACCAACCGGAAGCTTATTAATAGGATTTTCAATAATTGTGCCGTACTAAAATAACAAGCACAGAAATTTTCTTTCACATTGCAATTTTAAATGGAATTATTAGACGACGTTATTGTGGATGACTTCTTAGTTCACAATGATAATTGCCATTGCTATTGAAGGTTCCTGTAAAAAATGTTCACCCATGTACCATAAATTCTTCAAAATAATGCAATAATCACCGGTCGGTAATGTGTTAACATATGTTTTTCATAATAAAATGTTTTTTTTATTTATTTTACGTCGCTCTCAACTCTTCGCTAAAGTTTCTTCGCGACGGGACCTACAGTTTATTAACCCTTAGCAGTCGAGTGGCGCCTCTGCGGCGCCACTAAAAATTGCTGTACTATTATTTAAATAATTGTTTACACTATCAGATATGTTCATATATATCAAATTTAAAAAATCATAGAGAATGGAAATATTGTAGGTCAGAAGAAACGTTTAATTTTCGAGTTAAAATTGCTCCGACCGCAAAGGGTTAAGGTGGGTTCCAAACCACCTTGGGCGTCACAGTATTAGATGGCACATGAAATATTTCCAGAGGTGTCGGCGGCATAATGCAATGTTGCAGTGGACGTCAAGACGAATTCAACGGTGTACACAATTAAGACTTAGAAAAGACCTCGAACGAGAAGAGTTACAATAACTCGACAATGATTTGAAAAGTGAACATTCTTTGTTTTCGGCGGAACATCTTTTCTTCATTGACTTCATGGTATCGTCGAATACGTTCTCCTCCTGAGTAAAAAGAGAAAGAAGCTTGATTTTCGCATACACATAATATTACAGATATGACAGGTATCGGTATATCATCGAGTAGCATTATGCTTGGTACACATGCTTCGCATTCATTGCATTTTCCGAGCCAATTGTCGCTTCAGTCGCCGCGTCGCCGATCAAAGGATCTTCCAGTGGCTCATTAATGGCGGCGTATTTATTCCTCGTTGCTCGTTTCCTCTCCTCCGCGACGGAGAAGAAAGTTCCTTGGCATTAGGCTCGCCACTGCCGGATATTCGTATGGCCTTCGGCGGCGGGTTACGAGACGAATGTAAATTACGTACGAAGGGCCGAGAATCTGAGGACGTTCGTGTCCTCGTACCTACTCGCTTGCATACTTCGGGTTCGGTTTCTCATTACCTTGAACCCAGCTGTGACGAGGTCGCTGCCTCTGTGAAAGGGCCTAGTCGGATCAGCGATCGACTCCACCATTTTTTACTACCAATCGGAGCCTCGAGTTGGTTCGAATAATAAGACATGCGTGCATGAGAGTAATTAGCACACTTATTAGGTCATTATTTCTGTATTTAGATTATCAGGTTGCTTATTGTCAACTAATTTGGTACACAACTAAAGGTGGAAATCAGACACGTAAGCTCCGCCCATCATCAGTAATAACCCAATCAGAATACGGCCCAGTTACTCTTGAATACATTAAATATATAGAATATTTATTATATAATACATTTAACACTAAACCTTAAAAGTACGCGTTCCTTTATAAAAATGACAAGATTGATTATATTTAAACTTTGTGCGGCCCATATTATAACACGTGATCTACTAAAGATATCTACATATACAGCCATTCGTTATGAAATCAATTCTTTTATTTAAATAATTGTAAAATAAAAAATCTGGAACCGGTCATTTTGACCGGTAGTGGCATAGGTTTAGTGTTAATATTGTTACTACGGCATGAGATGAAGTTGCCTTCTCCTGTGATATTCTAAAGATATCGCAGAGATCGAGAGAAGTCATCTGTCGGATCGATATTGCGGTATCCGGACAACAAGGTTGTTGATGACAAGAAGAAAGACAGATCCTCTCGAGTCGTTGCAGCGAGAACACGCAACTACGATTGCACTGTTCCGTTATTATCTACTGAAGTGCGCATAATAAATATTTCGTGTTGTTAACTATTATGTGTTCGCCGGCAAGACAGGGCCTACCACAACAATATGATTTTCGTTTCTATATTCGTACGATATGCAACAGACAAATGATCTTTGGTTACAGAAAGTGTCGCCAGATGAGGGGAGGGAGCTCGAATTGAGGGGAAAAAGTTACTCCAAAAAAGCTCGGCACGGAACGTGTTAAAGGGGTAGGGTACCCACGTGACATTACTAGAATCTAACCAGAATCTAACTAGATTTTGGGCCAAAACAGGAGTTTACGCGGGGTCGTTTCACGTCCTCATATGATTATATTTTGAGCTGAGTGAGGGCTCATTCGAAAGAGGAAGGTTACACGCAGCTGGCTCTTCTCATGTTTTTTTTAGATGATGTTTATATGAAGTAATATTAGTGTCCAAAGTAGGCGAAAAAAGTGAAGATAAATTCCGGAGATTCTAATGTATTTTTCGTTCACAAAAAGATTTTTCTCGCGAAAATATCGAGAAGAGTCAGCTGCGTGTAACCTTCCTCTTTCGAATGAGCCCTCACTCAGCTCAAAATATAGACATATGAGGACGTGAAACGACCCCGCGTAAACCCCTGTTTTGGGCCCAAAATCTAGTTAGATTCTGGTTAGATTCTAGTAATGTCACGTGGGTACCCTACCCCCTTGAAGGATACATTCACCGAGCAAATTCCCACTTTTTTAAGGGCGATGGGGAAATGCATTTACGCACACCTCCCTTCCAGGTCTAAATGACGGGAGGTAGTGTGGGACTCATTCTGTCTGTGAAAACTGAGACTAGAGCATATCCACTAAAACTCCATCGCCCAGGAGCCCGAGAGGGGCCCTTCTTCTCTCTCTCTCTCTCTCTCTCTCTCTCTCTCTCTCTCTCTCTCTCTCTCTCTCTCAAGTCGAAGATTATGGAGCTTGCTGGCCCGCTCTTAGCATACTACGCAAGCTCCATTTCTGCGGCTCCTTCTTCCACACCTTTTTTTTTTTGTTTAAGGGCGGTGGGGGAATCCTATTACGGACACCCTCCCCTACGATGTTGTTCGGGGAGGGTAGTGTGGGACTCGGCTCCCCCCTCGGATGGTATTGGGAGGATTATCATTAGCTAATACTAAGTCTACCGCCATACCCACTAAACCCCCACCGCCCAGGTCCTTTTGACCTTCTCCTCAACCTTATTTGACGCATATAACATCGGCACCGTATCGCTATTCGCATTTCATGGTGCCGATGTTTTATGCGTCCCCAAACCACACCTGTTCTTGGCTTATTCCTTCTTCCACACCTGTTCTGGACTATTAACGAGCTGATTCTCACCTGCGAATCATGTATCCATCGACATTAGCGGGCCTCTTTATTGTAGCTTACAATTAGTGTTCGAAAATTGAATCGAGTGTGCATTCGAACTACCAGCAATTTATGGAAATCCCCGGATAAGATTGTAAATATACAGGTTAACTTTAGCAGCAGAACTTTCCAATCAACCTAATATTTATTCGTGCGTCGATTACGATCGTCGAGGCTAAGCCGCACGGCGTTGTCTCATTTCGAGCAAATGAGAAACAGATAATCGCGCGGCAAGTGTGTCGCGATAAGATACTGGCCGAGGATTTACCGGATTGCCGCCAGTTTCGACACTCGAACGCGACACATTTTAATGTGGTTTCTCGCGCCATTGTCTCCGAGCGAAATCCAGGGCTTTCGAATATTTTATAGGCGTTCACACGCTACACCTCATACCTCGGATACCCGTGTGTTCGAACAACAACTTCTTCGGTTGCGAAATGAAGATCGTCGCGCCGAACACTGTTCTCCACATCCGACGAAGTCTTGATACAAGACACAGATTTTTACTAAAATTGTTTATTTAGACATTGAGAATTGTTTTTGTTTGTATTCGACGTCGCATCAATGTGTTTAACCCCTTTGCGCTCCGAATTATTTTTCAATTTTATTGCCAAGAACTCCTTACTATTTGAAATGTTTTATTCGAAATTTACTTCAATGGACAGTTCCTTGACTGCTACTTATTTTAAACAATTTTCTTCATTAATTATATTAGATATATCTCTCAAATTTCGCTGTAATTTATGTTTGTGGAAATTAAAAAGCAAGGAATTAAATAAATAAAGGAAAACCAAATACATATACAAATCCGTTTCATTTATATTTTGCTTTCTCTGATATTGAGTCACACAAAGAATAGCAAACGGTTAAGCAAATAACATAAACATTTGCCTTTCTAGCAAATACTCATAAAATTTTAGAAACATTTAAATCGTTTTGAACTTCCTTCAGAATCTGTATTCTTTTCTTCATTAATTTTGCAGTAGAAATGTAACTGTTACGTAAAAATTTATATTCGAATGAATCATAGATCTTCATAGATCGAATGCTATAACCAAACGTCGATTGGAAGTAAGATCCTATTGCGATAAAAAGAGATATAAATCACAATGTATATAGAAAAATACTGAAGCGCCATCAGTGTCCTAATTGAAAGCATAAGAAGATAGTACTTGACAACGATTTTAATCATTTTTTAAACGAACCACTGATGGAGCGTGATACCAGTATACACTTCTGTAGGTAGTACGATAAAATTAGCGAACCATTTTTCAAATGTTCCAACTATATCGGTTAACAATATTGAAAGAACATATTCACGATTGGAATCATAATTGTGAAAAAGCAGCTTAGAATGATGACTTTATGTTCTCCCAGTTTTGTTATGTAATTTTCTTTATTATGCAATTATCCTCTGTTTATTATGCAATCGTCTAATATCTACATAGATTAGGCAAGCAGGCTTTGAATTACATTTAAAAAATAAAAAAAATTACTCTTTACAAATATTTGAAGTGTGGGTACAAAAAATTTGGACAAGAACCTGTCATTAATGAATGATAACATTACATTGAACTTTCCTTGGAGTTTTTACAATTTAATACAATAACAATTGCTATAAATGTGCACGTATATCCACAGTCTCAGTATTTCTTGTCTATTCATATATCTACGCAGACACTAAAAAAGAATGTTCAATAACACCAGTTCGATGAAGAGTGTGTGGACACCCCAATAAAATTGTTAAGTCTGTTTACAGTTTGATATTGTTTTCGCACATCTTCCTCTCGCTATCATACGACATGACGTACGTTTACATCAATATCAACGAATGTATTAAAACATTCAAAATATATTATTATTAGTAAACTGTGGATTTTATGTGTTCATGAGAGAAATGAGAGAAGCATCAGAAATATATAATTAAAAATATCAAGGAGAAAAATGAATTTCTATGGAATTCCCGTTTTCTGCAATTAATCGAGAAAATTATTATTTCGCATAAAGTCCCGCAATCTAATTATTACGCCACGTCAGTATTACAGGCTGCGCTGATCATCTTTTAGTTAATGCTCTGTCTTCCACTTAATTAACCATGTGTTCTGTTTATGCGAAAATCTATGTATATGATTTCACATTATCCCCAGTAGTGTTGTTTAGTTGTTCACAAAATTTTACCAATGAAACGCCTTCTTTACAAAATCGTTATTTATTAAAATTCAAATAGTTCATGATTTTAAACGTATTTCAGTTACATGTGGTTTATTAGTGAATCAAATTATAACTAGTACATCAAATATAACAAAATGAAAATACTGGTCGTTTGCTAAAATCATATACTTCTTGAGTTTTTGTAAATACATAATTATTTTCTGAAAAAATGGTTTTACTGGTTCAGTCTCTGCTCCTCATTGTCAATTATTTCATAAAATCAACAATAATAGGAAAATATACTTCAATTTTCGTTATAAATCCATAAAATCCGTAGTCTGATGATTAAAGAAGGAAGCGTATTGGGTCAGTTATTTAATAGGCATTTAATCTCGAACCTGTTTCCCACGAGCCGCAGTAATTTTCTCACCGTTACTGTACTATGTTTTCCTTCTGTTGCAGTTCTTACGCTCAGCTGTCTATCTTAAGTTTATCAATCGCGTTTGCTGCAACGGAAGTGTCAATATTATCATTTCCATATTTTCTGGCGTATAAAATCGAGGAGATCAGGACACGTTCGGCAACGAGAATGTTGCGTCGCGCGCTGTCACAATCGAAAAAACGCAGCGGCCCGATAAAGCCTACATGTATTTATCCGGTTTATGCATGCGACCCTTTAACATTTGATCTTTGCCGCTTTACGTAAAGAGCAAGTGATTACTATGTGTCCAGTAGCAATCGTTCATTCCCAGGCGAAAGATATTTGATAACTCAACTAAATTTAATTTTAAAAATCATCATCCTGAAATTAGAAGCTATTTTATTAGGAGTGTCGGTTTTACAGATTGGTTAAACATTGTCACCTTTTTCGTGGTCTAATAGTAATGTGCTTATTGTGAAATTAATCTCTAATTAATGAATCTGTACGATATTTAAAATGTAATTATTTTTAATTAAATTAAATTGTTTCTTTAAATTTAGTTAAATTTAAAATTCATATTTTTAGAGTCAAACTTAATAGTTTACAGTTATCCTCAAATAAGATGAATTCGTAATTCCCTTTGTTTCCCTATGCAAATTCGGAATAGGAAACTATACTGATCGTTGCCATGATATCTTTTTTTCAATGATGTCTTTTTTAGTGTTAACTAAATACGTTTTCATATTTATATATATATATAAAATTTGCAATATAAACATCAGCAAAAATACACTCAAATGTCTCAGAGTCTATGGAGTAATTTTCATTGAAATCTTACTCAATTAAGAAAATTTTGTTACACCAGTAGTGACTTGAATGAGTGCGATGGATTGACTTGTTTTATGATCGTTTCAAATTCATGATCGAAACACTGCAAAAGGCGACAAAGGTTTACTGGCGTGAAAGGTGGATAAACAAGTGCAACATCTTTACCGAGGGACGCACTTCCGTGGTTATTCATATTATTTCCACGCGAAACGCGTAACAATAACAGCATCCTATTAAGTGTGTCGGCGGCTATCGGCTATAAATAAACGATCGTATCGATAACGGATCGAGAAAACATTCGTTAAGATACCCAGCCAATAGGGAACGGAGCTCGGGTCCCGTATCTTCCACGAATCTTCCGAGTCTCGCGCGATTTCTGCACTTCGCCCCGTGAATCGGTCCGCGCGCCTCCTCGGAAAGATACAGAAAAACTCATGCGAGTGCTGCTGTGGCACCGGAACTGTCCCCATTTTACATTAGAAATTTTGCAAATAATCACCAAAATTTAGATCGCGATTTTCCATACAAGAATCGCACGTATATATTTAGTGTCCAGAATTTGGTATTAATGTATCTGGGTATATTTCAAAGAAAAAGTATTCCAAATAATAACCAACATTTAGTTCTCCATTTTACATACAGGAATATTTGGAAATTATCCACATGCTTATTTTCATAATTTGTAATTATATCTGGATAAATTTTAAAGAGAAAATATTGCAAATAACCAAAATTTAGTTCTCCAATTAACATACAAGAATATTTGGAAATTATCCACATACTTATTTTCATAATTTGGAATTATATCTGGATCAATTTTAAAGAGAAAATATTGCAAATAACCAAAATTTAGTTCTCCAATTAACATACAAGAATATTTGTAAATTATCCACATACTTATTTTCACAATTTGGAATTATATCTGGATAAATTTTAAAGAGAAAATATTGCAAATAACCAAAATTTAGTTCTCCTATTAACATACATGAATATTTGGAAATTATCCACATACTTATTTTCACACTTCTAATATATTATATACAATATTATTTTTCGCTTTTAATACATGTCCAAATAACTCTATCACCAGTTGCATTCGTGATTTGATCGAATATCTTCTGTCAAGGGTGAGAATAAAAATTGGGGCGAGTGCAAAATATTACACTCAGTAATTTTATAATGAATATTTCTGGGACCACGTAATTATACAGCGATCGTCAGGTACCGTTCAGTTAATTAAATAAAAATTCAATATGCATTTGACGTCTAGCTAAATCAAGGAAGTGGAAAGGAAAAATATAGAAATAATTTACATACATGTGCCTCGCATTTTCATATTTTCTATCGATGTTTATTTCGTTCGTCTACTAACTTTCATCGTTATACAATGGATGATCAAATTATTATGAACAGATGGAGAAACTATAAAGATAACTCTTGCCTTCATTAATAGACTATTTTATTATATAATAGTGTAAAATATTATATCATTAATGGATGATTACTATCTTTTTACTCTGGTACAATATTTAAATTACATCAATTGGAGCAGCAAAATAGGTGTAGGTTTCATGCAAAATTGAAAATTTTATCAACACAAACATTAATTGACAATAAATTCATAGCACTTTTGGGACAGTACTTTATTTTCAATTGCCTTTTATTGTTTTACTCTCAAATTACTCGAAAACGGAACTGCTTCTTTATTGCAGCACATTTTTGACTCGCAAGTAATATAAAATCATCGTCATACGCTACTGAAAGCAGAACAATATGTTTCCATTTTCTGTGACCGAACTTCAAATAAATAGTAGTTTTGAAATACTCATAATAATTTGATTACTCTGTGTGAAACATCGATTATCTGATTCTCACTATGTTAATCATAAAACTATTTCCATCCCTTATCTAAGAATCATTAGATTGATATATACTTCTTTAAAAACTATATGTATAGGTTAGTTTGACAAAAATTAATGCTGTCCTTCCTTAGGAATATAGAGAGAAATTGTTCCATAAAGATAGCATTGATAGAAAATAGTTAAGTCCCCTGTGTCTATGACAAAAAGAGAAAACAACTGAGGCTCACACTGGTGTTCAAATTCGTATGCACAAAATTTAACCAAGGACACCCAAAACCGCGAGAAAAGTCGGTAAAGAATAGAGTTGAACGTCCGATAAAAAGACAAGGACGTGACAATGTCGTGGCTGCCACAATAGCTTACTTTTATCTCTTAATATCCATATTAAATACTCGTGTAAGCACTGTGCAAACATGAAAAAAAGCAAGGACTCTATTCTTTCTACAATCTCAGCGATAGCATTCGTTCGGAAAGGGTTGAAACATATTCACCGAGCAGGTCCTTGTGACCTTTCGCATTATCACTCTTTAGAGGGCATGTCATTTTCTCCACGTGCATCATTCTTTACTCTTTAACCATTCCCCTGCGTTCTGTTCGCTCCGTTCTCTTGTACTTCCTTTTTAACCCCTTGCCATATGACTTCGTTACCCCAATAAGTTCACTTAGCCCTTGCCAATAATTATGAATGATTTATGTGAATAAAATTTCAATCATATTTATTGAATCGAATTTAACGCTAATTAGAGGGTCAGCACTAATTGCAAGTACCCTGATGAATTAGGTTAAAATTTTATGTACACTCCTTTTTGCTAATGCATTACAAGAGAATTGTAAATATGAAGTTTCTTTACTTTCGTTTGAACTTTCCGATCTTGCAGCCATAAACTGTTTATTCTAAAGTACCTCAGTCATTTTTTGCGGAATTCTCAGTGAGATTCCGAAGTATATGAATAGTATATCAGAGAGTTAAAGTACAATAGAGTGTCAATTATCTGAATATTGCTGGTTGCTGTTCCTACCGCTTCTTGGAACCAACGTGACCATAATGTACACATAATTCCTATGCATTGTACTATATTTTTATTCTATATTTCTATACTGTAATATATTTTTCGCAATATACAGTAATTGATCAAATTATTATAGCCAAATGTAAAATTTCTAAAAGTAACTAAATATATTCGTAGTTGGCAAGCGTCGATAAAACAATTTTACGCATTTATAGCAAAATTGATTAGATGGAATTCAAAATTGTTGGAAAATTTGAAAAATTTAAGATGTCGGTAGATAATTTCGCCTCTATTAAAATCATTAAGGGAAGAAATAACATTAAATTTAGTTTCTGTTTCTTGCAATCGGTGCAGACAATTTTTATTTTGCATAGAGATCTGCAGTCTAGTGATAAGAGTTTAGGGTTGCGAAGTTTTCATTGAACATTCAACAGTATGATTTGTAAACTGGATTGGTACCACTAGCTCGGACCCACTTCGTTCGGATAAGTGACGCTCTACAGTCCACGGAGCGAGGACCGAGATCTTCGTTGTATCTCAGCGAATCGCAAAGAGAGAGAGTACAAAACGGCGTGGAAACGCTAGTTGGATTAGGTTAGCGTGCATTCCGCGGTTGTTACGTCGACAAAGTTTGTAATACCGAACGTTGTCCGAGCCGAACAACATTGACAAACGGCGTCTGCTCGTCGTGGTAGATTACTCGAAATGTATAACGGATGCGTTATTGGTAGGGGATAATAGCGTCGCGTCGAGGGGGAGGGGACGAGAAAGATGAGGGGGAGAGAGAGAACGATAACAGGCTCAGAGATAACCGGCTCTCTATCGCTTAAGTTTTCATAGAGGTTATCGTTCTGACCACCGTTGCCACGTCCAGCGCTCGACCTGACGAGTGTTTTCCTCATCTGCGAGTTTTATTCTCGAACAGTGCCATCAATTGATCGGCGAGCCATCTTCCTTCTCCTACGCGACTGCTGAAAAATTAACCCCTCGCCGTGAAAGTAGTTTCCTTATTATATTCTTAGCGTTCTCTCATTAATCATGCCGTTTGATAAATTCCTTTAGTGTCCGAGGGTTGATTAACCCCTTGTCTTGTGATTCTCTTCGCGTCTGTAGTCGTCGGAGCTACTTGCACGCTAATAATGTTATAATTTAGTAAAAAAAAACAGTTGTATGACACATCATGAAGCTTCAGAGCTCTATGTTCGCAATCTATCGTCCATTTTAATAGAAGATGTTTTTTTACGATATATTGGCTGGGATACTGAAGACACGTTCGTCTAAAAAATGCTACAAGTTGACACGTCGCTGAAAACTTTGACAAATTTTTTTCGTGACTGAGTACCATGGATTGGAAAGTTGATTCTCCCTCTTTACTACGATCTCCTGAAACTTGATGTACGATGTTTTTTAGTTGCTTTATTGGGATTAGAATGAAACCTGTCCCGTCGACTTTATGGTAAATTATCGGATCGTGAAAGTAGAAGCTTCGAGCTTTAAGGCGAGTTCAGGTTTGTTGTTATACAATTCTTTTCCATGAAATTACAACACTTTAAAATTTAGTGTCTTAATACTTCTTCAATTTTGAAAAAGCATCTGAAGTCTGAATAATAATTTCGAAGAAGGGGATTTAATTCTATGTTCTATACGAATCTATGTTTGATCTCAAACTAAATCATTGCTAAGAAAAAGCTATTATTTTGATTTAATATTATAAAGAATAGCAATCGTATTGATTCAATTCATCATATTTATTATCCTCTAAAAAAATCTTTTTATTATACAGCGAATTAAGTAACTTTGACAAAGAGATCTATTTATTTTTTACGATTTTTAGTTTTTAAAATCAATTTTCAAAAGTTGATATCGTGTAGAAATTAATTTCTTGAAGCTGCTTTCCTACGTTCGAGGCGATATGAAAAATTTCATAAAACTTTATTGTGACACACTCTCCAATCTATGTATTTTGCACATTCAAATATGTTGCAAATGCATACATGTATGAATATTGGATATGAAACCATAAACAATTAATAGGATATAAATTTCAATGAATTTTTATATAGCTGTGTTTAGTGTTCATTTGATTTTATTAAATTGCTTCGCAAAGATTTTGCATAAATATTGTACAAAATTAAAATTAGACGCCTGTCCAATTTAATTGGATTCCATAGAACGTTATATTACATTGGTCACTTTTTAAGTTAAATATTTGATATGTAAAGTGAGAAGAAAGTTATTGGAAAATAATTTGAGACAGTCATTGGCTATGGCGACACAGATTTTCTATTGGCTCCTATCGATATATTAGTGAAACGAAAACATTATATTTTTTTGCATTAAATGTGATTATAAGAACGTTTGGAAATTGCCAGAACGATTTCACGCCAAACTGTCTCGGGAATATGAAATTCGAGCGAGCACATCGGTAAATATTTTTCAATAAACTGTACCGTATATAGCACGGTAGGTATCAATGAATAAACAACAAGATACAAAGAAATATAGAAATTGCAAAGCAATTAAAGAAATTCTATCCGTGTATAATTCATCCGATAGAAATTGTACGCGATTTGTTACGTAGCACAATTTTATTGATATTCTATTGATTCGACCGTACATTATTGACGATATTAAATTCTAGCAGAAAAATATTCTATAGAAACGATGTCTATCTAACGTCACACGTAGAAATCCGCGCGGAAGAAAATATTATTCGGTCAGAAGTATTCACCTGTTTTCATTGATAAGCGCGGTAAAAATAATAATTATCATACCGCAAGGAGCTTTCACAGATTTCCGGCTATGTTACGAGACATAGTTCACGGTGCTGTGGTTTATTTGTGGTTAGGATTGGAAAAAACGCGTTGTCATAAAGATATGGCTACCGCATCCTATTTACAAGTGTCTTCAAATCAACCGGACAACATAGTTGCTTGTGTGGAATCCTTTCTGATAATGAAAACTCGGAACGAATAAAAGTAAGACTAATGTCACTTGAAACACTTTACACTGAAATATCACTTAAATATACCTTATGGTGGTTTATCAGTCGCTTGTAACATGGTGTGCTTGTATAAAAAATAATGAGGATTAAGCTTGTTTGTAAATGAACAACGACAACGTCATGAATTAATTTATTACACACTATATACATATTATAAAACTACAAAATTAGTAAAAAAAAACGTAGTCAATTGATACAATTGTTCTCTCCTCAATTTATCCCCGGATGTTTCAATTAAGTTCCATTTGAAAAAACCGCTTGTCTAAGAAATTAGAGCGGAAAAATCATGCATTTAAACCCGGGACACTAACAAAGTAACACACTAACTATTTATTATTATATGTAACAGACATTTCATTTTCCTTTTTACGATGGACCTTAAAGATTATGTTTGACTGACCCTCGTAGAAACAATATCATGCTCGTGCATTTTCTGTGGGAAATTGATACGTGTCAATAATTTTATTATTTATTTATTTATTTATTAATGGTTTATTTTTTTAATGTGGTCGCATTAACATCTAGGTCATTAGCGACCACATGGTTTATGTCAATAATTTTGTTGTCTGATGCTAGAGAAAAAGAGAGACCGGCAATTGCAGGTCTTAACGTTTTGTAAAATCGAACAATTAAATTATTTAAAATCCTGCAGTAGTTTCAGAAGATTCAAATTGCAAAATTAAAGAAGAAATTCTGATTTGTATTTGACCTGTGGAAGTTGTGTACACGTGCTCGTGGATTTCCCGTACGAAGCCACGCGCCAGGCAAAGCGAAATGTGCGCGCGCGCGCACGTGCACTTGCATGAGTTCACGAATGCATCTTACAAGTTGGTGGCACAGAGCAGAGAGGGAAGAGCGAGAGACGTAGGGCGGGAGGAATCCCGAGCAAATGGGCAACTTGTTGCATTTCGGCCGGGAACGGCTCGATAATATACTGCACAGGAATTCTATGTATATACTACACTGTGTACGTGCCAGGATTGTTTAAATTTCCTCTATCTCGAGCGTTCGTGGTCCTATCACGTTGACTGCAACGTCACTTACCCATAGGTAACATGGTTTCCGCGTCAAAGTTAAAAATATACTGCCGACAAGATAGTCGATAAATAACATTTTAATTGGAATATTTATTTATTCTTCATTTTCTTTGAATGATTCTTCTTTAACCGTCATACGTGCCTCATTTTCCATTTTTTCGCACTGGTGACGAATTGACAAAATGATCAAATGACCGGTTTGTTTTATTTGAGAATTACTAAAAATATAAAAATGAATTTTTAGAAAGCATTACTGTAACCCGAATATTCTGAAATCTTTTTTTTTCATTTAATTTAATTTGAAACACCACCACACTCGTTTATACCTCGATTGTTGTAAAAGCCTACGTGTTATTTAATCTTGAATTGTAGTTAAAATTGCGGATACTAATCTAGGACATAAACGGTTAAACATTTATTAAAGTCTAATAAAAAATTCTGTATGTAAATTTTTAACCATATCTTCTTAAAAACCATGTTTTTCTATGTTGATGATACAATATTTCCGAAGTTATCAAGCAATCTACTCGGTTCTTCGAAATCGTTAACGAACATTTCTTGATGGGGCAGACTTTCCTGAATCTCAAAAAAAAGTCATAAAAGTGAAAAATTAAATATTCCTATTATTACCAGAAACGGGACACTATAATAAAATTTATACAAGGACAATATTCATAATATTTAGTGCTGACTTTTATGTCCGTTGATGTCATCGAACGAACTTTCGGCCACAAATATCCAAAAGACTTGTCAAAGAATGTATCTAATTAATAATTCTTTCAGACATAAATACATAAATGTGTCATAACTGCATAAAATCCGTTGTCTAGTAATTAATAAATCGAGGAAAAGAGTTTAGCGTACAGTGTCGGGGGAAAAGATTCGTAAAAATGAATTTTGATGATGTTCGAAGAGTTGTTGGAGAGTGGTGGTTAAAGGCTGTAAAAGGGAGTCGGAAGTTACTGTTAACAGTCGGCTAGAGTCCCTGTCGGGGATCTTTTACGGACTTTTATAATAAAACCGACGCGTATTACTGTAGTAGACTGGCTGATTTACGGCGACCCTCCACGGAAGTCCAACGCCGCTGGAGACGCCCGGTTTACCGTTTTCGTTCCTGGTTTTTCTCAGGCTAATGCTTTCATTTAATGTCTCTCGTCCTTCCGGTAATTTGTAACTTTGGCTCAGCTCGGGTTTTGCTTTCTCAATTGAAGTAGAATCGTCCGTGCCACTTGCTGACGCCGACGCCAATGTCTTCGCCATAGCTTACCAACCTTTTTGAACTCGGAGACCCCTTCTCAAGGCTTTTTTCCCCTTCTTCTTCTTTCCAGGTGAACTATTTCCGAGTGCTGTTATACGGGTAATTTAGGATTTTAGAAAGTCAGATTGACAATAAAAAAAGCATAATTATTGAATTTACAAACATGTATGATTTAATCAAAGTGTTCTAACATGGTAGAGAGATGATTTTACATGTGAAAATCCTCAAGGTAAAATATTTACTATACGGGTTCTGAAACGCCTTTATTTTTATATTTATTTAACGCCTCTTTCAACTGTTTGCTAAGGTTATTTCGAGACGGGACCTACAGTTTATTAAGGTGTGTTCAGAAACCACAATGGGCACCACAGCATTAGATGTCACATGGAATATTTCCAGAAGTGTTTGAAACGCCTTATTAGAGGGTGCACAGAAAGGTATATCTTTCCTCCACTCCAGTCCTTTACGCGTCCACCTACAAAAAAAAAATTATCACCATGAATGAAAGTCAATTGAGAATTGAACGAATAATTGAGAAATGATTAAAAAGCAATATGACTCTTTTTAGAAGAATTCGCGATGAACAAATTACTTAAAATTACGTCAAATGAAAAGTTCCGAAAGTACATCTACAAAGAGTGTACTGTGATTTACCGACAACTGTGATCAAAATACAGGCAATAATAGACACGATTGCACTGGAATGTAAAGTACTCGCAGGAGTAGAGTACTAGGACAGACGAACCGCATCAGGTACAATTATGTACCAGGAAATAACTATAAAATATCGGTGTATCACAGAAAGCTCGCCACATTACGGACACGCTCCCGCAAACATACTGGAAAACCAGGAATGCAAATTCTATCTGGACGCGTGACCACTCGTGTACATCATAGGATAAAATAATAGCACGGAGCAGGCCAGATATAACCCAGCAATATAAAACAGCACAAATAACATATTTAATAGATAAACGTATCGCGAACCGCGTGGAAATAGAACCAAAGTGAAGAGAGGATCCGGAAATGTTTACCGTTGA
Organism: Lasioglossum morio; assembly: GCA_916610235.2. Taxonomy (NCBI): domain Eukaryota; kingdom Metazoa; phylum Arthropoda; class Insecta; order Hymenoptera; family Halictidae; genus Lasioglossum; species Lasioglossum morio. The sequence continues at coordinate 11,302,629 of OU744330.1, read as the reverse complement.
AATTGTTGAAAGAAGATTTTCATTTAATTTCTGCTTCTTACAATTGACTTAGAAAATTTTATATTTTGCTTAAAGACTCGCAATCTGAACACAACAATTGTTTTATTCAAGAATTCATGATTTTGAATAGTAATTTGTCACACAAATTCTTATGAACTATTTGTTAGATTAATTTGATTTGTTCGTTTCGGTGAGAAAAGTTTCGCTTATTGTAGACCCTTTTGCATTGACAAATTCAGTGTGAAAATCATAGTTTATTTAACTTTTGTAGCAGTGATCGCATATATTTGTCATTATCTTTATTAATATAGAAACTTTACGAACGGTGAAACTACATTTGCATTTGAAATATTATAAAATATATATATTTGAACAGTAGCGAATTAATTTCTGAATATTTTCTGACGACGACTGCCTGCCTCATACAGTTATAAACGTCGTCAGTCGTACGAAACGTGATTTCAACAGGAAAAGTAGTGGATAAAACGTTTTAGGAACATTCCACTAATTATGAAATGCAGGAGAAGATATATTTAAATCTCCATCGCGTTAGAGAGGACGCACGGCGTGCTCGTTCGTCTTGAAATTGATTAAATCTATCTAAAAATAGAAAATCGAGGCCGCTTTCGTATTTCCCTGAATCGGAATTTAAATGTCGATTAAGATCTTCATGTTTGAAAAAGATCTTGAGAATTCTATTTAAATATCCAATTAAGCAAAGAAACTAAAGTGTCACAAGAATTTCTATGTTTTTGTCTTCAAGACAAATATTGAACAATTGTTTTTAATTTAAGAAAATATTTGAAGTAAATAATTATGCACGCGGTACGCAGTAAAAATTCTATAAGTTTGATAACAAATGCACCTCGAGTTGCTAACCAAAGAGTGGAAAGGTGATGCGTTATTCGTACATAGTAAACGACTCTTTTTTTTAATTCAGACAATTATAAAATATGCGACGATAAAATTATTCGAATAGTCCCGTTTGCTAGATTGTCGACGGAAAAACTTTTCAGATGTAACAACCTTGATGTCGTCACGTTAACTTTGAGCATGCACGACAAGGACAGCGTACGCACTGCATTTTTCGCGTAATCCCCACTTGGCGGTCTTCAGGCTCGACTTCAGAGCCGCTCTTCACTTTTTAACCAGTTGAAAGGTTGCTGAAACATCGATGTTCGTTTGTACGTGCATAAACCTTATACACGTAAGTACGAACGCAACTTCGCGTTATTGCATTAAACTGTGTTTTAAGTGCCTCGAAGGCCGGAAGAATCTTCTACCGGGTGATTCGAGAAGATTCAAGATTCATACCCTCTACATCAGACTCACATAAAAAAGAACCAATGCAAAGAGGGAAACAGTACTTGCCTTTCAGAAGCTTTGCTTCTAGTGTATTACGTTCGTTTTCATAATCTGGGCATTGCCTAATAACATGATTTATGTCTTGGGCTTCTGCTCCGCATTGGCAAGCACTGTAAGCTATAAAGTTAATCCTTGCTAATGAACCGTTCAAATTGTAGTGATGGGCACGACATCTGTTAACAAAAATCAAAAAATCTCTGGAGAGCCCAAGACCAGTATACCATGGCTTGCATTTGTCCTCGTGTTAAAATCTAACGTATTTGGCATATTTAATTAGGTCTTACCTTTCGATTAGGATGATAGTGGACATTCTTACTTGCATTTGTAGGTCTCTGTTTAGATCAGAAATTGAAGCCTTGATTGAATATTCCCAGCCAACAACCGTTGTCCCGTTGAAAGCACCGGTTCTCGTTAGATCACCGAAGTTAAGCAATGCGGAACGTGAACGGCACTAGGATGGGTGACCGTCTGGTAAAAAACCGGAAAGTGACCCACCCGAGGTGTTTTTCACGTGTTGTTGGCAAAAGGTGGTTCGGAACCCACCATAAACAGTAGGTCCCGCTGAAAAAGGCGATGGTGAGAGTGGAAAAGAGGGGGATTGGTGGTAAATAAATTTGAAACCCTGAGGGGACCAAATATCATGTTACAATACAAAAATTGAATATTCCCACTTGGAACTAATATGCTCAGAGTCTTCAGTATTGTCTACTTAATTTACTATAGAACATTTGAAATTCTCCGATTGGGAACAGAATGCAATAGAGTGTTAAGACATTTTATAATAACAATTCCGACCATGGTTGCGCGCTGACCACAATTACCACATTCTCCCCTACGCTATCTTCTTGTCCAGGTATGTAGAACCGTTCGTACCGCGAGGGTCTACCGTCCATCTAAGCAGGGGTATATGTCTCTTGGCGGTGACGCCCGCGACGCAAAGGTGTAAAAGTCACAGCCTTACCACCTGGGGATGTTTCCTTGTGATCAACCTCAGCCCTGCTGCTCTTCTATATTTAACCGATCCCCACGTCAGCCAACCCCGTTGCCGCTCGAGTCGTTTCGAAATCTTTGCTCCTCGCCTCGAGAGTTCTCTAAGGCTGGTCTTTCTCGCCCTCTCTCTCTCTCTCTCTCTCCACTGGTCAGGGATGGCGTCCGCGTTAATGCAGAGTAACGAGCGCTTTGTAACGGAGGAGAGCTGCCTTATGGCGTTTGTTGGCAGAGGCGAGAAGCGAAGAGTCGCGGCCAACTGGGTCTGATCCAAGAGCACGTCCTCCCGCGAAGGGTAAGAAAGCTCGTGAGGAAATTACCGCGCGATTACGTTCCCTTCGCGGGGAAAGCGGAATGACCGGCTCATGGAGCAACTTTCTTTGCTTTCTTTTCCCCCACTCCGCTTGGAAATTGAAGATTGAAGGACGCCGCTCCTCATTGGCACGGCCATCGCGGGCCAATTGCTCGGCTTGGTCCACCCGAGAAGCTGCACGACTGGTCGGGACGCTTCTTGTCGCGTGCCTGTCCGCTCCCCGTCCACGTGTCCCCGGTTATGCCAACAAGACGTTCGCCGAATATTTTCTTCTTTCTCGTAGATATCAATATAAGTTCATTCGTTGGTATTGAGTCAGTCGAAATAGTCTTCGTACACCCTTCACGGTAAAACTTTCCGATATCTGACTGTCTAAATATTTTGAAAGCAACGCGGGAAATACAACTGTCCTATTTGTGAAGGTTATTTGAAGGTCAACTTGGTTCTCTCAAATAGAACATAATTATTTTTTTACAGTTTCTTGTTCTGTATGAGACAATTGAAGCAACTTTTATATAAAACATCTTTTTGTCATGTTAAAGAGGGATCTAATTCGATAAAAATTTATTTCAATTTTGTCACTCCTAAAGCAGAGAACGTTTACGTCATACTAACCCTTAGCACTCCAATGGCGACTTTGAGGCGCCACTAAAAATTGCTGTAGCATTATTCAAAATATTGTTTAGAGTATTAAATATATCATTTATACCAATATTTTATATACATCAAATTTAAAAAATCATAGGGAATGGAAATATTCTAAATCTAAATGTTTTTCGAGTTAAAATAGCTTGCAGTGCAAAGCGTTAAATGATAAGGCGAAAGTAACAGCAATTCCATTTTTTAGAGTATTTTTTATTACATAAAGAACTTCTATAAAATAAGTACTGTTCAAAATATTTATACGCTTTTCATATGTGTAAATTAATAGCCTTATGGGCGTAAATAAATACGCCCTGCGCAGTCTAAGGGTTAATTAGCACTCGAAACATTCAACGAGTAGTTTCAACAACTGGAGCACAGCATTTGCATATTGCTGGTCTGCCCGGATAGCGAACTCTGTAACCCACCCTTGAAACCGTCTGCTGTCTTTTATAAGGTATCCGCAGAAGCGAGCGCAGCTACTTGTTCCTTAATGCCTAATGAACTGTCATTATTTCAACCGCAGAAGCAACATGTACTATGTCGCATAGTAGTAATAGTATTAGTGTTCAATTCTTGCTGTCTACCAGTCTCATCCTTGTTATACATTATTATTATTATTATATTTTCTCATCCTTGTTATACATATAACTTTCAATTCTTTCTCCATGCTCCCATGCAATATTATTTTATTTGCGGTTATGTTCTTGTCTTTAGACTGATTTTTTTAATATTCTATTGGTGTTTATATGTTTTCTCATACCTAATCTGAATTTACAAGAATGAATTATTATTAATGTCTCGTTCTTACGACGAAGTCCATCATTTATACTTCGAGCTTTTAAAATGTTTTTTTTTGTATTAACACGTCGATAATTAGACACAATTAACACAGAAAATTTTATTTTGCACATCGAATGATAACTTTAATTTATAACTAATAACTTTAGTACGTGGAAAATAGTATGGGGACATTTCTAAATTTTTGAAAATCTGTTCTTAAAGAAATTACTTCATTTATCCACTGTTTTAAATTGCATATATTTACCTTTGTGTTAGATGCATCGAATTCGTAGTTTAATGATCTAAAATCGTATTCTTCCTCTGTGGAAAATCGTAAGCTGAGACAGTCGTAAACGAAGAAAAATCACTATCGTAAGCTGGTGGCTCGACAAGGTAGATCGGCCAGTAATTGCGTATTTCAATTTAACGATCGATCGAATGAAAATCACGCGTGTTATTGCCAGTCACAGTGGCCACGTGGTCAGAGTGTTGATGGCGTTTGGCGAGACTTTTAACATACTAATCGCCGGAGATAAACGTTTTCGACAATGTTGTACTGCTTTTAGATAATCTCTTATTGATTTTTAGAAAAATATTTGCATTCTTGACACACACGAAACTATCGATATCAATTCATCCTTTCCATTCGATTAAAATTATTAAAGGAAAAATGAAATGGCTTACATTTCTTCCAATTGATGCAGAAAATTTTTATTTTATATAAAGATAAGATACAAGAATTACCAAGCTTCTTTTTTTGACAATAATTTATTAACACTTGCCTTGATGGATTTAATGTTGAAACTATATAGCCCTCAAATTCATGAACGAAAAATTAAATATTTGTAATACTTAAATACTGTTTACTGTAATATTCTGAAAACTAATGAAACGAAATGTTAAATATAAAAATTGGCAGTCTTTAATTACATTATTGACGCGACTGTAATTAAATTATTTATTTAATGTAATTAGAATTCCAATGGAAATATTGTATGTGGTGAGACGAAACCATATTAAAAAAATCATATTAAAAGTTCATTGGTTGAGGAAGCTGAAAAGATTATAAAGGTTGCTTAATCAAATTCTCGGTTTCCATTTTCTGTGCGTCTTTCCATTATTTTCATTTCATTCCATCTGTGGTATTCTCTTTGTCGTTCTCCTGTGCCATTACACCTTAGCACGTACTTCTATACTATTATCTAAACGATTATCATTAATTATTTTTCTTTCTCTTTATTTATTTTCCTTTATTCTCCTTGTTCCACTCTCCCGACGAGTAAACAAAACGAAATTTAAAACAATACAAAAGTTTAAAAAATGACTGATATCGATGTGCTATTTTTCAGAAATTGGAATTGTTAAAAACAACACAAGTTTCTACTGGATTTCAGTTTATTTCAATTTACGCAATTGGATTTCGCACAAAGATTCGTAGTCATAAATTAATGAACATCGGTTAGAATCTTAGCAGAGGTTGAAATTTCGTCATAGAAAAATATATCAACTGAACAACGTTCTCGGTTTCCTATCTAAAAGAAGTAGTCATCTGGTAAAGATAACATTTCACAACGAGTTTATTAACCATTGAAAACGAACTCGCGCGGGTGCTGGATTTTTTCAAACGGTGGAAGTTCAACAAAAATATGATTTCTCCGGAGACAAAATTAATTAAATGTTTTTTAAACGTACCGGTGCTTCTTCCTGTGGCTGCGAATAAAAGTTAATCACAATCGAGGAATATTATACTTCAAACTGGACCTTCTTTTCCACTGTGGAAGTATTATTAAATCGCTTACACAACTACAAGTTCAGAAGGAGAGATTGAATTGAAGACATTTCTTCTATACTTTATATCGTATTGTTTTAACACTGCCAATACGTATTGATTTCTGCGAAGAGTATTTCAGTAACATCAAAATAATTTATTTAACGAAACACAAATTTCTTGCATTTCGCAGATCCTGAAACACTGAATACATTAGTGCAAAAATTCACTTTTTAATGTGGATAATAATTCCTGTTCAAAACTACACATCAATATATAACATGACTCAAAATGACAAAACTACAAAGCTGAATTCTAGCGATTAGAAAATTTTTTTAGTTTAAACACCATAACTTCAAAGTTGACGAAGTAGTTTAACAAAAATCAGCAAGTTGAACAAAACGAAAAATGTGAAATTTGACAAAATTTTATTTATAGAAGACACGTTTTTTTTATTTATAGTTTTACGTCGCATCAACTGCTAGGTTACTAGCAACATTCTAAAATAAGTCAGGATATATTGCATTATTTGCGTTTCTAAATTTTTCCAAAAATGCTGCTAAAAGATATTTCGGCAAACGAAAAATGCAATCGTGAAATACGCGAACAATTGAGGTATTCGAATGCAGAAAAATCTGACGTGCGAAGAGAAGTTGCAGCGGAATTCGGCCGTGTTTTCTCAGCGGCTCGCGCGTGTATAATTTGACCGTGGGTGCAACGATACGCTCGCCAGTGCAATGCTGTCGCTGACGTCACTGGTTCGGACGATTAGTTTGTCAGTGGTTCTCCGGTTTGTTGATACTTCGTCTGGAGCGAAAGGTTAACGCGCAAAAACCGTCTGGTCCGTTCTCCGACCGTTTCGATCGTGGCCTTTCCACGATTTCCCGCGCTGCACAGCGCACAGTAATCTAAACTTTATTCTCTATCAAAAGTCAATTTTTAAATTTTCGTATTTTAATCACATTCGTTCTAATACAAAGTTATTACCCTTGATAATGTGAAAACTGTAAAATATATATTTCTGTTTAGTATAGTTATTAGTATTCTGAAGTGCATATGTTTCCAATATGGAAGTGTACACATACATGATATGGAGCGCTTAGTATCGGGCGATGATATTAATGGAGGTAATAACAAAATGTTTATTTTTTTAGTGCAATTACAAAAATGACGTCAATTATACAAACTTGATACAATAATTATCAAAAATTGACAAAAACAGCTGTGAATAGTTCTAAACATCATCAATTATATAAAGACTTACAGGAACTTATCATAGTTTTCTATGTGGAATGACACTTTCGCATAAAATACTTTTATCTTTCTTTTATGTTATTTCAATGTCACTTCGTGTTTTTTAAATGGAATGCCATACTTTTGTTTTAATATTGTGAAAGTACAGAAAAAACACAAGTTCAAGAAACGTCTTTGAGACGACATTAAGGTAATTCAAGGTTGCAAGTAGACTGCCGAACTTATGAGTTTATGACACAAACAGACAGTAGATGAAATGTAAAACATTTAAAGCGTTTAAAGATACTGTTGTATTTTTTTCAGTTAATCAACATTTATAAGTAAACAAATAAATGTGTATGTAACCTCTGCATCGTGAATTAACCCCTTGCCCTATAGTCAGACTCGTGATGAAGATTTTAACAAAGTCTAACAAATCTGAATGTTACGTCTTTCTTTTCAGAAAAACTAAAATATGATTAGTTTGTAATCGATATTTAAGCATTAAAAGAAATGTAGCCATACAAAAAATATAAATTTTCTGCTCTCTTCTACGACATTTTTCGGGATAAAGACGTTTTAATTACCGTAACTGTGTGTTAATCTAATTTCGATTTTGTATAAATATCCACTAGATCTAGTTATAAGAATTCTTCCGAAGGTGAAAGCATGCAAGCCGACATTCCGACGAACCTAATGAAATAAAAACGTGTAAACCGTCGTTCGCGAATCGTTAGTACGTCGAGTATTTTCGAGGATCGGCGTAATTAACTCTCTTCCGTCCCTCATTTTACGAACCGCATCTGTCCCTCGCTGTCAAATTGATACACTGGTAAAAGATCGCTCATAAACAAGTTAAACATTTATTTCTCGATATTATTTTTTATCCAAAAACTGATAAATTAACATTTACATCTTAGGCATTTCGGTTGTGTTATGCATTTAAACAATTAAAGGGACGAAATTTCGGGCTTTACGAACACAAATAACAGAACAGTATTAACTTATTTCGGGAAAACTGTGTCAATTTGACCCGAGGGGCGGATGAGGGTTAAAAATTGCGTTCTGACCGGTGAATAAGATCGTTCATAACGACCATAAGATCGGCAAAAGAGACCGCTTCTCTTCTCCAGAAAAAAAGACTGCAGCGCGTTCGACGAGGAAGATCGGCTTGGGAACGCTTGTCGCCGGATTATGTAATATCGCGGATTGCGACGCGTTATCCGCGAAAGCGACGCCGCGGCGTCTTCCCTCGAATTTTCCACTGGCGGCCAACAAAAAATCGGTCGATTATCGTCATCGACGTTGGTATCGATCGCCCCGCGGCAGTGCGACGTAATTACGAGTTTGAGGAAAGGAAAGTCAACGGAAACGTAATCGTAATCAACCGCTATCAGAGTCACGCACGGCCAGGACTGCAACGATTCAACGCGACGGCGAGAGACGCCGCGGCGATTCATGCGATGTCATTTGCCGCGCAGTTGCGACGCTCGCTAAGTTAATGCAGATAATTTGAATTTGCAAGTCTCATTGAAACGCGCGCGAACGCCACGGGCACGTACAGTAACCCGCGAAAGTCTAGCCTTGTGTAATACGCTTCTCGAGCACCGACAGCCCATCTTTGCGAGTTTTTATTTCGAATACCACCGGTTCGAATCGTTTGAAATCTGACGTCTAATTAGACACATCCTTTGCCAAGCTTTCATCAATTTTTTTCGGCTAACATTTGAGTGAAGTATTAGCTTGGTGCACACGAAATGTCCGATTTGTACCAGAGTCTACTACGACGCTATTGCCCCTTCTGCCGCAGCCTGGTCACGTGACGCGATCTGCTGTTGGCAGAGAGACAGAGAGAGAAAATTTTTCCCTTATCTGGCGACTCTGATTTCTACCAACGTATTGTATTATACAGAATTTCTTCATTTACAAATTATCATTCAATTCTCTCGATCATCGACGAATAGTTATATTCATTCACCACTACGTTCTAATCGAACATCGCATAATGCCACCGTCAATGTATTTGTTATTCCACTCATATAAAAAACGTACGCGACAATCACATTGATAGACGTTTATGCAATACATTATTTAAAAGAAAGGTTACATATCTACACGAAGATGGGACATTAAAGATCAGTTTTGTATCTTTAGAATAGTAAATTAATAAATCTGCAGACAGTAACAGTGTTTCTTATAGTAGCATTTTAATACTAATTCTATCAAGCTCAAAATATATGAAAGTGAAACACCGTATAGATGTGAGAAGGTTGGATTTCATTCATCATTTCATTGGTTTTCATTATAATTCCTGCTTAAATAAAGAAGATAATTCAGTTATTTTCTATGGAAGAGGTTTTATATTTTCAATAACTATATGGCATAGGAAACCGGTCAATTTGACCGTGGTAGGTTTAGCATTAAAATCTTTATGATGAAGGAGTTACGGTTACGTTCTCCTCGGGATTTGTAATAATGTTTATAAAATTCATCACGCATTTAGACGCTTGCTTTATTGAGCTTTCTGAATTTGGATGTACGTATAATGAAACTAGCAAACATTTACAGGCGTCGTGCAGAAATATCACGTGCGTCTCACTTGTACACGATCTATCTGGTTTCAATGTTTTCTTAAAACGACGACTTAAGTGTAAGACGAATTGTTTGTGATCTTAGAAAATTAGCTTCTAACAAAAATTCAAACATTGGCAAGAATAAGTTTTTGACGATAATATTGTATCCGTGTACATGGATGAATTATGTAAAAATATTTCCTTAAATTGTACACTGTAATACTGTTTAACAATTTTTCATATTAGGTCGATAGAATTTGATTTTAAGCAGTCACAGTGCTGCAATTGCATAAATTATTAATGTAATCATACTCTTCCATTTTAATGAGATTTTCATTTATTTTGTAACACATTTTATAAAAAGCTTGTATAGGTTTCATGTAAACATTTCTGCCACAAACTATTGTGATTCTCAAAAATCGAAATTAAAATATGTTAACAATACAAAATACCCGAGAGACTACCAATGGAATACAAATTGCAGCAAAGTTAAACACTATCGATCTAATTGTTGTTATTATTAACCAAAGGTTGGACGTAAAATGCTGTGTGTTTCAAATATGACAATTTCGCGGATTCTTCACATTTTAATATTTGACAGCTTTTTCCTGTGCAGCATTCAACCAGTGACCAGGACATAAAAATCGACCTATGTCTAGAAATAAATCATTAATTTGACAGTCTCGCCTTTTTCAAAAATAGATTGCCAGTGCGGATGATTTCATTCCATACTTTCGTCCAGCTGGATCGGCAATTTATCCCGGCACGAATCGCGAGGTCTGATGCGATAAGGCAGATAGATAGGCAGAGAGAGAGAAAGAGAGAGGGTAGAGAGAGAAAGAGCTAGAGAAAGAGAAACGAAAGAGAGAAGCACCACGACCGTCACTTTCGAGTTCTATTCTGAAACGGTGAATTTCCGTGGGGCCTTGAGCCTAAAAAATTCCGGCGAGTCCGCCGGCGACTTTATTAAAATGCCTTCTTTCTCGAATGGGCGTAATATACATAAACGCATTTAAATTGAATCGGCGAAGGTCACCGGTAAGTATCCAAAGAAGGCCCGATAAATTCGATGAACGCGGCCGCATACGCACATGCCTGTTTTTCATGGGTTCGGATTCGTTCAGACATGAGCCAGGCCGGCCGAGAGAGAAACAGTGACCGAACAGAACTGCGCAAAAGAGTTCTCGAAATTCTACGGACTGTTCTGTGCACAAAGGTACAGCGGAAGATAAAAGTATTCGTGCATCGTCGGATTGTTTGCCTCGCCCGGTGCGGCGCGGTGTGGTGGCAGAATATAATACGCGTACCTACACGGGTCTGTGGGCTTCAGGAAACGCGAGGCAACGTCTCTGCATTCGAATTTCTAAACTCCCAAAATATTCTACCTTTCCACATTAACTTTATTTATTTATTTCATAGCAGTCGCATTAACAATAGCGTCCGTAAGGATTTTTCGTATTCGCAGATTTTGCACAACTGTTTACCGGTTTCCTGTATTTTATATGTTGTTCTGCAATCTTGATATTACTCGTAGGTGATGCAATTGGAATATATTATCGTATATTATAAAATAAGTGGTATAAGCCAATTCATCGACGAAGACGATAACGAGTAGACAGCGGATCTTTATGCAAAATAAAAATGTTTTGCATTGATTGTGGGAAGATTTCATCCCTTAACTATTTTGTTACATTAAAAGCAACGTTACAATATTCTTGAACTTTCTCGATCTTTTACTGTTTTCTATTCCACCCAATCAATTTCGTCGTATATGCATGGAAATCTGCAGTCTAATAACGAGTGAAAAATTTGCTGTGTTCATTTCTGTTTTGCAGGAATGTTACTCGCAGTAACATAGACGGTGACCGGTTTAACAGGTCGCCAACCGATCTACCAATCATAAACATCCACCATAATGGAAGTCATTCATTGAATGCAAAAACTGAAAAAATTAAGATTTATCATAACGATTACTCTCTGATTTTTACATCCCCTGCATCCAGATCAAATTGATTGCTCTCATTATATAGATATAGAAGATAATTTTTTAATTCAGGACAAATAATTGCGGCAATCAACGTGTTAATCGTCGTGATCAATATTACAATGTGAAAGTATGAGACAATGGCGTTACGAAGATTCTGTTCCCTCGCTGTGTGTGCGAGAGAGCCTGCAATTGGGATCCGTTACAAAAGCTCGGCCAGTTTTGTGTTCGGCTCCAGTAAACGTGTCGCGGTTCTTTTTCGTTCTGTTTCTTTCTTCTTCATCTTCTCTCTCTCTCTCTTGCTTTTTATTTTTTTATACGAAACTGCGCATGGGTTCCGTGAATCGCGGCGCGTGCAGCATCGGATCTTTCACGGTGGTGCAACGGAGAGATAAAAATGTCCGTTAACTGCGATCCGAGGTTTTTCGTCGGAAATTCGTGCATTCTTGGACACGAGCGACTTGAAACAATCTTGTTTGCATTAAGGGGTTAGGGCACAGTAACAAGTGGGGAAACTATAAGATTTTTAAACAACAGTATAGAGAAAAGCGTATGATCGATTAATATAAGATTTTTATATTTCAGTTTACTATGTTACGAACTATAACAAAATGCTTGTAATATGTTAAAAATAATTTCTTCTTATACATTTCGTTGTCTTTGCTCGGAATATCTTCCAGATGGCCAACTGATGTACAGGATTCCTAAAAATCGAATTAACCGTATCAAAAATTCCAAAAATGTCATAAACTGCGATCTATTCTCTAGGCATTCACGATCCCACCTTTCAATTTTTGTGAAAATTAACAAAATGGCAGATATTTTAAATTTAATGACTGAATTTCGGTAGAAAATTTGTTCATTTTTTATTTATATCTATCAAAATAATAGGTAAATGAAAAAAATCGATTGTCAAAGCCTAATAGATATTATTATGAAGATAACTGTAAAGCTTTAATGTAACTGCTGAGGTAGAGCCAGAGATATCGAGTACAACGTTTTGAAATACGTAACTCTGAGAAAACGCGTTTAAAGTTTAGGAATATAATTTTTCTAAAAAGAAATTTTTTCAAAATATGTACTATCGTGTTCTAACCCCTTACACAAATTATATCTTTCAATTTTCTATTCGACACCTAGAACCTCTCCAATTCGAACAGCTCCGTAAGATAATAGTTTTATTCATTTTCTCCTCATCTACTACCGTCCACTGATGGTTACTCTGTTTATAGAAACAAGTAACCTTAGTCGATACACTTCCTCACCGGCGGACAAAAAGGAACTAATTAATCTGCATACAATAATTAAAGACATTGTTAAAAGAAACGCACATATGTAAATCCAGGAACAGCTACGATGTAACATGATTGTCGTCATTCACGACCTTGATGACTATTCGATGCTACGCTACGAAACCTTTCAGACGTGTACGCATATATGTATTTACATGGAATCAGACGAGAACTAGCTCGAACACTTTCTCTAAATGCAGATCGTGTCGCGCAATTCAAGTACTCAAAATGTCCATTTTACGTCCATTTTAGTCAATTTATTTTCTGAACGTTCTACGTCCTAATAAGGAATAAGACATTTTGAAAACGTCTTTTTCGGGACGCTGGTTTTACGTCTGAAATAAAACGATTTCAAGACAACTTTCCGGGGAGTATTACAGGTCCAAAAATGTTAATTAAATATATATATGTGATTGGTCTTGTGAAAATAATAGACTGGAAGGGTCCCGTCCCTTTTCGCATGACAAATGACATTTATATAACAAAGTTTAATTATAGGAAATATGTTATGATCAGCAAAAGATCTTAAGATCTTTATGCAAAATAAAATTGTTGTACCCAAATTGCAACAACGTGGAGTGAAGTAGAAATTTCTTTTTTCTATTAATATGTTTAATAGGTTGAACGGTATATTTAAATTCTTCTAATTTGTTTACTGTTTTAAATTACACCTACCCATTTTGTCGTAAATGTATAAAAACCGCTGTCTGGTCGTAAGGATTCAATAAATTCCGAAAATATCACTACTAAACTACTAAAACACGAGGATCTTCAAAGTTAGTAATTTCTACTCATCGTTGCATAACTCGAACGGTATCACGTTCCTCAGGTTTTATAAATAGCACTCTATTGTATGCAAATGTCAAATGTTTAACACAAAATTATGATCCGAAGAAGCAACGAATTGATGTCCACGGAGCGTATGTCCGAATAAAGTAAAAAATATTTCATGATTCATACAGTTATAAGGGGTAAGAACAATTTATATTATGTATATAAATAGCAGATTTTATTTATTCATGACAAAAGTGAATAGGTAAAATACAAAAGTGTGGAGAGATTACAAGAATCTATATTTAAAAAATTATATTAAAAGAAGAAATTCATTTTTATTCTATTTGCATTTCGTACAATTGATTTAGAAAATGATTATCTTGCATAAGGATTCGTAGTCTGCTTAAAAATAAACCTGTTAAATAATTGAAATAATCTCTGCCCAATGACAACACTTTTATACACAGTTTCGAATAACTTTAAAATCCGAAACAAAATTGTATCTGGAAATTAAGAACTTTGTTGTAAACCAATACTGAAAATTAAAAAAAAATCAGAATAACACTCGTTATAATCATATAAATGCAGCTGCGGACTACGTCTAATCTGGACAAAGTAAAAAATTTAATTTCAATGGCCTCAACAGTAAAATGTCGGGAACTCGCGTGATCGTCCGAGTTATTTTATATAATGCGAAGCGGTAGTTACACGCGCTTACAAACGGTATTCATTTCGTTAGATTAATCGCTAAATAATTACACAATTGTCGTTCTCCGTTTGTTGCTCGGAGCTGTTCATCTAGCCATGGAATAATTTCCGTTTCTAGAGGATGGGTTTTCCCCGACACGGACCCGTTCTTTCGATGTCACCGAGAATATGTCACCAGTACGAATCCCGTCCGAATGATTTCCTGAAGAACGATGATGCAAGAGAATATTCAAGCATCCGCGTTTTGCCGTCGCCGATTAAACCGATCCGGTTCTGTAAATCCGCCCGAAATACCAGAGGTTGAACGCGAGCGCGATACGACGCATTTTCGTAGAGTCGATCTTGTTTCGCGGTTCGACGCAAATTTTTCGGAGTCCCTCCGACGCGAAAGCCTACCGTTCGACGGCTGTCACTCGGGACAGTGGTTCGCAAACTTGCCGCATTCGCCAACTCCGACAACACCCAACGCTGATTCCAAAAACCAAAGGAATCCGGTTTTAGACCCTGAAATATCAGTAGTTTTTATCCATTTTTTTACTCGACAACTATAAGTTGAACTGTTACAAAACGTTAGAGAGGGTTTATTCAACACTCAGACAGTAAAACAAAATTTTTGTATCAACTATAAAGTCTTATATAAATTTTTAATGTTATCGGCGCCAGGTTCGATCATTTTTAGAAAGAAAAACAACAATTGTGCAATTAATACATGCTTCTAACGTTTCGATCCCTATATGGATCTTTTTCAAAGAATCATATTTGCGTATGTTGTGTAGAAAATGGACAATACAATATAACACATATTGAAATTAAATTGAGAACTATATTAACTCCATGGTGGCCGATATATTACTTCTTATATATTACTATATAAGAAGTATATATATATATATTATATATATTACTATAAAGTATATATTACTATAAAAAATTACTATATATATATATTATATATATTACTATAAAGTCTTATACTCGTAACGCTGCTGAAGTTGAAGGTTTGCATGTAACCCAGCGGATTCAATTTTTCTCTGAAGCATAAAAACCAAGGTTTTTTTTTTAAATCTACACGGAATTCTGTCGTCGATGAGTTAATAAAATTTCAGAGAAACAGGATTTGTAGATTTCAAGAAAAATTTACGATTTTTAGGAGAAAAAATCGATTTATTTATGCAAGAAACCTATATAACTTAATAATTTTAGTTCATCAACGGTGGTCCAATTCTTCGGATCGAAGCGAATCGAAATGATCCATGAGCATTAACAAAAGATGAACGGCAAAATAATCTCTAATTTGAGATTCAAATTGCACTAAATAAAAAAAAAAAACAAAAGATGAAATCACACTTTAGTAAACACTATAAGAACAGATAAAGAACGCCGGATGTGGTATATGTATATTAAAATAGGTAGATAAATACGGATGTATAAAGTGATTTCGTGTTTTGTTACTGTTTTTATTTGGAATCATTCGTTGTAGCCATAGAGGAGGAATCACGCGTTCGGCTTGCGTTTTCAATGGAAACATTAATTACTCCGTCAATAATGCTGGACCAGATAAACGGAATAGATGACTGCGCTCGGATCAACGACAGTGTCGTTGGCTGGAAATGCGCACTACGCGGCCGACAAGAGAACTGGCAATGCACGTGATCGCAACTGCACTTTGATCATCTGTTTAGACTGTGTTACCACCATCGTGGAACGCGTGCGCGATGCACCAGAGCAAAAACGCGGGGAACCACTCGAGACTCGTTCCGCGATTCTTATTAATGAGTGACGCGTACGATAATATTACGAATCAGTCAAAACGTCGAAAACAAGTTATTTTTTTGAGTTTCTCCGAGGAACGAGTCAGCTGGATTCGCTGTTCCTCTTAAACCACTGTACGTTCAGCAGACTTCGACGTACCAAGCTCAAAAAGTGACTGGCATTTGTCGCCATATAACGGGTCTTTCACACTGTTGTTCAACTTTAATCTTCACAAATAAAAAATGGCGCGAAGTTTGAACTAACACCCCTTTGTTTCATTATTTTACGTCGCTTTTTCAACTGCTATGGTTATTAAACGACGGGACCTACAGTTTAAGGTGGGTTCCGAACCACCTTGGGCACCACAGTTTTTTTAAAAAAGCACATTGAATTAATTCAAGAGGTGCCCGGGCGCGGGGATTCGAACTCGAGACCGCCTGGTCGCAGCCGCGCACTCTATCCATTGTATAAACTAACTATGTATAAATAAACTAACACCCCTTAATGGTACCTTTCGACAAAATAAGAATTGTCCAAGACGACTATGAGAAACAGATGTTAAATGAAAATGTATTTCCTCTTTCAATAATTTTGATAAATTAATTATAATATGACAACAATTCTTCTGATGTCTTTACATTTTGGTTTTTGATCGATTTTGTAGTCTGGTACTGTATACAGACGGTTGAGTGCCTAGTTCCTCCAAGCCTGAACGGGATCGAGTGGTTCTTAATCCATTTCCTCGATGAAAATCGAATTAAAGCCGATCGATCTGATTGGGACCACCTATTGGTGCGATGAAAAAGGCTTTATTATGCACGTCAACGTACTGTACGTAGATGCCTGACGGACGGTCAGAATTAGATTGGAACGCAACCTACGCCAACCTTCAAATTTGTGAAGGTGACGCGAGACGAACAGTGATGCGCGTCAGACTCGTCTGGAAGAGTGAAAGAGAGAAACGAATGAGAGAGAGAACGAAAAACGAAATCTGAGCGACGCCAGACGATTAGCTTTTTTATCGCGACCAATTAAAAATGGTTTAGCGAAGAAACCATTGTCTTTATTCCCGTCGGACGACCCAGAGCACCGTGACTTACAAGATACAGAATTTGGATTTTAAAGGAAAATGAGCTACGCAAAAAATGGCCACGTTAATGGTTCTTTCAGGACCAAAAATTCAAACTTGGCTGACTCGGTAACTCTTCGGCGATAACAAGAGCATAATTACTTGTCGGAGATGAGACGGGAAGGAGCGAGAAGCGCCGATTAATATCAAGACACAGTCTAATCGGAGGTCGTTCACCTTGACCCACGTGTGCCAATAAGTCGAACTTTCAACGGTGTGTATCCGATCTTAAGGTCCTCATAATTAACATTTATTTATTCGAAGTTACAAATCAAGTTCAAAATACATAGAAAAGTATCTGAGGAATGAGTATTGTTTTATCGTTGTTGTCATTTTCCGTTGTTTTGATATTACCAGTCAATAAAAGGGTTAAAATATAACTATAGAGTGTCCCAAAATTGTACTTCCTAGAAAAGAGGCGATTCCTAAGGTCATTTGAAGTAACTTTTTCCTTTGCGAAAATCTTGTCCGAGGTTTTGCTTTCGAGTTATTAATTAAAAATACTGTAGCTGCACATTGATTGGTCCATATGTTTCATATGTAAATGACACAGGTCTGTGCGTTTAGGTTTTATTAGTTTTTACTGTTCCATAGAAAATTGATTTTCTTAACAATGAAGGCATTTAGTTAACAACAAATATTCGACACTATCAGTTTGTGGCAATGCGATATCAGGTATCAATGTTAACACTTCGAAGGCTGGTAACACGAATACATGTGACTGCACTGAGTGTGTTGTTATCTGCTGATGTTGAATAGATGTGACATGTGATCACGTCGAGGAGTGCACTCTTATAGCTATCATTCTTGACATAGTTTTATTTCCTTGTATAGTAGGTAATCTCTTGTATCAATGATAAATCAGGTTTTTTTTAAATATATTCAATTATACATGTCTAACAATATTTTATTGAAACTCTGAAGCAAACGAAATAGCTTAGTACATATAATAAATTTAATAAGTAAGTAACTTCAATGAACAAAATAATCAGAATTATTTATTAATTCGACAACAATTTCTTTCATTTTCCATCGGCGCTAACTAAATCAATATTTTTGAAACAAATTGTTTATTCTTGGAAGCGTGTCCAGTTTATGGTAAATATCGATTTACAGACATGCATTGCTTCGTAGTGATCACAGCGATCGTAATTTTAGGGTCGTTATGCGATTTCTACGTATGATACAGCCTATGGATATGTTTGCATGTGCACAAGGAAAATATATTTATATTTTATTTATATGTTACAACCTGAACATAGATTGGCCTACATACAAATATAAATCATTAAAATACTGTTATTTCTATATTTATTAAAATATATATAATTAAATAAAACATAACATAATTAATAAACTTTTAGTAAATCACAGGTGTAAAATACCAAATCAGCAATCTTGAAAATTTTATAGTAAACTTTAGGGAATAGTTCCGAAATTTAGTAAAAACTCTTCAACTTGGATAAATGATGTTTAATGTTGTTTTCATGCAGCCGTCCCTTTATTGTTTCAGCATGCAACAGGTTCGCTATTGAAAGGCCCCGTGCTCATACGTCACTTTTCTTCATCAGCTTTCTAATTATCACCGGATTAACTCGAGTCAATATTTAAATCTGGATAAAATCAATTTCTTAAAATAATTATAACGCAAAGATTGCGCGGTGTTCCGCAATCTTGCTAAAAAATTATTCTTCATTATTTTCGATGTTAATTAGATCAATTACATAATTAGAATATTGATCGAATATAATAATTGAATAGCACAAATTCCGGTTTGGAAACAAAAACAAACCGATTGTAGATACTGAAATGAATATGCGAATGTTAAGTAACCGTTCAATTATAAATGTTAACGTTTTAACTGAGAATCGCCTTGGTCACGAACATGTTGTAGTAAAACTAATCTTCGTGAATCAGACTAATGCTTGACATGCAAATCCACAATCGCATTCTATTATGCTATTCTGTGTGGCAGCACACAGATCCACACATGACACAGTAATTTAATGTTTTCTAAAAATACATTCGGTAAAGAGAAATATAATTATGATTTTTCCTATTTGATTTATGTATTTTGTATAGATTTGTTTTTCATTTAATTTCACATATATTCACTAAATAAACTGAAGAATTATTTAAACAAGCAGACTTAATTCCAAAACCGGTGCGACCAGTTTCTTTGAAAATATTACCGTTCGAGAACCGGTTTTTTCAAAAGTCGACTATTGTGTACACCCTACCACGAATGCTTCTGCGTTTCATTCTGCACCAACGTGCATTCGATGCACACGAGTAAAATATCAATTACATACTCTACTCGAACTCTATATTTTCAGTTTTCCACAGATCGTTGATATTTCAACTGTTGTAATTTCGCGTGTACTATTCAGCTCGCCTATTTAATCAAGATTGTGTTATAGTTCCATCGATAATCGAAATACTCCATAAAATTAAGATATTTATTCATACGTACTCATAGAATCTTTATGCAAAATAAAAAGTTTCTACCTGAATCGCATCAAACTGGAGTGTAAAGGAAATTTATTTTCCTTCTTAATATGCTTAACAGATTGAATATAAACAACAATATTTTCAAATTCTTCTGACGTCGTCACTATTTTAACTTACACTTACACATTTTTATTATAAATGCATAATATCCGCTGTCCAATGATAAGTTACCTCAAAAATGACAAAAAGTAATAGATCAAACTGGGAGATATATTATTGAATATAAATGTACGAATAAATATCTTAATTCTATACTAACATCATAATCTAAAACAACGAACAAATAAAAGTGTTGGATTCATGTATGAATCACGAGTTTATATTTTGAAGTGTATGATTTAAAACGCTCTTGACTTTGATGGTTATTTCTCTGCTTGTAAATCACGGGATAACCCTGTACCATTACGTGCGTCCGATGACGTTCCGGCAATTATGAGGGTCAGTGTCGTAAAAGCCCATCTTTTCGTTCTACAATCAATTTTCCCAGTAACGGCTGGTTTTTCCCTAAAAAAGACATACAGGTATAATTTCTCCTTCGCAGACCTTTGCCAAACTGAAGTGCGTAGCTCAGTTCTGTACGAGCATTGCGATCGAACGGTTGCTGAGTTGACAGCACCGTGCAAGTAACATTTATATTTCGTTTTCCATTTTGTAGTCTCTTAATAAATATTCTTTAGCGTATTGGAAGCAAACTCTGTTAGTTATTCAACAAAAAGTAGTCTTCAAGTGAGCAATAACAAGTAGTACAAAAGAAGAATGAATTCTATATAGCTTAAATCTGGATTTATATTGTACCTATCTTATAGTATCATCGCGGAATGTATGAACATCCGGACGTCCACTCGTCCCGTGCACGCGAGCCTCGAGCGTCATTCGAGTTGCATAGATGCGTTGCGAAAATTCGAGTACGAAACAAATTCGACGGATAGTCCCAGACCTAGTTTCGACCACGATATTCGTTCCCATGACGAATGGATGACGTCCAGGTAATTTTTTCTCGCGATTTCGAACGCTCGGTTGTGCGCGGGAGGAAGAGAGAGAGAGAGAGAGAGAGAGAGAGAGAGAGAGAGAGGGCGCGCAGGCGCGTTTGCAGTCGGCACACGCGGACGAGCCCGAGAGCCCGATCCGCGCAGCAGACAGAGAAATACCATCGCTTGCATATAGATAAACCAGGCGACTCGTTGTCCGAGGTCGGCGCTCAAGGTTGCCGGTGACGTCACTGGACCTCTTCCTCGATCCCCACCTCCTGCACCTACTCCATCGTGACGCCGCGCCACCACCTTCTAATATCGCGGGTTCGTGTTTAAATCCGTAGCACGGTGGTGTCGGGCCGAGATGGTCCCACCTTTGCTACCTTGTTCCACTCGCGCGTCAACCTGACAAGCGCACACCTCCCGAAGGATCATCATCCGGCAAGGACTCCTTATTCACTCGTACGAGTAGACGCTAACTGCTTAGACTTGCCTCCACTCTGTGATCACACACGAAGCGGTCTGACGGATCTTTAAACGCCGATTTACACTATCCGCACAGACACGGAACGGTGCAGTATAATAATTAAACTGCGGATTTGATGCGTTTATGATAACAATAGGTACACACAATTTATAGCAATTGGTATATGAAACAGATTTAAAGACAAAAGGAAGGAAGAAATTTTTACGTAGATCCTGTGTCTTGCAAGCAACAAGAACATTTTTTATTTTGTTTATTGTTATGATTTTTTAATTGGTTTCTTCTTCAATTGGTGGCATTCATGTTCAAGTTTCCCCAGATGTTTTTAATAACGTTGCGATCTGGAGATCTTGCTGACCAGAATTTTAATATTTTCAAGCTACAAAATACATTTTAACAATTTCGATGAACGGAGGAATTATCATGTTGAAATATGAAATAATTACCAGCAGTTCTTGTGGCATGTTTATTTATTTATAAATAATAAGATAAACTGACATTTATTTGAATAATTATTTATTATTTTCCATGTTTTTTTAATTATTTCCATATGTATCTTGTAGTTTGACGTTGGCAATTTTTGGGGATGTAGCCTCGTTTTCGTTCATCTTAACTTGGTCACCGATAATATTTTTCAAACGCTGTCTGGCCTTTGCTATTTTGTTCCACTTGCATTGGAACTGTGAGGCAGGTGAGGTGCATACACGCAACCTGTTCAAAATATTGCCATCTGTGGACGTCGTTTTATCTGAGGGACTATCGAACTTTGTTCTGAAAGATTGTCATCTACGTACTTGAAATTGTTGCACATTATTTTATTTATTATCAACATTAAGTGTTCTCGATGCATCCTGACGCATCCCCTTACTTTCTTCTTTGTTCATTCATACAGATAAATTATCATGACACTTTATACATAAAAACACAAAGTAATTCTTTAATTTCGACTCTAGCTTTGTTTACTTTCCTTTGCGAATGACGTGCTCACTCAACTGTCCGACCGATGAGGAAGTCGTTTTGTTAGAAACACATTTAAAAATAGGCTTTAGAATTTTTTGTAAAGAATTGAATGCACGTAGAGGTTTCAAAATTTTGCAGATGTTGTTACGTGCCTTTCAGTGTACAAACATATTTTTGAAATACTGTCCTATCATTGTCACTTTGTTCTGCTTGCGTTTGAACTCTCTGAATGACGCCTGCACACAATTACTGTATAAAGAGGGCTTCTCATTTGCAAGTACATCTTTGAGTGAGATTCCAAATTTTTAAATTGAAACAGCGCCAATACTTGAAATCTTCATGTATATTCTGATGCGCGCATATTTCAATTGCAAGAAATAATAATAACCAAATAGAATATTATTTATCCCCCTAATCATTTTTTCTTGCAATCAAAAAATGTATTCAGAGTCTATTCATGAATATAATGTTCATAGAAAGTGATGGTAATTATTTTAGACATTATACTGCAATTGTTTGTAAATAATTGATAAATTCACGATGAAAGGGGTGAACTAATTTGTACACCAATTGAGATGTATAAAATTTTAGTAATTTTTGTAGAAAGCGCGGGACACAGTTTAGAAACCAAGATTCAACATGATGAACTATGTGTAATAGATTGATGTTGATTGTAAAGTGTCCAAGCAACATAACTGTAAACCAGCAAGGTTATTTATGGTTGAATTCAACAATGTATTTAGTGATTTACGAGAAAAGTACCTGCACGATTTCACTGGTTGTGAAACGAGAAGTCTAGAGTCCATCGTTTCAAGGAAGTGACGTTTTCTTCTGACATGTAAATGAATAAATTATTTCGTTGACACGGATATCTACTCAAGTGTTACATTGACTTTTTAATGGGATATCGGAAGATTTTGATACTTCTTCAATCGAATTCACTAGAATTTCTCTTGGGAAAGTTACTAGACGATGATTTATAATACAAACATTTGAAAATTTCTTGACAATTTTGTATGTTTTTAGAAATGTATACAGTCTGAACGGTAAACTCGTTTTGCTTCACTCTTCACAAATTAAACCTTTTAAATTCACCCAGAAATTAAAACATTTCTTCCAAACTAGAATAATTTCATTTTAATAATTTATTAATTCATTAATAATTTCATTCAGAACTTGCTACAAATAATGGTACAGCAGTTTTCATTGGTGACTAGCTGAATCACCACTCAAGTGTTAAGGGTTCGATGACTTGTACAAATTAAAAAACTGATTATTTGAATGTAGCTGATTCAGTACTCAGCTATTATAATAACTTATGCTATTACATTACTAAATATGATAAATTCGAACAGCTGCTCACCAAATGATCAAGACAGAACAAGTATAATTTTATACGACATTGATGTTCACCGAAATGACTTTTGTCCAGCTGGGTGATTCGCAACATTGTGTGTCGGGTAGAATGGCGCGCTTGGAATCCCTGCGACCTGTCCCACAACACCCACGCGTGAGGCGTGTATGTACTTGCCGATCGTGCCTACCGTGGTCTCGTTTTCATTCTCATGAAATTAACAGCACCTAATATTAATATATTCGTTCTGAAATAAACGAAATTGTAGTGTATAATCTTCATTATCAAGTAACTAATAATAATCATTAACAACTCCAATCGTATATACAAATTAAATAGGCAATACTCGTGCAGGATCGCCATTTTAACACTTCACCTACCGGAAGCCTATTAATAGGATTTTCAATAATTGTGCTGTACCAATTAAGAATGCATAGAACTTTTATTTTATTCCAATCTTAAATGAAACTAGTAGATTACGTTATTGAAGGTGACTTGTTAGTTCACAATGAAAATTGCTGTTGCTATTGAAGGTTTCATTAACCCCTCTCCGTACCATTTTCTTTGCAGTTACAGTGATTGAAACGGTTTTTTTCTCAAAAATGTCCTAAAAGAAAAAGAACATTCGTATGGTCACATTTATTTTAATGCTTTAATATTAATTACAAACGATTCAAATTTTATTTCATCTAAAAAGAAACGCGTAACATTCATTTGTGTTAGACTTTGTTAAACTCTTCGTGACGAGTCTGACTCGTTAAAATACGGCAAAGGGTTAAAAAGTGTATAGCTATGTAGCATAGATTTTTCAAAATTATTCAATAATCACCGGTCGGTAATGTTGTTAAGAGTTGTCTCCCACTCTCTAGCCTTCCCCTTCTACGACGCTGTTCCCCCACGTTTCTGTCGTCCGTGTGTCATAATGTCACGTGACTAATCCGATACAGGTAGGGAGGTGGTAACGTTTTGATCTAGCAACTCTGTCCATACCGTGACTATATTTTCTTGGGAAAAATACAGAACAATTCAATAATCGTTTCCAGTGAAATAAAATTTGATTGGAAAATTTCTATTTAATAAATCATGTAGATACATACGTGAAAGCTTGTAGGCTTTAGAAGCGCATTTTCAGGACAGCTTCCCTGTACGCGGCGGTGGAAAAGTTTCCGTTGACACAGAAACTGCCATCGCGACGGTGAAAAACACCTGTTAAACACCGATCACCCATATCCATGGCAACAACGGCATCGATCCTTAGAGAATTTTTTATAAAGGCACCCTTGTGCGTGCTCACATCGCTCAGGTGCGTTCACGTAATGCGTGTACATGCATGTAGACGACTGAACGGCGTACCTATATATAGGCTCGCTCTCAGATATATAAAACCTTGCGTATCGTTTATGAATATATACAGTACGTCGCATTGAAGTCGTCCATGTTGAACGTGTTCGCGGAATGACATTTTCTCTCAATGATTTTGCTTGGTCATTATGGAAACCATTTGCCTTAATACACATTTGTATTTATCATTGTTTTGTAAGGTTACAATCCACCTATTAATTATAAGATTGCACCGTGCCTCCCTGTCATCGCCGAGACGAATAGAACACCTTGTAGATAATGTGATGCGAATAATTTTCTGCGTTCCGAACCGCCTCGTTATCAACGACCAGACAGTATTGACAACGTCAGTGGAAATTAGAAAAAGGTCTGTCAGAATGTGGAAACGTGAATTATATGTCGCCTGTGATTATTTTACTATAATAGTCGAGGACAAAATGAAGTGGACACCCTTGAACAACTAGTTTGATATTGAACCAAACGACTTAATTGAGATTAAGAATAGTTTACTAGACTATGTATAACGAAATGAGTTGAAAATTACCAACGGCAAAGTTCACGATTTTTAACATTCTTATCTGTGTCTATAATGAAAATTAAATATATACCTTTTGTAGATCTAAGTTACATACGGAACAAAGTTTCGACAAAATCGATTAAAGTTGCTACGAGCTATCAATAATTAAAAATGGCAAAAATTATTTGATTGGAAAGACATGAATAATATAAATATTTAGTAAATTCTGTTCACAATTTTTTTATCACTAGTCTCACTTGATATTATAAGGCAAGTGATTGACAATAATAGCGAATGTAATCTGTAACCTATTATTTAATGAAATTTATGAAGATTTTACTTTGATTTTGGTTTGTGTTAAATGGGATCTAGTACAAATCGAAATTTCCAAGCACATCGACCCACTGTCGTGCTTAGAGGTCTCTCGATTTTATGATGGGAAGCACTGTCGCTAGTTTTGTATCTTGCCACCTTTCACTTCGAGACTCCTATCAATACATATAGCTGGAAACATCTACCGTTACGTGCGAGCACAGGTATCCATCGAATACAATAAAAGCGGAGTGAAGTATACAGGCTTATCGGTATTTGGCGGTACAACCAAAAAGGGGATGTTTCTACATAAAAAAAAGTTACTCGAATATGTAGGACAATACTTTTTCAATGGGGCTTTGTTTTCGAGTAATTTCCAGAAAATTTCCTCTGGTTTTTTATCAATGATAATCGAGTATATATACAGTGTGCCACGAAACTATTCGAATGCCCTTTAAAACAGAATAACTTTTTTATAATTGTACCAAACGACCTGATATTTTATAATCAATTAGAAGCATTAGTTTACGGAATGATATGCAAAAAAGATTTTCCAAAAAATATAATTCACCAATGCTTCTAATTGATTATAAAAAATCAGGTCGTTTGGTACAATTATAAAAATGTTATTCTGTTATAAAGAGCGTTCGAATACTTTCGTGGCTCACTGTTACATAATTTCCTTTAATAACTAGCAGATCCAAGAGACATCGTTTTGTAAATTTGTGAAAAGCTGTTGAAAATGTGTAAACATAGTGAAAATGAGAAAAAAAACGTGTTTCTGAGTGATTATTGTATCTATTAATAAAAATTCGATTCTCTAATAAACATTCAGCCAAACATGTCTACCTGCTGCTTGTACCGTTTCAAAAATTATGATCTTTGCAGTTTGTCCGAATTTTCCGACTTTCCTTTGTAATTGTCTCGAATTTTTTTCCTGAAAACTTTTCCAGGACTATAACGAACAAAACAAAAAAGGATTACGCATATGCATCGTTCGAATCGTGAGTTATGGTGTTGAGTTCATACAAACATCCCATAGAAAGAATCACTTTCATTTCTTCCCGAATTTTCCATTTTTCCGGATAACTTTTCGAATTTTTCTTTCCCTAAAAACCTTATTTGGACTGTTACGAACATTTTTATTGAAAAAAATAGCCGAATCGGTCCAGCCATTCTCACGTGATGCGTTTACCAAGGAACAGCATTTAATTTTTATTTATATAGACGATTGTTACCTATTTGGCGCTGAATATTTTCTTCTTAATTCGTTCCCGATAAAATACAGTGCATCGCGCTGTACGAATCAATGTCGATGTAAATGTATTACTTTTATATGTTGGGTACGTCTGTATTTAATTATGCATTTAATAGATATAAATTAACAATTCTGTATTAATATTGGTTGCCAAACAATTCCTTTTCACATGCGTGTTTATTCCTGATTTCCACTCGTTAATCGACCATTTTTAAAATATATACCGCGTTGCTTGTAATTAATAAGCGATAGAGATTTTATAATTTCCGACACTTCTGAAAGGTAAATAGAAACGTGTACATGAGAACAATCAACACTTGAACATATTTCAGGAATATCAAAGTATTGTTGTATTATTTTTCGTCTTGTTAAAATTATCAAAAAATAATGTAGTCTATGTAGCTCCGATATCTTTTTATAAATTGGAAACTAATCGCATAAGTCGCAACAGAGATTATATCATTTGAGTCGCAAATTTTTTTTACTCTGATTACCGTATCTCCAGAAACAGTGGAATAAACGCACGCAAATAAAATGAGAGAGGGTTAACAATGCATTTATAAGCTTCGTTGATTTTCAAGTATTTGTACTCGGTCCAGATATCGACCGTGAAATCCAGCATTCTACCCACGGCCCGGCATTTTTCATTTAAACACTCTCGGATCGCGTTTAATAAACAACTCAAAGTTATGTTCGTCATTAATAACGTTACGTCGCTGTACAAGTGATCGAAGCACCCCTTTTTCCATGTTCAAAACTCATTTTGCATTTATCGATTCGATGGCGTCGCGAATGCAACTGATGCGAAAAAAGATATACTCTTTTTTTTTAATAAATTCAACACTAATACGATCCAATACGTTCTAATTTTAGACGATAATATACTATTTATTTTTCATTAATATAAAGTAATATACTGTTTGTTATGCGTGCTGCACGGTTGATTACGAAAAATTGACTGCACAATATTCCCTAAAATTATACATACAGCCAACGATGATCACAAGTTAAAGTATTTTTAAATTTAATAAAACAATTGTTTATATAGTGAAATAATTATTAACTGTATAAATTGCTACAAAATAATTGTCTGCATCGAATATTGTTAAATAGTCGTAGTTAAATAGGATAAACTGTTCTATCTTTCTGGATAAGTTCAGATCAGTTGAATATATCAGGTAAACTTTTTTAACCCTTTCATTCTGGGAAAGTAAAAATATATCTAGGTAAATAAATATATGCAATTCTTTTGAATTTAATGAGTGCCGAATTAAGTCATCTAAAATTTTTATTAAACTTTTCAGGGTTTGGCCATTTCGTTTCGGTATTTTTTGTATATGCATGAAATTGGCAGTTCGGAAATAAAAATTAAAAAAAAAAACGAATATTTTTACAAAATTGTACAATACCCGGCCATTTCACTTCGCCATTTTTAGAATAAATCCATATAAAATCTGTAATCCAATAGTCAAAATAAAAGTAACTAATATTTCTGCAAACTTGTATACTGCGTGGCTATTTCGTTTAGCTATTTTTAGCATAACAGCATAAAAGTCTGACAAGAAAAACTGCCAAAAAAAAAAAACGAATATTTTTGCAAAATCGTATAGCGTTCGAAATTTTCTTTTGTTGGATACAATTTGTCCCCCGCAGCGACACCCACATTCGGAATGCATCGCGCCGATTTCGTCGGTCATCATTGTGCAATCTGTTTCCGGTTTGCATACTGCACCGCATCTGTCAATCTCGGAGCGAACGTGCGTCGCTCCGCCAAGCGATTTAGACACACGGCGTAGATCGTCGATCCGTTTCGACGGAATCCTTTTGGTGCGACGTTCAGCTGGCGATGGACACCGGTGACAATAGGGAAATAAGCAGATGGTCTAAAAATGCAGATCGGTCCGCGTACGATTCCCCGGGAAACCGATGGAAAAAGGGGTTAGGCGGACCGGAGAAGTCGAGCAGATGTCGGATCGCGAACGATCGATTAACAGTGCGACGATTATGAGAGCGGATTTTCTCGCCGCTTTGCACCCTTTGCTCCCACGCTTTGCAGCCGGCCGACCGCAACAGTCCCCCAGGGAAGATGAATGGCCAAGATTTTTGCACAAAAGTCTTCCTTACAGCCGCGCCATGGGACAAATTGCCGATCTAGACGGCTAAAGCACCGGACGGAACAGACTTAAGGGGAGATTCCGGACTGGCGCCGTCAAAAGTAACTCATTCTGCGGAATTCATTGCGGGAGAGAACCGCGGCAAATTATTTCGTCGGAGTTCCGACTTGTTATCAGCCGAGTTTTTTGTCAAGCTTTCCGCAAAAAACACTAAAAATTCCCGCGATCTTCATAACGAATTTCTGCTTCCGCATAATCGGCTCGTAAATATTATGCAACGCAAATGCATATCCTCGTATAGCGACTGCTATGATTAAAAATCGATTGATAATTTCAAAATTATCATTCTAAGCGCCAGCGTTTTTTTTTCTTCTATAAAGTGTTAATGAATTCAGGTATGTCAATATTTGTCTTAAATCAACTAAACTCTCCTTGTAAAATACAAATGTTAACACTTGCACAATCTCTGGGAGATTCATGAATTTTATACTGTTTCATTTTCATTCGAATTATCTTGGAATAGATCAGTGAAAAGATAATGATCTGAAATACGAATTAGTGAGGTCATTAAAGCTAACAATATTGTCCTATTATTCTCAATGTGTTTAAAATATCTGAAGAAAAAACACATTTTCACTTAGCACGATCTCGGGGGAGATTCGCGATTTCAACGTATACCGTTTTATTCTTTTTGAAATTATCTCGGAATTGTTCAATGAATTCTTGCGTCAGTGGTTCTCTGCGATATAGCAACGGCAGAATCATGCGACGTTAGCTCTGAAGAAATGTCAACGAATACCTGTGACCCGCGCGGAGGATTAAATATATATAAAATTAATTTATATAGCTTTGAAATATTGCGTGCTCTTTACTCCGTACTTCTTTCCACGAGAATAATATGTTTTTCGTCGGTTCGACGAGACGAGCGCGCGCGGAACGAGTATTTCCGGTTTATTTTTCCTCGGTGTACTCATTATGATTAATTTCTTTGTCAAGAAGGGAATTCATAAGACGCGAGGAATTGAACGGCAGCGAATGCTCCCACCAGCGCGTTGGAAAAAAAAAATAACGCGTGACTTCGAAACACGTGTGCTCGCGTATCCGCATTATCATTGTGAACGCAGTTCCGCGATTTCTATACTTCCATACGCATTTCAAACGGGGTCCATTTTCGTGTTTCGTTCGTGGGCGTGTCCATCGTATTTGCATATAAACGAACTATTACCTGTGAATCGGGCTATTCTCGGCAGTTCATTGATAAATTTTAATGAGAGAATGTCACCCACCCCGAGCGTTAATACAATTAGACGAGTCCTTTTCCTTGGAACGATATTGGGAACGGAAATAAATTTAATTAAACGGTGCCACCGAAGAAATGTTTCCTCAGCTATTCGATTGGTTCGTTTTTCCAACCAGGGAATTGGCACGGTTTAAATAATTTGCCGTATTTGTCGCAAACAAGGGGTACGTAACTGATGAGTCGAATTATTTAACATGCATTAGATTTAATTCTAGAAATGATGGCCTAAATATTGTATATATATTGAACCCCTATTGAATTTCACCTGCATTCATGCATGTAAAAATTGAATATATTCATCGCAGGTAGAAGGAGATTAAAAAGGTACATCATTAATAAAGAAAACATGTTCGTGATGATACTCTGCACAGCATCAAATTTATTAATTCTGTGCTACAATTATAATCTGCAGTTAACAAGTTTTTGTCGATCACAATTAGTCAGAAAAAGAATGAATACGTGTTACCAGATGGACACATATCGACGAAACCCAAACAGAATTTCTAACAAGAAATTAATAGATTTTTAATAGATGTGGTATCGGAAAGGTGTAAATGGTGAATGTATGAAATTCTTGTTACGATTGTTGTCTTCGAATCTCTTCGATTCGATACTTCTGGTCACCGCGAGGTCGGCAAATTGTCCCACTGCGCGCAGCTGTCATTAAACGGCCATCTTGATCGGTGGTGAACGCTTTAGATCCGGCGATCTGTTGATCAGCTCGACCGATTTCGCCGGCCGACGTTTACTCCCCCGTAATTTGTACTCCATTACGCGAGGCACGCTGTTTGCATTATTAATAAGGTAATTAGTCGAAAGTCTGTGCCCGCTTACGATACGAAGGAACACTCGTATACGCGATGCATCGTGACGCACGCTCTGCATTAATAATGGCGGACAGCACGTATCCGATTATCACACAGTTACGAGAAGAAACGATCGATTCCAGTTTCATTTTTTCGCCTTAAAGTGGATGTCGCGAGAGGCTGCCGATTAATTCGGATTTATTCATTCTCAATTTGTCTCTCAGTACATTGCAACTTTGAATCATCAATTTAGAAATGTACAGGGTGGGTCACCGCATACGTGGGTTACTTATTATTATTATTATTCGTAGCGGAAAATGGTTTACGTTGATTGGTATCGAGAGGAACACATTTTGTCGTTAATATATTTTTTTGTACCTGGACGCGTACAGGGAATACAGAGGTCGTTCACTTTTGTAGAAACGATTGTTGCACTGTTTCATTGAATTGCACCAACAACAAATAACCATGATTCATCCAGCATTTTCAGTTAATAAAAAGATAACAAATTCTCAAAAAATATAACGATATAGGAAGTATAAAAGAAAGTGTTTTCGAATTTTTTTTCACAGGATGTCTTACTTTCCGGCATGATTTACGAATCACGATCATTTTGAGAAACATACGAGTTCGGTTTTTTATCATACAAAATATCAGTGTAAAACGTGCAGAGTAAAACCTGCACCGCAGGATTATTATAAGCCACACAAATGAGGTCAGAGTAAAAAGAACATCCATCGTAACTTATTTTGTGGAATATCTGTAGCACGCAGAACACAAAACATCACAAGTAAATTTCCTGTCTTTATTTTTCATTGCTCGTTTATGTTCCATTGATTTTTTAAATTATGCTAAAATCCATTAATAGTAACTATTAATATTATTAATTTATCATCATTATATTTACATTCATCATAATGATGAGTAAATATACGAATCCGAATCGGGGCGCGTCGGCCCTTTCATAAGGGTTACCCTTAGACCATATACAGGGTGTCCCAAAACTACCCTAGGAGCCGAAAATGGGAGGTTCCTTGGGTCATTTGAAGCGACATTTTCCTTAGCAAAAATGTTATCCGCGGCTTTGTTTAGGAGTTATTAACGAAAAACACGGACCAATCAGAGCGCGACCTAGACGCGAGTTGGCAAAATCGGCTCGGCGCGCCAATTGTCCATTGGCCGTCTGTGCCAACTCGCGTCTAGGTCGCGCTCTGATTGGTCCGTGTTTTTCGTTAATAACTCCTAAACAAAGCCGCGGATAACATTTTTGCTAAGGAAAATGTCGCTTCAAATGACCCAAGGAACCTCCCATGTTCGGCTCCTAGGGTAGTTTTGGGACACCCTGTATACTTATAGACACGGCGCAGATAATTTTGCCTAAGGCAAAGATCATTCAGATCATAGTAAAATGTGACGTCACAGTTTCGAAAGATGTACAAGCTATGCTCATCGACAGCGCCTACGCTTGGCTTATGAGAGTGAGGAGGGTATACCCGGAAAGAAAGGACAGGATAATTTCAAAGAATTTGGCATTTTATCATGAAATAATCATTATATACAGTATATTTGAGACACAAATGTTTATTCTATATGTTTTATTAAGGCATTACAATGAAGTATGAGTTAATAATAGTGTTATATATTAACTATTTTAGGAATCAATATTTGATTCTGAAGATTAACAACTTTCGCATATTATGCAAGTTACAGAATGTTTTCTACATATAAATCGATCACATTTACATTTTAAGGTAGTACTGCTACATTTACATAATTTACATTTACCTCGCTTGTGATTAGTTATTATTAGACTGCGGATCTTTGTGCGTTTATAAAAAAAAATTGAGTAGATGAAATTCAAAATTGTTGAAAACTTTTAAAAATTGAAAATGTCAATATATGATTTCTGCTCTATTACAATCATTAAGGGAAGAAATAACATTCAATTTAGTTTCTATTTCTTGCAATCGGTGTAGACAATTTTTATTTTGAATAAACGTTACATAGAAAGTTGACACTGCCGTGTCAGCCATTTTGAAATTATCTTAAGAACTATCTTGTGACGTCACATTTTACTGCATTTTACAACGATCTTTGCCACGCTCAACTCTCGGCTTTCCTATACACATACTATACCTATGCCGTGTCTATAAGTATATGTATATGGTCTAAGGGGTTAATTATCTTGCATAAAAATCCGCAGTGAACGATTTAGGTGACTGATGAATTTCAAAAAGAAGCTTCTGATAGTCAATGTTCATAGCAATCGATTATTCAACAATTTTGAAGAATCGAGAGCTTCCACAGACTAATTTCAAATTCCTTTCATTTAAATTGTCTAAATCGTCGACTTGTCCTACTCTCGTTCCTCCTGAGGAAATACGTGGCGTTATTAATGGCTCGAACACGGCCGATGGGACAGGGCCGCGTTATCTCGATCACTATCGTTCAGGATTTTTCCGTCCGATTTCACCAGAACGCATAGCGTAGAGCGCGTAGTCGGCGAACGACGCATCCTTCGCTATTCCGTTTATCGGTTAAGCAATTAGCGGCACGAGAATCTGTTGGCGCGGACGTTTTCGATCGCGTGTTAAGGTCCCTCCAAGAAATTATAGACTGCCCTTTCACTGTTCAAGATTTCAACCGCGATGCTCTAGTGGCACAACTATGAATATTCTTTGCCGTTATTCAAACAACGACATATAATGAATTTGACCTCGCTTGCAAATTTTAACCCTCGATCTGACACAATGGGAAAATTTAATCAATTTTAATCCTACAGTGAAGTATAGTAGAAAATATAGTGTAGTATAGCGAACAGTATTCTACTATTTAGAATCTTTAGCATTGCTCATGCAAGAAATATTGATGTTATTGTATTTATATTATTCGGATGGGGATCCACGCTGCTCACTTTTCAAATTTTTGTGAGAATAACCTCGTGAATTTGATGTGTTTAATATTGATCCATTGTCGCCAGATCAGGTGCTGTGATTCGAATTGAGGAGAATACAGTTACCCCCTCTCAGTTGAGACACATGCATAACAGTCTTAACTTAACTCTTATTTAATTCAATTGCTTTCTATTCCTTACGATCGATACAGACAATTTTTATTTTGAATAAAAATCCGTAGTCTACTCATCAGTGAAGGTCTTAACGAAGAGGGTTGATATTTTTGTTCATCTAGCGAATAGTTAATTAACCGAGAGCTAGAAAACGGTATGCGAAGCGCGGAGCGACTGTAAACTTTCAGTAACAGGCTTATTTTTATTCGTCCCCAACCGCGTAATTCTCCCACGTGGATAATAGTTTCGGTCGTGGTTGTCATTTTACCTGGCGTTGTCTTTCGTCGGCGGTTCCGCGGCGCTGTTTTATTGCGCCGCTGTGCTCACATGGATGTCCGCCTCTGTCTTTATGCAAACCTTAATTGCTCATTCGTCGGTCCTTGGTTTCGAGTCGCGATCACCAATGGAGCGCATGCACCGTTCGACGCTGAATTAAGGCGCTCTAACTTATTTTTCACGGGAACTTTTCGATCATGTCGCTGCCGCGCCGGAAGATTAGCCGCTGCGCCGCTTGCGAACCTTTCATAGTATACAATTTAACACCACGTAGATCTACCGAGCACTGAAACTGATTATTTTATAGTACCTCATAAATATGACGCATTTATTCAGATTCATAGCGGTCGTGCACTTCGAGTGAAAAGGATAGCACACGTGTAAAGAAACTTGAAATATTAGATTGCATAAGTTCGTGCCTGATTTGAAAATAAAATTCAATGGTTTAATTTCAAAGAATACAACGTTATTAATCAACTATATATAGTCACCATGCTTTTTTAATTGTAGAAAATTGAACCATTTTTTAAAAATTTTAATTTAACCACTCTTCAACCAATCTTTAAAATTTAACCATTCAATTTTATTTTCAAATCAGACAGGAACTTATGCAATCATCTAATATTAACAATGTGAATGATATTTTCTATGTAATATTTCGGCTACCTTGATTTATACAGTTTTTAAATACTTCTCACACTTTTGTTGAATACGTTTTTTATACAACTATAATAAAGTATATGTAAATTTTTTATTTATTTTTAAACAATTACATTCACCTGTTTGACGAAAGCATGTCTTTTTGTAACAGTTAATAACTTTATCGTATACTATTTAGAATAAACGAGATTGTTAAGGTGCTCAAGTCAGATGGGACACCTTGTGTATTTTAACACATTTTCTTTATATATTTTGCCAATTGTACCTAAGATACATTTTGTCGTGCAGAACCGCGTGATTGGTTGTTAAAATTGGCGAATTTGCCACGGCGAAGTAGACTTAAGTGCATTAGAAATGGCCGATAGAGCTGAAGGCAACTGCATTACAATTAAGAATGCTTCGTTATGCTCCTGAGATTATTGGCGATGCCCGTTGACCATGTCGAAGTGGAGCCTGTTTTATATTTCGAGTAGTCCGTTGGGAAATGGTTCTCCTGCAATTAAGTGATTCAAATATCTATCCTCGAGGGATGAAAAAATTGAATTTTCCATCTTTCACATTTTTCCGAAAGTACGGAGCGCATGGACTTGGACCCATTAATACAGAAGCATTAATTATGTATTAGCTAATACGTGAACATAAGTGTACTGAAGAATGATTTTCTCGATGCTGATACATTTTTTATTCATTTCGATTTTATACCAATGCATACAAAGTGAATCGTAACTTTTATTGTGATTCAAATGAAAAAAGTTGATTACAGAATCGCTATAAACGCGATTCCCTTAAATTATTTTCATTGTGTAATGTAAAATAAGGTACAATTAAAATACTGTTCCGTTTTCTGTTACAGGTGAGTTCCGAGATGATTCTTCTGTACAAGGATATTTACTATTCGATAAAAGTTCTCTACCGTTGTTGAACTTTTATAAAATAATCAGGTATAGTTGTATTTCTTAAATCTACATTTTCTCTTGTTGTTCAATCTTTGTTTACTAAAATAACTCAAAGTGCCTACATTCATAAAAAAGATTTACTCATTCTGGTTTATTTTATTAATGAAAATTATATGTGTTCCCTTATATTAAAAGTTTCATCTAATATAATATAATACATAATATTGGTTACACGTTGACTTAAAACGATTGTATTCGTGAAGAAGTGACGACCGAAAATTTAATTTCTGAAACATTCTGAAAATGAATTTAGACTCTTGAAAATATTCAATATAAAATATTTAATTTTCGAATAGAGCAGTCAAATTTTACACATATGTATTCAATTTATTATTAAATTACGACACATTTGATCTGCCAGATTATATGTTCTCAATAGAGCTTATCATTTCAAAAAATATTTAAAAACAATCGGATAGGAAAGGTCGAATTAGTAGATAACTTTTATTAGTATATTAGTAGTTATCAGTTTTTTGTAATTTTCTAAATAAATAGGTACATGTAAACGCTATTGCATTAGCTCTTGAAATTCAGAGTAATGTAACACGAATATTGGACGAGATACTAAACATGTTACGATGAAATGGATTGCACACTGAAATAAATGTAGACCTACAGGGTGAACCATCTAACTATTCTGGTCCAACTATTCTGTTTCAATGGACCGATTGGAAATTGTTTTTGGAATTTTAGTATTCAGCGAGATCTTCAAAGCCATTGTATTTGTCTGTATAATAATTGTGGAATGGAATTGACCTATCAAGTTGAAACTTTTACAACCGCGTGTAATGGTCATTACAAGAGTCGGCAGATCAGGGTAATTGACTCGAATTTAGGGGAAAGAGTTACCCTCTCTCTGCCAGTACCGTTGTCACGTGATATTGTGATTCTGACATGTTCTTGTATTATCTTGTATATGCATAAATATTCTTGTATATTGTTGTATATTCTAGTATATTCGAGTACAGTTCTTGTATATTCTTGAATATTCTTTTATATTCTTGTATTTTCTTGCATATTCTTGTATGTTATCTGGCGACTCTTATCATGGTCAGTAGAAAATAAAATCAATTTTGTGAAAAAACTATCAACCCTCGCAGGGTGTATGCTTTTAACGATGTTATGGCAGCCATGGTCACTATTATGAAACTATAAACGAAACACTTATTTTCAAAACTGTTTCAAGCCCTGCTTTCAGTGCATAGTTTTGTCCGAATTATTGCGTCTTTATTTTCGAAACATTCAGGATCACGATAAGTGCATAAAATCCACAGCCTTTTGACGAGCCGTCACAAGACGCGATAGATTCGACGTTCTGGCGTCGCGCACACCTGTCGAGGACCATTTTCGCAGGCGGCGACAAGCAAAGCAGAAGCTCCGGATAGATTCAGGTTGATAAAGAGCGTTGCATTATGGATTACCGAGATACACGGCGAGCCGAACGTGTGGCGAAACGCTGATTGAGAGGCGCTGCCTAGCAACTGGTGTCCTCGCAACCTTTTTCCACCCCTCGTGTTGCAACCCACTCGTCGCTGCGAGTCTTGTCGGCTCGTAACGGCTCGCCCCTTACCCGTTATCGAGCTTTCAACCCCCGCGACGACGTCGTTTCACCTTCTGTCGACGATCTTCGATGTCTACCTGTGAATCTTGCTGTCCTATTTCACCCCTACGGCCGGGAGTTCGGCACACTCGTATTACTTAAGCGGGATTTCTCGTGTAACTCCTCGGAAAATTTTTTTTCTTTCTAAAGGCATAGAACGAATGAAAATGTTCTTCCAAAATTGAAGATATCATGATGGGTTTAAATGAGATACCCTGTATATAAAGGGTGCCTCTGCTAAATGGAATCACCTAATTATGTGCTTTATTTATTGTTGTATGAACAAATTTCTGAGAAGAGTATTATATTTTAAAGGGTGCATTGAAACACTGGTACCTTTTCGAATGAAACCTTATGTTTTTTCTTCGATATTATTGTAGAGTATAGTAACCATAACATTCCCATCACTTAATCTCGAAATATCTGTGTCTGAACACATTGATATCTTAATCCTCATAATTTTATTAATTATTTTATTACAGAATTATGTAATGCTTATTACAGGATATGTTAACACAGTATATTTACGTAGGTTATGGTATTAGAAAGTACACTGTTCATATTATAAGAACGTGCAAATGACAGATGCTCGTCTACCATAAAGTACACGCAACTAATGTTCATGTGAACGAAGGGTCTGCTGTATGTACTTTATATTGTTGAATCGTGCGTGTTCGTGTTTCTTGAACGAGACATTATGCGTAAATTATAAGTAATTAGAGCAAATTCAGGGAATATATTACATATCGGACAGGGTCTATAGCGATTAATATCGCTGCTTGTGACGTTAATGAAGCATGAACAAAATATCGCCGAGGCGGAGTCACAATGATACGTATCGCGGAATGGCCGCGAGCGTGAATGATAATTGCTGCGTATTTGATAGATTTTATGCAGATCATTGATCGGACAGCTTGTAATCAGCTCGGAAATTGTGTATTCTGTGGAAAATGGGGAGCCAGGTATATCCATATTCATTTTAGTAGACATAAATAACGTTACTGTTTGTAAGTCACCGGGCACCTGGCTCTTTCGGAGGAATGCACATACAGTAATGTACAAGTTTGCAAACCAATCTTACCGGACTGTTTTAGCCTTTTGTTACCCTTGTTATGTATGTTAAATGTCTCTCGAAATCGTCTTCGACAGTAAAATATTAAAATTTGTTAACAAAAAATATATTTTTATCGTTACTTTATAATAATATCTAAACATGTTATTTAATAACTATTAGTACATCTTCGATATTTTACCAGTAGAGGACTCCTTTAAAATATACAGAAAAATGTCGAATAAAATTATTTCATCCGAAGCTTCGTTTTCAAGAAAATCGATAATAGAAATCCACCGAGTCTGATCATGCTAACCCATTCTACTTCCTGTACGTACGTACGATTTATTTGTACATGTAGAATCACCTTCCCCGTTGTACTACGATTTCCAGTCCACCCTGTATATCAGTGTGGAATAGTAGGATAAAACGGGATGCTTAATAATGTAGGTTCATTAGGAGCTAGTATCTTCCGAAAAGCTAGCATTTCTGAAAGAAACTATCACTAATTGATAAGTTAGGATCAATATAATTAACAGGAAATATTCTACTCACTCCTTTCACATCGTCATAACGTCAATTAATTTACACCTATCTGCAACAATGAATTGTACCCTATTCTGTTATCATTGTTTTACGCCCAACCTAATGATTTTAACCCTTCACTGCATGAGTTTTTTAATTGGAATAAAACAATTGGAAGAAGGTCAGTTTTTGTGTTTTATTTATGGGAAATATATTAAAAAAAATTAAAACAACATTTTCAGGAAAATAAAAATAAATATTCATGGTAAGAAAACACATTATTAGTTTACTATATACCAGATTTGTTAACTGTATCAGATATGACACACTATACAGCAAAGGGTTAATAAAATTCACGATTGTTTACAACTATCAATCATCGCCTATTCTGTTACAATTATTTCATACTCAACCTAACGAGTTTTATCAAATCTGGAACTAGCACAGAGAAACAAACTTTTACGAAGTACACATTTACAAATAAAGTTAGCGATATCTCAGGTCGCGCATCTGTGCTCAAGTGACGATACTTCCAGCTTTATCAACTTACGTGCCAATTAGCGTGTGAATTTGCATAGCGAAAGGGAAGATGTGTACACGATGGAGAGAGTCCAGCAATATAAATCGCATCATGAGGAGGAGAACAAAGATTGGTCTAGTTTCTCGCGCGTTATTTGTCTTCCGACGGAGAGGTGGCGGACAAAAGGAGGCTATTACACCCCTCGGGAAAGGTGGCTAGGAGTCCGGGGAAGGTAAAAAGCGGAGAGCAAGGGATGTCACACTTGTTGCTGCTCCCTGAATTTCTCTTGGCCTGTTCCCTTCATACCGGGTGACACATATAACAGTGGTTCTAACCCTTGCAGAACAAGATTATACTGACCATTGTTGACTGAATAGTACCGTTCCTCATCTTCGCAACTTAACCCTTCGCTGCATAGTGTATCATATCAGATACAGTTAACAAATCTGGTATATAGTAAACTAAGAATGTGCTTTCTTACTATACTAAATTACGTTTATTTCTCTGAAAATGTTGTTTTAATTTCTTTTAATATATTTCCCTTAAACAAAACACAAAAACTGACCTCCTTTCAATGTTTTCATCCCAATTAAAAAAAATCATGCAGTGAAGGGTTAATGTGTCCCTCGTGTGTGAAATTGACACACAACGATTAAAGTGATGTAAAATGATAAATGATTATGTTCGCTAATTATTTTATCGAGGATAAAATTTCAAGATATTTCAATGATCTTGAAGAAACTTTACTTATAAATGCATGGATTAGGTCTGCGTTAGTCCTCTGTATTTTTTATGGACAATTTATACATAGCTGTTACATTTATCATTATCTTTAATGGTACTTATCCTAATATGCCAAATGTAACTCAATGTAAAGTACAATACAAGCTAGCAGAATTATCAAACTTTGTGGTTCCGATTTTATATGCACCACCTAGTGCATTCCGTTCCTTTCGTCGCGTTTCTCGTGCGTGAAGCGTCGTGTGACTACGAAAACGTGACCGGAATTCAAACGCCGGTATTTCGTTTTCTTAACAATTTCATCGTCGAAATCTTCCGGCGAGGTTATTCTTCCGGTTCAATTCCTGCTGTAACCAGCTCTTTTCACGCTGATAAACTCTTTACTTCCTCGTTACGAACAAGATCATGCCCTTTCTCACGATTGTATGCTGAATCCGAACTCGCAGAGTTCCTCCCTAGATTTCTTCGCGTCGAATTCGCTTAGAAATAGACTACCTTTGCAAATCAAATGGAAATCAATTCTTTTAGTAATTCAAGGTGTATATGGAGGTTTTTGTCTAATTATAAATGCCGTCAAAATAATTACAGCTCGCCAGAATGACGGATTTCAGACTTTTATTTCACAATTAGTGAGACTAGAAACTTTTTAATTCACTTCTTTAGTCGAGTAAATGTTACCGTAAATATTAAGTGAACACGGAATAAATTCATTGTTATATTATATATATTCGTGTACATAAATTTACTTTTAATTTAATGGTGCGCTTTAATTACGATTATTGTGATTGTCAAGATGCATTCGTGAGGAATTATTCAACAAATTCATTTCCTTGGACGTATAAAATGAATAAAAATCTGGCTAGATACATTCTCGCTCTTTTCATAAAGTATTATGACTAGACTGCGGATTCTATGCATTTCTGACAAAAATGAATAGGTGTAATTCGAAACAGTAAAAAGATGAAACGAATATAACAGTGTCGATACACTATTTTTAACATATAGAAAGTATCAATGAGAAAAATAAATTGTTACTCGGCTTCTATAGATCGTAACTGGTATGTAAAAATTTTATTTTGGATAAAGATCCGTGGTCTAATTATGACACATGAATAAACCTAGTGTTGACTACCAGCATGAAAGTAGATTTTTTAATTTTCGTGGATTGTAAGTAGTGTGAAACAGTTCGAGTGCGTGTCTGGCTGATTGAAATCGATGACCCCCAGTGTTGTCGGCTCCGCTCGTTAACGATTTTCACTCAATCCATCGCGAATATAGAACACTTTGGAATTACACCGGGCCCAAGAAGACGCGTAGGAAACTTAATCGAGCTTAATTACCGCGAGCCTCTTCTGGCGCGCCATCGGTAATCGTTCGAGCGAGGCAGCCCCGATGAAATCCGTCGGACCCATGATACGCCGATTGAATACGTTCAATTCTCGACAACAGGCCGAGCGAGCAACCTCCGCCCGGTAATCCTCGCCTATTAAATTAATTGTAAGCCGAGGAGGTAGACTGCCAGTCGAAGAATTACAAGCTCGTGGGACGTTGAATTGATCGCACGGCGACGAGAGACAACGCTGTTCGCAAATAACTGCGTCACCTAGCGCGAAATGCGCTGCAGCTGTTGCCGGTAAATTGATCGGATACCTGTCTTCTATCCGACTGTCGCACCTGTCGATTTAACGTTAGACGATACTCTCTAATCGAAAAAAAAGAAACATCGCGTTCGCCGGCACGCTCAGTTCGCTCGAGCGTCGAACGATGCGCACCGGGTTCGGGTTCTGGGCCGAAAACCATGATACTTTGGAAACTAGAAACTTTCATCTTAGCGACTGGTATTAAATTTAGGAATGCGTACGAAACGCAATGTGTGGGTTCGCCTTGT
Organism: Lasioglossum morio; assembly: GCA_916610235.2. Taxonomy (NCBI): domain Eukaryota; kingdom Metazoa; phylum Arthropoda; class Insecta; order Hymenoptera; family Halictidae; genus Lasioglossum; species Lasioglossum morio. The sequence continues at coordinate 11,260,114 of OU744330.1, read as the reverse complement.
TCGTAATTTAAATATACTAAGCATGATTAAAGAAGTATTTTTATATTGATTATTTAATTTGATTTATTTCACCACGTTTTAGCTGCAATAGATAATTGATGCATCTTGCGCCCCACGTTTTTCGTTTCTAAATCTTACAAGTATTTTCATAGCTGTTCGCAATCACAAATTTTCAGGACTATCTGTACGAGGTTAGGAATCTGTATGGGACTAGGAAAAATTATTTTATACTTTTTAGTCAATTTTTTTTAGCCAACAACCGTAGTCCCGTTGAAAGCACCGGTTCTCGTTGGATCACCGAAGTTAAACAATGTGGAACGTGAACGGCACTAGGATGGGTGACCGTCTGGTAAAAAACCGGAAAGTGACCCACCCGAGGTGTTTTTCACGTGGTGTTGGCAAAAGGTGGTTCGGAACCTACCATAAACAGTAGGTCCCGCTGGAAAGGCGATGGTAAGAGTGGAAAAGAGGGAGATTGGTAAATGAATTTGAAACCCTGAGGAGACAAAATATCATGTTACATACTAGTCAGTTTTTAAAAACGTGGTATTTTTAAAAAATTGATTTTTCTTTATATAATTATTTTTTGACATTGGAAATTATGTGTGAATATTAGACGCTGCCGAAAAATCATTGTAAATCGAGTTTTCATGGTCGAGAAATTATAATAATAAACTTATTATTATTATTATATTAGGGTGAGTGCCCCAATATCGCCTACAACGTGCACCGCACGTAGAAAAAACTAACAAATAATTTAACTGGGAAAAATTAATTGATTATTAGGGCCACGAATTAATTAATACACCTGACACAAAGACGACCGCTGAGTTTGGTTGATTAAATGCTTCTTGCCAAAAGCACAGTGCCTATTTCAACGACAGGCGCAATGAATCATGACTATTAACGCCCGAAACAGTCCGTCGGCAAAAAACACTTCGGATGATCGGCCGAATAAATCTGGCGAGCTCTTAACAGCGGTGGAGTTTGAATAATGACCTTGTTATGAACTTTACGCGGCCACGTAACTTTCGATACTCATTCTGCTACTCACCTTCCGCCATTATCGCCTTAAAAATCTGACTAGCTCCCCGTGCCGGTAATGATCGCAAGGAGCCCGTCGCGTCGTGTACGTTGAATTTTCTGTCGGCCGGAAACCGATTAATCAAACATCGCTTCGTTGAATTGTTTCGAGGCGTCGTATTTATCGTTCCGTGCTCCACCGTCGCCAGAAGGTACGCCTTGATAATTTTTCATCAATTTCATTTTTACCCACTCCCCTGATCACCTGTTCAACCCCCTATGCTTTCGCTCCAGCCACTGCGAAACGATTCCAAACACTTAACACGAAAGAGCTTAAGAAATTTAAGCGACTGAAGAAGAAATCAATTTTTACAATTGATGCAAATCATTTTTATTTTACAGAAAGATCCACAGTCTATTTGTCTGTTTCAATTATTTAATAAACTGCTGTTTCATACGTTGAGTGCCGTTAACTCTGTATAACAGGAGTCACAACATGTGTCATAATCCTCGGGAGGTACTTACAGGGTGTCGCATAATTGCCGGAAAACTTTGATAGGGGTAGTTCCTGAGATCGTTAGAGTAACTGTTTTCGTATCGAAAATTTCTGCTCCAGCTGTGTTAACGAGTTATTAACGAAAAACGCGGACCAATTAGAGCGCGGCTACGCGCACCCCGCTGAGCGTGAGTTTGTCGGTGACCGAGCCGGAATCCGTCCGCTGCTAACGTGTCCCGATTGGTTCGCGTTTTTCGTTAATTAACTCCTTAACCCTTTGGTTACCCTGGACGAGATATCTCGCGCCCCAATACTTCCCGATAAACGCCTTTTGCGAGATATCTCGCGCCCCGATACTTCCCGATAAACGCTTTTGACGAGATATCTCGCGCCCCGATACTTTCCGATAAACGCTCTTGACGAGATATCTCGCCGCCCCACCTAGACACTATAGACAAATATATTTTAGAAGTTAACTATATCCTGATTTGTAAAAGGGAGAAATGAATGAAATCTTTATTAATTTGTTGAAATATTTTATTTACTTTCTACATGATAAACTAAAAAAAATAGTGTTACACACTATTATATAGTGTACGTCACACTTCTGACAAAAATAACTTGTTTCTTTGCATACTCCGTTGTCTTGGGTACAAAATGACCGAACAGAACAGAAAATATTTCGTCTATAATGTCAAACCACTGATGCTAGGTGGCGAGATATCTCGTCAAAAGCGTTTATCGGAAAGTATCGGGGCGCGAGATATCTTGCAAAAGTCGTTTATCGGAAAGTATCGGGGCGCGAGATATCTCGTCCAGGGTAACCAAAGGGGTAACGAAGCCGCGGGGAACATTTTCGCAACGGCAAAAGTCACTTCGAATGAGTTCGGGATCCACCCCTTTCAATATTTCCTGACATTTTTTGGGACACCCTGTAGTTCGTGAGGTATGCGGGCGGTTTTTGTTGTTAGCACGATTTCTTCAATCAAATTATACGGAAGCCTCGTTTGCAGTGGCGAGATAGATGATTTAGGGCGGCGTTGCACACAGGTAAATGGCGACGGTCAGCTCACGGTTGGCTGCACGTAATTCAACAGGTGGGTAATAGAAAGGTGGGGTTAGGACCAGCGTGTTACCTCGTTTTCCTCGGTCTCATTGAATTCCACTCGTTTACTCCTTCACCTCACCCCCATCTACTCACCTATCCTCGTTTCCACCCTTTCACGCAACTTCCCTTGAGTACCTCCTTTTACTATCTGCTTTCATAATCATGGGTTCGTATCTCGTTAAGCTCGTCCCTGAAGAAGCTGAAGAAGCCCTTCGGCGATGCTTAATCTGAGAAATTGTTTTATTCAGATTGTTAGGGAAAAAATAGTACTAGCAGCTTATTTGCTGCACTCGTAGTTTATTAACACAATAAAAGACTACTGTATTACACCTTTAATACTTCATGTAATTACATTTATACTGGTACTTGTTTAGGAACACGTGATACAATATTTGGCGGCTAGACTACGACTAACTGAACTCGAACAAAACGTACATCTAGAACTCTGTCTTATAAGAAAAAGACGCAAGAGGGCGCATTGCCTTTACAAATTTCCAACACAGACAATTTGTTAGCGAATCGCACACTGAAATCTCGATGGTACGCTGTGTTTCGAAGGCCACAATTAGCTGGACAATATTCATCTTCAAATCAATGTCCATATATATCAAAATTGTTACACTAATAAATGTTAAATATCAAATGATTATACTGAAAAATATTAAAATTAAAAAGTGGTTTTAGTACGAATAAACATTTTTTAATTTGCATGCTTATTAATCCAATATGAATGTGAAATATACAATTATGTGCCTATATTTCCTAAAGTGTAAGTATTAAATTAGTTAACTTAGCTCATTCGAGTAAAATGTAGAATGATATTTCTGTGGATGATCACAACGGGTTTCAGAAGGTATATTAATGTTGAATTATGTGTCTTGGATATTTGGTCCCCTCAGGGTTTCAAATCCCGTTCCACACCTCTCACCTTTAACCAGCACTCCCTATCGCCTATTTCAGCGGGATCTACTTTTTATTAAGGTGGGTTCCGAACCACCTTGGGCACCACAGTTTTTTAAAAAAGCACATTGAATTAATATTAATATTAAATTATATTATACTAGTTTTTCTGTTAATCCCTCATTAACCCTCGAGTGTTCGGATTACGTACGTGGAACGCAAGAAGAAAATTATTATTCGTATGATCTCGAATTCTCGGAATTCCTACATGAACTCGTATCATATAATGAAATGGCAGTCTTATTTATTAAAATAGTGGCTTCGATACACGATTAAGAATCCCCTTCATTCGTACACTGAAGGATTTAATCAAATATATGGATATTATGATATTTTTACGGCTGCTAACTCATCAGTCAACACGCATTCTGTTGAGGATTCCGGATGCAAGGCATCTACTCCTAAAGAAATTATCTCAACGTTTTGCTAACGCCGCAGTTGACTCCATCTGAAGATTAAATGACACAAAGATGCAGTTGTGCATTCCATGCTAGTTCATCGTTGAGATACAACCTGGTTCACACCGACCAAAACAATGATCATCGACTAAGACTAAAGGTTTTAACAGTTTGATTATTTATTTAAAATAATGACACATTTTCACACTCACTGCTTTTTTCAAACAAAAATATTCATTTTTAACACTTGTTACTTGTATTTCTTCCTATGAATCCAGCTACTTGAACTTCAATAATTTGAAACATTTAAATACTCATTAATTAAATTCTTTTTAAGTTTCCAAGTTTCAAGTTTAATAAAAATATAATTAAACAGCGTTTTTGGCGTGAATACACAACTTTTGGTTATCGGTCTTATTAACGCCACGTGAATATTAAATATAAAATGACTATATTTCTTAAAATATAAGTAATATTAAAATTAATCTCTCATTCGAGAAACAGGAATAATAATATTACTTCAAAGGAGAAAACCAAGGAATTATCTTAACAAAATATTATATATACAAAAATATTCAAATCTAAAAGTCCCATCTCTAGTTTTTGGAAGCCTCGACACTCAATGTATGAAATTCATTTACGGGCCTTAACAGTTACGGAAATATATGAAAATTGTAAAACAGCGGAGGAATATTTTCACTTCTACAGCTGACGAACAATATATAACAGTAATAAAACTATAATATGTTTCGATTCCGGGCTCGATCATTAGCAGAGATACAGAGGAAAAATAGATATCGAGAGGCTTCTCGTGCCGTTAATAATGAATCGATCCGAATGATCACACCTATAAACCTAAGTTTCAAGAGTCGCGATGGTCGCATGGAAATGCTCTATAGTCGAGCGCTTTGTCGAAGTAATAAAGGTTTATCGTTCGCTCGCCTATCCTCCAACCGACCGCCATTGGATGGCCGACACTATAGGGCCGAAAGTTTGCCGATTTAATTTTTATAGTCGTCAGCGGTAATATCCATTATATGGCAACGAGTTCCACTTGGTTTCCGCTGGTCGTTCGAAAACTGTTATCTGAAAGCACTCGTCGTTCGACTCTCTGTCCTTTTTTTTCTCTCCTCGTCGTCGCATCGGTCCGCGTTTTCAGTGGATCGGATCGATCTGGAAACTTCAAATCTTGACACTAGAGCTATCGAATATCCACAATCAAACTTTCCGGAACGGTGCACTTGTTAGATCTTAAGTAGTGCACTGTTTACTCAGATTACGGAACTAAAATATTAGGACCTTTCTAAAATATCAAGTTTTCAGATACCTTTAAGTATCCGGTATAGATATAAGAAAGTTGCAGAAAATTTAATTTCAAGGTCAAAATGCTATCAATTTATTTATTGCGTCTTATTCTAGTCATCGCAAAAATAAAAAGTGCAAAAGAAAACATGGGACAAAACACAACTGTTCTCTTAAAAAATTGTAATAAAGTTTTTTCATTACCAATCTGATTTTATTTATATTATATTTTCGATATACTTCACACACAAAGAAATAATTTCAAAGGGCTCTGTTAATAGCACGCTGTAGGAAGGAGGAATGAAAATTTAAATAAATAACTTTAATAACTTCACCATAACTTTTTAAGAGAAGGATTGAGTTTTGATCGACGGTTCCTTTTGCACTTATTATCCTTGTGATGAATAGAATACGATGCAGTAAAAAAAATGATGACCTTATCACATTGAAATTCAAGGTCGAATTTAAAATTGCGGCAGATTTCGTACATGAATTTATCCACCAAACCAGTGGTGTAGAATCCCACTGTGATAGTCGCGAGATATAATTTTCATACACCCTGTACAAGTAAAACAATCTGGCTTTTGTTGTTTCTAAATGAATGGATCAAAATAAATGGATGAAATGAAACATTAGAATTCCATGTAGTCCCTCAGTGCCGATTTTTTCGAGATTCTGGAGCAGAAGACCCCCTTAAATTTGCAATGTTTATCCACCGGGATCGACCACCTCGTTCGCAAGGCGACCTGTGCGACCTGACTAATTCTCGCACGGCGAACGATCGGGCCGATCAGACGCTGGCCGACGCCAGTGGCATTTCTCACGACTGAAATCACGAGCAATTGATCCCCAATTTTCCCTGCTTGATATGCGAGCTACGCGCGTTTCGCCCGCGTGAGGTTATATCCGCGAACACGCGCAGAATGAAGCCGGGCCATCCTCGCAGCGGTCTGGAGCGAGTTGACCCTGGCTGAGTTGCAATTGATCTCAATTAGTGCTCCCTCTCTTCGTTTTCCCTTCTCCCACCCCACCTCCGCCCCATCCCCCGATCCCCCGTGAGCATTTACTGCCGTCCCTTTCCTGGTCGCCATCGAGCCGCACCAATTTTTTTCTCTGTTTCGTCCTTATTGCGAGGGGTGCTCAATAAACATTGCGGATTTTCAAATTGCGCCCTATTCGCATAGATGCTTGGAGTATGTAAATTTTTTTAGAAATGTTATTTATATCGTGTACAGGCACTCTATTCCTTGGCACGTTGATTGCCGAACAACTAACCCGAAAAACGTCAAATAATCATAAGTAACTCGGAGCTGCAGCAAAGTAAAAATAAATTGTCTTTCTTATTTATTTATTTATTTATTAATGGTTTATTTTTTTAATGTTGTCGCATTAACATCTAGGTCATTAGCGACCACATGGTTTATAAACAAATATATATTACATGTTACTGAAAGGGTTACGGTTAATATTAACAAACAAATTATAGTAATTCATAAATGCCGATAGATTTTAAAAAAAAGGAGGACGTTTCCAATGTTGTCATCGCCTAGATTTGACATGAGGAAATTGTCTTTCTTGATAGACCTACTAAGCTGAAATTAACATACTAACAATTTTTATGCAATGTATATTTTTTTATAAATTACAGTTTTAAGTGTAAAACCTTTTTGTCTCTAGTGATCTTTCCATGCAACTTTTACACACATGTGTCTGACACTTTTCTGATCAAAATTTCACCAAAAATGTGCAATAATGCAATAATTTAAGCAATAATAGCCGTGTCATCTTGACATATATAGCGAAACGTGTGTGCGTAAGTTTGTAATCCTTGATCTGTAGTAATTATGTATTCATAACAAAAATTATTAAGTCGAATGCAAAACAGTAAAAACATTGAACGGTTCTAAATATGGATTATTTCCAACTCATTAAAATTAAAAGAAAAAAATAGATATCTATGTATCTCCTGCATCAAGCAATTTTTATTTTGCATACAAATCCGCATTCCAATAATAACCTAACCAACCTTATGCAAAATAAAAATTGTGTGTATAAATTGTACAAAGCAGGAGCCGAATAGAAATTTTATTCGTTGTTTAATGATTCTAATCAGCGCAAAGCAACATATTGATATTTCCAAATTCCCTGAATTAAATTGCACTCATTTTCGTCATAAATGCAGAAAATCTGCAGTCTACTCATAAATTGTCTGAATTCGACGGGTCAGACTACTATTCCATATTTGGTCAGTTCCTTCAGGATCTGAATTTTGCGCGGTCGGCCGCGCTCAGACATTATAATTACGAAAAATCATTTTATGCGGTCTTCCGCGTTCATCCCCGGCCCCGTCCCCAAGAACTGTGCAATATCGACGAAGTCGGGTCGCCGGGATCGTAAAAGTAGAAAACGGTGGCGCGGTTGTTATGAATGCATCGCGAGGTAATGGTGTGCCACTAATAGTCGAACGGATCGTTTTTTTTTCCGCTTCCTCCCCCGCAGCTTTTGCCTCGACCACCCTCGCTCTAGTCTCTCTCTCTCTCTCTCTCCTCTATTTCTCTCTCTTCTCTTCCTCTTTTTAAGTTCGACTTTAAGACGCACGGTTATGCTTCCTTTATTCGAAATTACGAGCTCGGCCATTTATGGCCTATCTGCAAGAAGAGCGTCGCCGGCAAAAACTAGACGATCCTCCGCGCATCTCCGTCGAACATCCGGAAACTCAAAAAGAAGCTCGATGAGAGCGAAACTTTTCGTCTCTGCGATATCAACCGCGTGTCTCCGCTCGAACTTTCGGTTTCGACGTTTTTCTCAGGCTTCCCGTCACGTTCGATGCGACGCCACCACTTCTAATCGTATGACTCCGTCGACGGTCGAAGCTTCGATGATTCTTCGTTTACCCTAATCCCTAAGTTTTAGCCCTTTACATCGAACTACAATGCATCGTCTTTGGCTACGATGCGTGATCGTTCCATTCTAATTTATAAAAACGATATTAGCTTCTCCCGAAAGTCTGTTTGAATTTTCTAATATATATATATATATATACTGTTTATTTCGATCCCCTCGGGGTTACAAATACTTCTCCACATCTCCCTTCTTCTTCTCCTCCGCCTCTATCCGCTCTTACACCTAATCCTTATTTGTAAACTTATATATTACTTATATCTAAACTTATCCTACTTCCTAAATCCTATAGAAAGAGAGAGCGAAACATATTTACAAAAGGCTTACTTACTAACTTAATTACTAAATTAATTATTATTTACATCTACATCTACTCCTGAATTTCTTAGATGTAAGGAAAATGTGTGAAACAGAAGGGAGGGGAAAAGGGGGATAAAGATGTAAGAATTGTAACCCCGAGGGGACACAATAAAGATTATATATATATTCCTGAATTTCAATTATATTCAATGCAAATTTAGACTAGTTTTGTAATAACCTTCCCAAGAGGAAGCTTAGGAAAAGATAAAACATTACTGAAAAGATGATAGAGTGTCTAAAAAATTGTCGGAAAACTTTACAAGTATAATGTACAATGCTTATTCAAATTTTGAATTATAAAAAGTTCGTCTCGAAAGGGCCGATGAAAATCGTGGCCCTTTTGCTAGGTAACCAACGACCGATTTCAGGTCGTAGCTCGCAATCGACAGCGACAACGAACTCTTTAATCACAGCCGTCATGGTCTCGCCGAATTTGGGATTCAAATACGCCCCCACCAATCTTTCCTTGTTCCAACACCTCTACTTGGTCAGATTCCGATTCCCTATCCCAGTCCTTCAACTCTTATCCTTACTACATCCTCATTCCTCGCCCTTTCTCACATTCTCTACAACATCGCGATATCCTATTCGCGTGTTCGTCCAAGTTAAATCTTCTTCAACGAATACTGGGTCATTGCGACCCGTTTGTCAAACTTTCACTTAAGTATGTCGATAAGACAGTAGCATTTGTGAAGAAGTATTTGTGGAGAAGTATTGTTTACCTTAATATTCACTAATTTTTCACTGTAATTCACCCCTTTAACGCTTCGCTGCATAGTGCATCATAATCTGATACAGTTAACAAAACTGAGAATGTTTTTTCTTACTATATATTATACTATATATATAGTAAGTATAGTAAGTAAATAAAACACACAACTGATCTTATTTCAATTATTTTTATCCCAATTAAAAAAAAATCATGCAGTGAAGGGTTAAATAATGTGTACCTACTTTTTCTATTATGTAAAACATTCAATATGAAAGCTTTGATGTGTTAATACAAAATAGTCTCTGGTAGAGCTAAAAAATTAAGTAATATTTGAAATATTAGGTTGTCGTCTATGAGTTGTCCGATTGTTAACAATAATCAACATATTTATCAATGAAACGAGAATGTTTGCTCTATGTAAAATCGGAGAATTCATACGCAACAAATTGGTAGTTAAATCTAAAATAGTTTTTTCAATTGTATTATATTTAAGCAATTAAACGAACGATAGAATTTTTTGAGGAGGATTAAACAACAAATTCACCAACTTTTGGCAAGCTTTGACATAAAGTACTTGATATTACCAACGTTTAGGTTATTTGAATGCACGTTGGAATGGGACAATGCTATAACGAACGAGGTTCTAGAGCCAATTAACTCTAGCCCAGCTCATCGTGCTAGATGGGCTGCATTAGAATTGCCGACGCAGATCTGAACGACACAGATTCCGCCGAAACAATTCGTCGATACCAGACTTGATCGATAACAATTTTGGCCGACAAAGGTTTTCATCGGCAACGGTGTCTAGTTTCTATTTCTTCATTTCATGACAATACATAGTGGTAGCTCATACCACGATCTGTTTGCTTTCTGAACCAGTATCCAAGATTAATCTTTCCGGAATGATTTACTTTGTACTGAGCACTCTCTGAGAGTGCAGGTCACACGACAATTGGAGGCAGTACTTGAACTCTAACCATTTCAAGATTGTGATAAGACTCTGACAAATTTTAACAAAGTGATATCAAATAGAATCTCATTTTCAGTGGTAATGCCCACTGTAGATAGAGAATTAACCCTTTGCACTCGAAGCTATTTCAACTCGAAAATCAAACGTTTCTTCTGACCTACAATATTTCCATACTCTATGATTTTTTGGTAGATATGAAATTGATATAATATCTCATACAAGACTTAAATATTTAGCAATTGGTTAGATACCAATATCTACGACATATCTAATAATTTCAACAATATTTTAAATACTAGTGCAGCAATTTCTAGTGTCGCCTCAGAGGTGCCACTCGAGTGATAAGGGTGGAAATAGTAGGGAGTTGTTGGCATTAAAATCTATATAATAAAAATGAAATGCTGTTCGTTGGTCACGACATCACGTGATAACGGCTGGACCGATTTGGCTAATTTTTTTTTCAATGTTCGTTGTAGTCCGAATCAGGTTTTTAGCGTAAAAAAATTGGAAAAGTTGCCCGGAAAAATAGATAATTCGGGAAAAACTAAAAGTGATTTCTGAATCATTTTTAATACAACAAAAAAACGAATGTTTCAGCTTTTAATCAATATTTTAATAGGAAGTTGCATTATTGACGTCTTAAGATTTTTAGGGAAAGAAAAATTGGAAAAATTGCCTAAAAAAATGGAAAATTCGGGGAAAAATGGAAGTGCTTTTTTCTATTGGGATTTTTCTATAAACTCAAGACGATAACTCACGATTTGAACAATGGATATGCGTAATTAGAACGATCCAAATAAAATTGAAATTTGGACAGGACAACGTCTGTTGGGTCAGCTAGTTGATAAATAATTCTGAGTGCAAAGGGTTAATGTGACCGGAGCGCTGGACGGACGAACTGTGCTAGTGTAGAGATGAAATAGGTTGACGATCACTGTGCTAGGGGCTAGGAGAGGAACACGGAGGATGAGCAGGCGATATAGGGAGATGTTGGGCGGCGGAGAACGAAGAGGTCGCACGAATACTATAGTACTATAGTCGATCTGCGCGCGAGCAGTCGGGAAACCACCACTGCACAGCCGGCCATGTCGGCACTGCCGTCGCCGCCGCCGACGCCGCCGCGACGCCCGGCGCCGGCAGACTTTGGGTTTCAGATTAATGGATCATTTTTCTTCCCTCGACTCGACTCGACTCGACTCGACCCGACTCGACGCTCACCTATACCCAGTTTGCGAGCAGCTCACCCCTACGACCACCTTCCTGCACCTTCGAAACTTCCATCTTCCGCTCACGCCAACCCTCCTCTCTTCCTCTACGTCGCCCACCCACCCTCTCTCTCTCTCTCTCTCTCTCTCTCTCGATCTCTCTCCTCTTCCACGCGCTCAACGCCGACCCGAATGCATCGTGCACCAGTGCGCTTCGCGATTTTCAATGCGCCCTCCAACCAGCCCGGGGATCGACCGTTCGATTTCGTGGAGGATCTTATTTCTTCGCCTTTTTTTTCCACCGTAGCTTTTATGGACCGATGAGAAACCCATTGTTCACCGGCAAGTGATTTATCGCTCGGCAGACGTCGCTAGACTGCGGATTTCATGCATTTATTAGTTTCCTTTTTTTGCTGTACACCAGGCGCCATCTAATACGCGCACCTGAATTGTTCAGGGATCAACGATCTGCAGCAAGCATAGGTCCTTATTTTTGACTTTCGATTTCATCACCGTAACTGATCGGACTTTTATTTTGCCATCACTGAAATTATAAAAACAAAAGAATATTTTTTCGATCTGTTTTATGCAGACATTTTTGTATCAGTGCCATAGTAAAATTAATGGATATGTACAAAATTGTCTGTGCACAGATTGCAGATTTGGGGGGTTCGTGATCGGAGTTAGAATTCGACTGATTCGCTTCACTCAGACTAATCCTTCACTCAGTTTAATACTGTGCTGGGAGAAATAGTAGGTGAAACGAGAAATAATAATATTTAATCGTTTGTTCATTAATTTGAAACAGTTTTGTAGTAATTGAGTTTCGGGTAACAGTTATTTAGGAGGTTATTTATTTGAAGTAAATCTAAGGATATAGGTTTGAAACGATAACTCGTGGATGAAGAGTAAGATGTCATTTTTGTGATCAAGAATTAGAAATAATTAATCATTTGTTGTAAAAGTTCGTTGTAGTGATCTGGTTTTATTGAGAAGTATTGCTTGTAGTTAGCACTATTCGTATACATACTTCGATTTGTTAAAATATTCGCTCGTCACAGCATATTCTACGTAATGCTAGTTTAACCCTGCGTTAGACATGCTAATTTTGCTACCATGATTAGAATGGCCAGTGACGACAATCGCGCAATTAAAGTAGCGTGATCTCTACAGTTTAAAATTCAAAATATTGCGATAAAGCAGTGAAGTATTGAATACCGACGCCATAAATAGATATGTATGCAACAAGGAAGTAATTTTCATGAAAATAAATATACATAATTGTAAAACACACTAAATAGATTCCTAAAGACACAACACTTTATAATTTTTAACATGTAAGCAACAAAGGAATTAATTATCATGAAAATAAATATATATTACAGAACATACAAATGAAGAGATACTAAAAAGATACCGAATTGACAACGCTCTGCTATTTTTACAATTTTTAAAATTTGATATAGAGATAAAGTAGTGAAGTATTGTATACAGACGAAATAAATAAACGTGTGCAACAAGGAAGTAATTTTCAAGGAAACAAATGTACTATATTATAGATTTGTATCTTTCTAGAGAATACTAATGGACAAAATTATAATAAAATTATACGAGTCAAAAGTAAAAATTCAATCGAGCCACAAGTAAAGATTTAAATCGCGGGTGAAATAAATTGGGCGTCAAAGGGTTAAAATGCAGGAAGAAAAAGTGCAATTATTTTTGCAGTAAACGAACATTTAGCGAAACGCAGAGGAGCAGGATATTCGCGTCGCAGACAGATTCATAAATTGCAGGGCGAGCGGTGATAGCCGACGGAAGAATTCGTCTTCGGTAGATTTCTGTGGCCGAGCTAATTCGTGTTAGTGCGCCGCAGAGTGTCCCGAAAAGCGGTCCCGAAGTAGCTCTTATTTCCCCGAAAGCGAGCGTAACCGCATCTCGTTCCCCGGGAAATTTCCCTAGTAAATCCGTGGCCGAGTCACTTGGCCAGCTCGTAAGAAGCGTGCAGAACCGCGGAGAGGGCGGATGAAGTATCGTCTCGGATGCTCGAAAGTCCAAGTGGCTTACAAATCGCGGATTTCCGTCGCACCGGCACCATTTACGTGAATCCCGTTTCACCCCCGTACGCGGAATTTCGAAAATCTCTCGCCAATGCTCGATCAACGTCCGGAACTTCGATTCGGCCAAGAATTACTCGGCCCACCTCTCGCGATTTAACTCCCCTTGCACCCTTTCCCCATTCGTTCATTTCACTACCCCATCCGCCACTCCAAGGGACCGGCCAAAAAATCGTGCCAACACGGGCCAACGAGAAATCTTATGCACGGGATTAAAAGGTTGTTATTAACACGTTCGTCCAGAAGCCTCAAATCTGCCAAGAATTATTTGTCCCTTGAAATCCTTTCTCTCGTGCTTCGTTTTAACGCCGATCGCTCCAACGCTACTGGCTAGAAAATTATGTGACGGATTAAAGGAGCTGCACACACCCGGAAGGCATAAAACCGACGTGAATTGTGATAATTTAAATTCGTTTAAGTGAATCGCATAGTTTGAATTACGAAAATATACACTTTTAAATAAAGTTGAAATTTCCACAACTTTTATCTGAGCCAAAAGAATTTATTAAAAGACGAAATAAATTTGTATGTACTTTTCTGTTTCTTGTAGGTGTTTTATTTATTTATAGTGTTTTATTTATATGAATAAATGAACTGTATGAAATATGAAACTGTGAAAAATGTAAAATATTTAAAGATATTGTTTTGCTGTTTTCAATGTAAAAAAAGTATTTAGGGGTGAAATTCATTTTTCTTTAACTACTGCTTCCCACAATCGATGCAGAATATTTTTCATTTGCATTAGGATCCGCAGTTTAATCATATTAAATACTTGAAATTGTTAAAAAAGAGATCTTAGAACAAAATTTGTTTTCCTATTAAATGGACAGTGCAAAAATTGAATATTTAATTACCTTAAAAGTTTCAGTACGTTAAAAGTGATGTGTAGATACGTCACTTTTAATAGAGTATTTAAAGTGTAACATTTTCTATATTAAATTATCGATTCACAGATTGGAATGGAACTTAAACAGATAACAGTTCTGTTATTTTAACTCGCCGAACGGAAGTCTATTCGCGAGACCGGATACCATATATTTCATAATTCTTTCGAAATTCAGGTCTTAAATTATATTGGATTTTTTAATAATCCGCAGAATGAAGAGAACCTGTCTTACTACTGAATTTTTACAGACAAAAACCGGAATAGTCGTCGGTTAACTGCATAAATCTATGTGTTCCAGCGTTCTTACGACCACAGATAGCTCTATGTACGTCTGGTAAATTTGTTTCCTCCATCTTCTGAGAGGAGATAACTCAATTCTTGTTTGTAACATTACGTGAGAGATGTGCCGAATCATTTCATTATAACATTTCTTCATATTCGTAAATGTATTTTAGGGAGAATACTGACAACGTGTATTTGCTAGAAATGGAAAAGACGGTGTAAACTTGAAGTTTACAAATATTGAGATAACACTTGTACATTTCATATTTGTACTAAACTATTCTGGGATTAACACATTAATCCCCAAGCAATCGTTTAAAAAAAAATTGCACAAAATAGAAACAATTATAATACCAATAAAATTCAATTTTCCGAACATATCACAAACAAATTCTTACCGTAAAATGACGTAAGAAAAATTAGTTTACTAGCTAGTGTAGGTATATCAAAATCTTCGAAATGATTGTATTCTATCAAAATAAGGAATAAACTAATGAAAGTCAACTAATGTGTATCTTTGATAAAAATTTAAAACATAGGTTCTGTAGAACTGTGTCAGTTATAATTCTTGTCAATTACAATTTCCAAAAACTATTCCACGTATTTTTTATCGAGTACATTCCAGCACACGACGAAAACGACAAGAAACTTTTGTACTTCAGGTTATGTTACTTACGCTTCTCATTGTCAGAACCATTATCTAGAGTAACTTTGTTTCCCCACATATCAATCCAGTAGAAGCAACAAATTAGTCTTCGTACTATCAAAAATTACAAAGGAGCCAGCTCTGTCCCTAAAAAAAAAATCATCGAATTTCCGCCATTTTCTAATCGTCGAAAGGTAGTAATCCCACAGTAAGTTAATTCGTAGAACGAAGACTCCACCGTAACGAGAGACCGTCTGAACACCACCATCGCCACCGTCGCGTCGTCACTATAGTTTCTCCTCGTGCTGGACCACGAACATTCTCAGCCACAACTCGGGGGTTGATGCAATCTGATAAATATCGATCGACCGGCCAGCCTTGAGGTTCCATTTAATAATAATAGCGGAACCTCGCATGAAATCGGACCGGGGAATAAGAAAGAAAACGGTGACTGGTCAGGGAGACAAAAACCACCATCCAGAGAAGAAGGCGGACAAGAGAGAGAGAGAAAGTAGCTTGCGGAGAGAGAAAGAGAGGACTAGGAGAGAAATAAGGCGACGGGTTCGGCAGTCTGAGAGGGATGAAGACGGGGGACAGAGCCACCGAGCTTTATTTCCCGGTATTAGCATAATAATTGTAGGACTGCACGAGAGTTGCTCCGCTAGCTCTGTGGCGGAGCCAACGCATGAATAGCGGGCGGACCTGGACGAACAATGAGAGAAATAGGAGCAGATCGGTGTGTCCCGAAGATGGATACGTCGAAGTTTTCGGGCGGTTTTCAGAATGCCGATCGAGGCTGACCCTTTTTTCAGAAGATGGGACGTGGAGGAAGGTTACGACACGTCTCGCCGGCTAACCCAGTTGCCTATCGTGTCGCGAATCGCTCCCTTCGAGAAGATATTGTACTGTTCGTCCGTCGGATGATGGCTACGCACAAAATACGGTCACAGAACGCCGGTTCTCCTCATCGGCCCCTACCCCTGAAGGGTAGTTGATATTTCCTGGACGAATTTTCCAGGGAAAGCGACCTTGCCTCAAGTGCTTGTTCTTTGTTGCTGTTGTAAATTGTTTAAATAAATAACTCTTGTGCAATACACTTTTCAGTGTAGATTGAATGTTGAACTTTAATAATGAAACTCTTGTAAGCAGTATATATATACATATATATATATATATATATATATGATATTATATGATATTGATTAACAGTAACAGTAAGTAGCTTCAACACACGTGCTCTCTCAATCTTTCTTTCAACGTATCTGACCATTCAAAAAACTCTCGTACCAACCTAGCATCTGTTCATCCGTACCAACCAAACCTTCATTCATCCGTACCAACTAAACCTATGCCCACTCGTGCCAACCCTCAGGAATTATTTATTCCCACAACACTCCTCCTTAATTCCTGACCATTCAATATTGCACATTCGTTCACACTGACTTTCTGGAATTATTTACATCAGTTGCATCCCCTAAATCTGAAAACAAACCGCGGGAATATCGGCGCTGGGATTCGAAGACATCCTGGCCAGTGTCGCCAAATTAAGACTTGTCTCCTCCCTCTACCTACCCCTTCTACGATGCTATTCCCCCATGGTACGGTCACGTGACGCGTTTCGTCTCTATCGTGCGTCTAATTCGATACTACAGTAAAACCTTAAATACTGTCCGGGGTTGTCATCGTAAACGTTGTCTAGTGCCTACTCACTCCACTGCCTGTCAACGCTGTGCAACGCGGCGACGGTGACACTTTTCGGTCACGCGATCCGTATTTCATTCTGTTCTTCTCTATGCTCGGCTCTCTATTAAAGTTTCGCTCGGCGCGGTCGGCGCGGTAGACGCGCAGTCATAAATAAAAAAAACAAGTCATCATTGCAAATGCTGTCTGCCCAGAATATGCCTGTTGGACAGTATTTAAGGATTTACTGTGTTAATTTGGTGCATATGAAGTGAATACTACATATTTCCAATTTGTGTAAGGTGCCGCAATATTGTTGTACGTCTAGTCTCCATTCTGACAGCCAGTTGACTTACTGTTACATTTAAATTTGTTTCCACTAATCTTTTCAAAACTTTGGGGTCTTCCTCATTTTTTAGGGCAAAATCTCCAGAACGAAACATTGCGAACCAACGCTTTCCTCTTGTTCACAGTGTTCTCCCCAAAAGCTTGATTGATATTAAGAGTAGTTTTAGCAGCATAACTGCCAAGTTTATACTCTTATAAAAAATTACACGAATATCAGAAGAATCTATATTTAAAGAAAATTCAAAATAAATTTGGAAAATTACCAATTGGAAGAAAACTTTCTCTCCGAAATATAACTCTGATAACAGACAATAAGACCGTAGAAAATGTTACGTCATAAACAATAGCATAATGATAGCAGGAAGACAAATATTCACATGAAATAAAAATCTCACGTTTCATTTGCACTAACTTAATAGTAGAGAAAGAGTAACCTTGTTTCCCCTTGATTTAAGTCAATTCGATGCTCATAATGGTATGGTCTATTCTAATCGCAAAATTACGAAAACATTAATAAATCCTATTCAGTGATAAGTATGTATTTATGTGAATATAGGTGGATGAATACAATAACTGTCGAAGAGACAATGTTCATTGTTCGTGAGATCTGCGGTTAGAGTAGTGCGATATGTATATTTATATAATATACGTATGTGTAGGTAATTTAAGACTGACTAACTAAGTTCATGCATTTCTGTCAGAAACGAATACGACGAACGTGACGAAACACGAAGCACGAATGTCAATATTGATCGCACTTCGATGTCGATATAATAAATTAATTGATGCAGAAAATAAATTACTGTTGGCTCCAGTCAATGCAAATTACGTCCTACGAACATTTTAGTTTAATCATGATGCGAACAAATGAGCATCTGTTTTCGCATGCAGGACGATAATTTGTTCCGAAAGTTCCTGAAATAATGAAATAAGAACTAGAAATTCCAATCCCTCTTTCTTGCATGTCAATTAAACAATTGCTCTTAACGTTATTGTCGCACCATACGTTCTTTATGTCTGGCTTACGTACCATCTTAAAGTCGTTCCCATGGCAACAAATGCCTCGGAGTGTGTAGGGAAGAGACTATTTCTGTTTCATCGTTTTTCCTTTTCGTTATTCATTCTTCTCTTCCATCTTGTTACAACATTTGCTGTATTATTAACAAACGTGACAGTCATTCGAGTTTCCTTACGTAATCAACTTGCTCTTCCGTCTAACTTTTACTTTTTCGTGTAATGTAACGTCCACGAGTAATTTATAATATTATAATTACGATGCTTTAATTCATGTAGTACATAATTTCTTCTTTCTGTTCCAGGTAATAATCAAATTCGGATCGTACAACATAAGCCGCGAAAGTATAATTGGGAACAGGCGGAATTTCCTTATAGTTGGTTCTGTATCTATAAACAGAGGTGAGATTACCAAATTCCAGTTTATATTTGCATATCTGGTTGCAAACGAAAGTCTATTCTTCCTCGTAAAGCACTATGAGCATTATAATCAAGCTATTACTTTAGCAGGCTAATAAGTTACAACCTAATCCAGAGATCGGCGAGAAGTGCTCGTTTCGGCCGATTTTCTAGAGCTACGCCCCCTTTTCCCGGCCGCGTGTCTCGCTCCCCGTGACGATCGTAGTTCTTGAGCCACCTTAGGCCCATCCCAGATAGCACGGACGTCCATTGGATGTCCGATGTATGTTCAATTTACGTCCATACGTCCATTGGACGTACTTCGGATGTCCGGGTGCTATCTGGGATGCAGTGCAGCCAGCATGGGCCAAAAAATTTTCCCACTCCGCCTTCACCCCTTCCATTATCCCATTCCACCACCATGAGCATACTCCAACATCCCCTACTAAGACAGTAGAACGCGACGTGCCGCGCGCGACTCAATTCGTGTTGCGTCTCCGTCGCGCACGAGTAACATGTCACGTATTAATCTCGTTATCAGAGAGGAGGTAGACTATATTCCCCTCGATTTCACCGATCTAGCGACACTGAGCCCATGTTGCATTGTGAACAGCGTTCCGATTACAACCAGAGTTTTTCGCGCATGCACGGCCAAAACAGTAGCGTATCTATAATGACGTAGCAGAGCGGCCAGAGCCCTGACGCCATGAAGCAGTTATATTGCCAGGAGTGTACCAGTATTATGGGCAGTACGAGTGTTCCGTCTTGAAACTTAATTGGTAACGTTTTAAGGGTAGCTTAACCCCTTGCCTTTTCATATGTATATATATATATGTCTTTATTGAATTCCCCTAAGGGTTACAATTCTAATACTACATATATCTCCATTTTTTCCCTGCTTCGCTCTTATCCTCTATCCTTAAATCTAACTTATTAACTAACTTATAACTATCTTATATACTATTTACATATATATAGAGAGAGAAACGCTATATACAAAAGACTTATCCTATATATACATCATTTACATTATTTACAATATTTACAATATTTATTTGTTGTGAACTTCCGTTTCCCTTTACAACCTCCCTCCAGCCATCCTCTCTTTCATTTCTTCTCTCTACTCTTCCACTTTCCTCAACCACTCCTCCCCCCCACCCTCGTCATCCAACACCCCACACATTCTCTCCTGCCATCCTTTCTCCTCATCCACTCTCATACATTCTTCCCACACATGCTCCCAAGTTTCCCTTCCCATTCCACACACCCTGCACACTCTCGCCTTTTCATATGTATATACTAATAATTTTTCAAAAGTAGAAATCGCCGCGCATGCGCGAAAAACTGGTTGTAATCGGAACAGTGATTGTGACACAGGTACGACGGAGACGAAACGCGTCACGTGATCGGACGGAAGCGTGGGGGAATAGCGCCGAAGAAGGGGAAGGTAGAGTGAGGACACAAGTTGTAATCTGGCGACTATGGTCGCAGCAGTTTGAAAAATGTGATAGAATCAAAGAATGCTACTCGAGAAAATTGAAGGATCAGTGTACGGTGTGTATCCAGGCAGTTGGCATTTCCTCGTTTCGGTTACGTTTCGCCGTTTGTCGACTCATTGTGGCTCATCGTTCCCGGCATTCCACTCGAGGAAGGCCGTTCGCCGGAAGTTTTCCCCGCATAACAAATTCGCGGGACGCTCGCTCAGCCGCGCCGCGGCGTAAACGATGGTTCCTTTATTGCACACACAAGCAGTCCATAAACTCGCCCTATCGCAAACACGATAAAGGTCTCCTCTTTGTAATAGACAATCTATTTTTACGCGGCCGATCCCGCACGCTTATCGCGAAGGCACTAAATCGGTTGTTCGTCGACATAAGCACCTCTTTTTGCCAGCCTTCCTACTTGAACACGCTCGCGCGCACGCCACCGACTTCGGATACCCATTTAAACGATCAATTAGCGCTCCTTCACGTTTTTCTGATACGTCCGACGAACAATTAATGACTCGCGCCTCCTCGCTTGACCCTGCGCGCGACTCCCGTTACTCGCTCCACGGAATTAGGCGCGAAATGGATGACTCTCCAGGCTCTTCTTACGCGCGAAACGCGATTAATATTAACCAGAGAGGGATGAAATATTATTTCGAATTGAA
Source organism: Lasioglossum morio (assembly GCA_916610235.2). NCBI lineage: Eukaryota > Metazoa > Arthropoda > Insecta > Hymenoptera > Halictidae > Lasioglossum > Lasioglossum morio. The sequence goes on along the minus strand of OU744330.1, from coordinate 11,239,158 downwards.
AATAACCCCATCTTCTTTCTTTCCTTAACATCGCGTCAATGTCTTGGTCGGTAGTAGACTTCGGATCTTTATTTATGCATATATACATTTATTTCTTCTCTTATAGTAGTAACATGATATATTTGGTCCCCTCAGATTCCAAATTCATTTACCAATCCCCCTCTTTCCACTCTCACCATCGCCTTTTCAGCGGGACCTACTGTTTATGGTGGGTTCCGAACCACCTTTTGCCAACAACACGTGAAAAACACCCCGGGTGGGTCACTTTCCAGTTTTTTACCAGACGGTCACCCATCCTGGTGCCGTTCACGTTCCACATTGTTTAACTTCGGTGATTTAACGAGAACCGGTGCTTTCAACGGGACTACGGTTGTTGGCTTATTTCTTCTTTTAATAATTTTATTAAATTACTGGTAGTATAATGAGATTCTTAGAATCATATGATATCTACACTAGTCTATGTTTCATCTGCTCTATTTCATCATAAATTCATCAGGGTTGAAATTCATATTTTAACACCTAATAATAATTACCTCTCACATCAACTTATAACATTCAGTTAAATTTTCGTAAAAATTAGTAACAAAAGGAAAAAATTCATAATAACAATTTCAATATTTCCGAGCATTATTTCCCGTTATGTTTTACCACGTTTAGAGTACATTCCCCTGCAAATATCCATCTTTCACCGAAGTTTACACTTAATTACGCTACATATCTGTTCGCCGTTCTTTTTTTACCATACACGAAGCCGCGAGACCGCGTCAAAGAATTTCTACAAACAAAGATCAAAGTCGTTATCAACATCATAAAGTATTTTCTCCTGAAATGTATCTCCAAACTAGCGAATTATCGAGAAAAAAAACACGCGCAATTCAAGAGAGTTCCGACGAGGAATCGAATAACCATTTTACTGATCTCGAACGGCACTCGTCCGAACAGAATGCTTAAAAAAAAAGAAACGATGGGAGAAAAAAGAGAAAATACCGAGATGAAATTAATTTGCCAAGGATGCCGTGTATCGGAACCTCTGAGTGTCCCATTTCTCTCTTTTTATCTGTCTCAGAGACGAAGAAAACATTCTTGTCGCCGACTTCGCGTCGTCTTATCGCTCTGCGCGAGTTTCTCGCATCACTCGCGGTTATTAATTACGAGGGCGAAAACCCGGACATCATAAACAGGTTCAGTTCCGTCGAGTTCCTCGGGAAAAGGCGAAGGATTTTCAAACGTGTCGCGTTCTGCATTCATCACGTGGAAAATAGATCCCCTTTTCTTTCTCACTGAACGCGCCTTCCCTTTTGTCTCTTTTCTCGCGGACGATGTATCCACAATATTGTTTGAATCGTCGACCGGCAAGGTCTCGTGACAATAAGAATTGTTTGCATTAATTGCAGCACGCTTCAACCAAATAAGACTTTATTTCTCGTTTGCAGTTTTATGAAATTGTAAACAATGTGTCGACATTTCTGAAATTATTTTTATCTCCCTACTGTTTCAAATTACACCCATTTCATTTTAATAAGCAGCAATGCACATTTAACTAATAGAATGAATATAAAAATCTTTTTGTATCAGTCATTAAATATTCGGAACGTCATATCAATTTTTCAATATAACTCTCCGACTGTCCGAAATAAATTTTCATTTTAATGTATATTCAAATTATGCACGTTTACACTTTCGCTGCGCACGTGCCATAGAGATTGGCTTTTCTATGTGGAAGAATCCAACTGGAATTGAATATCATACATACAGACATGCGAGTAGAACAGTGGCTGATTGTTTATGGAAAGGAGACATTGGGGAAATTAATGTCGAAAAATACGTCATACGAGTGATACCTGTCTCTTGTCATTAAATATTTATATTTTAAATATTTATATGTGCCGAACACTTGTTCTATTGTGTTATGTTAGAGTTCTTTTGTGAAAACCATTTTGTCCATCAATTCGTTCATATAACGAAGATTTTACTTTTCCAATGATGTTATTATTCTATTGTATCTATCAATCATCTGTGATCATCAGACTGCAGACTTCTACATTTTTTATCGCGTTTTTTATATTTTGATTTTAACAATTCGAGCACAATTCAGCTGTTGAAATTATTCGTTTCTTAAAGTGTGGGGCTATCTTCTAGGGGGTGGATTTTATGCATTTATGACAAAAATAAGCAAATCAATGGAAACATTTAACATAATACTGTTGCGTTATTTCAAACTTATTAAAATCATTATGAAAAGAAATAAATGTCTCTGTGGCTGCTGTACCTTGAAATGAATGCAGGCAATTTTTATTTTGCATAATAATTCGTAGTCTGGTGATCATAAACAATTCTATACTTCGTCCACCTAGATTTATGAAGTTAGTTGCTATGCACCAGGGATCGCGGTGGAAAGATCATGCAGGGAAGAGGAATCGTTATCAATGGTGTCAGGGTCGCTTTGCTCGTTTTATCCCTGAGTTATTCTAGCATCCGAACGCGTTGATTCTGCTCGAGTGGTCGAGTTTGATCGCAGTGGTTGAAGTAGCTGTTGGCATACCGACACACAATTTTATTGATCGTCGCACCGCCAGTTAATCCATCCCAATCAGGTTTTTTTGTTGTTGAAAATTAGCTTAGGTTACACAAAAACATTTTTACCAACAGTGCTGAAAGTGCACGCAAATGCAGAAAAATGTCTGTAATGATCACATTATTTCTTTTCTTATTAAATTCTAATCTGGTGACAAGATGCTTAAAAATTTATAATGACTGCCTTATATTTTCAATTTATTGATATCTTTTTACTGCAAAGTCTAGTAGACGCGTTTCGAGTTTGATTAAAGTCGACCAGACAGTAGGTTGGCTCACCTGTTGATAATGCGTTAAGATTCTTACATGTGATATATATCTCAAGTGTTTTTTCTCCGCGAGAGATAATTCTTAAATCCCATAGGGAATGCTTAGCATTACAGCCTTCGGATGCTCTATATTTATCACACATTGATTAGAGATATCCCGATCTTTCTATAGAAATCATCCTATTTCACATTTCGTTAATACAGCGAATCGAAATAATATTGGCACACTTTTTACAGGACCATTTACGGCTTTCTCATACTGAATCATACGATTTGGATCTTCTGAAGAGTCAGAACAATTACGGTTTACAACTTTTTCATGTGTGAGCCTATATTGAAAATTTAAAAGATAAATTTTGGTCTGTGTCGATTGCACATATTCTAACATCGAAATCGGTCGATGCGAGAAACATTTTCAAAATATATATATAATTGACACAGCTCTGCAAAATGTATTTTCTCTAACTTCGACGAATTGCAATTTTTTCAAAATATTTTTTGCACCTAAACTAATTGTTCTAACTTCTAAAAAGAAAATCCAAATCGTATGGTCCAATATTAAAAAGATTCTTTAAAAAGTATGCCAATATTGTGTTGATTCACTGTAGTTTTGAGAACACGTGAACGTTTTTGTTGATTCTCCTACGGAGGAGAACGTCAATGGCATCGATCAAATACTCTTTCTTCGTATTTTACTGTTCAGATTTCTCGCGTATGTCAATGCACCTGAAAGCTCTACTCGATTATCTTATCCGATGGTAGTTTTATCGCATGGAAATGTGTGCATGAGATTCGTGTTTCCGTTACATAACGAATTATCAGGCACGTTGCCGCGATGCGTGCGCCTGTAATTAAGTGAAACTGAAAAACGAACCTGTGTCGACAGCGACTCCAAAAAGTATTGACACACTGAATCTACGGTTTTCGGATAGTTCGAAATATAACATACAAATTTTATTATTTCGGAAACAAGAGTCGTGCAACAACGATACCGCATGCATTATAATTAAAAAATTGCACATTAACTTCGGAGATGCACATATTTTTCTCGGAAGTACATTGCATAAATTCCAAAAAAGGTGTACTTCCTTGAAGGGGGTGATTTCTAAAGTCGTTTGGAATAATTTTTTCCTTTGCGACAACACCTCTCAATTATTGAAATAACTAGCTGACCCGACAGACGTTGTCCAGTCCAAATTTCAATAAATTTGCTTGTGATCGTTTTGTGCAATTTTTCTTTTCTTAAAAATCTTATTCCACTATTACAAAGATTAAGACTATTACAAACATTAAAAAAAAAATTAGCCGAATCAGTCCAGTCTTTCTCAAGTGATGCGCTTACCAACGAACAGCATTTAATTTTTATTCATATAGATAAAAATGATTTCATAAGAAATATTATATTACAATGTTATAATAGAAGCCGCACAAAGCCTGAATTAAATCAATCTTATCATTTTTATAAGGGAACATGTACCAGTTACGTTTAAGGCTCGGTAGGTTTAGCGTTAAAGAGATATTAACGAAAAACATGGACCAATAAGAGCGCGGCTACAGTGGACGAATTCCAGCTCGGCCAATATCAATGCCACGCTCAGTGGGACCTGTCATTCAGCTGGAATCTGATAGCCGCACTCCGATTGGTTCGCGTTATTCGTTAAAACTCCTTAAAAGGGAGTAGGGTACCCACGTGACATTACTAGAATCTAACCAGAATCTAACTAGATTTTGGGCCAAAACAGGGGTTTACGCGGGGTCGTTTCACGTCCTCATATGATTATATTTTGAGCTGAGTGAGGGCTCATTCGAAAGAGGAAGGTTACACGCAGTTGGCTCTTCTCATGTTTTTTTTAGATGATGTTTATATGAAGTAATATTAGTGTCCAAAGTAGGCGAAAAAAAATGAAGAAAAATTCCGGAGATTCTAATGTATTTTTCGTTCACAAAAAGATTTTACTCGCGAAAATATCGAGAAGAGCCAGCTGCGTGTAACCTTCCTCTTTCGAATGAGCCCTCACTCAGCTCAAAATATAATCATATGAGGACGTTTTGGGCCCAAAATCTAGTTAGATTCTGGTTAGATTCTAGTAATGTCACGTGGGTAACCTACCCCCTTATAGAAGCCGCGGAGAACATTTTCGTAAAGGAAACAATTACCATAAATGCCCTTAGCTATCATCCCTATTAAAGTAGTACACTTTTGGGACAGCCTGTAGATCACATTGACACAGTTTTTGTTGATTCGAGAATGAATATTGTCCAGGTAATTTCATTTGAACCAGTGTGATCCGCAAAATCGATGGCACATCCTCCACGATTTTTCGTCCACGGCCAATTAAGCAATCTGCGAGATGATCGTCACGCAAGAGCGGGACCCGAGATCCGAGATTCAGTGTTCGCATGCTCTCCGGCTCGTAGCCGGGTTAGGAGGATTCGTCGTTGGCCCAGGCAGGCGTCGCGACGTCGCGTGGGCGTCAAGGGCATCCATCATGCCTTCGCGTGAATTACCGCCGTCCCCAACCTAACCTGAGTTGTTCCTAAAGAAGCGGCAGATCGGGGGAAAGCTGGAAGAAGGATGTCCGAACTGGATCTCTCACGGTCGGTTCGCGGGCGACGAATTTTCTCTGCTCCTGTTTTGTTCTGGCTGGCTCGTCTTTTTTCTTCTCGACTGCTTCTACCTTCGGTTCTCACGTTTCCGAGATCTTTTTTTCGCGATCTCGTTTACTTCCGCTTGTCGCCGGCCAGGATCGACGACCCCCAAGCGATTTCTTCGTCCCCGGTCGCGAAATGTAGTTTTCCTTTCAAACGGACGTCTGACCGCAACAAATTCAAAATTTCGACCACTCTTCGTCCCGTAACTCTCGAATCTTCGCGGACCAAGATTTTATAAAATATTTTCCTCGATAATCTAAATCCGATATCAAGGTCTCCAATTTTGGAAAAAATATTAATAAATTAATACGCCAGTGCTTTATTATTTCTTAATCTCCATATTATTTAACTATTATTTCCTGTATTAGAAAACCATTCCGAAGAAAATCTCGATAACTATTACTATGTTTACCATTTCACCCGAATACTAGAGGAATCTATCTATAGGAAAACCTCTATTATCCGGGCCTCATGTTCAAATTCTTTATCGTCTGAATACTTTCTACAAAGTTTGCGTTAAACCAACCCATACGCTACACCATTTGCTGCACACTTCAATAAGGATTAAGTTCAGCACTGAAACTACGTAATTGTCGTATTACCCAATCAATCATGTTCCACTAATTAGCACGGATAATCGAAGTTCTACTCTATGCTCGAAAAGTTTTCATTTTAGAAAATGATGCAACTGTTACACGTTTGCAATCACATTTCTGTGATTGTACTTTAACGAAGAGAAAGATCCAACAGATACTATTGAAACCATTCCTTCTTTTTCTCTGATGTTATTTGTTGTAACTGTACTTGTTACGATTGCGTGATCCACCCTGTATAATAGTCCGCATAAAAAATCCCGCGGCAGTAAGTATTAATTTACCGCGAAGCAGAAAGAATTCGCGGATGGAGACTAAAGGAAGACATCCGACAGCATCTATTAAACGGTGGACCGGAACTGGACGTGGCAGACACCTTTAAAAATTAATACGAGGACACTTTTGCCATCGCGTCGGCGCTCGCAGCGCTCGCGGAGGAGGATATCGGTCAGAAGTAGAGAATGCTTTCGCTCGAATTAGATCCGGGAGTTCCGGGACTGTCGGCGCACGCCGATTTCGCCACAATTTATACGCGGCAGTATTTTTGCACAATTTGTGCTGGTTATGAGAACTGTGGTAGCGCAATGGCTTCGCCATGAAAAATATAGCTGGAATTTATCGGGAAGACCCCTATGTACGCGTTCTCCCTTGTCTTCTCTATCAACGACAGAATATCCATTATTCGTCGCTGCCCAAGGAACGACTCAACCAGGATAAAATTACGAATCCACCAAAAATCTTCCCACCATCCGATTCTGGATCTTCCAATTTATATGACAATTTACTCGCGAAGCTCCCTCGTCACGTTTGCAACTGTTTCTTGGAGGCTGTTAGGTGCGGAATACCCTTGTTTCGATTATTTTACGTCGCTTTTTCAACTGCTATGGTTATTAAACGACGGGACCTACAGTTTAAGGTGGGTTCCGAACCACTTTGGGCACCACAGTTTTTTTTTTTTTTTTAAAAGCACATTGAATTAATTCAAGAGGTGCCCGGGCGCGGGGATTCGAACTCGTTAGGTGCGGAATACCCACGAGAAACTATTACCAAAGTCCTCAGATGAGGGGAAAAAATAACCCTCTCTCTACCAGTATCGGATCAGTCACGTGACATTGTGGCACATGCATGACAGAATAGCGTCGTAGAAGGGGAAGTTAGTGTGAGGACACAAGACTTAATTTGGCAACGCTATTAGGTCGTGTAATATTAAATATTAGAATCGCCATTGTATGAACTAGCTGACATAAGAGAATTTTCATTTAATAGAATATTAAATAGATTGCGGATTTTTATGTAAGTTAAAAATTGTCCGAGACTTTTCTGAGAGACTGAAGTTAAATGAAATTATACTTTCGCTTTTAATTACCTTAAGAAGTTAGAGATAATGTAACAATATACCTATTGTTAGATTTTCTAACGACAATTTTGTATTTGACGTATAAATGCATGAAATCCGTGGTCTAATAAGTTAAAGTTTCGTTGGTATTAATCTGAGAGGAACTGTATGATTATTATGACAATGAATTCCCTATGGTTTCGATTGCAATATGTCTATGAACAATGATGTTTGAGCAAACATTTTTCTAATTGTGAAAGAAGATGTCAGGTGTTTTTATTTATACATATATGCCAGTCTTCTATAATAATTTAAATGATTCCCAGATCGTTTTATTTAAAATTCCTCGGACTTGGTTAATTCATTTAATTGCGTGGTTGCTTTATAATTTTGAGAATAACAATCTATGAGAGTAGATCGAAACACCGATTTTGTTTTCTTAATTTTCAAACAGTTGAAACCTTCTTGCTCGATATTTTTTTTAATATTCAACACGAAATAAATTTTGTTTCATATCTCAAGAATTGACGACCTTGGTGCAAAAACTGGGTAAGTCCAGATTCTGAAAATTATTTAATTCTTACCCCGAACGATCAGCAGAATATAAAAACTTACGTGAAATTTCAATAAGCACGATTTTACTGAAAAATGGATTTGTCAGATTGTTGCACCAAGGACTTCAATTACTCAAATTATCTGAGTAGTCCAAGTATCCGAGGTTCAATCAAGCTAATTGTTATACAAACCTGGCAAAATCAATCGTCCTTGTTATTGATTGCCGGTGCGCGTGTAGCGTTTATGTGTATCTTAGCTGGCCAGGACAATTCGTCAAAAAGAATTCGCAATGACAACGGTCAAAGAGACCTGACCGATCTGCATAACAAACCTCGATCGTTAGTCAATGTCTCCACGAGTGATTGAATTTTTCATTCGGCCGATCGCGGTTACAATCAATCCGCTATCGTCGAATTCATTCTTTAATCATGCTACAACGACCATCGTTTGAATCGTCGCGTGCATACTCTCGCCTCTGCGATTATGTTAAATTTTTCAGTACAAGTGGCAGAGCTCACTGCCATAGTCGCGTTTGACTTACGGAAAAACGGAAAAAACTTGTCGACATTTACGAGTAACTCGCGGAAGCAGCCGATGAATTTTTAAAAATTGCAAAATAATCTAATTCATGCTTAGTATAAACTTATTGTATTTTTCCTTCATAGTTTAAAGTCAGAGCATGAAATTGGCGCCTGAAATGATTGTAGCACCTTCTCTCACATAAAACATCTTGAACATGCCAAAAGACAGAAACAAATTTGAATAAAAATTTCTACTTCCATTTATAGTTATGAAACTGTGTAAAAATCATTTTTTAAAAATTGACCTGTTTTCTTTCAGTTATGTTTTTTCTGTTTCTGTTGCAAATCGTAGTTCTTTAAACCATGAGATTCTAATTGGAATATAATTTGTGTAAGGTTAAACTGAGTTTGTGCAAATTTAAACAAAAGTTGATGTGTTTCCATTCAAATAATGAATTTTCAAATCAAACACTAGGCGATTATTTTTGTATTTTCTCATAAAATATACACGTTCAAGCAACACCATATGTATACATATCACAACTGAAAATAAAAATGACAATCTTTCAATTATCTTCCGCGTGCTTTTTTCGTGTATGGCGCTCTATTACAACCGTCGACCAGGACGTTACACGCATGCCAGCCCCTAAACTAGTTACTTTTTCGAGCACCACAAATTGCTACAGCAATGATATTTTTTTCATGGCAGCTATTAAGGTTCGATAGCGTAAAAAATGCATTTTACGAAATTGACTTCGTCAATGGAATTGAATTAACGTGTACCGAGACATCCGTGCAGATCGGCAGGATGCTCTCTTGTTGGCAGTCTGGGCCGGTTGCGTTCCCAACCGCTATCTAATTAAATACCTTCCAGCAGAAAACGTGCGCGACATGGAATACTGTTGCGAAACCATTCTCGCAACAACGATCGAATATTGACAATACCATGATCGCGGTGATCGTAGAGCCTTCAGCATTTTCACGAACATTATGAAATTAAAACGAAGGTGCTGCGAATTGGCCGATTTTTTACTTTGCTGCCAATAGAATACGTCTAAAAATTTGTAAAAAGTCCGAACGTGTCTCCAACTGTTTCGCAAGCTCATTTCTTAATTTAGGTCTTAGGCTATACTTAATTTTAATTCAGATGTCTAATTCTGCTTGTAAAATAACAACAAAAAATTCATTTATTACCATAATGTAATCAAAGAAACTTGAAATTCATTACCAAAGTACATAGACTACAATGGTGCTTGTTTTTCTCAATAAGTTGGCGTAGAACAAAAGTCACTACTAAAAATCGAACATTTCCCATGCGACTGTAATTTTTCGCCGCCGATATTTATCGATAACAGATCGCACTCGAACCCCTCTACCGTCTCACAAGCATTGTTGCAACGAGTGCACGCGGTGTTCATCGTCGTGCTCGAGTTTGAAAAATTGGGGTTCCTAAGTAAGCTAACAAAGCGAGCATGTTCCGCCCTGGGGTTCGGGGCGTGTGCCAAGAGATATCAGGAAGGAGGCACGACTACACTCGCGCTTGTAATTCTGCGACAAGAAGACTCGGTTAATTCGCCTCGAGTCTCGCAAGCTGTACCGGCGAGCGGATTCCGGCCGATTGCAACCACTTAAATCAAGGACCTGGACTGGCAGCCAAATGCGAGATCGAACGTTCAATTCGGACGGCAGTGAACTGGCAGCACTGGCCGAACAAGACAGAGAGAGAGAGAGAGAGAAAGAGAGTGAGAGAGAGAAACACACCGATACCGAGAGGGAGAAATAGACGGAGAGAAAGAAACTAAAGTAACAAGGACGAGGAAGCAGGGATGATAGAAAGAAAAAGAGAGTTGCCCGGAGAGGAAAGAGAATAATAGGAAGACCGGGCGGAAGTGGATATAAGAGGGAAACAGTGAGCCAATTCGCTAATCCCGATTTCCGATCGCGCACGTCGATTCTTGCGTATTTACGTTAACAGCTCCAATCAGTTCTCTTCCCATTTCCTTGCTCGAAGATACCGAGAACAGGCTCGGTACTCCCGGCTCCATTCACCTCGGCTCGCTTCCTCCTTTGATCGGCCGATTCGCATTCCACTATGCTAGTCCCTCTCGCTCTCTTACCCTACCCCCTTTCCTCCCCGCGGACAATGCTCGTCCACCCCGTTCCGAAGTCCGCGTGTTACGTTGTGGCGAACCGTCGCGCATAGAGCCAACACACACGCGCCCCTACTCGTGGCGATTCTGCCATATTTTAAGGATTTCTGAGGGTACGCGCTTTTCAGGAGACTTCCGTTTCATTGGTCGAATAATTCGATTTCTTTTATCTGCTCTTAATCCTAGCGGTACTCGGAACGTCCTTGCCGAACGGGTTTGCTAAAAGTCATTAAACTCTGCAGGTTTAGGAAGGACTCGAGATTGTTATGTGTAGTTGAAAAGTATGTTTAGAAGAATTGATGTACATCAATATATGATTTTCAACTGGTTGAAATGATTGGAAAAATGTAATATAAGAGTGTTTTTTAATTCTTCTACTATTTTTGTTCACTCAAATTTCACCTGCTCATTTTTTGTCATAAATGCATGAAAACAAATGCATTCTAAAATCGGATGTTTCATATGCAACAACCTAATACTGCAGAAGTCGTTCTGAATTTGTTTGACTTTTTTCAGAAGAGGTTCGACAGTCACTAATATACTTTATATACTAATTTATGTTACTAATATACTTTATCCTAAATTCATAAACTCGATCCGTTTATTTATCACAACCAGCATAAAAAAAACAATTGTCAGATAACGGTTTTCGAAACGCGTATCGTCGATGTTTATTACGCAACGCGAAATAGTGAAAATACGTTCGCATTTAAGGTCAGCGAGGTTGCTAATCAGAGTCCGTGGAAAAGATCGGAAATCTTCTCGGTAGGGAATCGCCGTGCTCCATCAGACTCGAAAAACCGATTCTCCCGGCAGATAAAGAAACAGATATATCGTGATCTCGCGGAAGCTGAAAAATTTCGTGGTCTGTGTTCTTCTGGACCCCGCCGCGGTAATAGATTCTTTTATCGACTCGGCCCCAGAGTCTAGACCTCGCTCCGGTCTCTTTATCGCGGCTGAATTATCGGCAAATAGAAAAGAGTCGGCCAGATATCTCGAAGGAAAGTTCAAAAGTTTATCATGACATAGGTGCGGATAATTGATCGAAGCTCCCTGCGCTTTCCCTCCTCTCGGCCTGTTTTCGAACTTTACTGGTTGATGTTGAAGTTCCTGGACGCGCGTAGATCGGGCCACTGCCAGCAGCGCACAGTGGTCTTTCGAAAAACTGGGACAAAAATCAGTATTGAACATTTAATTTATTCGCGAAGAAGAAACATGATTAATGAAATTTTAATGAAGCTCCCGGCAGGATTACATTTGTTTTCAAATGCATCTAATATTAGTGATTAAATATTTTATAACAGTTAAATGTTTTACAACAAATTTATTTTCAAAAGTGAAGTGCAGTAAAGTAGGAAAAGTTGTGTTTTTACGTAATCCTTGTTGCTTATGGTCCAATTACCTGAACCTAGAACAAAATTACTTAATTTTGTATTTCATAGGAGAGATACAATTTACTTTCTCTATTTCAATATATTACTGTAATATTCATCCACCATTCAAATTTGAATTCTTATAAAATATAGATTATTACAAACTTCTCGTTCGTTTATTTTACATGCAGAAACAATGTGAAAACCTATATAGTATTTATATATATATAAATATAAGCCAACAACCGTAGTCCCGTTGAAAGCACCGGTTCTCGTTAGATCACCGAAGTTAAGCAATGCGGAACGTGAACGGCACTAGGATGGGTGACCGTCTAGTAAAAAACCGAAAAGTGACCCACCCGGGGTATTTTTCTTCACGTGATGTTGGCAAAAGGGTGGTTCGGAACCCACCATAAACAGTAGGTCCCGCTGAAAAGGCGATGGTGAGAGTGGAAAGAGGGAGAGGATTGGTAAATGAATTTGAAACCCTGAGGGGACCAAATATCATGTTACATATATATAAATATTTGAACAAATTCAAACTTCAACTTTCGATCTGTTTTCTGTCTCATCAAGCATGAATGAATGAAAATCGAAAAAGAAGACAAGAAAAAGTACCATTTTATTTTCAATTTGTGTGGGGGGTAGCGACGAACACTTAAGCATGCACTACTGTACTAACGTGTAAAGTCGACGGGTGTTTGTCCGGTTGCCGGGTACCGTGTTCTACCCGGGCCAGGAGCCTTTAAACGGACCGTCTTCGCACTTTCATCGTAAGAACGACTTTCGAGTTCCGTTATCGTGTCGCCCACGCGGAAGATAGTGGACGTCCGCGGCGGGACAGCCGGACAAGTGTATACTCCATAAATTACGCGTTATACAGTCCATTCGGGAGCGAGATAACCACCCCCGAATCCCTGTGGCTCCTCACATTGGACGTCCCCATCTTCGTTTAGTTCCTTTCGCTAGCGTACGACCGGCTGTTTCTACAGACTTTATACGGTTTTTGACGAAAGTGCTCCGGGGTTTATCGACGGTCACGAGAGCGCCGACTGCTCCCGCCAGAATCAACGAACCACTTCGATGGAACTCGTTTCTCGATTGTCCCCTGTCTCTTTTCCATCCCGCGCTCTTTCTCTCACTCTCTCTCTCTCTCTCTCTCACTCTCGTAGACCCCGTGCTACCCAACATCGGATCACTTTCCTGCTTCGAATAGTATACCGATATGCAAGGAAAGCGTCCGCCGTGAAATTACGGTATTCCCGTGGACTGGGTGTTAGTCGCCTCGCGTCGTCGTTCCGAGGAAATCGTGTATCGGCGTCCTGTCGAGCTTCCCTCCATTTTTACCATTATTGTTATGATCATCATCGCTAAACTGCGGATTTTCATGTCAAACGAAAATTGTTTCCGTCACTACCGAGAAACAGAAATTAAATGAAATTCTGACCGAGTGATTTCTCAGTTATGAACATTTAGGGAGATACAAGTCATCATCAATTAGGAAATTAATAAGCTGATAGTATCATGACAGTGTCTTGAAGGGGGAATCCTTATTTTCGAGACTATTTTTTCATCAATTTTTAGGAATTTTTAAGCTTGGTAATTGCGGGAGTAGTTCGTAAGAATGTATGGGAGGAGCTAAGAAATATTGGTGGGGAGATGGGCGTTCCCGGACTGACTCAATGACAATTAGTTCAAGGGTTTAAAAATGTTGTAAACGAAATAATAGTACCTTCCATTCCACTAATGCTTCATAACCACTCTTTCATCTATTCTGATTAACTGAACCAACGGTTCTACTAATTGCAAGATTCTCCCACCACTTTTCTTGTATTCCTCTCATTAGTTGCCTTCGCTCCTCCCACTAGATTCCTTCACTCCTCCCATTATATTCCTCTCACAAAATCCCTCTGCTTTCATTCATCAATCCCCAGCATTTTTCTTATAAAAAGCAGTATGAATTCTAATTGTAATACTTTCAACAAATAAGTACCTTGACCATAACGAAAATTATAAACTTTCTATTAAAATTCAATTTCTGTCTCTGGCAATATTAAAATTTCCGATTTATTACCTTTCTTTTTACTTCTTTTTTTATGCTTCGCATCTTCTATTATTGTAAAACGATTCTCTGTGTATTAAAGTCATCTTTGCCAGCATAACAATCAGAAATGAAGAAAAGTGATGATAAAAGTTCCTGTGTAATTCGTTCGTATTTGTTCCAGTGGCGTGCAAAAAAAACGACGAGATTACAACTAATTGTAGAACTAATCTAAATGAAGAGCACAAACAGAAATTGTATTGAATATCATTAAAATTAATACTGTGTCATATTACAAGGATTTTTATACTCGATGAATGCATAAAGTTCCAATATCTAGGTGCCATTCATATAGTGAATAAAAACATGAAAGGGGGAATGCGAACCATATCAGAGTCAAAAGGGGGATTTCGCCGACTGGCGCTACTGCCGCGGTGCTTTAGTTAAAAGTTCATAACCAAACGACATAAGCTTTTAAATATACTTTATATAGCTGTTTAGACTGCAATGCAATTGCGGACTAATAAATTTTCCAATTATTTTTACTGAAAATACAGTCTCACAGAATCGATACAACGAGTCCAATTAAAGCGACGTCAGAAAAAAAAGGAGATAGCTCAACATAATTTGAGCAAACCAACAGAAACCAATGAAAAATCGAGTAGTGCAACGAGAGTGATACAAATCGATGGTCATTTTGTTCAGCGAGAACAAAATGATATATATATCTGCATACTTCTTAAAACATTTTTGCAAAGGTATCAGATCGAGTGCCATAATGATCGATTCGTGCAATCCCAATCCCTGATTTCTGCAATCCCAATGTTTGAGTCACAACGCAACACTTGCCACTTTATGTGGCCGTTTCAGATGTCGTCCATCTGTCTAAAAACAGTTGAATAAAAACACGAGGACGTCAGTTCATAGTGTCCGGTTGTTAGCTCCGCCCACGAGGTTTGATTGGCTGTTTCCCATCGAGTTGAAGTTCGCTCGGTATACTTCCACCGATATGTACATCCGACAACAGGATTCGTCCCTGCGTGTAGGATACCGTCGCGGAGGAGGAACGGCGGAGAGTCGATTTAAAAATCGGAACGACGGCGCCAAAAATGTTCTCATCTTCGGAGCGTACGGTCGATAAGGGCGGAGAAATGATAGAGCTGTAAAATTCTACCGTATAGTCAGCGACTGAACGACTCGAATAGCTCGGCATCGTCGTCGTGAACCCTACGAGGTCTATCACCGTACAAAAGGTAAAAGGAATCGACGATGCGAATCGATCGTAAAATCGCGTCCTCGCCGGTACTCGCGACAACGCCTCGTCAATAAATACTTCAGCTTCTCGATGGCGACCGGCTGCTAGACGTATTCCCCGAAACGATCGGTCAACTTTTCAGCATAAAGCTCGCAGTGAAAGTAACGAGTTCTAAGACGGATTTATCCTTTCGAATTTCAGTGAACACTATATACATGATGTCCCAAAAATCTCTTTCTTACATGGGCTTATTCCTGAGGTCATTCGAAGTAACATTCCCCTTTGCGAAAATGTTCTCCGAGGTTTTGTTAAGGAGCTATTAACGATAAACGTGGACCAATCACAGCGCGGCTTATTATATGTAGATTCTGAGTATAGCGTTGGCATTGGCCAAGCTGGAATCCGTCTGCTACAGTCGCGTTCTGATTGGTCCGCGTTTTTAGTTAATATTTCCTTAACACTATACCAAAAGCGTATTAACAGGATTTTAAATAATTGTGACGTACCAAAAGAAAGCATAGAAATTTTCTTTTACATTGCAATGTTAACACTATGCCGTCCGCACGTCTAATCTAGACTTTTTCGTGTCGCGCCGGTGGAACTGACTTATCCGACGTTTTTCGCATGGCACCAACGTGGAGCCACTGGCACTTACCCGATATTTTTCGCATGGCACCAACGTGGAGCCACCGGGCGTCATAGTGTTAAGTGTGTAACTATTAGCTGACGTTATGGAGAGTGACTTGTTAGTTCGCAATGAAAATTGCTGTTGCTATTGTGAGTTATATTAAAAAGTGTTTAGCCATGTCTCAAAGATTTTTCAAAATGATGCAATAATCACAGGTTGGTAACGTGTTAACAAATGGCCTCAGGAATCACCCCTTTCAAGGTTTTCGACATTTTTAGGACTCCTTGTGTAACGCAAGGAATAAGTGCGTCGACACACGGGATTTCAATGGGCTTTTCTTTTTATAAAATACGACGAATACATTTTCGGATATTAATTTCGAGTTGTTTCTAAAGAATAGGTGAAAGTAATTAAAACATTTTCATGTCATAAAATAAATTAAAACCTGTTCGTTAGCTAATACTTGGGTGAGATAGACCGGAAACGATACAGACTCATGTCTGATTTAATTTGTTGAATAAATCGTAGTCAGTTTTCTTGAAATATTAATGCCACGTTCTGTTTCTGAGCGAATATTTTCTTGTCAATTAAGAATGGATATTTATGGTACAGATATTTGTTACGTTTAATACTTTGTTGCACTCTGAACACGTATCTACACGTACATCCATAAACAACATGCATATACTGTATTATACGACCCATTTTTAGCCATGTTATGCGAACGCAATTCTGGCACTATGTTATAGGAATCTATGTTACACAGGGTTTATTGTACATGAAGTATACAAATTCTAAAAGTGTACAATAAAGAGGAAGAATTATATAGATTTATATATAAAATTATATAGAATTATATATAAGAAAGATCATATAATCAATGATTCTTTCTGCATTTCCTGTTATTTTGTAAAATACTTGCGTTTGTTAATTATTACTGATCCGTTCAATGTAACAGTTTACAAAAGAACAAAGTTTTTAATCGAAAGTTATAAAGTATAAAAGAAGCGGTGCACTTTGGTCCTGCAATGATCTCGCGAATCCCTGTGAAAGTCACATTTAAACTATTCAGGAGATGTCTTCACTTTTTATCGTATATTCTCATGGCTGACATCAAAACGTCTTCAAAACGCTATTACCCGTGTCTTTCATACAAGCAACGCTGGAAGATATGAATTATCAAAGTCGATGTCCAAAGTCCAGCTGAACAACCTCCCCGAGTAATACCAATGCCGACGGCATGTCAGTTGTGACAGTTCCTATCTCGAGAACGGCTTGTACAAAACGCACAGGTGGTGTTTTGAAAATGTTACAATATCGGTCACAGGAATATGCAACAAGAAATATCAAGAATCAATATCTTCTCCAGATCGGAGAAATTATTAAATGGTCAGCAGTCCTCCTTCAATTTCCTTTAATTTTCATGTGAAAGATTCATCTCATTGAAAATTCAATGAACGATTAAACCAAGTGTTTAATTACCAAGTAGTTAATAATAGTAGTTATTATAATAGGTAGTTAATATTAATAATTGCCTTATAAAAATATTATACAAGGCTCGACATTATCTATGAATGTATTTCTATAATTCTAATAATTGTCAAATAAGGGACCTGACATTCGACCGTGGTAAATTTATTGTTCTTTATTGTTCATACACCTAATAGAATGAATTATTATCCGCGTTTCACGAGAACAGACTCGGATGGCATGCGACTCAATTACACATAGAATTTATCGTATAATTGTCCACGAACACGTCATTTCAAACTTAATAATCATGAATAAAAATATTTCGAATTTGTAATTTTAAACGTTAGCAAATGTCAGAGAGAGGAGCTGTAGGCACAATTAGATCAACCTGATTTACAAACCGTAATTAATCAATATCACGTAGGGCATGTAAGAGAGTTCAAATTACATAAGTCGTCGTATCAGAGTCGCTAAGACTTTTGTCCCCAGTGTACTTTCCCCTTCTACGACGCTATTCCCCCCGCTTCATCCTCGACAGGATCACGTGACGCGCTTCGTCGTGCATGCGTCACAATGTCACGTGACTAATCCGCTACTGGCAGATAGGAGGTAACTTGGTACCCTCATCTGGCGGCTCTGCATCGAATATGGGGCGCCTGTAAAAAAAAAGGTCGTTGAGCTTTTCGAGCAACCGTGTGTTAAAGCAATTCAATCGTGCTTTCCTCCTCGGCTGCGCAATTTCGAAAAAGTAATTTTTATTTGCCGCGGTATCGTGCCCTCTTTACTTAAAAGCCCCCCTCCCCGTTTCGCATGGAAGACGAAGACGAAGGGAAAATGTTATCGCTTCGCGACGCTACTTTCATATTAGGGTAGAAGCTTTTCCGAAAATTTTTGGGAGGAAGTACCGGAACGCCGTAGCCGATTCAATTTGCCTAATGAACAAGCCAGGAGGAACATGTCTCTGTCCTACGGAGAACAGTATTATAAAACCTATCTCTTGTGACTCAGTCTCCCGGATCGATTTTGTACACGACACGAAACGAGCCTGACAATGCAATCGCCCGTGTAGATTTCAGTTGGTCGCGTTACCCGCGAGCGCAAGACAATAAAGAAGCTGGAATCGAAATATCGATAACGGCGAGACAGTCGGTGAAGAGAGGAGACGTAGTTCGGGTACGAGGCTCGTAAATTTCGGCGAAATTGAAATTATACTGTTACAGAGGGAACGGATGGGATAGGGTCTATTAGAAAATTCGCGACACCACAGTTGTCTCGCTGGGAACGTAATTGCCGAAATCATACTTCTCTCTCTTCGTTCATCCGATCTGTCAGTCCCTAGTTCATCGAGAAATTCGTAGCACCGTGTTTCTTTTGATAAAAGTTGTGACAAGTTTTGTTTCTCGAAAACATTCATACCGTTGGAAAGGTATAATTGCCAGCTATAGTCCAGGATCCACCGACCATTTTTACATGTTATTACTATCAAGCTAATATTCCGTGAGTAGCTTCATTTTGATGAGACGCCCAACTTTTTCTCTTGTGGGACTAATACTAACCTATTGTGTAATATTTTTATCCTACAGTTAGTAATAAGAAAAATGGTTTTGTGGTATTAACAATTTGTGAATGTAGGACCGGGATAACGTACCACGCAATTTGTAGAACAGTGTGGCTGTTAAATTATATAAATATTAACTAAGCAACAGTAAAAAAATCAGCTGGTTAGTAATCATTTTTTATGTCCTCGTTATCAATGCATGTTGGAAGGAGGGGACTCGTTGATCAAACCATAAATTTTGTAGGAGAAATATTTTTTCGAATAATTTAGATAATTATCTTGAGATTTAACAAAAGAAACCCAGTTAGTAATAAATTTTGGAGAATCGTCAAATCGACATATGTTATCCCTGCTACCCCTGTTAGCTACCACAATCGAGGTATCACAAGAGAAAAAGTTGGGCGTCTCATCAAAATGAAGCTACTCACGGAATATTAGCTTGATAGTAATAACTTGTAAAAATGGTCGGTGGATCCTGGTCTACTACGTTTTCGCTTAAAAAAATGAAAGCGTTAAAAGATAAAACAAGAAACGCTGTTTCGAAACACACAACAAGAACAAATTCACATCGCTATAAGTGCACAATTCTTTCTACACATTTAAATTACTAAAATTAATTTCAGTTGAAAGCGAATCAATCTGAAACACAATAAAACTTTCTAGGACATATGTTTAGCGTTTGCTTGGCACGCTACACTGAACGCGACTTGTTGCTTCTAATGCTCGTAAGAAGTTTGTTTAAAAAGAGAAATAACGTTGACAACCATGGCATTGGTGTTTCCAGTGCGTTAATGTGGAAGAACAGCACCGTCCCAACTTTTACGGTGACCCAACCATTACGACAGTCCCTTAATGATAATAGACATTCCAAATACGTCTCTGTTTCAAGAGACACGATTTATTCCGGGAGCCCATGTAAATTCAATATCTCATGCGTCACAATAGAAATCAGATTCAAAATTCCTTTGATAGATAGAGACAAATATAATCGTAAGGTACCTGAAGCAATACAAATGACTTTTGCCGGGGATTTTTACGTTGCGAATGCAAATCAAAGTAAGATTCTCCGAAGCAGTTTTTTTTCGTACGGGGACACGAACGAAATCTAAACGCAGGCTGAAAGTAGATACGCGGGTTATTGTTACAATGAGACAGGGAATATTCAAGACACGTCGTGACCAGTGAACGCTCTTTCTGTTCGCAGAACTCCATAAGACACAACCTGTCGTTGCACAGCAGATTCATGCGAGTTCAGAACGAAGGCACCGGCAAGAGTTCTTGGTGGATGATCAACCGGGACGCGAAGCCTGGCAAGTCCTCGCGACGAAGGTAAAATAGTCGAAACGTTGTCTTTCCGACTTGTGCAAAGTAGAGAGCAGTGAAGTGTCTCACGTGTGCCGTTGTGTTTCGTAGGGCTATAACAATGGAGACCAGTAAAGTGGACAGACGACGTACTCGCGTGAGGAAGAAAATCGAGGCGCTGCGAAATGGCGGATTGCAACCCGACGCGACGCCTAGCCCGAGCAACAGTGTGAACGAGGGTCTTGATCATTTCCCTGATAGTCCTCTTCAACCCGGAAGCGGCTTCCAGCTCTCCCCCGATTTCCGGTAGCTTAAATTCAACATTTTTCCACAGAAAATTTAACAAAGATAGATACTGCAATTATCTGGATGATTCGCCAGGTACAGTCAGCGAAATACAGTAAAGCCGTGTTTACTGTCCAACAGCCTGTGTTCTGCAAGGACAGTGATTGCTTATCGACATTATTTTTTTATTTAGCATGACAATGGAGTGGGTAGGCACTGGACACTAATCGCGTACCCGATAGCGGACAGTAAACGCGACTTTACTGTAGTTCCATTCAAAATTGCATAGATCTTTAATCGATGTCGACTCAATTTCTGGTCGTTAACAACTCGGGTAGTTAGGTGTCTTTAATTCCTTGATTACTCATTAGTATTTTAAATTGTTGCGTATAGTTTTGATTATTACGATAATTGTTCCTGTATCCGGCAGTTACCACCACGCTGGTTCGATCAAAGAAAAGACCCTCTAAATATCCCGAAGTTAGTTAACTCTCGAAGTTAACACCACGGTGTCTCGCTAAATAATGCTCTCGCACGGCCTCCACGGGACTTTCTTATAATGTACACCATTGTCACCATTCATTCCCTCGAAAACTACAATACTTTCCAGTTATTTCAATCTTGTTGGAGATGCCTCGTAGTAACTGATTAAATATAAAGGAGCAGATTAAAATAATGGTTTTTGAAGATGCAGGACTTTCGAATAGAGAAATTGTGTAAGAAATCATGCTGATAGATACGATAACATAATTACGCTCAGGGGTACATTGAACTTCAGCGTGTACTTCCTACTGCAAAGTTCTTCTCATCGACCCCCACCTCTGAAGGGTAGTTGATATTTTCTAGACTAATTTTCCAGGGAAAGCGACCTTGCCGCAAGTGCTTGTTCTTCGTTGCATCCCCTAAATCAGAAAACAATCCGCGGAATTATCGGCGCTGGAATTCGAGGACATCTTGGCCAGTGTCGCCAGATTAAGATTTGTGTACCCATTATACCCTTCCCCTTCTGTAACGCTGTTGCCCCACGCTTCCGCCTCAGCCCGGTCACGTGACGAGTTTCGTCTCTGTCTCGCGTGTGTCACAATGTCACGTGACTAATCCAGTACTGGCAGAGAGAGGGTAACTTTTTCCCCTCGGTTCGAGTCAATTCCCCTGATCTGGCGACGCTGATCCTCGCTCCTGGAGCAATTGAAATGCCAAGGTTGCGTGGGAAAGTGGTTTTCGCGTCACTTCCTGCCGTTTCTTACAATTGGCTTAAAAATAAGCAGATCCCGTCATGTAGTTAATCATTTTGTTTGATAGGGTGATTTGTAAATATTTCAAGCAATAAATGTGACTGATGTATATCGTTTTGTGATAAGACTGCGTCTATTCAGGGTTTGTGCAATTTTTATTGTAACGTGTGATGAAAATCTCCGATAAAAACATTGTTACAATTTCAATAACTTTGAAAGAAGAATTAGGAATCTTGTCTGAAATCAGTTTTTGAACACGTGTTACAGAAGAATGGTAGTAGTATCTAATGAACTACTCTGTATACGTTATCATTTGAAATAATAGGTTAGTTCGACAGATTTCAGTTTGCAGTGATTTAAAAACAATTAAAATGCAATAGTAATAAAATACAATAAAATGCAAGTTTGATACTTGTTACGTTTGGTCGCCCCAACGAAACAATAAAACTGAGAAGTTAATTAATCAGGAAAAAGGATACGTAAGAAATTGATGTGTTTGATGTATATGTTTGAAATAGAAGCATTCGAATAATTTTTGATGCTCATGTTTGAATAACATTGAAATTGTTTTTTATTCAAGTCCTCGGGCTTTGAGCAACGACTCCTCCTGCGGTCGATTAAGTCCAATCCCGGTGCTCTCTGGGAAACCAGATTGGACACCTACGTACGCTTCCTCGTATAGCCCAGAACAATTAGGTACGTATCAATATCTTGCAAGAATATATTTTATCATTATATTTACGTATGCTTGTTTCTCACGTTCAATTTAAAAAGACTATTCGTACAAAACGATTGAAGGAATGTTGCTAATTTATCGTACCATTTTCATAAGAACTTTTCTTAAAAATAGGGTGACTCGGTCCAATAAAGAAAAAATTCTTTTCAACACATTCCGGCAAAGAAGAAAACAGCTTTCAATTTTTGAAAATCTAAAAAATGCAAAAGTTGTCTCAGTTCCATGTTCTTAAATTCAATTTTGAGATGTTGCATATAATGGACATTAATAAATTAACACACTCGGTACAAGTTTCTTCTACGTTTATTATTCAAACAACTTACGGTCGTCAAATATTTTGATGACGAACGAACTATCGACTAATTAGTGTTTTCCCAATTTTTGAGAATCATAAACGCATAAAATTCGCGTAAACGTTTACCGTGGATAGAGCAACGTATCGTCCGATCTGCATGTCAAACGTTTAATCGATTCTCCCATTTTTGTTTCGATGAACGTGAACGCAGCCGGTAGCTTTGCGGAAACGATGAAACTGGAATCCTATCAAATGTATCAGACATCACCACCAAGCCATCAGCAGCAGACCGGACCGCCGCCATCTTATTACGAGACCCAGTATCAAAGAAGCAACAGCATTTCCACGCGATCGCCTTCGTTCGCTTTGCAACCAACGCCTCAAACCACGAGTCAGCAAAGATGCCCGATCCACGGTCTGCAACCGTGCGCTTGTCAAATGGTGAGCAGAAAACTCCAGTTCGCTCCAGTTTGATATTAACAAGACCTTTTTCAAAAAGTATTATAAAAAGGTGTTGAACTACAGTGGGTGTCCATTTATTCGAATCATCATTATCAGAATGCCGAATTTATTAATTACCAAGTGTGTCCTACAAAGTCCTATAAAATCTGATATCAATAAAAAGTATTAGGTGTAGAGATTTTCCGATTTACTTCACACAATCAAGTTAAGCTCTATACGAAGATGGCAAGTTCTTATACTTTCTGAAAACTCTGTACATTATGTAGGTACTTGCTGAACTCTGCTCACAATACACTTTATCGACTCTAAACGAGACGCTCTATACTTTCTACACTTTCCACACTTTCTATAACTTCTATACGGGTATCCCTCTATACCCGTTATACTTTCTAGTCTACCTATATATATAACTTCTATACTCTATACTTTCTATAAGGAAATCATCTATACGAGCCTACATATTTCATCGCATCTATATCTTCTATGTATTCTATCTACTTATATCCTTTCCCTTCTACCTGGAATCTTTACACTGTATACTTTATAGTCTCTAGTACTCCATACCTATTACGCTTTCTTCTCTGCGTATGCACTCTATACTCTATACTCAGTACACCCTCTGTACTAGTCTACATAGTATAATCTTTATACCTTCTGTAATATCGTTCTCATACTTTACCTATAGTATCTGTTCTTGTACTATCTTTCTACACCAATACTTTCCAACTTATGGGTTGTATTAAATGTTTAATGGGCTATGAAATGTTGCTGCTACCCCTACATAAAGAAAGTGAAGGAATATTATCTCGTACGGTTCACAACAATGTCTATGCAAACATTTTCGATAGATACGATTTAACTGCTCGAATAATTTTTATAGTTTTGAGAGAATCTGTTGATTTAAAATTATTGTATTTATATTTTTCATTAATCATTAATCTGAACCACTCTCTGTATAAATACACCTAATTCATAATTTTCCTTATGTTGTGTTTAACAAACACGTTGCGAATAGAAACATCAATCTGCGACCCAAACTAATGGAACAGCCTAATATTACACTATTTTGTTGTTCAATCTAGACGACCGTATTTGATTGTTCTCTTCTTTCGAAAAAACTGTTAGACCGCAAGTCCAGTGGCAGGAATGTCACCATCGTACCAGCAGAGCGAGCCGAGTCCCACAGCTCTGGGAAATAGTCAACAGCAGACTCTGCAGTACATGATACAGACGCAACAGTGCCAACAGCAACAGCAGCAGCAGCAACAACAACAGCAAAGCGTGCCGACGGGAGCTAGCCCACCACAGACGCCAACACCGTGCGGGCCTACACCAAGCACAATGATGGGCCAGTTGATGGGAGCGTTGAACAGCTCCACGATCCTTGACGATTTGAATATCAACATCGAGTCGTTGCATGGTGGATTCGACTGCAACGTCGAGGAAGTAAGTTCTCATTGTGTTATAGGTACTCGTACGAGCCTAAAATGGTTTCCGCAGCTTTGTCGTCCCGCTTAGCGTGGCGTCGCCGTTGGCCGAGTCAGAATCAACCCGCTGAAGCCGCGCGCTGATTGGTCTGTGTTAATAACTCCTAAACAAAACCGCGGAAACCATTTTTGCTAACGAAAATGTCGCTTCAAATGACCCAAGGAACCTCCTATTTCCGAGTTTTAGGGGAAATTTGGGACACCTCAGACCTTCTTTTTTTTTAAGGGCGGTGGGGGAATCTTATTACGGACACCCTCCCCTACGATGTTGTTCGGGGAGGGTAGTGTGGGACTCGGCTCCCCCCTCGGATGGTATTGGGGGGATTATCATTAGCTACTCCAAATCTACCGCCATACCCACTAAACCCCCACCGCCCAGGTCCATTTGACCTTCTCCTCAACCTTGTTTGACGCATATAACATCGGCACCGTATCGCTGTTCGCATTTCATGGTGCCGATGTTTTATGCGTCCCGAAACTACACCTGTTCTTGGCTTATATGGGACACCTCAGACCTGTATATGGTCTGAGTTGTGCAAAGTTTCGTTAGCTCCTGTTGCCAATCGCGATTTCTTGAATTCAAATTCGTTGGACGATCTTCTAAGCGAGACTACCAAATTCACGTTCCAGGTGATCAAGCACGAGCTGTCAATGGACGGGACGCTGGACTTCAATTTCCAGCAGGGTGTGATGGGCACGACCGCGATCCAGGTGAGTGATCGCAATGTCGGACAAAACGGTTCGGTGTCGCAGAGCAACATTGTCGGAGGAGCGACCGGAAACGGAAGCGCGGGTGTCTATGTAACCAGCAACGCCGCGACCCCATCTGCACCACCTTCGTGGGTCCACTAGCGCAGGTACCCGCCCTACCCGTCACCTTTGTTGCTGGACGGTCAGGTGAAACGCCCGAGGACCGTCCGTCGCACAGCTCATCGGTGAGTCAAGCATTATTTGTTAGAAGAAATACGCCCGGTCGTTCACGAACGACAGAGTTCTAATCGATCTCACGCCGGTGGTCCGTTTCGTCGCAGAGGAACAGTCCTCGCGCTAGGGAATGAGTAATCGATTTGCAGAGATCGAGGCTCGGAGAGATGGCTCACAAGGAAAGGCTGCAAACTCGAGGATTCGGATTACTGTCATACCTAACGGGACTGTAGAACGCGACGAACTATGGCCGGGAAATCATTTTTCTATTTCGTGAAAGTCTTGAACGAATCGACCCTCAACCCCTTGATCAACTACAACTGTTCCCTTGATGTAATAGTGGTTTCTAAGCAAGATTTGCATGTATGCAAAATTTGAAAAAGCTATTATTATAGCTAACACTTACAGAAGGCCTGTCCAACTTCTTCTTCGTCGCGAGTCACTCGATCCCCACCATCAATGATCCTCCATTAAGGTCGATTTATACTCAAATATGTTCGCCGGAATATATGTGACCAGACAGATATTCTTCAATGGATTTTAATGGAAGTATGTAGACCTACAGTAGGTGTACATGCTTCCATTAAAATGCATTGAAAAGTATCTGTCTGGTGTGATATATCCGGTCGGAAATATACCAGTATAAACAGACTCTTACTTAAGCCTTAATGCCATACGCTTCTGGTGGTACGACCGTCGTGTGCGTAAAATAGTGGGGGAACGTCACTTACCACCTTAGTGGAACGAAGATGTGGGAGAATTTGGACAAGCCTGATCTACAGTACAATATTTACTGAATGGAATTGAGAGGGAGATAAACACGGAGACTGACTGCCATTAGTAGACGGCGGATCTTTATGCAAATTCTAAAAGCTTATAGCTTATTTTATAAAAACCAGGATGGCGGCTCAATTTATCAACTAGAAAATTCCTTTGGGTAAGCATAGAGTAGAGATGTCACTAATGTTTATTGCAATACATGCTTTCTTGTGTTTGAAAAATATGCACATACTATTAACGCATAAGGACCCGCAGTTTAGCTACTAGTCTACCCCCAGCACCTTCTTTATGTCTTAACCCTTTACTGCACAAATGGGTCTGTGAAATCCGTGAATTGAATTTGTACTGTTTTAATCTTCTTCGAACTACCTTGGAATTCTTCAATTAATTCTTGTTTTACCAAAGGTAGTTTTATGCGATGCAGCAAGAATGGCATTATTTCAGAAAAACTCTGAGTTTTTAGAAGAAATCCACATTGAAGGGTTAATCCAGGGATGGGTACGGTGGGAGTCCCACAAACGCTTGCTTGTTTTATTTCAATTGATACGAAAATGCTCATCCCTGGTTTAATAATTCTTTTTTTCAACCGAGTCATCATCATTGATTTCATCCCTACCCGAATGAATTCAGCGGAATATTTTTGTTCAGTTCTACGATCATGCTCTACAGTCCCAGGAAGTTTGATGAACAGTTCGAGTATTCTCAGTTGGAACTTTTCGTTGTTAGAAACTGCGAGTTGCCCGTTCACGTATTTGTTTATATATATTTCTATTCAGTTTGCTCTTTAAATATGTAACACCTGTTTTACCTCAACATTGTCGTACGACTTCCTCAACAGGAATACTGACGCATCCACCATCGGTAGTTATTGTAATTGTGTATATTATCCGTATGTACAAAGTCTTCTATTAAATAAAGCCATTTATTGTTAAAGAGGAAAAAACAGAAGAATATATTTGCTCGCGTGTAACCCGCGCGCCACCGAATCGTTGTCTTTATACTTGTACGAGGTGTTTCAGAATGTACGGCGCGCCATCGGGAAGAGACGGTGAACAATAGACTGCGGATGTATATGCATTTACAAATGTAAATAGGTGTCGCAACAAAGAAAAATGAAATGCAAATAAAGGCTATCCAGGAAAGTACCTTGCTTTTATTTAACCAAATTCCTAGCGAAGAAATCTATTCACGTTTCAATATTGAAAAAAATGCGAGTTCACATTACGATCCGCAGTCTAACCACTAAAACTCGATTATTGTGCCAGTAATTATGAAACTAGTCTGACAAGTGAAACGTTTCTGGTTTTCACGTACTCGTTCGATACGGTTTCGTTGATTAGAAAATATTTTTCTACGTGCAGTACTTATTGCCGGAAGGTAATTCATTATTTCCATTGGTCTTTAGTGTCGCATTTAGTTTCGATATATTTCGTATTATATCGTTCGAATCGACGTACCACCAAGCGAATAGAAATTCTTCGAGTTTCCCTATTTGCTACTTTCACAACTACCGGCACGCCTGAAGCGTACGAAAACCTGAAATTCTCCAGCAAAGTGTTCCGGTTTGTTTCGTTTACTTATTTCATTTCGGGCAGCCGTCCAGTGTGACATACTGTGCCGTTCGTTTCGAAACACCCTGTACATCGAAATACCGTAAGCGTACGATAATGATTTCCTTTTAACCGTACCTGCTCAATACAATCTTCCGTTCTCTGCGTGTGCACAAGGTGTTCACCCAGCTACGCCGGACAACGTTTCCCTCGAATAGGAGAACGTTTTGCTGTTGTTACAACAAACAGACAGTCTATGTTAAACTTATACACCTGCAGCGTTTCCCGGAAACACGAATGACCTCCGATTTTTTAATTTTATTATTACATTATGCACTTCTGTCTCGTACTGTGAGAGATATAAGAGTTTCACAAAGCACTATTAAAAACGAACACAATTACAATAGAATTTTACAGTGGCTTACACACAAGTGACGAAACCTTTGATATTACAAATAAAAACAATTGTAGAAATATACATTAATTAGAAGATTAAGCAACTACAATCGACAATTGTACTATTTTGTTAAATGGATACCCATACTTTCTAGAAATAAATACACTCTCCTCGTCCTTCTACGTAAATAATCATTGAGCTACAATGATGCAAAAAAGGTTCATAAAACATTTCATACAACATTTTTTAATTGTTTACGTCTTAATCCAATCCGGATCGCCTAACTCGGATATGGAAACAATTGGAACTGATTGTCTAAAATGTTTATAATAACGTTCTCATCATTGCACGCTAATATCTTTTTACGAAAATCGACGAGAGATTATTTATCCATGTAAAAATGAATGCATTTCCGTTTAAAGAAAAATTGTTGATTACAGAAGCGTCGTTGCACTTCTAAAAAATGTGATACTACGGATACAATATCTTTCGAACCTGACGAAAAATTCATTTTTCTGTAACTGTGCACGTGAACATTTTTAAACGGAACAAAATCAATCGTTCTTTATACGTCCATTGCGATTGAACTTTCAAGGTTCCGTTCTCGGAACTAATTATTCATTGGCCAACTTTGCGCGGGATTCCTCGATTTTCCCGACAGTGGACGAGGATCACCGAATTCTCCCTGACTTTGAGTAGTTCATGCGAACGTGACGGAACCCAATTGTTGTGACCTATTTAAGTTAGCCGCCAGAAAATGAGAAGTTGGACGAAACTCTAGGAGCAGCGGGGATCAAATAAACCCAGGGGCCGTGGTTCGAGGTCACTTCGATTTTTCGGAAAATGTTCGGAAACTAATAAATTCACACTCGCTATATTGTTTGTAATGACAACAGTGAAACATTCTGACTAGTGTTTTCCGTGCACGCATGAGATGTGATCGAGATGAAACCGGACCCGATCAGTTTCCTTGCGGTGCTATAGATCAAGTTTGAAGGGTTTGCTGGTCGCTTCGCCCCTTGTGTATCAGTTTGTCAAATTACATCGAGCTGCGAATGTCGTAAGTTCTGTTATAAACAATTTAGTAGAGTTCGTATGGCTGTGGACGTGAAATTTGTTGTCAAATTACAAAGATCTGCCGCAGTTCAAACTGCTTGAGCATGACTATTTCCTCTTCTGGTCTACCAAAGTGAAATGGGAGTTCAAAGGGCGACGCTTTGACGCTGTATAACAGATCTGGTCAACATCTTCTCCGTTTCTTTACGACTCCCACTACCAATGTACCGGTTCTCTCGCTATCAACTGTATCATATTTCCCCTAATCTCCTCAACCTCCTCCTACACTCCACAGAAGTTTGGTGAAGAGAGTCCAGGAAGGAGAATCAGTGTCGTCACATTAAGAAGACAGTGTACACACTCTGCCTTCCCCTTCTACCGCGGCCTGGTCACGTGACGCGATTCACCTCTACGAGTGAAATAACTTTTTCCCCTCAATTCGTGCTCCCTCCCCTAATCTGACGACTGTGGCCGCAAGTTGCCCAATCTTGTTGTAGAAGCAGTTTGCGCGAAGACTCGAAGTAAACGATTTCCAATAGCCAGTTAAGAGATTGCAGAACAGTTTGATTCGCTATATTAACCCTTCACTGCATGGTGCTTTTAATTGGGATGAAAAAAAAAATTGAAAGAAGGTCAGTTTTTGTGTATTATTTAAGGGAAAAATATTTCAAAAAATTAAAAGAACATTTTCAGAAAAATAAACATAATTTAGAATAGTAAGAAAATACATTCTTAGTTTACTATATACCAAATTTGTTAATTGTATCAGATATGATACACTATACAGCGAAGGGTTAACCCTTAACACTCGAGTGGTGTCTCGAAGTCACCAATAAAAATTGCTCTACCATTCACAATATTGTTTACACGATTAAATATGTTGGTATCTAATCAATTACTGCACATTCAAGTATTGTATGAGGTTATTATATCAATTTCATATCCATAGAAATGAGAAAAATCATATACCATGGAATTATTTTAGGTCGCAAGAATTGTTTAATGTTCCAGTTAAAATAGCTTCGAGTGCAAACTTGTTGTTTGATTGATAGATTCTTTTCCAAAGTTTTGGGTACACATTGTTAACTCGCAAGGCATTGCGTGTAGTCGTGTTAAAATACGCGCAGCTCAATGAGAATCGGTAGAATGATACACAAGGGCGTGGATAAGTGACCAGCAAAGCCATCTTGCTCTGATACCGTCGCAAGGAAGCTGCCAGAGTCCGGTTTCCTTTTGATCGCGGTGTGTTTCACGAAAACATTGATCACCAGCTGCGCGGACACCTTGCAGAATTGTTCGCTCGGAAATTATCCGATCGCATAATCGATTCTCCGACAAGACAGGTGAATATAACAATAGGCAGTGGAAAAAATACTTCGTACACTTTTCATCAATGTGAAATTCTTCGAATATAGGTAGACATTTCTATATTCTACGATGTGTAATTAAATAGTGAATATAATAGGTACTAAGTTTACTGTAGACTATTATTAAAGCAAAGTAATGGTGGTTAGTTCGAGAGGAAAACAAAGCGCAGATGTATGGTGAAACCTCCATTATCCAAACGTCTCGCTCTACAGAATCTTGGAAATTGTACATTCGTGTAAAAGTGTATATTTTTCGTCGTCGGACGATGCCGCTTCGGTTGCCGATCGCAATCGAGAAACCGCGCGAACACTTTTTGTCTTTGCGAGCGCAACGTTTCACGGATTCGCGCGCGGATGATCGGTTGACGGACGTTAATCCGGAGCGAGGGACACGCGCATAGATCCGTGGAGCGTCGCGTGCTCGAGATAGAAAATTCGAGAGAGATAGAGTGAAATGAAAGCGCAGTGTTTTCTACCTGCACCTTGAATCGAATTCGAAACTCTGCGGCACGAACCGATTTCCATCGGCGGCCATTTTGTTTCGGTACGATTCCGAGGATAGCCCGGGCCGAGAGAACACCGCGCTTTTTAGGATTAAGATTCAGTATCGTGCGAAGCTTATCTCTAAGGACTTTTCTCGGTGAAAATAATGATAGATGTGCGTACTGCTGGTAGCGATATTGTTAATAACATTTTGCTCTGTATTCGCGAAGCGGCGAGAAAACTGGTCGTTCCAGTGAAACAAGATGGAGGAAGTGGACGGTTCATTTCAACGATCGGAAACATCGAAATTCGTTCGTTTCGCCTGTTAACCGGGGAACACTGATTAACACATTTTTTTTTTCATTTGAATATGTATCTTCCTAGATTGTTTAGTCACCTCATTATCTATTTGACGAAGAGTTCGGACATTCGATGATGTCGCAATGTTTGCAACAGTGTGAATTACACTGTGTTCATGTTTATTGCGAAGTAAACATTGAAATCTATGATTGTCATTGTGAAGATCCCCGGTTAGCAGGTCTCGGTTAGGTAATTAAATTACATATAGTCAGTCACATAAATTTATTTGTATAATTTATTTAACGCAAGCTTCTTCGAGAAAGAAAGAAAAATATGAATATTATACGAGGAACGTGTTTTATTATACTCAGGTATAAATTGTTTAATGTAAAAAATAGTATTTAAAAGAATTTATTGTTAAATAGATATATAGATAAATACAATATAGATATATATAAATATATATTATATATTTTAAAAGAGTATAAGAAATAAAGGATATAATAGTTTTTTGTATGAAAATATTTGTATATCGTATTTTTAATTTAAAACAATTCTTGGTTTAAGTTGATCCTTTCGAAATAAATAGGAGATAATCTTTTTATTTTTTAAAGCATCGCAATGATCGATTTTTAATTTGCACTGTAATGCTTAGGAACGCGACACGCGTGGCTTTGTTACGAACAATTTCGAATTTCGATGGATTGTTCTTTTTGGAGACGTTTATTATATTATCTGAAAAATAATTTAATTTACTTCGATTCGAACGTTACTTCTGGTCATGTAAGGTAATTCGTTGTTCTGCTTGAACAATGCCCGAGAAACAGAATTTTATTTGCGACCTACATCTTATTTTTATTAACCTTAACTGGTATGGGATAAGTTTAGTGAACATTAGTGTTTTGTAATTTTTCTAACTCTAATTTTTTGAATTTCGTATAATTTCTCGCATTCTACAATATATAGATTTCTGTGGCTGATTATACTCGAATTAAATTTACGAAATGTGATTTCAAGGAGACTCCGGTAAATAAACATTTTCATTTCCATTAGCTCATTTTCACGAGCTCATTTCAGATGCGTAAGTTTTCGAGTAGAGTATATTCTTACGTTTTAATAATCCCCATCGAAGTCGGAGGATTAAAGCGTTTCGAGTGAATAAACGTTGAATTGGTACCGCAAAATTCGAAAATATGGGACCCAGAAGTTTCCCGTCATATACGTCGAAATTATGTTACCCGAAACACACTACTGTCTAAATATTCTCTTATTTATATGTGTTAGTTTGGATAGTGGATGTTCTACTGTACTATTAAAATAAAGTAATGAAATAAACTACTTCATGGTGAATGTTTAAATGAACTACACCCTCCACAATTGAAAAATAAAATCTTTCAAACGTACCAACAAAAATGTTTATTGCTTTCACCGAATTTTCTTCTTGTTTTACATTGTTATGGTGTGAAGGAAAATTATTAAACGTTCTTACAAATTTTTTAATACATAATAGTAGGCAGAAAAGATTTTAATATATTTCAAATAAAAAAATCTCTTTCCTACTGTCTCACAGTTTCGATACGCTGATATAATAATTAATAAAGTACTGCCGAGATCTTTGACGATGTTCAAAAATACTTCAAGTGTTAATTCACAGTTCTAAATTATTCACAGTTGACGCAGAAATAGCGTGGAGTTATGAATAATAAAATCTTTCATTGGACAAGCCGTTGTAATTATTTTTCATTAAGAATTCAGGAAGAATTTAGTTCTACGCCTATGTAAAACGATTTATTGCATTTTTGTCAGAGATTCGATATTGTTAAATGGTAAATGGTTACTTCGAAGAAAATTTGTTTAAAAAATTGTGAAAAATTCACAACAGAGGACGGGTCTATGCTAATCCAGTCGCCTGACGAGATCGCTCGAATAAAATGACATCGGTGGAGAAAAGAAAGAGACGGAACGCCGATGCACCCGCATAACATCGATTCTTGTACCAACGAAAACTAATATTTGCGGAGCTGCACCATAACAATGTTCACCGGTACAGTATTTAATAAATCGTTCCGACACTCTGTGTACGTCCTGCCGTATGTTTGCATAGCCTGTATTTTGTCCGTGATCGGAATTGACTTAGCCGTAATAACAGTTGCAGTTCTCACGATGTCGAATTATCGCGAAAATATTCGATCATGCTCGCGACAAAAAAAGTTGTGGAATGAACCAGTGCTTTCAATAACATTAGAATATTTCGAGCAAACAGAAAAACTGCGCGTGCAACTGTGCGGGAGACGCGTGCAATCAGTTTTCGTTCTGAAAAATATCAGACAGGTAACTAAATAACAAGACAACAAATCTGAAACGTTCGGGAGCAGAACAATTTCAAGTATGACCGACTTCAACATGAAGAACTCTATTTTCGTCATCTGCACGCCCAGCGTCGAAGAGGTGAGTACGATTAAAAACATTATTTTTTGATAAAATCGTGAACATTTGAGAGTACATATTAATCCTGTTTATAAACATGTTTTATGTAGAAATTTAACTATTAATCCCTTTATTTTGACGACCCAGACTCGTGATGAAGGCTTTTCATAAAGTCTAACAAATATAAATGTTATGCGTTTCATTTTAGATGAAATAAAATTTGATTCGTTTATAATCAATATTTAAGCATTAAAATGAATGTAGTCATAAGAAAAATATACATTTTATTTTCCCTTCTACGACACTCTTGTGCATAAAGAAAATGGTACGGAAAGGGGTTAAATAGTAACATTCTCTATTGTCCTGTAACTCCTTTATGAAACTTTTCAAAAGGACAGACTTTTTTTCGCACAGTTATCCATGGACTCTGCGTACCAATTTGTAGGGGAAAAAAATGAAACATGTGATTGCCATAAATTCGAGTCTTACAGCGGTCCCTCGCGTATCCTATTTTTTGTTTGTTTACCATTTTCTTCGACTGGCATAATGACGATCAGTGTTGTTCGAACCGCGGTAGAGAGAACATCTCTAAAGACGTGTCAATTCGAAGTTCATAGCTATGTATTGACAAATGTAAAGAATGATAGCGAGTGTAGAAAATTTTACATCTGCGTGGCATAAACATATGATTTATTTATCGATAAGCAAAAGTGAAAGTGCAATTCCGGATCGTTGACCTGCCGTTCCTTAGCTTTCGATACGGAAATCAGCTGTGAAGTTCGTCTCCGAATGGTCCAGTGAAACGCATTTCGAAGCAGCAAGTACATTTACAGCTGAATAAGTAAGTTTTAATGAAATAAATTTCTGCTTCTTCTCTTGTTCATTGGTCCACCGCGACGCGACGCCAACACTTCGTTCAGCGCCGCACTATGGGACAAACCGATGAAATCTATGTCAAAATCAAAGAACCTTCGATAGAAATGAGATAGAGCGATGAAATTTTTTTAAATCAAAGCTGAAACGTTCTGGAATATGGTATAATTATGGAGACGTGGTACGAACGGTTATTAACCTTGAAAAAATTTGTTTACCTAGCACAATTTCAAGAAAATCGTGGTTTATCCAATACCACGAGCAGAACAAAATTTTTTTCACATGATATACATAATTTCCCGTAGATTTTTTCACGCTGATTTCAAATCTGATCTCAAAATTTGTCAACGACGTCCGGATTTTGCAAAAAGTCGAATTATTGTTAAAAATTTACATTTCTATTTTTTCAAAGTTAACCCTTCAACCGTCCCTCGTATCAACTTGACACAGTTTTCCCGAAATAAGTTATACCATCATAGGAATTTTTATTTTTCGCGGCGCATTGGTTCGATCATTATTACTTTGTATTAGCCCTACTTGTAGCAATTTTGTAAGAATTGTCATACGTATGCTGTCTAAAATAGTAGAGGAAAAGGAAAGGTGGTGTTTCGTCCTAGACCCGCTAGAGGACTCATCAGTAAGGCTATCTAGCGGTTATACCGTTCTTTTATTTGTAAGTAAAGTCCAAAACTTGGTGACTTTTATTTTTTAATGCAAAACATATAACCACAGGCACCTAAGATGTAAAAGTTAACTCACCAATTTGAATGAAATCAACATCGAAAAGTACCTGTTTGACTTGTTATTTTATTGATCTTTTTTATCACTGTGTTAATTTGACACCGAGGGACAGATCCAGTTCGTGCAATGAGGGACGGATGAAGGTTAAAAAACAATCGTACCATAATCTCCATAATAATCCCATATTCCGGAAAGTTTCAGCTTCAATTTAAAAAGAATTTCATCGGTCTATCTCATTTCTATCCGAAGTTCTTTGATTTTGACATATATTTCAACGGTTTGTCCCATAGTGCGCTGTGGCCGTGCTCTGATTAGTCCGCGTTTTTCGTTAATAACTCTTTAACGAAGACGAGGCGGAATCTCATAAAATGACCGGCAGAAATTTAGCATAGTGAAAATCTCGATATTTTTGCGAATATCTCGGTAACCGTTCATTTCCTCAAAACAATTTTTTCGCCGCCGCTAAATCACCTGCGGAACGTACATTGTGGGCGAATTTAATTCCCAAAATGCTTCGAAAAATACTTTCATACAAAACGGATAATTAGACCGACAACGTTCCAGTAATTAATGATTACAGAATTATCTAGGGACTGTAGAACGTACCACCTAATGCCATAATGTGACCCTGATGGTTATCGAGTGTAAAAAAAAAAACGGGGGCTGACGCGCGTGGTAAACCTGATTCGCGGATATCGAATGTTAATAAGCTGATTCGTGTTAATCGCGCCGGTTTTAAACGGGTTTTAATTCGGCAAATCATGACACATAGGGGGCTTATGCTCGGCTCACGTATTTTCGTTCGGCGTTAGTTCGTTGTCCGAGTTTGTTACTGTTTAACCTTTTTTTCTCGTTTAAACGAGCCGCGATTGCGGCTCATTTAGATTAACGCTAAAAAAAATTACTTCAAAATGTTTCTCCTCGCTGTCGTCACGTAAACTGTCGTTAATAATCGACACATGTGTGGGAAGACTAGTATGAAAATTTTTACAACTCGTAGCCAATACTTAGAATATTTTGTAATACTTCGAGACTAGATGAAGACTATTATACACTTCTATTTTTTTTAGTTATACAAATTATGATATGAAAATTATCAATGTTCAGCTGTGAGGAACAGTATTCTATAAAGTTTAATTTAATCAATTTGAATCTGAAAAACCTCTTGATACTGTATAGTTTCACTAATAAAATTATTTTATAATTATCTGAAGAAGGGAAATTTAGAAAAAAACAGAATAATAACACAATTAATTTTTGTTGATATTTAGGTTTTATAAAGTTCTACACTCATTGATATATATTTGTTTCCATATCTGCAGGAAGAAATTCGTATATTGAAAATTATGTTTGTTACAAATGTCTATATAATTGATAATTTTTCGTTGAAAATGTTGCTTCGATAAAAACACCGACTCTTGAATCACGGTCGGAAATTCAGCTGTGGTCGCGTAAGTTGTTGATTTTTCCATGCGTAATTTCGTTCACAAAACACGCCGTTAACAACAATCAATCCGCAGTGTATTATCTGCCAATCGTAACATTAATTTCAACAGAATAATCCGAACTAAAACCAATAACCTTGTACGCAACAAAAATATGTATATTTACTTACGACCGGCGTCAACGAAATCGAAATCTTAAACGTTAATAATAACAACAATATCAATATTAACAGGGCCAGCGTGTTCTTAACGAAACAATACTACATTCATCGAAAACACGTCTACCAATTATAGTATTCGACGCTCAGGTTCTCTTGAAGAAATACCGTGTTCTCCGAATATCCGTCGGATTGCTAAAAGGAACGTTAGGTATCCTGGACTGCGAAAGTCGCGATGCATCCGTTGCATTAAAGCTCCTCCCTTTCTCGGGTCGAGAAATATGCTCGTGCAATTTTTGCAAACGAGCCAATTTAGAGCGCAAACTTTCGCTGAGCGACGGAATGTTTGATTAAATTTCAAGTCCCCAGTTTTTCGAAAGAATTCATTGAAACACGCAACAGTTACAAGTTCCGTTTCGACGCGACGATATTAAATGCATACTGTATTAGGCGTTATTGAATGGAGGACTTTTCGGCGGCCGTTTCGAAAAGTTTTGTCATTTCGAGACGCGCCGCATGCATTCCTAATGCAATACAATTTTCTCCGGTCGGGTGTCACGCGCGAATACGTAATGCTTATTTAATGCATGCATTACTTTTTCCTATAAACCGCCTAACGATTTCAGAACTGGATCAATTAGGTAAATCCAAATAATTTATTATTCGACTGCTGATTTTGTACACATTCGTAAAACAGTGAAAATATTTAAAGACATATTGTTCAACACTGAACTTTTCAGTTATATTTAGGCGATGACAAGACTGTGAGAATTATGGCTTTTGAAAATTTTCAAAAAATGCTACGATATAAAATGCAATAGAATTTAGTACGATTTTAATTTTAGTTCGCATCTAAAAAGGCTACTACCACGAAAAAGAAGATTTTATCTGATTCGAGTCTCTTAAAATTCGTCTACAAAAATTATAAATTGCATAAACAATCGCAGTCTAGTGGTAACAGTTATTTAAAATCAGCAGATCAAAACGGTGAAAATTTTTAAAGGCATATTATTCAACGCTAAACTTCTGAGTAATATTTAGGTGACAATAGTTATTTAAAATATGAGCAGATTAAAACAGTCTCTCTCTAAAACAATGTATGTGCAATATTCTTACGTATCTCAATATTAGTATTATACACAATACAAAACTAAATAAATATGAAAAAGGATTTATCAATTTATAACTATAAAGATTAGTCTACCTATTTTCAATTATGAATATGAATACTTTATTTTTATTGTTCATTGACAGTATTATACAGCTACCTTTATTTTTCAATTCTTGATGTAGATTTATGCCGTTTTATGCAAAATAAAAAGAGTATCAATTGTAAGACACGGGAGCTAAATATGAATTGATATTTTTAATGTAATGAAAATATTCTTAAAATCTTGTGATCTCTTCACTGCTTCAAGTTGCACCTGCTCATTTTTTTTGATAAATGCATAAAATTCGGTGTCTTCTGATAAGAAACATGGCGGTTGGTGTATGCAAGGTACGTCCGCACGTATCTTGCGGAATCACAGGTATAAACATTCGGCAGACACGGGAGCCTACTTTGTTGTCCGTACCGGCGCGGATAGTATTTACACGGACGAATATCGGCTCGGATTGATATTAGCTTTCGGGAAAATATTTTTCAGCGCTGGACGACGGCGAAAAAACACGCTGCCTCGCTGTTACGGGGTCTAGCATATTAGCGCCTCCGGCATTTCTGCAATTTGTTCGACGTATGAAACATGAACGCCGTTTCCCGGTAGTTCCGGATCGACATTCTTCCGCATTGTTCGTTTTTGTTTCCCCGGGTTTTGACTTGAATTTCATAACCATTTTGTAGCTTACAATAGTATACCAGGCTAACGAATTTCGTCTCTCGTTTGTATACATATTCTTTTCTTTCTACGTCCGCTCAATTACTTTCCGCTCTCGGTTGCATTAGGCCGCGTTCAACCCTTATGTCAACAAGCAACATTCTGTACGACGTTCGACGATGTTGCACTTTATTGTTTCGATGCATATTTTTTGGTCTCGACATTTTTTCGAAGCATTCATACGCCTTCCTGTGCACAATTAAAAGTAAGAAATAATGGTTTCTGTAATAAATGATCTTATTTCATTATTTTCGATATTCAACGTTTTTTTACGACATTCAACGACGATGCACTTTCAATTTTCCACAAATGTAAATTGATCTGTGATCATCCAGGTACATAAAAATCTACAATGATTTTGCTATTTGTCAACAAAAATGTTTACGTCGGTGCAACATTTCTCTTACAATTGTTTTCGATGAAATTATATTATCAATGCAGCCGTTTCGTCTTACTAAAATAATTTTAAGTAAAGAAGATAATTATATCATAGAAAGATAATCTATTTATTAATTTGCAAATATTTTTCATGCACAATATAATCAGTCATGAAAATATACATACATGACGTAGGATATTTTATAAATAGACAGCTGATCTTTACACAAAATACAAATATTCTACCTGAATTACAACAAACTGGAGTGACATGGACATGTTTAATAGGTTAAACATAATATAACACAGTATTTTCAAATTCTTCAAATAGTTGTACTGTTTTGAATTATATCCAATTATCTTTGTCTCAGTTTTGTCATAACTGCAAAGAATCCGCTATCTACTTATAAATATCGATTAATTTTCTAATGAAAATTGAGCAAACTCTACAATGACCGCAATATCGATATGTTTCTATGATGAAATTTAAATAAACGAAAACCACTAGTAAACAAAAGCAAGATAATCTACAAACAATTACAATATTGTTGTTGTTAAAATTATGTAACAATTATGGAGTAATTATTATTACCATTACAATAACGACGAATTTTGTGTATATTAACCATGGCTGTGGAAGCACAGTAAATCACGATTTCACGTTGCTAAATTATTTACGTTTCCAAATAAATGAATTTCAGGAAACATAGCCATTCGTTGAAAGTTTGTTTAATATTACAATCCCCGTAAAATATGCAATACAATTATTTTTTGCGAATACTTCGTTAGAATACTCGAGCAATAATAACCTTACCATTTTTGATCTCGCAAATTGTCTAAAATTGACAGTCCTATATGAGAATACGTCCTTAAGATTGATTCACGCGATCTGCTTTCACGAGGACGGACCAAGAAGCTGAGCAATTCCCCGTCCAAATTGAATCATTACTAGACAGCGGATTTTCTGCATTTGTGACAGAAATGAATAGGTGTAATTTTAAACAGTAAGAACATTAAGAGAATTACAAAATAGTGTTACATCAGTTTCAAGCTATTGACCATATTAACACTAACCGTACCGGGTACAAAATGTATCGTATATATTGTTTTATAAAAATTACACGACTGAATTTATTTAAATTCTTCACAATTTTTATAATAAGAAATTTCTTGAATAATTTCTGATGGAAGCATCTTTATAATTTCAATAATGAAGAAAGAAACAATGTGCAAGCGGTGATTTCATTTTAAGAAGAAAAAATCAATTTCTCTTTTACTACAGTTTGTTGCAATTAAATGGAAAATGTTTATTTTGCATCAAGATCCGCTGTCGAATTATTACACACTTCTAGAAATTCAAAAAACGATCGGTTTATCGCGGCGCGAGTAATAAGCCGTTTCACGATGAAAGTTTCCGAAGAAACTTTTCTGCGCACCGGACTAATTGGTGGATCGATACGCGACTGATTAGAGAATCCGTAGTCGGATACGTTGCGGCCTAACGCGAGATCTAGAAGAGTTGGGTTGCAGTTTGCAGTTGCATATAGGCGATTCTGGCGTGTGTGTAGCTTCGACTCGATGGATCGATAAAAATCGGGCGATTCTTCAGGGCGGATAGGTAGGTGGAAGGTGTGCAGACGTTCAAGTGGGGCAAAAGGGAACCACTTAGCCGAAACTACAGGAGTCTGGAAGTCAGCAGCTATTCGGCAGACGTCACTGGCGCCAGCGGACTACCTTAAACCTCCCCCAACCCTCTCCCAACCTTCCAGCCCCTCAACCCCTGTACACCGACAATCTCATTCCCCAAAAGCGTCGCAAGAATTATAAAGTTGGTGGAGGAGAGCACCGGGGTGACTTCTTCCCTCGACCACCCACTCCTGTCAGCCAGACATCCCCTTTCCTCGCGGTCCTCCATCCACCACCTCGACCTAGCGACTTCGTTTCATCCCCTCGCCTCTTTTTCTCTCTCTCCTCCACGCGTTCCCCCTTCTCTCACGATTTCTCTTTTCCTCGTCGTTCACCAGTCTCTCTCTCTCTCTCTCTCTCTCTCTCTCTCTCTCTCTCTCCCACGTTGCATCACGTTCTCTCTCACTCTCTCTCTCTTTCTCTCCCACGTTGCATCACGTTCTCTTTCCCTCACGAACGTGGGGCTATGCTTTTTGCCCCCGCTTCGAACTTTCCAACACGAGCTGAAGAATCGGTCCCTCGTTTTCGGGGGAGTTCCGTATCGTCGACGGCCTCGCGACGCGGAATCTGGTGTTCCCCGTGAAATGCGACGCGACGCAGGAAGTCGTTCAATTAGGGTCGTGTACCGTGTGATCTCGAAACAACATCGCCGTTCCGCGATCAATGCAGGAATCCACCGGTACTTCAACATGTTCGCAAAGTTTCAAAAAGTGGCCGAAATCGCGAACATTAATTTCATGCTTTGGAAGCATGTCCTTTATTTGATTAGATACTCGAGCGATGACTATGTTAAAAAGGTGCGATGACCTTATCATTTATGCTTGCAATGGTTAGAGTTGAAATATTGTCAGAGTGCTATATGCAAAGTATATAATTTTGAAGAGACTATATGAATCTCAATTCTATAAATAGGTGCTGTTCAAGAAATCAAAGAGATTGTTTATAAGTACTGATTTATACAAAATAGTTTTTGGTTGCGTTTTAAAATAGTAAAATGTATTATCGTAAGAGAAAGGTAAAAATTAGTACATGAAAATTAAACAATTCAAAACGTGGTAGAACTCTTTACAATTAATTTTTCGGAATTCGGAGTACTCTATTTGTAGTGAATAATTTTATAGAGACTATATGAATCTCTTAATCCTACGAAATGGGTTCCTCCTCAGAACTGAAAGAGAATGTTTACAAGTACAAAATATTGAAAATATCTTTTGGTTGCGTTCTAAAATTGTAAAGGAAAGGTAAAACTTTATAAATTAATATTGAAGCTGTAATATTAATCTGCCTTCCTGTATTTTTGAAAAAATTGACTACCGATGTTGTAGAATCATTTTTTTA
Organism: Lasioglossum morio; assembly: GCA_916610235.2. Lineage (NCBI taxonomy): Eukaryota > Metazoa > Arthropoda > Insecta > Hymenoptera > Halictidae > Lasioglossum > Lasioglossum morio. The sequence goes on along the minus strand of OU744330.1, from coordinate 11,196,601 downwards.
AAGGACATTGGTGCTATAAGCTTTCACCGTGTATCACTGATGTTTAGTAACTTTTCAAATTGAAAATGAGTTGCACATAACGATTTACATAAAAGGTTTTGAAATATTAATTGCGAAGGTGTGTAAAATGAAAAATAATTTTTTGAGAATTCTTTAAACGTAACCCATGGAACAGTCTCCCCTCCCAATACTGCTCTGATAAGATTCATCAGGTGTTATTATACGGAGTCGACAAGCCTATAGCTATTTATTTATGTAATCAACACACGCGTTCCTCTTCTCATGATCGAGCCTTCTTTTCCACGGTCAGACGTCGCGACATTTCCGCCGATAGGAATGCGTGGCCCCGGGGGCACGCTTTATTGACATTATGGAGGGATTATCGAGGCCGACAAGTTCGAGTATCACTCTCGCGGGTCTGGGAACTGGTACGGAAGAGGTGTGTGACGAACGAAACCAACGCCAGGACGAGGACTGCCTTCCTTGGTGGGTGTTGTTGCTATCGCTAAAGAAGGTTTGTATTAGATTATTAGATCGTTGCACATGAAATGTCCGATGTTTAACAGTAACCTTAACACTTAAAAGTAACTGATACATGTTCCCCTATAAAAAAATATATAAAAAAACTTTTAAAAAACCACGCTTATATTAAAATACACTAAAAAGGTGAAAAGAATTTTTTTTACATATTAGTCACTATAAATGAAAGCGTGTAGTGCTAAACTATATTAACATTATCTTCGTGAGCGCTCCACGCTTTAATATATAGTCACTAATATCTAAAAAACTTATTTTCTCCTTTTTAGTGCACTTTATTATAAGCGTGGTTTTTAAAAAGTTTTTTTTACATATTTTAATGGCTCGTACAATGACGAGATTGATTCATTGATACTTTGGTCAACTCCTATTGTAATATGTGTTCCACTAACGATATCTATACAATCATTTCTTATGAAATTATTTTTATTACATCAATAATCGTAAAATAAAATATCCGGAACCGGTCATTTAGACCGGTGATGGTAGATTCAGTGTTAAACAACCGCAATTATTTCTTATCGATGAAAGAGTCACATATTTCTTAATTATATTATGGTAGACATTGAATTTTTTGATCACGCCACATACTTCATTTACAAGATTGTTATCTCTATTTTGTAGTTCTTGTTACTATCAACAAATAGTGCGTTGTTAATAGCAAGTGACTGGAGCCACATAAATAGTTTATTCGTACTTGAATAATTTTAACAAGCCGTGAAAAATGCATAGATTAGCACTCTGAAAACATTGTAATCTTTTTACTGTTTGCTAACGCATTGATATTTTTAAGCTTTTGTATCTTGTCCACTGCATTAAATTGCACTCACTCGTGTACAAATCCGCAATGTACTCATTAACACTTTAACGATCGCCCGTCTACGCAGTCAAACGTCGCCAGGGGCCGGCAGTATTTTTGAAGAATTAATTTTAAAGAACTTTATTGAATTATTATTAATAAAGAACTTTATTGAATATTTTTCCTTTGTATGATAATTATTAAATCACCTACATGTAATGGTATTTTACATGTCTTACACATAAAACGGTTGTTCCGGCTATCACACACATGTTGTGTGAGCGGTCGTTAAAGTGTTAATGTACTCTTTCGACGCACCTCGTAATCAGGAGAAAGGAAAATTCGGGGAGTAGGATAAGTGCAACTCTAGTCGTGCAATCAATTAATTGATTCTTTACGAAGTCGCTAGCCGGCGATAATAAATTCAAGCCGCGATTCGACGACTCGACCGGCGGCGTCGAAGATAAAATATGTCATCGTCGGCGATGCGAGTCATGCGCCGATAGTTGCCGGGAAAGTTCTCGTTTTGATGTGGCCACGAGAACCGGCCGAATATATGGGAGTGACGTGGCGCCAGGATCCGCGTGAAGAAGGGCGACGCGAAATATCGTCGACGAAGTTTCATACCTCCCGCCGTTCCCCGATACACGTTGGCCTACTTTTCGACCTCGATTGCCCAGCGAGGCGTGCGTCTACCCATGTGTACGGTGCTTAAGGGGTCTTCCTACTTTTATCCCCATGGAAACTGTGTCATTTTCATAAATTTCTTTTTGGTAACTACCCGATCCACTTCTCCGAAAATTAATATCCACTTCGGTAGACCCTTCGCGAATAATTACGAGTCAGACTCGCGATCGAGATCTTAAACAAGATCTACTAGATACGAATTGTATTCCACACTTTTAGGTATTCTTGTGTATAAATGTAGAATGAATATTTTCTTGGAGGAAGTAATTAAAGATAAAGATTTATTATCTGACTGCAGGTCTTTTCACAACAGAACTTAAAGGTACTACTAAACTTTAAAAGATTATAAAACTCTAAGAATGTTGTTAGATTGTGTTTTCAATATATCAAAGTTATTAAGGGATGAAATCAATTTCTATTGAAATTTTCACCCCTTCTTTTCCCAATCGATGTAGAAAATTTTTATTTTTCATAGAATCCGCAGTCTACAAATCAGCTTTATTTTTCATTCAAGCTCTAAGCTCTTTTAATCGCCTGCTCATTTTTATACAATTATTAAAAACCATTACATACTATTAAAAATACAGTTCTGTCCGATATCTATTTTTCGACACACTTTGTGCGCCAATTGAGAATAAAAAATAGCCGGAATTTGAGTCGCGTGACTTTGGGTACTGCAGTGGTTAACATTAAAAAGCATAAATATTTGTCCAGCTAGCTTCTATTTCACTATTCTGTGCACCGAATCAGAACGAGAACTGGCGAGATGTGTTTCTCGAGGCGGATCCGAACGCCGCAAAAATAAAGTGGAGGGTAATAAAACGGTGACGTAACAAAAGTAAAATATTCGGATAGTCCCAGTGGTACGCCATAATAGGTCCCCGCAATGTCCATGGAGATGCGTGGAACACGTGCGCTCAGTGCAGTTCTAAAATAAGCTGCAAATATAGGCCGGCGAGGCGCTCCATCTGCCCGGCGGAATTCCATGCTCCGCTTATCGTCGTGCACGCCGCTTTTTCTTCGTCTCTTCTTCTTTTCTTCTTTTCGAGGTCCCCCGTCGCGCCCCGAATCACCACGGCGGAATTCTTTCCCCTATTTACCGAGTTAACTATCCGATAATGCCGAGCGAGCCAACCATAATTGGTCCTCGAAGAGAAGCACCGTCTTGGTAACCGAGAGACACATTTCTCCCTCTTTTTTTTTTTTAACCGTTCACTGCAATACCGTATCAACGATGCATGCCGGAAATAGCCGCGATTCGATTTCAGTTTAAGAACCGGCTTAAAGGGTTGTGCCTTTGGCACAATAATCGATTTTTTTAAAAATCGTAACGTAACAACTATCTAACTCGTAAATAGACTGCGGATCTTTATGCATTTATGGGGAGATTGGTTGGGTAAAATACAATACACGATAAAAGATTTTAAAAATTCAAGAATGTTGTTATGTTGCTTTTAACAAAGTCGTTAAGGGATGAAATCAACTTGTATGCTATTCCTGCTTCCCACAATCAATGTGAAACATTTTTATTTTGTATAAAGATCCACAGTCTACTCATAAATTGTTTAAAATTGACGGCTCCAAATGGGAATACCACACTTAAGGGGGTTGTTTTTGCACAAAAATTGAGGAATTTTTCAGAAAAACTAAGGAACCTTTGTGTGATGTTTTAAAATAAAATACAATAAAAATTACATGAGTTATACTTATGTTAACAATGTTTTGCAATCTTTCCAGTGATCGGAAACAAAAAATGAGGTTGTTCATTAATCAGTATGAATGGCACGAACTAAAAGAAATGAACAAATCTTTATTATTCATAAAATGACGATATTTAAAGCTTTTCTTTTGATATTCTTCAGTCTTTGGCATGATCAAAAAATGATTAAAAAATACAGGAAAATAATTTTTGATGAAATAAAATTTCTCGGGTCGGAAAAATCGACTTTTTAGAAAGTATCATATTTCAATAATATATTCTGAAAATCTCAGAGGAAAATTCGAAATGCTTTCGAAGTGATAGACGATTATATCAGGCTTAGCTGATTAAACATAAGCAGTTTTTATGTAAAAATTCATTTGTCAAAACATTAAACGCGTTTTTCTCAAAACATCGTTTTTGTAAACGGCGTGCATGATAGCTTAAAAACCGCTTAACCGATCGGTCTGAAATTTTAATATGCTTTTCTACACAACAATAGCCCCAGTATAGACTAGAATAAATAAGATTGCTTAATTTTCTCCTCAATTTTTTGCGGCACTTGTTTACGAAGAAAATGGTATTTTTGTGACCATCAACTTTGGAGGTCCACCATTTTATCAATTTTTTTACTCAAACAAAATAATCGTAGTCTATGTATACTTTTTCGAAGGATAATTTTTTTCTTTTTCAACCGTTCCAGTGGACCATAATCGTGCACATCAGCAGATCAAAATTTTTAAAGTGACCCATGTGGCTGCAAAAAAAGCCTACAAAAAATCATTTACAAAATTACATAAAAACTTTTCTTATATTTAAAGGCTTAAGATATATGTTAAAAGAATTACAGACTCAAAAAGTGTTTTTCATTAGTTTAGCAGTCCCATAAAAATTATTTAAATTTTTGACAGAAGAAAGAGTAATGTCCCCTTAATGAATCATGCTATTGGTAGCCAATACACAGATTCGGGATCACCAAGTAATAGAGCCGTTACAGAGCACTACCTGTTGTGGGAGTGAATCGGAGGGGGGGGGGCAGTGAGGTGGTTAACAACGTTAAGCGGAGAAATCTCGTTTCCGCGTGTTCGACCGTACGAATTAGCGGAGAAATTATTTAAATTATTCGTTTCCAATGGACGGCGGGTCACGGGTAGCTCCTGCGTACACCGGCTGCGAGGCGGAGGAGCGACCAGTTAATAAAGAGCCGCTGACAGCGTGACAGTAAAGTAACTTCGTTCCCCGGAATTTAAAATTAGATTCATAAAAATTATTCTAATAGATTCTCGGGCTGGCGGAGTCGCCGCTCCGGGGCAAATGAGGCAAATTCGTTTTGACACGTGGCCGTTCCCGCATTCTTCTCCCGTTCTACCATCCCCTGCAACCTGAAGACAGTCTTCGCCTTTTTCCTTCCTTCGTCTTCTCGAAGAACGTCTTCTTCTACCACTTCTTCTTCTTCTTCTTCTTTGCCTCCTCTGTGAACGAGAGGAGGACCCCATACTCACGTCCTTGTCTCTTGGTTAACGTCCGCGCCGGCGGAAACGAGGACGTGAAAAGGGAAGAGACGACGGGTCGGTGGTGCGAGTTATGCAAATGCGACGATAACCGAACGTCAATCAGGAGGAAAGTTAAGTTCCAGGGATAGGGCTGGTCGCTCGAGCACCCAGAGAGACCGAGATGAAGAGACCTTGTCCCGAAGTTAAGGGTCTGCCTACCTATACCATCATCCGACTCGAGAAGAATCTTCTGCTGCCGCGGTTTTCGAAATTTACCCATTATAACTACGGTTGCCAACTTTTTCCGGGACAATTTCGGGACATATTGCCCAAATCTGAAATATGCAGAATGAGTCACCTAACTTTTGCACCTCAGTCTTTATTTGTTTTTAAAGCGAAACGTGTTGACGACAAAGATAGAGCTCACACTATGCCATAAAAATGGTGTTTCTGTCATTTTGTCAATTGTTTTTGTCACATTTTTTAAAGACATATCAATGTCACCTTATTTTTTAAAAAATCGTTCCATTCGTTAGGATTTCAGTGACTATAATTTCCCAAGATTATTTAAGACAAGAATTAAAGTCACAGACAGAATTCAACATTCCTTCAGAGCCTATCGAAAGTGTATCGACGTAATCAGTCATCATTTCAAATATTTGTAAAATGCAGGTATTCTGCTCTCATATTTTATAGAACTAATACGTTTTCTCTGTCTGTGATCTTGCATGATCTTCAGCAATTGCAGTATATCATACCACAAGGTTATTTCTGCAGAAATTGTTAAAACGAATTTATTCAGAACCTATAATTTTATTCCGAGAAGAAAAGTTTGTGAATGTTTTTGACTTTATTCACATTGATCTTTTATATCAGTTTGCTGAATTCTAATGTAAATTAAAATGTATAATACTTTATAATAATAAAGTAATAATGGTGCCGGTCTAGATACATTTGTTAGACGACCAAGTTAAAAATTAGAAAATAATTTGCCATACTTGCCTGTTGTTTCAGAAGTACCTTGGTCACGATGACACTCCCCCTCTTCCTCAAAGTCCGAAGTTATACGAATCGCTTTAATCTCCGACAGAATTAGTAGCAAGGAAGTTTAAATTACGTGCGAAAGAGCTAGTTCTTCTTGTCATTCTGCCCCGCAGCTATCACTGACCTCTCTTTCGGGATCCTGCCAACTTTTAGTTACCTAAAAGCTGGGTATTTATAAATGTAACACAAATTACATACTTTGAAGTCGTTTTACATTTGTAGCGTTATACGTGTGTCTACAGCCAATTAAATCTCTCAAGTATCTTGACTTGGTTTTCTATTAAAAAATATAATTTGCAAAGCAGCTTTGATTAGGGGATCTAAAAGGATTAAACAAGTAATCAATTTGACAAATTTTAACCCTGCAGTTTGGGTTCATTAACTAACCATACATAACAAAACTATAATTAAAGTCATTGCCAAATAATAGTACAAATATTACGTACCTAGGTATAAGAAATGCATTGTTAATATAAAGTACAGAACAGTTGATTGATATACAAAGAAATTATGTGAGAAAACAGATGTATTGCCTTAGATAGGAATCTGTGTTAACTCTAGAATCTCTTTGAATAAAATTAATCTAATTTTCTTCGCGTAAATTAAAAAACCGTGGCTGTTGCGATTGATAGCGACGGTATTCACATCTTTTGTAAAGTGCAAGGAGCACTCGAATGAAGTCACGGTCCAAAAGGTCCCGGCAAACGATTCCATTGCTATTATAGCTGCGAGCGTAATTCTATGAAAGATACTTGATATTTTACTGCGCCAACGAGTGGGTCTCTGGGAGGAGATACACATCAGAGACTCGCAACGATTAAAGTAGCTGCAAATAACCCCGGTAATCAGTACAGAAATTAAGTCAATTAGTGTGAAGGCAGGGTCGTGGTCGAAGATCGGCGAAGGCAAAGGGGCTAATTTAAACTTAGTTCAAACGAATTTCATTCCACGCTCGCGCGCCCGCGCGCTCGTTTTCCTCCCCCGTGCCTTGTCATCCCCGTTAAAAAAAGAATAAAAAGACACAGCGTGCTGCTACCGAACCGTCAGCCATCGCAATTTATGTTTTTAAACGGAACAAGATTACTCAAACGGCAAATTGCAGAAGCGCGGAAAATCGTAATCGTAACTATTCTGATTTCGAAAGTCGCGGCAGGCCAGATTTCTTCCGTGAATTACTATAAGCGGCTTGTACAGGGAGATTCATTTCTTTAAGATGAAAAAGTTAATTCTTTTCAGTCGGATAAAATATTCGAATAAATTCTTTTTAGTCGAATAAATTAATCGAATAAATCATTACTATCAATTCGAATGTATATTGATTTAGTTTTGCGATCGAAAAGAATTGATATTGTGAATATGATTTCGGCGCACAGGTTCGATCAAAAATAAACTGTATATCCTTATTTTATAACAAATTTGCAATTTTTGATCTTAACGTTTCGATCCTGATTAGGATCATTTTCAAAAGACTCGCGCAAATTTGTTATAAAATAAGGATATACAGTTTATTTTTGATCGAACCTGTGCGCCGAAATCATATTCACAATATCAATTCGAATATCGCTTGCAAAATTATTCGAATTATGGGAGTAATTGCTGACTGTTTTCGTTTTTAATTTCAATTAATTACTTTAAGAATAAATTCGAAGTGGCCAAAAGAGGATTCTGGTGTAAACTGTCGAAACTGTACACTTGTACACTATCAAAACAAGTCGGACATTTGTATTTTCAGAATTATATTGGATCTCAATAGACATTCGATTTTGATAAAAATCTATTTTTTAACTCGCGTGCTTATGTATACAGACTGCGGAAAGGTAGAGCGAAAGGGCGGATCCTGAGGGGAATAAAAAAATCGTGGGTTGCTGGTAAAAAGAATAGGATATACGTATGACAGAGATAGAGAGGATATTAAAAGTTCTACAAAATGGTCGATATGGACAATATTGTATAACGAGCGTGTTCTTGATGAAACAGCGAAAGTCGCGTTTGTTTAACGTTACTGTTAAAAATCGGACTTCATATATTACTGGAAAATCAATATAAAATTATTAGGTCGCTGCTACCTAGAGTCAGTCAAAAAAGTCTTCATACACCCTTTAAAATCATGAATCTGTTTTAAAATTTGACCTCATGAATTCACTTGTTTCAAGAATCTAGAACAATTATTATATTTTACTAAATAACGTGTAAAGAAAATTTGAAGATAATTTGTAATTGACAAGAATTTCGGACATAATAATAAATATTGATTTTACAACTTTTGCATCCGAGTCTGTAATAAAGATATAAACAATACGGTCGACGTTGCAATAAGCTAAAAACATTTAAAGTTTAATTTTTAAAAAAAGTGTTTAAGTGTGTAGACATTTTTGACTGACTGTATAGCTTATGGTGCAAGAGGTTAAGGGTTAAATGAGATGCCTTGTGCAGTTCACGTACGGTCTACTGTCTTAGTTGCTCGTCGGAAGCGTACAGAGAACTCGACGCCGTGGATATAGTGTTCTTGTAGAAATTCGAGGACTATAATAGGGACGTGGAAAAAGTGGCCCGGTTTTCCTCAGCAGGTGTGTGCGAGACGATCCGGTGTCTGTGTATTCTAGCTGCCGGGCACTTGTTGCTCCTCTGGCAAACCCCCTGGGTGTTTACACGCTAAATAAGTGTATACAACAGCACCGTCGACGAGTGGCTCGCTTCGCCACGGTGTTTTCAAAGCGTCAGCTTATCCCACCGTTTCGATCTTCCTGTACGCCAACACAGAGGGACACGTTTCTTCGCGGCAGGATGTTCCTGTTGCGCGGAATTAGGGAACTTTTTGCCGCGGTGACCAAAAATAAAATAATAAACATTTTTTCGTAATTACCGAACGAACGATAAAGCTCTCGACCTTCATCTGTCTTTCATTTTCGTAAATATATCTCTGGTGGATTACCACTAAATCCACCATGCATTAAAAGTGACTGGCACGTATTACGCCATAGCAAACAACAGATTAAGTTTATATAGACTATCTATATAAATTTTACAATAGTGTATGTTTCATCTAAAAAATTTATTCAACAGTTTCTATGGAAAAGTCATCATGATTTCAACAATTCTAAAATAAATAATCTGGGATTGGTCACTGTGTACTATACTATACTAGATACTATACTATATTTATACGTTACTATACTAGATACTATACTATATTTATACGTTACTATACTAGATACTATACTATATTTATACGTTACTATACTAGATACTATACTATATTTATACGTTACTATACTTGATACTATACTATATTTATACGTTACTATACTAGATACTATACTATATTTATACGTTACTATACTAGATACTATATTATATGCTATAATATGTACCATACTATACGTATACTATACTATATCTATGTATATACCTTACTATACTATACTATATACGTAACTGTACTATACTATAATACTTACTGTACGATATACGTTAGTCTACTATACTATATGTATACTTACTTAATAGATTGATATCATACTTGACTTTCTACTGGTTTTTCATCAATCGCTGGTTGGTAGCATCAGGCTCTGACTACTGGTTTAATCTCCTGTCGCGAAATTATGCGAGGAAACTGAATAAACTTTCAGACACTAAGAAAAACATCGCATGCGGTATTATAGAAACATAAGTCAATCTTAATGCTGACATAAAGCAATGATAGTCGTATTTAATTTAATAACTAATACCTTTTTACCCATTGTTAGTATAGTATTCTCTCTGTGCCACATGAATCTTGACTGACCATTTTCAAACGCTGAACATTTAGCAAAATTTAATGACTACGTTAACAAACACAATTATGACATCTGGTGTAGTGGAATTTCAAAAGAAAACCACGCACGCAGATGTACGTAAAATGTTGTATTAAATATACGCACCACTTTTACTAAATATTAAAACAATTTAACGGAAGAAAGTTATGGAGTAACACCAGAGCGTAACAGTATTGCACTATGACTTTAAATAAGAAAGTGTATATAATGAACTTAACCATCTTTAAGTAAATTACTAGATTGCGGACGTCGCATATATGTGACATGTTAATATATACTGTAAGTAAATACAATAAAACAATGTATACTTTTAATCAAAATAGCTACCATTGGATTCTACACATTTTTCCCAACAAATTTCCAGTTTTTTAATTGCATATTTATAAAAATTCGTCGTTCTGGTGTCAATGAATTCCTTAATGGTGTCTTTAACGTTTTCTTCATGGCTAAAGAAATATTTAAAGATTTTTTAACGAATTAACCACAAAATCGCACATTTCATATATTAAATTCCAATATTATTTTCAACTTACTAACATGATTTAAAAAAGAAATAAACGTCTATGTACCTTCTGTATCTTGCAATTAATGCAGACAATTTTTATTTTCCATAATAATTCGTTCAGCAATCAATTTCGAGGCATTCGTTGGAGTCAGTTCGGTGCACGGACATCGTCCCTGAAGGGTTTAATAGAGAGGCGAAAGCGAAAGACAGCATTTCCGAACGCACAGCGTCCGGAAAGTGAATAGAGTAGCAGAAAATGTCGGAAGAAAAGCGCTTCCTCGTGCGCTTGCACACAATGAGCGCAAACGAGCGGAGAGATGTAACAAGCGGAGAGAGTGTTCTCGTGTATACGCCGGGTTTGTAACGAGTACAACGAGGGCTCGCGGAAGGAGGATCAAAGCACTTATTTCCGCAAGTGTGTGCGCCGGCAATCAACACGAGCATGAACCGCTGCGTGACATCAGAACACGCGCGAGAACACGAGTGCGAGGACTGTTAAACGAATGCCTTAGTAAGTGGACTTCCTGCCTGTCGTTTATTTTTCCTTTTTTTTCAGAAACCGAAACAATTTATATTTCATAGTAAATATTTTAAACAACCATCTCCGATTTCCATGATTTTTCAATATGTTGTCGGGGCTATCGGTGCGAGGTTATGGGTCGGCGTTTTAACCCCTTGTCGTATTTTGACGAACCAGACTCGTGATGAAGTTTTTAACAAAGTCTAAAAAATATGAATGTTATACGCCTCATTTTAGATGAAATAAAATTTGATTCGTTTGTAATCAATAGACTCGCGGATTTTTATGCATTTATGAAGAAACGAGCTGATTGAAGTTTAAATCAATGACAGATCAGGAAAATTTAAGATTGTTGTAACGTTGTTTTTAATGTCATTATGGAATGAAATCAATTTTTATTTTACTCCTGCTTCGCGTCTAGTAATAAATATTGAAGCATTAAAATAAATGTAGCCTTACTAAAAATATACATTTTCTTTTCTCTTTTACTGTAACTCTGTAACTGTAAAGAAAAATCGTACGGCAAGGGGTTCAATGCTAAAACTTGTGGATGATTAAAAAAATAAGTGAAGAAAGGAATATAATACATTGACGGTAGTTTCGCGCGGCTGATCATGGCCGGCCGATACTACTTCTTGCGAATACTAGAACACGCGATTCCGTCGAATTTTGGAACTTGTTTTTAACATTTGTTCTTTTTTTTAGTTTTGCAAGTAGAATCACCTCGTGTCCTGAGAGAACCTGTATGGATCAAGATGTGTTGTCAAAGCTTTTACCATAAGAAGAATGGGAATTACGTAAGTCTTATTACGTATTCTTAATTATATACAATTATACACTCGCCTCTAGATGAGGGTCCATCTCACCGATTTTAATGATTTTTTAATATGTTACCGGTCATGCTGTTCTAAACAATTTTTGTTTTCACGTGTATGTACAACCCCTGCTGTGACAAAAATATATTATGTACATGATATTTCTGTCGGATATTTTTATGATATGTTTATATTGGTCTCGGTTAGGTTTGAATTAGCGGAGGAATTTACATCCTTCTATGTGTGAATAGACTGCGGATTTATGTAGCTGTGTCAAATAGATAAGCTTTTTTTGAAAGCGAATTGCTTAAAAATAAAAAACTATATAAAAAAAATTTTGTAATAACCACGCTTATATTAAAATGCACTACAATGGAGAAAATAACTTTTTTAGATATTAGTGACTATAAATAAAAGCGTGGTGCGCTACACTAGTAATCTAAGAAAATTATTTTCGCCTTTATAGTGCATTTTAATACAAGCGTGGTTTTTAAAAAAAAATTTAGTAAGGCCCGGGTTCAATTCCCGCTGAGACACTTTGCTGAGATTTTTTATCTGCTAAACGCATAGTTAAAAAATTTTTTTTAATATTATATTGTCATCCAGTTCTGAGCTATGTTTAAAGTTTTAAGACTCTAGCTCATCGGAAAGTGGTTTAAAATTCGATTACAAGATTCAATACTAATACAAGCTAATACAAGCGTGGTAATAAATATTTGCTGAAAAATATACATTCGAACAAGCACAACCTATTTTTGTAAAATTGATAAAATAGCATATGAATAACAATAACAATGCTTGAGGTAGCTACCCTACTACAATTTAGCGTCCGGAACGCAAATTATTTACCGATTAAAAACCATTTTTTTATTTTCCGCACATAGACTGATTTTTCGAAGAAGCATCCAATTCTTGCGCACCTACTTGCTCACAAGACACGATGTTACTATGTGTGCAAAAGTCTCCCATAAAGAGCACAGTTGTATCGAAAAAGAGACCGTCGGAACCGGAATATTATTATCGAGATCCTCAGTCGCGTGACTTTACCCCGCGGAAAGTAACGTTATAACGAGATATCGCGGGATGAATGGAAACGCAACAAGCTAGACGCTGAATGTGCCAAATTGAGGAGGGTCATTTGTTTGATACAAGCGTCGCTGTGGTAACCCATGACAATTCCCCATCCTCTTTCGTCCTGTGCGTCGCTGTCTCGTTTTTTCCTTCTCTCGGTTGGTCTTTTTTTTTTTTTTTGTTTCGACGTCGTAATTTCACCGTTGGTGATCGACCTGCACTGGTTCCCGTGATTGGCACGCGTCAATGACAGGAACTGCGGCGTAGTCCCTCGCCATTTCTCACCCGGCCCACGGTGAAATGGTCCACGGTGCGGTCGTCATCGTGCAAAGGCTCACGCTCGAGACTTTGACATCTGTGCCATAAAAGATTAATGGATCATTCGTCTACTGCTTCGATCCCGATTTCGATTACTCTCTTTCTCTTGACTGTAGCGCGCGTGTATCGCGTCGTACCTTTCTTTGCCACTCTTTTACACGACTATACCGCTCGAATTGCTTTGTAGTCGCTATTCCACACGCGAAAGAAATATTTCGACAATGCTCGCTGTATACTGGACGCATTTGCGTGTCGCATTTAGTTTTCGTTTCGTTCAGTTTACCTCTATTTTCTCCAGTCTTCATTCAGCATATAATGTACAGAGTGAGTCAATTAATTGTACCACTGCATCATTCTTTTCTTTGTACAGTAAAACCTTAAATACTGTCCGGGATCGTCTACGTAAACATTGTCCAGTATTTACTCACTCCACTGCCTGTCACCGTTGTCCCGACGACACTTTTCGGTCACGCGATCCGTATTTCATTCTGTCCTTTTCTATGTTCGGCTCTTTATTGTCTTCTATGCGAACACTGTCCGTCCAGAATACGGCTGTTGGACAGTATTTGAGGATTTACTTACTGTAACTCTTTTCTCCAACCATACTCGATGGAATTGCCTTGCAGTCGCTAATTCACAGGCAAAAGTTTCGCACGTTTTATTTATTTTTCACTCTTCCATTTAGCTTACTTTCAATTTCTCTAAATTCTTCGTTTAGCATGTAATATACAGAGTGAGTCAAGTAATTGTACCATTATTCCTTTCTTCGTAACTCTTTTGTACGACTATACTCGACGGAAATGTTTAGTTTCAGGTAGACTGAACGTCGCTTTTACGTGTCTTTCATTCTTCGTATTGTTTCCAGTCAGTCTATCACACTATATTTACCGAAAGACTACTAACCCTTATTTATTTTACGGTTTCAGTTATTAGAACTTTTTTGGGGGGAGAAAGAGGGAGAAACTTTATATCTATTGTATGCCTACATGTTCTCCAATACTTGTACAATAACAAAAAGGAAGCTTAGAAATTTTCGTTCGAATTATTAGATGAGGCCACTGGGGGTAACTCGGTTCACAACTGAAATCGTTGTTGCTATTGAAGATTCTATTAAAAAGCAATGGATTATGGGTTTTTTTAAAAATTATGATATTAATTTCTTAAAATTTTTATACGTCCTTTTCATACAACACAATTATTGAAAATCCTATTAATTTCTTGTCCTACAATACAGTGTCAGATTCGCGAAGATTCATAATACAGTCTAATAAATATGGATGATATTAATTTCCTTTAAACCGACGAGAAATTCTATTTTATAGACTCTGATTAAAATTTTCATCACAAGTCTGGCACGATATTGTGAGACAAGAGGCTAATATCCGCAGGATAATAAATAATTATGCTGTATCAAAAGGAAATATCAAAATTTAAAGAAATTAATATCATAATTTTTATGAATCTGTAATCCATGGTTTTATAATGGGGCCCTCGGTAGTAACAATAATTTCAAGTGTGAACCACCAAGTCACCCCTAGTGGCGTCATTTAACCCCTTGCCGTAACATTTTCTTTACAGTGACAGTGACTAGTTCTTTACCCCGAGAAATGTCGTAAAAGAGAAAAGAAAAAATATATTTTTTTTATGGCTACATTTATTTGCTAAATTTTATTTCATCTAAAAAGAAAGGCATAGCACTCATATTTGTTAGACTTTGTTGAAATCTTCATGACGAGTCTGACTCGTTAAAATACGGTTAATCATCCGATTGAAGATTTCTAAGATTCCTTTTGATACAATAATTAAAAATCATATTAATATGCTTCCGGTAGCAAAAGCGTGAAGATTTCGATTTCCGGGTAGTCTGGTGTACACGTTGAGTGCGATCGCAGTCCCAGATACGACGCATTAGTTTATCTGTCGCGGATCGATCCGGAGAGGATCGCGGGGTGTTAATTCCTCAAAACCAGTGCGTCAAACCGCACTTCCTCCGCCAGACCCATCTCCTCTCGGCAAGACTCGGCTTTGGCCTCTCTCTCTCTCTCTGCACGTGAATCGTGATTACCGCTTATGTGCGATGCACCGTTGTCGACGTCGGTCGCTCGCACGAACGATTATCGACGGTGTAGCGCGCGTGCGAGAAGCGTTCGTTCGGTCCGCGTCTCTTCCTGGAAAGGATCGGAGATTGGTGACGCCTCAGGATCACTGGAGCAGCATGATCCGATGCGAGGGGTTTGCTCGATCGCGTATTCAGTGGCCTTGATATAATTACATCGGCCTGGTAGCCATCTAAGCGACACTCTTGTCCCGTTAACGACACTGTCTTGCGGCGTTTCCCGTCGACGACGTTATCGACGCTCTTCTATACGTAATTGCGCGCAGCCGGCTACCAACACAACCGCAGACCCAACCCTTGGACGAAGGAGAAAACTCGCGAGGAGTGTGCCTTTCACCTTCGCACGATCCGGGGAAATTTTTACGAGTCTCATTTCGGTAATTTTATATTTTCGTTTCCTCACATTCGTTATTTTCGATTTCGTTTCAAATACAGTAATGTCGCGTTAGTTGTCGCAAGAGCTGTTCCTTGGGCCGACAACTTCCGAGACAACTGGCTCGTCTTTTGATTTATGACTGCCTCTATAGTCTACCGCGCCGAGACACCAATCGAAGCCGAACGTAGAGAAGGACAGAATGATACAAGTACAGTAATGTCGCGTTAGTTGCCGCAGGAGCTGTACACGATAGTTGCCGCAGTGCCTACCCATTCCACCAGCTGTCAACGCTGCGCCAGGCCGCAGGGCGGCGATGTTTGATGTCGGCTCGGGTATATCGGTGTGAACACCACTACATTGACATCATGAATCGAATTTTCAAAATGCTTAATTTTCATTATTTTTTTATGAGATTTTACTGGCTTATTCCTGGCACTTTTCTGATTAAAACAAGACCAAACACGATATAATTTCAATTTTATTTAGTGGTGTAATCGACGATGAAAGTTAAACTGTGCCAGCGACGGCGACACGCTCGGCCACGCGGCCAGTACAGTAATGTCGCGTTAGTTGCCGCAGGAGCTGTTCTCTGGGCCGACAACTTCCGAGACAACTGGATCGTCTTTTGATTTGTGACTGCCTCTATTGTCTACCGCGCCGATATACCAATCGAAGCCGAACGTAGAGAAGGACAGAATGATACAAGTACTGACCACGTGGCCGAGCGTGTCGCCGTCGCTGGCACAGTTTAACTTTCATCGTCGATTACACCACTAAATAAAATTGAAATTATATCGTGTTTGGTCTTGTTATAATCAGAAAAGTGCCAGGAATAAGTCAGTAAAATCTCATAAAAAAAATAATGAAAATTAAGCATTTTGAAAATTTGATTCATGGTGTCAATGTAGTGGTGTTCACACCGATATACCCGAGCCGACATCAAACATCGCCGCCCTGCGGCCTGGCGCAGCGTTGACAGCTGGTGGAATGGGTAGGCACTGCGGCAACTATCGTGTACAGCTCCTGCGGCAACTAACGCGACATTACTGTACTTATTTCAGTAGTAGAGGCTCTTTCGAACGCAATGGCTCCTCTCATAAAATGATATCTGGTAGGGTAACTGCACCAGTGAATGAACATTTAAGAAATTGTTCAGGAAAATATTTTATTTAAAAAAAAAATATGTGAATTAAAGGAATCTCATATATGCTAATATAAACCAATAGGAATACAGCTACGAAAAAGAGTCATATATTCCATTGGCCCAAGAGTCATTATCGCTAGTATGCCGTGCGGCTTAAAATTTGTTGAAATATACAAAAGCGTTCATTTACTGGTGCCCGTTCATTCACTGGTGCAGTTACCCTACATTGGGAATTTAATTAGAAAGTACATCTGAAGAAATAAATGTACCCGGGTAATGTCTAGAAAAACATCTTTAGAATCTCAACAATTGTAGAATAAAACATCTGAAAATTCTAACAAGGGACATTACCGTGTGGCACGCCGATTGTAATGACTAAACTGCGGTTTCTATGTATTTATGACAAAAATAGATTAATCAAATACAAAATTGTAGAGATATTAGACGAATTGGAGGATATTTTCATGCTGCTTTTGGTTGATTAAAATGATTGAAAGAAGAAATACAGGTTCATTTAAGCTTCTGTTCCTTACAGTTGATTTGGACAATTTTTATTTTGCATGAAGATTTAGAAGAAAATCTTTGCATGAAGTATTTTTTTCATTTGCCAGGATCCTTATCTGAGAGGTGAAAATAGCCTTCATAGTTGGAGGGTCTAGGACAATGATTTTTAAAACTGTGGATCCGTGGATGATAATAAGGTTCAATGGTTAACATTATATACAATATTTTGGTTAAAAGATACAACAATATAAAGATATGATAATAATAATGCGCAACACCGTATAGGTTAGATTCCTCGTCCTGTGGATCATGCTCGTCACAAAAACTAGCAGAAGCTTAGTTACATAACAATAAAATTCTACGATACAATGGCGGTCGTACCGTGTCCCAAATTTCACTACTCTGTGCGAATCAGTTCCAAAGAATAGGGAGGAAGTATAGTAGGCAGAGTCAGCTGGTGAATTCGAGGAGGAACGTGGCGTCGCGACGTCGCAGAACTAACACTGTCACCGTTGACAAATCTACAACCATCCTTCGCTGATAAATTCAATTAAATAATTATACTTCACCTCCGGCCGGTGTCCCCTCCGTCGTTGCCACGTTGCAGCGCGAGCCAATCCTAATCTTGAAGACGCCGCGCCGCTCCGGGTCGGGCAACGAACAAGCGAGGAGCCATTTCTGAAGTTTATAGCCGGTCCGGGATCAGCCGAAGCGGGCGAGAAACGGGGAGGGCGGTTCGTCTTAATATAAAGCGAGTTGGTAAGTTCGGCGCAGCCAGCAGAAGCTAACTTATAATGCGATTTGTTTAATCGGCGCCGACTACTTTGTTCCGCGCGGCGTTTTCCGTCGTTCTTCGCGAGGAATGGGCCTTCTTCTTCGGCTTCCCTCTTGTCGCTATCTTATTGTTAGCCACCTCTCCGCCCCGCCGCACCGCCAACCGTCGTGGCGATCTCTGCTGTCGCGCAATCCGTTCGACACTATCCGAACTAACGTCGCGATTCTACCAAACAGATTCATCAACACGTCCGGCATTTCTCTGCACTTTATCCTCTCTTTTTTTAACACTCGGTTCACGGAGCACCGAAAGTAACTATTCTACACTACTTTGTTAAAGCAACGAGTGTCTGTCCAATTTTTTAGCTATGTTTTCTTAATAGGCAGGGTGAGGCACGTGTTTCTATAGCAGCCGTACAAAGTCTGAATTAAATAATATTCTCGAAAGTCCCAGATATTTTACGTGTTTAATTATAACATTTTCGGGAATCTGGCACACCTCTGAAAAGAACGTGTACCCGTTACTTTTGAGCCTCAGTGCGTTTAATGTTAGTGCCGGACGAAATGATTGGATGTCCGACATGTTCGAATATTTTTGTGTAACACTTCACCTACCGGAAGCCTATTAACAGTTCATACAGTTAACAAATCTGGTACATAGTAAACGAAGAATGTTTTTTTACTTTGCTTATTTATGTTTATTTTTCTGAAAATGTTGTTTTAATTTTTTTTAAATATTTTTTCTGTAAATGAAACATAAAGACCTTCTTCCAATTTTCGTCTTAATTTAAAAAATCATGCAACGAAGGGTTAATAGGATTTTCGATAATTGTGCTGCACCAAAAGAAAGCATAGAAATTTTCTTTCACATTGCAATCTTAGATGAAACTATTAGATGACGTTATTGAGGGTGACTTGTTAGTTCTCAATGAAAATTGCTGTTGCTGTTCCATTAAAAAGTGTTCAGTCATGTACATTTTGTGCATCCTATGTATCGGATGCGTATTCCGAAATGAGCATGCTAAATCTGAAGTTTGCAAAGTTTAGCGAGATACAGGGTTAGTGGGATCTACCCAATGTGACCGTATATGGCTTACCGCTTCTACTTACGTTAACCTCGTATGCGTGCGCGTCAGCAAAAAGATTCAAAGCTGACTGTGTCGATATCTAAAGCAAATACAAATAATCTTTATTGTACCTTGTTATTATGTTATAAAGTCGTTTGAAAAATTTGTGAAACTATGAACAAACATTCGAAAATAAACAAACGATTTCGATTTCTAACCAAATGAAGGATATAACCGGTGCCAATCATACAACTCACTCTGTATAACGATAATAGCATCGTCTAATTACTAGACTGTGGATGTTTATACAATTTTCAATTTTTCTAGACGAATTTAAAAAAAGTGGAATCAAATACAATGTTATTTCCAGTGGTAGTAGCCTTTGCAGATCTCGATAAAATAAAAATTGTACTAATTTCTGTAGAATTTTATATTCCAACTTTTTTTGAATATTTTTGTAAGTCATAAATTCATAAAGATCCGCAGTCTACTAATTACTCGGCTTCTAAATAGTTTGTTACCACTTTCTTCGTTCCTCCATTATTTTTATTTCAAGAGAACACGTATTGTACGTTTAAAAGATGTAGTAATTTGATTGAAAAAATTTTCTTAATCGAGTGTAATGTGTTTTAATATTTTACCCACCGGAAGCCTATTAATAAGATTTTCGATAATTGTGCTGCACCAAAAGAAAGCATAGAAAACCTTTTACATTGCAATCTTAGATGAAACAATTAGATGACTTTATTGAGGGTGACTTATTAGCTGAGAATGAAAATTGCTGTTGCTGTTGAAGGTTCCATTAAAAAGTGTTTAGCCCTGTACCATAACTAGGTCGGTAATGTATTAATAATATTTAGCTACTCCAGCTGTACAGTTAAAAATTGGACATTTCCTACGGAACAGCCTGATACAATTACCAGAGGGTGAAGTTTCGCTTGGTCAACGTACGCGACGAAGGATCGAGCCACCATAAAAATTTCTATAAACCTGAGATTCCGATTTATGAGACCGGTTCTTGTCGATCCCCCTCGACCTCCGCGGCAATCAATACCGAAAAGATCTATATAACGTATCCAGCAACTCCTCAGCGATTCAATGTTTTTACCGCAACGCTTCGCACCGGAAGCGCCGTTTCTTCCCGCTGCTGTCTCATTCCCGCTCGTCCTCACCAATCTTCCATTGCTCCCGGCCGGAAGGAACCCCTCGTAGCTCTTCGCCGCCTGCTGCACCCCCGTTCAACCCCCACGCCGCCAGTTTCTCTCTCATCCCCGATCCGAGGCGAAGCTAGCCGAATTAATAGACACTTTACCTTCCCTTTTTGGACAATTTGAGAATTAGCGTCGACTGGATGTAACTCATTCATGGGTAGTTAACGACGACCGGTCTTTCTGGGGTGGGTTGGCGGAGGGAACGTTTTCGGGGGAGGGGGGGAGGAGTGGAAGTAGTAGGTCGGAGATGGTGGACGGTTGCGCTTAATACGCGAATCATAAGTCCCGAAGTTCTTATACCGCGAGCTGCCCCGTAAGGAATGGCCGAAGGGAAAGAAGCCGCAAAGAAACTCCCAGGGAAAAAGAAGGTCGCGGCCGGATGACGAAGACGATGGCTGGTGTGTGCTGGTGTACCAACCCCTTCGCCAAACCCCGCCGCCCTTGCAGGATAGCGACGGTTTGCCGATGAAGTGGTGGGGAAGGAGAGGCGGCGGAGGTGGCGGCAGAAGAATATGCGGCTGCAAGAAAGAGCCGTCCAATATTTCAGCGCGGGACGATCGCGACTGAGCGACCAGAGCAGCGACCACTTGAAATATCTTGTCGCCGGGCGAAAACTTTCAGACCCCGGCGAACTGAAACATGCTGACGTAACCAGAGAAGATGGCGGACCGGGAACCGGCGGCTCCGGTCGTCGCTGGAACAACCTACGATCGTCGATGGCCACTCCACCGACCTGTCCTGCCCCGCTTTCCTACGTACGTATCACGGGGTCGCGTTCAGTCAGGAGGCCGAAAAAAGCAGACATCGTAATTGTTGTAAGCAGACTGCAGATGTTTATGCAAAATAATAATGTTTTGCATTGATAGTGGAATGCAGGAATAATATAAAAATTGATTTCATCACCTTCACGACTTTTTGCATTAGAAACAACATTGCAGGATTCTTGAATATTTCAATCTATTCAATTTCTTCGTAAAAATTTTTAAAAAAATTTCGTAAAAGAAATTTTTTTTGTTTTGTGTCATTGTGTCAATTTGACACCGAGGGACAGATTCAGTTCGTGACATAAGGGATGGATGAGGGTAAAATGAATTTCTGTTGATGAATAGTGCTGAAGCAAACTATCAAAGAAGGTACCTCGAAAGCGGACCAAATTTTTCACAATAAAAACACAGAAAGTTGAGCAATAATAATCTCTCTATGTTTAAATGTAATAGTAAACCATTTTTTAGTATATTCGTCAATGAAACAGGTGAAAATATTCAGCTCGCGTTGAACAATAATAATCTCTATTTAATAATATTACTATTTCATAATATGATCGAGAATAAGACATCGTAATTGTTGTAAGCAGACTGGAGATGTTTATGCAAAATAATAATGTTTTGCATTGATTGTGGATTGCAGGAATAATATAAAAATTGATTTCATCCCTTCACGACTTTTAGCATTAGAAACAACATTGCAGGATTCTTGAATATTTCAATCTCTTCAATTTCTTCGTAAACGCATAGAGATCCGCAGTTTAGTTACAAGACGAAATACATTTAATTAACAAATTTTGGTTATGAGCGGATCTTCATGAAAAAATAAAAATAATCTACTGGAATTGCAGCAAACTTGAGTGAAATAGAAATGTTGAATAGAAATAGAATTTTCTTTCTTAATATAGTTAATGGGTTAAAACTAATGTAATAGTGTTTTTAAATTCTTCTTGTATTTTTGCTATTTTAAATTACTCATCATTAAAAAGGACCGGAAGTTTTTTTGGTAACCGGTAATAATTATCGGTGACCAGGTAGGCGGTAGGTATTATCAGTGATCGGAACTTCAGATGAAATCCTACTCTCACTGCATAAGAACAAGTAACCCAGATTGCCCGGATTAGGTTACTTATGATTTAACACATCATGGTCTAATTGTACCTGTACTATCTAAATTTTAAAAACATTTTGTTGCTTTGTAACTAGACATTCTCTTCAATATTGTCTCATTATCCAATGATCCCAATTTTTATGTAAAATAATTTTATTTGTACAACGACCAAATTAGAATAGAAAATATACAAATAGAATAAAAAGGTATACAAATAATTGGGATTACAAAGGGGCAACTTGTGCAAATTTTTATCCATTTTCTTACCCTTACGAAATTATCAGAGTTCACCGAAAAAGTGAGTGCACCCTCAAATAAAAATCCTCTTAGTTTCAATTTTACGAGAATATTTCATCAGCCTCAGAAGTATATAAAAGGAGGAACGCTAATACAAGTTTCTACGTTCGCATTTTTTGGTGCATTACTCATCACGACGAAAACGAAAGCCCTTCGTATCCAGTCTTTCTTACTTTTTTTTATCTTTTCCTCTCTCATTGTAATCCATACAAAACCATAAGATGTTCAAAAGTCTCTCGCACAGTTATCAAGCGAACGAATCGATTCTCTTCTAATTATTCTCCTTCAATCAAAAGCCTAGAAATGTTAAACCAATGGACTTTCGAACTAACGCAGGATTAATGTAACAATATTTTATTCAGCATTTTTCCCAAAAATAGAAAATAATGTTTTCTTTCACTTTTTGCAAATACTTATTGTCATACAACAGCATTTTACCATTTCTCTTCATTAACGCGCATGAACTTGAATATTCTGTATGATTCCCGGAGAACGAAACACCTATGTGTCACTGTTAAATTTGTCAGTAGAAAAAAGAACCGTTGAGAATGTCTGTTGAACTTTTATAATATATGAAGGCTAAAATATGGTGTCACAGATTCTCCTTTGGCATTACGTATGCAATAATGGATACGAAATCAAGTTTTCAAATTTTTTCACAATTAGAATATTCATGAGAACGCACGCACATGTATATAGTATATAACTAGACTGCGGATTTTTACGCAAAATAAAAATGTTTTGCATTGATTGTGAGCAGGAACAATATAAAAATTGATTTCATCCCTTAACTACTATGTTGCATTAGAAGTTTCATATTTTATATTTCATCCAATCAATTTCTTCATAAATGTATAAAGATCCACAGTCTATATATTACAACAAATATATAGTTTCTTAGATAAAAAGATTAATTTCTTTAAACTATTTTTAGTGTTTTACATAAATGTTACTTTTGCAAAATCATCCTGTAGAGAGAAGTTTCCTATTTCATTTTGCGAATGTCTGCATGTGATAATGAAAGCACGAAACAGAATTTTTATCATAATTTAATTAAGATTGACATATATCGATAATTTATAAAAATTTTAATTGGCAAGGGTAATGTGTGCACTAATATTCTTAAGAAATGTTTCTACTAAAATCTTGTTGAGAAATGTATATTGTATTTAACGAAAGCAGAATCATTTATCACATCCCATTCGTCATCAGAAAACGAGCTATTGAGTTTAAAAAATGAGTGGAATTTGACATATCCCTTTTTTAGATAAAATGGTTGAAAACAAAAGTTTCATTCTATCGGTGTAGAGTCAAAAGAATATGTCGCTACCTTTCAGTAAAGAATTTCAACATTAGTTAACGCCGTAAATAAATGATGACTTTCAGATTCGAAAAACAATATTAACCCTCCGACGGTTGTGCCTCAGTCTACTTTGACTGAGAACGTCAAAATTGTCATTTAAGTACTCAATTTGTGGCAATTAAACTAATTGAATAGCTGTTTCATTGAGGATATCGGAAAGACTAATGTGTGTATAGGATATATTGTTCAAAGTAAATTTTTATTAATTAGAGCTGTGAACGGTTCTAAGCATTGCCAATTATACACGGTGGACCGGAAATCGTAGGGCAGTCGGGCGTGGGGTGATTCTACATAAAAGAGTAAGAAAATAATTTGATATAACATTTTTTTTATACAAAGCTTCATATTCGAGAAAGTTGAGTTCGGAAATGCAGCGAATGCACGTGTTATTGCATAGGAATCGTCTGACGCGTCTGACCATGATCAATCAATTCTACTTCCTGCATATACTAAAGCACTAAACGCATACGACTCTGACGCAACTTTAGACTCGATTTTCTCGAAAACTAGCTGCTAAATGAAAAAATGTTAATCCTTTCTTTTCGATTTATTTGTACATGTGAAATCATATAGCTATAAAAATCGTCCGATGTCCCAGGATAGAGTTGGACATTCATCAATTAAACTTTTAACCAAGATTGCGATAGTACAATCAAAAAAGGTAATCATTGAAAAATGGTAGATTGATTTAATCGATTGATGAAGTTAATCGTCAATCGTCGATTAAAGAAAGAAATCATCGAAAAATCGGAGAATGATTTAATCAATTGTTGAAGTTAATCATTAATCAGTAGACTGCGGATTCTATGCATTCATGACAAAAATGGGTGCGTACAATTTAAAGCAGTGGACGAATTAGGAAGATGTAAGAGCATCAGTGTATTCATTTCAGCTTAATAAGACAATTAAAAGAAGAAAGAAAAATTGTTGAAGTGAATCATTAATCAATAGACTGCGGATTTTATGCATTCATGACAAAAATGGATGCGTACAATGTAAAGCAGTGGACGAATTAGGAAGATTTAAGAGCATCAGTGTATTCATTTCAGCTTAATAAGACAATTAAAAGAAGAAAGAAAAATTGTTGAAGTGAATCATTAATCAATAGACTGCGGATTTTATGCAATTATGACAAAAATGGATGCGTACAATTTAAAGCAGTGGACGAATTAGGAAGATTTAAGAGCATCAGTGTATTTATTTCAGCTTAATAAGACAATTAAAAGAAGAAAGAAATTTCTATTTGGCTCCTGTGTCTTGCAATCAATGCAAACATTTTCTATTTTGCATAAAGATCCGCAGTCTATTAATCAATTATCCGATTAACGATTACGATTGAAAAGAATGTAATTGTTGATCGTAATAATATCGTCATCGGCTAAAATAGAAGTTTAATCGTTAATTACTATTTAAACATTGTAGCGAAGTAGAAATTTATTCGTAAATCGTTGATTAAATTTTGCCCAACTCTGTCCGGGGGTTAACTCGAATCTTCAGATTTTGGATTGACACCGATGATGTAACATTCACACCTACGATTCTTAGCCCGTCATACATATAAGTTTCGTCGCGGCGTATAGCTCCGACAGAAACTGCGAGAGGCAGCTAAAACCGCGAAGGGTTAAGCAGCGGTTCGAAGTGGTTCGAAGCGGTGGCCTTGTAATTTCGCGGGGCAGCAGCGTAGAACGTAAAATATGTTAAGTGGTTGGGCATAAACGACCCTGCCCAATAAAATCCCGATCCTGTGAAAAGTGTGGTATGTACGCGGAAGCCGGTGTGTCGGTGTCTCTGGTTGGTCCGTCGGGCGTGAGTCGAAGGTCGTGGCAGGCAAGTTAGTCGAAGAGGGAACAAGGTCGATACAGTCGATGTGTAATGTGGCCCCCGATATCAGCCGAGGCCGAATAATGCTGCGGAGGTGAGAGAGCCGCGCGTCTGGTTCCGCCGCTTAGGGGTTGAAGTGAAACTGAGCTCACGGGGACGAGAGCGGGACGTCGTCGGCGCCGGGACGGCGCGCCACGGCGCCACGTGGCCAACCCCAACACCAACGAACCAGGACACCCACACATCCACCGGGAACAGCTAAAGAGTGGAGGTAACCTTCCGCGTCCTTCTTTTTCCTCTTCCCTTTCCTTGCTTTTACTCACACTCGCGAGGACGAGCCCCACACACGTCCTCCCTGCCTCCCTCCATCCCAGGACTATCTCAAATTGCCGGGGATATCGCGCTCCTTCTTTCTTTCTATCGGTGTCCATCCCCTCCCTCGCGAACAGTAGAACAGAGGGCCAGATATGTAAGAGAACGATTTCTCGATAATGGTCGTTTCTCTAACTCATACGATGTATCGGACCATTTTTTCAACTGGCCGAACCACAGTGGTCCGAGCGGCCGATCTAACAATTCATTTGGTAAAAAATCATTTATCTCGTATCGGTGTTTATAATGCATCCACATTACTTTCGAAATGTTTAGCAATCCCGGAAATGTCGATGTTAATGAGATTTATCAAACATTTAAAATTGAACATTTTGTGAATATCATTTTTGATCGAGACGATTGCTAAGTTTATTTTGCTAAACTTTTTTTTAAATGAAGAGCATTCTTTTACCATGAAAATGCATATTTCAGATTTAGAATTACAGTTCGTTATTTACTATATAAGCAATTCTTAGCGGACTAATGAAAGTTGTTGAAGTTAGTATAATGGATGCTTGGACAAGGTAATGTATTCCATTATTTTCCATAAATGAATGTTTATAATTTCAATAACGGAACAATATAAAACCGGTTATTTGACCCTGGTATATTTAGTGTTAAACGACAACAACGTAGTTAGCCCTTTGTCCTTCATTTTTTCTCTTTTGTTTCAGAACATGTTTCAACATAGTGCAACTCAATTATGTCTACATACGTAGCTTTGCTAGCACATGCAGACCAGCTGGGAAATATAGGGTTGGAATGAAAGTTCGCATCGTTTTCAAATTAAGAATCCAAGATGAAATTAAGGTATTTATTCAAATGTTTATTTAATAACAGGAGAAGTTGACTCGAAAATGGCAAAAAGTAATAGAACAGAATAGAAAATATGTTATTGAATTAAATGTATGAATAAATATCTGAATTCTAGCTTTCTGTACGGACTGAAAAATGTATTATTTAAATTTTCACTTATGCATGTTCTATTGATAATGATACCTAATGATGGATCTTCGACATTCACTTTTATTACATTAACTAAATCGCTACGACGATGTTAAATTTCTACGGTTACCGGCTCGGCAGTCAACGCATTAATTTCGGTATACTTGAAACTTTAATGATATTCCCGTTTGTATTTAACTCACAGAATGTAGAATTAACTCGCGAACGGGACAATCGTGGCACGTGCGGTGCACATAGAAATTTGCGAAATGGGATAATTGTAGTGCGTGTGCGAACAGGATAATTGCGCTGCGTAATACGTATCGACAAACGTAGAGTGTATGTGTGCGAGCCTATTAGCGACACGGTGTTAAATATGAACTAAGATGTAAATGTTAACTCATCAGTTTGACTAAAAAATCATTGAAATTTTTTTTGTTTTGTGTCATTGTGTCAATTTGACACCGAGGGACAGATTCAGTTCGTGAAATAAGGGATGGGTGAGGGTTAAATGAATTTCTGTTGATGAATAGTGTTGAAGCAAACTATCAAAGAAGGTACCTCGAAAATGGACCAAATTTTTCACAATAAGAACACAGAAAGTTGAGCAATAATAATCTCTCTATGTTTAAATGTAATAGTAAACCATTTTTTAGTATATTCTTCAATAAAACAGATGAAAATATTCAGCTCGTGTTGAACAATAATAATCTCTATTTAATACTATTACTATTTCATAATATGCTCGAGAATAAGACGCGTAAAACTGTTCAGCAATATTTTTAAAAAATTGTAAGTTAGTTTATTCCGTAGTCTATTCAATAGTAATACTAAAAATAGTATTACAATTCCAATTCAAAATCAAAGTAAATACAATTTATAGTAGGAACTTTTTGATAGAGAATCAATATTTCTTTTGTAATATAATTTGAACACAAGCTGAACAGTTAGGTGTCTTATTTTTAAACATATTTTTCTATAATTTTATTTTTATAATATGTTCAAAAATAAAACACCTAACAAAAGAAATATTGCTTCTCTATCAAAAAGTTCCTCCTATAAATTAATACAAAAGTTTATTAACCCCTGTGGTTTAGTACAGTTAGTGTAGTTAAAGTTGACATTTATAAACTTGTGAGCACGTTGACTTAATTATATGAACACAATATTAACTATATGAATTGTCTACATTGAGGTAATTTATATATTCCTACAACAGTGAATGTAATTAAATAAGAATGGCATTCTTTCGAAGTGTAATTCGCTGGAAACAGTACTGGAGTTTTAAAGTAATTTGGTGCTATAGGATTCTCCTCGACAAGGATATGTGTGACAATGTAACGTCTAACCATAGTCGACGCAATGATCTATGATTCACGAAAAACTCGATTGTCTCCCTGCACGTGTATTTTTACGTCGGCTGTCAATCATAGTTAGAGTGTTTGCCTACGTAGATATGCAAACGTTCATCTAAGAATACATATACGTCTCGAGCTTCTATTGCATTCAGAAAATTAGATCTACGGTTAGACCAGCAGACGTTCCTACAAGTAGCTCCTTTAATATTTTTTGGTGAACGGTGCTGTTTTAATTTATTCACAGTCTCCAGAATAGAATGATTCGAACGATCTTCGGAAGTGAAACCAGAAAACGAAAAAACTAGAGAATTAAAACGTTACGTCTCGTAACAGACAGCATCGAAAGACGGAATAAAATTATCTGAAAACATTTAGAATCTCAACTTTTTCAAGTGAAATATACAAGGTGATTCGCCTAACGTTTGAACCTAAAACATCTTTCTTCTTTTCAAAAATACATTAAATGTCTCGAGGACAAAGTTGAATGATAAAATGGGACACACGCGATACCAAACAATCTTTGCTTTTATGTCGGTTATTTTAGAGATATCATGATCACCTTCATTTTTTAAATTTAAATAATTACAATGATAGTCCCTTTCATTATGAATTCAGTGACTGCAATGATTCAATTAGAAAGAATTTATTCGATTAATTATTTCAGATAAACACTTATTCGGAACAATTCGAATGCTCTGTTGTAGATCATATCGATCTGCCGCGATCACACCCTAACACAGTTCCCCGAACGGGATTTTTCAAGAGACTAACTCAGGTTGCAGGTAGAGATACAGTTAATTTAAAAAAGAAATAAAAGGAACAGAGAAGAGAGTAGTTCGCAGGGCTAACAGATCGCGATCGAATGGAGAAAAAGGGAGTGAGAAGGGACCAGCGGAGGGGTGAGAGGGGTGGGCTGGATTCGCAGAACCGGAAATGTGTTCCCTGAGAGAGCACGTGGTCCGAATAAATATGTCGGACGCGCACGTGCCAAAATCCGCGGAGCGTGGGTGGGATCGTAATTTCGCGCGGCGACGATTTTTCAAAATCAAACGTAACCAAAAGCCCATACGATAAATCCGCTGGTGTTTCTCTCTGGCAGCAGGCGCGTCGCGTAAACGACACGTAACTCAATGTAATTCAATCGGCCTCGCATTTTTGCTCACGTTACCGCCGTATATCAGCTTGCAGATCATACATCGACAGCGTGGCACCGATGTGTGTTCCTATTTTTTTTTTTTTTTTTTTCGTTCGTTTTCGAAAGGTGGCGGGGATGTCGGCAAATGGGGGACGGGTACAGCGACGGGAGAAAGGGTACAGCGTGTCAGTGATAGATAGAAACGATGCTTCCGATGAAAATTAAAACTATAAAAAATTGTCCGCATCGTAGGGTGACGCCGCGAACCAAACTATTTTTTAAATTAAATTCTGCCACTTTCAACGGTATTGGCATTGCCAGCCAACCTCGCAAACCATGCGTCGCAGTTTTTCCGATGCCCGCAATCCTGATGCTGCTTCTTTCCAACGTGAGACATCGAATAGTGAAGTAACGTTGCCAGGTTTGTGTAACACTCTGTCCTGTAACATGCAAATTTAATGTCTACGCCCGTACCATTTATTCGGAGTGCTGTGCGAGCCTCCATTTTTCCAGAAATTATGCAATCGAAAATTTTACAGGTTTAACACTAAACGTACCGAACCTGAAAAGTAAATGGTACATGTTCCCTTATAAAAATGACGATATCGATTTTATTTAGACTTTGTGATGCTCCTATTATAATACACGCTCTACTAAAGATATTTATACAATCAATTCTTCTAAAATCATTTTTATTATTTCAATAATTGTGAAATAATACTTTTGAACGGTGGTTTTAAATCGTCTTGTTAACTTTTAGATGGTTATTTTTAGGAAGAATCTTCAAATCTATGAGGGATACAATATTGAAAATAATTTTTCTATGGTTTCACCATGACACCGTTACGAGAATATAAATGATATATGGATGAGGAAAAGTTAATTATTGTACGAGTCCATTGTACGACCTCTTTTTACGTTAATGGTTTAGAAGTGGACAATTTTTCGAAAATCGGTTTGGTGTCCAAATGCTTTATGCACCCGAAATCTTTTTCATTTAATTTATTCTTGCAAAAATGTGCGTTTGCTTATACAATTTAATGACCAATCTAGTTACATGTCAGCAGATTTTTATGGAAAACAAAAAAGTTAAGTAAAAGTTTTTCTTTCTTCTCTTAATAACTTTAATAAGTCCACAATAATATAACTGTGCTTTTAAAATTCCTCTAATGTTTTCACTGTTTTATAATTTTCTTAGAAATGCGTCAAATCCGCAATCATAGTAAAAGATACCTTTTTAATTTTGTGTAAACATGTGTATACAGTTGTAGAGTAATTGGAAGATAAATGAATTGTAAGTTGATGTAGTAGAAGTTAATGTATTGAATTGATTCATTTCAGTTGTACATTTGATTTCGGGACAGATTTATTGATAAAACAATGCTAAGTGCCAATCTGAATGTACAGCGAAGTGATATTTTGAAACAGTCGATAATTATCCGTGATACGAGTAATTATATTTAACCACCGAGTGTCTCTATTCCAAACATGATCAGCGACATGCAAATACAATTTGACGGTGACCATATTTTGATCCTATTTAAAACCGCAGTTCCATTTATATCGAAATGACTATTTTGACCGTCTTTTTCAGTAACTTGAAGTGATAGGTCGAATCGTGTCTCTATTTAGTCCATGAACGAAACGGTACTGTTATCATCGTGTTAATATCATTGTGAGACATTAATGGAGTTTCTTGGAGCAATTAGTCGTTTCGATTGCCCTTTCAGAACATTTAATAGGCACCCATATCTCCTAGCTTCCTCAAACCGTACTCATTGGACGTCTTATAATCAAAAGTTCAGAGAGATTATAGTTGACATACACGTTTAGATACGCGGTATTTTAAGGCTAATTAAACTGTCACTGGTTTCCATTAGCTTTTTATATCAAATAATAATTTATAAGTAAATATTTGGAATAATGCTAAATTGAATTTGGCAAGTAATGTATTATAATTCATGCCTTTTATTTGTTCAAATAAAAGAAATTAAAGCTATGAAAATAATGCATTGAAGAAGTAAACATCTGAGAATTTAATATTTATTTGTTGATTGAAAGATTGTTTTTCAAATAACATTAATTATGTTTTGATAGATTATTTCATTGATTTCGAAAATCAATATTTTTTACAATGTGTAGAGTTACTGTAAATTGTACCGTACCACATTTTCCATCTGCTTTTGAATACAATTGTTTTTAACGTTTCTGCTTTTATCTTCTGTTTCAACGTCACTTTTAGAAGTTTTTCAAATAATTTCACCTCCTCTGGACATTGACATCTTTTATTCTTAACTGACTTAATAGTCAGTAATAAGTTAAGTTAATACTTAACTTAATCTTTTATTGAATCTTTCTTACTCAGTAAAGGAATTGAAAAGTCAAGGAACCGAGAGAAAACGTAAGCCAATAATTTCTCCGGTCACGAATACCGAAGAAATATTCTACTGAAAGGTGTTGCACTGTCAAAGAATGCCACGATTCTTTAAAAATACCGAACACTTTTTACAGTTTATATTGCAGTTAAATAAGGTACAAAACTTCACATCAATCGTCAGTTTAGTTTTTTGTGATTCTCATATAAAGGCAGCCTAGTTTTTTGATCTGTCAGAGTACCTTAACACCATAAATGGATACCACTGTATATGGTCGTACCAGACCCGCCCATATCCCCCACTATACTCGCGCATGCTTACTGTAGATATCACGAGCAGTATCTTAGTTATGGCCCTCTGTGATTTCAATGTTTAGCAGAATAATTATTTCGCAAACAAAGCTATGATCCTATTCATTGATAAACCCTATTCAACATCGTTGTTATCAAAAATGACGTCAGTGAACATAATTAACTTATCTTTGAAATGAAACAACTTTTGTTTAAACATTTTTGTTATAACCCCTTACGAGATATTTCGGTTTTTCGAGATAAAAAGGACACTCTGTTGTACAGAGTGGTTCACGCTCTCCAGGTTGGAAAAATGTGAAAATGCTATGTGCCAGATTGACCCTTTTTGTAACAAACGTTATCACATTTTTTTGTCGCATGTTTTGTTAACTATACTGAATATATACTACTGTGCAAAAGAAAGTAGTACATAGAATAATTACAAGATATAATGACAAACAATATCGTTATTCTACAATGATTGATTTATTGCATTTAAAGTATAATCCACAATAACACATATATTCTCAGAACTATTCAATTAAACAATGGAATCCTTTTTCAAAACTATCTGTGTTTTTATTTGACTTTTTACGCTGTGCTTTCTTTTGCACATTTCATCTTAGAAGACCAAAAGTGTCACAGTTTAATTTGTAGAACTAGTGTTCTACAAACGGTAGAACAACATCCATCGTCCTCTACCTGAAAAAATGAATTGACATGAGGGTCGGAAGAGGGTTAAAAAAATGGCATCCGAGACTAATGTAACCATTTAACGTTTCCTCGTGAAGCGGTCAGCACCCGTTCGTCGATGTTCTTTCTCGAGGACGCGATACATCCGCGCGTCGGAAAGAAAAACAGAGTAAGGGCGCAGGGGCGAAGAGGTGAGAGGTATCGAAAAAAGATAGGTAGAGAGGGAAAGGGAGAGGGAAAAAGCGGGTAAAAGTCGGGGAACGCGTCGGTCGGGTACGTCGCATCGCATTGGTATTTTGCCAAAGCGGCGGGACGATTGGTTGCCGTGCGGCAAAGTGGATCAGCCGGTCGCATAAAACTCGTCCCGCACCGGAGAAAAATTCTAAAACGCGGCGCAGCGCTTCGCTTGACCGGGAAACATTGCCGCGTGGACACTTTTCTTTTGCTGTCTCGCCGCATTCCCGTCCTCATAAACAAAGTAATGACACACGGACGCGAGCAACCAATTCCCGGATTTCGACGCGCCCCCGTCCCCTATTCTCTGGACAGTTGGTAGTCGTGCGCGAGCGCGTGTATGCATGTGTGTACGCGAGAGAACCCGGAACCAACCCCCTCGGAACCCGTAAAACGAGAGGAACGCTGAAAACCATCGGCGAAAACGGCCTGAGGCGTCCGTGTAAATCACGGCGACGACGTCGACGACGACGTCGACGCGGAGGGGCACGTCTGCTCTTTCTGTGTCTCACCTACGCCACGCCGCCCCGTCCCCCCGCGCCCACCGGTCTCGTTACTCGTTAAACAAAGCTCACCGCTCGACAGGACACTATCTCCGTCCCTTTCATTAACTTTCCGATCGCGTTTTCCCCATTTCACAGCTACCACGGGCCCGCGTACTGATGATTCATTGATGCTCTGTCCTAACTTCAACCCCCTGATGCCAGTCCAAGATTTCAAGTTGTATTTAACCCTCTCGTTGCAACCAATTCGGAGACACGTAGTATACGGTAAATAATCGATTAAATTATCGCCGAACCTCCATTTCCTCACCTCAGAACATGGATCACAAAGAACCCCGCACTAATCATATGGAAAATCTATCCCGGTAAAATCAGTTGGATTTTTCATATGTTGTAGCTTATGATCTACTGAACAAAAGATGTAATGGGCACAAAGCTCAATAATGGACAGTTATAGAGATTAATCAGTCAAACATGACAAATCCGAGCTGCCGAATACTTAAATCTCGGGATGAGTAATACATAATAAGATCATTTTTTTATTAATACACACACACACAGCAGAGAGGGTTTGGAGTCAAACAATACTACGGGAGTAACGAACAATGGGGTCC
Organism: Lasioglossum morio; assembly: GCA_916610235.2. Lineage (NCBI taxonomy): Eukaryota > Metazoa > Arthropoda > Insecta > Hymenoptera > Halictidae > Lasioglossum > Lasioglossum morio. The sequence continues at coordinate 11,162,231 of OU744330.1, read as the reverse complement.
TTATCTCTGCTGTGACACGCAAAGATTTTTGTGAAAGATTTCTGTTCACAGACCTTTTCAAGGGCATTCAAAATTCGAAAATAATGACACCACCTAACAGATTTTGTGAAACCCTATTATTTTTGTTTCAAACATTTTCTAAAAACTAAATACTTCCCGAGATTTGAGTATTCGTCAGCTCGAATTTCTCATGTTTCACTGATTATAACTGCCAACAACCGTAGTCCCGTTGAAAGCACCGGTTCTCGTTAGATCACCGATGTTAAACAATGTGGAACGTGAACGGCACTAGGATGGGTGACCGTCTGGTAAAAAACCGGAAAGTGACCCACCCGAGGTGTTTTTCACGTGTTGTTGGAAGAAGGGTGGTTCGGAACCCACCATAAAACAGTAGGTCCCGCTGAAAAAGCGATGGTATCAGTGGAAAGAGGGGGAAATGAATTTGAAACCCTGAGGGGACCAAATATCATGTTACACTGATTATAACTCGATAACTGTCCATTATTGAGCATTGTGTCCATTAAATCTTTTGTTCAGTAGATCATAAGCTACAACATATGAAAAATCCAACTGATTTAACAAGGATAGATTTTCCATATGATTAGTGCGGGGTTCTTTACTTACTATCACATAATAAAATAATCGATTAACCCTCATCCACACGACGTGGTACCCGGGTACCTATTTCAAATTCATGCCGAATCGTGCAACAAATTACCCGTGTGGACGAGGGTTAAATAATGTATACGGTAAATATTCAACCGTGGTCTATCCAGTAAACGACAAAGTTTTACAGAAAGCAGCGAAGGAAGGGGGGGGGGTGATGTTGCCCCCTGACTCCAGTTCAATATTTCAAGCTGTATTTAATCCTCTCGATACAACCAATTTGGATACAGGTGGTGTACGGTAAATATTCAACCATGGTCTATCCAGTAAGTAGAATGCTATAATTTGTTGTGTCCACTGGATTTACACGTAGGGAAAGTAAAAGTCTATAATCCATGACTGAGTACTTTTTAATGGATCCTCCATCAGCAACAGGAATTTCAATTGTGAATCCCCAGTAACGTCATCAAATAATTTCTATTCGAGGTTAGAATGCGAATGTGAAGATCTTGAAACCCGGTACAATGATTGAAAATCCTACAGTACGAGGTGACGAACTAAAAGAAAAATATTTAACGGAGAACGGTATATGTAATTTGTTGTGTCCACTGGATTTCTATGTAGGGTAATAAATTTATATTGTAGCACATATTTTAAAAGAATATATCTGTATTCTTATATATAAAGAATAATAATAATAATAATAAAAATAATAATAAAAAGAATAGTAAAGAATATATCTGTGAAGCATAACGGTACCTCCACACGGTTAATATCGCCAACGCAGTCACGATAAAAATCTCTCGAACCGGTTATTTTTTCAGAAGAAAACAGAATACGATTTTAAAAAGAAGGAGAAACATTTGCATTGAGGAAACAAGCGGAGAGCGGAGACTGTATATGAAGCACCATTAATAAAGTTCTATTTAAGGTATGTAATAATAATGACAGTGGCTGCTCGCAAATATTTCCATTGGGGAGCGGAGATTGTCAAATACTCCTGGAAGACGGCGGGCGTCAATATGCACAAGAGTCTGCAGTTTATTTTACAATCGAAACTGAACCGTTTACTTACTCCGTTAGCTATAACTGACTATGAATTATTCGGGATAATCTTCGCATATTCATTGTCCTTACGATTGTTCAACTTAACAATGGTGCAGGGGTGTTCCGAATCAAGTCAACAAACACATTGTCCCGCGTTGCACTTCAGAATATGGTCGGTAAGGCAGGGATTCCGGTCAATGTGTAGCTCAGAATTTTGAGAGTTTCGCGTTGGGAATATAATCGTTACATACTAACAAGACTTTCACAAGAGATCATTATTATTCATTGGATTAACAGTAAACCTACCGAATCTTAAATATAACTGGTACATATTCCCTCATAAAAATGACAAGATTGATTTTATTTAGACATTACGCGGCTCCTATCTTAATACGTGCTCTATTAAAGATATCTATACAACCATTCCTTATGAAATCATTTTTATCATTTCAATAATTGTAAAATAAAAAATCTGGAACCGGTGGTTGTAGGTGTAGTGTTAAATATGAGAAATACGAACCTATTGTTAAAGACTAAACAATGATGTAATAATTGAAAGCTTGTTGACACTACGGGCAACAAAAGAAGTGGAGAATGAAGAAGAAGATGATGACAGCAGCGCATGCAATATTACTTGCAATAAAGAATTTAATTTACAAAGATTATCTTTAAAAAATTGGAATTATATTGTACAATCAACACATATGTTATTTTTCTGAATACGCCATTGCAATTGGTTTCAAATTACTTTCATCACTTCAACCTTATTACAGATGTAGTCCAATAATGCGGAATAACTGGTAAATCGGCACTGTTGAAGTCTCAAGCATGTCGGATTATCGAAATTCTACAGTAAATATTTTGCAGCTCGGATCTCGGTAATTAAGGAGGCACGAGATCATTATGCGCTCGTTTAATTGCATATTGGAATCATCGATCCGCCCTCCACTCGAACTAACAACAGTCTGGCAGTATTTTTTTGACGCGCGTTTTGTTTTCTTTTCAGACCCCAGTCATTCGTGTATTTGGCAGAATTTTGCAGAAGCTGATAGCCGAATAAACTGAATTTCTACAAATATTGGAAGCAATCGTGTAGTTTGAACGTAAACTGATAGACATTTCTAAGAAGTCTTCATTTTCAACTGTGAACAATTTCATGTTGAATATCTATGTAAAGATTATGCCCGCGGATGGCCATCGCAGACCACGGTTGACAGTTCAAGGACCGAGAATTTTGGGCCCCTAGCGCAACGGGTTTCGACCACCGTAAGAGGTCATCCTCCACACCCTAGGGTAACCCCATGGAACAGACTAACCAGGTCTACAAGATCATTAGAGCTAAGAACATGAGTGGCGTGTGCCTACAATAAACACACAAACGGAAGAATTACAAATAGTGGGACCCCGTCTGCTGTGTTGGCAGTAAGATAGAGGGGGGCAGGCACATATGGAAATATTCCATGTGCCATCTAATACTGTGGTGTCCTAAGTAATTCAGAACCCACCTTAACCCTTTGCACTCGGAGCTATTTTAACTCGAAAATTAAACGTTTCTTCTGATCTACAATATTTCCATTCTCTATGATTTTTTAAATTTGAGAAATATGAAATTAATATAATACCTCATACAATACTTAAATGTGTAGTAATTGGTTAGATACCGACATATCTGATAGTGTAAACAATTATTTAAATAATAGTACAGCAATTTTTAGTGGCGCCGCAGAGGCGCCACTCGACCGCTAAGGGTTAATTGACGATGAACGTTTCGGGCGCAGGGAAGAGGAATATTATAAAAAAACGCGGACTCTTTACAAGCGCTGTCCTTTTCTATTGGTTTCTCCTTCTGTTTGGAGATAAAAAATTAGCTTCCCTATACGATAGATGCAACCAAATCCCCCCGAGGCTGTCGCTCCTAGAGAAAATTTACTGTATCGTGTTATATACTTCAGGCCTGTTCAACTTTTTCTTCGTCGCGGCGCAATGAAAAAGGCTCTTATGTTTCATGAGACATGTACCAACTAATGTGCACAATGTGGATTTAAAATAGTCTTTCAACTCGCAGACCTTTTCAGGAAGTATAAAGTTAATGTTGGTTGGAGATCATTCGCAGTTTTATTCATCAATCCTTCGAACATGTTCTTTTTAACAAATTCATACTACTTTACCGCAGAATCACGTGAAACGTTTATTGGATCCAATCTACAACCGATTAAGTTTCAATGAATTCGCAAATGATAGCGACGTTTCCATTCTCTATGATTTTTTAAATTTGAGAAATATGAAATTAATATAATACCTCATACATTACTTAAATGTGTAGTAATTGGTTAGATACCGACATATCTGATAGTGTAAACAATTATTTAAATAATAGTACAGTAATTTTTAGTGGCGCCTCAGAGTGCCACTCGAGTGCTACGGGTTAATAAACTGTAGGTCCCGTCGCGAAATAGCTTTAGCAAAGAGTTCAAAGCGACGTTAAATAAATATTAAAAAAAGGTAGAGGAAAGATAGATCCTAAACGTGTGGTTTTTCAGTGGGAATTGGGGACACCGATGATCTGTGTCCCCCGAGTCCCATACTACCCCTTCTGGGTGTACGTAAACAGATTTTTTCCACACAACTTTAATCTAGAAAAAGAAGGTCTACAAGATGATAAGAGCCAAGAACAGGCGGTTGAGATAGGCCGCAGAATAATCCCCCCTGAATGCGGCCAGCGGGGGGCCATAATCTACGGCACTGCGAGGTGTGAGGAAGGGACCAAAAGGCCCCTGGGCAGTGGGATTTTAGTGGGTATGCCTTCGTTCTAGTCTTATTTCGGCAAGGTGAGTTCATCATTATCCTCCCGACCATCATCAGGAGGGGAGGGGGTGCGTAACATGTATTTCCCCACCGCCCTTAAACGTTGTAAAGGTCCACAAGATTACAATCCCCCAGAAAACCGTTGGCGGCCATCGAGCCAGGGACCAGACCATCCTAGTTGCCGTCTTCGCATAGATCAGGGTGTTCCAACTTCGGGGGGGAGCTTCACTCCCCTCCAGGGCGGTTTGTTAGCTAAGGGGGTGGCCAGTTGAGTTCTCGGAGATCCTGCCCCCCCCCCTACAATAGCTTAGGTGGGAGTGCGGTTTTAGTGGGTAGAGGCTGGCTGGAGAGTCCTCTGGACAGTCCCACATAACCCTGGCCGCCCAAGGGGGCCAGGGTATGCGTAACGCATTTCCGCACTATAAAAAAAAAGGGTGTTCCAACTTATTCCGCTTCGAGAGCCGCAAGATTGGCACCATTCGTCAAACCTCGTCCCTCTATTATTATAGTTTTTCGAGTGGTTGCATATATTAATTTTGTAAACATACCTTTAAGTTTGTTTGAGGTATTTACAGAACATCTGACATCTCCTCAACTGTTAAACTTCGGGATTTCTGTACAAGGTGTCTAATTTTATCTTTGTCTGAGGAAGACGTCCGGAACGCGTTCCTCGTCTTCTAAATAAAAATTCCCACCTTGAAAACGTCGAAACCACTTTCTACAGGTACGAGATGAAAGCGATCTTTCTCCGTAAACAACACATATGTTGTTCACATATGTTCCATAGATTGATCTTTTATCTAGCGGTTTTAAGTACTAGAAAACCCCATCTTTGCATTATTGAAAAATGAGAAGGCCCATCCCGCAGCCTTGCAGTCCTTGAAAAGCGAGTCTACCTCCTAAACCCTCATCCGTCCCTCGTGTCATTTGACACAGTTTTCCCGAAATAAGTTATACTGTTCTGCTAGTTTTAGGTAAATTTTCCCGAAACTTTATGTGACTTTTGTTTTTTTAATACGAAACACATAACCGAGAAACCTGAGTGAAATGTAAATGTTAACTCATCAATTTGACTAAAAAAACATTGAAATTTTTTTTATTTTGTGTCACTGTGTCAATTTGACACCGAGGGACAGATTCAGTTAGCGAAATGAGGAACGGATGGGGGTTAGGATAGCGTTCAAAAAATTCAGTTTATTTGGCTACCACCTTCTACAAAATCCTGCCAAATATGCGAATTACTGTGGGCTGGTAAAATACCGAAACACGTGTCGAAAAAATATTTTCCAACTCTTGTCAGATCGAGTGGAGGGCGGATCAGTAATTCCAATATGCAATTAAACAAGGCCATAATGATTTGATGTCTCCTTAATTACCGATATCCGAGCTGCAAAATATTTACTGTAGAATTTCGATAATCCGACATGCTTGAGACTTCGACAGTGCCGATCTACCAATTATTCCGTATTATTAGACTATATCTGTAATGAGGCTGAAGTGGTGAAAATAATTTGAAACCGATTACAATGGTATATGTGATTAATTGAGAAAAATAGCGTGCGTATTGGTGTGGTGACAAGTTTACCGTGGTGTTAGTAACATTGTTGGAATCTCTGCAAAAGTAAATCGAGTGTTGAAGGATACTAAACAGTGTCCTTGGTTATTTTTATGGTTTCTCAGGTCAGATAGTGGAAGGCCTGCAGTCTCTCACTTTGAAGAGGGCCTGAGCAATAAACTAGGGTCCCCGCGTATCTGTTTTTCCAAATAAACCCAACCGGGGGTTTTCTTTTCTCGCCCCCAAACTTTCTCTTCGGGACCTCACTTGAGTTTCGGCATGCATACCATACATACGTCTTCTGACTTGTTTCCTCGTTATAATAAAGAATAGTATTTTCGATTCTTGTGCGTGATTTTTCTCTATTATAAATACCCATTTCCAATAAACATTCTATTGTTTATTGCGGTCAGCGAATTTAAACAATTTTTCGATGCGTCGGAAGCTTTATCTTCCTCGTCACGCCCCTTTTCTTTTGGTATCCGTGGTATCAACACGTTTTCAATTACTACATCAGCGGTTAACTCTTCAACGACATACTCATTTTTGTCATATTCAATACACTCAATAGTTACCTCTTCTGAAAGTTTTATTAGTATGTAACGATTATATTCCCGGCGCGAAACTCTCAAAGCTCCGTGCTACTCGTTCGAGGCATCGAATCCCTGCCGTACCTGCTGAGTCGGCTTTGCCACCTCCCGACAATTGTTAGAAATGATTTATTCGATGCAACAATTTTGTGTATAGAGTATACAGTGACTATATTTGTCACCTTTTTTTCACTTTTTATTATTACCATTTCGGTGGCGCGCCCCATATACCGATAGTACAGTTCTGAATTACCGAGTCTGTAGAAAATGTTCTGGTACGATAGCGGACTCTATCGAAATGGAACGGTCAGCTAGTGAACTACATAACGTTGCAACATACAAGGTGTGCGTCGGAGGACGCTAGATTTCACAACATTCCTGTTGATAAGAATCGTCTGACGCGTCTGATCGTGATCAACCGATTCTACTTGCAGCTTTAAAGTCTATCTTCTCGAAAACGAGGCGTCTAACGAGAAAATGTTATTCCTTTCTTCCAACTTACTTTCACATGTTGAATCATCCCCTGCACGGTTGTACCACCCCTCAAGCCACACCCTGTATATTTATTAATTGTTTATGATAATATAAATATACTAAATGTTATTTAATTTTTAATTTGTAGATTTTCTAACACATCCATATACATATGTGTAATTATACATGTAAATCTAAAAAATCAACCAAGTAACACGTGACGCAGTGGAATAGGCCTACAGGGGATACCACTGATAAAGAAATAAACGCATCAATAATAGTACGTCATGGGTGATGTGGAAATCTATTCACATGAGCGTCGCCCCAAAGTGCCACGCCCGGTTCACACGGTACGCACCTGAGGTAGATCAAGATCTATGACCATCATGGGGAGCGAAACGACCGGCCGTGTTGAGGAGGCACAACCTCCAAAAGAGGTTTTCAGTTGTGTATTATGTTGTATTTTATGTAGTAGTAAATAAAAAATAAAAATTTGTACGCAATTTTTCACACCCTACATGTACTTACACATTTAAAATTTTTGTGTATGTGGTAATAAATAAAGTTGTAATTTTATTGATGAGAAATAAAGAGTATTAATCACCTCTAATAATGTGTTCTTATTTCTGCACCCTCAAGTACCTCAAAAATTGAATTTCACTAATGGCTTGTCGAAAATTTCCAACCGTCTGACTTGCCGTTGAGTTGTACTACTGAATTTCCGAAAAATTTTCGGCTGTCTGACTTATCGTTGACTTGTACTACTTTCCAGTTTTCGAAAATTTCGGAAAATTTCCGCAAATTGAAAAGTAGTACAAGTCAACCATAAATCAGACGGCCGAAAATGTTTGAGCGTCTGACTTGTCGTTGCGTTGTACTACTGAATTTCCGAAAATTTTCGCCCGTCTGACTTGTCGTTGACTTGTACTACTGAAACCCAAACATTAGCGAAAAGTTCCAAAAATTTCGTTTCAGTAGTACAGTTTCTGGTAGGAATGCGGTGACGTAGGTACGAATGTCCATGCTAACACGAATGTAGATGACTGCTCTCGAGATACAAGTGTAACTTACTGCGTACTGAAGTGCTAGGTACAGAAAGGAACACAATTAGCACCCGGTGTTACATAGACATTGGGGAAAGTGACAGAACGATAGTAGCTCAAGGCTCGCAGCAATATTATTCGCGATGATGCAAAGATTAAATGAACAAGATTGAATAACATATTTTGTTCTGAGGGAACGTGACATTGCAAAATGTTATGGAAAGCAATAGCCATTGAAATAATAGTAGATATTAAAATTAATTAAGTGTAAATACACTCTAGTAAGGAATATTAACGAAAAATTCAAAGCGTGCAGCTATTAGCTCGATATTATCCTTTATTCATAAGATACTAGAAGTTTTTACGAATAGAGGATAATACCGATTGCCCAGGTCTCACCGCGAGGAGGTTGCTGCACAAGAGACCCGGAAAGAGAGTCAGAACGAATGCAATATTCCTTCTGGCTCCTTTTCTTACAACGCAGAACATATACTAAGTTACGCAAGTACGTCGAGTAACCATCGAAAAATTAATAAGATAGGCAAAAGTGCGAAGTTGACAAACAGAAGAAGGAGGACAAACACAAGTCCAACATCAAAAATATAAAAATGTTTGGAACACTGAACTGTGAAAGTTTCTTGTCCGATAGAAATTGCAATAAGAAAATTGGATATGAACGTTAAAAATGATTGTTGAGTGAAAACACTTGAAAGTCGACCAAGTGTGAACAAGGCAACAAGCATACAAAAATATTTGAATTAAAATTCACCAGGAAACCCCTGGTCAGTTCTGGTCCACTACTGGTCCACCCCTGATCCCCTGGGACATCCTAGCACACACGGTACCGTAACCCGTCCGCCCCTGCCGACTCCGTCGGTTCGACTGACTGACTGAGCGCTCTCGCTTATCTGTCTCTCCCCACTCCTCTACCATCGACCGATTCGATTGCCGAGTTAGTAATTATTGATAAATTTGTTATTTCTCGCTGTTCAATGTTTATAACAATACCTTTTGCCAACGATGCCCACAACTACTCCCTTGACCATCTGACCACCTAATTTTTTTGTAAAAATATGCAATAGAACTCGAGATATAGAATAAACTTTATAACATGAATATTCGCGCGCGTTAATTTATTGGATACAATTCACAGAGAAATTTATTATTTCTGACTGTTCAATATTTATAACAATTCCTTTCGCCAACGATGCCCACAACCACTCCTTTGACCATTTGACCATTAATTTATTCAACATAAACACTACGATAAATTTATTGATTCTATCTGTTCAATGTTTATAATAATCCTTTTGCCATTCTAATTGTTTACATAGTAAACTCTCTCTTACTCTGTTCTTCAATATATTTCCTTTTCCACAGATCGATTCTTCGAACATTTATGTATGAAAAAGTGTAAGGTAATGATTCTCGTTTATGAAATACTTTGAAAGTACAAATTGAGGTACCTCATATAAAATTGAAAGTCCGAATCGTTGGTTTTCTTAAAATTATGCTTCAATACTTTCTTAATATTTCTAGGAATATTTGTCCTTGGGTTTTGCTTTTAATATTGTAAACCTTAAATAACCAACATTAGAACATCGTCTGAAATATCTGCTTCACTTGGAATACGTTCGATGCAGAATGTAACAATTCATGATAATCGATTTCATCGAGGAGATACTAACCGTCTCTCGTTGGTGTCAAGATGATTGCGTGACAATTTCCCTTCTGATCAACGAACATCTCCTCAGTGGCCTTCTGTACCGACGAGATCACGTCGATGGCCTTCCATTTTTATTCCAGCCAGAATACATTCTAGAGGGCGTAAGAAAACACCGAATTATTCGAGTGACACGATCTCCCATAAGGCAGGCAGTCTTTAACAGTATCCCGTCGGTGGTCAGGTCTATTCCTATATCCAGTGTTGGGCAATAAATAAATTTATTTAAATAAATAATTATTTAAATAATTATTTAAATAACAAGTTATTTGTTATTTGGATATTCAAATAAAACGCAGAAATAATTATTTATTATTTGAGCAAGTCTAAATGAATTTATTTAAAATAATAAGGTTAATTGTTATTTACAAATACAATTTTCAATTATTATTTGTATTAACAAATAATAAATTAAATTGTATTTTCATTCATTAATCCGCCCTCCGGACGAGCCCGAACACTGGCGGTATACCTGAAAAGGTTGGTATAGCACAGAAAAACTATTTAATTGATTTCCACCTCAATCCAAATAATAAATAAACTTTTATTTGCAAATAAGAAATAATAAATAGATTATTTATGGAATTATTTAAATAACTTTAATTTAAATAACAAGTTTAGTTATTATTTGCAAATAAAATCACACGTTTATTTATTATTTAATTATTTATTATTTAAAATAAAATTTGTCCAACACTGCCTATATCTCGTCTGTGCTACGACTTCGAAGCTTATGGGGTAGACAAATTTTCTCCATTTTCTGCAATACCAGCGGAAGGTAGGAAGCGTACTTCCCCTGTCGGAGCAGTAATGTCGTCGAACTGCCGGGCGCAGGAGCGAATGGTACGATCGTCCTACGGGTTGGCAATTGGCAGGAGTTCAGTCGGTGCCAGTCCCGAAACGCGTTCACGTCTGGACATCTTGCGGGGCTCGATCTGAAAAAAATGGCAACGATAATGTGCACCTGATAGGGCAGTCCATTCGTCAGCGAATCGACTCGGTGTCTCGAAAAACGGCACAGGAAGGCACGGGACGTCACGCGGTTAGAACGGCCAATTTTCAAACGGCAATTGTCGTCGTCAATCACTCTCGCTCGGGACCCTCGAAAATCCGTGGCGATCGGGCGGTTGTGATTGTCGGCTCCTCGTTTAAATAATATATTAACGAGCCCGCTAGCTTTTCGGCCGCGCGGTGTCACAGTGGTGCGTTCGATGTTAGGCGATTTCGGTGGCACACCCGTGACCAATGCTGTCTCGGGATAAAGGTAAGCGAACACACACCTGCCAGCTGATTCCAATTTCAAAGGGTTTTGCCGAAAACGATGGTGTGCGGCTCGCCACGCACCGCGTATCGCTTCGTGCTCGATGTTTTCCGCCGACAAATATTAGTTACGTGGAACGCCAGCCCGGCTTTCGGTGTTCAAAGAAACCGCTTTACGCGATAGCGGAAATAAATCGATAAAGGTAGACAGAAGTCGACGGTTAACGTGTTTGGTTTATTAATACCAGCGGAAGTATGTCTTGTTTAATATGTAGTAGGTGAGCAACGGGAGTAAAGAACTTTTTCGTAGAATTCGACCGAACAGTTAACGGCAAGTCGCGTGCAAGAGTATGTGGTCTTAGCGATTTCGAAAGGAACCGGTGATTAAAAATTATGGAAGCTGACGTGTGTATAGGAAATGGAGAAAGTTTGAATTAAAAGTTCGTCAATGGGGAAAGACAGTTTGAAAATTCATCGAGCACGCGTACTCTCGTTACAACTAGTCGGCTTGTCTGACTATTACCGAGCATTTCTACTTACACTGTACGCCGATCTGTTTTCCATCGATCTTTCTATCTTCTACCTTAATAAATTGCATCGAACCAAGCTGGAACACGAATTATGCAACAATATATTCATGAACAACGACGAACTAGAAGTCACAGACAAATACTTCGCGTAAGGATTACCGTTACCATTACCCGGCAGTAATCGCACGTAGAAGCAGAGTGCACCGGTGCTCGATGAATTAGCGTAATCGGTTTTCTCTGAAAGAAAGAAGTCACGTTACAGGTCATACTTGTTTGCAGATTTTCCCCGAAATATGTTTCGTCCTCAATATTAGTTGATTTGATTTAATTAGAACCTGGAAATGAGAACGAGATGAGAAATTAGAACACTCTAATTAATTGTTAAAACAGCAACCCGTGCAATTGCTGCTATCATTAGCAGAATGTTATTTTTGAAATGACAATTGTCCGCGTATATATCGAACGTTTCCAGCATTTGTCCATCAAACCGGTCGAAGTATAACATGCCAGCAGAGCAATTAAATTCCTCACGGACATTGACTCAGCTATTGCACGTTACCTCGCAGCTAGACGAGACACGGCAAACCGAAATTAATTCATCGATCACTGAACAGATCCTACCGAGCAGAAAGTAAAACTCTAACGAGCTCGTATCAATTAATCGACGTAATACCGCCAATGTCTTTACCGTGGATCGATGAATTTTTGTGGTAACGAGCCGGATACAATCTACATATTTTCGATCACGTTAGAAGTAAAATAGTCTGATGTGGGACTGAAACTTTGGAGATATAAGATACACGTTTCGAATTTCTGTTCTTTCGAACGCAGTTGCACTGCCTATAATTAATTATGTGTAATTAGACAGCGGATTTTATGCATTTATAAGAAAAATAAGTAGGTGTAATTTAAAACAGTAAATACATTAGCAGAATTTATTGATATTAATTATCAACCATATTTACACTAGGTTTACGAGGCCCTAGAAATACCTATTTCACATTATTTTATGAACATATCAAGCATATGTCTATCCAAATGTTTCGATAAATAGATTTGGTATATAATTTCTCAAGGAAGCATCTTTATAATCTTAATAATCGCAAATTAAGAATATTAAAACCCGTCATTTTGACGTAAACGTAACGTTAAAACAGAAAATAAATTTATTTCACTTCCGTTTGTTGAAATTCAGGTGGAAAATTTTTATTTTGCATAAAGATCCGCTGTCTACTCCTAATTTTTAGTTTATTATAAACTGTGAATGACGTTGATTCCAACCATTTTTCTGGAACCATTTTAAGTTTTGTCACTAAAAAGAGGGATTTCAACTTATTTATGTAACTTGAACGTAACTATTAATTTTTGATAGAGTTTTAATGCTTTTATTAGAAAGAGAATATTCAAATATCAATTTCTATTTTAATATCTAATAAATTAAATTTCTTTTTCGATTTAATATTTAGTCTGTTCGAAATTTTCATCACGAGTCTGACTGGTTACGAGCATTGGTTACAATGTTTGCCAATTTCCTTGTTAAGCGCTACCTTTTTCGAAATTTATTATAAAATGACGAGATCACTTGTTCATAAAATTGCTTCGCCGATGGTACACGTATTCCCGCTAGAAGGATACATGATTTTTCTTTCGTAACATCTCCGCTATAGCAAGGATATGACTGTCTCGAGCACGTCACAATTTATGATAAACTGGTGTACCTTGAAAGGAAAATGAAGAATGAAATATTCAGTACATCTAAATTGTCTATGGGAAAGGTAGAGTCAACATGTTTCCCATGAAGCTTCGGTTTCGGGGAAAACGAATTTGAAAGTTCGTCGAGAAAAGCTAATGTGTCTGTCCATTATACACTGTTTCTACTTATAATAAATATGCATGGTTCGAAGATATTATATTCTCTTCGCGACTACGAAACGTTGTGGATGAACGGTGGCGTTCGGTCTTATAAAACTGAGCAGTACTGAGAATAGAAAGTAATACATTATGCAATATTGTTGTTCTTTTTTCTCGAACTTTGGTTTGTAGAGGAAATCCATAAGAACCATGATAATATTCTTTACTTTGTGTTTCTTAGAGTTGCAACGCCTCTTAAATATTCATAAATGCTTTCTTACTTTCCTCTTATCCATTGTGAAAGATGTAAACGAAAAATATATTACTATCACGTTGACTGCCACATCGATCATTGGTAATACTATTATTCGACTAGAAATTAAGTTTTATATGGTGATATATATATTCCGATGAAATACATTTCATCAGAATTTTTAAATTTCAACTTTTATAACGACATATTCACACAAAATAAATTTTGTTAGAATATTCTTAGGATGCAAAAGGATTCCAACTTCGACATCATTAATTAACCCTTTGCATTCGATTGTCCCCTCTGAGGCACCACTAAAAATTGCTGTACCATTATACAAAATATCGTTTGCATTATCATATATATAACGGTATCTAATCAATTACTAAACATTTAGGTATTGTATGAGGTATTATACCAATTTCATGTCCCTAAAATTTCAAAAAGCATAGGGATAGTAAATATTCTAGATCCCAAGAAATGTTTAATTTTCCAGTTAACATAGCTCCGAGTGCAAAGGGTTAAGTTACTTTCATTCTGCGAGATTTTTGGAAAATTTCCTATCTGTCTGTGACATATAAAATTATTCGATGGGAATTTTGATAAGATCGTGAAGCGAGAAAGCAGCTCTTTTCCATATTAAAGGAGCTTTTGTTTCAACGACACTTTTATTTACATTTTAGTTCCCAAGATAAAGTAGACGGGCATAATTTGAATTATCCATTTTTAACTAGTTCGGGATGAAAGTATCTAGAAGTTCCACCATGGTGTAACGAACTTGCATTCGAAATTCGCTAGGAGCGTATAACGAGGTTATAGTTCGCACAGGGAAAGTGTATTATAATAAATAATTTATCCGACGAGAGAGGAAATTGTTTTAATTAATAGAACAATAAATGAATAAATTATGAATAGAAATTGAACACGAACTACGAATTTCATTATCGGAGAGACTGGTGAATGAGAATGGAAATTTAGAGTGTAATGTGCAGTGCAATCAACGTCGCACAATTTCAAACAACATATTTATATAAGTATACAGGGTGTCCCACGTAAAACTTTTTACTATTTTCAAGAACTTGCAATAATCTGACAAAAAAATATCAATTGGCAATACATTGCAATAAGAAAAAGTTCAAAATTTTTCTTTTTTTGTTTTAGTTTTGTCAAGGCCACCTTCATTTCTTTAAATGGCACTTTGTATTTTTGAACAGTATTATAGCCTGTATCCAGACGAATTCGACGACCTAGTATATCATGACCTACGGATAATCTTGAAGTGCCTTTTAAAAAAATGTAAGTGACCTTGACAATAGTAAAAAGAAAATTTTTCGTACTTCTTTTGTTGCAATATATAGCCAATCGAAAACTGATCAACTTTTGTTTAAAATATTTCTTTGTCAGATTATCGCAAGTATGTGCTTGAAAAATCGTGAAAAGTCTTACGTGGGACACCCTGTATACATATATTAATTTTGATCATTGGTCGTATCTTCATCGTTAATCAACAAATTGTGAATTTCAAATATGTGATTAATTATAACGATAGCAGCTTGTTTTGATAAAGTCGAATATTTTTTCCCAGGGATGCACACTTGCATCAAATGTAATCTCCTCGAAAAGGATGTCTTCTGAAATTCGAAAAAATTCTGTGTATACAGTTCTCGTTCGTCTCCATCGAAACTAACATAGGGTTTCGAGAACGAGTTAACTGCCGGAGACCGATCTGGCGAATAACTTCAGTAAAATCGGGACAGATATTTGCTAATCCAACGAATAGAGGAAAAGGGGGATCGGCTTTCCAGTTTTATGGTCTCGAAACTCATCATTCACCGATGTTTCCTCATGCTTTTCCTCCTTTTTCTCCGAATAACTTATAATCCATCATTGTGTCCGCGTTACACAAAGTGTTCCAGGGATCTGAATTTCGAAGTACTGTCTCTCGCTGAATCGGTTCCAGATAAGAGGCACAGATCAGAATTGAATGGACGTGCACGACCCATTTAACTCGTGTCGTTATTATTGACTCGTTTCAGTCATATTGAAACTTGCCTGTAAAATAAATACGTCTTCCTTATTATACTCTATAGAGTTTTAATTTTAACATAGAAACGGTCAGCTCTTTATATACGGTTTTTTCCTGTTAACTGTTTAGTTCCCAACAGTTATAAGACAATGGGAAAACGATGAAATGTTTCTATGATCCACTTGAAATATCGATTGACACTTTCCCAAGGATATGAGTGTTCTGAAGGCATAGGCGTCGCAAAATTCCAATCCGGCGACAATTGCGTCTCGAAAGATATCGTCCATTTTGCAGAAAATCTGCACGGTGTTAACAGTAAGATACTTTACTAATCTTGATTTATCTTTGGTTTTTTATTCGAGTTTTTAGTAATATTTATATATATATATAAATATATATGAATATATTATTTACTATTTATACACAGAATAGACAAGAAAAACGTTATACACGTTCTCACAACAGTCAAGAACTAAATCAAGTATAATATACAATTTAATATTGATAGTAACATGAATTTATCGAATTATTTAATATTTATATAAGAAATAAAAAATACAAACATTGTGCACATTCTCAAACAATAAACTCAGATATCAAACGTAATGTGCGATTTAATGTTGATGGTACTTTCGATTAATTTATTGAGGCAATGTGTTAATTTATTAGAGTACATGATGTTAAATTTAGTACTTTCAAATTTTAGTTATCAATTAAAGAACAAGTTACGTTTTGAACAATATATTTTCTTTCTATATTAATAGTAATATACATAACTATATGTATGTAACTACATTTAACATAGAAGTACTTAGTGCAATTATCTATTAAGAATAATTGTTTCCAAAGTGTTATTAATAGACTGCAGATTTTATACACTTATGGAAAAAATGGATAGATGTAATTTCAAATATTGAAAATGTTACAATATTTTAAGAGTAAAAATATATTTCTTGCAACTTAATAAAGTCATTAAAAAGAGAAATAAATACCTACTTGGTCCCTTTGACTTGCAATTAATGCAAACGATTTTTATTTTGCATAAAGACCCGCAGTCTCGTTATTACTGATTCAATGGTATATAGAATGCATTGCAATTTTATTATTAATTACATTAATATATTCTTTATTGTTAAAATATATTAATATTAAATACATTCTCCATGGAAACAATAAAGTTTGTTTTAAATACAGGTTGCACGGTATTTAGTGGTTTGGTAACTATTCGCGTGAAATTTTCCAAATAAGGCGAACAGTTTCATAGGAAAAGATTGCAGAGAGCCCGGAATATATATATTCATTAAAATATGTAATATCATCTGCATACCATGAATATATATATATATTAGGTAGGATTAATGAAGCTAGAGAAACTTTATGACGAGCGAAGTTAATGCGTCTGACTATTAGCGGATATATTCACTTACACCGAACGCTGACGTGTCTCCTTTTCATCTAATTATTCTCTACCGTAGCAACCACATTTAAATATTGACGAACGTGACAAATGTAATCGAAATATTCGTGCACACTATCATTCGAATGATCTTTATGCATTTTTGGTGTTTGCTAATTCATAAAATACAAAAAGACGTTTAAATGAACTGGACTTAATGAAATGTATATTATATTTACAAAATTTCTCGTTCATTCTAGTTATCGTAAAATTTTTATAAAAACTCTGTGGTTTAAATTAACGTGAGTCGATGGTATTTATATTTCATTTAAAATATTTGCACTGTGCCACAAATATATTGCAGCAAATAAACAAGAAAACGTTTACAAAAGTACATTTATATTTTCTTTGAAAATGTTCACCGTTATTTTAGTTTTTATCAAATAACGTATTTCGATGAAAATTTGTATTGTACTGCAAACACATTCGCAAATAGATAATTAAACGTTAATATTGAATGCATCGGATTTTCAAAACCAATGTTTCATATGAAAAAGCACATCAAAGATAAACTTGGTTTTATAAATTGTCTCAGTTTCTCTCAATAGAGGACTCATTAATTGTTCAGCACGAATAGAAAAAGTAATACAATAAATCAAGAGGTACTTTCAATAACACCATGTCTGTTCCTTTATTACAATATTACTTCCGAAAAGCTTCGACAGAATATTGTTGAAATATGTGGTAGGTGTATTCTTTAATTAAATATTTCGGATTTCAACGAATAATAATATCACGTTTTTACAAATCCGCGTGAATATTCATGCGCATGAAATCTACAGATTCCTCAGCAATGAAATGAACCAGGGAACGGGCAAAAAATTTTTAAAAACCGAAAACGCGAGATCGGTGAGGTGTAGTTGTTTCCTTCTTGACCGGCCGAATGGTTAAATACTGTCCTGTACGTGAAAAGACACCAATTTCCTCGAGAATTCTCGCAGAGGCCGTGAAAACACGCGTAAACGCGGCGGAGGCACGATCGGCTTCGGAATCTCGCTGCCGGCGGGAATTTCACAATTTCCGGGCAAATCCAATAATTTCCTCGTTCGAGACGTGTTCGGTCGCGAGAGCGGGGAACTCGATGAACCTAACGATGATAAAATGGATTTAAATTGCACCCGTGCGCACACCTGCACGACAAATCTAGCGTGACATCGTCCGAGGAAAATTGGTGGGCCTGGGCACCTACTTTCGCCCCCGCAAAAAGAGTTACGCTCCTTGTAATTACTTCTCGCAGCCTGTGACTACAATGACACACCGTTCGGTCCTTCAATTTTCTTCCAAGTCGACGGTATCCAAGTAGCCTGATCCATCAAAGTCTTGTATGCTCCCGTTGGTACACAGCCCGAAATTTTCTAACGCCCCCATACTTCTGATAAATTCTTCTTGTTATTCCAAACCAATAGAAAATCTGTTCTCGTACTGAAAATTTGTTTCTGGTACCATATTTCGATTACTTAAAGAATAAATTATAAAAATGAATGTACCATTTATCTCAAGAAAAACGTAAAAATATCATTTAAGAAAAAAAAGTATTGTATTAGGTTGTTGCATATGAAAGCAACGACATTTAAAAAAAAAAACTAATTTGTATCCAACGAATTATTTTCAAGTTTCGTGATGGTTTACAGTAAAAATAAGATACTATGGTCATTCACGTTTTCATTTACAAGATTGCTATCTTAATTTTGAAGTACTTTTTTACTTAGTCTGATGGAAATGGACTGCGCAAGACGTTTTGTGCACAGTAAAGAAAATCTGTCGGAATCTTATGAAAAAGATGTATAATAGGACGGTCTTTCTTGCTCGGACCACTTTCGTTACGGATGCAAAGAACGGATTAGGATTGACGGAGCTCGAAAGATTCTGCATAATATGGCCTGAGTGTTTTAAACGCGCTTATAGACGACCCCAAGCGTTGGGATACACTCGGAGCCAACAATTCCAGACTGTTTTAATTATGCAATGTGTTTGGGAAATATGGGACCGCGCGAAATATGCAAAAGATATCTAGACATAAGCAGCTTAATACTTTTTTGTAGGGAATAGTAAGCTGCATTAATTAGAATAGTACAGAAGATAAATACCTGTTTAAAAAATTGCTAATGACCGTGTAATCTCGTAAGAAAATGATCCTGAAAGGAATTAACCCAGTCTATACATTATTATGACTACTGAAAAAATATGAAGGGAGGAAACGACACTCTCAAAGAACGATGAAATTTGTAATGATGACCGTGTCACATATTTCAATGTTAGATGTCTTAATTTTGTTACGATCTCGTTTTGACCAAAATTACAATGAACAAATTTTAAAAGATACATTATCGCCCATTCCATTTTAATCTTGAAGTCCGATACAAGAAATTATTGCGTTAAAATTAATCTCGAACCGTAATGTATTGTATTGTACAAACCCTAATGTACACAATACTCATCGATAATTAATAGACTGATGGTTAAGCAATTTTTAATTATTGCAGACGAATTTCAAGAAAGTGGGAACAAATAGAATCTTGTTTTCAGTGGTATAGATTCAGCTTATATAGATCTGAAATGAATATAAATCGTATTAAGTTTTGTGGAATTTTATACTCTGGCATTTTTTGAGAACATTTTTAGAAGCCATAAATGCATAAAGATCGGCAGTCCAATAAATGATTAATAAGTAAAGTTCGTAGCAAATCAATTGCGAGTAATTTGTACGCGCAGTTGCTTCCAGTGTTTTCACGTCGGTCTGACCATCGCTTGCTACTTCTACTTGAAACAAGTGTATGGTTTGTCATCTTCGAATACGTCGATTATGATTCTAAAAATTGTGGTTTCTAAAAATGATGGTTTTTAAGAATTCTTTGCAAAGGCAAGTACACTGGGGCCGATGTCAACAAGACTGGGCACGAGTACAAATGGTCAGTAGTTATTACTGTGATTAAAGCGTCTATTATGCAGCCGAATGGTCCGATGACTCGGATTTGTTCGTTCGATTGCAGCGAGTATTTCTCTTTGATACCACATCGATAGTTCTGCTGCGAAAGAAGCTCGATAAACGAGGTTGGAGGTATGGGGGGATGGGACAGGACACGTTCACCGAAGTGTGAAATTTAAAAGTTACCATTACGGACAGCGAGCGAACGCGCACGACAGTGAAACGCGACACTGCAAACTCGTACGTTAGGTTGGTGCCCATTCAAACTCGATACTCCCTTTAGAAATAAAACCCATGAAACCGAGCGGCCCGGCCGATACCATTTTTAAGTTCGGTGAGAGCTTTAAAAGCTGTACACCGGACGAACGAGTTTTTTGAACAGTTCGAATTAAACGCTGGCGTCTCTACAATGTCTTTGTCATCGGCAGCCGTTCTCCGACATTATCGGAATCAATTTTTCCACGATGCATTGACAACGACACGACGCCATTATACAGTTTTATTCGGTCCATTCTGCCGTTTTAATTGCTCGCATTCCAGTCGTTTTAATTAGTGGACTGTGGACTCGTATGTCAAATATACAGGGTGTCCTCAAAAATGTTCTGTTTCCACGAAAGTAATCCTTTTTTCAGATCAGAGGTAAAAATGCATTTACGCATTCCCCCCCGCCCCTCTCCACTTCCATAAAAGACCACTCATGCCACTCATGCTTCGAAAGTAATCCTTTTCTTTTTTTTGTTTAAGGGCGGTGGGGGAATCCTCTTACAGACACCCTCCCCTACGATGTTGTTCGGGGAGGGTAGTGTGAGGCTCGGCTCCCCCCTCGGATGTTATTGGGGGGATTATCATTAGCTGAAACTATTCTATCGCCATACTCACTAAACCCCCACCGCCCAGGTCTTCGAAGACCTTTCTCTCCACCTTATATGTCATGTTACCCCCACCATCGAACCGCTATTCGCATTACTTGATGGTGGGGGTATTACATGATCTCAAACCACGACTGTTCTTTGCCGTAACCTCGAAAGTAATCCTGAGGCATTTGAAGTCACTTTTTCCTTTGCGATAATGTTCCACGCGACTTTGTTAAGGACTCATCAACGAAAAACACGAACCAATCACAGCGCTGCTACTATGGACGGATTCAGCTGTTGCCGCGCTGTGATTGGTCCGTGTTTTTCGTTGATAACTCCTGAACTAAGCCTCGGAGATGATTTTCATAAAGGAAAAAGTGACTTCAAACAACTTCAGTATTCATCACTCCTTTCAAGGAAGTACATTTTTAGGACACCCTATAGAGTCACCCATTTTTAGCTTCAGGATATTTTTAAATGAAAATTTTCACGGTTACGATGATTAAAACTTTTTTGTTGTTAATAATTTTCTAAAAATAATTGTTCGTTTACTGCACGTTTACCTTTTACCTACAGACTACACATTGATCATTTTCTATATAAAATAATTAATGTTTAAGGCAAGGGGTTCAAAAATAATTTCCTTTGTAATTCAGACGTTACTACCTCAGTTCTATCAAAACAATGAAAATACTTTTCCATCGAAGTTCGCCTATTCTTTGTAATAATTAGTCAGATAATTAGTAATAGAACTGAAGTGGGAATCAGGTTTAACAACCAGAATAGTTATACTAATGGCTCCAAGAAGGTTCAAGGCAGTATCGAAACAATGACGTTGATGACGACAGTAATAATGATAATTATAGTGGCACTAATTGTCATTATTATAGTAATATTGATAATGAAATTTCAGGTGGGAGAGGAAGACAGTGATCTCGCCTTAGAGGACAAAGGGAAAGAGTAATATGGGGAAGGACGACAAGAAGCGCATCACGCAACGTGAGGGTGAGTGTTCGACAAAATTGCTGCTCATCCTTGCTATTATGCTTGTTCGATAACGAGAGCTGCTTTTCCGATGATGACGACGAAGAATGAAGACACAATGTATTTTCATCTATGAAAAATAACAAAAATAAGAAATTGTTGAGTGCCACAATACTTCTTAAAAAGAACCATACAATCGTTCTTTTCTTACATCCATTCGTCTTACAATTGTTATTCACTGAATATATTTCATAATAAAAGATTTTATAATAGAAGACTCGTAAAACTGTTTGATTTTACTGAGAAATCTCTATTAGCTTATAATAATAGCAAGTTAAGCTCGTTTAAACATTTGGAAAAAAGATTTTTATCACAATTTTGGCTTAGGGTGCCAATCATTGTACAGTTTACCCTATATTGTATAAAAATCATTACAACCATGTGGTCGTCAATGACCTAGCTGTTAATGTGACCACATTAAAATAAACGTTAAATTAATAAATAAATAAATAATAACCATTAGCAGCTGATACGACGTAAAATAAACAAAATTAAAAAGAAGACTGTAGGATAGGTTATGTCAAAAACAGTAGCATAACGATAGCAGGGAGACAAATACTCGCATGAAATAAAAATTCGACATTTCATGTGCGTCAATCTAATACCGCCTTTCCTGTTAGTGAAAATGTCTTTTTACGACTATAAATACATTCACGGTCTACGACACAAGCCGAACCTCGTCTTGCTAAGTGCTACACGTTACCCGTCAGTCCCGTCAACTGGAAGTAACGTATTGTGGCCGACTGTCGACTTTGAATGAAAGAAAAGCCTAACACGTGAGTATTTCTTCTTCTTACGAACCTCGAAGTTTTTCTGGCAATAGAGAGTGACGACCGTGCACTAGGAAGCCACGCAGCGGATGTACCTGTGGAAGTTCTTGCGTGCAGGGTCCAATTACGTAGAAAGTTAAAGGAAGAGTAAAAACACAGACGCTAGCCAAGTGAATGCTGCGACGCCTTTTTCTCGAGTCCACCATCAATATTTGAAATAGCACAATAGCTTTTACTAAAGTGCAATTTGCTGATTTGATTGATACGCTGAAATATTTTTTTGGGGGTAAACGTCACCTAAGGAAACCAGAAACTTTTAACTTTTATAAATATGATTCTGTAGATATTGACTACAAAATGTCGAAAATCTAAGCTCTAATCTTAACAATCCATTGGTTCGAAAGTTATGCGTGTTTAAAGTTGATGATATCGATCATCTAGAGCGACTATCTTTGAGATGTACACTTTGTTTTGCAACAAGCTGTCATCGAACAGTCATTAAAATATACAAAATCATATACAGATTCTCAAAGAGAAGGTATAGTCGAAGTTGTACCAACATGGCGGCGCTCTTGCCTCTCAATAACGATGAAAATCACTGAACTTTAAACGCACATAACTTTGGAAGTGTATTCCTCATTGTAAGATTAAAACTTAGACTTTCGACATTTACTCGTCAAAATTCACAGGATTATATAAAAAAGAGATTAAAATTTCTGACTTCCTCTGGTGAAGTTTAACCAAAAAAAAAATGTACATTTTACATACTCTTTATATCGGAAAAGTCCTCTAATGTAGACATACTAAATCTCTAGTTTGTATGGTTGTACAATGTCCATATTTTTTCCTCGTTGAAAACCATAGTCGTTAAGTACCATACCAGCAAGAGATTTAGTACGCCGATTTTATAGGACACATCCAATATACAATAATTATACGAGATATTGGAATACATCGAATATCCAATCATTTTTCCCGGCACTGTAGAAAGAGCAGGTATTGCTTTGGAAAAAAAAGTGAGAGAAAGGAGGGTGGAAATTCGAGGTGAACGAGCATCGGTGGCAGAGATAGAAGGAAAGACAATAGCCTTGGGAATCTTCGGTACAGACGGTACCTAGACGCACCTGACGCGAGACGTCCCTCGTCGTCGATCTGTTATTGGGATTTCTGCACGTGCAAGACCTGCGGGAGAAACTGCTCGGTCACGACCTCCACTGTTGCTGAATTATGCGACATTCTCCGCGGAACAGATCCAATCACATTCCGTCAGGCGTTTTAATAACAAGAATAACGCGTGACGTTGAGCCGAACCGGGTAAAACGTACGGTACGAAACGTGATTCTTGGCGCAGGCCGGTGAGGAAGCTGTTTCTCAAGGAAACTGATCTTGGAAATTCACGAGAAATACTTCAAATGACGAGAACATTAACAAAATGAATTTTTGTTGTAGTATTAGCTCATCCTGTTAGTAATGTGGTATTTAAATTCATTTTTCAACGAAGACGTCCATGTGTTTTTCGAGAACGCCATAAAAATGTCATTAAAAATATTTTACGTAAAGTACATTAACTTAATTGTTGTAGAATAGATGAAAAAAACAACATAACTCGCGATGGCTTAATTTAATATAGATAGGGTGGGATAAAATACTATTCTACGTGTATTTTAATCCTCCTATAACGGAGTTGGGTCCATTTTGACCCAATGCATCGCAATTTTTACCAGCAAGTTTGAATTATTAGCAATCTATATCGACTCGACTAAAAGTATGAATAAATAAATATAATAAAATTACAATGTATATGTATTTCACATTGTAAATAATGATGGAAGCAACATTTCACTCTGAGTTCATTCAGACTCAACATTTCCCTTGCACATTTATATATAATATATAATCTTTCGTTTAATAGAATGAGTTCTTTAAATAAGTATTTGATATGAAGAATATTGAACAGATCTTTTTAGACAGTTCTATATCCTACGCAATCTTCTAACTCTTCCGATCTCTGAATGAAATGCTGTAGATGAAATAGAAAGGTAAGGATCATATGTGTAATATTTTGTTGGCAACCATTTTGTGGGGAAACTCTGCGATTGTCCAGCTCGTTATTATTCGCTGAATGCTCATTGTGCGAAAAAGATGGCAGGCCGATGCCGCTTTCGGCAGCAACAATCCGGTTGATTGGAAAGGAAACGTTTGCGGGGCCCTTAACCGTTGAATGTCCTTGTTATCAGTGGGATCCATAGTGCAGAGAAAGAAAATGGCACACGCGAGGCGACGCAAATACCGGGAGTTACGGTGCACGCTGAAGCGTCACGTCGATTTTCCGAAAATTTCCCCTTTTAGCGGTGACCGAACGATCTCTTAACTGTGGACGATGTCCACCATTCCGCAGAACTGATTAAACCTATTATGCATGCCTCGTTCCCACACTCTTCTAATGCGACAGCTTGATGAACCCCGATACAGCTCATGCAAATCCAATTTGGCCATTTTGCTCGTTCCAATGAGTTTCGGTCGTTTCCTAAATATCGTGGCAATCAATGTGCCGGAAAGTCGATCATTCCTCGTGAGGGAAATAAATAAAAAAAAAGTAAAACGAATTTCCTGTAACTGACATTAACTTTGAGAATTATTTATACAGTTTCTTCCACTAAACAAAAACAGCACAGTGTTCCGATTTTTGATGCACTCGAAAAGCAAATGCACTGTATTCGAAAATGGAGTTGTTGTATGCGATGTTTATTTATTGCATATTTTCGTTAGTAATCGATACCGGTTGCTGGACATATTTTAATTTGAATTGTTTTGATAATAGCGATGATTTAAATTCTCTTTCAAAATGCTGAATTATACATATATGTATTTATAATTGTTATTTTTATTTCAATACTAGATTCTATGTTTTATTGAAATTTATAATGTTAATTATATATTGTTAAGATCTTGCAAAAAGAACTGCGTTTTAAAAAATCCTGTAAAATGAACCGTTAAATAAATATAAGCAAATTCGTGGTCTGAATCGGTCGAGCGAGACAGGTAATGCGATGATAGATTGTTTGAAAAACGTGAAAACGGTCGCGAAAAATCAACCAAAATCTGATTCAACGAGCGACGAGACATTTTTACCGTTGATACTAATTGAAATGAATATGAAATTTCCACTAAAATTCGTTCAAAAATTATTCCAACCTACTGACACTTATCGTAATAAATATATATGTTTTCTAATCATTTTATAATTAGTTCTTTAAATTTTGTTTCTTAAAATAAAATTAAAAATCGTTCATTTGTTACTTATTCAGTAGTTTTTCAGATAATTTAAATCACCGATGTCTTTGGCTATTTTCTTTGTGTTTCTTTAATTTGCTTATAAATAGAATTGTAAGTTTAATAAATTTATTCAAAATCGAATTAGACACTCGCATTTCTAAACATTTATTACGCATGTTACATAAGAAAGTGTTTAATTATATTACAGTAAGCTCATTACGGTACTTTAAGAAGATATCCATGCATGCCTTTCCAAAATATCAAATAGAAAAATACGAGTTTCGTTTCTCACTAGTACAAGAATACTTTTCGTGATTGCTAAGCATAATTAACTATACATGAGGCACCTACAACTTAATACATAAAATACATGAAACAGATACTGCAGTTGGTTTCGCCACTTCTCGTTGGAAAATTCTTTCTCGTCTTCCAGAATTTCAATAACCAATTCCAATAACCTTTATGTCAATCACCAATATTTTCTACGATATTCAATAATGTTCAACTTTATAGTTTCCATACATATTTTAATACTTCAAGTGTAAATTAATCTGTGATAGAATAAGAATCTATTTATCGACAGAAATATTAAATAGTTTTAAAAAGAAATTCAAATTGGGTATCTGGGTTATTGATATATTGATTAAAGAAATCAAATTCGCTGTCCTCATTTTCCTGGTCAAAATGTCCTCTCGCGACTACCACTACCATTTGTTAAAAGTTTAAAAGATTATCTTCTGTATGAAACGTCCATTTAGGTCTTCTCGAAAAAAGCTTGCTAATTCGATCTAACAACAAGAGAGCTTCTCACTCGCCGCGTTACAGAGATAAAATATTTTCTTTTAAATAACATCGCTACAGCGAACAACGCCTACCTACATACATATTATATCACATGTGAAAAAGCTGCAAACGTACAACTCGAACGGCTACGTACAAAAAGAAAAACAGAAAAATTATCGTTAACGACTCCGTGATCGTTAAACGTGAAGCGAGCACGCTTAATTGCACGTGCGTCCAGGACGCGAACAGGTGTCGCGCTATTGTTCATTTTCTCTCTCTCTCTCTCTCTCGCTTTCTTTTTTTCATTGTCTCGCGCACTCACACACACTCTCTCTCTCTCCCTTTTACGTTTCCCTTTTATGGCCATATTTTTGCATGCCAACTGACTTGACAACGAAGCTGGCGATCGGCCAATAACGATCGGTTATTCAACTCCGATATTGGCTACCATCGGAACACAATGTTACTTCGAAAATCTCAATGAACAGGTGTGCGAATCAATAAATATTTGCGAAAACGCCGATAAACCAAATCGCATTCGTCGCGCAATAGTCCCTCGCTCTTCGCAGAAAAATTATTTCTTCGAAAGTTTCATCGTTTCGCCGTCAAAATGACGGTGTTATTCTCGGCAGAGTCCGAACGGAAAACTATGAAAAAAAATAATGTAACCATTGAGCGAAACTTTTTTAAATCCAGCAGTTTGCTAAATGAACTCTTCAAGTTTTTTTTATTGTTTTATCCCTGGCAAGATGCTTTTGACGATTTCGTGGCAGCCGTGGTTAGGTTAGTTTACATTTTTGTGCAACAATCTTTTTTTATGTACTTTTTAAATTATCTCTTTGAGATGAACGTTGATATGTTTGATTATGATATGTCTGATTCTGAACGACTATGTTTTATTCTGCAGCTCTAGCCTATATCTGTTTTGTGTCTATATTTTCTGTAATAATTAAATATCGATGGCAGTAGAATAGAATTTTATTCCAATTTAACGGAAATTAATAATACACCTGTTCAATTAATGTTGCTCTAATTTCCCGTCACGAAGTTTAACTCAATAACTTGACCTTCTTCAATTCTTCCTGATATTTTTAATTACATCATTTGCGTCACAAATATATAAAATCCGCAGTCTGCGCACGATATAAATCGCTAATCATTTGAATGGGCTACTTTTTCATTAGCTACTTTAGCATTCCTAAAAAAAGTTGAGAAGCTACAATTGTAATAAAATATCGTTCGAGTGAAATTGCGAAACATTGAAGCGCGAAAATGAAGTGTAGAAATCGATTTGACATATTTTCTGAGGGCTGGCAATTAGTGCGTTACAAATCCACTCCGGTTGAAAGGGCTTTCGCATACGTCGAAACATGGAACGGTTTTCATTCGCGATTCTATTATGCAGCATAAATTATGATTCTTTTACGTCAACACAAAATTCATCAATTCTCGGATTACTATTGACGTTTTATCGGATAGCTCGGCTCAAATTCAACGCCTCGAGCGACGATCATTGCGAAATACTATTCTGATGGGACTGGCATAGGTTCTTTCCAGTAATTTGCATAGCCATTTCTTACTGACTTACTCCTCCGATTCCTCTTCTCCCACTAATTTTACTTTTTTCGATCCTATCGATCACTATTGGCTCATTCCATCGATTCCTATTGGCTCGTCCCATCAATTCCCCTTAATACTTCCCGTAGCTTTCTACATCGTTCGATCCCGCACGAAGTACGAGTCCCGGAACGTCTAGAAACGCTGGTCCTCATCATTTTCTTCGTAGAACTTCATCACCTGCTCCCTGGCAGCTTTGGTGACAGATACCCTGCAAGGATTCGGGTCCCAATTGATCCCTGGACAACCCATGGACTCAAAACACGTGACCAAACGGTTGGCTTTCGACGGACAACATTGCACCACAGCCCAGACGCAAGGTGGAGGACTCTTCGCCGGCGGGCGGCGAGTGGGCGCTGCTGGGAAATTTGGCACGGGCGCCCCCTTGCGATGTGGATTAAAACCCTGCGAATAAACAGCATTCCTCAGAACAGGGTTTTCAGTACTTTCGAGAAGCGACGTCACTGTACAGCTGGGAATACATTTTAAAGAAGAAATATCTCATACTAGCTGACCCGACAGACGTTGTCCTGTCCAAATTTCAATAAATTTGTTTGTGAGCTACTTGTACCATTTAAAAAATTATGATTTTTGCAGTTTGTCCGAATTTTCCGACTTTCCTTTGTAATTGTCTTGAATTTTTATTTCCTGAAAACATTTCCAGGACCATAACGAACAAAACAACAAAAGTATTACGCATATCCCTCGTTCGAATCGTAAGTTACGGTCTCGAGTTGATACAAAAATCCCATAGAAAACAGCACTTTCATTTTTTCTCGGATTTTCCATTTTACCGGGTTACTTTTCCAATTATTCTTTCCCTAAAAACCTTAGTCGGACTGTTACGAACATTTTTGAAACAAAATTAGCCAAATCGATCCAACCGTTCTCAAGTGATGCGCTTACTAACGAACAGCATTTAACTTTCATTTATATAGATACTATATTAAACAATCGTTGTTCTACAATTCGTTCTAAATATAATAATACTGTATTAAATATTATTTCAAAAATAAACGGTAATAATTCAAAACATAAAATAGAATGTCTTTACGTTGGTAATGTAAAACATAAAAAAAAAATTTAACTTTGCTGCTAAATAGTGTTTAAAATATCATTTGATTGGAGAGTGTAGACATCTAAATAATTGAAGTTGAGAGCAGCAGAGGATTCTGAGAAAAAACGTACTCGACGTTAACTAATTCTCTATGTACTGAAAAAAAAAAAATGCTCACAACCCTTAAGTTGGGAAACTGGGTGTTGGATGAGGGTTAAAACCCGGGGGGATGTAACGAGAGGCCCGCATGCCGCTTTTGCTTTGCCGAGGGCAGAGAGTTGTGCTGTTACAGAGACTGATGCGCACGTAACATTGTGTAGGCTGACACTCGCAGCGCACGGTTTAAAGTAATCTTTATTGCGTCGCAACGGGGGCTAGGAAGCAGACGGAATGGGTCTCACCGTGAACTCGATATCGTCGTCGAAACCTGCCCTCGAGTCGATCCTCGACGGGTTGATTATTATCCTCGCAATCACCGGGAGCGCGTTCAGCCTAGCCACTTCCTGCCGCCTCCATTGCTCTTTCTCGTCTCTAGCACGCTCCTGGTTTTCTCTGGCCTCCGTCGCTCTGTGAAGTGTAACAGGGGGAGCACTATCAGGCTCGGCCCGAAAGAGGAAGCTTATTGTACGCGATGCGATCAACGTGTTTGCGTCATTAACATCGCCCGTTTCGTATCGCCGTGCCGCACGATGATCAAAACGTCGTTCGCACGACTTCGTATATGAACCGCTCATTTGCCATATCGATTACAGCGACATTCTAGTTTTTCATTTTCGAAACATCGATCTTTTGCATATTCTTTAAGCAGAAATTGTTCGTCGAACCCAGCATAGTAGAAATTGTAATTTTGTGCAGGTATCACGAGTCGCGTTGGGTCTGTTTCTTTATATTGTTACGCGTCACCGGCAAAATTTGTCTCCGTCAGAAGACAGATTTGATTACATAAATCGTTATCGCAAACGACGTAAGCCCGCACGAAAACGTTCCGAATATTTGCCAATAGTCGCTACGACGTTCTACGAAGTAATTAACTAATTGGCTTGATATTTTACGCACGCGTTCTAGACATATACATACATGGATTATAGCTCGAATGAAAATTACAGAAGCATCTGTATTACATTCTTGCAATTGCAAATTGAATTCGTTAACGATGTCTGTTCTTCTGTTCTGTCGTCTCGTTCTGTCTATTTCATTACGAACAATTCTATTATACAGTGCGGAGCAATAATCGTTTCTGAACACGAGTGTATGGAAAAATTCATTCTTATGACTCTGTTAGTTTCTCAAATATTAATTATACTTGAGCATCCCGTAAAACAAACATCTATTGATCTACGAATTACGCGACGAAAGTGCACAATATTTAATGACCAGAGTTCGCAGTCCAAAGTCCAAATTATTACTTTCGACCCAGACCTGCCCTAGCCTAATTTTGGACATCTCGTATACAATCCGATCACCCCTTCACGGTCGACCGTGTCGACCATTTACCTGTTCCCCCCGGGCCGTCGCCTGGCATTCTCCGTTCTCCTTCTCGACTCCTCCAACCTCCTCCTCTCCTCCTCTATCTGTCTCGCGTTCTCTGCAGCTCTCCTAGCCCCGTTCGCGACTAAATTGGCCGGAACAAGGCTCGTTTCCTGCCTCTTGCTATGGTCCTCAAACCGTCTACGATCCCCGTACGGCGAACCCATATTTTCCAGCGGACTCGTTTTTCCAGTATGCTCCTGGGCCGCCCTCCTCTCGGCCTCCATCCGTTGTCGTTGCTCTTCGTACCTTCTCGACTGTAACCTCTGGATCTCCAGCTCCCGCCTCCGAGCCTCCTCCCTCAGCCGTTCCTCATCCAGCCTTTCTCTTTCTCGGATTCTGTCCTCTTCAGTTTTCCGGGCCGTGTTCCTTCTCCTGGCCTCGTCCACGTAGTTTCTGGGTTCGACGTTCATCGTGGCTGACGGACCATGGTCTCTTCTGCCGCCTCCGGAGCTAGGGTACCTTGATCGGTCATCCCGCCCGGCCTCTTCCATCTTTCTCCTGTGCGTCGTCCAGTCGTTCGAAGCGTTCCTCGGAATCTGAACCGGCTGATTTCTCCTGATGTACTCCTGCAGCTTGCGCTCTTCTTCCAACTGCTTCCGATTCGCCTCTTGGGTCCGCCGATCAGCGGTTCCAATGTTCACCGGTTGGTTGCGTTGTATGTAATCCCACAGCTTTTTGTCCCGCTCCCGCTCCTGTCCCGATTGTTCCCTAGGTCTCCAATTCATCCCCTTGTTATCAGTAGTGCGGAACGGCGTGCCCGACGGCACGCTTCGTTCCCATGCCTCTGTCTTCCTCAGTGCCTCTTCCTGTTCCTTCTTCAGCAACCACTTCCTCTTCATAAGCCCCAGCTCGAATGCATGCTGCTCTTGTTGCCTCCTCCTGGATGCGTCCTCGTTGTTCTTCCTTCTGGATTCCTCCTCGTTGTGCCTCCTTCTAGCTTCCTCCTCGTTGTGCCTCCTCCTAGCTTCCTCCGCATTGTGCCTTCTCCTGGCTTCTTCCTCGTTCTGCCACCTCATGGCTTCCTCCCCGATCTGCCTCCTTCTGGCATCCTCCTCCTCCCATCTTGGTCTCGGCGAAGAGGTCTGCAGCCTCCGCTCGTGTGCCCTATGGAGAGCCTCCGGTCTTCTGCGTTCCTCCTCTGATCTTATTCGTTCCTCCTCCGGTCTCCTTCGTTCCTCCTCCAATCTCCTTCGTTCCTCCTCGGATCTCCTTCGTTCCTCCTCCGATCGCCTTCGTTCCTCCTCAGACCGCCTTCGTTCCTCCTCCAGTCTCCTTCGTTCCTCATACTCTCTTCGATTTTTTTCTGCCTCGATTTGAAGACGTCGTCTAAGCTCCTCCTCCTGCTTCCATACAGTTGACCGTTTGTCCGGCGACTCTCTGCGCCTTTCTTCCTCCTTCCTTTCTGCCAACTGCTGCTTGTACTCGTTTATGAGCCTCTGCGTATCCACGTTAGTTGGACTCTCTCCTGATTCACGGGAGGAGGTGGGTACCCACTTTCTGAAATTCGGCTGTGTCATTAACCTCTCGTAGAATTGTCGGCGACGTTGGTTCTCTGTGTCCAGCTCGTCACTAGACACCACACCTTCCATCTCGTCGAAACCCCACCGTTGATCACGACGACTATCGCGTTCGTCTTCAGAGTCCGCCCCCTTAATCCACAGGATCTTGCGCATCTGATTAGCTGGCCTTTCACCGGTCGGTGCGTCTCTATCTTCTGATTGGACGCTTCGCTTTATCTTCAGATAGCTCTGAGACTCCTCGAACTTACGCTCGTTTCGGACGGTCATCGGGGTCAAAGTGGCAGAGTCTGTGGTTGCGCTAGACTCGCCTAGATCCCCGCGGACTGGCAATTTATCCGCGCGTTTCTCGTCGTCCTGAAATAGGAAGTAGTGTTATTTAAAAAAAAAATTGCCTGGCGTATATAAGTTTGTTATACAGGGTGTCCCAAAACTACCCTAGGAGCCGAAAATGGGAGGTTCCTTGGGTCATTTGAAGCGATATTTTCCTTTACAAAAATTGCGTCCGCGGCTTTGTTTAGGAGTTATTAACGAAAAACACGGACCAATCAGAGCGCGACCTAGACGCGAGTTGGCAAAATCGGCTCGGCGCGCCAACTGTCCATTGGCCGACTGTGCCAACTCGCGTTTAGGTCGCGCTCTGATTGGTCTATGTTTTTCGTTAATAACTCCTAAACAAAGACGCGGATAACATTTTTGTAAAGGAAAATGTCGCTTCAAATGACCCAAGGAACCTCCCATTTTCGGCTCCTAGGGTAGTTTTGGGACACCCTGTATAGGCAATAGTTTTCGAGAAACTAAGGGGACTTTCAATTCTTTCACCCTGTCGACCCGAAGGACGTACGGTGTACGCCCTTACGATCTATCGTATCCGGAAGAACGACGTATGGTACACGTCCTGATGCGACATGATGAATTTTCGTCTTTTTATGACTGTAGGATACATATTAGAGATCACCGTTTCACGTGTATGTAAATACACGTGGTACGTGAACCGTGTAGTGCGAATTTAAGGATCCGTGAATACGAATCCGTGAATACGGATCTGCGACTACGAACTAGGAATACGAATCCGCGTACACGGATCTGCGAACACGGATCCGTTCGGCACGTTAAAGTCTGTGTAAAGTACGCGGATTCGCATTCGTAGTTCGTAGTCGCAGTATTCACGTGTACGCGGATCCGTATTCACGGATTCGTATTCACGGATCCTTAAATGCGTACTACACGGTTCACGTACCACGTGTACACGTGTATTTTAGTACACGTTCAAAACCTCGATCTCTAGTACATATCCTGAATAAAAACGGTATAATTTACTATTTTACTCGATCGTTTCTTGATTTTTATTTATAAATCTTTATTTTATTTATGAATATAAAGATATGAAATCAATTCGCGAAAACAGTGCATCGTCGGTCGTGCGAGGATACAGATGGCTTACCTTCGTCGGATCGGAAGAGTTGATTGGTTGGAACTTTGGAATGAATGAATAATGGATCCAGGTGTATCCATTGTCGTGTATTAATTTCAAATGATTTACTCTGGAAGAGGATCGATTCGTACCTGAAACTCGGCGTACAAAGTTGCTTCGATGTCTCCCCTGTTCTGCTTCGTCCCCTTGGTCGTGGTCTCTAAGTTCTTCAGCTTGAAGAGCTCATCCATCTCTTCGTACTTCTCCTCGGACAGATCATAATCCAGGTCCAGAGATATCGGGTTCACCTCAGACCACAAATCACCTTCTCGAGCCTTTCTCACCGAGTTCATAGATCTCTTTTGTCTTGAAGCAGCTAAACCCTCGCAGCCGACTTGCAATTCCGGCACACCGCCGATGCTGAAAGGGTCAGTGTTTGGTGGCGTGTCGGAGCTGTGATCGTCGAACGAGTTCGACTGTTTGTGAAACGTCTTCGGACTAACTGCCTTGTGTTCTATAGTTTTGGTTTTCTCGTTACTCTGGGTGGTCTTCTTGGGTACCTTGCTTTTGCCATTCACCGGCAGCTTTGACGCGGGCATCGGGTTAGGTAGCAGACGTTCTCGAAGCAGATCCAACTTGTATATCTCCACCGAGCCAGGTCCTTGATCCTGGAACGTGTCATCAGCCACAAAGGGATCCTCCGACTGAGGCGGTGACTCGTGGATATGTGATTTTGCCCGCTCCAAACTTTCTTGAACATTGATCATCTGATCGAGAAATTGTTGGTCGTAGTACTCGAGACGCTGTTTATCTTGCAACAACGGCGAGAGGTCCTCCGTGGCGCTATTCTCCAACCGAAGGTGCAGCAAATTCTTCTCCAGTTGCTTGAGAAGCTCGAAATCCTGCGGATCTGAAAAATGAACAAGTGCCCCGGGCTAAGTTAAAAACTTTGATCGCCTCTTGCTAAAAACACTTAATAATTCAATCGAAATCTCTTGAAGTAAATACCCCTTTACCATGGAGTTTAACGCCTTATTGATGGACCGTGTGTTTCAGAATTCTCTATGTATTGAATTTTTTATCAAATGGAATACTCCACGTTATGCTCAATTACACATTATTAATTTATAAATTACTAGATAATAAAGATTTCCAACGTGAAACAAAATATTCTCTTTAACTCTAATGGATTTGTTATCTCTTTTAGACAATTTTATGAATTCGTCAAACAACTTAATTTCAATAAACACGTGTTTTAGATTTCGTGATATATCTCAAATGCAAGACATTTTTATTTCGCATGAAACTCCACCGACTAGTAATAAAGAATAATAATATTGATTTCCAACACGAAACCAAATATTTCCATGTGATTACATAAACATGCACGACCAGAGGTTGAAGTTCGAAGCGCTCCCTTCAAGAATTAAACGATATTCTTGCATTCGACGTTTCAGCTTCATACAGAAAAGAACTTTTCAAGTTTCTAACGGGATTCGTAATAATAGATTGACGAAGTAATATTCCAGGCACAACTTTCCACTCGAAGGACACGAGTCTCGAATCGAAAGTTACATTCAACAATTTATTTTCTACTATTTGAATGATTAAATAGTTTCCATTAGAGCCTCCTATTGTATTGTGTCCTTCTACCTCCTACCTACTACCTCCTTCAATCATTTTGTAGTGCAGTAAAACCTTAAATACTGTCCGGATCATCTACGCAAACGTTGTCCAGTGCCTAATTATTCCACTGCCAGTCAACGATGTGCCGGCAACGGCGACATTTTTCGGACACACGATCCGTATTTCATTCTGTCCTTCTCTATGTTCGGCTCTCTATTGAAGTCTCGCCATGCGCGGTAGACACAGTCACAAATCAAAAAATAAACGCGTGGAAAACCACGCGCGGTAGAAGTGAAACTTCTTGCAGTCTAGTAATGTTTAGAAGCAAATTAAGATTGGAAATGTTAAATTAAAAAAAAACAAGATCAGGAACAACTAATAAAAAACCAAAAAAAAACATAAAATCATAGAAAAAATCAAAGAAAAAGTTTCACTTCAAACATAATGAACGATCAAAATTGGCGACGCAAAGAAAGAGAGCGTATGAGAAAGAAAGAGACATAGTTATAGCATTTCCTATACGCTCTCCTTCTTTGCGTCGCCAATTTTGATCGTTCATTATGTTTGAAGTGAAACTTTTTCTATGATTTTTTCTATGATTTTATGTTTTTTTTTTGGTATTTTATTAGTTGTTCCTGATCTTGTTTTTTTTAATTTAATATTTCTAATCTTAATTTGCTTCTAAACATTACTAGACTATAAGAAGTTTCACTTCTACCGCGCGTGGTTTTCCACGCGTTTATTTTTTTTGTATGTATTGTTCCTGATCTTGTCGCTTCATTATTTGTTTTGTATTAGTGATTCCTGATCTTGTTGTCGCTTCATTATTTTTTGTATTAGTGGTTCCTGATCTTGTGGTCGCTTCATTATTTTTCTTGAATTAGTTGTTCCTGATCTTGTTGTCGCTTCATTATGATTATTTACCATTTCCAATCTTAATTTAGTTCTAAACATTACGAGACTGCAAGAAGTTTCACTTCTGTCGCGCGTGATTTTTCACGCGTATAGTTTTTTATTCTGTACGTTTTATACAGCGTGGGTTACAAAGAGTGAGATAGAGAGCGCTATAGATCCCGGCTAATGCTTTCTCTCTCACTCTTTGTAACCCATACCGACAGTGTGGTCTTCAACTCGCCCGTAAGACGGCGCAGTCTATCTCTATATGTCTGCAGTCGTAACATACACATGTATCTCTAACCTTTTCGTTTGATCCTACTACCGAGCATTTTATTCGTTGCGATATATTCCAAAATGTTCGCTATCATTCTAAAGATCATTGGTTGTCCCCAATCGGTGGACCGGGGTTCGAATCCCGTCGAGGTAAGAAATTATTTTTTTTCGTTCATTCTCAGTTTAAATCTTCGCGCCCGACTTTCCACTTCCGTTGCATCGACAAGTCCCATATCCGTCCCGTCAGAAAATTGTTACCCTCAGCAAAGAATTTTCACTTCAAAAATAGTCACTTCTATGCAAACGCTGTCCGTCCAGAATACGACTGTTGGAGAATATTTGAGGATTTACTGTACCTCTACTTTATGCCAATGTCGTTTTTTACAGACGGAAAAAAATAGAAATCAGACGTATACTCGCTTCTCAATTCATAGTCCGTGACCCTGTGTCTAATTCCATCATTATTTTAAAGACAACACTGCCGTATCTATATGGGTTAACTACTAAAAGCTAAGTAGCCAACAACCGTAGTCCCGTTGAAAGCACCGGTTCTCGTTAGACCACCGAAGTTAAACAATGTGGAACGTGAACGGCACTAGGATGGGTGACCGTCTGGTAAAAAACCGGAAAGTGACCCACCCGAGGTGTTTTTCACGTGTTGTTGGCAAAAGGTGGTTCGGAACCCACCATAAACAGTAGGTCCCGCTGAAAAGGCGATGTGAGAGTGGAAAGAGGAAGAGGATTGGTAAATGAATTTGAAACCCTGAGGGGACCAAATATCATGTTACATACATACTAAAAGCTAAGTATGGGAATTACTTGGATGGGACTGATCTTCAGGAGGAGGCGCTTCATACAATTACGATAGAACGTCCCTTATGCAAGTTAATTTAATCGTTTAACTGTATTGCTGAACGTGATTGTTGTGTTCTTCGATTTCTGAAAACAATATCGACTGTACTTCCTTTTATAAACCATATATACTCTTTTCAGTCGAAACCGAACGCGACAAATAAAATTCCATTTAATTCGAATCCCTCGAAATTTTCGTAGAGATGGTAGAAACGTGCACGAACATCGGGTAGTTCAGTAATTACAACCGAAATTAATGCTGTAAATTGCATCTTGCGTGACGACCGACCTAATTCGCTGGAGAAAGACTCATTGGCGGTCCTAAGTTACCGGCGTTACGGACTCTGATCAACTTACCACGCTTATCCGTATCATTCCGTTGGAGAACCTCATTACCCGTCCCTACGGCCTCGGAATAATCGACCTCCACTATCCTTGATTCACACAGGCCAGTCTGTACGGGAGCAGTCGCGTTATTCGTAGCTCAAATGAGAAAGTAACGACCGTACATGCAAAAATAGCGTGTTCCGTGTCGTCGCGCCACTGAATTCGCAAAGTACCGTTCAACTTTGTTGTCAGCAAAAGTGAACTGCGCCGTCCTGGTAGAATGCCGCGAGCGTCGCCAGTTTTTTTTTTTCAATTTTTTACCATATCTTTTGACCCCTCGTAGTAGGTTAATTGCGTCTGTTCTATTCGTAATAAGCTCCGGGCAGTTTATGTGTCCACCATCGATCATGCTTTATTTCCAGCGACAGCAAATTATACCGAACTACGGTGGAAAACAGTGAAGCGTCGCTAACAATGCTTACCAACGTACACGCAAGTAGACACAGTCCGTTATGGTCAGGCGTAAAGAGAACGTCGCATAGTAGTCCGAGCGGCCGATCTAGCAGATCATTTGGTAAAAAAATTACTTGTCTCATATCTTTGAGACAATTTATTTTCTATCGCGGTTGTATTCGTATTGAAACGCACTATTATAATGTAAACAAATAACCATATCGTCCCATTAAAAAAAAATACTGTATCGACCTTCATATCTCTTTGACGTCTCAACCTATAAAAAAAATTAATCACATCAGATTACGAGCACCTCGATACCAAGTAAGTTTGGTCTGATGCATTTTCATCTATCTTCAAAACCAAGTGAGTTATTCGGGTGACTTGCTCATAACGCCACACTCTGTATATTTTTGATTTCACAATTGATAGAGACCTACATTGTAATACCTTCAACCCTTTGTGCTCCGAATTATTTTTCAATTTTTTTGCCAACAACTTCCAACTATTTTAAGTATTTCGTTAACTTCAAAGGACAGTTCCTTGACTGCTACTTATCTTGAACAGTTTGGTTTACTAAGTATAAGAAAATTAAAATAAAAAATTATAAGAAAAATGAATAGATAAATTTCCAAACTGTGAGAACACTAAAAGAATCTAAGATTATTATTACAATGTTGTCTACTCATTAAAATGATTAAAAAACAAAATTCAGATTTGTCTAATTTTTTTAATGTGTCACGGTGAAGTTAGAAAATTTTTATTTCGCATAGAGATCCGCAGTCTACTAATTGTATTAGATATAGCTCTCAAACATTGTTGTAATTTATATTTGTGGAATTTCCATTTGTTTTTAACCAAAAAGCTCGACTTAAATAAATAAAGGAAGTACCAAATACATTTAAAAAGCTCGTTTCATTTACAATTTCCCTTTCTCCGATGTCGGTGTTACACTTGACAAAGGATTTCAAAGGGTTAAGCTTCTAAATAGTGCTAAAATCTTAATGAACTGCTATATCGGTCGCCCGGACCACTGTGCGTCGCGCCGGTATCGCATACCACGGCGGGGGAATCGTTTGAAACTCGATTTCCACGAGGATCATGCGTTCCGAATCATTTCATTTGGCCCTGTATCCCCATATCACCTTTCCGTTCGCGCGCGACGAATCGCGCGTGTCACACTGTCTACCGGAGACGAGCATGCGATAGCTTCGGTGAGTAAACTTGCCATACTGCTACCGATTTTCACTTAGCCTCTGTCGCCAATTTTCCTTGGCTCCTTCGATCGATTTCCCTCGGCTTCTCCCACCAATTCTCCGCAACTCCTTCCGCAGGGGTTCGGAGTTCAGACGGTAAATCTAAACGCCTCTCTTTCATCCGCTTGACGAGCGGAGCTCGTTACCCGACGTTCTGTGCAGTCGAATCTGCGGCTGCAAGACGAAACGACGCTAGTCAATGTTTTCTCAACGCGAGGAACGACAGCCGGAACTGAGCAACGAACAAACTTTGATTCCCGACGTCTCGAAACTGTAACCGTATGACTTTTGTTGTTTCGCTGAGCAATACGAGGATTCGAGCGGAACCAAACTTCCACACAATCCCCAGATCTGAATCCAATCTATCTAGCCTTTTGTCTGAATTAGGAAGAAGAATTAGAGCATATTACGTTTAACAAGAAAAGGTTACGGATACGCTATTGTTACAAAGGACGACATCATCAAAAAACGCCTACCTATACAAACATCCATTTTTGCCGCTGAAGCCTATGCAGTACACAACGCTCTCAAACATATATATGTTTGATTTATATAAACGATATCATCATCCAGACCAGAATAAAAATATATATATATATATATATATATATATATATATATATATATATATATAATCTGA
Source organism: Lasioglossum morio (assembly GCA_916610235.2). NCBI lineage: Eukaryota > Metazoa > Arthropoda > Insecta > Hymenoptera > Halictidae > Lasioglossum > Lasioglossum morio. The sequence goes on along the minus strand of OU744330.1, from coordinate 11,121,900 downwards.
TTTTCAAGACCACGCAATATATACTGACTCCATGAGCGTAACCCAAGCCTTAACACTAGAACTACCGGACCAGTCAAAATGACTGATGCGAATTTTTTTCGATTAGAAATATTAAAAGTATAAATATGTTTTTTTGAGAAATTTTTTTAGTGAACTTTTCTATTGAAGTACATATTTAAATATCCCGTGTACGAAATCTAAATAAATGCCATATTGTCATTATTAGAAGGCAATGTATACCAACTGCGTTTAGTGCTCGGTAGTTCTAGTGTTAAAAAATATCGCGATACACAACAAAACCGAAATCATTAGAAATACCTCAATACTCTATACGGAACTTGTTGCTACCAACAAAAAGATATCTATCATATGGATTCCCTCGCACCAAGGAATCCTAGATATTCCCAAACACACAAGCAGACCTGAGAGCCAAAGAAGCAACCACCCTTCAGACAGAACAACAATCAACCCAAATCCCACTCCAAGAAATTATCAATCATATGAGAGAAATACCCCACTCACAGTTCACCACTTTTTGTACGACTGCCAAAAATTCTCTACCCAGCGACTCTTTTGAATCAACACAGCCCTCACATCCAACAACATTAAAAAAACATACACTAAACACTATTGATGTATTCCTTAAAGAAATCAACCACCTCCACAAAATCTAAAAGCACCATAGAAGTTCGTCGCTAATGATCTAGATGTAGACGTTAAACCTTAAATAAAAAAAAAAAAAGGTTACAGTAGTGAGGTCGTCAATTTTAATTAAATTTTTTCTGGTGATTCGAAAGCAAACATAAGCACACTCATGTCGGAGCGTTTTTGACAATACTCATTGTTTATCAAGCTAATTAAATTTAATTTTATGATATCAAGAAAATTCATCGATATACTTCATTTCTTAATCATATCTCAATTTTTCCAGGCTTTATCTGATTTCAGTATTCTTGGTACGCAACAATATTGATATCTGACAGACCTATTATTTCCAACGTGAACCTTTGCTCTCCCAATGATATTAAGACTGCAAAGTGCCTATGTAATTCATTAGCATTTCTAAAGTGTTCACACTGCCGAAAATAATACGGACTGTCCATTTCCTGCACAAAATATATAACTAATTGCACTATTGACAACCGTGCCAATAAATAAATAGCAAGAATAGAAAGAAAACAGTTTTAAGGAAAAGCGAAACAAAGAAAAAAGCTAACAATGAATTTTCTGGATGTCACAAAGTTAAATGTTATCCTGCAATATTGCACAAATATTGCCAACTCGCATCGGTGCTTATTCAAGTCTCTATAAAAGCCGCCACACACGATTCATCTGTCATCTCTTTGACTTGCGCAGTCATAAATAAGGAATGCAAAACGGAGCACAGTTGAACCCGCTACGTTTACCGTACAGAATTTCCTGTCAGTTTTGAAGGAACATGGCTGATATACAGACAGAAACTCTGGCTGCAGTGAATATTATTGTAATGAAAAATAAAGATAAAAATGTGATTACTGAGAAGAGCAGAATTGAAATGGTAGCTGGAGCAACGTTGTACGTGAGATTTCTTTATTGTTCTCCCATCAAATTCTGCTTTCATGTAAAATTTGCACTTTATATTCCTCAACGTTGTTCGTTATTGTTAATTTAATTATTCAATACAAAGTGAAAAATTGTCAGGAGCGCAGGATTTAATGGGAGAACAATAAAAGCTAATAGACCTTAAGGAAATCTCACATCTAAAGTTGCTCCAGCCACCAATTCAATTCAGTTATTAACCCTCATCCGTCCCTCATTTCGCGAACTGAATCTGTCCCTCGGTGTCAAATTGACACAGTGATGAAAAAAACGATAAAATAACAAATCAAACAGTTACTTTTCGATATTTTTTTCATTCAAATTGATGAGTTAACATTCACATGTTAGGTTTTTGCGGTTATATGTTTCGGATTAAAAAAATAAAGTCACCAAGTTTTGGACAAATTTACTTACAAATTAACGAACGGTATAACTTATTTCGGGAAAATGTGTCAAATTAACACGAGGGACGGATGAGGGTTAAACGAATTAAGATTAGATCCTAAAGATTGGTTTAAATACCTGCATAAGACAGAGCTTGCACTTAAATATTGCAAAAACGGACAGATGAGTCTTCGCAAGACGAAGACCTCACCACCCACTATGTTACAAGAGAGAATCAGAGATACCCTGCATGATGCGGATTGTGGGTGGTCAGGAATAGAGGTCCCTATTTCGCGGGCAATGGTGCGTTTAGACCAAACGAACGAATGCTCGGTCGTCCCCCACTTCAACAAATTCGTGCTCGATTAAATCGAACGCGAGCGAATGTTTAAAAGAGCGTGGACGAATTATTCACACTCCAGATCTTGCTCGGTCAAAATTACGTATTGAACTGAACATTCGACGAACGTATTATTTATTTATATTTATAAAATCGAGTAAGCACTCTTCGAACATTAATACGTTCCGGGTAATCCGTTTGATATTAGACACGCGGGTAGCCGTGCATTTCAATTTTATGACTATTATTTACATTACATGTGGTTCACGGATTCCGTATTCATGTTCAAAATCGTAGATTCTAGTCCCGAAATTGAGGGTAATACAGTTTGCCCTCTTTCCCATTACCAGCTTAGACACAACGCAACGTGAGTTCAAGCGTGGCAAATAGGATAGCTCTTATTTTCGAATTTTCAATGTCTTCTACGGCACCCCCCAAATTCTGACTAAAATTTTTGACAAGAGTAAATAAGAGCCACCCTGGTGGGGATGCTCGCCGCTAGGAAATCTCGTCGTTGAAGGGGTAAGGTAGTTTGGGAGGAATGTCTTAGTTTGGCGATAGTGGGCCCAGGGCGAAAGGCCCACGTGTCCTCGAGCGCCTGACAAATGCCTCTGGAAGTGCACGTGCTAACCAATTGTGATCGTGATATTATAAACTTTAGGATTTGGTACCTCGTTGACTCTAAGCCACTCTAAGGGTACGAGGACAACAGAGCTGCGATGCTAGCGATTAGAGGGGCGCACGCTAAGCTCTTCTACTCGTACCCTATCCGTTGCAGAACAGCTGAACCTACCGAAGAATCGACTGTTGTTTGACGACTTCCCCGAGCTGATCGAGAGATCAGCCTTGTCAGCTGCACCCTGATCTTTCCAGTAGGAGCTGATCGAGATGCTGACCGGCTGATTCTTCGCAGGATCCTGTCCCTTCGGTTGCAACTCGGCCGAGTCCTCAATGTACTGATCCTCGTCGGAGTCGTTCAGAAACTTCGAAAACGGCTGGTCCTCCTCCGTACCTCTATGGAGTTCATGGCGGTGCGAGATCAAAGAGGCGTATTGATCGGGAGTGAGGCGAGAGGGGTGGAGGTTGCTAGCCCCCACCATCGCTACACACACCGCTAGCCAGACCGTCGCCGGAACCACTGTCACCCCCGGCAGCATCATCCTGCAATCAAACGGATATTCTTCGTTACTACTGTTTCCCTCTCGAGCGAGCAAAACGGCCGCGAACCGCCCGCGCACGAGGGTCAGTCGAATATTAACTGGACTCTGCATTCTACAACTGCATGGTCCTCCCTGTCAACATCGGATCGAGTGGGAGGATCAAGCAGGCATGCTATCCGACGCACAGTGGGGTATTCGACCCGAAGAGCCGGACAAAACTATCGTAAAATTCACTTAGTTTTCAAGTCCTCGTAGCTTTGCTGAAAACCACTCGAAATTTACGAAACAGACGTCATTTTGAAGGTTAGAGTTTGTACGACTTTTTCATTTTGTCTGTATGGATGTCTAGGGGGTAAATTCCACCCTCAAAATGAAGGATTGTATCAAGTTGCAAATATTTCTTAATATTAAGTGCTATGATAACCGAACAATATTCTTGTAATTTGTAGGAACACGATGGAAAAGTTTGACGATTTCGTTTTGAAATAAGTCAAATTTTAATTTTAAAAAATAATTTTTAACGAAGACGTCGTCGTTTGAAAATAAAGCTATGTAATTGCGAATATTTTGTATATGATATAGACACGTATACAGCATAAAATATATATAATCGATCATAGTAAATTAACTAGTAAAGTTAGACATACTATAGATCTTAATCTCTTTATGCATCGATCGATGCAATAACAAGACAAAATATGATTCAATTTGTTTGATATCATATCCATCAGAAAAATGTCAACACCGTTAGAAAAAAAAAGAGTTTTATCATTGTCCAGTGACTTTTGTTGACGTTCGTTATCATTTTCCTATCGTAACGTGACTTAAACGAGTACATGCTACAAATAGCGTCATGCTTGGTGTCATATCAATCGGAAAAGTGTCGCGAATGTGACAATAAAAGTTTCATAAAAAAAAAAACGAAAAATAAGAACAAGAAACGTTTTGTCATTGTTTCTCGACATTGTTCGGCAAGTGTACTTATCTAAGAGCGAGTCATCTCACCCGAGACTGGTATGCGAACCGACGGGAAGTGGTCACGGTACGATGGTCACGAGGTACATCCGTAAATCTATTCGGAGAAAAGCAAAATGGCGGTTGACGTCTCCGGCAAATCGATCACCGAAACTAGACACACCATGACCTTTCACTCGCGTCTCCGCTAAACGGAATCACGTTCGTTGTTGCACACGAAAGCCTATATCGATTTCGAGACACTCGACTACCGTTCGTGGAAACGGGTCCAACCCCGTCCGGACCCCTTAACGGAAACCCCTCTTATTAGATTCTGTTCCCGTTGACGAAATTCTCGATCCACGCTTTGTGAACCTGCTCAGCCGCTGACCCGGAGAACAGAGAAGCAACAATCGGTCCTCGACGCGTTCGAGGTGAATCGAGTGATCTTGACACACTGTCGCTGCCAAGTCGACACCGGCTAAACTTAACAACCCCCCTCTCCTCCCTGTCACGATCCCACTGACTTCTTTGGCTTCGCTGGCGAACGCCCCCGCCCCCCGATACACTTCCGACAGACGATCACCGTTGTTGTCCGTTAACGCAACGATCTCGGACGATTTAGTCAGCCGCCAAGACCGTCTCGCACGACGTTTTTCGCGGGTCGCCGCGAGATGAATTAACAGGTTCAGCGTGGGCCATCGGACATCTTCACTTCCGGTTTTGCACGTTTCAATGCGGGGATCATAATTGTCATAACTAGACTGTAAAATTTACCAATCAAATGCGAAATCATTTAATGAATTTAAGGACGTATACCTTATCTAATAATGTTATCGGAAACTTTAACCTCTTACTGTGCCCCTTTCTTAACTCTTGTGACTTAATTTTCCATTTCTTTTCAGAATAAAATATTCAAAAGTGACAGAATTATTCCCTGTATTTTAAACGGTCTTTTATTATGGTTGACTACCATTTCTAAAAAAAATTGAAACGTCTGAAATGATATATTGTTTTAGTCTCAAATAAAAAGGCATCAAAATATCACCTGGTTTAGTATTCGGGATCGAGTAATTTCTTGAAAAATTTTCTTCTATTCTTGATTTTTCTACGCGTTTACATCAAGGCGGCATGACCTTTTGAACTCTCGCAGAATGAGAGCATTGTCCGGATTCTTTTTTTACAGAACAACGACTGGTTAAAAAGCTTTTACAGCTTTTTTGTTATGTTTGAATAACAGTATGAAGCACGCGCACGGAGTGCTTCGGTTTAAGCAAAACCTTTTTTGGAAATTACGAGCGCATTTGCAGAAGTTCATTCTTATTATACTTGCATGGTGAGAAGATCCACGATTTATACGAAACATGAAAAGCTAAAATCTTTGAAACATATTAATTTCTACAAAATATTTTTTAAAAATGTAATAGCAAAAACGTTAAATTCGCCGACGAGAAAATCGAGTTTCTTTGGGAATAAAAATTACTAGCCAGAGTAAAAGAAAGAATGTTTTAACAAACGTGAAACGTTAGAAAATCCTGCATGCAAAATTCAAAGTTAATTAGCCGAAAGTAGTTCGAGTTTTCAGAACCTCCATAAAGGGAAAAGTAGTTTAAAAGGAGCGAAGCTGTCAGCAGCATCAGTTCTTTGAAACACTACGTCAGACTTGCTTTACAATATTTTAATAGTATTAAACATATAAAAATCTGTGAAAAATAAATGCGCACAAAGATTGTTTTAACCAGCAAAATGAACATTTCAATCGTCAAAAGCACGCTTTTTCTTCCGGTGGAATGTTATTTTAAGCTTGATTAGGGGACAACGTGTTGAGGCAATAATTGTCAACCGATGATTAGTATTACGATCTAGCGTAGGTGAGGGTCATCGCATCTCAGCCCATTAATTCGGCCTCAAGACATCCTGAACTGTGGTGCTTAGACAGCTGTGAGCAACACGCGATCGAACCTTGACTTACAAGCATTACATATTTGCTATCATAGATCTGATATCCGTGAAACGCAGCATAGTGTAAAAAAATCTCTACTAAAAACTTCAGCATCCTCGTAAAAACTTGATTATCTATAGCATAAACTTCTGAACCAAAAAAGAATAATGAAACGAGTGTTATCAATACAGCTCTACACGTGTGGGAATTTGAAATTCAGAATTTTCAAAATATTTTGACGTTTTACACGCAAATTACACTACTGTGTGAAAGAAGGAAGCACCCGGTCAAATTTAATAGAAAAGCATAAAAGATCATATAGGAGCACAATAAGTTTTGAAAAAGGATTCCGCTGTTTAATTGAATGGTTCTGAGAATATTTGTTATTCAGGTGTATCTAATACTTTAAATGCAATAAATCATTCATTGCACAATACAATTTTCGTACATAAAGACATTGTTCGTCAATATATCTTATAATTATACTGGCTGCTTCTTTCTTTTGCACAGTAGTGTACATCAGGAACATTGATACATTTAATATTGCGTGCAAATATAAAGAAAATTTATTGTTTATGAAATTACAAAAATAATAAGAAGAATTGTCAAATTTTTCGAGCAGAAATAAAATGAAAATTCAATATTAATAAAGATCGTCTCTTATAAAACTATCCTACTCATCCGGCTTCGCATTTCTTAGGAATGTTAATTACAGTATTAAAGATACTCTCCCTACTATAGCACATAGAGCACAGGAGGAAGGAATTCTTTTGTGAAACATAGATTTGTATGATTTTATATAATAACTCATAGTATTTTCACGGAGTTAGGTCTACGAATGTTCAACTGCAGCTTGGCTTCCAGCATATGCTCCTCAGCAGTCACTGCCAGAAAATTCGCAGATATGGGAAAGAGGAGAGACACGTGTGTCCGAGCCTCCTTTGATTCAGAGTTACCTGAGAGTGGATCACAGTAATGTTACTGACGGTCGACGAAACTCTCGGTTGAATTTCCACGTGCGTAGGAATCGGCAAAGCAAAATTCTGACTTCAAGCCGTCGCAAGTCTTGAATCGGTGAAAAAGAAATTGTGAAACGAAATATCGAATGTTCCATATCTCTTTTTATGATTTCATGTCCCTGAGTTTTAAACCGAATTAAATTTAAACTCTTGGAACTATTTTAGTTGCCAAGCATTAAATTGCTGTATATAACTGAGATTATTGTATAAATCTCATTTAATTTGTGTGATGAATTAAGTCTGGTTATAATTAAAAAGTCATGAAGATATAATGAAATGCCTTCTACAATAGCGAATAAATTAATATCGTGCATAAATATTTAATGTGAAGTGATTTCTTCAATGTCATTATAAATGAGACCATTAATGTTGTATGATAAAATTAGTTTCCATGCAAGTAGTATACAAGGTGCACTTCAAATCACCTCAGGAATCATCCCTTCCAAGAAAATATACATATGTACAATATTTTCAGGACACCCTGCATACAAATCAATTTTTTCCTCGTTCTCATTTTCAACATAGTTCTATTACTGAACCGAGAGTCGTTATGGAAAATAAAAATGTTTCGCATCAATTGCAAGAAATAGAAATCAAATGAAAACTTTCTCCCCTCACCAATTTTAATAATTAGAAAACAATTGACATTCCGACGTTCTTCTAATCTTCCTACTATTCTAAATTTCATCAATTTTGTTATTAACACATAAAATCTGAAATCCTGTGATTACATTATTAAAATGTGATTTTCTCAGTGTATCATTGTGAAAAAGTGTCTTCTATCTCGGACGAAGAATTGTGTCAATGGATGACGCAACAGTCGGCGCGTTTAATGATTTATTAGCTAGCATCGGTGTATCTCGAGTTAGCGATCAAACATTGCAATTGTGATCTGTGCTACGATAATTAGTGCTTTGCACAATACTCGACCTAAAATGATCGTGAATTAATTACTGTTAACACTTTTTCTTCTATCTAATTTGCCACCTATGTTAAATTGGAAACAATTTTCGGAATTTTCGTTCCATTGGTACGTATCACTGTACAACGGTTCCTCCAAACGCTTCGACAACGACCAGTTACCGGTTGAATGAGCAGATAACTAAATTCGACTATAGTCGACGGTGACGAGTTCGTTCGATTATTCAATAGTACAACTGTCTTCGTCCCTCGAGTCGAAGAATTTCTAACCATGTTCGGGCGATCGTGAGTCAGTGACTCACTGTCCACTCAGAGACCGAGATAATCGCCCACCTGGATCGCCAGTGACCCACCGTAATTACGTGATAACGAGCCGAGATGATGTCGTTGTGCAATCATTTCGACCACTAATAACACAGCTAATTATACAATCACCCCTCCCCCTCATCCTTCGATGCATGGAATATTTCTTTTCAAATTTTAGTTGTAACCTTGAAGCTTCTGTTCTGTTTTACGGAAATCCAAATTCGAAATCATTAATTATTAACGTCTCTGACAAATGTATTTAATTAAACAATTACATATCAACATACGTTCAGCCGCATTACTACAATTAATTATTTCACTGGCTATTCCCAGATCAATACTAATCAATATCAACTATGTTAATTAATATTAATATTAATCATATACATATATATATATTGGGCCATAACATGAATTTGTTCGGGGATCATAGATATCTTCTTTTCATTTATTAATAAAGTAGAGAAACATAATCTCTCAATTTTATATTTAATCATTACATTCGCAATAAGTCGCAAGTGCTTAAATCAAATTCGGACATTCTTATAATTTGTAACTGACAGAATTTAATGTAGTTAACGAGGATGAGATTCGATATATGCAAACATGTTACACCAGAAATTAATTTTTGATGATAAACAAACTATGTCACTCACATATGGCCGACATGCTATGACCGACGCGGTAATTGCCTGTTAGGTCCCTGTTTTCGGAAGTGGCGCTCAAGCATTAATATATTTGGATAAATATTAAATTATAGTCATGTTTGTGGATGACAGTAATGACTGTACCGGGTACCCCAATTTGCAGTGTACGGCGCGTGCCAACTGATCAGTAATCATTGCCATCGAACGACCAAGTCAAGAGGGGAATATGGCCGCTAAATGGTGTACGACAGCTTATAGTAGTAGCAAATGATCTGACAGTTTTTCAAAACCAGTTTAATAATTTTTCGACAAGTTTATAATATCTTCAATTTTTCTCTTTTCTGTTTCTATTATTTCTTATATTTTCTAGTAAGTTATCGTTACATACTTTGTTAATGTTCATTATTTTAATTCATTCGCATTCAACTCTAAATAACTAAACTATCACCTGGAGTAATTGATTAACAAGAAAAATATTCTTATAAAAATACCTCAAGGAAATAAGACTTCAGATGTCCCCATCGCAATTTATGCGAAAGATTAATTTATCTAGAGTCAAGAACACAAATACAATATGACTGATATTAGTAATCCGGTTGTTGACGATTAGCGGTGAAATGACTAATTTTAACCATGCGGTCAGATACGTGTTAAAACTTCCTCCCGGCGCTGAAAATGAAGCAATTATGTCACTTCAAGTTAAACCAACACTCTAGCAAATCTAAACAAAATATTTTCGTTATAGAAACGAAACTTCGCCAAAGTCTGCTGAACATTAGATAGCCTGCTAACTCCACAACAGCTAACGTTGAAGGGGTTAAAAAAGAATTTGTCTTCAATCTTAATCTTAGTAACATCAATTTTACTCTTTCAATCAAAACGATACCCAAAAAACTAAAGTATGTCTGAAAATCTACAATCCACAAATGGCATATGCAGGAAAGTTAATCGCTGGAAAAAATGTGGTAAAATTTCCCCGCCGAAGACATTAACTACAAATGAGAACGGACCAGAGAGGATGAAGCAATTATGTCTGTGAAAGCCAAACCAATTCCCCAGCAAATCTAAACAAATGATTTTCATTAGAGAAACAAAACTTTGCCATTTCCGTTGCATCCGGTTGTCGACACTCGGACCACTCCGGTAGCCAAAGAAGTCTACCGAGCATTAGAGAGCCTAACTGTGCAACTCGAGAGAGAGAGAGAGAAAGTGGGAAACCGGAGGTGGATTCTAGCGGCACTTCTCTCGCATCTCACCACCGCATTTCCAAGGATTGCTCTTTTAGAGAGGCCTCGCGCTGCAGGGGTCCTCATGAGCACGAGAGCTCGCGGCACGGTAGACTGAAATGCAACTGCATAACTACGAATATTGAATGAGCACCTTATTAAATGGGTCGTGCTTAGGTCTCTAGCTGCCGGAGCTCTGCACAGTAAACTTCTCGGTTTCACCGCCTAGCTCTGGTGACTCCTCCCTCACCTAGCCTCTAATACAGTAGAACCGCGTATAAAACAGATTCCACCACGGATTGCTACTGTCAGAACCGCGTGAAATACTATTTTACATAGTACATAGTAAATACTATTTTAACACTTTACCTATCGAAAGTCTATTAACTCCTTGCCTAACGATTTATTTTACGGTTTCAATGACCAGAACTTTTTTTTGTAGATGGTAATTTTCTAAAAAAGGAGAATATTAATATAAATTGTATATGTTCTTCAATAGATGTATCGTAACGAAACCAAAATAGAATTTTATTTCGGTTTAAAAGGAAATTATTAACATACATTTTTATCAGAATGTGTTCGGAATCTTCATCACGTGTCAAACACGATATTGTAAGACGTAAGGCAAGGTGTTAATGGGATTATTTTCAATAATTTTTCTGTACCAAAAGAAAACAGAAATTTTCTTTTACATTTGTTAGTTCACAATGAAAATTGCTGTTGCTATTGAAGGTCCCATTAGAAAGTATTTAGTCGTATACCATAGATTTTTCAAAATTATGCAATAATCACCGGCCGGTAATGTGTTAAATATCTCCATTTTATATAAAATGACAAAAATACATTTGAATTTTTTCGATGCGTTAGAAGTTTACTAGTCGACGTGAACTTTGTTGAAAAAATTGAAATCCGTCAGAATCGTGGAAAAAATGTTGAATGTCTCTTTTTACAATTTTTTTTTATCTTGGCCTGTAGAGAGATTGCATAGAACATTCAAAATTTCATGGAAGGTGACAAACAATTTCTAGTATTTCCTCGCAATTCAGACCGATAGAAATTTTTTCAAAATTTCTTTTTTTCCTTACGTAGTGAACTATCTAACTATAAAATATTAAGTAATAAACTATTTACCTATATGACAAAATTGCAAGGGAATTTCAGTACCATAACAAAGTGACGTGGAACACTTTCTAATATTTCTAAAATGACAATAAGCAATGTCATAAAAATGTTCAGTCTCAAACCAGTGTTTGATTTTCTCATTGTGTGCATTGCTAAAAAAGAAATATATTAATATTGCATTCATAAATTTCAGTCACTTTTATTATTAATGGAAATATTTTCGACATTGAAACAATACGAATAATTAATAAACACTTGATTTGTTTGATCGAATATTTTTTGCCAGGGGCAGTAGTATAAGGGTAGTTTTCCTGTAACGGCTTAAAAAAAAATCGATTTGCTTGCATCTTCGAATATAATACAACAAAAACGACATGTATTTGAAAAATCAATCATCTAAATCTTTCGAAAATTCGCGAATGTATCTGTTCATTGATCAAACTAGAACCAACGACAAATCAATATTTGCAGTATTTTTTTCCTCTAGACGGCGCAATTGTTCTATTTTTCGTTCTAGTTGAAACGATAGCCAGGCTCATGCATATTCTGAATCTTTTCAGTTTTTTTTTAGACTCGTACAACTGCAGCAGTCGCAGTCGAGTCAGCCATGGAGGACGATTTTTTCGAGGCGCTCCCGCTAAACTAATACAACTTCGAATGAAATCAATAGTTTTGCTTTCAAAGAATTTCTACTATTCCCGATATACACGTTAATAAGACCAAAAAGCTTTACATTTGTATGTTATATAGTAATATTTTAAAAAATGGCATGCTCTTTTTCAAAATCTCATTAATCTTCCATTTTTGTTACAGCCGGCCGAACAAAGGGAGAGGGAGGTATGTACATAAACCTTTCTACTTTAAATATTATGGACAATATTACTATGGACAATATTCATATACCAGCGATTACTCCTTAATTGACTGAAAGTCTAAAAGGACATACGTTACAAATTTTCTGAAATAGATTTTTCAATGGAACGAGTGCCAGTTTCGTGTCGAAATTACTTTAGGAAAGCTTTTAGTGCTCAACAATGGCGTTAGAGGAGTTTCGTTGCTAGATAGAACGAGTTGTTCTTACATGAAATGCAACAACGTTCGCCTTTGTATGCATCATTCAATTTTTGAAAGTCTTACAGACCGTGGAAGAATTTTTTAATAGATCCTTAGGGACTGTTATGTAAAAGAAAATGTTTAAGCTTCCTTTTGGTACAGCTCAATTATTCAAAATCTCATTAATACTCTTCCTGAAAAAGAGCAACATACATTTAGTAGTGAATTGTTAAATTGCCTATGTACAAATAAAAACTCCCCGTGTCTCTAAAGTACATAACTAAAAAAAATAAAACTGGTACACTGTTGTTCATATATTTCAATAGTTCAGGCAACTAAACATTTTTATTTGACGCGAGATTTGACAAATTGTATTTTGGCCAACTTTTCGAGGCAAATACTCCAGTGTGCGTCGTCATGTTATTTATCGTCGTAGTTACAAATACAGGAGAAAATAACGCGTGTACGTGGCAGATATTGCTCCAGAGAGGATCAGAGACATTGCAGGGACGTGTGCGTTGCACCGGGGCCGATAGGGTTAAGGTGGAAATTAAAATGCACGAATCCCGGTCTGTGGAGCATGAATGGGAGTCACGCGTGGCTAGGACGCGCGTAGGATGCAAATTATAGGACGATTATGAATTAATACATTAGTATCGGGACGCGGCAGGCAGGCGTCTGGATTGAGTATTGAGCGGCGTTATCGCGTTAGTAGCAAGCGAGCGAGCAAAATAATTAGAACGAGCCGGTGTGTATAAGCCTATTTCTGAGTAGACGGATAACCGTCGCGTCGGGGGACTATTAATCGGCAGCGCAGCCGATGCTTAAGGTGACGGGGCTACGTCGGGGATCCGAGATTGCTAGCGATTCCTTTGGAATTGACCTTAATTCGATGGTTAGCGACGGACGGAGTCGAGCAAATTTTATCGCGAACAACAGCCCAATAAAACTTCCTGCGTGCCTGTAATTAATTTCATCAAAACTCCGTAATCGTGGCCAATGATGTCGGTAACGATCTGCGGGGATCAACCTCTCTCCCCAAACCTGCGAAACTCATTTATACATACAGTTCAGTTTAACTGCTTGGCTTACACACCCTGTGGTGTCCCACGCAAACAGGAAATTTGTTCATGAAAAGTGGAGATTACCTTCACCTTTTTTAAATGGCATTACATAATTTTTAGTACATAATGCTTATGTCAAGGCGAGTTCAACGACCTGGTATGCTATGCCCTTAATATGACCTAAATAGTAAGGCAGGCTTGGGTTGTTGATATTTCTTTCGAGAGATCAATATCTTCACCAATATCCAGAGTTGGGATAAATTTAATCAATGAATGACAATCAAATTTCTACTTCAATCGTTAATCGCAATTAACAATTAAACTCCTACTTTAGTTGTTAATTGCGGTTAACGATTACATTCTTTTCAATTGTAATCGTCAATCGGATGATTGATTAATGATTAACTGCTGAAATTTTGAAATGAAATATGGGATCAAAACTGTATGCACAGTGAAAAAATGTTAACCGAGTTTTTATTAAGATATATCTCTGTCAATTTCCATCTCCGCTTTCTGTTTCTCTCTCCCTCTTTATTAGAATTTATGGATAGACCCTTGTGGCGATTAACTTCAACAATTGATTAAATCAGTCTCCGATTTTTTGATTATTTCATTTTTTAATCAACGATTAAAGATTAACTTCATCAATCGTCGATTTGTCAATGATCACTTTTTCAATCGTACACATTAATCGATCAATCTTGGTTAAAATTTTAATCGATTAATGCCCAACTCTGCCAGTATCGACAATTCGAGAGTGTCTTACTGTTAATACCTCACTGTTGAGGTCATTTCAAGGTCATAGTACACTAGATCGTTGAACTCGTCTTGACATAAGCAATATTATTAATCGACGATTTCTCGACACTGTATATGCATACGTATCTTTCGTTTTTTATGTCGTGTTATTTTAAAATCGTGTAACAAGGTAATTCTCTGAAGATGGTTGTAAAAAAATAGTCCGAAGGTTAATAAATACCTTTGCCACCACACATGTTTGCTACCCGGAAACAGATAATTAGATTAATTATAACGGCAAATAATAAAAATGTTTCACCATTGAAGTTACCCGTTGCTCAAGCAGGATGTACTTGCCAGCGAGAGGCGATCAGCAGCGAACTGATTGAAGGTTGACGGTGGTCGAGACGAGGGGGAGAAAAAAAAGTGTTGCCTAATTAACGGGAGCGACAGCGTCGTCGCCGCTAATCGGTAGGCGGACTCGCGCCTCAACCGCTAAATGAGATTACTTATTAACAGCGGAACGATTTGCGCCGGCTGCCAACGAGCGAGTAAGAAGGGTGACGGTCCCGTTCGTTCGTTCGTTTGATAACGTAATTGTCGCCGCACTCGGTGACGAGAACGAACAAAACGCTGTCAACTTATTGGCACTTCAACGTACAAACGTTTCCGATAAAGAAAAACAGGACAGTAGTGGTTAATGAGTGTAGTCGGATAAAGGGGTCAAAAGTGTTCCTAAACCAAATTCAATTTGCAACAGGCAGTCGATAGCTCATCCAAAGAAAATGGTTTGTGCCAATTTAACAACCCTATATGTTTAAGGGGTGCCGCGTCTCACACTGTTACCTGTGAGAGGGTGTGCATAAGAACATATCCCCACCACCCTTTAAAAAAGAAAGGATTGTAATGAAGTGACAAAGAAAATTAGGTTCTTCGTAATTTCCCTTATCCTCTTCAATTGAAAATTCTGAAAAAAAATCTGGCATATTGTAGCTAATGGAATGCACGTCTATGAATTTTTTCCGAATTTTAGCTTTGAAACCATGAGGGTAAATATAGACTTTTATCGAAGCATTAAATGGAATAGCCTTTTCAAGTGGTATCTGATTATGAAAATAGTTCAATTTGCAGTAT
Organism: Lasioglossum morio; assembly: GCA_916610235.2. Lineage (NCBI taxonomy): Eukaryota > Metazoa > Arthropoda > Insecta > Hymenoptera > Halictidae > Lasioglossum > Lasioglossum morio. The sequence continues at coordinate 11,106,312 of OU744330.1, read as the reverse complement.
TTTCTCTTAAGCCATTCAAATTTGCCACAGGCCTGAAAAGCGTCTGGTTCGCGAGGGTTAATTAAAAGTTCAGATAGATGCAAGTTTCTCCCGGTGAACGATCGCGGTAGGTGGGGCCGCGATGAACGTTGCCACTTTGTTCGGACGATTCTAGTCCCGATAAAAAGTTGTAGTAACGTCGGCCGAGCCTGGTAATGCGTGAATTTATGATTGTCCCATTATTTGTGGTCGACGCTTGTCCCTCCCCGCCACGCGTGACCTCCATGTTGAAGCGGGGGAGCCAGATCCGTGCATTTCAATTTCCACCTTGAATCGCGTTCTCTCTTGCTCGCCCAAATAGATCCGCTTGTTTCTCTCCAGCCGTGTGTATTTTAGAACGGGAGAGAAGCCCGGATACGAAATTGCATGTCGCCAAGCTGGAGCTGCTCGCGGCTGAAGCTGTAGGAAGCTTACGTTAATGTGACCACCATGTTTATGCACCCGGCCACCATTGCTTATCGCGGCCAAGAATAATTGTTCACGGAGCAGTATTTCTGCACGGAATTAATGGAATTTCGACTTCTCGCGACTTCGTCACCTCACGCGGGACGACATCGCCTACAGATTTAACGAATTTGTAAACGGGGACTAGGGAGACTCGATCTAGGCAGTGACTAGGGGAAAGCGGAGGCACTCGGGATAAATTACTAGACGTCACCTTAGACCGAAAGTAAAAATGACACAATGAAAATATAAAACACACGACGTGAAAACTCGGAAAAAAGTTAAGAACATTTTTTCAGTTTTTTAATGTTTTCAAACATGTTTGCCTAATTCGAAAATCTCAGGAAAATACGCATTGATGACTCCGGATTTTATGAACTTACGACAAAAATGAGTAGGCGAAATTTAAAACAGTGAAAGGATCAGAAAACTTGAAGAGGATTAATATATTATTTTCACTACATTGAAATTATTAATGAAAAATATAAATTTATATTTTACATGAAGATCCGGAGTCTAATGATCATAATAGGCCGCAACTATCATAACAATATAAATAAATCAACAATTTAAAGTTTCTGGAATTTCTTAAAAATTCGGAAAAAAGTCACAGTCATCTCAGTCATTGGATAGAATGTTTATGAATTTTTACATAATTTTTTGTTCAGTAGAACAGAAGAAATAATCCAATAAGCTCACTCTATAACTACCCTTGTGATAGGGGTACCGATACGGAACTTACCACAAAGGGTTTTATTTAGAGGGCCCTATCGAATGATATGGAACAAAATCAAGTTTCGTTTGGATATGGAAAAAAATCAATTTACATTTAACAATCTTATCCTTTTGGTGAAATTGTACAATCTGAAAAGGTTTCTTCTAATAATGAATAGTACAGGGGGTAATTCTGTGGATGGATGAAAGTGGAACACCCTGTATATATGTTACCCAGTCCCGTAGTGATCATCCCGTGCAATATTATTACCGCGAGGCTGTCCTGTTCAGGAGGATATCAATTACACAGCTCATTGCAGCTATCGCGGAGAGATGCGCAGAGAAAGAGACCGTGAAAGTGAGAGACTGATCGTAACAAGACTGTGGGAAGGTGGTCTTCATACTCGAGTAATTCGGTTCTCGCGCAATTCCCTCTGCGACCAGTCATTCCAATTTCCACTTACAACATTGTTAGATCGAGCGACGCTCGCTGCCATAGTAATCTGCATTGAAAAATAAAAATTTTGACTTTAAAACGAACTCCGGTTGAATTCTACTCGCGTAATTTTTTAGCTAATATGACATTTAACAATGAATTTTTTTGGAAATTTTTGTTAAATTTGGGGGAGTTTTATATTGCAGAATTTATTAATAGATTATTAACAACATATTGGGTTCAGATTTCTCTGGTTAAATTTTGTGAAGTTGTCTGTTCAGATCATTCAATATATTTTTTATGTGTGCCTTGGATAGTAAGATGTTCCGGGCTGACATGTACGGTATCTTGTAACTTAAATAAAAACAGTAATAACGGACGTGCTATTTTTATGTATAACGATCTATAAAGTTTTTATCATATTTGAAACCTGTTAGAATCCTTGACGAATAAGCAAGTGTTGCCTATGATTCTAATTTCCATAAATTAATACGTAAAGGCTGGAATTCCATGAATCGTCGTAATCTGTTTTCAATATTTCTATGTGCGCAGCTCGTACTTTCCTTATCGATAAAAAGAAGCAAATGTCCATCTTAACGGACAGTGGAAGCAATTACTGCTACAAAAAGAGCAATATCCTGTGTTAAGGCACTCTGATTAACATATTTAAAAAGAGAACAGAGAATGAAGCTTTTTTCGATGGTTTCTTCACGAACTAGTAAAAAACATGTTTGAGATTGAAATTTGTAAAAAAATATTTCTAATAATTCACGAAAACCGAGAAAGTCATTGTAATATTAATAAAAAATGAATTATATGAACTTATTAAGATACTAAACAAAAATATATGACTGAACATAAAACATTATTTAAAAATATTATGTGTTCCACTAATAATATAACGTTGATCTGGGTTAGGTACTGGGTCAGGACTATAATCAACGCGAGCTCAAACCAGTTTGTTTAAATCGGTGCTGCAGCATGAGCAGCTCGACTATTTCATAAGAAAGAGAAAAATGGAAATACAGAATTATTCCTCAGGATTCTGACAAAGGTTATCTCCAGTTTTCCCGAATTTCATTGGGTAGCAAGGAAAACTTGCAAAAGAATTCTATGAGTTTTCCACACCGAAAGTGGCTTACCCCTGGAACCCTCGACTTTTCTTTCTCGGAAATGTGATTTCAATGCTTCAAGTTTACAAGAGGAGCTAGGAAAAATCGTTGGCATGAGCCAACGAAAATTGGCAAGAGGAATCGTTGAACACTGATGGAAAGAGTTTGAGGAGAATTTCTGCGAGAAGGACTATCCAGAATTAGTGGGTGGAGCTAGATTGAAGTGGTGAAAGATGAGAAGCGGTTGCAGGAAGTTCAATCAATTATATGACGTCGATAATCATAATTTAGCTATCGTGCCTCCATTGTATGAACATTCTATTATACAAACTAATACAATGCTGTGGATACGTGAGTATACACGTAAATATACCAGGTGTTTATCCATTCATTGTACTTTTGTACGATGAAATTCAACCACTAGACATAAATCTGAAATAAGAAAAATTAAGATCCTTAATGTACTACATTTAACGTATTAAAATTAATAAATGATCCTCGATAGATTATTTTCACCATACTAATGAATAAATGAAGAAATAAATTTCTTTTCAGCTCCGGCTTCTCGCAATTACGGGGTTATTAATCACAATGTGTCAGTACGAAATTGGCACAGTATTTGGATCGTGATTTTTGTCCGGTACGGAAACAAATAGTATCAACAATTTAATAAAAAATGTGACATAATTAAGAAACTTGAACGTCGGGAATGAGCAAGACATCTACCACAGAAATATGGTGTTGCAAAATCAACCTTCATTGTTACAATAAATCGAAGCAACTTAAAGTCAAAAGACAAACTTCTGTTCTTCCTTGGAAAATAATTGTTCAGTAAGGAAACCTTCGACGATCTTGGACCACCGTTGCTCTTCCAAGAACTATGATTTGTGTTAGCCCTAGCTTCTCCCCTTTTTTGATGGCGCATGTGCAAGACTGGCCTCAACAACGCTTGGTCGAGTAATATACCTATACCACACTGTAAACGGACAATGTTCCGTACGTGTATGCACGCGAGTTTGCCCTCTGTAACGGTGTCATTAATAATACTCGAGAACAGGAGGATACATTGGCAGTAAGCGAGACTGAGAGCCAGCAACGAGACACATTGGCGAGGGGCACAAACGTATCTACTGTTCTGCTGCATCATGCTAATGCTCTACTTTGCATACGCTGTCTGAGTTAGCATTGTTAGCGCCTGCCCATCCATTTTGCAAATCTAGAAATGCCGAATGAATGGGATTTTTATGAAATTATTTTAACCCTCCTTTATATGCGTACGTTCCACAGGGTGGAAAAATCATCTATTTACTACTCACACAAATTATAAAATGATTACTGCCCTCTGATATCCCTTTGCGAAACATTCCTTAACCTCTTGAAGACTTTAACAAAATCTAATACACATGAATATTATGCCTTTTTTTAAATTAAATAAAATTTGTTTTGCTTGTAATCAATATTTAAGCATTCAAATAAATGTAGCCATACAAAAAACACTAAATTTCTCATCTCTTCTACGACATTTCTCGAGATGAAGACGTTCTAATCACTGTAACTGTAAAGGAAATGCAAGGGGTTAAAATTTGACACTAAAAAGTAAACATCTTTTGTTGATTTAAAGTATTAAGCAAAAATATATCAAATATAACTCTTTTGTACAACCAGAGTTTATCAGAGTCGCCAGATTAAGACTTTGACCTCACTCTACCTTCCCCTTCTACGACGCTATCCCCACGCCTCCAGCCGGTCACGTGACGCGTTTAATTTCGGTCGTGCATCTCACAATGTCACGTGACTAAACCGGTACTGGCAGAGAGAGTAAACTTTTTCCCCTCAATCCGTGCTCACTCATCTGGCGACGCTGAATGTATAGAATGAATTTTTTCAATTTGTAAATTATGCGATATGTACTATGTTCGCAAAAGATATTCTGAGAAATCCGTATCTAAAGCTTCAGATACTGTTTCAGGATGTGTATCAAGTAATTACCATCGATTGGCTATTCCGCGACCGTATTGGATAATACAAACTATATAATGCCACTCGAGAGGGCTATATGTATAACGTAAGGGCATGGGGCAGATAACCATGTGGTATGATGATCGGCCTTTGCCACGAGGGGTAAGCACTCCGATTTATACGCACTCGAGTACCCTATTAATTTCCGTACTAGTGTAAACTTTCGCATTCAGCCGCGATGCTTTGGGAACATGTTAAACATATTATAGTTATAATATGTATAGTAGTGTGATTTATCAAGCCTACACATTTACGAAGACCGTAACAATGAACAAATAACATTGAACTAACAAAAATTTCGTCACGATCAATAGAAAAATATAGGGCACGCCACCGTGAATGGTTGGACACAACAAAGTGATGAATTCTTGTTTAACCCCGTTGCCTTGCAATATCGTGTCTGACTCGTGATGAACGATTTTAATAAAAATGTATGTCAATAATTTTCTATAACCGAAATAAAATTCTATTTTGGTTTTGTTAGTATACAGCTATTGGAGAACATGTAGGCATACAATAGATATAAGTTTTCTCCTTTTATAGGAAATTACGATCTATTGGGTTGGCAAGAAAGTAATTACGGATTTTTAAGATAAAATAAAATCGAAGTTCTTTATTCAAACGATAAACTTTAATCAATAAAATATTTTCTTATTTATTCTGTTTGGCAAAAGACCATCGAACAAGAGGGAAAATATCTTATTCATTAAAGTTCATTGCTTGAATAAAAGATTGGGCTCTATTTCACCTTAAAATAGCGAAATTACTTTCTAATTTATGTTCTAATCACTGGAACTGTAAAATAGATTGTAAGGCAAGGGATTAATGAAGACGAGATGAATAGTTGGGTACTGAAAAACGATAGAGAACCAAAATGACTTACTGCATATTCTCCAGTTAACAAATAATTAAATGAATAAAAGAAAAATGAAACAAATATATTCGAGTGAATATTCAATAAAATCAGAGACGTTAACAAATAATTAAATAAATAAAAGGAAAATGAAACAAATATATTCGAGTGAATATTCAATAAAATCAGAGACGATAAACAAATTATGCAAAAGTTGAGAACAATTTGAGTGAATGATTGATCGAAACGATACTCCGTTTCGAATCGGTTGAAATGCTTATGCAAATGTTTCAGTAAGTCCTGACTGACTATGTACTTTGTTCATTGATCTAGCTCGCACAATATGCGTACGATGTTCGCGTCTTGTGATTATCGTATGTATCTATCTGCAACGACTCGCGATTCGAAACACGTATGTATGTAGCATTGCCATCCAAGCGACAGCAAATCGGTCGCTCGTTTGCGCAACGTGACACAAAAATCAATTGAGCAATTTAAATCAGTGTGCCTGAGGCGCGCATACAAAACAATCTACAACATGACTAATTACTATCGACTTTTTAACGACTAAACGGTTCCAACAAGTGAAGACACTAGTAATTTCATGGAAAAGATTCGTCGCATCAATTTGCAATGATCTTGTCACCAGACTACGGACCTTCATGCGCATTTACACATGTTAAAAATAGAAAGACTGCATGTATGGTAACAAACAATAATGACACCTCTATAGTTACTCTAATCAAATGTAATCAAATTTTCTAGTTGATAAATTGAACTCATCGTGCTTCATGAATTTTAGAATTTGCATAAATATCCGCAGTCTACTTTATTATTCATTGTTCAGAACAATTGGCTAAATCCGCTTTAGATCTAAATCAAATTTCATTTCAACAATATCGACGAAATTATTTGTAATAGTATGTATTAAATGTTTAGAGGTTGTGCGTATTAATAATTTGCATCGCACAACGAAATCAATCATTTCGTTTAATAAATAAGGAATGAGTAGGTACTGTTTAATATTTATAATGCCTTGCGATCAACAGGAAAAAAACAGTAGAAAACAGAGCTGCTTCGTAACTTGGTTAACCAGAAATATTTGCCTGTTTTTTATGTAATCCATGAGATTTTATCGAGAAAATATGAAAACCGATGTTTTGTTTTACTAAAAGCTAAATGCAATAAAGATAAACTGCCGAATACGAAGATAGCCGAAAACAAATTCATCCCGCGGGATTATGCCACATCAGATAATAATGAGACTGCAATGTCAGTGATGATTTCGAATAGACTCGAACGAGTTTAATTTCTCGTAATAACAGAATTTACGTCATTGAATAACGATGCACATAATGATGTTTATACGACTGCCGAACACAGCATAAAATCAAGTCGAATTAAATGATAATATAACAAACGGTACTAGATTACGGATAGCAATATACGTAGCATAATTGAGAGTAAACCTAATTTCAGTTTGATGCGTTGCTGATAACGGTTGTATTCCAACATTTAATTGAAGCAAAGCTGTCTTGAATCACTGATATAGCTTAATAACGGCTGACAACTATAATCGGATGGATTTAACAATGAACAAAGCGATGGTCGCTGAAAGATACGAAGATGGTAGCATACAGAATGGCGTTGGAAATAGTTTCACAGAAATGTAATACAAACAAATAGAAAAGATTTTCCAAAATGACTAGTTATCAAATATTAACACACTAGGTTTATGCCAAAATGATGGGTTCTAATGTTCTCAATTTGCGATTATTAAGATTGTAAAGATGCTTAATTTATTTAAGATTGTAAATATGTTTCCCTGAGGAATGATTTACCAAATTTATTTCTTAGGCTGTATACTATTGAAAAACTGGCCAGAAATTTGGATAGACACATTCTTTTTATGTTTATAAATAATGTAAAATAGTTATTTGTTAAAGACACAATTTTCTATTGTGTTCGAATGATATTGATTGCTGTTTTGTTGATTTGTAAAAGATTTAACTGTACGTGCGGTCTCCGGTTTAGTCAGGGACATAGATAATGGAAAATTATGTTCGGCCACTTTCGTTGTGCTAACAGGTGGTCTCGTGAATTGGAGCTCAAAGAAACAGAAATCGGTCGCTTTATCGACTAGGGAACCTAAGTACATAACACTCCTAGACGTCACCGAAGAAATATTCCTTACAAATATGAAATCTAAATTTTCCAATAGGTAATACCGTAATAATTAAAATAGAAACAAGCATATGTAAGTAAGATTACACACTTGGTCACAGAATTGAGTATGCCTATATGGAATCCACGTTTATTGAAAAAAAATAAAGAACTGAGGAAAATAAGAATTAGTAATAAGCTATTTTGTGCAATTGTACCTAATCGCTTATATAAAATAACATTAACCGCGAAGGAAAACAAGACAATTGGAAACGCAGCAAATTATCGTTAGTAAGCAGAATTCTTGCCAGCAATCAAACATGATTGATGTGATAAATTACCGAATGTAATGTAGATTTCCTATGGCAATAGCTTTTTTTCGAGCGAATACGTCTGGAAGATGAAACATTTCAAATTACAGAATTTCCACAGTGAGACAGCATAATTTTTCACTGCAAGGACACTGTGCACTTCACCAAGGTTTAGAAATTCTCATTAAAATCGACATTTTCGGTATGGATGACTTTCTATGTAAGTACGAGCAATTTGCATCTCATCAAATTATGATAATTACTATCAGCTAATAGCAATCAACTCTTTGATCACAGAACGGTTGCAAATTTAAGCAATTTGTATCGTAACCTCGTTACATCCTACACTCTTTTCGAGGTCTTTTTCACAGTGAAATGTTCGATATTGTCATTCAGGTATAAAATAATAATTACTAATTAATTCGTTGTTATTAATTACGTACAATATCTGGAGACAGATATAGCATCTACAATCTATTGTTTCTATAACTAAACTAAATATACAATTAGTCATTAGACAGCGGATCTTTATGCAAACTAAAACTTTTCTACCTGAATTGCAATAAACTCGAGTCAAATAGAAATTTATTTTCTTTCTTAATATGTTTAATAGGTTAAAAATAGTATAACAGTATTTGAAAATTCTTCTAATACTTTTACTATTTTAAATTACATCTTCTCATCGTGGTCATACATAAATATAATACACTGTCTATTAATAATAAAGAACTTAATAAAACTAGTATTTACACAATTTACCCAGAATTTATGAAACATAGTGTTTGCTTTTACATATACCTAATAATTAGAAGCAATCACTTACTTTTATGCCTACGACCGAATCCGATCTGCTTAAGAGAAGACTTGTTATTATTGCTCATAAAGAACCATTGCCTTTCCCAGTATCTAAGCACAGATAGTCTAACTGTGAACACGTCGAACCGTAGCCATTAAACCTGTTCCATCAACCTCACGACTGATCCTGCATTTGCATAAAACGTGGAAACTTCACTGACGCATATCATCGTAGATAAACGATGTCTTACGCAAGAGTTTGTCGAAATTCGTCGGACAGAATTCTTGTACATGTTTTTTACAGTTAATTCGCCTAGCAGATTCCTTCGGATTTCCCCAGATGACTTCACCGTCGCGTGTCACCTTGCCGGAAACGATCCAACGCCTCCGATTATAATGCTTCGAGATACAGTCGGACACAAAAAAATAGGACACCCTATTCATTTATCAATTTCTGTGCCGTAGACAACATAAAAGAAATATCTTGCGCACTTTATACTCGTTTCGTTTATTTTTTATTACCACGTTTTACCACGTTTTTATTAGCTCGCTTTCTTGTTTGTTTGTTTGTTCGGTGGCAAATTTTGCAATTGATTTTAAACTAACTTCCTGATGAGCTAGAGACTTGAAATCGGGCATATGGCTCAGAACTGGATGACAATGCATTATTCAAAAACAAAAATTTTTAAAAGTTTATCCGTTTCGGAGCAATAACGATTAAATATTTTTCCTCTTTACCTACCCGCGAAACCTACGTGATCGCGTTCAGCGATCCCCACTCCGTGCGACAACGTTCTCTACTTTACTATGCGTGCGCACTCTGACTCGTCCCCACTCCACGGACCCACTTCGCCCCGACGGAGCTCAGTATATGATAGTACGTCACCTCGCGATGATTCGTAGTACTTACATCAGCTTCTTTTACCAAGTGAAAGAATCGTTACACCGTTACTGCTTGCATTTGTTTTCGATATGTCGCGGTCGCAATACTGTCTGAATTTAGTACATGTCTCTGTTATAATTTCATAACGTGGTAAAAATGTTAAAAATCGATTGAAAACTTTCACATACATAAGACTAGAAAGCAGAAAATAATTATGTAAATAAAAATAATTTTTTAAAAAATACCACGTTTTTAAAAACGAACTAAAAAGTACAAATTAATGTTTCCTAGTTCCATACAGATTCCCAACACTGTACTGATAGTCCTAAAAATTTGTAATTGTGAATTGTGTAATAGCTGTGAAAATACTTGTAAGATTTAAAACGAAAAACGTGGGGCGCAAGATAATAGTAAGGAGTGTAGAGAGTAGCTGTCGTTGAGAAAAGTCACACAACAGTCTATATCATTTGTGGAGAAATAAATTTTTTAGTCATTTAGGTGAACTATTTATGCATCAATTATCTATTGCATGCGCCCCACGTTTTTCGTTTTAAATCTTACAAGTATTTTCACAGCTATTCAACAATTCACAATTACAAATTTTTAGGACTATCAGTACAGTGTTGGGAATCTGTATGGAACTAGGAAACATTATTTTGTACTTTTTAGTTCGTTTTTAAAAACGTGGTATTTTTTAAAATTTCGTATATTTTATTTACATTTTTATCTACAAAACTGCAAATTTTCAAGGCGAATCAACGGAACAATATTATGGAACGTTTAACAAATGGAATATACAAAAAGAATCTTCCAGTTTTGTTGAATACTCAATAACTGTTTAGTACTTCAATATTACTTTTAATCACGGAAATTATACGTTTAGGCAGAGATTTATATAGGTATTCTAAAAATCCTCTAATAATTTTTTAATCGTTTTCTGCCTTGATAGGCGCCATTCATGTACAATACATTATTTTAACTCTACGAGTGTTACCGTACGACATAATTGATTTGCAGAAATGTATATTTTAGGAATAAAAGAAACGTAAGATGTCCTATCATTTCGTCACCGATTGTACAAAGTCTTTCGTAGGAATCGGGCGTCTCGATCTCCTCTATTTTTCCATTAATTGTTATTTCCCCTCGTTAGTACTTACAGCGACAGCCAATACGGTTGTCGGAGTCGTTGCAATCCAGTTCGATCGAGCTCGCAGTTAAATATCCGGGCGTTGCACAACGCAGGGAATTCTGTTCGACATCGGGGCAACGAAATTTCACGGCGATTGCCGGAAACCGAACGATCGAGGACCAGGAAAATAATCGGATTATACGACCGAGCACGTTTCCGAGTGACGGGTCAATCTTCTCGGTACAACATTGTACTCGATCCCGCCACTCTTACCGACCTCTCCAGACCGGGGCCTCTCGAGTTGCGTCAATTGCGAGTCTCTGCGAACTCGGCTAATTCGATGCGAATCACCGATATAGGGTGTCGGAAGTTTTGCTTAAGGGAGTGTGTATTCTGCTTTTGAACTATCAAATCGACTTTTCAAGTGTTGTTCTTGAATACGTGCGGAAAAGTATTTGTTCGAATTCGTAAAATTTAGAAGGCGAGCGAGAATTCGGCAATGTCAGGCCGGATCGGATCTTCGTTAACTATCGTCATTAAAAAATCACTTAAATTAAACAGCCTCAGAAATCAAATTTTTTCTATGAAATTAATGTGTGAATATGTACGATGAGAATGAGAAAGAAACATAATGTGTGACAGGCAAAAATGTATCAAGAAACGAGTATGAAGAAACGAGTATTTATATATTTGTCAGTCGTTGTTTGATCATCGTTTGCTATTGCATGTAATGTGTTACGTTAAATCAGTGCTTCCCAAACTTTTTTACTCGCGGCGCATTTTACAGCAAATGAAGAAATTACGGCGCACCTGTAATATATGCATATATGTATATTAGTAGCTAATATATTACGTAGAACCAAGCACTACATTAAAAATTATGCAACAGTTTATATTTCTTTTATTTTAATGATTTATATTGAGAATATTATTTCATATTTTACTCGTTTTTGATATTATTTTAATTATTTCGCGGCGCACGGTTTGGGAAAGACCGTGTTAAATACATGGTTCGTTTATTAACATATTATTATAGCTCCATCCACTGCTTGCACAGTTACATCTATTTCAATACTAGAAAAGAAGAGAGAAATATATGATAATCTGGTGGGACAGCCTGTATAAACGTATGTACATATTTTTCTATATGTGCAAGGAATTCGACTGTATGCATGTATGTATGTAGATGCTCGAGGCGGTGATTCTACGTGCCAAATAAAACGAATGGTAGAGCCCAAGTTTTACGACCCTGGATGGATGAAGAAGACAATCCTCTTGTTTCTTTTATTTTCGGTGCAATTTCTTTATAGTCTTTTGCACTGCACAAGCGATTGAAGAAAAGAACTACATCATCGCACCTTTCATATATACCATGCATAATTCTACTGTATTGTGTGCACGTTTACTGCACGTTTTGGAACGTTTTAATGGCCTGAACATCTGCAGACTATCTAGCAGAATTTCTTTCTTTCTATTTTTCTTTTGTTCTTATGTTTAGTAATAATTTTCAATGGAGTTCTCTATTTTGTCTTCTACTTTATTTTCAAATAAAATTCGTCTGTCTTCTGTGAGAGTCGTCACTAGATTGCAGATTAAATGAATTTTTGACGACAATGCGAATCGGTAAAAAATAGAAAACCGTAAAGACATTAGAAGAATTTAAGATCACTATTACTTTGTTTCCGGCTTATTCAAATTATTGAAAGAAGAAACACGTTGTTATTTAATTCCTGTCCCCCACAATTCGTTCAGAATGTTTTTATCTCGCATAAAAATCCGCAGAAACAAGTTTAAACCAAACAAGAATGTTTTTATCTCGCGTAAACATTCGCAGAAACAAGTTTACAACAAACAAGAATGATTTTATCTCGCATAAAAATTCGCAGAAACAAGTTTACAACAAACAAAAATTATAAAAATCGTGCGCTACTAGTCGCACAATATAAACGTAATTGCAAAGCGTACGTAAATTAAAAATTGAAGTTGATTCGCGGTCTGCAATAGCCTGTCGTGAATACCAAGATGGAAGATCAGCTTATGAAAAACGGAGCTAATTAAAAAAAAACAACACATTTCTCCAAGTTGTTTAAGAGCCCGTGCGATATAATATCCAGTCTATTTTGCAAAAGAATTGTCCAAATGAAATTACGCCCAGTTTATTCTCTCACGTGACGGCATTACCCCTTTTTACATCGGCGTCGTAACTTCCCCTCAACAAACTGGAATAATGCAGTGTCGCCCGAGTAGAATGACGGGAATGAAGCTCGAAGGACTGAATGTTGACCAATTATCAATTAATTCGATCTTGTTACCGGGCAAACGTGATGATAGCGGCGTCTATTCAGGGGCTAGTCAGTGAATACTTTAACCGGGCTCCATATGGCGTCTCTTGTACATCATTTTAGTTTATCACGTGTGTAATAATTGGTCCTTTGTGGTGCACTTTAAACAATTTCAACTGTGAAACATTGTGAAAATGAACGAATGGAATTTTGAATATTTAATGAATGCTCTTCGGTGCTGGTATTAATTAAATCGAACTTCGAGTATGCAGTTCATTATTTAATATGTAATCCGTGTCTCTCGGAATATTTATATTAACTAAAGTTATTCGTTACATAACGATCGTTTAAACATTTAACGATCCGTTCAATTCACGAGTTACGATTGGACACGGCAGGTGTTTGCTCACTTTAAATAGAGAAAATGAGCTACATATGAATATAAATATTTTAAATTCTTTAAATATTTTTACTGTTTCACATTTGATCTACTCATTCTCATAATAAATGATTAGATAGATAGCTGTATTCTCAATTTAAGAGCAATTTTTAATATTAGAGTGTAATTGTTTCTATTATCAATCAATTCTAATCAATTCTGTACATTGAACTAACACTATAAGCATAAATCGTATCAAACATGGAATAGGTAGTTACACATAGAACACTGACATCAGATACAATATTTTCATACAAAATAAATGAGAAATGGTGTTACTTTTTATATATATACTTTTCATATAAAATCAACTAATCACATTAAAAATGGTCTTTGATCTTCCTTTTAATTATCGAACTTGCAAATCGTGTTAGCAACATTAGCACAACATTTTATACAAAATGAGGTTGCCAAATACTATCGAGAGCGTATTTCTTCGTGCAGAATGATCCCCTTCCAGCCATGAATTTTGGTATACCAGTACTTTTTTTTTTATTAAGCATTTCAGATCTCAACTGAGATCTATATCTGCTGTACAAATGTAAGTTACAGTAAATACATATTCATATTTATATAGACAATATTAAATCTAATTAAATTCGTGCTTTACAAATCTGGTATACCAGTACTAATTGTTGTATGACTTGGTAACAAGCGCAATGGATACGCACATCGCAGTTCCCGTAGCTGTCAGGAACGTTCGATATTCGAACCGATGCAAGCAACCGTTGCTAAACGAATAAACAACCAGAAATAACCGAACACGAAGCTGACGATAATACTTATTCGTCAGAGTTTAAGTATACAGGATTCCGTCACCGTGGCCTCGCCGGAAGTGTCACCATGAGGATCGCAAGACCGTTCTACCGGGTTCTATACTGTCGACGACGCATCTACTTTATGAGACATTAAATAATATCCCGTCCCCGTGTACGGTGATCATCGTACGAGAACAAATTATGGCATCGAGGAGTCAGATTACGCTGACGTTACAGATATGCTCACTGCTATTGCCAGAGCCATTGGACAATCGACTCGACTTGTTCGCATTAGGTCGGAAAATTCCGTTACTTTACAACTTTACAATCATATTCAATCCTAGCCAGGTGGTATAATTGTCAGATTTCATGGCTGTCGTAGAAAGTTAAAAAGGTGGCACGTTTGCAAACCTGGGTCAAAGTAGACCCATGTAACTATGAGCTAAGAATTTTTGTTCACCCTCTTATTAGATATTTTAAATGACTGGTTTTACAATTTCATTCTGAAACTCCTACTTTATGTTACATTTTTCTACGCAATGATGTAACGAATTTTTTTTTATTCATACAGAATCAAAATAATTTTGTATCATTGCTACTTATACTTCTCAAAGTGGAAAAGTATTCTATAAACAGTTTCTCGAACCTGATACCGTTAATTAGATATGTAGATTGGTTTTGTTAGGAAATGTTATCGCACCCTATACGTCTTATCTGATGTAACGTAACATAGACATCGATGTCGTTACATTTTTACAATCTCGTTTCAATAAAAGTATTTCAATAGCAATTTCCGATATTATTTATGTGGAATTCACTTGGCTCCAAGGAAAGTTAAATAATCACCCATAAATGCGTCTTCATAATTTCAAAAATGATGCATTAAAAAGTTTGGAGTCCATCGTTTTAACGAGACTCGTAGCTCCGGTGTTAACTAAAGTCTAACATAATTACAGGAATAACTTGGACTTGCAGTTTTACAAGCCCTGTTGCAGCCCCCATGAATTTCAACCCTCCCTGCCGTCCACGTCAACTCTGTCGTTCCTAGTCGTGCCAAAAACCTCCCCTATGCTTTGCCATCGTACCATGCATGATCTCATCGTTTTTATGCCGAAATAAGGGCACACTCAGCCTTGTCCTGCACCCTCTTCCTCAACAAAAAGACACCCAGATCCAGCGAACTTTGTCTTTTATTACTTTTCCTCGACCCTCTTCCCATGTGAACGTCTTCAAGTTACTCTTGAAACTACGCCGAAAACTAGGAAATGTTTTCCACGGTGCTACTATTCTGCGAGGGATGTCTCTCAACTTCTTAAGTAAACAGTCTTTGTTTCATTAACCTTCCGTCGGGCATAGTGCAAACATTATACCTTCGAGCGCAATACATCGAAATGATCGCGGAATATAACTTCTTGGAATAATAGACGAACTTCCAACGCCGTATGGTTTTTCATCAAAATATAGTAATTCACGTTAATATTCAAACGATAAAATAGAATAATATTTTCCAAAGTGCACAAAATAATTTGTAGTTCTTCGAGAAGTTAGAACAATTCATTACGCGATGCGAGAAAGAAAAGTTTGAGAAAATTGCGATTAGAGCCTAAACTCTATGTACTAAGATGTAACAGATAAACGTTACCTACAGTATAGAGCAAGTTATACAAAAGTAATAAAGTAAATTCATCAATTCACTAACATTCTATACTACCATTTTACGAGAAAACTTGCGCTCTCTTGTACTTGACATTTTCGAAGTTAATGAAAAATGTTTCACAAGGAATAAAATGAATTATATGAACAGGAGTGCCTCGGAGTATGCTTTTAAACCCCATGGAACGGTTATGCGACGACCATTTACTTGGTAACCTACGAAGTAACGAATTCTTTTTTACGATGCGTCGATGTGAATTTTAAAAAAAAATACGATTAATGGCAAATACGGTTTTCAAATATTCGCAGGTTAGATGCATTTCAAGTATATGTACTAACCTGTTTTTGTATGAACTAGCGGCTATTATTGTTCGTGACAGAATCAAACTAAAAACAGTGATAAAATAGTTCATGAATATTATCTAAATACAATATTATCCAAACAGAGTATCTCCTAGATTCTATATTTGTTAAATGTTTACTGAAAATCTTTTAAAAGATGCCAACTAAATTTTAATTATGTCAATTTAGTATAAAACTCTAACTCTGGTCAGATATGTTAAAAATATATAATATTGCTAAAAAAGATGTAGGCTTTAAAATTTTTATTCAAGAAATGACTGCTGTATTCTGTAAACTTTTTATTTACACACTTTTATTTGTTAATTAACTGGTTTGACTGTAGAACTACACAAATACTCAACACATTCAGAACACTGTCCATAGCTGTGCAAATCATAGAAAACAATGTTATGCAGGTACCACAATACAACAATGCAAAACAACATGCACAAAGCAACAATTGGGATGAAGATCAATGAGAGTGCGCACAAAGACTTATTTTACATGAATAGCACCAAAATATTCGGCACAAACAAAGCATGAACGAAATTCAATATCGGCTAGTACTAATGTACTACAAACCGTCGCTATTCGTATACTACACGCTCAAATGTTTGAAATCGAGAACCGCGAATGTAGGGGTGCAATGAGAAAACGAGAGAGAAAATTTAATCGTATAAATACCGTATTTAGAGGAAGTAATATTGTTTGAATATGTGGAAACGTGTTCGCGAAAGTGAATAAATGAACACTTTAATTTTATATTTCATTCATGACATATCTACAGAATGGAGCACCAGACTACGTTGATTTACGTCATTACTATTATTCACAGCGAGAAATGCTTCGGTGGAGATCAAATGGTTTCGAGAGATGAGCATACTGGTATTATTAGTTTTTTGTAGGTGGTCACGTCAAGAACTTGTGAAGGTCAACTTTAATTTTTTAAATAGAACCATATATTTTCTCATGCACTGATCGATAGGGCTTTTTATTCACTACAAAAAAGTATTGACCTGTGTACACTACCGCTCAAAAGTATGTGCACACTTATCGTTGTGTGTACTATTTGATTGTTATCAGGCGATATTTATTTTTCACCGAGCTGGGTAAAATAGAATTAAAAAAAGTAAACAGTGTGTTCTTATTTCAGTGTTCAAAAAAATTTATATTTTTCAGAAAAATATAAATAAAAAATTAAATATATATTTCAGGTCCAATCCCTAGAGAAATGTGTAATTATGCAGTAAATAATTTTTGTTGTAAATGCATAAAGTATTCGCGGTCTACTAATAAATTATTGCTCAGAAAAATTCTTCAATACTGTATAAAGCAGATCGCATGAAAGATTAAATCCCTTTGAAGATTCTTTTTCTTCCAGAAAGAGAATTTAAGAAATAACCGCATACGTTTGAGCGGTAGTTATGTCGAAAAATGATTAGTTTAGGAGTTGGTTTAATTTATATATTGCTAAGAAAACGTTTTTATTGCGATCGTATTGGTATACAAAGTTATCATTGGTAACTGAGTGAGGTTTTCTAAGCAATATTTCAATTAAAATAACCCCTAAACTATTTTGCATGTGTTATTCGACGTTTTCTTAGTTTAGCAATTTTGATTAGGTACTTTCTCGCGACGCGAATATTTTAATACAATGGCGAGAACACTTTCATCGACATGGACACTTTCGCGAGAGGATTTTTCCTATTTATACGCTTGCCACTGTATGTTTTCCTATACAGAAAAACAAATGAACACACGCTGCTTTTCCTTGAGCTGAAATCTTCGCGGAACGAGGTCAGAGCGAAGTCCAAATCGACGTTAACACGTGTAACAGAGTCTGTTTTATATTAGCTTCGAGTCAGGTTCTTGAAAATCTCATGGTAGTATCAATAAATCAGGAGATGTTGCAGCGTTCGACACAGAATTCTCCATAGATCGAAGGATTTAGTAACTGAAGAGTCCGACGCGTACGAGTGTTGGAACACTTGTACAAGATTTCGGTGAACAACAGTCCAACTATTCGACATAGGGCCTCGGCATATTATCAGTAGACCGCGAATCTTTATGCAAAATAAATATGTTCTACTTGCATAGCAACACAAACTGAAGTGAAATAGAAATTTATTTTCTTGCTTAATATGTTTAGTAAGTTGAAAATAATGTAATAATATTTTTTTCATAATTGGCATCAACTTACTAACATCATTGAAGCAACGAACAAATATCTATTTTCATCCAGTATCTTGTAATTGATGTAGAACATTTTTACTTTGCATAAAGATACAATAAAATATTTTCATTTTCCTCAATCATGTCGTAGTTAAAAAATTTCGTAAAAATTTTAATTCTGTATCTTTTCTCTTTTTAAATAACAATTTTTCATTTAGATAGCGGTAAAATTATGATGGGCAGTCAATCAATTAATGGAGGCACAATTTCATATCGAAGCTGCAACCTTCCTCCGGACACTTATTGACGTTTCGTATGTGCCATTTATATCTGCATGATAAATTCGAATATCTACGACTGGCCCATAACTCATTTCATTGGTTTTCATACGGAGATTCTCATAAATTATAAATGTAAAGCGTTCAGCAAGCATTAGCTTTTAAATCCCGGTTTCGTTCTACAGGCTGTCCGACTGTTACCGGAGTTCTCTCAGTATCTCATTTGCTCGCGATAAAGTCGGAGGAAAACAATATTTTAACATTATTTGAAAAAGTTCTTGACAGGGAAAATATATTATCTTAAAAAGTTCTTCTCAAAGTCATACTTTTCAAGATTATTTCAAGTTTATTGACACTTTTTATAGGGGGACTGCGTATTTTTATCCCACGAAGAGTATATTTTAACAAACTGCCTCAGAATTCTTACAAACGCACTTTATATCTCTTAACATTTTTTATGAGTGCTGGTTTACAAATTGTAAACATTTATAATATATATTGTGATACTTTATATGAATCCTTACGATGCAGAGAGTATTAGTGTACATTAATATTAATATATGCAACATATTTTGAAAAAATGAAAGCACTGCATAACATAATAATGAACTACGAACTTTCCTCTTTTAAAATACTGTATAGAGCAATAATGGGTGAAATGTTATCCCAGGACCTTTCATGCAACTATTAGAAAAGCGTATGAGGAGCGTACGAGAATTAATAAAAAAAAGAATTATGTTACTACGAAACGTTCAATTCGTACAGGTAGGAAATTACTTATTGCTGAAACTATTATTTCAATGAATGCTAACTACACGTTCGTTATCACGCGACTGACCGAAATAACGAAGAATAGAAAGGACGAATAGACAGCGGCGAAAACGGAAGCAAAGGAAACACGTCTCGGCTCTATCGTTTCGCAACTGTCAGACGAGGAGACCAATTCACGAAATACTTATTTATAGAATACCAGCAATGTTCACGGCACAGTTATCATAGTTATCAAACGCGCCAACGACGCGACGTCGGTACAGACAATGAAAAAAGTAACCGTATCAAACAGAATAAAGTTTTTGAAATGAATTCAATCCACAGATTGAAAGAGTTGTGCAACTATGTCCTATTTAAAACTACATTTAAATAGTACATTTATAGATACATTTTCATTCGCAAAAATGTCGGATTGTAGTTAAAAGTCCCATTTTTACGTTTACGAGACGTAATTTACATTATTCGGCAATACGTAGCTGTCGCAGCTTTACGAAAATAGCTACATTACGGCTCGTAAACGTAAAAATAGGACTTTTGAGGGCGATCGCGGCCTAGATTGATCTTTTATCTACTGAAACTTTTGACTACTGACACTTTTGACTACTGAAAAACCCTATCGCATGCATTATATAGAAATGAGAAGGCGCGTCCCGCACCCTTGCAATCCTGGAAACGAATGTCTACCCCCTTAACAAAGTCGAAGCGGACAATTTTGCAAATGAAAATGGCAATTCAAATGAAAAGTGCATTTTTACTTTCCACGATCATCCGCAATTTGTTAATAACAACAAATTGTGATGCATGAAGAGTGCAATAATATTTGCAGTGCATCTATATACATAGGTCGAAGTTTATTATTCTTTTCATGTGGAAACTTTTTTTACACTGGTATGAATTTACAACGAACCGTGCGTCACGTGAACGTTGAAAGACACAAATATACAACGTGGAATCAAAACAAAAAAAAAAATAAAGCATAAAACTTAATACTACACGAAATAAAACTTTGCCGAGAGACCGAGAAATATATTGCGCGAAATATATTTGGTATTCCGTGTGTAAAAAAATTTATATTTTCGTGCGATACAGCGAAGTTATGCGTGCGCGACATCGGCCATCGAAATATTGATATACACGTGCTCTAAACTCAACAGTTTATCGACGTACACAACTTTTAATTAACCGAAGTTGCACTCCGCGAATTAATGGAATAATCGTAGAGGTTAAATTTATTATTACACAGCAACAATCGATTTTAAAATAAATATGTAACTTGATACCTCTCGAATTAGAATTCACCGTTTCATTGATCGTTTCGACAAATCTATAATTATTTTATGCAAGAGAATCACACAGATTACAATCTCTCTTTTAAAATTTAAACACTAACTGTAATCGTTAATTAAAAAGTTATTTTTATATGAATCATATATTTCTTATAAAACACTGATTTTAACATTTCAATTTCCTCTGAATTTATACTAAAATAATGTTTCTGTTATTTTTTTTTTTTCAAATTCATTTTCTCGCAAATTTTAATGTTTCAATTTTCTGTGCAATTATGATCAGATATTGTTCCCATTCATTTTCCACTAATCGTATGTGTGATTCAATACTCAAGGCAACGACATCATCGTACTGTCCGCGTTTTATTGAGCATACGTTCACGATCGAACGCATGTGTTCATTATAAAGATAATTTAGCTGATTAAATAACCTGGAGGAAAACAATTGCTATCTGACGGAAATTCGAGACACCGCGGCGGACGAGTTTGTGCGGCTACATGACTCGATTGTCTACGGTTTATTACAATCACTTGTAACTCAATACTTGTCTTTCTGCGAAAACGAGGAACTCATATCTTCAATCATTCTATAATAAAATACGATCCACTACACGCATCGCAGAAAACCATTTTATCTATCAGGTTAATTGAAATGTTCTGCTGTTAGATGTTACCTGTATTTTTACAATATTCTTTGAATTTTTTACATTATCTGATATTGTCACAGAAAAACCAAATGTGAGCTGAGTAAAATATCTGTTACACATCTCGCTATACCAAGCTCTTCAGCAGTGCCCATAATTACAGTCTAGTTGTCTTTCTAGCATAATTACTTTCTGTTGCCGGCGGGTAGTTCGTTTCTTCAGTTTAATTCTTATTTGAAACTCTTTTCTGTCAGCTTACTCTACTCAACGGTGTTGATTGCTTAAGAAATTACTTTAATATGGTTAACAGACACTTGACGACTAACATGCACAAAATAGAAATATCGTGCATCAATTATACGAGACAGGGACTAATTGAAAAGTTCTTTTCTCTTTAACAATTTTGATAAGTGGAAAATAATACAACGATAATTCTAAATATCTTAATTTTTCGTGAATTAAACAAGTACAGGTGATCCGAATTGTGTCGTGTTTGGAATCATTTCGATCGGAAAAACGTCTCAGATGTATTGACAAAAGTTTCACAAAAAAATAATCGGGAACTATAAAGCTCAGTCACTGGATTAGCCCTTTAGAGAAAAATTGCTGTATCATTATTCTCAATATTAATCTCGAATCTCTTGTTTATTAACTATGTTGGTATCTAATCAATTACTACACATTTAAGTATTATTATATTGTACGAAGTATTATAGCAATTTCTCATTCCATAACATGAAAAAATTATGTACAATGCATTTATTGTAGGTCTGAAGAAATGTTTAATTTTTTGAGTTACAATAGCACCGATTCTGCAACGGGTTAGTATTATCTCACCGACATTTCAATGATTTGTTTATTCGCTATCCCTTTCTTCGACATTAACCCCTTGCCATATGTTGAATGTCGTCCGTTTCATTTTAGATGAAATAAAATTTGATTCGTTTGTAATCAATATTTAACACTTTACCGACCTATTAATAGGATTTTCAATAATTCTGCTGTACCAAAAAAAAGTATAGAAATTTTCTTTGACATTGCAATCTTAAATGAAACTATTAGGCGACGTTATTGAGGGTGACTTAGTTAGTTCATACTAAATGCTAAATGAAAATTTACCCATGTACCATACATTTTTCAAAAATATGCAGTAATCACCGGTCGGTAATGTGTTAAGCATTCAAATAAATGTAGCCATACAAAAAATATAAATTTTCTCTTCTACGAAATTTTTCGGGATAAAGACAAAAGATAATCACTGAACTGTAAAGGAAAAGGTACGGCGAGGGGTTAACAGATCAAAGAAGAGTGTCCGTACACAAGAAAGATTTCGATTCCAAAATATTCACATATACGTTGCTGTGAGTCTCGTATCGATGCTTCGATTACAACCTGGTAGTATCACTCACGACAGAACGCCGTTCTCCGCCTCATCGAGCCTCATTTAAACGCGCGTGAGCCGTGATGGGCCCGACGGTGTCTCGTTAAACCCACGAGGTTTCGTCGATCACGATAAACGTTGGACGATCGCATGTGCCATATTCACCGTCGAATATTCGTGTTCGAAAACGGTGTGCTGCGCAGAAACAACGGAACGTCAGAATTCACTCTCGTTACCGAAGTTTCGAGCTTTTCCAACGGCACTGAACGCTATCCCCATAAGCCGTAAGATAGCTCCCCACTGTTTTAGCGGCAATCCAATTTGCCCACGATCGATGCCGACGTCAGTCAGCCACACGTTTCTGCCGGAGCTACCGAGCCGCCGATAACCCTGTCCGGAGCGAAACGCAAAATCTTTTTGCAGAATCTGCGAGAGGGACGCTTGCACATCGCTGCCCCTGCCGGAAACTGTTTTACACGCTGACCTGGCCATCAGGCCACCGTAAAACCTCCACAAAATCCAGGAAATGTACGTTCGAAACGAAACAAAAATATTTCCTCTCATATTTTTCGAACGTGAACCGCAAACATATAATTACAAACACTAATGCTCTACCTCTAGTCGTTTCTTCCCAATTTTAATCCAATTTCAACAAACAAATTCGATCAAATTGTCTCTGAATCAAGTTAAAAATAAAATGCTTTTTCTTTTATATGATTAATTTCACATATACAACATTGTTATTTATATACATCCAAAAATTGTTTCGAAAGAGTTATCGTTTAATAGTTTATGTCGTTACCGAGAATAGCGTTTTTAAATTCAAATTTAAAAAAATGTAAGGATTCATAGATTTATTCAATAACATATTTTTAATTTATCCTGTTGTAGAATTAACCTACGAGTAAATATCTTAATTTTATCTTTGAATTTTAATTGAAATAGTGCTACGAACTTTTGTTTAACCCAATACAACGGTTGTTTTAAATAAAACGTCTTACGGATTATACGAATAATAACGTGTAAAAATGCAAATGTAAATGTATAGAGTAATACACGTTTCCCGCAGCTCGTATCATCGAACAGTTGGTTTGTCAATTGTGCTTATTGAAACAAACTGTGCATGTACAACAATAGTTGTAAAGCCGCGTTATATCGCAACAACGGAGGACGCGGCAAAATGCGCAAAACGTAATTTTCGGTATAATTGCGTGTCGATTATATCGGTTCGAATGCATAGAACATTATGACAAAAAGTCTTCTATACACAGACGTACGGTCTTTTGTCTTTACAACAAAGCCACTGTCTTCTGAATGAGCCCTTGAGAGAGACTATAGTATTCATGACACCGAGTACGCTATTTTTGAAGACAATAGCCAATAGTTTACAATATGTTACGTATTAAATATAACACTGCAGTCACTAAGCAATGGAATTATCGTTCAAACTGTCGTGTCTCACTGTCAGACAAAGTTCAGGCTTCTGTTTGAAAAGAAGATACTAGCGGGAACTCGTTATTAATGGATATTTATGCAGTTGAACATTTCCGTAGAGAAAAAAGATGTTTATTCATTCACTCACCTGTCAATTGACAGCATCATCCGCAATTTGCCGGGTCCTTTATCTTCTTACCAGATATTCTTCCAATGTAACCAGAAAACCTCCTGAACGACAGAACCAATTACTATACTACCAATACTTTTATATTCAACTATTCGAAACAGTAAAACAATTTAAAGCGATACGACATACGATGAATCAAAATAGTACTAGCGCACTCCTTCATCGTGATAATGTCAATTTAAAAAATATCGTAGTGATACAATATAGATGTTTTTCTAGTTTTTGAATATCGTGTAACATTGAATGAAATGCTAATTCATACAAATTAATTCTTTTTGAACGCATATTTTCTACGCATGTCAGCAGTGTGTCAATACCTTATCCCTTGCAACATATTTCTTCCACAATTTTTTATCGACAATTACCAACGTTCGTATCTTACAATTAGCATATTATTTCAATGCTCGTGCCATTCGAGCTGCTTTCAATACTATTGTATAACAAAAGAATGTTTTCAATAAAAGTGGAACAGTATTCAATTAAAAGCTGACAGATATAAAAATTATTTTATGAAAGATTATGCTACGCCATATATATTTCCTTTATAATGTTCTTAAATTACGAACGAAGAAAAATCCAAGTGATATATGTTCCCACGCTGACAATAAATACAGAATAAAAATTGTTCAGAAGCTACATCTACTACACTAGTTTGAGCGTTCTTTTTTGTTTTGCATTAGATGCACTCGTTTTTGTCATAAATGTACAAAATCCAGCTATAAAATACTACAATGACTTGACTTGTTTTTGAAATTCTTATCTGCAACGTTGTTCTCCGTAAATACCATCGACGATTCCGAAACAAACGAATCTGTTTCGTACTAAATGCACGGAAGACCTCCAAGAATTAGTAATGCAAATATTTATGTAGAAATTGCGCGATACCACTCTGTCGCTTACTACACAAAGGAATTTAATTAAAATATTTAATTTCACCACTTTTACACGTTATGCAGCTATGGAGATTCATTTGTTTTGCAAACGACAATATTGTGGACGAGATCTTAGTGAACAATTCAGGTAACAAATCGTATTATATTGTATAAACATACGGCTACACTATAAGAATATATTAGTTGGCTCCAAAAATTCTTGTTAATCGCAACGTGCTCGCTTGACGTTAAAAAGATTGTTGTTGTTAAAAATTATGTTTTCACTAATGTATTATATCTTATAGTTTCGCATACTTAACCACTTACCGTTTACTTGATTAATGAACTATTCTGAATTCACATTATGCGCATTAATTAAAAACGATATACACTAAAAGAAGCTGCGTGATAGTGTTTCAAAAATACGAAATAATTCCTGTCATAATAAAATTTCTTTCATGAATACATTTTGAATATTCCATACAACACCGATGTACTTTTGTTTGATTATTTTACTGCTAAATTTTAGAAAAACTCGATACGCTACTATTTTAATTTAGATATTATCTCGAGAAAATTATACAGTGCGTTGCATTAATATTTGTACACTATTTTAAGGAGAATAGCTTTCTTAAAAGGTCACCAAAAATTTTTTTGATTAACTAGAACTCTGTTCAGTAATTAATTAGCTGATTCTTAGCCAAGTTTACTATTCATGACGTGAGAATGAAATTTTTTAAATACAAAATACTGCCTTTTATAATTTCATTATATGTTCATTACGTGTTTAACAAGTTTATGAACATACATCAGATGTATACAATCTGAAAATTTGGCAACTATAATTTTCTCAATAGGAAAGGCCCAAATAAAAGAGCACATTTCTCACAATTCCTTCTTCAGGTGATCTAGCAAAAACGAACATCTAAATTCTCGAAAAAACACAATGAATTAAATCCACTTGCGAAAAAGTTACTCTGTCTTAAATAGTGTACGAGTATTGAGTCACTGTATGCCAATACGTTCTTGATTCACAGCAGGCGTACAACCGAAACACTAATCTGAATGTACAATTCGGTGTCGATCGAGGCAAGTTAGTTTGAAAGTGAAAATTGCATAAACATAACACGTACACGGAGTTTACCGGTCACTGGTGTGTCTCCTCGAGACAAGTGCACACGAGAGCCGCGCGACTCGCTCTCAGAATCGAATTGGCGACGACACGGTCACAGATGCATCCGATCGCGGTCGACGCATCACTGGTCCGGCTAACATCCTCGCGATTTATAAAGCCTCGTGTCCGCTCTCTGACTTAGCCGCGTGTCGTTCGGTTCGTTATTATTCCCCTGCCAGCCGGTTGATTCCCCTCCCAACTCTGGGACCAACATTCTTCCACCCACCGCGTGTTACACGCTTGCAACCATACCAACAGATCCCATGCAGATTTCGTTCGCGCCTCCTCTTTGATCCTGCTGAACACATCCTGAGAGATCGGACCGTCCGAGGGATGATTTAGAGGTGCATTGTTCGCTGTAACACTGTGGACATAATCGGAACAGTGAATTGGACACAGCCGCATGTATCTACAGGGTTTATAAAAAATAATGGTCATCTGTCCTAGGGATGAATACTACACCTCCGGGTCGGTGGACATTTGTAAGAGAAACTTGCCGCAAACTTGTTTATAACGAAGACAATTCTTGCTGAAGTTTGTTTTTACATCAACACCGGCAGAAGTTTAGTATGGTGACAACGCCTGCCGTGGTGGAGATTAGGCGTGTATGGTGAGGGGGGAAGAGGGTAATACGAAACCGAAAGAATTATTGTGCGGAAATGAACGGTTGCGGAGATATTTGCAAAAAACTATAATTATTTAAACATTCTATATCTATATAAGTATTCCACCGATTTTGATGAAATTTAAATATGTTATATATCTACACATTTCGAACAACTTTTTCCTTTGCAAAAACGTCGCCCGAGGCTTTGTTTAGGAGATATTAATAAAAAACACGGATTAATCAGAGTAGATTTCTTGTTTTTCATAAAACTGTAAATATCTCGGAAACTATGCGAGATATGGCAAAACATCAAGAGACCTTTTTTGTAGGAAATTGAATTTCCAATAATTTATGTCGTATGACTTTTTCTATCAGCTGCGCCGTTTTTGACGATATAACTATAAAGAGCAGAGTAAAAATCTTTTGATTGCACAAATCTCAATTAAGAATTTATTTTTACATAACTATTATACAGTTATCATCACTAAATGTTGGTGTTAGAAATTGGATATACAGTTTTTATATCCTGTAATAATTGTTCGAATGGATCAAGTTGTTTCGCCCGCACAATTCTGTGCCACATATAACTACACATGTGTTGTCCAAGATTTTCTTTTCTGTATCCTGCATTTGTTACATTATATTTCAAATGTTTCCAGGATCCTTCAATATGGTGAGGGTGAGGAGGGATAGGTTAGGTTAGGTTAGGTTAGGTTAGGTTAGGTTAGGTTTTTTTTTAAACGTTAGCTTAGGTTAGGTTAGGTTAAATTTTTTTTTTCAAAAAAGGTTAGGTTTTTTTTATAAACGTTAGGTTAGGTTAGGTTAGGGTAAATTTAAGAATATATTAACGAAAAACACGGATTAATTAGAGCGCGTTTACAGCGAACGGAGTCTAGTTTCACGTCCCTTTTAGCGTGGCGTCGCTGACTGATCCGTGTTTTTTATTAATATCTTCTAAACAAAGCCTCGGGCGACGTTTTTGCAAAGGAAAAAGTTGTTCAAAATGTGTAGATATATAACATATTTAAATTTCATCAAAATCGGTGGAATACTTATATAGATATAGAATGTTTAAATAATTATAGTTTTTTGCAAATATCTCCGCAACCGTTCATTTCCGCACAATAATTCTTTCGGTTTCGTATTACCCTCCTCCCCCCTCACCTTTCACGCCTAATCTCCACCACGGCAGGCGTTGTCACCATACTAAACCGCCGCCTCAACACCTTCCACTCATTGAAAATAGAATAAGTTTGAAAGAAACCGTATGTCGCAAACAAATAGTTATCGAGATATTAGCTGTTAAAGTTTTTGCAATATTTGATCGTGTGGAGTTAAAAGATAAAAAGACATGCTATATACAGTTAGAGTTCGGCAAAAATTTTATTGAAATAAGACTCACTTTATTCAAAATTTTTATTTAAATAAAATTTTTCCCCAACTTTGATTACAGTCCACCTGACCGAAACGGTGAGGCAGTACATGATCGTGTGCGTGCCTCGAGACAAACAAAATTTAAAAGAAGTTATCGTCTTCCTGTCTATTCAGATCATTAATTTGAAGTTTCAAAATATGAGAGAAAATATTTTATTTATTGTTATACATAAGAGCACGAATCCTACATCATAAAATACTAATGTAAAGTACACTTACTTCAAAATCTTCTGTTCCTCCAGTCGGAACCACAGCACACTATTATTTACTTTATTTCAAAGCCAATTTTCGAAGCACAAAATACCACGCTTGTCTATACAATCACTAAACACTATACAACACTCTTTCCGAAATTGTGACAGCGAACAAGAAGTTACTCCGGCCACGATGAAAATAGTTCTGCGATCTAAATGCGACTTCCGCGCGAAAACTCCGCCCTCCCATCATACAATGTATTCAAGAAGTACAATGTAATATATTTCCAAGATGTTGATTTTTCGAGAATCATTTGTGTGTCCGTCGCGTACCATTTTTTCATATTATTGGTGCGGGCACAAAAGCCGACTACCTGGAAAGGATGTTATACAATAAAACCTTAAATACTGTCCAACACAGTGATGCCAGATGAGGGGAATCACGTGAAATGATGTACCCCCTCTCTGATGACCAGAGTAACATGTGCACGCGCAGCGTGTCTACGGCTTAGAGTGGGGGACGTTAGATGGGGATGGAATAGGATAGTGGAAGGGGAAAAGGAGGAGAGTACCGAGGGTCCGTTTTGTCCCTTTCTGGCATCACTGGTCCAACAGGCGTATTCTGGGCAGATAGCATTTGCAATAATAACGGACCAGCTCCGAACCGACCGATTAGTTTACAACCCACCAAACCAACGAGAGGACATACATTTATAAATTAAGGTAAAGGCACCAGTAGTTGACCAGTTAAGAGAAGTTTTCCACGAGAACAATAGTAACCACTTGCTCTGTCATCAAATAGCGAGAGTCGATGCATGAAGACACTCTTTAAGTCTTATAGGTTATGCAACAAGGCCACTTTTTTAAAAAAAGTTTACTTATACAAATTTAAGGAACATATTGAAAAATTCAGTAATTGCTTCAGAAGTTGACCACTCTTGAACATGAAAAATCTAGTAATTCACCTTCTCTTCGTTAGTAGTTGACCACTTATACTAGAAAGAGGGTTAAAGCAATAATGTTGGGAATCATTTTAGTATCAATTAATTTCAACAATTACCAACACAAATTACAATTAAAGAATAAAATAAAAGATATATCAGAATATTACTAACCTTAATGAATTCAGACGTCCGTTATTACTATGCATACTTCACTTCGCATATAATTGTTCTGAAATTTAAACAACAAATGCCATAGCACCCGAGATTCACTTTCATCAAAAGTGCACAGCTTATAAAAACCTTATTTTTTACGTTTTTCTATAAAATGGTCAACTACTGGTACCTGGTCAACTACTGGTGCCTTTACCTTATGTCATTACGACCGAAGGCAATATGAACAGGAATTTCCTTGATAGTTTCCTACTCCTCAACCACTTGCCGTACCTTTTCTTTTACAGTTACAGTGATTAGAACACCTTTATGCATAAAAATTTCTTATAAGGTTAAAGAAAATGTAATTTTTTGTATGGCTACATTTATTTTAATGCTTACATATTGATTACAAACGAATCAAATTTCATTTTATTTGAAATGAAACGCGTAAGATTAATATTTGTTAGACTTTGCACGAGTCAGGCTCGTCAAAGTACGACAAGAGGTTAACCATTCACGGAAAACCTAGGTCACAATCGCAGAACACAGCGTAAGTGTGAAGCGCGGAAGATCATACTTGAAAAATCCGCAATCTAGTAATAAAGTTAAAAGATACAAGTTTAAAATTTAAAACTGTTTTGCGTTTAACTTCGAATATAAAGTTTAAATAACATTTGGAATTATAAATTCTTCATCTTACCGTGTCTTAATTGAAAATCGTAAATTTTATTCGCTCAAAGGATATCCCACATTTCATATGTAACAACCTGACAATAAATGTACTTTTAAATAAAGCTACATAGCATCGATTTAAAGAATATCGCAACTAGAATTTCAAGAGGCAGTTCGAAGATTAAATTTCATTCATCGAGGAAAGGATGTATGAGAGTCGTTTCATTTATCATGGCGCTTTATTCCTTTGCCACTTTTTCATCTAGCAGATTCGAGACGTCCTTTTATGAATGGTGGCACGATTCACGGTATCTAGATCATTACGGCGCGCGGCGCGGCGCAGACATTTGCACTTGTACGCCCGGTTATCTGTTTTCCGACAGAAAAGAGTTCGTTGCTGCTCGTCTGTTTCCTCCCATGCGTCATCTTGCGTGGGAAAGTTTGTTCAACAAATCTCGCCGGTGGTTATCTCAGTGCTGTCTGACTACGGTGCGCCTCTCTCGTCGCGAAACTTACTGTAACATGCAAATATTGACTGTCTCTTAAACATTAATATCGTTGTACCACTGCAAATCAAGTTGTACGGATTGAAAAGTTCAACCGCTTAGTTGTCTTCTTGAACCCCCACGTGTACTTTCAGAATATACTTTGAAAATGATTAAATTTAAATTATATTTAATATTATACGTATATCTAACATTTATCTCTATCGAAATGGTAAATAGAAACGTAGTGAGATAGTAATATTTCAACTAAATCCACAAATTTATCATTAGTTACACAGTAAATGTGCCATTTAATTCCAAACTGGTGTAAGTCAATATTTCCGTAGTATCAAAATTCGCTTTGTCCATTCTTTAAATATGTCGGATATTTATTTACTTGGTTTGTTGGCATCCCTGACTAATTTTTCTGATATGCAACAATTTACTCAATTGTTTGTTTGGTTTAACATCATACATCATTAAATAAAATAATTGCAATATATCTTTACCTCCTTCGGTATTTATTTTATAAAACTTTCACTTAATTCGTCATAGAAATAATTGTTAGCATAAATTTGAGTGGAGCCTCGGCACTGATAGTTCAATCAAATGTTTGTTAGATGAGTGACCAATTGTATTGAACTCGGCAGCTGTGTCTGTCCATTACTCGCCGATTCTACTTATCAGAATCGGAAACCTAGCCGCAATAAATTCACGAAGTAAACCCCCGTGAAATCGGGACACCGTATATGTAAAGACAGCGAACTTTTCCCGGTTCTCGTAGTTCGTCGCTTCTGCAAATCCAGGTTTATTTATGCCCATTACATATGAGCCGACACCGTAGCACAGCACAAAATCGATTCGTTTCACCGATTCTCCGCATTTCTCTTCGTTCCGGTTTTTTTTACGGAGCTGCAGCAAAGAAGAGTTACAGGAGTTCATTATCGCTCTTCATGCTTCGAAAACCGTGTACGTGTTGTCCTTGTGCCGTTTATTGGCCGGCACAGAGCAGAAAATGTCAAACGAATTCCACCGGAATAGAAAACCCCAAAGGGAATTAGAGTAGCTCGGAAAAATTTTAGAAGAGATAAAAATGTTTTAAGGATATTCACAATTACAGGCGATTCTGGTTTGTCCGGGAAATAAATTCCTGTGCACAGTGTATAAAGATGATAGTCTTATTTCAAACGAAATTTTGTATTCGAAATAATTTTTACTATGTTTTAGAATAATTCTGCAAACATTATACAAAAGAGAAATTTTACGGAATACAAATCTGAACTTCTGGAATTAATAAATTTCAGATTTTAAAGAATTTTTATTTTTTCTTTATAATAATTTAAGCCAATATTGTACCGTTTTAAATTCGTGTAAATATTGGATCAAATTATATTAGACTACGAATCTTTATGCCACATAAAAACATTTTGTATTGTATGATTATTAAATTGTTTAAATTCTTTTACTGCTTTATGTTCCAGTTATTAATTTCTGTCATGGACGCATACAATGCGATATAATAAAATCCGTTAAAACATCTACGCTCGCAAGTGCTGTATTGCATAATAAATTAAAAATGTTAATCGCACCAGCGCTCTAGATATAACAGAATATTTCCAGGAAAATTTCGGAGAATATTAAAAGAATGTCAAAAGTGAGGGTATCACCAGAAGTCGACGAGTTCAAAAAGAATTCTTGAACAGTTATTAAAGTTGAAAACGATTAGAACAGAATTTCAGCAGCATTAGATAGTTTCGAAAGAGTATACGAAGAACGTTCGTACACTTATAACAATTTCAGATTGAAGAGCTCGAATTCTTTGAGAAGCA
This sequence comes from Lasioglossum morio, assembly GCA_916610235.2. Taxonomy (NCBI): domain Eukaryota; kingdom Metazoa; phylum Arthropoda; class Insecta; order Hymenoptera; family Halictidae; genus Lasioglossum; species Lasioglossum morio. The sequence continues at coordinate 11,073,420 of OU744330.1, read as the reverse complement.
GAAAGTTCAATAATACTCGAAAAAGTATTAAAAAAATTTGATCCCGGTATCAGTAAGCGTGGGTGGATGTTCAAATCGGATCCCATATTGATTTATTTCCATTCATTTGGGATCTAGAACGGGTCGGTTCAAGCGAAAAAATATTCATTGACCCGCAATTAAAAGTAGTCGCGAACAAAACTTCGATTACGTAAGAGTTGATCAATCGTTTCTCGGGCACGAATTATCGGATGAATGGAGATAGGAAGCGAGGTAGAAATGTATACGTACACAGTTCGACAGAAAGAGGTAGAGAAATAGGGAGAAATAGAGCTAATTATCTTCCGGTAGGTAATCGTTGCGTTGCTCGCAATTCGAACTTAACCCGGGGAGGATAAGTTTTTAATGGCTGCTTGTTTCACTTCCGTCAAAGTAATTAAAACGTTCCGTAGTATCGGTACACCCTGTAGATACATGTATACAAGCTCGAAAAATTCCCCCGGTTCGAAAGGTTAAATGAGCCGACCGTGCTTGCGTTGTTCGGTCACGGCCAATCGTAGACGTCGAGATACTTTTAATAATTCATTCACAATCGTAAACTGAAACGTAGCGTTGACGGTCTGCATTCCGATTAAATCTATTCGCCGCGCCCGATGCAATCGCGAGGAATCAGTTCAAGGTCGTCATACCATGGAAATGGAGACCGAAGAGGAAAGAAGAATGGAGACTACGACGAAACAATGACGCGGCCGGGAATGATTAGTAAACGCGGAGAACGCAGACGGGTTTTTAAAGTGCAAGGTCGGTCGAACCTTGCAGTCGCACTTGATAGTGCACCCGCTTCGGACCGAGCTCTCGAATGCCCGTGGTGAACCGATTATTCGATTGCGCGAATAAGTATCAATCATTTATCGTAGCGATGACTTAAGGTAACTGTCATAGAGCGTTGTTCGGCGACGCGACGCAAAACTGAATGATCACTCCGTCGTTCACAGAAGCATCTACTCCATTAAAACGTATGAGCCAACCGAAGGACAACTGACCCTAGTAGCACAAAAATATTAGATAGATATTTTTTTCAAATATTGGAAAAATATTTTTTAAGCCACACTTTTTCATATGAGAAAAATATTAGATCTGAATATTGTATACATGTACAAGAATAAACATTATCTGTATATTAGGAAGAAATATTCTATTTCCAATATTAAATAAAATAAATAATATTATTTAAATATTAAATCATAAATATTAAATAAAATAATATGAAATAAATATTATTTGTATATTAGGAACAAAATATTCTACTTCTAATATGAAATAAAGATTCATTTAATATTTAGAAAAAAGATATTTTTCTCTTAACATGAAATAGATATTTCCTCCATATTTAAAAAGACATATTTGTTACTTATTATAAAATAAATATCGTATGTATATTTGAATATTAAAAAAAGATTGAATCTCTTTTTAATATTATATGAATGTGTATACAATATTTTGTGATACTAGGGTGATACTTCTATTATTTCAAAAGAGTTCAGGAGTTCAGCATCGCCACGAGCGATTCGGCTAATAGCGAAAGACGTGTAGCACAGAGTAGAGATATTACATTTTCCCTACATGATGATGAAAGTTATCAGTTATCGGAATAAAAACAATTTTGAAAAGAGTTCTACGAAATGACAGTTTCTTAAAATATCTCGATGACTAAATATTTTTTTTACCACCACAGAATCACGAGAGAAATTCGACTGTGTAAAAGAATTTTGCGTTGTATGTTAAAAAAAGAATGCAAATGAATGCACCATTGCACTTCTAACAAACAAATGGTCCCACATTTGTAGTACCGTCTAAACTACTCGTCAAACATTTTTCTGTGACTGCACTGATAACGTAGTTCGAACTCGACACAATTCCGCGGACCACCCTGTACATAGCAATGAATAAACAACAGGTCAGTATGCAATTTTCTCACGGGACGTTTTTACTGTGTTGTAAAGCAACGGGAATTAAAGTAGTAATAGCTGGGAGCTACGTCACTGTGTAAATAAGAAAAGAGATAGGGGATGTTCTGGCGCCTCGATCTTCGCAAATACGCTTTTAGGGGGATTGTGATACGTCTTCCTGTTGAGCACACGCGGAAAACATTTTCTTATTTCCGGCTGTTTAAGATGCAACACACGTCCGCATCGTCTAGTGCCTTTTTCCCCGGGAAAGCCGTACATTAGCAGCGTTTACGAGCTGCGAATCTTTTCCCCAAATATGGCCACTATAATTACACGAGTGGAATTTATGGACGAGCCGTGGGGGCTCGGTGCACATCCCTAAGCGAAATTACGTCACTGTAACGTAATAGAGTGTGGACGTTTATGTTCATTCTTCTGCGTTCAGGAATTCATTTTCGTCAAATAACTATTACGGAATTTGTCTTCGCTGTCGACGTATTTCATTGGCCCCGTAATAAATTGGAGGGGCTGCAGAGGGGACTCTAATGTACTGAAAGAATTACCAAAGAGGATGTTAGATGTGTGACCAATTTGCAAGCGGACACTTTACAAAAGATGCTTCAACTCTACTTAGAATTCTACCCTAATAGGTTGACACTAATTTTGCCTTTAAACGAAGCATCCCCGTTTCACCGATGTTATACTGCTCATCGATTTCCACGTTACTTATAAATATATCGATAACCTGGAAAAATGAAAATTTGCTTTAAAAAAAATATAAATTTTTCAAAGTGCATCAGAACACAGACGCCAAATGCAGACCCCACTGTGACGCCTAAGTTCTGGCTGGAACGACGACGTAGAAGCTCAGCGTCAACACACGCGATTCGGCCTGTGTTATTCGACAATGTTAAACGTAACTGCTAGTAAACTTTTGGGATACCCTACTTACTAGACAGCGGATTTTTATGAAAAAGAATGAATTTTTAAAAAATACCACGTTTTTAAAAACGAACTAAAAAGTACAAAATAATGTTTCCTAGTTCTATACAGATTCCCAACACTGTACTGATAGTCCTAAAAATTTGTAATTGTGAATTGTTGAATAGCTGTGAAAATACTTGTAAGATTTCAAACGAAAAACGTGGGGCGCATGTAATAGATAATTGATGCATAAATAGTTCACCTAAATCACTAAAAAATTTATTTCTCCGCAAATGATATAGACTGTTGTGTGAGTTTTCTCAACGGCAGCTACTCTCTACACTCCTTACTATTATCTTGCGCCCCACGTTTTTCGTTTTAAATCTTACAAGTATTTTCACAGCTATTACACAATTCACAATTACAAATTTTTAGGACTATCAGTACAGTGTTGGGAATCTGTATGGAACTAGGAAACATTAATTTGTACTTTTTAGTTCGTTTTTAAAAACGTGGTATTTTTTAAAAATTTATTTTTATTTACATAATTATTTTCTGCTTTCTAGTCTTATGTATGTGAAAGTTTTCAATCGATTTTTAACATTTTTACCACGTTATGAAATTATAACAGAGACATGTACTAAATTCAGATGGTATTGCGACCGCGACATATCGAAAACAAATGCAAGCAGTAACGGTGTAACGATTCTTTCACTTGGTAAAAGAAGCGATGATGTAAGTACTACGAATCATCGCGCGGCGACGTACTATCATATACTGAGCTCCGTCGGGGCGAAGTGGGTCCGTGGAGTGGGGACGAGTCAGAGTGCGCACGCATAGTAAAGTAGAGAACGTTGTCGCGCGGAGTGGGGATCGCTGAACGCGATCACGTAGGTTTCGCGGGGAGGTGAAGAGGAAAAATATTTAATCGTTACTGCTCCGAAACGGATAGACTTTTAAAATTTTTTTTTTGAATAATGCATTGTCATCCAGTTCTGAGCCATATGTCCGATTTCAAGTCTCTAGCTCATCAGGAAGTTAGTTTAAAATCAATTGCGAAATTTGCCACCGAACAAACAAACACACAAACAAGAAAGCGAGCTAATAAAAACGTGGTAATAAAATACAAATGATCCTAACGATTACGATACCGTGTGTTCCATTCAGAAATTCCGGTTGATTCGTGAAATTGAAGATGGCGCGTGCGCGATCATTTTACTCGGGAGTGTACCCGCTGTAAGAATGTTTGCTCTCGAACATTTATAGGCTGAAAGGATATCGAGAGACCCCATTAGGAGGACTACGGCCGAGCATTAAGGAGGAACCGGCATATCCTCGGAAGACAAGACTTTCTTCTTCTACGCCTTTTTCCCGAGGGCGTGGCGTAAAAGCAACGTAGAAATGCCGGGACGGTATCTGCGACATCTCTCCGAGCCCGTCTGCTCTACTTCTAATTACGGGAAATCCGATTTTAATTACACGACCATGGAGCCAGGTCCTCGAAACGGAAGAAGTCGAGGAATGATAAGATGGGGAAAAATCCTTTTGCGCGGCTCTAATGGACAGCAAACAGAAGGGAGGACTGTGTCTCTCTGCCTACAAAGGAATTACGCTATCTATTTTTTTTTCGTCTTTATGCGATCCATTCTTCATTCGCAAGGACGCAAATGATCAAGCGCTTACCGCATCGCGGAAGAATGATCCTGAACAGTTACATTAACAGCTTTTCATTTTTACGACGCTACAGTTGCGCGCTCCTCGAAGCCGCAACCAATCCTACATGAAAACCTCATCACAATAATGTCGTGATAGTTGTGAAAACTTCGGAACGGAAATATCACTTATAATTATTGTGTACAGGCTGTTGTATTCATTGGCTATTAGATAAATATACAGGGTGTCTCACAATTCATGGTAGAAATTAGGTCAGGTCGATTCTATGCCTGGAAATAAGACGAAAATCAAGAATAACCTGATTGCGTGGGAGGCTTCGCTTTCAAGAAAATTAAATTTAAATATCAGACGAGTACACGCGTCCTTAATAAATAACCGATGTCATTATCAACTTGTATCGAATTAGAACGTCACGTTCAAGTCGGGAATAATCGTATTCTGATGTACAAACACGGTCGCAACAGCATCTTGTAGTGAAATCTGTGGCATCGGTTATTTATTAAGGACGCGTGTACTCGATTGATATTTAAATTTAATTTTCTTGAACACGAGCCTCCCACACAATGTCGTTATTCTTGATTTTCGTCGTATTCTCAGGAATATCAGAACTGTCCAGTGAATCTTAAAATTTATCGTTAGTGTTACCGCCGCCATTTCTTGATAATGATGCGTGACCAAGAAATTTGGAACGATCGTCTGCTCGTATATCATACCAGATACGTGTACGTAATTATTCGTCCTGCTGCCACGGTCCCCATTAGCACGATATTTAATACACACCCACGCGACTAACGGCCGGATCGTTTTCCTGGATAATTAAGGAGACGATGCCAGGTGAAGATAATTCGAGCGACTACACAATTTCAGTCGTATTCGGAATAATTCCTGCTCTGTCTGTTTCGCAGCAGAAGTTTTCACATTTCAAGTATTTCTTGTAAATTCCCATTCACCGAGGCAGAAACGATTTTCCAGCTATTAGAAATGCATTGAAATTAACAAAATTACACGAATTTAAGAGTGTCGAGGCATTGTCGCTCGGTGTCGTCAAATTACGGCTTATCTTCCACTTTACCTGTTGGATTATATCGACGTTGGATTATAGCTTATTGTTCGTTGTCAAAAATGAATCAACGATCTCAGAAATCTCAGAATCGATGTTGAACGTTTTTATTTTGCATAAAGATCTGCAGTCTATTTTTACCACGTTTTTATTAGCTCGCTTTCTTGTTTGTTTGTTCGGTGGCAAAATTTTTTCATGCTATCTAGCAATAAAAATCAAATGAACAACGGAATTTATTTTCAAATGGACAATTTATGTACTTGTTTCGAAGTACGCTGGTTGCTCAGAAATCGTTGCTCGCGATATAATTAGAAACTAATTAGAGCAAGTTGCTCTGGAATGCGGCGTGCCGCTGGCATGAGCCGCGGAGAAAAAGTTAACAATCATTTTTAACATGGTCGCGGTAACCGTCGCACACGTGCAGATAAGATAGTGCCTGCAGCACCACAATAGCTACCGTTCACGGTTAGAAAATTCCTCTCGGGCGGTTTTTCCAGCATGCAAACAGTGACTCGGAGAGGACGATAAATCCATTGATCAATTAAAACTAGTGTTCCCCGATTCTCAGTATCGAGGTCGACCTAGCGACCCTAGTTGCGTGGAAACGACACAAGGAAAGACATTTTTACGGAGTCACGTCAACGGAAAACCGTCCTGAATTGCGCAAACCTGTAATTAACTCGCCATTAATAAAACAGAGTTTAGCAATTTGTGCCACTAATACTTCATCGTGCTAACGTACAACTTTGCGAGGATGTTTGCTAAGCTAATATTTGATTGCTACTATTAGTCAAGATAACTAACTTCCACAAAAGCAGCTTCGTATCCGTCGCTACTAATTTCCGGGAATATTTTTCTTGTAGACTAACGACAGTTGGAATAATCACAGCTATTTTAGCCATTTCGAAAATGCAGGAGAGTAACGAGCTTTCCATTAAACAGGTAGTTTCACTTTTGTTCAGGCAGGAATGTAACGCAACGATAAATGGAAGTTACTACAATAACTGTACACAAATATTACAGATACTCGATTAACTAAAGAATTAGATTAACTTCTTGTATGTCTCAACAAGTACTGTCTCGAAAATAATTAGACTCTGCAAAAATCATGATCTGACCAGAGTCGCTAGATAAGAGGAAAAAGTTACCGTCTCTTTGCCAGTGCTGAATCAGTCACGTGACATTATAACACATGCACGTGTAGTTGCAGAAGAGGAAGGTAGAATGGGGAGACAAGTCTTATTTTTAAACCAGCGACTCTGGTTCTGACAGTATGTGAAAGATTACTGATTATAAAAACGAGTACCTGTGCACAATACCAGTACGTCCAAACTTCGGTGGAAATCATAGCAACGTCAAACCGCGGAATAAGAAATCATTTTTCAATTTATGTTTGCCCAAGGAAACAGTAAATCCATATATCAAAGGATTCTATATTTTTCCGAGCACCTAGTACACGATGTTATTTGTTACTTTATCCACCTGAACAGGTAATATGCTTTCCCCTTGAACTTCTTTCTCCCATTCAATGCTGTAGAGTTTGCCAGCTGCACGCAATAAACTTATCCTCCCGTAACTCCTCCCTGCTCCTTCTCCGTGCAACATTGCAATTAGTCTTTGCTGTAGTCCTCGGGTAATCCGTTTCCATGCATTTCTCACTATCGCTTTCAGTCTCCATATATGCAGTATTCCCATCGTTGTGGATCCAAGGCTCATTCGGCATCCGCCCACTTCTGTTGCCTTTTACCCCGACAGTTTCTTTATTTGCTTTTCTGTTTCTCCGTCTGCCAGCTCCTCTTCTACCAGGTTTACTTACACTCTTACCACCCTGTCTTCTCCCTCCCTCTCTCTCTCTCTCTCTCTCTCTCTCTCAACACGATGTCCCGAATCTTACAATAAGTTCCTAAAGCGATCTCACCCTTCCGCCATTTTTACTCCGGTTACCACGACTCTTTCTCCTCTCTACCTCTTTTTAGTTGCATATCTTTATATTTATCCTTCCGATCCCGCACTTCTCATTTCCTGCTATCTCTCCACCGTGTTCGCCGTCTCCCTTTTTGCCTCGCAAAGTTTCTTCAGTTATGCTCCCCACGTCAGATATTGCTGCGTGCCCACTTCGCCCGTTTTCCACCTTTTTATACTACTATCTTCATATATTCCTTCTTCCCTTACCACGCTCTCCCCGCTAAAACTTTCGTATTATACCCTTATTTCTTCATCTTTATTCTTCCTCGTTCCAATGCTTCTTTCATTTGTGATCTTAAGCTGCTCCCATTCTCCTTTTGTGTCCTCTTCCTCGGACATTCTACGCCTTATGCTGTCTTTGAACCCTTCTATATTGTCTGCACCCGGGCATATTATTTCCTTTCTACCTCCCGCCAACCTGCCGCTGCAATCACTTCCGATGTACAGAATGAAATTGCAGCAGCTATGTTTATTTGAAAAAATGTAACTCGGTTTCTCGTGGAAGAAACGTTGGCGAAATTGACTTTTTTTTTATCTGATCGAAATTGAGAACAGTGCTTATCACTGAGCTGGAAAGCTTTGTACAAAATAAAACGTTTCACCATCAATTGCGAGACACTGGAGTTAAGAAATGTATGTAATCCTTCATTTATAATTTAATATTAATCGTCACGCGGTCCTTTGGCCGTTTCAGACCAATGAAAATTTTTTTATCGTTGTATAATTGATTTCTTCGTGGTCAAAAGTGACAATTACATAAAATGCAAATTATAATTATGTGATCGTACTTTGCTTAAGAATGTAAATTTTATAAAGGCTTCTACATATGTAACGTTTAGAACTTGTTAAACACATGTAATACGTCTCCACATTTTGAAGTCGGTATCAGATTCAGTATATCGATTTCGTCCTCCAAATGGTTGGTAATCCGATTCCGTTCTGTTGTCTACATAGAACTTCTCCATCTTCTCCAAGGCTGCTGTATTGATCAGGATATAGTCAATCACAGTTGCTCTTCTTCTTCCTTCAAAGTATACTGCCCTTCATCTCCGGTTAACACTTCAACAGTCGCATATTTCACTCAAGGATTCACGTCGTACCGATAGTTTCTCTTGCATAAGGTCTAACTGTTACTTAAACCGTAAATAATTTCCATCCTCTTCGCAATATGCTTCTTGTTCATCTACTTCACAATTTCTTAAATTCGTATCCTCATTTGTTAAATTCTTTCCTCCATTTTTTAAATTCACATCCACATTTTTTAAATTCATATCTACATTTTCAATGCATATCTACATTCTTGTAAATCATATCTAAATTTTTTAAACTCATATCTACATTTTTTAAACTCGAATCTACATTTTTCAGATCCATTCTCCATTTTTTTTAATGCATATCTACAAAACTTCATATTTTCATTTTCTAGATTCATATCTTCATTTTTTAAATTCATGTTCTAATTTTTCAAAATGATATCCGCATTGTCCTAATTCAGATCTGCACAAATTTACATTTTCATTCTCGAGATTCATATCTTCATTTCCTAAATTCATGTTTTAATTTTTTTTAATTCGTGTTTCCTGAACGCAGTAGAATGGTACAAAAAGAGGACATAACTGTGTATCACGGAGCTTCTTTTTATGGGAATGATATATTGCATTCTCTCGTGGGATTTTTAATGTTGTCTTGCCTTATATTTAATTTATACAGTTCCTCGATGTTTCTTTTGGTAAAATTACATTTTACATTTCATCGGATATTAAACGTGTAATAAATTGTGTGAATATTTTAAGAACATTCCATACAAACTAATACATACGTTTCCGATTCTGCCACCGTAGTATTGATGTTCGTGCAATTAATAAAAATACATAATTACAACGAATGCTACAAAGTCTATTTAAACACGAATTCGAGACTTCAATGAAATGTTACTATTCTGTATTCAATTCGCTTTATTGTGGGAATTAACGCTCCTTGTATTATGAAAGGAAAAGTAATTATATAAAGTGCTTCGTTCCGCTGAATGTGTTTCCATCTAGATAAATTAATCATATTAATTTCAGTTTCATTATAATATATTGTGCAGTGACACAGAAACAGCAGTCTTGTTATCATTTGTATTATTATTGAATATCATTGTGGATGCCTGTTGGTAATTTGGGTGGACTAGAAGAAGTTTTATAATGCTGCATTCGTTGCGCACAGCTTGTAAAACCATGTTCACCAACGTTTGCTATAAAACGAAAATTATGTCATTCATGATGACATTCATTAGTGATACAATTCTAGTGCTGACTATTCAAATTGACAGCATTTAAATCTGTCGATGATTTCGAGACCACGAAGTGGAATGAGACACTCACGACCTTCTGCTCTATTTTCAGTCTAAAACATGCTCGAATTGACTCATGATTTCGTAATCTTAATTCGTTTGAATATTTCCAGAGAAGCGTGTAACGTCATTAAACATGCTCTTCGTTTATAGCATCAAAACGTACGACCATGGGAACAGTTTCTAGAGAAACACTGCGTAATATGCGATCCATTTTTAATTTCAGAGTTCCGGTACAAACGACGTCTATTCGTCATCGGTTTAATCATCCAAAGTATATAAAAAAATAACGAAAGTTCACGAACAACAAATTTAGTGTTTAATAAGAGCTTACAAATGTTGAAAAGTGTTTGCTCTAGTTACGAATAACTAATTTCAACGATTCACTAATTTTATCTGTTATTTATTATTTATTTAATTATATTATGAAGTAACAGTAATAAAATTCAAAAGATGTGTTCGTGACACGTTTCTTTTTGACACAAACAGTACGTAGTTCGCGCCTCTTCGCCATCATTAAAACCAGTTAAAAAGTAATAGCTTGTTAGCGCCTAAACGGGAGTGGACCGTGCTCAATGAATAAATAAGTAATCGTTTGTTACAGCGGGCACTAATCTCGTGGGGAAGTTTACGCAGAGTGTCCGGAAGATCGTTCAGGATGTGAAAGACGAAGGAACTTCAAGTAAGTTCAAGCATTTCATGGTCTACGCCTGAAAATAAATTGTTTCACCTTTAACAATATCTTATACGATAAATATTGATGCTACTAATAATAATATTGATATATATATTAATAATATTGATATATATAATAATATATTGATGCTACTACTAATAATAATGCTTCATAAATAAATAGCTGTGAAGAATTAATTTACTATTGAAGTATAAAAATACTTTTCCGCAACGATATGTCTCCCTTAATATTTGATAGCCTAGTCAAGTATACATATGATTTGTATATAATTACTGCGAGCTTACAACCATTGAAATTATTGTTCATTTAGGTGGCCAAACCAAAGAAGAGGTAATTGAGACGAACAAAAGATTAAGAGTCGTTAGGATACGTCTGGAGGGTAGCTATGAAATCGTGAGACGTGCACTCGTCGATCTTATGTGCAAATACACAAACAGCAAGCAAGTTCGCAATGTGTTTCAACGCTACAACCTACTGAAAGTTATGATCAAGGTACTTGACAGTTAAGACAGTACAATTGTAATTACCTCCACAATTTTTCTGAGAATTTCTGAGAAATCATAATTTCTAGGTACGTTATCATTAGACTGCGGATCTTTATGCAAAATAAAAATGTTCTATCTGAATTGTTACAAACCGGAGTGTAATAGAAAGGTATTTTTTCGTTATAAATGCATAAAATCCGCAGGCTAGTTTATTCAGTCTTTCCCTCCATGTAGTTTCAAATTAAGGAAGTTCATTTTCATTTTTAAATATTCTTTTAAAAACCTGGTCTCCTTAATTCTTCTTTTCCAATAATCTTAAGAAAAAAGTTTTGTTTCAAAATGTCTAAATGGTTCATAAAATGAAAGTTGTTTGACTGTACCTCAGCAGATAATATTTCCGAGAAAAAGAACAATAATTATTTGAACAACAAGGTATTAAGCGATTACGCGAGTACTATATTTTAATCTACTCTAATTCTTATGCAGAATATATGTTACTAATTCAACGGGAGTGCGTTTTGTTGGTTAAATATTAAAATAATCCAACTGGGTGGACGGTCGGCAAATTATTGATCGAGGTACGCATAATTGGCTGTCATTTTTCGGAGTAGTCGCCATTGCCTACTGTATCGTATATGCGAGTTGAAACCCTATTTTGGGGTCGCCTGCGAGGAGATTAGGCCCAAGGGGTTCACGTGCCTAACGAACCCATTAATTGCTACGACGCGACGGGTCTACAGGCTTATACGTCAATCATTATCGGGGCCGGAACGCTAACGGCGCACATGCTCGCTAAAAACTATGAACCAGTAAAGCAACTTCTTAATTACAAGATTAGTCTCTGTACAACTTTGAAAACATTATCAATATTCTATAAAAAGTATCAGTTTGCTACACTTCCGGACAAAAGGATGGGCTCGGCATATAATTTGTAATGTATTGTATATGTATAATGCAATGTATAATGTTGTAATATTTTAATGAATTTCCGACAATGCCCAGTAAGTATAAATAAAATTCATAATATACCATAAAATATAAATTCATAAAATATAATGTATAGTGTAACCATATTTTGTAAATATTACAGAAATTAAATATTATACCATCTTCTTGTCCAGAAGTGTACCCTTCATACTATTTTTAAACTTGTGCTTTAAATACTCCAACTCCAAGCATTGCTCAATATTTCTCTGAAGCGATCCTTTAAGATTAACTTGTTCAACATCTTTTATCTCGGACGTCTTCCTAGCGGGAAGTTCTTTAGAAGCTTCACTTCTAAATGTTCTTTGCAACTAAAGTTTCCGAAAGGTCCTTTTAGTTCAAGCTATACCCCGAATTCAATCCTTTCATCTTTCGCGATCTGTCCAATGGCACTTCCTCTGCTACCATTGGGCAGATCAACCAGCCGTTCCTCTTCGACACAGGAACAAGTATACCGGAAACAGCTATGGAATGTGTGCGGCACTTTTACATTTCCAGGACGTCATCATGTTAGAGGCTCAATACTGGACACTGATCGACATACCGAAGCAGGAGAAACAGGAAACGGTGCCAGCGTTTGTCCTCCGCGCGTGCTCTATCATGGAGAAGACTCTCAAAAGCAGCGAGGGCGTGAAAACCAATGCTCGCTTGGCCGATGGCTCGGAGAACAAACAACTGGTCGAGAGACTCGAAAGTGAGCAGAAATTCTACAAATTCCTTTAACCACTCCAGTGGTCCATGAGTACGGAAATTAAAATAATTCGTTGCTATCTAATACACGTGTCTGAGAAGTTTTATTACGATTTTTCATTTATAACTGAGAAAATTCAAGTGATCGAACCTTATATAAATGTTAATAATCTGTTTCAAATTGCTTATGAAACTGAAAATATGGTTTTAAGGTAGTACAATAGTTTCTCAATAATTTCAATGAGTTCTTTAAATTCTATAAATATTTTCTCTGCTTTGTAATCTATTAATTTTTATTACAAATTCATAAAATTTTCAGTCTAATGATAACTATGATGGCTGAAAGGCTAAATTAAGTAAATTAACAACGGGTGAGAATTAAGTAACAAATATCATCACTCTTCCTAAACCGTTTGATCTCGAAGAGAAATAATAAGTTTTGTCGACGAATGATAATTTATTAACACATTACCTACCGGTGATTATACCATAATTGAAATCTATGGTTCATGGCTGAGGATTTTTTAACGAATCCTTCAATAGCAACAGCAACTTTAATCATAAACCAACAACTCACCCTCAATAATAAAATCCAATAATTTCCTTCGGAATTATTGTGTAAAAGAAGACTCCTAAGCTTCCATTTGGTGCAGCAGAATTATTGAGAAGCCTATTAATAAGCTACCGGTAGATAAAGTGTTAAGATAAAGATTTATTTAAGAGACGTCGAACTCTGGCGTGAAGATTAATTTATGCGCATTTATGTGAACACGAAACAGGTATGACAACGGTGCAAATCGAGTCGGAGAATACGCAGCTGACTAACGACCTCTACAGGCTGCTGAAGAGATACACGGGCCTCAGAACTCTGATGCGAGAGCTAGAGGTACTTACGGTATTTATCCTTTCATTCGCAACAGTCCTCAAGACTCGATAAACCGATAAACAAGCTGCCGAAGGCTTCTTACGCCTAGAAGAACCTGGCGGGTCACTTCAGCATGCTTTTTTTCGATTTTATTGCCACACGCTTATTCAATAAGCTTGCTCTTGTTTCCGCTTTCTCCAATGTTGCGTCTGACTTTTACTACAAAAGACTACTCGATGAAATACTGAGTGACGAGAATCGTTATTACTTCTGCGATCAGAGAACTTATCGAGATATTGTTCCACTTTATGAATCTACAGAGTGTCACTTCCGGTAACCAGATAATAAAATGTTGAGGACAGAAAAAAACCTAATTAACCTAAGTAACCTTCATTTTTTTAAATGGTACTACATACTTTTTAGTACATAATATTATTCCTTATTTCTTTCCAAAGATCATTATCTTGACCAATATAAACAATTCAGTCTCTTAAAGGATAATTGTGTAGCCTGAAGGTAGAAGCATTTTTCCGCTTTATCTTGCTGCTGGACAAAACGCGAATTACATTATTGAATACAAATATTTGCAGTTTCTCGATCATCGTGGACCAAAACGTTATGAATAATTATATTATCAACCTTTATGTATTTTTAAGACATTCATGGGACACTCTAATTTGAATGCAAATTATGTATTATCGGATATTGTAGCTTGATTGTTCAGGTCACTACAATTACATATTTAATTTTGTTGAAAATCAAATTTTTCCGAAAATCTCTTTACAGAAACACGAAATTGTAAAATCAACTCTACTCTCAAGGATAAAATATTAACAACGTTTGTTCGATGAATTTTTGACATGTACCGCTATATTTGTACTTTCGTGCAAACGAGGATAAAAATATCGTCACTTTTTGGGAGCTGTCCATTGTTAATTAGTAAACGGATTAATGTCCACAAAACGGGCAAAAACGTCCAAAATGGCTTAGTACAATTATGTATTATTTTTCTGTTGAAATGCAGATGTACCCACAACATGGAACACCTATTGTTAGTAAATATAGAGGTTTTCTTTTATTTATTTTACGTCGCTCTCAACTTTTTTTTGCTAAGGTTACTAAATATGTAGAGGTTAATGATGACAAGATTATGGATTTTATGCGTTTATAGTAAGAATCAGATAAAATTAGTGGAAGATTGTGTACAACTTACTAAAACGATTCAGAAAAGACATCAAGTTTGATGTAACTCCCTAATTGATACAAACAATTTTGGATTTTATGTGGATTTTATGCGTTTATAGTAAGAATCAAATAAAATTAGTTGGAAGATTGTGTACAACTTACTAAAACGACTCAGAAAAGACATCAAGTTTGATGTAACTCCCTAATTGATACAAACAATTTTGGATTTTATGTGGATTTTATGCGTTTATAGTAAGAATCAAATAAAATTAGTGGAAGATTGTGTACAACTTACTAAAACGATTCAGAAAAGACATCAAGTTTGATGTAACTCCCTAATTGATACAGACAATTTTTATTTTGCATAAACATCCGCAGTCCAATCATCACCATTATAATTGCAAGTAATTATACATTAACGATTGGAAAAGACTGAAACATTTCCATTCACCGAATAGATTGGCTTTCATCTATTTTTCACAAACTTTTAAAATCAAGTGTTCCATGTTAACTGACGTAACCCTAATCAAAACGATCGTGCTCGAAAACAGTGTAACTGTTCCAGTGAAGGATGGAACGCGAATTGAATTCCCAGTAATTAATGCAGATTTATGTTTGCCCCACAGGAGGAGTACTATAGTTCAAAAGTGTATCCAATCTTCCCACGTTACTCCATGTTAAAGGACATGATAAAGGACGTCATGCGCAACTCAGACTACATGGAGGTGTGCCACGAGGTAGACCAACCATAGCAATCGGACCCCCTCCGTCGTTCGCCACGCATGACCATATAAAATTTTGCATCGCAAATGTGATCATTGTGGCCATCGGTGAAGGGGGTGAACGAAACAATAGGAGCCTGGACGGGACGTTTCTGCCGCAAATACGAACGTCTTCACCTACGGGTATCCAAATACCATAAATAAAATACCATAGGCTGATTAGCACTTTCACTACCAACTGTCGCCCAACTGCGGATCCCGCAGAGTTTGGTCCAGACCTAAGCGTCGATCTACGCGACAAGATAATAAGAATCCCTCGTCTCTTCTTTTTAATATTGTCATTTTGAATCGTGGTAATATCATATAACAACCGGATGACAGTCAAACGTTCAATCGACTGGACACTAATTTCTACAAAACGATTTATCTCTCATCCTTCGACACGTTAATCGTGAAGTTTGTCCCGCTTTCGATTTCACTTTATTTGCTTATCTAATTTCTGTTTAATCTTCGCACTCCAACGAGTTCTACGCCTATCCCAGAATCATTTCTGACTCGCACCGATATCTCACTAGTACAATTTCGTCGTATTTCGAACGAGGGTGTCTAGTAGTCACGAATGACTCCGGTATAGCATAGTTAATGTGTTTCGATAAAATGTTTCAAGACAGTGCAAATATGTTTTTTAATGTTGTTATGAATTATGTGTATTATTTTGTAAATCCGATACCATCCGTCCCCAGGGACTGATATAGCGTATAACGTGTGAATTGTGTTTGTACTGCAGATTTTATGCAACTATAATGATCCGCTAAAAATGTCCAGAAGGGCGGTAAGATAGCGGTGAAGATCTATATTTGCATGAAGTTGCATCGTAAATCGTGAAAGAGAGAACGTATGATTATAACCAGGACATTTGTACTTAAGAAACACTAATTCTAATAATTACTTATTGTTTAAAACTAAGGAAGACGAGGAGATTTTCTAGGACTCCTTCTTGCGTTGGAGCGAAACCAATAATATTTAGAACTGATAGATAGTTGTGAGATAAATCGCTGAGATTCTGTTACTTTGTGATTCTACTGCTCTCGGGATTTTTGAGAATACTATGATAGTGCGATGTAGTTCTATTAGTTATAAGTTTGTAATTATTTTGACTATTATGGTCCGATTAATTAGGTTTGTCTGTTATAAATTTTTGGTCTATATATTGTTTCGTGTGCTATAGGAAACGTAGATGTATATTTTATTATAGTAGCGAATTTTTAGTGTGTTGATTGTAATATTGTAATCAGACCACAATAGCCAAAATGTCTATATCGATCACGGTAAATATTAGACTGTACATATATTTTGGCCATAATGATGAAGATAGTTATATTCAACTACGACTGGTATGTGCGTATTATTATGTTATCGTTATGGTCAAAATAATTATTGTCTTGAAGAGCGCTGATGTCTCAAAGTATGTCAGTGGTTTCTTATTGTTCCTTGCAGCTGTGGTCTGGTTGTTAAAAAATATTGCTCGGAACCATATTCCTCTTTGTAATTCAAACCATTTGTTACCTTCATTACAATTCTTCATTCGAATTTCAATTTTATATGCCAAAAGGGTTTCCCAATACATCTTCGCTTAATTCTTTCATTAATAATTAGTATTCTTTAGATAAAAACTAACCTAAACACATTTTAGAAAATTGGTTGAAATGATTTGCAGAGAAAATATTGTCAATTTCTGTAGAGGTTTGAAAACATCTCCCATGTAAACTTACTTGTTGTAACGTATGAGAAAAAGAGGAATCGTTTTTTACCAAAGGATTTCGTACACAAGAGAAATTGATACGAAGAAGAATTTTTCAGCAAATATAAGATTATTTCCTCTCTTATCCCTGAGATTGCACTGAACTCTTAACGGCCAGACCCTAAGTGCACAATTGAACTTCTAGTCTGTAAAATCTACCTAGAACACCGAGTAACAGAATCGAGCGCCAAGATAAAAAGGAGAACCGATCGATCACCTTAGTTTCTGATCTCGATCAGAATAGCCGCTTGCACGACGAAACACAAAACACAAAGTACCGACGCGGATCGCGCGGTATTCTTATAGCAGCTAATGTTGTTCGTAAACGAAGGATAACAGCCGAGTATATTAGATTCGTAATTCTAATGTGTGCATTCGTATAAAAATATGTGTGTGCGCTTGTGTGAAGATGAAAATCATTACGAGAACATTGTACCTTTCGTTTGAAGATGGGCCCTGCCGTAACAAAGATGACGATCCGACTGACTGGCAAACTTCTTCTTTTACATTTCTTATTCTTTTATAAAGAACTTTATTGATCACGAGAAATACAAAAGCAATCTTTCATTTAACTCAAATACGATTGGTAGCCTTATGTATAGTTCGAAGACTTCTTCGTTTACTGCTTTTTTAATTGTTTGATATTACATGTAACAAAAATCTGTTTAAAGAAGTTGTATATATATATTTTTTATGTGACAGTAAATTTATTTAAAAACTGATTAAACAGACTGTACACTTGCTGCCGCAGAAAATACATGAAATCTATTTAAACAATTTTCTAGTGTAACGAATAAATAGATTTTTAATGCTACACGTAAATAAATAGTAAAAATCCCGTCTTCTTGTTATGGCGGGATAGATCTTCCGCGTGACGAGACAAAACGATATTCTTCTTCGTGCTATTCGTCGCCATTAGTATTGTCGGTTAGTGAACTATTACACACATCTCGCAAACTACATCTTTTATACGACCGAACAGATTTTGCTTCGATTACGCTGAAGAGTACTAAATTTATCGTTAAGGATGTCGTAATTTAAAGATATCGTTGATTATTAATATGTACGCGGTGGAACCAAAAAATATGAGACCACCCGAAACATACTACTTCCGCAAATACAAATCGAAAAACATTTTACCAATTTATAAATATCTCGGAATAATACTTGTGAACTGGTAAAGGATTTTTCCATTTGTATTTCCGTTAGGGTGCATATTCCGAGTAGCCTTGTAGTTTTCGGACACCTTGTGTACGTCATTGTGTATGTATATGTGTCCGTATAACTTATATGATATAAGCAAGTCAGTGTTATTGAACATAAGTTTTCGAATTGAGAGAATTTACTTTCAATCACCGTGTTATACAGTTGTACCATAAGAACACTATAGGTTTTAGGGAGGACACCCCTATTATAGATACAGGTCTGGTGTTAATTGTTTATTCCTTAACACATATCCGATTGCATGACTAGAATTAGTCGTTTGAACTCCGATTTCCAACGACCAAGTAACTAATGTTAGTCATTTATCTCGAATTGAAATAATTCATGAACTTAAACGAAAACTGTAATCATAATGTATTAAAAAATTTAAGAAAGACCAGAAAGATGACTGGGAAATGCCGGTTGGATATGTGTTAATAAGTAGACATGTTGGATATATGTGAAAGTATTGTTGAAACATCTTAAATGATTTTCAAACTAATCGTGTCCCTGTCAACCTCAAGTAGACTGTCAACCAGCCTCACGATCTGATGTGGATAGGGACGTGCTTATGAGAAGGTTATAATATATTTTACAATGTTTGATCACTTTTTTTTACCTTTTCATATAACAATACCACAGAATTGCAATTTCGTTTGAAAAAACATCCGAGTCTCTTAATATTTCAGAACATATTACATAAACTATTCTCGTTTGTCTGAAGTCTCTTTAAAAAACAAGTATATATGAATTACTATGTTATAATAGAGGGTGAATCCTCGGATGTGATCGCTTTGGTTATCTTCGTTATTAGTGGATCGATCAAAATTTTTATTGTCAAAGATGATACGATATCAAAGATACATTTTACATTATTATTTGTTATAAGTCATTAACTTCCTTTAGCATCGTATCATCTATCTGAGAAAAGAAGTTTTAATTGCTTCATTAATAACAAAAATAATTCAGATAACCACGTTAAATGATCCACCCTATATATGTGTACATATGTATATACAAGGCGTTCCATTTGAAGTTTGACGCGCAATTATTTCCCGAGCAATAACTAGTTGTAAAATATTTTATGACCTTGAATGAACTTGAATGGCGAAAGCTAACTACCTAAATAAAAAATAACAGAGGTCACCTTGAAATCTCGGATGCACGACCACCATAAGATACTTCCCCGAAACAGAGTAAGTTTTATTTGAAGTATCTTTTTACAACGAGTTGTCCGGAATCGCATGCGAAACTTCGAATGGGACACCCTGTGTACAGAGTTACCATTTGTTAAACTTGTACTCGCGTTGAGATGTACTCTGAACTTATTGTTAGAGTGTGTGAATGTGTACTTGACGTTTCTATCTGTGTGTTGTGTCTATATAATTGTCTATATAATTAAATATAATTTTGTAAAGTGGGCGGTAGTGGCACTGTCCAATTATCTCGAGTGCCATTCTGGAGGCAGTGTCCTCGGCAGTGTGACTACCGCCTACCACGAACGCGCGTCTATGGGGGTGAAGATCGTAACGGACAAGTCCAACATGGAAGAACCATGGAAAACCAGATGCAGGTGAGTCTATGGAAATATACTTGCAAAAAGCTCTTCTTGGGAAAGGTCGTCGGATGAGATGGGCCAGGTGAGGTAAAACACCTGGCTGTCTACTGTCCGTCGTGAGGCATTTGCCAGTTTATTGTTAGTGTCAGAGGTTAATCAGCTGCACATAGTCGCCAAATTGTTCGATCGTAAGAATCCTCAACACTCTAAGTGCCGGATGTCAACCACAAAACTTCGCGCAAAGCCAACGTAATTGAATGTCGCGATGATCGACACTATTGAATTGTCTAAAACTGATCGTCATCAAATTATACCACCGAATATACATTTATCAATACTGAAATTATAACTGGATTATAATGATGTTAATAACGATGATTGCTTTTACGAACCAAATATGTGAAACTTAAATAATGAAATCAAAACATTAAATTTAGACATTTATTTAACAATAAAAATTAATTCCTGAATCGGATCTAACATTCGGGTCGCTCCAATGTGACCGACGTGGCACTTACCGTGTTAGAAGTACTACTAAAATTATGATAATCTTGAGCACTGCAACCTGTAGAGACTCTGACCCTAACATGTTACTTGGGAGTGACAGACATATCGTCATTGTCATATTTGCATGCATACAGCGAGTGTAAAAACACTGTCACATACATTTACTGACACATATCCATGTATACGTACGTGAATGCTTGCAGTATGAAGTTTAAAGATGCGGTACATCTTGCAGTTTTTTACAATGAAGAAAAAATGGCCACTTCCAGTAATAGGTTTTTATCTGGAGTACCCACAGCTTTTGCTCCTAAAACATTTTTGTTATTGTTCATTTATTCCATCGGCCGAAAGGTCCCTTATTGTAAACATACAATTAAAGAATTATTCATGTTTATTCGTATGCAAATATACTATAAATGCATCGACACTAATACACTGTTCCTACAAACGGAAATTATTTATAATAATTGTATTAGTAGCGTACGTACGTATACAAACAGATTATACTACATTCTCTGTTTCGATATGCTATTAAAACGCGCTGTCTCTTCTAACATTACAATAATCGTCGCATGTACCAACAACTCAACAACCATATCGAATAGTTTTCATTTATCTTTAGAGAAATCTCGCGAGACTAACACAACTGAATGATATGTTACATTACTATATTTTCAACGTAACATAATTACACTAGTAAACAAATTTTATATAATAAAATTTGCCAACCATTCATATAAAAGAAATCGTACCGTTTCTGAAACGTGACAAACGCAAAAAATGAATCTAAGCCGATAAAGTATTTTTATGCAAACAAAGGCGTTTCAATGTGACTAAACGTTGAACATTAAACTTGATCTACATATTCGATATGGCCAGAATATATAACGTCACGTCATCGCATATCGTAATTTTTGAAAAATGTTGAAATGATTCAAACAATATCACACATTACGTTACGACAAGAATTTCTGCTTAATAGGATACGCCAATGCGTATTCTACACGAGACGGATAACCCAATGATCGCGTGATTTCAGGAATCGAATATTTTCACGCGAGAATATTTATTTTGTTACACGCTATTGTGATATCGGCTTTCGTTTCGAACAAGACACACAAACAGCCTTTAAGAGTCTATTCCGCGTTTTACCGTTAAGACGTAATCGTAATTATATAAAGGAAGAGAGTGTAAATAATAAGTAAAGGAAATAATCCGCGTAAATAATAGGTAAGATAAAATGGCTGACAGCTCGAAATCAAAATGCAATATGTAACGCGTGACACACATTGAGATCACACGAGGGCTCACTGTCTATCTCTGGTCCCCTTTCAATGTGTGACAAGGCATAGTGACCCATACACATACACAGCTACACTGATCCTTTGTATGTAATATCATTGTTAGATTACAATCAAAACAGCAAATCGACCCTACGATCCCGGTGCCTGGGTCAATCTTGATTCAAAAATCCAAAATACTCTAACACTCGTAACAGAGGATTATCAAAATTATAATTAAACCAAGAATTATTTGAAAATTTGATTTCTATTTTTAACATAAAATCTACTTCATGATATTAAATGCGAAATACTTTTTGTGCCATCTTGAAACGAAAAACTTTAATGAATTTGTATTTGATTTCTATTTTTAACATAAAATCTACTTCATGATATTAAATGCGAAATACTTTTTGTGCCATCTTGAAACGAAAAACTTTAATGAATTTGTAACTTCGTGGAGAGGTAACATCAATTGTTAACAGAAAAATGAGTAGGTAGGCAAAACGCAAAATAGAAAAATATTTATTTAAATTTTCTTATTGCAATTATTAAGATTGCATATCTGATTGCAATTATTAAGAAAATTAGTATCGTTTGCAAAAATGTATAGAGCTCGTGTATACAAATGTGTGCAACTGATATAGAAAAAATATTAAAATTGATACAAAATAGTATACATATTGGAAATGTATTCACGTCGATAAGAACATATTCACTATATTAACCTAACAGACTAATGTCTTCAATTCAAATGTCTGTTTGTACAATTCAATTTATCGAGCTTCATATGATATGGAAATCAATTACCAGAGAGAAATTTGTAGGTGTATTTTTTAGACAGAGGATACAATTTAATAAAATAAAGTACAAGGAACGTGAGTATAAATAATAATCACACCCAGGCACCGTCAATTATGTGATCACGGGTAGAATAGCGATACTACAATACAATTTCGTAGGCATGCCAACAAATACCCACAAAAATGCTGGGTACAGGCATACATAGAAACCGGAGACGAAGAAAATACTGTCGCAGGTCATATGCGATAACTGAATCGAGAAAGTAATAATTCATACCGATATACAAAATCGTCATTTTGACATATTTGAAAATTAACATTTTACTAAAAAAGACATATTTTTTTACACATACTTTGTCTTACTTGCAAAGTAATATATTCATAGTCTGCATTTCGAGACGAAAGATTTATTGCAAGCTAATTTGCCAATTGACTGCTTGTCGTTATTATCAAAATTATTAATTCATTGTTTTGGGATGAAATTCTCGAATTAAGTAAAAGATTGATTCCTTCTGATGTCAGTAAACAATTAATGAGTACCGATTGACTAACAGCTTTGCTGAAAAAATTACTGTGCAAACTTTGGATGAAAATTGAATTTCGTCAATGACTCCACTAAATAACAGTCCAAATGAGACGAAGGAATTTTCTTAATCGGTTCACTGAGAGAATTAAAGTTACTGATTAAAAATAAAGAACCGCAGGTCCGTTCTTTCGAAATGCGGATTATAGTAATGAAAAAGTAAGTCGAACTTATACAACCACTATTTCCGGTGGTCTGGAAACATATAAAATTCGTAACTATCGTATATTAGACAAATTTTTTTTTTAAATTAAAAGAATTCGAAGATTTTGCTCCGAAGATCGAAATTTTTCAGCGAAATCGCTTCGAAACGTGTCGACGTTCAATGGAACTGGAAATTCTGCAACGCGAAGCAAACGAATTGTTGAAAATATTTTTGTCTGCATCCAGCAAGTCTACACTGAAACAATTGCTTCTACTGACTGTTTAGGATAGTGCTTTCGACGTGGATCTTGTCTAGATGTTAGTTCGTGACGTATCACATTTGAAACAACCACGACACAATGAACGACACTACAATTCAAACAAAGTGCACTTTATTCTCTACCAACACTTTCTGATTTTGTTGTTCGGTATAAAAAAGATATTTTTGGCTGTCATTTTATTGCGAATAAAAGTGAATGTACTGATACACAATGCACCATTTTCGTAAGAGGATATCTTGAACCTCGATGGAAATAAGTATTCCATATAGCAAACAAAATAGTGGATTATTTACAGATACATTCGATATAATAACAAAATTCAGAAATAATCAAACTTTCGCGAGCGAATCAAAAACTGCGCTAATCAACATCCGATGATCAAAATTGTGCGAAATGCAGGATCAAATTTCTGTCAAAAAAAAAAAATATATGAATTCCCTGATATCGATTTATCATATTATATTTATATCATTAATGGATTGCGGATATTTCTGCAGTTATAATATCGAAAAAAGACATTCATATAGGGACAAAGTATTGATATACAGGGTACAATACAAAAATAGCAGAGAACCTTGAAAGTGGTGGTTCCTTAAGTTAGATGAATTAACTTTTTCCTTAGCGAAAATTTCTGCGTCGGCTTTGTTAATAAATCCGAAACAAAGCAACGAAGAATATTTCCGCAAAGGAAAAGTTATTTTAAATGACCTCAGGAGCCACTTCAAGATTCTCCGCCAGTTTTGGGATACCCTGCATTCAAATATACATTTTTCACCAAATTTAATACAAAGTGAAAATCACAGTTTTGTTCCAAACTGGAATTTTGAGGATTTTTTATTGTACTGTCCTTTAAAATTTGTAATATCTATTATCAACACGTCCTGTACATAAGATTATACATTTTTCAATTTTCAATTTTACTTTGCAGACAAGACAGTGTTATCAATGCAGAATTGTCCGCAGTTCAATTATTAACAAGACCAAAATCAACCTAACGATTGCTAAAATCTATACAAATTATAATTAAGTTGTTTTCTATAAGTCGACTGATCAAGCTCTATTTACACTAAACCGAGTTCACACAATTCGTTACAGATTGGCGGAAACGCGCGATAGAAGGGACTTCCGGCCCTAGATCCGTTTCTATATGAGGTGCAGCGCAATGTGCATGAGAAATGCACGTAAAATTAGGTTAACGCCAGACAGTATTGATTGGAATGTTTGTGGTGATTTATTTAGTCGTGTCGTATTCATTTTACTTACTAAAGATAATTGCTAATGAAATGCTAAAAATTAAAGATTGATAATTAAGGAGTTCCTAATACACTTTTTAAAGGCAACAAATGTTCTCTAATAATTTCTATAAATACTTCTATATGTAATCATAGGGGCTATTGTGTCCAATAATATTGTTAAAATTCTTTTACATATGACCTTCGTTCCTTAATTTCTTTTAAATTGCATTTTAATTGCACCCATTCATTTTTCTCGTAAATCCATACAATCCGGAGTCTACTTATCGCAGTAGGATTAAGTTAAGATATTTTTGTCTCTGATCTGTCTGCTTACGATGATATTTCCTACGGTGATGACATTTTTAATTCGTTTCAATTCGAGACAACTGACGCGAATGATTTCATGCACATCGGTTTCGCACAACGCGTTGCAATTTACATAAAAACACACCCAAGAACGGCAATCCTTTCCACGTTGTTTCCAGTCGTCGCGAACGATTTGTGTGCGGACTCGGTGCACAAGAAAGATATTTACAATCACAGTTGATATTTTTTAATACAAACAGTACATACTTAGACCAATTATCGTATTATCGTAAGGCAAAGCTAAGGTATATAACATAAAGAAAAACGTACATGTAGCGAATGAGTAAAGCTATACTCATATGCAATGTCTTTGAATTGATGAATATAATATCAAGCGTGCTCGCCTTTTCCACGAAATTAGGAGAGTGCCAAAATAGATTTTGAGAGTTTTTGCATTGTGTGCACGACGCGAGATTACGGCGTTCTTCAGAGTGCATGTATGTATATGTACACATATAATACATAAGTGTTTCCATAAGATTTTTATATAGAGTGTTGTACAGAATGTTAGGTACACGGTCTCGTTTCACTGGAGCTATCGTCGTTCGCGTTTCAAGCTTTTATTATTAAAAGAAACAATTAAATATGCGTTGATGTGTTAGAGAAATTTTCCAAAGAAAATTGCTACAACATACTCTTGCAACAAACAAATTTTAAATTAAAATTATGAATTATGAAGCCACTTTAATTAAAAGAGCAGTGTGAAACGAAAGCGATACGATCGCTTCAGTGAGACAGAGATTAACTAGCGTCTAAGAATTAACATAATTATGATAAACGTATACAAGTGTCCGATACGAGAGATCTATTTAATGTGTTTAAATGGTGTAAGTATATGCTAGGCGTACTAGTCGTGATAATTGTTGTATTAAAATGCGTACTGTAAATGGTGCTTTGGTTTCTATAAAATTACATTTCTAGTAGTGCCATCTGACGATAGCTTATTTTCCGTTGCTATTCATTTTGAACTTCACTTGAAACACAATTTACAGATTACAATCTTTCAATTTCGTCAACATATTTCAGGTATATAATTAAAATCTGTTGTATTATTTATTTGCAGTGTCAGAAGTCTTTACCAAAATTGTTTATATGGAAAAGTTATAGAAGGCTGTTTAATCAAAAGTGTCTGCCGAAATCATTATTGAAAATGCTATCGCGAAAAAACTATAGACATTTTCATTTTTCCTAGAGAAATACTTTCCATGTATGCCGTTTATGTCGAAACACACCGGGTGGTAAATATAATACGCAGACCGCGAGTATGTTCGCGTATTGAACTAGATATAGCGACGGTCTCGTAGCGTAAAACAAAGTACGGGACGAGTCGAAAAATGTCAATTTGCTCGAAGATGCGGTTTTACAAATATCGGCCGAATTATCGAACATTTGTACACTAATCGATGACGCGAAACTCTTTTGCCCCGACTAACAAAAAAAAAAAAGAAAAAAAGAAACCAGCAGTGTCGTTCATCGCACAGAGATCAATTAAGAAATCAAAGGACCATTAACCGCTGATTCTCTAATTAAGTGTACAATAACTACGTTGCTCGGCCGCTATTCAGAAACACACGGTTCCCCGTGAGAGCCGAGGTTTCGAGATCCCATTAATCTCTCCGTAAGAGCGCACTCGCGACGCCGTTAATGAAAAATGTCGACCAATCTATGTGTCCAGAGCCGCCGATCGTACGCTTTGTGGCACAAAGTCTAAATGATTTTTCTTCTATAAATCAGCTTTAGAACGTTAAGCTTTGGGCATGTACCGGTAAGTTACATAGATGTAAATTTCTACAAGAAAAAATATATACATATATTTTGACAGAAGCTTCTCGAGGAAGTTTCGCGGTGTGTCGGGTGTCCCAGTAAACACTCCGCCGTTTTGCTTCGAGCAAACCCCATGATTAGGCTATGGGTCTTCATGCAAGATAAAAAAATTTCTTCGTCTGTTGCAAGAAACAGGAATTTATTAGGTTGTCCGAAAAGTTTCATTCGCGATGTGGACGTCTGATATCGTTAAATAATAATTTATTTATATAAACAACGCGATCGATTGTTCATTAATGTTTTATTCCCTAAGCTTCCTCTTACTTAACCACACATGATTTACTTTCCTCGTACACTGCTGTCGCATTGTCTGCATTGGTCGAAAGCGAAACGAACGCTTGGGACAACCTAATCGAATTTCCTCCTTTGTTCAGTCATTTTAGTTGATCGAAAGTACTTACTACATTAATATTCCTCGATTCTTTTAATCGTTCTACTGTTCATTTCTGTCATAACTGCAAGAAAATCCGTAGTCTACTAGTGACACAGAACCGCTCGCACTTTTCTTCCTCTAAAATCTGTCGAAGTTCGCTGGACTTTTTACTGGTACACCTAATAAATTAATTACGATATCGTCGTGATCGTTCCTTCGCGAATCTACGTCGCGACTAAATTTAGTCGCCAACAATATGGACTTAAATAGTCACTATAAATATTTGACGAGATGATAATTAAATAGAACTACTGAATCGGAGATTGTTTGCGATTATTCTGTATGCGTGTGTGTGTGCGCGTGTGTTTAACGAAACGTATTCGGGAGTCTCGACTGTGTACGATCAAGACTGGCGCGTTTTTTTCCCGAGTTTTCCTAGCTCCTAAGGTTTTCCTGTTTCCCTTGATCCTGGATATCCTGTGTGGCATGGAAGAATGGTTTGTGACGTGGGGGGTGATCATTTAGTGCACCTTGGGTGTGTCTATAGGAAACTTTTATTTTCATTGTTAGATCCCACGGTATCTGAATTCGATCTTCCAGTAGTTGAACCATTGTCATAAACCAAGTGTCATTTAGCTGGATATCGTCAACCCCGGACTACTGATTTTATGCAATCGTAGCGAACACTGCTTCACAAAATAAAATGCAACGTAACTTTTAATAGTATTTAATCGTTCTTTTCGTTTTTTTTTTACATAACATTCCGAGTACACAGTTTCGTGAAAAGCTAAGATTGCATAAATGTCTACTGTCTATCCGTGAACTTCAGTGTTGTCCACGATTTGAGTGGACTTTATTGAAATAAAATAAATTGAAATAAACAATGTTTATTCCGCATAAAGGGCCGCAGTCTAGCAATAACACTCGTACGAAAAGTCATGGATTATAAGTACCATAAGGGCACTGGAACGTGATGGTTATACTTAATACACTCTGATGCGTAAACAAGAGATCTAATTACACGTATAAGCGCAATCGTACAAAGTAAAGTCCCATCCTAAACCTGCGGCAGTCGTAAGAAAAATAGAAGTTTCATTGTCAGATTCTTTCGTTTAATACCAGCGATGATCGATATCGTTGTAGTTAATTATAATCATTTAAAAGTCAAAAGCAAAATGAT
This sequence comes from Lasioglossum morio, assembly GCA_916610235.2. Taxonomy (NCBI): domain Eukaryota; kingdom Metazoa; phylum Arthropoda; class Insecta; order Hymenoptera; family Halictidae; genus Lasioglossum; species Lasioglossum morio. The sequence continues at coordinate 11,044,768 of OU744330.1, read as the reverse complement.
GAAGATCCGATTTATTCGCAAGCGAAACTTGGACAGCATTGATGTATCGACCGAAATTTGGATCGTAGGTAATATTGGACGTGTAGTATTTGTAATATGTGTGTAGTCACGTACAATAGTCGAAGAGTAACGTAGCCCATGACAAAGCGATAGAAAACAATATCCTGTTTCGTAATCAGCCAATGTTTTCGATGTCTTGAGAACCGCTTGATCAGAGGAACAGTATTTGAACAAGCGAATTGCCCGAGTTCCACAGTTTTCATTTCTCACGAGACTCAGTTGAGAAAAGTTTCGTGTGAAACTTTTCCAAAGTGCAATTGAACTATTCTGAAATCATACAATGTAGAATAGTTAGTGAGATGAAAGCTCCCAAGACACTCTTTTATTTTGACGATACCTTTATTGCAACTTTCTGTCGTCGTTGCTTACGAATAAAAACGATAGTGTCATCAAAATAACACTGCGCTTCAATAGGCACTCGTTTTCATTATTTGTTCTATCCGCAAAAAAATAGCAATAGTCTATAATTTTCATGTCATAACCAGTGAAGACGAGTAGCTCATCGTTTGCGTTCGATTTCATTTCTGTTTTGCTGGAATATCCTACACGAATTATTTGTAGATTTAGGAAGATCGTGAAACGCTGAAATTCCTGAGAGAAAACTTGAAGGGTGTGTAGGTACAAGAGGAATGTTCAAGCAGTCTCGCGAAAGATCAAAGCTTTAACAAAGACATCGACGCCCTGTGAAGTGAAGCTGCGGCCACACCGAAGCAACATCGAGCAACTTTTTGTCGCCTCTTGTTGCCTTTCTCCTCTTCTATTCGGTGTAGACATAACTTTAGATTCACAGAGAACGAAGATTGTGTGACAAAACGAAGCACGTATAATTTTAGGAGTAGGTAATTTGGAGATGGAGATGTGTGGAATAGGGTGAATGATGTATGGATAGAAGAAAAATATAAAGATAGAGAGGAAGCAAAATTTTAAATGTTATCGGCGCATTGGTTCGATCAATTAACTTTCGATCAATTAACTAACGATCAATTAATTGATCGAACCAATGCGCCGATAACATTTAAAATTTTGCTTAAAGCTTATTACGATCGCTATACATATAACCATTACCATGCATAGAGAGGAAGGTATGAGAGCAGAGAGAAAAAGGTCTAAAACAGTGCTGGGCATGTTTGGGGCCCTCGAACGCTTGATTTCCCCACCAACAGGTGAAAGGAAAAGGGAAGGGGAAAGTGAGCGCTATGGTGGGGACTGTTTTGCCTCAATTGCGGCAAATGTGCACAGCCCCGGTCCACGCGAAAGGTAGAATGAAGAAGATGAAGTAGGTGGAACGAAATAAAATACAAATAAAGGGATAAGAAAAGAGAATGTAACAGATCATTAGCTTTGTTTTGTCAAACAATGCTCGTGGCATTAATTTACTCTATAATTTCTCTCACTACTTTGATTCTTTTGGCTTGTACGAGCACCGGCTTGAACACGCCTAATTTAAGGGACACGGGGCGAACAACATCGCTCCTAGTCAAACAACTAATTTATAGTTTTGTATCAATAGTTAACCGAAATGGATGTATGTTAGCAAGCGAGGAGAATGTGTGTTTGTAATTGCGTTCCTAAAACAAACTGGCCGTCACAGTATATATGTACCAAGAGTAACGCGTATGTGTATGAACTGGTGTTCAAATAGTAAACAGTTAGCAACTATAGATCTTGCTAGATTAGTGAACCGTGTGTTAGATGTTATGGTGTTGTAACAGTTAGTATTTACACTTTCCTGTTTATTGTAGTTCTATGTCCTCTGATGGAGAAATAGCAAGTACTTACTTAGGCGTGATGCCAGGATGCCAGTGTTCCCTCCCAACAGCCCTGATGTTTACGATGTTAAACGATCGTTTAATTGTTCGCGGGCTCGTTTTTTAGTCTTATCAGCTGAGTCTGTGTAGCATGACATGCATGCCGATGTTATTTTGAGGAGATCGACAATGCGTGCTTATAGGGAGGGAATACTATAAATAGTTACGAAATGTAGATTTTACTCCATCGATTTAAACGAAACTGTACGCTACGATGTATGTTGAATGTAGAACCTCCATTTTATCTCTAATACATCTGTGTTATCGCTACACTTTCCATAACTATTGGTTGTTAAGCTTTGTTAATAAAATTATTTGAAATGTGAAACGATCGTCATACAGAATTTTATTAACCCTTTGCACTCCTTTGTCGAGTGTGACTTGATATCAAAGAAAGAATAATGTAAATGAAACGGGTTTTTATATGTATTTTAGTTCTTCCTCTATTTATTGAATTTCTTATTTCTTAGCTAAAAACAAATATAAGTTCCAAAAATATAAATTACATCAAAGTTTGATAGCTATATTTAATATAATTAGTAAACAAAATTGTTTAAAATAAGTAGCAGTCAAGGAACTGTCCTTTGAAGTAAATATATCAAATAAAACACTTAAAATAGTAGGGAGTTGTTGGCAATAGAATTGAAAAATAATTCGGAGTGCAAAGGGCCACCAATCGAATCCTATCCTACCACAAAGCAATATTAATTTTTAATTGTCGAGTTTATAATTAATTGTTGCAATAACTTTCCCATCGAACTTTTGCACATTTGATAGGTTTTAACAATCATAATTTATAAAGTAATATTCTTTTTATCCTACGATTATTGTTGGAAAACATCAGAAGAATGTGCTCCTTTTTACATTACATTGAAAAAACTGGTGGACACCCTCGTATCTCGATAAAAAAGCAAAGTAATAAAAAACAGAACAGTTTTTAACTTAAAACATTAGATATTCCATAAGAAAGTAATAAAGATCGATTTTAGTTAGTATTTTAGATACTGAAGTAACATTTATGCGTTGTTATTACACATTTCGCAAGTGTCCGGATACTTTTGAACGGTAGTGTTGTATTGGCGGGGAAGTATTGATATTTTACAGGGTGTTCAAGATACCCCATTTTATCGAGAATTTTGCTTTACTGAGGGTAAAATCGCCGTACGTGCGCGAGAAATTTTGCACAATATCTCAACACTGCGTCATACAACCTCACGCGAAATAACCGTACACATGTACCATGTGTCTGAAGACACATATAGACACAAACAGAATTTAAATAGTTTTTTTTTTTTTTAATCAATTTAAATAGTTATAACGAAAAGAAGTATAGAAATCCCTGCAAAAACATCAAAAGATACTAAAAGCACTAAATCGTTCAGTCAGTCAGCGTCCATCACAAAAATAAGATGACTCTAGTGTTGTATTTACAACCCAGATAGCACGGCCTGCGGCCTAGCCCAGCGTGCCGAGCCCGTGACCAGCACGTTACGGGCCCAACACCGCTTCGAGTTACCCGTAGGCTCAGTCAGCTCGGTTTGGGCCGGTCTAGTGCGCGCGCCAGTGCGAGCACATCAGTTGCACATTCCCGAGCCCTGAGCCTGCCCGCCGGGCCGGTTTTGGACCAATTTGCAAGGGAGCGGGATTCGCGTTCTCATTTCGTCCTAATACAAACACGGGATGTTTCAGTAGTCGAAAACGCCAGATAAAAGATCAATCTAAGCAGCAATCGTCCTAAAAAGTAATATTTTTTTCGTATACTAGGTGTAATGAGATCGATAATTCTTTGTAGTATTCACCAATCAAAATCAAGACCACCGACGAGGTACTATTAAAGACTGCCAGCCCCCGTGCTATTCCGCGGGACAGTAAATGGGCGAAATGGGTGCGGGGTTAACGTGGAAATAACGGTGATCTGAAATATCACATCGCTACAAGTTCCACCACCGAGAAGAATAGTATCAAAATAGTGCCAAAACATCATCCGAAATATTGTGGAGGATGCAACATGTAATAATAATTAACATGCGCGTTAATAACAAAATCAAATGAATAAGCTTCAATAATATATTTTGTTCTGACGAAACGTGCCATTGCGAAATGATATGGAAGGGAATAGGTTTGACATAATCGTGGATATTAATTTACACTCTAGTATGCAATATTAACGATAATTCAAAGTGTGCAGCTATTAGCTCGGTATTATCCTCTATTCACAAGATTCTTGAAAATCTTACAAATAGAGGATAATACCGATTGCCCAGGTCTCACCACGAGGAGGTTGCTGCACAAGAGACCCGGAGAGGGAGTCAGAACGAATGCGATATTCCTTCTGGCTCCCTTTCTTACGACGAAGAACTTATACTAGCGTACTACGCAATTACGTCGAGTAATTATCGCGGGACAAAAGGGTGTGAATCGAAGAAGAAGTCTTCGATTCACGGGGGACAAAAAGCGAATCAGGCTGAAGGCTCTGATTCTTTCAAGAATAGAGAAAAACTAAGCAAACCAGAGCAGAAGGCTCTGGTTTGAGGGTGACGCGAGCAATGGTCGAGAGGAGTTCCGACACCTTTACCAACTGCAACAACCACCTGCCGCCAGTGACGGACATGGGTGGAAAAATTTTACCGATGAGTGGTAAAGAGCGGACACAACGCGTCTCGACCCCCCCCCCCCCATTAATATACTAACTACCGCGAACTCCCGTACCAATAAATCTGGTACATACTACATGCGAGCAAAGGTGTCCGACACAGTAGAAGACTGTGTCGGAGTAAAAAAAAACGAACAATGTGAATTTACAGCGATAATTACTCGACGTGTTTACAACGACGATATATAATCTTAATAATTTTCGCATAAAAAAATTCTTATCGAATAACGCAACTTAAGTATAAGCTGATGTCTTCTATAGTGCGTGTCCTCCTCTTCTTCGTTCGTCCTCTTCGTCGATGATCAAAGACATTGGCTGTTATAGCGTAACTGTAACAGACTAATCATATTTAGACGCAACACAAATACGAATTCCAACATAACAACCAGAACAAAACCAGAAAACGAGCTCTCGAGAGCAAACCAAAAAAAGAGCTCACGTGAGCGAACCAGAAAACGAGCTCATGAGAGCCAAACCAAACCCGCACACGAGTGCGACTCGACCGACCTATAGGCGATTCGGGTAGCCCCAGGGACGCGACTCCCCGTACTCACTCACAGTCCCCATCCGTGAGTGAGCCCCTGAGGGAACTCCGATCGGAGGAATACCAATTATCAAGAAGATGTAAAAAATTTTCGAAGAGGAACTTGTGAAAGTTCCGATGTGAACATTTAGGAAATCAGCAATTAAAATTGTCTTGTTCACTAACTGAACAAGTACTTCGAAACAACGAACCGAAGGAGGCCAAGGGTAAACGAACAAACCATCGATGTATCCTTGGCCGACTGCGAGCTAGCTGGAAGTAAATTCATATTCGATACAATGAATTATGTTTCTATATTTTGCAAGTTTGTACTCTATCAAAAATTGTATACGTGCAGCTATTAGCTCGACATTATCCTTTATTCGTGAGATACTGAAAGTTCTTACGAATAGAGGATAATGCCGATTACCAGGTCTCACCACGTGGAGGTTGCTGCACAAGAGACCCGGAAAGGGAGTCAGAACGAATGCAATATTCCTTCTGGCTCCCTTTCTTACAACGACGGACTTATACTAAGTTACGCAAGTACGTCGAGTAATTATCGCGGAGCAAAAGGGTGTGAATCGAAGAAGAAGTCTTCGATTCACGGGGGACAAAAAGCGAATCAGGCTGAAGGCTCTGATTCTTTCAAAAAGAAAGAAAAACAAAAGCAAACCAGAGCAGAAGGCTCTGATTCTTTCAAAAAGAAAAACTAAGCAAACCAGAGCAGAAGGCTCTGATTTGAGGGTAACGCGAGCAATGGTCGAGAGGAGTTCCGACACCGATACCAACTTCTCCAACCACCTGCCGCCAGAGACGGACATGGGTGGAAAAATTTTACGGGAGAGTGGTAAAGAGCGGACACAACGCGTCTCGACCCCCCCATTAATATATAAACTACCGCGAACTCCCGTACCAATAAATCTGGTACATACTACATGCGAGCAAAGGTGTCCGACACAATAGAAGACTGTGTCGGAGTAAAAAAAAAACGAACAAAGTGAATTTACGGCGATAATTACTCGACGTATATACAACGACGATTTACAAACTTATTAACTATCGCATAAAATAAATTCTTATTGAATAACGCAACTTAAATATACGCTGAAGTCTTCTTCGGTGTGTGTCCTCTTCTTCTTGGTGTGTCCTCTTCGTCGACGATGAAAGTCGTCGGCTGTTGTATCCTAACTGAAACAGACTAATTATATTTAGACGCAACACAAAATCCCGCACACGAGTGCAAACCCAACATAACCACCAGAACAAAACAAGAATCCGCACACGAAACCAGCTAACGATAGCAAATTAAAAAACCAAAAAACGAACTCTCCTGAGCAAACCAGAAAACGAACTCTCGTGAACAAACCAAAAAACGAACTCTCGTGAGCAAACCAGAAAACGAGCTCATGAGAGCCAAACCAACCCCGCACACGAGTGCGGCCTAACCGACCTATAGGCGTTTCGGGTAGCCCCAGGGACGCGACTCCCCGTACTCACTCACGGCCCCCTCCGTGAGTGAGCCCCTGAGGGAACTCCAATCGGAGGAATACCAATTTTCTACAAGATGTAAAAATTTTTCAAAGTGGAACTTGTGAAAGCTCCAAAATGAATAGTTGGAAAATCAGAAATTAAAATTGGAATGCTCACTGGCTGAACATGTACTTCGAAATAACGAACTGAAGGTGGCCAAGGGTAAACGAAGAAAGCATTGATGTATTTACCCTTGGCCGACTGCGAGCTAGATGGAAGTAAATTGATAATCAATTTAATGAATTATGTTTCTATATTTTGCAAGTTTGTACTCTATCAAAAATTGTATACGTGCAGCTATTAGCTCGACATTATCCTTTATTCGTAAGATACTGGAATATCTTACGAATAGAGGATAATGCCGATTGCCCAGGTCTCACCACGAGGAGGTTGCTGCACAAGAGACCCGGAAAGGGAGTCAGAACGAATGCGATATTCCTTCTGGCTCCCTTTCTTACAACGCCGAACTTATACTAAGTTACGCAAGTACGTCGAGTAATTATCGCGGAGCAAAAGGGTGTGAATCGGAGAGGAAGTCCCCGATCCACGGGGACAAAAAGCGAATCAGGCAGAAGGCTCTGATTCTTTCAAGAAAAGAGAAAAACTAAGCAAACCAGAGCGGAAGGCTCTGGTTCTTTCAAAAAGAAAAACTAAGCAAACCAGAGCAGAAGGCTCTGGTTTGCGGGTAACGCGAGCAATGGTCGAGAGGAGTTCCGACAACGATACCAACTTCTCCAACCACCTGCCGCCAGAGACGGACATGGGTGGAAAAATTTTACGGGAGAGTGGTAAAGAGCGGACACAACGCGTCTCGACCCCCCCATTAATATACTAATTATCGCGAACTCCCGTACCAATAAATCTGGTACATACTACATGCGAGCAAAGGTCTCCGACACAGTAGAAGACTGTGTCGGAGTAAAAAAAAACGAACAAAGTGAATTTACGGCGATAATTACTCGACGTATGTACAACGACGATATACAATTAAAGTCTTAATAACTAACGCAACTTAACTATACGCTGAAGTCTTCTTTGGTGAGTGTCCTCCTCTTCCATGTGTGTCCTCTCCATCGACGATGAAAGACTGTTGTATCATAACTGAAACAGACTAATGATAATTAGAGCAAACACAAACCCCGCACACGAGTGCGAATTCATACTGAACCACCAGAACAAAACAACGAAACACACGAGACCATACGAGAGACCACCTGACGAGAGCAAACAAGAAACCCAGAAAAAGAGCGCACGTGAGCACACCAAAAAACGAGCTCATGAGAGCCAAAACAATTTCGCACACGTGTGCGGCCTGACCGACCTATAGGCGATTCGGGTAGCCCCAGGGACGCGACTCCCCGTACTCGCTCAAGGCCCCACCCGTGAGCGAGCCCCTGAGGGAACTTACTTACCTTCTCACGTTGTCATCTGTCAATCCTCCTCCTCTCATCTCCTCTTCTCCCATCTTCAGTCATCCTTCCTTCCTTCTTCTTCGAGTTGTCGGTTTCTGTTTCTGTTTCTGTATCTGTTTCTGGCTCTGTTTCTGTATCTGTTAACCGTCTCCGTTTCTGGGCCCGTTTCCGTTTCTGTGACTGTTTCTGTGTCTGTGACTGTTTCTGTTTCCGCTATCTGTGTCTATTGTATATGGTTTTGATATCTATTTGCATGTATTTAATGCGTTTAGTATCTTAGACTCATATACAATAGTTTCCGTTTCTGTTTCTGTTCCCGTTTCCGTTTCTGTTCCCGTTTCTGTATCTGTTTCTGTTTCTGACACCGTGTCTCTGTGATCCGTTTCTGTTTCCGTTTCTGTTTCCGGTACTGTTTCTGTTTCTGTTTTCCGACAACTCTCCTTTGGGATGTGCCCTCTTCTTTCTCTGTGTCCTCTTTATTCGACGATAAGGATGGATGGCTGGCTGGCTGGCTGGATGGATGGATGGATGGATGGATGGATGGATGGATGGATGGATGGATGGATGGATGGCTGGCTGCTTGGATGGATGGTGGCTGTCTGGTTGTAGTACTTTAGCTGAAACAGACTAATAATAGTTATACACAACACATAATGCCGCACACGTGTGCGAATTCCTACTAGACCTCCAGTACACCAGACGAGAGAAAACCAAAAAACGAGAAAACGAGAAAACCAGAAGAACCAACAAACCAGCTCACAAAAGTAAATTTGACGACCAGCTGACGTGAGCCTACCTACCACCAGCTCACGAAAGCCAAACTAACCCCGCACACGAGTGCGAATCTAACCAGCTCACGAGAGCCAAAATAATCCCGCTCACGAGAGCCAAACTAACCCCGCACACGAGTGCGAATCTAACCAGCTCACGAGAGCCAAAATAATCCCGCTCACGAGAGCCAAACTAACCCCGCACACGAGTGCGGCCTGACAAAAACTATAGGCGATTCGGGTAGCCCCAGGGACGCGACTCCCCGTACTCGCTCAAGGCCCCACCCGTGAGCGAGCCCCTGAGGGAACTCCGATCGGAGGAATACCAATTTTCAACAAGATGTGAAAATTTTTCGAAGAGGAACTTGTGAAAGTACCAATGTGAACACTTATGAAATCAGCAATTAAAATTGTCTTGTTCGCTGACTGAACGAGTACTTCGAAACAACGAACCGAAGGTGGCCAAGAGTAAACGAACAAACCATCGATGTACCCTTGGCCGACTGCGAGCTAGCTGGAAGTAAATTCATATTCGATACAATGAAATATGTTTCTATATTTTGCAAGTTTTAAACTCTATCAAAAAGTGTACATGTGCAGCTATTAGCTCGGCATTATCCTTTATTCGTGAGATACTCAAAGTTCGTACGAATAGAGGATAATGCCGATTACCAGGTCTCACCACGTGGAGGTTGCTGCACAAGAGACCCGGAAAGGGAGTCAGAACGAATGCGATATTCCTTCTGGCTCCCTTTCTTACAACACCGAACTACCAAGTTACGCAAGTACGTCGAGTAATTATCGAGAAATTAGATAGGCAAACGTGCGAATTTGACAAACAGAAGCAGGAAGAAAAACACATGTCCAACATCAGAAATATAAATATGTTTCGAACACTGAATTGTGAATCTTTCTTCTCTGATGGAGATTGCAATAAGAATATTGGAGGCAAACATTGAAAATGATTGTTCAGTGAAAACAGTTGAAAGTGAACCAAGAGTGAACAAAGCAAGAAGCATTCAAGAATATTTGAATTAAAACTCACCAGGGAACCTCTGGTCACTCCTGGTCCACCCCTGGTCTCCAAGGACCTCCTGGAACCCCCGGTACCGCAACACGTCCGCCCCTGCCGGTTCCGCCGTCCCGACTGACTGATTGACAGTGACTGACTGACTAAGCGCTCTCGCTTCGCTGCCTCTCCCCACTCCTCTATCATCGATCGATTCGATCGCCGAGTTAGTAATTATTGAAAAATTTGTTATTTCTGGCTGTTCAATGTTTATAACAATTCCTTTCGTCAGCGATGTTAACCAGCACTCCCTTGACTATCTGACCACCCAATTTTTTTGTAAAAATATGCAATAGAACTCGAGATATAGAATAACATTTATAACATCAATATTCGCGCGCGTGAATTTATTCGATACAATTCACAGAGAAATTTATTATTTCTGGCTGTTCAATGTTTATAACAATGCCTTTCGCCAACGATGTTAACCAGCACTCCCTTGACTATCTGACCATCTAAGTTTTTTGTAAAAATATGCAATAGAACTCGAGATATAGAATAACATTTATAACATCAATATTCGCGCGCGTTAATTTATTCGATACAATTCACAGAGAAATTTATTATTTCTGACTGTTCAATGTATACGAAAAAAATATTACTTTTTAGGACGATTGCTGCCTAGATTGATCTTTTATCTGGCGTTTTCGACTACTGAAACAACCCGTGTTTGTATTAGGACGAAATGAGAACGCGAATCCCGCACCCTTACAAATCGGCCCAAAACCGGCCCGGCGCGGCGGGCAGGCCCAGGGCTCGGGAATGTGCAACTGATGTGCTCGCACTGGCGCGCGCACTGGACTGGCCCAAACGAGTCCGCGTGCTGTCTGGAAATTAAAACTAATTTTATCAATTTATATTCGTTTTCTTCGTATGTCGTTAAATTATAATAACAGAAAGATAGCAACAAGCGATCACGTTGAGCAATGCGCGTAAATTGAATACAACTCTTTACTAGAGCATACAATTATAGCAATTCATATGTCAAGTACAGAACTATATCCCTAGTTCTTGTGTTTACCTAGGGAAATTTTAAAAATATAATTTTATGCACTGTGTAACCACTGATAATTCACTTGAATATAAGTAAATAAATATAATACATTGGTATTACCTAAGTTGAACAATAATGTCAATAAATAATTAAGTAACTGTTCGTAATAAAAGTACATAACGCTTTCTCTAAAGCTTCCTGTATCAGGTTTTATCAGATCTGGTTCCATGAAGAGTCGTCTGTCGCCGTGCGGTGCCAAATATTCAGTATAGATAAAGCTGACTTCCCATTGTGCTGTTCTATTCTTTCCTAATCATAATCTAGAGATCCCTTCATATATGTATATACAATTCCAACTATAAACATATTTATGAATACTGCCACGGAACTTCGTGCACTAGATAAGAACGTTTCTCGTGGCTTTTCCCAAAGAAGAAATGATGGGTAAATGGGCATTGTATACCACGAAGTACACACGTCAAGTGTTCCAACTAAAGTATCTTTCACAGTTTTGATTCAGTTACTAAATTGTAGTAACATGTTCACGTTGTTAGTGCGTTCACTGCGACAATGAATATTTTTAGTTGATCAAATTTACGTAATTTTAAATGAAACATTCATATTTTCTATTAAACGAGTATTAATTTTCGTACAAACAACTTTAATATATGATTTACAAAGCAGTTTTTTTAAGGTTAGTTTCCAATCTGTCAGTTTGATCATTGGTACTCCTAGTATCTAGGGATATTTCCATGATTTATCTTGGTAACATAAATTGACGATCAACTCCCGGAGTATGCGCCGTAGCTTCATTCGTTCGGCGACAATGGCGGCAGACCTTGATCAGTTTCAAGAGCTTTTAAACACACTTCTTAGCACAGATAACGATGCCAGAACACAAGCAGAGGTACGTACATGTTTTCTAATTTTTACATATATATTTTTCATATATTAATGTTTCTAACAACATATGTATCGCGAAATGAAATACTTCAATCCGCGAGCACGTTGCCAACGTGTTGTCAGAGCTTGCATGTGAGTGGCATTCACCGATTAATCATGCTGAATTCTATTTGTAACTTACGGTGGCTCGTACAATATCGGTGTGCACTGTTACACGACCGAATGTACGGCGAAAATAATACGGAAAAAAAGAAGAATACTGACAAGTGTTTAGAACAACCTAATAAAATCCAAAATGGTGTCTTGCAGAAGCATGCACCCCGCCAATCTTTTACTAAGCTTCATTTCAGCTCCAATTCATCTTTCGTATAATCTCCTTGATAATCTATAGATCATGTTTTTTTCGATTTTTTCGTTAATGTTGAAGACAGGCAATTTTCATTTGCGCTGCAGACTATTTGAAACAACACGAGTTCTTGCTATTTAAGATTGATAATTTGTGTATTCGCTTTCCCGCCTACACGCAACCGTTTTCGGCTCGATTTCCGGCATTCCTGAACGTGCTTTGGATGCTATAGGAAGTACATTCATTCACACGGGCGTTAATGCGCAATTATACTGACTTTCATGCTGCTTCACAATTAATGTCTTTTTATCCGTCGTATATATTTTGCAATCATTACATGATCTAAAATAAAATATCTGTGAAACTCGTCATTGTCCTTCATTATGAAACATCATGTGCCCCGTTTCGATTGTAATTACATTTTTACATATAGCATAATCATGTTTCAAATGCTCTGTAATTTTCGAGATTAATAATTCGAGCATACTTCGTCCAGTAAAATACATGTATTTAAGGTATTAATTGTTATTATAAGATTAACTAATTTATTTGAGTACGTAATTAATGTTTGTCCTATTCATAAGAATTATTGTATGAAATGATTACGAATATAAAATATTCTAGGAGGCATATAACAATCTACCCGTGGAAAGTAAGGTGACATTTCTCTTAACATCATTGTGCAATGCTGTCCTTATGGAAGAAATGCGTGCCATGGCTGCTGTCTTATTACGTCGACTGTTTTCATCAGAGTTCATGGAGTTTTATCCAAAAGTAATTATGCAATACTTTTATCTTTTCTACACAGACTTGTAAATATTAAAAATATGCGAATGAAATTTTAAGTTACCATTCGCCAAACTCAGATTGCAATTGAATTCCAGTACTTTTTATACTTTTATAAAATAGATGTACAGCGATAATCATTACTTTTATATAGATATAGAAGACCAAAGACTAAAATAATTTTAAATCGCGTAATACATTCTGATGTTTATGCCAACAACTATTGCCAATGAGAAGCTGGGCTTTCTAGCTTATGAATGACAAATCATTATCAATTTTTATTATGCGTTAGCAATTCTTTATAAAATTCAGATACTATATTAACCATAAATAAGTTGCATAAGTTATTTCAATGTTACATTCAATGCAACTATATTAAACCATTTGTGTTATAAGAAAAAATGGAGAGTAATGCTCTTATCACTAATTTTTTAATTATATCTAAATAGAACAATTTCGAACAGTAAAAAGATATTTCATTATATTTGAGTAATTTGTATGTATTTGTTACGCATACTGTTATGTATAAATTTGCGCATATATATACACTCCAATGATTGTGGCCAGGAAATTTTGCGTGTACATATGTCAACGATGCAAATGGATTAAGAATTGTATTTCATGAATAGAAAAAATAAATGTCTAAACTAAATGCATGTTTTTGCAACAGCCATACTAATTGTAGTATAATTGTGCTTTAGATTCCACCAGAAGCACAAGTACAGTTGAAAGAACAAATTCTATTATCCGTTCAAAATGAACAAACAGAGACCATTCGACGTAAAGTTTGCGAGGTTGCAGCTGAAGTTGCACGAAATTTAATTGACGAAGACGGTAATAATCAGTGGCCAGAATTTCTGCAGTTCCTATTCCAATGTGCTAATAGTCCTTCGCCAGCACTAAAAGAAAGTGCTCTTCGAATGTTCATGTAAGTTTGCAATGGAAGGTAATTTTCAAAGCAATATTTGTGTATTCTTACACTAATATTTTCATTCAGATCCGTCCCAGGCGTTTTTGGAAATCAGCAAGCAAATTATCTCGATCTTATTAAGCAAATGTTACAGCAATCTGTCATGGATTCTGCAAATTACGAGGTAATTCTAATAAAAACTTTACAAGATTTATTGACACTAGATTAACACATTCATATTATTTCATATGGGAGACTGATACACGAGACTTGATTAGTTAGGCGTCTCGTTACTTTGTCTTCCTAGAAAAATAGTTGCCTTCTGATGACTGTAACTTGTGAAGATCTAATTTGCAGACAGATACGGGGCATACAAGATTGTTTCATGTATCTGTCAGAGTTTTAGCATTTGTTCATATGGGATAATACAATGTTTTCAAAGATCAATGTGAACAAGATTATGAAAATAATGAATTTTATTATCTAGGTCAGATTTCAAGCTGTAAGAGCAATTGGAGCGTTTATCATTTTGCACGATAAGGAAGACAATATACAGAAACATTTCTCAGAGCTACTACCCGCAGTTGTACAAGTAACTGCTCAGTCAGTAGAAAAACAATCAGATGATGCTCTCTTGAAAGTTCTAATCGATTTGGCAGGATCAACGCCGAAATTTCTCAGATTACAGTTAGAAAACATAATGGAAATGTGTATGAAAATATTTTCTAATGAAGAAATGCCAGACTCCTGGAGACAACTGGCATTAGAAGTATTAGTAACATTATCGGAAACTGCTCCCGCAATGGTACGCAAAGTTGGCGGGAAGTATATAATATCTTTGGTACCATTAGTACTAAAAATGATGACGGATATAGAGGAAGACGAAAAATGGAGTTTCGCTGATGAAATCGTTGACGATGATAATGACAGCAACACCGTTGTTGCGGAAAGTTCTTTGGACCGATTAGCATGTGGTTTAGGTGGTAAAACAATGCTACCACAAATTGTACAGAATATTCCTTCAATGTTGAATAACAGTGACTGGAGATACAGGTAAATTTCGTAATATTTTCGTTAATTTATAGTTTTATAGCCATCACAGATATGTCAGCGTTTATATGCATTTTTTGCAAATAATTGCGTTACATCTGTGATAGAGTAACCTATGAGAATAGCCTCTGATTTATCTATCGTTCTGATACGTAAATATTTGAGGTTCTTGTAGGATGTTCTTCCCAGAGAGTTGACAATAATTTAATAATGTTATTGTCATAGTTTTAGAACAAACATTACATTTTTATTGAACATACTCGAAAAACAGAAAAATAATTGACGAAACCGTACGATAACACTAAACGTTTGTTTTTAGGCATGCAGCTCTTATGGCAATTTCTGCGGTAGGAGAAGGTTGTCATAAACAAATGGAAGCAATATTACCTCAAATCATGGACGGAGTCATTCAATATTTACAAGATCCTGTAAGCGGAGCCATAATTATAAATATAATTTTAAGTCCATGAATCGAGTCAGCAGTTACGTTTCGTGTGCAAACATAAAGGCGTTACATTCATGGCAGAGTAAAACATAAGTTCGATATTTGTCTTACATTGTCGTTCTGACAATGTTTGTACTAAAATATTGGCTTATGAGTTCCTGAGAGTTGACTGTTTTTAAATAGTCATAGTCACGGAACATACAAATTTCACACTTATAAAAATATTACATGCTATTAAAACCTTTCATTTGTTACATCAATTTTCTTTACAGCATCCTCGTGTAAGATACGCTGCTTGTAATGCAGTAGGTCAAATGTCAGCCGATTTTGCACCCATATTTGAAAAAAAATTCCACAATAAAGTTATTCCCGGATTATTAATGGTTTTGGATGATAATGCCAATCCGAGGGTTCAAGCTCATGCGGGTGCAGCTCTTGTGAATTTCAGTGAAGATTGTCCGAAACACATATTGACACCGTATTTGGATGCTATTATGGGTAAACTGGAATCAATACTCACAGCGAAATTCCAGGAATTAGTCCTAAAAGGAACGAAACTTGTTCTTGAACAAGTACGTATATCAATTCGATTTAACGAATTACGTAGTAATATAGTAATCCCTTTAAGTGAATTCTTTTTTCAAAGGTTGTTACTACCATCGCGTCGGTAGCAGACACTTGTGAAGAACAGTTTGTAACATATTATGATAGATTAATGCCATGCTTAAAGTATATCATACAAAATGCAAATCAGCCCGAACATAAAATGCTTCGGGGCAAAACTATTGAATGTGTAAGTCTTATAGGGCTTGCAGTTGGACCTGAAAAGGTAATGTATAGCAATGATTTAACGCTGCGAAATTACCGATTCATTTAAACATTCGAAAACGTTTCAATGATTTGGCGATCTTGTAGTTTATTGCAGATGCCAGTGAAGTTATGGATATGTTATTAAAAACACATTCAGAAGGAGATCTTCCAGATGACGATCCACAAACAAACTATCTGATATCTGCTTGGGCTCGAATTTGTAAAATTCTTGGTAATTTATTCTGTTTCAATTACGTGAGGTTTCAAATTGTGAAATAAAAATCTAAAATAACATCTTTATGTCCCTAGGTAAGCAGTTTGAACAATACTTACCACTTGTAATGGGTCCAGTTTTACGTACAGCAGCAATGAAACCCGAAGTTGCTTTACTCGATAATGAAGACATGGAAGGCATAGAAGATCTCGATTGGGAATTTGTTTCTCTTGGAGAACAACAAAATTTCGGAATCAAAACAGCTGGACTGGAAGACAAAGCCTCTGCCTGCGAAATGTTAGTTTGTTACGCGCGAGAATTGAAAGAAGGCTTTGCAGAGTACGCAGAAACAGTAGTACGACTAATGGTTCCTATGTTGAAGTTCTACTTCCATGACGGTGTTAGATCAGCAGCCGCTGCGAGTTTGCCGTACCTTCTTGATTGTGCCAAGATAAAAGGTTATAGAAGTTACATAACAACATTTTTGAACCTTAATATATTAACCGTTTGAATGCTACGCAATGCGGTCGAATTTCTATCAATCCACTGTTTATGCGCTGCGATAAAATATCACATTCTGATGTTAATGGTATACATTATATTAAGAGGTGTTTCTTAAATTAAAACTGGGCTTTCATTATCTTCACGGCAGCTAAGTGTTACTCATCGAAACTGTAACTCCTGCTAGCATTTGGCATTTTTCGACAAGATTTTTGCAATGAACGAGTTCTCGTTTTTATTCAAACGGTTAAGCTAAAAACAATAGGTTGATACGCTTGAACACCTGCAAAAACTGCATTACAGGTCCACAATATCTTGAAGGAATGTGGGCGTATATATGCCCAGACTTATTGAAAGCAATCGACACGGAACCAGAATCTGAAGTCTTGTTGGAATTATTATATTCTTTAGCTAAATGTATCGAAACCCTTGGTACAGGCTGTTTAGGAACGGAACCCATGGCTGAACTCCTACGTATCTTAGATAAGTTACTTAACAAACATTTTGAGAGAGCAGTAGCCAGATTGGAAAAACGTAAGGATGAAGATTATGATGAGGTAAGATATTATACAACGTATGTACGTTTTCTTATATTTGTTTGTCGCAAAAGTGTATGGAAATGTCGGGTCGAGTTCTCACACATCTTTAGATAAAATTTTACATATATCTTAGTCGTGAATAATAATAAATTTTCATATTTGTGTTAGGTGGTCGAAGAACAGCTGGCCGATGAAGACGACGAAGATATATATACACTCAGTAAAATAGCAGACATTTTGCATGCTTTATTTATGACTTACAAATCAGCATTCTTCCCATATTTCGATCAAATTTGTGGACATTTTGTAAAATTATTAAGTCCCGATAGACCTTGGTCGGATCATCAATGGGCTTTATGCGTTTTTGACGATGTGATCGAATTCGGTGGACCCGAATGTGCAAAATATCAAGAATATTTCCTCCGACCAATGATACAATACGTGTCGGACAAATCAGCAGAGGTCAGACAAGCAGCTGCTTATGGTTGCGGTGTTTTGGGACAACATGGAGGAGAGGCATTTGCTCAAGCATGTGCAGAAGCCCTACCTAGGCTAATGGAAGTTATAAACGATCCAGAGTCGAGATCTCCCGAAAATGTTAACCCTACTGAAAATGCTATTTCCGCAGTCACAAAAATTCTTAAGTATAACAACAAAGCAATTAACGTTGATGAAATACTTCCACACTGGTAAGTTCATATTATAGTGTTTCTACAAAATTTCCAGAACTTCTATCGAGTTTAATCGAGAAATGTATATAGACTGTTACACTTTTTATTTAATATAAATTTAACAAAGTTAATGCAGTATAGTTCAGTTTTTGGAGAGATGAAGATAAGTTAGAATAATTTGTTTAATTATTACCAAACACTCTGTTTGGTTAAAGAAGTTGTACTTAGAAGATTCTAGAACGTTTTAGGATTGAACAGTTAATTATTATCGGAAAATTACTATATAATATTATAGTAGCCATAATTTCAATGAATATTGTATTTGTATTGTTTAAATATAGGCTCTCTTGGTTACCAGTAGTTGAAGACGAAGACGAAGCTCCCTACGTATATGGATATCTTTGCGATTTGATCGAATCAAATCATGTAGCAGTTTTAGGTCTAAATAATGCAAATCTACCTCGGCTAATAAGTTTCTTTGCTGAAGCACTTCACAGAGATGCGGTACCTACAGACAATCCTGTCAATGGCAGAATTCTTAGTATCGTTAGACAAATACAGGTACGTTGCATTAAGATTCATATAATTCTTGATGTCTATCATTATCGTATTATAAATTATAATTTTTACTACTACATGACACATGTACAAACCTATTCTTTATTTGTTTTAGAACAACGAGTCTATGTTCCAAGCATGCATAAGTGCGTTAACAGCAGATCAGCAACAAGCATTATACAAAGCACTTAGTGCACAGCCTACTAATTAGCCATTTGTTTTTTATCCCCGAACTTAAACGCCTTAATATAAAAGAAAAAAAAACACATTTGCTTTAATAAAGCTTATCGTGAAAATCACAAGACTTTAGGTAGCTACATTATACCTATGGAACATTTACTCCAGCCTAATTATTAAAAGAGACACTACCGTATGTAACTGTTTGACACGACGCGCATATTTGTTAATTGTATTTCACTAATAGGTACAATAATTTTCCCATTTTTACTATTCGAAATTGCAAATTAACGACACGAAACTTACCCTCATCACCATTCAATGAGGTATGATACGTCGCGTATAAGTCTAGGAGTGTAAACGTAATTAAAACGTATAAGCGAGCTCGCATTGACGAAAAATTTTGACACCCGTTTTTCAATTTGCATCACTCGTAAGAGCAATACAATTACCGGATGTACATATGTGAATTTATTTTCAACGCAGCAAAATTAACACGTTATACTTCCCGCCATTGACAGCCGAACGATGCTAAATTTTTTTTAATACAGCTTTGTAAATTGCATAGTATTTTTAAATATAAATGATAACTTTGTTCCGCGAACATTTGAATTTTTGTTCTTTTGTCACTGCGATCTCTAATTCGTCCCAATTATTTGCATTCTGAAACTGTTTATTCGGCAGAATAACAAAACTGCAAAAAAAATGAAAAATAGATTGGAAAGACACCAACTCATTGCCACCGGATAATGGCAGAACATATTGTGATTTAGGTATTTTATTATTAAATTTAGGTACAGTAAATGTTATTTAATAATAATATCGATAATATTACAGCGTTGAAGTTAGATGGAGCCGTATACGAATGCCTTTTAAATGAAACGTAATGAACTTCGAAAGATTTTGTCTCTGATAATATCATTATACGTGGAATATTATATTATACCGTATCTCGAACACTTTCCCGACTTCAAATTACAGGAAACTCAAGTATATTTTCAGTTTAATGAAATTTTATTTGAATTCGTAATTTTACAGCTACTTTATATTAACTTATTACGCTTATTATTTAGCTGTAATGTTGCACCCGTTTTATTATCGCGATATCTACAAATGAAAAGAAAAAAAAGATAATGCTGGGCATTACGTTTCTTCAATATTATTGTATAACAACCAATATAAATTGTAAGGACATCAATGTTACAAATGAAATGACTGAGAGGAATAGCGAAATTACAACTTCCTGTTCTTGTTGCTATTTATTTATACAAAATATTTACTATTGCATAACTAACTTGCAATGGAAAATACATACATCATGAAATTTGTGGCTAGTTGCAACATAAATCCCTCGAAAAAAAATTTTTTATTACGACATATGTAAGGGAATAGAAATAATGCTCGGACATTTATTTGTATATATATCAAAGTATATAAATATTAAATAAATACATAACGTTGAATTACATGAATGTAATCATCATTGATGAATGATAGATACTGTCTCAATTATTTCATAAAGATCAACATAAAATATGTGAAAAATATAATGTGTGGGTGTAAACAACTTAGTAATCAATGAAGGACTTTTTACGCTATAAGCAGTGGACAGAACATGTCAACACAAAATCAACATAAAAAAAAGTAAATTTATAATTCTTATAATTATATAGAAATTATTTTAAAGTTACTAATAATTAAAATAAACCTCAGCTTTTTAACTGATTGTTTTATTACACCTTTAATGATGAAATTTGTTTATAAGTTAGGAACAAAACATTTTCAGACTAAACAGGATAAAATGAAGTCAAGAATATGTACTATTTATGCATGTCTGCTACTAAAATTGAAGACAGTGCATATTTCACTGTTACAGTGAAGCTGTCAAGTGTCCAGACTTTCAGATATAGATAAGTTACGAACGTTGCTTCCTTTTTCGCGTTACATTACAAGTGTAAAATCGTATAATTACGAAATGTTGAATAATGCATGATTTAAGTAATTTCTGTAGATCATTTAAATGTCAAGTCATTTCTTACGGTGCAAGGAAATAATTAATGGTTCAAGAAAAAGAGAGGTTTCCTCGTAAATAAAATTAATTTGAAAGTACACAACGGTATTTTCCATTTAAAATTGAGGTTATGAAACGCGATTGATTTGGAAAATTATTCATTATGTTTATATATATTTGTAAATACAATAAGAGGAAACTACAAATAAGTTCTACTTTATGATATTATATGCTTGTCCAATAAGTATTATTCCATTTTCTCAAAAATTAGATTTCAACGGAAAAATTTGTCATATATTTTTTATGAATTCCTATATGAACAATCATCCATTTTCCACTTATGACGTTATTCACGCTGCACCCTGTTATCTACAAGTATGTATGAAGGTTGGAAAGATCGTATCGCTTTCACACAACTCATGATTTATTTATTTTTATGACGGTACATGATCTCGCGTGTCACATATGTGTAATACCGAGTAATTTTGTTTCCTTGCGTATCGTTTTATGAGTGATAGGTCAGTCGACTATATACTATGACGATTATATATACAAATAAGTTTCCTTTTATTATTCACACTTCCTTATCAAGTAGACATAACATAGATAGCAACGTCTCAGCACCGTAATCCCTGAATTATGTCAAAAAATAATGCATATATATTACATATTAGGTTTGGCAACTTAGTAAATACTAGGTGTGTCCACATATGATAACAAAAAGAGAATATTTGTATCAACATATTTTTAATATATATAATTCATATATGAATTTAATATTGATTTTATGTATTAGTCATAGAAAATGTCTTGTCAATTATACCTGTGCAATAAATTTATTTCAAAATAGGAAAACGATATACATATAGAATGCATTACGTTGCACTGTAAATATTTATACATAAATCTAAAGATTGAATATTTTTAACGATCGTTAAAATACATCGGTGTATCAGTAATGCAATAGTAGCAATAGATAATAAATAACACGAATTCGTAGCAAAACTTATCACACGTGTTATGAAAATTTCCTGGAATTTATTTCATACAGTTTACATAATTCGAAGCATTTCGTGATGTGATTATTTTAATAGTATTATCATTAAAAGGATTATTAATTAACTTTATTTAAATCTATTCGAACGAAATCTTGAATTTTTAATAATTGAACGTTTTATATAGAACGAAGGACATATTTATGATATTTATGTTTTCTTATGTAACAGCAAGTTGAAGAAAGTATTATTATTACTTTTCTTTCTAATTAAATGTATACATTAGTTATGCGCATGTGATATTACAAATATGTGACGCCTCAGATCATCCGATATTACGTCATCGTTCTCCCTCTCTTTTATAACTGTCGGTCATTTTATCGTGAAACTTCTTTGTATCTACATGTCGGTGCACTTCAAGCTTATTTCATAGAATCGAGTGACATTGTGAAAAATTAAATATTAGTCATAATTGAACAGGTAGAAAGCATACATGGTGTACCTCTTATTTACGAAACGTACGTTGCTTCAAATTGTGAAAAAGTTCAAATTGTATTAATTCATTTTCTTTGCAGCGCCTTTTAAGCGGCAATTTTAAAATTGATTTTTCGCGTTGTGTCATGAAAACCTTATTGTTGCATATTTCATAGTTTTAATTTAATAATCTGGATATAAAGTATATATGTATATACAGTCACTCACATATTTGACGGCACACAGTTTAAATCACAATGACTAACAGCTATATAAACGGACCAAACAACTTTATTTCTGTCAAACTAGACAGCTTAGTTTAGCAGATGATATGTAATAAGAATATTTGGAAAAATTACGTTTTCTGAATTACGAAACAATAGTAAAAGTTGTTTTCGCATCCTTTTTATCTGGGCTAGCAACGAAAATTTAAAAACGTATTTTGTAGATTCATAAAATACTGAAAATTCTATCGAAAGTGATTAAAGTGGTTCATGTATTATAAATTATTACGAATGGTGAAAATTGCTAACTGATAAACAAATTCAATTTCAACAAAATCTTCAGCACGCGTATAACTTAATATGAATTATCTACAAAACGTATGTTTTTTTGAATTTTCGTTACAAGCTCAAATAAAAAATGTTGCAAAGCAACTTTCACTAGTGTTTTTCTAATTTAGACTAAATGCAATTTTTCTAAAATTTCCATTACTTGTCGTCTAATTCGGCAGCAAAACTAAAGTCGTTATTGGTCCATTTACAGAAAAGTTATTCTAACTGCATATCGATACTACTAGTAATTCTGATAAAAAGAAATGATTTAAATTAGTTCCTAATTTAGACTGTCATGTTATCATTAATTGAATTAACATTTGTATATTTTAATAAAGTTGCGTGACTCTCTTGGCTGTCTCGCAATCTTGCTTTGTACAATAGTATAAAGATGAAAAACGAAAATTTCTGGTTGCATGCTTGTTTTCATGCTCTTATTTTCGGCACTTGTGAAAACAGAACTAGATTTAAATAAAGCTGTACGGCTTCTTGTCCTCAATCGTAATTCCCATATTCTTTTAGCGCAGAAGACTCACACACGTATACTTCAGACTTTATTACCTGGGATTCACAGTGCTGTTATTCGGCCCTGGTTGTGTATTGAAGCGCGTGCAGTGTGCAGAATATCCACGACAAGTGTCGTGGCGGGCGTCTGCTGGCTCAGCTGTTAAATAGTATGTAATAGTAATATTAAATGTGAAATACCTGGTAGACTTCGTACGAACTTTCACTAGAATTTACACCGTCAATGTGTTTCGCAAAAATTCATCGAAGTTAGAGTTCAATAAACTTCTAACGGGAACACTTCGATTTTTCGTCATATCCAGTCATATCCTATTACTTGTCCGTGTAGTAGTAGCACGTAACAAAATAAGGGCGTCAAAAAGGTTCGTGTCGTTCAACTGATTTTTGAAAAAATGACAAGGAAATTCTTTTAATGACAGACAGCACATACAACGACGGACTATCGAAAGCCGGGCCATCGAGTCATTTAGTTCTTCACGTTTCCTCGTATCGTTAAATTATTATTACGTTGTAGACATTTGTATTTGTAGTCACGCGTTTTTGGTTACGTTTTGATCCGTGTGTATTTACATATGTATGTATTAGTCTTTTATCAAATTTCTAATGTATATTCCTAACATCTGAATTATTTGTGCAGGATGGATGAATATTTGTAAATTCGTTATAAAAGAAACAATGCATAATAACGCTAAATATAATTGATTCACAAAAATTTTGGCATTCCCATAAATGGTTCTAGCAGATTAAACACCTATATTTACGAACGGTTTATAAAAATTACAATGATTTATAAATTTAGTGCTGTACGATGAAATTTATTCGTAATTTTAAAATAATCTATGATAATCAGGTAAACTTTCAGTTTCTGTATATATTATTAGATATAGTTCCTTAAATAAATGTTTTGAAACATTTAAGTAGAAATCGTATTTTTAAACGTTTACTGAATTCTATTCTGTTAATATCTGTGTTCAATATTATTGATAGATTTCTGTTTATTTGGCAAAGTATATTTCTAAATATTTTTAGTTTTTCTATTTTTAAGTTTATACTTTCTACCTTAGTATATGCTATGCTTATATGTTATTTTTTCTGTGATAATAATATAAATCTAATTGGTTTTTACTTTGAAACATTTATGGCTTTATATTTCAGCGTATACACTCAAAGATATTTGGTCGCTTATTCAATGATCAATGAAATTGACTTCTTTGTTGAAACAAAGTGTGAACGTACGATCAAAGTTTTATCTAGTTAAAGTTAATCATACAACTAAAAGATAAAGAAATGGTAGGACTATACACATTAAAATAGATTTTATTTCTTTATTTTAATTTCTCTTGTAAATTATAAATGCCATAAGCAATCAAACATTTTTGAGCAGTAGTGTATTGTAATACATTATTTTCCATGTCTTATTAAATTGTTTATCTTGCGTTACACATTACTTAAATCAGATGTTTTATGAAACCATTACTTTAATCGATTGACATTAATAATATCTATTTCTATTATTTAATAGGGTTTATATGGTCAGAGATTGAAACGGTAGAAAATGTCTAGAAAACGTGCTAGAGAAGGAACTATGTTAAATTCTACGTCATACTCGAATATTCAAAACGGAGAAAGTGCATCTTGTTCTACGGAAGACTCGCAAATTTATCCTGTAAGTATATTAGAATATTTCAACAAATATTTCAATGTTTCTTAATTGCAATTTAAATTCAAAAATAACTTGATCACATGTTACTGCATTTGCATTGTTACTTGCTATGTATTGTGTTATTTTCTTTCGTTATTAACATATGGTCCCAGGTTATATTACATAAAGTTCTTGATTGAATACCTCAGTTCTTTTCTTTTTTGATAATGCTAATCTGTATCAGTTAATATATTTATAATCTAAATCTGTATTGTTATAATACCTTGTTTCCTAATGTATTTGTATCAATCAATGTTAAGTTTATATACAGGTCAAAATTTATCTGCAATCATTCAGAGATAATTTACTCTGTAATGTCAAAGTCAAAATATGGGAGCAAGTACTTTTAATGATAATGGCATGATATGATGCAAGATCATCAGCGTATCTAGTGATATATTACCACAGACATCTCATTGTGCAAATAATCTAGATTGAATGTCTAACACAAGTAACTATATTAATAAGGCATCTAATAAACCTGTGATATATCTTGCAATGTATTTTAAACAAAAGTGTTTCGAAAGGAAATTTCATCATCTCCATAGCTAGGAAAATTATTCTTCACTCTGAAAAAGGAAAGCTTTTCTGAAAAATCAAAGGAATTTACTATAGAAACAGTTTGATATAACAAAAAGAAAAATATAATTGTTTATAAAGTACTTCTTTTTTTTTTAATCACCTTAACAGTTGGTGACAATGACTTGGGGGACCAACAGGACATCAAATAATGAATCAGATCAAATTTCACTGAAAAAACATAATAGTGAAATTTCAGTTTGCTACAAAGAACTTCCAGTGAGTTTAATATTTTTTTTTTTTAATAATTTTAATAATTTTTAATGTGTAACTTATGATTCAATTTGTATTTGTTAATTTTCTTTTTAAACACGAATGAATCTGTTTCTATTGTACTATGTTCGATATACATATAGTAAACCAACATATTTAAATGAATTATTAATTATTTCCTAAACAAGTCAATAACTACACACTGTGGTTCTCTTTATACATTAATAATCGCAGAAATGATTTCGATCAAATATTTATTTTTACTAACGCATTCATTGTCATTACAAATTTAAGGCTTCCATAGTACTATAAGAATTAATGTAAAGTTAAATTTAACTATTGAATTATATGTGCATGTTTTTTTACTCTTTTTTTATTGTAATATCGAATCAATGAAAAAGGTTATCTAGTTAGTTAATACTGTACTTTCATACAAGCATAATGGATCGCTAATAGATCAGGTGATTTTATTTTGTTTACGTAATTTAAGAAATTATGTCTTCAATATTTTGTGGTGTACATTATTTTGGTATTGCAGTAATAATATTTTATTACAGTCAATATGCAAGGAAGCCCCTTTCAGCGATGATGCTGAAGCAGTCGCTGAAAGAAGTGTATGTGATTATAATATTCGTATTACATTGAAAATGGCAAAAAGTGGTAAAGGTTAGTTTAACTGGTTGTCAGATGAGCAAAAGCTACAGAATTTTATTTGAAACATCGGTAAGTAACATAGTCTTTATTTTAGCTCCTAGGAAAGTCAGGGTTTATGCAGATGGTATTTATGATCTATTTCATCAAGGACATGCACGGCAGCTCCTACAAGCAAAAAACATTTTCCCAAATGTGTACCTTATTGTTGGAGGTGAGTGTGACAAATATAATTTCATTATAATGTACTCAATTTTGTTATGAATGCATAAAATCCGTAGTTCTAAGTATCAATTACGTGCTCTAAAAGAAGTATCTTGTGAATTGCAAAGAATTGTAGAATATGTGTACGTTTCGTTCTGCAATGAAAATGAAAATAAATAAATATGTGCAAATGTACCATAAATTTTATTGTTTTACAGTTTGTAATGATGAGCTTACTCATAGTAAGAAAGGTAGAACAGTGATGACTGATGGCGAAAGGTATGATGCAGTAAGGCATTGTCGATATGTAGATGAAGTAGTCAGGGACGCTCCATGGGAATTGGATGATGAGTTTATCACAAAACATAAGGTATAATTGACCACATAACTACTTCTGATTTTCTTAAAAATACAAATATGAATTGTTAGTAGCGTGATGAATGAATATTGTAGATTGATTTTGTTGCGCATGATGATATACCTTACATGACGGATGATAGTACAGACGTGTATGCTGCTTTGAAAGCAAAAGGTATGTTTGTAGCTACACAAAGAACAGAAGGAGTATCGACATCAGATATTGTAGCCAGAATAGTTAAGGATTATGATATTTACGTAAGAAGAAATCTTGCTCGAGGTTACAGTGCCAAAGAACTTAATGTTTCTTTCCTCAATGTACGTAATAATTTCTGCAGTTGTGAAATGTAATATCACCTTATACTAAATAGTTTCTAATTGCAGGAAAAGAAATTTCGGTTGCAGAATAAATTTGATGATTTGAAAGATAAAGGAAAACGTGTTATGGAAAACATTGGTGAAAAACGCATGGATATGATTAGCAAATGGGAAGAAAAATCTCGAGATTTCATTGATGCTTTTTTGTTACTGTTCGGCAGAGAGGGCAGATTGGTGGGTATTTGGTACTCATTATTAAAGTATTATATATATATATATATATATACATTTTACAAATAAATCGATAATTATTAGAGGTGTGCGAGAACCCGAAAATGTTGGATACCCGATGGTTAAGATGGGTCGAAACGAGTCAAGTTCTCGAGAATATTTGAGAAACCTAATATGCTTGGGGATCTCGAAATGTTTGAGAACTTGACTTCAGTTGAGTCAACTGACCGGACATTTTTGAGTTCTCGCACATTTCTGATAATTATGAACTATAAAATTTGATAATGTGTATGTCAAGTTGTATTGTATATGCGTGCACACACACGCATGGCTGTTATGCATTACATTGCAGTAGAATTTTGTTATTGCGAGTTAATATAGACTCTTCTATTTTTCGTTATTCACAGTCAACAATCTGGAATGAAAGTAAAGGTCGTTTGATGCAAGCACTATCTCCTCCTGCAAGTCCAAAAAGGGATGGCAGTCCAAATAGCAGTAATAGCAGCAATAATGAGGAAGATCAAACAAGGTACATCTCAGCATTCAAGTCAATTGATTAATATGCAACACCATATTATGTACCGCTTCCATATGAAAACCTTCAATACTTCACATCACCCACTTGCAGCATGTTATGTTAGTATACTATCCTACATTGTAAAATCAATTAAATTAATAGTAAGTAATAATGTGTAATTTCTTTAACGCTTGTTACTAACACTGCCATAATCGTCGAAGGAAACTTGAACAAAACTTTTTCATTCTGGATATCAAGGTCATTCAGGTTTTTTCATTGTTATTAACGAAAAGAAAAAAGAAATTAATTTTCAATAATTGAACACACATCTTTATATTGCACATTTTGAAAAGCTGACAATTATGCAAGTGAGAAAAGCGTGTTCAAAGTTTCTTTATCTTTCTGCTTTAATCTAATCATTATATGTTACTAAACTTTGATGTGAATGCAGTGTAAATATAAAATATGTTAATATATGTGTATCAGTTACTTTTAAATATAAATGTGCCTAATTAATATACTTATTTTACTTTACAGTCCACCACCAAAAAAGACTGGCCGTTTTGAGTTTTCAGGAGATAATTATTATTTAAGCGACGACTACAGCGACGATGAAGAGGCAAATTTACACTCCAAATGATAATATACTTTCTCACATTAGTCTTCTGACCAAAAAATAACATGCAATTTCTTTAAAAATATTTAGAGATATTTTCATATAGCTAAGTGAACTGCTGATATGGATTACAATGCTATGCTTCATAGGCTTTTGTATAGCATGATTTCATACTGTTCACACCATAAAACTACCTGTTAGGGCATAGAAATTTAAACAGATAATGAATTATAATATAAAGATTAGAATATGTATTTCAGATTTATACGCTATTACGTATAGACATTATAAATTATTTAAATCTTCTGTTGCAACTATCTCAAAATATGTCCAGCATCGTAACTTGCATTCTTAACTCGTAAGTTCCTACCTTAAAATCAGTTTTATTACATATTTTGAATTTCATACTCTATTAAGAAGTCAAACAGTATATTATTTTATACAGAGGACTACGTTCATAGTTTAAATGTCCAGTTACTAATTTTTAATCATTTTCAATTACTTCATTACTAATTTCATAACATATTTTTTTACAAATTACCTCGTAATTTATTACTTACATTAATGTTACGTACTTACAGTCAATATTTTTACTGTAACATGTATTAAATTACATTTCAATTTTCAAGTAAATGACGACATATTTATTTTACAATCGTCTAACGGACGCAAGATGTTAAACATGTTCGATATTGTTCACACGAATTAATGAAATCATTTATTTCTTGTAAAAATTTATATTTGTAACTTATTGATACCGTTAAAATACAACAATATTGAAGAAAAAAAAAATTGAACAAATCTCAAATGAATTTCATTTCAACATATGGAAGTAATTGCACAGAATATACAGTAGAAAAAGTCAAACAATATTTTAGAAGTAATTATCTTTATTTAATCAGTTATTAAATATGTGGAAAGCTTATTCAATTCTATTATTTAATATTTTGTAATTTAGAAATATTTTTTATGATATGTATGGAGATTGTTTGTATTATTACGTTATTTATATGTAGTAAAATTCGTATAAACTGAAGTTGATGAAATTTAGGATACGTGTAATTACATTTTTTAATGTATAATGTAAATGTTGTCATTGTGTGGATCGCGTTTTGATAATGGTGCTTTTATTTGAAGATACTTGAATACAACAACCCTGGAATGGTGCAACCATTTTTGTACATTTAAATCGTGCAATAGATTTCTAAAAATTTTCTATCAGTAGTAAATATTTTTTAAATGCATGATGAAAATATTTATATTTACGTTTCAGTGTGTAATGTACAGAATAATAATGTATATGTATTTCTTACGCGAATTAGTTGTTTTGTTAATAGTGTATAATTCCAGGGGTAATGTATAAAGTTATGTACTTTAGCGTAAAACTGAAATTGAGCAAATGTGAAAAATTATAATACGAAATAGATATACGATTGTAAAAAGTTATACGCTTCTGTTTCGTAATACGTACCAATTGTGCCCGAATTCGACACTTTTTATTTACGTTCAGCATGCATTTCTTTAAAGCATGCAGAGAGAACTTCTTCAATGTGTTAATATAATTAGTATTGAATAAATTCGTAGCGTACATATAATAATGTTCTATGGGAATAGTATTATCGACATTTTTTTTAACATCTCTCCATTTAATAATGATTAGATACGCACATTTTTACCGAATGGAGAATAAACTTTATTTGATTGAGATTTTTCTGTAAAATACCAAGTTTGAAACGAAGCATAATTAAATTTTAAAGTATTCATATGTACATACTATGTATATATACGAGTCATATTTGGTTAAACATAGACACACAACTTACAATAGCTATAATAGCTATAATATTGTCTGTTATTTATGTGTGAAAGAATAAAAGGCAATAGAATTTATATTTCAATAAGATAGTACGAATTGTTTACAACTTAATTTGGATAGTACCAATCTGTTGCATATTCAATATAACAAAGATAAATTAATGTATTTATGAATCACACATGTAAATCATAGTTTATATATTTATATCCTTTAAATATACATTTAAGTAAATGGATGTTTCTTTTAATTGTATTGTCAACTACATATATATAATATTTATAATATTAACATATTTCTTTTTAGCAATATAATAAACCACAAATGGAGTTTTAATATTTTCAGTTTGTACAGAAAGTTACATTTTACCTAATTTTCGTAAAAATCAATAAAATCAATGTATGTTTTTCAATTTCAACTATTCAAATAATTGAATAAAGAGACACGATGAAAAGTCACAATGTTGCCAAATGTTCCAATAGAGATCCATTTATTTTCTCGTTTTAGCTATTATTTAACTATAGAATTTTATATTTAATACATTAATGAATACCGACGTGTGTGACATATTTAGTAATACATTAGTGTACCATACGACTGTGAAAATATTATTAAGAATGAATAATAAGATACATAACAAAAAAAAAATAAAGTAATTGGTAGTATGCGACACAAGTGGCATCATGTTTCTGACGGCGATAACTTCATGTTTATGTGGGTAGTAACGTAGTAACGGCGCGTAGAAGCTCTACGAATTGTGTGTTTGGTCTTCGTTCTACTATTTACAGTCGTTTAATAATAATAAAATACAGTCTTTCGTCTTAGACTGTTGCGCATTTGCATGCGCCTTCGAGTCCTATTGCAAAATGTAGCTGATGTTTTGCTGTATTTGAATATCAATCACGATATTCTACGAGTCTCTTTGTGAACGGTGCAAAGCGAGTTGTTCACACTAATCTGAAGTGAGTAGAATTTATTTAGTGCGCGCGTTATATTTACGAGAAAGGGCAGCAACATTTCAGCAATCTGTGAACAATGGGAAGTGGTTAAAGAAGTATGTATATATACTAAGGAAGAACAACGGAGATAAATCGAGAAAAATGCGGTGCCGCTGCCACTGATAATTGCGTGGACGTGAAACTCTATGACACTTGTGTCAAACAGGAAAACAGAACGGACTACAAGGCTGTCATATTCGTGATGGATTTTAAATAAACATTAACGGTACAAAGTGTTGTTTAGTGCCAATATTCGAGCATATATACAGTCGCATTGTTATTAATGTACGTTCGAGTTTTCTACTTTTGTTAAGAAATAGTAATGCTAGCAAAAATGAACGTGACATTTGTTTACGATATTAGACGCTACTTTTCAATGAACGAGTATTGGATATCATGCTGTAGTTCTGCATTGCGATACGTTCGAAACTAATTAATATTTTGTACTAATCAACAGAATATATATTTCTGGATTTTGCTTTCACGTAATATATATATATAGAAATATTTGTAAATGATTTTGTAATGTGATAGAGTAAATATGATTTATAAACATTATAAACTAATGTTCATTCTGAACACTACTTGAAACATTAAAGTAAAAACGAACGTTATATTGCTTTGTTAACAAGTTTTTTCGTTAGAATGTTTTATGTGCCATTCAAAGTAAAAAGTCTCCAACAAAATATATATGATAGTATACACTTTAAATGTTGTTTTACTTAATAAGAATATTGAATTTTTATCACGTCACATAAATACCAATGCAACTGTGAACACATGCCTGCACAAGCGTTGGTATGCATTTGTTCGGGTTCCAGAGGATACTCGCTAAGGGTTCGGGTCGGGTCTCGGGCCGTAAAAATTCGGACGGGTTCGAACGGTTACCTGTGGCATACAAATATTCGAGTAACCCGCCTGTTTTGGGTAGCCAGAATGTTTCGGAAAAGAAGACAAAAACATTAAATTATGTAAACGCAGTAATTGATTTTATTTGTAGGGATGTTCTATTTTTATTTAAAGTTGCAATGTAAAAGACATAGTTCAGATTGAAATGTACTTTACAATGTTTCAGATATAACAGAAAATGCTATTTTTCAAAAATACATGCAATTTTCATTCACTAATTACATCAATTTCAATATTTACGGATAACCCGATATTCGGACTTCCCGAAACAATCGAGCTACCTGAAACAATCGAGTTACCCGAGTATATTCTCCGGCCCGACCAGAACAATCAGGATACGATACGCATTGCACAGTCCTAATTGTGTTCAGAATGTTCCGATATGTGCGAATATATAAACAACTTTTCCTCTCTAACATCTCGTAATTGAAAAGACACGGTGTGATATTAGGGAGGTTAGAGAAAGCTTGCCTCTGCTTCAATTGGTTAATAAGTTGGTCCTGCAATAGTGCTGCCCTCTCAGTCGTGGACAAAGAGAGACAGCGGTGAGTGAGCAAGAGAGCACGATGTAAGCTGAAAACATACACTGTGTGATAAAAAGATAGTACCTTGCATTTTGTAAAGTTTTGTAGTTCAAACAGGTAACACATACATTTTCCATGTTATTAATAGTTTTTGGCATGCCTGTATGTATGACATGCATACATTATGACTACAAATGTAAATTTTGTAGTATGCCAATAGGATAAAATGATAGCACAAACACAAAATCTACGCTTCTCAGTTGTACATAAGCTACTGAATAACGAGTATCGAACATGGGATGTAGTTAATACAAATGAGCCATGAAAAGTAACTAAGTGCTCGTGAAATATTTACCATGTTAAATCTAGAGAAGAGTAACATTCAGCGGTACAACTATTGGGTTGGCAAGAAAGTCATTTCAGTATTTTAAGGTGAAATAGAGCCCAATTTTTTCATTCAAGCAACGTACTTTAATGAATAAGATATTTTACCTTTTGTTCGATGATCTTTTGCAAGAAAGAATAAATAAGAAAATATTTTATTGATTAAAGTTCATAGTTTGAATAAAGAAATTCAGTTTTATTTCAACTTAAAATAGAAAATGAACAATATTCAGCAGTACAACTGTTATGAAAAAATGGACATAATTTGTTTCTGAAGATAAATTCACTTTCCAACAGGAACACGCTGTGGTTCATACCACAAAGTATACACTCTTCCTAAAAAAAATTCAAATTTTATATTGGGCAACAAGATTTCCTGATCTCAACATTACCAAAAATAATTAGAATAATCTTGCCAGAGTAGTATACGAAGTAAGAGTCTTCAATAGAAGTATTCAAGAGAAAGTGGGAAAAAAATTGACTCGGAAGAGTATTGAAAAATTCACATAACAGAACCACTGAATATAAAGAAGGCGCGACAAAATATACTTAACAAATTTGTTAATATTTTATATTTCTATACACGTGTGCTATCATTTTGTCTCTAACTAGATTTTGAACAAAAATGTAATATTTATCATCGAAGTTGAACAGGTGGGTGAAATCCAATTTGATTTGTTCTTAAACGTCTCCTGAACTAGTTTATACAAACGAGTTTCAGTTGCAATGTGAAAACAATTATAATGTGTGATGTCATTTTGTCACACAGTGTATAACGTCTAATCGTCTAATGTGCAGGGAGTTCCAACTTATTCCCCTCAGACAACTGTGAGATCCCCACCATTCGAACATTTTCTGACTACTACATACAGCCGTAGAGTTAGTGAACAGGGCTGGAAGGATCAGGGATGAAGTTCAACGGTTACAATGCATATGTGTTCTATTATACATATAACGATGTAGTCTAAAAGTGGGGGAAAAACCTAAGCGGGGAAGATGCCGCGTATGACTCGCGAGCTACAAGTTGGAACTGCCTGGTCTAATGTGTGTAGACATACGGACAAGCGACATAGCTTGTCTCACTCTATCGTGTGCGCAAGTATGATCTTCTGCGCATACGCTGGCCTGGTGAGCCCCAGCTCCGCTACAAGCACGCAGTACGAAACGGAAACATCGTCGGATCCGCTGGCTAAGTTTTGTTCGGTTAAAGATACGTGTGCGAAAAAGGGAATGTGCAGAGACAAAACGGTAGAGTGAGACAAGCTGTATTGTCTGTCCGCAGTCCATGCGGACATTCGCGCATAAAAGCTTGCTTTGTTTCTGTCTTGCTCGTTGATCGGTTTCTCCCTGTTTCGAAGGCCTGCGCGTGATTGTATGCGCGATGGAATGGTGGGGCTAAAAAACGTGATCCCAGAGAGATCGCCGAGCGCGATGTTGCAGAGGCAATGCTGTATTTGAGAGGTATCTCGCGTACTGTAGGATCTATGAAAAAGATTCACGTGGGGGACCTGTTCGGGACTCGGACTCTGATATTGTCTGATATCGTTTGTGCAAAGCAAAGGTGTTATATAGTGCGCCTTCGGAACCAACATTGTTTTCCCTTATTTTTTTCTGGGTCCTTTCTCTGGCTGGATATTCGCCCATAGGAGGCGCTCTGAATAATCAGTGCGAAGAAGAGTGTATCTAGATACAAGTGAAACGATGTTGTAACTAACGGCCAAAATGGAAGAGCAAAGCGTTCACAGCAGTATCAGTGATATAAATAGTGAAGAGGCAGTTAGAAGTGAGCGTAAGTTCGTTAACATTGTCGTTTTTAATGTGAACTTGTGGACTGGTGTGCATTGTATTAGTCGATATATATTAGTTAACCAGCAGGATGAACTAACCCTACCTCACTCTTTTATCAAAACTCACGCGACAATACTCGTGTCTTATATCTGTCACCTATCCTGATCCATATATAAATTCAGATTTGATATCCGTTACCTTCGCCATGTATTCTCGTATTATGTTTTGAAGTTTACGCGGGAGGAATGTCAACGGTTCCTTATAAATACGGCCTTGACTTATTCTCCAAAATTACGTCAGAATTGAATAATTTGTCACTTTCTGTCCACATTAATTTGACTTTTTCGTGAACCACTGTATTCTCGTTTCGTATTCACCGTGTTTTTAACATTTATATTGTAGCGTTATTTGAAGATTAATGAATTACCACTGTAGAGAAGATATTATGTAAAATATTGTTTCTTATTTAGTTTCTGTAATTATGTTTTCACTTTATCTGCCCATAATCGATTCATCATCGAAAACGGTAAATAAAACGTCACTTTAGGTATTTAGGGCTTTGATATTTTTGGTTTGTTTGGCTTAGTCACTTTTTGAAAGGTATTTCAAATATGGAAGTAAAAGGTACAAGGGGGTTGTTTGGTGTCCATTGTGTCAGATAAGATTAGATGCACAACAATAGCTGTTTATTGCAGTCATTGTTCCCAAATTTGAAAAGATTGCTTTTACTGTCATAGCAAAATTCGTCACTCTTCATTCAGATAACCATTTAGATTTCAAGAATGACTTACAAGGATATTACTAATATTATAAAATATTAGTTTATAGACAATTTGTGTAACACCATCTTTTTTATAACATTTAAAATACTTCATGGTAACTTGATACAACTAAACTCATCTTTTTGTGTAAAAGCAATTAATTAAGATCCAATTAATGTAATGAAATAATGTTTTAAATGGTTAAAAATAGCTTGTTTAATCTCTTATTGGTAAATAATAGCTTATTATTAAAAATATTATTTAAAAGCCCATGGCTGTCATGAGCTAGTCACTTAAGCAGTTAATAAATTTATTACAATAATAATAGTCACTTGTAATATTATTGTACTAATCAAATATTTTTTAATTTACAGCTGTGATTATTCCACGGAAAAAACGAATATGCTTAATCGGTGCAGCTGGGGATGATCCTGCACTCGGTGCTGCTGCTCAGCAGTTTAGTGTACCTGTCCTCACATCGGAAACTGGTTTGGAATATGTAGAAGATACAACATATTGTACATATTTTATATTAAAAGAGTTCGAGGGACTTGAATACGATGCTCTCCACAAAAGTGCTCATAGGTTTGTCATAATTTTCTTCACTTATATTTTAATTCATCAAATATCTGTAAAAAGAACCTGACTTTTGGTCGTTTTAATTGAACAAATTATAGAATATTGGGACCGACGGCGCTTCTGCAATTGGCAGAAAGAAAGGACACACTACCTAGTATTAACAGACCAATGTATACACAAGCTATGGTAGGCACGGTGGTAGTATTTACTGGATTTAGGAAGAAGGATGAATTGGTTAGTATTAAACCATGGATTCATATTTATTAGATTGCTGCGTATGTAATGTCTGATTTTAGAATGCAAATATTCCAAAGCGTTTTAAAATATTAGCTACTAACACTCGGACATTGCGTATGCAACAACCTATGTAACAAAGGCATTTTTATGATACTGATCTTACCTTTACAGACCAAATTGATTAATATGATTCACAACATGGGTGGAAGTATTAGAAAAGAAATGGGCGCAAAAGTGACACATCTTATCGCTAATTGTTGCGGTGGAGATAAGTATAGATATGCAGTCACATTTCGGGTACCAGTAATGTCGATGGATTGGGTGACAGCCTTATGGAATGCCAGAAACGATATTTCTATTTATGGAAACAATGAAGAACTGGTAAACCATCTACAATATTTATTACATTTTTGTTTTGATTATTTTTAGAGATGGCGAGAACCCGGAAACGTCGGGACGGGTCCCGACCCGATACCTTCTCGAATTGTCTTGATTATCACGTACACGACTTTTTCGGGTTCTCGCACTCCTCTAATTATTCGATACTATAAAGAGGATAAGTACTGTATTATAAAGATAATACAAATATTTTTTTAAGCAGATCACTGCTTATAAGTTGAAGCCATTTTTTGGTGCAAAAGTATGTTTCTTTGGTTTCCCTGAAGAAGAGAAACGTCACATGTGTGAAGTTCTGCAACAGCAGGGCGGCGAACCTACTGAAATTGACGATCCAAACTGTACCCATGTGGTGAGTGCGAAGATAAAATATTTTTCGTTTAATGCTTATTATTTTTCAGTGTATGCACAACACGAGCATTATACATTTAACGTACAAAAACATAATGTATAAGTGGTCATTGCATTCTTTAGGTAACAGATGTAGGAAGTGGTGAATACAAGAAACGCAACAATGCTTATAATACGCTACCATGCACTAAAAATTCTCATTACATTCCGCAACGATACGCAAAATCAAAACCATTTTCCTTTACTTATTACAATCCATATACTAATACTATCCCTAACGCAAAAACAGTAAGTCTATCACGTACCTGCTCTACTAATTACGCGGCAATGAAAACAAAATTAAATAATAAATATTTCTCGCATGGTTTGTCTTCTTCTTTGCCACAATATTTAGACTATAAAGAAAACAGATTTAATCATTCGAATTCAGATAACATTAGTCAAGACTCGGCTATTTGTATGGATGATAATTTGCCAGATGAGTCTTATATGTCAGAATTTTCTATTCCACGAGCTGATTCGGGCATTGATATGTCTTCACTAAAGTATAACATAATGCAAACAAACGGTTTAATTCTATCCGGACAAACTAATTTGCCTGTGGTGCCTACAACATTGGACATGCATTCTGTATTTTCATTTTCATCAGTTAAAAATGAGAAGATAGAATATAATATGTCAGATGTATCGAGTAATAATACTGGTCATGAAAATGCAGAGGATGAATCAAGATCATACTACTTTAAATCTTCTACACTCTGTAAAAAACGAATCACTTCGCACGTAAACAAACATTACTTCGAAACCAAAACACAGTTGACGAATTCTTGTAAAAGTCCACAGTATTCGCAAAGTGCTCTTTTTCTTAATAGGAAAATCATAACTCCCAGACGGTATATTAAATGGCGAAAAGTGAAGTCTTGCATTGCAATTCATAAGCTTGATTCTCCAGAGAATTGTAAATTTAAGAAAGTTTATTCTCAGCCTAATTTATTAAAACGATTCGACGCGGAACTTAGTGATTCTCTTTTGCATAATGCCCATACACCGATGACAAAGAAGAAAAGTTTTTTGAGTACATGTAGATTGAATTCACCTATGTTGTCGAAGCTTAGTCACATCAATTTACCAATGTTTAAGCAGTACGTACTTGTTAATCCATCGAAACAGACGCCAGAAACTCATCCAAAGCAGAAGTATACTCCTTTGCCTAGTCCCCTCCTTGTACCTGCGAAAGTAGCAACGTTATCAAGTATTGAATGTGATTTGAAAAGTACGTTTACATCATGCAGGAAATATTCGATTCTTTCTTCAAAAATTTGCGATTCGCAAGATGATTATGCGAAACATGAGAAACCAAAGGACAAACAATTATTCTCGGTACTTTTATTTTCTTTTTTTTAATGGGATTCGTAGTTGTGGAGAAATTATAAAACGTAGGATTTAGAAAAGGATGTTTTTGTTGTAAGTAGGTTGACGTATTCACTGGTTAGACATAGTAGACTTTCCTGTCTTTGTGATGTCATCCCCTATATCGTGTTAAACTGCATATATGCAGACGTGTTACCGTCGTCAGTAATTTGATATCCGCATATTTGCACTCCTAACGTCTCCTCCAAATATTGGTGCTCCACTTTATGATATATTTTGGTTATTCTAATGTTCCTGTTGTACTAGTGATATAGAAAAAATTAAAAAAAAATAGAGGCGTGCAAGAATCCGAAAATATCGAATTGAGACGGGTTCGCGAAAATTTGGTGACTCTAGAATATATCGGAATTTTCGGGTTCCCGCACAGCTCTACTAAAACGTTATTGTCAAATGTACCATTGTCTAAAACACTGTAAGCTATTGTAAAATTATAAGTTGCTCTTATTTTAGGTTGTGGATGAATCAAACGTAAGTTCATTACCGGATTTGGCGTCTGTAAGAGCTCATATCGTGAAAGCTGAATGGTTTTGGACGTCCGTGCAAAATGAGGGAGCGGCTGACGAAAAGGAGTATTTATTTGAAGATGTACGTGTATTAAGATTGTTGTATCAATTTAGCGTTTAATAGTTGATTTTGTGTCCAGTATTTGGAATCTGTTCTATCGCCGACGATATCAGCCAGACGTGATAGTCAGCAAACAACCACTCCAAGTACAGCATCCACAAGACGAAAACGTAAACGACTAGCAGAAACTTTGTCTAGTTTAGTTCAAAACGGCGCGGATTCGCCAGCTCTGCATAAAAGGCGATCCAGCATCAGCGATGCCGGTCTTTTGAGTGTTAGTGGAAGCTTTCTTGATTGTACAGCAAGTCCAGATAAGCCGTTACTTGATGGTTAGTTACTTGATTTTTTAAGTAAACTTTGAGCTTCTTATATTATTTTAGTTTTTCAAGTATAATATTCCTCAACTATCATTTCTTACAATTGATCATTGTCATGCACAAATTGATTTAACATAGTCGACTTAATCTTTTTAACTGCCCAAGGTACATCTTCCCTTCTTTTGTGGTTCATTTATTTTGCTCAGTGGATTGGTATATTTGATTTAATTATTTTTCTGCAATATTATCTTACTAACAACGCATATAATCCAAATTTTTTAATTTAATCCTGATCCGTCCCTCGTGTCAATTTGACACAATTTTCAAGTAATATGATGGCTTCAAATAACTTCCGAGTCATTTCTTGGACCATAGTTTCATTATGGTTTACCATTGTGTCAATTTGACATACGAGGGACATATTAAGTTGCGAAAATAAAGGACGGATGAGGGTTAATATACTGCTAACAATAAGTAAACATTTACATGAACCATGTAAAGGGGAAGATAATATATAATTGAATTATTGATAACTATCAGATATTCCAGAAGTGGAAGCTGTGAGTACAGACAGTTCGAGGAAAAATTTATCGCCGCGTCATCAAGTTTTCTTAGAATTAGTGCAAACCGAGTCAAATTATGTTGGGATTCTCAGTACAATTATGACGGTAGGTGTGTTCTTCGTCCTGTTTCCATAATTAGAAACACAGTAAATTGATATAACTCGATTCGTTTCAGTTGTTTAAATCACCATTGGAAGATCTCATAGATACAAGTGACGAGCTACTAAATGGTACAGAAGCTAAAATTATATTCGGTAATTTTCCACCCATTTATGAAGTCCATAAAAAGATGTTAGAAGAATTAAGATATAGCGCAACACACTGGATGGAGGAAATTAGTATAGGCAATATATTTCTAAAGTTTGCACCGGACCTAGTCAAGGCATACCCGCCGTATGTCAACTTTTTCGAAAATACAAAGGAAATGCTCGACCAATGTGATCAAAATAAACCGCGATTTCACGCCTTTCTGAAAGTTTGTCAGACAAAACCTGAATGTGGCCGACAAAGCTTGAAGGAATTGTTGATCAAACCAGTACAAAGGTTACCCAGTATTAGTTTATTATTAAATGGTGAGTGGTTTAATTGTTATTAGTAGACTGCAGATCTTTATGCATTTTTGGCTTATAAAAATTTTCAAAAAATGCTGGAGCATTAAATTCAACAGAATTTAGTACGATTTTTATTTATTTTCGATCTACAAATGCTATTACTAATGAAAATAGAATTTTATTTGTTAACAATTTTTTATTGTTTGTGTACAAAAATTGAAAATTGCATAAACATCCGTAGTCTAGTTATTAGATAGCTAATTGTAACCGTACCTCGACACTAATTATTTATTACAGATATCCTTAAACATACGAATAAAAATAATCCAGATCATAGCGCATTGGAATTGTCGATTAGCAGTATTAAGGAAGTCATGACGTATATAAACGAAGATAAAAGGAAAACCGAAGGCCAATTAGTTATGTTCGACATTTTCAATGAGATTGATAATTGTCCGCCGCATTTAGTTTCTTCACATCGATCATTTATAGGCAAATGTGATGTGATGGAACTTAGCGAAGGTTTGAGCGGGCGTGGTGACCACTTAGTCTTATTTCTCTTTACTGATACACTCGAGATTTGTAAAAAGAGATCTAAAGCCTTTAATTCACTAAAAAGCCCTAATACAGCAAATGGATTGCATGCGACCAAATTAAGTCAAGGAAAACCATATAAACATATTAAAATGGTATCCCTCAGTACAATAAAAAAAGTTGTGGACATACGAGAAACTGACGGTAAGCTAATTATACAATAGACAGGGCGTTTCGCTTAAAACAGGCCACCTAAACATCTTCTCTATCTCTGAAAATACAAAACATGTTTCTGACGTAATTTAAATTGTTTCAAAATACGAATCAGATTTTTTGCATGCTTAGCTGTTTTAAGCGAAACACCCTGTATTGTATCACTAAATAATAAATATTTCAGACTTTTTCTTTTAAATTATATAATCGCAAAATATTTCTTCTTTAACACTTTATCTACCGGAATCCTATAGGCTTAATAGGCTTTTAAATAATTGTGCTGTGCCAAATGGAAGCTTAAAAATATTTTACACAACAATCCCAAACGAAATTATGAGATTACGTTATTGAGGGACTGTTGTTGCTTTATGATTGAAGTTTCTGTTGCTGTGGAAGGATCTATTAAAAAATCCTCAGCCATGAGCCATATACTTCCAAAAATTATGGATTAATTGCCGGTAGATAATGTATTAAGATCAACTAAAATTGTGATGCTTCTTTTTACATTTGACTATTATATTATGTAATAAATAATTCTATTTGCAGAATGCCATAAAGTATTTGCCTTAATGGTAAGAAGTAATCAAGAGTTGAAAGAAAAATTATTTTCATTTACGATTACTGACGAAGAAGTAAATAAAACGAATTATTTACGGACTTTATGCAGGCAAATGGCCAATACAGTATGCAAAGCTGATGCGGTAAGTTGTAATGTATTTTCGCAAACACTTCGATTTCATTTCATTTTTGTAATCATTGCAACAATATTGTTCCGTTAGAGATGTTGGTTGTAACATTTTTATCTTTTTTTTATGTATAGGACACGTTCCTGATATGTCTTGATTCGCATCAACTTGAAATTGACACAAGTGATGTAGCATTAGGAACTTTAAGTAAAGCATTTAAGTAAGTAGTTAAAATTAATTACTGAATTTGCTGTACAGTTTTATTTTTGTAAATTTGATTCTACTCCTCACAAAACTGTAAGTACATTTTCGCAAATTGCTCATAACATTTATAAAAGAAAGTATTTCCAAATGTTGCATAACAGGTAATACATATTTTATGTGGCCAGTTGAGTTTGGTAGAGATCCTGGCCTCCCCCCTTACACTAGCTTAGGTGGGAGTGCGATTTTAGTGGGTAGGCTGGCCGGAGGATTCTCTGGACAGCCTCACATAACCCCGGTCCCCCCTAGGGGGGCTGGGGTATGCGTAATGCATTTCCGCACTATAACAAAAAAAGGTAATACATATTTTATGTTTAAATTGTTAAAATTAAATTGATAATACTTACAGTTTTGTAGAGACATGTTTCAAGAAAGTATATATCCGTCTCTAGTTAGAAAGTTCGTTAAACGCAACAAAAATAAATAGCATAATTGCATTATTACTAAGTTCTACTAAACTATACTTCATATTCTTCAGTTATACTCCATTCGATTACGTATGT
This sequence comes from Lasioglossum morio, assembly GCA_916610235.2. Taxonomy (NCBI): domain Eukaryota; kingdom Metazoa; phylum Arthropoda; class Insecta; order Hymenoptera; family Halictidae; genus Lasioglossum; species Lasioglossum morio. The sequence goes on along the minus strand of OU744330.1, from coordinate 11,001,726 downwards.
TACTCTGACTCCGGTGAACGTATTATTTAGCGTTAGTTGGCTTTTTATTTTTATGTTCACTCAAATAGACTTTACCAACATTAGAATAATAATTGCAATTTGTCAAACATGCTTAATCGAATAAGAATGCATTCAGAATAAAGTTGTTGCATTTTTAATATAGATAGTACATACTGTTGCATAAACATCGGTGAAAACACACTAAATGTAGAACATATATTTTTATAAACAGTATACACAAATTATGAAGGGAAAAGTTATTTGGTGCTCTAAACTGTTTTTCTCCTGTATTGCATGTTAACAAAAAATAATGGGGCGACGACTCGTTTGGTTGCAGGAGCCTATTTCATAATTTTTACCTGGAGTATATGGACCCGTATGTGTTCCTACTCAATAGCATGTGTGAAACCACGTTACATGTCCCACTACCGTCAGTTTTCGCACCAGGCTGATTATCTTTTTTTTATTCGCTTTGATCCTTTGTTCCTTGCTTGTACAAACAAATTGGTTACATTTCGAACATTTAGAATTATATTTTTAAATAGTTTCGCGAAAGAGAATAATTTGACCAGTTCAAGCGTAATATAGATTTTATATCAGCCTGCTATAGATTATTAACATGTTACGATCAAAATAATTAACGCCATTTGGAGTCAAACATTCATACAACTTACAAATTTACTTACACGCTTTTGGTTTACAGACAATGAAATTTTTATCTAAAAATGTTGTCCAGTTGAGCCCTATTTACACGTTTACACACTCGTAATGTATATTGGCACTTCTATAAATCTATTTGATAGTTCAGCATGCGAACATTTACGTGTCTATGATTTGGCTTTTGCAAGTATGCTAAAATTAACAATTAGAACGTAATATTTACTTGAACTGGTTTGTTAAGGTTTGGGGTTTCTTTTATTTTTACGTTTGCTAATTCCTTTGGTTACTAGAAAGTTTATTTCCCTCTGCTTAGTATACAAAGTCATGAAGTCAGTACGTCATGAAGAACTGTTAATATTTTTCTATAAAACTATGAACGTAACGAAGTGGGGAATAAAGTTTCAGTCAAGCATTACTTTTTTTTTTCTTCTCGATGACTAGATTAAGTAAAATTTGTACCGAACATTTTTCTTCAGATTTGCGTCTCGTACAAGGATGAAAGTCGGCCGAGCGTTTAGTTTTAATAAAACCCCAAGTAAATTGAAAAGAGCGATGTCAACGATGATGTCACCGTTTGGATCAACGAATAGCCTGACGCCAGCAAGTCAACAGCTTGCACAGATGCGGCTAGCTAGTTGCAACAATATTAATGTTAGTTGACTTGTTTATTATCGCATGTGTTTTTCTTACCTATATGCTTATGCTTTCTTTGAAATTTCTCCTTGTTTACTTTCGTTTCACGACAGGAGAATGTTATTTCTTGAATATGATCTTTTAAACACGAGCTTCCTTCCGTAGTAGAAACCGCTTGAACGCATGGCTGCAAAACTATTAGTGCTTTTAATAATATCTTTTTTCTTGTATACATGTTGGCAGTATAACAATATATAAATATTTGATATGTTGTATCTTTGCATATTTCCCAATGTTTAAACGGAGTAACAATATTTCTTTCTTTTTATCGCGTAAACGCATCCCACGAATGGTAATAAAGAAAAAATTAATTTATTGTATATACGCACGTTATAGTATATATATATATATGATTTTTGATGACTTTATTATATATATGATTTTCTCATCATCATTTTAATACATTGCTGAATTCTTTTTATTTCGTGAGTTTACATTAATTCATCCATAGTGTATGTCTCTTTTTGCCACAATTTGTTTCGGTACAAGAACAATTGTAAATTTCATGTTTAGGACGATTTAATGTTAATGGATAAATTCTAATTCTCTACCACGTAAGTATGCTGTAGTGCCTTATTTTATCGGATTAGTATTAAATCATGAAACGATGAACAAATCGAAAACAAATTGGAAATGTTAGACTTTTAACGTCTTCTCTCGTGAAAGGGAGTAGAGGGGAAGATTACTAGACAATTACTTTTCAACAGGCAAAATTCGTTTTAGGAACGTGACGACACGCAGTGTTTCGACTGGATCAAAATACTTCGCGTCACAAATTAGATCGAAAAATTCCGTATTTATCTCGTTAATAAATCAAAGCAATATCTCTCTAGAATGGATTCTACAAGTGTTGAAAATGTATACTTTTACGAAGTTAACTTTGCTTTTATAGAGACGTTTATAGCAGCAGACATTTACTTTCTCTTTCTTTTCTTTTCTTTTTGTTTTTGTTATAGCTCTGAGTCGCAAAAAGCTCAAATAGGCTGGATCCCATTTTGTTGTTTTTCGTTTCTCTTCTTTTTTTTTTGTAAAATATATTAGCACTGAAAAAAAACTACATGTACAAGCATTTTTTTTATTACACCTCTTTAATTGCATGTTCTATCAGTTATTTTTTGAAATTAGTTTCTTGTTTGTTTGTCATACATTTTTACGCTTTGACAAGTGTGGTTTTGTTCTCCTTTTTTTTGTTCTCAAACGCTGTAGGTATTTTTTCCAAAATTGTGTATATGATAATAGGATAAATAGATATTCGTATATCTTTCCAGGAGCTGGGTAATGGTGGTTCGGGCTCGCCATCTAGAGATGATGTTCTAGTAGCACCCATGTCGGTTCAGCCGACACGAAAGGCCAAATGCAGTTCCCTCAGTATGGCTTCGTTAAGAAGGTTGTAATTAGTATGTCAAAAAGCAATGCAATGTTTCCTCTTGCTGCATAACCACATTTGGTCATCTTGCCCATTGTTATTGTGCCTTAAATTTCTTTCATTTTGTGTTTATTCGTCTTCTAAAACACAATATTTAAGAGATCCATATACGTAAATATTGTTTGCACATTGATATATAAGTATATCAGTACACAGATGCATAAAGTCATTTGATTTCGAGTAATTGTAAAGACTGGATTGAAATTTCGAATTGTATGTATATTTAAAACAGTGTAAAGTAATTATTTCTAAGTAGAGTGTAAATGTGTTGTAGAAGTTTATTAATTCATTTGGACAGACTCAAATGGAGGTTTACAAGTGACTTGTCGTAATTTATGTTATGGATTAAAATACTCATGTTGGTCAGGAAAGCTTACCATAACACATTGTGAAACGTGCATACTTTGCAAGTACGATAAATTCACTGTTTACGTTTCTTGCGGTTCATATTTATTCTTGGGATCATGATTATTCTTAAGGACCTAATTACTGTCTTAAACCGTTGCAGAAACGACACTAACAATGGTGCCCATTAGCATTACTTACGAGGTCACAATAACTAATTTAAAATGTAGCTTAACTAATGCATATTTATTTAACAATTTTAGGTTTTTGTCCTTCGTAGTTTCATATAATAATAAATTGAACGTCCTCGCTTATTCTTTTGGTTTGACGCAATACAATACTTGTATTTAGTGTTTTATGTCAATATTTGTTTTATATATATATATGAATCTCTTCACCAACTCGGTCTATATTTTTAGACTAACTTCATTTTACAATGCTAAACGAAACACGCAATCAAATTGAAATATGTTTAGCGTTTGTTTACGATAAGAAGAGTTGGTGTAGCGTTTTTGTGTTCTACATGCGTCCATAGTATTTTTGACGTTTGCTTTGTTTATCCTCCAGAAATTGTTCAGAGGAAGTCATGCAGGACAAATCCGATCTTTGAAGTACAGGGCATGAGTAATACGCAAGTATGTTGTACCTATTTCTTTGATGTCAGTGAATGGTTTGTGTAAGACAGTAAAGAGGCTTCGAGACGCGGATGGGAAGATAAAAAACATTTGTGCAAACGACAGATAACAGATAAAAGACGTCTGCAAATTTTCTAAAAAAAAAAACGAAGTTCAATTTTCTACTTGCCTTGTGCCAACAGAACCATGTGTGTTTTATAAAGAAAATGTACATTGCCATTTATGCTTTAAGAAGCCACAATTATTTATTATATATATATTTTGACGACCTATTGTATGTAATACGTTACCGGTCGTTAATTTTTACATGTAATATTCGAATAATTCAAGCTCTTGTCTCAGCGAAACAAACGGAATTGGATTTACAATAAGGCAAAGAACATTACATTTCCAGTGCTGTAATACATACGTCTGTAATATATAGACACTTGGTGCACATATATAGGTATACAAGGTTAGTACCGAAGATTTGTGTTGACTCATCAAACCGCCAAGCGCATTCAAGCTCGACAGAGCTTATACACTGCTTTAAACAGGACTTTATTCGTAAATGTAATTATAATTTCGTAACAGGAACGATCGACGGTATTGTAACTAGTATTCTGCGGATCTTCATGCATTTTAATGAATTCAAAATTGAATATGTCAATATATGATATCTCCTCTATTAAAATCATTAAGGGAAGAAATAACATTCAATTTGGTTTCAATCTCTTGCAATCTATGTAGACAATTTTTATTTTGCATAAAGATTCGCCGTCTAGTAATGAGTGAACATCTCCTGCATAAATTTGTTCCTCACGCTATGTTCTATGTTATACGAATTGAATCCCTTTACGTATCGATTAACGGGGTTGGCTTGAATTGCTTGAAGCAAGCTTGAATTCGTCTTCGGCTTGAATTCGGACGACCTGTCTGTTTCAAGTAATTCAAGCCAGCCCGCAGGCTTGAACGAGCTTGGTCTGACCCAACACTAGTTATGGGTTGGAAGGGTTCAACCTATATTTAGACACCGGGGAGCAGTGTGCGAATGCGCATCATGTTCACTCCTGTATGTTCGGTATAGCGTTCATAATCCGGCGTGGAGTAATCTCGTCTCCAACGAAGGACGTTGATTACGTGCCTTTATATCGTGAGGGTTGAATGTTGATATCATAGTCAATACCATATCCAAAGCCGAGCTAAACATGATCCCCTATCAGATAGGTACTGCCATGTATGTTGACAGATGTGTATACGTCGCGAGTCATGTTCGTGTGACTTAACTCGGTCCTTCTAGAATAAAATGTAGGGGTAAGAGGCTGTATACGTTCATTTCAACATGATCAGAAGGATCGGATTCAGATCATAGTCGGACACTATTCTTAGGATCTAGCGACTGCACAACCTTCACGACTACGCGGTATTAGCCTACATTAGTAGCCTATATTAGCCTGTATTAGTTCCCCTTGTAGCTAGAATATGGCTCTGATTTCAGTGAGTCGCATTATTGGAACAACTTGCGAGGAACAGAGAAAGCAACATATTCCTTCCACCCGTTAGAAGGTGAATCGTAATTTGCTGAGCAATCTCGTATACTTCTAGATTCCTTCTAGACGAACTCTTAAGAAATAGCTCCGGACAGGTTCTTATTCTCAAGCACAATCTGTAGGAATCATCCTCTTGTAGTCCGGCTCCGAACTGGCCTTTAGCTTTTTGGAGCTTGAGGGAGTTGTCACGGTAGGGATCTCGAGAAGTATATCTGCTGGTGTCAGCGATTCGCTCACTTTTTCCTTAGGGTTTTTTCTTCTGGACTGCGTCCTGATACTCGTCAAGAAGATTGCCCATTGTTCATTTTTTCCAAGAACATGACGCCTCGTCTTCATGGTGAGCGGTTCTTCCCCAATCTTGTATCCCAAAAGGGCTAGTTTTGATTTAGTCTGCTCTTTTATTGTAACCTTGGCCCTTGTATCTTTACTTGCTTCTCGTTCTTTGATCAGGGATGCATCAGTCCGCTTTGGCGAGTTCCTTTACCTGGCGACTTTGATCGATTCTTCCCAATGTCGTCAGTACTAACCTTGTCAGTAACCTGGACATTATGCTTGCGTTCAGCATAATGTCCAGGTTATGGCTTCTTAATCAGTCGTAGAATCGTATATACAGACTGTTTAGTCAGAGTGTTAGAACGATATCTGAGAAAGTAGTACAGTTTTCTTTCGATATAAGAGGACCATGTATATGTCGCAACAAGAACATTTCTATGCTCTTTTCTACTTTCGAAGTTGTCCACTATCTTTTTCCAACGAAAGACGTCGCGAACAACGGGAACAAAGTGAAGCATAACTACCCTCAGACTTATAGGGAAAGAAAACTGTACATAAACGAAGAAATCGTTGCAACATTCTTACCGAGCAGACTATAATATACATACATACATAATATATGTATATGTATACATATATACACTTTTGTGCCATTGTATCTAATTTGATAGATGTATTTAGAGTTTATTACAGTGCCTGAAGACAATTCATGGTTTTTTGAAGTGAAGAAAATAAAATGTGTGAGGTTAACTTATTAAATTAACAGTAATTGTATATTTCTTGTCTAAAATTTAACATAGCTGCCATGTTTGCTACAGTCTCGATTTGTCAATTTTGAACTGTATTATAAAACTATAGCTGTGTCGTCTTTCTACGTTTATATTATAACAGATAATTAGTTCAGAATATAATATGCCACAGAAAATTATTGCTCCATTGGAAGTAGCTCATACAAGTTGCAGTATGCTCATTTCTTTTACGTATATAATGCATAAGAATAAGATTTGTCAAAAGATATGATTACAAGAAGACAAGAGGAAGATAGATTCTGGACATGCGTATGTTTGATACTTTGTTTCTTCTACATATTAAGCTATTAAATATCCAATAGTTGTAAAAGGTCATAGTTCACTAGCGTTACGTTATTGTTACATTTTCTAGATGTCCAATTATACGCTTATAGTAATTGCTGATTTTTTAAAGATACACATTAAGATATACGTAATTCGTCATTTAGATTACAAGATATTTTGATGTCCATTTTTCGAGGATGTACATATTTCTATCCATGTGTTACATTAATCTGACTGTCTGAAATATTTATATTACCGTTTCTACGTCGTTTGAATCATATTAAAAGTACACGTGATGTATGTTTCAAAGTTTCTTCGAGCACTCAGGTGTCGAACATCGTGAACGTTTTGTGAAATTTATACTACAAGAATAGGGTATTGATATAAAGGAAGATCGCTATTTTCGATGTTGTAATCTTTTCGATGTACAATAATTGTTTCGGAGAAACAAATTATTACTTTACGTAGAGTTACATATTATCTATAGTACATAAAACATATTTGTATATATTCCAGCTCAAGTGAGCAGCCTGTTAAACAAACATATCACAACATTTCAGTGGTTGCGGAAGAAATGAAAGAATATCAGTACTTAGAGTACTTTCAATGTCAATTACAAAATGCCTACACAGTTTCTTATTTCGGTTGTAAATACAATCTCTTTAGAATACATTAGTTTTTCCTACATTGTGCATCATTTATTAGTGATGATAGCGATAATTGTAGTGTCGCATTATTTCTTTTTATTTTCCCGTTATCTTTCACGAAGTTTTGAATTTCTAATCAATTGCGATAAGAACACAATAGAATTTATTTTCTCCAGAATAAATAGATCGTAGGTTCCCAACGTGGACATTGAGAAAATCTAGTAGCCGTTCAAATTGAAATTTCGAATTATATCTTACTTTCTTTATCTTCGATGTAATCTTTTACAAATCAAAAATTGTACGCACAATTACAGTTGGAAATTTTGATAATGAAGATTATCAATAAAATTTGGAAAAGGTGGTTGTGGGTCGAAAAAGGTTGGGGAATTATGAACTGTACAAATTCAAACGAACAATTCTCAGAAACTTTATAGACGCGTATGATCTTCCGAACGAGGAAGTGGAAAACGTAGAAAATAAATTCTGCAGAAATGTCGATCAATAATAGTTCGTGATGATTAAGCCTTATCGAAGATATACACGAAACATATTCTAATTTCTTACAGACTTGAAACAATTTTATATAAAACATAAACGTCAATTATAGTTAAGAAGTCCTTGTGGATATAACAGAGAACTGTGTTCCTTGCAATCTTTATGTCTAACAGCTTCGACAACGAAACAATTGTTGAAGCATTTTAGAATAATATCCACGTTCGATCTAGAAGGTGCATATTATCTGAATCAGAAGATTGCAAAGAAAGCAAACGATAATTTGTTAGTTCTTTACAAGGACAGACTATACATACGTTCTTGCCTTTTTAATATTTACGCACAAAATCGTTTTAAAGTAATGTGCCTTCACACGGAAAGGACCACTAAGAAACTAAAATCTTCGAAATATACTGGCGTGAATGGAAAAGAATCACTTGAAGTGCGTTCTTGCGTGAAACCACGAAGGCTCTGGCAGCACTTCGTACTTCAATTTTTAACTTATATTAGATTTTTAAGGGCGCGATGTCGTACAATTTCCATGAAACGTTTTTCCGGAGAAGCGAACACCAATCTCTAGCACGATGTGTGGACATATTCAAAATAAAAAAGAAATATATTATAGTACAAAAAGAATTTTCCAATCGTTCAAAATATTTGCACAATGTGTTTAAATTCTTTTTCATGAAATCTAACATTTTCAAAAGCTATTACAAATGCTGTTATAAATGCTATTATAAATGTTGATTGTTAAACCAAGAGAGATGCAAGTTTGAGTTGGAACTCGTCTCTGAAGTGTTGATATATTTTCTTACGTCTACTACATCGTGGTAGAAAGAGTGAGTGGCGATTAAAAACGAATGTCTGAAAGGGTGTACGGGTCATGAAACCTTCCGCACAAACATTGTTGGACATGAGTTTTATAATCGTGGCCGACATTTTCCCCTCTAACGATAAGCCTGGGGAAAATTCCGTTTAGTGCAGAACACTGTATATATTGCCGATAAATAACATGTAAGTGTAGTATAGCGTAGATAATGTTTTTTACTACACGCACAAGGATATTGTAATACTTGTAATTCGCATATAGTCGTTACTATTTATATGATGCTGTAACTGATTGTATAAATTTACTCTTTATTATGGAAACGGATGATCAGTGCTTTTCTTCTCCCCGAAATCTCTCGACTCTCGTGATCTTTATCTTAATTATGCGTCAGCAGAATAATTCAAGAAAATATCATTTAAACAAAACAAGCCGACAGCACAACGATTTAAATGTATCTTTCTATATTAAGATTATATTTGATTCGAACTGAGCATTTGATTTATTAATATCGTTGCTTGCAGAGATTTCAGTGTTGTCATAACCACGCGTCACATTATTCTTATGTCCAAGATTATCTTTTTTATAAATGTTTGGACTCGCATCGGGAAATTTATTTCTGCGTATTTCGATAGATGGATGCTGACAATGTGTTTATTATTATTTATTAATGTATAATTATGAATTAGAATTTTCTGAATTAATTTTTTTTATCGACCCCATCTTGGCTTGGTTACCCTTACATTACTCTGTCCTAATGTATACTAAAGTATAATGTTGGTAGCAAATCAGCCAACGAATGGGAGAACTGGGTAACTAATGGCAGGGATTATGCGATTCTTGGCAAAGAGGATCGTCTCCGGTGCGTTAAAATATTTTATAGGGTAGGGAGGGTCGGATCGAATATAAAATGTTTCATGACATCATATTGTACATAAAATCATTTATATTCGCGGATTTACAGGTCTATTGGCAATCTCGTGATAAAAGGAAGTTGGTTTTATTTGTCACAGTTGTTTAACCAACATTGTTGTTTTCTGACCAAGTAGATGATGTTTCTGACATATTTTTTTATTCTGAAAGTGATGTCTAAATAAACTTCAATTAAATAAACATGCAACGAACAGAACGAGCAAAGTAGAACGATATACACTACTGTGCAAAAGGAAGAAGCACCCAGTATAATTATAAGATATAATGAAAAACAATATCTTTATGTAGAAATTGTATTGTATAATGATTGATTTATTGCATTTGAAGTATTAGATAATCTGCAATATTTTCAGAACTATTCAATTAAACAGCGGAATCCTTTGTCAACACTTCCTGCCTGTTGTTATTTGATTTTTTACGTTTCTCTATTAAATATGGCCGGGTGCTTCTTTCTTTTGCACAACAGTGTACGTAACAAATAATTTGAACTTTATTATAAAATTCTGTTAACCCTTAAATAGATATTGAAGCGCCACATACCCGCTTGAACATATTAACTATTTGATGTATATTAATCTATATGAAAATTCCTTTTATGTGATCACTGGACCGCGGATTTTATTTTGTTCTAGTAATTTGCAGGTGCTGCAATAAATATTTATTTAGTGATAGGACTGCGGATTTTATGCATTCACGATAAAAATACGCGCGCGTGTAATGTAAAACAGTAGAACAATGATTAAAAATGAAAAAAACGTTTCTTACAATCAACGTAGAAAATGTTTATTTTGCAATTACAGTAAATTTTGATCGGGAGACAAATAGCCCGGATAATTAAGACCCGAGGGAAATAATTGAAATGTACATTATATTCCAAAATTAGTTTTTTTATTTTTTAAAATTTATTTGCCTTCTTAATGTAATCATATTTAAACGCATATTTGTTTATAATCGGGATCCGGTTGATCAAGGTCCTGCTGTAGTTGATAGAACGGAGGAGTTCACCGTACAATTTCGCACAGAAGTATGCATTTGGTGTGATGTGTGTCGTGCACACAATGTACGCGACGAAATTTGCATCCGAAATTTCTCAGAACCTCGTCGTTCATTTTATTGCATTTTCGGGTTTGAAGCTAGATGGAGTCGTGGCGGTGCGATGGGATTCTGCATGGTGCAGTTGCAATAACCGAGACAACCATCAACGAAATGTCGACCGTTCGTCAACCGCAATACGCATCAACCTCGTTACCACTGTGCGGGACATTCTTGGCGACGCGACAGCGGCCGCGTTTCCGGTGACTAAATCAGTTACTCTCGCTGTCCGCGTTTCCTGCTCGGATATTCCTGTTCGATATGGACGTACGAATATCTCTGCACATTTGCAGTGAGTTTGATTCGCGAGATCGGTTTCTCAATTTCCGCTATTTGCCCCTCTGCTCCCGTTCACTTTCGTAATTTAATTCAGCGGCGCCGTCTTTAGCTCGTTAAGTTCCAAGCATTTAAATAACAGAATTTTTACATTAACTGTATTATGCATATATAACAAAAATTAGTTGGTCTAATTTGAAGTAGTCTAAAAGAGTGAAACGATTGGAAAATGTCGATAATGTATCATTTACCACCCCCTCCGCGAATCAAATGGGGTTAAATTAACCCCAGCGGTTTTGAAACTGCTATTTTCACATATACTACTGTGCAAAAGAAAGAAGCACTCGGAAATATTTAATAGAAAAACGTAAAAGATCGAATAAGAACACAGTAGGTTTTTAAAAAGGATACCACTGTTTAATTTTTTTAACATGTTTGTATTATTCGGATCTAATTAAAGGAAGAAATTTAAGTATTTAATTTGCGTATTTGTTGTTTCTAAAAGTGATCGAACCTGGCGCCGATAGCATAGTTTTATTTTATATTTCATTTTTCGATCGATAAGAATTTTTCCTAATTAAAGGATATCGGAACCGTCGTTTATAATTACTCAGCTTCTGGCGATTAAATTGAATGAACAGTTGTTACATTAGAAATAACAGGAAAAAATACGTTTTAGAAAATTGATGAATATATAGAGCAACGAATAGTTCTAATTATTATCAATTAGTCCGATGTTCGACGTCCAAGGGTTAAAAATGTAACGCATATAGAATATAATAACTTTCAAGGGTTAAAATATAATCTATAAGTTTCTACTTCAGCGGTTATCCATCGGGATGGTACGCAATGTAAACATGGTACACGCGGATCCGATAATAACGAAAACAGACGTTGAACAATTTTTCTTCGAGAGATTAATGTGTACCAGGTAAATGCATGATAAATTTTGAGGTCGTGGACATTTTACGCAAAAGTTCACCAGCTTCCCCCTCCCCAAGGACCAAGGAAACAATTTTCCTCTCTTTCGTTCGATGAAATGGGCACGTATCTGTATCGATCAAACGTGAGAACTTGTAATTGGTTCGTGCTACGACGAAAAAAGAATGTGAAAGAAAAAGAAACTGGGAAAGGAGAAAGCCTGCAAGTAACGCGATAAAAAGAAGTTGGCAAGGATAAAAAGATGGACAGTGCGGAATAAAGGAACGCGTCTCAAATTGAATCCTTAATTAAAGTCGCTGTCTGCCGTGTCGAAGCTGTGTGCTCCGGTGAAATTTTAATAAATGTTCCTATTATCGGAAGAAGTTGTACTCTTGTAATTCTCACGATCGGTCATCTTGATCCTCGCCACTGGACTGCGGATCTTTATACGACTATGGCTTTTGAAAATTTTCAAGAAATGCTAGGACATAAAATAGGACAGTATTCAATACGATTTTAATTTATTTGAGATCTAATAAAGCTACTACCACGGGTAAAAAAATTCTATTTAATTCAAAAACAAAAATTGAAAATTCCATAAACATCCGCAGTCTACTTATTACTCAATTTGTATGTGTTAATCTAGTAATAGTTAATCTATCTGTTTAAATGTATTAATACTTATCGTGTCAATATAACATATTTACAAAGTTAATCGTTTATCTTTCTATTACATTGATTTTTGTGTTACATATAATTATGTTATGTTAAAAGATTGTTATTGTTTGTCTCTATGTTAAAGATTGCTTATATGAGTGCTAAGTTCTGCTAAATAGGAATTCACAATTATCGAGAAGGCAATTAGAGAACCGACAGAAAACGTGGACAAGAACATATTCAGTGGCAGTTTGATGTACAGCAGCTTGTTCTCTGCTCACAACAAATATTTTGCATTAATCGTTCCTGTTGTGCTATAGATTTAATTAATTTCTGAACCAAGTTGAACCAGCTTCCCGCGTATTGTGTACATTTCGGATCCCAGGTGATGAAGTTCTGGAGTTATGTGGTCGCTGCCACGAAAACTAACAATGTTTGTGGTGACATTTATTAACTGTAGTCTGGCTATAAATTCTGTAGAATTGTTGGTAAACAAACGCAACAGTGCAACACGATCGAAAGTTAAGATTACGCAATTTATAGGATCTTGGTGGATCGTTGTGCATCTGCCGGTGCCGATCTACCGACGCGTAATGATCTATTGCCGCATAGCCGCCGTTTCGTGAATCAACTTAATTACGCGAAGGCGAGGCGAATAATTATTCCAGCGAAAAATAAGGCAATACCAGTTGTTCCACTTTCTGCGTGTAACGGATCCTCAACTCGTTAATTCACGGCGCGTTGGGAGTCGCGCATCAATGTAGCGAAACAAATACCCATTACTTAATCACTAGATTCATCTCATAAATTGTCGGCGAAACTCGGGTTTTGGAATTATTACCGTAAGGAATGCGTTGGTCTTACATATTAGCAGAACAATGAAATTGTTGCAAGACTAATTCGTCGAATTACTCATAAACAAACCAACATGAAACGAATGAAACTAACGACACACAAATTATATCTTCTCCGATAGTTATTATCACACGTAGAACGAAGATAACGACGAATCGTTTGAAATGTATAAATTGTGATGATTGACCAGTATAAAAATTGAAAAAATATTTTCCAATACACCGAAGTTTCTTTACAAAATTAAATGAAGAAATTAATTTTGATTCATCTCCAGTTTCTTGCAGTTAATGTGGAATATTTTTATTTACGCTCTGGATTTTATATGCATCTACGACAAAAACAAGTAGGTGCAATTTAGACTGTGAACAGGTTAGAAGAGTTTAAGAGTGTCTGTTTATTAATATATTATTTCCTCTACATTAAAATTATCAGTGAAAAATCTGCATGCACAAACTTTTGCATAAAGATTCGGAATCTACTTATAACTTATACAGACACCGGATTCTATGCATTTATAACAAAAATGAGCGAGTGCAATTTAAATCAGTGAAAATATTAAAAGACTTAAAGAGTATGAACATATTATTCTCACCACATTAAAATTATTAATGAAGAATATAAATTTCTATTTAGCTCCTGCGTCTTGCAATTGATGCACAAACTTTTTATTTTGCATAAACATCCGGAGTCTACTTGTAACAAATGTAGAAAATTTTGATTTTGCATCAAGATCCACAGTCTAGTTAAAATTACAAGTGAGCATGCATGAACGATTGGAGAAGACTGAAACTTTTGCATAGACCTAATAAACCTGGCGCAGTTCTTCGACTGACATCGATCAACTCTATCGTTGTAAAGAGTATGAACATATTGTTCTCACCACATTAAAATTATTAATGAAGAATATAAATTTATATTTAGCTCCTGCGTCTTGCAATTGATGCACAAACTTTTTGTTTTGCATAAACATCCGGAGTCTAGTTGTAACAAATGTAGAAAATTTTATTTTGCATCAAGATCCACAGTCTAGTTAAAATTACAAGTGAGCATGCATGAACGATTGGAGAAGACTGAAACTTTTGCATAGACCTAATAAACCTGGCGCAGTTCTTCGACTGACATCGATCAACTCTATCGTTGTCATCCCGTATAGGTCACGGAGTGCTTTGGCCTTACGTAACCGCGTAAAGATGAAAGGGAAGGAAACACGTTATCAGAATGGTTAGTAGCGAAACCGTGGTAACTGACATCGATTTTCGCCGGGGTTAGAGTTTTGAAGGCCATGGCTGCGATGGAGGCTGCGGTATTCAATTCCCTCTCATTCATTCCTTTCGATTCTTTCCATTCTCACCCCCCCCCCCCCATCCTACCACCCTGCAGTTTCTCTTGCGTTTCTTCCCTTGCCCACTTCCATTTCCCTTTTCCCGGGATGTAGAAGTGTGTCAACATAAAGTCTCATTCAATCTTTCCTCCTTTCTTCTCGGCGATCTGCTCTATTGTCACAGAGATGATGAAAAGGTTCGTTTTTTAATGAAAGTGTGGAACGGTCTATTATTGAAGAAATATTGGGCGAGCGTAAAACTTCTGTTTGTTCGCATTACAGAGGCACGGGCTCAAATTATTCACAGATTGAGAGTTCTCATCTTTGGGCCAAATGATCTCTGACCCATGCGGATGTAGAATGCTTCTATTAGCTCGGCGACGGTACTTTCAGTTGGGCTTCTTTGCGCGGAAAAATTGACCGCTGACCTTTCCCACTCTTTCACATTCCTTGCACCGTTTGAAAGAACAAATTCCAGCATTACTAACTAGATAACTACGGATTTTATGTGTAATGACGACAATTAATAGGGAAAACACAAACCAGTGGAGAAAGTGTCCGAGGGTTAAGTGAAGAAATCAAATTTTATGTAGTTCCTGTGTATAGTGTATAGTAATGGATGCTCATAATAATTTTTGTACTAATATCTGCATGTCCAAGAAATAAGAAGAATATTCAGCAATTTAATCGTACAACACGACAAGAAAGAAATCAGACTTAACAGAATCAATCATTTTGGTGAGTTTTGGTTACTTTATTCAGATGTTATACCGTAATTCTTGTAACAAACTGACGTGGGTCTCTTTTAATCAAGGTTTCCATCATTTTTTCGTTTTTCTTCTCGCAAGTCTACTTTGCTTTTCATTCCCGCGGTTGATTTCGAAAACCAACGTGAAACACTACGTTCATTAATACCTTCCCTCTGCAGAAGCTGCGCTGATATTACGGGTCGCAAAATGACTGAGTTTGTACATTTAGAGATGTAGTAGACCCTCCATTAATAAAATGTAAATTTATTAAAAAATCCATCAAACATAAATTTATGTAAGCGACAACATTCTATAATCGTTTATTATTAAAAAAATATAAATAAACGAGTCTCAACGAAATATTGATATT
Source organism: Lasioglossum morio (assembly GCA_916610235.2). Classification (NCBI taxonomy): domain Eukaryota; kingdom Metazoa; phylum Arthropoda; class Insecta; order Hymenoptera; family Halictidae; genus Lasioglossum; species Lasioglossum morio. Next base: position 10,985,953 of record OU744330.1, on the reverse strand, counting down.
AAACAAAAACTGGTAAATTCTTTTTGTACATTCCATTTTTTAAATACACGTCCTATCATTTTGTCGCATTGATGTGCTTTAAAAATTTATATTTTTGTAGATGAATTCATGCGGAGCAACAACGATTTAGTTTGTTCAGCTAAGCCAAGTGAACAGGAACAGTGTTAAGTGTAAAGGTATATATAAGAAATTTCATTCGTCGCCTAGCGATTAAAAATTATCAAATTGAGGGGACACTACATTTTCTCGGGTCGGAAAAATCGACCTTTTAGAAAGTATCCTATTGGAAAATATTCTCTGAAAGTTTCAGAGGAAAATTTGAAATACTTTCGAAAATAGATTTTATATGTGAAAATTCAAAACAACATTTTTGTAATCGGCCTGCACGATAAGTTAAGGATTGCTTAACCGATCGGTCTGCTATTTTAATATGTTTTTCTGCGCAACAATAGTCCCAGTATAGACTAGAATAAATAAGAGTGGTTAATTTTTTTCCGAATTTTTAACGCCGATTTTTTTACGAAGAAAATCCTATTTTTGAGACCACCAACTTTGGACGTACACTATTTTGTAAAATTTTGTTCGAACAAAATAATCGTATACTATACTGGGGCAGTAGTCATACTGTTTCTAAGGATAAATATTCAGATAATATTTTTAAAATGACTTCTACGAGGCTGCAAAAAAAAACCCTATAAAATATCATTTACAAAAGTAAATAAAAAATTTTTCTTGTATTCGAAGACTTAAGATATATGTCAGAAAACTTACGGACTCGAAAAGTGTATTTTCAATACTTTATCAATCCCATAAAAATTGTTCAAATTTTCAACCGAGAAATTGTAATGTCCCCTTGATAGGGTGCAATAAATTTGCAGGGTTGAATAAAGTATGGCAGCAGTCACATTTGATTCTTCGGTGGGGAACAAGTGCGTGCTTGTTGCCTTCGAGCCAATACCCATTACTCTGTTAATACGGGGCGCAAATTGTCTTTCCGGCCGGGCCGTGTACCTCCACGTAACCTCGCCATAACAAAATTACAGCTATAATCGTCGACAGCATTATTGCTGCAACGTTCTAATTCAGGCGGGGACTTTCACATAATTATGCAGGCATCCCTTTCAACGGTGGATCGGTGGCCGCCTTTATCGACGAATATTTACCGATGTATTTACTATGAGCACGCGTCAACAGCAACATCCTCGCGCGTCGTCACGGCACAAAGGCGGGCCGGGCCGACTTTAATGAAGTTTGCAATGGCATTCATGGCCAAAGGATTGCTGTCCGAAACTTGTCCGTGCACCAGCTGGTCGACCTCTGCTTAATCCTAAATCAGTTAGAGAACCGGATAACTCTTGCTGACGAACTTCTTCTATTTTCGAGCAGAGTCGAGTTCCTTTTTGCTCGCGGACACGGTCGGCCATTAATTCGTCGCCGCGTCGTCGACCGACACTGAATTTTTCAATTACCGTTCCCGTATTATCGATAATCGAAACTGCTGCTCTTAATTAAGGACCACCGGATTATCGAACGCGGCGGGAAACCGGTCCGGTATGGACAAATATTTAAATGTGGCAACTGAAACGTCTTTACCATGAATTAACCCTCCGACGGCTGTGCCTGAGTCTATTTTCATCGGGAACATCCAAATTGTCATTTAAGTACTCAATTTGTGGCAATTAAACTAATTGAATAGCTGTTTCATTGAGGATCTCGGAATGACTAATGTGTCTAGACGAAATATCATCGAAAGTGAATTTCTAAATATTATTAACCCTTCGCTGCATAGTGTATCGTATCTGATACAGGTAACAAATCTGGTATACAGTAAACTGAGAATGTATTTTCTTACTGTGTTTATTTATGTTCATTTTTCTGAAAACAACGCATTAGTTTTTATACCTTATAGAACGCAAGTAGTTACATTTCAAAATAGCAGTTTTATTAACCAATTATTGTATAGTCACCAGCATTTTTTAAACATTTTTCTCAGTATCCTCGTTTCCCTACAAAATAAGATTTTCTTGGAAATATTTTGTTGTGGGTTGCAACGAAAATGTGAAGAATATTTTAAACTTCAAATTTTTCTGGCACACGCACTCGATCTTGGGCACAGTCTATCTCGTCCTTTCTTCCTGATCTCCCGTATAAATAAGGAATGCTACGGTTTCGCGCTGTCGACTGTTATTTATTACAAGCCGAAACTTATTACGACCCCTCACGTTCACCCATTCCGGGAATAATGTATCGGTTGTAAATGCCTTAAGGGAATATTTCCATCCGGGGGGTTGAAAAAATCGATCTTCTCGTGGCATCCTTAAAATGCATGTACATTCCAATTCATTTGCATACAAAACTCGCGTGCATGTCGCAGTTCTATGAAAATGCGATATTTCGAAAAATGCCCTTTCCTTGAAACCGTATTTTCCAAATTGACTGTCACGATCTCTCGACATATCGAGCGAATCAATTTCTTTGAAAATTTGCGTCCATATAAAATGGACTTCGTTTTATCCTCGATACTAAAATTATGCCAATATCTGAAATTATTATTTTTTTCATCGCCTGATAAAATTTTCATCGACGTTTTTTCTTTCGGCGACTGCCATTTGACTGAAATCAATTTTTCATGTAATTTTCGCGAGGAAAGTAACCGTATCCATTTGGATTAGGGTTACCTACAATTTTTAGCAGCCATTAATATTAAATGATATTAAAGTATATTCTTGAAACAGTAGAAGTAAAACTAGAAAGACCAAATAATTAATTTAATAATTATATGAAGGCGACGACTAGGAATTTTTTAACTTTTATGTTGAATTGTCGTCCTCATAACTTCACCAGTTCATCGTTCTCGTATTCGACTATATTATTTGCATTCTCCTTTCCTTTCGGTCAAAGTCTCATCGATTGTCCTCTCACTGCTTTGTGAGCATGCTTGCTGACATTGTCGCTTCTGAAATATAGTTCCCGTATCTAGCTAGACGTATATGCATCCCAAATAATAAATGGAATGGCGTCACTTCGACGATTCGACTGAATCCACAGTGGATCAAAAGATATTGGTTCGCTCATTTTCCTTGAGATAGTGCCAATTGCAAAGATAACATATTGATACAATTTAATTATTAAATTAATTTCAAATCTTTTGATAGCAGATTTTATGCATTTATAACAAAAGAGCTTCCAGAGAACAATTTAAGAACACGATTACGTTATCTTTAGCTTATTAACCCTTAGCATCATTATTCAAAATATTGTTTAGATTATTAAATATGTTGGTATTTAATCAATCAAAAAATGTTTAATTTTCGAGTTAAAATAACTCCGATTGCAAAAGAATTAAAGTATTTGGTTGGAACTAAAGTTCGTAGCGTTTATCAATTAAAATTGAAAGCTAAAATTCAGATATTTATTCATAGATTTATTCAATAACATATTTTCTATTCTGTTCTATTACTTTTTGCCATTTTCATAATTTGTAAACGCTACTTTCTTTCCAACCCAATAATTAAAAAGAAAAGTATATTTTTGCTTAATTACTGCTTCTCACAATTAACTAAGAAAATACTTATTCTGCATAAGAATTACCAATAATAAAATATTAAGACAACTGACTTGCTCTACCGAAACGATGAGAGTGTCAATGATTTTTTGATCCGCAGCATAGTTTATATTTCTCTGCTTTTTTTTTGCGTGTTTAAGGTCACATGCACCTAACTTTGGTTATTAGTGACCCCTGTGGCATGTCTATTGTTCAGCACTTGGTTATATCAGGTGGTATAATCCGATATATTTCAGGAAGTTTGTGTTGTGCTCTTTTTATATTATATTTTGGACAGATTACCAAGATGTGTTCGATGGAGTTTTTAACGTAGCAGGTATCGCAGGTGCTTGCTTCAGTTTTGGTAATGAGGTGGGAGTGAGTCCAGTTTGTGTGGCCTATTCTTACTCGTGTTATTATTACTTGATCTCTTCTGTTCAGTAGTAAGGCAGGATTTGCATCCTTTATACTATTTCGGACTTCATGTAACTTCGTGGTTCTCAAGTTTATCCATTCTTCGTGCCATGCTTCTATAGTCGCTTTCTTCAGGTGTTTTTGGAGGTCTTGGTGGGATGTAAGTCTTGTGATGGGGTCGGCTGTACTAGAACTGGCTAATTTTGCTGATTCGTCCGCCTCTTCGTTTCCTTCTATTTCTCTGCTTTGTCGAGGTAGTGACACCGTTTGTAGGATCATAGCGAACACATTTTGCCGAGCAGGAGTATTAATATTCGGTTTAGCGGCTCTTCCCGGCCGTTTATACCCTCGTCATTGACGCGGCGCGCTCGATCTTTCCTTTCTTGCGATATTCGTCGAAAAGCTCCGAGCAGAATGCTGCACCTCTATCGCATACCAGCCGGCGTGGATTTCATAACACGATGGCCTGTGATTCGAATGGCTACAACACCTCAGCGGTATCGATGCATAGCATGGGACGGTGTACAGCCATACTTTCGTACAAGCATCCACCACGACAAAGATGTATCGGCGCCATATTTTTTCTATGTCAGGATGTAGGCGATGCAGTTTCAGATGATCCTCTTTGCTCTCGCCAGCGTGCACAGAGATCTATTAGTGGGAAGCGTGTGTTCGAGCTTTTTCCATTCATGATTCTTTGGAGGAGACTAATTTGTTGCGCTTTAGGTTATCAATTAGTTAAACTCTTCGAACGATGTGAACGAATGATTAATGTGAAGAATATGTGCACCATTTTTGTGAAAAATCTGTCCACGCTACCAAGAAGTGTTCTATCCATGATTCTTTGGAGGAGACTAATTTGTTGCGCTTCAGGTTATCAATTAGTTAAACTCTTCGAATGATGTGAATGAATGATTAATGTGAAGAATATGTGCACCATTTTTGTGAAAAATCTGTCCACGCTACCAAGAAGTGTTCTATCCATGATTCTTTGGAGGAGACTAATTTGTTGCGCTTTAGGTTATCAATTAGTTAAACTTTTCGAACGATGTACAGTTAATGTGAAGATGTGCACGATTTTTGTGAAATATCTGTCCACGTTACCAAGAGGTGTTCCCTTTGAAGAGCCCAGAAGACCAAAGCAATGGCAACATCGTTTTGTTTTTAATTATTTTTATAGTGAACATTGATCAGCATATACGTGACATTTTTCTGATAAAAATAATACCAAACATGGCGTCAATCGAAGCATATTTGATTGCACAATTGAATTCATGTGAGTACTTGAATTTTTGTTCAACATGATGTAGTGTATAAATCTGTTAAAATTTAATCCAGCTCTGCAGCTAGGTTTTTGACTCGTGTACCTCTGATTGAGTTCGGATAATTGAAATTCTACTATTTCGAAGATTAAACGGGTGAATACGGTTCATATTGATAAGAAAAATGTCACAAACATCGTCACACATAATAAGTAAAATTATCTATGAGCTTCTCGATGCAGTTTCACTAAAATGTTTAAATTCATAATGCATGACCCTATCTTTTCGAGTTGGACGATCCGATGAGACTTCAACGAGATTTGCAGGAAATCGACAACTATTCCAATTGATATACAAACCGATGGTCACGAACTAGTTGACAGATCGAGTTTTTGTCTCCTGGGACCCCTCTAGGTTCCGTCTTAGAGGAACTGACCGAGAGTCTTAATTTATTCGGCTAGAAGCAGGAGTTTGAAGCAACTGGAACGACATGTCAAATTTGTAACGTGACAGTTTATACGGTGCATGCACTGTACCGGCAAGTTTCGTTGATGGGGTCAGGTAATCCATTTAGTCAAGAAACGCACAAGAGAAGAATTCTGCGGTCAGATCCGTCAAGCTAATTTCCAAACACATTCACCCTCATCCGTGCTCCATGTCAATTTCACGCATCTGTCACCAAAATTCAGAACAAATAGTGTTTCGCATTACTCGTTGGCGCTGCGAGTCGTAAGCAGAGTTGGGCAAACATTGTATTTAAATAAAAATTCCGAATAAAGTGGGTTTTTTTCCAAGTGGATTTTAAACCCACTTTATTCGAAATTTTTATTTAAAGTGGGTTTTTTCCAAGTGGATTTTAAACCCACTTTATTCGAAATTTTTATTTAGGTTACTTACGACCAAAGTTGGTCAAAAATTGTATCTAAATAAAAATTTCGAATAAACTGGGTTTTTTTCCAAGTGGATTTTAAACCCACTTTATTCGAAATTTTTATTTAGATACAATTTTTGACCAACTCTGGTCGTAAGTAACCTTTAGACTGCGAATCTATGTGCATTTCTAACACAATTGAGCAGATAAAATTCAAAATTGTTGATTTCTCCTCTGTTAAATTCATTCAGGAAAGAAATAACAGTCTTGTAGTTCTTGTAGTCGATGCAGACAACTTTTATTTTGCATAAAGATCCGCTGTCTAGTGATGTTATTTGAAACTTATTCCAGTTTACTTGAATCTGTCATTCTTGAAAAGGGAATCGGTGCTATTTCTTCAACGTGCTCAAACTTTTTATGATCCTTCGGATTTATCAGTTTGAACGATGTTAAAAAATTTTTATGGAAGACTTTAACGCGACCGGGTTAATGGGAAGACGTGCCTTATGGCTCTCAAAGTTTTAATGAAATTATCCATTTGCTTAACAACTTTATTTTCCCTCTCGTTTACTGGCGTGTAATGGATCGTTCGAGACTCCGTCTTGTAAAGGTACCTCAGGTTACAATAACTCTTGTAGCGGTTTTACTCGACAATGCGAGACTTCATTTCACGTTCAAATTTCGCGGCAGTCTCAGAAACTTCATCTGAAGTGTGAGGTTTAACCTTATGGATATAATTAACACTAAATCTACCGTGTCTTAAAAGTAATTGGTAGATGTTCCCTCATAAAAATTACAAGATTGATTTTATTTAGACTTTGTGCAGCTCCTATCATAATACATGCTCAACTAAAGATATTTATACAATCAATTCTCATAAAATCATTTTTATTATTTCAATAATTGTGAAATAATAAATCTGGAACTGGTAATCTTGACCGATGGTGGTAGGATTAGTGTTAACAGAATTTCTTCGAGATCTAAATTCTGTTGGATTTGGACCCACAGTTGCAGCAATATTTTTTTTATTCATTTTACGTCGCTTTCAAATCTTTGTTATTGCAGCAATATTATTATCAGAGTTACTTAACTGTCTAAGTTATTGGTGTATTCTACTGATTAATCATTTATTTTTCTACATTATACAGTATTTTTACTTTTAAAAATGATTCTAATTAACTTACGCAAGTCTTTATTCTACAATTACAATACGGGAGTCATGGAAAATAAATTGAACGAATGAAATTTTATGTTTCAAGTAAAATATACAAGTAGACATATATACATGAAAAAGTAGCATATATATATTAGTATAAAGGATCTTTTATCAATTATTGCTTTTAAAATGTCTTCTACCATCCATGGGAGTTTTATTTGCAGCATTTTTGTTTTCAAAAACGTAGGAAATTTTCACGGCACCAATTTCGTCCATAAAAATAATGAAAAAAAAACTTGTTTTGTGTTAGTATCTGCCTGTAGTGGTCTCTGTAGTTCGATGAAAGTATTGCAGGGTTGGATTCAGGACGCAAAAACAATAAAAACAGCCGTATACCGGTATGTCCAATATGATCGCGTGTCGAGTTACCTGCAATACCTGTAATCTACCAGTGCAATATTTTTCACACCTTGAAACAATCTGCATATCTTATTGTTTCTGAATAAACGGACGACGCATAAAATAATTCTAACCCGATCAATATAATTTCTCCATCGGGCTTGCTCGCTTGAAAGAATTTGTTCGTCTAACAGAATCATATATTTTATTTATAAATATCATAAAAGTCTTTGCACAGTGTAACAAATACCGATTACCATTTCATAAATAGAATTGCAATAATATAAAATGATTATTTTAGTTAAATGTTAAATCTTCTATGTCAAAACCACAAATGAGCTTCGATTATTTTTAAAAAAATAGGAGACCCAGTAGAATTTTTAAAAAATGGAACGAAACTTCGTTTCGAACCATGGTTGGTCGAACCAAGTACTGTTAGATACTTCTCTAACCTAGATAATATTTAAGGTTTAGTTTTTAGAGTTATCGTTTTAGGATTACAGCTGTCGTGAAGGCATCGTCGCCAGATCAGGGGAATTGATTCAAATTGAGGGGAAAACATGTTTCCCTCTCTCTACCAGTACCATAGTCACATGACTTTGTCGTAGAAGGGGAAGGTAGTGTGGGGATAAGTTTTCATCTGGCGACTTCAGCTAAATATTTGGAATTATTTACATAGAATCGCCACAATCTAACAGTTCTAGAAACTATCGTTTTCCAGTGGCAGATCTAATGGTAAGCGGACTAAGTGGCCACGTGGGGCCCTGGGATACCATAGGGCCCAGATATTTTATTGAAATATATTTAATGTGTAACAGTATATAATTTTTCATTATTTTTCTTTTTTGTTAATAAGGTTACGAGAGTTTTCTTGCAACTTCTATTGCTAACTTGAGCTTGAGGGCTATAAATTTTTACCGCTTGGGGCCTCCACTTGATTTGAGCCACCACTGCCGTCTTCAGAGGTATTTTAAACTTGTAGGATTTCGTGTACCAAGTTTAGTCGAATATAATTATCGTTTCATAAAATACTACACATCGGAATTTAACAGTACTGAGAGACCAAACGTACGGTACCGTCGTTAAATGTTTTCTACATTTATTAATCCGCAAGGTGTGCGAACAAGAAATGCGAAAATTCTAAACGTTCACGGTAAAAACACACTTTACTGGCAATTCACGGGACACAAAAAGAGAACTTGCATCGTTCTCGTCACGGATATACGGAAACAATATCTGTCCACATACGCCCTTCTGGAATCGAGCTGTTCGACCACCTACGAGCACCGTGCAATACGAGTAAAAAGAGAACAGGGCATTTTCTGCACAGTACAATCACAATTGTCAAGAAAAAAATGTATTGAATCAATTCTGTACGAGTAATAAATATATTGGGTTGGCATGAAAGTAATTTTTTTGGTATTTTCAGGTGAAAAAAAAACCCATTTGTTTTTGTTCGATGTTCTTTCCCTAACTTTCTGGTACATTTACAATTCCGCGCTTATAAAACTTCTGGTCCTTATCGACAAAAAACTTATCCAAGTGCGATTTCAGGCAGAATTGGGCAAAAATGTAATCAACGATTGACGAATTTTCTACTTCAATCGCTAATCGCAATTATCAATTAAACTCCTACTTTAGTGGTTAATTGTGGGTAATGATTACATTCTTTTTCAATTGTAATCGTCAATCGGGTAATTGAGTAATGATTAATTGCTGAAATTTCGAAATGAAATACGGAACCAAAACTGTATGCATACTGAAGAAAATGTAAACTGAGTTTAGGTATATTTATTTATGGTTTATTTTAATGTGGTCATATTAACAGCTACGTCATTAGCAACTACATGGTTTACAATCGAATATATCTTACATATTACTTGTGGAGAGGGTTACGGTTAATGATTAGGTATATTATCATTTGGTTTATAATATGATCAACAATTGATTAAATCATTCTGTGATTTTTCTATGATTTCTTTTTTTAATCAACGATTGACGATTAACTTAATCAATCGATTGAATCAATCGTTGATTTTTCAATGATCACCGTTTTTGTCGTACACATTAATCAATCAATCTTGATTAAAATTTTAATCGATTAATCCACAACTCTGATTTCAGATCATCATCAATAGTGACAGTTTATTGCTTGAATAAAAAAATTGGGTTTCATTTGACTTCAAAAATACCGGAACATGTACTTTCTTGCCAACATGATAATTTCGAGGAATTTTCATTGGCACACACTCTCTTTTCCTTTTCTCTTTGATTGGTGACTTTATGGTGCCTCAATTATTTGATAATGATGATTACTGTATACAATAACTAACGGTAATAAAGTTTTACATAGTCCAGCTGAGTGGGTGGGCGAGATATTTGCACGCACTGATCAATTGCAACAGGTATGTATATCATGGATATGTATATCAGAATGTAAATGTATTATTTATGTTCATGAAGAATCAACTTTATAATTATCTGCATACGAAACACACAGATTAGTTACAGCGTAGATAATTTACGTCGCGTATGCGACATTTTGGTCTGTGTTAAAAATCATGATCTCTGAAATGCTTCAATTTGTATACAGTTCTGTAGAAAATTAAACAATTTATCTTACAGTATTGTAACTGTCAATAGAAATCATAGATTTTTTTATATTATATAATAAAGATATACAATATTAGTGCAAATCTTTTTTCCAATAGATGTTATCATACAGTAAATAAAATATAATTCATAACTAGACTGCAGATCTTTATGCAAAATAAACATGTTGTGGACAGCAGGAGTTAAATAAAACTTTATGTCATCCGTTACTGGATTTTTTACATTGAAAACACCATAACAATATCATTAAATTTTTCTAATCTTTTGTAATCACTGTATTATATTTCATTCAACCAATTTCTTCGTAAATGTATAAAAATCCGCAGTTTATTCATTACCAAGAAGCGAAGTCAGAAAATTACAATTAATTATGATTTATTCAAATGAATTTTTCAAAATGCATTCGTGTGTGTTTGCAAATAAAAATTTTCGTTTGCCAGATAGACGAATAAATAAAAATCTTTTTGGTGTCTTAACAACTGCCATAGTCGCTGGCAGAAATACGTAGGAGACGTTTAGCGTGGGAAGGTTTAGTTTTCACCCTGAGTGCGTTCCCCATACGGCGGGGTTCGAGTGGAGGCAGTAAAATTGACGATTGCCAGAGCCTCTCTTCAGTCGTCAAGGACGGCTCCTCGCTATCTACGCGTTTCCCGGATGGGATTTTCCCTCCGTGTCCTTGAATGTATACAACTGTTCTTTGTCCCTTCTTTTTCCCCTTCCGCTCGCCCACGAAAACCTAGCAGGCTAGCAGCAGAAACCATTTGACCGATGTCGTGGACACCTCGGAGAGTCAATGTTTCGTGACTGTCGCAACTTGCAACTGTGATCGAGATATCATTTCACCGTTTTTATTCGGCGTGTTATTATAGACAGTGTTGTTACAATTATTTAGCTATATCGTTGCTATTAGTTATCGGTCTTTACTAGTGAAACGTTGTTACATATTGTTGTTACACTTAATGCTGCGATTTAGGAGATACTCGTGCAGTACCGACCGGTCGAAGTTTTCTTGTTATATCTTGGGATAGAGTTGGTGAAAATTGAAATTAAAAATAGGAATTTGTAACAGAAAAGGAACTTAATAAAAGGCGAGAAATTAATTTAATAAAAATTGATTATATTTGTAAAAATAAGAATAAACATGGAGAAACGTTTTAGATTATGGTGTGTATACATATAATATACAAAGACACTTCCAAACCTGAGGCCGTTAATTGTACTTAATAGACTAAACATAATTTACATAATAGAAACAAATTTCAGATCTAGAAAATAACTTTTAACATTCGAAATATCAACGTCTACGCTAAATATGTCAGAACAGCGAATACAATGGAACGAGTAATATGGCTACGAATCATATTACACAGGATAACTATATTTATTTGTTTCTCTAAACAATTTTAGCCATCTGACCGGAGAAACTAGTTTTGGTTGGTATAGTACGCCGATCGGTGCTGCACGACTCTCCTCTATTAATTTAATTAGAATTACCTCAGGCGAGAGATTTATTCGACCATAATTACGTCACACGACTTAGTAATTCTATTATAGTCATAATTTTTGTGCAACTAAATTAAAATATTTTACTGTTAATAACAAATTACGATTATATTATATATTATCATAAAAAAACATCATGTTATGGATAAAATGCAAAAATAAATCCTCCCCGACGGGGAATCGAACCCCGGTCTCCCGCGTGACAGGCGGGGATACTGACCACTATACTATCGAGGATCTTGATGACTACTTTTTTTTATAAAACGTACAAATATTTCATTATCAGATTGTTTATGACAATTTGGTTTGTCGTGATCCATATGTCTATTGTTGATTTTAAAAGTGGGGGGCCCAAACATAGTTAGCACTGAGACATCTCAAAGACGTCTGTAATACGCCTCTCCCGAACAACTTCCTGAATTCCCTTGAATGTCTTGTGTTACAAAACATTTTCAGACGTCTTCCAGACGTAGTTTAGGCGTATTTTTTAGATATCTCCGAAAAGATGTCTTTTAGGTATTTTTTTAGGCGACATCTCTGAAACGACGTCTTATTTCAGATGTCTTTTTGGGACGTAAGACGTTCAGACCTAAAAACAACACAAAACAGACGTCTATGAGACATCGGGAGCTATCTGGGAATATGGAATATAGGAAACTTAAAAACTAATTGTTACTAATATGTGAGCGAAATATCGGTATAATTGGATGTAGTTATATTATATAACTATACAGCTGTATTATACTCTGCATTGTATAACCAGATATAGTATAATTATTTATAACTAATTTTAATCGTGTAGAATTTTTATGAGGTATTGTTGAATTCGTGTGTTCTTGTGAAATAAGAAATAATGATATATTTTTTGAATCAATTATAATTTCATACAGTGTAATCTTAATATTATTATAGTCTAATAGAGTACAATTAAAACAAATAACATAAATTGTAATTCGAAATGTTATTTTAATTCTCAGAGTCGAATACTATAATCTATAATATTATAGAATGACCGCGTCAAACGGCATCGATGTCTATGTTACGTTACATCACGGCTACGTCTATGTTTTGGCGCCAGATAACACGTAGGGCGTGATAACATTTCCTGACAAAAACATCGATAAATCTATCTACATATCTAATTAACGGTTTCAGCTTCGGGAAACGGATTATAGGATACTTTTCCACTTTGAGAAGTGCCAGTCACAATGACGGTATTGGCATAAGTAGCCATGATAGAAAATTATTTTGATTCTGTATAAATAAAACAAAAATAAAATTCATTATATTACACCTTTAGTTATCGCTGTTAAAAGTCATCACATCATTACGAAAAGAAATTGTAACATGAAACAGGAATTTCCGAATGAAATTGTAAAACCAGCCATTTTGTTAGATCTAGTGTTAATCGAAAACTTTCTGGCAAGGATAATGCAGAGAAATTAAGTTTAGAAACCATAAAGGAATTGAGATCTTCATTCTTATATGACCGGTTCCTTCTTCCAAACACGCGTTAAGTAATCTAATGTACGAGTAAATCGTCCAACTGATAATGAGAGAAATGTTCCTCCGACAGTTTCCCGATAACCGACTGATTCCCGTTGGAAAACTCTGATAAAAAGATTCGGAAATCTCACTTTCACCTGCAATAATCTGCTGTCAGATCTATTTCTCTTGGTTCAGCAGCCAGATGCTTTTTACTATGGCGAACGTCTTGGATTCAGAAGATCATACCGTATTATTGAATGCACAAATGGATTCGAACTTTATCGAGATCTTAGTTATGAAATCCGAAATTTTACGAAGTATAATAAATCATTGTGACTATAGCCTATTTCCCGACAAAAATAGACTCCGAGCTTTAAACGTTTTGTAGAAATATATTAAATAGAAAATAACCACACTACTCTACTATACATTTCGATTTACACAATTATTATTACATATTCTGGAAAATGTTTCAATCTGACGCTTATAGTTTTTTTTTGTAGATGGACGCGCAGAGGACATATGAAGGTCATTCGCCTTTTTTTTATTTAAGTAGAAACATTTTTTATTGCACCACTTAATGCAGCTTTATATTCTTTACAAGAAAGCGTTAACCTACTTATGTGAATAAATCATTTTTTTGAGAGGTATGTGAGGTTCAATGTAACGATCATTTACATCACAACATACACCACAATTATTATTTCGTGCTACGTTGAGCTATTTATATTTTTTATCATATTAAAGTATATTTGTTTAAGGGAACAGATAGAATGTGGTACATGACAAAACTGCTCAGATGAACAAAAAGGGAGACGCCAATGTGAAAAGCATGGAAGTAAATACTAGCAGTGCGGGCGGCAGTTAATAAGTTTGTAAATACTTGAAATAAATACTTCATAATTGTCTGTGAGTTTCAGGAACACAGGAAGCCGTCAGGGATAAAATTTTAATTCGTTGTTCCAACAAATGTTTTTTTAGTTTCATTCCTAAAAATGACGAGTTACAAATTAAAGTACCTCATTAACTGTTTCAGCGCAGCATAGGTGTGCTCGCAGTAATTGTCCCACCTTGGACCGGCCGTGTGGCCTACAAAAAAACAAACTGCAATTTTTTTAACAGTACCCACCTCACATGTAATTAAGCCGGAACTGTAACATGTTATCTATGCCCGCCACATTTATGATGTCACTGACATATACGCGGAGGAGTGCAAAAGTGGCACACACAGGTGGAGTTTATTCAATTCAGTTTAATTTCTGTTTGTGTAATTAATTTCAGTTTGCAGTTTCCTGCAAATTATTCCTGTGTACATCAATACGATCACTACTGTGAAGCATAATTGCTCGATTAAGTGTCAACACTCTGTACCTTCCCTTCTGGCGACTCTGCTGTGAAGTATTAGGCTGGAAATAAAAATTCGTAGCGTTTTCAAATGAATAATTTAAGATAAAATTAAGGTATTTATTCATATATTTATTCAGTAACACGAGAAGTGACCTCGAAAATAGTAGAAAGAGATGAAACAGAATGGAAGATATGTTATTGAATAAATCTATGAATAAATATCTGAATTTCAGCTTTCATTTTTAATTTAGAAACAAAAAAAAAAGGTCTACTTCTATATACAAAATAAAAACGTGGTAAAAATTATCTTTTATTTCCTAAACTTTCAATACAAACAGAATGGGTCCGCGTACCTGTTCTTACAAATATTTTTTTGTGTTATGAGGATAACCGAGAGCGTCGCGTCGGTAAACACGAGGCGAATTCTTCGTCTACGACTAAGTTTCAGTTTACAGTGTGTCAGTCGCTAAGAATAGACGTGCCTTCCTTGAGCAAAAGACGGAATAAAGTGAAATAAAACAAATATATCAAAAAGTGACTGTTTATTTAAATCCCATAACCTACACCCGTACCATAGGGCCCCGAATTTTAAATAAATTTATTTATGTGTAACGGTATGCAATTTTTCATTACCTTTCTTTCTTGTTAATAAGTTTATGAGTGTTTTCTTGCAACTTCTATTCCTAACTAGGGTTTTGAGGGCCCCAAAATTTTCATCGCTTGGGGCCTCCACTGTTAGAAACGCTACGAACTTTCGTTCCAACCCAACATTAATGAAAAATGGGAAAATTGAGTCTTTATCTTATAGTTTGCAGATTTTTATGTGAAATAAAAATTGTCACCATTAATTGCAAGATACTGGAGCTATATGGACATTTTGTTCTTAATAATTGTACTCGGTTGGAAATAATACAATACTAATTTCAAATTTTCATCATAAATTTCAATATAAAAGATTCTGATGCAGGATAAAATTTTCTAAGAAGATCATGTGAAAGTTTATTTATAATTGTTTATAAAGTGTCATGGAGTATTGTCGTGACACTTTCTGCTGTCGAACTTCCCGCAGTTTGAACAGGACAGGTTTCTAGTTGTTAGGATCTGATACAATGCAACCGAAATAAATTAGCAACTTCCGCGGCGTTTGCCTAACTTAAACTTTATTGAACGTGCGACTTGCTTTCTCTGTGTGTGTGTGTATCTTGTCCTGACACTCCGAGCCTTCTCTCGCGCGTTGTTCCTTTAATTTGATCCTCGTATGCCATTTAAGTACTTGTTACGTTGACATTTGCTGATTAACATATGTCGAATCAATTCATTGACATTGATTTGAAAAAATTGATTTGAACTTGTGCTATCAACTTTTGTATTCGAAAATGGAATCTCTAGATCATGTTGGATATTATTTTTGAAACAAAGAATTATTAATAAAACTAGATCTTGGACTACTAAAAGTAAATGATGCTTATTTCTTATTTAGACAATTAATGTATTTATAATTGTATAACAAGCGTTCATTTTCACTGACGTTTCATTCTCTTTCTACTTCAACAAATATATCATTTAATAGTATTAAAATATCTATATCCGTGTAAACTGTATTATATTAGGCTGATTAATTTTCAGTTCTAGTAACAAATTATAGTTTATTAATTGATTGTATTTATCATCGAGTTATTTGAGAAATGGCTGCAAGTCACGGCAAATAATGGCGAGTACATGATTGATTCAGATATAATTGTTACTTATTGTATCGATAAATTGATCTGTTCAAACGAAAATTATTTATCACTGCACCTAATAGCTATACTTGATCGAGACAAAAGTTTTGTTATATAGACTTTACTCGTGTGTTCCATACCTAGAGATAATTAGGATTGACGTGACTACAATTTGCGAATAGCTCCTTTATTTATTATTATTATTTATTTTAAACGGACCGAAGTCCTTTTATACAAATGTATGCAGTTTATATAGTATGACAGAAAAGAATCTTAATCTTGTCTTAATCTAAAATTCACATAATTATGGATAACGCGAAACTAAGCAAATATAGGTACTATTAATAAATAGTACAGCGCAATTTCGTTTTGAATGCCTGTAACGTGCCATTGAAAAAATCAATATTATTATAAAATTTTTTATACAATATTTGTTTCTTAACCCTTTCTTAACCCTTCGCTGCGTAGTGTATCATATCTGATACAGTTATCAAATCTGGTATATAATAAACTAAGAATGTATTTTCTTACTATTCTAAATTATGTTTATTTTTCTGAAAATGTTGTTTCAATTTATTAAAAATATTTCTCCCTTAAATAAACACACAAAAACTGACCTTCTTTCAATTTTTTCATTCCAATTAAAAAAATCATGCAGTGAAGGGTTAACACTGAATTAAAATTACGAAGAAATTAAACATGAAACTATAATTTCGCGGTTTGTATTATTATGGATGCGAGCACAGGTCCATTTTCTTCATGAAAAAGCTCGCAAGCTTTATCAGTCCCGCTCGAACTCCGAAATGTTGTTGAATTTTCGAGTGACCGATCTTCCCCAGTTAGTTATAAAAATACCGATATTGTACAGCCCACGTGGGGAGCGTGGAATCGATTTTATGTGGTAATGATGCCCTGATGGAATCACCTGCTCTGCCGCGGGGAAACGATTTGAATTACAAATACGTCGTCGATAATAGAATAAATGTTATTTGGTCGAAAGCCCGATTAATCTGGAAGTTCGGAAGCGCCGCATGCCTTCGCTTCATTGTGCGCCACAAAATTCGTTTCCCACTTTGTTAATAGCGCCGATAGGAATGGCGGGATGAGGATACTACTCGGGAATGCGATTGTGTCTCGCCGCCGGGACAATAGCCTCGCCACACAATTCTACGAAATTCCAGTAAGCCGTTCGATAAAACGTTCCTTCCGACGGGTCCCTGTCTTCGTAAAAATTTTTCATTTTTGACGCTCGCATTTCGTAGCATTGGTATAAGCTTGCGGGGCATAACCCTGTTCATTCTTTTCTCCAATTTTGTCGCGCAGTTTGACGTTCGAGCGCACAGTGATCCGCGAACGCAATTTTACTGGCCAAAAGTCAATTTTTGAAGTTGAACATTTTCGAAAACTTTTTTGGCTATACAGTAACACTACTTGAAACCTTAACTGCTCCTCAATCGCAAACACTATCCTCCCTACACTATTAATTTTTTTCTAAGCGTACGAGATATTACAGTGTTAATGTTTATTTTTAACTTCCTCAAAAATTATAAGATTTGGATTTAGCGTCTACCATTTATATTAATTACTTATTATATTACGTTATATACTTCATTATTCTTTTTTTTAATGTTGTATACTGTAAGCTATAATGTATGCTATATGTATGTTATAATGTTGCTATAAAAACCGAAAATGGTTTACGACATCAATAAATTAATAATTAATTACTTGAAACCTTCAAAATCCAAAATATTATCAATTTCAGATAATTGTGTAACCAAGGGTAACGTTCTAAAGGCAAAATTCTGAAATTCAAAGTGAAATTAATTATTCTACGAACTCATTACAGAGCATTATTGTATAACAGGTTTGGATTCATTATTTAATTAGTTTCTAAGCATTATTTAATCTATGTACAAATGCTGCAATATTATTAACAATTTAAACTTTGGGAAGGCTTTCAAAAACATGGTTAAGAATGGTTCACCATAATGTGATGATCTCTGGTTAATAATATGGCATTTTTCGAAAATGATAATTTAACTATTCTACTCTACATTAATTAATTTAGCCAGGGATGTCATTATGCTGCCTATCTTTATTTCTCTGCGTCTCATTATCTCGATCATTAATCGTCATAACAGAATACAGCTGTTATACAATATTATATTATAGCTGTTATTTGTATACGTATTAATTACGATATATTAGATAACTATCATTATACGTGTATGTACAGCAGTTATATAATATCAACAATACAATGTAGTTACTACGTGACGCTTCTATGAATCCTAGAAAATATTTTTATGAAATTTTATAAATATAATATTTGTTTAATCTAGATACCCTAACACTGTCCATAGCAGGTAGCTATTTTTTACGCTCGGTGTAGCTGTATAGATAATACATAAAATGTCAGATGATTGCATAAATTCGTTCCCGATTTTCATAGACAATGCAAACTGTACTGCACGGAAAAGTGTAAAAAAAGAAAATTATATAGTCACATTTCTTTTCTAATTCTTTTCTTCTTCTTAGTTTTTTTCTTTTACTTAATTTCTAATTCTAATTATTTTCAAATCGGACACGACTTATGCAATCATCTAATAAGTAAGTAAATCTAATTGTCAAGAAAAATATTTATTCCCTAAAGGTAATTATTTATAACACATAAAAATAGTGAAATACACTATACATATAATATAATATACAATATATACATATATATATATATTCTATAATATTGTATCGCATAAATATTTCATTGTAAAAGGAATTAAAACAAGAACTTGACATGTTTGGTGAATCAACTCAATAAGATCCTCGCGTTAGCATTTCAAACGTTCCAAGCTTATATTCGATTTGATAATATTCTCACAGTGTATTCAGTTTCAGGACATAGTTTGAGGTATACTGCTCTACAGGAGCAAACGAACTACAACCGTACTGGCAAAAGCGGATAGTCCCAGAAAGTTACACTCTCACTTACATTTAACTGGAATACTCTTAGCAGAAGCAGTTCGAAACAAGAATCCAGACAGACCGATAATCCATTTGTTGCGCGAATTACTGAACCCTTTATTATCCTTGCCTGGTTCCCTTTCAACAATGTGAGCTACAATAAATTACACCATTCTGGAGACGATACTTCCTGTATCACAAGATTCCATTGGTTTTCTTATATTAATTCTGTTACTTTGCTTTTCTTAGAATTAAAATAAGACAATATATTGTAGTTGATAACACATTTATCTTTTTTATATTTTTCATATCACTTCATAGTATCTTCGTACTGCATTAATGACATTATTATTAACGGAACGAAGACAGCCCTGATTCATCTACTTGTAACCAGTGCAAGGCCAATTCGAATAAAAAGTATTCGAAATTCAGTAATTACAATACTTTTATCCAAATAATGTAGTATTTCAGCATTTATTTTATTACTTAGTTCTACATAGAAAAGTAGTTGACATATCTGTTTATTACACATGTATTGAAGCTATTAATTGAAGTAATATTAGCTGTGCGATGTTTTAGAAATAATTATTTGAAATAATAGTTTTCGTAGAATGTATTAGGAATACATATTTGAAATAATATTGTTTCTGCGTGGAAACGGTTCTGTGGTGAATCTCAACCGGTTACTTACTTATAATGTATAAGAATAGTTATGAATGTCTAGATACATATATCCATAGCATATTTCTTAACTATTTTAAGTTCGTGTTGAGAAACACGAAATACATATTTCATATACTTGAGAGTATATAATAGTATTTCCACTAATACAAAAATAAATAAATATTTCAAATTATTCAAAAGTACACAGTTTTGGAAATAATCTCTGCAAATCTTTTTATTTTTTATTTCAAATACTGTTTTACCCAACCCTGCTTGTAACAGCAATTGTACGTGTAATTTTTAATTCGAAAGTGTTTGTTAAGTTTATAAAGTTGGCAACGTTTCTCTCTTTGTGTAGCAACTCAGCGGAGTTGGTTGTGCTCTCTTCTATATTATCCTTCGAAGTGAACAGACGTGTGATGTAATGAGTTATGGAGTAAGAACTATAAATTGTTATAGAAAGTTCAAGAGATTTAATTTCAGTTATATATTATCACATACTATGTATACTATTTAGTTATCATGTTAATTAAATTTATTCATTATATACATATATGCCAACAACCGTAGTCCCGTTGAAAGCACCGGTTCTCGTTAGATCACCGAAGTTAAACAATGTGGAACGTGAACGGCACTAGGATGGGTGACCGTCTGGTAAAAAACTGGAAAGTGACCCACCCGAGGTGTTTTTCACGTATTGTTGGCTAAGGGGTGGTTCGGAACCCACCATAAACAGTAGGTCCCGCTGAAAAGGCGATGGTGTGAGTGGAAAGAGGGGGAAATGAATTTGAAACCCTGAGGGGACCAAATATCATGTTACATACATTATACAGGGTGTCCCAAAACTACCCTAGGAGCCGAAAATGGGAGGTTCCTTGGGTCATTTGAAGCGACATTTTCCTTAGCAAAAATGTTATCCGCGGCTTTGTTTAAGAGTTATTAACGAAAAACACGGACCAATCAGAGGGCCAATGGACAGTTGGCGCGCCGAGCCGATTTTGCCAACTCGCGTCTAGGTCGCGCTTTGATTGATCCGTGTTTTTCGTTAATAACTCCTAAACAAAACCGAGGATAACATTTTTGCAAAGGAAAATGTCGCTTAAAATGACCCAAGGAACCTCCCATTTTCGGCTCCTAGGGTAGTTTTGGGACACCCTGTATACATACATAGTCTCATCCTAAATTGCCTAAATTGCGCCATCCACGGAAGAAAAATAACAGTGTTAAATTTAAAATCGAGAAAGCACAGATTCTAAAAGTATAGCGTGACACCGCGAATATTTTCCGGCAGCGTTAATAGAGGCGCATTCTAACTGCTGCATAAACTCGCGCTCGATCATTGTCAGACGTGTCAACCTTGAAGCGCATTCTTCGCTAAAGATATTGGCACTCGGTCGGAGTGCCAATCTCAAAACTCCTCTGGTTCGCTTTCCGTATTTTTTTTCCCCGCATAGAGCACTGGATCGCCTCGATGAATAAGTTGAGGACCAAAAGACGTCACGGAACAGCACCGAGAGTCTAATAAGACGATATCGCATTGTATATTTATGACTCCTGGACTTTCCGCGAGATGGAAAGTTCGTCACGAAAAGATTTCATGAAAAATTTAGACTCTTCGTGAAAATTTCGTGCGTTGGAAATTTTCAGATTTTTCAAAGTTTACGAAAGCTCCGCATCGGAAACGGCAAATGATATTTGCATGTTCGACGGCGGAAGCGTTTGAAATTTCTGTTACGAGGTACGAGGGAAGCCTTTGATCCCGATGTATAGATCGGATCGATCGTTGTTTCATCGCATCCTGGTCAAATAACCGTCGATCATACACCGCAGAAATTTCAATCGTATATTCCTTAAATATTTTCGTTGAGCATTACTTATTCGGTGCTCGGCTATGGTGAGACGTGTCGAAGTCGATATACCATTTATTTTGTAAAGCTACGTAAGAGATACATCGTGCTACGATATTCTTTGTAAATATATTTTCATAGTTTTCAATCTTTCATATATTTTTTCACCAACTTCTTCGAGATCAATGATATTGGACTCTGAATGTTTATGCAAAATAAAATGTTTCTGCATCGACTGTAAGACGCAGGGGCTAAATATAAATTTATAGTGTTCATTAATAATTTTAATGTAGAGAAAACAATAATTAATTAACACATATATATACATATACTATATATACATATAGTGAAAACAATATATTAATACTCTGAAAATCTTTTAATATTTTCACTGTTTTAAATTGCACTCGCTCATTTTTTTTATAAATCCATAAAATCTGGAGACTATCAATAATAATCCTCTCATTGAACTTAATATAAATACAGTAATGCCTCGATACATGTGAAAGAGATGTGCACGATATTTAAGACAAATGTATTGCCACTACTTAGTTATTTCCTTTTGAAACTTTTACCAGCATGTTCACTATAATTTCCTGATTACAATGAAACCACACACGATACAATTCGGATAAATTTTACTTATTTAATTCACGATAAAGTAGTAACCTCGATTATCGAAATCGATGATACCTAAATTCTCCATTATCTCTTATGATTTCAGATGTAAACAGTTCAATCTAAAACTATCCATATACAACACGGTTTGGTTAATCTAACACTCTATTATCCGAACACTCGTGTTCTATTGATTGCGTTTGGATAATCAAGGTTCTTCTGCACCGCGAATTAAACAAGTAAATTGTACCGTGTTTGGTGTTATTTTAATCAGAAAAATGTCGCGAATATGTTGGTGAAAGTTCCATGATTCTTAAACATTTGTACAAAATTAATTTAGCGTACAATAGTGAGACTCGGACGTGGACCATGAAGAGCGAACCTGAGATATGAAACATGTTCGAGACAAATTGTTACAGACCAAGTTTACGATACGGACGTGGTTCCATTGTTATTTTTAAGATTAGGATTTCACAAAACACGTACTTTTTTGTTTATCAAGTCCTGTAGTGAAAGAAAGATCGAAGTATTTTCACGTTCGAGCGTATTTCATATTCGAAAATCAGTTTATAACAACATTACTAAAATCACTTTCGATATAAATAAAAATGGATTACTGTTGCTGCTGGTGTACTGTTCGAAGCAGTTTATTTTTCATTCTGGTTATATAAAATTAGCGTTATTCGTTGCACGTTGTCCAACGTAGATTATTTTGAATTCGATTAAATTCTATATTGTTAGAAGTAGTTCAAGTAACATTAAAAAATATTACAACCCAATATAATGATTTTTATTGTTCTGTATCGTTTCATTCGCGAATGCTTTTGTAAGGGCGTGACAGAAACAGAACATTTCTAGTTTGCGTTAGTGGTGTATGCCCATACATCGTGTATTTGCAGCATTACGGTTCACGTGATCAATGATCCGTCGAAGTAATTTATCTTGCTTAATTTCGACATGCTCCGCCCATATTCGTGTCAGAGTGAACGGTAGGAGATCTTCATTCATGGTTGCGAATACTTGTTTAAAAGCTTCGCAGTAGAGGGGTTAATCAAATTCATGCACCACAGAGTTACAGCAAATATCAACTGCAATTTCCAATAAATTATGTTTCTTTCGACATTTTATTGAGACCGTCATTAGATAATATTAGATGACTGCATAAGTTCGTGCCCGATTCAAAAATAAAATTCAATGATTCAATTTTAAAGAAGACAGCTTTGTTAACCAATTATATAATTACCATTGTTTTTGACAATTAACTAAATTCGCGACTTTTTCTTTCGTAATTCTTTTATTCTATCATTATAATCTCATTCGGTGATCATTTTTTTTTGCACTGTATATTATTGGAAAGCTGTGAATTTTGCGATTAATTTCATTAATTTGATATAAGATACTCGTGCTTAAAAAATATATATAAATGACTTTGTTTGAGAAAATGTGGAGGTCGCGAATTTAGTTGCCAACCTAATAAAAAAGAATGGTGACTACATAATTTTCTTTTTTTACACTCCGCCGTGCAATACGCAAAGGAGATCGCACCTTTATGCAATCTACTGAGATATCGAAAGAATAAATAGGTGTCGTCGAGCTGTCCGTGAAAGAGCTGGCGACGAAAAGATACACATAATCAAAAGAATAAATAGCATCACATATGTTCGATTAATTTTCTGATATTAAGCGTATGTTGCAAATTCACGTTTATCCTTTGCGTGTGCGTGTCCGAATATTTCCGCGAGCCACCATAATTCTTCGATTCCGATGGCATATTGCGTATCGTGTTTGAGTGCGAAGGTTTCGTTGTTATGCCAGGTAAAGCACATGTAGGACAATACCGAAGTGGATTTAACGCGCGCACCTAACGGAAGTCTAGATACCGGATTATTCGAGCTTCTGAATAAACAAAGGCGTAGTCGAGGATTGTTGCTGATAACATTAATGTCACGTACCACTCCTAGTATTAACGGATGGACAGCTTGAAAGGATTACTAACGGTTCACAGAGATGAACCGCCTCCGTAGACTGAAGGAACGCTTTCCCACTTGCGCGACGCGACGTTCCGATAAATAAACTGCGGATTTCATCCATTTACAGTTACGATTTTTGCAAATACATAGAATCCGAAAAACTGTTCTTTGATACCCAGAAAACTGCGACCGATCTCGTTTTTTCAACACTAAACCTACCACGAGGGGTTTAGATTTTTTATTTGACAATTATTAACCCTTAGCACTCGAGTGGCGACTCTGAGGCGCCATTAAAAATTACTGTACTATTATTTAAATAATTGTTTACACTATCAGGTATGTCGGTATCTAACAAATTACTACACATTTAATTATTGTATGAGGTATTATATCAATTTAATATTTATCAAATTTAAAAAATCATAGAGAATGGAAATATTGTAGGTCAGAAGAAATGTTTAATTTTCGAGTTAAATTAGCTCCGAGTGCAAAGGGTTAAGATCGTAAAGGCGTTTCCGTGGGAATTGATTGAATACATTTTTTGACTCCAGTATATGTTATAGTAAAAATCTCACAAAATATAAGTAAATTTAATCTTGTTAGTTTTATAATACCATACACATTAGCCACTTTTGATGGTCGGTAGGTTTAGTTTTATTTTAATTAGTTTAGTTATTAGACCAATTTTTGAAAACACGTAGATAACTCAAGTGTCGAAAACAGATCTGATCAGTTTCCCTTTATTTTTATTCGGAGAGTAAACAAATAGTCATCAGCAGACGACGGATTATATGCATTTGTGACAAAAACGAGTAGGTGTAATTTGAAACGGTAAAAATACTAGAAGAATTGAAAAATACTGTTACATTATTGTCACCCTATTAAACATGTTAAGAAAGTAAATAAATTTCCATTTCACTCCCGTTTGTTGCAATTTAGGAAGAAAATTGTTATTTTGCATATAGAATCCCTGTCTAGTCATAAGATTATGCAGAATTATGTTTACCTGGTTTCAGTGTTTCGTAATTAGATTGGACTAACTTAAACATAATTTTTGAAAGCACGTAGTTAACTCAACAGTCGAAAAGAATCTGATCTGTTTCCCTTTATTTTGATTCGGAGTGTAATCAAATTCCCATCAGAATATGCAAATCTTTTCTTTCAAACTTAGCCTGAACTAACATGAACATGCTTTTTGAAAGCACGTACGTCCTCAAAACTTGAAAAAGCCTCGTCTAATAATTTCAATTTAATGTTGTTGAACTTACATGTAAACAATGTAAACACGGAAACCTTTTCAAACAAGCCAATATGCTATGTATAGTACTCATCGAGCATACATTTTGTGATATTTACAATTGGCACTTGAAGAATAAAGCTTGGCAAAGTTTATGGGAAGTCAGAATTTTCAGGTTATAGAAGTTGGCTCGTTAGCCATATTTCCTGGGTAGAGATTATTTGTGAACTGCAGCGAAGTAACGCTCAAGTGTCCGGGTCCTTGGCCCTTTCGGCTTCGAAGTTGAGGAAGTACATTCCAGCCGCAATTTGAGCGACATTTGCCCGCCCGTCGTCGAAACACTTTGCGGTCAAATATTTGCGAATCGTACTTACGTAGTTATTTACTTATTAGTTTCAGTTAGATCTTTCGCGTTTCCTTTTCCGTTTCTTGCGTTTAGATCAAGAAGTTGGAGTGGCGAAAGTATCTTTTATTTTTCTTTTGGTGGGTATAAAATGTTCGATTTCTAACAATAACGATAAACAATCGTAACATTTTATAAAGAAATTGATCAACCAATATATTCTGCCAACGAAACACAAGTTTCTCCATTGTATTATTATGGTAGAATTTAAAAATAGAAAATGAAAAAGATAGAATAAAATGAAGAAGAAGAAGAAATAGGATTTAAAAACACTGCAAATATATTAGAAGAATTTGAGAAGTGAAGAATGTGAAAGATGAAAAAGATGGAGAATAAAATAAAGAAGAAATATATGTTTTTAAAATAACTGCAAATATATTACAAGAATTCGAGAATGTGAAGAATGTGAAAGATGAAAAAAATGGAGAATAGAATGAAGAAGAAGAAGAAATATATGATTTTAAAAAACACTGCAAATATATTAGAAGAATTTGAGAATGTGAAGAATGTGAAAGATGAAAAAGATGGAGAATAAAATAAAGAAGAAATATATGTTTTTAAAATAACTGCAAATATATTACAAGAATTCAAGAATGTGAAGAATGTGAAAGATGAAAAAAATGGAGAATAAAATGAAGAAGAAGAAGAAATATATGATTTTAAAAAACACTGCAAATATAATAGAAGAATTTGAGAATGCAAAGAAATACATTTTGTAGAAATAAAAATCTGTAGTCTAGTTATATCATTTTCAAGCTATAGCGTTCAGCCTAACTACTAATAACGAGAAACCTAAAATTAATCACAGTGGTTGCTATTATAATCTTTCTGCATTCTACAAATTTGAATATGTCAGAAATAAAAAGAATTTTCTAAACATGGTGAAGGATTAGTGATTTTGAATGTACATTAATCAGAAGTTTGATCAAACGTTAGCATGCCGAATAAAATGGCTGAGCATCGTGAAATAATTTCCAGCACTGTTTATTACTTTTCATAGACGGTGATTAATTGGCGAAATATTTTCGCGCAGTGGCGTGTGCGAATTAAACTGCATGTACGAATACTTTTACTGATTGGCAATCGGCTCGAAAGACCAAAGGCACAGGTACGGTTGCGAATCAATCCGCGTGGCTTGTTTCGTCATTCCACCTGGGATTATAGTTCCTAGTTCCTAGTTTATTGCTCACCAAAATTACATTGACCAACTGTTTTAACCTGCTAAAGTCACACGTAAAAGTTCCAGTCTGCTTTAGCCAAGGGCAGAAAGATAGGAAACCCTATTAATTTGTTAATATTTATATTTAGTAGATAACATTTATGAAATTTCTTCTGTCTACACTGTTTCATTTGACTCGGTTGGCACAAATAAAATGTTGTTGGTACCCAGTATTAATTTACCTAGAAAAATGTAAATTTACAAGACAAAACTGAAAAATAACAGGACATGACTTTAAAAAAAGACATGTACAAAAAGAATTTACCAATTTAATGTTCAATATTTGATAAAGGCTCCTTTATTTTTTATCGCGTAAATTATTCTCTTGGGCAGAGATTTATACATATTTAAAGTTATTTCACAACGTCACGTGACTAATCTGCTACTGGCAGAGAGAGGGTAACTCTTTACCCTCGATTCGAGTTAATTCCCCTGATCTGGCGACTCTGACTATGCATAATCCTTCGCACAGGTATTTACAGCTGCGTGTACACTATAATTAATTGACTACAATGTACATTTTCTTCTGATATCACATACGGGCACAAAAAAACGTAAAGTGTTCTACCCTTTCATCCCTGACTGTAGGATAAAATGTAAATTCTCGAAAACTTTTAATTAAATCCGATGTCGTTCCGCACGATTGGGGATTTCGTATAAAAAAGTAGCTCCTTCTCCACTGGGAATAAGCGAAAATTCGTTCGAGATTGATCGCCATTTTAACATCGACCGATGTTAATATTGCAAATGTTGGCTAACGATTTTACTTCTCAAAATATCCGACTCGATTATTTCTTTTTCGTACTTTATCGATCTCTCGGCTACAGGAATTTTTGTCTTGTGCATTTATATTCTACTGAAAACATTAATTTCTCGTTCAAAATAAGTCTTACAAAATTAAGGATGTTTCTTAATTTTATAACATTATGGTATTGATCTCTACAACGAATTCGTATATTTTATCCTCTTTAGTTTTGGTATATCGTTAGCTACGCACCATTCATTTCTCAGAACATTATAATTCAACCTTATGCATCTCTACGTGGAGATTCTCCACGCACACAATGGCAACATGTATTCAGTTATTTAAGGACACGTATTTCTCAAGCCCTCATTTCCGTAATATCTTAGCCACACTTAACCCTTAGAGCATACACCTCCACATTAATTAGATAAATTAGAATGTAAGTATTTAAGTTGGTGTTATATATAATTTGCAACACTGCAAACTGAATACCTGAGAAAGCCTTTTAACCCCTTGGCCTAAAATATTGTGTCAGACTCGTGACGAAGATTCAGAACAATGTCTGATAAATATATATAAATATTTCCTTATATCGATCGTATAGTTGTTAATAACAAATATATTAATGCCATCGGTGCACTGGTTCAATCATTTGTGATTTAAAAACACTTTTGCAAATTACCACATTAATTTCAACGTTTCGATCTTACTTCAGATCATTTTCAAGAAATAAATGTGTCTTTAAATTAGTATACGTTATGATATTATACTGCATGTTAAACTAGATTGAGGAAAACTATTACCTGCTTGCTTTGTGAAAAATAAGAATTTTTAAATTCATAGAAACATTGAAACACGTGTCGATTCCAAGCCGGTAAACAAGAAAATGATCTAAAGTAAGATCGAAACGTTGAAATCAATGTGGTAATTTGCAAAAGTGTTTCTAAATAACAATTGATCGAACCAGTGCGCCGACAACATTAATATATTTGTTACTAATAAATATATCTTATCAATTCCCTTTAAACAGAAACTAAAGTTTATTTTGGTTTTGTTAATGTATAGGTATAAATTTTCTTCTTTGTAGCAAAATTGCGAACTACAAAAACAGTTATAATCACTAAATCCGTAAAATAAATCGTAGGGTAAGGGGTTAAGAGATGTTAATTATAAATGTGTGTCAACCTATGCCACATGTCAGAGCAAACAATCATATACAACAATTGTACACGTGTCAATCAATTATACAACAATTTACACAGAACGTATTTTAAAAATTTTCAATATAGCCCCGCACAAAGAATTTGCAAAATACAACTTTTAGGATTTTCTCTGTAATTTTGAGTTCATGTTGTAAACTAATGATTCGAACGTCCCAAAAAAATTCAATTTGTGTTTGCTTTAGAAAGTTCTGAATTAATTTTTCTCATAATATTCATATGCAACCTATCTCGATATCTACCACAGGGAACCCACGCTCCTTTATGGAGGTTCAAAGGGGCCACGGTATAGAGATTAAATCTTATCCGCTGGGAAGCGTATTGCAATCGGACGGCGATTCTTAAACCCGTTGCATTCCTCAATTCGTCGAATACAGAGTCGAGACTATCGCGGAAAAATTATACGTCGACTGCTCTCGCAGGTTCGTTCTACGTGTCCCAAGCGAGCCAGCAAAATCTCCTGAAATTTTGATAAGACCTCTGGGAAGGAAGCTGGAATCTTAAGACGGAGGGAGCCGCGATGGTTTCCCGTTTACAACGTTTCCACGGTGTCCGTTTTTTGATCGGTTACCGAGGAAGCTCGAGTTCTGTGTCACGTAGGATCGTCCACTGGCCAATGAGACGAAAGATTCGGCCAAACATCGCGATATATAAATTCTAACCAATCTTACTCTCGTCAAAACATTTCTTTATTACTAATTTTTAACTTCGTGCTTTGCTTTCGTTGCTGAAAACAGTAGATTCGATGTTGGTTCTGTTTAAAAAAAAGAAAATTTAAGTTTCATCATCATCTACGGAGTTTATTTGAATCAAATATACAGGGTGTCTCAAAATTCCTTCAACATCCGGAAATTGGAGGTTCTCGAGTTCATTTGAAGCAACATTTTCCTTTGCAAAAATCGCGTCCGTGGCTTTGTTAAGGAGTTATTAATGAAAAATACGGACCAATCAGAGCACGACCTAGACGCATGTTAGCACAGTCGACCCGGCGCGCCAGCTGTCAATTGGCCTATTGTGCTAACACGCGTCTAAGTCGCGCTCTGATTGGTCGATGTTTTTTGTTAATAACTTCTTAACAAAGTCATGGACGCCATTTTTGCAAAGGAAAATATTGCTTCAAATAATCTCATGAACCTCCCATTTCCGGATGTTGAAGGAATTTTGAGACACCCTGTATATAGTTATTTAAAGAAAAACAATCCTTGCAGGATTCTGACTACTTGATACCACTTAAATTACACATGAAAAATTGTTTACTTTTTCGAAATTAAAGATAATGTTCTGGGGAACACACTTGAGTGAGACGACCTGTATAGTAGGTATGGAATAAATATAATTTTCCCAAAATGACGGGTTATAATATTATTAATTTGTGATTATTTAGATTGGAAAGTTGCTTCCCTGAGGAATTATTTACTAAATTTACTTCTTTGGGTACATATTATTGGAAAAATGGCCAAAAATTTGGATAGGCAGATTCTTGTTATGTTTATAAAATAATGTGAAATAGTTATTTCTAGAGCTCCGTAAACCTAGTTTCAACCCTTAGCACGTGAAAAATTGTTGTACTATTATTTAAAATATTGTTTACATTATTAGATATATCAGTATCTAACCAATTACTAAACATTTAAGTATTGTATGAGGTATTATATCAATTTCATATTTATCAAATTTAAAAAATCATAGAGAATGGAAATATTGTAGGTCAGAAGAAACGTTTGATTTACGAATTAAAATAGCTTCGAATGCAAAGGGTTAAACAGTGAATTATCTTAGGTTTATAACCCACCGCTATTGTTCGACTGCTTTTGCAAAATCCGATCCTAATTGTTCGGCAGATTCCAAGCCTGTTGCTCGAAACTTCCTTCAAGTTACAAGACCTCGAGCAACTTGAACTAAACAAGAATTTGCGTTCCTCTGAATACAGTTTTTTTTTTAATTCCCACACCAAGAACTTCCAAGCACACAACAAAGACAGTAAAGATGTTTATTAAATTCTATGGTTTGAAAGCTCGAAGTTTTCCCGTTTCTAGAAAAGACGAAATTAGTCTGATGTTATCAATATTATGCCGAAGTTTGACTCGACAATGAAAACAACGGCTGTAACTATCGGATTTTCTTCCAGCATTTCCTATGCAAATTTCATCCGAATCCACGCAAAATACAGACATTATTATTATTGCGGACTATTACCGGTTTTATCGCAATGTTAATTGCTGTTTGATCATCAGTTACTCTGATTTGCAAAGTTAATTCACTCGTTGCGTTATTGATCTTCCAAACTTCGGTGTAGCCAGTCATTTCATAAAAGTAGTTGAAATTATCATTCTCTGTCACAAATCTTTCTTCGTGTCAATTACCTACTCGTTAAAAAAATGTATATCTGTATTTTTCTGTTTTCTTTCTTGTAATAAGAGATATCGGTATGAAATTTTCACTAAAATTCATTAAAAAATTATTCCTACCTACTATCGTAATAAATATACTTTTGTAATCATTTTCTAATTAAATTTTTCTAAATTTTGTTGTCTTAAAATAAAATTAAAAATTGTTCACTTCTTACTGATATAATAGTTTTACAGATAATTTAAATCACCTATGAATTTGGTTATAAATTTCTCTGTATTTCTTGAAATAATCATAATATGAAGAATAAATGCTGAGTAGAAATGAATAAATATTTTGAGCAGATGCTCATGTTTTCACTATGAACTTCTAAAAATTTGTTTTCTTCATTTTGATTGTACAGCTATTATAATTTAATGGAAATAAATGTTGACGCTTTATTTTACACATCTGTGAAACCAACAATTTTTAAGATTTCGAAAAATTCAAACAAACAGTAGTCCGAAAAGTATTCTGAAGCAGTGGGTCGACAAATGCATGGCTCTAAGGAAAGACATACCAAATCGCATCATAGGAACGCAAACTTGTGCGTCCAGAGGCACAGTGGAGAGCTTGACGAATAGAGAATGGGTAACAAAACGCTTCGCGTTCAGACGCGCAAAGGAGATTCTACCTTTAAAGGTACGTTTACAAAATCAATGAGATGATTTAATAGTTCTGTCACGTATTATGTCGTTTTGTTTACTCGCTATCCTTTTTCACAACAGACATCAAAAACATCAAAGAATAGTTCCTCCACGAGATAAGTAACACATTTCGGTCCCAAAATCTTCACAATGAGATGATCTAATAATTCTGTCACGCATTATCTCGTTATTTACAGCAGATTATTTACAGCATATTTTTGGGACCACATTTCGGTCCCAAAATCTTCACAATGAGATGATCTAATAATTCTGTCACGCATTATCTCTTTTTATTTACTCGCTATATTTTTTATACAGCAGGAAGACATCCAAAACATCAAAGAATAGTTCCTCCACGAGATAAGTAACACATTTCGATCCCAAAATCTTCACAATGAGATGATCTAATAATTCTGTCACGCATTATCTCGTTATTTACAGCAGGTTATTTACAGCATATTTTTGGGAACACATTTCGGTTCCAAAATCTTCACAATAAGATGATCTAATAATTCTGTCACGCATTATCTTTTTTTATTTACTCGCTATCCTTTTTCACAACAGGAAGACATCAAAAACATCAAAGAATAGTTCCTCCATGAGATAAGTAACACATTTCGGTCCCAAAATCTTCACAATGAGATGATCTAATAATTCTGTCACGCATTATCTCGTTATTTACAGCAGATTATTTACAGCATATTTTTGGGGCCACATTTCGGTCCCAAAATCTTCACAATGAGATGATCTAATAATTCTGTCACGCATTATCTCTTTTTATTTACTCGCTATATTTTTTATACAGCAGGAAGACATCCAAAACATCAAAGAATAGTTCCTCCACGAGATAAGTAACACATTTCGATCCCAAAATCTTCACAATGAGATGATCTAATAATTCTGTCACGCATTATCTCGTTATTTACAGCAGGTTACTTACAGCATATTTTTGGGAACACATTTCGGTTCCAAAATCTTCACAATAAGATGATCTAATAATTCTGTCACGCATTATCTTTTTTATTTACTCGCTATCCTTTTTCACAACAGGAAGACATCAAAAACATCAAAGAATAGTTCCTCCACGAGATAAGTAACACATTTCGGTCCCAAAATCTTCACAATGAGATGATCTAATAATTCTGTCACGCATTATCTCGTTATTTACAGCAGGTTATTTACAGCATATTTTTGGGAACACATTTCGGTCCCAAAATCTTCACATTGAGATGATCTAATAATTCTGTCACGCATTATCTCGTTATTTACAGCATATTTTTTTACAGTAGGAAGACATCCAAAACATCAAAGAATAGTACCTCCAAGAGATAAGTAACACATTTCGGTCCCAAAATCTTCACAATGAGATGATCTAATAATTCTGTCACGCATTATCTCGTTATTTACAGCAGGTTATTTACAGCATATTTTTGGGAACACATTTCGGTCCCAAAATCTTCACATTGAGATGATCTAATAATTCTGTCACGCATTATCTCGTTATTTACAGCATATTTTTTTACAGTAGGAAGACATCCAAAACATCAAAGAATAGTACCTCCAAGAGATAAGTAACACATTTCGGTCCCAAAATCTTCACAATGAGATGATCTAATAATTCTGTCACGCATTATCTCGTTATTTACAGCATATTTTTTTACAGCAGGAAGACATCCAAAACATCAAAGAATAGTACCTCCACGAGATAAGTAACACATTTCGATCCCAAAATCTTCACATTATATCAAGACATTACTGTACATCGAGTTCGACTGTCCATCGGGGATGCGGGTGTTAAAGATCGATCGGTCGGGACTGGTGTGACGGTTTTATTAACGTGTGAAAAGAGGGTAGCCGCTCATCCGAGTTTGTCACGGGCAAAGTGGCACGATGGCCATCGATATTCTTCCATTTTTTCTTCCCCCGGTTCCCTATTTTTGTCAACGATATCCTATTCCTTCCGAGCACTCGGTTCTCGTTGGCGGCTTCCCTTGATTCGTTTTTGCTTGTACCCATCGCTCGCATCCCTTGCTCCCTTACTTCGTTTTTCTTTCTATCTGCCGAGCACAACTCAACTGGCTGCTCCTTCAACGACGATCAACTATTTACTTCACGGCCTCTTAACCCTTATGTTCCTACCCATTTCGGACTTCAAATTATTTTATTTTTAATTTAGATATTTTTAGAATAGAGATTTGCACAGTTCCACGAAACGTTTCATGCGGTTTCATGGATATCGATTGAATTTCTAGTTGTTGTCGAGTGGGGTAGTTAGTTATGCTTTTGTTTTCTTCATTTACTAGACTACTAAATTTAAAAAAAATGCTGGGATGCAAAATAGGACAGAATTTAGTACGATTTCAATTTATTTCAGATTTAAAAAGACTACTACCACGGAAAATCAGATTCTATTTTATTCCATCTTCTTAATAATCGTCGACGAAAATTGAAAATTGCATTAACATCCGCAGTCTACTGATTACAATTGAATGGGTGTCTGAAAAAACGCCTTATGTCAGGTTTTTAAAATTTTATATGAGCGCAATTTTGAGCTCAAATGTGAATTGTAATTTTAAAAACCAGCTGAAAATGACATAGACCACAGAACCTCTTTCCGTTGGAGAAAGATTGAAAACTGAAAGACTTTTTTACGATTTGTTTTATTAAATGTTAAAGCAAAATAAGTTCCTACTTGCGCATATTCATTTTCTGCATCACATTAAAATGTATTAAATTTTAAATAATTGCTAAATAATGGGCGGACACCACGGTTATAAAACAGTCTGAAATTTTTCTATTACGTAGAAAAGGGTTGAGAAGATGGAATGTCTACAGACACTGCTTGAACATGTCGCGCTGATAACTGCTATCAAATCTGTAGCTATCGCAGCATTCATCAGGAAATCAATTGATCGAGCCAACGGTAATTGTACAGGTAGGAAGGGAGACATTTCCTGCCAGAGGATGCACGTTTCGATAAGTATATAGTCACTAGACTGTCGAACTTCATTCGTGTATAACGTACAGAAAATTCCAAGGAATTTTCAAGTGTGCTGCTCAGTAACATTTAATGCGACTCTGTTTTATACAATATTCAGACGACTCGTGCACAAATGCAATTTTGTTCCACCACAATTCTCTCAAAAATATGTCTATGAAAATGAATGTAAAATTAATTATATTAGTTATTAAGACTATTTTAATTATTAGATTGTGGACTTTATACATCCATGACAGAAATTTAAAATGGAATAATAATAAATTACTCTAAATTATATTTTCTAGTTTCTCTTCACCTTTTTCTACAAATCTCAGGTCTTGTTTCTTGCAATGAATTTGAATTTTATTTTCATTTCAATATTTGGGAAAATTTGTAGTAGACTAGATTTATTTTAATTTTTTAGGTCTTAGTGTTCAAATGAAAAGTGTTTTAAATCTTATCTTTACGTAAAATTTATTTATACGAACTGTACATTAGACGCCCCATATGAAAACCTCTGAGATTCAAGATCGATTAGTAATAATAAGTGATTAGCAAATGATGTTACAATTGTATTTCCAAAAGATCGCACGATCGTTGTCGTCGTTAAGAGGTCTAGAAAATTTACCAGGTATTTAGTAGTACGTAGAATTTTGTAGCTGACTGTAACACCTGAAGGATCGTTACTTTTCGAAACAAGGAAGGCACCGCTAACGGAAATCGATTAGTCGAATCAATTACTCACGTGTGTCGTTTAGCAGCTCAATTAGGTGTCCGCCACAGCGGTTGATGCTTCACAGACTGGCTACAAAGCAGAGACGGAGACGTTAACTATCTATCACCTTTTATCTCGAAATATCGGTTACGATATACAATTCATAGTAAATAATTTCTGTTCAAAAATTGCTTGCAAAAGTGAATATTTTTGTGCTTCTAAGGCAAAGCAACACAGACATCTATGACATTACATTTCGTTGTTCTTGTAACAGTAATTTAGATTTAGGTTAACATCACTTTAAAAATAATGATATCGAGATCGTACAATTTTTCCTCGTTACTAAAGGTTATTCATTTTGCAAAATATTCTAGATCAAGAGAAAAATGGACAAGTAAAAGAAACAGATCCAAAGAGATATTTATTGCGCATCAATTTGATGTACATAGTTTCGCTTAATTAAATGATAATTACAGAAATCATAGTACCGTAGAGATAATTTGCTAATATTGCGTATAATTTGCACTGTTTACTAGCAGCAATTCGATAAACTAAATCTTCTGTGGTTTACCATATTCCATATGGGTAATACAAGATTAGAACGATTGGTTCTATTAGTATAATTCAGTTGCCATATAAGGCGTAGATACCGTTGCAATTTGAAGATCAAACAGTTTCAATGTTAATGGTAAATATTTCGGTGATTGAATTCTCTTAATTGTTTTTCGATAATATTTTATTCCAAAGTTGGGAAGAATCCATTTCTGCATCCAGTTATAAACTTTGTGGCTACTGAAAATTGTTCTCTAACAATTGTTTTCGCAGTATACAAAATTTGTCGTAACATTCTAAGTAGTTATGATAAATAAAAACAATTAATATCGAGCTTTTTCTTTCATTTATATGCGTTTGTATAATTAAAAGGTGTGCCGATACTTTTGGTCCTAACTGTACGTGCTTTGACATTGTTTTCCACCATTATTTCTCGTTCGGAGAACCAGTCCTATGAATTTCCACCCGAAGGGTTAACATTTAATAGTTGGAGATGTCACGTTATCTGTTCGAACGACAGCGGCTGAGCACAGTTTGCGTCAAAAGTGACGATTTTATCGGCCCGTTACAGTTCAAAAGACAAACTGTGACACGAAGTTGCGGCCGAGTCGGTTATAGCGCAGCTAGCCATGACTTGTGAATCGATAAATTGACTCGTCTGTAAAAATAAAATCTCTGAACGGAGCGTTTTCACGGAGCAGCCTCCGTTCTTCGGGATCCTCATCCGACAAGGTCGTAGATCGACAGTACGAGTCCACA
The DNA here is from genome assembly GCA_916610235.2 of Lasioglossum morio. Classification (NCBI taxonomy): domain Eukaryota; kingdom Metazoa; phylum Arthropoda; class Insecta; order Hymenoptera; family Halictidae; genus Lasioglossum; species Lasioglossum morio. Next base: position 10,948,708 of record OU744330.1, on the reverse strand, counting down.
ATGTAGACGCGAGTTAGGTCATTAGAGTTTCATAACTACTCGAAATTAAGGTTCCGTTCTTGGCTCCTAGAGCACACGTTTCGTTACTCTCAGTACGATAGCACCCATCCAGGACTCTCCTGCCGCGTCCCGCCGCTTCCTTTTCGCCCGCTCTTTCTCTCAAATGAGAGTCAGTTGGAAATTGCGTCATCCGTTCCTGCAAAATCCACCTGGATCAGTTCGTCCGTCAAGGAGAGATCTCCCACCAAAGTTCCAATTACAGAAACATCGCGGAAGAGTTGCGATGGGCATGCGCCTCCGCTAACGAAATGATTATTACTAGTGATGGGAATGATAAAACTCTTTCTCTGATCCTCAAGTAATTTTCTCAATCAAATACTCCTATGGAAAATATTTATATATGTACTTTGCGAGTATTCAAACTATGAGAATTATTAACATTTGGTACTTTGAATTGTGTTAAATCCATAAACAATGATTGAAAGTAGTGATGGGTACGATTCAATCCTTTCTCATGATTTTCAAGTAATTCCCTAATCAAATACTTCTATGAAAAATATTTATATAAGTACTTTGTGAGTATTCAAATATTGAGAATTGTTAACATTTGGTACTTTGAATTGTGTTAAATCCATAAACAATGATTGAAAGTAGTGATGGGTACGATTCAATTCTTTCTCATGATTTTCAAGTAATTCCCTAATCAAATACTTCTATGAAAAATATTTATATAATTACTTTGTGAGTATTCAAATATTGAGAATTGTTAACATTTGGTACTTTGAATTGTGTTAAATTCATCAATGATGGTTGTAAGTAGTGATGGGAACGTTTCAATTCTTTCTCATGATTTTCAAGTAATTCCCTAATCAAATACTTGTACAATGAAATATAATGAATACAATTTTTCAGGTTATTCCACAAGTAACTTTTCATATCTTTTGAAGGTACAATATTAAAACAAAATCACAACCATTTTATCACAACCGTTCTATGTATATTTCCCTTCATTTTCTACACTCTATAGAATTATGTACAGAAATGAAATTCGTATTATTTATTATCTAATTGAATTTTGATCTTATTTCATCCATTTCATCGTTTCACAAGATCGCAATGGTATATTTAGTTAATTTATTTCCAGAGAAACACTCTGAATAGTATATTAAATCTACGTTCCCGCATGAAAATATAAAAATAAACCTCGTACTTCCGATTTTAGAGTCGATGTCGCATCGGTGCCAAAAGTGGATCAGACCTGGCTTGTACACGAAAATATCTTCTGCGAACTGTTCTTGTAACCAATGTATTTACATTTAGTAAATCAATGTGGATCGAGTTGTGGTCTAATTCAAGGGTAAAGCTTATTTTTACCATTTCCGATACTGGAAATCTTAAATGAGGATATCGAAACATAACAAAACTTCTAAATCACAATCAATACAATTCTCATACATTTTCTGTTTCAACAATTTTAATCAGTCAGAAATACGAAGTATTGTTAAGTTCTTCGAATGTCTCCAAGTTTTGTACTTCAACTATTAAATTTGCAGAATAACCTCTTATTTGAGGTTACAATTGTACAATAAAAATAAGAGCTCATTTTATGCAGTGTTTATGCCACAGATAAAAATGTATTTCTTCTTTCAATCATTTTAATTTTTAATTAACTGCTCCTTGTAATCGAGTTGGAGAATTTCTCTGGCATAAAGATCAGCAGACTAATAATAATGGATTGTCACAGTAAATATTATTGTAACAGGCTGTGAATAGCGATACGGCACTTCGTCTTATTCGAGTTTTGCTCGGAATAAACAGTTCGGTGCTTGACGCTTTGCTCGAGTCTCGCTCGGTTGTGAGACTAAGCTCTGAAAGGGTTGACTACCGCGTGTATACATGTGCCCTTCACCACACCATTTAGATCATGTTTCTGTCCATTGCTGCTTATTTTCATTTAGTTAGCAAATACATCGATCGATGAAACTCAGACAATATCGTGGCTTGATCAATATTTGCCGCAAGTAGAAATAGATAGTAATAGTCAGACGCAGCGCTCACCTGTATCCCTAGCACGTGGATGACTTTTGGAATATATGTTTTCTGAATCCATGAAGTTCCCAGCAATAAAATAAAACACGTTATCTTTTTTACTATCATTTGTCATTAGACTGCGGGATTTATGACGAATAAGAAAAATGTAGAACTGCAATAGTATTAGAGATACGTAGGACCACATAAAGAGTCTCCTGTGAGAACTGTACATATCTAAATCGAATAATTTAAATCATAATATTTCAATTTCTTATTTATTGGTAACATTCCTTCATGTTTTGAAAATAATTTAATTTAAATGATGAGTGGAATGTACTGTGGCAGTACCGGATTAGTCACGTGACCAGGAACGGCGTTGAAGAAGGGGAAGGTAGAGTGGGGACACAAGTATTAATCTGGCGACTCTAGTAATCAGTTAAAGATCTATATTTCTATTTTATGTAATAGTTTATTTGTTCTCATTACGGGTTACAAAGAGTCCCGTTCCCTTTACAATTTCATCTCGTTTCATCTGTCTACTAAATCTGTTATAATCTATCAAAATATAAAATCTCAAATATAATATCCAACATTAAACTAAAATATATAAAATATAACAATATATTTCTATTTCAATAACCCTGTACTATCTATTGGGTTGGCAAGAAAGTAATTTCGGTGTTTTAAGGTGAAGTAAAACCCAATCCTTTTTATTCAAGCGATGAACTTCAATGAATAAAATATTTTCTTATTCATTCTCTTTGACAAAAGATCAAAATTGGAAATATCTTATTTATTAAAGTTTATTGCTTCGGCTCTGTTTCACCTTATTATATAATATTTAACCATATTCAATAGTTCCCATTAAAATGATTAACACATTTCCACTCAACTTCTGTTTCTAACAACAGAAAATGTTTATTTTCCGTGAAGATTCACAGTTTAATCACGAGGTTCGTCCGCGACTGTAATAGGTCGATAACGGTTGGAAAAAATTGGTCGATGACAAAGTTAGTTCCACTGCAACGTGAAACATGTTTCCGCATAGATAGATACATAGGATGCCATTATTTTTTTTCGAGAGGCTAACGTACACGTGCTCAAACCTCATGGGCACCCAGGACGTATACTATTCGTGGCTCTAGACTGGAATTGGTTACAGAGTCGTGTAGCGCAACTGGATGCGATATAGTGCATTCGATATTTCTACGAGAAGTGCAATTTATCAGGTTCTTGGACAAATTGAACGATAACTTGAAAAATAAAATTGAACTGTATGGTTATTGAATAATTATAATTAACCCTTTACACTCGGAACTATTTTAACTGGAAAATTAAATATTTCTTCCGACCTAGAATATTTCCATTCTCTATGATTCTTAAAATTTTATGGATATGAAATTGGTATAATACCTCATACAATACCTAAATATTTTGTGGCGCCTCAGAAGGGACAACCTAGTGTAAAGGGTTAATATTAATGTGCATATATTAACCCTTTGCACTCGGAGCTATTTTAACTAGAAAATTAAACATTTCTTCCGATCTAGAATATTTCCATACCTTATGATTTTTGCAATTTTATGGATATGAAATTGTTACATTACCTTATACAGTATCTAAATGTTTATTAATTGATTAGATATATATATATATATTTAATAATGTAAACAATATTTTGAAGAATGGTACAGCAATTTTTAGTGGTGCCTCAGAGGGGACAGCCGAGTGCAAAGGGTTAATAATTATATTAATTTGAATAATAGTTATTGAATAACTTCTTTCACAGAATCTTGGAATTATTCTTGAGTGATCCAAGCAATATGTATTTTCAGATAACAATCAAATACCGTATTTATCACTAGCTATTGTACATAATAAATAACGGCGAATTAATTATGTAGAATTCGAGTGACCAGTCGGCTCCCGGCAACTTTCCTTTAATGACCCCATTAGAACGAAAGCCTGTCTGACAAGATGTTTGAACGTTATCTAGCGTTATCGACGAACTTGTTAGTAACATAATTACAATTAGCACGGGCGCCCGATGCGAAAGACAGAATTCTGCAGCCTAGGGAAATACGAGTCGAAGTAATTATCCGAATATCCCCGTCGCTGACTCCGTGGCTGAGGAAACTCCCGCAAGGGGAACCGCGGAAAATTTATCGATTATTCGGGGCCCTGATGAAGCTTTGAAAACAATCGGTTGCTGCAACTACGAGTCTACCTGACGCCCTCCTCTCCTCCTCCTCGTCTCTCTCTCTCTCTCTCTCTCTCTCTCTCTCTCTTTCTCTCTCTCTACGGCCGGATGATCCATCAACTGTTCTAGTAATTAACGAGCTACTATCGAGCTTGTATCCGATTCGACGGCGACTAACCTGTCACTTAATTAATCATATTTCAATTAGAATTACGCTCACCGTTATTGCATGCGAAACTCACTATTCGGCGCAGAGATCGAAACCCTTGGCCAGTGTGTACTGATTGCGAATCCGAATATATTTCAAAGGAACCTTTCATTTATTTCGTCCAGTGATTCGTTCAATTATTACTAAACTGCGGATCCTTCTACATGTATACGTAGATTTCTAAAATACAGGAACACGTGTATATGAACGAAGATTGATAATCATTTCATTTTTATTCGAGGAAGAATCATTCAATCAACGATGGAAATAATATTTGAATTTTCATTAAAAATTGGATATAACAATGGAAATAAAGATCCGCAGTATAATTATTCTAGACACGTAATTTATTAAAAAATACCAATATTTTCGTTTATTTCGTCCAGTGAATCGTTTAATTATTACTAAACTGCGGATCTTTCTACATGTATACGTAGATTTCTAAAATACAGGAACACGTGTATAGGAACGAAGATTGATAATCATTTCATTTTTATTCGTGGAATAATCATTCAATCAACGATGGAAATAATATTTGAATTTTCATTAAAAATTGGATATAACAGTGGAAATAAAGATCTGCAGTATAATTATTCTAGACACGTAATTTATTAAAAAATAGCAATATTTTCGTTTATTTCGTCCAGTGAATCGTTTAATTATTACTAGACTGCGGATCTTTCTACATTTATACCTAGATTTCTCAGATACAGGAACACGTGTATATGAACGAAGATTGATAATCATTTCATTTTTATTCGAGGAAGAATCATTCAATCAACGATGGAAATAATATTTGAATTTTCATTAAAAATTGGATATAACAATGGAAATAAAGATCCGCAGTATAATTATTCTAGACACGTAATTTATTAAAAAATACCAATATTTTCATTTATTTCGTCCAGTGAATCGTTTAATTATTACTAGACTGCGGATCTTTCTACATTTATACCTAGATTTCTCAGATACAAGTACACGTGTATATCAACAAAAATTGATAATCACTAACGAATATAACAGTGGAAATAAAGATCCGCAGTATAATTATTCTAGACACGTAATTTATTCAAAATTACCAGTATTTATAATGTTTGTCTGGCAAGAAAGTAATTTCGGTATTTTAAGGTGAAATAAGAAAGACAATTTTTCTATTCAAGCAAAGAACTTTAACGAATAGAATATTTTCCATTTTATTCGAAGATCTTTCGCTTTTTTTCTGGTAACTCATAAATTTCAAAATTTTCCCAAAATTGGGTTTTATTTCACCTTAGAATACAGAAATTACTTTTTTGCCAGCCCAATAGTATGTCGTGCATGTGTCCGGTACTGGCAGGGAGAGAGGATTCCTTCCCTCATCTGAGGACTCTGACAGACACAGATAAAAGTAGCTAAGAGTATTAACCTTTTTTTAAAAAAAATTATTTGCACATTACCTGGTAAACTGATTCTCCTAACATTTAAAAAGGAGAACTCAAGTCTTCAGGTCCAATTTTGAAGAAGTTGTCTGGTTTTAAAGGGTGTCCGAATACTTTTTACACGTTGTACAAATGTCCTCGTGGATCAAAAATTTGGTTAAGTGGTATGATACTTAACAACTTATTTATTTATTTATTTATTTATTAATGGTTTATTTTTTTAATGTGGTCGCATTAATATCTAGGTCATTAGCGACCACATGGTTTATAAACAAATATATATTACATGTTACTGAAAGGGTTACGGTTAATATTAACAAACAAATTATGGTAATTCATAAATGCCGATAGATTTAAAAAAGAGGAGGACGTTTCCAATGTTGTCATCGCCTAGATTTGACTTGAGGTCATTTTCAATGGAAAATCTGGATCGTGATACTTAACAACTTGTTCGTACGTCGGCCATAGTATAGTTGTTCGTGTGGATTTGCGAAGGTTGAATTGAGATAGGTACTAGTGATGTCTAGCTGCTCGATTTATGACGTACTCCTGTGATGTACGGTTATCACTGGTTTTTTTCGCGTTATTCGTTGTCAAAGTTGGATAGGTCGGCAACAAATTTCGGTGTTGCATGCTTGACGTTTGACGGGGTTGCGTACATTGTTTTTCATGCCTTGCAATTCGCGTATCCTACGTATCAATCTACCTCGCAATCATCGTATTGAGAGCCCGAAAAAAGCATCGTCCTCGCGCGGCAACTGAATATCGCAAATGTTTTTTCAACACTCCAATGGCGTTGACTTTTCACGTAATTCAATCGCCAAGTTAAATTTCAAGCATTAATTAGAACAATCACTTTGAATTTTATATTTCGATTTACAATGCGTACACGCATCAGGTTCCACGAAAAGTTCTGTTTGTTTTTCTTCTCGTTTTTCGAAGGGAATTTATTCAAACGTGCACGGAACAAAAACTGTTCGTTTTTACGAGGTGAAATTCGCGAGGAAATTTCGGTAAACCGGAAACTACCGAGTGTTTTCGAAATTTTGCTGGTTTACGAGCATATTCTCGGACCGGTATTATGTTTGGCATTAGAATGCTGCCGAAGCTCGGAAAGTGTATGAAAGTTGTTAAATTACTATAATTTATGAAAATACATATTTTTCTAGGGAAAAACGACATCGAAATCAAAGAAAATTGAATTTTCCTTAGGAGTAGTTTGTATAAATGTTATTAACAAACGACTGTTAGTAAAGTTTGCATTTTATTAATTTTCAAACAATTTCCATGCAGTATAAACGCGTCAAGTTTAAGTATTTATTTACCCTCACCAACATATTAATTGATGCTACTTATTTAAATATCATGATTGACTTAAGCTCCAAAGAAAATGTCTAAAATTTATTTTATAATACCTTTCATATCTGTCCAGACTAGAAATTGCAGTAGAAATAAGAAATCGAACGAAAGAGTACAAAACATACAAATAGCATAAGAAGCTACCTAACCTGACATCACGAGTGTGTGCTCCAATATCTTCAGCCCTCTTTAAAAAAGCATAAAACGCATTACAAGGAAACATTTTCAGAGCAACTATTGATTTTATCTCACATGGCCATCTATAGATAATATTGAATGATGAAAATAGTACGTAACGGCGAGTGGTATAAATAAAAGTGCAACAACTAAAGTTGGAAGATAATCGATTTTCTGAAGACAGTCGAGAAAGTGTTTTCAGACGACTTTGCGCTACATCCATTTGTATTTTGCATCTTACAATAATTCGAATACATATTTTCGGGAATACTTAACAATATCATATACACTTTCAGGACCTCCAATTATTTATTACTGAATAACAACACAGAGGATGCATTTTGCAGTTATTTTGTAGTTATATGCCACTAAATAACACATTTAATAGAATGGCTGAATATTTCTAGAATTGTACTTTTTTAAAAATTTACTTAGAAAAATCATTTTTATGTCGTTAAAAAAGAATAAACTTGTTTATACGAATTTTTTCATTATTTTGGGCATGCTTATGGTCTTCTTGTTATCTTGGAGATACTGTCTGATGTTATATAAAAAAGATTTGAAAATTCAGGTAACAAAACAATAATTTCAGGCGGTTACTACACCATACTAGTTCAACTAAATTTTTAATAGTTTCCCTCTTACTGCCCCGATGATGAAACCAATAGTAAACGAGGTAGAGATCAAACAAAATTGTTCTACTTTAGTTTTCAAAATTGTTGTATCAGCAATTCATCTAAACACATAGGGAACTCACACCATACATCAAGTATACAAATTAATTCGACCACAACAATTACAGTCAATTTTTGCTGAGAGGAGAATGCAGTTTAATTTGTAAATAACTAATGAAGGAGTTACGAATTAATTCGTACACCTAATATGAACGATTGTTAAATGTGGACGAACGTCGAATGGTTTTAAAACGAAGAAACGGGCACACAGATTTATAGGATTGGTCAGGTTATTGTATCTAGGTGAACGAAGTTTTCTTGAGCCGAGCGTGAATACAATAGCTGACTGGATTTCGGATGTACGATTCGAATAATGTACGAGTGAATACAGCACGTGAGTTGCATGCGCACGATTGTTTCAGTCGACGGGGATTGCGTGGTTTAGGGTTAGTTGTTGTTTAAAGGAGTGCTCTTTCGTTCCTTCATGCTTCTTTGTCTTCGGAATTGCATTGCGGTGCGCCAAATCGGTTTTTATTTTCGACGACTGCGGCTTGTCGTCCCTCATTTGTCCAACTTAATTTACCCTGCGCGTGTCAAATTAGCAGGATGACAAAAAATCAATACGATGGAAAGACAATTGAATCTGTAAATTTCTCTTAAATTTCTTTAACTCTCGTAAGGAGGAAGACCAAAGTCAGACCTTGTTTTCTCTCTGCACAAACGTTTCCACACATACAGAAAATTTAATCTAGTAGTAGCAACAATTTTTGTTGGAAATATCTCGAAAATCATTCGAGAGTCCTTTTTATACAGAAAGGGTAAAGTTGTTCAAAGTGTCGAAATCTACAATATATTTATCAAAATCAGAAAGCAGTATTTCTTTGTAAATAATTACCGAAAATTTGAATTTAGATGGAATATTCGTGGGCCTGAAAAATATATCTGAATATTATTAAACGACCTAAAGACTTCCAAAAATTTTTTTTATATATTTACTTGGATAACTAAATGGATGATAATATTAGTATACTAGTTTCCTGACGATTTTGTTACGTTATACGTGCAAGTTGACTCGCTGCCATGTTTCACGATGGTCTAAAAGGGTTGAATTTCGTCTAAAATTTAATAAAAGTGGATCATGGAGAATCTAATTTCGGCGTGTGATTGGATTGAGTATTGTCTGGCAAAGCAGCGTGGATGGTTTGAGGGAGGAGTCAATATGACAGAACGAATATCCTCCTTTCCCTACCCATGAATCTTCTCTTTCTACACGTACATCCGTCTCTGTCTATTGATCGTCTTTGCCATTCGTCCCCTACATTGTGAATGCTGCCTAAAGCTACTCACTGTGCTTTGTCAGATAATAATATAAAATGTGTTTTTGCTTGTGCACATTTCGGGAGGTCTTCGTCACTTAAATGAAATACTTGTTTAAGGTAGGTAGATCAGGAAGATAGATTTTTAAAAATATTAAAAATCAATAACGAAAGCATAAGAACCACAGTAAAAACATTTAAAGGATTTAAAAATACTATTAGTTTCAATTCAATAAAATTATTATGTTAATTCTATATCGTTCAATTAATCCAAACAATTTGTATTTCCCCTAAAAATCCGCAGTCTAATTAAAAATAATTCTTGAAGTGTCTTCCCGAGGATTAAATATAATTTAATTTGTCATATTCTTCGCTCTTGGTAATTCGAAAAGAACTATTTTTTTAAGTTACGATTACATACATTGCGCAGCTTATGGTTTATCTATTCCTGATGACATTAGTAAACCTATTTCTCATTCTTAATCACCGGTTCTCCCACAAATGTAGTTTGTTCTTGCACATTAAGGTGTTGGACACATATGGCGACTCGATTTAAACGATTCCGGTCCGGCAATTCATGCGAAACTCATGCTGCTCGTTTAGGTATTTTTCCTAATGAATGTCATCGGTGCAAGTCGGGAAATAAGTGCGTCCTACAACAAGTTTAATTGAGCCGCGCCCAACATGATGAGGACGATTAGTATTGACCTCGTAGCATTGACCCACGGATAGTGCTCTCATCGATGCCTTCATTTTCCATGGTAAACTTTGTAAAATTTCCATTATGAATGTTCCAGCTACCTAACTGCATTAAGAGAAGAGTTTTTATTTGGCATAAAAATCTTAGGGATAATTGATAATGTAGTGATAATTTGGAAATCGTGATACAATTAGAGAATGGATATTTATATTATGATTGCTGTTTCTTTTTAGCAGAAATAGTAGTTTATAAAAAAGTTGTATGCATTAGTTTGATTTTGTATTTACAAAACTTTAGAAACAGTTTTCTTATTGACTATGTTCTAAATACAATAAATTATGTCGTTGAATTTTGAATCACTTCTTAATGCTTTTAATTGTAAAATGATTAACTTACTATATAGTGATTCATGATGTAGTATACCTCTTTTTTAAACATGATTTCTCGATAGCACGCGCACTTTAAGACACGTCTGACTAATGCGTCGTTGTATCACTGCCGTTTCTACTTATAAATGAACGTCGTATGCTATTATCAGTAATACGTAACGTTAACATTTTTTAACCTGATTTCCTTAATATTGATTATGGAAAACATTTAATAAGCTCCCAATGCTTTTTAATTTCTCGAAAATATGAACGATATAATCTTCTAATAAAGTTACTATAAAAATTCCTAACCGTCTTGTATTACGAAAATTACAAGATTGAATTTATTTAGATTTTTCAATGGTAACATCTTTGAAATTTCAATAATTGATGTTAATAATTTTGTGATATTTATCGTTCAGTAATAATACGGTGTTACGAACTGGCATATTTTATTTTTTAACCACACTACGCTATAAAGAACAGATAAAATGTGAACATTCTTCTAAAATGCACTATATGACCCATATATTTTGATATTTTCTGCACACATTTTTTTTCCCAGTACAATTTATCCCTCGTCGAAGGGACATACAGCTTTTCCCGAATAAAATATTCTTTCTATGCATAATAAACGTTATTTCCAATACATATCTGCTATAAAAAGTTAGGGTATTCTATTTATTGTTATATTTGTTGCTGACTACGTGCTTCATAAGTGATCGAATGATAGAAGCACGATGATCGATGTATTATACGAGTGTTTACTTAGTTCCTCGCTTTTATATTATGCCTATCGTTCGGCGTTCCAGTTTTGTTGGTGTGCTTTTGAATCCAAACTTTTGAGTACGATGCTCGTGAATGCTGCATTCAGCGATTGTGCACTTCGAGATTAGAAAATGCAGGAATTTACTAAATATAATCCCCCTTTCAACAGCAAAATTTAAATGCCTTTCTCTCGATATTTTATGCCAACACCAGTCAGTCGGAAATAATGTCCATCATTGTGATTTTCTCTCAGAAAATCATTTTTTTTAATTGTTCAATTTTAATTTTACACTACTACCTTCATGCCAGAGAGTGAGAGAGAGAATGATAATTTGTAAATATTTACAAATATAGGATATTGTAAACAGAGTTAAATTCTTTAGCTGTAAGGCTGACTAAAGCAACGCTACTACTACTGTAAGTGTTACACCTTTATTTTCGAACGAAATAAACTTTCTCTTCTTTTGTAATCAATATATCAGCATCCAAGTAGATGTTCACACAGAATAAATATAAATTAAAGACTGGAATTAAATGTTATTAGATCGGTTTGTAATCAATCTTGTAACCGATGTGGTAGCCAACTAAAACCCTGTAACAAATCGTCAGGAAACTTTCAGCCTTATTTCATTGCATTAGCGTTGGAATTTACATCCATTTTGCGAGAAACCAATTTTTGAAAGAACGGCACTTACAGCCTTTTATAATTCCAGTCTTCAATGTTGTCTTTTTTCTCCTATGAAATGATCGAGTACAAAGCAGTTTTAACAATCGCAGCAGCGAAGAAATTCGCACAGCAATGGGTTTGAAAGTCCAGTTGAAAAGATATCGGTCGCGCGGAGCGGTGTGGAAAGAGCTCATTTCCCCTCACGATTCATCCGCAGAAAAATTAATTTTTGACCGCAGACGACGGTGGTTGCATGACGCGGCGCTCTGAGCGCGTTGAGGAAACTCCGCAGAGCAGATCGGCGAGTCTCGCCAGTACAGAATGCGGTTTTCGTCTTGTTTTTCCCTCTAGAATCTTCGGAGCCGGCGCGTAGTCCTTGCTAGCTATTCGTAACGGTGTCACGAAGCGCTCGGAAGAGAAGGGTGTTCGCCGTCTTCCTCCCTCGCTCATTCTACATTCTAGCGTCACGGAGAATATCCGATTTCGCGTGCGCCTCTATTTTTATATTCAATCTTACAACATTTGTCATCGCCTCCCCACCCGTCCACCATTTACAGGAACCTCGCACGCAACTTCCTGACCCGTCGATCCGATCCACCGACGCACAGCATCGTATTTGTTTCAATAACTTCGATATATTCGTCCATTCTCGCTCGCGCATTTCATCCCTCCGGTCTCATCCCCTAATTCGCATCTATTTCCAGCATCTCATCCAGCCGTCTCTCTTGGTCCAGCATTATCCCCGGCGTTTTTCTTCCCACTGTTCGCAGTCTCGTTTGATCTTTGTCTCTCGGTCGTTCCTCTCGCTCCGACGCAGGGGTCTATTCCGTCGTGTTTTCCTCCCTCCGCTCTCGCCCCCAGTCATCATTTCTTCCTCTAGCCCCCGTGAATTCCGAAGTCCTCCTTCTCCTACTCCGCCGCAGCGGATCTTCGTCTCTTTCCACCTCTGTCCCGATCCCACTTCCCAACCCTTTTCTCTGACTTTATCTCTCTCTCTCTCTTTCTCTCTCTCATTCTCTCTATCTCTCTCCGATGTAGACCTCGGCGGTCGGCGCCGTTCACACCAGCAAGATCTGTTCCCTTTCACCCTCGCCACATTCTGCGGACGTCTCTTTCCCACCAGCGCCCTCTCCCGTGTGCTTTGTTGGCCTGTGTAGCTGTCTCGATTCCACGTAGCCGTCGTGTCGCACGGCCTGGTCCTGCGCGATGGGGATGCTGCGAGATAATCGTCCTCCCTTCGTCCCTCCGGCAGAGCCGACCCCTTTCGGTTGCCCCCGCTCCGTGGAAAGCAGCAGTAAGAGCCAGGCCGCCGCCATAGCCGCTCCCCGGGCAACGAACCAGGAGAAACCGGCGTGCAATTCTCTTTTTCTTTTTTCCGTTTCCTCTGTATGTTCTCACTGTAACTCCTCTACGATAGACCGCGATCCCGCGGATACGCGGAATTCGACGATCCGCTACTGTCCCCGTTACCGTAACGCTCTACACGCTACTCTGAAACGCTGACATCTACGTCCGCGAGAATCCGCGCGTGCCGAACAGAGAGAGAGGGAGAGAGAGAGAGCGGGATCGAAGCTGTTATCCGCGACCTCTCGCTGGGACACCGAAACGAGCCGAGAGGATCCGCCGGCGGATCATGTGACGCGGACTCGTTTCGAACACGTTTCGTTCTGCCCGTTCCCGTTCGACGTGCCCCGATGACAGCGGAGAGCTCGCGGACGGTGCTGCTGACGACGTCGACGGAAACGCGGAACGTCTTCGATTCGGCTGCGTGAACTCGTCTACAGGAGCTAACCTCGATTCCTCGCTCGTCCACCACGATGTGAGACTCTACGATCGCCGAGAGATAGAGAGAGAGAGAGAGAGAGAGAGAGAAAGAGAGAGAGAGGCCACCGAGCTACGGACGTACCCTAGTCTCCGACATCCTTCTCCCGGGGCTGCGTCGATGTCCGAGGCTGTCGATGACGTCGTGAACTGTGCGAATACCGTCGATTATTCCGGCCGGACATCGCCGATTACTGGACTCCACTTTCGAGCTAGCCATTCAAACTAATCGGACCGATACAACCTTTCGACGAACGATTATAACGGGACTGTTCCCTAGGCCCTGTGGAATTGACGTGATCATTCGTCACACGGTGTGAGCGACAAGCCGTGAATCAACGATGAAACTGTCCGCGAAGGTCCGTTGAAACTTATCTGGTCCCCGTCGAAAGAGACCACCCGGATGTCGAGTGGTATGCTCCCCGTGAAAGAATAACGAAGTGGCACGCACGTGTCACACAATCGAAGTGTGTCAGCTCCACTCGATGCACGGGTCTCATTCCCGTTAAACTGGGAATTACATTATGTTGTGCAACGTGCGATCGACTCATCTCGAGGCTCCGCGAAAGGATGCCCGCGCGCTCGCGGTGTTTGATAGAATTTCTAATTAACCGAGACTCCTCCACACGGTCGACCCTACGAGGATAGAGAAAGAGCGAATTGATCGCCGGAGAGCAAATACCGGATGGATGGTTTTGAAAGAGTGCGAAACCTCGAGAAAGAATCCCCTACGAGAGCGTGCGACTTGCCCCTATCGACGAGCAGCCGGTTGCGAGAAAGGGGAGCCGGGACCGGAAAGAGCGAGAGAGAGAGAGGATAAAGCGATCGCGAGCAATTACGTTGGTTTTTGTACCGCAACAGTCTCGGCAATGTCACGCGCCTCTCATCGAACGATCTCGCTGATCAGGCCGCATTGTCAGCACGTCATCACCGGCATCGAACTCTACCAATTCGAATTCTAGGATCGCTGGCTAACGGTCGTCTATTAGAGCTAGCCGAGCCACGTGACTCAACGGTTGCACGATAGCAAATAAAGCGACGCTTTACATCCCCTATTTTCTAACACGACCCCGCGTTCTCTTCTTGCTGTTCCATCCGAGAAGTTGACGTGTCCCGGTGATCAGTGGGTGTTCAACGTTGAACGCGTTCATCCGGTTTTCGGTCCAATTCAAGGGTAACTCAACTTGTTGCGGAAGAACACACACACACACACACACACACGCAGACATATAGAAGCGGTAGGGGTTGGAGGTGTGCTGAAGCGTGTCTTGCTCGCGTTGCTCGCGGAGCGGAGAACGTTCCCGTGCGAATATGTGGGGCTCGGTGTCGTCGTTGTCGTCGGTATCGTCGCGAGTCAAGGGACAATATACTTTTCTTCGGTGTGTTTCACATAGACCAGACGTCAGTGCCCGCCTGATCGTCTTCGATCGTTCCAGCGTTTGATCGACGCTCTAACACACACACACACATATCGCTTCTCTCGAAACTCCTGGCTACTTGGACACCGCTGCTCAACTACACGAGGACCCAACGTGTGCTTCAGACATCAGTACGTATTCACTCCGCATGTGTCACGATCCTGCTCTGTGTGCTCGTCTATGCCTGATAAGATCATTTGGTACTTAGCAGCTCGTTACTGGCAGACGACTAGCGTCGGAGTCGTTTGACCTAACGACAGCGGATGTGTAGACTACGGATCTTAGGCAACCTCATACTTTTAAGGAGATTGGCCAGCTTGAGCGTGCTGGTTACGTAGCAATCTTTTTGTTGAAGAATCAAACTGTAATGATAGTTGGAGTATCATCGATATTGTACTCGTTTTTCTTTATCCTTCTTTTTACTAAACCAATTGACGCACCACAATATTTTTAGTTTATACAATTCATCCACTGGGAAGTGCGTAGGATTTTCAACGAAACTTTATTTTTGTGGAAAATGTACGCTTTTGAATGGAAAGTTTTATTTTCCATGGGAGAATACATCGTGAAAATGTTTTAACGATACGTTGGAGATTATTAGTAGTTTTAGATTATGGGAAGAGGACTGTGAATACTGCGAGGATTGTATTTGTTGACGGATTTTTGCAAATTTTTTATAAAAAACTTATATAACATATTAACATGATACTTGTTCGTATATATTTGCCTTAGTTTCGAGAGCAATTACAAATCTTTTTTGTTAAAAAATGGTTAAAATTGGCTGCAGTACGGTATACAAAATGTATATTGCTGGCTTTTCAGCGCATGTATAGCTACAACCAGAACGAGGATGGTGCCAAAATAAAAATTTTTCTAGCTTCCACAACTTTGCAAAGATAAAATGAAATTGAAAAATCGAAGACTTCAAAGTTTTCACGTTTCGATACTTTTATTTCATTCTAGTTGCAGTTATAACCACATTCATACTGAGTAAGAATAACTTTGGTTTTTTAGGTTCAGACAAGCGGTTCGGCTGGAATCATGTCAACCAGCAATATACTATTTTTATGAAGAGGTAATTTTAGTATACTGCAGCCAATTGTAAATATTTCTTAACAAAAAAGTTTTGTAATTACTCTTAAAAGTATGATAAGTATGCAAGAAATAAATTTCATGTTAATACTTTTTACTGGATTTTCATACAAAAATTTGAAAAATTGACACCCGTCACAGTAGAAGACACCTTCATGAATAATCTCTTTTCTTTCTTTTAAACTAAGATGGGGAACGAGTTCAATTTTTGTCTTCGGATCTATATGCAAAATAACAATTGTCCGTATCAATTTCAAGCAGAGTTTGGCAAAAATTTTATTTCAATAAACATTTCGAATAAAGTGGCGTTTTCCCAAGTGGGTGTTAGACCCACTTTATTCGAAATTTTTATTTAAAAAAGATTTCTGCCCACTCTGATTGCAAGAGGCTGAAGTTAAATATAAGGACCTATCGTGCTTTAATAATTTCAATAGATCGAAAATAATATATTCGTATTAATTGATCAAATTGTCTTAATCTTTCATCTGTTTTAATTCACATCTACGAAATAAGACTACATAGTCTGTTTTATTGTGTCGACAGAAAAAGGGTTGAAAAAACCATGAAAGAAAGTCATAATTCTGAATTTTATCATTTCCATGAAATAAAACAGTTTCAATGCCGTTTCTCTTTTTATTGTTATTTGCTAGAGCGTAAAAAAAAATCTCCGGAAAATCAAAAGAATCAACTGCGTTTGTATACGATAAAAAAAAAACGTTCGATTTCTTTTTCGGTAAAAGAGAACTGAAAATAATAGTACAAAGCGCGAAAATATCTGCCATTAACACGGGCCGCATAATTAAAGTAACCAAAAACGCGGAAGCTGCTCGTAACTTTCCTTAGACTCGGTGCAAACAGTGGAGCGATCTCCTCAAGATCCTCAAGTGGCGTGAATTCTGGGGCCCTTGTTCTGTCTGCTGAATACGCGAGTTCGTGTAAGTTGACACAGGTAAAGAGAAACACACAAGGGCCACGGTTCTTTCTATTTACACATGCTCCGCCATAGACGTCTCATTTAATTCGCAGCTGCTTCTATTTTTCGCGTTGAACGCTAATAAAAGCATTAATTTTATTTTTCCATGATACGTATACGATGGCTCCAAACCTGAAACTAATTTCAAAGACGAATAAACTATATAGATAAATAAACTATCAAATGATGACGTGCAAATAAAATCACAAATATAATTAAAAAATTGATTTCTTTTCGTTCGAGAACAAAAGCATGTTATCAAGAAACAAGATACACGAAACGAAAAAGTTTCGATATACGAAATGAAACACAATCCGAAAGAAACTTCTGGGACAACTTAATACAGTTTGATGACTTAAGATTAAGAAAACCTTGTGTCCGGTATTTGATGTGCCTCCTCTTGTATGTACATGAAGTTCGCTTGTTTATCCCGTTCAACCATTGTCAGTATAAATAGGTGTAGATCTGACCACTACCATTTAGCTTCTTCCCTAGCACGCATTGGTTTCATTAATAATCCTGAGTGTAGTTGTGGGGATGGAGATGAGTCGCTGAATCATGTTTTGTGGCAATGTAATTTATACAATGATGAGAGACTCTCATTGATTAACAAACTCAGTAAAATAGACTTCCAGCTTCCAATGGATGTCTCAGTAATGATAGCCAAACCTAATATTAGGGCCTGTCATTACATGTTATCATTTTTTAAAAGCTGTGGTCTTAAAGTATAAGTTTCTTTTTTTTATACTCTTCTCTCTCTGTTCATATACTGTTCCTTTTAATCATATGTTAATATTATAATATCTGTATTTCTACAAGAAACCTATACTGTTTTGTAACCTTCATACTCTGTATTATATGTAGTGTATTTCTGTTTTGAAACTATGTTGTAATAAATCTCATATGAGATTTTCTATAATTAAAAAAAAAAAAAAGTTCGCTTGTTTGCGGCCGAACGAGGATTGGCCTGCTTGGCGAATATTCGCGGATCTTGGGGTGCGGAAGCTCGTAAAAATCGACCGTTTTTCGTGGCCTTCAAGTGCCGTTTCCGGTGCGCGTCGGTTAGCGCATAAGACACTCTGCCGTGAGTACAGTTCGCGCACTGGACTGCGCGAAATTTTCCACGAAGGGCGCAGACCCGGCCTAAGGGCTGCCGTGCCAGGGCGAAATCTCATTTCTACAGGTTCCAAGGGCTTTTTTTATTCGGTTAGGCGCTCCCGCTCCTCCAATCGGTGAGCGCGATGCTCGTTTATTATGTCGACATAATTCTTTGCTTGTTGCTCGTTTTTCATTTCCACTTTTCACCGAAATTCCGCCGCGGCTAACGTATCATTTGTTGGTACACGAACCCGCTCGCACGGCCTGTCCAATTTTCATTTATCACCACCCGGACTAAGGATCTTTATTTATGGTGCACGAACGTCTGCGATTGAATCGCGAGATCTAGCCTTGGGAACGAACGTTATTTGGTAAATAAATAGTTGGAAGTTATTTATTAGGTCCATTTAACAATTTCGCATTTTTTAAGCTGCTGTAAATTCTATATTAATTTTCGTTTGGTCTCGATGCATCTTTAATATTATTTATTTCGCGCCACATTGTATTTATATTAAATTACAGTAGACTTTGAATGTTTACGCAAACTAAACAGTTTGTGCATCAACTGCAAGACAATTGCAGGAGTTAAATGTAAATTTATATTTTTCATTAATAATTTGAATGCAATGAAAATATTATATTAATACTCTTCTAATCTTTTCACTGTTTGAAATTGCACCTATTCATTCTTGTCATAAATGCGTTAAATCCTTTATTCCTTTATAGGTGAAAAATATCGAAGCAAATTTTTAGAATTCGTTAGTTTGGAAATATCGTTAAACGTTTTCTAATAAAAGACAATTCCTCAGGTGAGATTTATGTGATACTTTAAAAAGCTGGACCTACCGATTTTGATCCTGTAAAGGGTAGTTTTCCCTTTGACACGTATTTCGTGCAACGTCCGTGTTGAAAGGGTGAAAGGAGCCCTTAAAGTTGGGCAAAATCACTGAAAAATATTTGACACATTTTTTCGCCTATCATCCATGTTGGAAGGGTGAGAACAACCCATAAATTTTGGGCTAATACACTGGAAAATCTGTTTCACGATAGTGCTTGTTGAGCAATGCAAAATTTTCCTGTAAAAGTTTTCCTATCTGCAAAAGGAACAAAATTACAGTACAGCCCAGTTACTAGTCCGATCATCTATACTTCATACTACTTATACCGTATTACTGTTGTGATTCGCAGTTTAATTACTCGTAGTCAAAATTAATCACGACAGCATGTAATTGAATTATTGTGAATATTATAACGGCCACGACTAAATTTCCAAATTTACGCCTACATAACCTGCAAAATGAAATTCTTGTTATTTCATTTCGCTTTTAAGCAGCTTAACCTTAAATCTCGTGATTTATTTAGCGATGTACACCAGGCAATGTATTAAAGATATTTTGCGAATGAAAAAGATTTCACATTATTAGGCAGCCCCCATGAATTGTTTGCGAATCTGAAAATCGCAGGAAAAGGAATCGACGCAATTAACGAAATGGGCTCTCACTGCAATGATGTGGTGGATGAAAAATAGGTTGAGGATTTGAAAAATATAGTGTTCCTGACATTTCGTCCTTCTCGTTGACGGTAAAGAGAGAGAGAGAGAGAGAGAGAAAAAAAGAAGCGCCTTGCAGAGCACAGAGAGTGACCTCATATTTTTGGCTCCTGCAATAGAGTGTTCAAGAGTTGGCGTCTGAAAGGAATGTATTGTTCATTTTCATTAAAGATAGATCCCATCACAGCAACAATAGCTGCTTGGCTCGTCCCGGGTTGGATTTCTCATCGGTGCATTTTGCTTCGAGCAGAACCGTACTCGCTTAGACCAACATAAGTCTAAGCACAAAGCCTTTGTATCACTCGCATCCTTTCTTCTAACGAGGAAAGCATCCGAGGTGTCCTCATCCGATCGCAGTGCACCCTTTCTCTGTTACACGTATCCTTTCACCTTGGATACTTGCAAAAAATTCCTATCTCGAAAATATTTGGTGCAAGCAATCGGCTATATTAAAAATATTAATCACTCAGGCGTGAGTTTTTTCGTTTGCAATAGACGTGCTTGTTCGAAATTCGTTATTGTTTAACTCTCATTCCTCTCTCGTATCGATTTAACATTAAGGCCCTCCGTTAACGGAGCGTCGCGTCGTAGACGCGTACGCGACAAAATATCGATTGCTGTACGATTTACTGCTGCGACCAATGTAAAATAATTGACGTCTGTCCATGAAGCGTCATCGTCGTGTAATTGTCGCTACATGCAGTCGTCATTATGATTAGCGTACGATGCGTAATCAAACTCACGTCAGTTACGAAAGCAAAGAATGATGTCGAGTGACAAGGAGGACGTGATTTATTATAATGATATTCATACCAGATCATTTAATTTCTGTCGTTATTTCATGCCGTGACTTTTCTGTAGCGTCGTTTCTAGAAAAATCTAATATAATTATATTGAAATTATGAAATATTTATAATATGAAGTTATAAATGTGAATAGACACAGAGGAATTTACTAGAAAAACTACTAAATATAAGTAACGAGTAGATAATACTAAATATTAGTTTAAGATAATCAAATTTAAAGAATTAATTAAAAAATAATCGGTTTATATTTTTATTGTGTTCATTATGAACGGTTCTACGCCGTACGAAAATTAAAAAGAAATATTTAACTAATTAGATTTCGGATTATATTAAATATTAAACGGTACAAAGGCGACCACATTTCGTCTCGTGTAAAAATCCACAGTTTATGGATAATTAAAACAATGTATGATCCGTTTCTCCACTCATCTCGTGCACAATGTGATTTCGACATTACCTCTACGCATAATTCAATAATTATATCGAAATTTTGTGTATAATTTATAATTATAATTTATAATAACTTATATTGAAATAATTACGTTATTTCGCATTTAAATTATGCTACGGAGACTCTACATTTCTCTTCACAACAACATTATATGCCAAGTTGATAAATTCTCTTATTTTTAAAATAATATTACTTTTTACTCTAATGCATAACTCTAATGTGAACAAACAAAGTTTTCTATTTCTTTAATTTCATTATTTTCTTATTATTGACCACATTATGGGTTGTGTTCGAGCAATCTGGAACTAACAGTTTGTTGGCTGCGTGATCCTATAAAAAAGGCTTCTACGTGGATTTCACTCTTACATTTTCCATTTATCATGTTAATAAATTTCGTTTCAGCAATTGATTTTTGCTTTTCATATTGTAAGTAATTCTCTGAAAATCTTTTAATTATTTCCACATCGAGTGAATGTTACAAAGGAATGATGGAAACTCCATTAACGTTACATATTTGCGACATTGTTTTGTCAGTGACCGTTCGAATTTTTAATCGAATCTCCCCGCGGTTATAAGAGCTGATGATTGACCTGTCACGAAGCGCAATTACCTGCATTGTCACTCACGAAATTAATTTTAGATTGAACAGCAGGAACGTACGGAACCGTAAATAACAGTTTAAATCAGCCCATACAAGTGCGTGGAAACGCGGAGTTCGCTGAAAGACAATAGACGAGCATGCATTATATTATATGTATTATGCAAACACACGTTACAATACGTGACAGATTTGCATTAGAATCTTTACCGTTCAGACGGTGAAATGTCAAATGGTTATACCTACGATTTTAGGTATTTTACAATCACTAAAACACCACAGTATATAATATTGGATTGACAAGAAAGTAATTTCGGTGTTTTAAGGTGAAATGAAACTGTATTTCTTTATTCAGGCGACGAATTGTAATCAATAAAAATATTTTCTTATTTATTCTTTTTGGCAGAAGATCATCGAACAGAAGGGAAGATATCTTATTCATTAAAGTTCATTGCTTGAATAAAAAAATTTGGCTCCATTTTACTTTAAAATACCGAAAGAACTTTCTTGCCAATTCAATATAGTAACAGTGCTGTATTTAATAATTATTATTGCTATTTAAATGTCCACAATTTTTAGAGAATAGGAAATTTAGTATTCAAACTCTTGTTGTATTAATTATTCTAGTTCATATACATATTAACAACTTCTCGAGATTCGGAAATTTCGGATAGATTATGAAACATAGTGGCTTCAGGCTTTGCAATGGGCCTAAATTGATTATTTTACAATTTTTATTAACGAAATTATTGCTATTTAAATATCCACAATTTTTAGTGAGTAGGAAATTTAATATTCAAACTCTTGTTGTATTAATTATTCTAGTTCATATATTAACAACTTCTCGATACTCGGAAATTTCGGATAGATTATGAAACATAGTGGCTTCAGGCTTTGTAATGGGCCTAAATTGATTATTGTACAATTTTTATTAACGAAATTCTTGCTATTTAAATATCCACAATTTTTAGAGAAGAGGAAGTTTAGTATTTAAACTCTTGTTATATTAATTATTCTAGTTCATATATTGACAATTTCTCGAGACACGGAAATTTAGGATAGATTATGAAACATAATGGCTTCAGGCTTTGCAATGGGCCTAAATTGATTATTGTACAATTTTTATTAACGAAAGTATTGCTATTTAAATATCCACAATTTTTAGAGAATAGGAAGTTTAGTATTCAAACTCTTGTTGTATTAATTATTCTAGTTCCTATATTGACAATTTCTCGAGAAACGAAAATTTCGGATAGATTATGAAACATAATGGCTTCAGGCTTTGCAATGGGCCTAAATTGATTATTGTACAATTTTTATTAACGAAATTATTGCTATTTAAATATCCACAATTTTTAGAGAAGAGGAAGTTTAGTATTTAAACTCTTGTTATATTAATTATTCTAGTTCATATATTGACAATTTCTCTAGACACGGAAATTTAGGATAGATTATGAAACATAGAGGCTTCAGGCTTTGCAATGGGCCTAAATTGATTATTGTACAATTTTTATTAACGAAAGTATTGCTATTTAAATATCCACAATTTTTAGAGAATAGGAAGTTTAGTATTCAAACTCTTGTTGTATTAATTATTCTAGTTCCTATATTGACAATTTCTCGAGAAACGAAAATTTCGGATAGATTATGAAACATAATGGCTTCAGGCTTTGCAATGGGCCTAAATTGATTATTGTACAATTTTTATTAACGAAATTATTGCTATTTAAATATCCACAATTTTTAGAGAAGAGGAAGTTTAGTATTTAAACTCTTGTTATATTAATTATTCTAGTTCATATATTGACAATTTCTCTAGACACGGAAATTTAGGATAGATTATGAAACATAGAGGCTTCAGGCTTTGCAATGGTCCTAAATTGATTATTGTACGATTTTTATTAACGAAATTATTGTTATTTAAATATCCACAATTTTTAGAGAGTAGGAAATTTAATATTCAAACTCTTGTTGCATTAATTATTCTAGTTCATAAATTAACAACTTCTCGAGACTCGGAAATTTCGGATAGATTATGAAACATAGAGGCTTCAGGCTTTGATATGAGTCCAAGTTTGTTGTCCTACTACTATCTTTGGCGAAATTATTCGTGTGAAATGTAGCTCGAAAAATGGGACGCTGCATTTTCCACGATGAATCGACGTCACAGTAACTTTGCAATGAGAAAATTGGCCCATAATGTGAAATCGAATAGTTCATTAATCTTGCCGAGGACAGAGTAAAAGGATCAGTGATCTAAATGAACGGAAATCTGATCAACGATTTTCGTATGCAGCAGTTTGCCTCCTAACCGTAGCCACGTGTCTCCTATGAAGAACTGCGAGATTATCATTCTAGATTGCATGTCGCTAGATCGTAAGCTATTACATAGTGGATGTCAATTGAACGTAACGAACAGAGAAATACGAATTTCACGCGTTTTATTCGAAGTACGCGCAGATAACTTGAGAAAACAGACTGCTCGGGATATTTGATAAAGCGACGAGGAGCACTTGCATATTTTTCGATCTTACTCGTGCAGATCCTTGTATTCTCGTGTAATTATTCATGTGACTGATAAAGTTTTGATGCAGAGTGTCCCATCATGTATATCTAGGTATTTTACATAATTAGGGGCATCGGGTGCAAGGAATATGTATGAAAATATTCGTAAAAATGATGTAGAAAAACTTGTATGAATTATTTGAAATAATTAACAACAGAATAAAATATAGACAGTTATCTGAAACATTGACTGTGCTGATATATCAACATTTTCCATTAAAACTTTCAATGACTAACATTTTTTTTGTTCCAAATTTTAATGTTTATTAAAATGTCTCCATTACTGTCGTTATGGTTACAGAGTTGAAAGAGATTGTTGAAATATTCAGCGAAAGCATTATGTTTCAGTGATCTATGAAATTCCCGAATTTTTGATATTTATTCCTCTACTGTTTTCTAGAAATATTTCTTTCGTTTGTAACAATATGGATTTGTAAAAGCATTGAGCCATTTAACTTCGTACTGGTTGGCCAATGGTATAACCGGATTATTATTTCAACAAAGGAAATATACCAAAATAAAAATTGATGGAATACATGGATGTTGGAGATAGGAGGGCAAGGGTGAAAGCGTTGTCAAAGGAATAATACAGTTTATTTATAACAATATTTCCGTAGTGAATGTATACTTGTATGAGTAGCAAAAAATTATCGGAAGATTTATCAATTTGTGATGCTGCACGAACAGATAAAAAGAGTTGCATAAAAAGGTTACGTGAAATTTCATGCAAAGTTAATGTCATATAAAGAACGAAAATTTAAATATCCTCTGCAGGATAGTATTGACCCGAATACAGTGTGACGGTTAAAAATGGCGGTCAATATCGGAGAACGGGTCGTATTGTAATGTCTGAGCTGTGCTAGTTTTTGATTTCTTCAGGGGTGAATATTCAATGCATCTGTACGTGCAGGATTATTTACTGACACAATTACCAGTACATATTATTTACGTACCACATTTAGTAAAACTAATTGTTGCTTGATTCTTTCAATGATTTACAGAAAAAATTGCTGAAAATTTTTTATTGACACTCATCATGAAATGGAGGTATTTCTTATCTATAATTTGCAGACTGCTAATCTTTATGCGTTTATAGCAAAAGTTAGTGAATGAAATTCGAAATTTTTGGAGAATTTAAAAAATTGAAGATGTCTCAAAATACGTATGATTTCTCTTCTATTAAAATCATTAAGGGAAAAATTAACATTCAATTTATTTTCTATTTCTTGCAATCGATGCAGACAATTTTTATTTTGCATAAATTATCCGCAGTCTAATTTTGTAATATTGAGTCTTCTCTACTCCTGGATCCTCTCCACCAAAGCCGTGAAGCGGAGAAAAAGTGGAGAAATAGTAAAATTCAGAACAGGTGTACCGGTAATAAGCTGGTTAAGAAAAATACTATTAATTTTCGTTAATGTACACGTTTTTACACAATTTTCAAAAACAGCGTTAAATTGTATATCTGCAGTCTAGTTTCCGATATGCTGGATTAAAAGAGGCAGAAGTGATAGAATTTGGGACAAATGAACCGTTAATAAACTGGTTAAGAAAACATCGATCGATATACGGTATTTCTCCGCGATTGAATCTGAAATATTCGCGGCTTGTGTCTCGTAATGCTCTTGAAGTAATGCCGGCACGCGTCTCGTTCTTTCGTCTTGATTGCGTTCACTGTGAAGCGTTGAAAATCAGCTTCGCGATGCTAGACAGGAAGAAGGCGACACCATTGTGAATACTATTTCCCTAATGTAGCGCGAAATTCCATTGCGAACTGTGAATAAAATATGAATGCCAGCGAGGTACATATGTACATTCTATTTATAATGAGCATGCAGAGATACATCTCGTAGACAATGAAATATTCGTTGATATAGGAAATTGAGAAGATTGCTATTTTCGTAGGTGTGTGGCAATTTAATCAATTGGCACAAATATTTGGGTGTTTCTTCAATCTCATTTCGTTTTGTAGCCTAATTAAATATCAATAACTAAAATTTGCTATTTATTCATTCGTTACAGCAGATCAATTATAATTATTTTAGGTTTAACACTAACCGTACCGCGACCAGTCAAATGACCGCTTTCACATTGTTTATTTTTTAATTATCAAAATTGTAAAGATGCTTTCTCTCTTTTGAAATTATTCAATAAATTTCTTTATTCGACTACGTGTCGTTATGAAAATTGTGAAAAGTCTAAATAAATACAGTCTTGTAATTTTTATAAAACAATATATGGCCAATATATTTTGTACTCTTGTAAAATATCTTTGTGGGAAAACGCGAAGAAATTGGACCTAATCAAAAATTATTTTATTTCCTTTAGTAGTAGTTTGGATAGATAAAATATAACGTAGCGTTATTAATTATAAAATTGATTTTAAAGAAGTGTTAACAATTATTTTAGTATTTATCAGATTTCGTAACTATCACGTCACTTTAATTTCAAGCCAGAACATATAGAAAATAAATGTCACTAAAGATTGTGGTTGTGAACGTAACGAGATACTGATAGCAAACGTGTTAAATTGTCAGCCAATATAGTCGTCCGAAGCTATTGTAACGGTTAGGAATGAACACGCATGATTGAGACTGAACGGCTGAAAAATCGTTCGTGCACATATCTTCATTGGATTGCGTTTGTTTAATTTTACACTGTGCCGGCCGCTCTACGAAAAGAAAAATAGAAACCAATCGTGTTTACTCCACTGTGGCGATGAAACGGGTTTTTGCTCGTTCTCATAGACGCATCCTACTACACTAATATTTGTATTTGGTGCAAGTTTAAAAAACAAAATATATCCGACCGAACATCCTGTATAAACAACGGTGGCAACAATTTTTGTTTATTGCATGAAAATTTCCGGGATCACGAAGAAACTCCTCCAAAACATAGTTGCGACGCTCTCGATACGGAAACGATATTCGTGGATGCAATATTTTTTTAAATTAAATTTTCTACAACAAATTCAATCAATTTTTCCATTGACGTGATAGTGAAACGTGAAAACGATTTATGTCTATGTAGATTCTGTATTTTGCAATTAATGTAGACATTTTTTAATTTGTTTAAGAGTACATAATAATAATAAATGTATTAGTATTCCTTCTATATTTAATAGTTTCGTTACTATATTTTTATAAATTATTTAAAAAATTTTGTCTTGTTTGTACTTATTTGTTTTATTGAGAAGCATGTCGTATTCGTTGTTGTTTGAAACGACAATGTTCTGCAATTTTGTAGTCTGTTTGACTTCGTTAGATTTGCAAGTAACCTTTGTCCATTCAGTGGAACAGGCCTTCTTTGACTTTTATTCGAGGAGATAAAACGATTTTCCTTGAACTTCTTCGACCGACGATACTATTTCCTGATATTTCACCCGACTGTACAAATACCATTTATTGGTTAGTTGCCTCCTTTACCGTAATACTGTCTACAATAGCTACATGAGGCATTAATGTCAAACGTAAACGCCTTATCCTTATCCATTATCTTCTAACAATTATCTTTTAGTTTTTACAAAATTCCATTGGAACTTCTCCGTTTAAGATGACATTAGTTTAGTGTAGAATTTTTATAGAAAGGAACGTTTAAGAACTCCAACAAATGACTTAATGGAGCAGGTATGTTGCGATATAATAAAAGCTCCATAATAAATTACAAGTTCAAATTAAAATTATAAATAACAACATCAAAGAATATATATAGATTATTTTATAAATATATACAATTAGTTTGATCTTGTAATTTATAATTTTAATTTATATATGTATATACTTTGATCTTGCAATTTATAATTTTAATTTATATATTTAATTTGATCTTGTAATTTATTATGGAGCTTTTATTATATTGCAAAATACCTGTTGCATTAAGCCATTTTTTAGAAGAGTTCTTAAACGTTCCTTTTTTAAAAATTCCACAATAAAAAATGTCATATTAAACGGAGAAGTTACAATAGACTTCTGTAAAAAATAAAAGACAATTGTATATAATTCTTCTCATTCTAGTTGTATAACTTCAGATTTGTCTCTGCAACGTATTCTTGTTTTAAATTAATATAATTAAAATTATAAATTACAAGACTACTATTAGTTTAGGTATACCTTTCATAAAAGGGTGAAACTTTTGTCAGTATTTGTAATTTCAATGGAATTTCAGTATCTCCGAATTTTTCGCCATCAGTGTATGTAAAATGACACAAATTTCTTTAACCTAACCCAGACCTTCTAGAGCAATTTATCTACGTATAACTGGCTAAAATATCTAGTTGTACAAATGATCTGTTAGCTTACGAGATGAACCGCAGACACAGACGCGAGAAACATCATAGTTTGAAAATTCAATACGCAAATGATGCGAATCGTAACAGAAACCTGTCAATCATCATGATGTGTGTTTGCATAATACAACATAATGTGTGCGCCTCCATTGTCTCTGAAATAAACTCAACATTTCAATACAGCTCCCTGAAATGACTGAAACCATTGTTGTTTAATATGTTCACGCTGTACAATTAGATACCTGAACAATTCCGCGCGGTAAGAACAATCTATCCTACCAAATGCATCAGCCAAATGTTGAATACAATATTGGTGTCGGCCAAATACAATGTCACACAACCTTTATGCATTATGGTAAGAATTCATAATTAATTAGGCCGTGGAAATTCTGCTACTACATGATCGTCTGTCATGGCGACTGGAAATGGTGGATAGAGATTGTGGGAAAATGGCGGATCCTTTGGACTTTTGATACAGAACTTTATTGTTTGCAACATACAGGATGGACCATGAATCTGTTATTAGTAGACAGCGGATTTTATGCATCTATGAGAAAAATGAGTCGGTGTAATTTAAAACATGAAAAACATTAGACGAATTTAAAAATATTTTTATATCATTTTCAACCTAATGAACATATTAAGAGTGAAGATAAGTTTCTATGTATCTTTGGTTCGTTGCAATTCAGGTAGAAAATCTTAATTTTGCATAAAGAACCGCTGTCTAGTTATTAGAAATTCAATTGAAAATGTTTTTCATCACATATAGCATGTTTTCAAATGAACTTTCACGTGATTACTGCAAATTTTCTTAAACCACTCAAAGGCTTCTTCCACAAAATTATAACTACCAGTTGCTACCATATTAGTCGAAATCGCAGTAAAATTCTTGTTTGCAATTGCTTTTTTCTTGTTTTAATTGCTTGTGGTTGATTTTATTAAACCACTCAAAAGGCTTCTTGCACAACTGATGCTTAATATCAAATTATAAATTTGATAATATCTGTGTAACGCTACCAGTAGTTACTATATCATTCGAAATCGCAGTAAAATTCTTGTTTACAACCATCGTGTTCGACAGAAAGCAAAAAAGTGCCAAGGGATGTCGCAAACAAACAGTTTTCGAGGATACGTTGACAAAGTTTTGACAATAGTTTCCGCAGCCATGTGTGCGCCCGTTACTACTAACACTGTTGTAATTCTGCTACATCTTGCCATTCAACCAGGAGCAGTATAGCAGTGTGGGTGCACCGACACGAACGTCGTTTAAAAGGGGAAGGAACTGTGCAAGGTACATCGCTTGAAAACAAGTCCGAACCGAGTGACTATTGTTTTCGTAACCAACTCGCAAGTCTTCGGAATAGAAAAAGTAACTTATGAATGAATTCAGTGAATTTTCGGCCGAGAGTTATTGCGAAAGTCATCGGACCTGTAAATCCCATTAATTTAGAATATTTAGTACATGGTACATCGAAGCTGGGTAGAACTGTTTTCATACGAAATTTAACAATAATATTTTTGCTCTCCAACTAGTTCGGGCATACACGATTTCCTTCCTGCGTTTTACCAATGGAATCCTCTATGCAGCGAAATATTCTTAACTGTCTTCGATGCTTTCTCTATCACTCTCTGTGCACTTTTGCAGTATAGTTTTTGCATAATTTTAAATTTAATTACACTGTTTCATACCAATTTTAATTTTTGTTTTTTATACGTTTTGGTTCAGCACGATTTTGGTAACTTTGAAGAAGTTCTATTTTTGAACTTTGAGAATTGTTTCTGCTATAATTGTAAAATATCAAATTTTAGAAAGACTGAAATAAATAAAAATGTCAAGCACATTTTTCAAAACGTTAAATTTTTGAGATTTAAGAATTATTTCTGCTCTAATCGTAAAATATTACATTGTAATTAGAATAACTAAAATAAATAAAAATATCAAGCACATTTTTCTTCAAGTGTTCATGGAGATCAAGCAAAAATAATTTTTAGTGCAAAGAAATTTATTGAATAATTTCTAATGGAGAAGCATCTTAATAATTTCAATAATTAAAATATAAACAAAGCGAAGTGTCGTGTTAAGAAGTTCAGTAAACCTTTAGTTTCACTTACTAGCAACAATAACATTCTACACTCCCAAAGAAAAAGATAGCACACGTGTGCTATCTTTAATTTCTCGCGTTATAATTATGGTACAGGAAATGTGCCAATGATACAGAAAGACTACCTTCTACTAATATATAAACATAACTTTTATTGACTTTTCTTCAACGAATTCTCGTCGTAAAAATACAAATACCCAAATGAATACAGACAAAATGATAGCACATATGAAAAATATTCCATATTATATACATTTAAAATAGACAAATATGAAAATGATATAACTGTACCTGTGTTTAATAATGTTTGGAACCTCCGTGGTTCTCAATTACTTCTATCATCCTTTTTGGTAAGGATTTATACAGTATTTTAATTGAAGATTGCGATAAATTTTTCCATTCCTCTTTAATACTGATTTTTAAGTCATTTAAATTCTGCGTAGACAGCTCTTGATAATAATGCCCAACAATTCTCAAGTATATTGAAGTCCGGGGAGCACACCGGCCATTCCAAAACAGGAATTTTCTCTTTTGAAAAATATTCACGAATAATTTTTGCCGTGTGTACGGAAGCATTATCTTGCTGGAACACAAATTTTGGACCTGCAATGCATTGTGCATACTTATCAATTTGATTTTTTATTAATCTCAAATAACTTGCACTATTCATTTTTCCTTGTGTAAAATTAATATCCGTTTTTCCTTTGTAACCTATGCCGGCCCAAATCATTATTCCACCTCCTTTCATTTGTCGTCTAATTCTTGTTAATTGTCTTTTTCGAATGTCATTATAATAGTATGCACTATTATCTGGACCATTCAAACAAAACCGTTTTTCATCTGTAAAGATTATATTCCTCCAGGTTTTCCTCCAGTGTATATGTTTCTTCGCAAATTCAAGGTGTGCTTCCTTATGCTTCTTTGTTAATCGTGGCTTGGCTTTTATTCTTGATCGGTTTATAATATTACTCATTTGCAGCACACGTCGAACATTTTGAATATTAGTTTGAACACCAACTTTGCAAGCAATCTCTCTCGCACTAGCACAAGAATTAGATGCAGCACGAAGTATTGCTGTTGTGTCACGCTGCGATAGGGCTGCTGGCCTTTCAGTGCTTTTCCTTTTACCGTAGTTATCCGCATCTTTTAATAAGTTATATACAGCTTTTCTGCTTCGACCATTTTCTTTCGCAATTTCTGTAATCGTTACTTTCCGTTTTCTTAAGATAAGAATTGCGTTTATTTCACTGTCAGATAATCTTTTACCACGGCCCATCACGAAATGCGACAGATACCAATATCAAGAAGCACTGAACACCGACTGACCGCTTTAACTTCCTTAAACCTCGCGACATATTGAAGAAAATCAAAATAAACCTTGTGTGTGCTATCATTTTGTCTCTGTCTACTTGTGTGTTTACATTCCTCCTAAGAGAATATCTCGTAGAACTTCCAATATAGATAGTGTTTACATATTAGTAGAAGGTAGTCTTTCTGTATCATTGACACATTTCCTGTACCATAATTATAACGCGAGAAATTAAAGATAGCACTTGTGTGCTACCTTTTTCTTTGGGAGTGTAGATAGCATCCGCCGAAAATTCCGAACACTAAAAACAAACAAGACGAACTTATAAAATATTATTTTTCTATTCTAGTCTGCCGCTCTTAAACCACGTAAAGCGGTGAACGCCTGTTCCGAGCATTATATATTTAAATATCGAATATAATACTAGCAGATGCGCATATTGTATGCATAAAATATTGCGGGCCGCTCGCCTGTAAACAGCTTTACATTTTTTCATCAGCGATTCATGGATTATAATTCACGCGCAGTGTAATCTTGCTTTCGGTAAATAAGTTTCGCTGGGATTTACGGTAACCGTGTGTAACGAATCTGTATTTTTCATGGGATCGCCGCGATCTCGACGAACAAAACGTCCGAGCGTTATATAGCTTCTCCGCCGATGCCTCATGTTCGCGGCATTATCTCGTTTTATTCGTGCACCGCAACCCTCTTTCGTCGGTATCATTTATCGACAGGCTTTATGATGTCGCGGTCGAGTCCGGTTTACTGTGTGAAATATTCGCGGCAATTGGCCGACCGAACTTTAAGTCGGATTTGAATTTCAAAACAATCTCGGTGCCAGAAAAAGTGGACCAATTCTCGGCTCCATGGATCTTCATTCTCGAGCGAGAAGACAGTGGACACAAAAAGTATTTGAATATTTCCGATTCTCGAGAAAATCGTCAATATTTGAACTATCGATTAGAATATTAGAACCTCGATTATCCGGGCCCCCGATGTTCGAATTCTTTATCGTTTGATAACTTTCCACAAAGAATTATTTTGCGTTAAACGACAATAATAAATTAAGTTTTATTAAGTAACAATAAGGATTAAGTTCAGTACTGAAACTATGTAATTCTTGTATTATCCGAACAATCATATTCCACTAATTAGCATGGATAATCGAAGTTCTACTGTATTATAATTTCGCTTCGAAGTTTGAAAGTTTCTTTACTAGATCCTTATGCAAAATAAAAATTGTCTCGATCAATTCTGAGAAACGGAGATCCAATGAAATTTTCTTTTTTAATAATTCCAATATGTTGGAAACATTTTTAATGAATTGCACTGTAATTTTTACTGTTTTGTATTCCATACACCCATTTTTGTCATAAATGTATGAAATCCTCGGTCTATTAATCAGCCATCTGCAAATACAAAATTTGATTGTTATAACCCAGTACATTTAGGTCCATTTGAAAAATGATGATAATAAAGTGCTATCGTTAACTCGTATCGAATCAAACTTTCGTAAGCCGAATCGCATACTAGTTCCTCCATTATATGTTATAGTTTGAAGTAATCATGGAAAGCTTATTACCTTATAATCTCTTTCGTCGCTTTAATTTTCTCGTTAACTAAAACGTAATTTGAACGACATGCTTTTCTCTTGGAAAGAGTACGCAACTTAGGCGAAACACGTATCCCGCGTTGGACTCTCGTTGGCTTTTCTCGACGGAAAACTCATCGAAAAGTGGCTAATTTTCTGTAAAGCTGCCATTACGTTTAAATTCGTTTTCCGAGGTTCATTAACATTAGCGATAAGGCATTACGAACGAATGGCTATTTCGCGAGGTAAATAGGAAACTGAAATAATATTTTCTGGCACGAGTCTGATTGTATTGTTTCCTCCAATGAAAATGTCTAAATGGATTTACTGTAGTCAGATGTTTAAAAACTGTGTTCAGCTATTTCTTATTTTATCTAAAATTAATACAAAGAACTGTCTTTTCAAGTCCATTTTAAATAAGTCTTAAAATCACAGAGACTTGCTGATAACAAAATTCAAAAACAAATGCGAAGGGTTAATAATTCGTGTGAATATTTATTTATAATTATTTCGTAAAATGATTTACCCAAAAATCGAAAACAATTTATTTTTACACATTTCATCTTCTACAAAAGTTTTATCAATTCGTAATTCCTGTATTACGCCCTGGGACACGTAAACAATGGATTTATTAGCAATAAATTCCGGATTATATAAAGTTTTATATTGATTTCTCTTTGAAGCAATAGAAGCATAATTCGACGAAATAAATGCGTCGACGTCGTGGAACAATGCAAATCAATGCAGGAAAAATCAACGCGCTTGAAATGAATTTTTATTACACAAATTTGAAAGGTTCAATTTACGAAAGCAATCCCATGAGAATTTTGCAGAAGGTGTCCAAAATAATATATCAATTGTAAAATCGCTGTGACCATGATCGAAACTATTCGCAACGGAATAAACGGTTTCAGAATTACATATTTTCCGCTTTCCACAAGTGAAGCATAGAAACTCCACTGCACTGTTGATTATTTCAAATCATAAAACATCATGCGATTTTTACGTTCCGATAATACGTATGGTTCGGTTTGGTGGGTCGGTTCGTAGGATAAGTGTCGATTTAGAGACCCTCCACTATAAACTGGCGCAATAAAAAATTGAAATGCTGCCGGTGAATTCAATTGAATATAATGCACGTTTCATGATGCGTCGGTAACCACCAGAAGCACGTATACTTCGAAATCTACGAGGCTCTATTCTCCTTTATGGCGTTCAAGAGGTATCCAATTTTAATTATTGAACCATAAAAATTTCGCCAAGTCGACATTTAATATGTTCGCTATCAGCATTTGTCTCGCTGTCTGTCTGTCAAAGCATGTCGTATTTTAGTAGATTTCTTTACGTTTATTTATAACTAGCCGACCCGACAGACGTTGTCCTGTCCAAATTTCTATAAATTTGTTTGCTTTACAAACTTCGATAATGTAACTTCCTATTGAAATATTGGTTGAAAGCTGCGACGTCCGTTTCTTTTTGTTGCATTGAAATATGATTCAAAAATCACTTTTGTGGGTTGGATAAAAAAGAGATCGTTTATATAACAAACTATTTAATATATATTTAGAAGGTTCACTCTTTAGATTCTCTCTATAATCTCTCTCTCACCATATACACTCCGCGGCACTCCAATAGCAACAGGCCCATGCAACGCTCAACGCTCGCAGCGCCTCTTCCCTGCGCCCTCTTGTATCATACAACCTCACAACTTTCAGTTTTTCTCGAATTTTTTCATTTTTTTCAGGCAACTTTCCCAATTATTCTTTCCCTAAAACCTTATTCGTACTATTACGAATATTTAAAAGAAATTAGCCAAATCGGTCCGGCCGTTCTCAAGTGATGTGCTTAACAACAACGAACAGCATTTGATTTTTATTAATATAGAAAGATAGATTAATCGACCATAAAGAAACTTACAGATTAGATGTAATTAATAAAATTAGGATTCCAGAGGAATTAAATAAAATTTGCTACAAATTTGCAAATGTTAAGATCATCATTTTTGGAATCCTATAAGTGAGTAAGTATGAATTAGTACTATAGTGAATGTGTAATTTCAGAGATAATTAGTATCGCAAATACTTTTTTAAACGTTATATCACTGGCAATTTCTTCTTGCGAATTAGTATCGTAAAAACTCTTTCAAACGCGATTTCCCTGAGAATCGTTACTGGCTACAATCCGCTCCTCGAGATTCCGAAATAAAAAAACACAGTAAAACCACTTCGGCTTTAGTATCGCGACTTAGGTTAATGAAAAATGTTTTCATCTTTTAAATGTAATGGGCGCTCATCGCCAGTTCATTGATCCACAGTCAGCTCATTGCTTCCAGTTTAAGCACTTTCGAGACACGAAGAGTCCCATCCTTTTCTGCCGGTAAATTACCCGAGATCGAGTAGTAATATGAAGATCCCTATTGTGCAGTCCCCGTTGCAACTTGCAACCCCTTTATCTTGTTGTGCTTTTCCCTTTCTCTTTATATAGTTTATTTCCTTTCCTTTCGTCGCGTGTATCCTGCGCGGTCCGTCTTTCTTCCTACCGGCGAAGTAGCTGGATAATTATCGAGCACCGTAGATCATTTGGGTGATTACAGAAGGAAATGGATGAGCTTCCATTTTCCCTCGATCCTTAATTGAAAGGGATGGCGCGTTTCTGGCATTGCTGTAACAAGGAGAAACCGTCGCGTCGGGAAATCGTATAAATCGATCAAGTACACGTTAATATTGAAGAAAATTATTTAACCTCGCAATCAGCCTTTTTCCGCCGTACGTGCGCTAGATTAGTAAACTTATATAACTAGGCCTAGTTCCTCAATCTGGTACCCTAGTTGGTTTCGCCCCATTCCTGGATGGGCGGAGTCTTATTTTCCTATGTAGAAAAAACGTGAAAATTCGCAATAGCGAAATCAACCGAAATCTAAATCCAGATCCCGCCGCCGGCAACTCTGGAAATATTCCATGTGCCATGTAATACTGTGGTGTCCAAGGTGGTGCGGAACCCACCTTAACAAACTGTAGGTTCCGTCGCGGAGTAACCTTAGCAAAGAGTTGAGAGCGACGTTAAATAAATATAAAAATATAAGATTTAAAACGAAAAACGTGGGGCGCATGCAATAGATAATTGATGCATAAATAGTTCACCTAAATCACTAAAAAATTTATTTCTCCGCAAATGATATGGACTGTTGTGTGAGTTTTCTCAACGGCAGCTACTCTCTACACTCCCTACTATTATCTTGCGCCCCACGTTTTTTGTTTTAAATCTTACAAGTATTTTCACAGCTATTCAACAATTCACAATTACAAATTTTTAGGACTATCAGTACAGTGTTGGGAATCTGTATGGAACTAGGAAACATTATTTTGTACTTTTTAGTTCGTTTTTAAAAACGTGGTATTTTTTAAAAATTTATTTTTATTTACATCATTATTTTCTGCTTTCTAGTCTTATGTATGTGAAAGTTTTCAATCGATTTTTAACATTTTTACCACGTATGAAATTATAACAGAGATATGTACTAAATTCAGACAGTATTGCGACCGCGACATATCGAAAACAAATGCAAGCAGTAACGGTGTAACGATTCTTTCAATTGGTAAAAGAAGCGATGATGTACTACGAATTACGAATCGTCGCGCGGCGACGTACTATCATTGTACTGAGCTCCATCGGGGCGAAGTGGGTCCGTGGAGTGGGGACGAGTCATAGTGCGCACGCATAGCAAAGTAGAGAACGTTGTCGCGCGGAGTGGGGATCGCTGAACGCGATCACGTAGGTTTCGCGGGGAGGTGAAGAGGAAAAATATTTAATCGTTATTGCTCCGAAACGGATAGACTTTTTAAAATGTTTTTTTTTTGAATAATGCATTGTCATCCAGTTCTGAGCCATATGCCCGATTTCAAGTCTCTAGCTCATCAGGAAGTTAGTTTAAAATCAATTGCAAAATTTGCCACCGAACAAACAAACAAACACACAAACAAGAAAGCGAGCTAATAAAAACGTGGTAAAAAAATCTAAATGTACTAGCGACAGGCGACGGGACATTTTGAACGGTGCGCGAAGAGCCGACACGTGCCTCGCGCTTGCCTCGCGCCTGCCTCGACCCAAAGCGTAAGGGTGAGGGGACAGCGGCACGGAAGGGTAAGGAGACTACTCTCAATCTGGCATTTTACTATAACTTTTCAACCATAAAAAATATTGGGATGAAATTTCCACTAAAATTCG
The DNA here is from genome assembly GCA_916610235.2 of Lasioglossum morio. Classification (NCBI taxonomy): domain Eukaryota; kingdom Metazoa; phylum Arthropoda; class Insecta; order Hymenoptera; family Halictidae; genus Lasioglossum; species Lasioglossum morio. The sequence continues at coordinate 10,910,940 of OU744330.1, read as the reverse complement.
TGAGTATTTGCTTGAATCAACGACGGATATTTTTAATTATCTCGGTCAATCTTGATCTCGTTTTAATGAAACGTTTGGTCTGATGTGAATGGCAAAAGAGTTTGGAATTTCTCTGTATAATGATAATCACGGGGTGATGGGAACATTGTCGACGATAATTATTTCGACAGAACACATCGAGGTATGCTCGTTAATTATTCGATCCTAGCGGACGGATTGAATGGCATGATATCCCTCAAGTGGGAATTACTTTTGGGATCTAATTTAGTGTAGAATTTCAATCTGAAACCGAGAATTGAATTCATTTTTGAGCCCCTCCACATATCGAGTGAATTTCCTAAACAAAATGTAGAAAATAGTTAAAAGGAGATCAATTAACTTGCTTCCCTTGCTTCGTTTATTATTTTACAACGTTCGTGATAACTATACTGCGGATCTTTATGCAAAATAAAAATTGTCTGTATCGATTGCATGAAACAGAAACCAAATTGAATGTTATTTCTTCCATTAATGATTTTAATAGAGCAGAAGTTATATATTGACATATTCGATTTTTAAAATTTTTCAACTATTTTGGATTTCAGCTAAATAAAAATTGATTTCTCTCTTTAATTGTTTTGATAATTTCTAAGTAATTTAGAGTTATTATTAAAGTTTTACATTTTCTTGTTATAAATGCATAAATAATAGTGATACTCATACAAAATTATTATTTATATGTTTTTTTACTTCGATCACTATTTGTCTTTGAACAATGATGTTACTATAAGGACTATATTAAGTCTGAAAACGAATGTCACTCTTTAAAAATGTATTTCGAGTGGAATAGGTTCTCCATTCAAAGTAATTATTAACAAATTAATTATGCATAATCGATACAGCACCATAATTTTACATTTCTGTTTCACATCGAAATCAATCGGTAATTATCGTATTGTGTATCATTATTGTTACTTGTATGTGTGTTTTGATTTGAAAGTTGCATGTTCTGAGTGTAATGAGCTATTATGCAGCCTTAAATAATACATATACGCAGCTCTGTGTGCCGTCTACAATTAATTTATGCGAAGCAGTAATTCTGCTGTATGTGTTCTGAATACCTGAACAGAATCTAACGTGATTCATGATCATATTGATTCTCTTGCCATTGTATGTCCAAACATTGATTGTTTGATATTTATACAATGACGCGACGCTAAATTTTGTATTAGAAATTGCCAAGGTCTGACCTTCAACACGGAATCATAGTACACGATAATAAATAATTCACTCTAACAAACTTATATGTATTATTTTATACACATATTTGATTCTATTATTATGGAGGTTCTAAAATGATTTCTCGCATTGTATTGTCGATAGAATATGAATAATAACATTTTGTTAAAAGATGTGACACCAGGAAACACCGCGATTGCAATTATCAATTACCACGATTGTTTTATCGGAGATCTACCTTTATTTGATCGCCATCAAAGTGTGTTCTCTCACTTTCACCCATTCCGCCATTACAGTGAAATGTTTCCCAGTGAAGATGCACTTCAAGGAACGAAGTAAACAACAATCTGTTAGAGCATGACATGGCGAGTAAACCGCGTCTGGGAGAACTTCCGGGCACAAGTTTAGGATAATCTCTTGAGTTAATTTAGCGACATGTGGACTTCTCGGTTTGCTTGCCTAGTAGACAGTTCCTCTCTGCTTAATTCGTCATTTCAACATCCGTAGATTATAGGGCAGTGATCCAGATTTCTGAATTTGATCTATAGGCCGAGAACAGGAGTGACATTAGCCCAGATGGAAGGTATACGATCTCTCGGATCAATTCCAGAGATACCTAAAGAAAAATATTCGCAATTTGCAAATCTATTAGTCCAGGATCCACCGAGCATTTTTACAAGTTATTACTATCAAGCTAATATTCCGTAAGTAGCTTCATTTTGATGAGACGCCCAACTTTTTTTCTTGTGTCACCTCGATTGTGGTAGCTAACAGGGGTAGCAGGGATAAAATATGTCGATTTGACGATTCTCCAAAATTTATTACTAACTGGGTTTCTTTTGTTAAATCTCAAGATAATTATCTAAATTATTCGAAAAAATATTTGTCCTACAAAATGTATGGTTTGATCAACGAGTCCCCTCCTTTCAACATGTATCGATAACGAGGTCATCAAAAATAATTACTAACCAGTTGATTTGTTTACTGTTGCTTAGTTAATATTTTTTTTTTTACCTAACCCATTGGGTATATTTGACGACTCACATTCGTCATGCACATGTTATGTTTCTTTGATATATTTATTTTTATCTTGTAATACAAATCTTGTTTAAAGCTATGTAAATAATGTCACTACAATAAATGAAATCTTACATGAAATCTATTATTTTTACATCAACAACTTAAATTCATTCCATATGCAAAAAATCTTCAAATAAATCCGTACCTAAATAAATCTGCACTCAAAGAGTTAACGCTAATAAAGATAGCTAAGACTTATGAAGAGTCTTAAAAACTGTTGAGGAAGAGGGTCGCAGAATAATCCCGCAGTTGAATGCGGATAGCGGGCCAACGGGGGATTTGAACTACGGCATCGATGAAATCTGTGTCAAAATCAAAGAACTTTCGATAGAAATGAGATAGAGCGATGAATGTTTTTTTTTCAATTAAAGCTGAAACTTTCCGAAATATGGGATAATTATGGAGATTGTGGTACGAACGTCTTTTAACCTTGAAAAAATTCGTTAAACTTGTACAATTTCAAGAAAATCATGGTTTTTCCAATACCACACGCGGAACAAATTTTTTTGCACATGCTATACATCATTTCCCGTAGAGCGTTATTTGTGGATATGGTTTTAGGAAAGAAATGTAATGAGAATGCGGTATGAATACAAACGTGAAAGACAGTCTATATTATGTTGTTGTCATAGACTAAATGTAAGGAGAGAGAGTGATGAGCGTATGGAAGGAGAGTCTGTTGTCAACCGCCGAAGTGTGTTGTTGTGCTAAAGCGAGAGTAGAGATACGAGAGAGAAAGAGTGAGATAGAAAGAGAGTCTAAAGTATTTGCGAGAGCACATGGTGCAAATATCTATTTCATTTATATAAATTACGGTGTTGGTGCATATTAACTTTTTTGACTCAGAAAAATACATTATATCTTCTTGCAAATCCACGCATATTTATTGTGTTAAATCCACATTATTGAGAGTAGTGGAATAGGCGGTGGGGTTTTAATGAGTATGGGTAAGGATATAGTCCCGTTCCCCAACTGTCATCTTAGGGGTAGCCGAGCCTCACACTACCCCTCTTGATCAGGGAGGGGGGTGCATCACAGCATTTCCCTACCGTCCTTAAACAAAAGAAAAAACAAACGAAAGAAAAACCGTATTCTATCAGGCACCTTAGAGGAAACAGAGAAAAGGGACAATGGTTCTACATGCGTGGTTTTTTTTAGAGGGTATTGGAGAGACCGAACATCTGTCTCCCCCGACTCCCACACTACCCTCCCTCAGGGGGTGTACGCAACTGTAGTTTTCCGCTCAGCTTTAAACTAAAAAAAAAACGTTTCTGAATTTGATCGAGTCAAGTTATCGTTTTATCCATTTCAAATTTCCATGCAGCATTCATAGAAAACTCGAAACTGCGGCAATTTTTGTTTACACGGTTGGCATGGATCATGATCAACATGGTTAGCATGGTCAGTCATTTTCCGACATTGTGACGAAACTTTCCCGAAAGCGGTTCTGTCAATACAATACCGGCTGAATGATACTGAATATTAACGCAATACATTTGGCTGCTTAATTGGCGAAGACCTCCAACGAACGGTCCATTTACCACTAATTCCCCTTAGTTCCCCCATAAACCGCAAGTACGCTTGGTAAACCTATACGTATACATGTAACGATGTACACACATACTTGATCATACTAACCGTCATTAGAAGAGATAGCGAAATTATACAAGAACAACGTCGCAGTATTCAATGTTTATACAGGTTGATCCACTTGGAACAAGATTCCTAGTGATCTTCAAAGACATTTTGAGAATGTCATTTTTGTATCTGTCAAGAATATACTGTCTTTCATAATTTTGTCCATTGTGAATTATAAGAGAATTTAACTTAGCATGCATCAAAATTTTTAGCATTAAAATTACTTCAAGTTTGACAATTATTTCTAACTTGCAGATGACAAAAATCTCAGTTTTTCACGATTACTATCCTATAACTGTGATAAGTAGATTGCGGATCTTTATACAAAATAAAAATTTTCTGCATTAAAAAAAAAGTATTTCTTTCTTCGATAATCGCGATATAAAGTTTTGATAAAATTATATTTTTACTGTTTTCAATCACACCTACAGTTGGAGACAATATTAAATGGACACTCTTAAAAATCGCATAACTTTTTTAAATCTCGTCCAAAAGACATGATTTTATTTAAGATGTTAGACCGACTAGTTTGCTAGAGAATTGGTAAACAAAAATTTGTTTAGATCTTATCAACTTGTTTAGCCTGTAACGATCAGGCTCAGACATAGAAGTTTACAAAACATCGTTTTTTGAATTTTGTGTGATTAGTATCAATTGCAAACTAAACAAATATTTGTTTACCACTTCTCTGGCAAACTAGTCGGTCTAACATCTCAAAAAAAAAAAAATTAAATTCGCCTGGCTTTTATTTATACAAACGCATACGACTGAAAGGAAACGCACAATATTAGGTTAACTTTTAGTATCAACCATAACTAGTGAAAACAGATAAAAAGAAAATGATTTCGGCGCAACGGTTCGATCAAGTAAACAATTAAAGCAATTTTACAAATAAATTTACACTTTCTACGTTTCGATCCTAATTTGGATCATTTTCACGAAAGCGGAAAAAACTGCGTTTGCTTTACAGAAATTTTAACATGGATATTCTGCTTGGTGACACGTGTTCTTCATACGTTGTTTCACAGGTTACTGATTAGTAGAAGAAGAGTAACCTGTGAAACAACGTATGAAGCACACGTGTCACCAAGCAGAATATTGTAATAGAAAAGATGTTTAATGACTATTATTTATTTGAAAAGAAAGTACACGACTGAAATATTATATAAGAATGATTAACGGAATCGTACCAAATTTGACGTGTTTCGTATCGTTACGTGTTTCGATCGTAAAAGACGCATCGCTACGCTGAACACATCCTTTTATAAACTTCTTAGTCAATTGTTTAAGAGTTTTCTCGAATAAATATTGATTTAACAAAAATATATTGCAATCGCAGCATCGCGACACTCATACACACACACACACACGATCCTCACATCAATATAACAAGTAACACACAAATAGAAATATACAAATCCTACATTCCTACAATATCCATGTTAAAATTTCTGTAAAGCAAACGCAGTTTCTTCCGCTTTCGTGAAAATGATCCAAATTAGGATCGAAACGTACAAAGTGTAAATTTATTTGTAAAATTGCTTTAATTGTTTATTTGATCGAACCGTTGCGCCGAAATCATTTTCTCTCTATCTGTTTTAACAATCTTACGATCGATAACTTTAACAACAATCATAACTAGCGAATCCACAAATTTTACATTTCTTAATTAATATAAAATAGGTGTTCCAATACTTTTATTCCTAATGATGGTTTCTACGATTGTTCGCCAAAATTCGTGTTCCACTCTCCCGCCGAGGCATTGCAGAGATTTATCAATTACTCTCAGAGTCAATCAGATTCAATCGGATCCGGCGCGCATTGTATAGCAAACAATAGATTAGGACAAAGATATCGAGTGTATAGATCGTCATATTGTTCGCAGCACTCGGTACGCAGGCATGGTCTGGTTCCAGGATATACTCGGAGCCCAATGGGACTATATGGCCGAGCAAGTGTCGCAATGGCAGTGCTATAGACGTCGCGCGTCGTCGCGACGCCCGCACACACAGGCGCCTTCGACGACGCCTCGAGAGATGTCGCCTTGTAACACCCTCCTCGGAATACCAGACAATATTGGCCGAATTATTCACCGGACCTCCACCGGAAACGATCCTATTGCGTTGACAAGCACCGCCGACATCTCCGGTCCCCGTGTAAATGGCGTTATGGATATTATCCTCTGATTTTACGCGAGCTCTTTTGTCCCGCGCGCGTATCGATTCAGCAATTCAATCGCTCTCGATCGCGAATTTCTAGAGCTCGCATCGCCAGCATGTTCTCTAAACGGTCCCGATCACTTTCAGAGATACAGAGCTCGTTAAAATGGCGTGCTTCACAGTTTTTATTTTACGATTATCGGGATTATACCGGCCGACTCTTACCCACGCAACGGCCTTGAGTAAATGTCCCGTTTTCAGGGGAAAAAATGGTCACTGTATGTATAACGTATACAATGTAATAATAAAAACCTCGAAGCTTTTTAATAGTTATCGCTTTCGAATACGAGACTCTTTAAAATTCCATTTACAAGACGAGTCTTGTAGAATACTTAATTTTCTTATTACAATACTCGTTTCAGGACCAGATAAATCACTTCCTCTAATCTGTTTATTTGCATAATTTTCCTATTATTGTACATTCGGTATAATAATAAATGTTTGGTAATCTATATAAAGAAAAATTGAATGCTGTTCGTTGGTAAGCCCATCACTTGAGAACGGCCGGACCGATTTGGCTAATTTCAAAAAGAAATGTTCGTAATAGTCCGAATAAGGTTTTTTTGGGAAAGAAAAATTGTGAATGTCCGGAAAAATGGAAATATAAATGAAAATAAAAAGCCAACAACCGTAGTCCCGTTGAAAGCACCGGTTCTCGTTAGATCACCGAAGTTAAACAATGTGGAACGTGAACGGCACTAGGATGGGTAACCGTCTGGTAAAAAACCGGAAAGTGACCCACCCGGGGTGTTTTTCACGTGTTGTTGGCAAAAGGTGGTTCGGAACCCACCATAAACAGTAGGTCCCGCTGAAAAGGCGATGTGAGAGTGGAAAGAGGAAGAGGAGGATTGGTAAATGAATTTGAAACCCTGAGGGGACCAAATATCATGTTACATACGTACAAATGAAAATAAAAATGATTTTATAAGAATTGATTGTATAAATATCTTTATTAGAGCAGGTATTATAATAGGAGTCGCTCAAAGACTAAATAAAATCAATCTTGTAAACAATAAAAATGGTCTCAAACGATAGTTATTACCGAGGATCTTGCATTTATGAAGAAATTGGTTGAATGAAATATAAAACGGGAGAAGATTAATCAAATTCAAGAATATCGTAATGTTGCTTCCAATGTGAGAAAGTCGTTAAGGGATGAAATCAATTTTTATGCAACTCCTGCTTCCCACAATCAACGCAAAATATTTTTATTTTGCATGAAGATCCGCAGTCTAGTTATTACTCTTCTGTACTTGATGCTACAGCGAACAAGGGTTTAAGAGAAGCTAACAGAATATCAGAATGTTCATGGAATTCCGCGGCAATAAAATACTTTATAGGTCGATCGAGGGATTAAGCCCGCGATATACCGTGTTAACTATGTAATCTACGGTGCGTGCGTACGCAGCAGATTTCGCGGATCGATTTCTCTCGGGGACTAAGCCTCGGCTGAGACAACTTTATTCTAGCCGTTCGATTTATTCTCGCATAAGTCCTCGTGGCCCCTTCCTGCCATACTGTCGGTTCTCGCACCCCATATTGTAACGCGTTGCCTCGATCTTCTTTTCCTCGGTAAATCTGAGTCCTGCTACCTGGAGAGACGCTCGCGACGCAGTCCCAAGATGAAGTTGCGTCGGAGGACGAGGAGAAGTTTCCGCTTCTTACCCAGCCGGATGAGATTCTCCTTCTGATGAGTTCGGAGAATTTCGGAATAGGGATGCGACGGGTCTGATCGCTCCAAGCTGGTAAATCCTAGCTGATACCGAATTTCTTCGCGGGATATCTACAATAGGGAGCGGAAAGCCGACTTCCCATCAGAACTGATCGTCGAACGGTTAGTCAAGACCGAGCAGTCAACTGGAATCAGTTTGCCTGGCATACTTGACCTGTACGCTCTTATCCATCCGTCTTCTTACTATTGCCGAGCTACGTGATCACATTTTCGAGAAGTCACTGGGGATTAGGTCTTTCGGAATTTCCATTTAACCCCTTTGCTTACGTACACTTCAGCGATTTTTCTGAAATGACATAAAGTGGCTCCCACTAATATTCGACAACTCCTAAAAGGACGATAACTTCTTTAATATTGTGCTATACGTTGAATGTGTTTAATTGACACAGATCTACAAAACGTAGTTTTTAAATTTTCAATATAGGCCCGCACAATCAAATTGCAATTTTTGACAAAATTCTTTTTCACATCTTGTAGCAAACTAATTGCTCTAGTTTCCCACAAAAGTTCAAATCGTATAGTACAATATTAAAAAAGTTATCGCCTTTTTAAGAGTGTCCGAATATTAGTGGGAGTCACTGTAGCTGGGAAATTGCAATTTTTCATCATTTTCGGCCTACAACTGCCATTTTTACCACGGTTGATCGTTTATAATTCGCTAAACAATTAACCAATTTCAATGAAATTTTCAAAATCTATATAATTTATACGAGTTTACAAAACACATCTTTTGTTTTTGTTTGTTAGTTTCCTGCCAACTCAATTTCTTTTATAGTGGCTTTGACGAGAGTATTTATCGCGAGACTATGATCAGGATTTATTACGCAGCTTCGGAAGATCGTCTCCATCAGTTGACAGTCCATCTCCTCTCCGGTCTCAGCGAAAATATTTCAAGCGACCTACTTGAATATGCGCTACAATGTTCTGAAAATGCTTGCCGAGCTATCCGACCGAGGCATAATCCGTCGTGTAGTTCACTGGAAGCAGTTACCGAGTGTACACTACAAGAGAAACTTCCTAGAGTATTCCAAACGTGACATCAATTTGAACTACTCCATTATCCGGACGACAGAGCTAACTTAACACGATTCCGATCGCTCGGTACAATATAATAATAATTTTATAGTTGATCAAACTGTAGGGTGGGATCTATATTGGAACTACTGTGAACGGCGTGAATGCAAGATAATCATTTTATTTGCAGCACTCATGAGTAAAATAAAGAAATATGATATATCATTATGAAACACAATAAATTTAAAATATCTGCCATTTCGTTAATTTTCACAAAAATTGAAATGTGAAATCTTCATTGCTTAGAAAATATATCACAGTTTATGACATTTTTGGGATTTTTAATATAGTTCATTCGATTTGTAGAAATCCTGTACAACAATGTTTATTTTTGACTTCCTCAAAAAATGCAAGATTGGCTTTATATTACGATAAATACTTTATTTTTTTAAGTGTTGTACTGTAAGCTATATGTATGTTATATGCTATATAAACCAACCATGGTTCACGGCATCAATAAAATAAATGATCAATTTATATTAAACTGAAATACAAAATCTTGTATTAATCGTTCATTCACTTTTTTTCTGTACTGTTGTTTGAGAATCTTATATTTTCCCCATTTGTCCTAACCCCTTAAGAAAAAAAAACGAGATAATAATGCACACTGTGCAGGAAACGTACCCGACGAGATAGCAGCAGTGAAAGGGAGAATTAATAGACCATTATCCGAACGATCCAGTTATCCCAATCGCCTTGTCCCCCGACGGGTTTAGATAAATTGAGCCAAGGGCAAGAAGATGCGTGAGCGTACCGTAAATGCCAGTAGGATACAACCGCTCAATGGCCTACTGCGAGGAAATGTGCATTGCTGATTGCTGGGAAATTGCGACGACAATGAATTTCTGCCAATTGTTTCCACACAATCGTTGCTCTTCCAATGAACCCGTTGCCTTATTTAGCAAACCTGACTTGCAACTCGATTCTCAGTACGAACGACACTCCCTTTTTAACACATTACCGACCGGTGATTATTGCATATTTTTAAAAAATGTATGGTGCATGGGTAAATTTTCATTTTGCATTTAGTATGAACTAACTAAATCACCCTCAATAACGTCGTCTAATAGTTTCATTTAAGATTGCAATGTCAAAGAAAATTTCTATGCTTTTTTTTTGGTACAGTACAATTATTGAAAATCCTATTAATAGGCTTAACTAATCCTATTAACAATACTTAACACTTTACCTACCGCAGGCCTATTAATAGGATTTTCAATAATTGTTCTGTACCAAAAGAATGCATAGAAATTTTCTTTTATATTGCGATCTTTAATGAAACTATTTGATGACTTTATCGAAGGTGACTTGTAGTTCACAATGAAAATTGCTGTTGTTGTTGAAGGTCTCATTAAAAAGTGTTTAGCCATGTACTATAGATTTTTAAAAATTATGCAGGAATCGCCAGTCGGTAATGTGTTAATACAGTATTATCTCTGTAACTGTCGCGGAGACCTCTACCGTAACTGTTAACATTTTATCCCCACCACCGAGGGGGGGATCCCCGTTGAAACCAGCCAACCAGTAAACAGTCGATGACCCAGCCAGCGAGGGGTCGAGTATCGGTGAGACTCACACTAAATCAAGCGTTCCAAAAGATTATAACTTTTCTAATTTTTGGTCCTTTTTATAAAACTTTTACCATCGTATTTTCGTTTTTCTAATTAAAATTACACCAAACAAGGATGTAATTACTCGAGTAACAAGCGAAGTTAAGAATTCGTGTATCTCTACCGTAAATCTGAAGTCGGAAACTTTAATCGCTTGTTAGACAAGAAATTATGATCGTAATAACACCGGGTTCCGTGTCATTTTGATGAGAGAAAGGAGACGAACGATAAACAATTTGTTACAATTTATAATTTGGACTGCGGGTTTTTATGGAAAATCAAAATTGTCACATTGATTTCTTTCCTTCGTAATATGAATACGTTGAAAATCAGTGGCGCACCCATGATTTAATCTTGGGGGGGGACGAGTTGAACAAAGTAACCTTTTTTCTTTTTTAACAAAAATATCTGTCAAAGGTAGCCACAAATATTTACTTATATATTTAGGGAAAAGTTGTTCAAAATGTTTAGTTTTACATATAACATATCCAAATATCATCGAAATCAGAGAGGAAGCAGCTATTCTACGGTTTAACTAATTTTCCAGTGTGTTGTTTCTTTTTTCTTGGGGGGGGGACTTGGCCCCCTGGCTCCCCCCCTGGGTGCGCCACTGTTGAAAATAATGTAATACAATTTTTAAGTCCTTTAAGTGTTCTTGCTGTTTTGTAATTGATCTACTCATTTTCATCATAGAATGCATGAAATCCGCAGTCTGGTGTAATGGCGAGACTGATCGAAATCGACGCTCACGAAATTATTAACAAGCGTAACGCAAGCAAAAAAAAAAGGAAGCTTCACTTCAGTGAACTTCGCAGGAGTGTTTTTCTAAGCTTGGGAACTTGAAAGGAGGAAATAAATTTTCAAGATGAAAACTGTCTCGCGTGTCAGCCGAAGGGAGCCGAGGGTAGAAAAATTGTGGACTCCGACAAGATGACGTGGAACGTCGAAAATTATCGTCGAAATTTCCATAAAGCAGCGGAGATACCCGAAAGGGTACGTACAATTTCAACATTCTTCGTATTCCGTCGGTCGCGAATAATCCTCACGTGGCTCCTTTATCTTTGGGCATGCCTACGTAGGTAAAGGATACCCAGCCGCTCCGAAGCGAAAGATGAAACTGGCATCCTTTGAGTTTGATTCCACGGATGTTTACCCGGCTACATTTCGCTGCTCAGGCTCCGGAGGGAAAACTAGATAGATCTACGAAATAGTAACTCAATGGAAAGCTCGTGTAAGTTCGAAACCCCGTTAGAGACTCAAACCGAGAGTGTCTTGAGAATTTCCCAAGGAATATTGCCGAATATCGCGATCGGTTGTGCTCGCATTACAGAACCCGTTTCGCAAATGTATAAACGCGAGCTTTGCACAAAATGATCACTTTTTATTTTGTTTTATTTATTATTTAGAAAGTTTTTATTTTCTAGAAAAAGCATAAATTTTCTATAAGCAGTGTACTTGAATGATTGTATATAAGCATTGTAGACGAAGTAAAATAAAAATTATAAATATCCACAGGCTACTCGTTATTGATTTTATTTATTATTATTATTATTCGTTTCTAATATATTCAAAGCAGGCTACAAATTGTAGACGATTCCATTGTACTTCGTATAATTAATCGTAAACCTTCTGTGACAATAGAATAAGTTTAGAATATGTATATCTTAAATAAATGTATTCAATTATTGTTGCATGTAACAAAGAATTACTTGGTTTTCATATTAATTTAATGTACACAATGAAACCAGTGAATCGCCAATGATATTATACTGATTTCATCAACTTCAAGTAGAAATACCAGAAAATAGTCAGACACAGAAGCAGTGATACCTAGAATTGGACTCAATTCGTCGATGTTTAAAGTGTCACTGATATGAAAAACGAAAATTTTTAATAGATTCTCCTTTTTCAATTTCATATGGAACTGTTCAGTAGTTGTTTAAAAATAAATAACAATAGAATGCACAATATCCTCCACCCACAATATTCAACTCTCGATACAATCTTTTAATTTTCCACAGAAAATGTGGCACTTAACAAGAATTTAATCGACAAATGATCAAACTAAAATACGCTGAAACTCATTTGTATTTTCCAGTCATATTTAAGCTGATGGCTGTCATTTTTGTCTGTATACAAAAACTTGATTGGAATACAAATACAAGTGAAATGTACGTGAATGTTGCCTTCAGCTGTTATTTGCAATCATTATTTTTAATGGATCTAATCCCTAAATGATGGAGGTCAGACGTGAAAAGAAATTTTATTCCGTGCTCGACGTTAACTAACCCCCCAAAGGTTACAAAGTTATTTTAATCATGTCCCTGAACGAGTATACGATTTTCAAAAGGCCATGCAGAAAAAGTCAATTATAAGATCCTCTTGATAATCGTTCGAGTATTTCAATATCAGCCGATTAGGTTATTCGGTATTTATAAATATTCAAATAACGGAGTTTAACTCGTCGCTCGTTTTTTTTTTTAAATTAACAAAGATCAATGCAATCTGATAATTAAAATGGCAACATTGGAGAACTGCGCTAGAATTTAGGTTCAGGAAAATTAATGATTATTAAAAAGGAGTAAGAACATTTGAAGCATAAAATTATCTTCATTATGAATTATTATTCACGGGCACGAGAAGAATAATTAATTCCATATTCGTTTGATAAATCTAATTTACAATTTCACACGATTACCACTGAATTATTGACGTACACGAATACATAATATATCACATTTAAATTGCCCTAATGCAATGCTACAATTTGATGAATGTTAAAAGCTTCTCATAATGTACAGTTTTATCGGATTTGCTGGATTGGATCGTAAATAACTTCCGCCATCGGCATTGAAAAGTTAATATCGAATAATTAAACAGCAATAATAATAATAATAATGGACCAGCACCTAGAAAATTATCGAGTGATCGAAATTTCGTACCATAATTACAACATATGCAGGATTAATGTAAATATCAAACGCAACCTCGTAATTTCATTCAATTAAACAACATTTATTGAAGGAGTTCCAAATATTTAATTAAAAAGTCGAAAAATAGATTTTCGTGCAAATTTCCATTTGCATACGTTATCTTATGAAAAAAAAATCAGAATAAAAGGAAAAGAGTAAATTTTCATCGGTAGAGAATCATCTTATAATTTGCAAATTCGAAAGGGCGACAGTATTCGAGCTTTCGTAAGATCCGACGGCAATTATAATATATGTACGAGTAATTGAGGAAAATGTATGTGACAGTGTTGGAGGTACCCCGATGGAAATTGAGTTTTCAGTTTTCAGCCGGTGGAGCTCTGAAATAAAGTTTGAGTGAACCGGGCCGCGGCCGGTGAAGTTTGTATGAACTCGTAGCATGCACGTTTGCGAATCGATTCCGCGTAAAAGCGACGACGAAAAAGATTCTATTTTTAATTCGTAGCAGGTGAATTTTTTAAACGCAGATTCGATAACGCGTTCACAGTTGCTTGTGACGTCCGGTGATGCGCCCATATTCCCCGTGGTTCTATAACTTTCCCCGGTGAAATAAACCAGCGGAGCCCGACCGGCACGGAACTTTTTGACAGACCGTAAATAGCGAAATGTGCTTCCGGTTTTTAATCTTGAATTTTTCATTTGCTCCGACGTAAGGACGAGAGATTTGCTGATGGATTACTGTGGTCTTGCATGATATTTCTATGTCTCTACTGTTGGCAAACGTGTGCAAACATAGGTTCGCTTCCACTTCTTTCATTTTCACAGCTGAATCAAATTGCATGTCCTGCTTAATACACTTAACCCTCGTCCGTCAAATCGACACAGTGACACAAAATAAAAAAAATTGCAATGTTTTTTTAGTCAAATTGATGAGTTAACATTTATATCTTAGGCTTTTCAGTTATGTGTTCTGCATTAAAATAATAAAAGTCACACGAAGTTTCGGGAAAATTTACCTACAAATAACAGAACTGTATAACTTATTTCGGGAAAACTGTGTCACGCAAAATTGGCACGAGGTACGGATAAGGTTTAAGTAAATGAACTTTTAGTAAAAACTGAAGTAAGAACGAAATTATTTCTAAATTTAAATATTCAATTTTAAGTTTCATTTTAAAATTATAAGTAGTGTAATTCTGAGTTCAACTGTGTCATTCTGAATATAATTTTGATTTTAACCATGCCATTTAAAATTTAGATTGAAATGTATTAAATGTCAACGTAATTTTAAGTTCAACTATTTCATGCTAAATATAATTTTGACTTTACCCGTTTCATTTGAAATTTAATTTGAAACGTAGTTATTCGTTTAGAGTGACAAAATTAAACCATGAATGGTTTCCTGGGGAACATGATCGGATTTGAACTATTATACTGAATGAATCCGTATGTTCCTTTGGTTTATGTTTGGAGGTTTGGAGGAAGCTAGTTTAGTTTGGACTATGATGAACACGATCGCTTGCGATACAATACAGTCGTGGACTATGTATTAGGGAATGAGTATACCTTATTAACTGGGTTGAATTTCGGCTGCCCGCAACCGGATATACATATCTGTATTATACAGAGAATCCTGGAACACGGAGTATAATCTCTCAAGAAGTTGTATCAACGTCAAAATTAAATCGAAAATATGTCATTAATAATTAGTAATTATATCTTTTCAATGTCATACGTCATTTTCGAAGTAAGGGAGTTTGTTTGTTTACACAGAATAATAATACATTTTAAAAAAATTGGAAAATTGTGAACAAACACACATTCGCCATCTTTAATTCAATAATAATTACATTTTACTTAATACTGATTTAATAACGTGCTTTTACAGATTTTCTCGTTCGTAAATTTTTTGGTATCATTTATGTACTTTCAAAAATATTAAATTGTACCATCAAACTCTATTTACTTACTTTCCACCCCTATTACATTTTGGAATATTTAAATAACAATGTATGAAAAATAATTTTCACAACTACAATCTCTATTTCATGAACGTTGAATACAAAATAAAGAAATTTCCTCTTCTCGGGATAATGTGGACGTGTTCCACATGTTCAAATATTGTAGAAAATTGTTTCTGCTTCGCTGGTTTTAGTCCGAATGAAACGAATTTCATTCCGCCTAAATGTCGTGATATTACTAACTTTAAGTGACTAAATAAATTCAATGAAACACGCGTAGCATATATTTCGGAATTCTCAAAGTTATCTACTTCATTTGATTCCGTCCAGTAAAAATAAATCCATTTCATGCTTCTGCAAAAACCGTGTCCGGTGTGATGCCAAGCGATTTTATGCGAGCCCATTAATAAATCTATTTAGCACGGTAAATTGTTAATAAAAATGCATAGTCCACGGTGACGTAAAGGACGAACGGACTCGGACGAACGGAATAATTTGCTGTAAAATTAGCAACGCCGTAAAAAACTTCCTCGAAGCCGATAAGTTATATCGGGTTCGTGAAGGAGGAGAAGTAGAAAGTCATTCAATTAACTCGCCTGTTAAGTTTGACAGGACATTTAAATCACTGTACGGACGGAATTAAGTAGTCGAAAGAGTTAGCGTGCCGCGTTATAAAACCGGCTGAAGACTTTCTTAAGAAGTTCTTTAGAATGAGAGCAGAATAATGGTTGGGAATCGACGGTGTCCGCGGCGGTTCATTGAAAATTGTTAAATTGAATTCATTAGCTAGCAACGGTGAACAAGAGATTAGGGTCCAGTTGTAGTTTTACGCTTCCTTGAATGTCTTTCTTTGATTCATTCCACTCGAGTCTTGTTCCTTTTACTAAACCCTTTCTACTTGCCACATTGCATGCGAGTTGCATAGTATTTGCGAGTACAATAGAGCGTCAATTCTTCGAGCTAATTAGAACCGAGGTGGTTTTGGATAATCGTACGGTTTTAAAATGACTCATTAAATACAAGAGTATACTATTACAGTACTGCTGCAATTAGAAATGTAATATATTTTACTCAAAATATATATTACAAATATACATTCTGCCAGGGGTGGTAAAAAAATTAAAATTACAATTAAAATAAATTGAAATAAAAATTGATCGTTTTCATTATAAAATAGTTTTTTTTTTTAATTTGGAAATCTCATATGAGATTTATTGCAACATAATGCTTAGTACAGAGTATTACATAACAAAGTACATATATATATATATTTTCCATATGTGTTTTTTCTAATTACTATTGCAATTAGAAATGTAATATATTTTACTCAAAATATAATATTACAAATATACTTTCTGCCAGGGGTGGTAAAAAAATTAAAATTACAATTAAAATAAATTGAAATAAAAATTGATCGTTTTCATTATAAAATAGTTTTTTTTTTAATTTGGAAATCTCATATGAGATTTATTGCAACATAATGCTTAGTACAGAGTATTACATAACAAAGTACATATATATATATATTTTCCATATGTGTTTTTTCTAATTACTACTGCAATTAGAAATGTAATATATTTTACTCAAAATATAATATTACAAATATACTTTCTGCCAGGGGTGGTAAAAAAATTAAAATTACAATTAAAATAAATTGAAATAAAAATTGATCGTTTTCATTATAAAATAGTTTTTTTTTTAATTTGGAAATCTCATATGAGATTTATTGCAACATAATGCTTAGTACAGAGTATTACATAACAAAGTACATATATATATATATATATATATATATATATATATATATATATTTTCCATATGTGTTTTTTCTAATTACTACTGCAATTAGAAATGTAATATATTTTACTCAAAATATATATTACAAATATACATTCTGCCGGGGGTGGTAAAAAAATTAAAATTACAATTAAAATAAATTGAAATAAAAATTGATCTTTTTCATTATAAAATAGTTTTGATCGATAATATTCTTCGTATTTGGAATAAAAATAGAAGACTAAACGAACTCAGAGTTGGGTAAAATTTTGGAGAAAAAATATCTGAAATGCTATTTTATAATAGGTGTTCTACAATTCAAATAAAATATGTACTATTTTAGAAGCTTTTCCTAACCAATAAAAAATACTCCATTTTCAAAAGTACACGATCGTTTCAAATAAAATTTATTCCCTATTTGAAATAGTCTTTTACGCACCTCTCCGAATGAGCCCGACTTAAATATAATGGACCCCAATTAGAAAGAAAGACACGGGAGGGAGGCATCCAGTAAAAAAAGAAAATAATAGTGAAAGAATAAGTTCATAAGCCGATCATCGGTTCAAAGTATTCGCGTTGAAATTTTGTTCCTCGTTACGGAAATGAAGTGGATAAAGTAGACAGGTCAGCGGTGGGCGTGCCGCTAGATAATTAAAATAAGTAGGGTCGAGTCAATTAACGAGAGCCGTATGCCTCTTTTCTCCATCGGCTTCAAACGAACCGGGTCGTTTGAGCCGACAAAGTTATTTAAACAGGTGATCATTTGTGGTGTCGCTCAGTAATGATATACTCTTTCCCTATTTACTCATCCTGTCTCTCGTCCTTTCCATTTTTCCACAAAACGATCAATTATGGAAGCGGATAATACATCATACAAATTAATTTCCTTTCATTCCTGTTCCTTTTGATCGAGTTTATCTGTTGAACCTCATATTGTGACGGATATTAACAAGAAATATTGCACTCGATGAAAAAACTTTTACGGATTTTAATCATCTTTCTAGGAGACTTTTACCAACATATTCGTGATATTTCTCTGATTGAAACGACTTCAAACATGGCCCAGTTTGGGCCATATTTACGTCTTTAATCCACGATACAGTTGTTCCGTCGCGTGCCGTTTCGTCGAACTATTTCCGTGGACACAATGCCCCAAATAAAATACTCCAATTTCCATGAGCCACGGCGAACAGATACACCTGGTACATACGCAGATGTCTCGTTCATTTTTAAGCAAATCAATTTTCCTGATCCATTAATTATTAGTCGCTTCCAGAGTTCGGCATTAATCGATTAAAAATTCAATCGAGATTGATTTATTAATATGTACGAATAAAAAAAGTAATCATTGGAAAATCGGCGAATGATTCAATCGATTCATGAGGTTAATCGTCAGCTGTTGGATCAGCTAGTAAATAATAAAGATACACGAAATATCTCGTCCGTAGCATCGTTTCTTTGACATCGTGGAAACGAAATATCTCGTTTAGCATTATGTAACATGATATTTGGTCCCCTCAGGGTTTCAAATTCATTTACCAATCCCCCTCTTTTCCACTCACACCATCGCCTTTTCAGCGGGACCTACTGTTTATGGTGGGTTCCGAACCACCTTTTGCCAACAACACGTGAAAAACACCTCGGGTGGGTCACTTTCCGGTTTTTTACCAGACGGTCACCCATCCTAGTGCCGTTCACGTTCCACATTGTTTAACTTCGGTGATCTAACGAGAACCGGTGCTTTCAACGGGACTACGGTTGTTGGCTCGTTTAGCATTATCTTGTGATCATTATTTTGCAGCTATAAATGTTCTGCAATCAATATTTCTCCGTATAAGAGGTCCACCTAGAATTTCCTTCTGTTTCGAGTATAATTATATAGAATTAGCACGTTTCGTGAATAAAAGATGTACGTGTACTTACACGTCTCTGACGCGACGCATCGTAGACAGAATGAAATCGTGCTACGCGCACGCGTTTCTGACGCGACGCATCGTGGACAGAGGGCCTTATGCTTATCACGTAAAGGGAATCCATGTTTCATCGATTTTGGTTTTCCACTCCTGTCCACATGTATTATACATTATATGCTTCGATTTGAAAGTTTCATTCACACGGTTTGCTTCTGAAAAGACAAATCCCTAGTGGACACGTTTCTGAGAGGAATTTCTTTGACAGTTTATTTCCCGATAACCGTCGTTTCCGCTGTCGACTTTCCCGATTTTACACGCGTCTACATACATTCGGAGTCGGAAGCAAATAATGTTGCGAAAATGACGTCGTTCATGGGAAAGAGAGCACCTTGTTAGATCTGCGAGAGCAGGCGATTTTCGAGAATTTTTATAAACAAAACTATTAGACATGTTGATTACAAATTTTGTCGATTTATTTTTATGGATTTTCAGAGTACACTGTAATCTTTACAAGTGAAAGCGTTGATATAATTGTACGTAAAGATGAATGAAACCTGAATGAAAAAGGTCCACATAAATATAGCTATTATTTAAAGTCAAATAAGAAGAAATGATTTAAAAAATAGGAAAACATCAATATTTGGTAGAATAACATTTTAGTGAAACAAGATTTGATTGTTCAGTTTTAAATCTCGCTTTTTGCAAATATTGCCGCTAGTTTTAGCGATAAAGGAGCATTTACTGAATGTGCGTGCAAAGGTTCAGGTAAATTGGATGATCGGTTTTTGAGGTATCGTGTCAGCCAATTGCGGAAACGTCATTTTGTGAAAAAAAACGCGTTTTTTCACATACTGTTACGAAGCAAATGAAGTTGCTCCATTTCCAGACCTGTCAGACTATTGTGGAAATATGAAGTGTAAAAAATGCGAAGATAAAATCGATTTTTACAACTAATGTAGCAGGAAAATAATATAAAGCATATAAGCCTTAAGAAGAATAAGAAAATTTCTAGAAAGGCCAAAAATATTTCTGTCTCCTAGAATTGAACATAGATATTGTTAAATTCTGCAGATTTTGGATAAATGTTTGAAGCTCCTTTTATTTAATCGTCACTTCAAAGTTGAAATAAAATTGTATTTTAAATACATAGAAAGTGAAGAGCAAATAAAATATATATTTTGATAATCTAAAGTAATATTACATAATATTTTAATTTTGCGTTACAGATAGTACTTGGAATATTCTTTGACGATGATAATAAATAAAATGGAGACTCTTAATATTAGAATGCAAGACTTCGTAGCGTGTTGTTCTAAATAAATAAAATTTAAAATATCCTCTGAATACAATACTATTTCAGATACTACTTTTTAGAGATATTGAATAAAATATTTTATTCTTAAACGTGTACGATCGAAAATCAGATAAACTATTCAGTATTTATTTGATGCAATATTTTATCTACGTCCATCCACGTATTATAAAAGCAGAATTTTACCTGTTTGAAGCACTTCCTTAGCATCTGAAAGGATTAGAAGCACTTAATCGTGGTCCAGGAGTAACTTCAAAGTATAATAAAGCGTTGACACCTTATTGTCGGTGTGTTACTGGTATATTTGGTTCCTTTTGTCTCTCGAATAATTCAATAGATCGCTAAAGCCTTCGCTCATATCTAGATGTCGAGACACCGTGGTCCTGTCAAAGTGTCCTTTTTACAGGCAGGAAGGGAATAATAGCTAGAAATAATACGTCAAGCGAACTGAACGCGACACCTCTATACCCTTATGCTCAGTCTGTCAATCTATTGCTTTCGCGTGTGATACTCAATTCTGGCGTCAATGCCTTCGCCAGCTTTGTAAATGATTTCGTGCAAGAACACTATTTTTAAGAGTAAAGAGAAACTTAGATTAAGAAACATAATAGAAACGAGTAAATGTTTCTTAAAATAATATATCATCGATTTGGAAATTCACTGCTTACACTAAAAATTTTCAATTTCTAAATAATAGTATCCAAGTCACGACAACTGAGTTGCAATTTCACTAATTTTCAATTGATCAAAACTTTAACTCTGTAACTATACAACACATGATTACCTCGTTGTAATTTAACAAATTTTTAATTGATCAGAACTCCAACACTGTAACTATGCAACCCGTTACCACCCAGTTGCAATTCGTTGTAACTCTATAACTATGCAACTTACGACTATCTCGTTGCAATTTAACAAATCGATAAAACTCCTACTTTGTGACTATGCAACTTACGACTGCCTAGTTGCAATTCAACGAACTTTTAATTGATAACAACTCCAACTCCGTAACTATGCAACTTGCAATTTAACAAATTTCTAATTGATAAAAATTCAACTATGTTACTACGCAACGTATGACTAGTTGCAGTTTAACCAATTTTTAAATTATCAAAATTGTCCTTAACTCTTCTAGTTATTTATAATTCTATTCACGACTACCACACAAGGTACGACTAAATCAGTTGCAAATTAACAAGATTTTTATAGATAAAAAATTCTATGTTAGCGATTGCAATCCGCCATGTTTGAATAAATTGTTGCTGCGCCGTTGGATTTAACTCTTGGTTTTCAATTAGAATTTAAGAAATTTCTGTGTGCATTTCTTTCAATTGCAATACGGAAGCTCCAGGGAAAAATTATATGATCAACGACGTGATCAATCATTTCAAAGGAATTTAATTTTTTGCGCTATGACGAGTTACTCTCGCGTGATGCATCAAACATTCCGTGGTTATTTTGTATATCTACGAGATACATTGTTCCGTACAGCATAAATTGACGACTTCTGCGCGAGATATATTTCTTTTCCTAGATTAATACAGTTGCTACTCCTTTTTCCTCCAAATTATGAAATATCGGTAGATTCAAGCATTCGTTTCGTTCATTTATTCTGTCGGAGGTTTTCCAATGGTTAATATTCATTCTTGCAGCTATACATTCTGTGTAATGCTGTAATTTACTATTAGCCGCAGATTATAAAACTTTCTTGTTTATGGTCTCCTTAAATCTGTCAAATAACTGCGTTACCAACCCCCATTGTATTCCTCTGTATTAGATTATTTGTGTCCCATAATGGTTCGAAAGTCGTGAAACTCAAATGAATAAAGTCATGACACTATGGTTTTCGATATTCGTTCTACGCTTTCGTTAGAAATGTTAAAGCACATAAAGAAAATTGTAATTGAAATTTTTTATCTGAAAGTTTCACTCTACCAGGTTACACAAAGTTACCTAAAATGACGAAACTTTAAAATAGTTTGATGAAGACAGTTTATTATTAAGCAGAGTGTGAACATAGGGAAAATTTCCATCTTAATTATAGTACACTATAATATGTCTATAAAAATGATCTCATCACTCAATGATCACGAAGTTTCGGACAAAAACTGCAGCTAACAGAACAGTATAACTTATTTCGAGAAAACTGTGTCAAATTGACGCAAGGGACGGATGAGGGTTAACTTTCTATTATTATAAGCTAATAGTGATGTTTCAACAAAGTCAAACAGTTTTGCGAGTCACAAATCTTTTATTATAAAATATATTCAGCGAATAACAATCGTAAGACAAGTAGTACAGTCATTCGCACATTTGGTAGCAGTCATATGTGGAACTCTGTTATGAAAACTTGCAACGTTGCTTTGAAATATAAATAAGAAGTGTGAGCAAGCGTAAAACAAAAAATAAAAGTGTAAATCAAAATGTAAATAAATCAGTGTAAATGAAATGTGCCAATCACTACTGTAGTAAATATCAGTAACAGTACTGTTTACCATATGTTTACTATATGTACTAAGAAATTTAAAACCGAACTGAAAAGTACAAAATAATGTTTCCTAGTTCCATACAGATTCCCAACACTGTACTGATAGTCCTAAAAATTTGTAATTGTGAATTGTTGAATAGCTGTGAAAATACTTATAAGATGTAAAACGAAAAACGTGGGGCGCAAGATAATAGTAAGGAGTGTAGAGAGTAGCTGCCGTTGAGAAAACTCACACAACAGTCCATATCATTTGCGGAGAAATAAATTTTTTAGTGATTTAGGTGAACTATTTATGCATCAACTATCTATTGCATGCGCCCCACGTTTTTCGTTTTAAATCTTACAAGTATTTTCACAGCTATTCAAAATTCACAATTACAAATTTTTAGGACTATCAGTACAGTGTTGGGAATCTGTATGGAACTAGGAAACATTATTTTGTACTTTTTAGTTCGTTTTTAAAAAGGTGGTATTTTTTAAAAATATATTTTTATTTACATCATTATTTTCTGCTTTCTAGTCTTATGTATGTGAAAGTTTTCAATCGATTTTTAACATTTTTACCACGTTATGAAATTATAACAGATACATGTACTAAATTCAGACAGTATTGCGACCGCGACATATCGAAAACAAATGCAAGCAGTAACGGTGTAACGATTCTTTCACTTGGTAAAAGAAGCGATGATGTACTACGAATCGTCGCACGACGACGTACTATCATTATACTGAGCTCCGTCGGGGCGAAGTGGGTCCGTGGAGTGGGGACGAGTCAGAGTGCGCACGCATAGTAAAGTAGAGAACGTTGTCGCGCGGAGTGGGGATCGCTGAACGCGATCACGTAGTTTCGCGGGGAGGTGAAGAGGAAAAATATTTAATCGTTATTGCTCCGAAACGGATAGACTTTTTAAAATGTTTTTTTTTTAATAATGCAGTGTCATCCAGTTCTGAGCCATATACCCGATTTCAAGTCTCTAGCTCATCAGGAAGTTAGTTTAAAATCAATTGCAAAATTTGCCTCCGAAGAAACACACAAACAAGAAAGCGAGTTAATAAAAACGTGGTAAAAATAAAAGTGTAAATCAAAATGTAAATAAATCATAGTGTAAATCAAATGTGCCAATCACTACTGTAGTAAATATCAGCAACAGTACTGTTTTGTTTACCCTATATGTACTAAGAAAAAACTGGGCGTTTCGGAACCCACCATAAACAGTAGGTCTCGCTGAAAAGGCGATAGTGAGAATGGAAAGAGGGGGAAGAAGATTGGTAAATGAATTTGAAACCCTGAGGGGACCAAATATCAGGTTACATACATACATACTAAGAAAAAAACTGAATAGCTCCGATCGATCGATACAACGAATGGCTAGCCTAATTTGCCCGTTCTTGTTCCAGGTGCAGAGACCCGGTGGGCCATTAGATAGACCGGAAGTTGCGGCTGATGAACGGCGGGGCGAAGGACAAGGAGCGAGCAGCGTCTCGCGCGGAGTAAGTGAGCACATGTGACGAGCGTCGCGACTCGAGACACTTGTTGCACGTCGGTTATCCCTTAAAAAGTTCGCTACGAGGCGTGCTTCTGTCAGGACCAAGGGATTAGTCAGCGTCCTCAAACAGGAGAAAGGGAAGAAAATGAAAAGAAAGAAAGGGAGCGACGCGCGCGTGCCTTGAATCTCGTGCGGGTTTGCCAGTGTTGATCCGCGTGCTGTCAGCCATGCCGCTCGTGAGCATGCTCATCGTGTTTCGCGTACTGTTCCCGTTGACGCGATGCGAATTCGCTGGTTGCTTCGATGAACACCTGTGACGGCTGCTATGCCGATCGTTGACGAATCTTCGCGCGGGTGCTGCCGCGGGTTAGCTACCTGTTAGCTAGCTGCTCGACACGACCCAGCTCCGTCGAGTGATCCGCGATAAAGTCCCTTCCGATTATCGCGCGCGTTATTCACGGGAATCGTTTACCGTAACCGGACGAACAGAGGACATGAGCGTGATGATCGTGTGTTCAGGCCGGTGACACCGGTCGCCGTTGTGCGTGAGTGCGTGCGCGTGGTGGCTATCGTCGCTGGTTCTCCTAGGTGGCGGACTGCCATCGGCACGACGGATATTCGACCGTGGTGAGTTCTCATCTATTTTATTTCTCATTTATTTTAGTTACACGGAAATGTAAAGATAGGATCCCCTAAACACCTCTGGACGTCCATTCGTTGTAACTTCTTGCTCTGCGTCTAAACTCACAAGTTAGCGTTCGTGACGAATGAAGCGTGAGAGACTCCAGGATCGCAGAACGCTGCGTCTAGACGCGTTTAGGAGATCCCGTTTTAACACTTGGTTTACGAGACTTGACAAAATTACGGGTTCTGATATTCTTAATTTGCGATTATCAAGATTGTAAATATGCTTCCCAGAGGAATTATTTAGATTACTTTGGACATTAGGTGAAAATTTGATCAACGATTGACGAATAAATTTCTACTTTTTTTTTATTTGTAAGCGTTTGATACCCTTCTGGGGTTACTTCGCTTTACAGGAGTAATATAAGTAAGAGTAATAATATAGAATACAGGAGTAATATGAGTAAATACAATAATATAGAATACATTGATAATACAATAATAATACAAGTGAATGCAATAGCAGTGTCCGTTAACATTAAATATGCAGATTACAATTTTTCAAATTTCTATTTCAATCGTTAATCGCAATTAACAATTAAACTTCTACTTTAGTCGTTAATTGTTGTTAACGATTACATTCTTTTCAATTGTAATCGTCAATAGGATAATTGATTAATGATTAACTACTGAAATTTCGAGATTAAATACGGAATCAAAACTGTATGCATACCAAACAAAATGTAAACTGAGTTTTTGTTGGGATATATTTCTGTCAATTCTCCATATTCGCTCTCTGTCTCTCTCTCCCTTCTTATTACAATTTATGGATAGACTGTGTGGCGATTCGCTTCAACAATTGATTAAATCAGTTCCGATTTTTCGATGATTTCTTTTTTTAATCAACGATTGAGGATTAACTTCATCAATCGATTGAATCAATCGTCCATTTTTTAATGATCACCTTTTTTAATCGAACACATTAATCGATCAATCTTGGTTAAAATTTTAATTGATTAATACCCAGCTCTGGAATTATTTACTAAATTCATTTCCTTGGGTATATATTATTAGAAAAATTTGCCAAAAACTTGGATAGATACATGATTGTTATATTTACAAAATAATGTGAAATAGTTATTTCTAGAGCTCTGTAAACTTAGTGTTAAACTCGTCTGGACTCCATTCATCTGTTAGAAGTGATCGCTTGTCTCTGCATCTAAATAGACGCTTAGGAGATCTAACCTCAATCTCACTTTAAGTGTCACACAATATCTATCCTCTTAAAAGTCTACTCCTTATCATGCTTTCAATGTCGATAATACCGTGAAAGCAGCAAGAAAAAGAAATTATTTTTTTTGGACGAGAAAATTCAAGTTAGAATAGTGAAATCACCTGAAAATTCTTGTCTTCAGAGTCACCTCTGGAACTGCCTTTTTCGTTCCTTTACAAATCCTGCGAAGTTTTATCAAAATCGGGAGAGGACAGTTGGGCGATATCCTTTGTGTTTTTCATTTCAATTCCCAACCCATTCAGAGCCAACGTGAGATGGAAAAAATAGACAGTTATTTCTGCAACTGTACCTTTCCAGATAGCGGTCTCTTCAGCGGGTATGACTGTATCTATATTGTGTACCTTTTTGTTGCTGGAGGGGAGCCTCTGCTTTGACTAAAAAGAACAAAAATAAAATTTAAGCGCCGGTGCTTTTAGAAAGTTTAACAAACCAACATAACAGGTACACCAACTTGAAACCCTGTGGTTTTGTTTATCAATCTTTGAAGAACAACAACTTCCGTAAACGTAAACGGGTCGTTCATAAAGTAAAGTAATTAACCACGTTTCAAGATTTGTTACATTTCTCTGGCAAAGTCCTTGATTAATGTTAAACTTTTTCCATTTAGAATAGACTTTCTTAATGAGAAGGTTAAAAAATTGAAAGAACTTTTAGAAACCAATATTGCATTAGTTTTCTTAACATTTTATCTGTAATTTTATTATTTCTCAACAAATGAGAGTCTCGTATAATAAAAAGTTTTGCAGGTCTAAGTTATTGGTTAATATTCAATATTAATAAAGACGCGTTCGCAATATTCTATTTGCATTCAGGCTATCCGCGTCGCACGCCAGGCTCGAGCTTCCAAAATAATGAATCCGTCTATTTCATGAGCAGATTCATGCTGTAAAGGCCGTTGAGTAATTAAAGCGCGTGTGGAAGCGCTTCGCTGAAGGCATCAAAAGGAACACGTGTTTGTTCTTAGGTGTTGGGAGCATGGTAATTCAACTAAATGATCAAAAATAAATTGCAGCCTGTCTTTATGGCACGTATAAAGCAGTTTAGAAAGTAATTTTCCTGTGATCCTTACCTGCGTTGTCATTGTCAAAGAAGTTTTTGTTTCCACGCTATGACACTGTTGGGTTAGTGATCTACAAAGAGCTGGTGGGACGTTTGAGACATTAAAATGCAAAAGAAACGTAGTATAATCATTTATAGAACGTTCTCAAACACTGTGAAAATATTAATGAAAAATATTCTGTGAACTATTCATTATAACAGTGATTTATTCTCATAAATTATTGATCATGTTTCCGCTTATGTGTTTCTCTTTTCACAAAATTGTAAAAACTGCATAAAGAACGCTATTCAAAAAAGACATTGTTAGTTCAAATATTAATAACATGTTGTTCCAAAGTTTCAAACGTGGATTTAAATATTAGTTTAAAAATGCAGATCCGAGAAAATCTTGTTTTAAATGGAAATAAGGAATAACTGTTTGAAATAGTTTATATTGCATTGCTATTTTCGATACCGTTGTTTGAAGATAAAAATAATATTGAATTTGACGAGAGAAATAATCTTGAAAATAACATGCAACAAAGAGTGTTAGTATAAAATAGATGTTATAACACAGAATTTAAAGATGTTTACAGTTTCTGCTCAGTCTGCAGCTGAGTATATCAATAATGTTTATACTATAGTTATGTTTATAATGCTCAGCATCATTTAGCTGTCCGTTTCAATCTTTACGAGAGGTTAAACAGCTTCGACGCGTTTCCTTGCTTTCTTGCTGACTAAACTGCAAGAGCGTTAATAGTTTCAAACGGCGCTTTCAGCATGTATCGAACCAATATGGACGGCTTTTCGAACGTGTAAGACCGGTAAGACTCGAGCCGATATTGTGCGCTGCTGCAGCAGCCTGGGTCCGGCTTAGCAATAGATTAGAGCATTACTGAAAGTTACAGAATACTCAGATACTATAGTAACACCTAAGTTCGATATTTCGTACATAATTTACTTTTAAAAAATATTGAAACTTATTTTCCTGGAAATTATGCTTTCGTCGAGCATACTCGTCATTATTTAAAAACATGCTTAGGAGGGTAGGGAGCTAAAAAGAAGTCTCTTGGTTGGAATGCGGGGTCACGTCCCGATTACACATATTTTCAAGCGAAAAATTGACTAAGTAAGTGGTCACACAGACTACGTAGCGTGTTTTATCAGTAGACAGCGGATTTTTATATATTAAGATAACAAAAATAAGTAGGTGTAACTTAAACCAGTAAAATCATTGGAAGAACTGGATTTTCAAACTATTAACCATATTAACTCGTTTTCCCAGGATTGCAAGGGGTTTCAGTAATCAAAAACGGTAGACAAAAGATCGATCCATTTTTTCGTTTACCAGGCGTGATTTATGAAAAGAAATTTGAGAATAATGCAAATTATGCCTTACAAACGTAAAAATAGGACTTTCGAGGGCGATCGCGGCCAAGATCGATCTTTTATCTAGCGCTTTTGACTACTAAAAAGTTCCATCTTTGTATTATCGGGGAAATGAGAACGCGCATCCCGCATCATTGCAATTCTGGAAAGGAGTCTATCGCTTTGAGAGAGAAAATAAATTTCTGTTTAACTCCAGAGGAGTTGCAATTCAGGTAGAAAAATTCTATTTTGCATAAAAATTCGCTGTTTAGTTACTAGAGCTTAAACATTGGGACTACGAAAGTATCAATGTTGGAGAGAAGCGTGCAAGAGATTCCTCTTTCCCCGTGTCATCTCAGAAGACTTCTTTTCGGCTCTCAATAATCGTGTCATAGAAAAGTTCACTACATATTACTAACCCTTTGCACTCGGAGCTATTTTAACTCGAAAATCCAACGTTTCTTCTGACCTAGAATATTTCCATTCTCCATGATTTTTTAAATTTGGTAGATACGACATTAATATAATACCTCATAAATACTCAAATGTTTAATTGATTAGTAATTGATTAGATACCGACATATCTAATAATCTAAACAATATTTTAAATAATAGTACAGCAGTTTTTAGTAACGCCTTAGAAGCGCCACTCAAGTGCTACGGGTTAATCGTACCATTATTCACAATATTGTTTACATTATTAAATACGTTGGTATCTAAAAATTGATACAATACTTTATACAATATTTATGATTTTTTAAATTTCGTAGATACGAAATTGATAAATATTTCATACAATACTTAAATATTTAGTAATTGATTAGATACTGACATATCTAATAATCTAAACAATATTTTAAATAATAGTACAGCAGTTTTTAGTAACGCCTTAGAAGCGCCACTCAAGTGCTACGGGTTAATCGTACCATTATTCACAATATTGTTTACATTATTAAATACGTTGGTATCTAAAAATTGATACAATGCTTTATACAATATTTATGATTTTTTAAATTTCGTAGATATGAAATTGATAAATATTTCATACAATACTTAAATATTTAGTAATTGATTAGATACTGACATATCTAATAATCTAAACAATATTTTAAATAATAGTACAGCATTTTTTAGTAACGCCTCAGAAGCGCCACTCAAGTGCTACGGGTTAATTGTACCATTATTCACAATATTGTTTACATTATTAAATACGTTGGTATCTAAAAATTGATACAATGCTTTATACAATATTTATAATTTTTTAAATTTCGTAGATACGAAATTGATAAATATTTCATACAATACTTAAATGTTTAGTAATTGGTTAGATACCGACATATCTAATAATGTAAACAATATTTTACATAATAGTACTGCAATTTTTATAGTGTCGCCTCAGAGGCACCAATCGAGTGTTAAGGGTTATAGTCCAGGATCCACCGACCATTTTTACAAGTTATTACTATCAAGCTAATATTCCGTGAGTAGCTTCATTTTGATGAGACGCCCAACTTTTTCTCTTGTGGTACCTCGATTGTGGTAGCTAACAGGGGTAGCAGGGATAACATATGTCGATTTGACAATTCTCCAAAATTTATTACTAACTGGGTTTCTTTTGTTTAATCTCAAGATAATTATCTAAATTATTCGAAAAAATATTTGTCCTACAAAATGTATGGGGACTCGTTGATCAAACCATAAAGTTTGTAGGACAAATATTTTTTCGAATAATTTAGATAATTATCTTGAGATTTAACAAAAGAAACCCAGTTAGTAATAAATTTTGGAGAATCGTCAAATCGACATATGATATCCCTGCTACCCCTGTTAGCTACCACAATCGAGGTACCACAAGAGAAAAAGTTGGGCGTCTCATCAAAATGAAGCTACTCACGGAATATTAGCTTGATAGTAATAACTTGTAAAAATGCTCGGTGGATCCTGGACTATTAAAGGGTAATGTGAAAAATTTTTAAGAAACATTAGTTTCACAGAAAAATTGAAAAGCCGGGTGCGTGCTGTGGTTGACGGAAAAAAATTGCAAATTTCAGGTGGATATCTTCGGGCTCGTACACGGGTGGCTTCGGCAAAGACAGGAAGCAGAAAAGACCGGAAGGCTGGATCACCTCCGTGGAATGTCTTCAAGCGCCAAGCGGCTGGTGCAGTCGCTTAGGGGCCGCAGCGGGGGTGGCAGAGGCAACGGCGGTGGTCGCAGCGATGCTGGCGGTGGGGAAGGCAGTGGCGGCGGTGGCGGTGGTGCCAGTAGCACCAGTGCAACCAGATTGTGCCATTCTGATAACAGCCTTGAGCTCAATCAAATCTCGGTGGTCGGTGACACTATCGCTACAACACCCTGCCACTGCGGCGGTCTCAAGTATGACAGGAGGCAAGCACTGTTCAGTATTGCGGACTGGGTGCCCGACACACCGGCGTACAGACTCCATTCGGGTCAGTGCCTTTCTTTTATTCACCGAATTTTGATTCCACAGGCTTCAACGTGGTCGTCGCCATTAACCCTGCCGCACTGCGCAGTGCGCTGAAAATACCATTTTGTAGATTGCATTACTCTCGAAAATTTTAGCTGCTATGACAAAGTTTTTGGGGCGAAAGTTGTTGGATATACAGGGTGTCCCAGTTTTTTCCGGCCAAAC
This sequence comes from Lasioglossum morio, assembly GCA_916610235.2. Classification (NCBI taxonomy): domain Eukaryota; kingdom Metazoa; phylum Arthropoda; class Insecta; order Hymenoptera; family Halictidae; genus Lasioglossum; species Lasioglossum morio. The sequence goes on along the minus strand of OU744330.1, from coordinate 10,879,527 downwards.
TTTGCCAGTGTGTTCTACACGCAAAAGTAAGAAAAATATGTTATATGAACATATGCTCTTAAATGTTTTATTAAGGAGTTATAACTAATAATACAAAATGATAATGAACTGGCATTTCGTCGACACAGCGTACGAACGTATTATGAATATCTCTGTTTGTGTTTACATAAAGTCTAATGTTTACTTGCTGAAGTAGTTGATATCGACATTTTTTATTAACGTTTTATTAACGAGTTAACCTTTTGAAAATGACGTCCGTTATTACGAATACAGGATTGGCATCTAACATCATTTTGTATTATTAGTTATAACTCTTTAATAAAACATTTAAGAGCATATGTTCATATAACATATTTTTCTTACTTTTGCGTGTAGAACACACTGGCAAAGTTTGGCCGGAAAAAACTGGGACACCCTGTATAATAGAATAAAGTTCATGAATAACCTTAACAAAGAGTTGATAGCGACGTTAAATAAATTAAAATACAAAGATCGTGGTGATTGTACTGCTCTGACATTACAGTAACCTTGAGAAGATCTGTAGAAGCTCTATATTTTCGATCACGTACACAAACCGTTTTCAAAATAGTAGGATACTTTTGTTTTTGCCTAAACTATTATCCAGATCGTCGAACGTTGATGTGGAACTTGGATGTCCAACGTAAATGACTACTTTCACCTGTGCCCTGTAACGTTCTTCTGTAAACAGTTAATGGACGCACAAGATTTAAAGGAATTTTCGAATTTTTCTTCTTTGGATCGTTTGAAAACTATAATATGAAAGATTTAAAATTAAATTAAATTAACGTGCAATAGGGGCAGCTTGCCCTTATAATTTATATAATTTAATTTCAAGGAAGAGAGATAATTAACCCCTTGCCCTACGATTTATTTTACGGCTTCAGTGATTACAAAAAAAGGAGAAAATTTATATCTATTGTATGCTTATATGTTCTCCAATAGCTGTACATTGACAAAATTACAGTAGAAGTTTATTTCGGTTTAAAGGAAATTAGTAGCATAAATTACAATATTTATTAGACTCTGTTCAGAATCTGCATAGCGAGTCAGACATGATATTTTAGGGGAAAGGGTTAAATAAATTAACATCAAATCTCCCTGGAAACCATGCAACGTTTTTTTGAAAAATTATACCGTATGAAGAATGACTTAGGAGTCACCCTGTCTACTTCAACACTAAACCTACCTTCACCGCTGAAAATGACTGGTTCTAGATTTCTTATTTTACGATTATAGATATAATAAAAATAATTTCATAAGAAATAATTGTATAGATATCTTTAATGGAGCACATATTACAATAGCAGCTGCACAAAATCGAAATAAAAGCAATCTTGTCATTCTTACAAGGGAACATGTACCAGTTACTTTTAAGGCGAGGCAGGTTGAGTGTTAAATCTACGATTTTGTGTGATTTTATCATCGATCGAGTAGTGTTCCTTGTCAGTGTGTAGCTTGGAATAAGAATAAGACCGTGGTACAGGACCAAAGTAGTGGTTTCACCCTGTTTCACCACCCTCGCTCCAATAGTGTTCTGCAATAGACAGGTTCGAGCAAACTTTTCGGCAGATCTGTTATAGACACGTCCGAGCCGATAGTGCTTGAATCACATTGGAGCCAAAACAATCATGTTTTTGCCGGCATAGTCCGTTTAGACTGTTAAACCGTTTACCCTAAATCGTTCGATCTGGGAAGCATTCACGAAATTGTGTCCGAAATACCAACCACTTTGGTACCACTCCGCTCAACGTTTATTTGTGATAGAATGGACGCGTTTCGGTATCTACTTTGATCTTAGGCATCCACAGTACCGGGTAAAGGTGAAGCAGAAAATTGAGCCACGGATGACTGAGAAGTGACGCAAGTCCAATCAAACTCCACCGTCACAGAGCTATACCAAGCTTCATGACCTGCGAACGATACACAGTGATATAGATCGGCGCGTATGTTACCGTGCACGAGTATGCGATTATTTAACACGGCCAGATCAATAAAATATTCACGATCAGGAAAATTAAATAGGGTGGAGTTGAAACACTTGTTGCAATGTGTTCGAACATCGAACATAATTCAGTAACGCAAACAAAGTTTTGTAATGTACGATTATGCATAGAAATGTTTATTTAATAGTCCAAATCTGTTCGCAAGTAAGCATAATAAATACATGAAACTTTCACACTTGCGTAGTCGACTTTTCTAAATTTAATTAAATGTGTCGATCAATTTATTTATTAACCCTTCACTGCATGATTTTTTTAATTGCGATGAAAAAATTGCAGGAAGGTCATTTCATTGTGTTTCATTTAAGGGAAAAATATTTTAAAACATTAAAACAATACTTTCAGAAAAAAAGCATAGTGAGAAAACACATTCTTACTTTACTATATACCAGATTTGTTAACTGTATGCTACGCTATGCAGCGAAATGTTAAAGAGCAGTATAAAAATTATCAAAAGAGTGTACAGCGAGTTTTAAATATTCTTTGGCAATTTTTGAAAGCGTTTATTTATGTTTAATATACTTGAGTCAATAGCTACATTGTCAAACAGTAACACTGCATTTTAGGGTACTGTATATGTCAATATATTCGCGGAGGAATATGATAAATAAAATAATAAACAGAAGTATATTTTATATATTCGGTAGATATTATAGCGGCCTCTCGAAACATATAAATATGGGGGTATTTTTAAAAGGTACTATACCTAACCCGAAGATATTTTCATGCACAGGAGAACCTGTTGAAGTAGCACTTGTAAGTTTTTATGTAACTTTGGCAGCAAGTAGTTCTTGCAAAAATATTTTCTATATCTGTCGATATTCCTGTCGAGGGGGTGAAACCAGCCCGAAAGTTCGTGGTGAGAAGCATGAATGAATATTTTGGAAAGAGGTTAAAATACTAGAGCTAGAAGAAGATCGCGAACGTATATGTTTTTAGAAAATAAATTTAACCGTGGAAATTCGAAAAATTTCCATGTTTCTCTGGACTGCGTTAGAAAATCGTCTTTTCGGTAATTTTTGTCTGGTGAAGTTCGCTTCACTCGATGACGATTATGCAAGCCTGAAACCGCTCGATGGAAAGGAATAAAGAGTGAAACTTGTTTTCACTTTACTGTGGGGGAATTATTTGCGCGGAGAAGTTTGTAATGCCGCTACTTTCTGGAATTTTCATCAGACTAATGCTACGCGTCAATTTGCGAGTTTCGGTGCTGAAAGGAACTCTCGAGAGCGAATTCTGTCGCGACCATAAACCTGAGACTCTCTCCCTGCACCGAAAGGCTATCGGACAGATGTCGTTTTCAAGTTACACATCTCGTAAGTGGACATGTTTGTGCCTTTATTGCTGGAGAACAAGAAATCCTGATAGTCCATGCGCACAGTGGAACCTCCATTATGCGAATTAATTGCGGGATAAAAGTATTCGCGTAAGAAAATTTTCATGTGATAAAACAATAAAAGCATTCACGACAAGAAAAGATAGGGTCTGTCAGGATAAACATTTCATTTTTCATTTTCTTACTGCTGAACAATATTCTTTGCCTGAAACACTATACTGTAAAGTTTTTGATCTGTACCTCTCCGTTCAGGGCTAATATGGTGGTGAAAGCCTAAACTTTGCCATTTATTTTTTTCAGTTATCTCTTATGATATTTAAGTGAAATAAAAGCGAAAATGGAGATACAAAGCAGCTCTATCCGGGATATTTTTTGTCAGAATTTTAAATCAGTTTTTTTTTTATTAAACTATGAAACCCCACATGGGATTATTAGCAGCATGCACATGGCTGTGCATGCTAACCTTACGAAGACATCTTATAAACTAGAATTGAATAATATAATGAACATTTTTTAGTACAATATTAATATTAGAGATATAAGCAGTGTGACTTCAGGAATGTATGTATATAAAATAGGGGGCAAAGAATGGGTCCACACAAAAAGGAGTCTATTGTATAGGGTGGAAAGTATACTTTGCTGCAAAGTTTGCGAATCAAATTACTTCTGTTATTATCGTAAATCGGACATTTCCATAATACATGATTATGATCCTGTATCAGACAACCACATGGACAGCTTGTATCATCAGCAAATTTAATCCTAAAAAGGGAGGCCCTCAGTTGGTAGTGTCCAGATCGAAGTCTATTAACCCAGCAAATAAATTCTCTAGGGAGCCTGAGGTGGTTAAACCAAGGTTTGGATCCAGAGTGATAAAAGGATTCGAAAAATTTTATGCCCTTATTAGGGGCTGAAAAATTTAATTGATTTTTCAGCCCCTAATAACTGATTTACCACCACTGATTGCCCACCTTAAAAAATCAGCAATAATTTGATGTTGCAAACTAGATTTAGACAACGACGATTTTTGAAAAAATCAGGAACTTAGTGTGCCAATATTTTTTGGAGCCACTGCGAGTAATCGCCGATGGCGACTTCGTTGACGCGCAGGATTGTCCATGGAGAAGAATAGACGCAGTGATGAGGGGAACAATAGAATAGGGGGCGAAGACAGTTCCGAGTTGTGAGAGGAGAAAAATTTCGGAAGCAGCGCGCATCAGTCGCTCCCATTCAAAGATGTCGAGGATTCGGCTTGCGAACATTTAGCCGGGGGTGGGACTAAGGGATGGGGAGATGTTCGGAAGTGGCTCGAGGAGTTCGAAGAAACCAGCGAAATTTGCGGAACGCGTACAATCATTTACGCAAAGAACTTGCCGCGAGGGTGGGCGAAACTTTTTGTGCGGCACGATAAGTGCGCGCCGTCGTAGAACCGACCGAGTGCGGCCGCTGATTAATGGACTCGCGAAGGCTGTCATTAGTAAAGCTATTCAGGGAGAGTTGCCCCGACCGAAGAACCAGAGTGGAAAGACGTATCGCGAATGTGTCCATCAACGCGGAAATTACGAGTCACGCGGACAGTCTCGCTGGAACCGAAGATACGATGCTGAGCGAACGAACCACAAAAATTTCAGATTCCGGAGAATTTCCTAATACTATTAAAAATTAGGTTGTAAAGAAAGAAATGCAGGATTTTTGTTCCTTTGTTTTAATTGCAATTTTACACCAATAAATATTTAGCTTAATTTAATGAGTTGTATGCCATTTCAAAGCTTGTTTTACGCTCTATTTAATTATGATTTTGATATTAAATTTGATTCAAATTTGTATTAAATTACTAGCTGACCCGACAGAAGTTGTCCTGTTTAAATTTCAATAAATTTGTTTGCGATCGTTTTGTGAATTTGTAAAAAGCTATTGGAAATGTGTAAACAAAGTAAAAGTAAGAAAAAAACACAAATCCCATAGAAAAAAGGATTTTTATATTTTCCAGAATTTTCCAGTTTTCCGGGAAACTTTTCCAATTGTTCTTTTCCTAAAAACCTTATTCGGACTATTACAAAAATTTTTTTTCTTAAATTAGCCAAATCGTTCCAACCGTTTTCAAGTGATGAGCTTATCAACGAAGAACATTTAATTTTTATTTATATAGATTTGCCGGAAGAAAAATAGATACCTGGGCGCCTACAAGTAAAGAGTTAAAGCTTGAAATTTAATGTACGATTTTTTCGCTGTTTAATAGAACAATGAGGACTAAGTTTGTGTAAAACCTTCACGGTGTACCTTATACAAGTAGCGGCCGAATAACGCACAATATTTATAGCTTGTGAATGACGCAACAAGTATTCAAGATTAGAAAAGAAACCATTGCAGTGCGTGGCAATGGAAGAAAATAAAAATAACGACCAATATAGGAATCCGGATAAAACGGGATTTTCGAATAATAAAAGGCAGTGGTGCGATAGCGGCGAGGAGTCGCGACAAACTGTCTATTTCGCGCATATGGGTACAAAGCGTTTCCAATATAGGAGATTCATATTTACGGCGGACAACTGCAAGAAAGCAAGAACGAGTAGGTCAGCTTGCTGAAGAATAGGATCACGTCTGTTTAAAGAATTTAAACACTGTTCCAGTAAAGAAATATTTTCAATGCTGCGTCCGGGAAATTGTTACAGACATTATTTTACTGAAAGAAAACATTACTTCTTGGACAGACGATTTTACACACTGAAATGATCATCAAAATTTGTGTACACTTATACAGGGGATCCAAAAAGTATTCAAACACGTTTTCGATTTTCGAATAAGATAATTTCGTAAAAAAAAATAGTACAACCATAAACCTGGACTAATTTTAAAGCTCGAAGCCTCTACTTTTGCAACGCAGTGTTCATTTTTCCTTAACATATTTTTACATGATGCAGTAGATGGTAAACTGAAGACTTATTTTTCCTGAAAATGCCATAAATTCAAACGTCTCCAAAAACTATCAAAAATATTTCTTGTTAATGAAACTTTTATGGATTTGAAGAGTGAAGTTCTTTCTTTAAAGCGACTTCTTAAAAATTGATGTACGATTTTCTCCCGCTGTTTTATGGACCAAAAGTGCGGAACAAATTCGATCGTGTGTATTATTCACTATTTCATTTTGATCCACTAACTGTTACGTAGAAAAATATATTTTGCGCATGTATAAATAATTATTAAAGTACATCGGAAGCTGCGAGTCTAAATAAACTGAAAGTTTAAAACTTCCATTGCAGTTTTTATTAATTGCAAACAGGAGTTTTAAGCTTCCAGAGACTCTCTATGTATTGCTGTCGAAATTCCGACGGAAATCTCAAATTTTCACGGCAGATAAAACCGAGAGTACCCATGTGAACAAAGTGGAAAAACAGTTTTGTGGAACAGATTGAAAAAGACCGAATTTGTGCGGAGACGTGAGTGTCGAGGATGGCGAGAAGATTTAAGAAATTGTATCTTGCCGTTTTATTGCGGGTAGTCTCGCATCGCCAAGATCTTTTGGACAGCCGGTAAACGGACGCAGTTGAAAAGAAGCTCGCACATTTTCCGGTGAAAAAGCTACACCTATCACGGAGACGTATACGCCTGCACTCAGATTTTCCGGCAATTACGAATAGTCAAGAAGACTTTCCAAATCTCGCAGCAGCTGTAAGATTTTTCGTTAGTTGCCGGCTACGTTTGCTTCTTCTTTCGCGTGGTATAAAAATTAAAAGCTATTTGTTTTATTTCTTTCTACATAGTTTTTTCACAAGTTTCAGTTACTTTTAATTTTTTGAAGAGTTTTAGTTAATTTTATCTAACAGACTATTTTACATTTCATTTAATTTTATCTACACAGATTATTTTACATTTCATTTAATTTTATCTACACAGATTATTTTTTTTTTCATTATAATATTTTGGTTTTTTAATGTCTACTGTAAAAGTTCACATAGTGGGGTTGCTTTGATTGTTTAAAATTCATAACATTCTCTTGCAATTTCTTCTTACATCGAAACGAAATTAGCGATTTTTAATTTTGATAAGTCAGAACTACATTGAGACTTTAAAATTCTTTTAATCGGACTAATTAACTAATTTTTCGTATAAATGCACAAAATCCGCAACCTAATTATAATAAACAGGAAGATCGTGTCAAAGTTTGAAGTCAATCGGATGAAAATTATGAAAGATACTTGCCAATTCTAAAAGTCTCGTTTAAAGGCTTTAAAGTTGTAATTTGTTACTTCGGTGGTCCGAGAGAAGGTCCGTAAACCAACTCATTAATGAAATAACGAAAATGTTCAATCCAGAAAGTATAAGAACAGAAAAATGATTTCTTTTCCATTTTCAAAGTGATCGTTAACACGTTTTATTTGCTTTCACACAGTTTTCAACGTATTTTTCACGAAGTGAAAATAGACCTATAATAAATATTGCGACGTCCGCAATTAAAAATTTGTTGAACGCGAATTTGTATGATTCGGTTCCACATTCGTCGATTCGTTTTTATATCGGAATCAGAAGGTATAACAAAATTGGAAGTAATTTGGATGGCGTATTATTTGGTTTTATTTCGGGCGAGAATCCGCCGCAATGCAATCATTTCATCAAACTCTAATAAAAAATGACAATTTTAATTTTGATTCGTGTGTGAGGTTTTCGGTGTACGCGATTTATTGCACTTTACTGCCCGCTGGCGGTAGCAAACTGCTCTCTGTTATTCTGCATCCCCTATGTGCGCTGCGCCTCGTCCCCTTATTGAATGGTTCCGACGCGGATCTATTCAGGCATAAAACAATTCTCCGTCAATATCTGCACGTGCACATCATTTTCGAAAATAGTGATTTATACCGTGAGACGATTCTGACCGGATACTGAAAGATTTAACCGCAAATTAGTGAAAATTAACTTAATCCGCTTGAACGCTACGCATGTACTATGCCTGCAAATCAATGGCACCTCAAACAGTTTAATCATTCATTTACCTACAAACAAATATACTTTTCCTCATTTTTTAATGTATGTTACTATTTTTTTATCATAAATTCATCAAGTTCGCAATAGTAAAATTACATTTATTATATGTATAGTGAGTAATATTTTCTTACCTTAAAAACTTTCCTGTACATTGTAAATAATTGTAGGGAACGTAAGTTAAATTACAACGTACAAAATAAAAAGTTGGTGCAACAATTGCAAGACGCAGGAACTACTTATAAATTTATATTCTTCATTAATAATTTTAATCTGATGAAAATAATACATTAATACTCTCAAAGTCTTTTAATATTTTCACTGTTTCACATTGCACATGTCCATTTTTGTCATAAATACTTAAAATTTTTCGAAATTTTCTCAAAAGTATGTCACATTAAATTTCGTATAAAGTCATTTTCTCTTTATATCTACAAGTGTGAGTCAGTGTCACAATTATTACATTGCAGACTTTCATAAAAAAAGTGATTAAGTGGAATACATAGCAGTCAACGAATAAAAAGAATTTACATATACTGATATATTATTTCAATCTATTAAAATGCTGCTATCAATATGCTAAAATAAATTTGCATAAAAATCAACAGTATAATTACTGCAATTACCAGGAGGGCAATTAAGATTGCAACAGCAGTACGCGACTGTATATCAAGTGGTAAAATTTATTGGCACACCGAACTCACAAGGCTCATTAATATTGATCCAAAAAGTGCCGCTCTGTCCGCTGTAAATGTTCCACGTCCACTGTATAACACGGATGTATAATTCAATGGATGTGGAAGCTGCTTAGTGAACGGACCACTAACATGTATTTTAATGTTACACTATAATACACATTAGTATAATGGACATTACCTCGATGCCCTTGCGACCACAGCATAGTTTATCTACAGCTTTTTCCCTAATGAATGCTATCCGGTATAATGGTAAAGAAAATAATCAAATAATTATATCGTAGAAACAACAATAAACGTAGTCATGTCGTTAAAATAAACGAAGTTACATTATTGGAAACTGCGATGTAATTTCTTTGCCGTGACTATGCGATTATTGCAAGGTGAATAATCATTCACCTTGATTCTTATTCTTTAATTCATATTACATGATAATTAGTCTGCAGATTTCTATGCAAAATAAAAATGATAAGGAATAGAAATGGATTCATTGATAACTATCATTTCTATTCCTAATCATTTTTATTGCGCATAGAAATCTGCAGTCTAATTATCATGTATTATGAATTTACTACAAGGATAAACTTAGACGATTGTTTTTTTTAAATTGAAAATTAAACGTATGTATAAGTAATAGATTGCAGATTTTTATGCAAAATGAACCTTGCCAGTACTAATTAAAAGACATGGGAACTATATAAACATTCAATAATTTTAACTAGTTAGGAATAATACTATCTTGCATTTACTCATTTTTGTTGTGAATGCATAAACTGTACAAGATGTACAAGATGTACAAGAACGCGTTAGCGGTTGAAGAAAAGTACAACAATATTCTTAAAAATTTTCTGCTCATTCATGCTCACCATAAATGCATGAATTCCTGTTGTCATGATAACGCAAGAGAGAAATTTCGAGGATAATCTTCGTCCGGAATCAATGGAGGGCACAGGGCCGGATTCTTCTGTAATTTATTATTCCTTTTGGACGAGTTTCTGTGCCCGCGTGCGCATTAAAAACGGAAGAGAAAAAAACACAGGCGGGTCGAATAAAAGCTTGCAGCGCACCGAGGACGCGAACCTCTTCCTGCGGTTTAATTTTTGTCCGAGCAGCAGTTGCAGCTGATTATGCTCAAGCACTCAGCGCAAACCTGGCAGAGGCAGGACTCGATATCAGGGAGAAAAAGCAGCAGTTTACGTTGCTGAGCGTGCACGTATACATAATATAAGCAGTAACGTGCCTCCTGAGGATCCCGCTAACACTGATGATAAGGGAGAAGTACTTTTCTCTGCAATTTGCCTACAGATGCTATCCGCGAATTATTTGCCCTCACCGCCATGCACATTTCTCCACTATCGCACCTGCAACGACTATAAATCTATTCCTTGTGAGAGAATGGTGCTATAAAGTGATTGTGGATTTTTCAAACACAGCTCTTATTAATCTTAAACAATTGTTATCGGCGCTACGTTTTCGATCAATTTTTACATTAATATAGCTGTTTTACAATATACTCGACGTTTCGGTTCTGATTTGAACCTTTCTCAAGGGAAATTGCGTTTAGAAAGACAGAAAAACCAAAATTAAATAAACCTTTTCTATATGTACTGTGAATATATATAATATGTGATTTGAAGACTATTTGATACACACTTGCTATTACTTTTAATTTGAAACGTTTTTACTTTTCATAGTTTAACTGAGTACTGATTGCTGTACTGGATAGAGATGTACTAAAGTTCGTAAGAGCAATAGGACAAATCGATGGAAACAAACATGGAAAAACTGACCTAGCTAGACATATCGACTGAACATATTGATCGTTGTCATTGAAATCAAAAATCAAAAATAGGCGGTGAATTTGAAATTCTATTTTATACAGCTCTTATTTATTGATAGAAAGTGCGTTGCTCGGATCTTCGATGAAAATGTATTATAAACTAGCTGACTCGACAGACGTTGTCCTGTCCCAATTTTGTTGAGAACTTTTCCAGGACCATAACGAACAAAACAAAAAAGGAATTACGCATATCCATCGTTCGAATCGTAAGTTATGTTGGTCTTGAGTTCATACAAAAATCCCATGGAAAAAAGCACTTTCATTTTTTCCGAGCAACTTTCCCAATTTTTCTTTCCTTAAAAACCATATTCGGACTATTACGAAGATTTGTTTTTTTAAATTTGCCAAATCGGTCCAGCCGTTCTCAAATGACACGCATACCACCGAACAGCATTTAATTTTTATTTATATAGATTCATTGATAGCAACAGAGGATTACAAAGTTTTAGATTTTGAAATTAGTCGAAAATGTTCGGTTTGGTTCACTGAATCAATTCCATGTGCTTCGACTTGGAGTAATAACGTCATAAAATTAGGGTATGGTTTTTTTTTATTGAACTTTATACGTATCTGTAACCAATTTTATTAGTAAAGTCTCAATAATCGAAAAAGTTTCTACAAAGCAGATGACGAATAAGAAAATTTTTATTTCGTGTATTGTGTTAAAATAAATAATATAAAGGCATTTGAGAGAGTCAAGTTTTTTATTTTACTAGTATAAAATTTATATAGACAGTAGAAAATGTTATTTGTTGTTTCTTCCATAATGCATAAATTAATTTTTATTTAGAAATTTAGATTGGTAGAACTTGAACCTCTTTATGTTATTCAGGTATAGTTTCTGAAGTAAAATTGAAATTTGAGTGGGATTTAACGAACAAATTTTGTGAAAACATTGGTTTCACAGTTTTCTGTAAAGACACGTTTGAATCTTTTGTTCGAAAAGTTCGAAACGCAATTTTAAATCTATTTCAGCTTCGCGTGGACTGCATCGTATCTCAATTTTATCAGAATCCCTGTTACTGCATCCAAATAGTGGTCCGTTTGGCGTGGAATGACCCTGTTAATGATCTCATCGATACATATACGACATTCGTTTGAAGCTTATACAAGCTTTGAATCTGTCTCACTCACAGTATCGATAATTTTCGTTCACGTGCTATAGCCAAACTATAGTTTTGCATGCACGATAAAGATATATTAGATCACGTGAAATATTTCGTATCACCTTTTAATTCAATTCTCCATCGTTTGCAAATTTGTGGAAGAACAAAGAATAAATGATAAAATAAAATAGAAAAAGTGTTACAGATGGTAGACGCCTGTTACAGAATAATTAATCGAATACCATACCCTAAATGAAAGTTTAATTACAACCTCTGTGCTATGAACGTCGATTATTAATCACGCTAAAATTTAAATACAATTAGATAACATTCATTTGTGAAATTCTATTTTGTTATTGTTCAGGATTCCATACAACATTCATTCTTGATCAGTCGTTCATTCATAATCATATCAAAACCAATTGCATACAATCCAATAACAACTTAATTGAATTTAATTTAATTCGTACAATAATAATACAATTTGCTATTAAATCTAAAACCTATTCCCAAATTTTATGTCTTGTAGAATATTTTTTAAAAAAAGTATAAAATTATAAAAACAGAAAATTAATAATAAATTCACACAGATAGCAAACACACAGCATTTCGATAAATAATATTCATTGAGTTAATTTGAAAACTGCAGTATACAGCTGAGATATTAAACATTACAAAGTTGAATAAAAAGAAAGTTCGTTGTTTCCATATCTTCGAGAAACGGTTCGAATTGGCCATAAGGAAACCCATGAATATGGAAACAGTTGGATCATAGCATGCGATGAAGCCTATAATGAGAGTCTCTTAAACCAGCGCTGTTACTTAGTAATTAGCGACAACAAGTCGAATAAGTTCATTGTATAAGCGCCTTCGAATAGAAGTTCGTAGCTCTGGCCACGTGAGCAAAACCGTGTACGATATTTCTAGACTGTAATTAAAGCTGGCTACGCTTCCGGGCATTGCCGGAAAGTTACGAATAATTTGCGAATTTGTGCATGGTTTTGTCGGTCAGACGGAAAACCAGGGGGAAGCTTATGCTGACTTTTCGCATGGTTGTTTCCGAGAATAACATCCGATTTGTTTATCGTTTACTTATAGTTGCTTACTGAATATCATCCTATTTATTTGTTTACTTGTAGTTGTTCACGGAATAACATCCGATTTGTTTATCGTTTACTTTTGTAATTGTTCACAGAGAATTAATATATATAATCCTAATAGAGGAATAGAGGATTCTAAAGACTATATGATATATTAACGGAGGACCAAAAGAGTTATGTCATTTTATATATATCATTTTTGAAAAATATCTTTATGTTATAAAGCCGGTCTTTATGCAAAATCAAAATTTTATTCCAGAATTGAAATAAACTGGAGTCAAATAGTTTATTTTCTTTCTTTATACATATGTTTAATAGGTTGCAAATAATGCACCAGTATTTTAATATTCTTTTAATATTTTTACTGTTTTAAGTTACACCTACTCATTTTTGTCATAAATACATAAAATCTGCTGTCCATAAATTACTATCAATTCTTAATAATGATTTATGTTTAAGAAATTACTTTACTCTCACGAAAATTTTTGACATGATACATTACAAACTATTATTAATAGATTTGTAGTAGCTAAAGTATCAATTCAGTTATTACAATACCGCAAATTTCATGCACTTGTAGCTGAAAGATAAAATATTAAAAGTGTTAGAATAATATAAAATTCTTAATAAAAGAATTATATTTTTATCTAGCTCCCCTTTCTTGCAAATTATATATAAACATTTTATTTGGCACAAAGATCTGCAGTTCAGTTATTAGGATATTTCACAGACGAATTATTTATTAGGTGAATCGGTTCACTAATTTTAGGAAAGCGCGACCACATGATTTTGACGTTATTTAAATACTGAAAATTAGAGGCATATGCATGTCAAATGGGATTTCGCTGGAAGCTCTAAATGGACCTCGAACTCGTTGTTAGTGCAGTGCTTAACAAAGCTTGAAAATCCAATTGAATGCTTCAAACACTATAAACACGACCCGCAAGTAGTGATTTTGGCGAGAATTGGCTCAGAGTACTGTTACATGGTTCATATGCAGCCACACAGTTTACGATTAGATTTGTTTACCCATTCTGGTATTTCGAAACGTCGAATACATTTTAAGTGTTTTTTTTTTGTTTTAGTTTTAATTGAATTCCGAGCTTGATATAATTTAAATTACAATATATTGATTGTACAGTCTGTGATTGTTGACGTTAATGTAAAATGCTCATAGTCTCCGGACACCTCTGGTTTTTAATAAAACTCTGGTATTTCGTAATGAACCATTAACTGTACTAACTACATAATATAAATATAATGATAATGATCCAAAACACACGTCAAAAATATGTATAAACTATTTGGATCAACTTCAATGTAATAATTCATTAAAAATTATGAAATGGCTACCCCAATCATCAGATTTGAATCCCATAGAAAAATTATGGGATGAACTGAGATAGACAGGTACGAAACTTTTGTTAAATAATATAAAAACAAAGAATAGTGGACACTGTAATAAAGAAACGTAGCGGATTCTTCGATGAAAAGAAACTATAAATATTTTTATACTCCTTGGTAACATTTTTGATATTAAGTGCAGCATCCTTTCTTTGATATGTAAACCTTTAATTAAGGAAAAATTTGTTCGAATTCTTCAACGACTATTTCATTTCTACAGAGTTGAATGCAAATATGATCACTAGACTGCGGATCTTTATGCAAAACAAAAATTGTCTGCATCGATAGCAAGAAATAGAAACTAAATTGAATGTTACTTCGTCCCTTAATGATTTTAATAAAGGAGAAAACATATGTAGATATCTTTAATTTCTAAAATTGTTCAACAATTGCTGATTACATCTTCTCAATTTTACTATAAATGCAAAAAGATCCGCAGTTCAACGATCACTATCTAATAAATATTTTAAAGGCATAACATATAAAAACCCGTAACAAGATGTAAATATTGTTTTTTCCAAGGAAACATAGTTTCATACATTGAAAAAAAATTTAATCCGTCCTATTTTTCAACTGCTTAACGCCTTAAGCGTCGAAGGCAAAACCTGAAGTCCAGTTGACCTTACGAACGGGAGCCGTGCGCAATCAACGAAGTTGTTAATTAATGTAACAAGCGTAATAACATCGCACGTTGTCGAAGTTGTTAATCACTGTAACTAGCGTAGTTGCATTACCGTAAAATATAATTCTGGAATTCATGGGAGTTCGAAAACTTTCGGAACCACATTTAATGCCCGTACATTTAATTACATAATAAGTAAGGCGTAAAGCAATGAAATAATTATATAGAGATGTTTATCTTCGTACGGAACGGGAAGTAATGTTGTACATGGGTCGGAAATGGAATGCAAAATGGGCAGGTTAACAACGTGAGGTGGATAGCGTGTAATCGAGGCTGGGCCTGCTAATGACCTTGTCGCTGAGTCGCTACCTTGTCATTACTATTAACGATACATTCGAGATGAGAAATCGTCGGCGTTAATACGATTTCGTGACAAGCGTGCATCGATCCCGTCCGGCTGATATGTGTGTTCGTATCCTGGCTTGATTAAAGTGATCTGCGAACGTAAACGAGCATGATTGAATTTCAAGTCCGATGACGGCGATTCCAACCTTCTTCCTGATCACTTTTCTACGGGTCTTTCTCGTGTTCTCAAGCCATCAATTCCAATTAGACGCGTCCAAATTGCTTTTTCGTCGTTAAACACACTGGTTTTTTTTTAGATTACTGGTTTTTCTATTTATGACGAAAATTAATTGGTGGAAAGGTTAAAACAATTCGAAAAATATTAAGTAATTTGTATGTAATATTTAATTTTAAAATATAGAATTTGGTTGATTATTACTAGACTGCGGATCTTTATGCAAAATACAAATGTTTCCCCACGATTCTGGTCAGTGGGAGTTAAATAAAAATTAACTTCATCCCTTAACAGATTTTTTACATTAAAAATTTCCGATCTACACATTACTGTTTTATATTTCATCCAGCTAATTTCTTCATAAATGTTTGATTTATGGCAATAATAAGTAGGTAACACATAAATTGAACGTTTTAGAAAGTTTCAAACAATTCTTTCAAATAATCGATAAATTATTATGATGAATTTAGTTAATTATTACTAGATTGCGAATTTGATCCATTTTATAAAGAAAATGAGTTGATAACAAATAAATTAAAAATATCAGACAGATTTAAGCAAATATCTTGGTATAGATGTAATTAAAATTTCTGTAAAAATTAAAACGTATCTACTCGCAATTATTTCTAAATCATTGATCAATATGGTCGTCATCTGTTACAATTGATGAAGAGGTATTTTTGGGAAGACTGTTAATATTATTACCGTTTAACTACATGCTCGAAAAGTTGTACAGTTTAATTGAAAGTTCGATTGTATGGTAGAACAAGCTTCCTCACTTTCGCCGCAAGCTCTGTACCGTCCGCGTTCGTTCTATTCATTCCGTACGAATTGGAATTCCGATTTTTATGAAACCGACTGTCCCAAGAATTTGTTAATTGCTTCCCCGGAAGATTGAATCTAGCGATTCATCCGATAGAAATCGTGTACCCGTTAGTCCGACCTGATTAAACGACCGATTTCGAGAACTGACCGCACACCAATCGGCGCGAAGGTACTTCGAAAGCGGTTTATAATAATATTGCTCTGTGACGGCGGGTCGCGCCCAACAGTGCATCGAAATTGGTGCACGCGTCTAATTGCACTCTGTTCACCATTTCACTTGCAATTAGTTGAATGGCGTGTCGAATTTTTCTGTACGTGGAACTTGATCGGTCGAGGCATCGATATCGCATGAAAACTCGAAAATTTACCGCGCAGCGAACGAACTTCGTTTTCTCCTATTTTTCATGGCAGCTAAAATTATTTCTTATACCTAGAATGTTTAGCCTCCTAGGAGTTAGCCCTCCACTTGTTGAATCAAATAATTTCAACAGTTGTGCTGAATTGTGCTAAGTTTATGCTATATTGTGCTCGAATATTACAACTATAATATAAAAAATACGACTAAAAATTGAGAGAAACGATTTTTTGAAAATGTTGACTGAGCCAATTATGAAACTGTAACAGATTAGAAATGAATGTGATTTTTAAAAAAATGAAAGAGTTATTCTTCTTTGGGTCACTCTATAGTAGAAAGAAAATAGCACATTATTTATCGTTAGATGTTGCATACAACAAATAATAAAATTGACCTGGTATCATGTAGATGACTCATCATGTAGACTCCGGATGTTTATGTGAAGTAAAAAGTTTGTGTATCAACTGCAAGATGCAGGAGAGAAATATAAAATATTCTTCATTAAAAAGTTTTAAACCGGTGAAAATAATACATTAATACTCTCAAAATCGTTAATTATTTTCATTGTTTTAAATTGCACCTGCTCATGTTTGTTATAAATGCATAAAATCTACAGATGAGCATTTTACAACTTTTTCTATTTTCTTCTGCTGTATTCGTACCGAGAGATATGTCGTTTATAAATAAAATCAAGGAGGCGGTGGGTTATCGTTGTAATTTCTCTGTTGGAAACACGACGATTCCTTCGTCAAACCGACTATAAATTGCCTCGATTGCAAATGCTAGGTGTCCTGTAGGAAGTCAATCCGTTTTCTATGACGAAGGCGATGGAAGTGGAGCTTGATGATAACAGAGAGTCCTTCGTCAAAGGTTTTGCGGTTATTACAAAGGAATCTTCATGGTCGCGTTCAGTTTCCAAAGGCATTGACAGTACCGAAGTATTGATCCCCCTCAATCCACATAACACTAACGTGATATCAATAGCACCGCAGTGAGAAAGCCATTTTAGAACGACCGAGACAGAGAGAGCGAGAACGAGAGAAGAAATGCCCATTTACGTCACAGAAAATCGAAAGCTAGACTTGAATCCTACATCGTGCCGAACAAACGATCCCCTCGCGCAATTCTCCACAAATATATTCCAGTTAATGTGTAAAACAACCTCAGTGCAGTCAACAGGAATTTAAGAAATCTAAATTTCAAATTGTGTAAAACGATTTCTCGTTTTCAGGCCTGAAATGGTGGACTGAAGTCTCTACATTTCACAGAGATCCTTAATATGCCGAAAAATTGAACACAGCTTAACCCTCAAAATGTACTTGAAAGTGCAATGGTTCAATTAATTTATATTTAATAGTCATGTCTATAGAAATAGTAAATAGACACGTAGTGAGCAAGTAAAGTAAAATTTCATCTAAATGCACAAATAATTTGTTATTAATAGTTCATATCAGCAATCGGCCAATGGTTTGCTTAAGGATTTATGTAACCCTTACGACAATAATCAATTTTTTTATCCAGTTCCTTTAATTAATGCGTGGAACTCTGTATTTGCATAAAAATCCACAAAGTATATATGACAATAAAAAAAGAGCCTTCGATAGAACAGATATAATTAATATAACGAAATTAATGGAAATAATCAATATAATAAATAGACTGCAGATCTTTATGCAAAATAAAAATATTCTTCGTTGATTGTCGGCAGCAGGAATAAAATAATAATTGATTTCATCCCTTAACGACTTCAATGCATTACAAAACAACATTGCAATGTTCTTAAAGTTTTCTAATCCTTTATTATTTTATATATTTCACTCAGCTAATATCTTCATAACTGCATAAGAATCCGCAGTCTAATAATTGATATAACTCGATGGGAATTAATTAATATAATTAACCCTCATCCGTCCCTCATTTCACTCAAAAAAATTCCAATGTTTTTTTAGTCAAATTGATGAATTAACATTTACATCTTAAGTTTTTCGGTTGTGTTCCGTATTAAATAAAGTAAAAGTCATACAAAGTTTTGGGAAAATTTACCTGGAAATAACAGAACAGTATAACTTATTTCGGGAAAAACTGTGTCAAATTGACACGAGGCACGGATGAGGGTTAATATATTTTTTTTTAATCCTTTTAATCGAAACCTTTTCTGTCCGAGGCCTCAATTGAAAATATGCACAGTAATCGAAGCGTTATATCGACCGATGAGAATGAAATATTCTGATGGATTAAACGCATTCCTAAAATGAGTTCCATTGAATGGTTCATCCAACTTTTATCAGCGGTGTGTACAGAGCCCTCGCCTGTTTCAGAACTGCATTATGACATACGTACATATTGACGTTTGCACCCATCTACCGATTTTCCAGACCGAATCGATAGAGCGTTTTCAGACCAAAAAAAAATGTATGAACTAACGGAACAATTTTTTGCCTTTAACAGATGCATGCATTAACTCCGAACAAACAGTTTCGAAATATTGATTGTGTTACACTCAAATTCACTATGCACACATCACTGATATAGACACATAGTAATGTGATTACTGAAATAACAAGTTATTGTAACAATAAAAAAAGTAATATTATTAGATGCATAATAACTAGAAAATATTGTAGATAAATAACTAATGCGAATTTTCGTGTAAAATAAAATTCCTGTTCTTTACGAAAGTGTAAGTAAATAGAAGATTACAGTGGGCAACACCAGTTTTGTATTTCCTCAAATTTTGAGTTTCATTTAGTTCATTTCTTTTTATAAAATTGTGAAAATTTATACATGTTTGAAAAACGAGACGCCTCTAACGTACCACATGAACATTTTTCAATTTCTATTGAAAGTTAATGATTTCAAGCGAAATATATATAATAATCACAATAATTTACGATACTATACGGGTTCTTCCGTGAATTAATTAACGTTAATTAAATGAATACAGACTATTTTGGACCCATTTGTTCAATTCGCCTTTCAAGTATATTACATGGGGACTATCTACATTTTCTACTGTGCCTTCATTTCATTTAGAGATTGTGAAAATATTACGGGAACCAGAAGTTGACTTTAATTTATTTTTATTCTCTGCATCACGGATTTTACGTTATCATAACAAAGTATGATAGTAATTATTTAATTAAGAATGTTTCCACTGAAAGCACGTTGATATCAACGAAGTTATTAATACGAATAAAACGTCAAAAAGTTGAATACATTCAAACAACTATATAAACCAAACAAGGTTTACGGCATTAATAAATAAATAAATAACATTGAAACAAAATAAATAGTCACAAATTTAACTTTTACAAGATCGCCATAACGACGACGCGTTACGATAAACTATGCAGTCGCAGATTAATTTTTCGAAAAGTAAATTAATGTTGCGCGCAACTTTCAGTCGAGAGTGTTCACCGAGATTAAACTCGTAAAGAAAACTGATGTAAATATCGTGAATATACCGTACAAGCCTGCTACGTAGTGCACTAGAAGTTTATAATACAACTAATTTATCTGTTCGTGCACATGGACGGCGTCTTTCGTTCGTAGAGCTTGTAAATTATTTCCATTCCTACTTACTAACAAATTAATTTTACGAATTTAGCATCGTACACTTCGCATGACTTTAAATTAAACATCAGTTTCCATGGTAAAATAGCAACGTAAGCAATAATATCTTTAACATCACCAAACTTCAGGTTATCTTCATAATTAAATTTTCAATCCTATTTAACATACTAAAATAACTATCATTAATATTACCATGAAAATTTTGTTTCTAACCAATATACTCTAGTTATCACGTATGTAACAATTTGAGGGAACATGAATGGCTTGTTATTTTTCACTTTCATGAATATTAACTCTTTGTAAACTAACACAATATGATTGAATTTTGTTCTACGCATTCTATTAAGATTAGTTATTCTCCCAAAAACCATTAAATATTCACATTTCCTGCTTGTTTGTCTAAAAAAGAACTTTGGGTTTCTGAGACACGAGCGTGAAGTGTGTCTCAAAAAACAAGTGTGATGTTCCAGGATTAATTAGGTATTACAGTGACGTTTCATAGGTGCCATTTGACTGCAGGGGATTGCTCAAAACAGTTATAATGATACCACTGGTATCGGATGATCCTTGAATGGATCCGCAGCGTGTGTGCTAAACTCCGGTTTTGCGGAAAACTGAGGGATCCAAATCACTCTTGGTGGTGTATTGAATTGCCCCTTAACAACTAGTGGTACGTACGAAAGCTTCGAAATTTCAATGAGTGGTTACAGGCTTGATTTGCTCATGTAATGAAACTCGAATACCTGTATCGAAAGAACAATACCGTGAGAACTGGTAACAATGTCGTGTAACCATATATCACTAGTTTTGAAACTCAATTACTAGATTGTGGATCTATATGTGCTAAACTGCAAGAAACACGAGCCAAATACTAATTTCTTTTTTTCCTTTAACCCTCCGTATACTGTGCCGGAGCTATTTTCACCAGGAATGTCCAAATTGTCATTTAAATACTCAATTTGTGGCAATTAAACTAACTGAAAATAGTTATTTCATTGAGGATATCGGAGAGACTAATGCAGTGGTTCTTAAACGGTGTTCCTTGAGCTTTTTTTAAAAAGTATTCCGCAAAATTCCACGAAATATATTCAATATATTTAATAATATATTTATTTCTACGGGGTATGTTTTTGTTTATTTTTTAGATCATTAATTTTAGTGTTACGCAAATTTTTCATATAATCGAAAGTGTTCGCTGACTTCATAAAAAGGTTAAGAAGTACTGGACTAATGTGTCTGCACGAGATATCATCAAAAGTAAAGATTTAAAAATTATTATTTAGAGCTGTGAACGGTCCTAAGGATTGCCAATTATATAGCTATAAAAATCGTCGGTTGTCAGAGGGTTAATAGTCCCAATATATTAAAATTAATATATTGATATTCTCAAATTTTCTTAACGCTTTGCAGTCGGAGCTGTTTTAACTCGAAAATTAAACATTTCTTCCGGCCTAGAAAAATACCATTGTAAGTATGATACAACATATTTAATAATATAAACAATATTGTGAATAATGATATAAGAACTTTTAGTGATTACTTTGAGTCACTACTCGAGTACTCAGGGTTAATATTTCAATTGTTTGAAATACCACCGATACATTTTTGTCATAAATACATGAAATTCGTAGTTTATGTTTCATCCAAATTTTTCAACCATTATATTAATTTCTTTGATTAACTACTTTGAAATTATTTTGGAGGGTAGAATGTATTTTAGTTTGTTCACAATAAATAAATTCACGAATGAAGGGCTACGAATTTATTTGTACACCTTATACACCAAGAGCAGAAATTTTTTACTTTTGTATTCGATGCAAAAAGCTTTTATTTTTAAAGGTTGCCACTCTAACGATGCCCCTCGCAAGTCTATTAGGAAATATACCCTAAAAAATTCTTCGGGGCGCGACTCACTCAAAGCGCAAACGAGGTAGCTCGTTTTTCTCGCATTCTTTAAACTGCGGACGATATTCGACAGTTTTGGCAGTGCTCTCGAAGCGGAAGGCAATTAGTTGGTGCCGAGCGGCCGCACGTATACCTATGCACGTTTTATTGCTGCAATGGCCATCCCGAAGTGTCAATCGTTGATTTTCATGAAAGTTTGCACGGCGCTGGAGCATCGAAAAATATTAGATACATTTTTCTTTATGACATTCGTGTTGAGTTGTAAAAACAACCCTCGGCTTGTAATTTATTTCAAAGATACTCAGGGCTTATTGAAAATCCGTGCTGTGTGAGTACTACTACTTTGTTTGCGTAATGACACCGATGAAAAAATGTTGAAACATGTTAAAATAACAGCCGTAAATATGTGCTTTTTCTTAACGTGTAAGTAATTAACGCGTTAATTCAGTTATTGAAATGAAAACATTATTTGAGAATGAAAATTTGCTTTTTTACAGTCTCTTGACTTAATAAATTTAAACGACGAAACAGAGCAAAAAATGTATTTCTGTAAATATGTAAAAATACAGTGTTCTCAATCTTTTTTTACAACGTACCAAGTTAAAACTACTATTTATTCAACAATCAAACAGCTGAAGGAACGAGAGAAATAATTTCAGAATTAAATAAAAAGGTAAGAAGTAGAGCAAATATGTTAAGAGCATTTTTCAGGCTTTTTATGAAAAATCAATATACATGGAACGTTTATTGTACATATTTTCTATGTTATCCGTTTTCCATCGACATTAATATATTTCAGCACTTCGCAGACGAATATTTACCCATTCAGTTCTTCAATGAAACATAATATAAATTTTGCGTTTCATAGGATATAACCAGCAGAATATCACCTGCCGCATTTTACACGATCAATTCTAAATAAAACCCGAGATACTGCGAACGTTATAAAATTAGTATGAAGGCTGTTGATTAATCAATAAATCCAGTATACTTATTATCGTTTAACGAGGACGCTATAAAAGAAAGTAACATGGAAAATAAATTTTCTATTTTGTAAAACACATTGCTGTGCGTAAGCTCGCTATACGTGATCTGTTAAAGCTTACGCTAATAATAACTGCAAGTAATTAATCCATCATTCCGTAAGTTATTTTACTGCCCATTTTCGTATCATTACATTCGATAAAGATTTACGATCATTGTGCAAAAAGAATTAGTCCTAGATTTGCATAGATTTAAGATTTACAACTAATTTGAATTAGAAAGGAGCATCAACTATCGGAACGTGTGTTCCCTCATCAAAAATTAATAGTACGAATTTAAAAATTTCTTAAAATATATATTTATTTATTAAAATACTAAATTACATCAATTTATATTACGTACAATTTGTATTAAAATAATAAATTATGTCATTTCAACATTATTTAAATGCAAAAATAATTTGTTCCAGCTTTACAGTGAAAGCACCACATTACCAAAATTTTTCAAGGGTTTCCAATAATCTGAGGACAAAATGTTTCGAACAATAGACAGTTGAACAGTATTCGAGCATCTATAAACTTCTACATATAAAATCTCGAAGAAGAAAACAAAAAAATTAAAAATCATTTTAACGTTTTAAATATTAAAATGAATTTTTGATTTCATAATGTTATAGCTGGCGTTAACACGTATTCGACGACCTACTATATTATACTAAAATAGTTTTCTCCGACATTTCGGGTCAAATGTCCCAGTGTGCGCCATGCAGTTAGACCAGTAGGAGCACAATACAGCCGGATCGGCTTATTGAAAACGCGAGCAACACGATTCGGCGCATAACTCAATTTCAAAAACAGGCTGGCTTATGCTGTCATGATCCCATCGGTCCAATTGTATCACAAACTTCAGACAAGCTCCGACATCCTTATTCGCGAGCAGCCAGATTGGATTCTTTCGTAATCCTTTCAAGACGAGGGAACGACTGGCAGCTTTTCTTGTCGTCATTCCATATTTCCGTGACAGTCCACCTAGAGGGAGAGAGTAAGAGAGAGAGAGAGAGAGAGGGAGACGGATAGTACAGATCGGGAGACCGTGTATTCACTGAACTGCATCCTCTATGAATGTGGACGGCAGCCGCCGGTCCACTTTCTACAGAAACAGACGGTTAAAGCTGGAAACCTGCTAAGTGGATATGTAAATTGCGTCCTCTGCAGGTACACGGCCCGGTACATAGGAACGTTTACAAGGGTTTTGGGTCTGATTTACCTTGCTCCGGCAAGCACGACGGTATCCCGATGACAAGACTCGTCCTTTGGCTCTCACAGACGTGTTTACTCCCGACGAAAGCTTCAGTTAAACCTCCGACGGCCAACCTTTTTTTACAGATGTACTGTTGACCGTACTTAGCATCGTCCGCGGCTTAATTCAGCCATTTTCTAAACCTACTGTCATAAAGAATCTGTCCACGACATACAACCCAGCTGGAAAGAATGTTAACCCTTTGCACTCGGAATTATTTTTCAATTTTATTGCCAACAACTTCCTACTATTTTAAATGTTTTATTTGAAATTCACTTCAAAGGACAGTTCCTGCACTGCTACTTATTTTAAACAACTTTGTTTACTAATTATATTAAGAACAGCTCTAAAATTTTTCTGTAATTTATATTTGTGGAACTTGTATTTGTTTTGAACTGGGAAATAGGAAATTAAATAAATTTTCTGTAAAAATTTAGAAACAGTGTAACACCTGTGTAATGTAAGCTAAATGCCATTTTCTAAACCTACTGTCATAAAGAATCAGTCCACGACATACAACCGAGCTGGAAAGAAAGTTAACCCTTTGCACTCCGAATTATTTTTCAATTTTATTGCCAACAACTTCCTACTATTTTAAATGTTTTATTTGAAATTTACTTCAAAGGACAGTTCCTGCACTGCTACTTATTTTAAACAACTTTGTTTACTAATTATATTAAGAACAGCTCTAAAATTTTTTTGTAATTTATATTTGTGGAACTTGTATTTGTTTTGAACTGGAAAATAGGAAATTAGATAAATTTTCTGTAAGAATTTAGAAACAGTGTAACACCTGTGTAATTTAAGCTAAATGCCATTTTCTAAACCTACTGTCATAAAGAATCAGTCCACGACATACAATCTAGCTGGAAAGAAAGTTAACCCTTTGCACTCCGAATTATTTTTCAATTTTATTGCCAACAACTTCCTACTATTTTAAATGTTTTATTTGAAATTTACTTCAAAGGACAGTTCCTGCACTGCTACTTATTTTAAACAACTTTGTTTACTAATTATATTACGAACAGCTCTAAAATTTTTTTGTAATTTATATTTGTGGAACTTGTGTTTGTTTTGAACTGGGAAATAGGAAATTAAATAAATTTTCTGTAAGAATTTAGAAACAGTGTAACACCTATGTAATGTAAGCTAAATGTGATTATATTGTATTTGCTATATAAATCACTTGGTTTAGAGTAATAATAAATAAATCAATAATGGATGAACCAAATATATATAAATACTCGTTTCATTTACACTTTTTTTCTCTGATGTCAAGTCATACTCGACACAGGACTGCAAAGGGTTGGAAAATGGGTACAAAAAATTTAAGGCAGTGGTAATATTAAAAAGATTTGAGGACATCTGGCTCCTATGTTTTGCAATCAATGCAAACATTTCTTATTTTGCAAAAGATTCAGTATTGGTTTTATTCAGGAGGTACAAGTAAACAAACAAATACGTTAGTGAAACATGTGGTATCATTGTTGAAGATTAAAGATATATCGTATTCATTTGCGAACACCAATCGTCAACTTATTCTTTGAATCGACTGTACCAATAAGCAGAGCTAGTTTCGATGTTTTGAAAATAGTATTTTATTTGAAGGATTCTCAACATTTCTTCTCGTATTCGTAACGATGAAAAATTATCTCTGAAAACATGTATCTAAATATATTTTATTGTATCTTTTAGATAAAAGTTATCCAAAATCATCTTAGATTAAAATGAACGATAGATTCCAAAAGTAGAGGCTTTAATACAATATCGGTATATCGTAAACTTTAAAATGAACCCAGGTTTATAATTGTATGAGATTTTTTTTTTATAAAATTGTAACAGATAAAAGTTAATAGTTTTTAAAAAGTTGGAAACATGGTGTGTCATTGATTTTCATAGCCATGTGTAAAATAGGTTCGCTGTTCAAGGGTGTAATGGCGATTTTGCTGCTCCGGGTCAGAATGGACCCGGTCCCCGTCATGGGAGGGCGGATAGCGTACGTTCCGCAAGTATAGTTCTTTCGGTTTTGCGTCCTCGGAACACGAGAGCAAAATGGAACTCTCCTTCTTCCTCGTTAACCTCGGTTTCTTGTTGCTCGGCCCGATAACACCGGTGTGCGAACATTTTTTGCTTGCTAATGAGTGGATAAGAACCACTGTCGGCAGAACTTGTAAATGGCGCTCCTGTACGGTATAACGAGACTTTCGATCATTCGTATTGCGTTACCGGGAACGCGGAGCTTCATGTTAATTAAAATTTAATAAAGCTTCATTCTATTATTCGTT
The DNA here is from genome assembly GCA_916610235.2 of Lasioglossum morio. NCBI lineage: Eukaryota > Metazoa > Arthropoda > Insecta > Hymenoptera > Halictidae > Lasioglossum > Lasioglossum morio. Next base: position 10,852,620 of record OU744330.1, on the reverse strand, counting down.
CGCCATTAGCGGTGAACAGAAAATTCTGCTTTATAGTTTGCTCCCTCTTTGCCTATCAGAATGTGAATATTTTTCGTTCGTGTATCTGTATGATACACGGGGAGAGAGCTCCGTAATAAAATAACAAATATGGGTTGTTATAAAAATATTTAGAAGCGCGTTACTGTCATTACTTTTATAGTGTACATGTTAAAATCATTAATGGAACGTATAAAACAATAAGTATTTCGAAATACAAAAATTGGTAGTACCAGTCAGAGAATAAATATGGAGTATATGTAGGATTAATATGATCTCGTATTATTTATTAAAAATGAGTATATGTATACGATTGCTTTTATTTTTATTATTTATTGGGATTCGAAGGGATAAAGATAAGGACGTTTCTAAACATAAATCTAGTAAAATTTAGTGATGAAATGTAACATAAATTCATGCAGTTTATGTAGGGTTAAATACGATTGAATTCTGCGATTTTTTTCAACAATACGAAAATATAGATAAGTAAATATGATTGATATAATTATTATTTATAATGTAAATATTTTATTCCTTGAAGTATTATTTCTCTTTATAGAAGCTATTACGTCCGACAGATAAGGGTCGCATTAAATCATTTGGAATTGATGATCAGTGATTTCATCATAGTAGATTGAATGATGATGATGGGAATGAAGGATTGATGAATATGCAGTTCCGCTGACGAGTTTCATTTTCCTCATATCGCTCATTGGCTGCAACTATGATATATTAAAAACAGGATTTTAGGAAAAACAAGTTTGAATATTTTATACATATTTTTCTTGTCATTAATATAATTCTTAGTTAAATTAAACATGACAATACAATAGTGACATGAGTAGTATCGCATTGTAAAACTTGAAAAATCGAATATTACGCCATTGTTCCTGCAAACGAATACTTTAAATATTAAACACACTTATAAACTTTGATTTATTTCAAATCGTTTAATTTTCGACTTAAAGTTATTTACAACTATGTCAGACTTGTACGATTGGACTGTATACTTTAAATGTTTTTGAATAACTAAAAGAAATTCATCGAAACACTAAATAATTGAATAGTATACTTAAAGTGTGTCTCTAGATTCAATAACAGAATTATAAATAAATACCAACCGTAAGTTTATCATCTTTTTGACGTTAAGTCATTTAGTCTATGATCCTCAAAGAGATATTATGTTACATAGAAGGGTATTTTGTCGAAACACTTGAGCTCTTTGCACGTTCGCAAAATATCAGGATGCATTCAATGCTATCGAATTGATTTGACTTCCGTTGCGTTTTATCATGCCGTCCACCACGGACTGAATTCAAATAAATGATTGTTTCCCCACAGCGATTCGCGAACTGCATTTAAAAACCGAACTCGTTTAATGCATAAAGCAGTGTCCTCAAGCGTGTAGCGTTACTTCATCGAAAACGATGTCGACGGTCGAATCATAATACGCGTAACAAACTGTAAACAATTTCTGTCAATATGAATTTCTTCATGAACGTTTACAGGGGGCGCCATAACGCGTGGACATTATTTCATGACACAGTGCGAAAAGTACGATAAACAATTTTCGTTAACGAGTTTGGTGAATCAATGTTTGTTTCACGGAATTTCAGATGCAAATCATTATCCTTTTACCGAGTTAACTTGAATGCGAACCTTTCAGCTCTTGCGGGATCAAGTTTGAGTGGATTAAGCCTAATTAAGTCTAATTTCTACAATTCGAGCTTATCGTTATCGTTGAATTGATCGATTCATGGCATTTTTCTGATTGAAACGATACCAAACACGATACAATTTAGATCGTATTTACTCGTTTCATTTACGATACAGTAAAACCTCGATTATAGGTGGGTGTCGGTTCAGATAACCAAGCCTCTATTTTATTGGAAATTAAGCAAGTAAACATGATACAAATTGTGTCGTGTTTGGTCTCATTTTAATCAGAAAAATGCCAGAAATATTTCGGCAAAAGTTTCATAAAAGTTAATAAAAAAACAAGCAAGTTCATACAGTCCTTGATTAAAATTAATTATCTAGAGCTAAGTAATTAAATTATATTTTTGAAAGTGTCAAAATAGACAATTCCCATCCGTCAAGCGTTACGTCATTGCACGTAAAATAAAAAATTTATAAAGTTCAAATATTTGAATCCCCATTAATGAAAATGTGAACTGTATTCGTTCAGAGAATAATTGTCTGAAATAAAATTTATATAAAATAAAAGAATATTAAATCGGTGTCAGAACGTGTTCAAATTCTTACTACTTACTATTCAATAGTATTTGTTATAAATACATAAAGCTCCGCAGTGCACAGGGGATTAAAAAATTCACCTTTTAACCCTCCGACGACTGTGCCTGGGTTTATTTTGACCCGGAACAACCAAATTGTCGTGTAAGTACTCCATTTGTGGAAATTAAACTAACTGAATAGCTGTTTCATTGGGATATCGGAATGACTAATGTTTATCGTAGCGCCGACAACAATTGTTTAAGACTAATGTTTATCATCGAAAGTGAATTTTTAAACATTATTAACACTTCGCTGCATAGTGTATCATATCTGATACAGTTAACAAATCTGGTATACAGTAAACTAAGAATGTATTTTCTTACTATGATTATTTATGTTCATTTTTCTGAAAAAAAAACACATTAGTTTTTATATCCTATAGAACATAAGCAGTTACATTTCGAAATAGCAGTTTTATTAACCAATTATTGTATAGTCACCAGCATTTTTTAAACATTTTTCTACTAACTGAATGTGTTTACACGAGATATCATCAAAAGTAAATATTTAAAAATTATTAATTAGAGCTGTGAACGGTTCTAAGCATTGTCAATTATACATATAACTATAAAATCGTCCGTTGTCCGAGGGTTAAAACTTGTGATACTTACGAAATGTTTTCGCATCAAAATGAAATGCAACAATGAGACTTTTATTACAGCGACTGAAACATTATCTCATAAATGACCACCACGTACCTGTATTGCCGTCCACCATTATATTCCACCACTGACCATAAAGGCTTTGGTACTAAATCGTGTATTTTAGACATAATGTTAGCTCTCGGCTGTTGTAAAGTCGTTGGTTTATTCGCATAAACCGGTCACACGAGACAGCCCTACAGCAAAAAATCGGTTATCCGGTGGATGTCGAGAGCTAATTCAGAGCAAAAATGAATTTGCTATTAAAAAATGGATCCTCAGACAGCTTGTTACAATCCTGTAATTTTAATTCTCTCTTGATTCCACTTGACACACTCGTTAGCGGTTCCGGTTTTTCATAAAAATCGTGAGAGCACTTTTGTTGAGTTTTTGCGCGTCTTTAATTGTAGCGTGCACGTGATCAAATTTATTTAATAATCTCTTCCGGAGGCGCCTTTATTATTCGGTAATTAAAAACAGAAGTCTGAAACGTGTCATTTCGAATTGGTAGCTATGGTATCAAAACCCTTATTTATTATTGATTTTATTCGAAGAAGAACATACAAAATATATTCATTTCTACTCAACATTTATTCTTGGTATTATGAATATTTCAAGAAATACAGAGAAATCATAACCAGACATCGACGATTTAAATTATCTGAAAAATTACTAAATAAGTGAACAATTTTTAATTTCATTTTAAGACAACAAAATTTAAAGAATTAATTAAAAAAATGATTACAAAAAATGTATTTATTGCGATAGGAGGTAGGAATAATTTTTTAACGAATTTTAGTGGATATTTTATTCCGATATCTTTTATGGTTCAAAAGTTATAGTAAAATGCCAGATTGAGATTAGCAAACAAGATAACACATGAATTTCTCATAAAGAAAACAGACCCTCCTCCTCCCCCCTCTGTTATAATAACCTATTCACAGTTCACCACTTTTTGTACAACTGCCAAAAATTCTCTACCCAGCGACTCAAATTTGAAATCAACCCGAATACAGCCCTTACATCCGAGAAACATACAACAAACACTATTGAATTCCTTAAAGAAATCAATCACCTCCACAAAATCTATAAGCACCATTGTAAGCTCAACACGTCTTTATTCGTTCTTTGCTGATTTGGAACTGTCAGCAACATTTATTTAAAACAAAACCAAAACATCACGCAAACTTGTTAACAAAACACGTATTATACAAATTGATAAAAATATATATAACGTATAAACGCCAACAACCGTAGTCCCGTTGAAAGCACCGGTTCTCGTTAGATCACCGAAGTTAAACAATGTGGACCGTGAACAGCACTAGGATGGGTGACCGTCTGGTAAAAAACCGGAAAGTGACCCACCCGGGGTGTTTTTCACGTGTTGTTGGCAAAAGGTGGTTCGAAACCCACCATAAACAGTAGGTCCGGCTGAAAAGTCGATGTGAGAGTGGAAAGAGGAAGAGGATTGGTAAATGAATTTGAAACCCTGAGGGGACCAAATATCATGTTACATACGTACATACATATACAGGGTGTCCCAAAACTACCCTAGGAGCCGAAAATGGGAGGTTCCTTGGGTCATTTTAAGCGACATTTTCCTTTGGAAGAATGTTATCCGCGACTTTGTTTAGGAATTATTAACGAAAAACACGGACCAATCAGAGCGCGACCTAGACGCGAGTTGGCACAGACGGCCAATGGACAGTTGGCGCGCCGAGCCGATTTTGCCAACTCGCGTCTAGGTCGCGCTCTGATTGGTCCGTGTTTTTCGTTAATAACTTCTAAACAAAGCAGCGGGTAACATTTTTGCTAAGGAAAATGTCGCTTCAAATGACCCAAGGAACCTCCCATTTTCGGCTCCTAGGGTAGTTTTGGGACACCCTGTATAACGTATAAATCAATAAAAGTATATATAACGGTCAAACACAAATATTCAACATTCTTACATCATAGAAGTTCCTCGCTAATAGATGTAGATGCGACGTTAAACCTTAAATAAGAAAAAAAGAATATTCTAGAATATTCCTCGAAAGGATAATGCGATATTGTTTTTGGCGTAGACGCACTAGCTCGCATCTAGACGCAGTTCTGTCGAAGCATGACGAATTGAGTATAAAAGGCGTTGGGATAACAAAACGGTTGCGTCCATACGCGCAAAGGAGTTTCCACTTTAACGAAAATCACAACGAAAAGTCGTGTCGTCCTGAAAACCGCAGCGGTAGCTGACGATTCCGGGACAGACGTAAAGGAATAAGGTAAAATCTTGTTTGGGTCAATCGTTGGATCACGTTAAATGGGAGCGTCGTGGATTAAGTGCTTGAAAAGTAAAGAGCTCTCGCTCGAGCCCCAGCGCGGCGTCACGGGAGAACGGTACAGATCGCCGTGCCGTCTCTGAAAGAGAACGAGAAAGTTGTGTAATCCGGTTGCACATACCCTTTTGAAATCCTCGGAGGGGTTCGACAAAAGAGGTTTCCTTAAAAGGAGCCCGAGCGACTACCTGACCAACTTATTCTAATAATATAGAAAATAGTACAGAAACTGGGTACGGTTTTGTTCCGGAAGAATTCAACTTTCTTCTTATCGTTTTCTTGAGCACTCAAATTAGGCCAATAAATGCACGGAGAAGTTACTAATGAGTTTCACTCATCATATTTGGACAAGGTATGTCGTTTTCTATAACGAGTTTTCATAGCTATCTCAAAATAGCTGAACTTCATAAGTGCTCCCTTGTGGGATATTTAATCTGTCCAATATTTGTTATAAACGATGCAACCTATTAATAATCTCAAAAAGATCCCCATGCACTCTTCGAAATGATGTAACCTTTTTAAAAGTGGACACCATCACGTGTGCTTTTTTAAGAATTTCGAGCGATTACTAATTGATTTCTAAAGAAAATTGTAATTATTAGACTGCGGATGTTTATGCATTTTCAAATTTTTTTACAATTTTAAGAAATCGCAATGAAATGAAATCTTATCTAATAATGCGACTAGTCTTTATAGATCCAAAACAAATCAATATTGTTTTCACAAGCCATAAATGCATAAAGATCTAGTAATTATATATTTATTTTAAAAAACTTTTTCAATATAGACCCGTATAAAAAAAGGTTGTGAAAAACATCTTTTAGTATTTTCTGTACAATTTTTCGAAACTTTTGTTTGTACACCGGCTAGCACACTAATCCACGAAACTGCGCCAACCCTAATAACCTGACCTTGTGTGCCGAATCGTGAAACATTCGACACAGTGCGCAGACGTTATATCCGAAGGGTTAAGAGTCACTTTTTAGCTCTCGAAAAGAGGCAAAGCACAGAGCACGGTATAACAACAAAAAACAGCGTGTCGAATATTTTTCAGTGCTCTAGCTGTTTCGTAAAAATCGGCGACCGACACTTCAGGGTTGTTCCTTGTTAACGAGCAGCGCGAAGAGCCAAAGTCACCGAAGAGGGGCGGTATGTGTGTGTGTGTGTGTGTGTGTGTGTGTATGTGAGAGAGAGAGAGAAAGAGAGACAGAGAAAGAGAAAGAGAGACAGAGAGAGAGAGAGAGAGAGAGAGAAAGAGAGAGAGAGAGAGAGAGAGAGAGAGAGAAAGAGAGAGAGAGAAAGAGAAAGAGAGAGAGAGTGAGAGAGAGAGAGAGAGAGAGAGAGAGAAAGAGAGAGACAGAGGGGTTAGATCTATAGAGGGTGTCTGGTTGAATAGAGCTCGCAGCAGCTCGCAGTGCCCCACTCACAGATTACCCCACCACGAGAACCTCAGCTCTTGGAGAGCGTGGCTTGCTTAGCGCGTCGCTCTTTGCTTCCTATTCTGGATCCCGAAACTGGATCGCACGAGCACCAGCCTCAAGATCCTCGGCCTACTGGAAATCGCCACTTACCTCTCAGTTAATTATCACTTTAATTCTCAGTTGAATCGCCTGCTAAAATATTTTCACCTCTCAGAACATAGTTTTTAATCGTCTCGAATTTCGTCTGCTCACCCGCCACCGAAATAAAACGAAGGCATTCGTGGAATTTGCAATCAGCGTCCTTTGCAAGGAAACGACGTCTCCAAAGTTGCCGCGTACCACCTCGTTCGTCTTTGTTGTTATTCATTATTATTTTGTGTTCGTTCTGTTATGTGTTTTGCGAGATCGTACACTCGTTTTATATCATACAATTATATTCCAATGTATTGTTTTCTTATTTTCTCGACCCTTTTCAGATGTTTCTCATTGTTTTTTAAATTATCACCAAGCTGTGGTTGTGATTCATGAAACGAATGAGTCGGAGTAACGTGGAACAGTAAAAACATTTGAAGGATTTTAAAGTATTGTTCAATAAAAAATGTTGACAAATATATTTTTAATGTATTCGACCTGTTAAGGAAGGAAATCGATTTCGATTTTACTCGAATTTGTTGCGATTGAGGCAAACAATTTTTATATTCCGTCGGTAATAACCATTAGTAGTCGTTTTCGTTCTGTTATGTGTTTTGCGAGATCGTAAACTCGTTTTTTATATCATACAATTATATTCCAGTGTATTGTTTTGTTATTTTCTCAACCCTTCTCAGATGTTTCTCATTGTTTTTTAAATTACCACCAAGCTGTGGATGTGATTCGTGAAACAAATGAGTCGGAGTAACATGGAACAGTAAAGTCAATTGAAGAATTTTAAAGTATTGTTCATTAAAAAATATTGACAAATATATTTTCAATGTATTCGACCTGTTAAGGAAGGAAATCGATTTCGATTTTACTCGAATTTGTTGCGATTGAGGCAAACAATTTTTATATTCCGTCGGTAATAACTATTGGTAGTTGATGCGACGTAAAATAAACAAAATTAAAAAAAACAACATATGTTTATATTACGCTAGCTGAGTCGACAGACCTTGTCATGTCCAAATTTCAATTTTGTTTGTGATCGTTTTGTGAATTTGTGAAAAGCTATTGGAAAATTCAAAAATGAAAACAGACGTTGATAATATAAATTCATATTGAAATATTGATTAAAACCTGCGACATTCGTTTTTTTGTTGTATAGAAATATGATTCAAAAAGCACTTTTAGTTACTTTTAAAAGCTACTTTTTCAATTTTTCTTTCCCTAAAACCTTATTCGGATTACTACGAACATTAAAAAAAGAATTAATCAAATCGGTCCAGCCGTTCTCAAGTGATGATACCAACGAACAGTCACTTACAAAATCTGGGAATTAAAACAAAAGGTGTTTTCTATCTTAATCATTTTAATATGAAAAATAATAGAACAGTTATATTTGATATTTCACTTACTCAGTTTTGTCGTAAATCATAAAATTCGTAATTTAATCGTCACTATGAAAATGTTGCATAATGAAACATTTTCTAAATGAAAAAGTGTACGAATAGGTTACAATGACGGATTGAGCGATTAGCATTTATGCGTTGAAAATATTGTGTCGTTTACTACGTGAGAACCGAGGTGTATTTTGAGCTATACACTTTACAAGCTTCTTCTAGCGATCCCCGGAAAATTACTCAAAGCTTCCGTCGTGGAATAGACACCTGCTGCGTGTCAATTCGATTTCATGCTAACGAAGTAATGCCGTGAACTTGCATTAACGTTACTCGGAGTGAAATGAAGTCTTCCGACGTCGAACCGTGATGCTTGAGCATCCGCCGCCGCCGCCGCGCCGTCTCGGAGGTGTAAAATATGTAATGGCTGCTCGTTCCCGAGAAGAAAACAGATGGGCCACGTCAGAAACTGTCTTAAGTAAATTAAAAAAGTGTTAAAGCTGGATTTATCTCTCTCCGTTTCATCCTTAACCCCGACGCTTCGCATAGAGTCCAGTTTCGCCTTAAAGGTGCGATCCCCTTTGCGCGTCTGAACGCGTGCTTCTACGCCAATTAACAATATCGCATTACTTAACGTTGGTTTGACAAGGTTGGTTTTTATGTTCTGCTAATTATCGTAATAAATATATATTTTTTCTAATCATTTTTTAAATTAATTCTTTCAATTTTCTTTTTTTTAAGATAGAATTTTAAATTATTCATTTGTTACTTATTTAGGAGTTTTTCAGATTTTTCAGATTTATAGCTTTTCAGAGAGGGAATCTCTGTAACATTCTGGTAGGTTCATTTTAGAAGAACTATAAAGTGTTCGTTTTAGCCTTTTCCACTCTTAATTAAGGGCTAACAACGACACTAGAGTTAATAACAGGGTAAGGAACAATTTTACCGAAAATGATGGCCATAAAAAAATTTGAGTAGCATTAGAACTGCTAAAATACTGTTTCATTTCTTGCTTAAAAATTTGATAATTCAGAAAAATTTCCTTAGTGCTTTGGAGTAGTTGAAAACACTTTTTCTAATTGGTACTAATTCTTCTCACTCTGTTGTTCACATTATTTCATTGTATCTTGACCGTTTAACAACATGTTATTACACAATTGTCTTATTTTAAAATAAACACGAAAGCAACGTCGCGTTAAGCAAGAATACCTCCTTAATGTACTTCCGTCATTTTAAAGGATTGTGTACCTTTCTCAACGATTAAATCATTTCAGTAATCTCTTAATACTTTAATACCAATCCTTTTAGATCTTAATCCGTTCATTATCTTACAGAGTGAACATTTTAGAAGAGAAGTTGCACTAAAGTAGTTATTAACAGAGCTCAGATATCATTTTAAATAATTAAGAATTTTTCAGTTCTAATATAGAATATTTCCTTCTAAGAAAATTTTCAATTCGTACTACTAAAAGTAAGTATAGGTTTCAAGAAAATTTTTAATAAATGTGTGTGCTTTATTCTTTTTTTTAATGATTAAGTAAATAATAGTTTTTATATAGATAAACAAGATTACTTTTTACAATACCGTCGTAATAATAATGTAATCGAAATAACAACAATTGTTTCGAAATAGCCTTAGGAAGTCCACAAATAGACATTGTTAATTTCGTTTCAGCATTGTTAGAATTTCCTTGAATTTTTGGAGCAGTTGTACGGTACTTCTACATAACCTGTTCACATATTTATGGTGACTACATAAACGGTATACAGGGTGTTCCAAATAAAATGTTACAAACAGTTTCCTTAGAATCCAACAAACACACCAACTTCATTTTTTTGCTTGAAATTAAATGGTCCAGGAGGTTGATTTTTTAGTATGTAGCAAATTCTTTTGGGGGCAACTATTCGGGGGAATAAAATATCTCTTTTAGTGTAAAACAGATATTTATTGTTGGTTATAATTTTTATTACGTAACTATGCATAGTAAAAAAGCATGGTTCAAATAAATGTTATTGCGATTGATGAATTGTATCACAACAATAAAACATTAATATTATCCGCCGTTTATAAACAATGTGTGGAACACTGCTTTTTCTCCTAACAGTTACTCCAAACACTGTATACCGAACAGTTAGCTCCCTTGGACCATTTAATTAAAGGAAACCGGAGTTGATATCTTCATTAGACTCTGAGAAAACAGCTCGTAACACTTTATTTGGCACACCCTGTACACCGGTGGTCCCTTTTAATTCCATGACCAGGGTTTCCCGGTCTAGCGCTCGCACCCTCTTATGGTAAATTTCGGACATGGACCATTCTGTAAATGTTTTTTATACGGAACGAGCACCTCATTAAGCGGGCGGAATTCGGAATTCTGCCAACAGTCTGCAGCCTTCTGTCTGCCATAAAGAGTCTGCCTGTTTGCTATCAGCTACGGTTGGGAGCCCTATGCAAAATTAGTGTTTCGCGTACCACGCGCTGCATTCGCTTGAAATACTCACTGAATTGAAAAATATTAAAAATATTGCGAAATATCATACGATAATCCTCAAATAAAACCATTTTAATTCTTTAAAAATATTCTATTATCGAGGGCAGCGTGCTTGATAAGAAATTAAATATGAAATGGTACCTTAGTGTCAACTTGTTATGTCTAATTTCTGAAGTTCAAAACGCATCACTTAATTATGCACGTAAAAAGAGATTAGATATTATTTGCTTTTCCTGATATTATCTACAGAAAATATTCTTATTGCTAGTATTACAAAATGTCTCTGGTCTGAATATACAATAAACAGTAGTAAGATAATCTCAGTCTAAGAAACTATAAAAAATAAAGCTCTTACTGATGATTTTGTATTAATCAAGGCAAATCTTTCTATTCTGTCAGTTACCGTAACGATATAAGCAACAATAATGTTTGCGCGAAATCTAATCCCAAAATTCAATTGCAACTAATATACCTACTAACTGTGGATAAACAGCATGCATTATTCAAAAGAACAATTGCAAAACAGAGAAAAAAATTGTAGTTTATTGTTTATTATTGTATTATAGTGTACTGTGTTCAATCAGTTATGTTTATATATCTCATACGTGTTTTGCATACATATAAAGTTTCAAGTCTCTATCGGGAAGTTAGTTTAAAATCAATTGCAAAATTTGTACCGAACAGACAAACATACAGGCAAAGAAAGCGAGTTAATAAAAACGTGGTAATATAACTATTGCTTGTTGTACCAGTTATGTATTAGTCTTCTGTCATATCTTTTTTAAAGAGACATATATTATTATTACTGTACGATTTGTAGATTCTTCGCATTTAAGAAAATCTTTCTAAAAAAAAATAAGAAATTTAATGTCCAATCGTTCGATTGAATGTCTTTGTTAAACAAACATATATTACTATTACTGTACGATAACCAGATTCTTCGCATTTAAAAAAATCTTTCTCAATAAAATAAGAATGTCCAATCGTTCGATTGAATTATTATTATTACTGTACGATACCTGGATTCTTCACATGTAAATAAAATCTTTCTCAAAAAAAAATAAGAAATTTAATGTCCAATCGTTCGATTGAATGTCTTTGTTAAACAAACATATATTATTATTACTGTACGATTTGTAGATTCCTCGCATTTAAGAAAATCTTTCTAAAAAAAATAAGAAATTTAATGTCCAATCGTTCGATTGAATTATTATTATTACTGTACGATACCTGGATTCTTCACATGTAAAAAAATCTTTCTCAAAAAAATAAAAAATTCAATGTTCAGTAGTTCGATTGAATGTAGAGCGGATGTTCTGTCCAACGCCGTTTGTCCCGTGTTGATAGCTCCATCCGTTGCCGAGATATAAGCATTTAAAGTTTGCGCGTAAGATGAATGGGGTGGGGAGTCCATTCAAAATAATTTCCTGGAAATGCGTACGCACTAATAGTAAATAGTAAAAACTGATCTGCCTCAAACAATGGCGCGTATGGTAGGTCAGTAACGTCTGGCGAGAGCGAGAACAATATATTGTACGAATGAGACGAAGATAGTCAAATATCAAAAAATACCTTCGTCTTTCTACGACGATATCCCGGGAACCAATTATCGTATCACGATGTAACAAATGTCATTTAAAGCATGGGCTCCAAGCTCTCCAACCATCCAAGTTTCATCACCATAGCGTTAGTAGCCTCAAAGTTACAACAATTTAAAAATTAACTATTTTCAATACGATTTCTCTGTGTGTTTTACGAATGTAAACGACTTGATCTCAGCAAGTATTCTCCATTTAAGACTTATTATCATATTTGTAATTACTGGTTAAATATTTTTAATGAATTTTACTATAAAAACGTTAATAAACAATTTCGTTCAAAATCTATTGTAATTATAGTCTTTAATTCTACATTTATGAAGCACATATACGTAGAAAAAAACTAAAAATAATGTTTATAAATTCATCTAAATAGAATCATATTCAAACTTTCGAATATAATATTTTCAGTTTCTTTTTGTCAATTTGATTTCATTTGAATTTTATGCTGAGCATTTCTCATCGTAATGTTATTTTAATAGTCTGAAATATAGTTTCACCTAAAACGTAAGTGTTTCTGTCGAGGTATTGAAATAAAGTAAGCTGGGAACAAGTTGTAAATAATGTAGTAAACAACATTTCTAATAAAGTTGAACAAATTAGTAGTTCCAATTTGTTTTAATTCTGTTTCTGATATAGTATCCATTGCTATCATTCGGTATTCATTTAGACAGGTATTAATGTCAATATCAAGTACTTTACTTTTCCGTTCGCTTCGACTCTGACATATTTGATTGCCGAGTTACTTGGAAATCATGAAAACGAATTGGATCATTTCCATAGTTAGCAATCAGGTGTTAGAAATGACGAATGTAACTTCAGGAGTTGGAAAAAAGGAAGAAGTTTCGATATCGAAGGAAGAAACATGCCCCCGCAGCTGTATATCGATTCACCTCTTGTCGAAGATTAATGAACGAGCTTAATCCCTTAACACGTCCAAGTTGTTTCTCACGGCCGCTTGTTTGGTCGTGGTAATATAATCGAGGATCAGCCCATAGGAGCATCGGCCTTTGAACGAAACCATAAGGAAACTATTCCGAACGGAGAAGGTAGAAACCTGTCACGAAGAAGCTACGCGCGTACCATTAAACGTTTCCTATGAACTGTTAAATGGTCGGTCGGGTTACAAATTGCAATTCATGATCGTGCATGCGTGATTAACGCGGGGATGAAATTTCCCTTAATAGTTTCAAGGATCGCTCGTGGATGCCATTCCTCCTGCGCGAGACTTATGAACTCTCTATACGGGATCAGCCGTGCTACTCAATTTCTGATTTAAAATTTACAGGTTAACTCCCAATTCGACGAAATGTTTTAACCTCCAGTTTGATTAAAAAGTTCTACATTCAACTGGATGACTTTTAACCTCCAGTTTGATGAACCTTTTTTTAGCCCCACTTTGATTAAATGCGTCAAACTGGATCACAAATTTTAACCTCCAGCGTGACGAAAAATTTACTCTACTGATTAAAAATGTTAACTTCCGATTCGACAAAATGTTTTAACCTCCAGTCTGATTAAAAAGTTCTACATTCAACTGGATGACTTTTAACCTCCAGTTTGATGAACCTTTTTTTAGCCCCACTTTGATTAAATACGTCAAACTGGATCACAAATTTTAACCTCCAGCGTGACGAAAAATTTACTCTACTGATTAAAAATGTTAACTCCCGATTCGACGAAATGTTTTAACCTCCAGTCTGATTAAAAAGTTCTACATTCAACTGGATGACTTTTAACCACCAGTTTGATGAACCATTTTTTAGCCCCACTTTGATTAAATGCGTCAAACTGGATCACAAATTTTAACCTCCAGCGTGACGAAAAATTTACTCTACTGATTAAAAATGTTAACTCCCAATTCGACGAAATATTTAACCTCCAGTTTGATTAAAAACTTCAACGCTCAAGTTGATGAAAAATTTTACCCTTCAGTGTGATGAAGAATTTAAACCTCCAGTTTGATTAAAAACTTTAACCCACAATTCGATTGAAAATTTGAACCTAGAGCATGATTAAAACCTTTAATCTCTGGTTGGATTAAAAATACAAAAAAAACCTTCTCTTTATTCGGAACTAAACTTTTTATGGAATGTAACTCTACGTGAAGCGTTCTCCTAACACACGGTATCAAATTTTATTTTATACTAAGTAAGTAACAAGTTCTCAATAAATTTTGATATAATGTGTTATGAAAGCTGTATGTAATGTGTCTTTTATTAAAGCATAAAACTTTTAACATTTTCTTTATTACTGTTTAAACATTTTTAATATTTATCGATTTTACGATACTCTGGGAACTCGATATTGCGAATAAGCTTGTTGTTCAGAATGTTTTATACAATAATTGGTGCTGACCACAATTAGCATTAATTTCAACAAGAAACATTATCACAATCCTCTAGAATCATCTCTGACGACATTAACTACAGTCAATTAACGTTCACCGAATTTTCGTACAGTATACACCATTAGTTTATTGCCGCGTAGCATTAGTTTATTCCCATAAATCAGGAAGTGTCCAAGTACAGCGTGCTTAGGATACATTGTACCGATATAGCATCTAACACTAGTCGTAGTGAGGAAAAGCAATTTAACTATAATTAGATTCCAGATATTTATGCAAATAAACATGTTTGCAGACTAACAATAAAAGAACTTACTCAAACCAAATGTTTGCTCAGGTACATGAGATATAAAATCAAAAATAAATATTAAATCCTCCTTCCTGTTAACAAAGACAAAGAAGACAAAGGCCCCAAATTTTATTGACAGCATATTACATAATTTCTTACATTCAATTAAAAAATATCTGTTGCATCAGACGTTGTTTCAGGTAATGCCATACATAAAATACAAAATTACAAAGATAATACTGTGCAATCCTTTTTTAAATAAATTAAAGATCCCAGAATATTTTGCCAGCTAAATCACATAATTTCTTCAACGCAATTAAAAAGATGTTATCTCTTGTACGAAAAGTTTCAGTAAATGACGAACAATATGAAATTCTTTGGAACTTTTATCCGTATTTTAGCTTAATCGATATTCGCGGATTTTCGGAGGAAATTTCGAAAACCGAAACTCATTTCCACGTTCGATCTGCGGTGATTAATTGCAGCAGCAGCGTTCGTGAATACTCCGACACCGAATTGTCGAGCGTGTTCTCGGGAAATGTCATTACAGAGCAATTGAAAAAGTTGAAAGATTCCATCGGCGGTATTGTTATTTTCATTGGCGTTTCCCGTAAACTTTTACGCCGTAGCTTTCGAAAAATAGGCAAAGTTGATGGGCAGGAACATTTTCCGTCGGATGTTTTCATATTTGGCGGCGTTTGCTATAACGTCGGAACTAATTTAACTGTCATCTAGCGCTAGACGGTATTATATTCCGTCCGTACGCGTTCTCGGTATTGAAAACGCGTGAACGTGTTGGTGCTCGTACAATTTTCTTCATGAAATTCTGGTAGAAATTGTTCCGCGTTTGATAAAATTGATATTCCGAAAATGTATTATTCGATGTAAACAATACAAGAAAAATACAAGTCGATACACTGAAATTCCAACTGATTGACATTTCGTTCAGGAATAGAATTTTCAAATAAAATATCTAAAATTCAAAAACGTTCATAATTTCAAGAATTTTCATTAAAATCCTACCGCTTGCAGTTCATGTAAAAATGATTCAGTTTGCAAAGAAATTCACTGTGCAATAATTCGATAAAAGCACAGTAGTCCAGAAAACCAGAAAAAAGTATTTTGAAATTCTTTAAATTCTTTCCGTTGTTTTAAATAGCACCAGCTCGTTTTTTTCATCTCTGCATAAAATCCACAGATTTGTGTCTTCACGCGAAGTAAAAAGAATTAATTGTTCGAAGCAAAAATTAAATAAGAAGATATCTCTTTTGAGTATTTTAATCATTCGAATATAACGTAACAGTGTTCTTAAAGTCTTCGCAGTTTTCTAATTCACGTATTAATTTTTGTTATAAATGCACAATCTCAGATTCGAGGCTGGGGCAAAGCACGTCTAAACACAAATCCGAGAAAACATTTGCATCTTGGTTAAATATTCTATATACAAGAAATTCCTGATAGTGCTACATTAAAATATTGAAATATTTTCGTACAATTTTATTCGCCTTGGAGGCTATTAAATTTCAGAGGTGTCGGGAGTTCTCTGCGTGATATAGCAGCCCGAGATATAGGGAAAAATGCATATATAAGTAGTTCGCAGGCAGATGTATTCTCATTTGCACACGGCTATATAGTACATAGACTTGCAGGTATCATTTGACTGGTCTCGCTGCTCTTTCCTTGGAACGCTTTTTGGTCTTTCATCTCACGGTACATTCGCCTTGCTTTTCACACTACTCTTCGCCAGCTAATCTCACTTTTCTCTCATTACCACGTTATCCCCGCGTCGCTTTTCTCTCGGCATTTCGTTCTCCCAGACATTTTGTAGTCATTATTCACTAATTTCGCTTCTGCTTTGCACTACGTTTTGCGCAGCCCGTTTACTGCGACCTGGCTACCACTCCACTAATAAAAGTTTGTTTGAAGAACACGTCGCTCGGTTTATGTTACACTTAGCGAGGGACAATATTCGATTTTTCATTTTAATTGGCGTTCACACGTGAGTCGCCTAGCTGTCGAATATGGCTGCAGAAGATCCAGGTCGCACTGCAGATTCTTATGCAAATCGAATCCAATGAAGTTCTGATAATTTGTGGATTCTTTGAATATTTTTCAAGGTATTCGTTCACTTATTTTAAATTGTTTTCTTTTTTGGATAATTGCTTTTCTTTAATGCTGTATAAAATTCTTTAATGCTGTATAAAAATGAAAAATCGATTTCTTCGTTCATGATTATACATATCTATGCATAAGAAAAACTGAAAGTAATAATCATTTATATTATTTGAAATTATTTATGTATAATTTACATTTATTGTTTGAAATTGTAACAGAAAAAGAGAAATAATCCAGTAAAAGACACACTGAATTAACAAAATTCGATGGTTAGAAACTTTACGTTAAAATCGATGCAGTTAACACTTGAAATAAAATAAATAAACGCAATGAAATTCTTGCGGTTTTTGTCACGTCGCGAAATAATTGATAACAACGACAAGAAAAGCTTTAATCGAGACTACAATCTTTCGTCGAATGTTTGTTTAAGGAGTTCCCTGAATTTTTAAAGAGAAACGTACAGGAAGCCCATAAATCGGACGGCGGTAACTTGATTACCAGTGATATAGTTGAATTCTAATACTGTTTGCACTGACCATGTCTGGAAGCGAAGATAACGCCCGGAAATTACACTCGTGGGTTCGTTTCCCGTGATACGTCCCGTAGGAATAATTCTCTTCCACACATAACCCCCATTTGCACAATCTGTACGAAACACAAAGCCCAAGGGCCCGCAACTTCTGTTTACGCATGAAAAATATATATTCTTGTGCAGAGCCCCTATATATTTTTCCGCAGCCACTCCTGAAGAACGTAGGGTTGTGGCGGCCCTGATATTAATTGCACTACAGCCGCAACACATTTGTCAAACACGTTTGTTATAAATTCTTGTCATCCTTGTCGAGTTTACAGAACTGTTGACAACGTACTCTTTCTCTGAGCTGCTTAAACATTTTGCTTTGACATTTCACCACTTTTGCATTTAAAAAAACAATTTTCTTGATTATTTTAATGCTCCGAAATAACTTTATATACTTCTGGAATATATTAAGGGGTTAATCAACGGACCAATAATCAGATTAGAGAAAGAATAAGATTAATAGTAAACAACTGTTTTAAGGAATACTGGTAGCAGACTAGGAATAATACTCATAATACACGACTGTATGAAAGAATAATAGTAATATTAATAATAGATAGCTGAAGAATAATAAAAATATTAATGTTAGAAAACTAGTATAAAGAATAATAATAGAGTAGAGGACTCTATTCAATTTTTGTTAATTTTACAGTTTTCTAAAATTGCTAATTTTATAGTCGTCCACCTGAATTAATCCAGGTTATTGTCAAAAATATTTAATAATTAATATAGATTGATAGAATGATAAGGTTGGTAAGAAATGGAATATATAAATATGAGTATTTCAATACGAGTTCGTTTTCGCATGAAGCTCATGAATAAAAGTACGATGTATGACGTTATTTAGAAGCAAAAGATGACTGAACTTTTTTACGAGAAAAAGATACTTTCGGTTGTTTGTTATGTCGATAAATCTTCTGCTTGATACCAGTGAACATTCGTTGTTGTTTTTTCTGTTGAACCATCAAAACCGGCTCAAATATCGTGACGACCGATTCACGATGACAGATCGGCTGGCTGTAGGAAATGTATCGATTCATGAGCTCCGGTGCAGAGTATAGTGAGCGTCGTTAAAAGAGAAACAGCTCTCGTTGAATAAAAAGGATCACGGTTGTCACGACAGACAAATAAAAAATCGCCTAGCAACCGCTAATACGAAGTCGTCCTTAATCTCATCATGCTAAACGTTTTTGACGTAGCCAACTGTGTATGGACCTTTTCGAAACTTGATCAATTATCATCGACAAATTTTCAATTATTCTGCTCGGAGTCGCGTTCATATTATTTTGAATTTCAATGGAAATTTCATAAAATATAATACGATAATATGAAATACTTATGACTATACTGCAGATGTTTATGCAATTTTCAAGTTTTGTGGATATTTAAGAAAGTAGGGACGAATAAAATCCTATTTTCAATGGTAACAGCATTTGTAGATCTAAAATCATTAAAATTTGAGGAAAAAATTAACCAGTCATATTTATTATAGTCTATACTGGGGCTATTGTTGTGTAGAAGAACATATTATTTCAGACCGATCGATTAAATGGTTTTTAAGCTACCATGCACGATTACAAAAACGCGCTTAAAGTTTTGACAAACGAATTTTTACAAATAAAATCTATTTACGTTCGATCAGCTATGACTCGTACGTTAGCGGTAGCGCGGTTGGAGGGGAGTTTTGGGAAGATCGACTGAACGAATGTTTGGTTCCTTGATATATTTATGGCAGGGATTTATGGTGCAAGTGGCCGTGAGGCTAGTAAACAGGCCCAATGCCACATGACACAAAAACTATGGACCGCATAGTTTTCTTTCAGGTAGATCTTTGGAAAAGGTAAACGACCCGACGTCGTATTGCCAAACAATAATACGTGTTTCGACAGGATCTGGCCACGGAGTGGGGAAGGCAATGCCTTTTGGTAAGAGGACTGTGAGGAACCGCACGGCACACAGTGGTCCGGATCGAAAAAGTTGGTCTCATTTTGTTATAACTTTTGAACCAGTAGAGATATTGCAATGAAATTTTAACTAAAAATATTTAAAAAATAATAATTTTTAACTATGTGCAATTCAATATTTTTGCATTTGTTAAACAATAATTTATACTAACTTTTCATTGATATTTTTTATTGAAAAATGAATTGTTCAAATATAGTTTTTCCAACCTATTTTATACTTTTTGTGAACAATAAATTTTAGTGTTGGTGTTAATATTTAACTCACAAACGAATACTTTCCTGTGTAAAAAAAGAGATATTTCAAATACATATTGCGAATAAAATAGCACTAACATTATCAGTCAATGTTACTACAAATAAAAAAGTAAGCTAATAAAATAAACATACCATAATTTGTCTTTCGTGATGATCTATGATGATCGATTGACTTAGTTAATTAATAACTCTACTGCCTTAGGATTCAGTTCATTAGGTTTTCTCTTACATGTTAATCTTAATTGTGACTTAATCTTTTTCATTTTTTGCTCTAAATTGTTTAAAATTTTAGTCCACTTTTGCTCATATAATTGCAGATGTAATTAATTACTCATGTAATCAATTACTGCCCAACTCTGTCCTCAATATATTCAAATTTCATATTCCTTGATAATCCCGTTATTTTTGTGGTTCTATTTGAACAAGAAGAGTTTTCGAACGCTGCACAAGGTTTTAACGATAGAAATAAATGCAGCGAGAACGCTAAGAAACTATCACACACATATTTTTTTTTAAATAAAAGTGACTATCGAAGTTAATTTACATATATCTTTACTCTATTTCTTATAATGTTCATATTTGGAAGACATTTGATCAGTCATACGAGCCCGTTTACGCAAGTGAAACTCGTCACAAAGTAACATTGACAGCTTTGAACAATGATAATTTGCAAAGTGGGACGAGGGGGGACATGTTTCTTACATAATTATATTCGGGAAAGTATGCTGAAAATGATGCAATTTGTTAGAAAACGGGACTCGTTGGGACTTCCTAGATATTCGTTGTCAAATGTAAAAAATTTGGCCAATTTTTTTACTTCATTGAATATTATTTTTTAACATATTGTGAAGAATAATTTTTAGTGTTGATTTTATAACACAAAAGAGTGCACTTCATCGTAAAAAAAAAAATTAAGAAATATTAAGTGGTGTCATCAGGGCACCTCGAAGAAGAGAAGCAATTTTCTTGATGAAAAGTACTATCTCTAAACAGTCTACCTTTAAGCATTCGGCCTAATTACAGTTCTTGGTAAACAGTATTAATTTTTTCATTTTCGAGGTTGACGAACATTTAGGAAGCAATACAAATTTGTTAGAAATCGATATGAGAAAGTTGACTTTTGAGCTAAATGAGACCAACTTTTTCGATCCGGACCACTGTGCGGCACTTACCCCAGAATTTTCAAAGTGGAAACACCTTAGCCTAATATCTAACAGGTATAATCGTTTGTAACTTCGAAAGTATTTCGAACTTTCCTCTGAAATTTTCAGAGAGAATATGATTGAAATATGATACTTTCCAATATAGGATACATTCTAAAAAGTCGATTTTTTCCGAGCGGAGAAAGTGTAATGTCCCCTTAAGTTAGCTTGTACGATCTGAGAGAAACTTTTGAAATCCCGTGCCAAAGAAGACCCAGACAGTTTAAGCGGTTAATGGCGTCGTGCTTCCGGTCTAAATATCCTTGATAACGGGGGTGGAGCAACGGGACCCGATTTAGTCCCGAATGAAACCTGCAGAGCATTGGCACAGAGCATGGGAATATAGTACTGTGTCTATTAATGGGGAATCAACGGTGATAGAGTGAGGGTAGCTTAAGCTCCGGAGCTTAAATTGGACAGCAATGATTTAATTCAAGAAATATTACGTGTCTAGGACTGCGAGTGTATCGGTGCCATTCTGTTGGTAGTGATGAACGTGGTGGAATACGATTGTCTTATTTTAGCCGACAAGCAAATCATTTAACGTGGATTAATAAACAAATCAATATCGTTGCCGCTGACAGTCGTAGACAGGCGATGGACGAACGTGACTTTCTCTCGGACAAAATTTTCTTGTAATTAGAATGGAAAAACTATTAAAGTTATTATAACTTGCAGTAGTTGTTCAAACTACAACAATACAATTACGATTATATACTGTAACTTGCAATAATCTTTTTATTTTTGAAGAAGGAAAGTTACTCTTTTTATTTTTAAGGAATGATAATGAGACTTATTGAAAACAATATATTAATATTCTTAAAGTCTTTTAATCTTTCTGCAGTTTGTAATTGCACCAACTCATTGTTGTCATAAATGCATAGAAGCCGAAGTCTTGTAATAACATTAAATTTACCACGTAGAAAAAACTGATCTCAGATATTTTATTTTCAAAGTTCTGGAATTAAGTACAATATTTTATGGGAATATATTAAATGGATTTTTTATGTTTTCTTATTTCATAGAAGTAGAAAGCATCCACTTTTTAGTGCTCGCCAGTTTAATTCAGTGAATAGTATTTTACAAATATCATGATATTCCCTCTTAGTATTAATGTAACGAGAAATGAGAGAATATCGGCAAACCTAATACCTTAATGGTAGCTTAGCATAGGTATCGTACATGGCATCCGTACGCCCATTTAGGACTAATAACCCGATTACGCTAAGCCATGTCGTTTGCGCATCATGCATTGTGATTCAATATTTAATTTTCAGATTTTTATCTTTATACATAATGCTATGATTGGATAATTAATATTTTTACAGATATTTCGGTTTCATTTAGTCAATTTCATCATAAATGCCAAAAATATCTCCGTCAACAAAAATCACAATTTTAAGGTACAATGATATAATTATTTAAAAATTTATTTATTCCTCTATTATCTCACGAAATGCCTGATTTTGCGAAAATTACGATTTTGTACTATTTCACAGTAGTACAGCTAGAATTGTAGAGTGAAAAGATGTGAGAACACTTTTTAGCCAATCCAATAGTTTACACTTACCAATTCGGTGAAACGCAACATCGGATCAGATGAAAGATCTATAGAACGACCGTTGGAAATCGAAAGAGGAGCTACTAATTACTGCCTCTCCAACTCCAAAAAAAAGAGACACGAACCGAATGAACTGATTAGAACGCAACGGTGCAATTTATCGGACTTCTCACGCCTTTGACCGCGGTTTTATATCGTTCTCTTTTCCACTGAAGCTATAGCTAATCGTTTGCACAATTTACAAGTAGCTAGTTGCAGTGCAAAAAACACTGCAAACATGTTTACATCCACCATAATTTTTCATATTTTACTCTTTTAAAATTAAAGCTGTATAATGCTACCCCTTAATTACGTTTCTCACGTAAAATTATTATATCACTTTCCATAAATTCTAAATGCTTCTAGATTTCAATATTTTTGCGCTTATAAACGAAGCTATTCTTCTTTAATTTTATTATATTTTCCAAGATTCGTTTTAAACATTAAACATTGCTTGCCAGCGATTATTTCAGTATTTTAAAACATTCATAATACATAGTTAAGGATCTCTAAATCAATTTCCAAACAACAGTGGTAATTGAAATTGTGAACTACCAACCCATTTTCAGTTACGTAATCTGACAATTTAATGTAATTCATTACAAAAAATTATTTAAGCCTCTTTTCAATATAACGCAATCACGAAAAATCCTAATAATAAGGTTCCAATAAACAAAGTGTTAATTAATAGTAAATAGCATCTTTAGTAATGTCAAATTTCATTTAACCCTCAGCACCCCGAATTATTTTTCGCTGCCAAGAAACTTATTTTAAACAATTTTGTTTACTGATTATACTAAATATATATCTCTCAAACTTTGTTTTAATTTATAATTGTGGAACTTATATTTATTTTTAACTAAAACATATAAATAAGGGAAGAACCAAATTTAATAAAAAACCGTTTTATTTACATTTTCATTTCTCTGATGTCGAGTCACACTCGACAAAGGAGTGCAAAGGGTTAATTTATATGTGAAAAGGTTAATTGGCATTTGAGTCATGCAAATATGTACTGAAACTATTCTAACAACTGCGATGGAGGTTATAGAAAATTTTGGGTATTGACGTTAGCAGCATTGTCTTGAAAAGCACGTTCTCGTGCTACGACTGATAGTTAATAAAGAGCGGGGAGCCACCCCTTCTCGAAGTAATGGTTCGATGGTGTGAAAGTACACACTATAGTAGTGCTTGTAGTATGAAAGTCTGCCGATGTCGAGAGTCGGCTATGCGTAGCCGTTACATCCCGGCGAATCGTGTTACGTGATTGAAGGCATGTATAATATGTGTACACTACCGGCTTTGTATATACTGCATGCACCATCTACGCTATTAATAGAAATTTAATTATTTCCACAGCTATTCAGTTTTACTGCGCCAACATGCTCGTTCGTTCAACTTCGCGCCAACTTCGAGCGATCTCGAATCTTGTTTCGGAAGCAGCGAACGTTTAAATCGAAACGGAATGTGCATTATTAAATTTCTTTCTGCAAGCAAAGTAACTGCAATTTCATCTTTCTTTGAGGCCGATGCAAAATAAAAATTGCCTATCTCGATTGCAATAAGTTCGAGCGAGAAATCGATTTCTCCTGTCGAGTCTCTCAACAGGCTCAGTAGGTTGAAAATAATATTTAAAAATCTTCTGATGTTTTCACCAAAGTAAAATAGAAACTGATTCATTGTAAATTCTTCTAATTTGTTCACTGTTTCATATTGATCCCGTTCATATTTTTCGTAAATGCATACGTCATTTTTGTTAACTGCTTGAACTTGAGTTCTTCTAGATGTTTTCTTAGACTGTTCATTTAGAATTTTTAAATAATTTGTCAAATTCCTCGCGATTCATTCTCGAATATTTGAGTTTCTCTTTGCACGTTTTTGTAGATTGATATTTTAAACGAAACGCCATGTAGAAATTCGTGAAATTGACGAAAGTATAAGATTTAAATTGGGACGATCTATCACAGACGAAACTCGGGATATATTTTTCTTGAAACTAGTTTTCTTTTTATGGTGGCAGCCTAACCTCGCGCGGCGTCCGTCTAATTAACTTCAAAATTTGCATGCAGCTTCCTAATTAGATTCGGCGGCTGTTTACGGTGGCCTTTTGTAATGCGGATCCTCATTTTTTATTTATGAAAAAAGGAAACTAGAGTTTCTTCACAAACAACGTACCCTTTCCGTTGGTATAATATCATTGTATTCATCAAGACTTAAATGTACAAGTTTTAAATGTTCTTAATGTTCTCAAATATGTTATTGGAAAGAACATTTGGAAATACAGTTATAACTTCTGTAAAAAACATAGATCTTTTCGTAATCTGAAATTCCTGTACGTGAAATAATGAATTCCTTTCAACAGATTTATTCATGTTAGATGAACGGGTTTATAAATATTTCCACATTTAATAAATTTCGTTTCGAATATAGAAATTGGCTACGAATATTTCATTAATTTAATCGGTAATCGTAATCGGCCTTTTGAGAGATTAAAGCATGCGATCGGCCATTGTACCGTAGCGTTTTCCAGATATAACAATTACCGTTATTGTTACGTTCCGTTGCAAAGTATTATTGATTCATATAATCATTTCCCCTTTCATGAGTAATTCTTTCGTAACTGCCTTGGTCATTCAATAATAACATATATGTATACATAGTGTTGAAACTGAGAATGTTCAAATTGTCCCAATAAATTGTTCTTTTATATATCCTATATTTCTTTATTTTAAAAATCATGGAATATTAGTTTGAATACACAGAAATAATTACGTGAACAAACAAGCAATTTTGGAATTAACAAATTGGAACAGAGTGCTCATTAAAAAATGGTCTCGTGTCACATCGAATGCAGAATTGTCATTTCCGAGTTGAAGGAGCGCGAACGAATATCTCTTTCAGTTCGTCAAAACTGAACTGGCATAAAACTTTTAACTTTCGAACTCTATGCGAGTGCAGTCGCAATTGTGTCTGCCCTATTTCATCCGTGACTAAAATATTTTTTCCGAAAAATTATTCTCTTTATCGTAAATTTACTACGGCATCGTGTTAGTTTCCACCGGAAATGTTCGCTTCAATAATACAGAACTGTCAAAGTCGACTAATTTACTCTGCCCTTCAGCTTCGGGTACTGTCCAAATTTGTTCAAACTTATCGTATGTGGATACGAAAACGTTACAGTTCGTTCCTAACCAGCAAAAATCATACCTAAATATTTGTCGACCGAACGTGGAGTTGCTCTTCACTGTCAGGTAATTTTATGTTAATGATGTGCAAGGGTCGTTCCATTTGCTCTTTTGTTCATCGTACCACCATTAGCTGTAGAAATGTACACGAAGATACTTACAATATTAACATTAAAATATTAACTCTACCATATTACAATACTTACTTTAAAATATTACAATATTAACTCTACAATATTACCGTAGTATCACAATATTACAAAAAATAACATTACAATACTACAGAATTATAAAATTACAAATTTTCAAAATTATAATATTACAATATTAGCTCTACAATCTTACAAAAATTCTACCATATTAAAATATTTACTCTAAAATATTACAATATTACAATATTGCTATAGTATTACAATATTACAAAATTATAATACTACAATATTATAAAATTAAAATACTGCGATATTACAAAATTATATTATTACAATATTAGCTCCTCAGAGTATTACAAAATTTCAATAATAACTCTACAATCTTACTAAAATATTATAATATTAACGCTATTATATTACTACAATATTAATCAAAAATATTTTTTCGATACATGATGAACAAATAACGATTTGTTAATATCTTTTCGTATCGTTAACTAGACAAACTACCATCGACCAATAAAAAATCGATTCATCACGCACAATTTCAGCAATGTTATAGTAATCTTCGTTTTACGAGATTGTTTTTATATCGGGGTCTATCACCTCTAGAACACAGTTCCGTGTTGGAGTGTCTCAACAGAACAGAGAAGAACTGGATCGTGTAATATTACACCTTTTAGCTCGAGGGTATATCGTAAAACCTGTTTATTAACTGAACTCCGTTCGATGGACTCAATGGGATAGTTGAAGCCCTCGCTACCCCTCGAAATACAAGGTGGTTGACCTGAACTACTTCCACACTCTTTGTTACATGAAAAAATAGCTAAAACGAAATTTGTATGGTAACAAGAAGGACGCACAAGATAATTATCAATTTTGATACATAGTATATTAATATTAACACTTAACGGTAACCTATTAATAGGCTTTTCAATAATTGTGCTGCACCAAATGGAAGCTTAAAAATCTTCGTTTACAGAATAATCCCGAAATTATTGGATTTTGTTATTGAGTTGTTGGTTTACGATTAAAGTTGGTATTGCTAATTAAAGATTCTTTTAAAAAAATCTCAGCCACGAACTTTCAACAATTATGGATTAATCACTGGTAGATAATGCGTTAACTTAAGATTTGCTAGGTCGATTTAACGAGATATAACACAGGGTGATTACCTGAATGAAATATTTTTATCCTTGATTTAATCTAAATCGTTGTTATCATAAATGCATAAAACCAGCAGTCCATTCGTTATACGAGTTATTTTGAAAAAAAAACTTTATTGACCATAAGCTCATTACGGCGATCAACCTTTGAAAAATAATTCCGAAAAGTGCTCAACAAATATCTGGAATCACCGTTCTGCATGGAAACGAAGCAATCGGGATTAAAGTTACCGAACATTTATGCGAGTTCGCGTTGTTACAGATGAAAGAACGGACGGGGTTAAGAAGAGATCTTTCGACTTTATTACAGCTTAAAAAACTTTTACAATCTACGACGAGATGAAAATCATAAAAATCTGCAGTCCGAAGACGATCGCGATTCATATTTTTTTTTTCCCAGGGTAATCAAGTGCTCGGTGACTTATGGACAGAACCGTCGATAGCGTTGTAACGCTGCAGGTCTTATTGGAGATGAAGTTTTTTAAGAGAAGCTTACATTGATATTCTGTCGGCAGGGGATTCAATGATTTTGAGAAAAAAAAATATATGGTCCAATTTGAAGCAACGCGACGACGTTAGTATTGGGGCTGGGAGATCTGCGAGCGAGAAATTGATCGTGCAGTGTGGATTTTATGCCGACACTGACTCAGATCTGGAATATCCAACCACAATCACGTCGATTTCGGTTCCCTGCCCTTATAGTAAACCATGATGTTCCGGT
Organism: Lasioglossum morio; assembly: GCA_916610235.2. Taxonomy (NCBI): domain Eukaryota; kingdom Metazoa; phylum Arthropoda; class Insecta; order Hymenoptera; family Halictidae; genus Lasioglossum; species Lasioglossum morio. Next base: position 10,824,735 of record OU744330.1, on the reverse strand, counting down.
GCGTCACGTCGACGAAATACAGTAATGCCTCGACACATGTGAAGAAAATGTACACGATATTTCCGACAGAATTATCTGTGGCGAAACTTTTAATTGTTTCTGTGTGCAACATTTATCGAGATTTATCTGCGACATTTTTCCGATTCAAACGAATACAAACACGATACAATTTGCATAATATTTATGCATGTTGACATATATGTTGGTAAAAGTTGCGTCAAAAAATGATTAGGAATAATTAAGTACTATCATTTATTTTTATTTAAAGTTTTATGTCTCACCAACTGCTACATTATTAACGATTTCAATACAAGAGATATCAAATATTGACATCTTCAATTTTTGGAATTTTACAACAATTTCGAATTTTATCTACTCAATTTTGCTATAAATGTATAAAGATCCGCTGTCTAATTGTTAGGGACATCATAAAATAAGTCAGGATATGTTGGGTTGGAAAGAGAAAGTTTGTAACGTTTTCAAATTAAGGATTGAAGATAAAATTAAGGTATTCATTCATATATGTTCATCTAATAACACGAGAAGTTACCTCGAAAATGGCAAAAAGTAATCGAACAAAATGGAAAATATGTTATTGAATAAAACTATGAATAAATATCTGAATTTTTAGCTTTTAAAATTTTTAACTTTAATTTACAAACGCTACGAACTTTTCTTTCCAACCCAACACTACATTATTTGTTTTATCGAATATCTCTTTTACTTTTAGCAACATAGCCAATTGTTTAAGACAAAATATATTGCTCGGATCTTGTATACTTGTTTATAGCCAATTGTTTAAAACAAAATATATTGCTCGGATCTTTTATACTTGTTTATAGCCAATTGTTTAAGACAAAATATATTGCTCGGATCTTGTATACTTGTTTATAGCCAATTGTTTAAGACAAAATATATTGCTCGGATCTTGTATACTTGATTATAGCCAATTGTTTAAGACAAAATATATTGCTCGGATCTTGTATACTTGTTTATAGCCAATTGTTTAAGACAAAATATATTGCTCGGATCTTGTATACTTGTTTATAGCCAATTGTTTAAGACAAAAAATATTGCTCGGATCTTGTATACTTGTTTATAGCCAATTGTTTAAGACAAAATATATTTCTCGGATTTTGTATACTTGTTTCAACAGATTATATGCTGAAGTTGCGTTAGAATGGATTGTCGAAAAATAAATTTGGATTGCATATTTGTTGTAATAAGTGAGAAGCATTCTGGTCGTCTATCATACACATTGTCGTCTCACGTTGCCTAGTTCCGTTACTCCAAATCGATGGTTCCGGTTGCGACAGGAACGACGGAAATTCTTCCGGCAACTGGTTTTCGAATTTAGGTAAACCGAACGTGTCGTTCTATAATGTAGACAGCGAACGAGGCGTAATTAAACACGTGCATCATTTTCGGTGCACCGTTATGTACCTACCGATTTACGGAATAATATGGTCGCAACCATGACCCCTGCTAGACACTTTCGGTGGACGAGCAGCGCGTTTAATTTTCGAAATCGCTCGCTTAATTGGCTCTAATCGTCCTGAATACGATTCGTCCTGCAAAATAATTTTCAGCCATTACTAGAAAATAATCAATCGGGCTCAATTCGTAAATTAGATTCGCCCCCAGCACCATTGCATAGGTACTGACGCGGATTCGATGCAACAGTGCACTCTGGCAAACGTGTAACATTCAAACGTATGAATTTAAAATATCAATCTTCATTGTGAATTGAATTTCAGATAGCAATTTAATTTAAAAGTCAAGTGTAACGTTAGTGTAACATTCGGGTTACGATTATTTAAATCATGATCGTGTTCCCGCAAACGTATTAATTTAAATTATCAATTTAATATATGAATTAAATTTAGCATACTAATTTAGTTTACAATCTAAAATTATAAATAGTTCAAATTTTACTTTCAAAATCAACCTATCAAAATCGTTAAATAAAACACTATTTAATTCCAACGAAATATTTTTTTGTATTTGCATTGGTTATTTAAAACATGCACAGACGTTGTATATGTACCTTTCGTAAAGGAATAGTAAATCATTGTTTTCATTAATAAATCAATTGAGCAGTGTGTGTCGGTCATTAATATAAACAATAGCAACTATTAATATTCATTATTAATAGACAGCGGATCTGTATGCAAAATGAAAATGTTCTAGCTGATTTGCAACGAACTGGAATGAAATGGAACTTCATTATCTTTCTTAATCCGTTTAATACGTTGAAATAATACAACAGTATTTTGAAATTCTACTAATGTTTGTAGGTTTGAATTACGCCTTCTCATTTTTGTTAGAAAATCCGCTGTCTAATTAATTTTACTGAGCCAACAACCGTAGTCCCGTTGAAAGCACCGGTTCTCGTTAGATCACCGAAGTTAAACAATGTGGAACGTGAACGGCACTAGGATGGGTGACCGTCTGGTAAAAACCCGGAAAGTGACCCACCCGGGGTGTTTTTCACGTGTTGTTGGCAAAAGGTGGTTCGGAACCCACCATAAACAATAGGTCCCGCTGAAAAGGCGATGGTGTGAGTGGAAAAGAGGGGGATTGGTAAATGAATTTGAAACCCTGAGGGGACCAAATATCATGTTACAATTAATTTTACTGAAAAATAGAAAAGCGAATTAGTTGTACATATTTTTTTTTATTATTGAAAGCTTAATTAGAACTCCCCATAGGGGGTTATAAAGCTATACATTAGTAATATACATCTCACATTTGAACATTAGTAATGTAGGTACAGTAGAACACATTAAGTATATAACATATTAAGTACATAAATTTAAATCTTTAAATTGCATTGCTTGAAAAACTTGAAAAGAAAATAACATGCCTCACTGCAATATTAAGTATTAATTTAAACAGAATCAATAATTATCAATCTCACTTATATCTTTGGCTTGAATCGTGTGTTTCCCGAAAGATCCTGTCGAGCACTAATTGAGCCAAAAACTGCAACTATCAATCATCGCTTTGAATCTTAGCTGCGTAAGTCAACGGACAAAATGAAACATCACCACTAACGAGTATTAATCGAAACTGGCTAGGCGAAGTTTTCACAGTGGAATTTCCTTGGGCTCGCCAGGGTACACATTGAACCTGATCCGGTCTCTACTTAATGCATCAGGATGGTACTTCTCGACCTCGAGAAAGGAAGGATCATCGTGCTTAGTAGAATGTCTAGCGCGTTGAAGCGATGGAGCTAATCTCTCAGGATTTCTGCGTGCGGTCGGGCTCTAAATTTGCTTACAACGGCAGTGCTTGGTCGCAGCTTGCTTGTTGGTTAACCAACGTATTCCGATCCGACGCGTGCCCGGTGTAATTCGTACATGCACGTTAATGAGACACACGTATCGCTCTCCACTCGATAGTCGCAAATACTGTTCGCCAACTGATACGCATTCGTTATCAGGACGGCATGTGTTTGACAGTTATGACCGGCGACAACATGTTCTGATAATCACCTGTTTTCGTCCACCGCGCAACCGCCTGTCGTTTAATGTCTATTACTTCGAGGAGATTTCGTTTCGACAAACTCGCCATTACAAAACCCATACAATCATCAATGTACGCTCGCCTATTGTCCACCTACAATTGCCAATACACGCTCGCCTAATTCCGTTTCCCAGAGCACAGTGTCATTGAACGTTGTCCCAATGGTACGTTCGGTACGTGAAGATTTAACCCTTCAGGGACGATGATGGGTTGACCGTCTGCTGCTGTGTGATCGATATGATATTACAGATGTCGCGGTAATCTCTCGATGATCTCGATGAAGGCATTTTCATGCTTTCGTATGTATTAGCTTGACAACTGCGTTCGCGACCTCCACATTTTCTCACACAAAGTCATTTATATTAGATGACTAGCTGACCCGACAGACGTTTTCCTGTCCAAATTTCAATTTTGTTTGAGATCGTTCTAATCACGCATATCCATTGTTCAAATTGTGAGTTATCGTCTTGAGTTTATACAAAAATCCCATAGAAAAAAGCACTTCCATTTTTCCCTGAATTTTCCATTTTTCCAGGCAATTTTTCCAATTTTTCTTTCCCTAAAAACCTTAAGACGTCAATAATGCAACTTCCTATTAAAATATTGATTAAAAGCTGCGACATTCGTTTTTTTTGTTGTATTAAAATATGATTCAGAAATCACTTCTATTTTTCCCCGAATTTTCCATTTTTCCAGGCAATTTTTTCAATTTTTCTTTCCCTAAAAACCTTAAGACGTCAATAATGCAACTTCCTATTTAAATATTGATTAAAAGCTGCGACATTCGTTTTTTTGTTTTATTAAAATATAATTCAGAAATCACTTATAGTGTTTCCCGAATTTTCTATTTTTCCGGGTGTAAGGAGGTTTGACACGTCAATATCCTTTGCTCACTCGTAGGAAACTGTTTATTTAACCAAAACTCATGGTAACATGGATTTCTTAACAAAATTCTAACGCAACATATAAATCAATAATATTATATATAACAGTATAAATCAATAACAGGTAATATAAATAATACATTTAGTCATCTACATGGTGGTATAAAAATTTCTTACATGGGCAACTTTTCCAGTTTTTTTTTACGCTAAAAACCTGATTCGGACTACAATGAACATTAAAAAAAAATTAGCCACATCGGTCCAGCCGTTCTCACGTGACCAACGAACAGCATTTGATTTTTATTATATTATATGTCTCGTTCGAAGATGATAGTATTGTAGTCATACTTGTCATGCTTCACATTACAACGTTCAGCATATATTTAGCGTTCTTCTATCGCCTACTTCTCTCTATTTATTCCTTTATTTTCATATTGTTTTGTGTAACGAAAATGGGATTATCAATACATTATCACGAATAAGTTCGAAGATGATAGTGGGAATAGCGTTGATTCTGGATATACCATAATCATTTTTTCATTTTTTTTTTTGCAAGGGGGATTAAAAAATGGGAGGGATACTATCATCTTCGAACGAGACATTTCATATAATCTTGATCCTATGATTATACATATAGATTGCGTATGTTCGTGTCCGATTTGAAAATAAAATTCAATGGACATGAATGTATACAGTAAAACCTTGAATGCTGTTCGAGGTCGTCTACATAAACGTTGTCCAATGCCTACTCACTCCACTGCCTGTCAACACTGTGCCGGCGACGACGACACTTTTCGGTCACGCGATTCGTATTTCATTTTGTCCTTCATCTCTATGTTCGGCTCTCTATTGACATCTCGCTCGGCGCGGTCGGCGCAGTCATACATCAAAAAATAGTGTCTTCTATGCAAACGCTGTCCGTCCAGAATACAGCTGTTGGAGAGTATTTGAGGATTTACTGTATGTAGTTGAGGAAAACTATGAAATAAAACAACCCCTTTGCGAGATACTGACCTCTTCATACTATTCTAATTACACATGAAACATTGTCTCTTTTGGTTGAAGAGTGGTTGGAATAAGTTGAGGAAAAAAAAGAAAAAAGAGAGCATAAATAAACCAAAGAGAATATCAAACAAAAAATGCAAAAATTAGGGAATGGGAAGGGAAGCAGTAAGTATAGAATTAAGCGGGTTAGTGATAATTAGGGTACTAAAAGAGTAGAACAGGGTAGGAATGTGTGAGATATAGAAATGAATGAGAGAAGGTATGGAACGAATCTAATTACACATAAAACATTGTCTCTTTTGGTTGAAGAGTGGTTGGAATAAGTTGAGAAAAAAAAGAGAAAAGAGAGCATAAATAAATCAAAGAGAATACCAAACAAAAAATGCAAAAATTAGGGAATGGGAAGGGAAGCAGTAAGTATAGAATTAAGCGGGTTAGTGATAATTAGGGTACTAAAAGAGTAGAACAGGATAGGAATGTGTGAGATATAGAAATGAATGAGAGAAGGTATGGAACGAATCTAATTACACATAAAACATTGTCTCTTTTGGTTGAAGAGTGGTTGGAGAAGTTGAGAAAAAAAAGAGAAAAGAGAGCATAAATAAATCATAGAGAATACCAAACAAAAAATGCAAAAATTACGGAATGGGAGGGGAAGCAATAAGTATAGAATTAAGCGGTTCAGTGATAATTAGGATACTAAAAGAGTAGAACAGGGTAGGAATGTGTGAGATATAGAAATGAATGAGAGAAGGTATGGAACGAATGTGTGAAATAAGATAGTATTATATAAATAGGTTAATGTAAACCAAGTCCAATTTTCTTAGCTGTAAGGCTGAAAATAAAGCAATATCTACATTGTCTCTTTTGTCAAAATTTAAGAAGAGGTGTCATTTCTAACACTTTATCTACCGGTAGCCTATTAATGGGCTTTTCAATAATCATACTGCACCAAATGGAAGCTTAAAGATCTTATTTTACACAATAATTCCGAAATTATTGGATTTTGTTACTGAAGGTGAGTTGTTTGTTCATCATTACTATTGCTGTTACTATTGAAAGATTCTTCTAAAGAATCCTCAGCCATGAACCATAGACTTTCAACAATTATGGAATAAAAATTCGTAAAGAAACAGATGACCTCTCACTTGGCTGTACTTTCTTGTAATTTGTGTAATTGTTTGCATAAAGATTTAATCTTACAACAGCTTTATCTGGCCCTCGTATCTTCGTGCTCGCAATTGGCGTTTAAACGTCCGAGGACGGAATCGAATAAATAACAACACAAACGCCATGAACACGGAAAAAAGCCTGCAGTCCGCTTCCATCAATTGCGTTCGGTAATCCGTTGTGTCACAGAGGCGCGTTCCGCACGCGACGTTTGAGCGGCTGGCTGTACACGCCGAAGGAATTAATGTCATTAGCCAGATTGGTTAGCCGAGTTATATAACCCGGTGACATTTCGCTGCAATTTGGTTACAGAAATATTACTAGTTGGTAGGGGAAAGAAGTTTCATCGAACGATCCGCAGCCTCGGAGCCGGAGAACGCTTCCAAAATTCATCGTGGCTGCGCGCGGCGCGGCGTATCAATGTCATCTTGACCGCGGTACGTGATCATCCGAAATAATAGCAATCCGTGGCAGTGAGAAACGCGGGCTATCGCTTCGATCTCGCGTGTCATTTGATTTCGAGGCGGTGGAACGGGATGGGTGGTTTGGGTTAATCCGTTAAGGGGCGTTAGTTTCACGCGAAAACGATCGCTCACGCAGGAACTGGTGCCCAGGACAGGAAATAGCTCGTGGCGTGATACGGCCAAGAGGGAGAAAGAGAGAAAGAGGAAGGGAGAGAGAGAGAGAGAGAGAGAGAGAGAGAGAGAGAGAGAGTATGGCTCCGATGCATAAATTGTCCTTCGATTAAACGGGCAGATTCCGTCACGGCTCCGTAAAAGGTAAACGAAACAGCCTATTCGATTGCTATCGGCTTTGTTCCCGATGGTCCGTTCTGCTGCGACGACGCCGCGTTTCATTACCCCGCCACGGCTAAAACTGTGCCATTCTGCAAGCGCAATGGCTCTTCACGGAACAACGGGCCCGCGTATCCCACGCACATCCTTTAGTTTACGGTCGAATAAATTCACAGTGCGGGCTAGTTTATACCGGGCGAAAGTGTTCCCGGCTGCGCGCGAATTATTCACAGTACCAGCTCCCTCGCCAGATTCTCGCCACCGTCTTGCCTCCAGTTTATCGCATTCTTACTCGTCGGCTTTCTTCTTTATCCACTCGATCCCGTTTCTTCTCTCCGAGCCGTCGTCGCACAGTGTAACGTTTCGATCATTTAGGGTCGTTTAATTCCGAAATTGAACATTTTTTAAAAATTACGTATTTACTCTTACCTTGAAAGCAATACCTCCGTAACCCAGAATCGATATTGTTTTTAACTTTTTATCGCATTCAGATATGAAAAATAAGCCTCGAATGAACTCGACTGCCTATACAAATGGTGAAAATACATCAATCCGCAGCGATACTTTACCTAAATAAAAGTGTGTGTATTTGAACTTCAATTTTTATAATATTTATTTTAGTGATTACTCAATCCTTTGTGGTGTGTTTACAATATTTTTCGTTTTTAAATATTATACATATAGTCTATTATGATTAATAATCATACGAACTCGAAGAACTTTTCAGTATGTACCAATGTTCTACACAGTAAAACTTTCTTATATGGGCGAATATGGACTTCAAACTATATAGTATGTATACATTGAAGTCTTGTCTAGTCGGCTATGCAAACAAATTCTGCGTTGGTCTGCGTCCATGGGAGTTTTCATTTGTTTTCCACAGCCTTACGCGGTCACCTCGCGCAGTCGTCTAACACAATTTGTCCGAGTAAGAAGAACGTGTTCATAAGCCTGCACTTTGATTGTTACTTATTAAATTGTTATAGTTTTGAATTGTTATTGTTTAACTGTTGTTGTGTTCGATTGTTATTGCATTTGATAGTTTTTGTTCTTCGTTTAGTATTATTTATTTAATTACTATTATTTGAAATATTGTTTATTTTGGCGATTATTTCACTCCTTAAGGCAAATTTTCAATATTTTTGGTTTCAAAATGTAGTATATACTTTAGAGACCCTACATAATTTATGACTAATAACAAACGATTACCATAAAAAATTGGAGAACACTTTTCATTGTTTAGCGAATATGAATTTCATTCTTCATTGAATATCGAAGTTGTGATTTTACGTAGGCAGAAATGAGAAGAAAATTGTATTAATGTATTTGGGATCATGAGAGTTCTCTTTCGTTTTCAGAATGTGTTCTAGTATTTCTAGAGCCACCTTATTCGACATTTGGTGTTCAAGCACAAAAGAGGATCGACTTAATGCATTATATTCTTTTATTTTACGGACATATGAAAATGCATATATGACTGAAGAAACCACAAAATATATTAAGGAAACTTGTAGAAGCCTATATCAACAAATTGAGTTGGATTTAGTTTATTAAAACTTTGAATATATTTATGTAAGACTGTGTTTGCAACTTCCTTATATCATTTAAATCAAATACCCTTTCAAACAGTAATTTGCAAGAGTTAAAATACGTATTTTCGGCCAATACAACAAAAGTAATGTTAAAGTGCTTAGAAATCATCATATTTTGAGTAGTGTTAGCAAAATACATGATAAAAAAAAGAAACGACATCATTAAGAATTAAACGACCCTAAATGATCTAAGCGTCACACTGTGCGTCGAGCCAAACGATATCCACGAGTGCTGTTAAACCCTGGACACCGATCTCCATCTTGGACATCAGCAAACTGATGTTTTCACCCTCAAGATAACTTTAAGGTCGTCGCTTGTGGGTCGATGAACTCCTCTTGACGCCGACTACCACATCGCGTTGTAAAAAGTACTTGTTAACATATTACTGACTATTAATTGTTGCACAGTTTTGAAAAATGTATGGTACATGGCTATACACTTTTTAACCCTCTTCCGTCCCTCGTGTCAATTTGACAGTTTTTCTCGAAATAAGTTATACTGTTCTATTATTTGTGTACGCAAAGCCCGAAACTTCGAACCTTTGATTTTTTGAATGCGAAACACATAACCGAAAAACCTAAGATGTAAATGTTTTTTTTTTTATTAAGCATTTCAGATCTCAACTGAGATCTATATCTGCTGTACAAATGTAAGATACAGTAAATACATATTCATACATACATAGACAATATTAAATCTAATTAAATTCGTGCATCAATTCTTTAGGAAATGAACAATAAGAAGACAAGCTTTAATGTTGGATCTTTTAGGCAAAAGGGTAGCTACAATTTAATTTTACACAGTTGGTGAGTTAGCTTGTATCGCTGCAAATCAAGGAGGCTACATTGCCAGAATCTTACATCCACTATACGTGACACTATATATGCAGCTCACAATCTTTTAGGAAGGAACAAATGATCTTACATATAGTGTATGTAGGTCTGTGGAGCAAAACATTACACGACATAGGAAGAAAAAGATGTAAATGTTAACTGATCGCTTTCATGCAATGTTCTACTCTCCAGTCCTACGGCGGAAATATGTAAAATAACCTACTCCTTTCTGAATGACTGTGGTTTAAAGGTTTAAGAAAACAGTTCATCTTTAAAATAGCTTGTGTTTTGGTTCACGATTATTTATAATTTGTATTATATTATTCAGAATATCACAATGTATTGAAAAACAATGTACGGCAAAATAATCTCTACCTTGAGATTCAAATTGCACTAAATAAAAAAAATAAAAAAATGTAAATGTTAATTGATCAGTTTTTGGATAAAAAAATATCGAAAAATAAATGTACACCTTGTTATGTGAACTATATTTTACCAGTGTGTCAATTTGACACCGAGGGACAGATTCGGTTCATGAAATGAGGGACGGATGAGGGTTAACGAACCTTCAATATTAGCAGCAATTTCCATTGTGAACTAACAAGTTGCCCTCAATAACGTCATCTAATAGTTTCATTTTTGATTGCAATGCAAAAGAAAATTTCGCGTCAGGCTCGTGATGAAAATTTTCTACAGAATCTAATAAATATATGTATGTTATTAATAGACGGATCTTCATGTAAAATAAAGTTTTTACGCATCAATTACGATGTACAGGAGCTAAGTAAAAATTTATTTTGTTCATTAATAATTCTGATATGGTCAAAATAGTATTTCGACACTGTTAAACTCTTTTAATCATTTTAATGTTTTACACCTACTCGTTTTTGTCAGAAATGCATAAAATCCGCAATCTAGTTGTTAATCTCCTTTAAACCGAGATGCAATTCTATTTTGGTTTTGTTTATATATATACAATTGAAGAACATGTAGGCATACAATAGATGTAAATGATCTCCTCTTTTAGTGTGACCAGTCGAACGCGAGTGGCCACTTCCAGGCACAGACAATTCACCGACAAAAAACCGTGTACAGGTTGTATCCGTGTGTGTAGTTTTTTCCAATAATGCAACAATCAGAAGTCGGCAGGCTGTTTCACTTAGAAATCTCGCAGCGGCACGGAGCGGGCAAACATTTGCACGTGGAAACGTTGACATTGAGAATTCCCGAGCAGCAGGGACACATAAGAGGCTCGAGCACAATGCGTGTCAATACTGAAGGGTTGCGAGGGTGCAATGCGCGTGCACGTGCAACGGTGCAACACTTTGAGCGGCACCGGCTTTGTAACGTCGTGATTTGTTTGACCAACGCCCTAACACGCGAGCACGTGACCCTCCCGCCCCCTCCCGCCCCCCGAGTCCGTCATTGCGATGCAATGTCCGCGTCACTGTAATTTTGGGCCCCTTGATCCCTCGCCGATGACAAATTTAACATTTGCTCCGGAACCGGCTCACAGAACGCTATTTGTTATTGATATTCCGCGCGTTCGATTGACGAACCTCCTTGCTACCTGATCCTATATTTCGGATAATTGCTGGTGTGTGGTATCAGTCGCAGCAATTATTCGGAGTGCTGGTCCAATGAATTTATTTAGCTCCTGTGCCAATCGTCCTTCCCTATGTATATTCTAGTTCATTTTATTTCGAAGGGACATCAATTTAGCCTGTCGACTGCTTTGAATGATTTCGCAGCTCCCTTTGCTAAATTCATACACGTCATCACGTGTCAAAGTGCTACTCTTGCGAGCATAGTAAAATTAAGCGAATCAAACATTTCTTTTTCTATATAAATATACTGAAAAATGTTAAACAATGTCTTAACACTATTTCCATATTTCTGTTATTGCTGTAAAGTTGCAAAACGTAGAGTTGTACACATTTTAGAACTTCGTGACCAGTAGAATGGAATATAAAAATTAGAACAAAGTGCCAACTTAAATCGAAATGTATTATGTTTAAAGTGGTATATCGTTTCTCAATCATTTCGAAAAATGACGACTTCTTAAAGACAACAGTTCTTTGATTGAATCGACAACGATAATAAAAAAATCGTGTATGTATAAGTTCTTCTGAAATTGCTATGTGAAACTAATGATTGTTTAACTTTTCAGTGAATCGCACGAGCTCGAGCGAATTTATCGTGCAAGGTCATCAAGCGCTACACTAATCGCTTCCGAGACTTCACGTTGCAACCTTGCATAAATTATGTCGCGTGTCGTGACATATCTTCTAAATCCAGTTGATTTATTATAGGGTCCCGAAATCAAATGTTGACCAAGCATACGCGCTCCAGTTATGAAATTAGTATGCAATGTAAGTTAACCGCAACGTCGAGACAACGAAGTCGTTAAACGGGCACTGGGAAAGGGGGCTAACCATTAACCCAACTCTCGAGATACAGATAATCGCCATTCTACGGCGAAATTAACCTCTTATCGTTCAATAGTTACATTTGGCATGGTACTACCATCGAGGGCTTATCGTTCGACTGTGGATCATGATCCGAAATACAAATGTGTGCAAATTGTGAGAGACAGGAGACAGGAATGAAACAGAAATGAATACAAATTTTCTATCTTTGAAATAGTCCAATTCGTCTATTCAGTTTTTTGTTACAAGTGCTTAAAACTCGTTGCCTAATTATAATATTATAATGTTCTAATGAAGTGGTTAATAAAATTCATTTAGACACTACTTAATGCTATTTAATAAAATAATTCATTACGTCTGAGGAATTACGTCTTACAACGTGTTGAATAAATTACTTAACACTAACGCAAATGCGTATAATAATGCAATTCTTTATTATTATACACCATCATGTCTATCCTTATAATAATTGTACACATTGACGTCTGTGGGAAGTAATTTATACGACACTTAAAAGGAAAACATTTTTCACATTTCTTGGCATAATCAATTTTTCTTTGGACATTGTATAATGTATATAAATAATCAGTAAACAAGTCTTAAAACAATAGAAGGATTAAATGAGTTTAATAAAACGTATTATTTCCTACATATTACAATGATTAACGAGAGAAATGTAAATTTCTACTCTGCTCTTATTTCGTGTAATTGAATATTTATATTTTGTAGAAAGACATGAAGTAATTTCGATTTCTACGTTTTCAATGTCGTTTGTAACCATTTCAATGATCCCTGAAGGCGTTTTCGTAGCTCTCGTTTTAGCTCTTGATTCATAATGTATAAGAAAGGAGCATTTCCTTCTCAAGAATTATGGTCTACAAGTGGTTAAGCAGTACCTCCATTTTGCTACATACGTCTCGGCGGAAAAAGACGTTTTCTTCCTTGGCGACGTTAAAGCGACACTTCCACGGAATCCTTTCTACAATTTTGCGAAAAGCTGCAGAACCAGTTCTTCGTGCGCATAGCTTCACCTAACACACTCACATATTGCGCACACTCGCGTTTTCTGTACATGAGACGGAACAGTAACCTGCGAAGGTCCGTGTCAGCGTTTTTGACGCGAAACGCTGTAATTCTTGGACGTTTCACCGTCGTCATGAAAGGTGGAACACCTTCTAACATACGCGCGAGCATGTCTCTACAGCATTGTTTGTCTAAGTATCTCAGGAAGAGAGACTCATTAGCAAACCGCAAATATCCAGTTTTTTATAAATAAATTTCTGAAGGTCCGCGTTGAATAGGAATGTCTTGTATTTAACAAGCTCGCCGCGGTCTCCATTTTGAACGACGGGTTCGTTCACGCCGATCCCGGCTTAACAAATTGCACCGTGGTGTGCAGATCTTCACGCGAACGTAAATTTTGATGCAGCAATTTACGGGAACTGGAATTTCTCAAAGGACCCTTCTCCCGTTTCTTGTTAAAGGTTGCACTGAACATTTTCGACCCACTTAGAATATTTTGGGGTATCCAGTGAAGTGTAGTGAATAAGTATAATCAAATGCTACTTTATTTTCCCGTGAATCTCGTTTGTTAGAATTAAATATAGTCTGACAATACGAAAATTATAGAAAATTTGAATTGCAGAGGAAATTACATGTAGTGAAAGACTTATTTAAAATGTATACAATTATGTATAGCAAATTTTTCTTTTTCGAACATGAATTGATAATGGATTTACTATAAACATTATTTTAAAATTGTGACATTTACACTGTTTTAAATTTCTCTTACAGATTGGTGTCATAAGTATTGAAAATTCATTGTCCACTAATAGTAAACTGATCCTTTGTTTTACGGTTTTGTATCCCACTTTTATAGGAAATGAATAAAATCTGCTGTTCAAACTTACTATGAACATTATAAAAAATTTGTCTTGCCATTATCACTGTTTTCTATACGTCACCTGATTTCCATCATAAACACATAAAATATTCTGTCTACTAATAATGATATGATGGAGTACGCCAGCTGAATCTGTAGGTATATTATATTATGGCAGGATTCTTAAAGTGTGTGTTACGAGGTTCCAGCTTCTCCTAGCAGAGCATATTTCAGAACGACGCTACAAAAGTGAGATACCGAGTTGGGCAGACGATGGTCCCCATAATATCGACACTTTCGAAAGTTTTGTCGTCGGTGACGCACCTCGGATCTCTGCTACCTTTTTACGAGTAAAAATTGTACGTCAACCGAGAGATCTCAAGTTATGAAATAACAGGAATGTGTCTAGTCAAATTTTTAACTGTCTTTTTTTCTAACATGTATCTTTACAATTTTAATAAATTAAAAATATTAGAACGTGTTATTTTGACAAGTCCCGTAGACATAGTGTTAACGCTAAACTCACCCACCATCAAAAGCGACTAATGTGTGTGGTATTATAAAAACAAGATTAAATTTATTTATATTTTGTGCTATTTTTACTATAATATATACTGGAGTTAAAAAATTTATTCAATAACAGGAATGTGTCTAGTCAAATTTTTAACTGTCTTTTTTTCTAACATGTATCTTTACAATTTTAATAAATTAAAAATATTAGAACGCGTTATTTTGACAAGTCCCGTAGACACAGTGTTAACGCTAAACTCACCCACCATCAAAAGCGACTAATGTGTGTGGTATTATAAAAACAACAAGATTAAATTTATTTATATTTTGTGCTATTTTTACTATAATATATACTGTAGTTAAAAAATTTATTCAATCAATTCCCATGAAAAAACGTGGTAGGTTTACTGTTAAATGCAATTTCTTTATAAAATATTGAAACAATTTCAGTCTCATTCTCTTTAATTTGACTTTGTAAAAATAACAAGCACGTATTTACTCAGACTTTCAGAGACGTTTTATAATGTGTTGTCCAAAAAGAGATATTGAATAATTCCCCATGAATGCATCTTCATAATTTTAATAATAAACTACAAGTAAACAACGAAACTTAATAGTAAATATTGTGGAAGTTTCTCACGCGGCTATGCGCAATTGTTTATTAAACCAGAATTTTCCTGTGTTCCGTTAGCCCTGCTGTCATCCCTTTTATCCGAAGCATTGCTTTTATTTATGTGCCCATAACTTGCAAACTACAAAAGATATCGGTAACACATTTACATATATCTTACGTTGTTTCTGATGGTCCACATTTCGATGTCAGAGATGACCTACCCTTTTCATGGAAATCAAATTTCCTCTGCCTACTTTTCCGGAAAGATTCTTCCCAGATGAATAAATGTTCTTTATGTTGGAAAAGGAACCTTTTATTCTACATCCAAGAATCTATGGGAATGAACATTGTATAAAATTAATAAGATTACTTAATCAAATTTACTATAATGTAGTAATTCTTGATCATAGTGAAAAAATCATTTTTATTTCATTTTTTCATTGAAAATCTCTTAATCCTCTCACTCTTATAGATCCCAGCTACTTCTTTTTATTATAAATGTATAGAATCTGCAGTCTGATAATTCCCACGAAACAATTTTATCGAATAAAAGTGCCTTCGTCGATGCGACGAAAAAAAAGAATTTCCAAAAAACGTGTACCAGAGGAAACGTTCAATTTTTCCGCCGAAAATATATCGTAGACAATTATATCCTGCAGAGACGATTTTCCGCAATTCTATCGTCGCGTCAATTAAGAGATTTTTCACGCTATTCTCGATCGTCAATTTCACACGCACCAACCCCGCAATAATAGCGTCGCGAACAATTAAATCATAACTGCACGAATAAATACGAAAATAGGAAGAATAAAATTGCCGGATACAAAGAGAGAGAGAGAGAGAGACGTCTAAGCACTAAACTGGTCGAAAGTGGAACAACCTTTCAATGGCAGTGAGGCTTTCAGTTGAAAATTGAACGACGCCCAGAGTCTCTCCAATCCGAAATCTGGCTGATGAACTCGTTCAAAAAAAAAAGAAAAATGGCGAAGGGTCACTTTGTTCCGTCCTGTTGCGACGCTTTAAGAACGCAATCGCGAAAACTCGATTTCGGGCGAGAAGAGCTGCTGTAAACCAGTTGTGTCCGGACACTTTTCCTCCCTTTTCGCTTTTGCTTTAGTCATGCGTGCGATGTGCCAGGCGAATTTACACTTCTTCACTTTATATGTGCATCGCGGATAACTGGAAATCTGGAGACGCTTTTCTGGTCCAAAATGTGAAAATTGAAAAGTCTGCAAAAACATTGAAAAATTCTTCGTTGAAAAAGAAAAAAATGCTTAAATCATTATCTACAATTTTGTTCTAGTCGATATATTGATCTTGGAATGAAAAGTGTTTTGGAACACCTTGTAGTCGAACGGAACAAAATAGTTTACGAAACTTTAAACTTGTTTTTTTACGAGAAAGAGAAAGTTTTTAGGGTTCGAATAAAAGTTAGTAGCGTTTTCAAATTATGAATCGAAGATAAAATTAAGGTATTTATTCATATATGTTTATTCAATAACACGAGAAGTTACCTCGAAAATGGCAAAAGGTAATAGAACAGAATGGATAATATGTTATTGAATAAATCTATGAGTAAATATCTGAATCTTAGCTTTCAATTTTAATTTACAAACCCTACGAACTTTCGTTCCAACCCAATACTTTTGAGCGATAGTGTAATTTTAAAGCACCCTGTACATACATCAAATTGGATTGAAGCTGAACGATGAAACCGAGCACCGTTCGTTTGATCGGTCCGGTTCCGACTCGCGCCGTTTCGCTGTTTCATTGTGGGCGAATCATCCATGTGCATCCGAAGTGAAAAGTCGAAATTCTCCTTTACGTATCGCTCCGGCGATATATCGAAGGTCGCGCCGGCGAAACGGATCGAACCATCAATTTCGGGTAACTGAACTTCACCAATTCGAGAAATGACGGGCTCGTGAACATTCCTCACTTTCGTTGCGCGTGTAATTGACGTGGCGCCGGGAAAAATTTCCCGCGGAGACGAAGAGAAACGGCACCAATTCGCTGCTCGTCGATAAATCAATGCTGTCTTGGACCGTTTCAAGCTCGAATTATTTTAACAGTTTGCCTGCCGGCTGCCCATTAATAGAATTCAGAATAACTCTGATAAATCAGACCGGAGACTTAAACCCCGGCTCTATCATGTCGCGTCGGTCTCCTAACAAATATTTCAAAGGTTAACTATCAAATTTTCTCTTGAGCCGACATGAAATTCTCGTTTTTTTACTTTAAACGTTCAATCTTTCAGATTCGGTATTTGGGGGTTGTTAGGAACAAACGACAGTATTAAAAAAGTATAATATTAGGTTAATTTTTGGATTGATCTAGCGGATCTATAATCATAGAATATTACAATAATTTTATGTTGGTTACTTACAAAACAAAAAAGGAACGATGAAGGGTAATTTTCATTACACCAGAATTATAATATTGGCACACTTATAAGTTTGTTATTATTTATTTTTAGCCAATATTTCGTGTGTGATTCCTTATTGTTTATAAATGGATGTACTAATTTTTTTTTGTAATTTCTGGGCTTACTTTAGTACATTGTTTTTCGTTTTATAATTAACCGATATAATATTTGTAGCGATACTCTAATATTACAGCTCCATTAATTATGATTAATACAAAAATTAATATTGTGTTGTTTCTATAATTTATATGCATGTTTCACATAATTTCTAAAATACTCATGTTAGAAAGTTAAGATCCTTTTTGAAGAACGTGTTCACCCTTATTATTCAACAGTAAAATATTTTTCTATTTAGCATCGCGTGAACTACAATCGAAGTTTTCAAGTTCTGATGAAATTTCGAATTGCCGATCTTTCCTTGTCACAGGAAGTAATGTGAACTGCCATATTTCCTGTATAAAAGTTAGTGCCTCGCGAAGTATTGAATCGGTTTACCATACATAACGCGAGTTAAGTTCGAGTGAAGTTTTTCAAGTTTTCTACGAATGGGGATGATCTGTATAACCAGGAGAATGCTATGCATATAAATAGGGGAGGAAAATAGGCGATAAAGAGGATCGTTTTAGATAAGCAATCCTTTTTGAATTCATGATACCTGAAACATCTTTTTCCTGTTACCGTTCGAATACCCTCGCGTATTTTGGGCTCGCGATCGTGTATTCGGAAATGTGTTTTCCCATGTCCATGTAAAAATTAAGAACAGTGCATACAAATGCATGATGTAAATCCTAACTCTCACGTTTCGAACCTCCATGATATATGAGTATTAATCTAAGCCTACCTATAATCGATTTACTTACGGAAAATTATTCAATAAATTTATTCCTTTAAATATATATTATGAACGATATTATTGAAAATTTGAATAAATACGTTCCTGTTGTCCAAGCCTAACTACAATTTATTTTCCTCCACGTTTCAATTTACAATTATTGAACTTGTATAGATTTCTGGAAAATTATTCAACAAATTGATTCCTTTGAATCTGTGTTATGAAAAATATTACTGGAAATTTGAATAAATACGTTCCTGTTTTTTTTTTATAAAATACTGCGAAATATTCGCTTTTAGTGAAACATTTAATTTTTCATTGAATTCGGATTTACAAGCAAATACATATATTTAAATCACTCTCTTTCATTTAATGCAGGAATTTATTAATTGAATAAACATTCTGTAAAATTAGATCGCCGGAATAATTTATTTTACATTTTTCATTTCGGAGTTCACCGTGAAATTCGAGACAAATAAATCTGGACGCCACTATCGCGTGAAATATTAGACAGAAATTTCAGCTTCGAATAAAAAATTTCAAGGTATAAAATTTCTGCTTCGAAATTCCGTACGTAAAATTTGATTCTGAATTTTTTATTTGTCTCTGTATGCAAAATCACCTCCTGTTCCACTGACTGTCCTGCACCGCTGTTTTTTGTAGAGATTTAATTAGTTCGTCGGAATTCCGGGAGGTCTGTCTGTTCCTTGCATTTTTGATGTTAAAACCGAATGGATTCGGTTAATATTAATCCAAACAGGATTAGAAGTTCTAGTTGTACAAGTGGTATAGTGTTGCAACTGCGGAAATTCATTGTTTCCATCTGAATCAAAGGTGAGCTGGAATACTTGATCCCTACAAAGTCCCGCGTACACTTTTGTAACGCGGCATTCAATTCGGTTAATCTCGCCGGAATGGTTTCTACCGGTAAGTCTCATTGCAAATTCAAAAGACGGTAAAGAAAAAGTCTGTGAGTGCTTTCAGGGGAATTCAAATTAATTGAAGCGACCACTAAAAGTTTCAGCAAAGGCTGCGTTTCGTTCTACAATGCAATGTTTGTCCTTCTACTGTCTGTCCTACATTATAATTTTGTAGTTACTACAGTTAAAGAAACAATTCTTGTGTATTAATTTTATTAGAATACAAATGCATTCGAATTTATTGTTCTGAAATGAGAGACTTGTACATTGATATTATAGCATCGTTGTAATCACTAATTTTATAAGACAATTTTCAAATACAATTTTACGACGATTTTACAATTAAACATAGCACAAACGGACAGGAGGTGATTCTACATAGAAAAATAAGAAAAAAATCTGGTATAGCATTTTTTCATTTGGAGTTGCGTTTTCAAGAAAATCAAGTTTCAGAATGCAGTAAACTCGCGTGATATTAGATAGGAATCGTCTGACGCGTCTGACCATAGCGGAACTATTCTACTTACTAGGTATACTATGGCACACGAATCTGACAGATCTTTAAACTCGATTTTCTCGAAAACGAGGCGTCAAACGCAAAGATTTTATTCGTTTTCATCGACTAATTTTTACATGTAGAATCAATGTATTTGAAAATATATGATAATTGAATATAATTGAATCTGTATATTTGAAATTCTGTATTTCAATTAATTGGCCACTACAGTTTAACAGAAAGTATTCATTAGCTTACAATTGCTTATGTAAAATTAATGAAATAAACAAATATTTAGAAAGTGCAAATGTTATTTTCTAAAAGTAATAACTAAAAATCGAGCAAATATCTTTGAGTAGTATTTAAAAAATAATTTTTCGATCATAGTAATATAATATTTGTCAGCTTTATTGAAATACGAGTGCTCCTAAAACTGTTTTTATTAATTACAAAACAAAGATTTTTCGACGAAAATAAGTATTATGTAAAGAGAATGTTATTGTGCCTTATCAATGTACAATATCTTTATCTCTGCTTACAGAATATCCTCTTGGCCTTAATAGTAGTCCTGGGTCAGCTTATGCACATGAATTATTAAAATTCCATTGATAAGTCCTATGGAATAATGATCGGTGCATGCACTTTAGCGTAACCATAAAACTTGACATCGTATAGTCATAATTTGACAGCTGATCTTTATGCTTTTATGGTTTATGAAAATGTTTAAAAAATGCTGAAGTATCAAATTGACAGGATTTAGTATGATTTTTATTTATTTTGAATTTACAAATGCTAATTGTCAATGAAAATAGGATTTGATTCGGTCTGACTTTCTTAAAATTTGTATACAAAAATCGAAAATTACATAAACATCCGCATTCTAGTCTTACTACTCAACATGGTAATTCTGTAGTAGTGAACTCCCTAACGTGACTAGATCCTTTAACTGACTGTAACGCAACAGATACAGAAACAAGGGCTTCCTCGTGTAAATGTATCGATCCGTAACAAAGGCAGTAGTTATCGATTAATTAATGTGCTATTAACAAAAGGAACAGCAGCTGCTTCGTGTACGCAGTTGGAAGGTTTGTTGAATGCGATCCCGTGATATCGGCTCGGTTCCATAAAGCAAATGGAAGAAGAAATTCAGCGAGTGGATCACTGTTTTAAAATGTATTTAACATTGATAAAACGTAGTTTATTATTAACAATAACAAAACCATGCTCAGCATTACCAGCTTAATCATAACTAGACTTTTAAGGCAAATTGGTGTTTTCAAAAATAACATAAATATTCTAATATAAATATTGCATAAATATCCAATTTGTGTACAATTTTGTTAAAATTTGTTATTTCACTGAACATCTATTGTCTTGCACTGTTATTCGTTGTCAATGAATATCAAAATGAATTATTCTATTTTCAATCTAGTAAACATATTAAGAGAGACAATCAATTTTTTATTACACCCCAATTTGTTTCAATTTAGACAGAAAATTTTTATTTTGTATAAAGATCCACTGTCTAGTTATTACAATTCGATTTTACAAATTTCATGGTATTTCTCATTCCGATGAATGTTTTTTTAAAAAGTTCAATCCCTGAAGTTCCATTAAAATTGTATGAATGATATAGTATTTCTGATGTAATTTGTTAATCATTTATTTTTCTATTTCACACCGCTGTAATTATGCAACACTAGTACTAACTTAATTTCTAATCCCTTCTTTTTTAGAAATAGCATACCTTTAATCTGTCAAGCAATATTTATTGCAACATATGTGGAGAATTTACTGCGTAACTCAATATTTCGTTCTTCCGGTTATCGTTCGCAGCATACCGTGCGTAGTTATATACTTTATACCTGCTTTTTAGTGGTCAGACACTAACAGTCGGCGTAAAACGCGCCGCGCGAAAAGCGAACTATGAAAATTTGATATTCTTCAGCATCTGCGTTTAAACGTACTTTTCCGACGAAGTTATTGTCACTAGGGAACGAAAATGTGTTGATAAATAACACATATTTTGTTCGCCAGTAAAAGCGCACTCTCCGTGCGCATACGCTCCGTCATTTATATTTCAGTCGTGTAAATCTGCCTGGTAAAAATTCCAAACAAGTTCATAAATCAATTAGCAGAATCCAACTGTCTATACTTTTCATTTGCTCAAAAATATAAAATTGTTTAAAAATATTGTATTGACATAGGCAAATTATAAGACACGTTATTTAATGTGAGATATTACAATGATTAGTATGCTTGGTTTATCTGGAGGTTTTATTTCAGATGGAAATTAATTACATAGAACTAATTCGTAGCCGCTTTAATTAACAGGATCGGACAAATGAACTTTTCGATCAAAACTAACTGCTGTTGAAACAAATTAACGGGCAAACCAGTAAAATAATCTATTATGCACATATGGGGCTTTATGTGTACGTCATAATGTAACAATTTTGCTTGCCAAATCCAGAGTCACCATGATTAAAACGATGAGTAGTGGGCATGTTAAATTTGTGACGTCTGCATTACAACCAATCCAGCAAACAATTTGTCAGAAATTCCTGAAAAATGCTTACTATTTGCTAAACAGATTTTTATCACTTTATTTAAACCTTGGGCGTTGAAACAACTTATTTGATACATTCGTGCAAGCGACAAATTAATTTTTTAATCTGCACAAATGAATTTAATACAAATCATTATAATCACTAGATTCCGTATTTTATGCATTTATAACAAAAGCGAGTAGATGTAATTTAAAACAATGTACGGATTAAAAAAGTTAAGATTATTAATATATTATACTATTTTCACTACATTAAAATTATTAATGAAAAATATAAATTGACATGTAGCTCCTGTGCTTTGAAATTGATACATAATTTTTTTATTTAAATAAAAATCCGGAGTCTATCAAAACATTTGATGACCCCGCCTTCTGGTGGACTTTTAATCTAGAACAATTCGACATAAATAAAAATGGGATACTCTAGAATTGCTTCCCTCATTGTGAAGCTTTCTGTGTCGGGGAACATTTGACATCGTTTCCCTGAAAATAATTGGTATTGTGGTAACAGGGTTATTAAGCCGGTCCAGTTAAACGATAAAGCAACTCGTTGCAATAACCGCGTCCACCCGACACAATTATAAAGGATTACGATGAAATCGCAGTTCGCAATTACTAATAATGAGGTTAAACTGTTTCCAATTATGATAAACGGAACTCCAGTTATAAGTGTCCACTGCGATGCTCTCCCTATTCGAATCTGTGACGCCGGCTTGCGCCGAAAGATAAACAGTTGTTGAAAAGCTCAATCTGCTTCAAGCGAAAATTTCAAGCAAATCTAACTCTCATCAAATCGAAACGTAAAATTCAGAAATGCTGTGTTGCGCGCTCGTGTGAACTGTAAACTACGTAAAATAACAAAATGTAATAACTAGACAATGTTGTGATCATAAAAAACATTAATTTATTAATTAATATGAATATTTCCTTGCATTTTACAAATTTTTATGAACAGTTTGTAAACATTATACTGTGGAATTTGTATAAAAAAGGATAAATCAAATGCAACACAGAATTTAACACATTGAGGGCCACACCAATGCTCATAAATGTCACACAAAATCAAAACAGCTTATTCAATAACATCATAATATAAAAGACAGTGTTTATTGTAATAATTTTTGTAACATTCTCACATCTCGTTAGTTTTGGATTACTTAATATGTAGATTATAGTAAAAATTTACTTTTGAATTAGGTCAAAAAAATTCTGTTGGTCATACATGACGTGCAGAGTCGCAAGAATTGTGCCATCACTCTACGGCGCTATAATGTCACGTGACTAATCCGATAGTAGCAACTTTTCCTCTCAATTCGTGCTACCTCCCCTCACGAGGCGACCTGATAACGTGGATTTAAAGTATTGAAAATACTGTGTTACTCTACTTTCAACTAGTGAAAATTGTTAAGGGAAGTAATACATGTCCCAGTAGTAATTACAGTAATTATATTTCATCGTATACACAAAATATTTATAAAATGCATTGGAGAATGTTCGCGAGAGGAATAAATAAAAATGTCAGTATCCATTTAATGTGAGCTAAACTCGAACCGAGCAGCAAGATTAAATATTGCTCTCCATTTGTTCAGGAGCATTGCACAAAGCCCGTAAGATTCCTCATTGTCCACGAATTGAACAGTCTCCCCGTGAAAATAGATAGGATTAAACACGTGACAGAATATTTGTCCGTAAATCTAATTCGCCGAGAAAAACTCATCCCCTTACTCGCGAGCGTTTTAGCGTAAAACCTCCTGCAAAAAGCTCCGAGATAATACATACTGCAAGACCTACGGTTAGCAGAAGCTATTGTGGCTGGAAATCCTTTTTCTCTGAGTTTCAGATCTGAATTTAATTTCTAGAGAGCTTAAACCTTTACTGTTCCCGAGCCCTCTTTTTAGGAAGAACACGGTAACGTGTCTTGAATACTTCTCAAGAGTATCGTGAGCAGACGCTCGTGTATTACCGACTAGACTGCTAGGATGTTTACGCGAATTCCCATCTCCATGGACAAATTATGAAAATGGAAGCTTGCGGGATTTTATCACCTACGGACACTGCAACAACCTCGAAAAGTCTATTCGAAAATGTTTTGTATTTATTATGCTGTGCTATAGTCTTTAAAAATTCTTGACAAACATTGTCTATCTTGAAACACTAAATATTGCATACAAGTTATAAATTATTGACTGCGGATTACATGCATTCAACCGAACTGGTTAAATGTAAAACTGTAAAGACATTATTGAATGATGTTGTTACAGCATTCTCAATTTATTGGGTTGGAACGAAAGTTCGTAGCGTATTTGTTCCGTCGCGTAGGAACCAAAAACGTGGATTTCTTACGGTTAATATTTATGGTTCGTTCGTGCCTAAAGACCGTCATGGAAAATCAAGCAAAACAAGAGTCATTCGGCGACCAGTCGGGGCATCTGCTCAATGTTTGGTTTTTTATACATCTTTGGGGACAACGTGCCATAAATCGCGTCCCTTGGAAGGATCACCCGCGACCGTTAACCGTACCGTGTCAAATTACTAAGACGCGTCGTCGACCGAGTCAGGTATCGCCCCACTCCTCCTTCCCAAAGCCTCCTTCAGAGCTACGGGAAGGAGGTCCTAACAGTCAAAAGTGTACTGATTGGGAAATGCAACTTTCTGCAGGAACCAATCAGTGCATCTTCTTTCTTCATAGAGAAGCCCAACTAGCATCGCGTTAGGACTGGAAGTCGAGCTCATACAGTTGAGTTTTACTCTCGAACGCCGCGACACTCTCCAGCCCTCGGGTAGACAAGTACAGTATTCACTTGATTTTTGTCCCAGGGGCTGTTCGTGGAGCGGACAAAAATCGCGATGTAGACTTGCTTTTCTGATTTATGGCTGGGTCTACCGCTCCGATCGCGGCGAGCGAGACTACAATAGAGCAACGGTGTCGGCGACGGCTACGCACATTGCGACCGAAACTTTCTTCGTCGATTACACCACTAAATTAGAATTGAAACTATATCGTGTTTGGTCTTGTTTTACTCAGAAAGATGCCAGTAATACGTTTTCAAAAAGTCCCATGAAAAAATAATGATTATTAAGAAGTTTGAACATTCGATTCATTGAGTCAATGTAGTGGTGTTCACACCGATATACCCGGGCCGAGAACATTAGTCGCCGCCCTGCGGCGCGGGACAGCGTTGACAGGCAGTGGAGTGAGTAGGCCTGGACAAAAATCGAGTCGTCGGACCTGGGACAAAAATCAAGTCTGTACTGTACAACGCACAGCCGTTGTCTTGTCAGTCATTCGCGTTACCTTCAAATTCGGCTTACGGCAGTTAATTGTCCAGCGATCAGGACACGCGTCAAACCGGGATCGCATCTTACATTAAATCCGCGAGCGTCAGTTTTATTGTATCGATTCAATCCGGATTAGGATTATTCAAATCTGCGCGCGTATAAGGCAGGACCTGCTAGATCAGCCTTACTAATGAGTCCACTAGCAGGTCCGGGACGAAACGCTTCTCTTAACGCAATCTATTGTCACGCGAATCAATTATTGTCTTTGGCGTTCTTATATCATATCAAATCTCTTGAACTACTGGCCCAATATTAATTTGGCGGATCCAGATCCGAAAAGGTTGCGATCCCACAAATCGCGACTTAACAGTATTTAAGTTAAAACTCAAAGATATTGTTACGTCCCGCGATTGTTTAGGGTAATTCCGAGTTCGCGGATGAAGACGATATTAATTATACTAGCTTTTGAGTCCACACGGCGAGTATAACCGTGTCTAACTCGGGTCACGATGCAACGGTTCGCTTACAACCGGCGCTCACCGGGTCTTAATTTACTGCGTAGTAGTACCGGTAACTGTTCTCGGACAGTGGTATTGGTCGCTGTTCCCAGACGGTAAGAGGAAACGGCGCGGATCTTCGTAGGGAAATAGTTGTTGACTTATCGGACTGTGGCGGACGATGAATACAGGCAGGCCTCTTCCAGCCGGCTCACAAGTCGAAAATTTATTTCCGTTGTTTAAAAATCTATGTAATACTACTCTATTTATAAGGTTCCAGAGCACGTTTTTTTTTGTTATAGCCAATATTTAATACGTACTTATGTCGGAGATACGTAAGTTCAAAGTTAGTAGTTCTAGAAGACCGGCATTTTCAACCATAATTGAAATTACCTCTGCGACTTATTATAGCGCTGTAACGCTGGTTTATCATTCTTGCTATTGTTGGGCATGTCCTAATTTAATATAATATTCTGATTTTATTGCTTTATTTAATTTTTTAAAGCTCTGGGAGATGAAAAACATTAAAGATCTGGGAATGTCAAAATCAAAGAACTATCGATAGAAATGAGATAGAGCGATGAAATTTTTTTAAAATCAAAGCTGAAACTTTACAGAATATGGAATAATTATGGGGATTATGGTTCGAACGTTTTTTAACCTTGAAAAGATAAAAATTTTAATTTTTGACAATAATTCGATTTGTGGAAGATCCGGAGGTCGCAGACAAATTTTGAGACCAGATTTGAAATCAGCGTGAAAAAATCTACGGGAAATGATGTATAGCATGTTCGAAAAAAAAATTTCCGCGCGTGGTATTGAAATAACCACAATTTTCTTGAGATAGTGCAAGTTTAACGGATTTTTTTCAAGGTCAAAAAGCGTTCGTACCGCAATCTCTATAATTATTTCATATTCTGCCAAGTTTCAGCTTTCATTTAAAAGAAAATTTCATCGCTCTATCTCATTTCTATCGAAAGTTCTTTGATTTTGACACAGATTTCGTCGAAAATTCCCACTGTGCGGCGGTCCTTGCTCGTTCTCAGGAAAGTCGCGTCACCGGCGACTTGGTTGGCGTCAGATGCTCGGCAGCTGTTGATCTGCGGTCTCGCGTTCGTTGATGCGGACTCGTACGTCGCTGATAACGGAGACTGGCGTAGAAGGCTTTGAATATTTAGAGAATAACAGGAGCATGGAGATGAAGGAAGGAGAATTAAGCGAGACTCACTTATTAAATTAACAACTGGGTATATATTTATCGCGTATGAAATAGTGAACGAGAACTTGAATTAGAAACACGTGATACAATAAGATCGCTCGAAAAGCGGATGAGAACGAGGACTCGTTGGAGTCCAGAACGGACGTCCAGGAGGCAAGGAGCCTCGCTGGAGTCTTGAACAGAATGACAGTCTCAACTGTCCGAACTATTGTGCAGTCTGATTGCAGTGACGAGGTAGGATATATATAGTAACATGATATTTGATCCCCTCAGGGTTTCAAATTCATTTACCAATCGCCCTCTTTCCACTCTCACCATCGCCTTTTTAAGCGGGACCTACTGGTTATGGTGGGTTCCGAACCACCCTTTTGCCAACAACACGTGAAAAACACCTCGGGTGGGTCACTTTCCAGTTTTTTACCAGACGGTCACCCATCCTAGTGCCGTTCACGTTCCACATTGTTTAACTTCGGTGATCTAACGATAACCGGTGCTTTCAACGGGACTACGGTTGTTGGCTATATATATAATAAATGGGACTAAATCTTCCAATATATGATTACAGATGGAAGTCTAAACAATTATATTTTAGGAAATTGCGTACATTGAAGAAGAAAAATACGTGTAAAGCTAGTTTGTTGCTATCAAGAAGAAGACTCTCACAAGTATGTTGTATGGTCACGGTATCAGAGGTTCTGCTCGATGCTCCAGAGGGTTCGGGTTCGAATCCTCCTTAATTCTTCAACTTTTTTTTCTTGTATTTTTCTTTTTTTTATATGTATTTATAAACTGAACGATTTTTATTGTTTGCACTTCAATATTCTATAAAACAAACATAATTATTAATTTGTAATTATTATATAGATTAAAATGTTTTACATGTTTCTAATTTTGCGGAAATATAAATCTAGTTTTTATTATTTATGCCTAGGAGGCAACGAGCCTCGCTGGAGTCTTGAACAGAATGACAGTCTGAACTGTTCGAATGATTGTGCAGTCTGATTGCAGTGACGAGGTAGGATATATATGTATAGGTGTTAGGGAGCATCTTATCTTCTACGCGAATGCATCGCTATACATAACATGCGTCTTATGTTCTATCTTAACTTAGCGATGTGGATGTTGTGGGTTAGGACTACGGGGAATACTTTAAGATATGATAAGATGGAAGCATGGTATGACATGAGAACCGGATGTGGTGATCGGAGCTGAGTACTTATGTTTAATGAATATTATTAATAATTATGGATATAATATACTACTATTATTAACTACACTTACAGGCTATGACAACACGTCAGCAGACGTGACAATATAATTAGAATAATAAAATACATAGATTTCTTCAATGACATATTTTCCATTCTCTTCTATTACCTTTTGCCATTTTTTAGGTAACTTATCATGTTATATAATAAATCTATGAATAAATATTTTAACCTTATCTTTGAATTTTGATTTAAAAACGCTACGGACTAATATCAAAATTATCAACGGAGGAACTTCTGCTTTTTATAAAGTGACTTCGACAATTTTTATTTTGCAACTTGAAGCAGTAGACAGTTTAAAAGAATTGAAAAAAAATCAAGGTGCTGGGTGATTGAAATTATTACAGGAACAATGAAATTATTTGGCTCTTGTTCAATTTATACACACAATTTTTGGCTAGTTATTAATGAAGATGCTGTAAAATTTTTTCATGCTTGAATATTGACACTGCTGAAAACTATAGCTATTCAATGAAAAACTAAAAATCGTAGTGTTTCGATCACATAAATTATTTTTGATACAAAACGATGCCGTGTTGAATTTTGAAAAACAAAACTAATGAACATATTAAGTTTTCACTTTGTGGGATTGTTTCTCAATATTGGAAGAGGGCTGTAGTATTTTTTCATGCTTAAATAATGACACTGCTAAAAACTATAGTGTTTAGCTCATATAAATTATTGCTGATGCAAAATGGCGCAGTGTTGAAGTTTTAAAAACAATACTAATGAACATATTAAGTTTTCACTTTGTGCGATTGTTTCTCAATATTGGAAGAGGGCTGTAGAATTTTTTCATGCTTAAATAATGACACTGCTGAAAACTATAGTGTTTGGCTCATATAAATTATTGCTGATGCAAAATGGCGCAGTGTTGAATTTTGAAACACAAAACTAATTAACACATCAAGTTTACACTTTGTGGGATTGTTTCTCAATCTTGGAAGAGGGCTGTTGAATTTTTTCATGCTTGAATAATGACACTGCTGAAAACTATAGTGTTTGGCTCATATAAATTATTGCTGATGCAAAATGGCGCAGTGTTGAATTTTTAAAAACAAAACTACTGAACATATTAAGTTTACACTTTGTAGGATGTTTATCAATCTTGGAAGAATGCTGTGGAATTTTTTCATGCTTGAATAATGACACTACTGAAAACTATAGCTATTCAATAAACAACTAAAAATCGTAGTGTTTCGCTCATATAAATTATTGCTGATTCAAAATGGTGCAGAGTTACCAGATGAGGGGTGGGAATACGAACTGAGGGGAAGAAGTTGCCCCCTCTTTGCCAGTGCCGTACACATTCGCGACAAAAATGAAGTGGTAGAGAATGGCTAGAGTGGGGAGTCTAAGACGTATAAAATTCGCGTGGCAGTTGACGTGTTAGTAAACTATTGTGCTTATATAAAAGACCGTGGCAAGACAGGACGTTGATAACGACCGCGTGAATGAAAATTTCAATTTCCACATTCTAATCCGTGCACACAGGAAAAGTCTTTGGCGAACGATTTCCTTCTTTTCGGTCCGAAATAGGTTGCGCTTGTACTTTGCGATTACGTTTGAAAGTGAACGATGTTCCGGGGAACGCGTAACACATGTTTTCCAGCTTCCAATCTCTTTGCAGAAAGAATCGCAGCGTTTGTACGCGAAATCCGCCTTTAGAAATCGATATGCATGCTGCTCCGGGGTAAATTCATGAACGAACACAAGCCGAGAGCGGAAGCTCTTCGCTCAGGTAACTTTTAACGATACAGATTGTAGACGTAGAATGCGGATGTTCGCGTAACGCGGTCCCAGAGACGCATCGATCATGGAACGAAGCAAGCGACGATTGAATTGCACAGGTTGGGAAATAAAGTTCTAGATTTACAGCGGATCCAAAAAACAATTTCAACACTTCGATTCTCGAGAAATTGCCAGTGTCTGAATCATTTCGTTGATGAAAATAGTACAATAATAAATTTCATTAATGTGTTTCTCATAATAATTTTCTCTAATATTTAAGCAAGATTTTTCTTTTGTTAACGAAATTATCACAATACAAATACCGACAATTTCTTTAGAATTCGAAATATTTAAATACTTTTTGTATCTACCTTAGTAAATACATAGTAGTTATAAAAAATATGAGAATATATAATAATTATCTGAGTCCTTCAGCAAATATTGTGAGTCATTCTAAAAATATGTTTATTTATACAATCATTACTAAAAATCCCAGGTGACGCGTAAAATAGATCTACTATGAAATTTATCAGCTACACGAAATAGGACGATTAAAACATTGCGAATATAAATATAGACGCGCATAAGCATTGCATAATAAATATTCATACACCAAAGTACTGTAATCCAATTATCTGAAAAATTCGATTATCATATTTGAAGGAAGTCCGAAGCGCACGTAAAAAATAATTAAAGAGATCGTCGGAATTCATGAATATTTTTATCCAATTTGAAATTCTCAAAGAGCGAACCCCGGCAAATTAAAAATAAATTCCGCAGGAAACGATATAAACTGGAAGAGGCAACTGAATTAAAAAGTAGTATTTTTACTTCTTGGATGTAAATAAATAAATAAATTACTGAGCGCGAGCCCTCCTTCAAACACAAATTTATATTAATTCCATCCACACTGCGGAGTTTTAAACGTTTGCTGAGAAACATTAATATTATCAAATTGTTTTACATTTGTGGAAACTTCAGTACCTAAAAAACTGTTTGAACATTAAATTATTAATTCTTTTTTAAATCATTTTACAGCTTGAAACCTAACTCTTGTAATGCATTTTCCATTCTCTTCTAAAATGTTATTAAAAACACTGGAAGATTTGTTTCAAGATTGAACCTAAGTGATTTGCCAGCTGGAATTCTCTATTTTTGTAATCTATTATTCATTCTCGTCGAAGGATGTTTAAAAATATTGAAAAATATTTCCATGACTGACTTTTTCAAGCCAAAAATAGATTTGAAGATTGATGGTAATATTGTCAGCTCGTATATGGTTTTTCTAAGCAAGACCAGTATTTTCTTGCAAGGATAACACAGCAGTCTCCTCGGGGAAGATCGGCGACTGTATTTTATTAATCTGCTACTTTCCCTGATGGAAGTTCCTTCAGCTCTGAAAGCACTTAGTCGGTACGAAAATAAGTTTGGCTGAAACGGACGGCAGACTTCTGTATGAAGAGAGGTTGCGGCGAGCCGGATATTGGAAATATGATACTCTCTCATCGGAAAAGTTCGAAAGTGAATACTGCCTTCAGAGAACTTGCTCGCTTTCGAGGAAACATGTCGAGGAAATACAAAATTGTGAAACGCGGCGAAATCGAAACAGTGCGTACTCTCAAAGCCGGATGAGATATTTTAATGGGACCAATCAACAAAGGAACTGAATGGTTTGGGACATTTAATACTTCAAAATCGGCAACAGAACTGGGTGATATATTTCAAATAGTAAATAGTAAATATTACAAGTACGCTTTTTTAAAAATATGGTATTTCATCTGAAAGGCTCTCGAAATAGTGAGATGATTATTTTAATGTAAAATATTGTTTTTGAAAATATTAATGCACAGGGTGAATAAAAAACTTTTGAATCAGTAGAGATTTGTAAAAAGAATAGTTAGCTAACATTTTTGCAGGTTTTTTTTTTGTTTAACACTCGTTTTGAGTAAACTATCTCCGTCAATTGCGATAAATGTATAAATTATAATTAGTGACCCTCACAATTAATCCGTTGCATCTTTGTTTTTAATATAAATTTTTCATCTTTTCAATTAGAGATTCATTAATTATCTACAAAATGTAAATGCACACAATGTGATGGAAATTATTGTCGAGAGTAGAATATATTTTAATTATTTGTAAATAGTATGCATAGAAGTAATTAGTACGCCTATTACAATTACAATACCAAGACGAAAAATTAGAGTTCAGTATTAGCGAAGTGGCTATAAAAAAAGACTCTGTCGTATTATCTTGCATGAAAGGAAAAATGGGTCGTTTACTATGCTAAATGAAAGCTATAAACTAAACGGTGCAAACGATATTTTCAAATCTGGTATTATTTTTAGCTGACGCATGAAAAATGAGGGATATTGAAGCATGAAAGCGTAAAACTGACATGATCATAACTTTCAGGATTTCTATTTTAACTGCAGGCTTTTATCATTTTCCTTCGAAAAGAACGTATGACCTATTTATTTGAACAAAAATATTGTAAACCGGTACGATATATTAATTCATAAAATTGATTTCATACAATCATTAAATTAAGGCAATACATATGATATATTGCTGCACAAAATTTATTCCGAACAATCTGTCAAACAAGACTTTTTGCATAAGAGATACATGATTCCAAGAATAGTTCTCCAACTAATAAAGTAAAATGTATTACATTAAATTGCATTAGTATACAATCAATACTCAAAATATATATTTAACGTGACTAGAGTGGCATTTATTTTTAACCAAATAAAAATTGTCTTCATCAATTTCAACGAACAGGATCCAAATAGACATTTCTTCCCTTTTTAAAAAATATATAGAAATTGTTATATTCATTTGCTATTTTAATAAATGCATGAAATATGCTGTCTGGTAATAAATATGCACAATAAATCAGTATACTCAAATTTCATTAAATGTAAAAAATTTTGTAAACTCCGAATACCCAATCTTGTAAAAATTCTAACTAAATAAATTATCAACTATTTATATTAAGTTTCCTGAAATGATCAATGATAATCTCAAGAAAGTAGGTTCAAAAATATATTTAAAAAATGCTTTCTATTATACAAAATGCTATATAAAAATGTTATACAAATATATTATATAAGAATGTAATTTAGTCTGCCACGAAATTGTCAAAAGCATTCGCCTTTCAAGGGTTAGAGAATAAAAATAAGTTTTGATTTACAATAAATTAATATTCAATGAATAATAAGGTTACGAACACTAAGAGAGTACAAGTTCCAGTGTGTGGAGGGTAGTTTTTAATCTTTGAAAGAAGTAGGCTGACGGTGATTTGTGCACGGAGGAATAGAAGAAAACACGGTACACTTGATTCGCCGTATTGGAAGGACGACAATAATGCGGGCGAGTTATGAGAATACAAAAGGGACTGTCGATGGAGGTTTGCCAATGTCGACTAGCGAAAGACGTGGATCGCAAGAATTAACGCGAGAAGATTTCCTATAATTCCCCGCGATTGTTCCATGACGGCACGTAATGCATGCGATCCAATGCTCTGGAACTGAAAACGACCGACGTACATATTCATAAAAGGTTTGAATTCCCTCTGTCAAGATTTGAGTGCACTCGCAAGTCGTCCGCAGAATTTATGCACTCGCAGCGAACGCCGCAGCACGATATACTGCAAAATAAAATCCTTAGTAACACTATTTAATTTTGCTTCTGCAAATTGGTTTGAGAAATAACTAAAAAAAAATGTATTATAGCAAACGTTGTGACACATTCTATTTTATGCTTCATATCGTAGTATTTCCTATGAATACATCAAACTAATGTTTCAAACAAACATTCACGATAGTAATTTATAATAAAATCTTTGATATTTACATAATAAAAATTTTGAAGTTGCATTGCAATGTATAATAAAAAGCTTCATGTTCTATTGCATTTATACTGTGTATTTATATGTAAGAAATATGATAAATAATTCATGGTTTACCCATTTGGCTTTGGAGAACATTTTTGCGACAGTTCTTCGTTGTTTTGACATTAAAGACATCGTTTTCAGCAAATAATTGTTGCTGCATTATCGTAATATTGTTTCTCGCAAGCCTGAAAAGCAGAAAATTAATCGAAATGTACCCGAGGTCCTTTTTCCCGGTTGTTCCACGAACTACAGAGCACAATAGAAGGGTAAACAAAAGCTTAATATTCTAATGTTCATTTCCACCTCTGCAGACGGGATTAAAATTTCGTGGAGTCGTCGTGTACGCCACAGTGTCGGTCTAAGGTTAATTACGTTTATAAGTGGAACTTAAATGGTGGGGGAAACAAGCGGTTAATTCTGACTGTTATATAGGTTTTTGGAAAGTTAGTAACAGTGTGTAGATGGGACCGGAATACAAGTTTTATACGCGAACAGTTTTGCGGAAATAATTTGTTCGTTGCTACATATTAAAACTCTTCGTGCAAATTACCATTTCGATAACTTATTTTATTAAATTTTGTAAGACACTTCAAGAGATTTTTACTAAAGATGTTTCATAACAGAAATTAACCAAAACCTTCAACGCGTATGTCAGTAACAAACTATTGTACCTACTTCCAATTTGTTTTTAAAATTATTGGTTCTTGTTATCGATAATTATCAATTGATTAATATTCAAAGCAAAAAAATATGCGTTTAAATAGTAAACCTACCACCAGATTTATTATTTTACAATTATTGAAATAATAAAAAACCAATCTTGTCCTTCTTATAAGGGAACATGTACCACTTACTTTTAAGGCTTGGTAGGTTTAGTGTTAACTTTAAAATTAAATTATTGGTATGTTACCGAAATTGTCAATATGTCGAACATCGTAGAAAAATTGTTGCTATCAGCATTAAGGTTAATCTACGCGAATGCACGCTCGAGTTACGGATCAAAATATTGGAGGCAGATCACCTCGAAATCAAAAATCGGCGTACCGTACGAAAATTGCAATAACGAGGAGCACGTGCAAACGTGTAAAAGTTTCAATATGAAAGAGTCAGCGCCAATCAGTTTGCAAGCTCGAGTGTAAACAATAGGAGCATGCAATATCAGAACATTGTTCCAAAAAGGACGGCACATCAAACATTCGTGTCAACGTTGCCAGTATTTGGTACACTGTATCTCGGAAAAAGGCTCGTGTCATGAAGAATGGCGACTGTCATGAATGTTTAAGAAGCTGTGCTTTGTATGCACTTAATTTATTCGAGGACAAGAGCAGGGCGTAGCAATAATGATATTAAACTTTTGAATTATCGGCGAATTTATAAAAGTTACTGTGCTCAGAATGCTGGAAAATAAATGAATTACACCAGACACAATTTATGACAACAATGAATAAATTTTAGAATTTCTTAAAATTCTTTCGTGAGTGAATGGATACAATAACTTCAGAAGATTCTTTCATGGATAAATGAATTCAAGGATTTTATGAAATTCTTTAACATGGATGAGTGAATTCAAGGATTGATGAAATCCTTAAGAATAAATGAACACCTGTTTAAAAAAAAAAACTTGAATTCTGGGAAGCAGTATAAAATGTCTTCCCCTAAACAAAGTAAGTTTTATTTGAAATATTTTTCACTGTGCTAAATATTAGCTGTTTCGTTAACTGAAACATACTTTAATGTGCTCAGTAAACTTCGGATTTTATGCATTTACAACAAAAATGGACAAATACAATTTGTAACAGTGAAAATATTAAAAGACTTTAAGAGTGTTAATATATTATTTTCACCACAATAAAATTATCAATGAAGAATGTAAATTTATATTTAGCTCCTGCGTCTTGTAGTCGATGCACAAACTATTTATTTCGTCGATAATGGAGTCTCTGCCGTGCTTCAAAATTAGCCGGGTATCATTTGATGTGGCACAAATGCAGACACAATGTCTAGACGATTCTAAACAACGACGCTGAACCTAAGGGGTTATCTTTACTTCAATCATTTAACAGCGACAAAGGATTTGAGTGGTGGAATAGTGCTTGATGCGGACGTAGGCTTTACAGTCATACTCGTGACCAGGGGAGTCTGGCTCAAAGCTAAGTTCACTGCACTTCTGCAATTCCCGCGAGACTGCACGGAAGGTGTAGTACGGGATTTTACGACCTCAGAGCTTCCACAGCTTGTCTGCCAGTACAAGTACCCAGAATTTTCAGATATCTTAACTAGAATTGGCTCTGTGCAACTACAAAGAGAATACTATTCCCAAAATATGTACCACTGAATAACCAACCACACGAAAACCAGAAACCAATTTCGTAGACATTTCATTCTGTTCACGGATTTGCTGAAGTTTAGACGAACTTCCTAGACTGTAGATCTTTATGTAAAGTAAGATTTGTCTGAGTCGATCCTAACACTTTCTAAACATTTTTTATGCAATATCTATAGAAATTGTCTTCTAACCAGTAAAACTAAATGAAATTATTGGAATACGTTACACAAAAGAATTTGGTATTAGAATTGTAAAATATTTCTTAACAAACACGTATACACAAGAATTTTCTGAAATATTTCTTAACAATTTATCGTACTTACTAACAACTTTCGATTTTAAAAGACTGTCATTTGTATGTGAACTGTTGTATTTGTTAGAAATTCGCCTGAATGCTTAAACATGAATAACAAAAGAATAAAATTTTACTAGGAGTTAAAAGAATATCTTGATCACACCAGAAAATTTGAAATGATTTGCATGCAAACACGTTTAAACACATTCACATACCTTAACGTTTTGCGGAGATAAGCGAGGATTTGCGGCAGATATCTGTGCAATCCATTTATCCTCCTTATCTGTCGTTTTCCACTTGGTACTACGTTCTAGCAGATCGTCAACGGTATTGTTCTTCTCAACCCGATTTAGCCATTTGTCTACGAGGCTTTTTGCATTCTTCATTCATTTTGCAACCGCTTTACGTAACGTTTCGCAAATGCAATGACGGCTTCGGATGAAAACACCTGCAAAATGGAAATAAGTCGACTGCGAACCTCTGCACGATAGAAACATTTTTTAAATCAACTGGAAGAACAGAAACTAAATGAAAATGATTTTTTTCAATATTATCAATAAGTCGAAAATAGAGTAACGATATTCTTAAATATAATGTTCAATTTATTCGAAAACAAATGATTCGTAATAAAACCAAATTAGAAAATATCTACTATTTAATTTTCGTAAATAAACATGGTATAAATATTATAATTTGTTAAAATTCCTTACAGTCGCTAATGCGACTGTAAATAAATGTAATTAAAAAGAAATACACAGTTGAATTTTATTTAACTACACATTTAAATTGATATACCATTAGGAAATCATTTTTATTCTGTTATTTTAGAATTTTCTTTTGATTCTAAAAAGTTTACTCTAATGGGAATAAATAAGACGTAGTACAGTCAGAATGTTTGCAGTCTAAATAATATCGTTCCCTTGCAAAAGTCGAGCGAAACCGAGGTACACACTTCCTGGAACGTGTATTAAAGGAAGGATCAAGGTACCTGGAAAATCGCGAATTTCCAGATAAAATTCGTGGCGCTTATTTTATCGCACTTCTTTATAGAGAACGTAACCTCTGCTTGGAAAGAGAGAACTCCGTAAAAACGTGTGTACAACCATAATACCGAAAGAAACATTTTTGCAAACGTTTGCATTTTATGAAAAATTGTAACGCATGCACGGGCTTCGACACAGGAATTTCTCAAATAAAAATGTGTGCACCGAGAAGACTCACCAAATAACATTATTGGTCTAATATTGCAATATCAATAATTTCTTAATGCTTCTGAAACTATTTTTTATGATAATCATAGAAAACCAGGTTTCATCGGAACAGTATTCTGATTATTTGTACTTCCCCCACGTTTTAACACGTTTGAAACCAATACTAACTTGTATTTAATAAAATATATATCTCCACTTTTTAATACTTTTAAAATTAAAATATGAAATTGAAACAGAAGGCATTTAAAAATATCTCTTTGTATAATTTTGGATTTTGCGTATAAGACTGTTTAACCCTTTCGGTTACGAATTATTTATTCCTGGAAAAAATCGTAGCTTTGCTAAGCAGTTCTTTGAAAATATAAATATTTAGTGTATTACTAAGTTTATTTAGTATGTCCTTATATGAGGAAAGGCCATGCAAAAGATAAACAAGATTTATTATAATTTAAGAATTCAGTATAAAATTTGAACATAGAGAAATATATATCTTCTCTAAACAAAGCCACCCCCTTACTCTTGCAGTCTCCTATCAATTATCACTCACTTTCATCCCCTTTCTCCTCCGTCATCTTTATCATAATCTACACCTTCCACTTCGCGCAGAAGCGTTATTGATTATTACATCACTCGTCAAGCGTCGAAATTTAATACCTGATATCGATCTCTGTCTTCTATATTTTGTTTAACTATGACCGACATCCACGACACACTATACATCCGACAGCGATTACATGGTGTGCGTTCGCTCATCTTTCACACTTGTTAATAACTTTAGAACACTTATCTTTCGACACTATAACGCATTTAAATTATGTCAATATTTTATGAAATACCATTGTACACATCATTGAATACATAACTTATTATATTTACAATTTATACAGGGTGTAGGTTGCAACTTCGGACTATTGAAAATTAATTACTACATTGTCAACTCTGGCACCATATAATTTCTTCGAAATATTTGCTCATATAACGAACAATCTATAAACAATTTATTCCAACAATGTTATGCTCTAATCTTAAAATAATCATTGTACTGTCTTAAATTTTACAAGGTAGCCCAGAAGTCTCTGGACCATTTATAATTTATTTGTATAAAAATATTCTTGCATTGATTGTGGAAAGCAGGAAGAAAATAAAAATTGATTTCATCTCTTAATGACTTTGTTGCATTAAAAACAACGTTACGGTGTTCTTAAATTTTTCTAATTTAATACTTGTTTTACAATTCATCATCCAATCTATTTCTTCATAATTGTCTAGTTACGATAGATGGTGAAATAAATGGTCTAATGACTGTTTGGCCACCTTGTACCTGCTTAATTATAAGAAAAAGTGGAATTACCGAATGATAATTTCAAATGTCTCGATTCTATGTTCCAGGCGTGATTATATCGAGTAGCGGCGGTGCTGTGAGGGACCGGATCACGGGGGGGTCCACTTCCGCTCTAAGCTGTAAATGCATGAATCGCCACACACCCACGCAACAACAGGTTAGTTCTATAATTGTTACTCTAGTACTTCTGGTTAATTGCGTAGGGTTTAATACACTCTGATTGAATTAAAGCAATTCGGTATTTGTAATATTCCTCCGTGTACCAGGAAACTGCGATCCAAATTGATTAAGCGAAACGTAGAAAACAATTTATGTACAACTGACTCGACAGACGATGTCCTGTCCAAGTTTCTATAAATTTGATTGTGATCGTTTTGTAAAAAGCTATTGGAAATGTGTAAACAAAAAAACGTTGATAATGTAAATTCCTATTGAAATATTGATTAAAAGCTGCTTCGTTCGTTTTTTTGTTGTATTAAAATATGATACATAAAGCACTTTTAGTTTTTTTAGAATTTCCCATTTTTCCGGACAACTTTTCCAATTTTTCTTTCTCTAAAATCTTGTTCGGACTATTACGAACATTTAAAAAACAAAATTAGCCAACTCGGTCCAGCCGTTCTCAAGTGATGCGCTTACCAACGAACAGCATTTGATTTTTATTTATATAGATAGATTTCTTCAATTACGAACTATTAGATTTAATATTTAAAAAAAACAAACCTTTATTATTATACATTTTCTGAAAGGTGACACTTTCGCCAAGACTTGAAACTATTCACCATGAAGATAGGTGTAATCGTTTTTGTTTGGTATCAATGGAAACATTGAGAACGAGATTTTTACTACAGAAAAGGCAAGAATGCTGTTCAAGTTGCAAAAAAGATATGTGCTGTTTCCAGGGACGTTTTATGAGAGTGGCATAATGAAACCTCCCAAAAGAGATGGCAAACCGTTGTTGAACAAAATGGTTCATATATTATTAAATAAACTTGATTCTTAGTATAATTTTTGTTATTTTCAATTTAATCCAAAAGTCGGCGGAGACTTTCTAAACAACCCAATATAATATCACTGATGGTAAGATACAGCAACGAATATTATTACAAAAATACTATGCATTAGTAGAGTCATTCGTGAGTTCTTGTTGACGCATAGGTACCCTCATCCGAAAAACGGCGAAACCCGGTCCCGAGTCATCGTCTTATATCGGACTGAAACTGTATTAGTGAAATCTCTGTATGAATCTATACAATGGTACATTCGTTCTGCAATAAATGCATAATCTCGACAAAGAAAATTCCGCCATCGTTATTAATGGTAGCAACAGGGTCAGAAGTAAAGAAAGATGTAATTAGACCGCTTCCAACTCTTTCTTATCTTAAGTCCGAGCCATCAAGATCGCAATAAACGCACAGACTATACAGTCTATTTATTTCATTCCGCAGTTATTGCGTCCCTTATAGGTTTATAAGATAATATCCCGAAATCTCCCGACTCGCTAAAGGCCATTAATCACAAGCTTACCAAGGTTCCGTTCCGCGTCGTATCACCATACTATTATTTCTTAGTTTTCTTTCCCCTCATTAACGTGCTTCTTCTATTATGCCCAAGAGGTCTCCTATTTCTCACCGGTATTCTTCATCAACCTGTTTATTTTTCCGAAGGAGAAGAGCACGGACCGGGAAAAACGGTAACCGGGAAGCAGGAGGTCTGCGCCATCATGAAAAGGATGAAATTCCCCATTCCCCAGGAGCAGATGGTAAAAAAACGAGGAACGGCCTGAAACTCACAAAAGAAGAAATTTTTCCGTGCCGGCGGAATAAAGCGCGAGAGTCTCCCTTAATCAAATAAATTGTCCGTATCAAACCCCCTGGAACAACCGTTCCGGACCCTTTCCCTTAGAAAACCCATTTCGATGTGATCCATTATTCTTATTCTTTCGTTGCTAACAGTGGTATTCAATTACGGCCTTGCCTCCAACAGTTTAATCGCCCTACTGCTAGCGACAATGATAACACGGGACACCGCGATATCGTGAATAGTGATGGGAATGATCCAATTCGCTAATCAGATACTTGTACCGAAGAATCGGAGCGTGGCGAAAAGTAAAGTACTTGGTATCTGACATGCTGAATCTTTCTGAGTAGGTACAATTTAGCAATTGATACTATTTGATTCTTAGGATCGTACCCATCACTACTCAATACCGATCCCACCCAAGTTGGTCTATGTAGAAGATATTTCTGAGTAGTTACAATTTACGGATT
The DNA here is from genome assembly GCA_916610235.2 of Lasioglossum morio. Lineage (NCBI taxonomy): Eukaryota > Metazoa > Arthropoda > Insecta > Hymenoptera > Halictidae > Lasioglossum > Lasioglossum morio. Next base: position 10,782,916 of record OU744330.1, on the reverse strand, counting down.
GATGAGCTTTGATACTTCGGTACTCATACGTACCTTAAATACAATCATACTTTGCTATTAGGAATTGATACCAAGTGAGAAGGATCATACCCATGACTAAATCAATAGACAGCGGATTATATCATTTATGACAAAAGTGAGGAGGTGTAATTTAAAATAGTAAAAACGTTAAGAGAATTTAAATATACTGTTATAATATGTTAAACCTATTAAACATATTAGGAAAACAAATTAATGTCTATTTCATTCGAATTTGTTCATGTAGACAATTTTTATTTTGCATAGAAATCCGCTGTCTAGTAATCAATACCGATCCCACCCAAGATATACTAAAGAATCGATGTTTCTGAGTAGGTATCGTTTAGCAATCGATACTTTGAAACTTAAGATCATATCCATCACAACTCAATACCGATCTCATCCAAGATTGACGTATGAAGAAGATGTTTCTGAGTAGGTACAATTTAGGAATCGATACTCTTTGATACTTACGAATTGTTAATAATTGGGACCCATTTTTCCGTTTACTATAACGAACGTAGATGTAGTTGACACACCACCAGCCATAAATCCACGTACCGGTTGCTCCGGCAGAATAATCTCGCGGTTCTAAAAGCCAAAGGAAAAACGCATTATAGATTCTATTCAAATGCGCGTCGCACAGTCAGAAAGAGCAATGCTTTCTATTTTATTTCCTCCGGACGAACGACCTCCTATATACGCGTACGCAATTGCCGCAGCCATGACACGGGAAATGACTTTGCTGAGGGATAAGGAATTTCATGGTGGAAGTTGAAGAGCGCGTGACACCATTTGGACCATGCAATTTTTAAGACAAAGCGATGGCACGGTCTTCGCTTCCAGAAAATCGTAACAATGGTCGGAATTGCAAGTCTGAGGTCTGAACTGAGTGAAATACGCTTCCTCGCAAAATTAGCTCGGCTACGTTCTTTGATTTCATTGTTGATAAACGATCCTTGGGATGAAAATGTCTTCTGTATGCGAAACTTCAACATTCTTAGTATGAACGAGTTTAGCAACGAATTGGAGAAACGAGAAAGAATCGGATCGTACCCATCAGTACTTCTAACCATTATTTATGGATATAACATAATTCAATCTACTAAATGTTAGCAATTTTCATAGGTTTAAAGAGTACTCGTAAATTACTTGTATTGTAACATGATATTTGGTCCCCTCAGGGTTTCAAATACATTTACCCCCTCTTTTCCACTCTCACCATCGCCTTTTCAGCGGGACCTACTGTTTATGGTGGGTTCCGAACCACCTTTTGCCAACAACACGTGAAAAATACCTCGGGTGGGTCACTTTCCGGTTTTTTACCAGACGGTCACCCATCCTAGTGCCGTTCACGTTCCGCATTGTTTAACTTCGGTGATCTAATGAGAACCGGTGCTTTCAACGGGACTACGGTTGTTGGCCTACTCGTAAATTACTTAAACATATGATTCTGTTTGTGATAGATTCATTGCTGTCATGATACCAATATTATTCAGTGTTCATTTTGACAAATATCGATTCTTCCATATAAGTACCTGATTAGAGCGAATTACTTGAAAATCATAAGAAAGAATCGGGTAATTGAGTCTCCGGTATAGCTGCCGATACTAAGTAATTTACTTTTCGATACGCTCAAATTCTTCCGTACAAGTACATACTGATTAGAGAATTGCTTGAATATCGCGAGAAAGAATTGGATCGTTCCCATCACTGCTTCCAACAATTATTTATGGATTTGAGAGAGAAAGAATCGGGTGATTCGCATCGCTAATAAGACCGACTTCCGCACTCGAGTATATCAGAATCCATCGAAATCGTGTTTCGATGACCGAGATGCATCAGCGTTAGATATCCGCGTTGCATGGTGCGGCGTATACACCAGGTAACAAAAACATGTACGGGTTCGTCTTGTTTCAGGGGGCTTACGTAAACTACGAGGCAACCGATTTCGACCTAACCCGCAAATCAGAGAAGGGGGACCATCTGTGGGGCAGATTCAAGCTGCATGCAGATGCGCTGACACCCTCGCGCGACCAGTCGCACCTGCACACACCGACGTCCATCAATCATCTGAATAACAGCAGCTGCAACGGCACGGAGACGTAAGTGTGCGATCGATTATTGGTGTTACGCAGATGGTGGTCGTGATCGAACCCCCGGGTTCCTCCGGCTGAGACAACAAGCTCGATCATCGCGACCGGTAAATATTGTTCGCATCTCCGTGTTTTCGTTTACCATAGACAATGGCCACCCCGGGTAAGTCCAGGGACGAGGAACCGCACTTTCGATTATACGTATCCGACATACCTAACTACTGGTCTCCCGTGGCATACTTCCTGCGAACTATGAATTATTCACCGAATATTGCGGCGTAAAGATCCGCCCGCCTTCATGTTTATCGTGTAAAGTGAATTATTCATTTCTTTATTTCACCGCCGCTTCTTAGACTTTTGCCTGCTGCTCTGTCGTTTGCGTCATCGATCGATTTTCTCGATAGCAATCCGAGGATGCTGCGACCTCAACGGGGTTCAACCACCTTGACCTTGGCAATCGAGAAACGTGTTCTCGGGGATTTTTGTCAGGGATAATTAATCAGTGAAAAACTTTGATTTTTCTCGGTGATATTCACCTGACTCTTTACTTTATTCTCCAATTTTGGCTGTTCTTCCGTTTATAGCAAAAATCAGAATTCGATGAAATTTTGAAAATAGGTTCTTTTTTTACTAAAATGACGATTGCCAGAAGGATTTCTCCCGTTTCGAAAAAAAATTTTTTATCATTTCAATGTTGCGCTCTAGCTTACCGACTACTAACTTACCGAATTTGTACTTTATGTTTGTGCTGTGCCCATGCGTCTGTGTGATGTGAGAGTTTGCGAAGTGCTTTTATAGTTGTATAAGTTGTATAGGTTAACAATGAGTCATTTAAATTTATTTTATATTGTTAATAAAATGAATGACTTTGACTCGACACTAGAATGGGTGAGACATGTTGATACATGTTCCCTTATAAAGATGATAGGATTGATTTTATTTGGACATTGTGCTTTATGAAATTATTTTTATTATATCAATAATCGTGAAATAAACAGTCTGGAACTGGTCATTTTGACCAGCGATGGTAGGTAAAAATGGCTTTTTATCCTCAAACTAGAACGTATTATTTAAACTGAAGCGCAGATTTTTTTAACAATTTCAATTATTGCAGCAATAGCAGCAGGTTCGTTCGAAAAACTCGCTGTTTGCGTTGGAAGATTATCTTTAATAATTTACAGCTCAACAAATATTTGCGATATCGAAAAAAAGCTTACGTCAGATTTTACAGTACTGTGTGCAGACTATTCGTTTAAAATTTGAAGCATGTCGGTCGTAGGGTTCCAGAGATTTCACGTCAGCCGTGTGACAATTTCTGGAAAAAACCCAAAAAAGGTTTCAACGATTTGAAATGTAGATGCTTGTAGAGACATTTGTTGGAGCTGGACAGATTCAAAATGCGAATTGAAAAGTGGTCCACTGGCAATTGGAAATGTACGCAATGCAGGTGCCAGATACTATGAACTGTGCCAACACTCTGGACACTGATTGATGTCCTACGCATCTTTCTTGTACCTGGGACGCTCTTGGGAAGAGGAAGCCATCTCTCTTCTGTGTGGCTAGCATGTTTTAGGATTATATGCCAAATGTATTCAAATCTATGGATGCAGGACAGAAATTTGTGTAACAATAGGTTCATGGTACAACAGTGATCGTCATTTGGTAACTCCTTTTTCCAGGTCCAAGAACTTTAAAGATTAAAGGTGCACTTTTAACCTTGATAACAATAAACTGATTCGGATATTTCCCTCATTTTTGTTTTACACTTGAAGTCAACAAAATACGTTCCATTTGTCACATTTTAAAGAAAGCTGACGGTAAGGCCCTTCGACGAAGAAGGCTGGGTCTATTTTGATCCAGAGTGTTAAAATTGTCGTGCGATCTGACGAATTAATTGAATGGACAGCTGCTCCATTCGGAACAGTAGAAAGATTAACGTGTCCACAAGAATGCCTTTGATAATATAATTTAAAAAATTGATAAATTAAACAGTGATTGGCTCTTAACATCATCAATGACATGGTCATAATCAGAGCTGAGGAAGATAGTGTTGGAATTAGTAAATAATAAATAACCCTATTTATTTTAAAGTATGTTTACAACTTTGAAAATAAAGTAATTTGCTTGAGGCAGTAAATTTCGAAAATAGTATTTTATTTGAAGAACATTGAAAATATTTGTATTTTGTGTTTTCCTATTTCCAATTTCAATTTTCAATGTTGTTGCTGAAAATAATAGTTCGAATTCATTTATAAATCCATTTATGAGTGTAAATCGTTTCTTAACGATAAGATAGACAAAAAGTAAAATATTTTATTTCGTGTTTCAAATCGTTCAAATAGAAATATTGTATTTTCCGAATGAAATTGTTGAAATAGAAATATTTGATTTTGAGGTTCAGATTGTTCAAACAGAAATATTTTATTTTCGAAATTGTATATCTTAGTGAAAACACTATTTTCTTTAAGCAAAATAAGATCTAACATATTAAATAGTATATAAAATATTTATTCCGCCAAAGAATGCCCACCTCTGGTTATAATTATAATTTCGAAAGTACTTGAAAATAAGCAAACACAAATGTTTACTTAGCTGCTGTACATTGCAACAGATGCATGAAATTTTTATTTCGCACAAAAATCCGCACAATAGTCCACCGACCTTAATCATTTCACAGTATATAAAAATAGTAAACGGTTGAATATTCATGTGAAACGTGCGAGACTTAATACAAAGCGTGCTTAAACACACAATTAAAACTTCTCGAGTAATATCTCGACCCTGGGAAGGAGATTTTTCGTGTACTTTCGTACATAGAGTGTCCAATATTAAATTATCTAAAAGAGAAACCCGTATATGTAATTGCACCGTCGCCTTTTCCCTTCCAGGGAAAACATTTCTCTCCAGAAACCGTTTCTCTTTACATACCAACGACTCTGGGTCTCGCTAAATGAAACGTGTGCGTCTCCGCTTAGACCGACGCAATTCCAAGGAGCAAATTTTACGACAGATACAGAGTCGTTTGAGATGTGCCAGCCTTCAGTTACATCATGCGAACGTTCAACAACTAACTAGTTTGACGCAGACAGATAAACAGAAACTTCTGTCGGAGCTTCTCGAGCGAAACAGCTTTGTTTTGCGTTTCCGTTATACATATGCATACTGGTGTCTCTAGCCTTGAACGTGCAACGTCTGCTGGTCACACACGGGCATAAGTATGACGTACAATGGCGAATTATATCGCACGCTCGAGTAATTTTTGTTGTCTGAACGCTTAGGCTCGGTGCGAGCAACATACACTTTGCGGCACAGAACTACATATAAGTCAAATACAGATACAATTAAATTTCTGCTTCCATGAAGAATGTTCAATGTATGTGTTTCGTGTTATTTTAGAAACATTTGTATAATCATAATTTGCAATAGTGTCATTATTCATGCATGAAAATGTTCTACAATATTGATTAAATATTAATAAACCAAACTCAGAGAGTTTACACTTTACATGTTCAGTTCTGTTCTGTTTTTAAAAATTCAACACTGCACCATTTTGCATCAGTAATAATTACACTCTGGACTTTTATGCCGAATTAAAAAATTCGTGCATCAATTGCAAGGCACAGGAGCTATATATCAATTTTTATTTTTCGTTAATACTTTTAATGTAGTGCAAATAATATATTCGTAGTGTCAATGGTTTTTAATCTATTCACTGTTTTCAATTGCATTTGCTCATTTTTGTTATAAATGCATAAACCCCGGAGTCCATTAATAATTTATATGAGCCGAACACGACTTCGAACAGAATCTCAAATGTTACCGCTGTTCTAGAATTCCCGAGTTCCAAAATGATAAACTTAATTTGCTGATAATATTTGCAGTTTGATTGCAAAACGAGGAACTACAGTTGCGAATTTAATAATGAAGCGGTTTCAGCTTCGAAAATTGCACGTATGTAGGATAAAATTTCTTGTCGCAGTTTCTAGCGAACTGCAAAATTGAAATATCAAGCGTTTATGATATCTATCGAGTGAAATTACTTAGGGCAAACTGAAATGTGGTTGGTCACGGCAGGTTTGCTCCTGCGAGAGCGACACGTGATTGGTGGAGGAACTTTTAGTCAGCAATTTGGTTGGTCGTTACGGAGTTACGTTTCAGAGGACAACGAGTCGCGAATTCCTAGAATTGTAGGTGGTAAATTCCAGGAATCGAGTGCGACTGTAACCTGCATTCTACCTAAAAGTAGCAGTTTATGACAGTACCGGCAAAGTGGAGGGTGAAGTTCCACGTTCATATTTTCGTTCCAGCCTTGTAGGTTTTACCACCTACATTTATAGAGTAACAAATACCATCGCATTTTGCTAAAAAAAAATTTATATGCACGTTATTGTATTTATACATGTCGTTATTAGACAGTGAATCGTTGTGGGAAATAAGAAGTTGAATAAAAGTTCATTTCATCCCTTAATAATTTAGTTCCACTAGAAACAAGGTGACAATATTATTAGTAGACTCCGGAAGTTTGTGTAAAATAAAAAATTTAATTTAATCATTTCAATGCGATGAAAATAATATATTAATACTCTCAAAATTTGTTAATATTCTCACTGTTTTAAATTGCACTTGCTCATTTCTGTTATACATTTATAAAATCCGGAGTCTAATTATTAGTAATTAGATCATAGATAAGAGAACATTAATTTGTTCCTCGAGATACTTGTAAATGTAAGAATCGCATGACTAGTTAAAGTTTGAGTTAAAAATTATTTTTCAATGCGCAGATACACGATGTTAATGTGTTTCAAAATATTAAGGTGTGCAGAATGGATGCTGTGGAAGCCTAATGATCCTAAAATATATTTGCTACTAAGCAAGATGAATTTCTAATAAACAATGCGTACCTGTTATGTACACTTTTAAATCCTGTTTCTCGCCCGTAGCAGGTATACAGTACAACAACAGCAGCAGCAACGTGGAAGCAGAGGATATCCAGGGCAATCGGGGACGAAAGGATTCCGTACTGGTGCTCCTAACTGGTCCTTCATCTTTGATCCTGCGGGACGCCTCTGTTATTATTGGTCGATGGTGGTATCCCTTGCCTTTCTCTACAACTTCTGGGTTATCATCTATAGGTTCGCCTTCCAAGAAATAAATGGTTAGTAAATTTCTGCACAATTTGTCTCGTATTTTATCATTTCTTTATTTCAAAGAAATATTCCTGCGGTACAGGTGTTTTTTTTTTTAGCCTTTTTACACATTTTATATTTTCGTACTTTCCTTGTGGTACCGACTTACATTTGTTGAAAACATGCAAAATTTGAGTTCGATTAGTACAGTAATTTTTAAAAACAGTTGATAAAATGTCAAATTATTTTTACATGTAAGTTTGACTAATACCATGAGAGACTACTAAAGACTAAATGAACATTCGAGAAATGATCCTACATAAGCGCAGCCATTATTTATGAACGCTAAAAGGATCGTAGCAGATTTCAGGCTCAACTTAAATAAATTCACGGAACTAAGCGATTCGATTCGTCCAAGGATTTCATTCATCTGAAGATGATATTTCTCTCTGTATAAGGAGTCTGTATTCAGTGGTCGTCGTTTGACGCACAGTAGTTTGAGTCGATGCTCACAGGCTCTGAGAATAAGAGGAGGAACGACTTTAAGCTCTAAAGCTTAGTTCGGACATCACTGCTTTGTGGTATAATAGCTCCGTTAAATGTTGTGCCCCGGGCTACGTACCGGAGAAATGGAATAAAGTAAATACAGTATTGTTAAAAATGTACCATTATTGTTATCCTCTAATAAATACAAGGAAAGACTCTGGAACTACCAGACGAATAAGGAAAGGTTTTTGATGATTGAAATTATAAAAATATTTTCATCAGATAAACTTTCAAAGACGTACTTGACAGATTTACATCAATCCAATATTTTCATTATTATAAAGCAATATACAGCAATTAGTGCTTGGTGGGTTTAGTATTAAATGCATTCTCATGTATTGTTAGTAAAAAAGTGTTTAGCAAGTACACTGCAATTTGTTCCGAATTTCGAAGTTGAAAATCCGTGTTGTAAAAAACCGAAACTTTGGAAAAAGTCGAAGAAATACAGATTGTGCAATGAAGTTTAACAAAGACATCGTTTATATTTTTTCAGTAACAGTGTACTGTTTTTAGTAGACTGGGTTGAGTAGATTTTCACGCAAAATAAAAAATGTTCGCATTGACTGCAGGACAAATAAAAATTATATTATTCTTTTAATTATCCTGTTAAGCTGAAACTAATACGTCGACGTCCTTAAATATTTTTAACATGTCGACTGCTTCATTGCCCATGAATTTTTTCAAATTTTGTTTGCAGCCACTGTGTTGTCTCTCGGAATCTAAGTAGCATGTATCAGACTATTGCATAAGTTCGTGCCCGATTCGAAAATAAAATTCAATGGTTAAATTTCAAATAGTATAGATTTATTAATCAATTATTCTAATGATATCGTAGTAATATTGTAGTACAATAATAGTATAATAATTATATGTAGTAATAATAATAACATTTTATTCTTTTCGGAGTACAATGCGGACCTCCGATCCGCTTACAATTTTACTTTTCATTCTTCCATTCTTTAATTATATGTAGTATATATTTCAATTAATTATTCTACTTGTAGAAAAGAATGGTGACTATACAATAATTTTTTTTTATATTCCACCGTGGAGTACAGTTGCGACAACTATGAAAATCGAGCATGAACTTATGCAATCATCTCACACTATTTCTACCGATTCGATTTTGAGCACCACCCAAGTCTAAGATAAGAAGAAATCGCTTTTCTTAAAGTTCCAGTACAGAATACTCCCTAATCCAGGACTGGTCAGCGCCCGAAATTGGGTAGAGGCGATTTTCGGATCGAAACAGTCAAAATGATCGTAAAAGCACATTCTCCCGGGTAAAAATTCGTAGACAGCCATCCAGTTAACTCGGCAGACACTCGTTTCTTCACTGGGGTTCGTAGATCGAAGATCAGTTCCGATAGAAAGTCGGCTTTCCTCTGCCTATCTTACAGCTCCCGTGAAAGAACTCTGCGCCAGCTCGGATTTAGCACCTCGGAGAATTACCTCGCTTCTCTATTCCAAAAATTCCCCGACTCCTCTGTGAGAAAGAATCCCTATCCAGCTTGGCGAGGAGCGGAAACTTCCTTGTGCCTCCATCAATCTGGCCCCGGATTCCGTAATGGCCGAAAACTTTGACGTTTGCTCCGATATCTATCGGGAAATATCGAATTGTTTTCTTTTACTTCTCGCTGCTAATTGCGAGCGTCGTTAAACGAGACTCGCGGCCCATTCTTCGAAAATATCTTCTTCCTCCGTGTTACCTCTCGCAGAATCTTTGCTTTTCCGTCTCGCTTTCTTCGTGAAACCCGTTGCCTTCGCCCGGTTTACTTTTCCAGTAGAAGTCCTTACAAAATATCATACCACCCCAGCATTTGTACAGCTCTCTCTCGAATTTTGTACTTCTGTAGCTCAAATAAGAGCGCTCTGAAGTGGACACATCTGGATTTTTAATATTTCAACACACACCGTAGCAAAGGTCCTTTCTGTATTCCAGGGACTCGTGAAATTATGTTCTCGTCGTTGCAGTGAATTTTACTGGCTGTTTTACAATTGCAAAGTAGTTGTAAAGAAAGAGCATAATATAATTTACGAATTTTTTTCTTCTTTTCTTTTTTTTTTAATTTGGAAATCTCATATGAGATTTATTACAACATAATGCTTAGTACAGAGTATTACATAACAAGGTACAGAGTATATTGTATAGTATAACAAAAATATTATAAGCAATAGAAAAATCTGTACTGCGATGTTTCTTATCATTTTTTTTTTTTAATTAGGAAATCTCATATGAGATTTATTACAAAATAATGCTTAGTACAGAGTATTACAAGGTATATTGTATGGTATAACAAAAATATTAGTTAAAATATAAAAATCAAAAATCCTTAGGCACGTAGGTTACATGTATTTAAAAAGGCTATTATATATAAACAAGCACCAATATTAGGTTCAGCTATTAAGCAACCTATGTCCAATGGCAATTGGAAACCTGCTCTAATAAGGTTCTGGACAAGTTTGATCCTCTGATCTTCATATAGGTTGCAATTTACGAATTCGTAGTAGTTTCGTGTAATCAAGATAATCATTGAAAATGGCATTTGGTTTAGAAGAGACATCTGTTTGTGTTACAGGCGAAACGCGGTGGGTGTGGTTCTGTCTGGATTACTTCTCCGATTTTTTATACGTGTTGGACATAGTGTTTCACATTCGAACCGGATATTTGGAGGATGGCGTGTTGCAAACTGACGCGACTAAGCTGCGGAATCATTACACGAACAGCACCATATTTTACATGGACATCCTGTGCCTGCTGCCACTCGACTTTTTATACTTATCTATAGGATTCAATAGTATACTGCGAAGTTTTAGACTTGTGAAAATATATCGGTAAGTGACGCTTCCAAAATCATATTAATAACATCGGAAATTCATTAAATCCTTCAATCGGTTATGATCGTCGCCGATTCGCAATTTTGTTACATCGTTCATTCCATTCCAAAATTATTTAACAAATTGAACTTTCAAAAGGACCGTTTCAATGTGACAATTATGAAATTTTATACAGCAGCTGCATATGCATTGGATCCAAAAAGTATTTAAACACTACTCAGTCAAAGCTCCATAAAACAACTATAAAAAATCGTACATCAATCTTCAAGGTGTTGTCGCAAAGATAAGGCTTCAATCTAGAAATCTATGGTAGTTTCAGTCTCATAAAACATTTCCCAAAGTTCTCACAGACATTTGAATGCATAATATTTTCGAGAAAAAACGCGTCTTCAAATCTGATCTCTTGCATCATGAAAAAAATTTTAAAATAAAATGAATGTTGGGTTATAAAACTAGAAGCTTCTAGCTTTCAAATGAGTCCATATTTATTATCGTACGACCGATTTGTTACAAAATTATCACAGTTTAAACATAAACAATTCTTCAAGAAACTAATGTTCAACTTTTAGAAAACTATACTTTTAACTTTACTTTAGTATTTTTCTGATCCATTTTATATTTCATGACAGTCTTTAATCCGTCTACAATTGTTGCGTTCAATAATGGTCGAGTTATAATTAGTTATTAGATATATCCTGTGTAGTTTCATTAAGACGCCAGTAATAATGCAGTGAATAATCAGGAATGAACAAACCGTGGTCATCACGTAAACATTCTTCGGCAACTATCCCTATGGTTAAGCGAAAATTCCACGGGCTGACGAAATTTGCCGGGGCAATATTTTAATAGGAATTTTGGAATTTATCGCCGGGTTATGACCACCACGTCGGAATCTCATCCAATCTTCTTTGTCCATTGTCACGCAGGTTCTGGGCGTTCATGGATAGAACTGAGCGACACACGAACTATCCGAATTTATTCCGCTCCACCTCCTTGATACATTATTTACTGGTGATCTTTCACTGGAACGGGTGCCTCTATCACATTATTTATAAGAACAACGGCTTTGGCAGTAAGAACTGGGTGTTCAGCGACTCCGAGACGGCGGACGTTGTCAAACAATATTTGCAGAGCTACTATTGGTGCACGTTGGCCCTGACGACCATCGGCGATTTACCACGGTACGTATCGTCTCACCCTAAATTTCGAAAATTTCGTTAAACCATACCTGACCATTCACTGTGGTGCCATTCCTTCGAGAGCTAGCCGAAATTGAATTTTTCGAAGTACGTACACAGGGTGGACCAATCGCTTTCTCCAATGCTTCCGTAATCTGTAGTAACATGGAAAAATATGTACATAAAATTGAAAACTATTGTGATGCAAATATTTTTTATATTATATAAATGCAAACAATTTTGTAGACAGGGTGGTACAAACGTTTGATACTTCCTCGGAAGGTGTGATATCCCGAGGTCATATCAAATAACTTTTCCCTTTGTGAAATGTTTTTTGTTAATTATTGCATATTCATTTTTGCATATTATTACTAGACTGCGGATCTTTATGCAAAATAAAAATTGTCTACATCAATTGCGTGAAATAAAACCTAATTGAATGTTGTTTCTTCCCTTAATGATTTTAATAGAGGAAGAATCGTGTATTGACATCTTCAATTTTACTTAATTTTGTTATAAATGCATCAAGATCCGCTATCTCGTTATCACAAATAACGAAAATATTCAAGGTAGTCAAAGTTATTGGTCCACCCTATATTGGAGTTTAAGAAAGCAAATGTCACGGTTAAGGAAGCCTAGGCAATAATAAAACGTTAATTAACGCGTTCTAATAATATGGAAAATGTGCGTTATGAAAGAAAATTTTGGGTCAACCTGATATAAACAATTTGGAAGCATATTCATCTACAACAGCTGCTATCGCAGTTCGAAGGTGACCGTAGCTCGAGGCGATTGCGATTCTAAGCGAGAAGTTCGAAAAAGATCGAACAATGCCGGTTTGTTAGGTTGAACGCGCTAACGTTCGGAATTGTCCTTTATTTTCAGGCCGAGGAGCAAAGGCGAATACTTGTTCGTAATAGCTCAGCTGCTGTTTGGCCTGTTACTGTTCGCCACCGTGCTCGGGCACGTGGCCAACATTGTTACTTCCGTCAGCGCGGCCAGGAAAGAGTTCCAGGGTAAGTGAAAACCGAATCCAATTATTTCCCCGTGCACCTGATTCGTTTCGATCAGCTGGAGAGAGAAAGAGGAAGAGTACCGGTTGCAACTCGCAGCTACGCGGCTCTAGCTGCCGGTCTAAGCTCGCGATTGTTTTCCTTCAAAGGCGATCCAATGAACGCGGTTGATTGCATGTTCTTCATACTGCAGAAAAGTTTGTGTCCCGATATTCTATCGACGAGTCCCGGACTTCAGACTTTTGGAAATTATTATTTTACGTTACTTTATGGAAAGAACACAAGAACGTATCTATCCAAATTTATTATTTTACGTTACTTTTTGGAAAGAACACTAGGACGTATCTATCCAAATTTATTATTTTACGTTACTTTATAGAAAGAACACAAGGACGTATCTATCCAAATTTATTATTTTACGTTACTTTATGGAAAGAACACAAGGAAGTATCTATCCAAATTTATTATTTTACGTTACTTTATGGAAAGAACACAAGGACGTATCTATCCAAATTTATTATTTTACGTTACTTTATGGAAAGAACACAAGGACGTATCTATCCAAATTTATTATTTTACGTTACTTTATGGAAAGAACACAAGGACGTATCTATCCAAATTTATTATTTTACGTTACTTTATGGAAAGAACACTAGGACGTATCTATCCAAATTTATTATTTTACGTTACTTTATGGAAAGAACACAAGGACGTATCTATTCAAATTTATTATTTTACGTTACTTTATGGAAAGAACACAAGGACGTATCTATCCAAATTTATTATTTTACGTTACTTTATGGAAAGAACACAAGGACGTATCTATCCAAATTTATTATTTTACGTTACTTTATGGAAAGAACACAAGGACATATCTATCCAAATTTATTATTTTAAGTTACTTTATGGAAAGAACACAAGGACGTATCTATCCAAATTTATTATTTTACGTTACTTTATGGAAAGAACACAAGGACGTATCTATCCAAATTTATTATTTTACGTTACTTTATGGAAAGAACACTAGGACGTATCTATCCAAATTTATTATTTTACGTTACTTTATGGAAAGAACACAAGGACGTATCTATTCAAATTTATTATTTTACGTTACTTTATGGAAAGAACACAAGGACGTATGTATCCACATTTATTATTTTACGTTACTTTATGGAAAGAACACAAGAACGTATCTATCCAAATTTATTATTTTACGTTACTTTATGGAAAGAACACAAGAACGTATCTATCCAAATTTATTATTTTACGTTACTTTATGGAAAGAACACAAAGACTTATATATCCAAATTTATTATTTTACGTTACTTTATGGAAAGAACACAAGGACGTATCTATCCAAATTTATTACTTTACGTTACTTTATGGAAAGAACACAAGGACTTATCTATCCAAATTTATTATTTTACGTTACTTTATGGAAAGAACACAAGGACTTATCTATCCAAATTTATTATTTTACGTTACTTTATGGAAAGAACACAAGGACGTATCTATCCAAATTTATTATTTTACGTTACTTTATGGAAAGAACACAAGGACGTAACTATCCAAATTTATTATTTTACGTTACTTTATGGAAAGAACACAAGAACGTATCTATCCAAATTTTTTAGTAATTTTCTTACAATAAATACCCATAGAAATAAATTCGTTGCATAATTCCTCGTGGATGTATCTTTACAATCTTAACACTTTACCTATCTATGAATAGGATTTTCAATAATAGTGCTTTATCAAAAGAAAGCATAGAAATCTTCTTTTAGATTGCAATCTTAAATAAAACTATTAGATAACGTTATTAAGTGCGCGGTTATAGTGGAGCGACGAGCATCGATGTTAGCGGCGCGATATATAATATACATATATGTACACAGTTGCATTTCATTACATTGGTTTATCCACTATAATCGCACTCTAAGGGTGGCTTGTTAGTTCGCAATGAAAATTGCTGTTGCTATTAAAGGTTCCAATAAAAAATGTTTAGCCATGTATCATAGATTTTTCAATATCATGCAATGATCACCGGTATGTGTAAATAACCGTAAATATTTTGACGTGTTCCATAAATCCAGTGGTAAACACTTTTACTGTGTTTTGGGTATCACAGTGCACTACGAGTTCTATACAGGATGTCTCGAAAATGTTGTATTTAATATAAAATTGAGGAGTCATTAACGAAAAATGCGGCCCAGTCATAGCGCATCTACAGCAGACTGTCGGCTCTGATTGGCCCGTATTTCTCGTTAATAACTCTTTAACAAAACTGTGGAGAACATTTCCGCAATAGAAAAGTTTCAAATAACCTCATGAATCACCTTGTTCAAGGAAATACAACATTTTTGGGACACCCTGTATACATGTTCACTGACTTTTATGCCAACGAAGAGTAACGATAAGAAGTTCGTAAACACTTCGACTTTAAAAGTGCAACCACCACAGGAATACTATTATCGGTCACGCTATTGGCGGTCAATGTTGCTGTCGTTCAAACTTCTTCTCAATGAATTATTGCCAGGAATTTCAATAGAGACTCTATAATACAAACAATTTCAACTTTCCGACACGATATAAATCACGCTGAGGTTAACACAAGGGAGTCCTTTATTTATTATACCAACGTGTTTTATTAGTTTAATAATACACAGGAAACTGTCCTATAATTAATACCAGGACTCAAGTGCTAGGATAGAGAAATTCGCCAATAATGGAACAATCACTTTTCGCATACTAAATTTCATAATGGACAGCGTCAAAATTGAAAGGAAGTAAATGATAATACTACGGAGATTAAATAATAAGATATTACACATTTCTACACTATATAATCAAATTATGAAAATGTAGAATTCTACAAACGAAATTGTAACGGAGAATTTAGCGACAACATTATTTTATTTCGTGCAAAATTTTCTATTCTACAATTATAAAACTGGGAGTAAGTTAAAATATACTTCTTCTTTCAATTTTAATAAATCTCCAATAGCCTAAGTTCTTCTAATTTCTATACAGTTTTGTTTTCCACTCATCCATTTCTGCCAGAAGTGAAAAATCACTACGACTTCATTAACATTAATTTCCTTTATCGGCTTATTTGAATATAAATGAAAGGGCAGTATTATTATCATTATGGATCATGAACATCTCCACAGAGGAGCCAACAGAGTGCAAAGGGTTAATATAACAGTCCTGTCGGAATGGTAAGTGCTACATAATTGGTTGGAAAGGGAGTGTTCAGTGTTTCTCTCTGGCAACGTAAATGTTAACTCTGGGAGGTGGGGAATCAGAATCAAGTAGAAAGATTAGCCATAATTAAATGTAAATAGATGTTAACAATAGAGGAAAAATAATATCGGGGGCAATGTTTCTCTGCAATATCTTCTGTGAATAAATATACCCTGTGGTCCACGATTGAACTATTCCTAGAAGCTTCGCAAAAAGGAGTTTCAAACAACAATGTATTGCATCAACTGCAAAAGTACAAATATGAGAAAAATTTTTGAAAGAGTCACTTTTCTTTTTAATATACAAATATTACAAAGCCTGTTTTTAGGAAGAAAGTTATTTCAAATATTAATTTGATCATTATTTAAAATATTAATTTAAAAAAACAAATCTTCCACACATGTTGTAAGCTAATCCTTCTGAATTTTGGAAAACTCTCAAGTCGTTTATTCCACAATAGAAAATGTTATCCCATTTCAAGTGTGTTTATGTAGAGTTTTTACAATTTTTTATTGAATATATTATATATAATACATTAAATAATTTGGTAAAAATTCTGCAGTTACAAATATTAGAAAGGATAACACACAGAGAGGACAATGATCCATCTACACAATTACAGTAGAGACAGGATTTGTGCCAGGTACAAATGGTAGGGTTAGGTTACAAAAATCGCATTTTTTAATATTCTGTGGCTCTTCAATTCTGAAATAAGAAAATTTGAAACCGTTCATTTAGTGTTAAAGGTTGCATGGAATCGGCAGACACCATCGAATTACGAAGGTTATGAACCACCCGGTATAATGTCGCGTCACGCTCCTGTGCTCGCAAGATCGACTTCCATAGTTGTCTCTGATTAATTACCATGGCTTTATTTATAGTTGCTTTTCAGAAGCTATCGGATCGATAAGGAATAAACGGCGCGGATGTTGGTCGCTTTGTTATTTTCTGTCCCCGGGGTTCATTCGTGCTCCCTGAGCTGTTCATCGGAAAATACAGTTCTTGCTCGAGTTAATCGGCGTTCCACTCGTGGAACACGAAAAGTCTTCCGGCCAGGAGGATTCCCGATGTGCTCGCGACACTGCGCTCGCGTTGCCGTCGCGCCGCCGTTCGCTGCCAGGTTTTAAAACGTGACAAGGCTATTGGTACGCAAACGTGTCACGAATCAATCCGAACAGTCGAACGGTTAACAATGTTACAAAGCCACCGAGGCAGCTTTAACGTTCGCCATACACCAGCTGGGACTTCAATTTCAAAATTCCTAACAACCTTTACACTTGATCTCTCGCTCTTGCTCCCAAACAGCCGCGGGAATTTTCAGCTGAATCCGCACGAAACGTCACTCCGCATCGGCAATGCGACCAAGCTTTCAGCGCGGGACATACAACATAGGGTGGTAATCAAAATATACAGCGCGACAACTACTAATGCACACTGCAACTAGCACTCACATTCTTTTCAGTTCCAATTCTTTTGGATTCGAGTCACCAGTAGACTGCGAATCTTTACGGATCTACAGCAAAATTGAGTAGCTGAAATTCGAAAATTGTAGAAACATTTTCAAAATCGAAGATGTCGATGTAACATACAATTTAGTTTCTATTTCTTGCAATCGATGCAGACAATTTATATTTTGCATAAAGAACCGCAGTCTAGTCGTCGGAATCCCTTTATTTATTTTTTGTTTTGTATTTTCTAACACATTATGATTTCGTCTTTCATGTTCATGCATTTAGAAGAAACGTGAAGAAAGCAAACGGATAGTTTTGAACCGTGCACTGTAGTCGTCGATTGTAATGAAACTTCTTTGGTGAATCTAGAGCAAAAATAAGCAGACTCGTGTCTGAGCGTTTTTGACAATAATCATTATTTATAAAGATAATTAATATTTAATTTTATGACATCTAGAAAATATCTTGATATACTGAAATTCGAAAGATATTTTCTGGACAGCATAAAATTAAATGTTAATTACCTTTACAAATAATGAGTATTGTCAAAAACTCTGGGACATCAAAGTCTGCTTAATTTTGTTCTAGATTCACCAGAAAAAGTTTCGTTAAAATCGACGACCCCACCGCTGAGAACTCTCCTTGTAAGTTTAGATACAATAAAAAGTAATTAAACGTGTTTATGCTTTTTACAAACACAATTTTTATAATCACATTGGAAAAATTTCGTGTGTCTGGTGCATGGAGAACTCTCTTTAGAGTACTAAAAAATCGTTGAATGCTATCGGCGCTACGGTTCGATCGTTAAATACACAAAAAAATAATAAATTAACTAAGCAATTTTGCTAATTTTATATAATCGACGTTTCGGTCACGATTTGGACCATTTTCAAGATTAATAAATTGCGTCTGTAAGAAAAATGAAACATTTTTAACTTGATAAAATATAATTTTCAAAAGTTGTAACTATTAAATGTTTAAATATGAAGGAGAACAATTTTTTTTTCTTTTTTTCCAACTCACTTGCTTAGGTGTGATTTAGTTTGAAATTATGAAAGTCATGAGACTCGTGAATCACTTGTGTTCGGCATGTCAATATTCACTATACTGATCGTTTTGCCAGAGATCTAGGTTATATAGATCCATGCACGGCGGTAAATCCGAATACACAAAATGTGTTTTTACCTTCAACTTGTGAGAATACCTTAATGGTAAATCGGAAATTTATTAACATTCAATTGTATCTGGAATTCAATTATGTATACACATTGTATGTGTTACATATATACTTCAGTTGAACAGTAATAGAGATATTTTTTTTTATTTATTTTTATATATTGGAAAAGATTACTCATATACCATTACTGACACAGTAATGTTGCGTTGCGATTTCTCTTTAGAGTAAGTTAGATAGAAATAATAAATTATGTGAAACGATCTACACGAGTTGAATTGAAACGAATCGCATTAAATGATTCGAGTAAGTTGAATTTAAATAAATCGTATTAAACGATTTGAATCAGTTAAATTTTGCTGAATCGTGTGAAACAACAACGACGGATTATTTATTTGGAAATGTTATCAGTCCCCGAAGAGATAGAGGTGTTGTCACCCGGCGAATAAAGCTCGCATTCATTAAGGGGTTTCATTAATACTGCAATTTTTAATTTGCGTCGAGGAAAGTTATCTGCGATTCACCGGAAGCTGACTGTATTTACCGCGAGCTTTCCCGGCCCGCGGAGGGGTTAATATTGTAAATGTAATCCCGCGGAATCCGAAGAAACGTGAAACGGTCCGTGGCGATCTCGTAATGGCGTGCTTCTCATTCTTACAATTTCCTTCGGGGAATTGGACCACATTTTAACGCGGTGACGCTGATGGGATATTAAATTTCATTTTCTGTCGACCGTATCTAAACTCGCTCGTAATGGTGGACATCTGCGATTTTATTTTCCAAAAGTGCTTTAATCGTTAGGTAGCGATTTCGTTTGACTTTCTGCTTCGGACTGTCCCGCAGTGGTTCGATCAGTTTTGACACTAGTTAGACAGAATTATTCTTGAAAATAATTCTAACTGAAAATGTTAATAGATAGTATTCCTTTGAAATAATTACACACATTTACCCTCTTAAATTATTCCTCTAGCTGTAATAGATTCCAAGATATTCGATCAAATATGTCTTTCAGATCTTTTAAACATTCATTGCGATCCAATTTGCAACGTTTGACAGGTTTTAATCAGAGTCACCGGATGACACGAAGAATTGAATGTGTATTGTATGTGTTTGTCATTTAAGAAACATTTGAATAGCTATAATTTGCAATAATGTCATTAATCAAGCATGAAAAAACTCTACAGTTCAACAATTGATAAACAAACCCATGAAGTTTAAACTTGATATGTTCATTAGTTTTGTTTTTAAAAATTCAACACTCCACCATTAAACGTTTAAATGAAAGTAGAAAGATTGTATAACAAGACTAATTGTGATTGTTTGTTCATTTTTCGTATTTAATTTTTCAAAAATGTGAAACAAACTTATATAATAATTTTTATCATACGTAAATTCCACTCTTTTGTGATATTTCGTTAATCAATCCAGAGATTACCACAACAGGTTTCATTATCTTACTAACTGTATTATTTTCAACGGGAAACAGTTGTTAATAAATCCTTAACGGTATTGCGTGGATAACAATATAGCAGAAATTTTTTCGTCGGCAAAAGGCTTCTGTGCGCACCTAATATTTTCTTTACCGATTTTTTTGTCGATACGAATGGTTTTAACGAGCAATAATACAGGGGCCGTTCAACATTAAATAAAGCAGTAACAACAAAGATAAAAGAGCACAATGCGTTTAACTTTTTCCCCTATGGTTTCGCGGCGTGTGTACAGTATCGACCGAATATTGTTCGTGGCAGAGCACGCACTGAACCAAATGTTTATAGCGAACATTGGTGTCGAATGCACAGGTGGTAACGCAGTCCGCACCGAATAGTTTCATCTGGTTACATATTCATATAAATCCTTGATCCACCGCGCACTTTTTTTATAGGAATTCATGTATATCAACAATCCTGAAATCTTAAAATACGAAAATCCCACTCCACAGAAAATAAAATTTCTTTTTTATCCAATTGAATAACATTTGATGAATTCAATGGAAAATACATACATTCAGTGGAAAACTGAGTGACGTGCTTCTTTCTACATTGTTATTTACAATAATTATTTCTGTATTATGTTTATACAAAATCATTTTATGAGCGAATTCGAGGAATTTAAAATCAAATACTGTTTCATTCGCGAGAGGTTTCAGTAAATTGAAAATTAAATGAAACAATGTGGAATTTAATAAAAAATGTTGTAATCCATCATTTGTAATAATATCGAGACTTGTAGAATGCAGAAAGCAAACTTATAAAACACTGTCGTGTAAATGCAGTTCACACACTTCGTCGAAACAAAGATAAAATTACTTTTCACAATGTTACGGTATTCTACATTGTCAAATGAATTCCATCCAAAAAATTCTATTGTTAACAGTATGCTAGCGACGTTGCTGTTTAGAATTTTCCTGAAATATTTAAGGATTGTTTTCTCTGTCGAAGCAAAGATTCAGTTACGCTTTACTATGTTACCTTGTTCTACATATACAATTTTTTTACAATTTTACATATTCTACACATATGGTTACGTATACAGTTTCTACATATACAATTTTTACAATTTTACATTTTCTATATATACAGTTATACACACAGTTTTTACATATACAATGTTTACAATTTAAAATTTCTTTACAATTTTACATATACAGATACAAACACAGTTTCTATATATATAATTTGTTTATAATTTTAATATAGAAGAGTGACAACTTTAATCTTCAGAAATAGTAAATAGTTCTTAATGAAAACCCCTTACATAACTATATAAATTCCTCCGAAACATTGTTGCCAATGCATTTCAAGCAGAATGTGACTGTTTCCTCGGTGTAGTCGAAGTTAAGTATCGGGAAAGCATACAAAAATATATATCGATCTTTGAAGCCATAAACGTTGAATTCTTCCATAAAAGACTGTCTCGAGGGTCAGAGACTAAAAATACTCCTTGTTTCATTTCTCTTTACGGTCTTAAAAGAAGATCAATAGACACTCCTCTCGAGTCTGTGGAGCGAGCGAAGGCAGCCTGTTAGTTAAAACAAAACTTTTTCTAAGCGAAGAGAAATTATTCCGTTAGAGTATTCAATGCGAGGAACTATCTTTAAAAAATTTGTCTCGAAAACGATGCGCACAGCTCGTTAGTGGGAAGATTGATATTTTCTCCGTTTCTCGTGGCCCAGAGAAACCGCAATTAACTGAAATTTATTATTCTCGGCTGGTATTGATAGCTCCTAGAATATTATTCGGACGTAATTAACATTCGGAGAATGTAGGTGATATGAAATGCAAGTTAATGAATCTTCAAACGAGAGCGCTATTAATCTCGCGGTTTTCATCCAGTGTTCGAGTGAATGGCACTGATAAATGGCCAGCTTTGACACTGCCGGATCATATTTCTAAATGCTTCAAATTTTTTAAAAATATTCTCCGGATATCTTTTTATTCAACTTATTCCCATTTCATTTAGTTCAATTTTGAACACTCAAAATGTAACCCAAATTTTATTTCAACAATTAACAACTGTTGTCCCTTGCTAAAATTTTTATTATTAGTTTTGGAGCTGCTAAAATACCAACGAATAAAAATACTTTTCACTACAGAATAATTATTTTTTATTTACACAATTTAAGCTAAAGTAAACTACAATTGCAGCATCCAATATTTTTTAAAAACTTTATTGTCACATTGTCATCAACGTGAAGACAGTAAATTTTTCGTTGTATTTTTAACATCATCAATTATGCAGGTACCCTTTTCACACACCGAATATGAAAAATTAGTTCATTAACATTAATATGGATTGCTAAAGTTTCCATGTTGTTAACACAGAGTTTTGGAGCGTCATTATTTACTAAAATGATTCAGCTGTTTTTAATATCAAACTATTGTTCCAGGAAATAATTAAGCTTCTAAATGTCCAATCATTATTTAAGGTAATGTTTAAGCCTCTTTAAACATGAAATTGTTGTTCTAGGAAATAATTTTAAGCTTCTAAATATCAGATCATTATTTAAGATAACGACTAAGCTCCTCGTATATAAACATCAGATCCTTATTTAAGAAAATGTTATACAAGTTGCTCTACTTCACTTTAATTCATAATAAAAATATATCTTTACTTGTACAAACGACTGTTAAGTAAATCGTATGGAACGAAGTACTAGTTTCTATATAAAGTTTAAAAAATAGCCCACTGCATGGTGTAAGAACTTATATTTTTTAACGACGGCTTCGCTTTTTATCCATACGGTATTTATTAACAAAAACAACATGTCAAACATTTTTTCCAGCACAGTCTCGCATGTTTTCATGAAACTTCGACGTATACTGTTCGAGAACATGTTCCCCCCGCGAGAGTAGAAAATATCGTTCTAATAAAGTTCGATTGTTTGACATGAACAGAACAGCATAAAGCATTTAGGTAGTAGGAAATCTGTGCATAGAAGTAGGCAACTGACAGTTCGTTGACCGTCGGCTTGTATTCTGCTGCGGTGAGCCACAATACACCAGGTGGCTGGCCTTGGCTAGGCCAATACTAATTTCGTTAATTATGCGCCGCCATGTTACGATATTAAGGCTGGTCCAGCCGCTTGACTTTCGAGCATAATTTTGGGAGACGCGGCAACCATCGTTGCATGGCTTCGATAAATTCGGCCGAGCCAGGAAGCCAAAATGAAAACTTAGATTTTGTTCACGACAGTTGAACATTTAAATCGCTGCGTGTTTGCAACGAATCCGAGGAACTTTCTGATTGAATTAAAAAAGAATCTCTTGCGATTAAACGCGCGGACTGGTTCAACTGGGTTGAACGATTAGGGGATAATTTGTCAGTTTACAAGCTTTTACTCTCTCGATGCTGTGTGAAACATTAGCGGTAATTAAGAGCTGTAGTTCAGTAACAGTTTAGTTTCTTTATAATTACTTGGGTTAATTTATTTTTTTTTGTTAACCGTTATATTATAAATCTTCGTACATTCCTAACTTCTATAAAAATTATACAATTCTACATTATTCTTATGTGAATTATAAACTGTTGTAATTTCTTTACATAGTGCAATTCATGTTATTATTTATTTTAACCGAAATCGTCAGATTACGAATGTTTATGCAAGTGCTACTCGTAAAACTAAAGAAAAATTAATTAAATACAGAATTCCTTGGAATATAATACAATCTCATATTATTGTTATATAACTTGTAAACTGCTAATGATAATTTCTGTATATAATATAATTCGTGTTATAATTTATTTTTATCCAAAAATAATCCTAAAAATTTATAAAACAACCACACATGAAATAGTACAGTTTCATATTATTCTTACAGGTTGTAACTCTTATGGTTGCTCTACATTTCTACGTGTTATAATCATTTCTTTTGATTAGAATCACTGTGCTGATCATCTTTATGCAGAACTCTCACGAAATTCTCCCAAAAATGCTAAAATGTAACATCTCATGGAATGTAGAGTTCCACATTATTCTTATGTAAATGACTAACTGTTAATATACTTCGCTTAATCTCAGATTTTATACATGTATCAGTGAAACTGTAAATTTCCATAAAGGTCCCTCCTCCAACAATGGTACATTTTTATCCAACTTATTCCAATCTTATTGCCTTTCAAAAGTCCATTTCTTATGGCGCTGATATTAAGCACATTGCTGAACTTTATGCACAAAAAGCTATGCAACTTCAGCTTCAGCAACATTTTACAGCGTACCTTTTATTTTTCATTCATACATAAAAAATACTACATCGACGTCCATGATGAACAATAAAACAATAGCCATTTTGATAACCACGAACTATTGCAGTGAATCAATGAGTAATATTAATATGATCATTCGTGTAGATTTAAAATTTTATTTTCAACAGCATAATTATTTAGACACTTTGGGGTGCGAGAGGGTTGGAAATGTCGTAAATTAATTGAAAAGAATTTTCACGACTGTAGTTCCGCCGTATATATTTGGAGATTCATTTTTAACATGAAAATAACTTCAAATCCTCGAGATGCAAGAAGATTAAAATGAACGTGGTCTAATCGCTATAATGAATTAATAACGAATGAATAACTTTGCTCTTGTAAAATTTGAATGACTGTCGGTTCGTCAGCCACCGTGTTAAATATAAAACAAATGCCACCCGTAAACTGCTTCACTTGCGGCAATAAAAACGACCATAACTAGTTTGATGTGATTCCGTGGGCGTGTCAATTCTCTAACGAACTGCTCCTTCCATCCGGTACACACACATAAGTCAATCCGTTTGAATGGAAGGTTCATTGTATGTACGTAGCGGCGGAAAGATTCAATCTTCTGTTGCCGTTGGCAGTGGCCTATTCAAATGCAAAATGGAAGCTCAGATGCCTCGGGCCGAAGCATTTTTTTTTCGACAACCTAAATGCCATGTGGATAGTATCCACGTTTGCGCAAACCTTAACGCTTTACATTTTCTCTGTCAACAAACCGCTGTGCATCTAGATACATTAGAACTTTACAATTCCCGGGTGCTTTCGCATAATCCATTATTCAATACACATTTCACAGTTAATTAATTTTCTTTGTTCATAAGCGAATCTCGGTAACCTGTTGTTTATAACTAAGTTTTGTATATTTCTTTATCAGTCTGGATCGACGTCTTTTTAAATCTGTAGACAACAGAGAAATTTTCTTTTGATATATTCGAGCACATTTCAAAGCTAGAAGTCTCTAGTTTCATCACTCATTTTATTCTACGATTTTTTTCATGCTTAGGGGACGAGATCTGATTACGCGTTTTCCTCGAAAATGCTATCCTTTCAAACGTACAGTGACTCCCACTAATATTCGGACACTCTTAAAGAGACGATAACTTTTTTAATATTGTACTATACGATTTGAACTGATTTGGGAAGCTAGAGCAATTAATTTGCTACAGCATGTTAGAAAAGATTTTGTCAAAAATTGCAATTGATCGGAATTGTAGAAAAAATACTAAGAGTTGTATTTTACAACTTTTTTATGTGGGCCTATATTTTGTAGATCTGTGTCAATTATATGCACTGTGAAAGTTTACAGTATTAAAAGAGTTATCGTCTTTTTAATAGTGTCCGAATATTATTGGGAGTCACTGTATGTGAAAATTTTGAAAATTTTCTTTCGAGACTGAAACTTTCATACATGTTAGATATAATGCTAAGGTGTTTCCACTTTGAAAATTCTGGGGTAAGTGCCGTGCGGTTCCTCACAGTCCTCTTACCAAAAGGCATTGCCTTCCCCACTCCGTGGCCAGATCCTGTCGAAACACGTATTATTGTTTGGCAATACGACGTCGGGTTGTTTACCTTTTCCAAAGATCTACCTGAAGAAAACTATGCGGTCCATAGTTTTTGTGTCATGTGGCATTGGGACTGTTTACTAGCCTCACGCCACTCGCACCATAAATCCCTGTCATAAATATATCAAGGAACCAAACATTCGTTCAGTCGATCTTCCCGAAACTCCCCTCCAACCGCGCTACCGCTAACATACATTTAAAGATTGAAGCTTCCTCTTCACAACAATACAGTAAATCCTGATAAGTTGCGCGGGCTAGAAACCTGGTAAGTTGCATCGGCCTACTCACTCCACTGCCTGTCAACGCTGTCCCGCGCCGCAGGACGGCGACTATTGTCATCGGCTCGGGTATATCGGTGTGACCACCACTACATTGACTCAATGAATCGAATTTTCAAACTTCTTAATAATCATTATTTTTCATGGGACTTTTTGAAAACGTATTTCTGGCATCTTTCTGAGTAAAACAAGACCAAACACGATATAGTTTCAATTGTAATTTAGTGGTGTAATCGACGAAGAAAGTTTCGGTCGCAATGTGCGTAGCCGTCGCCGACACCGTTGCTCTATTGTAGTCTCGCTCGGCGCGATCGGAGCGGTAGACCCAACCATAAATCAGAAAAGCAAGTCTACCTGGTAAGTTGCTCAGTCAGAGAACAGCGTTTTTGCAACTTATCAGGATTTACTGTATCTTGAAGATTGATGTATGATATTTTTTAATACAGAACATATTGAAATGAACATTGAAATACGTGAATGAAGTTAGTAGTGGTAGGAAACTGGATAGCACCGGAACTGGACAGGAGACTTTCGTCCTAAAATTCCGTTTGTCATACAGTTTTGTTACAACCCTTTTGTTTGCCTTCGCTGGCAGATTCTCAAATCTTTTATTTAACTTTCTCCCTTGCACAGGTATTTCCAGGACAATAAATAGCGGCTCAGCTGGGTTTACACTGGAAGTCTACATCCACCATTCTTTATTTACGTATCCGCCTTCATACAACAGAATTTTTCAAACTAGCATTGAAGGGTATTACACGTCTAAGTGGAAATAATGTAGGAGAGCACGAAAAAAGCTGAAAATCCAAGACACATCTGTGGTTCAATCCAGAAATTATTACGAAATGTCCAAGGACAGACAGAAATGTGAATTCATCAAAATTGAATTTTTGACAGAACATATTTTTTACGTAGTTATGAAAGAGATATAAAGAACATACAGACATACATAAATATATCATCGTGTGATAGTGAACAGTTAGTCTGTGGATTTCTGTGCAAAATAAGAATTGTCTATACTGACTGCAAGACACAGAAGTCACATATGTATAAATTCCTTTTCTTAATAATTGTAATGACTTGAAAATAGTATAACTGAATTTTCAAATTTGACCTGCTCGTTTCTGTCATGAATGCATAAAATCTGCAATCTAGAAATTAATAGTCATACGCACGCGTATCATCTGCTTACAATTGATTGATTCTAATTAATTATTGATCAAGAGATTAAATGATCATAAGAAATAATTAATATTGTAGTCATGACGTATAACTACGTCATGAAGTGACATTAATATTATCAGATATTATACAAAAAAAAGTAATCTCGATCAAGTCTGAACGCAGTTTCATATTCAATATTTAACAAAAGATCGATGCGTTGCCAAACGTGACGGTGTAAACGAAATGTCAGATTAAAAATTTGCAATGAATACAATTCCGGCCGATTAAAACCTTCAAAATTCGTGGTCCTGATCAAAATTATTAATAATTTTCATTCACTTCTTCCAAGTCATTTCAATCCCGATTCAAAGTGAGTATACGCATTCATAAATACGATTTTTCACAACTGCAATAATCATAAAACAGAACGTACGTTCTTCTCGATTTAAGTTTAATTTAAAATTAAGTGGAAAAGTAAAAATATACAACTTTCTAATAATCAACTCGATTATATTACTATATAAAATTCTTTCCCTTCTCATACTTGCCTGTTCTATAAATTTTAAATAACAATAAATGCACTTTTTAGCGAAACATATTTACATACGCTTCATAAATAGGGAAACAGTTTAATTAACAGATTTCTGATAATGCTTCTCTTTTTTTTAATTAATTATTTAGCGTCGCATAAATCACTAATTTCGTTTTATGCATTGGACGTGACAATCTTTCTTACTGCATTTATCTATGAATTTTTTCAACAATAAAATTTCATTCCTGGATGAATGATATATCTGACCAACATTCGCCATGACAAAATAACAGAGTCCATAGCTGAGAAGATACTGTTACCAGAGTAGTTCTCGTACTCCCCTTACAAAACACAGATCACTTTAAATGAAGGAGATCACGCAAATCCTTCACGAGTAAAAGCTAGTGACGATCGAAGCGTGTTGCGTTCTCAGAATGGCAGAACAGGAAAAACAGAGTGTCAAATCGGTTTCTAAGTCTATGTCTGAAGGGAAGGTAAAGCCAGGAAAATCGCAGGACAAAGCCTTACCCAATCCGATCGATTGCATCCCAGACTGCGTCTCTCCTGACATAGAGGACGATCCAACATTAGTTGTGCGTAGCCATTGTCATTTCATTTTAAACATAAAGTCGTGTATAAACATATTAGTTCTTCTATGAACAAGTAGAAACTCACTTACAATTTCTTTAACATATTTTGAATTTTAACGCGTTCAGTGCAACGTTGACTACGTACAAGCTACATAAGTAGAAAGTCATATCATTTATTTTACATATTTTAAATAACGTGTTGGCTACCAGAGTTGGACAAATATCTTATTTAAATAAAAATTTCGAATAAAGTTTGTCTAAAATCCACCTGGAAAAAACCGACTTTATTCGAAATTTTTATTTAAATATAATTTTTACCCAACTCTGTTGACTACATGTGGGTGACACTGTTCCTAACCATTGATTTTTATTTAAATTCATTTTATTAAGATTTTAGAATGCAAACGTAGCTTCTGCTGTGGCAATTAAATTATTTTGATTTTATGGGGATTCTGTAGTGAATCGAATCTTTTGAGTTACCATTTATGATATATGTTTCTATGATCATTTTGGATCTCTCAATTATTCACCAATAATTTGTTAGTATTTTGAATTTGAAAACTCACAGCTGATTTTAGACATTTTCGAAACGAATGATAATGGATTAAAGGTTAAATTCTTTTCGATCGAAAGGATCTTTTTCAAAGAGACATTTTTGCGTCTGAAAATAGAAAACGAAATTAAGAAATAATTAATATTTTATAATGGGTTAGTCAAAGATGAAAATAACATAATGGTAGCGTAGTAGTATGTACTTATTTTAAGCATGTAATTGTGAGCCAGGAAAATTACTGTACAAAAAATATATTCAAACGTTTGAACGATCTACACTAATGTTTAACACGAAATTGCGAAGACAGTGTTTAATTGGAAGGAAAAAATAGTAAAGATTGGTCTCTTTCACTGCACAATTAAAGGTTGAATAATATTAACAACGCTCTTTCATTACTCTCTTGGCAATTGTAACATTATTTACTCGGTGCCAATGCAGTGCGTTCAGCTTGCAAAAATTCAAGTGCTTTTCCATTCACATGTAGAATTCTTTGTTCGAAGGCGCGGTTTGCCCCGAGAATTTCTATGAAACATAGAATTTAATGCTCCGATAACTTTCATGTCAGTGGGTTAATTGGACTTTGTATTATACAATTGTATTCTACTTTCTGTGAAGTTGGAATTTAAGAAACTACGAATCCAGTTAGATTACAGTAAAACAGAAATTGTCTAAGTGAAATATAAAATAACAAAAGGTTAAAGAAATCTAAACATATTGTAATTATCAATATATCGTGATTATTAAGAGATGAAATCATTTTTGTACTCGGAACATGTTTATTTAGCAAAAATCTAAAAATACTGTCATTTTCAATGCAACGAAATTATTAAGGAATAAAATCAATTTTGAACATTTTGAATGAAAAGATGAATGAAAAAAATGTTGCTTGAAAAGATTAGAAAAGAATTCCAGATTATATGACCTAGTGTTTTTTTTTTATTCGGGAACAAAATCGTGACTTTTCCGGTTCCGAAAAATGCGAAGTTCTTGGGAGTATGTCGATTATGGAACCGACGTCGGTTTCAAGTAAGATACGAAATGTTCTGTGCGAACGTACCGTGGTGCGCGGAATATTCGAGGCGGCGCGCTCGATACTCGAGGTAATTCAATAAATACTGCCTCTATTAAGAACTTCCCTGCACCGATGAGCACTAAATAATTCCAAAAGTTCCGCAAATTACCAGCAGAGAAATTTCCCGGCCGAAATCTTCCCGATACGCCTGTATCGCGTACAACAAACTCGAGCCGAGTTCAAACATTTTTCTGCAAGGCTCGTGGCATCCGATAGCGAAAGTAAAACTGTGTAACTACTGGAATTCGAAAAATTCTGGACTGTACAGGGTTTATAAAAAGTAATGGACATTTGCAGAAAAAACTTGCCGCGAAATTGTTTATAGCAAAGAAAATGGTTCTAAAATTTGTTTTTACATCAACACGTTCGATTCACCTAGAAGAGAAAAATTTTGAGAGTCTCACTCAATTTGTTATTGAGATGTATCTTAAGTTGTTAATGTAAGCTGTTAAAATTTATACAAAATTAGATGTAGATTAACTAAGGTGTAGATTCACCTTTTGGACGAATAGCATTACTTTTTATACACCCTGTACATATCTCAAAGTTAGAGTGCAAATTTTTTAACTCCTTCATCTCTTCAGAGACGAATTTTCTAAAGTAAAAAGAAAAGATGTAATAATATAAAATAAATTTAAGGAGACGTAATAAATATTATCAGTGCTTAATTTTTTTGTTTTTATAGTTGAACGATACTATTGTTCTCCAAGAAATGTTGATTCACACAGATAATGTGCCAATGTCCCTGAAGAGCTTGATAGTCAACTTTATTTAGGAGTAATATTAACACATATTCGACTAGCATGTTTTTCTCCATTCATTTTTAATAAATTATGATTTTGTTTGATATTAATTTCAATTCCTTTTGAATTAAAGAAGCTAGAATCGTTTATTTACTGAAAGACGCAAAGGACTAGTGTTCACTAATTAATCATTTGGTTATATTGATGATTGGCGGCGAAATGACTAATTATAGTCATGCGGTCGCATGTGTGTTAACACGTCCAGCATTTGAGTTAGCAATTCGTAGTTATAGTACAGTAGAATTTCTGGCATATGAACGTTCTATTATGCAAACACTTGCCCTTTAAAGACCTATTATGTGTGAATATTATGTTTTCTATTGCAATACTAAATTTAAAGACGTGTACTCAGAATAATTATTTATAAATTCGCTTCTGTAGAATAAAATCTATTCATAATAGTTTTGAACACAATATAGAAAATTTCTAGCTGATTTTAATTTTGTTAAAAAGAAGAATTAAACGATATTCTATTCTCGATATTGTAGTTTCTGTATGATGTTATCTATAAACAAATTGTGTTAATTTTATTTTATATTGGCTCAAGCATTATATCAAACAGGTGTAATAATTCTTTTGTGTGAATACTATAGTCTCACAATTATTTCACAAAATTGGAGATTCTACTGTTAATGTATCTTGTGAAATATGAAAAAAGATATTGCCACAGACAAGTTATAAATTCCCTGAATATCATGCGTTATAATTTTAAATAACGACATGCACAAAATTAATCTGATTTTACTTGCATAATACGCAACATTCGTTGTTATGTGTGATAAAAATACGAAATAGGTGATAAATTCTATACAGTAGGACCTCGATTAACCGGATCCCGATTATAAACAAATATGCTTTTAAATATGATCATAAATAAAAAATTTATTTTCGAATATAATATGTACATTTTAAATATATCCTTCGGGTCTCGATTATCCATCGAGCTTTAATTTGTCCGGGCTGTTTGTCTCCCGATACTCGGGATAAATAGTGAAAGGGTTAATTTTTAGACTGGAGAAAGGTTCTGGGACGGGAGAATTTTTCGGAAAAACTTTTCTCTTATCTTTTCATCCTCCACTGCCCGGGTGCATTGACTGTGATACCCCCATAAATCTTTTTGACCGTAGAATTACCGAGCACTAAAACTATTTTGCATAGCTCTATAAAACTCGCGAGACTGCATTTAATCCGATTTTTACAATTGTGATTAATGTACGCCTCTGTAATACGTACATTTTTTATTCAGTAATTTTTGAGTCTAAACAAATTGAACAAATTTTGGTCTCAACAATTTGAACAAGAGTTTCACTTTATGTTTACTTGCCAACCGATACAATAGTTTATTCGTGAAGCAATACAATCTTCAACTAACATCAAAATCACTCAAAGAAATAAATTGGCGTGCATAATGAACTACTTGGTGACTCAAGACTTTTCTATTTATTTTAGAATTGTTGTAACGATCGGTATAATAATTTATTTCTGATGTAATATAATATTACTTTTAAGTAACGTTACGCTGAAATCAGAGGTTCTATCGATACTATTTTGTGTGCAAAATTCTCACGGAGACCCAGCTTCAGTAAAAACTAAAACAAACCGACCAAGTATTGATCGATAGCATGGTTTGTTTTTTTTTTTTTGAAGACGAGACCTGCGATACACAGATAGTCACAGTAGTTGTCCACTGTGCTACGAACACTCAAATGTCATCAGTGTGAAGCGATTGTGGTGGGGTAGACTGTACGTTGTCTCTTTTTTTCGGAAAAGAGCCTATAATATTGACCGACAAGAGATTTTATCGAAGCTGTTACGCTAAAAGCGTGAAGGAAAATATACATAAAGCGACTCTCCTACCATGAGCATCCTAAATGTCTTACTTATTTTTATAATAGAAAATATTCGTTTTACTATTTAAAGGACGAATCTAAACACTTTTTAAATGGGTATACATATTTTCGTCGCCACGTTATGATATTTAAGTACAATATGAATATAAAAACAAACCATAGTAAGAAAGATTAAAGAGGAAACAATTTTTTAACTATAGTAAATGTTCAAAATAATTGAGACTAGTACATTTAATTAATTAATTATTTATTTATTGATGCCGTAAACCATGTTTGGTATATATAGCATACATTATAACATACATATACATTATAGCTTACAGTATAACACTTTTCAAAAAAATAATGAAATATATAACGTAATAAAAAAAGAGATTAGTATAAATGATAGACGCTAAATCGAAATCTTACATTTTTTGAGGAAGTACTATTACATTTGTTTATTTCTTAGTATCCTTCATTTTTCATTAGTCTTCTTCGTGGAAATGTCACGTTTGCATCGCTTTATTTAAAAAAAGAATGAAGAATATAATTAATGAAGTAGGAGATTCGATCCCGTTTCAACTGGATAATTGGAAATAACCAAATGCAGCTGAGAAAATGTTAGCACGGTGTATATGTGAAACGTCTAATTTTACAATGCAAATATAATGAAGCATTTTGGTGAAGGAATTACTAATAGTGGTCCACAGGTTTAGCATACACGTAAATACATGAAGCAGAACTTTAACGTAATATGTTTAGTTCTTATTTTAATATTCTATTTTTAAATATAGCTTATTTCAACGTCAATCAACATGATTACCGTGTATTCTTTTTATACGAGTAGAAAAATAAATTATATTAACGATAGCATTATGTTTTCGTTAAAAGTGTGAAAGCAAATAAAATTCCTTGTCAATAAAGAATATGAACGATCAAAAAATTCAGTTTTTACCGTAATACAGCCAATAAGTTTACCGTCAATAAGTTTTATTAATAAAAAATGATGTTCGCCTCACGTTAATGGTAAAAATCGGACGTTTCACGTGTAACAACTTAATATTTCTTAAGTACCAGATTATTAAAAGATAACGGAGAAAATATAGTTAATGAATATAGTATAATTAATAAATATAGTATATGTAGTTTGTCGAATATGAATTAGTGTTGTGTCTCACATCAGACATTGAAGAATTTTCGACCGCCTGCCTGCGAGAAACGTTGCAAATACGCTGACGAATTACCAGCGACACCGAAGAAGCGGAAAGAAAAAGGTTCCAGGTTGCCAGAATGCGATAACTACTTTTAAAAAGGAGGACTCGTTAATCTTTCTTAAAAGAAGCGCTTCTGGGTCACGAAGATAATCTTACATCGAGCTGAAACAAAGACTTCGCCTTTTACTTTTCCTTTCGAAAAGTAGGTTTTTCGGTATTACACACCACACCGCGTATTCTGAAAAATTTACATATACATCCGCGCTGCTTAATTGGCTCTTCTAAATTCTAAAAGGATACTTCTTGCTAATAGAGCCAACCCGCTCATGCAAATATAAAAATCCACGCCCCACCGAAATGAAATTAAAGTTTTAAATGGTAACAATTTTGTTACAATTTTATGAGAAAAGAGGTATTTACTACAAAATTCAATTTTGTAAAAGGATACAAACATTTCACCACTTTTAATTTGATAATGTTTCACTCTTCAATGAAAGTATGCTGTGGTCTTGTAGAACATTAATTTTATAACAAATTCAGAGAATATTATGAACATAATGACAAAGATAAACAACTTATAAATTATGATAATAATAATAATACACACTTCCATAAATTTATTACTGTAGCAGGTAATTGAAAAATGCCTATCATTGGTTGCACAAAGGAGAATAATTGCAGAAGACTCGCGTATCTGAGAGCGAAGATGCTCGAAGAAGAAGCCCAAAAAAAAGGTTGAACATTTATTATTTTACCTTTATCTTTAAATAAAAATTCAATTTTCGAAATCTTTATCTCACAACTTTTATTCATATCTTTCCATAATGAGGACAGTTTGCTTTATTCAATGGGATTAGAACAACAGCATCCATTATTGTTTAACCCTGATATGCTTCTCGAGTGGAAATTCGCCCTTTTTTAAATACTGTACAATAATTTCTAATTTCTTCCACACAAACGTTAGCCCATTTTCTATTCACAGTACTTTTCACGACAATTAAAAATCGTGTACTATGTGCTTTAGTAAATGGACAATTTTTAAAAATAATCCATATTGTTTTAGCTACTGGACAATTTTTAAAATTGTACATTATGTATTTTATCAACTCTTAAGATTTTTAAAATTGTCCATTTTGTGTTTTAACTACTGTACAATGTTAGAAATTGTCCATTTTCTATTTCGCTTCCATTCAATTTTTAAAATTGTCCATTTTCTGTTTTACCTACTGAACAATTTAAAAAATTAAAAGATTAGTAGAATTTAAAAATTGATCTATTTCCTGTTTTAACCACTGTACAATTCTTAAATTTGTGTTGTAATATTTTTTGTGTAGCCGTTTTCGAGAAGCGTACAAACAAAATGGCAATTAGACTTTACGTCGAATTATTTATTTCGCTGCAGCATTGTTTCTCTTCGAAACGAACGTAAACAATTTTTGTTGTACGCCATTTTCACCCTGTTCGCTATCAGCAAACTATGCGCGGGCGAATAGATTTTCGATCAAATTTTCAAATTCAACGTCTAGAAATTGATCGACTTCTCGATTGTATGGTCCCCGTCCCAGTGCGCCTTGTATGGAGCGAATGTTCCGTGGAGAAATACAATTTCAAAGTAGATTGGGAGGGCAGAAACAGTAATGTAAACGTGTGAATTCGAACCTAGAGGGCCGTGAAACTGTATCGAAGGACAACGAATTGAACCAACCCTCGGCTATAGACGCTGGGTTGCAGCAGGGCGAAGATCCAAATACAGGTATCAAGGCTACCAAAAGTGACAACACTGAAATCAGTCAAGTCAGTCAAGTCACCGGAACCAGTTTATTCTCCGAAGCCAGTGAAATTGAAACTGACTCGACGATAAAGCCGCCAGAAGAATAACCGATTGAAAAAGACTGATCTGATCCAACAGACACAGCTAATTAGTTCTGTAAAAGAACGATGAACGAATATTCATTTAGAGCATAAGGAAATTTCGCAGTCGAAGAAGGTAATTTGAAATATCTACATATATAAATGTGATTGCTGTATAACATGTTCAAAAAGTTGTTTAAA
Source organism: Lasioglossum morio (assembly GCA_916610235.2). Lineage (NCBI taxonomy): Eukaryota > Metazoa > Arthropoda > Insecta > Hymenoptera > Halictidae > Lasioglossum > Lasioglossum morio. The sequence continues at coordinate 10,746,830 of OU744330.1, read as the reverse complement.
AATATTCCTACCTCTGGCAGAAAATGTTCGATCGAAATTGTGAATGTGATTTTTGAAAGCATTGATAATAGTGTAATACAATATATAACAATATAGTCTTTTAAACAATTTTTTGATCGCATTATATGGGGGTCTACTATATTCTATATTAAATAACCTTAGCGCATTTATACCTATTTCTTGAATTTTTCTGATGATTTTTAAACGTAGGCTTCCCACGCTATCAAAATTGATTAAACTACGATAAATTCATTTCTTTACACATATAATCAGAAATGCTGAAAATTTGAATAAATATATTTCTCTTATTTTCATAGAGTAATATGAAATAATCACATTATAAAAGGATCATACTTCTAGTGCTCTGAAGATCTAGCGTTAATTATATTCATATCGAGAATTTCATGAATTTCTGAATTAGTTTCAACTCTAAATGAGCTAATTGAATTTCCAATCTAAAAATCAATTTCATTCATTATTTTTCATGAAAATGAAAATATCTGCGGAGGAATCTATTGGAATATTGAAAATCATGAAATGCTTATTTAGAATTATATTTGCAACGAGACATGCTTGAAACTTTAATGAAACTTCTCTATTAACTATGCCATAAATCTCAATATACGTCAGGGCGATCATAATTAACTTTTCTTCGAATGGTATTTGGAATGGGGCTTCTCTGAGCGAGGCAATCAATTTAAACTCTCGAAGACGCTGAATCGATATGTAGAGACCTTCGAGCATAGTGTCGAAAGATACATGCATATTTGAATAAACTTTCGCATTTCTAGAAATATCAATAAATAAACTGTCGGATGTTCCATTCTGTGAGTTTGATAAACATTTAAACTTCTGAACTTCATATTGTTTTCAATGAACATAATGTGTACATTATTTTTACTTTTTTCTTGTTATTAGTAGGCTGCAAATATGCATTCGTGACAAAAACGAATCGATGGGATTTAAAACATCGTTTTAAGTAAGCTATGAATGCAAGACAGTAAAATTATGTGAACCATTTAAAAATGCAACATTATTTTCGTTCCACTAAAATGATTTAAGAAATGATTTGATGTCTATGCAACTTCTGCATCTTGCAATTAGTTCGAACAATTTTGATATTACACGAAAAAAATACGCAGTCTAGTTCGTTAATTGAAGCATAAATTACAATAAATTTAATTCCTTCGGTTTTAGTTACACGAGCTAAATTGCATTGATTTTATTGGATTTACTGGGGGGTGGAAGAACTATCTCAAACGTTTAGCAGTACTATGTATGTGTCCCAAAAATGTTGTACTTTCTCAAAAGGGGTGATTCCTGAGATTATTGGAAATAACTTTTCCTTTTCGAAAATGTTATCTGTCTTTCGTTGAGGATTTATCTTCAATCAGCGCCAATGTTCCAGTAACCCTTGGACAACCAACGATTTTTATAGCCATACAATAATTAGGCAATGCTTAGAACCGTTCACAACTCAAATTAATAATTTTAAAAAATTTACTTTCGATGATATCTCGTTGCAGACACATTAATCTTTCCGATATCCTGAAATAGCTATTCATTTAGTTAAATTGCTACAAATTGAGTACTCGAATGCAGTGGCAGCTCGTGACTGAAATTAGTGGGGGTGCTGCACAGTTCCATACAAACATTTTTGTATCTTTTTCATAAACTGGGAAATGGCTACTGACAATAAGCATAAGAATTAATACTGCCCAAGTATAAAGAAAGAATCAAAGTAAAAAGAACTCATTATATTAAATGTTATCGAATATATCAAGTGGAAATAGGGGGTGCCACAGTTCCACAGTGCCTGTACACGAGCCGTCACTGCTTAAATGACAATTTGGATGTTCCCGTTCAAATGCAGTGGCGGCTCGTGGCTGAAATTAGTGGGGGTGCTGCACAGTTCCATACAAAAATTTTTGTATCTTTTTCATAAACTGGGGGATGGCTACTGACAATAATCATAAGGATTAATACTGCTCAAGTATAAAGAAAGAATCAAAGTAAAAAGGACTCATTATATTAAATGTTATCGATTATAACAAGTGGAAATAGGGGGTGCTGCAGTTCCACAGTGCCTGTACGCGAGCCGTCACTGCTTAAATGACAATTTGGATGTTCCCGTTCAAATGCAGTGGCGGCTCGTGTATGAAATTAGTGGGGGTGCTGCACAGTTCCATACAAACATTTTTGTATCTTTTTCATAAACTGGGGGATGGCTACTGACAATAAGCATAAGAATTAATACTGCCCAAGTATAAAGAAAGAATCAAAGTAAAAAGGACTCATTATATTAAATGTTGTCGATTATATCAAGTGAAAATAGGGGGTGCTGCAGTTCCACAGTGCCTATACGCAAGCCGTCACTGCTTAAATGACAATTTGGATGTTCCCGTTCAAATGCAGTGGCGGCTCGTGGCTGAAATTAGTGGGGGTGCTGCACAGTTCCTTACAAAAATTTTTGTATCTTTTTCATAAACTGGGAGATGGCTACTGACAATAAGCATAAGGATTAATACTGCCCAAGTATAAAGAAAGAATTAAAGTAAAAAGGACTCATTATATTAAATGTTGTCCATTATATCAAGTGGAAATAGGGGGTGCTGCAGTTCCACAGTGCCTATATGCGAGCCGTCATTGCTTAAATGACAATTTGGATGTACCCGTTCAAATGCAGTGGCGGCTCGTGGCTGAAATTAGTGGGGGTGCTGCACAGTTCCATACAAACATTTTTGTATCTTTTTCATAAACTGGAGGATGACTACTGACAATAAGCATAAGGATTAATACTGCCCAAGTATAAAGAAAGAATCAAAGTAAAAAGGACTCATTATATTAAATGTTATCGATTATAACAAGTGGAAATAGGGGGTGCTGCAGTTCCACAGTGCTTATACGCGAGCCGTCATTGCTTAAATGACAATTTGGATGTTCCCGTTCAAATGCAGTGGCGGCTCGTGGCTGAAATTAGTGGGGGTGCTGCACAGTTCCATACAAAGATTTTTGTATCTTTTTCATAAACTGGGGGATGACTACTGACAATAAGCATAAGGATTAATACTGCCAAGTATAAAGAAAGAATTAAAGTAAAAAGGACTCATTATATTAAATGTTATCGATTATATCAAGTGGAAATAGGGGGTGCTGCAGTTCCACAGTGCCTATACGCGAGCCGTCACTGCTTAAATGACAATTTGGATGTTCCCGTTCAAAATAGACACCGGCACAGTATAGGGAAGGTTAATAACCCCTCAACGGAGCCGCGAAGAACATTTTCGCAAAGGAAAAAGTAACTACAAATGACCTCAAGAATCTTTTGAAAGAAGTACAACATTTTTGGGACAGCCTGTATGAGTCGCAGAAGCTTCTCTCAATAAGAAACGCGGCCATCAAGATTCGAAGTATACTTTCGCCGCGTCCAAGACGTTCCGTACCTAGCGTAACAAATTACGCGATTTTCCACATCCGGCCTCGTTAGAGTCACAACGTGTTTATCATAAATTTGCATCGTTCGAGCGGAAAATCTCCCCGGAGAAATGCACTAGCCTCCGGGAAAGCGTCGTCGTCTAACTGCGTAATCACCGGAGGCAGATTAATTCGTCGCCGCCGCGAACATTCAACGAGAAAAGAGAGAGAGAGAGAGATAGAGAGAGAGAAACTTCTGGCGCAGAGTGAAACGAAAATGGCAAGAAATAGGAAAAACCTTTTGCGCTTAACGACAGCTTAACGAAGAAGGAGAAAGAGATCCCGTGTAAATTTGCCGTCTACTTCGCTAACTGAGAGCCGTCCGAACTGCTGACTCCCGCGGTGAAAGAGAGAAAACGCCAACGAAAGTTGTCCTCTCGCCCGATAACTCCGAGGTACCCTTTGACTTTCTTCTTTCTTTTTTTTTCTATGTTGACAATTAAACCGCGATAACGTTAGACGGATCAGAATTAAATTAACTTGTTCGTAGAAGTCGATCGACACTCGAGGAACGCTTTTCGAACTACTTACTTCGCCGGTTGGCAATCCTCTGAACGAACATGGCGAACCAAAATGGCCAACCAGGTGAGGTTATCAAGATGTACGTGTGCACATGCTATGTACATTTTTCATTTATACACACGGTATTATATTGGGAACAGTAGACTGTCCTGTACGACACGATCAAAGAAATTTGTTTGAACAGACTGCAGGGTGAGTCAATCATAATTATCACCTGAAATAACTCATTATTTATATAATCTTTATTGATTCCCCTCGGGGTTACAATTCTTTCCCATTTATCCCCCTTTTTCCCTCCCTTCGCTTTCATACATTATTCTTACGACTAACTTATCAACAAACTTATAACTACTTTATCCTTAATCTTAACCTTATCCTACTATATATATATATATATATATAGAGAGAGAGAGAGAAATATTTTGTACAAAAGACTTAGTCTATGTCTTAAACCTAATTACAGTATTTACAGTATTTATAACTCATTATTTATTGACGTTGTTAATTAAGTGTTTGAAATACAATTTATGTTGAGGTTCAAAGTCAATTGAGTGCCATTTGAATAATTTTTAACAAATCGAATAAATAGTGTATTTATTTCAGATGGTAATCTTTATTGACCCACACAAGACTATGTAATACAATAATATATGCAAATTGAATACATGACAGAATGGGAACACCAAACCATATCTAAAAATATTAGAAAACTGTTTTCGTGATGTATTTACGGTAGATTCGAAGATTATGGCTTCCCGTTTATAACGATCCCCTAAAACATGATGTACGATCCCTTTTTGTAAAATCGGCAGTGCATATTTCATTCGAGGATCAATAAAACGATAAAAAAAGATCGTATATCATCTGTTAGAGTTCGAGGATCGTTGTAGAAGGGAAACTTCAATCTTCGTGTATACACAGTAAGTTTAGACCTGAAAAACATTTTCTAGAATTTTTAGTAACGTCAAATTCTAGTATTCGTTAACGTGTTTGAAATTAACAAAACTTACTAATGTGTTTACCGTATTTTTTAAAAGAAGCATTCGTTTATTTGCGTGGTAGACTTCTTCTTTTTTATCATGACTTTTATAAAGTATAGTCATTTGTATGAAAACTGATTTAGAATACGAAAGAACACGATTTCGCGTAGGTACGTCTGAACAGGCAAATACTGAAGATGAAATCACGGTATCGGAGTCTCGACAATACCCAGCATGCCCAGCCACGAATCTATTTGGCTGTATGGACGAAAGATCTAAAGAAAGTGAGCAAATAAAGATATTTATTAAAAATGTCTTTACTAGAATCTATCTATTGGGTTGGCAAGAAAGTATAATTTCGGTGTTTCAAGGTGAAATAGAGCCCAATTTTTTTAATCCAAACAATGAATATTCATTTAAAGAATTGATTTTATGAATGGAACTTTAATGAATAAAATATTGTCCTTTTTATTCGATGATCTTTTACGAAAAAGAATAAATCAGAAAATATTTTATTGATTAAAGTTCGTCGGTTAAATTTCACCTTAAAATACCGAAATTACTTTCTTGACAACTCAATATATTAAAAAAGTGTGCATTTCTATTAAAAGTATAAGGTCCTGCATATGTAGTACTTTTCAAACCATTCATCCTTTTTCTTTGATGTTTCTCTGTAATTGTACTTGCAACTATAGGCTGAAACAACTGTGCGGACCATATTATAGATTCTAGTGTAATTGCAAGGAAAACACTGAATTGCGAAATCTGAAGTTTCGTGCCCGAAGGTTTCACGCTTGCCCCTAATAACTGACGTGTTGACAGTTTCCGGTGTTCACAGCAGGCAGACGCAATGTTAGCGCTGGCTGAAACAAATATTTCGCGAATAAACAGATCTAAAATAATAGAGACAACGTGCGGAAACCGGCTCGGCCGAATTAACCGAAACAGATGCCCCGTGGAATCGGGATTTAGTTTGAATTCCATCCTCGCAGAATTGGGAACGGCTGTCTTTACTTTGGCCACGTTCGCCGCGGTTTTTGCCGTCTACATTTGCGTCGTCTACAGCTTGAGCAGTCCACCAACTGTTATGCATCAGCTGTAGAAACTCCCTTCAGTCCGATAACTTGAGAGTCCAACCGGAACACGCCGAACTTCCATCGAATTCAACGTTATTATTTATGATACCACGTTTCGGAACGAACGCGAGCATGTATTGTGCTGTCCGGGAAGCTCGTGCCCGATTTTTCGTATTATACCGATCAGAACCTCCAGGGAAATAAAATTCAATGAAGATTTCAGGAACGTTGCTATTACATCATGAATTTTATGCACCGGTGAAAATCCCAACTGTGTGAGCTATGAATCGTTGGAGAGTTTTTCGGAAGACGTACTGTCATTCTTGATTTATTGAAATTTTTGGAAAAAGAAATAAGTCCTGTTTCATTTTTGTCCTCCTTCAAATTGTTTCTGTACATTTTTATTTGACAGAGCATTTTAACTATTGGTTTGGCAGGAAAGTTATTTCGATATTTTAAGGCGAAGTAAAACCGAATTTCTTTATTCAAGCGATGGACTTTAATCTATCAAATATTTTCTTGTTTGTTCTTCTTGGCAAATGATCATCAAACAAAAGTTCATTGCTTGAATAAACAATTAGGCTCTATTTCACTTTAAAATTATTAAAATAATTATTAACTAGTATTCGTTGGTGTATATTCAAAATATGCATTTTATAAGGTATAATAATTACGATTGCTTTTAAGTATCAGCACGAGCTTGTCCGACAACACAATACTTATGCTGAAGAATATATTCGCAGAACCAGTGTATGCTAAAACATTCTATTTGTTTAGGTGGCAGTGAAAGCAATATTGGGGAAATGAGATTATTGCAATTTAACAGGAAACTACATCAAGTTCCGGCAACCGGATATTAATTGCCAAAATGAGTATCATACTGGACTATGAATTCGTTATAAATTCGCATGGATGAATAAAGATAATATTTTACAATCTCTTACAAACACAAATATTTAATGGAGAGTTTTCTTAGTTGTTTACAATGAGTACATTTAAGAATACCAATTTTAATTGTGAAAGAATCAGAGAATTAATTAAAGAGATGACTTATTACAACGCTGCAGACTTTTAGGCATTTATAATAAAATTAATAGGTACGAAACTGGCAAGACATTAGAATATTTTTGTATGATCTTTAATTGACAAGAATTATTCAAAGAATTGTTACTGATCATAAAAACAAGACAATATTAAAAACTTGCTGGTATCTAATTTTTTGGAAAAATATGGAACTGTACGTTTCATTAAAATGACAAATAATTTTATTGCAAAGAAATAATGATAAAAATATTGCATGAACCACATTAATATTAGAATTCTTCTGGAAAACACAAAGCATAAATGAATTTTTGTTTGAGAACAATGAGGGCATCATAATCCATTTCCCGATTCGAACTCATGGAAATCCTACGTGACCGATATCGAATTTCAATTTTTCCTTATAAATTTCTCCGCTATGGAACACGAATTTCAGTGAATTTCTACCGCAAAGTGTAATGTGTTCAAGTGAATACGACGTATATCTCGTTCCCATCGACTCAGATTAATTAAATTTCCAGAATTCTTTGACAGAGAACGATGACCCTTCACCTTTTCGCGCTATGTAACTGCCGACTAAGCCTGTCTTGGCCTGCCTGCGAAATCGCGAGTAATTAGTGCACGACGTAAATAACGGATTTCACAAATTAGGAGATGCAACTTGTGTTCGCCCACCGTTCTTAATCCTCATTCTAAATGCATATTTGTACCTTATCTTTATTAACATTTATGCGTTCCGCTAACTAAATGTTAAAATTGTATTTCACTGTCACCGCAGGCTAACTGAAATCCCCTTGAAATTGAAGAAACTGAATTTATCGAGTATTAAAAGCCCAAAGATTCATGAAATATTGGAATATAATTTATGTCACTACTTTTATTATCGGGTTCGATGATCATTTGCCAAAAAGAATAAACAAGAAAATATTTTATTGATTAATGTTCGTCGCTTAAATTTCACCTTAAAATACTGAAATTACTTTCGTGCCAGCCCAATATTTAATAACAATTTCATTGAAAACGAAATATCCAAAGAAATGATATCTACTTTTATTTTTAGATAAAAAATTTGATAAGATTCTGTATTATTTTTAATCTACTGAAAGTAAAATTTCTATAAAGTCAATCGTAAGTAGTTTCGAATTCAATTAATTATATCTGAATATATGTGTTACAGAAACATTTCGTTTCATGTTCTGCTAGTCTGATATCTTAACATTGTTTATACAGGAAATATTTTTTAGATATTATCGTTGTATAATTATTTACAGACAAACATCTCAAATGAAATGATAGCCCTTGGTGCTGTAAGAGACTCGCTAGGCATTTTTAACAGAATCTATTTTCTCGTATCTTTTATAAATGCACTGGCATCTTCTTTGTCACATTTTATATTACCTGTTATATAACACGGCGACACTTGCTTCCGGTTTTCCATACGCTGAACTCGAAGCACGTTACATCGTCATATTTCCGGAATTTGAACATGAGATCGTGTAGAAGTATTTCCGAGTATAGTGTAATATTTTTAAAAACTAGATTTCTTTCTAGGAAATTTATACTCTCGGCGTACGCAACAGCATATGTACAGAAAGAAGTATTCGAACGTTAATATTTCAAATATGATAATCTCGTTAAGAAATATAGTACAGTAATAAACTTGAACCCTTTTTAATGGATCTACAAACACCAACTACAAACAATGGGATTAGAAAAAAAATCGTAGATCCGGTTCTGAGCATTCGTTGTAAAGATGGAAATTCCAATTTATAAATCCAGGGTGGTTTAGGTTACGAACAAAATTTTTCAATGCTTTTACAGGCATTTCCATTTGTAATATTGCTGTTCCCCATCACAAAGTGACCATTAACCATAACCCTCTCCACAAGTAACATGCAAGATACATTCGATTATAAATCATATGGTTGCTAATGACCTAATAAATAATAAATAAATTTATAATATTTCGAAATTGAGTTTCAAGCAAGATATCGTAATATGCAGAGTCATTTATCGCATATTTGATCGCAGACTTGCCCTAAATTTAAGTTTGCGTACACGAATTTTTTTTTTTATTTTGAGCATCTTGAAACCCTACTGGGTTTATTTTGCTTTACATGAATAATATGAGTACATACAGTAATGTGGAGTACAGGAATAATACAGTAAGTGTTTTCTAGTAATACAAGTGAGTATAACAATAATGTCTTTTAGCGCTAAATACGTTGTTTGCAATTTTGGAAAAAAGAGTGAATGCTAATACAAGCTATGATATTTGGTTTTGCTATGATTGTGTCTATATTAACACATTACCGACCGGTGATTATTTCATAATTTTGAAAAATCTGGTACATGGCTAAAAACTTTTTAATGGAACCTTCTATAGTTACAGCAATTTTCATTGTGAGCTAACAAGTCATCCTCAATAACGTCATCTAATTATTTCATTTAAGATTGCAATGTAAAAGAAAATTTCTATGCTTTCTTTTGATACAGCACAATTATTGAGAATTAAAGTAAAGTGTTAAGGGACAGCTGGAGGACCATACTGAGTAGGGAATTTGTTAGTTTCCGTCTTTGTGAGTTATACAATTCGCAGTTCCATAGTAATTTATCGTACACGAATTATTGCAATGTTTCGGGATCCCAAACAAATTTCCCGAACTGACCTGAACCCGAAATTTCGGGTACTCGCAACACCCCTAATAATATTGTATTTGGAAAGACGCTGTTCACATAACAGGAGGCTCGCATGACAGACGTTCATATACCAGAACGTTTAAAAGAGAGTTGTTAACACATTACCGACCGGTGATTATTGCATATTTTTGAAAAATGTATGGTACATGGGTAAATTTTCATTTAGCATTTAGTATGAACTAACTAAGTCACCCTCAATAACGTCGTCTAATAGTTTCATTTAAGATTGCAATGTCAAAGAAATTTTCTATGCTTTTTTTTGGTACAGCAGAATTATTGAAAATCCTATTAATAGCCTGTTAGAAGTTAGCCCCCCACTTGTTAAATTAAACAATTTCAATAGTTGTGCTGAATTGTGCTATGTTTGTGCTATATTGTGCTCGAATATTATAACTATAATATGAAAAATAAGATGAAAAATTGAAAAAATCGATTTTTTGAGTAGCCCCCCACTTTTCATTTTTTTCAATTTTCTCAATTGTGCTAAGTTGTGCTAGGTTGTGCTAAGATTGTGCTAAAGTATTATTTAAAAAAAATTATAAATAAAGAAGTTATAGCGAAAAATCGATTTCGACATGTAATTAACGTTAAAGTAAGAAAAACTTATCCAAACAGCATATAATCGTATATCTGAGTTGTGCTAGCCTAGCACAAGTCAGCACAACTTTTAATTTCTCCAGCACAACGATATAAAGGGCACTTTACTCTTGTGCACTGCCCTTCGCGCTAAGGTACTCTATCATTTTTGGACTTTCTGGTAATCCGAACATAGTATAATTGCATATCTGAGTTGTGCTAGGCTAGCACAAGTCAGATATACGATTATATGCTGTTTGGATAAGTTTTTCTTACTTTAACGTTAATTACATGTCGAAATCGATTTTTCGCTATAGCTTCTTTATTTATATTTTTTTTAAAATAATACTTTAGCACAATCTTAGCACAACCTAGCACAACTTAGCACAATTGAGAAAATTGAAAAAAATGAAAAGTGGGGGGCTATTCAAAAAATCGATTTTTTCAATTTTTCATCTTATTTTTCATATTATAGTTATAATATTCGAGCACAATATAGCACAAACATAGCACAATTCAGCACAACTGTTGAAATTGTTTAATTTAACAAGTGGGGGGCTAACTTCTAACAGGTCTATTAATAGGCTTCCGGTCGGTAAAGTGTTAATATTAACGGTGGTTCTACTGTAGACATAACTTAGACTTGTCAGAAAATGGTCAGATAGAAATCAGATTGCGCCGGACCCGTAAACTGGGGAACTTTAGGCCAGATAATAGACTCGAAACTGGGAACGGACAAAAGCGGGCCACTGAAGATGCCATTGTTCGACGCGAGCACCACTGTCGTGCACACATGACTGAGCCATTCAATAAACATAGTACACCGGAGTACTCGACGATCTCAATACTGTCCATCGGTATTGTCGCATACAAAGATGTAAATATTCCCGGGCGCCTTTGTGCGCGAAGATAATTGTTGAAAACTCGATTTTTCCGCCGGCCAGCCTATACAACGGAAACAAGGAACATCTTCTGAATAGGTTTCGTATCGCTACACTGTATCGCTACATTGTAGATTGCAGACGTTCTGCTGTTCAAACTTCAATAATATTTAGCCGAGACTTCAGTTTGTCGCGAACTCGCGCAACCCATCCGTCGGGACAATAGAATCTTGTCTAATTTCTTGAGGTTTGTTCACTGAGAAACGCTAACTTACAATTTCTGCAATTTATCTGTGACGCTCGCGGAATTTTGCTCACAATGATAACTAGACTGCGGAAGTTTCTGCAGGTGTGATGTGCAATATGCAGTAAACACGAGAAGTACGTGGAAGATGCATGTGTACAAGAAATGCAGAAAATATGCAGTTCGGCAAGGAAGAGAAAAATTCGCATAATTTGGTTCAGTTAATTCAACTACTGTTACATGTGAATTGTACGAAGAACTAAAATATTAAAACATTCGTAAAATTATAAAATAGCTTTATACTTAATGCAGGAGTATTAACTATGAACACTATTCAACTACTATTATGTGTGAATTATACAAAAACTGATGTAAAATTCAATATTAAACTATAAGATCGGTTGAAACATTTACAAAATTGTAAAATAGCTTTATAGCTGAGTTGTAGGAACTCTATGAACAATGTGAATATAATACAAACATAAAATAAGAGAAAACGCAAATATTAAACAATAATATTAGAAAATATTTTCGGGCTAATTGTGTAAACTATGTTCTTCGATATAAAGTATCTCCTTTCAAAAGATATGATGTTACATATGAGGTCTCTATTCGATTTCCGTTCGCAGTAGAAAACTTATGAAAATGCAAAACGCTACGGATATCAGCTCACGAAGAATTTCGAGTTTTAAAAGTTTTAAAAGTCGCAGAATATCTTTGTCCGTTTCGAACTTCTTTAGAATATTTCTATGAATATCTGAAACAGGAGTCGTACCGTTTTCGAACGTAGCAGTCCCTTCGTTCAATACGTATTTTATTTCACCGAACAAATGTACTTTCGTATCCAAGACCCTGTTTGAAAATAATTTTCTCTGGACAGAAAATGATCTCGTACAAAATTGATTTGAAACGTTCTTTCCAAAATGATTTTTCTCGCGGATCAAACCCGCAGTCTAACGATTATAATCGTGTAATTGTTTTGTCAGTATTTCTGTTTAACTACCAAAAATAACAAATTCTTTGTGCATGGTGAACGTAAATGCTTCTGATATTTATGGATCCGTGGGAAAACAGTCTACCGTACTCTGAACAGTCTTTTTATTTATTTAATCCTATTTCACTTGCCCAGAGACTATAATTATATAATTATAGATTATATATATATAAAAGTGTATACCGCGTTCCCAGCGGTTTTTTCATATAACCTATAATTACCGGAGATATTTACGTAGTTCCCTCTGTATAAATCAAATGAAGCATACCAGCAGACCAAACAATTTTTTCCTTATTTTTACAAAAATACATCGCAGCGTTCCCGAAATACCATGAATCTTCCGCGCGAATGAAAATGGAGAAATAAACCGCAAACGTGAAACAATGTCGAGTTCCGAAAACAAGGAAAAAAAGAGATTTTTCAAATTATTTTTCCAACCCCCACAGCAACCATCAGTAACATGTGATGTTAGTTTTGGGGCAGACAGCACTATTCATTTTCTGCTTTGTGTCGAGCGAGTACAGTAAATGCAATTTTCCTTAAATGGTCGCTCATTTGTACAACCATGTTACAATCAATGTAAGTTAAAATTAACCCTTTGCACTTGGAGCTATTTTAACTCGAAAATTAAACATTTCTTCCGACCTAGACTATTTCCATTCTTCAGGATTTTTAAAATTTTATGGATATGAAATTGGTATAACATCTCATACAATAACTAAATGTTCAGTAATCGATTAGATACCAACATATTTAATAATTTAAACCAAATTTTATCCGACACCCATGACGTTACCGGGACGCAATTTTAAAGCAAGAAGTAAACAGAAAATTAAGTTTTATAAATAAAACAATCTTCAGTCTAAAATTATTATAAACCTATCTGCATTAACGTTATGAAAATAACTTACAATTTTCTCAAACAATGTTCCGTAAGGATTTAGAAACAATATAACACCTATTTAATGTAAATAATAGATTAAAGTTATAATTATAATTTCTGTTTTACTTGTTAATAACCGAACTGTATCTAAACGAAGCTCGATAATTTTCTTATGAAAAATAATTCTTACACTGCGTTCATCCTTACAATTTGCTGGATATCGATGAAAAGCATATTGCTGCAGTGGTTAGAAATGCGTGAAGAAATATCAATTTAATATTTTGACCAATTATTACGTAACTATTCAAATCGCTAGGATTCCAATTATTTTCACAATTAATTGCCGATACGTTAACCGATAGCGTTCGTTAATTAAACGTAAACATTCATTAAAACGCGAGCTGCCCAAGAGGGACTCGATTGCGCGGATAATGAAAACGCCACGAAATATTCTGTGACGCGAAGGGATTCGTCGAACATTCTAAGTAATCCAATAATTCAGTATAGCAGATACAGCCGTGGGAGAAATTGAAATTTAACTCAATCCGCGGGAGGTCTAAGTGGTAATTTCACATCGCAATGCATCGCTTAACGTTTCCGCTGTTATTTCATAGCTGGAGCTAGGCGAATTAAGTATTGCCGCTCGAGAAGAATTTATTTCGCTGTATTACCGCTGCTATAGCATTTCTTCCCCTCTAACATCCCCTAGAAACGATAAATTTGTACACGATTGCAAGAATAATACGTATGTTGTATACAGTGAATCCGAAAAGTATTTAAACGCGAGCACGAAAAATTGATGAGAAAGCGTGTTGTTTCATATCGTAACAAGAAATATGCTTAGAAAAAGAACGTAAATGCTTTACGACTTCATAAAATTCATTTTTAATGTTTAACAGCGAATGCTACTAAAATTCACGGACCGCTGCGATTTACAACGGTTTTATGGAAAATTTTATCTATTTCTAAATGGAAGTACGGGTAATCTTTTTATTAATCTCTCCTTATTATGTATTTATGCACCATTATTTGCTAAGTACAGCTATCGATAAGTTTTACGATTCAGTCGTCATTCTCGTAAAATTTCCTATAACCTAGCATAGTGTGTAAACACTACCTATTATCGCAGCAGAGCCACGAAACATTAAAAATTACGAGGAACAATAGAATCTGTAACAATTGCTCATACGAAAAAATAGCGAAGCTATGCTTACATTAAATTTAATTAACTATATTTTTATAAAACCTTACAGAACATTTAATTTTTTCCCTCTCCCCTTATATCGATATTCTCAAATTCTTCTAATCCTTATACTATTCTTCTATTACTGACAATTTTTTTTCTTTTGCGAAATTGTTCTCCGCGGCTTTGTTGAAGAATTATTAACGAAACACACACGGCCAATGCCAACGCCTTGCTCAACCCTAGTCGTTAATAGTCGCGCTCCGATTGGCCCGTGTTTTTCGTTAATAACTCCTGTAACGAAGCTGCGGAGAACATTTTCGTACAGGAAAAAGTTATTTAAAATGACCCAGAGTTGGGCAAAAATTTAATTTAAATAAAAATTTCGAATATAGTGGTTTTTTCCAAATTTTATTCGAAATTTTGATTTAATTACAATTTTTGCCCAACTCTGGAATGACCTTAGGGATCACTCTTCTCAAGGAAATACATTTTTGGGACACCCTGTACTTCGCCCACTCGCCTTCGTCATAAATGCATAAAATCCGCAGTTCAGTAATGAGATTCGTTACGCTGCAAGTACGCGCGACTGAAGATTCCGGTTTGTTGTCGGATTGTTTTTCCGGCGGAGGTTGTTTATCATTGGTCCCATGGCGGTTGGTAAAATGGGGAAATGCTCGATTCAAAACAGAGCTATCTCTCTTTCGAATGGCTGAGACAGCGCCGCCGGCCTATCGAGAAACGAATATTCCCGGGTATTTGTCCCAAGAGATCCGAGATCAGCCGTGATAATATCATGATGCGAGCCGGTCTCGTCGACATTTTCGGGAAAACCGTGGCGCACATTCCCGCGATATGGAAATTGCCGACCACTGGCTCACTGCAACGCCAATTAATCGAACCCATCCGAAAAAGACAACACGCGAACACGCTCTGCGAGCCGACTGCATCACCAGAAATCCGGCATTTATGATATCGCGTTCAACACATTATACCGTGATCGTTCCTTATAGCGTACCACTACGCCGAGCTGGATAAATCTCGTAAGCAGATGTTTATCCAATTTTTGGGAAATTTTAAAAACGAACTAAAATGTACAAAATAATGTTTCCTAGTTCCATACAGATTCCCAACACTGTACTGATAGTCCTAACAATTTGTAATTGTGAATTGTTGAATAGCTGTGAAAATACTTGTAAGATTTAAAACGAAAAAAATGGGGCGCATGCAATAGATAATTGATGCATAAATAGTTCACCTAAATCACTAAAAAATTTATTTCTCCGAAAATGATATGGACTGTTGTGTGAGTTTTATCAACGGCAGCTACTCTCTATACTCCTTACTATTATCTTGCGCCCCACGTTTTTCGTTTTAAATCTTACAAGTATTTTCACAGCTATTCAACAATTCACAATTAGAAATTTTTAGGACTATCTGTACAGTGTTGGGAATCTGTATGGAACTAGGAAACATTATTTTGTACTTTTTAGTTCGTTTTTAAAAACGTGGTATTTTTTAAAAATTTATTTTTATTTACATCATTATTTTCTGCTTTCTAGTCTTATGTATGTGAAACTTTTCAATCGTTTTTTAACATTTTTACCACGTTATGAAATTATAACAGAGACATGTACTAAATTCAGACAGTATTGCGACCGCGACATATCGAAAACAAATGCAAGCAGTAACGGTGTAACGATTCTTTCACTTGGTAAAAGAATCGATGACGTACTACGAATCGTTGCACGACGACGTACTATCATATACTGAGCTCCGTCGGGGCGAAGTGGGTCCGTGGAGTGG
Source organism: Lasioglossum morio (assembly GCA_916610235.2). Lineage (NCBI taxonomy): Eukaryota > Metazoa > Arthropoda > Insecta > Hymenoptera > Halictidae > Lasioglossum > Lasioglossum morio. The sequence continues at coordinate 10,730,470 of OU744330.1, read as the reverse complement.
GGACGAGTCAGAGTGCGCACGCATAGTAAAGTAGAGAACGTTGTCGCGCGGAGTGGGGATCGCTGAACGCGATCACGTAGGTTTTGCGGGGAGGTAAAGAGGAAAAATATTTAATCGTTATTGCTCCGAAACGGATAGACTTTAAAAATTTTTCTTTTTTAATAATGCATTGTCATCCAGTTCTGAGCCATATGCCCGATTTCAAGTCTCTAGCTCATCAGCAAGTTAGTTTAAAATCAATTGCAAAATTTTCCACCGAACAAACACACAAACACACAAACAAGAAAGCGAGCTAATAAAAACGTGGTAAAATAGTTTCATATATTGAGTTGGCAACAAAGTAATTTCAGTATTTTTTAAGGTGAAAGAAAACCCATTTTTTTCTATTCAAGCAATAATCTATAATCAGTAAAATGTTTTCCATTTTGTTCCATGATATTTTGTCATCTTTCTGGTAGCTTAAAAATTGGGTTTTTTATTTCACCTTAAACTTTTATTACATTCTGTTCCCAATTGGGGACTTAAATTTCAAGTGTTCGATAGTAAATTAAGTAGACAATATCGAAGACTCTGAGCATGTTGGTTCCAAATGGGAACATTGCGCTTATGAATAAAACCGCATATGTATAAAGTTCTCATACAGGAACAGTCATAAAATGCAATAAATAACGATTTCTAATAAAATTTTATTGTTCATTTGATAAACTCACTCATTTTTAAGTAGACTAACAGCCATATATATTTTTTCGACTCGTCACAAAAATCCATGCAATAGAGGGTTAAAATACTGAAATTACTTTCTTGCCAAACCAATTTGATGCAGTAGAAACTTCATAGTTGAATCAGAGCTACGTAAAATACTATTTCAAATAGTAAATAATGTTATACGTTGAAATAGTATTCTATTTGGAGGATCATGGAGGATAATGTACTTCATTTGGAATCATATGTGCACTTCTGAAAATAAAATATTTTATTTGTTGAAATAGTATTCTATTTGGAGGATCCTCAAAGTAGTGAGAATTTTATTTAAAATATTGTATTAATTTCTCAAATATTATTTCTGAAAATATTAATGTACAGGGCGTGTAAAAAATAACGCATTCGTGAACACAGACCAACGGTTCCATGTAGAAAGAGTATATCCAGATACGGAACTTCGGGCAGTGAAAAATAAAACACTGAACATTGGAAGACAACATTGTTATTAAAGAATGAGGAAGCCGTCTGTAAAAATGCAATCTCTTCATGCACCTCAAAGAACAACTTCCAGCTGGAATGTCATGGCTGACCACAAAGCGTAACTTGCCTCCATTCTCGTAACCCGATTTCATTCTTTATTCGCACAGAAAGATTTTACGAAAGCAGCAAACAAGTTTATTCACGCTCCGCGAAATCCTCTAATATAAAAGATTCAGTGCTGTGCATTAAAACAAAATAATAGTGTTCATTCGATTATTCGTTCGTCTTCGATAAATCTATTTTCAATTATTTTTGCTTTACGCTTCAATTCGACCAATTGTTATTGATAATCACACATATTGAGCAATAATCTTATATTTCAAATCGCATAACTGTTCCTAAATATTTTTTAACTAAAACGATTATTCGATCTAATTATTTATTAAATATTACATGACGAGCTGTTGTTCCTCTCGCATATTTAACAATTCCCTGGATTACAATTGTAACTGTGCGAATAATAACTATTCAATAATTTCCGGAGTATATTTTTCGGTCTAAAAATGTAAATTTGTTAAAATCACGAAATAATACATATGCAATTTAAATACAACAGTAATATGATTTTAAGACATTTGTTTTGTATCTAGGAACAACAATTATTTAAAAGAAAAGAGGAATCAAATTATTTATTGTGAATGATTCCAATTCAGATAACAAATTATATGCATTTCGAAATTTCCAACAATGTTTACCAAGGGAAAAATTGTGTAAGCAGCGGACAATATTCGAGCTTTATATTCCATTAAAGTTGAAGGAGACGACAGTTTATAGCACGTAGTATTTCACACGTGAGGAAGCTGACGTGTAATACTTATACCTAGACAACGTTCAGTAATTTTTAATGCTGACATTTCATATCGTGAACTATAAGTTCCATTTATTAGATCGAAATATGGAGACTCGCGATCTTCTCTTATCACGCTGCAATATGGTTGCATCAAGCTGCTCCGTAACTCTGACGACGAATGAAGTAGCAAGGACTTCAATTCCTGTGATCAAGATAGACCGAGATTTACGCTCCCAAATTATCTTTTATTACTAACCGGCGGACGTCAATGCAAAATGAAAATTTTCCAGGTGAATTGTACGGGAAAACAAATTGAATGAAATTGTATTCCTCTCTCTTCCTTCCATAATATTCTTAAATTCTTTTCACGCTTTACAAAGTACACAATCTCCTAATTGTTCAAATATTACACGAAAATTTCATAAACTATGTAATAATTATAATACATCCAAAGATTGTTTTATTATATTTCGAGGAAACTGAGAATGTCAAAAAATTTGTTTATACCATTTTACTGGACATTTATAAGTTTCAGAAAATCATGAACATTATAAATGCATAAAATCAGTATATCTATTTCAACTAGAGTAAACATGTATACATAAATTGATACGAATACAAATATCAATTCATAAAATATGCAACGGATATTATTTTATTATATCAAAAAATTCATTTACACCATTCTGCTATAAGTTTACAAGTATCGTACAAGATGTATACCAGAGACAAAGATTGCTACTACTATATTAAATTTAATAAATTATTAATAACTGGAATATCAGCGTCTACATGGAACCTGAATAAAGATTCTGCTCCACGAAGAATTCAGTCTCAGATTCGATCAGCTTTGGTCGAATATCTACTTTCCCATTGTGACAGGAGAAGTTTTCCCCGCAGACATTCCAACTTGCTGCTCCCCCGTACTTTTTCGTAAAAATTGTACGTATCGAGGGCGAATTTTTCCAGAAGAAAAGTGCGGCTCGCCGAAAAGCTGTATAGTTTTCCGACGTACTTTTTCCCGGGTAACGTCGCCGTAACCCACCCCCGTAAACGAGAATTGTTTGTCTTGACTTGGAGGAGAATTTTCAGTTCGAAATGAGATACTATGGCTATGATTTACATAAATATGACAATCGTGTAGCTGTCTCTCGACCGTGTCCCCTGCCATGCAAGTTTAGCGCGCGAAGAAATGGCGAACATTCCTCCGGGGAATCTAATGAAAGGCGCAGATGCTCGCCGAATTAATTTCGAGCACGATCGAGGCGTTCGCATATTTATCCAGTTTGCCGATCGGTACTGTCGGAATTGTCCTTGGGTTTCTGATATTTTTAACACGGAATGTTATTCGGATTAAAAAAATAATTAAACCAGTGTTACGAAATCCTGAGGTAATAATAAAAACGGCCTCAATTTGTACAGTTATACGTATATAACGTTTGTCGAAATGGCTAGTTCAAAATTTGTTAATCATCATTCGTTATCAGAATTAATAAATATATTTCTTTGGACGTTTATCGTAACTCGACCGCAGATTTCGGATGCAGGAGCTACGTAAACATTGATTCCCTCTCTTAATCACTTTAATCAGTTGGGAATAATATAATACAATTTTTTAATACTAAATATTTTCACTATTTGGAATTCGATCACTTCTGCTACAAATCCATAAAATTCGCAGTCTAATCATAACAAAAATCACTAAAAATCTGAGTAAATATGTTTGCAGAGTAATCAATTTTAGAGTTCTGTAGATCGAGGGTTTAATTACTTGATATTACAGTACTTTTTGCTACAGTTTCTTTATTTATCTTGTTTCTTTATCTATTGGGTTAGAACGAAAGTTTGTAGCGTTTGTAAATTAAAATTGAAAGCTAAAATTCAGATATTTATTCATACATTTATTCAATAACATATTTTCCCAGAGGCTCAAAACCTCAATTATATTTTATAACAATATTCAGAATATGATTCAGAACGAGGACACCTGACTGAACTGCTCCTCAATCGCAAATACTATCCCTCCTCACACTATTAATTTTTTTTCTAAACGTACGAGACATTACAGCGCTAATGTTCATTTCTAAATTCCTCAAAAAGTGTAAGATTAGGATTTAGTGCCTACCATTTATATTAATTTCACTTTATATTACGTTATGTACTTCATTTTTTTTTAAATGTTATACTGCAAACTATAATGTATGCTAAAATATATGTTATAATGTATATAAATCAAACATGGTTTACGGCATCAATAAATAAATAATAACATACGTTCCATTGTGTTCTATTACTCTCTGCCATTTTCGAGTTAACTTCTCGTGTTACTGAATAAACGTATGAATAAATAACTCAATTTTATCTCCGATTGCTAAGAAAACGCTACGAACTTTCTTTCCAACCCAATATTTACGTTACAAAAGATGATTGCGAGGATGATTTGCGTGGCCACGCCTAATCCCTGTAATTCCTGAATAAAGGGTCACGTCCGTGGTCCTCAGATGCACGCCATCGTCACAGACACGACACAGATCGAACGATTGTCTATCAGCAAAGACGGTCCACCCTCCAAAGCAAAATGATTCCGACCAATGGAATCCATACACCAAGACGCACGAACATCTTAGGGTTCGGCTATCCTTCGGCGTCGTTCAATTTCCGGTAATGGCTTCTTCTGTCGGATGACGTCTCATGGCTGACGCGGCCACGGGTCACCCTGCAAAATATTTCCCAGGCAAACAGTGGGGGTTCGATAATGTCGAAATCCCTTCGACTTGAAATTATCTGGCCTAATCTCACTATCCGAGCTGAGTACATACCAAATCAAAAATATTGGTAATAGAATTATTTATATATTATTACCCGACAGACGTTGTCCTGTCCTTTCTATAAATTTGTGTCTGATCGTATTGTGAATTTGTGAAAAGCTATTGGAAATGTTTAAACAAAGAAATGCTTTGTTTCGATTAACTGACGGACGTTGATAATGTCGATAATGTAAAGTCCTATTGAAATATTGATTAAAACCAGCGACGTTCGTTTTTTTGTTGTATTGAAATATGATTCAAAAAGCACTTTTAGTGTTTCACGAATTCTCCATTTCTCCGGGCAACTTTTCCAATTTTTCTTTCCCTAAAACCTTATTCGGACTATTACGAACAATCATCGCAAAAGTCACTTACAATTTTTTATAATATGAAGAGAATTTGATTAAAAAATAAATATAACATGAAATTCACTAATTAAACGAAAGCTTTTTGAATTAATCTATTTTTATAATGCAAAATATACTCATGAGTGGCTTTCATTGCCAATATATTGATGGATTTCGAATTTCTTGTACTTTTGCCTCCCATTGTACCTCCAGAACATCCTTAAAAAAAAATTAGCAAAATGGGTCCAGCCGTTCTCAAGTGATGCACTTACCAACGAGCAGCGTTTAATTTCTATTTATATAGATATACAGTGACTCACAGTATATATGTATATTCAGACACTTTTAAAAAGACTTGAACATCTTTAACTTCCTTAAAACTTCTTTAGGCTCACCGCATACGCAATTACTGAGCACTGAAAGACTCTGATCCGTCACGCTCCGAGGTGAAACGCCATTCGGGTAAACTCGGGGAATCAAGTTTTTTAAGGCTGCACCATACTTTTTTCCCCACCTCCGCTCATAGCACCCCCACCCCCTAGGATACGTTACAGTGACATTACTACCGAGAGGGTGGTCGATATTCGTCATACCGACTCCCTACGCTTTGAATACGTCACGTATCTGTGTTTCCTCGCTTTATTTTGTACATTATTTTGCATTGTTTGTTTCCGTTTTTGCATTCCTCTCTCCATTCTCCCTTCTGGGCACGGACCATTCTCCTTTACTGTTATTGTTACCATCTTTTGTTAATACATACTATTAATATTCTATGGGTAATGATTCAGATGATACAAAAGAAACATTGATTATATTATTGTACATTACGCTGCCCGAAATTGTTCTAAAGCCACCGTGTTGTTCTTAAATTCTCATTATTAATCTGTACCGATGAAAAATTCATGTTTGCCACCGTATTGCAATTAATTTATAAAGAAAGCGTATACGTTTTACAAAATAATTATTTTCACAAATTATTTCAAGAATTTGAATAGTAACAAAATACAGTAACAATACATACTCCGGATAGAACGGAGGACCAAAGTTAGTATATTACTTTCAAAATTTCCGCAAAGATGATGGTGACAGTTTTTCGAAATTTCGGGCAGCGTGTGTTATCATTTCCATTGAACAATAATATTCTATGGTACTTCCAACTATGTCATGAAGAGAGAAAATAAATAGAAATGAATAAACACATAAGTCAGTAAATACGTCAATGATTTATTCATTTGCGTATTTGTAGATTTATCTATTGACGTAATACAAACAAATAAGGCAGCACCATACTGAATAACTGTTTGTTTCGTTGCTTCTGTTAACGCTTCGATCTCTGGCAAAAACTGGCAAGAATCGGACACTAAACCACCTCAACTAGCTTCAACACCGGTATTGATGATACTCGCATTCAGTTCCGCGACAGATATAAAAAAAAATTGGCTTGATATGTGTACAGTGAGAAATGCATAAGAAATGAACCCGGTCGTGATGGCACCGGGAAACTGAGAAATACGCTGGATAATGTCTGAACCGCAAGAAACGCTGGTAACAACGCTGGTCTGGTCTTTGCACAGCGAGATGTTTTTGTTGTACTATGCTCAATGCAAAGCTTATGCGTGCTACCGCCGGAGAAAAATGTCATAATTTTTCTGAGGAAGCTGACGCGCCAGAGCACGGTACTCTCGATCGCATTTCTCTTCCGATATAGAAAAAAGTATTGGTTTTAAAATATAATTAAAATTTTTTACCTTAACACAAAATCAAGGTAATTAACGAAATAGATGTGCACTATTAACGAATACAGTGGTTTGTTGAGTCTTTTCCTTTTCTCCATATATACACTACTGTTTAAAAGAAAGAAGCATCCGGCCATATTTAATAGAAAAGCGTAAAATATCAAATAAGAACGCAGTAAGTATTGAAGAAGGATTCCCCTGTTTAATTAAATAGCTTTGAGAATATGTTTTATTGCGCGGATTATCTAATACTTTCAATGCAATAAATCAATCATTGTACAATTTCTACATGGAGAGATTGTTTGCCATTATATCTTATAATTATTCTAGGTGCTTCTTTCTTTTGCACATTGTTTATCAAGAAGAATAATTTAGACTCAACTTTCGATTTGTAATATCATAGCTTTTTAATAAAAACCGAGCGACGGCTAACACCTCTTGAAGGTTACTCGGCAAGGTGTCCTTAAGGAAATATGTCAAGGTCAAGGTCATCCTCTCCTAAACGTAATATTTACGTTGGCAAAACTTTCGAAGCTGAGAAATGAGATACAACACTGCTCGACCGATCTCGTTAAATTATTACACGAAACGAGCAATAAATCCACAGCGAATTCAGCTAACGAAGATTTGATATCAAGAACGATCGCAATACTAACTCGACGGGGTAACGCTGAGTTACGATTTCTGATTCCGGATGTCAGATTTATACGGCATGGAGCGCACATGCTTTCGCAGTATTTGCACGGCAATTACGATTTTCGTCGGCCCTTCCGCCCACTTGGAACAATGTTTATTAACGTAAACACCGTGGACAAACAGCTCCCATCGGAATCAATAAATCCGGAGCATCTATTATACAATAGTACAGTTTGTCTCCCCTTTAGTTTCCGTTTTGATCGCCCGGTAACATCAACTATATATAGTGAATGTAAAACGCCTCGCGTAGCGCACCGTCGAAATAGTTCGGCCTTATTACACCTTATCAATTTTATGCAGAACAGGTTCCGTGTTGAATTCCCCGGACAGCATTTCACGAATATTCACTGACGTTTTGGCAAGCGAAACACAATTGTCATAGAATATATTCTCTGACGATGAGTGACGCTGCTTGTTTTGCAAAAATTCCCGTTACGAACTGATTTGCAATATATCTAAAAATAGATTATTTCTTCGACGAATTTTCTTTGATGAACTAAAAATGTTGTGCAATAATTAATTTGTATTTCTATATTTTTCACCATTTTATATATACATTTTCACGTGAAGAAAATCAAATTCGTGTCGTGCACACGTTTGTTTAAAATTCAAACACACGATATACAGAGAATTTATAATTTCCGTGGAAATACTCTTTCTCATATTTTGTGAAACGATACGGCACATTCAATTACAAAATAAAGAATTTTCTATCTCAGTTTTAATAATCAAGAATTAAACAAAAATCTGTTTCCTTAATAGATTTAAATCTAAATGGATTAAAGATAATATAACATTATTTGAGAATTCTTTTGATGTTTTTGGAATTTTGTATGCTGTCTACTCACGTGCTCGGAAATATTCTAACTATAAATATTTACAGCCAAGATTTTCTTGTAAAAATGTCGCGTACACCCGTTTCGCGATAACAGCCGATTTTGTCGGATTTGCGAAGCAATGATCCCGGTTTGCTTGAGATTATTCGAAAGCTGCGCTCCGTAAGCGGTATTATTCTAATTGCCGTTAAGGCGGTGAGCCTAATTACCATCAGCACTACCGCGGAATCGCCTGTCGAGAATTATTCCATCTATTCCACTCCTCCTCTTACCCTATCGCCTAATCCTTATATCACCGTCTTCATCTTCCTTATATCGGTTCCCTTCCTTCAACAGGTGACTGCGTAATTCTTGGCTCGAGCTTGCACCTTCTTTCTCTTAACACTGTTGCATGATCTATTTAGTAAAGCTTCGTACCTTTTATGTAACAGTGAATCGCGATTTTCACTGTCATCCACTATAAATTTTTATTTTATATTTAGCTATAGTAATACATACATACATGTATGCACAATCTTTGTGAAAAATTTATTTCCACTTTTATTATTATAAAAGTTTATAAGTTAATATAATTTATAATATAATTTATAATATAATTTAATATAATTTATAATATAATTTAATATAATTTATAATATAATTTATAATATAATTTAATATAATTTATAATATAATTTATAATATAATTTAATATAATTTATAATATAATTTATAAAAGTTTTGCCAACATATTCACGGAATTTTTCTGATTGAAATAAGATCAAACACGATACAATTTGATACAGATTTGATAACAATTTGAATACAGTAGAACTTCGTTTATTCGAACCGATGATAAAATCTGAATTCTGCAGTATCCGAATTGAACACGAATATCTGCATTAGGTTGGTCTCGTTTGAATCAGAAAAAGTATCATGGATGTGTTGATAAACGTTTCATAAAAGAATAATAAAAACCACAACTTAAGAATCGATGGTAATTTGTTTTATATAATGATGTAAAACTCTACTCTATTAATTGGATTATTAATTCAATCTTCATTAATGTGTGCAAGGTAAGAAAATGTCAAGTGATGTCATGTTTTCTGCCTTGATCAGCTTTGATGCTCAAAATAAACGCCAAAAAAGAAATTACTAAAGATACACAACATCTTCCGCCTGTATATTTTAAAAACCGTTTTTATTTTGTTATCAAACAAGCAAATATTGAAACGGAGATTCCTTTTCCGGGTCACATCAATTAAGATGTGTCCGCGTCATAATATTTAACTGTTTTGAGAGTACACAGTCTCGGCAACGTCTGATTTTATTCTTGACTTTATAAGGTTACGTAAGCATTGTTTAATTTTTTAATGGAATCTACGTTATATTTAGATAAACGTTGTCGTGAAAAAAGTGAACTGTGTCACTTTCCTTTCGTCGAGTTGACATCGCGCCGTCAGCATAGAATGGAATTAACGCGAGCCGGTGCAGCACAAACACGACAGTGGCATAAATTTCCGACGGTTCGAGCGAAAACTAAAATTGACTGAAAATCGCGTACAGCAGTGCCGCGCGACGATTTCGCGAAATTGATATTTCATGTCAAAATTAATTAATGATGTTTGAACGGGAAAATATTTGCACGGCATTGTGGAATTTGTAAATGCGCGGCAGTCCTTCCTATTTTCGAATAACATTCCTCCGTAACGCATTCTGCCGAAGCGCCTGCAGCAATTTGTAATTTATGAAAAATTAATGATCTAACGTACAGCCTCATCGGATTTAACTGCATGAGAATTTCGGAAAATTGCGCCCGACGAAAATATGCATTTAATTAATACCCATTCAGTTTCTGATATATTGATTATACACCATGGAATGCTTTTATGGCGCTGTTTGAAACGAAAATTAAATCGTAAAGGATACTGCCTTCAACTGTGATGCGCGTAAAAACTGTATTGTTCAATATAAATCTGGACGACAATGTAATAAAATTTTCAAGAGCAATAACAATTTCGATAATGCATGAACAAGCTAATTTTAATTAAGAGCATTTAATATCTAATATTTATCCAATACAGAGTATAAATATACTTGACTACTTGACAGTTGCACAATTTTTCTATCATATCCGATAGTATTTGTTTAATACAATAACAAAACTATATTTTTAATCGTTGTTTTGTAAAATTTTTCCTTGCATACCTGTGATATTTCTCTGATCGAAATGAGCCCAAACACGATACAATTTTCATGATATTTACCTGTTTAAATCACGATCTAATAAATCACGAATTCTCCACTATCCGAATAAAACCACTCAATTTAAAGCGATCAGTATATAACACTGTGACTAAATAACAGTTCTACTATCTTGTTCTACAATCTTGTGTAGTATTTTAGAAATATATATATATATTTTGTAGAATTGGGTAGTATTTGGTGTCATTTTAATCAACAAAGTGTCACGAATCTATTGATAAATGTTTCATAAGAGAACTGCTGAAACAAAACAGCTTTATCATTGAATATTAATTTCAATTTGAATCATTTGAATCCTGCATTTTATCAGGATTCAAATGAATTAGTTTATCCTGCATTTTGTCAGTCAGTCAAACATCAACAATTATAACACTGAAAATTGTATGAAAATTTCGCGGACTATATATGCAATTGGTTGTTGTTCGCAATGTTTTTCGGTAGAATCGCGCTCGGCGAGAAAACAACGCATCGTTTAAACGCTAGAGCGTTCTCGTTTAATTACTAATATTATTACTTTCCGGGTGACCGAGAACGACGTGGGCCTTTAAACCGGAACGTAATTATCGTCCGTAAAGTTTTCTCGTTTGTATCTTGTCACGTTCCATTTTCTTAATCTGAGACTGTCGGCGAGCGACAACTTAACAGCGTCGTATTGCGGTTTATCAGGCGTGCAATCATTGCACAGGTCACAGATCAATCGTAATTCAGTGGAACGGAAAACGAAGATACGGCCGGGAGTTTTATCCGCACGTACCAGCCACCCGCATTTGTACCAACGAATCCGCTGAAACATTTAAACGTTCGCTATAGCGGGTCGAATGAACGCTCTGCTACTTCAATCCTTCGCGGTTCTGCGTCCACCTAGACTCGACATTTCATTTTATTAGAACGACTACATGTTTTAACGATCCGTGAGCTATTTCCCAAGGATCTTGCAATTGCATACTGCGCCAATGCAATCTCGTGAGGGACCTTAGAAAGTACACTTTTACGTAACGTTACATGTCCAAACCTTAACCCTTCGAATTCTCTTTCAATTTTGGTATCTACAACTCCCTATATTCATGTCAGAATTAATTTTTAAATTATAATTCAAAAATATAATTAAGTTATGTAAGAATGGTTTAATTTTATAATATTATGTTTAGTTAAGTTTTTAAGGTTTAGTATTTTCTCTATCGTATCTATACATTTAATCGAGGACGATTAATTTGTCAGGATGACCGAATTGTAAGAATGTTTATACCACCATGTAGATTACTAAATGTATTACTTATATATTTACCTGTTATTGCTTTATACTGTTATATATAATATTATTGATTTATACGTTGCGTTAGCATTTTGTTAAGAAATCTGTGTTACCATGAGTTTTGGTTAAATAAACAGTTTCCTACGAGTGAGCAAAGGATATTGACGTGTCAAACCTCCTTACAGTTATTTATTTATAGGTTATTCAATAGTAAGTTACCTCAACAAGTAATAGAACAGAGTGAAAAACATGTTATTGAATAAATCTGTGAATAAGTATCTTAACCCTTTGCCGTATCATTATCTTTACAGTTACAATGATTAAAACGTGATTATCCACAAAAATTATTTTAATGCTTACATATTGATTGCGAACGAATCAAATTTTATTTCATTGAAAAAGAAAGGCGTAACATTCATACTTATTAGATTTTGTTAAAAATCTTCACGACGAGTGTGACTCCTTAAAATACGGCAAGGATTAAGTTAATTTGATATTCGAATTTTCATTTAAAAGCGCTAGTGAATATAATAATAAACATTGTACGTGCGATTTTTAAGTGGAATTGTAACAATACAATTGTTGCAACTATTCTCCTTCTATTTTCAAGGAATGTTTTACTTTTTAGAATATGATTTGTATATTTTCGATTTTCGAAACACTTTTAATAGTTAGAGTTAGCGAGCTAAAATCCGCCAGGACTATGAACGGATGTTCCTTTCGCGGATTCGATGGAGTTAGGTCACTCGAGCGGAATCTTTAGCACTTCAAACATTCTCAAAACTGCTCTAAAGGGGAAACTAATTTACGCGAGGGCTACTTTGCACAGCACTGGCGACGAGTCACTTTCCTTTTGTCCCGATACACTTTGTTGACCATCGGTCCCAAACTCCTCTTTGTGGTCCCACTGAATTTAGTACCTCGCTTTGTGCATGTTCCACTGCTTCAAGAATATTTAATGCAGTTCCGATTCTAACAGGAGACACCACTTCAGCCTAAGACCTCCATTTTAAGGGTAGTTACGTACCTTAATTGTTTAATACTGTTCAATTCTATCATTGTTATAAATACTGAAAATTATTCAAAGAATAGTATAACGACATTAAATCGTTATTACTGTTATTTATTTGCAACATTTACGTAGGTAATTTGTAGTCCAAAATTGTTTTGTGTGTCTCTTGTGAAACCTGTTATACATTTAACATTTAACAACATTTTAATACTTCCTAAGACTAACGTTTCATCTCATAAACATTTTATTACAAATGATTTCTTAAACGTTACACGTAAATTCGATCTCTGAAATTTATCCATTAATATTTACATTTTCTTGTTTAGTAAATCCTATAATTTCCGTACCACACGTCAATATACAAAAAATACGGACGCGTTAAAATTGTTAGTTTCATCCTTCCAATAAGAGAAAGAGTAATTATAATAAAACGGCTATCTCCGCAGGACGGGAGCCTGAGCAACAAACCATTCAAGAAGTTGTAAAATTCTGTAATATCCCGGATAATCATATTATGTCCCGCGTCTTTAACCTTTTATGTCCTCGGGGTATCTACTATAAACTATAAAGTAACGTTTCCATTAAATTGCTGCTGTAAAAGAAACATGCTTTAATTTCTGCAGAACTTCATTTTATTCATAGTTACAACATATTTATTTGTATCGCAATCCTTGTAAAAAATCTGCTACATTCAACATATGTATTATACAGAATAAATACAGTAAAAATTCTGGAATAACTAGTAAATTTACGATATTCGTTTACCTGCAAACGTAAATAAAGAATGAAATTCACCATTCCACTAGAAAGGATATATCAATAATAGTTGTAGTTCACTATCAAGATTATTGACAGAAAAAATGAACTTTATTTTGACTCTGTAAATTAAATTTTTTATAATCATAAAGTGCAGCTTGAAAATTTTAAGTACTTGTTATAAATCATAGCTTATTATACAAACTTCTTATTCATATCAAATATAAAAATTATGTGAAAACCCATTAACTGTTCATTCAAGTTTTCTATTAAACCAATTCACTGCATGACTTTTCTAATTGAGATGAAAAAATTGAAAGAAGGTCAATTTTTGTGTTTCAAGGGAAAAATATTTAAAAAAATTAAAACAACATTTTCAGAAAAATAAAAATAAATAAACATAGTAAGAAAACACATTCTTCGTTTACTATATACTAAATTTGTTAACTGTATCAGATATGATACACTATGCAGCGAAGGGTTAAATTCTAACTTGACATGGGTCAAAACAGACCCAAATTCTGTGATCTCAGGATCAGTCGTCAAATTGACAGTTTGGTGTCAACGGACAGAGCTTGTCGCGTCCATCCTGGAGGATTTAAGACCTCGGCTTCTGGTGAGCAGATGGAATTTGCCTCCATGGTAACCGAGATTTAAGATCACGCGGTGGCCTCTGGTCAGCTAAAGGAGCTCGACTCTATGCTAGGCGAGACATAAGACTACTTTCCTTAGCTTCTGGTCAAAGAGACTCTCTCCATCCTAGACGAGATTTAAGACCGTCGCGCCGTCCGCAAGATCCTGGACCACGGACCGAGTTCATCTCCATCCCAGACGAGATTAAAGACCTCCCTTACAATTCCAAGACAGTGGACAGGGCTTGTTTCCATCCAAGACGCCAGCTATGTTCTTCTAATGACTATAGAACCCGAGGAACTGGCGTGCGTTCGTCGCAATACATGTCCACCTACCAGACACTCTAGGCTAATAACTTTTAGAGCTTCGAAGTTAGGCTACTGCGACTGTCACCGTACGTCAGGTGTCCACTAACTGAAAGTTTTTGGTCCTAAACATAGAGCACGCACACTATCGAAAGGAATTATGGATACCCTTTCGTGAAATTCTTGTAATTATTTACACACGTTCACCATTTTACATTGGTACATTCCATTTTTAAATGACTATTAATGTTTGAAAGTTATGAACGTATATTTAGCAGCATTGTAAACAACATTACTCGTCACCATTTTTAAATGACTATTAATGTTTGAAAGTTATGAACGTATATTTAGCAGCATTGTAAACAACATTACTCGTCACCATTTTTAAATGACTATTAATGTTTGAAAGTTATGAACGTATATTTAGCAGAATTGTAAACAACATTACTCAACACCATTTTCAAATGACTATTAATGTTTGAAAGTTATAAATGTATATTTAGCAGCATTGTAAACAACATTACTCGTCACCATTTTTAAATGACTATTAATGTTTGAAAGTTATGAACGTGTATTTAGCAGCATTGTAAACAACATTACTCGTCACCATTTTTAAATGACTATTAATGTTTGAAAGTTATGAACGTATATTTACCAGCATTGTAAACAACATTACTCGTCACCATTTTTAAACGACTATTAATGTTTGAAAGTTATGAACGTATATTTACCAGCATTGTAAACAACATTACTCGTCACCATTTTTAAATGACTATTAATGTTTGAAAGTTATGAACGTGTATTTAGCAGCATTGTAAACAACATTACTCGTCACCATTTTTAAATGACTATTAATGTTTGAAAGTTATGAACGTATATTTAGCAGCATTGTAAACAACATTACTCGTCACCATTTTTAAATGACTATTAATGTTTGAAAGTTATGAACGTATATTTAGCAGCATTGTAAACAACATTACTCAACACCATTTTTAAATGACTATTAATGTTTGAAAGTTATAAATGTATATTTAGCAGCATTGTAAACAACATTACTCGTCACCATTTTTAAACGACTATTAATGTTTGAAAGTTATGAACGTATATTTAGCAGCATTGTAAACAACATTACTCAACACCATTTTTAAATGACTATTAATGTTTGAAAGTTATGAACGTATATTTAGCAGCATTGTAAACAACATTACTCAACACCATTTTTAAATGACTATTAATGTTTGAAAGTTATGAACGTATATTTAGCAGCATTGTAAACAACATTACTCGTCACCATTTTTAAACGACTATTAATGTTTGAAAGTTATGAACGTATATTTAGCAGCATTGTACACAACATTACTCGTCACCATTTTTAAATGACTATTAATATTTAACAGTTATAAATGTATATCCAACAGCATTGTAAACAACATTACTCATCACGTGGTAAGAAAATGTATTTTTCCTGTCGTGGATATAATTATTTGATCATTTGTATTTAACTTATAATTAAAAATTATAGATCTTAACTCTGTCTTGAAGAGGGAAATTTTGTTGTTGAAGCAGAACAAGTTTTAGTTGGACGACGAATAATTTAAAGAATCGAAGATGTATTTATTTCAATACGGTAATTACAACACTGTGACGAAAATACAGCTGCCAGGTTATACTGCAGCTTTCCAGTGACGTCATCGCGTTGCAGTAAAGAGCATATCCTCCGAAACGATAGATAGTACACGTGTGTATCCTTCGAAATTCGAAACGAATAACAAAAATTGGACCACGGAATAATCCGGTGGACGAGTTTAATAGGAATGCTCAGCAGAAAGACGAGAATTTATCTCGACCCCGCGTTTTCAGCTCCAAAGATATTTATATATTCCGCGTCCGCGGCCATGCTCATGTAAATGACATAAGGTTTCGAGGATGGTAGCGCGGTGTTGCGAGGGAACGATCGTTTCCCATCACTGAAACTGTCTTATTAAGCGCAAACACGATTTCCCGTTGTATTATCGCCGCTAATATCGGTCTGGTAACTTTACAAAAGGCCCTTTAACGGCCAATAGGAATTTCGAAATGAAACGCGCCATACATTGCAGCCGGACGGTTACTTTACGGCATTAATACAGAGACAATGTGGAAGTTCGCGTCGCGATTGTGGAAGTATTGAAACGTGACGACGCAGGCGGATCGATACTTTTAGCCGAAACGTGTTCAGTTCGGTAATCCCTGGTGTGACCGAGA
Source organism: Lasioglossum morio (assembly GCA_916610235.2). Taxonomy (NCBI): domain Eukaryota; kingdom Metazoa; phylum Arthropoda; class Insecta; order Hymenoptera; family Halictidae; genus Lasioglossum; species Lasioglossum morio. Next base: position 10,713,570 of record OU744330.1, on the reverse strand, counting down.
ATTTTTTTGGCCCATTCGTCTTACTACGAAATAATTTATATTGCTTCAGGATTAGTGTAAAATAGTTGGTTTAATTTATGTTGAACAGTTAATTAAACGGGTTAATATTTCTAGGTGGGATCTCCTTACGATTATTATCCTTATATTACCCTTATATTATTATTACGATAATTTTCAGAATATAATAATCAGTTTTCAATGAATTTTAGTGGAAATTTCACTTGTCAAATTCGTCCTGAACGAAATGGAGAATACAGTTAAGAATCTTGTTAATATCATTGTAAAAAACTGGAACTTTCCATGTATTATCCTTTAAATACTTTAAATTATCTTTTATTTAAATTAAATCCTTTAAATTATCCTTTAAACAAATGTTTAAGTGGGTGGTTCACTCGAAAAGGGAATCCTCATGTAGGGTTTCGGAAAAATGGCTGCCACATCTTTCTAGTTTAAGATATCCAGCTCAAATTCCCAGTAAATACTGTTGAAATAACACATCATGAGATGTATATATTGATTTTTTTATGGAACATAATTTTGTACATTAAAAAAATGGTTGAACGTGTCTTATTTCTCAGTGGTCGAAAGGTAACGAACCTCTAGAATCCCGCGCGGTTCGTTCCGAAGGGGCTGACATTTATATAATTACACGTTGCCGCGATGACTGCGAATTTCTGGCATGACCGAGCACGTGTCGCTCGTTAATCTTTTCGCTGTGAGGATTTTTATTTCGAACCCTTCGTCGCGATATAAAGAGACAGAAATTAATATGCGGGTTGCGTCTAAATATAATATATTTCGAGAAGTGCTGATTCTCGATTGGATGCATTGAGAGAAGAAAATGCTGTGTAAGGTCTTGTATCATTTTACGAAATGTGCGCAAAATGGAGTCTAGCGAGAGGTTGATTTAATACTTGGATTAAAAGTAGAATTACCTCAATGAAGACATGCAGATAATACACGAATGTGTACTTAAAAATATTTTTAAAACAAGATTTTATTTACTTATTAGGCAAAGTGGAAATGTGCAAAGAGTTATCATGGTGTATTAAAATATGTAGAATTTATTATTGAGATAATATCAGATTGTTGTAATCCTCCTATTTGAAATCTTGTTATAAAGATAGAGACTGCAATCTATTGATTTGAATTGACAAGTTAATCTACTCCGATAAAATGAGCAAAATTGTTGTCCTCTTTTATGTTCTCGTATGTAGACTTATGCGTATAGTTTCAAATAACTTGAATATATTAATAAGTTTAGACTATTCCCTACATTTTCATCGCAAGAGTACAGTTGCTGAGAATATTTTGTGTATTTCGGAAAAAGTAATCAAGAACAGAGGGATTCCATGATACATACTATATAGCACCCTGTACTTCTGCACAGTGACGATCCTCTTCGAAGTGTACGTCCTTGCCAGAGTAGCTACAGAAGTTTCAATCCACTCAACTAATCGTAAGTGGAAGGAAATTGGAAAGGCAACTGCACGCTTGTCTGAAACTTCGAGCTGACAACGATTCATTCAGAATAATCGTCCTAAACGCGTCGGGAGTCAAAGACTGTTTAAAACGTAATTGCGAATCCTTGTATATCAAATTGCGCGGAAATGGTATGCATTTATCCAATCAAAGCGTAAATACGCGCATTGTGCTGCCGGTATTGATCTGTTTAAAGGTTTCTGTCGCTAACATCTAATCACTGGTTTCGGAATTTGATGAACGTTTTACTGGCATTACAGGACGCGCCAAATAAAATGTTCCAACCTGTTTTCTCATGGTATCAATTTTTTCATTTTACAATTAAGTACACGAATTAGGAAATTACTTCCATCGGTAATTGTTGAACAAATTTCGTTACTCAAACACACATTATCATAGACATTGTGAAATATCTAAATAAATTCGATATTTTGGGTTTTATAAGGCGACAGGTTCATTTTGCAAAATAAAGAAGTGGTTCAAGTAACTGTTATTTAGTTTAACGAGAACTATCATAAAAACTGAATAGTCTCCTATTTAAAGAATATTGAAAGCCCCAAAAAAACCGTTTTGTGGTTTACCCCCAAACATTTGGGTACTAAAAGACTAACACCCCTGAAAAAAAGAAAGACCATTTAATTGAAAAAACAACACGATAAATAAGAACAGCTTGAAACACTTGATTTGGTATATCCAGTATGCTTAATTTATTATTCCAGCATTATTCATTTAAGTTCGCCGAACTACAACACTGATTTCTATGTTGAAATTTTTGAACAAAATTACTGACAAATAATTTAACAAGTCGCAGAAGCTGCAGCAGGTATAGTAAGTAGTCTGTTCTTGTATTGCTGCAGACACTCAGTAGCAACGTTCATTAAGGAGAGTGCTTCGATCGAGTGAACTAAAAGATACACAGTGACGACCTTATAGAGTACACTGTGATAGACCTCTGTGTACATGTAAGGTTAGAAATGGACGCGAGTTTTTACTGCAATATTTGGGAATTAATTCGAAGGAAATAATCAAACCCAGCAAATGAAAATCTTGCGTACGTATCTGCACAAGCTTCAACTGATAAATAGACTGGATAACTTTATGCAAAATAAAAATTGTCTGCATCGATTGCAAGAAATAGAAACTAAATTGAACATTATTTCTCTCCTTAATGTTTTTAATAGAGGAGAAATAATATATCGACATCTTCAAATTTAAAAGTTTCCCAACAATTTAGAATTTTGTCTACTCAATTTTGCTATAAATGCATAAAGATCCGTTATCTAGTGATAACACAGCACTTATTAACTGTACAAGTCAAGTCACGATAACACATTCCAATTATCCGTTCTCACAGATCTGCGCACATATGTATTAATAGCTCCCGCAAAGTTTGTCAATACACCTCAGAAAAATGTGTACCACTATTTTAACAATATATAAACATACATGCAAACTTTCGACTCCCCAGGTTCCCCCGTGTTCTCGAAATTAATTTCTAGACGTGGCACTGGCGAGACGAGAATACCTCCTCAAATGTGTTCTCAGAGTTCCATTCGAAAAATTCCGGCGCTGTATCGTCGACCAGCTACAATATTAGAATGCATTTTCCTGTTCCCTCGTATTCTCATCCACTTCATCATACGGGCTCTCCAAATATTTGTATTGCGCTACGCTTGTAGATTCGCATCTCCCGTAAGTACGGCGCGTATAGGCAAATATTTAAGAATCCGCGGAACGTACTCCTTCTGCGTCTCGCCGAGGAAATATCTGATCGTTGTTTCCGTTTAGCCTGCTGGTAGTATCTCCCGTTGGAGCCCCGCCAAAAATCTCTTCGCTTCTTCTTTTTAAATCGTTCCCGACTAGCCAGGGAGTCTTTGGTTTTTCCGTATTATCAGCGGTGTTCGTCTATCGCCATCCTTCTTATGGACTGTCATCCGAAATCTGTAGCTGTTCCGCGAAGAAAAAGACCCGTAAGCTGGCGTGAACGAGAAAGTTTAAATTGCATCGCCGTCGTATATCACAGTTCGGTTGTCGTTTATTCGACTGGTTTGGTAGCCCGTTTCCGATTGAAACCGATCCGCACCGCTCCGAACTTTCTTCTAGGCCGTTTTCGATTCGCTCGGATCCTTCCACTGCACAATTTTGGAATCTGCGACTCCCGCTGTGCATACATGCATTATGCACCCTTGCACTCGCACACGCGAAAATTGTGAAACTCGAAATTCTTCGCGCCGCTTCGATCCTACAGCACATTTGCTGCGTCGTACTACCGTTCAGAAGCTCGGAAACAGGTCAACGAAATTTTAAGAAGATTATTTATTTACTTATAGTCTACTTTAACACTAAACCTACCGAGCCTTAAAAGTAACTAGTACTTACATGTTTCCTTGTAAAAATGAGAAGATCGATTTGATTTAAACTTTGTGTTCTCAATCGTTTCTTATGAAGTCAGTTTTATTATTTTCCTAATCTATATAAATAAAAATTAAATGCTGTTCGTTGGTAAGTGTATCACTTGAAAACGGCCGCACCGATTTGGCTAATTTTTTTTAACTTTGTTTAAACAGTTCCAATAGCTTTTCACAAATTTATAAAACGATCACAAACAAATTTATTGAAATTGAGACAGGACAACGTCTGTCGGGTCAGCTAGTTGTAAAATAAAAAACCTGGATCGGTTATTTTGGTAGGTTTAGTGTTAACGGGGTCGAATTAACTCAGTAGCAGACTGCGGATCTTTATGCAAAATAAAAACTTCCACGTGGATTGTAAGAAACAGAAATTATATAAGAAGGTATTGTTTCTTTTAAGAATTTTAATCAGTCGAAAATAGCGTAACGGCCTTCCCAACAGTCTTCTAGCGTATGTCGTCAATCTGCCTAGTGTATTCACAGTTTTGCGTTTCATTTATTGTGCTCATTAGACATTAACATTAACATAAGTAACTATAATATAAAACTGTAACGAGTCATATAAGCCAATTTTGGGAGAGGAGGTATTTCTTGTATTCGCCTTGAAGTCCCTCTCAATAGAGAGTTGGGTTCATTCCAAAGAAAACCTTTTACAAATTGTAGTGACAATAGAATTATCCCAGTACAATTGCCCTACTTCAAGCTTTTTCTCCGAATTTACATTTTGTCAAAATTGTCAGCATCAGTTGCAAAGAACAGAAACCAAAAAGAATTTTATTTCTTCACTGAACAATCTCAATAGACGAAAGATAATGTATCGTCGTCTTTACATTTGTTTAATCCATTTAATCCTCGCACAATTTAAAATTTCACCTATTCAATTCCGCTAAAACGAGATCCAAAATCCATCGTCTAATGAACTTCAATGTCTATTTCATTAAACAAATTACTCTGAATTTATACAAGTTTCGTGGCAGCTAGATCGCCGGACAAACTGTCAAACATTTTCCCGAGTGAATGCCGAATTAAACAGCACACGGTTCCATGGAAAAGACTTGAATCCTTTCCTCCTGTCATCATCAATGCGGTCCACCCCCGCGGCACCGGCCGCTGTCCCGTAAATTCAATCTCCCCTTGGCTAACGAACTAATTCACTCTCGAACAGTGAAACAATCATCCCTTAATTAGTGGGGCCTTCTAAGCAAACAATCTGGCCGCCTGAACAACATGATCAGGTTAATCAGCTGTCTAATATTACAACCGTATAACGAACGCCCGACGATCATTCGCCGCGGTCTGTCTAATTAACCGGTTTTGGTACAAGCTCGATAGGTATTCGCGGCCGTTGCAGAACTCGAAATACAGTCTTCCAGCTCACCGATTCGCCAGGTCAGATAACCGAGAATGAATGGCTGTACCGAATTTTCGATCTGGCACGGCCGATTCCGTCCAGGTAGCCGCCCTCGCGTCCCGATAAGAGGTATAACGTACAGATTAAAGGCTCAATGCTAAACTAGACTGAAACGATCCGGTGCCGTTTGTGCGGTTACAGTCTAATCCTGGCAGACCTGCGTACCTACGGATGCATGCATACGTAATCAGGAATTAAGGCACCAACATTAGGTGGACGTGCTAGAATTAATACGATCCTCTTTGTTGCTTCGGCTGCTTACCGACAACGAGCCCTAAATGGATCCTGATTGATACGATAACCTCCCCTTTCCTCTTCTCCTCGACTCGACCTCTTCGCGCATTCGCCCTGCCAAATTGATCTCTCGAACTGCCTTCGCGTCTAATGTCAATCGAAACATCAAGGCGAGCACGGTATTTGTTGAAGAGAGCATTCGATTCGATGGGGAATTTCATAGTGCTCGGGATCGAAGGATTTGGGACATTCTGGTGTGGGATGTACCTAACTCTGTGATAGTCTTCAGTTTGAATGTATCAGGTTGTTGCATAGGAAATGTCATGTGAAGAGTTTTCAGAAATATTACAGAAGACAGGTTTGTTGCATACCATTGTAAGGCACAAAGCTGATCTTTGGGGATCTATGTAGATCTTAATGCCCTGGGTTGACCATATGTAGACCTTATACAAATATTAATTATCTGTCTAGATTTTTAAAGCCCTATCTGGACTATACCTATATTTAGATATTTTTTATCTCACTTATAATATATATATATATATATATATATATATATCTATATATCTATATATCTATATATATATATATATATATATATATATATATATATATATATATATATATCTTTATTTTGTTCCCCTTGGGGTTACAAATCCAAAAACCATTCCTCCCTACACTTCGCCGCACATACACATTTAACCTTACATCTATCTTACATACTAAATTAAACCTAATCTTAACCTTAAACTTACACTTAAACTTAACCTAGATCTTAACTGTATAAAGAGAGAGAGAGATTACGTTATCTCACTTCTAAATAAACTTTAATTCCATCGTAATATTGAGTTGGCAAGAAAGTGATTTCGATATTTTAAGATGCAAATAAACCCAATTTTGTAAAATTTTTAAGTTTTATGAGCGTGGAATTGTGAAGCTACCAAAACAATGGCAAAAGATCATCGAACAAAATAAAAAATATTTTACTGATTAAAGTTGATTGCTTGAATAGAAAAAATTGGAATTGCTTTCTTGCCAAATTTCCAACCCAATGCATTTGAGAAAATTTTAATACTCCAATTTGAACTTAGCTACTTATGCTCGTGCAGGTACCGCCATGATCTTCGCCGAGACAAATTGTTTATTCGATCCTTTGTGTCTGATGCCAGTTCCGATAGCGAGCATTGCGCTCTCATTCTCACATATTGGATCGCAGCGAAAGGTTCCCCGCCTTTTGAATTATTCACTTTGAGATAACATCGCTCCGATGAAATTCAATATTTTTATTAAAATATACACGGTCGCCTGCTGAGAGTGTCCACCGAACGACAAAAGCGACGTATTTCTGTTCGATTTATAAAAACGAACGAAAGTGGACAGTTTTGAATTTAGCGATTCGATTGAAAGCATGGATGATAATTAATGATAACGTTCCGATACGGATCGACGGATTCGACGTTCCTATGACACTACTGAAATGCAATCGTGAGCAGACCGGAGTTTTATGCGACAGCATATTTCGATCTACTATTATCCAATGTTTTGCATATTTCGTGTTTTGCATATTTTAATTAGAAGTCATGCGCTCGTGTGAAATATTGCTTTCTATGCTATTGTCTCATCGTATTTTTTGTACTACATATCTTAGTCTTTACATTATAAACAATGCTATATATAATACAATATACTAAATATTATGTATAATATTATATACTAAAAATATTATATTATACTGCTATTATAATTCTTCTAACAATTTTCTATGTTCTCTTGAGAATATCATAAAATGAATGTGCATACACCTTTTCTAAAGTTGTTCACTTTCCAATAATAATCCTACAACATTCTTCACATTTTTGATCCGCATATTCAAGATTCACGTGGAATAATTAATTTATAGCTGGAATTTTCCAATATCTGTCATGTTTTTAAATTAATCTAGAAACAATTAAGTTTTCCAGAATTTGCAATACGTTTCTTTGCTGAAAACCAATCATCGTCGAATCGATTGGCCACAAACAAAATTCACGTGATAAAGAATTTAATTGTGAGTCCCTACAGAAATAATGAACTCATCGGAAAACTGTCATGAACAATAATGAAAATCGTATAATTCACAGAATGTAAGGCTGTGCTTTGTTAAATAAATGAAGGGGAAAATCGAATACGACTTTTTACGTTAAGACCCAAAAACAAATGAGATAAACAACATATACAATGAGATAAAAAGAACACGTATACGAAACGTTATAATTTTGTCATTAAAGCATAATTCTTCGGTAGGCATTAATTAAAAGAAATTCTTAAGAAGGGGAAGAAATTAAACAATATGGTTGATCGATCGTAGCAGCACTCCGTGCGACACAATGCCCCGACCGATCTGTCACGTGCGGCAGTTAAGGTGTTGAAATGCTTTTCTGAAAGGTTAGTAAAGTAAAAAAGCGTGTTATGTAAAAAAGATCGCATTCAATAAGCTCCGAACAATTTGGCCACCGGTCGGGAGAAAAATGTAAAAAGCAAATCAAACTCTATATGCTAGCAGTTTATAATTAAAATTCGAAGCACAAGGCGAGTTCAAAAGAAAAATGCGAATATCCTTTCCAATTCTGTGCCCCTCTTTTATCTGGTCGAGTCGATTCTCGTGGCGATAGTAAAATGGAGTCGTCGTGACGTGCGACAACTTATGAACGTAAGAAATGACGCTGCGTTATGAACTATACTTTAAACTCCACCAGATTTTGCGTCCTCCCCTCGCTAAATGGATTTCGTGGTTTTCACTCTCGGCCATTTTGCCCCTGTCCCACGGAGCTCGCTTGTTTTCCTTTTATTTCGTGGCTTAAAGAAATTCAACGGTATTGTTGAACGATGGCTCGAGCTGCTCAAGATTAATTACCGGGATCTCGCGGGTCGTTGACACGATTAATTACCGCATTTCTGTTTATACATATATCTACTAGATTAAATTAAACATATTTTCTGCACAATTTATAGTAGCTATTAAAATAGTTATTAATAAAATTCGACAAGCTATTTTTTTTCTATAATTACCGTTTCACAACAATGGTTGCATTTGAGTATCATCGATGGCAAAAAGAAAAGTAGAACAGATTCTCAATTCGCGTTTTTTCAAATTTTGAAAGACAGGGAAAACAGTGGAAGAGCTATATATAGAGCTATATATATACATATACTTCTACTGTTTTCCCTGTCGTTCAAAATTTGAAAAAACGCGAATTGAAAATCTGTTCTACTTTTCTTTTTGCCATCGATGATACCCAAATGCAACCTTTGTTGTGAAACGGCAATTATAGAAAAAAAAATAACTTGTCGTATTTTATTAATAACTATTTTAATAGCTACTATAAATTGTGCAGAAAATATATTTAATCTAATCTAGTTATACAACTTTATCTAGTTACAAACTAGACTGCGTATCTTATGTATTTAAGGATGTAGGCGCACCACGTGACATAACTAGAAAATAACTAGAATCTTACTAGATTTTATGTCGAAACATGGGTTTGCGGGCGGCTGTTATTTGTCGTTATACGAGCATATTCTGAGCTGCACAAGGGTTCATTTGATAGAGGAAGGTTAATTGCACCGCGCTGTGCCCCATCTTATGAGTCAAAAAAGTCTCTTTCTGACAGAAAACTAAGTTCAAAGTAGAGCGAAAATCGAGAAACAACATCCACAGATTCCGATGTATTTTTCTATTACAAAAAGACTTTTTTGACTCATAAGATGGGGCACAGCGCGGTGCAATTAACCTTCCTCTATCAAATGAACCCTTGTGCAGCTCAGAATATGCTCGTATAACGACAAATAACAGCCGCCCGTGATTGGATTCAATTTCCCCATATTCCGTTCATGAAGCCAGAATCTATAGCAAGTCTAGAGCCAATTTTAGTTAAGCTAGTTGGACCAGATGACGCCTCGTCAGAACTGTCAACGTGAAATCGTAACCACGAAAATATATAGGGCTTGAATCTACTCGGATCTATTAATAGCAATAAAGATATTAATAAAAAAAAAAGAAAAAAACGCGAAATCATAGCAAAATTGAAGCGTTAGGCTGATACATATATGTATGTTTATCAGTGTTACCACACAAAAATCTTTTTTTCCACGCGGAGATTGGTGACACTGATAAATCACTGATAAATAGACTAGGAAGAGGTATGCCTAGTAGGCATTGCCTACACCCTTAAGCAAAAAATGAGTGGATGTATTGAGTAGTATATACATTTCTTACAACTTAATAAAACCACCAAAAATGAGAAATAAATTCCCATTTGGTTCCTATGTCTTGCAATTAAAGTATACGATTTTTATTTTGCTAGTTATAAATATCACAAAAATGCGAACCGTGCTGAGAAGGGTTCCGCCAGAAATGATATTGTCAGAGGAATCGCCGGTGCGCATTTCAAGTTAGGAGCGCACTGGCCCGTTAAACTTGAGTTTGCCAACTGGGTACATCGATTCAGTTCTTGAGCAGACGCCCCGCAGAGTCCTTTGTTAATTCGCTAAACGAAACCTCTTTTTCGGCCAGATCTCACGCTGACTCTTCCGCTCCACTTCACGCACAGATCTACTCGCGCTCGTATAGTTCGAAAGTGTATCGGTGAATTATTCATGCTGCGTTTTCTTTTGGGCTGCGTTAGTACCCTGCACAGTGGAACATCTCGTTAAGATGTTTACGCCGTGAATACAAACGCCGTCCGGAGCGAAATAAACGTAGTCATCGAACACGGGGTTGAATGCGCTGGGATCGAGTAAAATAAATCTACGATCGTACCTCTCCTGCGAACAAAGCTTACGTGCCTATACATTTCGGGACATCGGGCTGTTTTTATTGCGAAAACATCGCACAATAGTGATCGAACGAGCTCGTTAACCAAAATGTATTAGGTCGTTGCATACGAAATGCTCGAGGTGACACCATTACGCGGTTTATTACGCGTGATTTCCTTAAAAAATTGTACTTCCTTCAACGGGGTGATTACTAAAAAAAATATTATCCGCGGCTTCGTTAAGGAGTTAGTAACGAAAAACATGGGCCAATCAAAGCGCGGCTATTGGCAACTGATCCGGAATCCGTCCTGATCGATAAGTTTTACGATACAGTCATCATTCACGTAAAATATCCTATAACCTAGCATAGTGTGTAAACACTACCTATTATCGCAGCAGAGCCACGAAACATTAAAAATTACGAGGAACAATAGAATCTGTAAAAATTGCTCATACGAAAAAATAGCGAAGCTATGCCTACATTAAATTTAATTAACTATATTTTTATAAAACCTTACAGAACATTTAATTTTTTCCCTCTCCCCCTATATCGATATTCTCAAATTTCTTTTAATCCTTATACTGTCCTTCTATTACTGACAATTTTTTTTCTTTTGCGAAATTGTTCTCCGCGGCTTTGTTGAAGAATTATTAACGAAACACACACGGCCAATGCCAACGCCTTGCTCAACACTAGTCGTTCATAGTCGCGCTCCGATTGGCCCGTGTTTTTCGTTAATAACTCTATTAATAACGAAGCTGCGGAGAACATGTTCGTACAGGAAAAAGTTATTTAAAATGACCCAGAGTTGGGCAAAAATTTAATTTAAATAAAAATTTCGAATATAGTGGTTTTTTCCAAATTTTACTCGAAATTTTGATTTAATTACATTTTTTGCCCAACTCTGGAATGACCTTAGGGATCACTCTTCTCAAGGAAATACATTTTTGGGACACCCTGTACTTCACCCACTCGCTTTCGTCATAAATGCATAAAATCCGCAGTTCTTTCTACTTTGTCTTTCTACTACTGCCAAATTTTTTTCCTTCCGAAAATGTTCACCGCGACTTTGTTGAAGAATTATTAACGAAAAACGTGTTTTTCGTTCGGAGAACATTTTCGTAAAAAGTTACTTCAAATGATTTTCGGAATCATCATTTTCAAGTGCAACACTTTTGGTACACATCAGTTGTCTTGTATTTAAGCTAACAAGTGAATAACAAACTGGAAATAAGGATGTTTTGTAACAAAGGTACTTAATGGAGCTTCGAATCCACAAAATTTTCTGATTAGCGTATAGTTCCCTTTACAGTTTCATCGTCCTAACCAGCGTTCACCTTCTGCTCCATCAATACCCGCGGAATAGGTGGGCAACAATTTCAATCTGTTCCGACAAGTGGTGTTCCTCAACTTTGAAATATTATCTAGAGATAGTCCCGATGGTTCCGAACTTCCGGTGGAAATTCAGCATCAGTAGACAAGAGAATTCTAGAATGACAGACATTCCAATCTCGTGGCAGTAACCGATGTGGAAAGACACCAGCTCAACCGTGTCGAATCCCGTGACGTCTGATAATATTCAAATCACTAGAAGCTTGCTATTAATGCTATTATTCTAGGGAAACGTTATTTTATCGAATGAAAATGTTTCTTCGAATGAAATCGAACTCTTAAACTCTGCTGTCGCGAAAAATAAATTGTGTGGGACTGTCTGTACGCTAAATTTTAATAATTGCAAACTTCTCAACAAAATATTGCAACACGATCGTTTTTGACAACTGCTGTTATAAAAATCTCTTGATATTATTGTATGGGAACAGTATTATTTAAAATGTTTCTAAACACAGACTCGAAGTTGCCAAATTACGATTTTTGTCCCCACTCTACTTTCCCCTTCTACAACGCGACTCTGCACAGACTCCGTTACATAAATTGTGTAAAATTGTCTGTACGTCAAAGAAACGGAAGAAAATAATTTCTAAAATTTCAACACAACACAGCAGCCATTTATGAATTACTATAATTTTTTTGTTAATATTAACCATAACCCTTCCAGTAACATGTAATATATATTTGTTTATAAACCATGTGGTCGCTAATGACCTAGATGTTAATGCGACCACATTAAAAAAATAAACCATTAATAAATAAATAAATAACACAGCAGCCAGCGAATAAGCAAATTTTGTGAAAATTCTTTACTTCATAATAATAATCGGTAAAGGTTCTTCATATTTTTCATCTGCATATTTGAATTTCACATAGAATGATGAATTTAGTGCTGGAGTTTTTCGATATTTGTTGTATTTTTCAATTAATCTAGAAACGAACGAAGCTTTCAGTAGCAGAGAATATTTTAAGAGAAATCTCGCACGATACGTTCCTTTGGTGAAAACCAATCTTCGTTGAATAGAATGACGAACAAACAAATATTCACGCGATACGGTCGGCTGAATTTCATTTCATTTCATTTCTGTTTTAATTTACTTGAACACGATTACAGCCACGGGGATTACAAGAATAATATCAACGACTCGCTTCTCAATTCGCTACGTTTATTGCACAGAAAAAAGCTACAGACCGACGTGAAAATAAACAGAAACGAGATAGAAATAAACGGATAAAAAGCGTGTAACAATTAATCAGAGGTAACATCACGATTGATGGTCCAGTGTTGGAATCGATGAAAACATTCTCGAACAAAAATCATACTAATATAATTTTATCAGCGAAACCATATATGAGAAATAATTATTATGAAGTTTAAACAGATGCAATCGAAAAAGAACAATGATAGCGTTTTAATCGGCATTTATAATTTATGATCAGTAGTTTTTTACTTGAAAATATTACTTTTAAAATTCAATTATTGTAATTAGGTTCTGCAAGTCAAAATAGGAAAATTTGAAGAAGTCGAATAAAAATTTCGTTTCCTCCGCTATTAAATAAATGAAGGTCGTGTGTATCGTAATAGAAGTTCCTAGGACAATACTTTACTCATTCTTGTTCTACGTTTTAAATTATGTTTCATGCATCACGTTTCGAAGAAATATTTCAAAGAAACCACCCTGAAGAATATACGACCAGCCTTAAGAAATTTTCTTCGGAAGTTAATGTAAGATCTTTCGTAACCCGAATGAAATAAATGAACAAAGTTGATGGAATATATTAGCCATTCGTTAAACGGCTCAGATGAAATTTCGAAGAAAGTGTTTTCATCAACACGAAAGCATCTTTTGACGGGGTAGTTAGAGCCTCTTCGAGGATCCATAGGGAAATCAGAAAACGAATTCTATAGCCGATTATGATGCACCCGCAAGGGATCCTTCCACGAGCGTATTCATCTTTCTGGATCGCAAAAAGTTGACAGTTTTTCATATACCAGAAGTACATACAAGATCCTTCAACTTCTTCGAAAGTTTTCGAAGCGTCAGTAGAAAGTTTCCGACTCGCAGAGAGTTTCTTTTTCGACGTTTGACTCCGCGAGTCCCTTTTGATGAGTTGGTCTATAAATCTGCGTCAAATTTTGTTAAACTTGATCTATGCGATCGTTCATCAAAGGTAAATGTGCGCGGAATGGAGTCACGAACAAAAGTATTAGGACAAGTTTTAATTGTTCGTGCAATCTTTTATCAGCATATCAATTAGAATTTTTAAAGAATTTACCCGAGTATCAATTTATTCCTTACATTTATGTACAATTATGTATATAATTAAAAGTTATGAGAAATATTTGTGAAAATTTTACCTACAGAGAAATGTAACAAAACTTAATTGTTTTTAATTATTTCTATATGAAACTTTCACTGACGTATTAGTGACACTTCTCTGATTAAAATGAGACCAAACAAGACTCAGTTTGGATCATACTTGCTCGTTTAATTCACGATATAGTAAAGCGTCGATTATCTGAACAGATGTCCTCTTGATTAGTATCATTTTTGATCAAATAATTGTCAACAGATTGACATATCATTATCATCAAAGCTATAAAAATCAATATTTCGTACAGCACAACTTAAAATAGCCAATTATTCAACAAATTATGTATTCATTTTTCTAAATTCAGTATTGGATCTACATACAGCGTGTATCTAATAGAAACAATTTTTTCTTTGTTGCAGCAAAGTTGGATGGTGTGAAAACGTACATGAGGATGAGAAGAGTGCCAAAGCATCTACAAGTGAAAGTGATCAAGTGGTTCGACTACCTCTGGTTAACACAAAAATGTTCGGACGAGGAAAAAGCAGTGAGCTGTCTTCCCGGTAAGGATTTATAAGGTTTCTACTAACTAAGTATACGCCTTCAGCATTCTCCTAAGTGAAACGTACAAAAATATTCGTCCACAAAAATTATGAAACACAATGCATAAAATTATTTTGCTCTTTTTCGTACCACCGAGACGCTTCTAATTATAATAATACTGTTAGGTGCACCGAGAAAATATCAATATGATATTCTACAAAAATCGTGGAACTACGAAAACAAAATATCATTTGTTCTTTTTACGACACCTTTTTTTTAATTATAATAAAATTACTGAGAAAATATTAATGGGATATGCTGCAAAAATTATGAAACTAAGAATAAAATATTATTTGCTCTTTTTATAGCACTGTTGTCATAAATTATTTTGTCTACAACGCTTTTAATTATAATAATATGAATGTGAAATTAAGAAAATAAGATTATGTGTCCCACAACGCTTGTAGTTATGATGATATTGTAAATATTGGAAATGTTTCGACGAAACATGCTACAAAAATTACGAAATTAAATGATTAGCTGTTTTATAATTCTATCGATAAAGTATACATATTGTATATAATTATTAGACTGCGAATTTTATGCATTTATGACAAAACTGAGGAGGTGTAATTTAAAATAGCAAAAATATTAGGAAATACTATAAATATAAATACTATTATATTATTTTCAACCTACTAAACATGATAAGGAAGAAAATAAATTTCTATTTCACTCCAGTTTGTTGCAATTCCGGTAAGAAATTTTTATTTTGCATAAAGATCCACAGTCTAATAATTATAAGCAAAGCATATTTTATTCGTCAATGCAGTAACTCTATTTTGACTCGTAACAATTTGGCATTGCGAGAGCTCTTTTCTTTCTCTTTGTTCCGTCAAAAATGATATACGCGGCTAGAAAATATCTCTGCGGTACGATTCGAGGTTGGATCTCGAACCATAAAAAACAGTCAACTGTGAAATATGCCAAGAAAATTCCTTCTGCTTTCATGAAGATACTAATACCCATTTTTCCGGGACGTTACTCGGGGAAACGGTATTATAATACTAGTAAAATGGAGTAATAATAAAATAACCGTTGGCATTTCGATCGATATAGTAGCCGCAGTACATTTTAAATCGTTCACAGACAAACCCCAGAAACTCATGAAATTTTTTATAAACAACTTCTTAATATATGTTAATAAAACTTACTAAATTTTGTTAACCAGAAATCTTCTCTATGTGGCCGTGTAGTTAAGCTAAATTTTGAGCAGCACTAAATGACCTTGATTGACCTTGAAAACGAAAGTGTTATACCACCATAATTCCCCTGAAACAGAGTAAACATGATTAGAAAAATTTTTCTAACGAGCTTGGACAATAATTGCGTGCGGAATTTCAAATGGAACAGCTGTAGATACATTTGCTACGTTCAGATACAGTATTGTATTAGAAAATAAACGTATAAAATAAAAGGTATGTAAACTTTTCTTTGCGTAACCAGCAATTGCTGCCTTTCTCCTTCAAATTTTTACCTTTTTCTATGTTATCCAGTAGAGGATATGAGAAATCGTGACGCTAACCTGTCAAAAACACTGAAAATCGCACAACTTTAAACATTTATAACTGTGGTGTCGAGGCGATCCGAAACTGAGATATGTCTTATGATTAGGTGAGCGGCGAATGAGTGTAAGATCAAACTCCGGAGAACACGTTTCTTTATTTATTTGCTAATTTACTAGACTCGACTTACTGTCTCCAAGTCAGACTTGGCTGTGCTTGGTGTTATTGGTGAATCGGTAGTCGAAACAGTTCTGATCTTGTCGTGTTCGCGTAGAAATTGGGAAAAGTTCGACGGTAGGGGTGGTCTTGGGAAAAGTTGGATATGATTGGCTGGAGGGTGTATTTTAAACAATTGTGGAAGTAGGAGTAGGAGTTCGAGTCCAAAGATTATGGCCTCGGTGCGCTAATGGTAAAATGGTTCCGCATGTGTTCGTGAGCTGCGGGTCCTAACGGTTCGTTGAATACTTTAACACTAGAAAGACTGAAACGTAGTATATACCTATATTGCCCAAAAGCAGTCAAAATGACTGCATTGTGAAAGAATAACTAATGTGTAAAGAAATTTGTTTAAAATTAATTTTTAATATTTTTTATATTATTTACAGTTATATAACTAGTTATTAGTAAATATTAACAATAAAAAAAAATTGTTAGAACAACTTGTTAGAACAAGTATCACTGCATAAAGATTCGTATAACAAGTACTACTTTAGCTTATTGAGCAACTGCAACTTATCAAGTATACGGCCAAATCGACAATTTATCATGTACTTGTATGTTATCATGTGACGGTAATCGAAAAAAAAATGAAAACTGTTATTTCAATACAGAGCCGAACTGGTCATATAAGAAATTTACTCAATTCAATAATAAGAGTCATTTGATTATTTAAAATTTCCCAAGCAGTCAAAATGACTGCTTTTGGGCAATATAGGTATAACACATATATATACCGGAAATGAAGGAGGGGGGAGGTAACTACAATTATTAATAAACGCATTTATATATTGTACAAAAAGTCACAAAATTCTAAGAAATTGTGTCATTATATACATAATTGTTTTTTTAATTGAAATTAAAAGCAGTCAAAATGACTTCCTTGGGCAATCTAGTGTTAAATTGCGGTCGACTCGCTATTTTTTGACTGTGCCTGTCGTCCTTTATGGCGGTCCCGTTTGCTATGCCGCCAGTACAGGTAGGCTGACCTTCACGATCGCACGCTTGTCCCTTCGCAGAGAGTTTTACGACGGAACAAAATCCAGAGAATTATTGATCCTGCAGGATCGAAACTTTCTCACATCTCCTCGTCCAAATCTACTGGATCACATAAGAAAAAGGTAAACGTTTATAGAAGAAAGGCAATAATTTCTTGTTACGCGAGGAAACAGCAGCCTGAACCGTTTAAACAACAGAGAATACAGAACATTCGCGTAACAAACGTTCGCATAACCGGGGGATGCTAGCGGATACGCGAAACGAAAAGTTGTTCGACTTCCAAAGTCGATGCTTTCTATTCCGTTCGAGGAAGCAGCATTTCGATGCACAATCAGCCTTGCGAGAACTTCCGTATCTAATGACCTTATTCTCGAAACGTTCCAGACAAACTGAAGGCAGAGATTGCGATAAACGTGCATCTGGACACGCTGAGGAGAGTGGAGATTTTTCAGAACACGGAGGCCGGGTTCCTGTGCGAGCTGGTGCTGAGACTGCGACCCGTTCTTTTCTCACCTGGCGACTACATTTGTCGTAAAGGTACGTATCGACATCCACGCGTGTGTACCTGGAGAGGTGTGTCTCGCTTCCTTCTTTCGTATCGGGCGACATGTTTTCTGGATACTATGTGATTCACTTTTGGAACGAGCTATTGGAACCGTTCCAAGAGATGTACCAACCTGGAAGGGGGCTGGAAAGTGATTGCCCTGCCCCTTTCCACTTGGCCTCATTGCCAATAGCGCATTGAGGAGGCGCAGTTATAACAGAAGTATTACTTTATTTCGAGAAATAGCCGTTTATGATTCATTCTCGTAAAATAAATACTCATTTAACACGGCCCGCGTCTAACCATTCACGGCGGAGCCCGGGTCTGTACTGACCCGGAGTATCAACATCTTTAATCGTCTATTCAGTTTCTACGATCAAATTTAGGAACACGAGAAAATTCGAAAAAATGCGGATTTCATGTTGAAGTTCGTGATGGAAAAATGAGGGTTATACTCAATTATTTCAGTTTTTTTGCTCTGATGAATTTTCTCCAACGTTTTCTCTATACTCGTTTTTTTTTCTTAACTCTTTATGCATATTCATTCATTATTCTTATATAGGACTTTTGCCACCTTATTTGCGGCATTTTTCTGATTAAAATGACACTAAACAGGATATGATTTTAATTGTATTCAGTGATTTAATTGACAGCGAGCGTTTTTCTTAGATCAAGGCTTTACCGCGTTATGCATTTCGAATGTCGCGAACGTACTTCCAACAGCGCTGATGGTAAATTGTAAATGTTTACAATTGCTTCATGTATGTATAGTAAGTAGGCTAAGTTAGATTAAGGATAGGTTAAGAGCGGCATTAAAGGGTGAGAAACGGAAGAAAGGGGAGATATGTACAAGAATTGTAACCCTGAGGGGATGAATATATATATATATATATATTTTATTTTATTATATATATATATATACAGGGTGTCCCAAAACTACCCTAGGAGCCGAAAATAGGAGATTCCTTGGGTCATTTGAAGCGACATTTTCCTTTGCAAAAATGTTATCCGCGACTTTGTGTAGGAGTTATTAACGAAAAATACGGACCAATCACAGCGCGACCTAGACGCGAGTTGGGACAGACGGCCAATGGACAGTTGGCGCGCCGAGCCGATTTTACCAACTCACGTCTAGATCGCGCTCTGATTGGTCCGTGTTTTTCGTTAATAACTCCTAAACAAAGCCGCGGATAACATTTTTGTTAAGGAAAATGTCGCTTCAAATGACCCAAGGAACCTCCCATTTTCGGCTCCTAGGGTAGTTTTGGGACACCCTGTATATATATATATATATACAATTGCTTCATGCATCATAAAGCTTGAACATTTAAAGGAAGATCCAATTTGTTTAAAGGAAATTGTAAAATTTCTTCTGTTTTAAAATTTTTACGAAGACTAATACTGCGGCATTTGATGCGCCAAAGATTGCAAATGAAGGTCGACTAGATTCGCGGCGTGCCCACATCGCTGGAAAAATCATTGATTGCCGAGTTAGCGGAATCAATTCAGGTGTGGAATAGTTTTCGTTAGATCAGTCACGAGCCAGTCAATATTTCTCCGGTCTTTCGAATCGGCGAACGTGAGCAACCGGGCAAATAATTCACCCTCGCCTGGGGAGACGCGCAGAGGGGAAATCGGGCGAATGGGGATGAAAGAAGAGACGAAGAGGTCATCCTGCTGTCTTCTTTGTCTTGTTCATCGTCGTGGAAACGACAGCCGCATGGCCTCCGGAATGTGGCAACCGTTTCCTACTCCTACTACGGTGATAAACGCTTTCGTTTGATGACCATGCTGCGAGTGCATCATTGCCGTGCAGTTGGCGTTGACCGAGTTACGCACGGCTCATGACCACATCATGTCGCACAGATCGATGAAGTTGTCGTTGTTCTTAATGGTACGATCTTAATGTAATGTGTAACTCGTGAGCCGTCTAACTGTACCATCTTTTACTTTGTCTACACTTTCTTACCAGTGAAGGGCAGTGAGCAATCGAAGATTTACAATTGAGGATTCACTGATTTCTCAGTAGTCGATTCTAATAATTTAGATTTACAATTAAGGACTCACTGATTTCTCAGTAGTCCATTTAAATAATTTAGATTTACAATTGAGGATTCACTGATTTCTCAGTAGTCAATTTAGATAATTTAGATTTACAATTAAGAACTCTCTGATTTCTAAGTAGTCGATTTTAATAATTTAGATTTACAATTGAGGATACACTGATTTCTAAGTAGTCAATTTTAATCATTTAGATTTACAATTGAGGACTCACTGATTTCTAAGTAGTCAATTTTAATAATTTAGATTTACAATTGAGGACTCACTGACTTCTAAGTAGTCCATTTTAATAATTTAGATTTACAATTGAGGATTCATTGATTTTTAAGTAGTCAATTTTAATAATTTAGATTTACAATTGAGGACTCACTGATTTCTCAATAATCCATTTAAATAATTTAGATTTACAATTGAGGATTCACTGATTTCTCAATAATCCATTTAAATAATTTAGATTTACAATTGAGGACTCACTGATTTCTCAGTAGTCCATTTTAATAATTTAGATTTACAATTGAGGATTCACTGATTTCTAAGTAGTCAATTTTAATAATTTAGATTTACAATTGATGACTCACTGATTTCTCAGTAATCCATTTTAATAATTTAGATTTACAATTAAGGATTTACTAATCCCTTAGTAGTCGACTTAAATAATTTATATTTACAATCGAGGATTTACGAATTTTGCAGTAGTCAATTTAAACAATTTAGATTTACAATCGAGACATTACTAACTCATTTTATAGGCAAGCAAACAAATAATCTCGCCTAATAGGATTAAATAACATTTTCTGTGCTTGTCATGTAAAATAAACATAGAATTTCCTTTTATCATTTTCATATACTTGAATATAAACTCGTATGTACAATTCAAGCAACACTATTACTCATTTGCACGACGAAGTTTCAAGTTTCACTTAACAACGATATATCATTTCTTTCGCCCAGAGGCACAAATACTCTTTCGCGATCTATCTTGCTCGAACAATTTGTCACGCGGACTAAAGTTTCTTATTCTAGCCTGCGGTTATCCGCGGAAATTCATTTTGAAGATGTGTTAAGTACCACTCTTCAAAGCTAATATGGCGTGCCTTGCGTTCATATTTTAATTGCGTATTTATGCGTGACAGATTAATTATCCCGAACCGAAACCTGAGGTTCAAAAACTGCCGACTTTAAATTAAAATGTTAACTAGCGTCATCGCATATTTATGATATTAAAACCGAATTAATTTTATGCACACTCTTATTTGAAGTCATAACGCGTGGTCTGACAATCATGGTATAGAGAGATTTTGTTTATTTAAAAAATGGAATGATAAGGCAATGTATCCGATTTCTTTATTTTAAATGAAAGTGTGATATGTGTTAAGGGGTCTAATGAAAGACAAGCAAGAATATTAGCAAATAATATGATTAGTCCGCAGATTTTATACATTTATTGTAAAAATAAATAAGTGAACTACGAAATAGCTAAGTCATTGGAAGAAATTGAAGATATTGGAACATTATTTTCGATTGGTCAAAATTATTCAAAAAACAAATTCACTTTTATTTAATCCCTATTTCTTCCAATTAACACTAAGACTACCTAGCACAAAAAGCGATTCAAATGTTTTAGCTTATAAATACGACAAGGCTCTATTTATATCCTGTGCAATTTTTATTACAATATGTATTTGGACAAATTAATTTATCGGAATAATTTCCATGTAAGCAGCTTCATAATTTCAATAATTCTCAAATGAAAAATATAAAAATCGTCATTTGACCGGCAGTGGTAGATAAGTTAACCGAGAACATTTTTGTTTTGCATAAAAATCCACAGTCTAAATATGACGAACTAAAAAAATGACACGTTAGAGTCTCTGTAAAAAGGTCACCTCGTTGAGGCTCGTAGAGTAATTAGATTCTCGCCCAGCAGAATGGGCTGTTCGAGTGAAATATTTGCGTTGAAATTCTGTTAAAATCTGTTGCAGGTGAAGTGGGGAAGGAGATGTACATAGTAAACAGGGGGAGACTGCAGGTGGTGGCTGACAATGGAAAGACAGTCCTCGCTACACTAAAGGCGGGTTCCTACTTCGGGGAGATCAGCATTCTCAATATGGGGACTGCAGGTAAAGAGTGCGGTAAATATTCCAAGCGGACCAGGGGCCCGTGAGCTGTCCCCCTCATATTTCACAATCACGATTTCACGTTTCACGTGCTTACCACTCTGTGAGAGGGCAAGCCGTCGAGCCGGTATGAGCCGATCTAAAACCGATTCTTTCTAGTAACTTTATTTACTCTTGTACTCTCTCTGTCACCGACATTCCTGTTGTCGATATCCACCAGCCACTCGCGATCGACGATCACGCAACGAACATGGGACGCGCAGGGGAACAGATCTAATGCGAACAAGTCGTTTCTCGTGGTGTATCCGTACTTTACATTTCTGAAATGTATTAGATCGAAGCATAAAAACGTCATTCTCGTTTTACTGCATCAATTTTTTGTCATTGATTTGAATGGGTCAAGTTTGACCCGTCACATTAAAGTACTTCCTTATCAATCCATCATCTGTAAAATATATTAACCCCTTGCCGAACAATTTCTTCACAGTTACAGTGATTAAAACCTCATCATGTGCAAAAATGTTGTAGAAGGGAAAAGAAAATGTATATCTTGTTTATGGCTACATTTATTTTAATGCTTAAATATTGATTACAAACGAATCAAATTTCAGACTTTGTTAAAAACCTACATCACGAGTCTGGCTCGTCAAGGGGATAAACGGGGTCAGTTTATTCACCAGTTAAATTAGCAATTGAATCGATCGTAATATACATATTATTACTATAGGCCATAAATAATAGTTATGTGAAACTCTTACAAACATATTTGTGACATTTTCCTAATAAAAACGAGTCCAAATACCGTACAATTCTGAACATGTTAGCTTGTGCAATTCACGACTCAGTAGAACCACGATTATCCGAACCGATGATATCTGAATTCACTGTTATCGAATACGTGTTCTGCACTTATGATTCATTGTATAAATCAGTAACGATATAGTAAGGTAAGCATTTTGTTATCCGTGAGTGTTCCACTTATCAGTTATGAAACCGTGTAGTGTTTGGGGTCGGTTTAATCGGAAAAGCGTCACAAACACGTTGGTAAGACGCATAAAAAAATAATTCTGTTTTATCGACGATCTATGCTTTTTCTATGTTGAACGCTAAGTAAAAGATAATAGATCAATGAATACTGTCTGTGCACACTGTACTGAGGTCACTGCAATTTTTGTTACTGCGATATACGAATTCCGGTTTAATTGAATTGCATTTGGTACATTTAACAGGGCAAGCGACATTTATCATTTACGGGACAGTAAAAAATTGTATTTATACTGTTAATTGCATTTGCAAAATTGAACATGGAATCCAGGTCGGGATTGCGAGGGGATGGGGCGAGGCTGCGCGAGGTAGAGCTGATGATAGCTAATGCATGAACCGTGGGGTAAGGAGCTGGTAAGGGTTTTCCTACGAGCTGCGGACGATTTCCCTCTTGCGCGAAAGCATACAAACCCTTGATCGCACTCTCCGTCGTCAGTCTAAATGCAACCTGAGATTTTGCATCCGAACAGAGAAATACAGTGTCTCAAAAATGTGCTTCTTTGAAAGGGAAGATTCCTCAGATCGTTTGAAGTAACTTTTCCTTTGCGAAAATGTTCTGCGCGGCTTTGTTCAGAAATTATTCATGAAAAGCACAATATTTTTTATGTATTTCATTTGTTAAGACACCAGTGATATTAATATATTAATACTTTGCGGTGCCTTCTGTACATTTTAAGATAACAATTCATCAAAACTATGAATAGTTCTTTGGTTGCTTCAATGGAATCGCCCTCGTTCTGAACGAATCGAATTTTTATTCGTATCGGTGAAATATCGAATAACAAAGTAAACATATTTTAAGGAATACACAAAAACATCGCACGTGTGTTTCGTTTAGGTATATCCGTGTCGATGTATGATAAAGAAAATATCCGCGGCACGTCGAAAATTGAAAACAAACAAAACGAAGACCTCGAGTTCGGTTTTCTCGTCGTAAACATAAATATCATTTTTCATTCAGACGCAAAAATTAAAACATTTATTTAAAGGACAACGAGGTATCTATTTGTTGTAACTATCATTTATAATGTTCCTACATTTATGTTACGGTCTTCCAGCTTTATTATAAACGAAATATAAATTATATAAACGTGGATAACGCGGAGACACGTGGACAAAATCGTTGCGGGATCGTTGAATCGTTTTGAAAAAGGCCCGTGACACGAATTGCCCTTTAGCCTTCGACCCTCTGTTTTATCGATTGTTGTCTTTCAGCTAACATGTCAGCACGATCTACAAAAAAAACTATGGCGCGGAAGTGACACATTTAGAGTTGCCAGATTCATTTACTGTTTTAATCGTACATATTCAATCAATCAATCAATCAATCTTGGTTAAAATTTTTCGCGAAGAAAATGCTTGAAACACTGTAGATCGTGTTGGTTGATCGATCTATAACAAAAAGAAACATATCTTTAGTCACTCTTGACTTTTATCATGCTTCCGTAGTTACTTTAGCTGATCTAGTTTAGAATTTTCCACTTGAAAATGGGACATGCTCTTCTAACATCTTTTTCATCCTCTTTCCAACTTCTTTTGGCGATCGATGACGCTTTTATGATATGCTGATACACATATTTCTTGCGACTATTCGTTTCAATCGACCGAAGGAAACATTTTCACGTATTTGCCAATTTATTTAGCTTCAATTTCTTCGTGAATCTATTCGGCATCATCGGATATACTGTTTAAAGATGGAAATTTATGCAAATAATCATTGTAAACAGTGCTGAATTGTTAACTTAAGTCAGAGCGGATTAACATTATCCTTGAATGTGGTTATTGAACTGTATATGTAGCTTGGTCACAAAAATGTTCGAATATTTCTATGTGTACTTATATGTTTATATAATTCTATATTTTGTATTTATTGTTGCACGAGAGACTACACCACGACCACTTGTATATACAACCAGCACATTTTATATACTATGTTGCTGTTCAACTAATTCATGTAAAATCTACACGAACAACGTATGTATAGTTTATTCGACTTCGAAAATATGAATACGTAATCGATATTGTAGAAACATTAACATCTTTTTCTATTTGTTATGTCAAAGTGTTCAAACATTTTTATGATCAGCACTGTAAACTTTGGATCGCAGAATCGGGACGATTCTGAAACATTAACGTAACAGCATCATTAGTTTGAAAAAATTAATTTTATGAATAAATTATAAATACACAAAATGTTTCTGGGATTTCTCTTCGTTCTTGTACTTTCCTACTGTTACTCGATGCATTACTGTTATTCATGTATTACATATTTCGCAATTCTTCGTTTTCATTACTTATCGTAGCCACTGAACAGTGATTGTAACTTACTGCTGTAATGCATACACTCCACAAACATGTGATTCATCCGCATCTGGATTTCTCACTATTTACGCCCACATATTGACTATTACAGTTAGCTCCCTGTATATTGCGCAATTTCCATGTAACAGCAATTTTGTCAATATACTTTACGAGGAGAGGTAGTCAACACTACCTTTGACTCTATTTAACCCTTCACCAGTTACGTGACGACATTGAATAAATTTTTGCAATTTCTTTTAAAAATTCTACGGTTTCATAAAAATTTACAATTGTTTTTAATCTGACAGAAAAGAATACTCTTTCCTAAACGTGCCAATAGCAACTCCTGTGACTGGTCAAGTGTTAAATAATGATAATAAATAATACGATGATTAGGATATAAAATTTCGTTACGCGAATGAAGTGAAAAAGTGTTGACAGTGAAGTGTTAGCATCAAAAAATTTAATCACAAATTTAAAATTTCTTATTAACATTCTGCATTATTTGTGTGTTGCAACCAACGCATTTTATAACCTAATCTGACGTATTCGTGCCACACCAGTATACTAAATGTGAACGAAATTATTCATACTATTAAACACACTGTGCCAAAATGGTGCAACGTTTGTTCAATGTTATACAAACAATTTTGATCGAATTTTTTTTATGTATAATCCCTATGCATTTGAGTTCCCCGAAGTACAATAATTGTGCACTCTAATACATTCATTATGAGCCACTTTACACAACGTAACTATCATCTTTGAACAGTTTGATATTGCACCACTTCTTACTATACTTTTATAATTGCATCGCAGTGAACACGCGAAGCTAACATTTGTTCCAGTGAATCCGATGCACTGACAATTTTGGTAAATAATGCTCCCATAGAAAGTACTTAATTCTTACAATGTACCACGAAAATTTAGTAAAAATAAATTGAATTTCAATCACATAAATACATAGAGTATATCACACAACGTTCGAATATGTAATGTGGATACTGTGCTATTGTTTTATAGTGATACAGAATGATTCAGCTTGAATTCAATAACAATTTACAGCTTAAGTTTTGTTTTACGGTATTGACAATTTCTGTGCGTATTTTATTCGTAGCAAAGAATATTACAGCATAAAATATTCTTGTGTAGTCAAAATGTTATTTGAGATAGCATACATACATAATCTTTTGTTTACTATGTGAGAATCGTAGACATTATTCTCGTTTATTATACCACCTTTTAACAAGTATTAAATATAAAACGTTAGTGTTCCAGAATTTCAATGAAAACATTATGTTTACAGTAAAAATCACGTACGCTTATCATTGTAAATTATAAATTGCAATTCCAGTGTCATACTACCAGTGAAATAAAATTTTCTCGTTGTAATTTGCGAAAGGTAAAATCAAATAGGAATTCACGTTTTCCAGCAATAATAATAGTAATATTGACTTGACTAATATTTAACTTAATGCTAATGAAATAAATAATGGAAATGAAATAATGACTTTTTGAAATGGTCTGTTTACTGATCTTTTTTATATAAGCGACGCCCTAAAATTAGAAAACAATGATGAGAATATAAAGTATAAACGATTATACATTAAATAAATGCGATATTTAAGTAAAAATTTAAAAGTGCCCAGTATTAATTCTACCAGTATACTAGAAAATTTTAATCATTCAAAATAACTACCATATATTCTGGTATTCTCTTAATGCTTTCACTGTTCTATGTTTCACGCACTAATTTTCCAATAAATCCAAAAAATACGCAGTCTAATATTGTAAAATTCGGTCCTCGTAAACCGTTAATAAACCAATGCACTTACGACGTGTAAAATCACTGGAGAAGTGTAAAGCGTATGTGATTTCTTAAATCTAGCAAGATTCAGTAACTCCAAAAGTTTCCGCGTGCTCGGTGGAAATTTGCATTCGAGAAGCTCCGGTCCGATGGAAGCGTGCTCATACGAATAAAGTATCACGTAGCTTGTCAATCGACAATGAAAACTTTTCTAGGCATGAGTTTTACGGCGTACTAGCCAAGGTTATGCTTCCGACATTTCGGTAATAGAGTTTGCATAATAGAATCGAGAATCTATTACAATATGCAACGTCAGTTAAGGTAGGATCACACACACGACCAAATGGGAATTTGTGAGGTTCAGAAACGATCGATTCTGAGCGGATACAAACGAAAGCTTGATGCATCCCGATAACCAATAAATGGCTACATCGTCGCAGGTAACCGGCGAACAGCCAGCGTGCGATCGGTTGGATACTCGGACCTCTTCGTCCTCAGCAAGAAGGACATGTGGGACGTCCTCAAGGAATATCCTGCTGCCAGATTCCGCCTCGAAGCCATCGCCGTAAAAAGACTCGAGAAATACAAGAGGGCGCCTCCGGAGAAGAGTAAGAATGATTAAACACCATTCTCATAACGTTCTTTCGAAATTTTCTCTGATCAGTCCACAAGTTAGTAGACCACTGGTTCTTAACCGGTGTTCCGCGAGCTATTCGCAAGTGTTCCGCGAAATATATTAAATATACTTTCTAAAATATATTTATTTCTACTAGGGATGTTTTTGTTTGTTTTTGAACCATTAATTATGGTGTTCCGAAATTTTTTTATATAATCAAAAGTGTTCCCTGAATTTAAAAAGGTGAAGAACCACTGTAGTAGACCGAAGATTTTTAAATATTAAGTATTTGACACTGGATTTCCGATTCTCAGGAGATTGTCAATATTTGAAATGTGATCATTTCGTCAAAAATATACTGCAATAGTAAATTTAGATTCTACGAAATATATAATTCGTATAAATTATGATCATGCTTTCAATTTCAATGGTGCTTTTACTACTACTGCAATAGTAAATTTGGATTCTACAAAATTCATATAAATTAAGATCATGTTTTTAATATTGCTTTTACTACTACAGTGAATCCAAATTGTTAATATTTGAACTGTGATAATTTCGTCAAAAATATACCATAATGATAAAGGACTCTATAAAATATATAATTCATGTGAATTAAAACTATGCTTTCAATAGTGATTTTACAATCTCAATTACTCAGTTTTCCATCGACATGTAAACAAAATTTTTTTCTTAAAAAAGAGTCGTTTGAATGTATGTTCTATGCGAATTAACTTGTGGCCTGATTTGACTCATTTATTAAGTATCCAGTGTTTATTACTTTTTATTATTATGTAGGTTGTTACATATGATTTGTCCGATTTTAAAATGTTTTACTTTGATTAGTAAATTTTATTTAGAAAAAGTAAAGTTTATATTTGATATTTATTTCAAAAATCGGACATTTCGTATATAACAACCTAATGTTACTCTTAATTATTTATTTTACATACAAACTTCTACTGTATACATGCATACAACAGAATGAAATTAAAAAATGAACCTCTGTTTCACCTAAATGCTTAGAACAACAGATACAGTTCGAAAATCTCTCAAAATTAGCAGAGTCACCTAGAAAATTTTGGGGGGTTGAATCTTTTGTAACTAATGTACACAATAATATTAACGAAACTGTTTAATACTCGTATAAAAATTAACAAATGACAGCGAAAGGCAATTACGTTATTGATAACGAAAATTCTTGCGAAAATGTATTCGCTTCAAGCCATTGTCGGATAATCAATATATTGAAATATTAATAGCTGTTTATACGTGTTTCAATAACTACGATGATTTCTCATTTAATTTCGGAGCAACTCAAACTTGTAATGCACGGGTCAGGCTTGGTTTATAATATGGTATTTTAGTAATAGCATAAATTAATAATTATAATTAATTTCATGTGAATAACTAATTGTTTATTAATAATTTATTCGGTACTATACCATCAGGCATTTCTGTATTAACTCACAATAGAAAAGCTGTTCGTTTCCAGACGTTTTAACAAAAAGTTCAACGGCATTTTAAATCTCAAATATTTATTTATATTAAATCAAGTATCCTATAAAATGGTACAATATGTTAAACGTACAGAAATAATTTGAAAGTAATAATTCAACTACTCCACAGATTTAAAAGAAACCATAATATATTCATGCGATCATGAAAAACGATGATAGTATGCTACTCCATCAAATTTAAGTATCAATAAATTATAACCATAATAGCAAATCATTTACATCCTTAGTTTTTCCACGCCTTTTTTGTTATAAAATTGAGAAAAAAAATTCAGTTGCTTTTCCTCTGTCGAAATTGAACACGTTCGAACTGCTGTACGTAGTTTAATAAATTTCTCTCCACATTCTTTTCAATGTAATCTCACGAGGGTAGCGTCATCTTTCCATTGACCTCTCAAACCTTGATCTCCGATCTTCCGATTTTACAGCACTTTACACACTAGACACACGCGCACTCTCCATACATACTAAAATTTCGAAAGAAAGGAGACAACCTTAGTGTCTCACTCCACTTTATAACAGAAAAGGGTCTCTGAAAATACTAACTTTAAGAGGATGAAAGTAAAGACTTTATCCTTCAGAATGAGCGGAGGCAGAATATCGGAAGATTACTTTATAGGAAGTTACGATACTTCGAGCAGCGACAATTTTTTTATTAAAATTTACCGCTCGTTTAATCTTGTGCCACGGTGTATAATGAACTTATTAAAACATCTCCAACCACAATCCAGTAAATTTGCCAATATTAAAGGAAAATAGCAAAAATTCTCAAGATATTGTTTAGACAAATGATACCTGAAACCTGTTTTCACGGATTTATTCCTGATAATAAAAAACACACAACTTCATCATGTACACTATTTTTCTAGCTCGAATAATTCCCAGGATATTATTTAACTATAAGGGCTGTTTACACCTCTTCAACATGGACGATATCTGATAAAAAAAAACACGTGTCGAATATTTTTCTCTTAATAAGTTTCATCAACCCGTTGCCGTACCATTTTCTTTACAGTTACAGTGATTAGAACGTCTTTATGCACACAAATGTCGTAGAAGGGAAAATAAAATATACATTTTTTGTATGGCTACATTTATATCAATGCTCAAATATTGATTATAAACGAATCAAATTTTATTTCATCTAAAATAAAACGCGTAACATTCATATTTGTTAGACTTTGTTGAGAACCTTCATCACGAGTCTGGCTCGTAAAAGTATTCTGAGATCATTGCCATACGGCAGCTATACCTAATCGGGCAATTCCAAATATAGCTATGCTCTATTCAACGAGCCAGGATAGTGCAGATTAACAAAACATCAACTAATCCAAGCGCGTCATAGACACAGCGGCTTATTGACTCTGACCAACTAATCCGACTTTGCCCTATTTAAATGGTACCATCGGAATGGTGGCTTCGAAATGATCACGGCGCGCACTTGTTTACCGCTGGTCCCACCCGATGAACGCGCTACGGATTTTCTTGGACAATCAACCTGCTATAAACCTTGCCCGCGGTGCGGTTCACTGGGCAACCATGGTTTATCACTGGTAGAGCAGCCCATTTGATTCACTCAGGCGGCCATTAGCACCACAAAATGAATTTTGTGTACAGTGGACTCTATAGACCCTGTGGAGAGGGACCTCTGTTGAAATTATCGCGACACAAATAGTCAACACCTCTTCTACTACTATCTGATCGATCACTGATCTCTGTACAGGGTAAGTTACCTAAGACAAGCCGTCTGAATCACTCAGGTGAAGGTACTTTGGGGATTTGGAGGTCAACCTAGCTTTTAAAATGGAACTACATATATTTTTGAACTCCTACGTTTTCATTCCTTCGCGAGGAAACGTCAACGATATAATTTATTCAAGGTGAATTAAGTTTGTGGGAGCTCAGGTAAATAATAAGCGTGAAGGAGCTCGTGAAAATATGATAGAGAGAAGGAGGAAAAGGAAAGGGAGCGTTTCGTCCTAGACCCGCTAGAGGACTCATCAGCAAAAGGCTATCTAGCGCAGTGTGTGGATCCGGGGCACCGATTCGCACGCGATGGCCACCAGATGGCGGCGTCTTCAGCTTCATTAACAGAAAAATGGGGTACCTTGAGTACCCCGCGATGGATTCGAAGTGGCGAATTTTTGGACTTTTTGTAGCTCTTTCTCCACTAGTAGCTGCCATTGTATATTAAAATATTAATAATAACTTACCTCTCGTTGTGGATCGCACGTCCCGCCAATAATACTGCACCGGTACTGACTAACTGACCGGTATACCCTACACACTCCCGCCAATATAACGGCCTCAGGGCTCTGGCCCCTCTGCTACCTTATTCTAGACACGGCACTGTTTTTACGCCATCTGGTGGCCATCGCGTGCGCATCGGTGCCCCGGATCCATACACTGATCTAGCGGGCCCTGCCTTAGATGCTGGGATGTCAGAAGACGGTTGAGGACTGTATATATATTGATGGGTGACGGATCAGGTACTAGTGAGAAAGGCTTTCGACTCTAAGGGTGGACTCATACGGGCGAAGATTCCAGGCGATGTCGCCGAGAATTATAAATTTCGTGCGTTGGTTGACAGGTCGGAGCGGTGCGTAACGTTGCAGGGGGTCGCACAGGGTCCTTTAGGAAAACTACCGATAGCTCTCCTTTAAGACATCATGGACATAGGAAACGTTGGTGTGGGCTCTTCGTAGAGTGGGTACGAAATAATTTTGACTCTACGAAGAACCCACACCAACGTTTCCTATGTCCATGATGTCTTAAAGGAGAGCTATCGGTAGTTTTCCTAAAGGACCCTGTGGGACCCCCTGCAACGTTACGCGCCGCTCCGACCTGTCAACCAGCGCTCGAAATTTACAATTCTCGGCGACGTCGCCTGGAATCTTCGCCCGTATGAGTCCACCCTAACTCAGTGATGCCAGACGGACGAACCTGGAGGAACTTGCCCCTCCGGCTGGGCCCCCCATCTGACTTTTCAGACTCTTGTGAGTCTCACACAGGCAGAGTAGAGGTACGTTCGTGTGTACCACGTGCACAGTAGAAGTAAGAGTGGGGGGCCCAGCCGGAGGGGCAAGTTCCTCCAGGTTCCTCCGTCTGGCATCATTGCTCTAACTGTCCATCTTGTGGCGAGGATAGGAAGTTGGCCGCCACAAGTTCATAAACGTAAAAGTCTTAGGTGACTGACCCTGTGTGTATTGTCCTCAACCATCTTCCGATCAGAGTCGCCAGATTGGGGAAATCGAGAGGAATACAGTTTACCCTCTCTGTGATAACCAGATTAATACGTGACTGAAACATGAATTGCGTGGGACGAATGACGTCACGTGACCAGTCTACGATCTTAGTGAGGGATGTAGGAGTATGCTCATGGTGGTGGAATGGGATAGTAGAAGGGGAGAAGGCGGAAATCGACCTCTTGGTCGATTCTGACGACACTGGCACGAATTGAGGGGGAAAAGTTACCCTCTCTCCGCCAGTACCGGCGGAGGAGTGGGGACTAGCGTCGTAGAAGGGGAAGGTAGAGTGAGGACACCATACCAGTGATGCCAGACGGAGGAACCTGGAGGAACTTACCCCTCCGGCTGGGCCCCCCACGCTTACTTCTACTGCGCACGTGGTACACACGAACGTACCTCTACTCTGCCTGTGTGAGACTCACGAGAGTCTGAGAAGTAAGAATGGGGGGCCCAGCCGGAGGGGCAAGTTCCTCCAGGTTCCTCCGTCTGGCATCACTGCACCATACTCTGATCCCAGCGTATTTGTCAGGACTCGCTAGATGTTCTCACTGACGAGTCCTTTAGCGGCCCTAGGACGGAACGCTCCCTGTCCTGTTTTCCTTCCCTCTCGCGTATTTTCCGCAACCCTTCAACAACAATTACATCGAAATTGTAGATCAAAAGAGTTGCTCGGATAGCTGAGGTCAGACAGAATTCAAAGGAACCGTGAAAATAACCGAACGATGGACAAAGTTCCCGTGGAATTTTAATGAAACGACGAATTCCTCTCTGCGGCGGGACCGTTTAAAATTCGAGCTCGCGCTGTGTATGGCTCCGGTAGTATCGAGTACGATATTTCGATAAACCGCGGCGGAGCTGCACGAGAGACCTCCTACAGGGAATTTACGAGGAACCCGTAAAATTGCGATAATTAATCTCGGCGAACAGTTCTCTCACGGCAAACCGAAAGGCAGGAACATGCTAAGCATCCAGGCAAGGCTACGTGCCGAAGCCGGACCGAAAAGTTCCGAGCAAAGCCGTACATGCTTCGCCCACAATCACTAACACAATGGCGCCAGACACGCTCTGTGTTCTTACCAGTCCGGTCAACACAGTTGCTGGAAGAGCAGCTTACAATTAGGAGTTCAGGCTGAACGCTGTTGCAAACGGGAATCTACTTCGGAGGAATTAATGGGCTGGACATACACACACTCGTGGACAAATGACCAAAGTCGCACTACGAAAGATGTATTTTTTAGTCCGTGATGGACCATGGTGTCAATCACGTTGTATGCACATTTGCAATCTGAAAACTTGAAAGTACCCATGAGAACTCAGTGTACCATGAATTTGAAACCTTTTTTATGAAGGTGTTATCAATAGTATTGCTGACATACTTCTTATTAAAATGATACCAGACACGACACAATTTGGATAATATTCACGTGTTTAATCTATGATACAGTAGTAGAACCTCGATTATCCGAACCAATCAGTGGAACGTGAGGACCCGGATTACCTAGATGTTAGATTAAATCTTACTAATTTGTACGATCAGTTCACTGTTTATCGCTTTAGACTGATTCGTATCATGAAGGATTATAGAGGTTCTATGGGAGGTTCTAAGCTAAGGTTCTATAGGAATTATGTCGTGTTCGGGCTCATGTTAACCAGAAAAATGTAACGAATATATTGATAACAGTCCCACAAAGAAACAATTAAACGCAAAACAGGTTTATCATTGTATTAACACTAAACCTACCACCACCGATTAAAATGACTGCTTCTAGATTTTTTATTTTACAATTATTGAAATTATAAAAGTGATTTCCTACGAAATGGTTGTATAAATATCTTTAGCAAAGTACGTATTACAATATGAGCCGCGCAAAGTCTAAATAAAATCAGTCTTGTTATTTTTATAAGGGAAAATGTACCAGTTACTTTTACGGCTCGGTAGGTTTAGTGTTAAGTGGGCATTTTTCTGCAAATATCGTGAAAATCCTTTCTACATGCATCGAGGCGTTACCGTACTTTGATTGTATGGAATTTTCGAAAAGACTATTAATAACTTTCAGCGATTTTCTGTTGCATTCAGACCAGAGGAGATTTCTCGAGCCACCAGAACTTTCGTTTTAATCTGTTGCGGAAAGGTATCCCGAAGAATTCCGAATTTCCATAAAGATCTGCAGTCTAGTGATTACTTACCGAGTTATCGAAGTCGTTACAGTTACGCGGTTCACCCTTATAATAAGAGCAACGTAAGTACAGGGCTCCGTTCATAGAAGGTCGACCTCTAAGTCTGGTAACGCGGTGGTACCATCATGCTCAAAAGACTCGGGCAACTCACCTGTGCTATAAGCACGGCCGCTTGCGGTCGCTCCAGGCAAAACTGCCGGCGCGGCAGAGAGTTACGAACACCTGGTTCAGAGGAAACGAGTGGACGACTTTTGTGTGCTGTTACACTTGCCAGAATAGATAAAACAAAGATATAAAATTATCCTTTGTCAACGGGTATTTATTAATGCGGCAGGACCTAACCAAACTTCCCGTTGCTGCCCTTAAATTGAAAACGGGGAAATGAAATTACGGCCGTGTCGCGCGTTCTACGCTCCTCGCGGAGCCTCGCAATTTTTTAAGAGGCTTTTCCCGAAACGTTAAACAATTTTACGCTGTTCGAAAACACGTTTTTATAATGTGTCAGTTCTTCCATTGACACTAAACCTACCGCGAAGGGTCAAATGGCGAATTTTAGAGTTTTTAAATATATCCTTCTATCGATCGTATTTGTTGTTAATATAGAATGTTTAATGTTTTCGGAGCGAGGTTATAGAGTTTAGAGGTTTCATAGAAATTGATTGAACACATTTTTTCACTCCAGTATATATTATAGTAAAAATCGCAAAAAATAAACATAAATTTAATCTGGTTAATATTATAATACCATACACATTAGTCACTTTTGATGGTCGGTAGGTTTCAGTGTTAATTCGATTCTTCAACATGAAATAGTGAAAACCTTATAAAACATAACAAACGTCTTCGTATTTGCTAATATTATTAAGAGAAAAAATAGATTTTATTATCTCATCTTGCATGACGATGGGTCTGACTATCTTTTCGTCTCTGACTGTACGGTCGCTCATCTGGGTCACGCGAGACCCAGTCACCGGAAACCACAATCTGTCGTACGAGGGTTGGAATTCATATACTTTCCGGAAATTTTTATTTTGCATAGAGATCTATGTCATATTATTTGTGCAGATCTAAAAATTAACTTTTGATATACTGAGTATGTAACATTGTTTACTTTTCAATTGTTATCTCACTAATACTTTGACTAGCACGTCGCTCATATGTGGATAACTCAATTCTTCAAGAATTAATTTTGTTGATAATATAACTTTAACAGAACTCCACTAGATCGTATACGATCTAAAGGAGTTGAAGAAGTAATTCATTAAAGATCTCAATGATTAAATTATTTTATGTTTATCAATCAAATCAGCCTGTTTCTTTAGTTTATTGTCAACACGTTAATAATTCAAATGGCAGAACACACTGCTTTCTATGAAAAGCTGGTTCTCTGTCAGATAAAAAATTGTTCAAAAAAATCAACGCCGTTGACGGCGTTTCCAGCAACCATTTGATCTCTGAATCTACAGAAAAATGAATTAACGAATTGCCTTGTTCGTTGTTCCCGGTTAGTTTGGTCTCTACCTATTACAATCGGTCTACGGAACATCATAAAGCGTAGAAACCCGTCGTGCGTTATTGGCCGAACAAAACTCTGATGCAGAAAACATGCGAAATCGAACAAAACGCAGCGCAAGCAAATTCGTTATATCTATATACGTGTACATGTACATATACAATCCCGGGTGTTTTATATTCGTTACACGTGTCGTGAAGTGGAGCTTCAGTTATTCCACAATCCATTTAAAATATTTTATACACCTTTTTTAATCCGGTCGAAAGCGAACTAAGCGAATCTCTCTTTTTGTTTGCGCGTAATTTAAAACGTCCCGATGTTTGTACAAATACATAGTCATTTTCCAGTTTAACCGTTTGACTGCGTTCAGAATATTCTCGGAAAGAACATTCGTTGATGGAAAAATATGTTCCGTATAAAGATTGAATACGCGTTACAATAAAAAATATACATTAATGCTTCGTTAATTCCAGCGTGACATTCATTTATACATGTTTGGGGAAAATAGTAGTTACAATTTAAAACAGTGAAAATATTCGGAGAATTTAAAAATACTGTTGTATTATTTTCGATCTAGTGAACATATTGAGAAAGAAAATGAGTTTTCATTTCGCTTCAGTTTGTTGCAATTCGAGTAGAAAATGTTTATATTTTGCATGAAGATCCGCTGTTATATAATAATATATATATAAAATAATATAATAATAACGAAAAACGGATAAATCTCGAATAAGGGCGTAATCATTACTTAGGGCAGTGATACTTTTCTCTATGGGAAAAACGTTCAGCAACAGGGCTACAGAGAAATAGTATTTATACATAGATTTAGAGGACAGCGTACGGAATTGCAGCTAACAAATCGGTAAATTACAACCGTTTTAAAAGTTTTCCGGAAAACGTTTAAGCGGGCGTACATGTACGTATACAAATGAATAGGGTCCATTGCACGCTAAATCGATCACTCGCGTGCTCGATGTCCGTGATTTTGTACAAATTGAAATATATTGTAGCCGCATGAAAATCGAGGTAGAGCAGGATCGAAATAATCGTTTTGCAGGTTCCGAAATTGACTAAAAAAAAAAAAAAATAGAAGCTTTTCTCAGTCAGTATTCGCGGAATTATACATGCGTCCAGCATCCGAGGTTAAAGTGGAACGTCCAAACTTCCGAGGAGTTGCATTTAACTTTATTGCAAGAAAGACAGTAAAAAAATATTCGTATTATAACAAGCTCATCCCTGAACCACGTCCACAAAGTTATTATAGTTTATAGTCTGTGTTGGTACTTCTTTGAATCCCTACGTTCTTTTTATTTACAATGTATATACTTGAGTATTATAG
Source organism: Lasioglossum morio (assembly GCA_916610235.2). Classification (NCBI taxonomy): domain Eukaryota; kingdom Metazoa; phylum Arthropoda; class Insecta; order Hymenoptera; family Halictidae; genus Lasioglossum; species Lasioglossum morio. The sequence goes on along the minus strand of OU744330.1, from coordinate 10,675,927 downwards.
TTCATTTATGACAAATTTGAGTAGATGGACCTTGAATGGGACTTCAGTTAGTATTATTATTGTTCACTTCAGTTATTACTAGATTGCAGATCCTTATGCATATATACAGGGTGAGTCACCAAACGTTAGCACCTCAAATATCTTTGTTGTTTCTAAAGATACGTAAAATATGGTAAGGACAAAGTTGAATGGTACAATGGGTCTGACACGATGCAAACAAAAAATTTTGTTCTTATGTCATTCTTTTGGAGATATCAAGGTCACCTTCATTTTTTTTTAATGGAATGAGGTATTTTTTATTACATCAATCGATGCAGCTGGACATTCGTTATAAAAAAGTACTAACCTATGTATGTCGAAAAGTTAGTAGTTCAGGAGATATTTCAATTTAAATAACTCAAAAATACCATTGCAATCGTACTAAGACGTTACACTAGTAAATAAACGCTGACGTGTTAGTACGATTGCAATGGTATTTTTGAGTTATTTAAATTGAAATATCTCCTAACCTACTAACTTTTTGACATACATAGGTTAGTACTTTTTTATAACGAATGTCCAGCTGCATCGATTGATGTATTAAAAAATACCTCATTCCATTTAAAAAAATGAAGGTGACCTTGATATCTCCAAAAGAATGACATAAGAACAAAATTTTTTGTTTGCATCGTGTCAGCCCCATTGTACCATTCAACTTTGTCCTTACCATATTTTACGTATCTTTAGAAACAACAAAGATATTTGAAGTGCTAACGTTTGGTGACTCACCCTGTATATAGAATAGAAATAGAAATTGTTTGTATAAATTGAAAGACACAGCAACTAAAAGTTATTTCTATCTCTCGAATAGTTTGATTAAATTGTAAAGAATATATTGATATTCTTAAACTCTGTGCAATCCTTCTGTTCAGAATTATACCCATCCATTCTTGGCATAAATGCATCCGCAGTCAAAGTTATCAGTCGCGTTTGCAGCGGCGTTTGCTTGCAGCCGCCTAATTCGCGAATACGTGAAAGACAACGAAGAAGACACGAAAAGATATTTTTTTTTTGCGCGGTGACGGCAACAGGCCGTAACCGGGCGCAAAGTTCTAATTAATTAATTCTGAAGTTCGTCGCAAAACAAATGCAGCTTGTCTACTCGGTAGCTTGTAGCTTCGCTCTCCCGGCCAAAGAAAGTTCTCGCGGACGCGCGGGTGTTGCGAGACGAACTTTCGAACCAGTGAATCGTTTTGTGTGAACACTAGGAGGCAAAGTTGCGGCACGTAGCACACGTCGGAGCGCGTGCGCGCACTCGACTGCAGTGGCTGCACAATGAGAAAGGTGCGGTGGCTTAATTAAAGAAGCTTGCCGGTGAAAATGAGAGATGGCTTGACGCCGCAGCCGGGACGCCGAGGTGCGTACGAGACGAAGACCTCTCTCGAACGAACGAAACAGTCAGAAACACGTCCGGGACGAACGGCAGACACGTCCGGAAAAATTCACTTTTCCAGCTGCATTTTAAACCTGCGGAAATCTGATTTCGATTTCCAGTTATAGAAAGCCGGGTATAGCCCTAGACAGCTGTATCGCGAAATAAATAATCAATAATCAAATCTTCTTTCAGAATATAGAATATATTTTTAAATAAACTTACAAGAAACATGAGTTTTTTAAAATGAAATTAACTTTTAATTTTTGTTGTTTTTCTATAACTGCTTCTCTTAATTACTATTTTAATTTCTAACAGTGCCATCATTGTTCAAAATAATGCGTTTTATACCGAACAGAATTATATGTTTCAGTAAACATTGATTTTTTTCTATACAAAGTTATATCATTGAACAAATATATTTGTTCGTTACTGCGTTCGATAAAATAATACGTTTTCGCGTGTTCCGATATTCTATTTATGGAGAAACAAAATTCTGTTTGTTCTTAATTAACACTGGTCTTGAGGTCTATTTATTTAGTATAGCCAATGCTGTATTTCTATTGGACATGGATTCCTTTCCAATTTCCAATAGCATTTTTCTGTGTGCTTTATTATTGAATAAATCCACACTTGATTTTGATCATATTTTTAAGTTAATGAAACTGTGTTTTCACGTCCCTTCTGTATGACGTTTCGGAATAGATTTTTAATCGGTAGAACTGAAAAACAGTGCTGCCTTCGTATAACGGAAGTTCGACTGTACAATAGTGCGCCGTACATTTGCATCTTGAAAAGTTATATGGAAACGAAAGTAAACAGTATCTCCTCAGCATCCACCTTTGGGAGACTAAGTTTTAACCTTTGACTGGCTACGTGGGGTTTGGTAGGTCCCAGTAAACTTTTAACGTTTATAACATTGTTATTTCAATCGTACACATTGGACATGAACATAGTCGCATGTTATACCAAAGTTATGCACGAGATTTTCACGAAGACTAAAGCATACCTTTGTACATATCGATCACAACGGATCACAGCGTGACGAGCAATGGACAAAAGTCGAAAAAAATTAATTCAAACATTCGAAACATTTTTTTAAATGAAATTTTTAATTTTGTTGTCAAAAATAATTCTTTGAACGCGTACGGTTTTTCGAATATATGCTCGATCAATATAATCTTTATAAGTAGACTCCGGATCTTATACATTTATAACAAAAATGAGCAAGTGCCATTTAAAACAGTGAAAATATAAAACTTCAAGGGTGTTAATATATTATATTTTCACCACGTTAAAATTATTAATGAAGCATGTACATTTATATTTAGTTCCTGCGTCTTGCAATCGATGCACAAACTCTTTATTTTGCATAAACATCCGGAGTCTATTTATAAGTATTAATATATCCTTAAAATTCATAAGAAAAACTTTCACTTCACATTTAAAAGAAGTATCAAAAATTACCTCCGCCATTTCTAGTACAGTCATTAGAGATTTACACAAATTATATATATTTTACTATCAACTGTGTCACATCTTTGTCTTGCAAATATACAACATTTCCGAAGCTATAAATATTGTCGCGAACGTCCATACGCGCGTCACACTGTGCGAACATCCGGAACAACAATAACGAAGATTATAAGCGTTTTTCATACAGGGTCTGACAAACCCCACGTGACCGACCATATGATTCTAAGGCACGTGACCAATCAACGGTTAAAGTAGCAGAGAGGATGAGTGTGGCTGGTAGCAAAGGAAGCAGTAGTGTCTTGCGCGAGGTTAGCCAGATCTAGGACGCATGTGAAAGAAAAGCTTTTTCCTCTGATCTTCGGTCTAGCATCCTCCTGCACACGTCTGTAGATGAACTAAATTTTCAGCTTCGATGGGACGGTGTCAGAGCACGCCGGGACTGGTGGAGTCACGGGGTCGCATACCGTTGGAGGAGATGTGGGTCTCGCCCGTCGACACGAAGTCTACTCATACGTATTCAGCCGGACACTCGTTGTTCTCTCCTAGCCCTAGTCCGGTGATACCGCGCGGTTTAGCCGTCACCGGGAACAATGTCAACGCCAACACCGTTCCAAGGAGCATGGACAGCCCGATGAGTGCCACAAGCAGCGGCCACAGCAGCGAGGATCAGACCGCCAGGGCGCCGCAATCCGCAGCAACCCAACCATCCACCGGCCGACAGTCCACCTATTCCGGCAAGTATTTCTTCTGGGATTGTTAAGTACACTCGAAATTAGGGATACAGTAGTGCACGGTTAAATTTGCACGAGTCAGCCCCACTCATCGCCCAACGCAGTCAGTGTCTCTCGGCGAAGCTACCTCACCAGACAAGGATAGAGGATCAATACAATTATACGCAACGCCACGAACAAGTATACAGTAAAACCTCGAATACTGTCCAACAGGCGTATTCTGGACAGACAGCGTTTGCACTGATGACTTGTCTTTTTGATTTATGACTGCGTCTACCGCGCCGAGCGAGACTTCAATAGAGAGCCGAACATAGAGAAGGATAGAATGAAATACGGATCGCGTGACTTAAAAGTGTCACCGTCGCCGGCACAACGTTGACAGGCAGTGAGTAGGCACTGGACAACGTTTAGGATGACGATCCCGGACAGTATTTGAGGTTTCACTGTACATGCAGCTAAGACAATTTCTTATTTCGAGCCATTCTCGTCTTACCTTTGTAATTGTAGCACCGACGGATCGCACGGACTCTTCTGATTAAAATGAGTCCAAACACGAAGCAAATCGTGCACCTCTCCTTTTTCAGTTGGAACCACCTAACCTAACCTAACGCCCGCAATCGGGACCGAATGGATTCGGATGACGGGACTCGTAAAAATCGCGGGTTCTAATATTTGAGATCTACAATCATTGACATTGTAATTATTAGACAGCGGATTTTTATGCAAAATACAAATTTTATACATCTATAGTAGCTAACTAAACATTTATTTTGCTCATTATCAATTTTGATAGGGTAGAAATAGTATATCGACACTGTTAAACTCTTTTAATCTTTTTTTTTGTTTATTTAAGCTTACCCAGACCCTTCAAGGTGACTATACAGCTGTACTTAGTTTACATTAGATAATATGTTTTACATTTTGAGACAGTTTGTGCATCATCTTTTAATCTTTTCATCGTTTAGAATTGTACCTACTGATTCTTGCTATAAATGCGTAAAATCCGTAGTCTAGTAATTATTGAAGAAATTCGTAAGAACACGACACATTCTTGTCATTTTTATAAGGCAATGCGAATGGTTCGATTTACATCGTGTTTGGACTTGGTTTAACCGGAAGAACCTCAGCTATCCACCGGTACTGCAATCACGAAGGTAAGACGTTAATTACTGAAAATGAAATTTCCTTTATTGCATGTTTAGTTTCTCAGTCTCCCTTTGAGTCTCTGCCGTTGATGCTCGGCGTGCTACGTCTATTTCGCTCCTGATCGCGGGAATGTAACTGTTGGCTCCCGAACTGATGTAAATTTAACCGTGCACTACTGTATCGTTCTCTCTTCGGACTTCCAAGCTAGGTCGTTGAGAGTTCGTGCCGTTTCCGGTGCAATCTCTTCATTGTCCTTCGTCCTCTGACCTGGCGAACACGTAGCCTTCTATTTCGATTTATATGCGTGTGTGAGTTAGATTTACTCTTTTTTTTTATTTCTGTGAGAGATAAAAGTGGCACACTGTTAACAGAAGCTACTCTAGCTTCGGAGAACGTCGTGAATATCGTTTTCGAATACGGAGAAGACTGATATTTTCAGAAAAAGACGTGTAATTGCGGTGATAAAATTGTTTGACGTTCCAATTGCTCGTACAAACTGTGAAACAACTTTACACGTTGAAACGACACGAACTTCTCGAACGACCCGACGGATACTTTTATTGCCCAGAAACCTGCAGATATACGATTTAATTGTGAGCAATATGTAGCGAATTTATACGTACGATATTTGTTGAATTATCACGATATATACAGTCTAGAGTAGAGATCGTGGTTTTGAACGTGTATCAATTTTAAGTACACGGATACACGTGTACGATTTCACGTGTATTTAAATACACGTGCATTAATACATCCTCGTTTGAATTTGTATTATTTTTAGAACATTAATATTAATTTGTGTATCGGGACTATGGTTTCACAAATTCGGCGGTTGTTAATGAAACAATAACTCGAAGATATTTAAACATATCAGCAACAGCAGTTGCTCTGGAACAACGTTTACCAACAGCTAAGAATATTGTTATCACAAAAGAAGTCGTTTATTGTCAAAAGATTAATACACATCAGACTCTTCTGTAATAAACTAGAGAGTTAGTTGATTAAATTCTTAGAATAGGAGTGGTTTTCGAATTAATTATTCTATCTATTTTATGTACCCATATTTTGCTTTCTAAAATTAGTATCTGTATCTTGAAAATTAATACAAATTAAAATGCGAATACGTTATTACACGTGTAATTGAATATACACGAAACAGTACAAGTGTACACATGTATACGTGTGTTTAAATACACCCGAAATAGGGATCTCTAGTCTAGAGTCTTTGTAAAATAATTCATTGAGACACGAAGTGATTCATATTGGTTCATTGTGATTCACATTTCAGTATAAGGCAAACTAATGTATCGTCATCCACATCTTTACATTTATTTTATCATTCCCTTCACTTTGAACACATTCTCTGGGAAAAGCTTCTTCTATATCTCGAAGTGACTTAATCTTAAAATATAACTTAATCTTAAAGTGACTTAATCTTAAAGTAATGTCTAAATCGAACACGCATCACATTTTTTCAGAACATGTCTGCGTAACTTACTTCTGAAACGATGCTCACATATGGCGAATGTGTAAAAGTGTTCATATAACAGACGACTTCAAATTTGTTATCTGAAACTTTATATAATTCCATGATACGATGTATGTATGGTATGTACTTCCATTATATGTGTATATGTACGTTTCGAAATCTTTGGAATATATTTTATTTAAACAACATCGAGGTATCCAGATTTTTCGCGAATACAGCATAATAAACACAAGTAGCACGTCGAATTATTAATGTACGACTTGAAAGCTGCTGCAAGTTTTAACGTTGCGCGTGCAAACATGGGAATATTGTTACTCATTACACCGAATATAGAAGTGCGCATTGGGATTCCGCATTTTCATAGCAGAATTATTAAAATGCTTATAATAATACTTCGTATGGTATTAATGCAAGTCCTATATTTCCAGGTACTTTATCAACGACATTGTATATGGTAATATAATCAGACTGCGGATTTTATGCATTTTTGTCAAAAATGACTGGGTGTGATCTCAAACAGTGTAACGATTCAAAAACTGAAAGAAGAATATCTTGCAGGTTTTTTTTTTATTAAACTATGAAACCATAGTTAATTGCAGTTAATGCAGACAATTTTTATTTTGCAGAAACATCCGCAGTCTAGTAATAATAGATCTACCTCGTCGCGATGTGAGAAACATCTTTCATAATATTCTTTCGCAGAAAGCTCATTCGAGAAATCATGTTAGCTCGCTTCAACCGTATCGATTCGACGATAGTTTACAATATTGTTAGAATATTGGCAGACTAGGTCTATCATGTGGATGATAAAAGCCGCTCTTTTTGAGGGATTTTCGACGGTGCGGTGTTTTGGCCGCGGTTAAACAATTTATTTTCGATGCCTCCAGCATCCTGGCATAAAAGCAATTTTTAAAAGTGATCGACGTACTATAAACCTGCAGATGTGTCGCGTCGGCTAAAGCCTGGTTCTGACATGAACCAAACAGCATTTTATGACGTGATTGCATCAGTATGGACGGGCATAGCGAAACCTACAACCGATTCCACCGATCACCGTCATTCGTAATGCTAATACGCACATTACTGTGCATAGAATACCACGACACTTTGAAATGTCCATTGTTCGGTCGTTCTTGGCTTTTCTAGATCGATTATTAATTCAGAATTCTGTCTGTTCTATAAATTTAACCCTTAACCGTACATGTAACTTTGGTCTTTCCCTTTAGAAGCTAGTGGAAGAATATACAACTAATTATAATTACATTAGGATTATGTAACATTTTAAAGGAAGGGTCGGATGAATACAATTTGATTTTTCTGTAGCTCATTTTTTCTAAGGTATCTTGCAAATACTCAAGGTCACCTTGATATCACAGGAAAAAATGAAATTGTACCCCTTAAAATGCTACATATTTCATTGAAAAGTATTTGATACAATCAATAATTATTTCATATAGCAGATCTTATCGATTTACCCTATATTATATTCTTTTTATTCCTTTCTGTATTTTTGTTTAGAAATAACTGAGAAAATTCAATGAACTTCTAAGAATTTGCTGTCATCTTTCTTTTAGTAACATACGAACAGTCGCAAATTTGTTTAACGCAATAAAAATTGCCACACATCTAACAAATATAGGAAACTCTCGGATGGCATGTAAAGGTTGGGGGTTAAAGTCAACGATTTTCAATAAACAAGATAGCTATAACTGGGAAGTATCTAACGTGTCTAATGCTCTCAGCTCGTCTTTAACCGGGATTTAAAAAACGTATCAGTGCTGAAAATAAGCAACGACAACGTCCGCGTAAATCGTTTAAGGCGAGCGAAGAGTGTTTCTGCGCCCGAGCCAATCGGTAATTCAATAGGTGTTGCCTTAGTTGTAAAGCAGACAAAACTGCAGATGTAAGATTTCGCGAAATCCTTGCTTCTGCTTCGTTCCCACATAAAGAAGGATCTGCATAACCGACCCTACAGGTATTAAATCGGCGTGTCAACATCAACCTCGCAGCAGGTAACTGATTTAATAAATAGAACACGTTGTACATTCTCCAAGTATCCGTTTGATATTCCTGTTACGATCTTGTTGACATTGAATATTACAATATTCCCTTGACGGCGCTATATAACTCTTGACGACGACACCCTGCATGCGTACTTATTAATTTATGGCCTCCATGTGTAATAAGTCATTTTTAATGACTGTAAACGGGAGTTCCAGTGTCTATGAGGTGAGTGTTTGGTCCTCGTTGACTTTTTACGATGACTACGGGCCCCTCTATCGAGTCGCCTCACGAATGACGGTGATCGTCGGATTGCCTGTTGCCAAAGCTGATTTGTATCCAACATTTAAGTGTTTATAACTAAAAACGAAGCTTAATTAAGCTCCAGCTTCATAGTTTTATTATTTTGTATTCTCATCCTATTTTATCAGGTAGAATCAACCCTAACATTTTCCAACCCCTCATGGCTAAACCCTCTCTATTCACTCGTTCCCCTTATCTATTTTTATGCTTGATTGATACGATCAATTTTAACAATTGATATAGAATTATCTCAATTAATTGTTCACCCAACAGCTTGTGACCCAATTGCAAAATCTGTAATGGACATTATGAACGAGGGAGGCCTGTGAACAGAACAAACCATTCTTTTTTAATGAAATCGTGGTGAAATATTATATATGTAAATAGAACCCTGAAGACTGTAAATGTTTTACCATTGTTATTAAAATCTTGAAGATATAACTAATCAAGATATTCATTCGTTTCTATGGGATAGTAAAGACTCCCATAAGTAGCCTCTATTATCAAGCTAACCAAAACGTTAAACATGGCGCCATCTATTGCCTTCTACTCCGAGCGCGAGAATTTAAAGTCTCTGCTTTGTAATGTTGATGCTATCGTTATTAAAAATAGTAACAGATCTTTCGGCATTTGTAACATTTACTCAAAGTTTAGATTTCTATTTTATTGTTACGAATAATATTTTTATCAACGAAATAAATTGCCTTCTTTGTCTTTATTTTCTTAAAGTTGACTATGAAATTAATTTCATCCTGTTTACGGTCTCACAATAATTTATTATGTTAACATTGTAGATTGATTGTCCCTTCTATATACTTCCTTAGGACTCCAAACATATTAAATATTCGTTTCATGGTAAACACTATATAATATTTATAGGAATTATTGCAAGTTTCTGTGTTACAATTATATATATATCATAAATATTAAACAAAGGTGTAAATACACGAAGAATTAAAGATTCTTTAAATATGGAAGACTTGACGCTTTGAATGAATGCACATTAAAAATATTAATTTTTCAGTTTTCAAGTAAACGCATTTTAAATGTATGTGTGAGTATAAACCGTATATACGTAATTGTAAGTAGGTAAATGATACATACTCTGAAAACATAAATATAATATTCAGATTCTAAATAGGACGTCTGTAAATAAAATCTTGCGTGTGCATTTTTGGGTGCTCCACTATTTATTCTTTATTATAAATGGAAATACGTGAAGGACATCGTGCGTCATTAATTTTGTTTCTTACATTACCATTAATGCATTTTCATTACATTCTTCTAACGATGAATCCTACTTTTTTTCGCGCGCGCGCGCGCGCACCCGAGGATATTTAAAATAGAAGTACAAACAATAAAAAGTTAAAACAGGTTAAATTAACTAAATATTACGGTGGTATTCAGATACTGTTACAATTAATATTACAAATATATACTCAAAATATAAATGTCTACACGTCATAATTTCATTTAGTTCTTTCACTTTCTATGACTAAAAATTCTAATCATCCCTATACAAATCTCAATAGATTAATTACACTAGAATTATCCAAAACGTCAATTTGGTTTTCGTTTTTTAATTTCCACCAATAGGAGATTAACGTGTGAAAGGATTGTACACTCACCGAAAATTAATCCTCATCCGCCTTGCAGGTCAATTTATCACATTTTAATCTTCGAACCTAATCATCTCAACTTTTCATAACGAAAAAAGGAATTTACAATTTGAATCATTTATCTGTGCAATACATATGTTCCTTCTTACTGTTGTGGCAACTTGACATCTAGTTTTATCAATTAAGTTATAAATGAAGTTGATAACACGAGGAACGGATCAGGATTAATAAAAGAACTCTACCTAAATCTGCACTTTAAACAATAAGCACATAGAATATAAGAATTGAACGCACAATCGACTGCTCCAATATACAGTGGATCCAAAACGTATTTGAACAAACTGAATATACCAATTTCGAGAAATCGTCGATATTTGAACTGTGAGAAATTCATTAAAAAAAAATAGTACGACAATATAATTGAACTCTTTTTAAAGCTTGCAATATCCACTTTTTCTATATATCGATCGTTCATTTATATCTAAGATATTTTTTCGTGATTCAACAACTGGGAAACTGTGGACACTTTTCATCCAAAATATTACAAATTAAACCGTTTGTAAAAATATTGAAATTTTTTTTTCATGATTTCAAACCACCCTAGATTTACAGATTGAAGGTTCCCTTCACAACGAATGCTTAAAACTTGATCTACGATTTTTTCTAGTCGTTTTATTAGGCTTCGAATCAAAGGTGCATCTTTGCAATAATTTGTTCCTCATTTTTATTCTATAAAATAATAAAAAAAAATCACAGATCTAGTTTTAAGCAGTTGTTATAAAGTAGACGATTCATTCTTCGAATCGGTAACAGATTCATTCGGAAAAAAATGTTTAAATGCTTTTCCAAGACGATTCAATTTGTAGGATTTGCGAGCAAAAACGTGTCCTCAGTTTTTCGTCCACTATATCATGCGTAAATATCCTAGATAAAATTGAATGATAGTCTGCGAAAGTAGAGGTGCTAAGTTTCAAAATGAGTCAAAATTTATCATTGTACTATTTTTCTTAACGAAATGATGCTGGTTGAAATACTGCGAATTCCTCGAGAATCGGAGATGTAAGAGTGTTCGAATACATTTTGGATCGACTGTGTATTAAAGTGACTGTTTGTCTGTAGGAATGACATATAACAGCATGACGCAGCTGGTGAGCGATGGTACGGGACCGTTGTTGGATACCTACGAGACATTGCTAGCCGAGATCAAGCGTCTTCGGAAACGTCTGATCTGTTTGGAATCGGAGAACGCGGCGACGAGCGTCAAATTGAAGCAACAGCACCGGGAAGTGAAGCATCGATTAGCGGAAATTGAAATGCAGATTCAGACCGGAAGCTCGTGGAGTGTAGAAGACAACGACAGGAATCGGGAAAGTAGCATTTAACAAGAAACAAGGCCGCGAGAGCGCGGCAAAACGAAAACGGGGCGAATACGGCACTACATGGCGGATGCCACCGACAATAGGTAGGTTTCTTCTATTTATATATTCATTTCGTTTCGCACCCTTAGGTCAAAGGAAAAATCAATCGAATCAATCAGGATCTTTCGCAACACTGGAGCTCCGCTTTGCTTTCATTTTATCCTCTATTTATACGATTTTTTTTTTCTTATTGAAAGGTTAATTAGAACTCCCCATAGGGGGTTATAAAGCTATACATTAGTAATATACATCTTAGATTTGAACATTAGTAATGTAGGTACAGTAGAACACATTAAGGACGAAACACCCACCACCTTTCCTTTTCCTCTACTATTTTTAGAATAACAAGTGTATATCACTTAAACATATTCATTATAGCAAATTTATGTCACTTTGACATATCCGCTACAGTAGAGCCAAAGTATAGTATTAATGACCGAACCTGGGCGCCGCGAAAAATTAACTTCTGTTTAAAAACAAAAATGACGGTCGATAAAATAATCTACTATTTGAGAACACATTAAGTATATAACATATTAAGTACATAACTTTAAATCTTTAAATTGCATTGCTTGAAAAACTTGAAAAGAAAATAACATGCCTCAATATTCGGTTCACAAAGCAACGATCTGATATTTTAAGGTGGAAACAAATTAAGCTTCCTTAATTTTTTCATGAGATCAACCCTTTGAGATTCCAACAAGGTACATTGCCAAATGATATGGTTAAGATCTTGAACCTCATTGCCGCAGTTACATTTGGAATCATCTATTATATGTAGTCGTGAAAGAGATGCTGCAAGATGATAATGATTTGCTCTACAACGATTAAATGTTACAATAAATTCTCGTGATAAACCTCTACCCGAGAACCATGGTGTAACTCCATCTCTAATATAGTACTGAAAGTATTCCTTGCCCTTAAACTGACTTTATACGATTTTTATAGCTAAATATTAGATTGTTGCATATGAAATGTCCGATTTTAGAATGCATTATAAATTTATATCAATCGATAAGTTTATTATATAAAACTTCGAGGTACAATCTAATCGTACACTAAACGTACCACGTCAAATGACCGGTTCTAGATTTGTTATTTCACAATTAGTGAAATTATAAAAATGCGTTCATAAGAAATGATTTAATAGATATCTTATAACAAGAATCACGTGCAAAGTCTAAATAAATTAATCCTTGTCATCTTTATAAGGCAATCACGTGCCTGTCTGTTACTCTTTTATAGTTTTATATTCATTGTATAATTTTACTTTAAAATAAAGTTTATTTCAACGTCAATCAACGTGACTGTCATGTATTTCTTTTATACTATAAAGGAATACCGTGGGTTACCCTGTACTTTGAATCTACCATCGAGCTTATCAGTGGAAGTAATATCAGGTTTGTTCTCTAGAACAAACTCATTCGAAGCCAGAGTGCTCGCGCTTTCGAATGTTCCCGAGTAATCTCTCGAATCCTCGAATCCCCGACGCAGCAGTACCAATTTTCTGAGCAACATTGATCGATTTCATTCTAGATATACCGCAGAGGATCAAGAGGAGCCGGAGGGTGCTCGGATGTCGGGCCGATCGAGCGACACGAAGTCGATCGGCAGCCTCAGTCAGCACTTCTTCGAGAGCGACGAGGACGAGGACAAGTTTTTCGGGACGTGCAACGGGTACGCCTCTCAGCCGGGCAGCAAATCAAACTTATTGCTGTGTAGCGAGTGCGACCAGAAGTCACGAACTTGCACGTACAGGCCGCAAACACCAGGCTCGTACTGTAGCCGGTACGTGGAGGAGCGTTTCGACGATCAGCTCCAAACTCCGGGAACGTCTCGGTCGTACAAGAGCCCGGTCCACGGGTCGTCACCTCAATCGTCTCAGAGGGATCAAGAAACGAACGGTCAAAGCTCCTCTCAAAGTTCGTTTTGCTGCGATCAGGAGTATCAGGTTCGTCAGGGCTGGTCGAAGAAACACGAGCAGGACTCGAACGGCCACGACCACTACAGGGAGAAGTTGCTGGACCAGGAGGACGAACTATGCGAGCTTTGCCATGGGAACGGTCGGGAGCCGCAGTGCGAGCATTGCGATTGCTCTAGCGACGGCAACCTAATCTGCTTCCGGTGCGAGAGCGACGAGGGCTCGTCGAACGGTCGAGTTTGTCCTCGTTGCGAGGCTGGCGATAGAGGGATGACGTCCGGTAAATTGAGGTCGCAGAGGGGAGCTGCGTCCTCCAGCGACGAGGGAAAGTATCCGGTGGATGCCGTGGTGAAAATCCAGGTGAACGATCATGCCATGGACGGGGACTCCGATGAGACGACGGATAACGACGTCTCCGCAGCTCAACACCATCACAGGAGCCCCGTGGAACGGCTGGACACCATAGTCGAGTCGAAGGAGTCACTGCCAGTGAGGATGACGAGGAAAATGGGGGTACAAAGATAAATCGAACTGACGGAGGATATTTCAATTACACGAGGCAGTCCTACTGGTTTTCCCTTGTAAATAAACACGGTTACGATCACCGCGGTTGGGCTACGGAGTTCGCCGCTGGCGCATGGAGAGTATTGTTGAGATTAGAGTACCGAGAGAGAGAGAGAGAGAGACGGTTAACTGTAGACACGGGTTGTTGTAGCGTTATACCAGTCCCGCGATCTCGAATGGACGTACACCGTAGCCGCATGTATTTGTAGCGTACTGTTGTCATATTGTTATACTATCGTACTAATCTGAGCTAGTAGTATTCATAGTGTACTACTCTAACCTTTTTATACTCCTAATATGCATCGTTTGTTCATTTTATCGGGTTACTTCTTGGTTATCTGTTTAGCTCGTAATCACACTTGATTACGCGAGCAGAATACAGTAAATCCTGGTAAGTTCTACAATAGAGCTACGGCGACGGCTAATCAGAGAGTGTGGCCGTCGCCGGCCCACAGTTTAAAGGCCCACGTATTCTCACAATGTAATGCCAATTCAAAATGCTTTATTTTTCATTATTTTTTCATGAGACTTTTACTGGCTTGTTTCTGGCATTATTCTGATTAAAACAAGACCAAACACGATATATGTAATTTGGCCCATATTTACTCTACATGTGAGAAGCATAATTTATAATCTATCATACATTCAACATACGCTATAGCATATATATAAATAAACAACCTAACATGTCGAAAATATGTTCTCAAAGAATTAGACTTGAATTTCTTTCCTATACGTTGTCCTTCCTTGCGACCGAAACTTTCTTCGTCGATTACACCACTAAATTACAATTGAAACTATATCGTGTTTGGTCTTGTTTTACTCAGAAAGATGCCAGAAATACGTTTTCAAAAAGTTCCATGAAAAAATAATGATTATTAAGAAGTTTGAACATTCGATTCATTGAGTCAATGTAGTGGTGGTCACACCGATACACCCGAGCCGATGACAATAGTCGCCGTCCTGCGGCGCGGGACAGCGTTGACAGGCAGTGGAGTGAGTAGGCCGATGCAACTTACCAGGTTTCTAGCCCGCGCAACTTATCAGGATTTACTGTACTCGGAAATATTTACAAACGAATTGAGGTATTTTTTGAGAATCTTCGAAACATTTTTCGATCCTAACAATGAGAATCGTGCGTTTGTAATTGAACGGTAACTTCACTTTCGTAGCTATTCCGCTTCGCAAGACACGAAATGCAGAATTTTAGTACGTAAGGAAAACTTTGGAGTATAAAGGATCTTTATTTCCCTTCGTTTCCACGTAGAAATCTCGAGGAGCTCGTGTTCAAGAATTTGAATAATAAAACGAAGGAAAAAAAATTTGAATAATAGAAGAGGATTTTCTTCTGAAGCGTATAAAAGAAGCCATGGTAAACGAATTGTACGAGGAAAAATTATCTTTCGTAAATACAAATTTCGCCGCGTTTAATTACACGTTCTTCCTTTCAAAGCTGTAAGACAATACTTTTCTAGCACTTAGCATCTCTCGCCACGGGAAGAACTTTCTTTTCGCTATAATTTTCAGAATTTTTCAAGAAACTACTAACGACACAGAAACTTCATTTCTCGCAATTTCTTCCACGGAATAACCTTCGGATTTATTTATTCTTTTTGTTGATATTCGAACGATATAAACATTTTTCTAATTTTTCATGTTTCTCGGCACCCACAAATTACATTTTGTCATGTTCGAAAATTTCGAGAAAATTCGAATAAATACCATAGGATTTTCCAAAAAAATAACGGAACACGTAGCAATCTCAGTTTGTCACAAAGCATTCGCATGTACAATTTTATCCTGTTTTGCAATAAAATCAATATTACACCGTTACAAAACCAATACAATAACTTTTTGAAACTGCTGTCGAGTCACGATAAAAGTGATATACAGTGTATGATAAAAATAATCGACCTAAAAAAATAACATAAATATAAGATTGAAAAAGATTGTAGTAACTGTACGCAAAAATGACAAGAATGCCTGCTAATAAGAAATTCTGCCGTTCGAACACATTCGTTGCTTGTTGTAATCGATTCCATGTAACGAGAACCGAAATCGATATAGAGTTAGTTTCAATCTCTGCTTCGAATAACAAAAATAGAATTACACACCCGTGCGTTAAAACCTCTTCAATTCGTTTATAAATGTTTCTTAAGTCAAGTAAATAATTGTGTCTCGGACACATTTTTAGTAACAAAAGTTTTTCTCAGAGATTTTTATGCAAAATTAAAATTATCTGCATTAATCAAAACAAAGAAGCTACACTCTGATGTTTATTTCTGTTCGTTATAATTTCAGTAAGCTAGGAATTTTACAATATCATTTTGAAATTCTTTAAATGTATTTATGGTTTTACATTTCGTGTATTAATTTGTTCATATATACATCAAATCCACAGTTTAGTGATAATAATATGAACATTTAACATTTCATACGTTTTAAAGGGTCAAAATCTTGTCGGAATTTTCGCAGGGTTTTGATCACAGTGATTCATAATTATTTATTTATTGGTACATTAAAAAAATAATGAAAAATTTCTGTTTCTTATAATAAAGAATATAAATTGTCAATTCATTTTGCCGTGCACGAAGTAAACGATGTTTTGCAATAAAGATGCTATAATTAACGAAACCGATTAGCGACAGGTAAAGACAGGTGACTAGAAATTTCAAAGTGATAAGCTGAGATAGCATTTGATAATTACTACTCGCTCAATTCATAAATGAAAAGAGAAGGTTCACGAAGCGACTGACTAATAATCAACAACGACACTCTCCATCCAAAACGAAAAATAAAACGTGTTACTGCGCCGCAAAACAAAAACCTATTGATTTTATCGTCACGTTAGTCTCCTACGATGATCCCGATATGATCATTCAACATCGAAATTTTCGTTGTGCGAAACGCGTTTGGCGCCGTAGCTCGACTCGCGTGTAAATAAACTGCCAATAAACCTTATATCGTAGGGCTGTATAGATTTAATAAGTAATCCGTAATAGTTAAAAGTGCTATGTGAGTGTGAATTCGAGTCGACGAAAGAAACTGACGCCAGAGAGATGTACGAGTTTAAGAGAGTGAAAGAGAGAGAGAGAGAGAGAGAGAGAGAAATTTTACGTTCGACACGTGCAGTGTCGCCATGAGCTAACAATAAGATGCGTGATGCAACGATCGACACGATTCCATGCGCGACTTTTAGAATGGATTTGTGCAAAAATCGTACTCATTTGAACCTATACTCGTTTCCCCATTCTTCGTCAATTAGCCCTGGACGTTCCTTTGTCTTATTGTTAGGTAACTTTTAAGATACATTACTGGAGTATTTAGATTAAAGGGAAATCGAACGTGCTTCCGACAGACGTGCACTCAAGTTGATAGGAAATCGAGTTTCGATTGAAACAGTTCGACAATACTTCGCCAAGAACACTAAAATTGTAGTATTAAAAGTTACTGCTCCAGTTCATTGATTTTTATGCACTAAAACGAATTTGAAATATCACATGAATTTGAACAATCTTTATTTTCAAACTGAACCAAATAGGACCATTGTTTGCGCCATTATGAACTGTCCAAGGATTTTAAATAATTTGTATCAACATTTTAATCACACACACTCTTTATGAAAAAATGTACGATCGTTTTTAAAGGCGAACTATTTACTCGGAATCATGTTTCCTATCGCATCCCCTAAATCGGGGCTGAACAACTGATGATCCAAGAGCCGTCAATTCTCGGAGCACCAGTTGCCCAGACCTGCCCGAAACGGAAGCACCGATTCAAATACGCATTTTGAACGCGAAATGTCTCGAGGTAGTTGGAAAGTAGCTTGATGTTAAATTAACTTTGTTTTCGCGTAGTTCGATTCAGTAACTGTTTCAATCTGATTGAAACCGAGCTGCTCCGAGCAGCTTGTTAGTTTCGTCCCGGTTAGAACCGATTTGTCATTAATCGCATAAACCAACGGGAAGAAACTCGACTTGATTTACCATGATGTTCAGTATCTCTCACGGTGTTTCGAATAAAAGTCAACTAAATAAGATTTATACACAAATCCATTGTAACTCATGTTCGGGACCAACTAAAAACCACCAACCCCCCCCCCCCCCCACCCATTGCTGCTGATTTTTCTGTTCTCATTTTCGGTCACTATGTTTCGCATACTGCATATCCTTATATGCGGAATATGAAAATAGTGCAGAAAATCTGTGTTGTCGTGAACGAATCATTATACCCCATTCGAATCTCAAAATTGCGTTTTATACACAACTTCGATTCCGAAAAACGTACGCATCATTTCGAGAACTAATATGTAACTATAAAAGGAAATCGATATGACAGAAATAAACAAAGCTTCCTCCTATTTTAGCGAACTGATTTACACGGGAAATTGGTCTCGCTATTTTCACTTCCTTGTAACTGTTTCCCTCTCGAAAACGGATAGGAAAAATTCCAAGGTTTAAAACCAGTACAGGTTCTACTAATTGCTTTTACGAAATTATCCAAATTTAAATATGCCCCATTTTTCAAGAATCGGAAATGTAGTGTTCATATACGTTTTCTACTTCATTTTGTACTTCAGGCCTGGTCAACTCTTCCTACTCCTGAGTATTCTGGTGGTGGGAGTGGTGAAGTTTCAGGGAGGAAGAAGAGTTGCCCGGACCTGTACTAGAATTTTTCGTGGCATTGTCATTCATCATTATTTATTTATTTGCCATGAAAACGACAACAACGACGTCACAGCTAAAGCTGTGAAAAGTATATTCGCATGTTTTTCTGTAATAATTTCGAACTTCGATACACGCATCTGCTCCAACGACAGTGAGTTTTGTTTTCTATACTTAAAATAAAGAACTTAGAGTAAAGATATCACCTTATAGAATAATAATCTAGATGACCAAATAATAAATCGCGTCGACGAGTAAATGGGGACTGATATACAAAAGGTTGTTTCAGGAACTGACACAATTCTGCCGGTAATATAATAATACTCAACAGTGTTGATTACATTCGGAGAACAATGTGAGGGAAGCTTGACGATGCAAAAGTTTTTCTATGTACAATATAGTTATCTGAATATGACACGCCACCGATAACATAGACAGTCTGAGTATAAATAATTCCTGAGATTCTCAACGAAGTGTCTTAAATAAAAAATATAAGTATCTAGAGGATATGGGAGTTTCTTTTGTTTTCTCGCATTACTGTTTCTGTGTCTGATACGTAGTTCTCTCGTGATAGTTCATCGTTCTCATACGTTCCCGACTTTCGGAGACACAATTTTTCGAACAGATCACACTGGGAATTCTTTTTTAAGAATTGTTTGAACAACGCGGAGAGGGCTAGTTTAATGGTTGTGACTCATCGTTGTATTCTGGAAGGAGCAAGCTCCAGATTCCGTTCGTTCTTGTATTCATTGATGGAAACAAACAGAGATTGGCGAACAAGTGTTTGAAAAATTATTCGGACCTGATACATTGAACCTCTGCTATATTATCATCAGAATTTAACTGATTTCGATTTGTTTATTATAGTTAGACGGCGGATCTCTATGCAAAATAAAAATTGCAAAGTGTAATTGTAATTGAAAATGAAAATTGCAATAGGTTTGAAATAATAATTGAAATTCTCAATGAATGTTTTTGCTATTTTAAATTACACCTATTCATTTTTTTTTCATGACTGCATAGAATCCGTTGTTTGATTATAATCATCTAAAAATTGTAATATATTAAGATTAATCGAGTCTCGTCGTTTTTGAAAGATGGTGTCAAAAGTGTCTTACAGCTCTGCAGATTTGTAAATTTATATGCAGATTATCATGTTATAGGCTTGACTACGTGCTTACACACTTCTAAAAAGAGACTAAGAATAACTAGCAACTGTTTGGTATTTTTGTGACGAGCTTAATATTAATTGCAATTGGAGTTCAAAATGAAGCAGTAGGTGTTAACAATAGTGAACAGAGGATGCTATTGAACATCTCTTAGAAATATGAAAAAAAACTTATCTGTTTATTTGGGATCAACTCGTCGAGTCTCGGTGAGTACAATTACCCTGTAAATTCCTTTTTTAGTTCTGTATATATATCTGTACTTGTAGAAGTTCGCAAAATGTACTGTACCTATTTACATGCATTACATAGTCGTTGAAATTATGTAACTTTTTTGTAGCTACATTCGAGTTCCTTTGAGGTGGGATCTCCATTGCGCGTATGGACGCAGCGTTTCTGCCTGTTTAGTCAACATCTTTTTAAAAATGAGTTTTTAGGAGCTTATAGTGAACACATAAGAGTATCTGCTCAAAAAATTTATTCATTGCAACTCAACATTCATTCTTCATATTATGAATATTTTAAGAAATACAGAGAAAATAACCGAAGACATTTGTAATTTAAATTATCTGAAAAACTGCTAAATAAGTAACAAATGAACAATTTATAATTTTATTTTAAGACAACAAAATCTAAAGAATTAATTATAAAATTATTACAAAGAATTTGTAGTGGAAATTTCATCCCGATATCTTTTATGGTTCAACAGTTAGTAAAATGCCAGATTGAGACTAGTCTCCCCCCTTGCTTTTTCTTAACGCTGCGTCGCCTCGCCCTGGCGCCATGGAGCGAGGCAGGCGCGAGGCACGCGTTGGCTATTCACTCAGCGATCAAAATGTTCCGTCGCGAGTGAATTTTTTGCTGATTTCGCTATTGCCAAATATTTTTTCTACATAGGAAAACTGCACTCCCCCTATTTAGCGTCCCCTCCTGGAGGGATGGAAACTTACCAGGGGACGAGGACGGTGTTTTTTACCTACAAAAACGTCTGAGCTGGCCGAGAAAAATTTTTCGGGCGGGGGCGAGGCAAACAATACACGTGCCTCGCTGGTCTGCGGCAAACAACGCGTTATCACATTGCTTGCCTCGCCCGGCCGATTGAGACCACGGATTTGCTCATATTTATTTAACGGTTCATTTTATAGGATTTGTTTAAACACAGACCTCATTATAAGACCTTAACCCTGTGTTATAAGGCCGTCCGAGATTGTATATCGCGGTGTTCACTTCAAATAATTTTAATTTCGTCAATTTTCAAATGTCCGTCTTTTTAAAAAGAGATCTGTAAGGGGGACACTTGGGGCTATATCCCCATTTTTTCAAATTTTTAAAAAGTGGCCCTCTATGAAAACACGGCATTTATTTAAAACAATTGCAAAATAAGTGGTAAAAAACATTTTTTTTCAAATAACAACATTTTGAGTGGATAGTTTCAATGTTTACACTATAGGCTCCTAAAAACTCATTTCTATCGGTTTGTCAGTTCTAGTCTTACAATTTAATGGAAAAAGGTTGACAAGTCTTTTTACACCTCTGTAAAATCAACCATTTTTAAGATATCGAAAAATCCTTTGAGATTCGTTCACAGGTCACTAAAGACTATAGAACATATTTAAATTTGAACAAAATCCGAAATTTTACTCCAAAAAGTGTCCGTTTTCGCATGGAATGACCCTATTGTAAGGGATTTGCGTCACCAGGTCAACACGATTTACAAGAATATTCTAGAATATTCCTCGAAAGAGACGCAGTTCTGACGAAGTATGACGAATGAGTATAAAAGGCGCTGGAATAACAAAACGATGCGTCCAGACGCGCACAAAAAATCCCACCTTTAAATTTGCGTTCCACGTTTTGTTCTGTTTTATATTTTTGTAAATAGTCCATCAATTTTCTTTTCATTTAAAAATATATTTACTAAAAATATTTAATCATTGGTTGAGACGTTTCATTCAATTTAATAAAAACAATATGCATTACTTTATCTCACAATAAAGTCATGAATATTTCTATATCAATGTAGTATCATTAATTTAAAAAACACATTTGTAAGGTAAAACCAAAAACACAGTTTGATAATCTGCGTATCGATATATAAATTCTTGAAATGCGAGACAAGTAGTGCTTTCAAAAATATCGACATTTATCCATTTAACTATTTAATGTTACTGTTATTGTTGAATAAAAACGTATGGCTAATACATTTGGAATCATTTCCGCGTATTGAAAGTTAGAAATGTAAATTAATCGACTTGTTTCAATTTGCTAATCATAAAAATTTCTAGACCCCATTCTTTTGTATGATAAAAAGAGTCACACTATTAAAAGATAAAGTTGGTTTAACTAATTAGACTGAAATAACAATGTTAATGTCTCTGACGTATTTCAACGATGGAACGAGACAGATCAAAAAATGTAAAATTGTTTCTTAACATTCGGCAAACTTGATGTACCCATTCACCACGATTAATTAACTTAAACATGCAGTATCAACCCCCCTCGCGTCTGTTTGCATGATAGTAATTTTATTGAAATGTTTATCGATGTTAAAACAGAAATGAACCGTGTACAAATGTTGTGTCTTGCAATAGCGAAGACGATTTGTAAAAGTTTGTTAATAGTAAAGTCATGTACTGATATTATATTATATTCGAACGTATCTTGCATAAAAACATCTCCTGATAGCCTAATTAACGCGTATTCATTAATTTTGTTATAGCCACTATTTCTCTGAAAATACTTTCATACCATTTTATGAATTGCCAGTGAATACAACAATGCCAAACATGTTCATACAAAGAGATAAACATAATAATCCATGATTTGCAAGTAAGCTCGTGCGGTACAATTGCTTGCTACCATCTTTTTTTATATTATATAAAATCAGCTGTAAATGTTCAAGTTAAAATGTTTATTTAATTTTACATTTTACATTTTAAACATGATTTTACCAAAACAAACATGATGTTTTATCATTATTAAATTTGTATTTTAAACGTTTTTCCATAAACAGAATCAATATTTTCATGTAATCGATTTCTAATTATTATTCACTCAGACAACATTAAAAAAAAAAACAACGTGTAACGAACATCTAAATAGGGTGAATCTCGGTGAAACAAAAAACACATAGAATGGTAATTAAACTGTTAAGCTTTCGAAATAATAATATTATCGGTGAATGTACTAAATTCGACAAACGAACAAAAAAGAAACACACTCTCCTCAGTGATTTTTGAGTGAACTGAAACACGATCACTGCCAAAAACAGGTCTGTTCCTGGGTGCTGCGCTGTCTTAAAGATTTTAAGGTTTTACGTTCTTTTTCAACAAAACAAATGGGATCATTAATGTTTAAGACATTACTTATAGACTAAGCTCTTACAGTAGTAGGTGTGTATAATGGTCGTAGATAGCGATTTATACTAACGAAGTTGAAGTCACGTTCACATCGCTCGCTAATGAATGAACAAAAATTACGAATGTAATTAATTTCCACGCCATTCCATTTTTAGTTTCAAGGAAAGAAAAAATTTCTCTTATGCTGTACAACCTTAGAGCAATTCTTTATTCTGCTAAGGTGGACGTTCTCTCACTATTTACCACCAAAAAGTAGTTGGACTACCTTACAGATGTCACTGATATTTATTTAAAAATAATGTCAATTTAGAAACTTGTAAACTCTTTACTACAATTCTTGGATATAATTTAAAAATTCTTTTCTTCGGATTTGAAATGATTCCTGCAACAATATAGTCTCTCCAATTATTTATTTGTTTAGTGGAAGTAATCTGTATTAGCTAGGCAAATCTTCTTACTTCTATCAACTATCAAGTTACAGAAGTTTTTCAATCGTTACCAAATGCTGAAAGTTCGAAAGTGTTAAATGATAATAACTGTGAAATACATGAAAATTATTTTATTGCGGCAGTATTAAAATTTATGAAACTTTAGAGTTGATAATCATAAATTAATATGTAAAATAAATGAAATCTTATTAATAATTATGTCTATAGTGGAGAAGCTATATATTAGTTAACAAAGACAAATAAAACAGGGATAGCAACATTAACCGTGCATCGTTTAATGCATTCGCGTTTGTGCAATATCGGTGGCAGTGTGGACGTGACAAGTTTAGGGTATCGACGAACAAAATAGACAGCATCGAGGTACGATAGTGCTCGGTGGCAGTATCAGCAATGTAGACATAGCGTAAGATGTGTGCATAAATCGAGATCGTAATCCGAATGTAAACGCTCATAGTAATTAATTATGCGAAGAGTTTTCGGGCACCACGGAACCGTTGAGTTACCCACTACGTAAATAACACACGCAGAATTTAGCAGTGAACGTGTTAAATAAGAAATGTTTTCGGGACGTTACATTCTATACAGAGGCATTTCACAATAAATTGCAAATCTCAGGATATTTAGCTTCGATGTAACAGTATATAATAAATATCTGTTTTGATATCATTACAATTTGTAACAATAAAGCGAAATCAAACGTATGATTTTTATTTTCTTCTGCGAGCCGAACTGAATTTCGATATCATCGAAAACGTCGGCTCTAGAAAATATCAGAAAGAGATCACGTAATTCTCAATATAAGCTGAATTCTTGATAGCTTATCGCATATATATATATATATATATATTCACTGTCGGATTAGTTCACGATCGCTAAACTGAATTGTCACTGAACGTGTCTCCATATTCATTATTTCACTACCTCTTTACTTATCGCGGCGCTTTAACGTTGAATAAGCTATCTGAATAAACGAAGAGGGAAGTCTCTTAATGAATGGTCACTCAGGAATAAAGTTATAATGTCATAACGATATTGCGATAATGAATATTAACGTTTAGCGAGACTACTTCTTGTAAATATTGAGTGTAGCTTGTAAGTATAAATATAATAACGAAATACACAATAATGATAGTATGAATATGTACGAAAGTTGTGTACAGGGTTGTTCGAACTGTACGATCGGAGCGAGTACTGTTTTTTTCGTTGATGAACAATTGTAACATGATTTGAAAAAGATATAATAAGCGAATAGGACATCGTGCGTTAGACTAACTAAAAAAACAAAAATACACGGTCAAACCTCGATTATCGAAACGGTAATTAACGATTATCGGAGTATCGATTACATTTTTTCACTGCCATTTTTATTTCCATTGAATTCTCTCAATTGCCATTTCTACTGACCTGCTTTATTCCAGTTTCTTTTTTACGTCTATTAACGTGCTCGAATATATTGCAATGTAACAGAACCGTGTTTTATTGCTTCAGACAAAATGAAAAATTAATATTTTCTAATACTTCTATTAAAGCGGGTCAGAATAAAGTTACATTTAAAATAATTGACGAACATTTAATGGAGTTGCACACATGCCAAATCGACAAACTGATCAAAATAAAATCATAAAAGCATTTTTTAAAGTTCTAACAATTATTTCTGTGGTATTAAACATAGAAATTAGGAAAATTTACTTTAAATGGAAAAAGGTCAACATCAGTTGAATGCTTTTGCAGTAAAATGTAAGAAAAGTTTATGGCATACTGATACAAAAATGTGAAGTAAAAACTGTGCCAGAAGTTCTTCGATATTATGATAATACCCGACATGGTATCGAAGATGTAGGGAATGGTGAAGAAAAAGAAAATGGGGGAGAAAAGGTGTTTAAAAATAATTCGAGTTCTATCTTTCCACGCTGTGAAGCTTTCATTCCTTCGAAAACAGTCTCGAAATGGATTGAAACACAGAGGAGGAAGCAGCAGAAATAACAAAATTAAAAATGTTCTCAAGTAAAAGTTTTCCCTCCTTTAATCAATATGTTCATATTCAAGAAGTATTTTCAAAAGATTAGTTTCGGATAATCGAAGATTCGCCGTGTGGTTGCTTTCTTCTAGATCGAATTAGTGCTACCTTTCGTGTTAGATATTCTCCGATCAAACGCCAACGAGAAATCATCCTGTACAATTGTAGCATTGTCCCAAATAAGAGATAAAAAGCCTGAGATTACGGTGCGTGAATGATGAGGAACATGTGAGAGAGATAAAGCGAAAGTAAGCGTGGAAGAAGTATTAAGCGAGAATTTACTTCCGATTACAGAAACTGACCAAAAATGTCGACATTAAGGTTACATAACGTTTGTGGATGATCGTGACTGTCGGAATGGGGAGACACACAAATAGAGCAAAACGAAAAAAGAAAAAAAAACAAGAAAACTATCACGACGAAACACGACTGGATACCATGCGATTATCAATTACCATTCGCAAGCAAACATGCGTCGTGTGTATTGTGAACTATATAACTTACCCGTTAACTACCATTTTTCCCACTCACATATGCACAGATTTTTGTCCATCTCGACACATACATACTAATTAATATCCGTTTTTTCTCTCCTCAACCAGTTATTTTTAAATTTTCGAAACTTCGCTGCGCCGCTCCCATGTGCGAGTGTTGTACAATCGGATGTCAGTAGAAATTCACAAATATAAATAGACAATTGAACTTGGCGACATGTTTTCTTTCACATATCCTTCGAACCATACTAATCAACAACGAACCTACACTGCCGCTAAAAGTATGTGGATACTTGTTCAATTCAACCTCTGAAAGAAAAAGAATCTTCAAAGGATTTAATCAAATTTCATGCGGTCTCCTTTATACAACATTGGAGAATTTGTTTGAGCAATAATTTATTAGTAGACCACGAATTTTATGCATTTATAACAAAGATTATTATTTACTGCATAATTACACGTTTCTCTAGGGATTCGACCAAAAATATATATTTGATCTTTTACTTATATTTTTCTGAAGAATATAAATTGTTTTAAACATTAAAACAAGAACAGAATAATGGTAATTGTTCTAAAAGAAATTCTTAGAAATCACTTTTTCACTGAAATTACACGAGCCTCCCTTAAAATACGTTTCTAAACAATTTTCAGTGGTACGCATACTTTAACCCTTTGCACTCCCAGCTATTCTAACTCGAAAATTAAACATTTCTTTCGATTTATAATATATATCCATTCTCTATGATTTTTTAAATTTTATGTATATGAAATATATTGGTATAAATACCTCATACAATACCTAAATGTTTAGTAATTGATTAGATACGGATATATTTAATAATCTAAACAATATTTTTAATAATGCTACAGATTTTTAAATAGATTTTATACCTATTATAATATTACGGATATCACTCCATTTCGTTACAATCGAGGTAGAAAATGTTTATTTTGCTGGATTTAGTTTAAACATAAGAAAATCGAGAAAACAGTTGTGCTAATTTTACTACGATCCTTAGCTGAATTGTTCGTTAGTTAGTAATCGTTTCCTTAGAACATCAGTCTTAAAAAAATAGAGACGTGACTTGATAAAAAAAAAAGTGCACAATAATATATTTAAAAAATAAGTTTTGTCGTATATATAACAGTTATATAATAGTATAGTAGTATACATATATTATAATAGTTTTCTGAGAGATACTTCGTGTACCTCTATTCCGAGATGTGTGTTTATTACCAAGGAATGTTCTTTATAAATCAGCATACGTAATTACAGTAGGTCAAATTGAAATCATCAACACAAGCCTCGCTGACACTGTTTTCGGCGAAAACAAGTTAGACAAACATCGTTGACCATAAATAGCGTCAATCCCTTGTCTTATCGAGCCACGGAGGTTTTCACGATCTCAAACTGACAATAATGACGAACTGATAATACATATAAATATTAACATTAATGAACTGAGTAGTTGATCCGATCGTAAATGAATTATTTCCAGTTGGGGCTTAGTGACGCTGTATTTTTGATATTTGTAATGTTTTAAGATAGCAAGTCTAATTAATAGTAGTTGATACATAACGCTTACTATGCATACATCGTTTTACGAGGAATTGATCTATTACAACGGAAGTTTCTTTGCGCAATCACGAGCGCCGTCGATATGATTGCTTTCGTCGTTGATGGCACGATTGCAAGCACGGTTGCCTGCGTTCAGGCGCTTACTACTTTGACCACGTGTTTCCATACCGACTATGTACACATGTAACACATGTCATGTATGCATATATACTATTTATCTGAAACTACCGTTAAACGTAGATAAAGCAAATATTATGTAAATTCACTCGAAATAAATGAAACATGGAAATTTTATACTTATTTTATACTTATTTTATACTTATTATAAATTGATTTGTTTCATTCATTTTGATATGGAATCGTTACGTAAATCATTCTATTTCTCTGTATCTTTTCATTTACTCTTTTTCGAATATCGGTAATTAGCAATTTATCAGAGATAGTGTGGTCTTTATATATAAATATTTATTTTATTGTCCCCAATAAAAGTAAGTAAATATTCGGTTGAGACACATGATAAATTATATAGCAACAGTTTCCGAAATACTTGTCATTCTCCTGCAATTATTTCTTCTTTATTAATTCTTCCTATCAAACCGTATAGTTCACATTTTCTTTTAATTTTTTCATGCATATATATTTTGTGCTATGCAAACAACTTCTAACAATTTTACGAAACTTCGAAAAATTCACGACAGAAAAATGAGATAACGAAATTGTTCTTATTGTAAAGGTACAAAATTTATAAAATCTTTGTTTTATTACTTTGTAATGCACGTGAATATAATTTCAGAAAATTTACCTGACACAACTCTTTAAAAGAAAAACCTCAAACTACATGTATATGATCGTGCAAAATCTGTTTTCTTATTACTAAAAAATGCAAAAAGTTGATAAAAATAATCCGGAGACACCGGATATACTTGGATACAACTGATTACGGACGAGTAACCATGTACGATTGGGAAAATTTGACCTGCATGTCAACGCTCCCACTACATACAAGGAAACGTTACCATTTGAAAGCAGTAGCATTGTGTGCACACACATGTATACGGTTGTATACGTACCTACACGTCTCTCCCAGAATGTCTTCCTATACCCTCAAACAAATTGCACAATCTGTCCATAGCTCTACAAAAAACATTAACACCTTGCAATGCACAAAATCAAACAGAATGATCAAGTACTATTTATTTTATGCTAACAGCAGCCAATTATAGTTACTGCTAAAATGTAAATGCGAAACGTGGTAAGAATGAAGCAAACATTCCTTCCGTGTGGTCTCATTAACCGTACAGAATTGTCTGTGCAGCAAACAAATTCGCGTTATAATAACGTTTAATTGCATAAGAACGCGGACTATCGTTTCATATTCCATTGTATTAATCTTCATGTACCGAATTACATCAGAGTGGAGCCTGCATTGTGTCCGGCAGAAATCGAGCAAGCACGCTAATCTCGCCTACGCCTTCTCGGAACGACCGGTGCAAAATGTGAGTGAGAAAGAAAGTTGAATTCTTTTTCATATCGTTATTCAATACCCAAAGGTTCAAGGGATTCAGGGTTGCACCGTTGAATCTCGCGTTACAGATGCATCAATCTATCGTTGAACATCGTGGTCCAACAGTCTATCTTTTTCTTGATTCCATGGCTACGCATACAACCGTGGATCCTAAGAATACCTGTGTGTAACATATATATGTCTCCCGGCACGCCTGTGTGCTGCGTAACCGTAGCCTCGAAGCCAGACCTCCATTTCGTTGAAAGAGTTTCCATTGAAATAATTACGAAAATCGGCAGTTTAATAATGTTATTGTTGGACGAATATTAGTGGAGTTGCTCTGACAGTTTTTCAACGAGAGAAATACGGTGAATAATGTTGACGGAAACCGTTGGTTATTCTACAAGTGATCAATATGATGGAGGCGCTGGGTTCGAGATTATGGTTGGGAAGCCCTATGCGCATGTCACTTCACTTCGACGATCTCTTTCTGTCGTGGCATCTGGAGGTGAGTGGTTGTTCGTGGTTTTTACACGGGAGAATAATCCGTCGATTTTATTATCAAGACGGTAGCATCGTACGTCAGGTACAGAATAGAACAACAATCGAAATATCAACGAAATGTGTTGTGACAACAGTTTTGCGGAAATCTGATTTTTTATCGGTGAATTGCAACGTTGGAAAAAGCAAGCGCATGGCCAATCACCATTTTAGCCGGCTGTTCGAACGCGGACCACATGCTGAACTTTGTTGAAATCTTTTAACGTGGCTCGTAAAAACCGTGCAATACTGCGACCGACTGCCGGTCAGATAAAATACACGCGATAAACGACGGATTAATATTTCGTTCGGCTCGCTTAAAAAGTTCGGAAAAAGCAAATAACCGGATGCAGTATGGCGGACGCTTGTCACACTTGGAGATTCGATATCGTTCGTGCATCATTGGAGATATTCGTTGTGTAATATTGCTCTCTGTGCGCTTCGCGAGCTTTAAGAGAAAACCGTTTCTAAAACGTACTTTCGCAGAACGTAACTAAAAAATGAACTGTAATCGGTTTGGTTCTTCGGAAATGGTGTCCGCGGACGAACATCATGATCTGCTGGAAATTATATGCAACGGCGACCTTGTGGGACGACTTGTTCCCAACAATGGAGTTCATTCGCCGCTCTACAGTATAGCCGACTCGATCTTTTTCACATCGTTACATAAACGATCATTTTTGTGCAAAACGAACAACACGTCCAGTGGAATTATTGTTATTACGAACAATAAGTGTTTTACTCGAACGTTATTCATGGTGCACGTACATGAGACTTATCTTAGATTTGACTGCTCGTTGCGCAACGTTAGTTGATATTTTTCCGAATTTTTTAAATATATGTATCGTTTTTCAAACTTTTTCGCCAACATTTGCAAATACATTTCAGAGCGTGTTAGGAAGCTACTTTGTTAACCGGAGGCTAATGATCTGCGGAAACTAAAAAGTTGAATCATTTTTTTCGCCAATTTCGATGCAAAGTAAAATCTCGAATCTGTAAGGGTTAATTGCGGCTCCTTTCATTAGAAATATTACATGTAATTCACAACGTGGCATCATCCGATGCCAAGCGTCAAGGAAATCGTGGCAACGTTGCAATATCTCGCCATCTACAAAATGGCTGCCAGTTCCGTTCTAGAATATTCAGACGTCGCCACGTGTACGTTGAAATAGACACCTGCTGCTTTTCGAGCATTTTTATTTGTAAATACCGTGGTCGCGTGTATGTAATTTTGAAATACGATTGTTTTGACAAAATTATATATTTTATTCGGTGCGTTGCATTCGTTCGACTTGATTTAGCAGAGTTTACCGAGCATGTGGTCCACGCGTATAACCTTCTTGATTTGTTTTCTCGATTTGTTAATTTGTCCCGTCTCGTTGTTATTGAATAAAATAAGTAATATTAATATTTTCTATTGATTTCAGAGATAACCAGTAGTCTCGCTAAACGTTCAAGATGGGAAAGGAGAAGATTCATATTAATATCGTCGTTATCGGACACGTCGATTCCGGCAAGTCCACGACCACCGGTCACTTGATCTACAAATGCGGTGGTATCGACAAACGTACCATCGAAAAGTTCGAGAAGGAGGCCCAGGAGGTAAGCTATATAAACATATATAACAAATGTAAAATAATGTGAAGCAAGTATATCAGAATTCTAACTAAAATGTGATTTCGAACATTTGTAGATGGGCAAAGGTTCCTTCAAATATGCCTGGGTATTGGACAAGCTGAAGGCTGAACGTGAGCGTGGTATCACCATTGATATCGCTCTATGGAAGTTCGAGACCTCCAAATACTATGTAACCATCATTGATGCCCCTGGACACAGAGATTTCATCAAGAACATGATTACTGGTACATCTCAGGCCGATTGTGCGGTATTAATTGTTGCTGCTGGTACTGGTGAATTCGAAGCTGGTATTTCGAAGAATGGACAAACTCGTGAGCATGCTCTGCTCGCTTTCACTCTGGGTGTAAAACAATTGATCGTTGGTGTGAACAAAATGGATTCTACTGAACCACCCTACTCCGAAGCCCGATTTGAAGAAATCAAGAAGGAAGTGTCATCCTACATTAAGAAGATTGGTTACAATCCAGCTGCCGTTGCATTCGTACCGATCTCTGGTTGGCACGGAGATAACATGTTGGAATCCTCTTCCAAGATGCCTTGGTTCAAGGGATGGGCTGTGGAGCGCAAGGAAGGTAAGGCAGAAGGAAAATGCCTTATCGAAGCTCTTGATGCAATTCTTCCACCTTCGAGACCTACAGACAAGGCTCTCCGTCTTCCTCTTCAGGTGAGAATCACTGTTATGCACAATATCGTTAAACTGGGGTTTTATTTTCATGATGATAACATCTATTACTCATTCGCGGTTTCCACCGGAGGATTTTTCAATCTGTTGATGGCCAGAGGTGTCTGACTAACATAATCATTTTTCAAAACTTTCTGATTCATTTAGAATGAAATATTAAGAATGTTTACCATTTTTGATTACAGGATGTATACAAAATTGGAGGTATTGGAACAGTACCCGTTGGCCGTGTCGAAACTGGTCTCTTGAAACCTGGTATGGTGGTCACATTCGCCCCTGCTGGTCTCACCACTGAAGTTAAGTCTGTTGAAATGCACCACGAAGCCTTGACGGAGGCTGTTCCCGGCGACAACGTTGGTTTCAACGTGAAGAACGTGTCTGTCAAAGAATTGCGTCGTGGTTATGTAG
The DNA here is from genome assembly GCA_916610235.2 of Lasioglossum morio. Taxonomy (NCBI): domain Eukaryota; kingdom Metazoa; phylum Arthropoda; class Insecta; order Hymenoptera; family Halictidae; genus Lasioglossum; species Lasioglossum morio. The sequence continues at coordinate 10,643,348 of OU744330.1, read as the reverse complement.
CTGGTGACTCGAAGAACAACCCACCTAAAGGTGCTGCTGATTTCACTGCACAGGTAGGTGTTCCACGAGTACAAATCGACGATCTCCTACGGTTATTATAAAAATTGGCACAATGATGAGAAATTAATTACTTCATTCGCGGTTTCCACCGGAAGGTCTTTGTATCTGCTGACGGCCGAAGGCGTCTGAGTGCCAATCAAAAATGCAACCTTTTCATGCGATTGTTAAGGGATATTGTTTTTAATTTCATACTTCTATTTCGCGCAGGTTATCGTGCTGAACCACCCTGGCCAAATTAGCAATGGATATACTCCAGTGTTGGATTGTCACACTGCTCACATCGCCTGCAAGTTCCACAAGATCATCGAGAAGTGCGACCGTCGTACCGGAAAAACCACCGAAATGGAACCTAAAGCCATCAAATCCGGAGATGCCGCCATTGTCACGCTCGTCCCGAGCAAACCCATGTGTGTCGAGGCTTTCCAAGAATTCCCACCCTTGGGACGTTTCGCCGTTCGTGACATGCGTCAAACGGTTGCTGTAGGTGTCATCAAGGCCGTCACCTTCAAGGATGCATCGGGCGGCAAGGTCACCAAGGCTGCAGAGAAGGCCCAGAAAAAGAAATAACTAGTTTCCGTACATATGTATCCCAAGATGGGCGTCGGCGTATAGTAGCTGGGAAGTAGCTTACCTTCTTTCTTCATGTTCCTCGTGCGAGAATGGCAACATATCGCCTCCATCGCAGACTACGATGTTACCTATGAAATCACAGCCAGTGCTTAAGAATAACAGGATTATCAAAGAGTCGCGGCAGATGACTTTTCGTGCACATGAAGTAGCACGCACGTCGCACTTCTTTTACATTCGTTTATTTCGTTTGTCGAAGTGGTTGCGCCGTCATTTTTCCCATCGCAAAGAATTTCGTAGGAAAGGTCGGCAGCCGACGATGACGAGGCTCGGCGAGAGCCATCTTTCTCGTTTCTCTACGAGTTCCATGGCAAAAGAAAGTAAACTACGTGAGCTACTCCTAACATCTGTTTCACAAGAACATCAACAGACATCATAATTTAGCTCGGCTTAATTATATTTTCTAATTATTATACGGAAATAAATCCCTATATCTGCGATATTCGTGAAATTTCATTTTTTTTTGTCGTCGTTATTACTAATTAATCATCATCATCCTTATCGTATAGATTTTCAGTAAAGGATATTTTATTTTTAATTGGCATATGACATTCTCTCATCATAAAAGAAAAGAAAACTATATCTTATACGTCGGCGCGAAAGTAAGCAGCGAGAAACACACAAGCGATCGGTAGTTCCAGTGCTGATTTAATTGGGGGAAATGGGACCTGCTTTTTTATTACTTTTCAATTACCTGACTCGATAAGGAATTGAACTGCTCGAAGATATATACACGAAACATTTTTTCTACGAAATATTTCTTTACAAATATACCTTTCCTTTTTACACTTTCTACATTGAAAAAAAGGGAGTATGTGCGAAGATACGATTGGTCTGCAATAGTTCAATACTTTTGCTCCGCGTTTCTTCCTATGACCGAGATTGGTTAACAACGGTTTTCTGTACATACCTATAAATAACAGTAATAACGAATGAAAGTGAATAAAAGGAGCTACCGAAACAATTAATAATTCATTTGTCCAATAATGTCCAACATTCTATTCCTCTCAAGTGTTCCTCTTATTTTTCTTTAATGAAATGATTAAAACGAATTCCAACAATTCTACCGTCTTTAGAAAAGCTTACATGAGTTAGCTTTTAAGAAACTAATAATCTAGAGAATTGAAAGATTTACAATTATTTTTTCTACTGTGGCGAGGACCGGTATGAATAATTCAGTGGAGTGACTTGTGTGAACTAATTTTCTCTGGTGGACTGTAACACAAAAGCATATGTTTTTGAAACACTCGAGATATATAAATTACCAACGGAAAAACATGTGTATCGAGATACGCAAATTGTATTACTGGAACATTGTACAATTCACGTTAGGGAATGCAAGAAATATAATTGTATACAGTATACAGTATGCAAAGTGTATGAAAAATAAGCAAATATGGTAAAATTTACATACGTACAATATGTAACGAGAAATTGAGCATATATGAGAAATATCTACTCTTAATAAAGAAAAAAACAATATTAATTTATAATTATAAAACGGTCATATTCTTCCGTTATTTATTCTACAGAAAAGTATGTTTGCGTATATGTAAACATATGACTACAATATATTTTATGCATCGTCGAACAAAATAGTTGTTCATTACATAATCTAATGTTTGACCAATATTTTTATTATCACTTTTTATACTTAGAAATTTTCTATAAAATTTTCTATGTATTTCCACATTGAAAAGTTCCTTAAAAGAATTACGTCAATATACTGCATATTTTGTAACTTGAATATGCAATTTCATATTAACATTCTATTTTGCATAATTCACTTCAGAGATAAAATACATAACATATAGTGTATATGTAAAATTCTGTATAAATAATGCTATTTTTCATAACATGTCTTAAGAAACCAGAATGAGGTGGACAACTATTCTGTTCAACACTGCGCAAGGTGTTTCATCACGCGTGTTAAAAATTTATTTATAATACGAGAAGAACAAAATCAGTGCCACTTTGAATTTTTATATTCGTATAGTTTTCACTATAAATAAACTGCGTTAGTTTTGCATCGAACGTTTTACCAAAGTTTTATCTAAAAAGCGTTTTTCAAAAATTTGTCAGGCAGAAGTGTTACATAAGACTTTTGTATAATGATCTATACGTAAACTTCGGATGTCTGTACACTGTACACTCATTGCAAATTGCTGTCAATTTTCTTCCTACTTCGAATATACACTGAAATCAAATTTTCTGTTCGATTTCAGCCTACGAAAATTCGTTTTTCAAACTGAAAATTGCATAAACATCCGCAGTCTACTGATAATTCGATAGCAAGACACTCGATCAGTATTACATATAGACAAGCAATAGAATTTTATTACAGAGTCAAAGTTAAAAATATTTTATAATGGTGAAACAAATGACATTTGTACTTTTATTTCTTAAATGACTCCTAATATTGTTATAATTGTTTCAATAATAAATTACATATGCATGCTTATATGCAGTTTGGCCTCAACGTCGTTCAACACTCTGTATATTTTACGCACTATACGCACATTGTGTACATTATTTATAAATTTATACAATTTTTGTTACTATAATTACTGCATTTTTATAATATATACAGATTAATGCATACAAAGAATGATTATGTCATTATTTAGTAGAATGTACGAGTAGTGCAAATAGATTTCCGCGTCATCTACGATATTCTAAGTACTTCATCCTTGTCTTATTAGAATGACTATAATTTTAAGTTAATAAGACTATCGCGTATATTTTATATAATTAAATTAATTTTTCGCGGCTAGGATTTTTTAAATACTTTTCTCAAAGTAACAGATCATATATCAGAGTCCGAGAACAAAAAAGTATATGTATATGGACCTTTTGTTATTTAAATAATTGGATTATTTGATTTTAGAAGTCGAAGTTTATACCTTTTTTATATTTGTAAAATGATGTTATACGGTATAAATAATAGTATTTGTTACTAACCTTTGTTTTCGATACTGTAAAACTTGTTTCTCTAAAATCTAAATATGAAAATTTGATTGTACATCTTGCAGTTTCAAATAATCTTACAAGTTCACAAACTTTGTGCTAGGTGGCGTACATTTATTAATTTGAAGATAAACAGAGGTATCAAACATGGCGACAATAACAAGTCGATTGATGAGTTTCTCAAATAGTCTTTTACAAAATGCGAGTTCCACACTAGCTGGTGTAAGTATAAATAAATCCTTATAGTATTGAATATGTCATAAAAATATATTTATATATTGTGTATTATGTGTCAGCGTGAATACACTGTCTTGTAATTGTACTTGTGTGATCAGTTTCAGCAAATACGTAACAAATATGTTGGTCGGTGGATGATTCGTGATATAAAACGAAGAAAATTGGCCGAAAAGCATGCTCCAGAGCGATTACGACTAGTTGCTTTAAAAAGAAACGATATTCTACCACCAGAAATTCGGGTACGTATTGAAACAAACCTCAATTTGTGAAACAAACCTATAAAAAAATTCAAGATTCCTTGTACTGTAACATTTTAGCACTGTAACCATAAAATAATATATAGTGCAAGGGGTAAGAGGTTTGATTTGTTTTCCCAAGATCAATTTAGGCCTTGATTACCCTGAAAACCTCTATTTTTACATTTACGAGGCATAATTTGCATTATTTGGCAGCATAAAGCTGTGATTGCTACAGTCTGTCGAATAATGCAAACTATGCTTCATAAACGTAAAAATAGAGGTTTTCAGGGCTAAATTGATCTTTTGTATACCGAAAAACTCTTGCAATCCTTGAAACAAGTCTATCCCCTTAAAATATCAATAATTTTCTAATAACACGATTTGTTCTATGTTCCAGGAACTCGCTGGTAAACAAATAGACGAGACCATTCCTCGCCAAACTGCACTACGGCAGTTAACAAATCGTTGTGTATTAACTTCTCGTGGCCGTGGTAATGTTATTAGATGGAGATTATCAAGAATAATGTTCCGTCACTTAGCAGACTATAATAAATTAGCTGGTGTACAACGTGCTCTCTGGTAAACAATAAAATGGTTTCACATGTAACGACGAATACTTCATACTTTTAGTGTGCTAGAATATAAGAAGGGTGAATAAAGTTATAAGATATTAGGCAATGGTAGATTTAATCGTTTCCTTACACTGTGTAAAAATTATCATTTCCATTTATTTAGAATAGGTATTTAAGATTATAAATAAAGTAAAATATTGTTGTGGTTTTACAACTGTATTTCATGCTTCTTGAGTTTGTTACATTTATGAGGTCGTTATCAAATTCTTAGGGATGCATCTTGAGGTTTATTAGTTGTTATTACTAGAAAGCTATATATAATACAATTGTGAAGAAATTGCACAAACATATTACCAGCAAAATGATTCTAATAATTATAAATTATAATTATTATATATTTAATAACTATGAATAAACAGTGGATGTTATGCACTTATAACAAAAATGGGTAGGTGTAATTTAAAGCAGTAAAAACATTAGAAGAATTTAAAAATACTGTTATATTATTTTCAAGTTTTTAATCATATTAAGTTTGTTGTAACTCAGGTGGAAAATTTTTATTTTGCATGAGGATCTGCAGTCTAGCTACGAATATTAAACAGCTAGGCAGACTTAACTAGACAACGTATTCGGTCATGAAAATTCTATTCTTATTATTTGGTCTGTAACAACTTTCTATTATACAGATCTAGAAATGGTTAATAAACACATTGTTAAAGTGCCGGTAAACGAGATTCCTACGTTTACTAAACTTCGGAGAAAGTATTCTAATTTCGTATAGAGAACAAAATCATCAGGAAAACATACTTTTACTGCATTTTACCATGAAATAATTAAATAAATACGCCATTTAAAAACTGCAACGAAATCTCAATGAATATCGAATCCAACGTATATAATCAACATCAAACCGCGAGGAGCTAGTAGTATAACTACCTATCTGATCTGGCATGCATAGCGCAGGTCCGACTATACACTTCAATTTTTCTGAATCAAGAAACTTTCCGTGTTAGTATCCTTTGACACTCTCATACAGTGAATTCCTCTTTATCCCTGCATCGAATTTGACTTGTTGCATTTGTTGTCGTCATTTTCTGCAGTGGGACATCGAGAGAACATATCTAATTAATTTGCTAAGCTCCTTATGCGGTAAGTAGAATTTATTTGAAAATTATGTGGTTCGAACAAGCCGTTGCACGGTGCAGCATGCTGTGCACAAAAATCGAATTTATTGTTGTTCGGTGATATCATCAGTCGTTAAGTCAACTATGTAAATGTAAACATTAATTCTTGAAAAAATCTATCTTTCCATTAGAAATTAATTTAAAAGAAACCGATGTGTTGTACTACATTGTTGTATAAGTTTCTTCATTTTTTTTTTTAAGAAAACCATACGTAATCGTGATTTAGTAGATGAATATTATGCAAATAATTTGATGTATTGAATATAAACAATATCTAACGAAATGGAAGAGAAGATTAATGTTTAGTGTTCGGCGCTTGAAAAAAAAATGGGAAGATTGTTCCCGGAAACGATATTTTTATTTAAACGTTATCGCGCGTGGTTAGACACTGAAATAAGTATTGAAGATATTTGTAACTCCATGAATATACACTTCTTTGTTTTTTTTTTGTCTCGGATCACCGTTTAAATGTCGCGCTATGCGATGCTATGAAATCAATAATATTATGAACTGATAAGAGATAAAAAAAGTAAATCATTACCGGTGCCGGCAGCGGTTAATATGTAATTTCTGCAAGGCTGACCTGTGCAAAGTGGTTCGTGTGTACAGTAAAGTATGGATCATGCAAAGTTTTCTTTGTGTAAATATTTGTCACGTTTTCTGTGCTCCAATCAAATGCAGCAGACATGTGTTACCACATTCAATTGAAAATACACCGAAGTTGAAAAATTTTTAAATGTCAGCCGAAACTAATGTTTTCAGTTTGTTTTTTTTTTGGATAAGGATGTTCGTATATGGATGAAATTTTTGTTAATAATGTCAGGTACTAATTAAATCCTAGATTTTTGTTCGGTCGCCCCTGTTTGGCGAGACCCTTATAGTGTTAGAGGGAGGTAATAGGAACAAAGTTGCATAAAAACTTTAGACGCGGTGAGTTAACAAGACTTTGAAGCGTCAACACATTAGTTCATATCCTGGATAAACATTTGTCACTCCCATTCCAGGAATATACCGCATTGCTAATATCGGTTGAACCGAATGCGCGTCACGTTACAGTGTATGATAATTAATTAAGAAAGCGTGCAATCGGCGACCAAATGACGCAGCCACGATTATAGGGTTTTTAAAGTTTCACTGTGTTGCTTTTCGTAATTAAGGTTGCCGATTAACGTCGTATAATGATCGTGATCGGAAGCGTGTGATATCCGGATGCGTTTTGCACAATATAAAAAGGGACGTCTCGTTTGCGTGGCGATAAAACATTGTTCCAATTAATCATGTCGCAATGTTTTATCGATACAGCTACACTATTTTTAAGCTAAACTTTTAAAAGTGACGTTCACAGAAAAATTGCGATCCTAAAAGATGTGATAGATATCACGAAATTAAAATAAGAAGTTTATATTTCCATCGTTACGAAATTTTTAACGTTACTCTTCATGAAGTTAAAAATATGAAAATAGTAAGAATTAAAAGTTCTATTAAAAATTGGTGAGTATATTGCAGAATCTGTAAAATTCTGTAATATTTTCAGACATGTGTTGAAACTTCTGTTATAACAAATAATATTTTAAGATAGAGGTATAGTTTTTAGTATAAAAATTATACAATTTGTTTTGATTCTTAATTCCTACAGCGATGCAAGACAATGAAGATAAACAAAAAGATCTAGATGTGTTCTATTTTTAGCTATCCCAAAAACGTGGATGAATCTGACTTTGTTTAACCTAAATGGCGTCACGTGCAATTGTTTACAGCTGCTACTAACTCGATGTTAAACGAACTGTAGTAATTTTGTAACTAGCGTGGGAGGCTTGGAATGTGTAAACGGAGCTATTCAATATAGGTTCCGACCAAGATTTTCGAGAAGCGTTTTATAATAAAAATAAAATTATCCCCATTTTGTGGATTATACAGAACCAAGTATTTTTTAGCATTGCTTGATGGAGTTATTTTGGCTGTCGTTTATTAACAAATCCTAACATTGATCGATTCTTAAAGTGACTGAAGTTATATATAATTTCATTGATTAAAAACAGGAAGAATGATATGTACAATAAACGAAACATTAGTTTAGGTCTGAAAGTATAAGTAGTTTTAGTTGTATAATTTGCAAAAATCTTGTTGTTTATGATCATTTCGTGTTAAGTAATAATTCGACAAGAAAAACCCTTAAATACTATAACATTTATTAAAAACATATAAATAGCAATTTACTTAACATTATTAAATAATGCAACGCAATTAACTTTGCATTATTGGATAATTCCTTCCAATATGCAACCCAATCGGTTCATGATAAACCTTATCGAGTATTATAAAAGTTTCGAAGCATTACGTGATCTCTGAATGTTTAATCCCATTGCTTATTTGTTTTCTGCATATCTGTTATTGGGGCACGCGGGCGTTCAATGATAAGAAACGGGTATAAAAAGCTAACGCGACAATGTATTGTTTCAATTAATCGATGCAGGGCGGACCATTACCATATGGCAGCTTCACTTGCTCGCATTGGCATCGTCGATAATCCCAATTGTAAATGTAACCAGGAGCACCATGTTCTATGGCAGTGCAACTTATATAAAGATCAGAGGATCAAACTTATCCAGAACCTTACTAGAGCAGGTTTTCAATTGCCATTGGACATAGGTTTGCTTAATAGCTGAACCTAATATTAGTGCTTGCGTATATATGATAGTCTTTTTAAATACATGTAACCTACGTGCCTAAGGATTTTTGATTTTTATATTTTAACTAATATTTTTGTTGTACCATACAATATACCTTGTAATAATCTGTACTAAGCATTATGTTGTAATAAATCTCATATGAGATTGCCTAATTAAAAAAAAAAATGTTAAGAAACATCGCAGTACAATTTAGATGAACAATGATCTTTGTTTCGATTATTTTACGTCGCTTTTTCAACTGCTATGGTTATTAAACGACGGGACCTACAGTTTAAGGTGGGTTCCGAACCACCTTGGGCACCACAGTTTTTTAAAAAAGCACATTGATGAACAATGATCTAGATTTCAACAAAATACTCATTACTAGAAATAAATTATTCAGATCGGTGAATCTCGAAATTGTGTGAGTGTGTAAGTATTTCCTATCGCATACACGTAGACTAGGCCCGGGAAACTTTTTCCCCGCTGTCGTTTCACTATGTTTATGGTAGGGAGGATCTAGAAGTAGGGAGTAGTCGTCTGTGACCCGCGAGTCGCAAGGACCCCCAGACCCGACGTAAACAATAGTTTTCCAACGTTTGCTCTAAAGAAAAGAAAATGTTTTATATTCTTCACTTCCGATCTAATTTTGTAATCCTTCGAGGATGAATGTCGTCATATTCGTAACGTCAGGTATCCAATTTATAAAGTTGCAAATAAATTGTACAATTATTTAAATAACAGCATATCAGATAATCTTTAAGACGAATATCTTTTATATTTCAAAGAAATCGTTGCAAAGATTGAAAACTGCGATGCATAAATATGTGAACAATAGAAATAAGAAAGGGGGTGAAGGATGCAATTTTAAATTCAGTTAAAACAATAAAAGATCAAGGGCTACATAAGGGTAAAGCTTATTTTCAACGATTCTATAAAAATATTCGTTCACCTTGGTTTGGGCATAAAAAGCTAACAAGACAATGTATTGTTACAATTAATCAATGCAGGGCGGACCATTACGATATGGCAGCTTCACTTGCTCGCATTGGCATCGTCGATAATCCCAATTGTAAATGTAACCAGGAGCAGGAAACGCTTAACCATGTTCTATGGCAGTTCAATCTATATAAAGATCAGAGGATCAAACTTATCCAGAATCTTACTAGATCAGGTTTCCAATTGTCATTGGACATAGGTTGCTTAATAGCTGAACCCAATATTAGTGCTTGTATATATATGATAACCTTTTTAAATACATGTAACCTACGTGCCTAAGGATTTTTTATTTTTATATTGTAAATAATATTTTTGTTATACCATACAATATACTCTGTACTAATACTCTGTTATGTAATACTCTGTACTGAGCATTATGTTGTAATAAATCTCTTATGAGATTTCCAAAATAAAAAAAAAAAAGAAAGGGGGTGCGGCTGTTAAGCTTGTAATAATTCCAATTTTTCACAGGATTATGTCCGGATCGGAGTACGATGGTTGCCAATGCGAATGTGCGTCTTACAATTTAAGTCATGCTTTTAAAAATGGAGATGATTTCCCTCAATGAAATTCCGAGTAGAAGTAAGAGGCCGAACCAAAGAATTTGGCCGTTGGCAGTGCAAAGAAAATATGACAACATCATTGGGGAGATAAGGATGATGAGCGAACAAACTCGTTTATCTAGGGATGAGTATCAACGTCGACGAAACTATTCTTCACATTCTGACGTGAGGATCTACTGTTTAGGAAACTGTTTTTTTAATAAAAGATCGCGGATCTTTATGCAAAAGATTTCTGCATCAGTTCTGAACAGTTCTACAAATCCGAATTAGTAGTGTCAAATAGACAATTATTTCTGTGTTTAATCAATTTTAACACTTTTCAAGACAATATATGAACAAGTTTCTAAAATTATCTTGTGTCTCTACCATCCGACGGGTTTCCGGGAGAGAGGGTAACTTCTTCCCTTTAATTCGTGCTCCCTCCCTTCGTCTGGCGACTCTGCCTCTACTGTCACTTATTCCACCAACTAATTTTTATCGTAAATACATAAAGATCCATAATCTACCAACAAACATTTGTAACATTTATTTGATATTTAATTTCAGAATATGTGGTTGCAATATTGATTGTTTCAAGCAATCATATTAATTTGAAAGTTATGTTTGATCTTGCATCGTTAATTAGAATAATTTATTAACAATGTTATTTGTTTTTCTTTTCACAGGACGCAGAAAGCTTTCACTGTGCAATTGGACCAATTTTAAACATGGCTCAAGTGTTTGGTATATTTCCGGTATGTGGGGTGCGATCTGCATCACCATCGAAACTTCGTTTCAACATGGTCTCGTTGCTCACCGTCTACTCTTCTTGCATTATTGCGATGCTATTCTTCGCGACAGCTGTATCAGTGATATTCATGCTGAAAACATTAAACTCTGCAACTTTTGAAACTCGAGGTAGGTATACACCTCTTCAAGCATTTTTTTTAAACTGATGTAATGTGCAACCTGGAATTTTCCTCTTTACTGTCCAAGTTGTTTGATCGTGTACAGGATTATTTACTATCGCATTTATTTATTGCGTTCCGTGCTTTATTCGTGTAAAGATGCAAATCCATCAACTGTTATGCAAACGTGTTGGCTATGTCTGCAAAGGTTTTCGCAGGACATCAATTCCATTAACGGTTGCATGTTCTCTGATGATTAGTATTGTGAGACTGTCTCGTGAAAAGTAGAAACTACTCCATGTTCTTCTCGCTGTTTCCAGTTATTGTTAATATACTATCACTAAAATACAGTACGTCCTTTCATTACAAAGAGATGACTGCAAAATAGGTTTCTATTTATGTTATTAACACTTTGTCTAAATTGTTTACCTTCTCAAAAATCGATTTTTGTATTAACGTATAGGAAATGCAAGAGAGGTAACTTTCTAATTAATACTAATTAGTTAATATAGTATATTAATATTAATATAGTTAATACTAGTTAATACTAGCCAATAACCGTAGTCCCGTTGAAAGCACCGGTTGAATGGCATAGTGAACGGCACTAGGATGGGTGACCGTCTGGTAAAAAACCGGAAAGTGACCCACCCAAGGTGTTTTGCACGTGTTGTTGGCAAAAGGTGGTTCGGAACCCACCATAAACAGTAGGTCTCGCTGAAAAGGCGATGGTGCGAGTGGAAAAGAGGGGGATTGGTAAATGAATTTGAAACCCTGAGGGGACCAAATATTATGTTACATACTAGTTAATACTAATTAAATAAATTACGTTGATACTAACTTTCATAAAAGAATAGCTAGTTTTCTGAAACTTAAAAATCAATTTTTACTACAATCTACAAAAACCAAATTTCATTAGGATCTACAAGGTGTGAGAATGTTGGAAAATCATTGTTACGATTAACTTCGTCTTTTCTCGTATTATTGTCTATTTTTGTTATATTCAAAGTTATTTTACTTCGCGTGACTTGTATGGCCATTGGCGTGGCATTTAACGTGTTACGCGATTTTTACTTTGATTAGAGTGAAAGTTTCACGAAAGAAGCAGGAAATAATGCCATCCTCGCGTTGCGTGAGGTGTTGACTTGTGAACGCATTACATATGTGCCACTACTTTGAAACTTCAGATATACGGTAATATTGTGTAACGAATCGTTGAACGAATGATTTCTGGGAACCGGGGTAATTCAACCTTTTTCGATAAGAATCCGTGACAGTATAGAAAATTGCGACTGTACGTCTCTTACCCGGCGAGTAAGTGAGCACTATCGAGAAAGGGAGAGATAGAATCATAGTTCGCGTGACAGTCGAAACTCTGAACCCCTGGCTTTGACATATTGACGTATTTATTACTGTGTAACACAAAAGCTGTTTTATTTTTCATCGTGCAGTCACGGAAGTTTCGTCGAGTGACTAGCAAGATTTTTCTAGTAACGTATTTAGGAAAACCAAAGTTTCATCTTCTACAAAGCAAAAAAAGTATTCACAAATATCGATGTATGATAATACCAGCAACAAAGCATGTTTGTTTTTAATTATATTCTCATTTACCAACATGTTTGTGACATTTGGCTGATTAAAATGAGTCCAAACTCGATGTTATTTGTATGATATTTACTTGTTTAATTCACGATATAGCAGAACCTCGATTATCCGAACTAACTAGTCGAACACCAACTCGGACAATAGAACCGTTGGCTGGCTATAGTGCTAGATGAAATCTTTACTGATTTGCGCTATAAATTGTGTTGTATATGGATCGTTTTAATGAAACACATGTTTTACGTTTGACTCATTTTAATAGCAAAATGTAGTAAATATGTCGGTGAAAGTTTCCTACGATCAGATTTACCATATTTTACACATCGTGAACGGATAAGAAACTACGATTGATTCAAACTGTTTATTTCACTGACGTATAAAATACTGCGACTACAATGAGATTCTGTATAATTAGGATATGATTTTTATCTATGTTTTACTACAAAATGGTACATTGTGTAAGTAGATTGTGCTGACTGATGCGACTGACTGATTTGTGTTTCAGGTGGCATAGGTACAGCAACTGTCGGCGCGGTGTTCTATGGGAACAGCCTGCTGGGCTCGATTTTATTTTTCTGGCTATCTTGGCGATGGTCGTCCTTCCAATGCGAATACAGGGCTATGGAACAATTCATAGATAGGTCAATATCGTGCAGATGTTAAGCGTGACATGGTTCATTACTGATCATGTTGTTCATCTATTTATCAGCAGACACGCGATTTTTAGATAGCTATTAATCGAACTTACGATCCGAAGGGAGGATAATTGATACATTATCTAGTAGTATGACTGCGCATTTATTTACATATATTGTTTGGCTAGAAAATTTGTTTTTGCACTGTGCTCAAACGAGATCACGATTTCACGAGGTTGATAACAATGTAGAACTTAACGATATTGCACTTTAACGAATGGTTTTCATTACAAGCCCTTGATTGTAGATAATCTCCGTTCCTTTCTTTTGTGCAGCAACTCCACAGAGAAACCAAGTCTTCGATGGAAATTCTTCTTCATAAGTTCTGTTGTCTTGTTGCTGGCACTCGTTGAGCATATTTTGAGCATGCTAAGCAACATCGAGAACACCGAATGGTGCGAAAACCATAACTCTACGTTTCGCGATTTTCTGGAAATTTATTGTTTAAAATCGAATTTCTTCATCTTCGATATATGTAAGATTTTATTTACAGGATATTATTGTATTACTGTGAAACCTTCGTTATGTGAGCATTTAGCACGTTTGTCGGACAGACGAGTGGATGAAATTTGAAACAGTAGAATTCAATGAAATTAATCGATTCTAGTTTCTTGTTTTTGTGAACACAAAATTGTTATATGTGAACATTTTTGTCCCGTGTTTCGTTCATATAATGAAGGTTCTACTGTACGTGTAAACGTCACATTACAGTGATTCTCGATTTCAGTGGACTATAATTTCGGCTTCGGTTTATACATCTTCCTTATCAGTAAAGTGGCAACCTTCTCGTGGAACTTTACGGATCTCTTTGTTATGCTGGTATATATTTAATATTTTAGTATTATTATTACATGTTTCCTTTATGTAAAATGTAAGACAATTAAGAGTTGGCTTCTTCTCGTCATTCCGCCAAAAGTCCATCATTCTATCATCCTTTGCTAATATTTTTCAATGAAACTTTCAGAAATATTGCTTTAATACATGTACCATAAAAAGTGGTGTAAACCAATTTTCTAACAAGTATTTTTCTACTTTTTCACATAGTTTGTTAAATATACAAAATTACAAACACTTACAAAAGTATCTTTGTTGTACGTGGTTTCTAGATGTCCACTGGCCTGGCTGAAAGATACAGATCTTTAAATAAAAAATTGGAGGTCATTTCGAAAAATAGTCGTTCACCTAATGGCTGGTGCAAACTTCGCGAAGATTACGCGATCTTGAGTTCCATCGTGAAAACAGTGGACAATTACATTTCGCCAATTATTTTCCTATCGTTCGCAAACAATCTCTATTTCATTTGCCTTCAATTATTGAATGGCCTTTCGTAAGTATACTTATCAGAAGCTGTTGACATCGTGTAATTGAACAGTGGTAATGAAAATTGGACTTCTGCTCTTGCATTAAGGATTTCGGAAGACAGCAGCATTTTAAACGCAATATACTTTTTCGGCTCGTTCGCGTTCCTTATCGGTCGTACGGCTGCGGTTACTTTGTTGAGTGCGAGGATATATGACGAGAGCAAACAGGCATTACCATATTTGTACAATTGTTCAACGTCCAGCTATGGTATCGAGGTAATTTTTTATAAGTTATTTCAATAACATCGCATTACATTCTTAAATTTATGTAATTTTATTCTTAAATAGTTTATAATAGTTTCTGTTTGAAACCCTCATCACAAGTCTGATTCGATATCACAATAATATAATATATTCGGCAAGGGTTCTACGTTTCTTTTATCTGTGATTTTGAGCCATCTTGAGCCAACTTGAACAATCATAGATACCGAATTCCTAATGAAGGGAACTATGATCGTGGATGCATTTATGTTTTTACGTACATTCAGATTTCTTTGATAATAATGCATTCAACTGTTTTTTAACACTAGAACTACCGAGCACTAAATGCAATTGGGATACATTGCTTTCTAATAATGACAATATGGCATTTATTTAGATTGCGTACAGGCGATATTTGAATATGTACTTCAATAGAGAAGTTCACTAAAAAAATTTCTCGAAAAAACATATTTATACTTTTAATATTTCTAATCGAAAAGAATTCGCATCAGTCATTTTGACTGGTCCGGTAGTTCTAGTGTTAATGTTTATTCATGTCACCGAATTCTTAATGAAAGGAACTGTCATAGTGGATGTATTGAAATAGAATAGATCCATTTATATTTTTACGTCCTTTTCTATTTCTTTGATAATAATTCATTTAATTGTTTTTTTTTAATAGACACAGAGGCTACAATACCAATTGGCCACAGATGACGTGGCACTGACGGGATTGCGATTTTTCTCCATTACAAGAAATTTCATGCTTGCGGTATCACCACATTTTTTAATTATAAATTATTATTATGCTAATATATGCATGTATACTACTTTTTACTAAAAAAATGACTGTTAGATTCGTATTCAACACATCAAATCCGTAGAAATCAGGTTATTGAAACATAAAAAGAAAATTAAAAATTGCTGAACATGTGATGTACAAAACTTTGAGAATGATGTATGATACACTTTTTTTAACGAACGTTTATTTACAGATGGCAGGAGCGGTAATAACATACGAAGTCGTGCTCCTGCAGTTCAACGGTAAAAGTTAATAAATCATACGGTGCGTACATGTGACAATATAATACACAGTTAAACAATTTTCTTGGATTTTATTGAAACTTTCTTTAGGATCACAATTCATGGCATGAATGGACGTGATTACCGTTCGGTGTTATCACCAACGCGCCACGAGTGCCAAACCAAAGCATTACAGGGAATCAGATTGAATCGATCAGCATCGTTCCCGAAATATTGGCTTTCGACACTTAGAATCAGCTTCGTCGTTTGGCATAGCACAGTGTGTTACGAACTCACTATACTCGTTCCGCACTCGATACGAACAAAGATCTACACTTAATGCGTGACACATTTAGGATTATACATTGCCAAATGTTTCGGTATTAATATGTATCAATAATGTACACTATTTTTCTCACCTGAATCCTCGTTATCTTGTTTCTCTGATATGTGAGCATTTTGTAATATGTATTTCTACTTGCACAGTGCCTTTAATCTAAATCCGTCCCTCGTTTCCCGAGTTTAATATAAAATATAAGGGAAACATAAATGATTAACATTGTAAATTTATTCTTTAATCCTTGTGTTAATATCCTACATTTTCTACGATGTTTAATAAAAATTTTTGTCGTAGACTTCAGGGTTTTAATGTATTTGGTGGTGTTTCCAACATGAATGAAATTATAATTATTGAGGTAAATAGAGATTTATGACAATTTTGCCATTTATTAACAAGAAAATGTTATACATGTATATGTGGAACAATTTGAAAGCTCATATTGCACTTTTATATTGAATAGCTCTTCAAATATTCAACATCAAAATAAAAAACACGAATTAAGTGAACAGATACTCGATGTACATTTTTATCTACTTTATTATGTAGTATAAAACGCAATAAATGAAATATAAAAAGTGGTCGAGAATTTCTTTTACTATTGCCACATTGATTGCAAAGTGTATTTTCGAAAATTGACAATTCGTTGAGGTGTTGGTTGCTGATCTGCAAAATCATCCAGCAAGAAGAACTGCAATAAACAAACAAATCGGCAATTGTAATAATAAGAATGTATCTCTTTTATCGAATTAATAATTTTATTATCTACCACTTGCACATAGAGCAAATATACATACCTATGAATCGTAAAATGATAACACGTTTCTGGCCTTGGGGATCTTGTCCATTTAAATCCCCAAGTTGGAAAGCTATATGTATCAACCTATGTAGGCTGAAATAAAAATTGATTTAACACACTTTTGTAGTTTCTTCATGAATTTTTCAGTGGCAATCTCACTTATTAAATGAGTTGTCTCGAGAGAATCAAATATCAAGTTCTTAGGCTAAATGTAGAAGGGATTATTGCTTGACACATTCAAGACCGGCGACGCAACTGTTGCGTCATTAATTACGATTCCAACATAATTAGTTAGTTCTTGGATTATAGCCGGAAATATCATGTTACAGATGAAGTGACCTAAATGTCTATATTCTTATCTTATTTTAACATAAACTTATAACCACTACTAATATTACAATACTGTAAAAATAGTATTATCGAGAGACAGTATAACAATTTTCTGATCTTGAACGTGTTAACAATAATATGAAGTCCGTTGATAATTCAAGATGTAAAGTCCAATGATCTGTTTGCTGGTGTATTTTATTTACATTATTTATAAGTACAGTGTAAATACAGGGTTGTCTCATAATTCTTTCAACATCCGGACATCGGAGGTTCCTGAGATCATTTGAAGCAACATTTTCCTTTGCTAATAATAACTCCTAAACAAAGCCATGGACGCCATTTTTGCAAAGGAAAATGTCGCTTCGAATCATCTCGGCAACCTCCGATTTCCGGATGTTAAAAGAATTTCGAGACACCATGAAGAATAAAATATATTACATGCATGCTTTTATGTTTCATAAACATAATTGAGACATTCTCGCAATAAACTATGATGTATAACGTACAATTAGTTTACAAAAATAAAATCTCGGCTTGCAAAATGGTGTAAAGGATTTTTGTATTTACAAATAACGATTCTGTTAAGCGTCTGGAACTTGGAAGCTGTATTCGCAGTAATAGAAAATTGTTGCATCGCATACATGTATCAAACGGTTCCATAGAAGAGAGATTATTCTAAAAAGTTGTTTTATAGATTAGGTTAAATTATCTTAACAGTTAATGGCACGTACCGAGTGCTAATGGTAGTACATACAGACATAATCTAATTCTACATGATGCATACTTAAGGCATCTTCTATTTTCGAAATCCATGTTTGCCTCGGCTTTGATAACCCTTTGCACTCCTTTGTCATCACTCGACATCAGAGAACGATAAATGTAAACGGGTTTTTATATGTATTTGATTCTTCCTTTAATCATTCAATTTCTTGTTTTTTAGTTAAAAACAAATATAAGTTCCAAAAATGTAAATTGCGACATAACGTTTGAGAGCTATATTTAATATAATTAGTAAACAAAATTGTTTAAAATAAGTAGCAGTCAAGGAACTGTCCTTTGAAGTACATTTTAAATAAAATACTTAAAATTGTAGGGAATTGTTGGTAATAAAATTTAAAAATAATTCGGAGTGCAAAGGGTTAAGAAGTTTTTAATGAAGAACACTGACTAATCAGAGTACAGCCGTGACGTACAATGGCGGGGAGAGTCCGGCTCGGTAGGTACCGCTGAACGTAGCGATGGTGTGCCGCGGTGCACAAGCAGTAAACAAGAAAAGGACTGAATACACAAGTTTCTTAATAAAGGACAGACGATATTTTGCCATGCGGTTGCCATAAATTATGGTCTTACAGCGGCCCCTCCCAGGTCCTGTTTTCTGGCCACTTTGTCGTTCGACACGCATAATGCCCCCCCCCCCCCCTAACTAACCTTTTGAGAAAAATCTTGCGTAGTACATATCAGTGTCGTTCGAACCACGGTAGAGAACATATCTAAAGACTTTTCAATTTTTATTTGTGCTCCAATACAAGTGTTATTGCAATTGTTATTAGTGCATAGCTATGTGTTGGCAAAAGTGAACAATGATCGCGAGTGAGGAAACATTTCACGGTGTGACTTATGTACGTTTATAAGTACGATATTTATTGATAAGAAAGAGAAAGTTAATGTGAAAGTGCAATTCCAGACCGTACATATCTTAACGCTAGAACTACCGAGCACTAAATGCAGTTTGCATATATGGCCTTATAACATGACAATATTGGATTTGTTTAGATTTCATACAAGTTTTATTTAAATATGTAATCCAACAGAGAAGTTCACTAAAAAAATTTCTCAGGAAAACATATTTATACTTTCATTCTGACTGGTCCGGTAAGTTCTAGTGTTAGATTAGGTTAGTAGTCGTATATCTACTATTACAAGTCAACTGTGCAGTTCGTCTCCGAATGGTCAAGTGACGCACGTTTTGAAGCAGCAAATACACTTACAGCTGAATAGGTGAGTTTGAAATATTGGGTTGGCAAGAAAGTAATTTCGGTATTTTGAGGTGAAATTACACACAATTTTTTTATTCAGCCAATGAACTTTTATTAGTAATGATTAGAGGGTTAACAAAGCCAAGGCGGATATTTTTACAGATGAAAATGTCGCTTCAAATGACTTCGGGAAGCACGGTAGGGGCAATATAAAATAGTTGATAGTGTGGGGAACCGGTAAAATGGTAGTGGGAGTCGTGAAGCGACAGTGAAGTTTCCGGCCCTGGTGCAGATTCGGGGAAAATAGTATTTGAAATAAGTAAATAATAAATAATCCTATTAATCTAAAGTATATGTACAACTTTGAAAATAAAATAATTTATTTGATGCAGTAACTTTTGAAAATAAAATAATTTGTTTGAGGCAGTGATCTTTGAAAATAGTATTCTATTTGAAAAATATTGAGTATATTTCTTTTTGTCTCCTTTTATTTTCAGTTCGAATTTGAAATATTATTGCAAATTGATTTATAGTGTTACAACAGTGCGCAAAATAAAATATTTTATTTCGTGTTTCAGATTGTTAAAATAGAAATATTTTATTTTGTGGATCAAATTGTTGATATAGAAATAGTTTATTTCGAGGGTCAGATTGTTCAAATAGAAATATTTTATTTTCGAAATCTTATTTAAAATACTATTTTCTTTAAGCAAAATAAAATCTAAAATATTAAATAGTATTTGAAATATTTGTTTCACATACATGTATTTCATGTACACGTACTCCAGTACGTGTCATTTTAAGTGCACGGTTACACGTGTACTATTTCACGTATACATAAATACACGTGTACTATTTCACGTATATTTAAATACACGTGTGTTATTAATGCACGTACAAAACCACGATATCTAATGCATACTTCAAGAAGCACAGACAAAACTCAGGCGGAACTGGAAAGTTGGAGGGGAGTAATTGAAAAATCTTCTATACGCTTTGTAAAAGCGTCTTGGAAGGTGCTTCAAAACGCGTTTACTTCACCTCACAAATGTTGGTTTCGTTCGTCGAGTCGATTTGCTGAGCGTGATTGAACTGGACGAGAACTAATTCGTAGGTGACTATAGTCCCTGCAACCTGCAACGTATTATCAATGAGTAATTCCCATTCCATTGAAAGAAGAGAAGGAAAGTGGCATGAAATTGTATAGTTTGGAAGCAGAGAGCAAATTGCGTCTATTCGAGTTGTTGAAATGACTTTCGACCTACATCAAGTTTTTTAGTTTTATTTAATCAATTTAAGGATTTGTTCATAAAAGATGAAAACATATAAACGTTTTCAGAATTCGCGAATTTATGGCTTTAAGAAAGAAATTTATGGTTTTAAGAAAGAAGAATATTTAACAATGCTGATCATGGAGACAGAAAATTGATAAAAATGGATAATGCTAAAAATGACATATCTAATAATGTTGATAATATACATAGAATAAAAATTAACCCATATCAGAATTTCTAGAATGTATTAATTTGAGGCTAGCCTTGCTAATAAAAAAAGAATATCGAAAGAAAATTGATCCTCATCAGAATTTTAGAATTTGTTAAATTAGCTTTCTCATAAAAAAAGATTATTTAGTAATGGTTAATAAAAAATGTAAAAAATATTCGTCAGTTGACAAAAATAGCCTAATTGTCATGCGATGAAACGGACAGAAAGTGGTACCTAACATTGCCTGAGATTAATGAATTTAATTTTTTGTTACGTGACTAGAAAAACAGGAAGAACGTTAATTCTTCGCATAATTAAATATCCTGATCTTCATGATAAAAGTCTACAGATAAATGCATAGAGGTACGGAGTTATGGTGATTGATACGTACCGTTAACACAAGGCTTCTGGTCACTGAGAAAAATTTCATGCCTGTCAAGCAAATACTGTCCGTCGTCACCTGAGTTAAGAATCTCATTACCTAATGAAAATAAAAATTTATTTATAACATATGTAGACCAACCGATCATTTTTATCGCTTGGGAAGTCTTGGTTAACAATCGAAATATTGAAAATAATTGTAGATCTGTTTTTAGACATTAACATAATTTCATTAACACTACCGCGACCGGTCAAATGAACGTTTTCACATTGTCTGTTTTTTAATTATTGAAATGATAAAGATGCTTCCAATCGAAATTATTCAATAAATTTCTTTATTCAATCACGCGTGTTATTATAAAAATTGTAAAACAATCTAAATAAATTTAGTCCTGTAATTTTTATAAAACTGTTAGTGTTGAGGATTTTAGTTTTGTTTACATAAATATTATACACTATGTTTGAAAAGAAGAGAGTCGACCATGCAATACTTACAAGGCGACCCATTCAGAAAATAATTGTCTATTTAGCATTTAAAAAAAAGGAACAAAATGAGAATCGTACTTCCGTAGAAAAACTGGATCCGGACACGCTGTACAAAATTGGAGCCGGAAGCAGGGATTCGTCATGAATCGACGCCGCATACAAAGAAACCAATGTTGTCCTGGCCAACAGGAAGCCGAAGGAAAATCCAAAGTAAATTTTCTCGACGATGCTCCGCATCGGACTGTTTCAAAATGTTTAAAATTAATTAACTTCGTAATTTTCGACGGGAGAATGACACTGAAAAATAAAGAAGCATCACAAGTATCAGATAAAAAGCAACTAAACCAGACAAGAACATTGAAATTATTAATTCCGACAATATATCTTTGCTCTGAAATTTATAAAAAAAAACTGCAATCGATATTTATACTTAACCCATCTTTTCTGTGAACCTTCTTGAGACGGACATCATAAATTAAAGATATTACAAAATAAACATAAAATAATCAAGAACATAAAGCACGCTTTTCCAATTTGTATTTAATTCTTCTTGTATTTACTAACAACTTAAAACTTATTTAATTTCAGAATATAAGCATATCACTTCTAAGTATAAGTGGTTACAATATTTATTGTTTTAACAATTATATCAGATGATTGCATAAGTTCGTGCCCGATTTTCAAAGATGTTGCAAACTGTACTACACGGCGGAGTGTAAAGAGAAAATTATATAGTCATCATTCTTTTCTAATTGTAGAAATGAATGGTGACTAATTGAATAATAAAGCTATATTCTTTAAAATTTAACCATTGAATTTTATTTTTAAATCGAGCACGAACTTGTGCAATCATCTAATATCAATTTGATGGTTGGAACGCGGTGAGTGGCTCGTGACAAAGAAGACATTGGACAGGGCTGACATAAAGGATCAAGACAGACGAAATGTTGAAAGTGTGCGAAGACAGTTTCCTTTTCACAAGAAATATTGCAACAAAACCAAGTTACCAATTTACAATGAACTACACCAGGGCTGAACTTTAGAAAGCCCCCCCCCCTTTCTTTCGACATGTGACACACGTCCTTCTATTCGTTTTGACATGCTGAACACAAAATGTATGTGTCATTTTTGGCTGAAATGGATAGTTTTCGAGATATTCGTGAAAAACTACAGTTACTATACATTGAATTTTGTGTATACGTGCACGTCCGTGCTGTGCGTGTGTGTCAGTACGATGCCACCTCTCGTCAACTGTTTTTACAGATATACATATTACGACGTTCGTTGAACGGTCTATGTACCGCGAGAACTTTTTAAAACGTACGATGATGAAGAGTGAATACATATTACGATAATACCACACACACCCACCCAGTGGGGAAGTATACACAAAATTCAATGTATAGTAACTGCAGTTTTTCACGAATATCTCGAAAACTATTCATTTTAGCCAAAAATGACACATACATTTTGTGTTCAGCATGTCAAAACGAATAGAATGACGAATTTCACAGGTCGAAAGGAAGGGGGGGGGGGGGATTTCTAAAGTCTTACCCTACACCAGACTTACTCCTAGAAACATAAAACTGCACGGAAAGATTTTCTGGCTGAAACTGATATGAAAGGTGATTGCAAAATAAGGAAAAATTATTCGAGACAAGATGTCCCAAACGAAGCAACATCACCGATCGCACAATTAACATTTATTGTGCGCTGTGCATACTTGAAAGAGAAGAGAAGTTGTATGCAGATGAAGTAGAGATCGGTGGCAAACGAGAGAAGAACCATACTGGAGATATGAGAGTCCAATTGCCTTGTCAAGCTTGCCAAGTGGTTGTAGTCACTTCTTGCTTCGGCCCACCACCATTCTGGCATCGCCTTAACATTGAAATGATACTAACGACCAAGATTCGTCATTAGAAACGACACTACGATTGCCCCTCCGCTCTTGACATCGCATTCGCTGCACAATGAATGTTGAACCGATTTTTTCCGCTAAATAATCCAATCACTGATATTTTCATTGTTTTGTGTTTCACCTATTTATTTTTGTCATGAACGGTTAAAGATCCACAGTCTAGTTATATCTCGTCTAAAAATGATTATTGGATTGTAGAATGAACGTCAGGATTTCTAGAATCAATTTCAAATTTGATACTGTACATAATACTGTACTGTAGAATTATTATGATCGTCAGACAGCCCAATAATTGATATATCTTTAATATTCAATGTGCAGTTGGACGTTGTCAAATTAAATGTATATTTGCGACACCGATTTTTTCCGCTAAATAACGTATAAATGATATTTTCATTATTTTGTGTTTCACCTATTTATTTTTGTCATGAACGCATAAAGATCCACAGTCTAGTTATATCTCGTCTAAAAATGATTATTGGATTGTAGAATGAACGTCAGGATTTCTAGAATCAATTTCAAATTTCATACTGTACATAATACTGTACTGTAGAATTATTATGATCGTCAGACAGCCCAATAATTGATATATCTTTAATATTCAATGTGCAGTTGGACGTTGCCAAATTAAATGTATATTTGCGACACCGATTTTTTCCGTTAAATAACGTATCAATGATATTTTCATTGTTTTATGTTTTCACTTATTTATTTTTGTCATGAACGCATAAAGATCCACAGTCTAGTTATATCTCGTCTAAAAATGATTATTGGATTGTAGAATGAACGTCAGGATTTCTAGAATCAATTTCAAATTTCATACTGTACATAATATTGTACTGTAGAATTATTATGATCGTCAGACAGCCCAATAATTGATATATCTTTAATATTCAATGTGCAGTTGGACGTTGTCAAATTAAATGTATATTTGCGACACCGATTTTTCCGCTAAATAACGTATCAATGATATTTTCATTGTTTTATGTTTTCACTTATTTAGTTTTGTCATGAACGCATAAAGATCCACAGTCTAGTTATATCTCGCCTAAAAATGATTATTGGAGTGTAGAAAGAACGTCAGGATTTCTAGAATCAATTTCAAATTTCATACTGTACATAATACTGTACTGCAGAATTATTATGATCGTCAGATAGCCCAATAATTGATATATCTTTAATATTCAATGTGCAGTTGGACGTTGTCAAATTAAATGTATATTTGCGACACCGATTTTTTCCGCTAAATAACGTACCAATGATATTTTCATTGTTTTATGTTTTCACTTATTTAGTTTTGTCATGAACGCATAAAGATCCACAGTCTAGTTATATCTCGTCTAAAAATGATTATTGGATTGTAGAATGAACGTCAGGATTTCTAGAATCAATTTCAAATTTCATACTGTACATAATACTGTACTGTAGAATTATTATGATCGTCAAACAGCCTAATAATTAATATATTTTTAATATTCAATGTGCAGTTGGACGTTGTCAAATTAAATGTATATTTGCGACACCGTTTTTTCCGCTAAATAACGTATCAATGATATTTTCTTTGTTTTATGTTTTCACTTATTTAGTTTTGTCATGAACGCATAAAGATCCACAGTCTAGTTATATCTCGTCTAAAAATGATTATTGGATTGTAAAATCAACGTCAAGATTTCTTGAATCAATCTCTTTGACACTGTACACAATGATACTAACGATCCAATACTTGATATATTTTTACTAATCAATGTGCAGTTGGACGTTGTGAAATGAAATGTATACGGATACATTGGTTAACCAACGGTGTCAGCATTCGGATTCTATTACTTTTATGGGTTGTGCAGTTATGCTTGTTATCGATACATAATTATTATGAATATAAACTAAGGTAAGGTTGTAATTAGGACTGAAAGTATGAAGAGCATTTAGAATTTGAATTTTCAATTAAACGACGCACCTTGCCTTTTATCGAGTACAAACGATTGTTCAGTTGACGAAACTGCTCCGCCAAAGCAATGCTAATTAAGATGAGAAACAGGTCGACAAAGTTCCAAGAGAATGTACTCAGAATGTTGATGAGATCCACTATAATTCCCTTCCACAAGCTGTACGAAACTTTAGAGAATACCTAAACAAAGAAACATTTAATAATAATTAAATTGGTATTCAGAGAGATATGTTAATTTATAACGACTAAAATATCAAACGGTTTTTCACCTGTGGAAACTGAGACTCGAAATAAATACCGACCACGTCTGAAGAGCCCTGAAAAGTTGCGCATTCTTGGGCTCTGATAGAGCCATGAAGAATAGAGAAACTATGCTCCACTGTGAACACGTGCAACAATTTATTAAACGTAAGTGAATCAAAATGAAACTGATAATTATGTGCGACTATTTATATTTTAATAATACTTATTAGTGGACTACGGATTTTAAGCAATTATGACAAATTCAGATTAATTAAAATATTAAAACAATTTAAATAGAGATATTAATTCCCCTGCATAAAAATTCTCCCCACATTAACATTCTCGTTTTCTCAAGTCCTTTGAATGCTAGTTCATTGTTCTGTAATTGTTGCACAACAATTATGCATTGTACAATCCCTTCAGAATGCAGCTAGCCGCGTATAACTTGGAACATCAATAGTTGGCGTGAACTTGAAGAAGAGGAGAAAAGACGTTACGTATCCTCTTCGTTCTTTTTCTCGTCGCGAGACAAAGCTAAGAACAATAACACCGAAAAAGAAAGCGAAGTCGAACACGTGCGAATGAAATCGAGAAACACGAATAGGTATGCGAGCAACGCAAATATTCGAGCAACATATTGCGTAAATATTTATTACTTTATTCTCGATAAATAATTAGAGCAAAGTTAATTATTATTCATCACTTCAGTTCACATAATGTTTTGGCATTGTGTCAATTTGATACACGAGGGATACATTGCGAAAATGAGGGATGGATGAAGGTTGAAATAAAAATGTATTGTTTCAACTTATGGGTTGGAACGAAAGTTCGTAATGTTTTTAAATTAAAACTCAAAAATAAAATTACGATATTTATACATCGATTTGTTCAATAACATATTTTCCATTCTCTTCTATTACTTTTAGTCATTCTTTCGGTGACTTATCAAGTTATTCAATAAACCTATGACTAAATGTCTTAATTTTAGTTTTGAATTTTGATTTAAAAATTCTACGAACTTTCAATCCAACTTATTAAAATCGCCAACTAGTGCAAGTGGTTCTGATGCTAAAGATAGAAACTAAGGTTTAGATCTCGAAATTTATAATTATGCGCACTATCCGAATAATTCTGCTTGTATTGAACACTGTTAATTTGACATACTAGGGATACATTGTGAAAATAAGGGATGGATGGAGGTTGAAATGAAAATTTGTTGTTTCAATGTAAAATCATCAACTCGTGCAAATGGTTCTGATGCTAAAGATAGAAACTAGGATTTTGATCTCGAAATTTATAATTATGCGCACTATCCGAATAATTCTGCTTGTATTGAACACTGTTCATTTGACACACTAGGGATACATTGTGAAAATAAGAGATGGATGAAGGTTGAAATGAAAATTTGTTGTTTCAATGTAAAATCACTAACTATTGCAAATGGTTCTGATGCTAAAGATAGAAACTAGGGTTTTGATCTCGAAATTTATAATTATACGCTCTATCCGAATAATTCTGCTTGTATTGAACAATGTTAATTTGAGATACTAGGGATACATTGTGAAAATAAGGGATGGATGAAGGTTGAAATGAAAATTTGTTGTTTCAATGTAAAATCATCAACTCGTACAAGTGGTTCTGATGCTAAAGATAGAAACTAGGGTTTTGATCTCGAAATTTATAATTATGCGCACTATCCGAATAATTCTGCTTGTATTGAACACTGTTCATTTGACACACTAGGGATACATTGTGAAAATAAGGGATGGATGAAGGTTGAAATGAAAATTTGTTGTTTCAATGTAAAATCGTCAACTCGTGCAAATGGTTCTGATGCTAAAGATAGAAACTAGGGTTTTGATCTCGAAATTTATAATTATGCGCACTATCCGAATAATTCTGCTTGTATTGAATACTGTTAACCTAGAGCAGATGACCCAGATATTCGGATCGAGCAGCGAGGCGCCAATTAAGGGTTCAGTTCTTTGTTATTAAGTGCAGAGAAACTTTCATGGTCAAGTGTTTTCTAGAGAAGACTCCAACGAATCCGGCTACACGTTTCCAGAATTTTTAACACGTCGGCCGACACGTACACAACTGATGTATGTACTCCCAGTATTTGTGAGAACATTTTTATTACAGCAGGGTTGTATGCAATGAAACCTAACAGTTAGTTTGTTTCTACTAGAAATACAAACGGTGAATCATGAACAGATAATTGAATTTTTGTGGCAATGAGATTGTTAAGTATTTGTGCATATGTAATCACTAGAGATTTTTAATCAAACTCGAAGTTCATATATTAAATTACAGGGATTGTACAAAAATCAGATTCTACTATTGAGAGTTTTATGAAGTAAAATGAAAATCTCACGAAATAGTAGAATTTATATTATGGTAATTTTGAGCTATCGAAATTGTAATAAATGCATAAAATCCTTAACCCTCATCCGTTCCTTATTTCAAAAACCGAATCTGTCACTCGGTGTCGAATTGACACACTGGTAAAAGATAGTTCCCATAACAAGATAAACATTTATTTTTCGTCATCTTTTTTATCCGAAAACTGATGAGTTAACATTTACATCTTAGGCTTTGCGGTTATGTGTTTCGCATTTAAAAAATTAAAGACACGAAGTTTCGGGCTTTACGTACACAAATAACAGAACAGTATAACTTATAAAATACAACTATGCTATCGGCGCCAGGTTCGATCACTTTTAGAAACAACAAATATGTTTTTTCAAAATCTGTATTATTTTGTTTTTCAAAATCTGTATTATTATTTTTCTTTTTTCAGACGCAAAAATTTTGTCTCTTGATAATGATCCACATAGGGATCGAAACGTTGAGAAATTTAAGTATTTAATTTGCATATTTGTTGTTTCTAAAAGTGATCGAACCTGGCGCCGATAGCATAGTTGTATTTTATATTTCAATTTTCGATCGATAAGAAATTTTTCCTTTATCACAGTATAACTTATTTCGGAAAAACTGTGTTAAATTGACACGAGGGACGGATGAGGATTAAATTCTTATGGTGGCTATTAGTATGTAATATTAGAATTGATATGATAATAGCAATGTTACTCACCCCATGCAAATATCATCACTATTATAGTAACAATCTTGAATTTGGTGGATAAGCTTATTTTCGACACTTTTCTGTGTCTGCTGGAAAATTCTTTTTCAAGCTTTTCCCACGTCAGCATCAACGAGGGCCATTGCATCGCCAATTTTAGGAAAAGGAAGGATGCAATTAAATTCGTTCCATTGAATACAAAGGTGGCTAGTTCACATTTAAAAAGCAAGCTGTTACTTCGATGATAGAATTAGTCTATATAATCAATAATCGAAAATATAAAGGTAACATTTTATTTTACAGACATTCAAATGTTCTATCAAATTGTTTTAATTAGTTAGAGACAAAAAGAACTTGCAATTTGTGACCACTATTGTGTCACTCAACTTGATCAAGATGTTTCATGATCATGATGATGAACTTGGTCATGATGTTCAATGAACATACAAATCGAACCATTTTACAAACGTAAATCTTTGTGACTTAATTGTCACACACGAATCGTTATTTATTATTAGAATATTGTTTCATCACACACGCTATTAAAAGATTGTTTATTAAAAATGGTTCAGTTAATGTCTGCAGTGCTTCTGAATATTTAAAAAATTGCACTGTCAAAGAGTGATGACATTTTATAAATCGTTTCTCTAAATAGTTCTTTTCCCTTACTCATTTTCGTAGAATTGATTTCCGTTGAGACTATCCTCATAATGTTAAAAATCGTCAACGTCATCGATCCAAGCAATGATAGCGCACAGTATATGATCTTTGGACTGCGCCAGGTAAACCTGAACAAACAAGCAAACGTTTATCAGCGATAGTGTGATCGGTAGACTAGAGAATTTTATGCAAATGCATATTCTGGTCGAAAAAGATTAAATAAACTTATAAATGAATTGGAATTCAGTTGGCTAACATCTTTAACACTAGATTTACGGGACACGTCGAAATGGCGGGTTCTAACTTGATTAATTTACAATTATTAGAATTGTAAAGATTTACTTATAGGAAAATTCAATACCTTTATTTCTTGGACTACATATTATGATTAAAGTCGCTAAAAGTCTGACTAAATATATTCTTGTTATTTTTATAAAATAATTAAAAATAGCCACTTTTGGTGCTCCGTAAACCTAACGTTACAGACTTCATTCAAATTAGATTCCACAATATTTTGTTTTCCGTTCTACTAAAGATATACATTCTTTGTTCAGACGAATCAGATTGGTTGTAGAACACTTATGTATTTATATTTTATTTATTAAATTCCGAATTATGTAAGAAAACTTTACCTGAGATACGATGCGTCTGGAGTGTTGACACCGGATACAGGAAACATGGAAAAACATTGAGCCAACATAATGATCGGTTTCATAGACGCGTGCAAACTGTCGGTTTGCGGATTGAAAGTGCTGGTGGGGGACATTGCTGGGCCCGACACTAAAAATTTTGTTAAACAATCCCATTTCAATATAAAACCACATTGTCTAATATTATCAAAGTTTAGATCAAGTTTCAACCCTCAGCACTCGAGTGGCGCCTCTGAGGCGCCATTAAAAATTGCTGTACTATTATTTAAATAATTGTTTACACTATCAGATATGTCGGTATGTAACCAATTACTACACATTTAAGTATTGTATGAGGTATTATATCAATTTCATATTTATCAAATTTAAAAAATCATAGAGAATAGAAATATTGTAGGTCAGAAGAAACGTTTAATTTTCGAGTTAAAAATAGCTCCGAGTGCAAAGGGTTAAGTATTAGTTGTTAAACCTTTGCAGTTGGATCTACACTTTAATAGTAATTAGAATCATTCCATTGTCTTTTACAAGAACGATAACTTTTTTATTATCAGATCATACGACTTGGATTTTCTGAGAAGTTCGAACAATTAGTTTATTAATTTATTAAAGTTGTTGTTTACAACTTTGTTATGTGGGCTAATATTGAAAATTTAATAAATACGTTCCGTAAATCTGTGTCAATTAAGTATGCATATTCTGAAAATTTCATCGAAATCGATCAAAAAGTTATTATACTTTTAATAGTGTTCGAATATCACTGTAGTTCACTGTATATGATTTTTTTTTTCAATTTACGGATATGAAATTGATATAATAGTATAACTAATACAATACTTAAACGTGTAGTAATTGATTAAATAAGATATTTAATAGTGTAACATTTTTGTGGTGACTCTGAGTCACCCCTCGACTGCTAAGGGTTAAAATATTTTACAAATTGAAAGTATTATAACTAGACTCCGTATTTTATACATTTACAACTAAAATGAGCAAATGCAATTTAAAACAGTGAAAATATTAAAAGACTTTAAGAGTATTCGTATATTATTTTCGCCACATTACAATTATTAATAAAGAACATGATGAAGAAATTTGTATTAAGCTCCTGCGTCTTGCAATTGATGCACAAACTTTTTCTATTGCATAAACAGTTTAATTATAACAGCATTAATAAATGCTCCTAATGTTTTTGCTGTTACAGATTAAACATTTTCGCAATTTTGAACGGCTCATAGATGTCTGAAGAAACTTACTCTCAGCAGCCACCAGAGTGGACTTCAGATTGTCGAATTTGCGGAATGTCTCGACGTCCCTGGGCGACCTGAAAATGCCATTCGCAAAACTAGTTGCACGTGCGAACTTCCACTAACGAGGTATAAGTTGCAGAAACACGTGGCAATTAAATTATGCGTCACGCTACATGAACATTGGCGAAAGGGACGTTCCACGTAGTAGCACTCGCGTGATTCGGACCGCGAAATAAAACGAATCGCGAATTAATCCGGGTAGGTACGATCGTTTCGCGATGAATTGTTCAGCTCATTGATCTGTCAACCTTGCTCGTGCCGCGATCGACGGTGTGCACGACGCAGGATCGCATGGCGTACAGAAGATAAACTCGTTATTTCAGAGTTTTATCATACGTCAGAGGCTAAAGAGGGTGGAGGGTGTTTTACACACGGCGGAAGCTCAATAAACGTCTGCTTGTTCAATCATCGGAAACGTCGCCTCTGTCGGGCCTCGCGGACAAATGTAACACTTCATCCCTATAATAGAGCAAGTAAGCGTTCCCACGTCTTGCTAGAATTCATCAAACCAGAGACTGAAAGAGTTACGGAACTTTTTAATAATTCTATTTAACCTGTCGAGCACCAAAAGTATGTGTATTGTATTGAAAAGAATGTTCGTAGCGTTTTAAAATTAAAAATCGAAGATAAAATTAAAGTATTTATTCATATGTTTATTCAATAAACACAAGAAGTTATGTACCTCGAAAATGGGAAAAATAATAGAACAGAATGGAAAATATATCATTGAATATATATCTATGAATAAATATCTGAATTTTAGTTTTCGGTTTTAATTCACAAACGCTACGAACATTCGTTTCAACCCAATATCAATGGCACAATTGAATTTATTTAGATTATTCGGCTTTTTATTGCAGTATATGAAGAAAGAGATGCGTATAATCCTTTTCAGAAACATATTTATAATTTTGAGAATTGTAAAATAGAAAGCCAAGGAACTTTTTAAAGAACGTCTCCATAGTAATCTTGCAAAATGAGACTGCATTTAGACAGTTGATTTTAGAAATTAATTAATCAGGAATTAAATAGAAAGTTCCCTCCTGTTTTAATAATTTTAATAAATCGAATAGCTCATGATAGCTAGATCCATTCGAATCCTCACGAATGAATATGTTTCTTATATTGTGCTTAACCTAACCCACTTCTTCGAGGTCAATGTTCACTCCCGCAGGGTAAGGTCTAATGACACATAAATAGTAACGGGAGAGGTCTCTTAGACCCCGACAATTCAATTTCATAAATAGCCTCGTTTTTAATAAATTTTGGGATAAAGAATAACTCCGGTTAAAAAGTAAACAAACAGATTTAATTTTATTCATATACATATTTTTTCAAAAATCTGAAGGTGGGGTCTCTGAGACCCCACATTACCTTGCGAAAGTTAATTTTGGATTTGATATAAGTCTCTAATAATGTCAGTCGACTGCTAAAAGATTCGAATTTCAATGGAATTATAATGGAATCATCCTCATGACAAGTTTTCTTTAATGAAATCGTTGGGCAATCTTCAGAATTTGTTACGAAATAATATTTTTACAAGTAGCACAGAATGGCATGAGCATAGTAATATAAATTCTCTGCACTCAAGGATAAAATGATATATCTTGAAAAAGATAACATTGATAGTCTAAAATAATAGTAGGCCGCCTAATCATCATAAAAATGATCACAAAACTTATCGTAAAGCTAGATGTTTCCAGTGGAGTGTCGATCATAAATTTCTAGGTCAATGTTTTTATTGTATCCTGTTTGTACATCTTGAAGAATGATTCAAAATATTGCGTTTGTAGATAAGACGACATTAATTAAAACGTGTGAAACGTGTAAAATAACGTTTACATGAGGTACACTATAAAAACAAGATAATATGTTCCTGAAGGTCATCAACAAAAGAACAAATTCTCATATAATATATTGTCCTTCAGGTAACCTTCTGTATGATATCGACAATTGCACGTTGTATTGTTGCAACTGAAATGCTCGTGAGCACGCATATTAGCCTTTTACGCTGGATTAACGAGTCAGAAAACTAATCCCTAGAGGTCATCTAAGAATTAACGTGTTATGCACGGATGAGCCTCTGTTATCGTTAATGATATTATGATAATAAAACTATACTGTGTCGTTTAAGTGAATGTTTTTATACGTAGACGATCCTGATACTTCTTCAACAATTTGCTTAGAAAATTAAGATGTTCATCCTTACAAAATTAATTAATTCAGTTAACTTCCACCAGCATATTCGTGCCATTCTTCTGATTAAAACGGTACCAAACACGATACAATTCTGATCATATTTATTTGTGTAATACAAGACACAGTGGGACCTCGACTATCCGAACGAATCAGTGGAACACTTGTGTTATAATTCGACTGCGGATCTTTATGCATCCATGGCTTATAAAAATGTTCAAAAAACGCTGAGGTATTAAATTCAATAGAATCTAGTAAGATTTTTATTTATCTGGAATTTACAAATGCTATTATGTACTAGACTCCGGATTTGATGCATTTGTAACAAAAATAAACAAGTGCAATCTAAAACAGTGAAAATATTAAAAGACTTTAAGAGTATTAATATATTATTTTCACCACATTAAAATTCTTAATGAAGAATATTTTATATTTAGCTCCTACGCCTTGAAATTGATCCACAAACTTTTTATTTTGCATAAACATCCGGAGTCTAGTTATTACCAATGAAAATAGAATTTTATTTGGCACCAGTTTCTTAAAATTTGTTTAAAAAAATTGATAATTACATAAACATTCGCAGTCTAGATACTAAATACTTACTGATTCGTCCAATGAATCGTTAATTGAACTAGTAAAAACCATCCAAAGTGTATCGTGTTAGTCGAAGTTCCACAAAAAAATTATTACAAACAAACAAATTTTGTATCGTCTCATTGCAACGTTTCTTACAATTATTTATCATGCAGACCTCCTTAGGTGTAATTCAAAACAGGAAAAAGATTAAAAGAGTTTAGTAATGCCGATGTACTATTTTTAACATATAAAAATCATTAATGAGGAAAATTAATTTTTACTTAGCTCCTATGGCTTGCAATTAATGTGTAAAAATTGTATTTTGTATAAAGATCCGCAGTCTAGTGATTAAGCTACTCCGTGTTTCGAAAACAACGGGAAGTGTTTCCACTCGTGAAGCCATACAAAATAGAGTCCGTCGTTTTCGCTTTAGAATAATGGGGGAACAGATAACGAAGCGATAATAACGTTCGCCGTGATACGGATAAGTAATGAAGACTTGCGCTTGGTTTGCATCTATCGAATGATCTTGGTCGCGTTCAGTGATAATCTTCTATTGTCATAAATCTAATGGGTTTCCTCGTATCCGTGTAGCTAATATGTGCCACTGAGCAAACATCCTTCCAGCCAATAACGAGGATCGTGTGAGTTTCCCATAACACCTGAGTCATGATGTGAACGGATTATGACATAACGGTGATGAAAATTCACCGCCTGTTAGAAGTTAGCCCCCCACTTGTTAAATTAAACAATTTCAACAGTTGTGCTGAATTGTGCTATGTTTGTGCTATATTGTGCTCGAATATTATAACTACAATATGAAAAGTAAGATGAAAAATTGAAAAAATCGATTTTTTGAGTAGCCCCCCACTTTTCATTTTTTTCAATTTTCTCAATTGTGCTAAGTTGTGCTAGGTTGTGCTAAGATTGTGCTAAAGTATTATTTAAAAAAAATTATAAATAAAGAAGTTATAGCGAAAAATCGATTTCGACATGTAATTAACGTTAAAGTAAGAAAAACTTATCCAAACAGCATATAATCGTATATCTGAGTTGTGCTAGCCCAGCACAAGTCAGCACAACTTTTAATTTCGCCAGAACAACGATATAAAGGGCACTTTACTCTTGTGCGCTGCCCTTCGCGCTAAGGTACTCTATCATTTTTGGACTTTCTGGTAATCCGAACATAGTAATATTGCATATCTGAGTTGTGCTAGCCTAGCACAAGTCAGCACAACTTTTAATTTCGCCAGCACAACGATATAAAGGGCCGTTTACTCTTGTGCGCTGCCCTTCACGCTAAGGTACTCTATCATTTTTGGACTTTCTGGTAATCCGAATATAGTATAATTGCATATCTGAGTTATGCTAGCCTAGCACAAGTCAGCACAACTTTTAATTTCTCCAGCACAACGATATAAAGGGCACTTTACTCTTGTGCACTGCCCTTCGCGCTAAGGTACTCTATCTTTTGTGGACTTTCTGGTAATCCGAACATAGTATAATTGCATATCTGAGTTGTGCTAGCCTAGCACAAGTCAGCACAACTCAGATATGCAATTATACTATGTTTGGATTACCAGAAAGTCCAAAAATGATAGAGTACCTTAGCGTGAAGGGCAGCGCACAAAAGTAAAGTGCCCTTTATATCGTTGTTCTGGCGAAATTAAAAGTTGTGCTGACTTGTGCTGGGCTAGCACAACTCAGATATACGATTATATGCTGTTTGGATAAGTTTTTCTTACTTTAACGTTAATTACATGTCGAAATCGATTTTTCGCTATAACTTCTTTATTTATAATTTTTTTTAAATAATACTTTAGCACAATCTTAGCACAACCTAGCACAACTTAGCACAATTGAGAAAATTGAAAAAAATGAAAAGTGGGGGGCTACTCAAAAAATCGATTTTTTCAATTTTTCATCTTATTTTTCATATTATAGTTATAATATTCGAGCACAATATAGCACAAACATAGCACAATTCAGCACAACTGTTGAAATTGTTTAATTTAACAAGTGGGGGGCTAACTTCTAACAGGCAAATTCACCCTTGCTTCTGATCTGCGCCTTTTCGTAGTCATTTACGCGAAATATTCGGTTGGAAAGAATGTTCGCAGCGTTTTCAAATTAAGAATCGAAGATAAAATTAAGGTATCTATTCATACATGTTTATTCAATAACACGAAAAGTTGCCACGAAAATGGCAAAAAGTAATAGAACAGAATGGAAAATATGTTATTGAAGATATTTATGAATTTTCGCTTTCTATTTTAATTTACAAACGTTACGAACTTTCGTTCCAACCCAATATTTACGTGCCATTCATTTTGCAAAGGGATAATTTAATGTTTTAATTGATATAGAAAATT
Source organism: Lasioglossum morio (assembly GCA_916610235.2). Classification (NCBI taxonomy): domain Eukaryota; kingdom Metazoa; phylum Arthropoda; class Insecta; order Hymenoptera; family Halictidae; genus Lasioglossum; species Lasioglossum morio. Next base: position 10,606,722 of record OU744330.1, on the reverse strand, counting down.
TAGGGTGCTTTTGGTTTGAATTTGTATAAAGTACATGTGGATACTAGCAAAGTGGGTGTAACAATGATCTATGTTAAATAAAATTCTAGACTACTATCTGAAAATCTCGAACCTGCACTATAAATTAAATTAAATACCTTAATTTTATATTGTTTAATAACACTGCTTTTGTAGTATTGCAGTATGTAGAATGTATTTTTGGATTTTTGACTGGGACCAGTTTTGCGAACATCAGGAGAAATTGCGCAATTGAAGCAGCTATGAAAACTCGCTGATTTCATTTGCTAACTTCATCCGAACAGTACGGTGTGTTTACGATGCGATCAACCTGTGTGCGTGACTCGCTACAATTTCCCAAAGCGAGCTGCATCGCGACAATTATCAGTTTATTTTAATAGCATACAGGGAAACTGTTTTACTAGAGGAGATTATCTTGTAAAAAGCATAGTAAACTTCGTAATACTCGTTTGAAAATTCTGAATAGTTCATCGCGATTGAATTCATGTTTGTTGCACCTTTTATATGTTCTCTTACATTTTTTATAAGCAAAACAAATGCTTTTTATTATTTTAGAGCTATGAAGACAACACATTTATATCTGTAAAAATTGCATAGTATTTCTGAAGGGCTGACTTATAATTAGTACTATTTTTCAATAGGAATTTTTTAAAATAAACTTTCACTAAAATATTTAACCCTGAAATTATTATAATACTTATTCGGTAGATACTTATTAATAACTCTTCAAAAATTATTCAAAACTGTTCCATAATAATAGCAATTTTATTTGTAAACTAAGTACAAATAAAAATTAAAATTTAACACTTATTTAAATAAAATAAGTTATTTTATATAATCTATAATAACTTCTTTAATCTAACACATTCTTATTTAAACGAAAATATACTGTTATTGAAAAGTCCATTACTAGCTACACTATTAATATTTTCAATAAATTTCTCATTGAAGAAACGGTATTCAATAAAATTTTTATTTCATATTATAATATATCAATTTATTTATTATGATCTAGTTGTATTCAGAAAATATGAACATAGCAATTTTCTAAGTAGTGTGCAACAGTTAATGAAACGATTACAAATTATTTATTATTTATCACGTACTGTAAATCACATAAGATTCTTTTAATGACACCGTTGATTTTTACGAGTGACTATCAGTAAACTATACAGAGTAAACACAATAATGTCCGAATAAAAAATGGATGAAACAATGAAGAAGCACTTAAATTTCCATGAAATAAACAGGACAATCAACAAACGTGAAACCATTATATTTATACATACCCAACATTGATTGACAAAATCTTTGGAGTTTTCTCAATCGAGAAACTAATCGGTCGCATAGTGTTCAGTATTTCTCGCGGACCACTACTATATTTCGACATGTTCAAGTGAACATAGAACCATCGTAGTCTACATAACAGAATAAAATAGTGTAACGATTACTATTGATTCAGAAATAAATCCTTGAATCGTTGCATTTCTAGAATCATTTTAGCAAACACACTCTGTATTGTACAAACATCGAAATAGAATACAATCGAATAAGAGAATATTTAGATGGAATAATTTCATATAAATTCTAGACTGTTGTGTAAAGTGGAACAACGGAGTAATTAAAAATTGATTGAACTGTAAGGGATTGTATTTGCAACGCGGTAGCGAGGACAACTTGTTCCGTTGGAGAACGCGTCAGAAAATGAACTGAGGATGCACTGGACGACTGCATCGGGTATACACTTATATTGTTTATACAGCGCCTCTATAAACTATGACAGAGAAATAACAGATATGCACCGCTTCATAAAGGTTTGTATGTATATGCACGGACATTTGACATGCTTGACAGGAATGCCATTCAGTGAAGGCTCACACTATCGACTGGTGCTCAACTTCAAGGTGTGTTCGCGCATTGAAAACGTCTCAAACTATCCAATCCAAAGCTTTTCCAAGTATTGGTCACTTTAACGCATAGATTACGTAAGCTCTCCTTTTTATTAAACATTTTCTCTCTTTTTTTTTGGCTGTGCTAGTATCTATGTAACTGTACATTTTTCTAAAAAAAAAGGAGCGAGACTTGAGCAGAAATTATTGCTTAACATTAGAGAAATGGAATATTTGTATATTTTAATTTGCATTATTTGCACAGCGAAAATTATAGACACACTTTTTTAATGTGATGTTTTCAGTTGTTCTTGAGCAGTAATAAATTTAATATTTTGCACAGTTCATGTTAGATACATTTTTTTCAATATAATATATTCGTTTCTATTATTAACTTCCCGATTTATAGGGAAGTTACTGTAATTACCCCGAAAATCGAAAATCGATTTTTTAGCAGATCTCCACGTTTCATGGTCATTGGAGTCGTTTGAGACTATTTTTATCGAAATGTCGGTATGTGTGTGTGTGCGTATGTCCGTTTCTATGGTATCAAATTTTTCGTTAACGTTTTCTGAAAAAGTAACAACGCGATCAGAATGATGAATGATGCAATCGATGTGCCCCGCTGTAACTTAGAGCTGATTAGATTTTGGTCCATTTTGGTCAAGTAGTTTTTTAGTTTTTTTCGAAAGGAGTTGATTCAACATTGCAATTTATACAAGAGGCGTATCCTCCGAAGAAGCAAACGTAACTATTAGACATATTTAAAAAAAAATTTTTTTTTCAATTATGCAACTACTGCTAATGTAACCGCTTACAATAATCGAAAAATATCCCGGATGCGCGCACATGAAAGTAGAAAGTAGAAAATAATGATACTAATATACTGCAACTAACGATTCGGGAAGTTCTTTGTGTGGCTCGTGGAGAGTCACACACCAAATAACATCCGTACCACTAACCCTCTCGCGAGCTCGTAAAGCGAGCTACAACACCCCCACCTGCGAAGCTCGCGAAGCGAGCGAGCAACAACCCCCCTCTAGTTTAATAGGGATTGGTATTGTTAATATTATATTTCTGTTAAGAATAAAGCATTGAAGGGTTGGAAAACATATTTTTTCATTTAATATGTATCAATCTCCAAAATAATGTTCGTAACATCTAGAAATTGGAGAACAATTCTAAGACTAAAATTCTTAAAAGAAAATATTAGCATACAATATCAACGATGTTATCATTAAACTGTGGATTTCATGCATTTGTAAGAAATTTGGATAAGTGAAATACAAAATAGTTGGTCCATTAAAAGCGTATCTAAAAGTATTGTTTCGTAATTTTCGCTTTATTAAAATTATTGAAAGAAATGCTTGTAATCAACTTATTGTTTTTATTTCACATAAAAATCCATGGTTTAGTTATTACATATTTGATGAAAAGTTAACGTCATTAAATCAAAGGAAGGTGAAGATAGCAGACGTCATTGGAAAATATTTATTCATTTCATTAAATAAATTTTCACATATGTTATTATTTTTTGAATGCTGTGACACTTGTCGATCATTATTTAACGTTTCAATTAGTGATCTCGATAATAAGGAAGGGGGAAACATATGAAGGAAAGAACGGAAAAGCAAAATCATTTGTGTTTGTACAATTTTTAATAGTGTTTGTCCACAGCCGAGCACAGTCTCATTACTTCAGTATTTTCCACAGCAATAGTGTTCCGCGTACGTGAACAAACGATAACCTGACAGACTGTGCAAACAGAATTTTTCCATTGTCATGCCGCGTGCATTTGTTTCCAGTGAAATGGAACGAGTATGTGTCTCTCCCATAACACCGACCCACTTTAGTATCCTTTCGATTTTACTTGTGGAAACCAATAGATCCGATACCTGGTACTCCGTTGTTTAAACATTAGAACGTGACACGAGTGTCACGTGTTCCGACAATGCCTTTGGGCAACGATTAACACTTATTTATCTACCTAATATGATTTCATAGTCTTTTAAACATTGTTGTCCACTTGATCACTTTTTAAATAGTTCGTTCCTCTCTCTCTCTCTTTGTTCTTCTAAAGAAAGATACATATTTTTTGTCATTTAGAAGAAAATAGTACAGCTTTATTTATTGTGTATATAAATTATTGTCAAAATTATAAAAGTGCTTATACAAATGCAAGTCAGATTTTCTTTACTTTTGCACAGATCACAATAACATCTTGTAATTATATAGATAATAAACTACATAAACTTGTTTACAAAGGTGAAGTGAAGAGTTTAATAGATGAAGTTGTAATTTTTATAAAACTATAAATTTTCATGAACATTTATGATCATATACATACATATAACAATTTAGTACCACTTATACCAATTAATTATAAACAGACTATGCATTTAATGCATTCATAACAAAGATGAGTAAACAACACACCAAACATTCATTGTTCTTTTTAAATAATTGACATTATTGAGAGGAAACGAGGAGAACATTTTTATTTTGCATCAAGATTCCCAGACCAGTTATAAAACTTATTTCCACGAGGAGCGAATACTTGAGATCCACTGTTCACGATTTTGATAAATCAGTTGTCATAACGCTGCAACATGTTACAATCAATCCGTGAAGCATTTCAAGTGGCTAACGATGAAGAAGTGAAAACATGGGAGGAAGGTGAAGTTTGTCAAAACACAAATGACGGTCGGCTGACACTTCCGGTTGGGGAATTTCTGCTTACTACTATCCACCAATCGTGTCACTTATCAGACGGTGCTTACCACTTTGTTTTTTCACATGGTTAGTGTAGTATGTTTACTCCAACCTTTTCTGCCTTCCGAAAATGTATTATATAAACACGTTTCACAAGAGAAGTCACTATAATATTTTTCTTCTCTATCCAATTGTTTTTCTAATTTAACTTCGAGTATTTATTATACAGATTAAACTTTACAGATACCCTAATACAGTGCTTTTCACACTTTTTTTACTCTTGGCGCAATTTACAGCAAATGAAAAAATTGTGGGGCACCTATTATATATGTATATGCATATATTTTAATAGCTAATTATTTTAATGATTTATATTGAGAATATTATTTCATATATTAATAATTTTTTATATAATTTTAATTATTTCGCGGAGCATTATTATATGTATATGCATATATTTTAGTAACTATTGTAATTATTTTAATGATTTATATTGAGAAGATTATTTCATATATTACTAATTTTTTATATAATTTTAATTATTTCGCGGAGCATTATTATATGTATATGCATATATTTTAGTAACTATTGTAATTATTTTAATGATTTATATTGAGAAGATTATTTCATATTTTACTCATTTTTTATATGATTCTGATTATTTCGCGCGCACGGTTCAGGAAACACTGACTTAATATTTTGTGTAAAACGAAATATTAGTATCGAAAAAGTTCATTTATTCGAGTGAAAACACCTGTTCGTATTATCTCGAATCGTTAAAGAAATAAATCATGACGTGTCGTAAAACGTAGCAGCGACGTGTATCCCAGCAAGTCGCACTAATTAATCGCCGCGTCTTAATTAAATATTCATCCCGCCGTGCGAGATACTGTGAAACGATCATTTGTCGTTAATTATGTATCACCTTATGTCCGGCCTGTTTACTTGCAGTCTTGCCCTACGATCACTTCGAATCTGAGATGACTATCGAAAACATGATGGAGGAAAGGAAAAATGTGTTTACATTGCAGTCAATTTACACTTGTGATTTATATTTATTTTGCACTGCTGTACATGCGTCGACTGCAATCGTGTCGATACACAATGTAAAAGTGCTCGGCCAATTTTAGTCACGAAGGTCGTTGTTTTACCTACAATATGCATTGTTATTCAATAATTAAGTAGATAGACATAACCCTTTACCTACCGAAAGACTATTAATAGAATTTTCAATAATTGTGCTGCACCAAAAGAAACGATAGAAATTTTCTTTTACATTACAATCTTAAATGAAACTATTAGATGACGTTATTGAGAGTGATTTGTTAATTCACGATGAAAATTTTTATTGCTATTAAAGGTTCTATTAAAAAGGTTCTATTAGCCATGTATCATAGCTTTTGCAAAATTATGCAATAATCACCGGTCTGTAATGTGTTAATAAAAGATACGTTTTTAGTTGATTAGGGGTTTAGATACATCTCAAAGAAACAGGAAATGTTGACTATTGGATGGCAGTGATCGGGGGTCTATTTGATTAAATGAAATGAAAATATATATTTCTATTTTATTTTGCTTTTGCATAGTTATCTTTTGCAGATCCATGAATATTAAATGAATTGAAAAATTCTGCAGATTTTTTTACTTTGTCTTGTGTTTATAAATTAGTTCTTGCGTACGAAATATTTCATTTTATCATACTTTCGTAGATTCTAATACTCCTTTAGTATGTATATTGTTCTTTTCTGTAAAAATTCGAAAATCGGTGCAACCAATTTTCTTGCAAACGTATCAATATAGTGAACTGTTTCGTGAACAATATCCATGATGCTCTAAACAAGTACACAAGTGATGAGTACTTTTTGTGCAGATCTGTTAGTAAATATGCATTAGCTACTCAGTTTGCTCCAATTCAGTTTCAATTACCGTTTGTCACGAATCGCAACGTGCTTCACGCGAACGTTACGCGCCTTTTGCACAACGTACTTGATTGAAAGAAAAAACATATAAAAAAAACTCTTTAAAAACCACGCTTGTATAAAAATGCACTGGAAAGGAGAAAATAATTTTTTTAGATATTAACGACTATAAATAAACGCGTGGGGCGCTAAACTATATTAACATAATCATCGTGGGCGCTTCATTCTTTTATTTATAGTCACTAATATCTAAAAAAATTGGTTTCTCCTTTTTATTTTAGTTTCTACTTTTTTTATGTATTTTTTTATTTTCTACTTTTTAGTCTTTACTACCGAGCGTATTTAGTAAGGTCAGAGGCCAATTCCCGTTGAGGTACTCTGCTGAGATTTTTTATTTATCTCCTAAACGCACAGTTTAAAATTATTTTTTAATATTGCATTGTCATCCAGTTTCTGATCTATGTTTAAAGTATCAAGTCCTCAGCTCATGGGAGAGTGTTTTAAATTTTATCACAAGCTTTGATAAAAATATTTTAACTGAGAAATAAAAATATTTGCAAATACTATTTCTCACGACTGTGTTACAGATGCTTCATTTGAAACAGTAATTTAGTATTAGTTTCAAATGAAACATATATAACACAGTTGTGAGAAATAGTATTTTCAAATATTTGTATTTCTTAGTTGAAATATTTTTGACCCAGGTCTCTCCCGCAGCCTTGCAATGTTGGAAAACGAGTCTACCTTAAAGACAAACAGTCTGATAAACGTTGCTGAAAGAAATCGTAGTGGATCAGTCGGTTAATTAATGTCCGTGATATCACTTCGTTTGATCCGAGTCTTCAGGCTCAAACTGCACGAAAGTTTTACACGCTGCGTGTCACCCGTTGCACATAGATCATCCGATTGCGTCTAATGCAGTTTAATTGCTTTGATCGAATCAAACGGTTTCTACAATGCGTGCATGCTACACGACACCGTAAAAAAGTTGTTTAAATATCACTATATTTCAGTTGCCTGACACCATTTGTAACATACAACGGTTGTGCCTGAAACTATAAACTTTATCCATACTTACCTGGATCTGTTAGATCTGCGATTACCAGACGACACGTGAGCATTCGTTAACACTGAACCAACCACGAGGGATCAAATGACCCATTTTACATTGTTCATTTGATAATTATTGAAATCGTAAAGTTGTTTTCATGTGGGAATTTATTGAATATATTTTTTACTCCAGTATATATTATAGTAAAAATCACACAAAATTTAAATAGATTTAATCTTGTTATTTTTATAATACTATACAGTGATTTATAATACTGATTTGTAATTAGAAATAGTGATGAGAGTATTATAGTGATTTATAATACTGATCAGTCAGTCTTTTGATGGACGGTAGGTTTAGTGTTAAATAGTAAAGGATAAAGACTCGTGGAAAGAAGATATTCTTCGATAATTTTCATTTAATATCAAGAAATTGTTCTCAGAATTTATACATAAAGGATTCCAATCTTTATAGTTCCACTACAGGTTTCGGACAGTGAAAGACAGTAATTTAAGCACGATCTTATCCGCAAAATGTTTAATTTGGCCACAGAATATTCTCATGTATAGACAACACAGAAAAGGTAGTTCCAGTTACGCATAACAGGTCGTTTCCTTCACCAGGCATTTGGGTTATGCGAACTTCCTAAAACTAACATGTATTCCTAGAAGTCATATACAAAGGATCGTGCTAACTCTTGAAAAGTATATTAGACGCGAAGATGAGCATAGACGTGTAAATTCAAGATCGTTCTTCAAATAATCAGTGTAGTTATACCGAGGGAATTCTAGTGCATGATAATACAGAGCTTGTAGGTTCACGATAAAAAGTAGACATTTATCAACAACTACTATTTTTAGAACATTGATATTAATTTATGTATATCCCTATTTTGCTTTCAAAAATTAGTAACTGTATCCGAGAAATTAAAACGAATTAAAATGCGGATGCGTTAATACACGTGTATTTAAACATACGTGAAATAGTACACGTGCATTTGAATACACGTGAAATAGTACACGTGTGCCCATGTACTTAAAATGACACGTACTGAAGTACATGTATTTAGATACACATGAAATAGGGATCTCTAATACGGAAATACAAGTATGTATCGCGCGCAGTCTGTAACGTGAGAAACGCTCATGAATTCGAAGCTAATTGCGTCGGTGTCGTCTAATCGTTTCAGAAAATATTCTTCTAGGCTTCTCGTTTGTTCAATTACAGCGCACGCCTCCGTTAAAAATGCCTTCAACAGCTTAGACTCCGGCATCTCAATGACTTTTACGTTCCCGTCTACAGTTTCGTGAATCTGCGAGCTCACAATAACCGATTCTACGAAGGTAAACCGGTAGACAGCTAGACCTATTAACATAACGTGGCTTTACGACATGGTATCTCGTTGAAGAAATTATAATCTTCACTACTTAACCCCCCGACGGCGGGGTCCGGGTCTATGTTGACCCAGAATATCAAAATCGTCATTCAGTTACTCAGGTTCTATCGAGTCACTTAACCCCTTGCCATACGATTTATTTTACAGTTTCAGTGCTTCGAACTTTCTTTGTAGTTCGTAATTTCCTAACAAAGGAGAAAATTTATATTCTCCAATAATTATACATTCACGAAACCAAAACAAAATTTCATCTCGATTTAGAAGAAATTAATAACATATATATTTATTAGATTCTATGCAGAATCTTCATCACGAGTCTGACATGATATTGTAGGGCAAGGGGTTAAACGAACAGCTGCTTTATTGGGAACAATAGAAAGATCAACGTGTCTACTACGAATTACCTTGAAAAATATGTTTTAAAAACTGATAATCGTCTTAAACATCATTATTTATATAGTTACAAGAATAATTCGCCGTCCAAGGGTTAATAGGCGACTCGGAAATAATTGTTTTCGCGTTTTTCCTACAAATATATAGACGTGGTTGCACGCCATTAGGTCCAACAGATTCTTCAAGAGCTCGCCATCCTTTCCTAAAACTATCACCCAACGTTGGGATACAAAAATTATCTGCTCTCTTTCTCCACTTCGTTGACTGCTTCGTGCTAGGCGAAATGGGACCGTCGTAAACTATGAAAAAGTGACTGAACGCTCGTAGGCCACTTTAGGTCGCCAAGAGAACTATGAAAAAGCTCGATCAACGTTGAAACGATGAGTCGAAAATTTTGCGCACAACATAGAGCACGTGGAAATACAAGGACTGATAATATCAATCGTAAACACCTCGTCAGTACAGTCTACCTCGAAGGTCTATCACAAAATGTTACTTGAACAAAATAAAAACGTGGTAATAAGAGATGCTTGCACCTTACGTTTATTCACAATGTTTCCGCGGTAGGCCCGTTCGTCGATGCATGAAATTAGTACACAAAGATTGTTCATTACCCGTGTGTAACGATGGAAATCATAATCGTTAAGCGACACATTATGTACAGCAATCTACTACCAGCAGGATCCGCGTCGTACGAAGCATCGCTTCTAAAATAGTGCCTGCAGCAACTCCAGGACCGTATACAATTCGTTATGTTCGAGTGCACGCGATGCACTCTTATCATTGAACCTCGACCAGTCGCCAATCAACATTTTACGTCAATGCGCAATTATCAATCTTACATACAAACGCGTCGAAACTTACTTGTTGACAGTTTTTTTTTTTTTTTAGAGTACATGTTGAGAGTACATTGTTCAGAGTTCTGCGCACACATAGGTATGACGTCGTTGATGATTCAGCAACCGTAGAATCTCCATGGGCACCTCTTGTGGTGCCGCCTATATCGATCGTGTACGTCGATATAGAGATCGAGATAATCACGGACAGAACATGGATTCACGTCAACCCTGCTGTTTCGATGTACCCGGTGTGTTCGGATCGTGCGCGCCATTCTTTGATTGACCTGCAAATCAAACCAATCGGATGCTTCGAGTGAATCCCTTTGTACATGGATATTCGACAATTTCGCTGGGAATTCTCGAAAATATCGGAGTGGAAATATAAAATCGGGAAACGATAAACTGGTAAAGGATAAGCTGATGGATGACGGCAAACGTTTCGTATACGATGTTTAGAGGGATTCAGACCTCCTTTGAACAATTATGCAGATTTCAGGAAAGGAGATTTACTGAAGCAACATCAGAATGTGAGATTTCCTTAAGATCTACTTAAGCTTTGATTGTTCTCGCATCAAATCTTGCTCTCCTGTAAAATTTACAGTTTACGTCATCCAATGTTGTACCAGCCAACAATTCAATAATTAAATTGAGCTAATTTTGAAGCTAGAAGCTTCTAGTGTCGTAATCCACCAATCATTTTATTGTGAAATTGTTCTCACGATATCGCAGGCGTTTTATCTCGAAAAAGAATCCACCAGTATGCGAGAAATATTTAAGATCGCTTTATAAACAAGTAATCGCCAATCTAGTGGAGGAGAATAAATTGAGATCGCGTTAATTACAACAGCGTCTAAAAAGTCCTCGTAAATTGAGAGATTATTTACCACGTGAAAAGATTTACTCGCCGTGAATAGTTCCTCGTGAATCGACGGGAACAAGTGTTAACAAATCAAATGATCCAGCAACGAATCGTAGAGAAACAGGAGTCATTCAGGAACGTCTTTCTTTCATTAACGATATCAGTAGGTCAAAAATTATACGTCGATGCCGTTCAATTCTTTTAATTTGTTTACTGTCGTAAATTGTAGTTAATCACTTTTTGCCACAAATGCATAAAATCAGCAGTTCTGCGATGAATAACCAGCGTTTTTTTTACGATCGATAAGGCTGTGTGTGTGCTTCGTTGCACGACAGCGTTCGATCACACGTTTCAGAAGGAAAACCCAGGAATTTAGCAAATCGGTCACGCAACAACCAGAGTCGCCGGATGAGGGGAGGAGGCACGATTTCAGGGGAAAACGTTACCCTTTCTCCGACACGAAACGCATCACGTGACGCGAAGGTAGAGTGGGGACACAGGTTCTAATCTGACGAATCTGGGCTCGCTCATTATTATTCAGTGTTAACAATCCGATAACCAACGATCCAAACATCCCGAACCGCGCACGTGCAATACAAGAAATGTTTAATAACGAAGGAACCGGTTTTCAGCGTCTGTGAAAAATTGATCGGCCTCGAAAGTCAAGAATGACGAGATGAAGGAATACGTAAACACGTCTGTTAATGGCGAGGGCGAGTCTAATGGCCTTTGCTCCGATTAATAAAGTTTGTCCCGAGATAAGTTAAATTACTTTGAACTTTACGGATCAAGATCCGTAATTTATTTCTCGAGAAATGAGTCTCTCGCCACTCGGCTAGTTATACGTCGGCGGCGTTTAGTAAATGGAAAAGGAATACGAAACGACGAGGAATTTTTAAACGAAGTCGCACGAAGTGAGACTCCACTGAAGAGAACGCTGTAATGAATGAAAATTTAATACTCTGCAATGTGTACGCAAGTGATATTTTATGCGGTGCGGGTCGCAAGCTCGAATTACTTGTACTCCGTTTAATCGTGAACATTTCAAGCTATAATATTTGGGATCTTCCTGGTCTTTTTCTCAAATACTGTAAGATCTTTATTCAAAGACTGCTTTAGTATTTCAAATGGGTTATTTTTAGAGAGTATCTCATAATTGTTTGATTTAGAAATGTTTATTAATCACGAATTTCTGTAATATTTTGTATCATGTAGTCCTTAAACATAGAACTTCTAGTATTATTGATTTGAGACAAAATGATAGACGTTTTAGCAACAAAATTTCACTCGTTTTTAATCAAAACTAGATATTATACATAATACAAGTTTCATTGAATTCTTAATTTTGGATGCACGTTTTCTTACATGGTTTCTATAATATCAACCATGACATTGAAATCGATACATATTTTTAAATAACAAAATTAGGGGGCACTCTCTAAACTAAACTGGTTTAGATGTGAAAACTCTTCTCGAATAAAGTCTCACTGCTTTCTGGAAAGAAATTCCCAAATTCATTGGTTTCAATCTCCTAAGTTATGGTGGCTCAGGCGACTTGTGGTTTATTTCATTTACCTATGTTGACAGTGAGGTCCTCGAAACGGTTTGGCAATTCTAACATTCCAGCCTTAGCATGGCAACGTAGCACGTTCGTGATTGCGTTCCTCCTAGCAGATCTATTGGTTGAAAGAAATTCCCATAATTGGGCATCGCGTCTGCTTGGTGTCACCGGTTCACTTCCTATGGTAAAAATGTAACGTAGAATGTAACAAATGTATTCAGACTTTTGGAAAATTAAAAAACCAAGCACTGTTATCAAACTCAACGAATATCGTACGACCAGAGTTGGGCAAAAATTTTAAATAAATAATAATTACGAATAAAGTGGATTTCAAATTCACTTGGAAAAAACACACTTTATTCCAATAAAATTATTGCCCAATTCTGCGTACGACGATATGAAAAAGTAAACATCACTCGAAACACAAAAAAAATACTCTGGATGAGATATAAAACCGTGAAAGATTTTAAAAATGCGAAAATATTGTTACGTTGTTTTCAATGCGAAAGAACTATTAGGGGATGAAATGAATGTTTATTTAATTTCTGCTTCCGCCAATCAATGCAGAATATTTTTGTTTTGCATAAAGATCCGCAGTCCACTCATAAGTAATAATAACATTGATCGACAACGTTTCTTCCATGAAAATAAAATTAACTGTGATACACTCATACTTCGAGGCAACGGTGATAACGTGATGTTTGTGAAATTCTTGAGATAAGATTAGGTTTTTGGGTTTAAAGATCGATTTACAGGTATAATGCGTCTCAGCATAGAGCGATAGTGGGACGAGTATGCGTTTTATTCAGTATCAACTGAATTTTTAAAATAATATTATCAAATGTACAGTGTAAAATTCTTTTAATCGTTCGATTGTTTGAAATCTCGCCTACTCGTGTTTGTCGTGAGTGCATAAAATCCGAAGAGCGATAATGAATTTTGATGGGGAGTATTAAACGAACATTAACCCCTTGCCGTACTTTGTCGAGCCAGATTCGTGATGAAGTTTTTTTTAACAAAGTCTGACAAATATGAATGTTACGCGTTTCATTTCAGATGAAATAAAATTTGACTCGTTCGTGATCGATATTTAAGCATTGAAATAAATGTAGCCATACAAAAATATACATTTTCTTTTCCCTTCCACGACATTTTTGTGCAAAAAGACGTTCCAATCACTGCAACTGTGATAGAAAAGGTACGACAGGGGGTTAATGAAAAATTAAAAAAAGGTTCAAGAACACTACTGATTATAACAATTTTTTAAAATGTCCATGTTCATCGTGCCTGGAATTACCGAACCGTCAGTCGAGGTGCCGGGCTCCTTCTTCTCGGGTTCATTCTCGTCGATGAATTCATTGTCTTCTTCCTCGGGAGTGAGAGATCCCGATCCGTCTGGCGTTTTCCTCCTTTTTCGCCACTGCAAAAATAACGAATCACCTTGAAATTTTACCATTGTCAGCTCTCGAGTATATTAATCCTTGTCGTTTGGGGATCTTTAGAAACACTGAGAATATTTTCTTCACAGAACAAGATTGTGTCTAGATTATTATCTAGATCAGGCCTGTGCAACTCTCCCTACTCCTGAGTCCTCCCCACCAAACTCTTGTGGAGTGTAGAGAAGATTAGAAGTGTATACTATCCTCGCAGTCATGCGAGGCAAAGTACGGTAGAGGCAACGTGAAATAGTTAATACATAATAGGGGAACCGGTACACTGGTAGTGGGAGTCGTAAAGCGACATCGGGGAAGAAGTAGTCCGGGCCTGATCTAGATCAAAATCTTAGATAATGAAAGAAATATATAAAAAAAACTTAGTAAAAATCACGCTTATATTAAAATGCATTAAAAAGGAGAAAATCATTTTTTTTAGATATTAGTGCCTATAAATAAAAGCGTGGAGCGCTAAACTACATTAACGTAATCTTCGTGGGCGCTCCACGCTTTTATTTACTTTTTATTTTATTTTCTCCTTTCTATATAAGCATTTCAATATAAGCGTGGGTTTTAAAAAGTTTTTTTAATATATTTCTTTATTTTCTACTTTTTAGTCTTTACTACAGTTTTTTTATCTCCTAAACGCACAGTTTAAAAAATTGTATTATAATATTGCATGTCATCCAGTTTCTGAGCTATGTTCAAAGTTTCAAGTCTCTAGCTCATCGGGAAGTGAATTCGATCACAAGATTTGATACAAACAACACGGCAAGCTAATATAAGCGTGGTAATAAAAATGAACAATGAAGGGTGGACAATAATGTGACGGAAAATGAGATTGATTTGATTGATTCATGCATTTATAGCATTTATAACAAATTTGTAAAATGCAAGGAAATAATTAATTTATTGATTAGTTCCGAGAATATGTTTTAAATTGTGTTTTTGTTTGTTATTTTTAGACTGCGAAAATTTTCAAAAAATGTTAGGATATAAAATATGACAGAATTTAGTACGATTTTAATTTATTTAATTGTTTCCATTGTACCATACAATTTCTACATAAAGATATTGTTTCTTATTATTAGACTGAAAATCTTTATGGAATAATGGCTCTTGAAAATTTTTATAAAATTTCAAGATATAAAATATGCCAGAATTTAGTACGATTTTAATTCATTTCAGATCTGAAAAGACTACTACCACGGAACATGAGATTCTATTTTATTCCACCTTCTTGAAATTCCTCTACAAAAATTGAACATTGTATAAACATACGCAGTCTAATTATTATGTCTTATAATTATACTGCGAATTTTATGCATTTATGAGAAAAATGGGAACGTACAATTTAAAACAGTGGAGGTAGGAAGATTTAAGGCCACCAGTGTATTAGTTTCACCTTAATAAGATCATCGAAAGAAGATTTGGCTCCTGTGTCTTGCAATCAATGCAAACATTGATTATTTTGCATAAAGATCCGCAGTAGACTAATAATTATACTGGGTGTTTCTATCTTTTGTACAGTAGTTTATATACTTGTTAATATTAATCAATTTTTATTTCATTCTAATCGCCAGGAAACTTCTATTATAATGGAAAATGTGCATAATACATACAGGCATTTCAAATGTAAACAATTTAAACGACCTTCAAGTCGGCATTGTAAGATTCCATCACAATAGAAAGTAGCTATACCTTGCGTTCGATAGTTTGTACAGTCAGTTCGCGTTGTCTCAGCTTGCCATGAATATGACTGCGAGTATTAATAACGTTTGTTCGTCACCGGTTATATACGAAGCAACAATCAGTGACAGGTATGTTTTTAAACTGGAATGTTGCATTCCAGTCAAAATCATGTAATATCTATCTGGCAGCACCGAACTCCAGGTTGCTCGAAATTGAAAGAGACGTTGAAAAATCGACGTTTTCATTTGTAGTTGAAGCTGTAATTGTGACGCGTGGAATTCTGCAGGTACAGTTTTATTTTACTTTCGCCGGAAGCGAACTGAATTGTAGAAACTTCTCGAGAGAACGAAAATACATAATTTTAAAAGGAAGATAATTTATTTTATCTTAATACCAGTTTCATTATGCTATTGTGTCCCGTTTTTATCGTAAAAATATGGCAAACTCATTATTAGAAAGGAAACTGAATTTATTTATCTTTGTACCAGTTTCATCAGTTTCTTGTATCTGGATTTTATTTTAGAACTGTAGAAAACTCATTATTAGAAAGGAAAGTCAATTTACTTCGTCTTGATACCAGTTTCATCCTTATATTGAATCTCCATTTTATTTTTGAAATATATATAGTAAACTTATAATTTTTAAACGAAATCAGTACTCCATTCCAATATCAATTTCATTATTTAAATGGATCGCGATTTTATTTTCGAAATATAGTGAACTCATTATTATTCATTATTTTGTTGTGCTTCCAGAAATATAATAAACTTATTATTTTGAAGAAGTAAAATTAATTTCATACCAATTTCAGTATTTTATTGTGCCTCGATTTTATTTTAAACAGTTAAACATGATAAATGTTGATCAACCATAATAAACTATAATTTTAATAAGCTATAATAAATGTATAAAAAATATCACGCGACACATAAGAAATGTATTTATTTATAAATTCAGTTTCGTGCAGTCTTCTAACACGTTATGGGTAGGTAACAAATTTTATATTGAATAAAATAAGTTTTTTAAAATTTTCTGATCATAAGGCCCTCCTTGTAAACGTTTTTTGTAAGTAACTAAATAATTAATGCTAAAAACTATGAAAATGTTCTTACAATGATATTTTAAAAACTTTAACTCGATCACTAGAATCACTCTTCTCACATTATTAGTAATTTAAACTAAGTAATTATGCAACAAGTAAATTTCAAATGATAACTACGAACATAAAGTCAAAGTTACTTAAATTCACTCGTTACTATTTCAAAGATTAATATTGTCCAGCACGCAATAAACAATCTACCATCAACATCAGTCATAGTTATGACGTAATTGCTGGTTTTCTTATCACGAAACGTAATCGCATGGAACGCATTACTAAAATTACAAGCTACATAGTGCATAATAACATAATTAGTGGTTTCTATCCATCATGTACACCGTTACAATAAAGTTATACAACTGAATGTATGGTAGCACGTGCTATCATGTCAAAATTCTAATGAACATATTTCCGAAATTGATCATTATTTCAAAAATTCATATTTCAAACATCCAATGTTACAATTCATTAAATGAATATGATATCGTATCTCTCAAAGGTAATATAAATATATTTTGCAAACTATATTGTTCTAAGAAATTCGACACTCCAAGTAATAGTTCATTCTTTGCGGATTTTTATGCAAAATAAAAATTGTCTGCATCGATTGAAAGGAATAGAAACTAAATTGAATGTTATTTCTTCCCTTGGTGATTTTAAAGGGGCGAAATCATATATTGACATATAATTTTAAAAAGTTTCATTTAGAAAAATGCAAGTATTTCGAAAGAAAACACACTAATTGATAAGCATAAATCTGGATTTACTTCGTCGCGAAGAATTTTTCTGCGCCTTTTATCAAAAATTTCGATCAATAGTAGAGAACGCTATGAGGCAGCATATTCGTTGCTTATTTTCTCTGTATGATACTTTCCTCTATTTTAAAGTCTGTTTATGTGAATATGCATTTGCGTACTCGGCTTGAAATCATACGGACGGGACGCTATTATTCAGTGTAAAAATACAATCTGGGACGCTTTGCAAAATATTTGTAAAATTCCACGGGAAAATGAGAAACTTTATGGGCTGTTTCTCGGAAGAAGACAGTGTAATGTTGATCGCAGTAATCGATAGCGTTATTTTCAGTTTGTTGAAACTATTAAAGGGAAAAAGAAGCTTCTACTTAGCTCTTATTTGTTGCAATTCAATTACAAAGGATAGCAAACTGGTCCTTCCACTTTCAGTTGTTAGTTTTATATATATATATAGAAAGGATTTATTTCTTGAACA
Source organism: Lasioglossum morio (assembly GCA_916610235.2). Lineage (NCBI taxonomy): Eukaryota > Metazoa > Arthropoda > Insecta > Hymenoptera > Halictidae > Lasioglossum > Lasioglossum morio. Next base: position 10,588,631 of record OU744330.1, on the reverse strand, counting down.
AATTGGAAAGAAAGCATCGTCGATGTCAACACCAGCTTGATGGTGCTATACATAGATGATGGCTATACCCGCGTAACAACCCCCGAAGACAGTGATCGATTCCCTCGAATCCTTCTTCGGTATACAGTTACAAGAAGGAAATACTGTGCCTGTACATAACTGTGATCGGTTTATAGAAATTTAGTTGGTATTTTAAATTATATATTTGTTCGGAGCCTATTTCATAGGAATCTCTGATTTTTAATGATTTTTTCAGGTATTACAAGGTGTACAAAATTAATTCTCGCAAATCTATTAATTATTTATAAACAACCAGAATATTCCACTCTCGAAGACGATCTTCATCACTTTCTGTGCGTCTGCTTCGTCTCGCTGGTAATTAATGAATCTGCTATACGGAAGGGTGGAAGATTTGAATTTAAAGTAAGGTTGCACTTGATTAATTGTGTGGGCCACGAAGTAATTTTGTGCTTGCAGTATTTATACACCACTACGAAATTGATTAGCTATTAAGTACATACAGCATGGAATATTGAAGCGTACGCTTTTAAGCCGCGGAAAATTGATCATCGGTCTATAGTTACTTGGTGGAAGAATATGGCGAGATAAAGGGGTCAAAAGCACCCTTCAATGAAAGTGGATTAACGATGGATCATTCGATAACTCGCCGACGAAAAGACATACTCTATCATGATTCACCCTAATGTTTTTTTCGTATGCTCTTTTTCTACGTTTCTTCACACGGTTGTTTATTAAAATCATAACGAAACTATTCAATCTGATCACTACACTGCGAAGCTCTAAGGAAAATAATAATGTATGAAATATGTTGTCAAAATCATCATTCTGAACAACTTTTTCCTATAAAAGTTATCGCAGCATAGCCGTTGTTTTTTTAGATATTTGCAAAAATACTGTTAGGATCACTATAGAAAATTCCGCCATTTTAAATGAATTTTGATTATTGAGTTAGGTCTTTCGGGAGGGATTGTTAGTCATAAAAAGGACGTGTTCGGTCAATTAAAAAAGGGCAGAATTCACTGTACAACATATGTATTCCAAGTCATCAAAATCGTCGATGAAGACCAACTTCTATACAATAACTACCGAGTGTTCTTTATCACTTATGATTTATATAATTTGGAATTCATCCACTACAAACTATACTGCACGGAGGAGTGTAAAAAAAGAAATTACATGGTCATCAATTTTTTATAATTTTAGAAGAGAATGGTGACTATATAATTAATTAATAAAGCTGTGTTCTTTGAAATCTATCAATTGAATTTTATTTTCAAATTTGCCACGAACTTATGCAATTATCTAATACATTGAAAACAACAAGAAAACTAATCCTTTACTGGTTTATACTTCATCCAGCCAGCTTTTTCATAATTGCAAGAAAATTCGCAGTTTAATGATAACCTGTAGATGTATTAAACATACATGGAAGAGGTTTCCAACATTCTTATTTCTGAGGATAGTTTCGAACAAAATGTACGAAAAACGTAAATCCTCCATCCCGATAGAAAGGGTAGTAAAACCGGATTATCCGTTTTTACTCCATTTTTCTTCCTCATATATTGAAATGAAAATAATGGCACACAGTATACACACAGGTATTAAGCGAATTTTTTCCAATCTTTTTGGAACTAGTTGGAAAAAGCTGAAAAATCAGAGACGCCAGAAAATTCAACTATGGAATCGACTTAACAGAATTAAATTTATATTTTTACGGTAGTAAAATATGTTTCCAGAAGTATTTAATATTTAAAAACGTATCGTAAAAATATATTTAAAAGTATATTTTAAATTACGTCTTTTGTCACACGACTGAATTTTTATATTTACATTTTAAATGACCTTGAATTTTTTTAGACGTAACCATTGGACTGCGGATATTTATGCTAAACGATATTTGTCCACGTCAATTGCAAGTAACAAACGATAAAGAAAACTGCATTTCCTTTTCCAACAATTTTAATAAATCGAGAGTATAAAGCACAGTTTTGTATTGAACCAATTAATTTTTGTATTATAAATGCATAACTACATGCATTCGAGAACAAGTTAGCTTTGTACGAATTAAGATTATTCCATATTAATTGGCCCGTCTAATTTCTGTCCGCCACCTTGCCGCTAACAGATCCGTTTTCGTGAAGCGCAATACCGGTGAGAACGCCGCGTTCCAATTGGAGTAAAAACTCTAATTCACCCCAAATCAGACGGATGGCGAAAGGTATACACATAAAATTTCATATTTATCGCAACTTTAACGCGAATGTATCATGACTTCCTCTTATCCGTTTAACTTTTGCAAGATTTATTTTCTTACCCAATAACACAATTTTAGGGGGTGAAAAAAATCCCGGAAGAAAAATTTCAACAGATAGTTAAGATCCGTCCTAGTGTCCACTTTTAATATGACTTCAAATTGTATAATTTACGATTACAGAGATTGTAAACACACCTTTATAGGAAATTATTCGAAAAGTCTATTCCTTTGAGCGTATATTAATATAAAATCTTGTTGCAAAAAGCGGGAACGAAGAAATAGCCTACTTTCTCTAATGATTACAAGTTAGAAATAATATTGGGTTGGAAAGAAAGTTTGTAGCGATTTCAAATTAAGAATCGCAGATAAAATTATTCCCTTGCCGTATCATTATCTTTACAGTTACAGTGATTGAATCAGTCGTCTTTATCCCGAAAAATGTCGTAGAAGAGAAAAGAAAATTTATATCATTAATATGGCTACATTCATTTATTTTAATGGTTAAAGATTTACTTAAAGATTTAGTTTAGAAACGAATCAAATTTTAACTTAGTTAAAAAGAAAGGCGTAACATTCATATTTGTTAGACTTTGTTCCTAATCTTCATGACGAGTGTGACTCGTTAAAATACGGCAAGTGGTTAAGGTATTATTTATTTATATATGTTTATTCAATAACACAAGAAGTTACCTCGAAAATGGCAAAAAGTAGTAGAACAGAATGGAAAATATGTTGTTGAATAAATCTATGAATAAATATCTGAATTGTAGCTTTCAATTCTAATGTACAAACGCTCCGAAATTTCGTTCCAACCCAACAATATCCACATATTTAAGTTTCTTAAATCTTCCTATCCTTTCAAGTCGCAGCTACTCATTTCTATCATACATGTATAATCTCCGCAGTCTAGTAATATAAAGTATTCACGTTTAGTGCATAGTGCATCGTGAATCTAGTGTTAAGCGGCAGCGCATTTCGATAGTGTGAAAGTATGAATCAGTGACAGGTTGTACCGAGTTCTGGAACAAGGCTTATTCTATCATAGATTACTGACAGCCGCGTGTATGAGCGAGGTGCAATGAAAATCCGGAGGATGCGGTGCAACCCGCACGTAATGCGAAGTCTAAGCTCACCATTGGAGTATTAATTGCGTTTGTATTCCATGTATGCGGCGCGATGTTGTCCGTTGTGTATTGTTGACTGTCCTAGCTACACACGAAACTGCAGTCACAGGTCTACGCGTTACGGAGGTTGCACGAGACGTAGCAAGTCTTATAGAAAACAATGTGATGGCCAAAATCCCGTGTCAATGTTATTTTCACCGGTACACAAATTCTCACACCGAACCTACGCGTCATGGAAGCAGACCGTGCGACGACCGCTTATACAATACTTGCCGACCAATCGCAATTCCTCAACTTGACGAGGAATTAGCGACAACCGAGGTCGACGGCAAAATTCTGAAACTTGTTCGGAACTTGTTCTGGTCCGTCGATAAGACAGTGCGAAGTCGATATTCCTCGTCACAGACATAGACTTACGACCTCGTCGGTGCTTACGACATCGACGAGATGTCAGCCTTATGAGAGATCGTGTCACTCGAACAATTCGGTGTTTTCTTACGCTCTGTAGGATGTATTCTGGCTGGAGAAATAGAAGGCCATCAACGTGATTTCGTCGGTGCAGAAGGTCAGTTATATGATATACCTGAATTTGTAATTTGAAAATATTTCATAAACGAGAATTATTACCTTACACTTTTTTATGTACATATAAATGTTCAAAGAATCGATCTGTGGGAACAGAAATATGTTGAAGAACAGAGTAAGGGAGACTTTACTGTAAACAATTAGAATGGGGAAAGGATTGTTAAACATTGAACAGCTAGAATCAATAGATTTATCGCAGTATTTATGTTGAATAAATTAATACGAATGTGCATGGTTTATACGTTATTCTGTATTTCGAGTGCTATTGCCTATTTTTACTAAAAAATTATGTGGTCAGATGGTCAAGGAAGTGCTGGGTAACATCGTTGGCAAAAGGAATTGTTATAAACATTGAACAGCATGATATAATAAATTTCTCTGTGAATTGTATAAATTCACTTATAATTGTTTCAAAGTTATTCTGTATCTCGAGTTATATTGCATATTTATACTAAAAAATTAGATGGTCAGTTGGTCAATTGAGTGGTTGTGGGCATCTATGGAAAAAGGAATTGTTATGAACATTGAACAGCGAGAAATAACAAATTAATCAATAATTACTAACTCGGCGATTGAATTGATTGATGGTTGAGGAGTGGGGAGAGACGGCTACGCGAGAGCGGTCAGTCAATCAGTCATTCAGTCGTACCGGCGAAGTCGGCAGGGGCGGAAGGGTTGCGGTACCGGGGGTGCCAGGAGGTCCCTGGAGACCAGGAGTGACCAGGGGTTCTATGGTGAGTTTTAATTCAAATATTCTTGTATGCTTGTTGCTTTGTTACTCTTGGTCCACCTTCAACTATTTTCACTCAACAATAATTTTCAATGTTTATCTCCAATATTCTTATTGCAATTTCCATCGGAGAAGAAACTCTTATGCAGCAACCACCTCGTGGTGAGACCTGGGCAATCGGTATTATTATCCTTTCTTTGTAAGAACTTCTAGTATCTTATGAATAAAGGATAATATCGAGCTAATAACTGCACGCTTTGAATTTTTCGTTAATATTGCTTACCAGAGTGTATTTACACTTAATTAATTTTAATATCCACTATTATTTCTAACTTATTCCTTTCCATAACATTTTCCAATGTCACGTTCCCTCAGAACAAAATATGTTATTCAATCTTGTTCATTTGATTTTTGTATCAACGCGAATAATATTGCTTCGAGCCTTGAGCTACTATCGTTCTATCACTTTCCCCAATGTCTACGTAACCATCGTGTGCTAATTGTGTTCCTTTCTGTTCCTAGCACTTCATTGCACAGTAAGTTACACAAGTCTCCCGAGAGCAGCCATTCGTATTAGCATGGATATTTGTACCTACGTCACCGCAATCCTGCCAGACACCTTCGTGTCATCTCGTCACGATACACATTTAATATAATAATAACGATAATAATAATTATATTCTTATCTTTTGGAGAATAATAAAAAATATTAGTTACAAAAATTAATGTGTTTTTTCTTCCCTACCCTGTACATGAATATGCGATAGCAGAATTAGATTAATTATTTAAATTTGACAAAACTTAAGTTTTGTAATAAGAGCTTATTGAGTTGTACTAATGGAGAAGTACTGAATACCTCCTTCGATATCATGTTCTCCTAATACAAAGTTCTATTTGTGCGATTTTCCAAAAATTTTGGGAAATTTTCGACCGTCTGACTAGTGGTTGAGTTGTACTACTGCATTTCTTAAAATTTTCGGCGATCTGACTTATCGTTGACTTGTACTACTGAAACGAAATTTTCGGAACTTTTCGCCAATGTTTGGGTTTCAGTAGTACAACTCGACGACAAGTCAGACGGGCGAAAATTTTCGGCCGTCTGATTTATGATTGACTTGTACTACTTTTCAATTTGCGAAAATTTTCGAAAACTGGAAAGTAGTACAAGTCAATCATAAATCAGACGGCCGAAAATTTTCGAAAATTCAGTAGTACAAGTCAACGACAAAATTTGGCGAAATTATTCGAAAAACTAATTTCAGTAGTACAAGTCAACGAGCAATCAGAGGGCCGAAAATTTTCGAGAATCAAGTAATGCAACTGAACGTAATGCAATGAAAATAACTTACCTTCTAAACATTTTTAACAATAAAGTTGACTTTGTCAGCGACATTCTTTCGGCACACCGTGAGATTTCTACTGCAGTACTGCAGCTAGAGAGAAGGAGCGTAAAAGGGCCCATTCAGACACGGGCGACGGCTCCCGTGTGTGAGCGGACCCTTAGGGCGACACAGAGAGACCACGGGCGACGGCTCCCGTGTATGAGCGGACCCTTAGGGCGACACAGAGAGACCACGGGCGACGGCTCCCGTGTGTGAGCGGACCCTTAGGGCGACACAGAGACCACGGGCGACGGCTCCCGTGTGTGAGCGGACCCTTAGGGCGACACAGAGAGACCACGGGTACAAGACACATGGCCGGGTCAAGGGGACGTAGCCTTTGAAAATCGGCCGCCGTTCGAGGGGTGTAGTAATGGGAAAAAGTTTGACTAATGGTGGGGACCTCGCGGCTCTCGGAGGGCAGGGCTTGGAATAATTTACTCGCGACGGCCGATTTTCGAAGGCTACGCCCGCACCTCTTCGACTCCGTCGCACGTCTCGCTTTCTATGGTGGTCCTAGTTCTCCTAGACGCCACGAATAACGTCTACGGTAATTACGCGCCTGAAGCAGTGATGCCGTCCCGTCCTACCGTGGTACTAATAGTGAGAGGGGGGGACTAGAAAATCACGGGGAGCAATACGCGCGGCCAGAAAAGAAGACGTAACCTTCGAAAATCGATCGAAATATGCATTTCTTGCAGACTTCTGCCTTAAGACATGCGTTAAAAACTACTCGGTACCTTGAGTACTATTAGCCATTTTTACTCAAAACAATTTGGTGTTAAGATTATCAATGGGGGCTCGACAACATTTGGTAACTTATCCGAGGATCTCCGGGAGAGAGCCTCAGTCCTCCCTCGAGCTCTCGATCACTGTCAAATAAATCAAATATCCCAAAGCATTTTCTTCTTTTGTTGCAAAAGATTTTTCTTTTTTTAAAAACAATGATAGAAAAAATCGAATAACAATCTATGTGATATTTACAGTGGAACAAGTGATGATAAGATAAAAATGTACGCGGCTATCATCTAGATCTGCATCGTTTAACAACGTGCTGTTTAATCTCCCAAGATTCTGCTTCAGCGTCCACATTGAAATATACGTTTCGTGATTTTGCGTCCGACAATAAGGAGTTCCAGTTTGGGTCTTTCTGCAACAAACAATTGTTTTACGTTAATAGATGCACAAATTATAAATCGTATGGCGTTGCAATAGTATCGTCTTACATTAAAAAGACCGATGTTTCCACAGATTATCATACAGTGTTTGGCTCGTGTAAGAGCGACGCATAGTCTTTGCATATCAGATAAACATCCCATTATCTGGCTTCGTACACAGGACAATATTATCACGTCTCGTTCTTTTCCTCGAAAGCCGTCAATCGTACTCACTTCAAACTTAATCCTTCTCTTCACATTCTCTGGCAGTAACGATAATCTGAAATCATCACAGGTATTAATCATTTATTGAACAACAGTCTTCAGAAAATGTATCATCACTAGATTGCAGATTCTCTACGGTAACCCATTTAATACAGTTTATCAAGATCCGTGTCTCCTTCGAAACAATAATGAGAGTGATAGTAAAATAAATAAGATTTCTATTACTTCAGTTTTCTCTAGATTAATCAATAAACATCTGCAATCTAGTTATTCTAAATTCTCAAAATAGTATAAACAGCACTAACTTATCGTTAATTTTCGTCTGTATCACGAGCTTCTGGTTATTGTACGGTGTGAGAATGCCATAGGAGATGCATTCCCAGCCATCAAAATTGGCTGTTGTCAGCATCGTGTAGATTATGTTGGCTACGAACTGGGCCTCAGCAATATTTGAGTTATACTTGTTCTCGCTGTTATAGATATTGAAGAGCCTGTACGAGTGGAACGGGAATTCTTCGTTGGGCGGTGTGCCTGTCTCTAAGTTTCCAGCGTAAAAGAACTTGCTGGGCCACTGCCAAATATCGCGCGACATCCTGTACTGAGTATCCAGCATGATTATGGGATTGGCCGGGTTCATCCCGAAAGCGTTCTGAACCCTTGAGAAAATGGACTGATCCCGTCCCTCTATCTTCCCTCGAGGACTCGGAACTGTAGCGGGCAGCTGATTAGGGTCGCCGACCAAAACTAACGTGTTCACGCCTAGCATCAGCGGGATCAGTGTGTCCGCTTCGGTGATCTGCGTGGCTTCGTCCATAATGCAGACTGAAATCTCCTTTTTATTCTTCATGAAGAAGTTCTCCGTCTGCTTGCTATACATGGACGACAGGGTACAAGTTATGATATCCGCTTGGCTGAGAACCGCAGTTTCAGCGTCCTGTTGCATTCTAACAGACTCCTTCTTGATCAGGCTTGTCATCTTCATCTGCATGCGTTCCTCGCAGTCGCACATGTTGTGGGTGCTCGCCATCTTGCACTTCAGAGAGCTGATCCTCTCGGAGATGGATCCCATTCTATTTATTTTCTGTTTGGTCAGCTCTGTCACAGAGATGTTCTTGACGATCGGATCCGTCACCCCCGTTTGGCCGATCCTTACTATGTTGAACCAATTTTGATTCGTGCTAGACCTGATCTGTAACAACCTCAAAGTGATCTCGTCGATGGCAGCGTTCGTCGGGGCGCAGACTAGTATCTTTAACGCGCCCTCGCTTCTCGTGTACCACTTCTTCTTATACAACACCTGGCTCAGTATATTTACAATAACTGTGGACTTGCCTGTACCAGATGGTCCCTGAATAAAGCACAGTTTTTTCTGGTTTTGTACTATAGTCTCGGTCACCTTAAGCACAGCCTCTAGCTGTTTTTTATTCAGCTTCTCCCGGGTGAATAATTGCTCGGAATGAATGGGGATAGTGGGTAAACAATACTCCTCGATTTTTGGATTTAAAATCAAATTCACCAGCGGTGATTTAGGAAGATACTCGAGAGCCTGTACCGTGTTCAGATTGGGCCGGAATTTAGACAGGCACCTGATTTTGGCAATTCTATTCACCAAGATACCTGACCTCAAGGGCTTCGTTCGTATGGTATACGTTCTCAATGCGTAAGGTCTCCCCACGTAGTTCGCCAACTCCTTATTATAATGTGTGCTGTCTGACAGTATAGTTGAATAATCTTCTTCCACGTAGGCGAACACTTTGATGAACGTCTGGCCCTCTGGTTCGATGCTGGGGTACTCAAAGACCACTAAGTCCCCCTCACTGGGATACGCCTTTTTTTCTCGATCCTCTCTCGTGACCAATACCTCGAGCATCAAAGTAGTTAACTGCAGATTCGAGGACAGCGTTTTCATTTGAATGGAGTTTTCAATGATCGAGCACATCCGTTGTTCGTAGTTGTCGATAGGTGGATAACCTCGGGTTACCCCGTACCAGGTCTCCAGCAGCAGACGAGGCAACATCGTTCTGTAATATTCATCGTACGACTTATAATGCGTCAACGTGTCGTGAACCTCGTCAACGGAGACAACAGGTGCGGTTTTGTCCAAACGCAGATGACTCTTCTGTTCGTCCAACCAATTTGGATGCCATTTAAAGATACGCAGTAAAAAGTTATTAATCATTTCATCATTCATGCTTTTTCTAGGCATAGGCGCTTCCTTTCCTGCGAGCCTGTTCAACACGTTCGACTCATCAGTTTTTATCGAGATCATTTTTTCTGGAGATTTCAGAAACGATGATGCGATAGTAACAGGTTCGGTTGATTTGTATTTTGCTACTTCTACTCTTCTCGAGATGCTCTTTATGTCTTTGATCTCCTGCGACATTGGACTCGCCAATACAGCGTTCGCGACCGCAGGCAGATTATTAGATTTCGGTTTCTCTTCGACGTTGTTTACCTTCCACGCGGAAAACGTGTTCTTCACGTTCAGTGCCTTGCGTTTTTTCTTCAGATTGTTCTCCGGATTGTACTCCGGATTGTACTCCGGATTGTTCTCCGGATTGTTCTCCGAATTGTGCTCCGAATTGCTCTCCAGATTGTTCGTCTGAGATGATCGTCTTTCTTTCAGAGCAATTTGCTTCAGCTTTTGCTTCCTGGCATCTATTAATTGTTTCTTTTCCTCCTTGGTGAGCGGACTCATTTTCTGAGCCCTGCACTTCTTCCAATCCTTCGCTCGCGTGTACTCTTCTATCTTAACTTTCTCTTTCACCTTCTTCTCGTTCTGCGCCCTGCACTTCTTCTGATCCATCTCTTTCAATTCCTTCTTCCTGTCATCCATTAATTGTTCCTTTTCCACGTTAGAGAGCAAACTCGCCTTTTTCTTGGATGGCGGAGGACAATCCGGCGATTCATTTTGCGCTCTGCGTTTCTTCTGATCCTTCTTTTTCAATTCCTTCTTCCTGACATCCATTGATTGTTCCTTTTTCACCCTAGTGAGCAGACTCGCCTTTTTATTGGATGGCGGAGGACAATCTGGCGATTGGTTCTGCTCTCTGCACTTCTTCTGATCCTTCTCTTTCAATTTTTTCTTCCTGTCATCCATTAATTGTTCCTTTTCCACCTTGATGAGCGGACTCGCCTTTTTATTGGATGGCGGAGGACAATCTGGTGATTGGTTCTGCTCTCTGCACTTCTTCTGATCCTTCTCTTTCAATTTTTTCTTCCTGTCATCCATTAATTGTTCCTTTTCCACCTTGATGAGCGGACTCGCCTTTCTATTGGATGGCGGAGGACAATCTGGTGATTGGTTCTGCTCTCTGCACTTCTTCTGATCCTTCTCTTTCAATTCTTTCTTCCTGTCATCTATTAATTGTTCCTTTTCCACGTTAGAGAGCGAACTCGCCTTTTTCTTGGATTGCGGAAGACAATCTGGCGATTCGTTCTGCGCTCTGCGCTTCTTCTGATCCTTTCTCTGATCCTTTGTCTGATTCTTCTTCTGATCCTGCTTCTGATCTTCTATCTCTTTTAATTCCTTCTTCTCCTTGCTGGATAGTCTCTCCTTGGGAGGTTTCACAGAATCTTGTCTCGCACTGTTGTTTCTTCTTCTGGTAGGCAGATGGAGAGGCTCTATCTGAAGCACTTTTCGTACCAGCGACTTTTTGCTATGAGTTACCGCAGGTTTTGTTGTGCTGCTTGTCGGACAACTATCTTTTTCTTGCCTGCGAGAGCTGAGCGAGATGGAAGTTTTGTTTTTAAAGGACTTCTTACGACTAATTGTACTATCACTGGTTGACTCTTTTAATCTTATGGCACGATTCACGGCATCCATTTCCATTCCCCTATTCGCTTCCAGTCTCACAGTCATATTCAACGGTGGTTTGTACGCAGATTTGTCCAAAGCATGCCCGACCACTTCCTGTGCTACATGATCATTTTTCACTTCTTTTCTAAATTCATCTTCGCTCAGCGTTCGACTACGACACAATTTACGCATCCAATTCATGTAGTCTTCGTCGTGGCTGTCGGATGATGAGTCGACTACATCATCGTTGCCGTACAACGAGATGTCTGAATCCTCGGGCTTAGTCTCTACTTCTAATTCTCTCACCTCTCGATCGACCTCCTGATTCGTCGACGAGTTCATATCGAATCTGTCGAATGATGGAGGGTATGGAAAACTACCGTCCCTGTTGTCGCTGACGTATGACGAGACGCCTGAATCCTCGGGTTCAGTCTCTGCTTCTTCTTCTGTCACCTCTTCATCGACCTTCTGATTCATTGACGTGTTCATATCGAATCTGTCGAATAATTGATTATATAGAAAACTACCGTCCCTGTCGTCGCTGGTGTATGACGAGATGCCTGCATCCTCGGGCTCGGCCTCCGCTTCAACTTTCATCGCCTCTTCATCGACCTCCTGATTCATTGACGTGTTCATATCGAATCTGTCGAATAATGGATGATATAGAAAACTACGGTTCCTGTTGTCACTGGCGTATGACGAGATGTCTGCATCCTCGGGCTCGGTCTTTGCTTCCACTTTTATCACCTCTCTATCGACCTCCTGATTCCTGGACGTGTTCATATCGAATCTGTCGAATGATCGAGGGTATGGAAGACTACCGACCCTGTTGTCGCAGGCGTATAACGAGATGTCTGCATCCTCAGGCTCAATCTTTGCTTCCACTTTTATCACCTCTCTATCGACCTCCTGATTCCTGGACGTGTTCGTGTCGAATCTGTCGAATGATCGAGGGTATGGAAAACTACCGACCCTGTTGTCGCTGGCGTATAACGAGATGTCTGCATCCTCGGGCTCGGTCTTTGGTTCCACTTTTATCACCTCTCTATCGACCTCCTGATTCCTGGACGTGTTCATATCGAATCTGTTGAATGATCGAGGGTGTGGAAAACTACCGACCCTGTTGTCGCTGGCGTATAACGAGATGTCTGCATCCACGGGCTCGTCCTTTACTTCCACTTTTATAACCTCTTTATCGACCTCCTGATTCCTGGACGTGTTCATATCGAATCTGTCGAATGATCGAGGGTGTAGAAAACTACCGACCCTGTTGTCGCTGGCGTATGACGAGATACGTGCATCCACAGGCTCGTCCTTTACTTCCACTTTTATCACCTCTTTATCGACCTCCTGATTCATGGACGTGTTCATATCGAATCTGTCGAATGATCTAGAGTATGGAAAACTACCGTCCCTGTTGTCGCTGGCGTATAACGAGATGTCTGCATCCTCGGGCTCGGCCTTTGCTTCCACTTTTATCACCTCTTTATCGACCTCCTGATTCATGGACGTTTTCTTACGGTATCCGTCGAATAATTGAAAATATGGCACTGTATCTTCCTCTGTGTCGATTAAGGTAACAACAGCCTCTTCTGAAAACTCTGTCTTCGGCTGTTGGTGTACTTGTTCGAATGCAATCGGATATACGATCGGCATCGAGAATTCGTTAATCGAATTCCAAACTGCATCTTCGTTTGTATCCGTTATTTGCAACTCTTCTTCCATTTTGATCACACTGTGTCCAATATCTACCAAATATGGAAACGACGACAACGATTCATTGTTCTGGTTACTTTCAATAGCTCCATAATACTGTTTCATAGTAATTGTACTGTTTGCATTGCTAGTGGTTTTACCGTATTTTCTCGAACCGACTCTCGTATGGTCGTCTTTCATTCTGATTTCGGACAGTTGGTTACGACAATTGGAGGTGTAGATAAACAGATTCTCCTTATTCTCGTTACTCGATAGATTCCTCTGTACACTCTGAGAAGTACTATTACAACTACCGACGGAATTCTGTTCGTCCTTACTATTATTGTTCGTATCAATAATCACGTCGGGATTCAAATTTCTGCTATCATTCACATTCACCATATTGCAATCGGCATGATTGTTGTGAATCAAACGAGTATTTGATTTAATACTAAACGCGTCAGAGGTACGACTGTTACCATTTTGATTCGATACACTGTTACTTAACGAATCGTAGATTACCACGATTTCGTCCTCATCCACTGACTTGCTGAGATCTGAAATTTGAATAGCCGACTTCAGTTTGATTCTACACATTTATCAGTACCAGGGCCGGATTAGCCATATAGCAGAAGTAGCAAATGCTGCGGGCTCCGCATTTCAGGGGGCCCCTTTTGTTTGTAAAAGTTGTGTTTTATTTTATTATCATACGAAACCTAGGGCCTCTTGGTAACATTTGCTACAAGCCCCGCGCTGGCTTCATCCGCCTCTGATCAGTACAGGTTAGATACAAGTTTGTAATATGAGAAGCGAAAAAGTGTTGTGCTCGGCATTTCATAAGTAAGCAATACGACAAAGCCGTGCTGACGAACGGCGAGGTAAGGAATTCGGAATCAGCAACACGCGTAGTGAGCGGCAGTATTCGCCAATGTAAAACAAAGTAAAAAGATAGATATAAAGACCCCGACGAGGCAGAAAGAAATCTAGATGAGTGCGATAACGATTAGTTACGTTTACGGGTGTATTCGACTACAGGTGGGAGAAAAAAGGTTCTCCATGATAATACAAGACGAAAATGAAGAATAAAAAATTTGCGATTTCAGCTTCGTTATTTAGTTATTAATAGACTGCGGATTTTATGCATTTACGACAACAATAGGAAAGTACAATTTAAGTACAATTTAAAGCAGTGAACATATTAAAAAAATTTCAAGATATTAGTACATTAGTTTCAACTGTATGAAATAATTAGAATACGAACAAATTTTCTACGTGGTCTTTCAAAAAAAGAATTTTTTTTATTTTGCATAAAAATCGGCAGTCTAGTTATTAACCATTACAAATCTGCTTAAACTGCGGAAACGCGACCAACTGAGGTCTACGTTGCGTACGTGACAGTTGCGTATCAAGTGACAGATGCATGAATATCTTGGCTCTGATTTGGGGCCCCACCGAGATGGAAATGTTTAACAAACTGATCGTTGCACGACATTGAACCTACCTACTTGTTAAAATCCTCAAAGGCACTTCTAATATCCTCTATGGAATTATCAAGTAGAAGGGGTAAATGGCCTCTCACGTTTAAATTAGTCTCATATAAGTAAATTACTTGAGATCACTATAATTTGGTATCCATTGTGCCCACAAATGTTAAATAAAATCTTCATAAATGCAAGTATTCACAAAAATACACACACAATATGCGTACCGGAATCGTGTAGAACTAATTCGCGTTTGATGCATGTCAATTCGACTTTCGCAAACGGAGAATAAAATGTTAGTGTAATTAACGTGAAGTCTTCGAGTGTTCCCACATAAAAGAAACACCTGGATTCAACGTTTTAAGAAAATGTGTTTGTACAAGAGGTATCGTCGGCCCACGTTTGCGTTCGTAGACATACTGATTCAAGACAGCTGATGGCGTCAATGCCTGATCGATAAAGCAAATGAAGATCTACAGCAAACTTCCGCCCAAACATCGCGCGTTGTTATACCAATACATTGTTTACCTTGTTTTCACGAATTTCGCGATTCCTTCTCATTAGATCTATAACCGCGAGATATCTCATGTGTGTGAAATTGATCATTAGACTGCGAATCTTTATGCAAAATAAAAATTGTCTGCAACAACTGCAAGAAGTAGAAATTAAATTGAATGTTGTTTCTTTCCTACAATGATTTTAATAGAGGAGAAATCATATATTAAAGTCTTCAATTTTTACAATTTTTCAACAATTTCGAATTTCATCTACTCAATTTTCCTACAAATGCATAAAGATCAGCAGTCTATTGATCGCATCAGCTGTCTGGAATCGGTGTGCATACGGATGCTAGCTTGCACGGACGATTTCTTCTTGCACAGGGCTCGGCAAACTTAACCCGCGCCGTCTGTTTTGAATCCGATTCGTGAGGTTAATATTGTTCTTTACATGGAAAAATTAAATATAAATCAAATTACGTGACATAAAACACTTATGTAATAGTATTATTTTCTATTAAAAAATATTTGGAACCCCTGGTTTTTTGTTGCTCTATGACCCACAAGGTCTAAAAATTTATACGCGTGTGCATTTTTGTGGATACTTGCATTTGCAAGGATTTTATTGAACATTTATGGACACAATGGATACCATTTTATAGTGATCTAGAGTAAACTACTCGCTTGAGAACAAATTGAAGAGTGAAAGGGCATTGACCCATTCTACTCGATAATTCCATAGGGCGGACATTAGATGCCCTTTTGGTTTTTAACGAGTCGGTAGGCTCAATGTAGTCCAACGATTAATTTGTTAAATATTTATAACTCGCTGGGGCCCCATATGAGAACCAAGGTATGCATGCATCTGTCAGTTGATACGCGATACTTGATACTGTCGCGCGCCTCTATGACGTACGGTAGGCATGTGCAACACTGCGGCCCGACCAACAACATTGAAACCGATGATGACAATTTACAACTGGAATTAATCGAAATGCAGTGTGATTCCGTAATGAAACAAAAATATACGAATGTTGGGATCCCACATTTCTACAATTTTTTATTTGTCAACCGATTTCCCAATATGTGATGTGCAATTATACGTACTCCATACATGTTCGGTAGCTGCGATAGTATAAATATATGTGCGAACCACTACTTTCAACGTTAAAACATAATAAAACTACGGAAATGTCAAGATTAACCGACCAGCTTGTACAATCAATATCATAAATAATAAAAACGTGGGAATAAAATAATTACAGCCCAACAAATTCAACCAAATTTTAAAAATTTCGTTACTAAAACGTTGGCAAGTTTCCTCGAAACAAAAATGAAATAATTTTCTAAAATAACTTCTATACTTCATATGCATTTTTGTAATGTTGTTGTGCTTTATACGTATGTTATTTTACATGTGTAACTGCAATACTATTTTTAAAAAATGTGTTTGTTCTTTATTTCGATCCTCGAATTAATTAATAATACTTAATGAGGCCCCTGGGGGTAAAAGAGTTTGACATGCCTGACGTACGCAACGTACAGTATAGTTGATCACGTTGCAGCATTTTAGGCAGATTTTTAATTGTTAATAACTAAATAGCGAAGCCGAAATCGCAATTTTTTGTCCTTCATTTTCGTCTTATATTATCGTGGAGATCCGCCCCTTAAATTTTCACCCTGTATTCGCGGCTCTAAAGTCTTTCAGAAGATACAATTAACAGAAAATAAAATTACCTTTTAAAGATTTTTCATTTGAACAAGCTGCTGCTTGATCTTTTAATTTTAGCGATTTATTTGGAAGCACCTGTTCATCGCAATTACTTCCCCTTCTTTTACGGGTAGCGACGTTACTCGGCATTGTCTGTGATGGCTGAAATAATAATATCACAGGGCAATGTAAATAATAAGTACAATAAGCGATCTCTCGAACATGCAAGACTAAATTTTACCTTTATTTTCGTGTAACTGGAGTATTTGGTAAGGCTCCTATGTGACTCCATTGATGAACAGGCTGTTGGCATACTGAAAAATTAGGACACAAGTTAAACTAGAATGCAACTTAAGGGGCAGACTCGTTTCCAGGATTACAAGGCTGCGCGTTCTCATTTTCCAATCATGCAAAGATAGGGCTTATCAGTAGTCGAAAGCGCTAGATAAAAGATCAATCGAGCTCGCGATCGTTCTCAAAAGTCCTATTTTTACGTTTACGAGACGTAATTTATATTAAATATGTTTTTCTATCGATCGTATTTGTTGTTAATATAAAATGATTATTGTTTTCGGCGCAAGGTTCGATCGTTTGTTACTTGTATTCTATAAAGCAATTTTGCGAATTATCAAATTATATACTCGACGTTTCGATCTTCGTTTAGATCATTTTCAAGATTAATTAGAATTGCATCTATAAAATATTATACAATTTTCAAAACACTTGATGAAATTAATTATAACTTATGTTATTCAGAAAAGTTACCCACTTGCTTCGTTTAATACCTTGTTTAGCACCCCGTCGTTTAATAACCATAGCAGTTGAAAAAGCGACGTAAAATAAACAAACAAGAAGCTTCGTGATGAAATTAAATAAATTCTTTAATACTGTGAGGCAGTAACTCGAACAGTAACCATTCTATAGTGATTTATATTATTCTGGTAGCAATAAAAATAGTTACACGCGCAGCTGTATGCTTTCGAATAATGCAAATTAATAATAAAAATTTTGACTACTGAAGATCCCCATTTTTACGTTATTGAGAAATGAGAAAAGGCACATCCCGGACCACTGCAATCCTGTCAAAACGAGTCTCTACTCCCTGAAACTATGTAGAATGTTACTTAACCTTATTTTTTTATTTATTTTACGTCGCTTTCAACTCTTTTTGTTAAGGTTATTTCGCGACGGGGCCTATAGTTTATTATGGTGGCTTCTGGAACCACCTTTGGGCACCACAATAAATATTTTCAGAGGTTCCGGCGACGGGATTCGAGCCAGCGACCACGGAGAGTCCGCAGTCGAGCGCTCTACCGCGCTCTACCCACTGAGCTACTGCGTGCTCCAACTTAACCTTTATGTAGTTTGTATAGATTATAAATTAATATTAACGGGCAAAGAATGGACATTCAGAGAAATTTCGTAATATTTTTAGAGGAATATTAACAAATTGTTGGAAGAAATCCAGTAAATGGGTACCCGGTTGACTACACAAGGGTTAAACTCGAACACAACTTAAGCTAGAATTATAGAATTATATAAAATAGAATTTTCACCTCGCTGGAGCCATGAAGGAGAACCAAGGCAAGCATGTATATGCCACTCAAGACCTCGAGTCGTGGAATATCTTGTTTATGGTCGTGAAGCATTTAATTTAACCTATACATTTGAAAACCTGAATATAATAGCGATACATATACGAAGATATACCGGTAAATATTTTGATTTACTGAATGTGTCGGGATGTTTTCGTTCCTAGCAAACACTGTGCTTACAAGTCAAGGACTTTTCGTTCGCACACTGTTCGTATAAGAGAAATATTATTATAAATATTATTGATGAAATATTATTAAAAAAAATTTTTTTTTCATTATTTCCGAGTTTTTATCGCAGTGAAACGTACCGTTTCACGTATGTTCACCGATTACTTCGAGATGGATGGACCAATCAGGACGAAACCTTATACATTTTGTAGGATAATGGAATAAAATGGAATGCGAAATACTACGTCGGTGTCGTCGTACGAATGGCATTATTTCGCGAATTATCTCGTCCGTGGCGTTGCAACAACATTGAATCGCGTGATATATCGTCCGCGGTAGCCAAGGGGTTAATATGCACAGAGTTATTTATCGTTGCTTTAATCGCAGACTTATCTCAATTTTAACTTTGTGTACCCGAGTATTGTAAATTTCCGGGACCCCAACAAGACACGATCCGATTACCATTTAAATCGAATCGCGGATACCCAATCTTTATAAACTTTCGATATCCTGAATCGATCCCGAACAACTTTCCCGATCCGAACCCGAAATTTCGAGTACTCGCACATCCCTAATATATATTTTGGTTTCTACAACGGTTATGAAGATACAACTGATAAATATTGGTACAAGATCCAGAATTCATAACACAATCTTATGATTAAATAATTTCCACTGTTAACTAATTAACCTTTTCGCTATTTATCTACGCAATATTAATATAAGACTATTATCTATGCCAAGTGAAGCACGAATCGCGACAGATATATTAACAATAGCTTTCTACAATTAAATAAATCGAACAGTGTTGAAGTATTAATTACAAGATCAATTTGGGAAAACGTTGGGCAAATGTTTTCCAGAAGAAATACGAAATACCAGGGATTCTAGATAATGTTATGAATTATGAATTCAAACTTTCAACTCACGTATTTTTGAAGGAAATTCCGCAATTCTGCCAAAATCACTTCGTTGTCACTGGGAATTTTGAAGCGATGTACTATCCGCTCGCGGAAGGTACGTCTTCTAGCACATCTGCGTCTAACACTGACCTTCCCTTGCACCTTCTTCGTCCCGACTCGTGAGGCCTGACGGTCCCCACCATCACTCAGTTCGTTCCCCTACTACTGTAGAACGAAACGTCACCTCCTACCTTAGAGGAAATGGGAGAAGGAGCCAAATGGAGCCAAATGTCTAGCGTCTAGCGAGTTGTGAGTGGGTGGTTGGTACACTGACAGTCCCACGCTGACATGCTATCGCCTCCCATTTTCCTTCCACCACGTTACGCACACAAGTAAGTCGCGTAACTATACACACCCGGGAGACAAACCCGGATAAATTAAGGCCCGATCGATAATCGAGAGCCGAGGAAATGATTAAAATATACATTATATTCCAAAGTAAATGTTTTATTGTTAACAAAAATTATTTAAATGATTTCGGCGCCCAGGTTCGATCAGTTGTTACTGCTACACTATTTGCAAAATATCACATAATCTATTTTTCGACGTTTCGATCTCCTTTTAGATCGAATAAATGTTTCATTTCTGAAAATTTTATTTAAACACACATGTCTTTATAATCGGCATCCGGTTAATCAAGGTCCTACAGTATTCCAAACAGCAAATAGTAAATAATCATATTGTTGCCGAGGCTTCAGCCCGTCTTGCTGGCGAACACATTATACTAGTTAACAACACGAAATGTTTATTATGCGTACAATAATTAACGGCGGATATAATAACGGAACAGCGCAATCATAGGTGCGTCCTCTCGTTTCAATGACTCGAGAGGATTTGTCATCTTTCTTCTTGTCATCAACAACCCCGTTGTCCGGAGACCGCAATATCGATCAAGCAGACGACTTCTCTCGATCTCTGCGATATCTTCAGAATATCACAGGGGGAGGCAACTTCATCTCATGCCGTCGTGACAATATTTAAAAAACATAAATTAAACCGACTTCGAAACGCATTAACAAAAAATGCACTAAAAAGTATGAAATCATTTCCTTTTGATTTGTATGTTTCTATTTTATTCCATTACCTTACAAAATTTAGAAGGTTTCGTCTTGATTGTCCATTCATCTCGGTGTAATCGGTGAACATACTCGAAACAGTACGTTTCTTTGCGATAAAAACTCGAAAACACTGAAAAACAATTTTTTAACGGGACCACCCCAGGAACATACTCTACAATCTACAAGATGCAAAAGGTTTCGTTCCGATTGGTCCATTCATCTCGGTGTAATCGGTGAACAAAAGGCACATACAGATCCAATTGAGTAACCTCCTCCTTTTTCGAAGTCGGTTAAGAATAAAATATTTTATATGATACAGTTATTTATTCCGTTAATTAGTATTTTATTCGTAAGATACAACAGAACTTAGGCGGAAACACGTTGACAATATATGTATATGTATATTGTACGTTAGCAGAATATACAGTTAGTCTACGACAGTCGAACGAATTGAGTATGTACTTGGGAGAACAGAGAATCTGCCCTGATGAGGGAAAACGGGGTACATATTGTATACAATGGGTTCTAAGTTCTTTAGGAATTGTAAGGGCTAGAATATGATAAGAGTTTTGAAGATGACGTGGGCGGGCAAAGGTTCGAATAAGATAGGGCAAGGACAGAGGTCGAGGAGGAGGCATAGTTTCAAGATGAATCATGAATCAAGGATGAAATCATGAGTTTGTATAGTGTTTTGGGTGAAAAACAGGAAACCGGAAGGGGCGCGCAGTGGCTCAGTGGTTGGAGCAAGCAATTTCGGACTCCGTGGTCAGTGGTCAAGGGTTCGAATCCTGCCGCCGACCCCTCTGAAAATATTCCATGTGTCATCCAATACTGTGGTGCCCAAGATGGTTCGGAAACATAACCTCTGAATATTACTAGATTTAAGGGTAAAAACAGTGTTTGCGAGAAACAATTGTTTGTCTTTATACGAGCATGTTACGAGCTGTGTGAGGGCTCATTCTAAAGAGGAAGGTTGATCGCAGGTCGCTCTGCTTATGATTTAGATAGATTATGTTTATATTTAATAATATGAGCGTCCAAAGTAGGGGGAAAAATCGAGACAACCACCCTCAGGTCCCCATGTATTTTTCTAATACAAAACGATTTCTTTGACTGAAATCATGAGCAGAGCGGGCTACGATCAACCTTCCTCTATCAAATGAACCTTTGTGGAGCTCAAAATATGCTCATATGAGGACAAAAAGTGGTTTCCCGCAAACACTGTTTTGTTGATGAAATCGTAGGGCGCTCTGCTCATGATTTAAGTAACAAAAATCGTTTTCTATTAGAAAAATACATGGGAACCTGAGAGTGGTTGTCTCGATTTTTTCCCCTACTTTGGACGCTCATATTATTAGATATAAACATAATCTCGTTAAATCATGAGCAGAGCGCCCTACGATCAACCTTCCTCTTTAGAATGAGCCCTCACACAGCTCGTAACATGCTCGTATAAGGACAAACAATTGTTTCCCGCAAACACTGTTTTTACCCTTAAATCTAGTAATATTCAGAGGTTACGTTACCCTCTTAGTAAACTGTAGGTTCCGTCGCGAAATAACCGTAGCAAAGAGTTGAGAGTTACGTAAAATAAACAAAAAATAATAGGAAGACGGGTATCTATGTGGAATGTAATGACGCTGGTATACAACAGTAATTTTTGAAAATAATTGAAGAATATTGAGAATATTTGTAGGTTGTCTTAATTGTTTTTTAAATTCCAATATTAAATATTACTGCTGAAAATAAGGGTTCGACTTCGATAAATTTATAAATAATTTCATAACGATAAGATGTTTATCAGAATATTCAGAATACGAACGTTGTATGCGACCGATTGATAATGTCTTTTTCGGTGTCACGTTTCCTTCGATTGTGGGAATAGAGTGTTCAAAAACCTACAGTCCATTTTTCTGGTCAGGCATAAGAATTATCATGTTCGAGAGTTTTTGCCTAACCGTTCCAGTGTCAATAAATAACAAACGAATTCGACAACAACCGACAAGGTGATCGATCGACTGCTGAGGCAATTAATGTCAAACTCGTTACCCAATTCCTTTGTCTTCCTCGCAGCACCGTTTATTATTAGGTCATTGTCCTAACGAACGTTGCTACAATCCTAGGCGTTTAATTTCAAAGTCTACACTCCCTGTGTTATATTCCGGATACTTAATACATATATCTATATTTATTAGGTACAATTTCTGAACGAAATACAAACTACAGATGTAATACAAAAGATCTTATGTAGTCTAGACAAGACTGTGCTCGCTGTTCTCTCTACAAGAGAATGCTCGCGAGAAGAAGAAATCACCAAAAGATATACGTTTTTGGTTCTGTAATGTGGGGGTTGTTTTATGTCTAAATGTCAGTAAGGGATGAATCACAGGGATGAAGTTCAAGGATGAGTAATAGTAGATAGAATGTCGAACTAAAGATAGAGAGACGAACTGAAACGCTTAGATTACATTAGTTATTACTAATGCTAGAGAGAATCTTATCCTTGATATACAACACCTGTTCCTTCCGAAACCGATGGCCCACCAGGGTATAAAGAGAGCTGCGTTAGACGTTCTTCATTCTTCACACATCTTGTCATACTTCTAAATTCTTGTAACTTCGATTGTCACACTCGTGAATACGCATCTATTGTCAATTACGCTGATTCGTCACGCCTGGATTTAAACCCGCGATACATACGCGTCGTTCTAACCGTCATCGAACATTATCTTCAATCACTTCTCACCTGTACTCTTGTAATCATTTCCTTTTTGAAGAGACATATCTTAACCCAAACAGTCCGAGCGGCGAGGTGAGCGTAACACAAAGAAGAGTTGTGCGATGATTTTTGTTTCAACGCGCACTGCTATTCCCACTCATCACGGCACCGCTATAAACTGTCGCGTTTAATTACATTGGTTTGTTTCTGCCGCCATATTCACCACTGGCAGTGGCGCACCCAGGATCTAATCTTGGGGGGGACGAGTTGAACAAAATGCCCTTTTTTCTTTTTTAGCAAAAATATCTGTCAACGGTAGCCACAAATATTTACTTATATATTTAGGGAAAAGTTGTTCAAAATGTTTAGTTTTACATATAACATATCCAAATATCATCGAAATCGGAGAGGAAGCAGCTATTCTACGGTTTAGCTAATTTTCCAGTGTCTTGTTTCTTTTTTCTTGGGGGGGGACTTGGCCCCCTGGTTCCCCCCCTGAGTGCGCCACTGACCACTGGTTCTTAACCCTCATCTGTCCCTCGTGTCAATTTAACACTGTTTTACCCAAAATAATATTCCCGAAACTTTGTGTGACTTTTATTTTTTTAATGCGGAACACAACCGAAAAACCTAAAATGTAAATGTTAACTCATCAATTCGACTAAAAAACATTGAAATTTGTTTTATTTTGTGTCATTGCATCAATTTGACACCGAGGAACAGATTCAGTTCGTGAAATGAGGGACGGATGAAGGTTAACCGGTGTTCCGCGAAATTCTGCAAAATATATTGAATGTATTTAATAATATATTTTCTAGAATATATTTATATCTACGCAGGATGTTTTTCATATAATCAAAAGTGTTCCCTGACTTGATAAAGGTTAAGAACCACTGACCTAAACTTTAAACAGTTCCACCCTCTATTTTCCCCTACACAGCTGTGGAGTGTCGGTTCGCGACGCGTCGCGACGTCGGCAAGATCGCGCAACGGGGTATCGCCTTTGTTTCGACGTTTCGACACGGTCCCCTTGTGCCCGACATCTGACGAAGATGGTACATGTACCATAGAAATATTAAATAGTGTTTTAAATATTTATTTCGCTAAATAATGCCCACCTCCGCGTGTATACTCTGTTCGTTTCAAATCTGGGTAAAAATATTTTAACTAGGTGTCACGGTGGTTCAGCCATTATTAATAATTGATAAATTCAATCATGTATACTATGATTTTTCTGAATTTCTTTTTGTATTTACTCTGATTATGATGCACGGGCTAATGATTATATCAAATATCATAATTAGTATTTAATATTGAATTATCTTATAATATACCACATTGCGAGCGATAGAATAAAGGAAAATCTATTTTATTAAATATATTATGCGAGCGAATAATTAAATCGAACATCCGTTAAAATTTATTCATCACCGAAGAATGTAACATTCTAAAATAAACTGATGACTAGACAAGAAGATGTGTAGAGCCACTTGATCCACCAAGATAAAAAACGAATTGAAAACCAACATGCGACCGTAATGAAGAGATTAAGAAGAAAAATGATTACGGAGAATTTCAGACGGTACACCAACCCTAGGAAGATAATGCTTAGAACAAAGGTTTGACGAATCTATAAAAGGATGGCTCGCCATCAGGACAGGCAGTCGTCAATGAACTACAGTAAAAAATAATCAATGAACCACAGCAAAAAGTTTTCAATCGTCAAACGCAAAGAACTCAATACGGTCTTAATACAGTAAAAAGGTGATACTTATCGTTCGTACCAAGTTCAGTTATCATTTGGAACTTTTATATTGTTGGTTTGGTTTTCTCTGTGTGAATTTTAACAAGAACAACAACAACAACAGCAGCAACTTCAAAATCGCCAGAGAAAATATCTCGAACCACAAAGCGGTAATTACTAACAATTTATAATAAGACACTAATAATATGTTGTATCCGAAATTTGATGCCTGGAATATATTTTGTTCGAAATTTTATCTAAAATCAACATTTCAAATCATTTTAAATACCTGACTTCGATCTCTACGTACCAAAATCCACAAACAAAGCCATTTAGTTCTAAGAAATCCTCAATTACCCGAACCGAAGCCGGTGAATGCAGGTAGGTTCAAAACTGCGTTATATCTCTCTTTTATTAAAATCTGTTAATTTATTATTTTCATCTCAAAACGTCCTCCTTAGGACGTAACATAGGAAATAAACATATGTATTTGCAAATACTATTTCTCTAAACCGTGTTACATATATGTTTCATCTGAAATAGTCATTTATTTCTGTATTAAATGAAATATTAGTTACAATACTTAATTGATTTTACAAATATATGATAAATATACCGGCTGTCCAAAACCACCTGTTCAGGAGTGTTAACTTCCCAGATAAGCATATTCGGTAAAAAGGAATGTTTAGAATAAAAGTTGCAGGGATTAATGGAGGATATATGGCCATGACCGTCTATTTGACTTTCGGATCCATTTTCAAGGTTAAAAAACAGTCAAGGTTAAAAGTCCGTCGGGTCGGTACAATTACCCTTCTCTCTGCGTACTGTTATTATGTGCAGAGGGGTAACTGGACGCCATAAATTTTTCGAGACAAAGGAAAAAAAAATTTGTCTGCACAAATGTTTGTGAAATTTTATTAATTTTTTAAAAGATACTGTGTTTCTGTGCGATGTAGTAATGCAATTTTTCCGCTTATGATTGAGTACTTAGGGGTCTGCAAATCATGTGAGTTATTACTATTAACTAGCAAAAATAATTTTACAAAAGAGTTGTTTAGCATTAAGTTATATGGACCAATTCGAAGCCTCTTTGTCCCTCGTTAGAAGACTTACTGGCTGTTTTTGTAAGCTGTATGTAACTAACTTTGCTTTTTCAAGAATGTAAACAGTAGTTACGGTTATTTGATGTTTTCGGTCTTTAGCTGAAACTTTTTAGTGATTTACAATAGCCTGGAATTTCCCAGTGTTTATGGCATGCAACGGTTATTGAGAAAGACCAAAATGAAAGTTGCACACCAAATGGTCGCCAAATGTGGAAAGGGTCTTTCTCATGAATAGACTGTTTGTCATGCCCGTGTCATAAACCTTGACGACGAAGACCCCACGGGTTCCATTCTTTTGCGATAGAACATTGTCTGAAAAAAGTATCTACCACCAGTCGAAACTAATCGTCCAGTATTGTTTAAGCAGCTTATCTGGGATTATACTATATCACGTCCAGTGGTCCAGCCATTAGTTGGAAAATTTTAAAGATTGAAAATGCCAATATACGAGTTCTTCTTTATTAAAATCATTAAGGGAAGACATAACATTTAATTTGGTTTCTATTTCTTGCAACCGATGCAGACAATTTTTATTTTGCGTAAAAATTCGCACAAAGACAAGATTTATTTTGCATAAAGCTCTAATAATATAATATAATTGATAAAATCTATCATGTATGCACATACTTTCTGAATTTCTTTTTATACTTTCTCTAATAATGTTGCACGGCAAATAAAATATCAAATACTATAATTAGTAGTAAATATTGAACTATCATTTATTACACCGTATTGCAAATAATACAAATGAAGGAAACTCATAAGATGTACTGTATTTCGCAGTGGACTACATGGAATTGTTAACCCACGTGATTTATTTCAAATCTAAACATATCTTGAATTTAAAACTTCAGTGAACAAATTAAGAACACTGCGAAATCTATTTTCTTAAACAAATGTTACTTACCACAAGAGATAATCCGAAATCTGATATGCGAGCGCATAATTAAATGAAACATCCGTTGGACCTACTCATCCCTGAAGAATGTAGAAGATAGTTCAGAGAAGAAACTCATCCCAGACTAAACTAATTAGTTCAAAGAATTAACGGAGATTGACACCACGCAGAAGAAATGGACAAAGGATCGATGAACAATAGACTGGTGGCTAACTACATGGGAGGATGATAAGACACGAATGTGACCCATATTTGTGTTCTTTGGTAACACTGTCCAACACCAAAAATGTTTCCATACTTAGTTACGTTTCCATAATTAGTTAATTAGACGATAGTGAAAGTGGAAGAAGGGGAGAGTGGTAAATGGATTTGAAACCCTGAGGGGGCTAAATATCATTACCTTACTTTTATCATGTGTCACGTCCGGTGGTCCAACCGTCATTAATAAATAATAAATAACCACAATACAAATATTTCCTAACTTTATTTAATATTTTCTCTATCTAATGTTGCGCAAGAAATAGAAATACAATATTGTAATCATATACTAAGCGAATAAACCGAAATATAATACGCGAGCGATGTTAAGCAACAAAGCACCTGCAGGCCACCTGCAGCGCAAAATTACAAGAAAACCACCCAAACAAAATTAAATACCAAGAAGACCAAGAACGCAATAGAGCTGACACATAGACTGAAAGCACTCCGGAAGAACGCGAGAAGCGGAGGTTCCAGCTGAGAGAGAGAAAGACACAGGAATAATTCAACGAACAAAACTGCAGACTACGATTATGATGACAAGTGAAAACCGAACTCCACAAGGATTTGGCTTAGAACAAAGGATAGAAGAAAATATAAAAACGACGACACCTCGCCAGCGAGCTATTAAAAAAAAATTCGGAACATTAAGTGAAAGTCCCAAATAGTATTCATGAAAAACCGCGATTCGATAACGTTCGCGACCGTAAAACTGTGTGCAAAACAAAAACAATTCTAACCATCCACAACCGAACCTAAGTGAATTGATTATCACATAAGCCGAACCAGCGTAACGGTAAAATACTAACATTTATAATAATTACTAACCCTCGTATCGACTACTCAAAAACCAAATGTATTCTGAATTCATTGTTTAAATACACTTTGTTTAACTTCTATTAAATATCAGCTTCTCCAAATTCATTTCAAATACCTAACTTCGAATTCTTCGTCACCAATAATCTACAGTAAAGCCCTATAAACATCACAAAATCTTCAATTTCCCGAACTAAAGCCGGTGAATGCAAGTAGGTTCGAAACTGCGCAATATCCCTCTCATTATAATCTATAAAATCTCTATCAAAATCTCTCTGGGTCCAACTTGGGACGTAACACATGCTTACATGCAATCATTTTCAGTTTTCACACAGAAACGCAGACGAAGCTATATAATATAACGTATTTATTCACTGCAGCCTATAATGCAGGCAGCATTGAGATTCTCTAAGGTGGCTGATAATAATTGTTTAATATTTCTGAAAAGAAACATCGTTTTTAAATAATTAGTGTCAGATGTCGCTGCACTATTCTCCTGCGAGCACAATTGACTACACGTTTGAGCATTCTGTCACCATGTGGCACTGCGCTGTACGGCAATCTAACCGCAACGAATAATTCTTGCCGGAATTTACATTATGTCTTACGGGAAAAATGGCAAACATTATAGACACACTAACATAAACAATCATTTAATACTTCTCGGTTATGACTTTCTAATTGTTGCGTGTAAAATTGAAGGGGGAAGACCATATTTTATGATAAGTGTATATAATAAATTGATTAACCCTTAGCACTCGAGTCGCCACGAAAAATTGTTGTACCATTATCGAATACACTCTTCACATTCTTAAATACGTTGATATAAAACTAATTACTAAACATTTAAGTATTTTATGAGGTATTGTATCAATTTCAAATTGTTAGTTTTTGGGAAGCAAGGTAATTTTGTAATAAAAAGGTAGATATCTTTCGAACAATATTTATAGGATGCTCTCTCTTCCAAAGCTAGACTTCGACTGACGAGTTCGGTAATTCGTTGATACATTTGAAATCGAAACATTTGAACGTGAGTCATGTCGGCATGCGGACTCAAAAAGCCGTAGGTCTGATTTTAATTTCAAACCTAAATGTAAAGATATCGCGAAGTATAATGTAACCGGATACGGGATCTCCAACGTACATACAATAGTTCTCGGAACAGTATTAATTTCTGTATCATACGATATACAATACATATATCAATAGAAATCCATAAAACGAAAAAATTATATGGAATGGAATTATGTATTCTAAGTCGGAAGAAATGTTTATAATTTGCTCTATATAATTATGCTTGGTAATATTCGTGTTTGAACAGTTACTTTGTTCTTCGAAATCTACTGGCTCTTCTTATTGGAAAAATTAGATGGCAAAATGGTCAAGGGTGTGCGTTGAGACGTTCTGAGTGTGTGGTCGACTCGAGTTTCAGGTTGGGTCTACGCATCGTTTGACTACAGATGATACCATTCTTGAGGGTCCTTCAGTATTTCTTTGATGTATTTATTGGTTTGTGACTCCGGTGCGTCTGGAAGATTTCACTGGACACCCTTGTCAAAGAAGGTCGCCCTGACCGTACCGCCGCCACAGGTACTTGACGCAGCGTGGGCCCAGACGTAGCGCCAAGGGCCTGTATACAAGGGCCCTGCAACTAATTTATGAGTTCCAAAAAACTACTTGGAACTAAATGTTTATATTTGGCGTTCATGTACGTGATTTCATCTATGAGCGTTGCACTCGTGAAGAAACCTTTTACTATGTTATTGTCTAAGGCTCTGCTCTTCAATATTTAGTGGAGGGAATTAAAATAGAATCGAATTTGCTTTATTGGAGCCTTACATCTAAGAAATGTGACTTGGTTTACATTAACCTATCTGTAGAAATCTATCTTATTTTACGTATTCGGTTCATACCTTCTCTCACTCTTTTCTTTGTCTCACTTTACAACTAGTTATCACTAACCTACTTATTTACTTACTTATTGCATGCTTCCCCATTCCCTAACTTTTGTTTTTCTGTTAGTTTGGTATATTTATGCTCTCTCTTCTCTCTTTCTCCTCAACTTCTCCAACCACTCTTCGACATTTCTGTCTTTCTTCCCACAAATATTCATCCTGATCATTTCTCCCATTATCCTGCATTCTCTTGTTAAATGTTCTAGGCTTCCATACTTGTCCAGTAAAGGGAGTTTTCACCCATACGAGAAGTCTCTTTTGTATACCGTTGTTAACCAAAAAATCGATTATTCCCTTACTTATTTCATTACCTCTTCATGTTTCTCAGCGTCCCCCTAATCGCAATTGGGCATTAACAAGACAGAACAGAGTGCTTGTCGACATCGTTGGCAAAAGAAATTGTTATAAATATTATCCAGCTGGAAGATAGTAAATTTATTAATATTAACTGTTACGACGATCGATATCTACTTCAGTTAGTTGGGGTGGGAAGAGTTGCGCACCTGAGCTGGCCTAAAGTCGGGCCGGGGATTCTTGCATGAGGTCCAGGACCAGGTGTATGGCCTACCTAGAAGTTAATCGGTGGTCTACCAGAGCCATTGTTGCCTACAATGGTCGACCATTAGCTAACTCATTGTCAGACCAAGTATCATTTGAAACTTCCTCTAGCTATCCTTACCTACCTATTGATCTATTTATTACCTGTTTATTACCAATGGTTTCTTCATTTATCTTGGCCCACTTTCAACAACTCTTTTGATTTATTATTCCCTACACAAAGTATAAATTATATGTATACATATGTGCTAGCAATTGACAGCACATAATTGATGGTAATTATTAAAGAAAAGTCAGAACATGGAAATGCTCTTACTGAATCAAATATTGACCAGTTGTGGCAGACTCGATGTAGACATACTATTTTAGTAGACGTCACTAAATAGAATACACGAGAAAATACTGACATGTTGTTATCATTCGTCGATCGATGTAAACTGGTGTTACGTATGCAAACGTTTTCGTTGATGACTCGTGACCCTTCCGGAGATATGAGCCGCAACAGAGGGCCTATTCAAGAACAAAGGGCTTATTCAAAATTTAATAGGCTTTTTCGACGATGCAGCGAGCTGCATAAGTTCCAAGAATTGAATTCTAATCAAAAGAAGCACGTTTGAAATCACTATTAACCTCTTGCCGTATATTGACGAGCCAGACTCCTGATGAAGGTTTTTAACATAGTCTAACCAATATGAATATTAAACGGTAGGTTCCGTCGCGAAGTAACCTTAGCAAAGAGTTGAGAGCGACGAAAAATAAATTAAAAAATATATGAATGGTACGCGTTTTATTTTAGATGAAATAAAATTTGATTCGTTTGTCATCAATATTTAAGCACCAAAATAAATGTAGCAATAAATACAAAAAATATACATTTTCTTTTCCCTTCTACAACATTTTTGTAGTGAAAGACGTTTTAATCACTGTAACTGTAAAGAAACATTTCAACTTCCAATGTTAAACTACATCAAGTTACATATGTATAACTAATAATAATAACGACGCTGAGTCGTTGGAAAATGACTAGAAGAATTAATTTACTTTTTACGAAAATTACAACAAATTAGCATTCTCTAGCATTTCACAATTCGTACATGTGTGCAATGTATGCGTACTATTAAATATGTATATTTTTGATTACACATCGTTTACATTTTACATGTTGTCTTTCAATTATAATATAGGAATGGTAAGAGGAGCTTGCAGATAGAAATTTACGAGTCTGGACGTCATAATTGTTACAACTAATAACATATATAAACTGTGATCGGAATAGATAAAAAGTAACTAATCGCAATAAAAATTAGATATTGGAGAAAAGCAATGTTGGATGTATTTATACGTTTTGTTACATATTACAAATTATAGACTGTAGTTCACTGTAGCACTTGCCACTGTTCTGTTTACGAAGTGATTGACTTGCTCGCTTCGCGCCGGTGACGGACAGGTTGCTAGTTGTCAGGTGCATTGACTCGAATTTTGAATTACTTATTTTCTCCTAACTTATGACAAATATGAGACAGTGTAATTTAAAAGGACGAATTTAAAAATACTGTTACATTATCTTTAGCCTGACAAACATATAAAGACAGAAAAAAATTCTATTCCACTCCAGTATGTTGCAATTTAGGTAGACAATTTTTATTTTGCACAAAGATCCGGCGTTTATTTATCGTTGATACTGTGAACACACATTTATGGAAAATTTATTCAATAAATTAATTCTTTAAGATATATAGTATGGCTAAACTGCAGATTTTATGCATTTATGGAAAAATTGAGTATAATATGAAATAGTGGGAAGATTAATAAGAATGGAAGAATGTCAATACATTATTTTTATTTTACTAAAATTATTGAGGAAAAAAACAACTTTCAATTTGGTTTCTATTTCTTGCAATTGACCAAGAATATTTTTATTATTGTGCATAAAGATTCGCAGTCTAGTCATGACAAAAGTTGTTAACAGTTTGTTGTAAGTGCATTCCTATTATTTTTAGTAATTTTTAGTTTGTTAAAAAGTTCAGCAAACTTTTTAGTAATCTTATTTCTGTTACATGCAATTATGCGTTCTATTAATTTTTAGACATTGAACCAGGAGGGCAGACTCCGCATTTATTCTTCTTATCTGTTCGTAAATAGATGCGCTAAGTGCGTTTCATTCAAAAATTTTGTAAAATAGAGGAGAATAATATTTTCCAATCGGGACCGACTCGCGGAATACACAGATTTTAACGGACGCAGCTTCAGAATAATTTGCATTGTAAAACTGTGGTGTCATTTTGGTCAACAACTTTTCAAAGATCGACTCCGCAGCGAGTACATCAACAACGCAGCCGCTGTTTTGCATTGTAAAAACATGAAACTCATTCTCGTCAACAAAATTATGTTCGTTTTCAAGACCATTGCTATATTACTTAGAATTTATTTGTAATGCTTTAATGACAATGGAGAAAATTAATTTCGCACGCGGAACGGTATTCTTCGAAACAATGTGCGCAATGATTGACTATGACTATGTAACAGAAATGGAAATTCATTATTTACGAGACTAATCAACAGAAAAGTAGATATGTCCACCAATTATTGAAACTATCCTCTTACAACTGCATCATCAACCGAACGATTGATGTCACAATGACGTTATACTTATACGTGTCGCAGATTTTAGTATGATTTTCATATAAATAATTAATTTTCACAACGTGTTCTGCACTTTTAAAAACATCTTCTATAATAAACTTGACTTTACGTCACGTGTTGAAGTATTGTGAAACGTTTTGAAGGTGAAAGCTATATATGCTCGTTGAAATATTTAATATGCAGTATGTTGCATATATAATGATAGAATACTAATGCAACGTGCGCGCATCATCGTCTAGATTTGACTACAGGATCCTTTTTTTCCACTAGCAAATGTTCACGGTTTCCTCAATATTCAGTGCAGAGTTTATTTTAAAATTGATTTTTTATGTATTCGTAACTTTTTACCTTCGCGTGCATGCCATACTTATATTCTGTTAGACAGCCATTGATCATTATTATTACCCTACCCCTACAAAATTAGGGTACACAGTAAACGGTAAGATAATACCTGAAATGTTCTACAAAATGTTTAGCAGAATGTTTTGGACAAAATGTAAAATTCAAATGATTCAAGTAAGCGTAACATTGCATTTGCTTGTGCGATATATGGATTTGTAAAAGTATTTTCTGATAGTACAGGTATTGAAATATCAATCTTTAATGCGACAGCGTAATGAACCGCTGAATCGGTGAAATTGAAAAATGAATAATTCGTGTAACGAATCGAAAACTTTCTTTGAACTTCTCTCGATCCTCCATTTAAACGATCGAGTGCATTACTCATAAACATCACGTACTTTGTGTAACTGTACAAATTTCTTATTGGACAATGCGGAACAAAGGATGCCATGCCGCCAACGAATTGTTACGTAAGCTGTCGTCAGGGTTTTTTTTTCTCTTTCAATCACTGCGAATTAATGGTTCATTAATAGTTTATCTACTCATTTTTGTCATAATTATAATCCTCGATCATTTCATGTTTATACTTCATAAAAATAACACCCTTTAACATTGATATTTCAATGTTTTCTTAATACTTGCTTTTTAATTCGATAAATATTTATTAATTGTAGCGGCCTGCGTTGGGCGTTTGGCTACAGCGTTGGACCTGTCATCGCCACTTAATTTAATGGCATTTCCGTCCGTACCTGGGTACCTTCGATGCCATCCTTTGCCATAAAACACTTAAAAACGTCGTTCTCGAGTCCAGTGCAGTTGTATGCATGTAACTACGTCGTGTCTGGTGTCCAGATGGTTAGAAAACCCTAAGGTTTTATTAGATGCAATAAGCATCTAGTTTTAGCTCCGTCCTTGAAAGTTCGAACATAGCTCAGAATTGGAAGACAATGAAATATTAATGAAATTTTTTTTAAAAAACTGTGCGTTTAGGAGATAAAAAAATCTCAGCAGAGTATCTCAGCGGGAATCGAACCCGGGCTTTATCTTGCGTCTATTTAAAAAAGACTAAAAAATATATAAAAAAAACTTTTTAAAAACCACGATTACATTGAAATGCATTAAAAGGAGATAATAATTTTTTTAGATATTAGTGACTATGAATAAAAGCATGGAGCCCCCACGAAGATTACGTTAATATAGTATAGCGCTCCACGCTTTTATTTGTAGTCACTAATATCTAAAAAAATATTATCTCCTTTTTAGTGCATTTTAATATAAGCGTGGTTTTTAAAAAAATTTTTATATGTTTTTGTTAACTTTCGTTCCTTCCAAGTCTGGAACTTCGCATTGCAAATACATCATGACCCGAACGATCATTAAAAGATCAACCGAGGGCGTATACACTAATCTAAACAATTTATACAGAGTTCAACATTTTTATGAAATTTTTGCGAATTTGATTATCGCCTGCAAAGATAACAAACACGGTAATGTATATAAACTACAAATATATGTAGAAAATTTGCATAAAACAGATACGATAGCACGATCCGCAATTAGTATCCGAGTATCAACATAACGCAGAAATGCTAATCGTTAATAGTTGTTCAAATATGCATCGGTGTCTTCAGGTTGAAAAATATCGTTATTAGAAAAACAGGGTTATCGAATCTTTTTATGGATCAGTTTTCTTTCCTTTCTTTTTTCTCTTGGCATTTACATAGTCTTGCACCCATTCTTTTTCGCATATCTAATACAGCCGTTTCTTATTGCAGTAGCACAGCGCAGCGCCATGTGCGTTTAGATCTAATCCAGCTTCGAATGTCCTTGAAACATCCGACAAGAAAGTGTTTCCACAAGGCTATCCCCTTCAAACAGAATATTTCGTACACAAAATATTTCACATTTCTCATGATTCCACAACGCTTCAGATCATTCTATTAATGTCAATACTCGAAATTTTTCACAACATTCAATAACATTGCACTCGTTCATAGTTTCAGCATCTATATTTGTATGCAACAAATGTGAATGCAATTTCTAATTATCCAAGAACGTAGAATTCAAGCATTTGTCAACACAAAAATATAAACAACATTGTTTAATTTGAAAATAGATACCTAGCTAGTCGGCTATTAACATAAGGATTAAGTTATCAGAACTACCCTTGGCTTCAAAATTGATCAACAAGAATTTCATTAAGGGAGCTAAAAAAAATTAGGTACTTCTACGTTTTATTTTATCTAGATTATAGTATAGTTCCATAGATTGGCAAGTCACGTGAGAACACAGTAGCTTCTTCTATTTTATTTGAATAAACAACTAACAATTGAATTGCAAAAAATTTGCAATAGAGAATCGTTCGTTCAATGTAATGAAACGAGGACGAATTGGAGACGTTGAATAATAAGAATTATTAACTTCCCGATTTATAGGGAAGTGACTGTAATGACCCCGAAAATTGAAAATCGATTTTTTAGCAGATCTTCACATTTCAAGATCTTTGGAGTAATGTTCGTATGTGTGTGTCTGTATGCGTATGTTTGTGCTTGTGTATGCATCAAATTTTTCGTTAACGTTTTCTGAAAAAGTAACAACGCGATCAGAATGATGAATGATGCAATCGATGTGCCCCGCTGTAACTTACAGTTGATTAGATTTTGGTCCAAATTGTTCCAGTAGTTTCTTAGTTTTTTCAAAATAAGTTGATTCAACAATGCAATTTGTGAATGAAGAAACAAACGTAATTACCATACGATGTTGGTTTAATGTGACGCCATATAGCAAACATTTTGATAACTAGAAAACTATTGAATTTCCCTGAAAACGTATAATCTTCTTAAAACGTACACTTAATAATGATAATAATATGTATACTGCAACTAACGAATCGGGAAGTTCTTTGTGTGGCTCTTGTAGAATCTAACATTTAGTTTTTTTTATGAATTTTATGAAATTTCGACTGATTTTTTTTTATTAATTTAAATTTCGACTGATTACGGCTGATTTCGCTATTGCCAAATATACCGTTGTTTCGCGATCTTTTCACGTATTTTCTACGTAGGATCAACATAGGAAAATTACGCTCCCCTTACTTAGCGACCCCTCCTGGTTCAAATTGTTATTGGTCGTAATTGCAAAGGAAAACGTAAAAGGACACGATGTTTAAATTTTTTTATCTGTGCCTGCAATATCGTAAAAATTACACCGAAGTAATTTAGTTTAAAATAATGTGGTGTGAAATAACTGATAAACTCATTTTCTTTTTAATTTTGACTTAAACCACTTTCAAACTTTTGGTCACATTTAACATCGTACATCTTAGGGCGTTTTGGGTAGACCGAAAGTTGAATTTTTACAAAATTTTAACATTTTATTTTTGTCCCGCTGTGTAACCGAGGCCCAAAAATAGAAATATGTTCTTCCAGAGTTATGAATGAAATAATTCGAAGGTCACCGATGATCGGGGCCGTTGTTAGGTCGAGCACTGGTCACCGGTGAACTTCGCAGCAGGCAAGGTGTCAAAATGCACCCACAGTATTTTAATGAAACGGAAAGCAGTCTGACGACAGAATCCGGTATTTGAAAAATTCCTCGGCGACATTAGCTATGCACGAATGCGACGGTTAAACACTCGAATCTCCAACGGATGAATTTTTTCTTCGGCGTTTGAATCGCGCGCGACCTTGACAAGTGGATGACCAAAGAATTATTACCATACAGTATCCCTCGAAGCTCTCTCATCAATTTTATCCTCTTATTCGGCTTTTAAACCCACGAAATTTGAATTAAAAACGTTAACACAGGAACTACCGGATGACTCGAACTGACTTGCTCCTGATTTGTTCTTTCAGAAATATTAAACTTTAGCGATACGATTTTTGAGAATTTTTTTGCTGAACTTCTCTATTGAAGTATATATTTAAACGAAACTAGTGCGAAATCTGAATAAATGCAATTTTCTCGTTATTATAAAGCAATGTATGCCAATTGCGTTTAGCGTTCAGTAGTTCTAGTGTTAAAAAAAAGAATATGATTTTCAATGCAAAAATTACAAATGTTTTTCATTGGCGTTTGAATCGCGCGCGACCTTGTTCAATCTTTTTTTTTTCGGCGACGCAAACTGGACTGATCTCCATTCGCTAACACGTACCACGGTAGAATGGCATCGATTGATTTAGGGTCAATAACTCGTACGTGGCATTTACATGCGCGGTGATGCAGTCAAGTGTAATTAAAATAACGAACGCGCTATGCGTAACGTTACAGTGCATGGAAGGCCGATCATTTTGCGGCGTTACGCCGTTTGAATCGTTAATGAATCATTGTCACTTTTCATCGGCCAACAATGACTGATGTTCCAGTGGCACACAAAAAGACTCGTTGTCAATAGAACCTGTTTTATTTATGATCTTATTAGTTCTCATTCATCGAAGGTTGTAGACTATTAGTAATTCTTAGACTGCAAATTTTATGCATTTATGACGGAAATGAAAAGAATTGCATTAAAGAGTGCGTTAAAGGAATTAACAAATATGGTTGCACTGTTTTTCGACTTGCTTAAACTATTAACACAAAACATTTACTTTTATTTGATTTTGAAAATTTTGATTTTGCATGAGAATCCTAGGTATAGTAATTATATATGTATAATAAATATACACTACTGTGCAAAAAGAAAGAAGCACCCAGTAGACTGTGGATCTTTATGCAAAATAAAAAATGGTTACATTGATTGCAAGACATAAGAGCGAGATAAAAACTTCTTTCTTCTTTCAATTATCTTATCGAGGTGAAACTAATACACTGGTAGCCTTAAATCCTTTTAATATGTAGTCTAATTATAAGATACAATGACACACAATATCCGATTGATTTATTGCATTTAAAGTATTAGATAATCCGCAATATACATATGTTCTTATTTGATTTTTTACGTTTTTCTAATAAACATGATCGGGTGCTTCTTTCTTTTGCACACTAGTTTGCAAACTACAATAACGAAAACGAAGAAGGGGAAGGCGGAGTGGGGACACTGGTTATTTACCACATTCACGGAGTCCCATCGAGTCGATTTGCGTTGTATACTGGTTTTCTCGTTAAAAACATATGAAAAATGTACGACGGTGAGAGGAACAGAGAAACCCGTGGAATGAAAAAGATCGTGATTGTCGCACGGCAGAAAACTCGGCTGGTACTGCAAGTGTCAAACCTGTATTATAATCTAGGGAGCTATGTGTCTAGGTCAACAACCTGTTCGAACGTGTTCGCGTAACCCCACTGCAAAATTCTACTATAAACTTTCAAGCGCAGGTACTGCGTAAATAAAAGAAACCGAGCACTGATCACAACCGTGGTTTTCTTTTTTTTTTTATTCCTAACTTCGCGAACAACCTAATTAATATGCGAACACCGGGTACATTACGGACGGGTAATAAAGCATGAAATTATGGAGTTACTTGTACCTGACCGCTTAGGGTTGGGCAGCAATGCGAATAGCTGTAGAGGGTTATCAAGTTATTAGAGTTCGTTACAGTGAAACGAATTAATATTCGGACGCTCTAAAAAAGACGATCACTTTTTTGATATTGTACTATACGATTTGAACTTTGTTTGGGAAGATAGAGCAATTAGTTTACTACAGGATGTGAAAAGAAATTTTGCGAAGAATTGCATCTGATCGGAATTGTAGAAAAAAATACTAAAAGTTGCATTTTACAACTTTTTTATGTGGGCCTGTATTGAAAATTTAAAAATACAATTATAGTATTGTATATAGTATTGTAAATCTGTGTCAATTGTATGCACTGTGAAAGTTTCATCGAAATCGGTTGATGCGGAATTTGTCAATAATTGCAACTGATTGGAATTGTAGAAAAAATACTAAAAGTTAATTCTAATTTTGGAAGTCAAATTATACTTTTATTTAGCTTCTATTTCTTGTAGTTGACTTAGAAAGTTTTTATTTCGCGTAACGCGTGTTTGGCTACAATAATATTCGGGGATTGGGTGGCTCTCTTTGCGACTTCCTTTTTTCATTTCCGAAAGAGAGGTGTACAACAGAGTGTTACGAACGGGTTTCGTCGGGATTAGAGCGGAGCACTAGGTAAAATAAGGAAAGGATATTAGGAGAAAGGGATTTAGAAGGAAAATTACAAGTGCAATACCTAGAGATACAGAGATTGAAGTAGATAGATAGATAAGCCAGGTAGGTTACCGCAACATAGAAAATGATGGCAGGTAAGGTAGGCAGAAACTAGTTCTCGTAACGAGATGTGGTAGTTTAGAAGAGACGAATGAGTACCTGATGGCAGTTGAGCAGCAGTTAATGCAGATTATGTAAGGACGTAATGAGGAATTTCAGGAATCTCCTACAGGGATGAAGAGGGACAATTGCCAGCATAAAATTAGATAAGAGAGCAAAAAGACTATTCTTTTTTTTATTATCTATATATAATGAACAAGCAATCAACTAGTTAATTTTGTGATTTGGTAAGATATATACATACAGGGTGTCCCATTTGAAGTTTCGCACGAAATTGTTTATTAAACTGTAGCTCTTTCCACAAAATAGTTTCAAATAAAACCTATCTTGTTTCACAAGAGTTAATCACTGGACTGTGGAAAATACTGTTGCATCATTTCGAATAAATAAAATAACTAAGAAAAGATATACATTTATAGGTAGCTTCTGTATCTTGCATTAAATACACATCATTTTTCTTTTGCATAAAACTCTGCAGTCTATTAATCGCAAATCTTTAAGTGGACGTATTTCCAAGGTTTCAAGTTGACCTTTGTGTAGTTTATTCCGAGACC
This sequence comes from Lasioglossum morio, assembly GCA_916610235.2. NCBI lineage: Eukaryota > Metazoa > Arthropoda > Insecta > Hymenoptera > Halictidae > Lasioglossum > Lasioglossum morio. The sequence continues at coordinate 10,548,335 of OU744330.1, read as the reverse complement.
AATTCATTGATCTATAATACGTTGATCTTCGATGGTCATTCGAGGCCGTATATCGCCGTTTGAAACTTAGCTTCGGTGAACGCTCTTGAAATTGTTTATCATCTCTTGTATTCAAACAGATGACCTTGTGGAATCTTATAAGACGAGCTTAACAAGAAGAATCTATCGTTAGTGATAACTATACTGTAGATCTTTATGCAAAATAAAACTGTTCTGCATTGATTATGGAAAGCAGGAATAAAATTAAAATTGATTTCATCCCTTAATATGACTTTGTTAAATGAAAAACGACATTAGGATATTACTTGAATTCTTCTGATCCTTCACTGTTTTATATTTCATCCAATCAATTTCTTCATAAATGCATAAAGATCCGCAGTCTACTGATAACATGTACCATCTTTGAGAGGGTGAACTACCATCTAGGAACAAATATCAGGACAAATCCACCATATCCGCAAATTCGAAAATAATTAATAAAAGAAATATAAGATTAAGGATACACTTCTTCACAAGTGACAATGGAATGTGTCGCAACTATTACTGAAAAATGCATCGCGTTGTGTCGCTGTGTTGTCGAAGCCCAACCCACTCTCTACTGCAACTCGCATGCGCGAAACAAAGATCATGCACTCATCACAAATGCGTGATTTGTGGTTGGCTACGGTACAACAGAGTGATGTTGGAATCTTCGGCTGATTAGCGAAAATTTAATCAAGTAAGATGTCTGTAAATGAAAGTCGAACTAGAATGTCGAAATGAAATCAACTGATACTATAAACATACACTTTTTCAGTCTTCGACTTTGAATACGACATTGTGCTAGAATTGTTATATATTAATATTTTATATCATAAAAATATGCAGTCGAGTTATAATTAGTGTCATTCAAATGACAAACAAACGCATCCCTAATTTTCAAGGTCATCAAACGACCAAATCAACTCTGAAAGTCCCTTTCAAATTTTTTTTTACGAGAGGGGCAACACGTAAATGTACTATAATATTATACTTTTCTTTTACTAACATTCTCACTGTATTATGCTTATTCCTTATTATACAGTTATTATATTCACTTTTAAAAATTTTCCTTCTTCTTTACCATTACATTTCATTCAGAAAATCACAATATGTATATAGTAAGAATAAAATTTGAAATGTTTTTTCGGAAGATAGTCATACAATCTGATTACGTAAATTTTATTCTTATAGTGTGTTTTACCGTTCTCCAACTCGAGCAGTAGGGTATTGACCCCGGTCCGTATTTCGAATACGACGTACAAAATTATCTGTGCTTCCATTTCTTCTTATTAATTTGTTGTTGTTTCACTTAGTTTTTTTGCGAGTGATGGTACCAGTTGGACACACTCGCAATTTATCATCCAAGCCAAAGGGTTGAAAAGTATAACTGGTAAAAGTATAGATGGTCGACGAATGTTGTGGAAAACGGACGCAATAGATAAGTGCTTCTCCTATATTACTAACGTTTTTCTGTTAAATGAGTATTTAATCCTCTATTAAAAATGCGTTTTCTATAACAAGACTCTTTTATTATTAACCCCATACCCTACAATATCGTATCAGATACTGATGAAGATTCTGAACAAAGTCTAATGAATATGTATGTTATTAATTTCCTCATGCAGATGAAATTCTATTTTGGTTTTATTAATGTACAGTCCTTAGAGAACATATAGCCATACAGGAGATAGAAATTTATACCATTCTTAGAAAATTACGAACTACAAAAAAGTTCTAATCAATGAAGCCATAAAATAAATCGTAGGGCAAGGGTATAATGGAAAAGATATTCAAACGTATCCCGAAATGGCGTATAGAAACAAAATTTCAGTTGCAATGTGAAGATAAATGAAAATCATGTATACCTTAACGTGTGCTATTATGTTTTCGCACAGTGTACAATTTAAAACTGTTCGAAGTCTTCATTGCAAGTCTGACTCGACATGGTAGCGCAAGGGTTTGAAAGGTTAACACTAAACCACATATTTTATTTCACAATTATTGAAATTATAAAGATGCCTTCGAGGTGAATGATTAAATAAATGCATTTAATAGCGGAGATATTATAATATGAACAGCACGAGGCTCAAATAAATTTAATCTTGTTATGGTTATCAGGCATCGTGTATCGGACACAATTTTTTTTTTTTTATTTTTATTAAGCATTGAAACCCCACATGGGATTATTAGCAGCATGCACTTGGTTGTGCATGCTAACATTACAAAAATGGCTTACAAACTAGGACGGATTTAACGCATAGAACATTTTTAAGTACAATATCAACACTACAGATATAAACAGTGTGATTTCAAAAATCCATGTATATACAGGGTGTCCCAGTTTTTTCCGGCCAAACTTTGCCAGTGTGTTCTACACGCAAAAGTAAGAAAAATATGTTATATTTTTTTTTTATTTTATTTTTTATATTTTTTATTTGTATGTATTGTTGTATGTATGTTGTATGTATGTAAATATGAATTATATTAGTTATAACTCCTTAATAAAACATTTAAGAGCATATGTTCATATAACATATTTTTCTTACTTTTGCGTGTAGAACACACTGGCAAAGTTTGGCCGGAAAAAACTGGGACACCCTGTAGAATAAGGGGCAAAGAGAGGGTCCACACAAAAAGGAATTTAGTCGGCTACAATTAGAGCTCGGTAGGTTTATCGTTAGAGGGGAATTGCATCCAGAAAAAGTCCGAGAAGCGATGTATCGTCTGCCTAGCTGTCGAAAGATAAAAATGGGCGAACAGTTCCGAACAATTCGTCGTCTTCAACGAAGTCCTGCCCAGAGTTGTAGAGTGGGAGATGAGCGCGGTGACCACCCCTCTTCTCGCCCTGTTCGTGAACACAGGTGACTCCGTCGTTTCACGATCACTCATAAAGCTCGCCTTCGAACGATCGAAGCAATCACAGAGTCCGTGAAGCGTCCGGTGGCACACTGTTTTACAAATCTGTTCCGACTGTTATCACACGCGTACAAACGCATCACCTGTCCTCGCATGCAACAAAAAGGCCGCACGGTAGTTCATTGGGGACCGTGCTCGAGATCGTTCGCGAAATTCGTCCGGTGATCCTTGGATCCTCGAGTGGTGTGATCCGAATGTCCCGAAGGATCCCCGCGATCTATACTCGTGGTAAAATCTCGGACCGGCCGCTGTTCATCGGATCGACGCTCACGTCGAAACGTTTCGAACCGCTCGATTCGTGGACTAGAAGCGTTCCGCGCGAGAAATGGCATTCAAAAATGAGATTCTGAAGTTGTGGACAGTCTGCTTGCTGATCAAGCTGTCCCACGCCGGAAAACCTGTCGACGTTCTGACTTCCAATGGACTGAACACCTTGGAGGAGGAGGAAATCCTCCGAGTGCTCTCCCGCAACCAAACCACCCTCTCGTCCAACTACTCGTTGATCCAACTGATCGATGGTCTCGGAAATCACACGATCGAGACCGGCGAGGACGCCTGGAAGCCTCTCAAATTTGAAGTACGAGACACCAACCCCCTATACGGTGAGTTTCCCGTTAATCGATCGTTTGGAAATGCTCTTAATTGCCCTTCAAAAATTTCTTCGTTGACATTTGAACCCGTTAACACATTACCGATCGGTGATTATTGCATATTTTTGAAAAATGTATGGTACATGGGTAAATTTTCATTTAGCATTTATTATGAACTAACTAAGTCACCCTCAATAACGTCGTCTAATAGTTTCATTTAAGATTGCAATGTCAAAGAAAATTTCTATGCTTTTTTTTGGTACAGCAGAATTATTGAAAATCCTATTAATAGGCTTCCGGTCGGTAAAGTGTTAAGTGATCCGCGAAAATCAAGAAAGTGGTCCAGAAATTGTCCACCTTCTTTTTGGTTAATGGTTGGATATTTTCTTCGTCTAAGTAAAAGAAGTCGACGTTTAAAAAAAACTAAAATATAGCGTACAAAATATATTTTTAGGTGTTAAAAGTTTCCCTGCACGAGTTAGGCGAGCTTAAAATTTAATTTCTACCGTAATCTATAAACTTGTAATTCGTTGACAGAATGTGTCAATTACAGTGGTGCTTATTTTGATGAATAAGTTATATTTATTCAACGTTAGTGTTAAAAATCTAAATATAAAACAACCTAATAATTGCTACAGATAAATAGTTCACTCATTTTTTATTAACACTTTGTATCAACAAGATATGTTTACAGTGTCGTATTTTAAAGAAATATCTCGTAATAGAGAAAGGGTTTAATCATTTTACAGTATAAAAAGTAAATCAATTTTCACTCTGGGAACCGTACGAGGATTAGAAACGTGATTGTGGACGAAGGTCAATTAATCCTTCTATTTTTATGCGAAATTCGTGGCTCGACCGAAAGCCAAAGTTAATGGTCCTAAATGAGTGGTTAATATTGAAGTGTCCTTTAGAATGGTTCTCGGTGATTTATAGTTGCCGAATACACGGGAGCACGCTGTGAAGAGTGTTAATGAATTGCACGCCGTTGGCGCGTTCTTTACGGCACGGTGCACGTCTCGGCTGTGAATATTCAAGAGTTATGGTTGTTCGAAAAAATTGTCTGGTTGCTTCACGTATCGATACGAAGCAAATCAACATTTAGGTGTTTTTTACCACGTTTTTATTTCTGCATTGATTTCGAGTACATCAAACCGTGGATATTTAAAACTTGATTGCATCACAATGTCGGTACAAAGTAAATCAAAATTATAAACTGCAGATCTTTATGCAAAATTGTCAGCATTCATTGCAAAGAAAAAAATGGACAGGTAAATCTTGAAACAGTGAAAAAATTTAAGTACAGCGCACACTGTACTTGTTTCTGAAAATTTACAGTAATTAGGTTTAATTATTTTCACGAGACTAGAATTATTAAACGAATGTGCGTATCTATCCGAGTTGCAATCAATGCAGAAAATTTGTATCTTGCTTAAAAATTAATTCTAATTGGTTTCAATTGTTAGACGATTCTTGAATACCGATAGACATGGTTTGCGCAAATACGTTTGTTTTACGTCATCATTTTGACGTCATCAGTCTTGCTCGGAAAATACTGCTTCAATCATTCAACGCGGATGAATGAAAGTGAAAATACATCGCATTACGATGCAATTACCACACACCTATTTCGTAATGAATGAATTATTAGGTATATTGTGAATCGAATATCCGGATGCCATTTTCAATGTCTCGAAAGATTACGATTATAATTACGGCATTAGAGGTTCTTAATGAATTTTCCACTAGCGACTGCAATTTCAGCTGTGATTAGTGAAATTATCTGAAATCACGTGAATTTCTTTTGAAGTTATTATTTAGAAAAAAGTTGTTATGCTATAACGTTGTTATATTTATTTTAAACTTAAAGAATTTAACATAATTGATATAATAATAAAACATTACTAGACTGCGGATCTTCGGGCAGAATAAAAATGCATTGTTTACGAAGTACTGGAGGAGAATGAAAATTTGTTTACCGATACTCTTGAACCCTACTTATCTTTCTACTGTTTCTTATTTCACTTACGCGCTTTAGTCGTGAGTACATAAACTCCGTAGCATATTCATTATGCTTTTAAGAGAAGAGACGAATGTATAAAAAATGATAAAGATTATTTCGAGGAGTGGAGTGTATGTCTAATTGTATGTAAATAATCGATAAATTCGCGAAAAAATGGTTATGAATTAATTCGTGCACCTAACACTGAGACAAGGATTCTTTGCCAACGCGAAAAACATGTGATTGCTGAAAGAAGCAATAAAGATCAGAAGCTGATAAAGATCAGGATAGATCGGTACAATGTCAAATACCGCAGTGCAGAAAAACCCGCGTGTCTTTCGTCGAAACGAGCCGGTCGGAAACTCGAGAAGGCGTCGCCTGATCGATCAAATTTTTTAATGTGATCAAGGAGCTTCGGCCGGTGTCCTGCAGCGGGTCAAACGAGCGTAGAATGAGTGAACGTCGGAAAAAGGCAAAACTACTTTCGACGTGTCGAAATAGTAGTCACTACTCAAGCCCGATTTTTATCCATGTACAGTGTCTGCATACCACATGCGATTTCGTTACTCATTGTGCCGCGTGCTCGCGACGACCGTCACGATTTGCGAATTACACTGGCGACGTACGAAATCTGATAAAAAAAAAAAGAATAAGTATAGCGGTTCGACACCATGAAGGAGAATATGCCGGACCCACTTTGGAACGAAGAACCCGATGATGCTAATGATCTTGATTACAATTCGACACGCAATTACTTTCTACATTTCGACACGTGTAACGTTCCCGACTCGATTTTTCGCGCGTGCAATCCGCCTCGACGACCCACGAAAACTGTCGCGTTATTTCTGCTGAAGTATACAGGGTGTACCAAAAATGTTGTGCTTTCTTCAAAGAGGCGATCCCTGAAATCGGTCTCGAGTTCGAATCCCCGCGCCCGGGCACCTCTTGAATTAATTCAATGTGCTTTTTTAAAAAACTGTGGTGCCCAAGGTGGTTCGGAACCCACCTTAAACTGTAGGTCCCGTCGTTTAATAACCATAGCAGTTGAAAAAGCGACGTAAAATAATCAAACAAGGGCGATCCCTGAAATGATCCGAAGTAACTGTTTCCATTGCAAAAATGGTTCTCCGTGGATTTTTTAAGGAGTTATCAAGGAAAAGCACGGACCAATCGGAACGCGGCTACAGAGATCGGTTTTGGCTCGCGGTCAATGGCATCGTCACGCTCAGCAGGATGTGTTTTTCGTTAATAACTCTAAAAGAAAACCGCGGAGTACATTTTTCCAAGGGAAGAAGTTATTTCAAATTAGTTCAGGAATCGTCCCTTTCGAGGAGTACAATATTTTTGTGGACACTCTGTATACGAAAAGAAAATTCGAGCTTGTTCCCGACGAACGTGAACTTTCGACAGGGACCCACCTGGTGCTCCCGAAGGACAAGTCATTATTTAGATTGCCGACTATGGTTAACTGTACACGTACCTCTCTGCTTCTAACTGGTTTGACGAACTTCTTTTGCGCGATACGCGATTACAATATTATTTTTTACCAGCCCGTTTTCCTTTCACGATATTCCACTTTTTATCCCACTATTTGGGTCAATGCTTATGCTCTTTTATCGAGCACGCAATTACAGCGACAGTTTTTACTGTCATCTTGTTGTACCATTCGATGACCGAGTAGAAATTACATAGGTTTCCCAGGTGCGATAATTGTGCAGACAACCGTGCATTAATTTGGCTTTCTTTACGCGAACTGTGTATGTCTGACGCTGTGAACTCGTTAATTACATTGAAGAAAAAAAAACATGCTACAAGGACAGGGCAAGCTTGAACGTGGTTAGCGGATTTTTAGAACGTCTCTTTCTGCAAGACCAGAATTTTGCGAATAGGTTTTAATCGCATTGAGCTGATCATTTTTAATATGCTCTCAATATTATTTTTATATAAATTCGTAGTGTTGTTGTAATATATTATCATGTTCTGGCTAGTTTTCTAGTTATTAATCAACTTTCAAAAGCAAGAAAAATGTTGCTCTCTTGAATATTTATTAAACCTGCTGAAATGCCGCAATTTTATTAAAAAATGTACCACTGTATTTGGGAAAGTCTACTACAGAATTATTGCAATAAGACTCATTCAATTAGCTAAAATCTAACTTTTGAAAAAGAAGTTGAAATTAGTAATAATTGTAACACATGAATTCCCAGAACTTCATTCTCAGAAGTTCATTAAAGCCCTCTTCTTTCATTCACGAAACGTACAGCAAATTTCGCATCATTACGAAAAAAGATATATATATATATATTATTATTATTATTATAATATCTAAATATATATTTAAAGGGACATTCGTCGCTAGGCCCGTACAAAGTGATCGTCTCCTGTCCATTCGGATCATTAAGGAGTAGCAAAATATGAAAGAATACCTTATATCCATTTTTATACATAAGAATATTAATCCTGGTTTATAAAATACTAATGTCAAATATACGTACTTACAATTTTTTTTTAAATCTTATGTTCCTCCGTCGAAGCACAAAACAACACATAATCCAAAATCGTAACTAACGAACGGGAAAAATAACTCTGACCACGGTCAAAATAGTACTGCCGTTGTCACCTAGGTTTTTCGTGAATGGTTAAGGGTAGATTCCGGGGGGAATGTTGCGTTTCCTAATTGGTCATATTCCAATCCACTAAAATTCGTTAAAAAATTATTCCTATCTACTTTATTAGCGAGAAATGTTCTTTTTTAAACTTGTGAAACATATTTTTCATTAATTGTAGATCATTTTGCAGGATATTCCATATATATGTGTGGTTTTGTAAAGTCTTCAAATTTTCAGGTTCCACTTTCTCAAGGGTTAAGGTCTTATAAAGAGAACTGCGTGTTAAAAGATCCTGTAAAGTGAACCGTTAAATAAATACAAGAAAATCCATGGTCTGAATCGGCCAGGCGAGGCAAGCAATGCGATAACGCGTTGTTTTCACTATACATTATACACTGTACTGTATATACACTATACGTCACGAGTGGCCTAAACTTTTTCTTCGGGGGGGTAGTGCAAAAGTTTGTAGGGCTCCTCTGTGCTGAAGGGTGGCGATTCGGCAGAACATTCTGGAAATAGTTACTCGATCTAGTACCCTAGTCGGTTTCGCCCCATTCCTGGCCGGTGTCTCAAAGTCCTATGTAGAAGAAACGAGAAATTTCGCTATACCGAAATATTTCGTCTGATCAAAAGGGTATAGCCGGATAAGATGGTCAAAAATGCCCTTGAACCGAATTTTATCGACGATGCGTCATTCGATAGGGCACCAAGAAAAAACATACTGTGCAAAGTTTCAACCCTGTATCTCGATCGGGAGGGTAGTTATGGGGTAAAATCGAAAAATCAGTTTTTGGCCTTTTTTACCTAGTTAATGATGTCCAGAAATTCTGAAAAAAATCTGACACATGTCAAGTACCCAAATTCATACTTTGCAATTGGTTTCAGATTTTTAAATTGAAAATCCTGCTTGTAAAAAATCAAAAACCTCAAAAAAATCGAAAAAATGCAGATTTTACATGGAAGTTCTGAATTGGCCAACTTTATATTTTTACAGTAGCGATATATTGTTACAGGTATTGTTCATGAATTTTTTCAGATTTTTTGGTTTGGTGCGTTGTTGTTAAAAAAAATAAAAACCGATTTTTTCGACGTTTTTTCCGCGAAGAACTAAGCTAACCTTAAAATTATTACGTTCTATTTATTCTGTAAGTCTATCAGACACTTATAAACCTTGAACATTTCTCAAAAATAATTAAACAATGAAATCGGCTTGATTAGTATTTTTACTGTCAGTGTATTACATCTAAAAATATTAACCACATTCCCAACAGCTCGGTTGGCTCAGCGCGTTGATCGTTCGACTGTTGTCCTGCTTATACTAGGTTCACGCCCGGCATACGTATAATTTTTTTTTTACTTGATCAATTCTTTTTTTTATGTCTAACTGTATAATAATCAATGGTATTTTTGTAGATTTCTTTCAGAAGCAATATTTAAATATTTAAGACATATGTTAAGGTAAAATTCGCAAAAAAAATTTTGGAGTAATTGTTATTATCATCAATTTTTAGTTATGCGTCTTCTTAATTCTGGTAGTATTATATATTTTCTGCAGTAAATCTATACGTATCCTCGAGTTTTAAATAATCCGTTATAGGGAAAATCTATTGTAATCTATTCTTTCGAAGCATTCGTTTTTAGTACCTCGTCTTTAGTGCGGAACGGCAATTATTGTGTATGAATCACCATTGTGTAAAACTATATTTCGACGGACAAAGTGTCCGTGTTTTATTATCTTGTACCTTTACGCTGTCCGTTTACGTTTATCTTTACGTTTACGTTCATCTTTTCTTTTCTCTCCTTGCTTTCTGACTCTGTCGATCACGACCAACAGGTAACGGATTACTAGGGTTGTTGTTACCTGTTAATTCTTTATCGGTCGCGGGTGTAGTTGGGGAGGGGTACGGTTTTAAAACTGAACTTACCCCTTCCAGACCGGGGTATGGAAAACGTCCGAAATGTGAAAATTGTGTGAGTATTATCAGCATGGCAAGTGTAGAAGTCGTTGATGCCAAAACCTCGTGTGTTAGGTGTGTTAAATGTAACATTTTGGTTCGAAAATTACACAGTACAAAAAAAAAGATAAATACAGTTACAGAATCAATAAGGTGGTCTAGAATTTTAAATAAAGAGATATATTTTTTAAATATTTAAATACTGCTTCTAAAAGAAATCTACAAAAATACCATTGATTATTATACAGTTAGACATAAAAAAAAGAATTGATCAAGTAAAAAAAAAATTATACGTATGCCGGGCGTGAACCTAGTATAAGCAGGACAACAGTCGAACGATCAACGCGCTGAGCCAACCGAGCTGTTGGGAATGTGGTTAATATTTTTAGATGTAATACACTGACAGTAAAAATACTAATCAAGCCGATTTCATTGTTTAATTATTTTTGAGAAATGTTCAAGGTTTATAAGTGTCTGATAGACTTACAGAATAAATAGAACGTAATAATTTTAAGGTTAGCTTAGTTCTTCGCGGAAAAAACGTCGAAAAAATCGGTTTTTATTTTTTTTAACAACAACGCACCAAACCAAAAAATCTGAAAAAATTCATGAACAATACCTGTAACAATATATCGCTACTGTAAAAATATAAAGTTGGCCAATTCAGAACTTCCATGTAAAATCTGCATTTTTTCGATTTTTTTGAGGTTTTTGATTTTTTACAAGCAGGATTTTCAATTTAAAAATCTGAAACCAATTGCAAAGTATGAATTTGGGTACTTGACATGTGTCAGATTTTTTTCAGAATTTCTGGACATCATTAACTAGGTAAAAAAGGCCAAAAACTGATTTTTCGATTTTACCCCATAACTACCCTCCCGATCGAGATACAGGGTTGAAACTTTGCACAGTATGTTTTTTCTTGGTGCCCTATCGAATGACGCATCGTCGATAAAATTCGGTTCAAGGGCATTTTTGACCATCTTATCCGGCTATACCCTTTCACCTCCCTTAGCGTCCAAGAATTGAAATGAATATGAAACGCGTAAAAGATATCGGGATGAGATTTCCCCTAAAATTTATTCAAACATTATTCCTACCTACTGATAACTATCGTAATAAATATATGTTTTGCAATAATTTTTTAATTAATTCATTAAATTTTGTTCTCTTAAAATAAAATTAAAAATTGTTCATTTGTTACTTATTTAGTAGTTTTTCAGATAATTTCAATCACTGATGTCTTCGGTTATAAATTTCATTGTACTTATTCACATTTATTCTTGATATTATAAATATTTCATACTTTCAATATATTTATATTAGATTTTTCAAGAAACGGCGCTACAGAAAAGGCACGGAATGAAATAGAAATTAAGATGGAACAGAAATTAAACGATCTGGTATGAATATAATTATATAAAATCACGTCCTCCTCGTCACTCGATATCTTTCTTTATTCGAACCCCCTGGTTTGCCCATAACTTTGAAAGGCTCAAAAGGGAGTTTGTAACCACAGTCAATCGTATCAGAGCGAATCATTACAACATGGCGGCCTCACTGTCCCGTGTGGGTATTGTTAACCATACCAACTGCAAGTGTGGCTATGAAAAGGATGACTTAGACCATGTCTTGTGGCAATGTTGCTTATTAGATGATCATAGGACTAGACTGACTGATGACTTACGCAAGATGGGGTTCTCCTTGCCCCTTAAAGCTGATATGTTCTTTGCTAGACCCGACATTCGGACGTGTTTGCGCATTTTTAATTTCTTGAAAGAATGTAACCTGCGTTTATAATAGGATATACTAATCAATAATATAGGGTTGAAGTACGAATGATGTGTGTGTATTGTATGAATGAACGTGTGTGTATTAACAGACAACCCTATATATAGTTAAATTTATAAAATAGAGAATCGGAACAGAAGAATTCTAAAATTGTAATTGCCAACGAATTGTAAAAAGAAGATCAGATCGAAACGAACGCGCCTGTGACAAACACGTCTGTCAATGATTATAATAAATACGGCTTTTCCTTACAATAAGGATGCACGAACTGTCTCAAAATGTAAAACATATTATCTAATGTAAACTAAGTACAGCTGTATAGACACCTTTAAGGGTCTGGTTAAGCTTAAATAAAAAAAAAAATATCTTTCTTTGCTTTTCGTAACTGACGTGAAGTTTGCTTTTGCATCGTACGCTAATCGCAACGACGACTGCATGTAACGACGATTATGCTGCGTGGACAGACGTTAATTATTTATTATTTTACATTGGTCGCAGCACTGAATCGTACAGCAATCGATATTTTGTCGCGTACGCGTTTACGACACTTCGCGAACGGAGGGCCTCAGATGTTTAGATGTCTCAATTGGACTAATCAACGTCCTCGCCAAAAATGGTGTTCCTCTTCTTAACAATAAATATTGATTCATCAAATCTGACCGCAGATAAACGTTCCCTCACGATCTTCATTGATACCAATCGCGAACCCGTTGATTACTACAGCGAGACGTACTCATTAAACACGTTTCGAGATGATAAACGTGGATCGTCCGTGACGAGCGCGCGATCAAACAGCGTGGTTACCTGATTGTTACCTGTGTGATTGAAAATATTTTTACGCTGTCCGACTGCACAATTATCGACACGACGATGGTGACCACAGGTATACTCGCGTATACTGAAGTTTGGAGTACACCGTTTCCCTGTAGAAACCGTATCTTACGTCATTATCCATTGCCAACGATGATAATGAAGCTGTACGCTTTGACAACGATACCTCGCACACGTCTCTCGAATTCCTCGACGTCCGTATTTTCTCGTTGATAATTTCCTCGTGAGAATCGATTTCCGACGGATTCGCGACACAACTTCCGCAATTTCGTAGTGCACATTTACACTTTCTATTAAACAGCTTGCCTCGTGGGTTTCTTAGCTTCGAACGCACGCGGTTCTTACAATTTTCTTTCTTTTTCGATTAGATATTTTACGTCGCATTGTTTCTTTGCTGAATGTAGCTAACGTATCAATTGTTTCAGTTATTAGATCGAAGATTTTTGTGCAAAGGAAAAGAATGTCTGCGATAATTCCAAGTACAGCATAGACATATTTCTTTTCTTATCAATTTTATTCATAAGATTTTGATAAGACTTCTTTTTAGAATGATTGACGTCCAAACTGTTCTTTGATCTCCATTCCTACAAATTTTCAAAAAATGAACATGTTGCAGCTCCTGATATGGCTACGTCACGGTCTTAATGAAACATTGACCTTAAACTTCTGGAGCCACGAGTCATTCGTTCAGTGTTTATAACAGTTATGAATGAATTCAATTTCGTCGAGCATTTCCGTATAAACATTTCACGTTCATTCAACTAATTATTTTCTGATTATCTTTTTCGAAATTAGACGAATGACTTTGCTACACACATGTGTGTAGCAGTATGCAGATTTCTCTGGTGTACGAATTAATTCATAGTCTCTTTCATTGTTCACGAAAAACTTGTGAGCAAATTCAGAATGTAAAATATTTAATTTCTTCACGTTTATTTTAGAATGTAAAACAGGTGAAACGTTGTATCAATATTTCCTTGTCGCGACTGTTTCTAAGTAGTATGTTGGGGTTAACGTAATTAGGGTATCGCCATTGTCTTTGTCGAACAGTGTCCGTTTTTCGTAATTGGTGCTCATTCATAACCGATTTGTTTAGAGTCGCGGTCGATGAACAATTATAGTCGATTGTAGCTGGACGATTGAATCATTTCGAAATGATGAAGTTGCCAATGCGGCACATCCGGTCCTATTGCTAGTTTGCTGACACTTGTTGCAATGAAATGTCGCTCGAGGTTTTGTTACGACAAAAATGGTGGAAATCGGGTCAGCCTCGATTGCGGTTATATTAACATTTCGAATGAACATTGGTGGTTTGTTACGAAAACGTCACCGGCTTTCACTGAATTTATTTGCATGTTGTCGCGCGTGTCTTAGATGTGTGTAATACGCTTACAACGCGCTTAAAAAAAAACTACAAATTAACATTTCATAAACGCGGCGCCGCGCCGTTCCAAGATGTCGATAGTACGCTTACTCTTAACCTTGGAATGTATATCTAATTTGTTTGCACGAAATGTGGAAATAGATACAAACTATTTCGATAGCTGAATTGAATTTAACATAGTTATTAATTAGCGCATCGACTACACCATTTTCTCCGTTCAGGGAGATCATGTTTTTTAAATAATTGTATAATATTACTGGTAAGACATGCATTTTAATAAATTTATAAAATGTAGGTAAGAAGTATTTTAATAGCTGAACTGAGTTTAATTTGCACTTGGAATGTTCGTATTTTTTAAACAAGTTTTATCATATTAATACTGGCAGCACATTGAACAATTTCATTGAATACCAATTAAATGTATCATTATTAATATTAGTTTTCCTGTGCACTGCCTAAATGTGTTTTTAATCGAACAAGAGTATTTTAAAAGTGAACGAATACGAACTAACTATTCGGGTCTACGTTGTTATCATTTATACTAAAATTCACCGTCCCATATAGACGTTCTACTTTATCCAGTCCATTACCATTACTATGAAACATGTTCGAAGTATCGACCAATATATGAATGTAGAGCACAGCTTCAAACATGTTTCATAATGAATGTAATAGGATGGACAAACAGTCGAATGTCTCGTGTCCTGCGAAGTTTTGAGATAAACATATCGTGCATTTTCTCTAATTCGAAAATAAATTAAACAATTCTTTAAAAACATGAAAGAGCATGCAAAAATTATAGCAACTAAATTTTACAATTTTACATTATTTGTTACTTCTGTCGGAAGTAATAAGTGCGCTTCAGATCTTTATGCAAATTTCCTTTCTCTTTCACTTTCTTCCACTATCTCGGAGACTTTTAGTGACAAAACTTAATTAATCACAATTACACTATAAATTTGTCCTACACTGTACGTATTGTCTCCTTTAAGATACCAAAACTGGATCACTCTATTAATGATTTTTCTTATATATGTTTTTAATCAAATAAGATTAATTTGAAAAAGAACAAGTATAAGCAAACTATTGTACAATCCGATCGTTCAAACGCATTTGTAAACAGTCATTCTGTTTGAAATGTTGCACAGAAACATTTCTGGTAGACTTAGACTGTGTATGACGTAAAGCCTCGAAAACTAGAAAACATCGAAAGACCGTTCGGATACAAGAGATACCGTTGTAATAAGGTTGAACAGCAGGTTTTATATTCACCATGCGTTCCGGCTATCTTTTTCGGCGATTCCGTCAGACCAAAATCATTCGTTCTTCGACCTTTTCCGTTATTCCGTAATTTCTTCCGCGGCGATGTCGAGGATCTTATAACCGTCGATTGGGGAAAGCTAAATTTGTGGAAAAGTTATGTGAACGCGTCCAGCGTAGCATGTCAATGTCAGCAACGACGAATTTTGTTTCCCTGCGACGAAATCCCGGTTTGCACGCGACCCACGTGCGCGCCAATTCATTACGATTCACCTGAATTCACCTGATTGAAAGACGGTGAAAGTCTTTCTACACTCAGTTCGTCGCAACCTTTTGTAATAACAGTATCGAAAGATCTATTGTTCACCTGCTCCTTTTCCAAGGGTTTTGTAAACTGACGACACCTGTTTGTGATTGTGAGTCGACACCTACGACGTTATCAAATAAAATTTGATGGCTTGGCTAGTCTCCCCTACTCTACCTTCCCCTTCTACGACACTATTCCCCAACGCTTCCGTCCGGTCACGCGACGCTTTTCGTTTCTGTCATGCGTGTGTCACAATTTTATGCAAAATAGAAGATGTATCAATTGCAAAAACCAGGAGCTGCATAGGCATTTATACCGTCTAATAATTTTGAGAAGTTATAGGGTAAACTATACTAACTAAGTATTGCTAGCACTTTTGATTTAAACGGGAAATATTAAGAATTCCTGGTATAGAAAATCATTTTCTTATTACTTCTTATTTATATTTCAAAGCAACGTTGTAAGTTTTCATAACAGAGTTCCATATATGACTGTTAGCAAATGTGCCAATGACTGTACTATTTGTCTTACGATTGTTGTTCACTGAATATATTTTATAATAAAAGAAAAATCTCTATTAGCTTATAATAACAAACAATTAAGCTCGTTTAAATATTTCAAAAGACGATAAAAAGATTTTCACTACGATTTTGGCTTAGGGTGCCAATCATTGTACAGTTTACCCTAAATAATTCTTAACATTTTTTCCACTATTTTGTTATAAGCTCATACAATCTGCAATAATAATCGTAATGCAACAAAGTAACAGAAGTGCCCAGGTTTAATTATGTGTTAATTAGTAGAATGCAGATTTTATGGACTTATGACAACAATGACTATTATATAATTATAACTTTTTTAGACATGAATTAATGAAATACACTAACTTGTTGCAGATGACTTTTCAAAACAGATCGACCGCGAGGCAAGAAGATTGCTGCAAATTCTCCCTGCATACGATCCTGGTGCTGGTCGAGTGAGTCCGCAATGTAAAAGGCACGCCGACATTTTTCGTCAGGAATTGACTAAATTCACCTTATGGGCCTTGAAAAGTAAGTTCACTATGTTATTAACACATTTCTTCCACCAATTACTTCATTGATTCTAAAAGTCTAGAATTAATAGCTAAAGATTTCTCAATCAATTCTTCAATAGCATTAGCCATTTTGTGAACCGCAATTCATGCACAGTAATTTCACTAATAACTACTGTTGGAGCTATTAATTGAGCCAAGTTCACAGCCCAAACGATCAATCACTTTTTACGTTTTCTACAGTCTCCTACCGAATTACTTGATCGTACTTTTTACATTTAAAATAAACTTTAATGATCAGGCTTGATATCAATGAATTACCAAAATCGGAAGAATTTATAAAATTGAATTTAACTGATGAATTGAGATCTCTTTAATTAATATGTACTCTAAATGGAGGCAAAATCGTCAATTGTTATTCTTCAGTGAAAAGAGAATTCCAATTTTTTTTTAGCCTAACCAGCTGATGCTGAAGTTATGCTACCGCATACTATGAATAAACCAAGTGCCACTCTGTCATACTCTGTATAGCTAATAAATTTTAAGAGAAAACTTTCGGTCAACATTAGCTATAATGTTATTAATATTGCATTTTTATTACCAAATTATATAGAATCTTATTTTTAATAAATTAAGTACTTAATAGAATTTAATTCGCTGAATAGTCCACACTATCTTCAACTTACAATTAAATTTTAGAGTAAGTGCTTATATTATCTAAGAGCCGATTATTATTTAAACGTGCACAAACTAGCTGCAATAAATGCAAACTATCATCCATAAATCCCAGCATAAAAATCAATACCAAAAGCTATCACCTTGCTTCTCGAATTTGAATAATTAACTATTTTATTCACCACCGAAATAATTACTCGAGACTTCGTTGTGTATCTTACTGAGATTTTCGTTTTCCTTATGTTTTTAGTGTACGACGCCACAGCGAAAATGCCGTCCGGCCTTCTGAACGGAAATGTAAATCAGTTTGGTGACTTCGACGAGTGCATCGGGATTCAAGGAAGTTCAGGAATCCAAGGACAATACTGTTTAGCGTACTTGCAATTGAGCATCGACGAGTCGCGGATAGATCTCAAACACGTTCAGCGGCTTCTGCATTCTCACTATGCATTCAGAAGCAACATTACCGATGTGAGTACATATTTATGAAAGAATCCTGCGACCGCAGCATTTTTTCCAAACCACTGCCATTGTAATTTCTCGGCGCATACTCGCGCCCGTTAGTGCCAAGAGCGAAAGCGAAAACGAATCTGAAATGCTTCGTGTCAAGGTGGTATTCTGATATGTCATTTCCGAAAAATCGATTTGCATTTATTCTTTTTACCTACAACAGACTAAATTTCTTCAAACAATTTTATTTTTGGATTGTGTGACGGAATAACACGGGTCAAGTGGCACTAATTATTTTCTAAATAAATAGAAAGATTTTGCTATACCTGTCGATCATTATCAGATTTATTAGACGTTCAAATTAATTCGTAACCCCTTCTTCCCGAATTTATTGATTATTAACAAGAATGCATTCTACTCTTCAAAATAATCGTCATCGTTAATTTAGAGAAACGTGCAGTTTTGCTACACTTATATGTACACTTGCAATTTTTCATGGTTTTCGGCATTTTTACCACTTTCGATTGTTTATAACTCGTAAACTAATTAATCAATTTCAATGAAATTTTTAGAGCGTATATAGTTTATACGAGTTGACCAAACACATCTTAAACATATCTTTTAAATTTTCGTTATTGGCCCACCTAAAAAAAAAATCAATTTCTACTATTATTTTTCACAATTCCAACCGAATGCATTTTTTCAACATATTTCTTAGACGTAATTTATTAAACTAATTCTTCTAGCCTTACAGAGCGATTAACGTCGTTTGGTCCGTTCATAAAAAAGGTATTCTGATTTAAAGTATGAGTGATCAGTTATGCTCCTAACTGCATGTATACGCGTTTAGGTACGACATGTTATTAAACGTCAGTTACACAACGCAATGGCTCGATGCGAAATACTGCTATCGAACTTGCGCAAAATTATACCAAAGCTGTTTAATACCCCCGGTTTGCTTTCGTCGCAACATGTCGTCCAAGTTTTACAATCGATTGGTATTATACTTTTAGAGAACGTAACGTAATGCGAGAAAGTGATTCGCGCGGTTACCTGTAACACGCACTGCATTGAAATTGCACCCCGTACGTTACAATGTGACAACAATACCTGAACGATGCTCGTCTTGTTATTGCAAAGTGTGTTGTAAACAATAAGCAACAATATTTTCACCACGAACATTTGAGATCCGCATTCGAGATTCTCCGATTAAATTTTATTCAATAAATTCTTCAAACTACCATTACATCGCAAATATCAAAAATAATTCAATTGAAATAATTCGTTTAGTAATAAATTGTTCCAGCAAGAATAAATGCAATGTAACAGGTAAAAAGCTTCTGTAAAAATTTATTCATTTATACCTGCATACTATAATAACAAATAAAAAAAAAATATCTCAGTAAATCCGTTCTTCTAACTTGCACAAAATAAAATCCAGTCACTTCGATCTACGATTCTAGTATTGATCCATTTTTAATTAATGCAAAGAAATTGCACATTTTACTCGATTAAGAACTGGTTGAACAAGTTCTTGCTATGATTCGTTTTTCGCAGGCTCGACTGACATATATAATTAATTTATTAAAATAAAATTGTTTAAATAATTTATCGAACTGACAACGTTATATTTTTAATTCAATTAGCATCGTTTTAAATCATTGCTAATATATTTTCTGTGCTGGTTCTACATATGGTATTCGATTTTTCTTTCAGCCAGGACATCGAGTACCTAGATTCAATATAATAAATTGGGGAGTATGTGCGCCAGCGAGTTGCAGCCCTAAGGACGTCGAAACATCTATCCGCGACGTCGTTACGAGGTACACATCAGAAACTGACATCAACATTACAGTAACAGTGAACGAAGAGATGTGTCAGGTGAGGAAGAGGGAACTTCCGAAGGAAACTATGTATGCCAGGTAAAAATCAACGAAAAATTACAAGCAACCTCTCGAGATGCATGTATACATACATCAATTCGTGACTTAAATGTTATTTCTATAGACAAAACTTCCTTTGTTTTTTTCCTTATATTTTTATAAACATATTCGTGGCATTTTTCTGTTTAAAATGAGACCACACACGGCATAATTTGCAAAAGATTCTGTTGTTTAATTCACGATATAATGGGACCTCGATTACCCGAAACACATATTCGGATAATCGAGATTCTATTGTATCGTGAATGAAACAAGTAAATAGTAGCCAAATTGTATCCTGCTTGGTCTCGTCACCGATTGTATACTTTTCAGTTTATTCTTTATGACGATACTGGCGCTAACAATCGTGGCGGCATATTATGACCATTATAATATACCTGCCAGCGAACTGCTTCTGTCGTTCTCGTTGAAACGAAATTTCAAGAGCCTTGTATCGTTAGACCGAGGACAGAGCGACATAGCAACGCTTCACGGCATTCGAGCCATGAACGCCTTGATGCTGCTTTTAGCACATAAAAGTATGGCCCTGTTTTTCAATCCATATATCAACAGGACAGAGATGAGCGAGGTATGATCCTTCTGCTTTAAAAAGAAATCGACAATCAGAAAACACTCTTCAAACATTTGTACCAGTTGTCTTTATATTACAAGTTCCGATGGGAACAGCATTTGCGTTTACGTATCGACATTATTAATACCGTAGTAACGATATTAAATAGTTATTACAGTTAAATTGATTTGCTAAATACGTTAGTTGAATTTCATTAGTCTATTAGCTTTTATTGCTGTCCCATCAAATCCTGCTCTCCTGTAAAATTTGCACTTTGTATCATCCAACTACTACATCCAGATACAGAGTGTGAATTTTACAGAGAACAATGAAAGCTAATAGACGTAAGGAAATCTATCATCCAACGTTGCTTCAGCTACCAATTCAGTTAGTAAAATGTTTATATAAATAATTCACAGGTCGAAGTTTGTGTCAGGTGTATGCAAAAGTTTTAGTCTTTTTCTATAACAACTAGATTGCAAATCACACAGCCTGTTCTCGTTTTAGTATCTTGGCCAACCGTGGACGGTTGTTGGAAGAGCCGCGAGTCTGTACACGGATCCTTTTCTAATGCTTTCTGGACTCCTGACATCGTATTCTTTTATCGGAAAGCTAAAGAAAACCGGACACTTGAATATCAAAGACGAGTACCTGTCCCGTTTAATCAGGTGAGGCGAAATGGCTCTCGTGCACAAGTTAGGGTTGTATTGGACTTTTGTAATTTTATAATTATTGATAAAACGTCAATAAAAGCCGACTGAACTCCGTTTATCAACTTCTAGACTTATACCACCACTGGCAGCACTCATGTTGTTTTGCACTTATGTGATACCTTATGTTGGCTCTGGCCCACAATGGAACTTAGTTGTGACCGAGCACGCGAATATCTGCAAAAGAACCTGGTGGAGAAATTTCCTATTTATTCATAATTATTTCGGCTTCGAATCGATGGTACGTAATCAATTGTATAGAAACAATAAATAAATTTTATAAACATATTCTCTCTAATTTCAGTGTTTAACGCATACGCATCACTTAGGCATAGACACACAACTGTTTATCCTTTCACCCGTGATGGCGTTGCTGCTTTACAAAAAACCAAAGATTGGAACGATTGTACTGACGATATGCGCTCTGTTCTCGACAGCTTTGCGATATTTCGTAACGCTTGCGAGACAATTAAATAATTATGTGTTCTTTGGCACGTCGTAAGTCGAAAGCTTTTATTGGGGACGATCCTTGTGTAACGGGCTGAAAACGAGACTTTATTTTTTTGTAACATTTAGAATATGATACTAACACACAACTTGGAGAGTAGAAAATAGTTTTTTCTATAATATAGTACTTATTGAAATCTACAGACTTACTTCGTCCCAGTTACACAAGTTGCGCCCCTCAATATATGGTAACAATATCAGAAAGTTAATGATTATTGACGGTGATTTCATGTTTCCAGAATAAGACAATTATTTGATACTGCAGATTTCTCGTACACCTTGCCATCGCATAGACTGACAGTATATATTATAGGTATCGCCATCGGTTATTTATTAAGATATTTGCCAAAAGATTACAAGATGAATAAAGTAAGTAATAAACGATTGCACAAGTTCTGAAATGATGGCACTTGAACTGCATCGCATTCATATCTTTCAGATAGCACTGTATGCAGGCTGGATCCTGAGTACAATAATGTTTTGCTGTGCACTTTTTGGCCCGGCACACATGGGATCTATAGATTACATCTATGACCCGATACACGCTGCAATGTACAATGCATTTGCTCCTATTGGGTGGTGTGCCATTTTCGCTTGGGTAACTGTAATGTACCAAACTGGAAATACAAATGGTAAGCACCGTGTCATGTTAAAAGAAGTTTCAAAAATTACAACAGAACATCGACCTTTTCTCATTTGAAAAACAACCATATTTTAGGTCTGTTTAGCCGATTTTTAGCATGGAAAGGGTTCTTAATAACCACAAGACTGAGTTATGCAGTATATTTAACGCAATTTCCGATATACTTTTATAATGTTGGTAGGACCAGGAGTGCCACGCATTATGAATTCTTCAGCATGCAAGTAAGTGTGCATTAATTTTGAATACACACGATTGTTGGATTTTATTTCACAATTTCTGTATTTTGCAGTTCAACTTGAACGAGTTCTTGATGATTATTGTTCTATCAGTAAGTCTCACCCTACTCTTCGACATGCCGTTTCAAAATATTAAAAGTTACTTGTTGAAGAAACCTGTGTCCAAAGCAACAACAAAATCGATTAAGCAACAATAATGCTTCTTACCAAATAATGAAAATATTGCCCAGCCATTCGATGGTATTGTAAATAATTTTGGAATGTTCACTTTGTTCTTAGTAAAATCGAATCCCATTGCTTGCCCTCATATACAATGTATATGATAGCTAACAGTACTTATTTATATAATGTCGTACGTAGACTGAGTAAGTGCTTGTAAATAACAAAGGTTTTTGTAATTCTAATTTTATATGTTTAGGATAATATTTTATAAGTTAAATGTCACGTTACACGCATAGACATTTAGTTAAATAATTTAATACTGCGCTATTTATCCAAACGAATTTTTATTGCATTAGTACTATTTAAAAAAAAAAAACGCACTTCATGATATATTCACAGATATACGAAGTAATTTATTTTCTAAAAGCAATTTTGTGTAATCTATAGTATCTCTAAATGTAAATTTCAAGTAATTTATACCATACACACTGCACGTTTGTAATTGCATAAATTGTATGTCAGCTGTGTATATTTTATATCATTATTGCCTTGAAACCAAAACAGCCACTGTCACGTTTTCGAAATGTAACATGTTACGATTGTAAACTTTACCTATAAAATAACAAAACTGTTACTAGTTATAAAAAGATAATAAAGCATATTTTGTATTACTGAACTGATTCTTGCTATGTTACGCATTAGTTTTCGTTCACTTCCTTACGTTTTTCATGCAAACTGTTATTTAAAAATTAATGAGTTAGAAGACTTACACTTAGAAGCATTATGTTAATATTTCAAATATATTTTGATTAATTAACTTTGATGAAGAATAAAGACGTATTTATTTGAACTAAAGGAAACTTACATATCACATGATACAACTTAATATTACCTTTATAAAATGGCCTTATCTTTAAGTATATTCTATATGCGCTAGGGATTGAAAGATAAACTGTGGTAGAATATACAACCATTTATTATAATTATGTATATGCTTACGATAATTAATTCTTAACCATAGTAGCATTTGATTTTTATAATTATAATATTTTTCATTATATACTTCAAGCAAAGAAAATGCTTCTGAAAGACATAACAATATTTGAATTAATTTGACTGTTTAACACTTCGCAGTTCGCCGTTGCATTAATTAAAGTTCTGCAACGAGCGGGCGGACCGTCACTTCTAAAAACATTGAATCTCAAGTGTTGTATACTCCTAGTAATTTAATCACGAGACTCGATAAATGAATGTATTTGTTGTCGCAGCAGCAACATGCTCAACAACAGTACCTGGCAATATAATGAATTATTTCCTATATTTCCGTGTAGTACTACAAACATATTTTATAATTGTTCGTAATAATGAACATAATATGATAATACTATTTATGTAAATGTTGATAATACTTTTCATCAAATTTTATCAACGATTAGTATTTTACTGTAATAACACGTTCTACGTTAAAAATGGCTATTACAATAGTATTGATGGTCAAATAAAATGGTAAGTAACTAAATATTAAGTAGCTACAGTTACGTATTCATAACAATAATACATACGACCATGGCAGTAAGTCGCAATCGTTAATTAAAAATTGAAAATAAACTTGGTGTCCTAAAAAGTATAAATTATTACAACATATTGTTAGCACCTTGATTTCCAACGAAAATTAAAAAAAAAACCTTGAAATCTTGAACATCATAGTCGGACACTTTGTTGCTGCGATTACAATAATAACAAAATCTTCAAATCAAATTGCTCAAAAACATTAGGAATGTAAGTACTGCAATGCGTACCTAGTATCATCCCTTATCAGTTAGCTTGATTTTACCAGAAGACAGCAATTTAACTACCTAATTTTATTGAAAACTTCGGAAGTAGTGGTTCAAGCCTGATTTTAATACGTTTCTTTGTTCACTTCTATTCAGTCGACTGTAAGTCCTTCTGACTGTAACTGTTCGTTATATAATTTCAACAGTGGAACATTACTACACATTGGTCTCATAATGCTTGATTAAGAAAATATCAAATTGGAAAAACGTTTGAAGTTCACTCCTATTTTCTTTTTCAGTTAATTTAATCATTTTCATGCACTTAAGGAAAGCTCCATTAACATAGTCTGTTTCAGGCGGTAAGATTGTTCGACACAGCTCTAATTTCACAAATACTTTGTAACAATTGGAAAACGATCGAAAAATAACGATAACGATATTTCATGACAATTGTATATTGTACTTTTGTTACTTCCTTCTATTTTTAGGATTTGAACCTGCACAACAGAGTCTGGAATAAAATTATTATTATATAAGGTAACTGGTAATATTAAAATAATATAAAATGCAAGCAATGGTCCCAATTAAGTGAATAAACTTAGGAATGAGCGAAATTCTGGGAACCAGAACAATTCAAATGAACATCTCCACTGATCGGATGGATGCGATCATATCTGATTAGATATCGTGTGATTACACAATTCGCGTTAATTCGATAAAACATTTGACTACTCGATCATGCCTATTCAAACCCGCCCGTTGCACAATTTTAGCAACAGTGGTGTCCCCTTAGCAATCGCTTCGTTTGCCCAGTTAGTGGTTGCATTCTATTCTCATCAATTTTTAGAGTAGGTAATTGTGTTGCTACATTAGCTTTCTGGACCATTAGAAGGACATCACTGTACATACATATTATCACAGAAGATTTGACCAGAAACCAGATTCCATGATATCAACAATAAATTATTTTTTAAATACATTCTTTTATAATATTATGCTTGTAATATTATGTTTTCAAAATTCCTCGTTCTTTACATAGAATTAATGTTTAGTTTTTATTCAGCGACACATACAGAGTAGACAGTAGAGTTATGCATTTATGACAAAAATGAGTAGGTGCAATTCAACCAGTAAAAGCAATTGGAGAATCTAAAAATACTGAAATTTAAAGATCCATTTAATAAAGGTTCCGACAGAAGTTTCGTCACAGGTTAAATGCTCTGTGATATTAGAACATTGAGGTCTACTGACGACATTATGTCGAAAGCCCTAGATATTTTTGACGCAATGTATTCCTTATAATAACAGACATCAATAAACCATTGCCTAGTAATTCTAAGTTTAAACAGGTTCATCTTCACTGGTATACGAATAATAAGGAAAATATATATGAATTTAATTTCTAATATAACCAAAGAACGTCTAATACATCGAAACAGTAAAACGCGATTTCGAGTGAACCATAATATTATAGGTTGATGAATGCGAATCTCTTAAATGCCGCCATTCTATGGAAGCTCAAAAATGATAGTCAAAGTTATGTACCAATTTGAAAAAACGTTGTAATTACTAAGTACCCTATGTTATACAGATTGGAGTATCTACTACTTACTCCTTTTGCCGTCTTGCGAATAAATGTATGCACTTATGAGAAATCTCGGTTTCTTAAAATCGCAGGAGCAATTAGCGACCAGGTATAGAGTCCTAAACACATCCACGATGATATAATCTTCACCCACATTGAAGCAGTGTTGGCATTCAAGGTTTCCAAATTCGAGTTGGGTCTGCAAAATTGTAATTACGTGTAGATCGAATTGCGTTCAGAGTTGTACGATTTCTATTTCAGTTCTAGTAATATGAAATACTTACTGATACCAGTTAGTGAGTGTCATCATTACATATAATGTGGCAAGGGCGAACATGAGATGGAAGAAACTCCAGTTATAAGCTACTAAGTCCTCTTCGTTGTCCCACACTTTGGCTTCGTTTCCGTTTTCAGCATCGGGATTGCGACCTTCTACCGGAGTATAATCTGGTTACATTTAGGAAAACGACAAAATAACTCAAATATAATATTTATAGTGCGATCACCACTCTACCAAACATTCCTGTTAGGGTTAGTAGCAACGATTGTTAGTAAATACATGTATCCGTGACAAATTTCGTTCAAATTTAATCACCCAACATCATATTTTTAAGCAAACTGAAGAAATAAAGCGATACATTGTGTTAATTAAATTGCTAAATGTAAAACGAGTATTGTGCCAAGATTTTTTTCAATTAGAAAAAATTAAATCGTAATTGTAGTGGTAGTGGTAATAAAACATGCTGCAATTTTAAAGCTAGAAAAACATAATGAACTTTCTAGTCGTCTATTAAAGCACAATGAAAGAAGGCACACGCTGACTACTACCACTGAATGTTTTTTGATTAATGGTACAATAAAAAAAATGATTTTCTTCTGCATTAATCTCGAAACAGCCTTTACATTACTAACAAAAGTTATGTGTATTTAGCATTTCTTTAATTTCGCACGTCTAAACATAATATAACAATCTAAGTGATTGTAAATACTGTGCGAAATATTTATCCACTGAAGAACAAACTAAATCTTTGCAAGTGCAAATCAATATTATGCCTACAATGTGATACTACTTTTTTCACAATATAGAATAAGAAATGATTTGAGTAAATACACTGAACTTAAAATGTTTATTTTAAGGTAATGGTGTGCCTACCTTCATTGTCGATAAGACTCTGGTCTCCTGCATTCCTGACTGCATGAAGAAAGCACCATTTTATTTATCTCGAGATTACACGAGAAATTAAAGTTTTAAAACTACGCAGAGAACTTGTACAAGATATATACAGTCTATGCTTATTTCAAATTAGACACTATTTGTTTTCCGAGCATTTGAGAAAGCAGCAAAACTGTTCGTATCAAAATTTTTAATGTTCTGTAAGCTTGTTATTTTTAGAAATCTTAATATCATTTGTCTTATACACGATATACTATACAGAATACACAATAGTGTGATGCATCCTTTATAGTATGTAAATTAATATACATGCGTACGTTTTTAGTATGCTAACTACATATTACATTATGTATATTATTTTACAGTAGAATAGACTTGTATAAGTTTCTATATCTTACACACAACTACAAACAGATGTAAGTTTCAGAAAGACAACATTTTTAGACAATAAGAAATAACAAATAGTCACGTAATGATTTAAATAAAGTGGTTTGTTACGTACCTGCTCCATTATCTTTGACTAGAATATTCTCAGACATAGTAATTTTCGACGATTTCGAAGCGGTACGTAAAGAGCTGTACAGGACACAGCTGAACCAAATAATCAAACCAATAATACTTTCTTTGTCAAAAGCAACACGATTTTGCGCATCTGTGTCATTGCCAGAAATGATTTGCAAGAATCCTGGATTACAGTTACGATCTGTAAACATATACATTACACATGTGCATGTATTTGAAAGAACAATAGTTGAACGTTGTTAAAGTATTTCCCTCGTTCACGATATGTACCTGGACTGTTTGAAATTCCACTCCACGTTAAGTAAACCACATACAGTGTAACAATAGACGATTGAAGAAGTCCCGAACGTGGTTGGTGTTCTTGCACAGCCGGAAGAGTTGATATCACGCTAATAATTGCGCACAAGATTAAATTGAAAGATATGAAAAACTTATTCAAGGCACAGCTGTCAGCCTGGAATTTAGAAACAAATAAATTAACGACACGAATTAAATACAATTACTAGAGGTATGCGGGAACCAAAAATGGAAAACCTGACCATCGGGTTTTCGCAAACCTCCAACAGTTACATGACAATATAATCAGGAAACGTACATGAGTGAAATACACGAAGAGTAAAACAATTCCAGTAATAGAAGCAGCGTAGAAGAAGAATGTTGCTCCTAAGAGTGCAGCGTACCTAATACATTAATAACGAATATATAAATTAATTTCCTACACATGGTCATAGCATAATAATGTAGACTTATTGTAACTAATTTACGTACCATCCTTTCGATTCTGTTTCATTATAATTACCCACCCACTCATCAGCCCATGAATGGGCAAAGTCAACAATAAGAATCAGTTGGATAATAATAAAGAGAAAACCACCTATCATTCCAAAGTACATCCATGTTGTGCCAAACGAAGTTTCAGGAATGAAGAATGCACCAATTATTCCACCAATAATTAGAAGGTACTTAATAGCCCAAAATCTAGAATTAAAGTTCAACTTTGAAAAAGTTATTCTGTTTTAAAGGGCCTTAGAGAATATTTTCGTGAACAAGTACAAGATGTATACATATTACCATACCCATTTTGTATAGGAGCTCGAGGATCTTTAGAACTTCGTACTTTGATCATCATAACTGACATCAAGAAGAAGTAAAGAGATATGATGAAACATATTCTGTAGACAGCCAAATAACCGACAGCAGAATTACAATCAACAGTGACTGTCGTTGGAACATAATTCGAGCTGTTCGCACAAAATGGTACCTGCAGAGGAAGAGACACATGTTCAACATACATAATTCTTTATTATAATTTTACTTTTTATAATTAAATTGTTACCTTTTTAAGTGCATCTTGTAAACCAGGAGACAATGTAATGCAAGCAACAATGGTTCCTAGCATCAATAACATTGCATACATAATCCGAGTACTCGTACTATTGCGACATGTTGGACATTGGGAACAGCAGAAACTGCAAGCTGTGCTGCCACAGAGGCAAGCAAGCTGTGTAAAAAAGTGTACTAGTTAATACCTGAACTGTATAATGTAAAGAAACAATCAATAGAGTAAAAAACATGTTTTAAAAATAGCTTAAACAATTAATAATATGGTAGATAGGTGCAATTTTTTGATTGAACAAGTTGACTTCCATGGTGGTCACTACCGACCAGCACTCAGCTTTTCAACAACGTTGTGGTGGTCGTAACTGGCCAGCAAATTTGATAAAAGCGCATAAAATTCACAAACAAAATTTATAATTTCGTAAATGCAATTAATAGACTGGATTTTATGCATTTATAACAAAAATCGGTGGATGTAATTTAAAACAGGAAAAACATTAAGACAATTTAAGAATGCCCATATGTTATTCTCGATTTATTAAAATTGTTGAAAATAGAAAAAAAGTTAAATATTGCTTCTGTGTCTTGCAATTGATGAAGACAATTTTTATTTTACATAAAGATCCGCAGTCTAGCAATTAATAATACAACAGTGCTTTCAGAGCAAACAAAGAAATGTATATGACAATGGAAATAGAGTATGCTCTATATATATATTTTGCATGGAAAATTTAAGTACCTTCTCACAATGGTATCGAATATTAGTACAATATATGTAGAGCCAATTAAGATAATTGAATTTGATGATTCATCTGTTTTTCTTGCATATTGTTAAGTATGGGATGTTGTTACTTAAATAACAAGAAATGAAAAAACCTAACCGTTTCGTTAAGTATCTTATAACATCTTCAGTAAAACTATTTGTTTAATTCTGAATTTTTCTGAAAATTATGTTTAAGGTGTTATTTAAAACGTAGAACGCTTACCTGCGCTGTAGAACAAACGAGACCCATTTTAACGTTCCTCTCTTGTTCAATTTATCGTATGACACAGGAAAACGTGAGATTTACAGCAATTTTAACTACTCATTAGTTTCAGTGAAAGAACAAACACGTACTCGATACAACACAAATTTCACAATAACAATGGCGTCTTGGCAGATCTTCATAGCCAACTTCAAGGTATCAGCTGACGCCAACGCTGACGTCACGTCCTTTTCCCTCAAATAAAACCTGTATATTTGATGAAACTGTAGATTATTTCTGACAGTAATTACTAATCCCAATTACTAACGAATGGTCTCATAATAAAAGCTATCAAATGGTGTAATATAAAAAATAATACTCCCGCTCCAAGTTTTCAAAAAATTATATGTAGAAAACCAATAACCTATGTATGCTATGTATGTTTATTAATTGATTGAATATGCGTGGGCTTTCCAAAAAATAAAGAAATACAAAACTGAACAGAATCAAATTTTTTAAACGAAACATTTTCAATGAATTTTTTAGCTAAAGCAATATCATGATAGACTCATGCTTATCATTACTTCGTATCGGAACCAATAAGCCTTACTTTTTTAAATAAAAGCCGTCGCTGGATTCAGTAAACGAGATAAGTTTCACATCGGTTCTATCGAGCGGTTGTTTTGCGTAGTAGAACTCTTTTGTGCAACAGAAGGCTACAAAAGTAGGAATAATAGAAAAAGGTAAAAATTATATACAAAGTTTTAAGAATACACTCGACAATCCTTCATAACCCATAATACCAAATAATCTGCATTGTTCAGTCTGTTCAATAACTAGAATAGAGCTTTAAACATATATGTATGTTTTGATAATTAAACATTGGATAAGATTCGAGTATTTATAAACTTGATGGTTTTAGCGGCGTTCGGGTTTTTTTTCCAGGAGTGTTAAGTTAGCTACTAATGCAGTTCTATTTATACATACACACGCATACTTCGCAAGTATCTATATGTATATGTAAAACATAGTTGTTCACGTTCGTGAGTCACTTCGAGAGATTCTATATTGCAATAATTGATTGGTCCGGAAAACATTCCATTATGCATGTAGTCACAGTTACATCAAGTTATAAACAGTAAACGGTACAACTAAAAGTTAATGTAAGCATTATCCACAATACGAAATATATATCAATTTTTAGCAGAACTAACAATGTTTTCGCACACCTTAAAATCTGCATGCATTATCTTGTACTTGCTTTTCTTCAAAATACTCATCTGAAAATCGTGTAATATATACGTAGTATTGCATATTCAAGGCATATACTCTGAAATAAAACAAAATTAAACACTGTAGGCGTATCAAAAGTCTTATTATCGTTTCTGCAAAAAATGGACGATTCATTTTTCGCAAAAATTGTGCTAGTTCAGATATTAAATTTCTATTTAAGCCGCAAATAGACTAGACTGTATTTATATGCGAATATAAATTTTACAAAAATAGGATTCTATTAGAATCTAGAAATGTTTTACTCAATAAAATTTATAGTATATTAATAGGCACTGATGTAATCAAAATATTATTCTATGCACGTTTTACTTTACATCCTTTTCTTTTTTATATAGTTGCATTTAGTTTAATCAGTACAAAAAAGATATCAACTAAGTAAATATAGAAATAGAGATACAAATTTCAAGTAAATATTTATTATAAATGAAATCTTTGAATTAGAAGTGTGTATACATACATATATTTGATTAACTTATCTTATCTGTATTAAAGGAAGTGATATTCGGTCAAATAATTGACATAAGAAGGTGTAATCGATGAAGGAACTTCTTATGATTCATGTTTTAAAATCTGATCAATCTTTTGCGTTAACTGCTACCCTAATTCTTAGTTCCGTCTTACTGCGATAAGATATGTGGAAACAACTTTTTAACAATGCTATTTGTTAACAGAATTATTTTAATATATTTTTTAAATATTCTGTAATAAAGTCTATGAAATGTGT
Organism: Lasioglossum morio; assembly: GCA_916610235.2. Taxonomy (NCBI): domain Eukaryota; kingdom Metazoa; phylum Arthropoda; class Insecta; order Hymenoptera; family Halictidae; genus Lasioglossum; species Lasioglossum morio. Next base: position 10,516,384 of record OU744330.1, on the reverse strand, counting down.
ATCTTTACAAACTAATGCGTAATTCTCTTTTACAGGATCAATGCAAGTAGATAAATTGTATCTAAGTTAAAGAAGAAATTTATAAACTGAAAGTTAATCATTATACCGTACAAATGGAAGGCAAAAGCGAAGATAACAGTGTTTCCAAGCCAAACCCTTGGCCATACATGAATATAGGATCACTGACCTTATCGTTTATTACTAAATTGGCAACTGCTGGTGTTATTTGGGGATGCGGATATTTCAATGTTAGTATAGCATGGTTGATCGCGCCCATTGCTTTAGCAGCATGGAAGGCAGAACGAAGAAAAGACAACGAGTTAAAAGTAATTACTGCCAAGGCAAGCATAATGGCGAAAGAAAAAGAATTGATAATGAGTCGACTGGATGAATTGCCTTCTTGGGTTTATTTTCCTGATGTTGACAGAGCTGAATGGTTAAACAAAGTACGAAAACATTTTATCGAACGTGTTCATCTGAAATATTCAATTTCTATTAATTTCAATTACTTTCTTCTCAACACAAGGTTCTCTATAAAGTTTGGCCAAATATAAATCACTTCGCTCGAGAACTATGCAAGCAAAGTATAGAACCAGCTATTGTTGAAAAATTGACAGAGTATAAAATAAAAGGATTCCAGTTTGACAGACTGGTTTTAGGTCGCATCGTAAGTGGATTTTAATATTTTATTCTAAATGTTTTCCATAGGTAAAAAGTCTTCAGTGGGCATTAGCATATTTACAAATATTTTATAAGTTCTACAATCTCATGATTAATCATTTTACATGATACATTTAATTATTATGTATGTTTGCAGCCTTTGAAAATTTATGGAGTCAAAGCATATGACAGAAACACTTCGAGGAATGAAGTTATAGTTGATGCTGATGTTATGTATGCAATATTTTTGGTATTCTTTAATTACTGCTTAAATTATCTATCTAATTATTTATGCAATACCATAGGTATGCTGGCGATTGTGATATTACCTTCTCTGTTGGAAATATAAAAGGCGGTATTAAGGACTTTCAGGTAAAAAGTTATAAGAGTAGAAAGCTGATCTTCATTGCTGATGATCAATTTCGTATTCACATTTCAAAAATTTACCTCATAATTTCTAATTATTTTTCAGATTCGTGGAATGATGAGAATAGTTATGAAACCATTGTTACCAGTTATGCCTATAGTTGGAGGTATACAAGCATTTTTCTTAAATCCTCCTGCTATTAATTTCAATTTAGTAGGAGTAGCAGATGTTCTTGACCTACCGGGATTCAAGTATGATCGATTAATTTGATTTACTTGAAACATTCTTGCCTTTTACAGAACGATATTATAAACAATCCTATATTTTATTTACAGCGACATATTAAGAAAGACAATAGTAGAACAGATAGCAGCTTTCGTTGTACTGCCAAATAAAATTGTTATACCTTTAAGCGCAGAGGTGCCTGTTGAATCGTTGAAAATGCCCGAACCAGAGGTGAGACATTACTGAGCGGTTTACTTTTTCTTTTTTGTTTAAATAGACTACAACAAATGTAATTATTAGAGGTGCGCGAGAACCCGAAAATATTGGGTGACGAAGGGTCAAGAATTTTATTCGGGATCAGAACGGCTTTTCGAAAATTTCGGGAATTCCGGTATTTTTGATCCCTTTTTTTTTGTTTAAGTGAGGCTCGACACCGTGCCATACCTACTAAAACCCCACCGCCCAAGGGTTTAACACCCTTCTTCCTCTTCTTTCAATCCGGGGATAGAATTGTAGAGGGACCCACTGCTCGAATTTCTCCTGTACATCTCTTTATTTCCCACGGTTTATTACTCTACGCCTGTTCTTATCTCTCAGGTTTTTTTGAACCCTGAAATTGCTTTGGGACCCATCCGATCCTGACAAAATTTCTCGACCTTCCCTGGCCTGATTTCTTCGTGTTCTCGCACATTTTTAGTATTTATACAAAACATTCATAATACATTTCGCTCCTGTGCAGGGAGTTTTACGAATACACGTAGTAGAAGCGAAGCATCTTATGAAAAAAGATATCAGTGTGTTGGGTAAAGGCAAGTCTGATCCATATGCGATTGTAAGTGTTGGAGCACAAGAATTTAGGACGAAAACCATAGACAACACTGTGAACCCGAAATGGGATTTCTGGTGCGAGGTACGCATGACTCATTATCATAATAAATTAGACATTAATAGTACTGCATGTGCTTTGCTATAATTTCTTTTTATTGTAAGTCCATTAAAATTACAAGTACAGCATCTTTCAGATGGTAAGAAAGAACATCATTTATTCAAATAAAGCACATAATACAGTAGAGAGAGAGAGTAGTAGATTTAAGTATAGAATATTTTCAAATGCAAATTTAATTTATCATTTTTTTAATGTAATTGTTACACACGAGACAACGGTGAACTGTTGATTTCTCACTTTTCTTCTGTGCTTTTTTTTTAATATGAAAATTGTCCACGGTCTTGTTTTAGTTGCAACATGTTCCTGATCTAACTGATTTACCACCGTGATTTACTGGAGATCTAGCTTTTCCTAGTGAATCGGTGTAAATTTATAATCACGCCTGCGATTGCATAAAACATTGTTTTATTTGTGGTAGCGCAATATAGTTATTTGTTTACGTGTATAGATCAGAAACATCTTAAATCGTGTCTATCTAATTTAATTTCATATTTTGGTATGTATGTGTGTATGTGATGTGCGATGTGTTATGTGGAATTAGTGTGCCGTCTCGTCGGCCATCGCTCAACAAATTACTGTGCTGCTGTGGGACTATGACGATACCAAGGGTGATGAAAGTCTTGGAAGGTATGAATTACGATATTATCAATTTTTCCTACATTCTATGCCAAGTATAAAATTATCCTGAAAAGAGAACTGCCATCTTATATATTTTACAGGGTGTAAAGAAATTATATAATATCGTGGCTTCCTTAGTTCACTTTCGAACCGAATTGAGGGTGTAGAATCATCCTATGGTAGCTGCGACATATAATTTCTTTACGGCCTGTACATTGCATTGTTCTTTTATTAAGTCATACAAAAATGATTAATAAAGTAATAATGTAGTAAAAAGAAATTGAAACGATTGTTCGAATCGATATGCTGTTCCAATATTGGTATTATTCATTAATATTTCGATAATATTACTATATTTAATGATCACTTACACTTTTTCACAACGATTCATGTTAACATTATTAAGGCAGTCACTGTTATTTGTAAAATACTCGAGCATGTCGGTGTTGGTTTGGTTTACAGCAGTATTATTTATAATATTGGATTTATGAGTGTTGTCTGTATGTGTCACTTCACTGTGTGAGCAACCTAATGCTTCATCATAAGATTTCTAACAGTAGATAGAATAGGGTTTAGACTTATATTTCATAATACATTCGTTTCTTTTAGTTGTTAGTATATTAATTTTGTAATCAATTTTATATTCATAGTCATTCTATGTGGCACATATGTATGCAGTAATAATAATTATAATTTTTAGTGAAATTTTAATTATCATTACTATACGAACGAAAGATTTATAAAGCATTATCCCTTGGTCTTTTATATTTTATATACATCATAATATTGGCACACAGGCTGTGATCTGCTCATGTATAATGCAGAAGGTTACGGTGTCTCTGTGGGATAGGGATGCAAACATTCCATGTGTTCAGTATGATGACTTCCTTGGCAGGTAGTTGATGCGTTTATGGAAAGTTGTAACACAATAATTAACATTTAACAGCAATTACGAATGGTGATCTACTAATTTTTGCACGCCTGCATTATGTTTATAAATCTTTCTTGCAACATCATAATTATATAATTTTCAATTAATAATTTTTCTTTTTTTATATATATTAAGTTCTAACAAAGTATTCTATTCAAATGTACATATACATATAAATGTGCCATATGCTTAGTGGACCTTGTTTATTTATTATATTTGAATAATGAATGATATTTTGTTATAACATATATTAACTCTAGAAATACAACCTTATCGTAGGCGTTCAATTTGTTTTTTATATTTGTTTGCTTTATATATTTTTCATCATATTAAGGTGGTCCTTAGCTGCAGGAGTTGTTTTGTATTTGTTCTATCAGAATCTGAAATGTTGTAGAAATGATTTTCTCTCAAAAGTTTTATAAAAGATAAGGACTACCCTAATGTATTCTTTGATGAATTCTTGTTTATTTTTTTATAATTTAATCTTAGATGCGAAACGTTTAGTTTGATGTATTAACATGTTTTAATTTCGTTAAGTTGGAATTTTGCTTTTAGTTTGTTTTTAGAGTTATGAGAGTGATTAGGTGACTGTAGTTGACAAATAAGAAACTAAACTAGATTGTATGATGACAGTTTATAGTGGATAAGAGCTTGGGGGCCTATTACAACAGAGTGGTTGCCCATCTCTTTGACAAAGACAACGCTGGTCAAGATGATCCACTTGGCAGGTATTGCTACTTGCAGCAAGTACATTTTTCCAGGAATAGAATGCATTTAAAGGCTCTCCTCTATAATTAGTTTAGAGCAAACATACCTACTTAATAATTTCTTAGTTACTGTAGATCGCGCGCTTGAAAATTTTGATACTATTTTGAAAAATGTAATTGTACTATATCAGTATGATGCATGTTAACGAGAGTTATTCACGAAACATGGTGAAGTTATACAGTTAAAAATTTCATGGAGTCTATGTGCCCTTTACAGATACAGTGAAACAAGAACTCATTGTCACCACATTACTCTTTCCATTTCGTTTTTAGTTCTATATTTCAAAGAATTATTAACGAGACAAAACGATTCTCTAGAGTGCTGCTTATATGACTATGAATGTATGTAATATAAAATCTATGGTGTTTACTTGCGAGATGAACAGCATGAACATTTTAAAAGGAATGCTTCTATTTATGTGAATGCTTCATAATCGCATGAAGCATGTCAAACACTCAGCACATCGATCATCAATCATATTTGCATATTCGTCACGATGACGAGTGATGAGTTTTAATATAATATCAATTTTATATAAGCGTTACAAGCAAAATCAATTTTATTCTTACTAAATATACTGTTTTTTTTTGGTGCTGTAATAATATAGAGCTAGTATCGAAGTCAGTCGAGTAAAGAAGAAAGGAACAATTGATACGGTAAGAAAAGAAAGATATTATTTATATTACAGGAACGAACTTATAGTGATAACGAATTTTTTAGTGGGTCTCCTTAGAGCAAGCGAAACATGGCATGGTTCATCTACGATTAACGTGGCTTCAGTTATCCAAAAACGTCGCCGATTTAAAAGCTGTATGTATTATTAAAAATGTACAATCATAAATATTCGGAGAATATTGATGTACATATACGATTTTTATGCATAGGCTTTGATTGAAACTCAAGAATTGCGAATAACATCGATGAGTACAGCTCTTCTCGTCCTTTACGTCGATTCAGCAAGAAATTTGCCAGTATGAATGCACAGTTTTTCTACTTAACGTTAAATGAATCCTTGATTCAATTGTAAATCAATTTGAATTGTAGTGTGTTCGAGGGAATAAGCAACCTGACGTTTTCCTTGAGGCGAGTGTTGGAGGAGACAAAAAGAGAACAGGAACCCAGTTACGATCTTGTGATCCAGTATGGGAACAAGGTTTCATGTTTTTAGTTAGCAACCCGGAAACTAGCATTTTACACATAAAGGTATCAAAAAAATTCTAAAAACTAATTGTTCTCGTTGTTAACATGTTTTCAATTTGTATATTTTTAGATCACAGATGAAAAGACTACTCTCGTTGTAGGAGAAATGAATTATAATATCTCCTTGCTTCTGAAGGACAACAATCTTGAAATCACACAGCAGCCTCATGATCTGCAAATGGCTGAAGCTGACAGCAAACTAATATTGTCTATGTCTTTACGTGTATGTTTTCTTTCTATGTACATGTTTCAATTCAATCAGAACGTTATATATGGTTGTATACGTATATCTTTTGTTCACAGATTTTGAAGTACGATGAACCCGAACCTACTTCAGAAGAGGACGATGACGATCACGACATTACTCAGCTAAATAAACGAATTGAACGCCAAGAATCGAATATTAGCAATACGTTATCTTCTAGTCGTAAGTGTTTTCTTAATTTATCTAAAAATTATTATATCTACTCCTTTGTCTGTAGCATAATATAATATTATTCTTTCAGTTCCACCTAGTCCGTTGAAAAGACAACCGTCGAAGGAGTCGGTTAAGAGTAGTACTGGATCAGGAGCAGGCAATGCACCTGAAGACACAGGTCCCACGAACGAAGAAGCAGTCGTTATTAATACCGCTTCATCGCTTACCGGAAGTCCACAATTACTTCATAGAAACCTAAGCGTAACGTCGTCGTCCGGCGAGGCTAAATTGGGACGAATACAATTGTCGTTACGTTACAGCGTCCAAAGGCAAAAGCTTATAGTCGTAGTGCATAAGATCGCGTACGTAAATTGTGCACATATAAGAACTTGTAAGTTGCGTCAGTTTATTGATTTCTTTCCTGTTGGTTTTAGTAATTTACCTCTGCCACATAACGACCCGTACAATATACCGGACCCGTACGTAAAACTGTATCTATTGCCGGATCGTCATAAGGAAACCAAACGCAAAACAGCAGTGATGAAGGACAACTGCAACCCGATATTCGACGAGCAGTTTGAGTATGTTGTTTCTCAAGGTGATCTGAATACACGTAAATTGGAGATATCGGTATGCACCCAGAAAGGCTGGTTATCAGCTGGGAGCAAAGTTATGGGTCAGGTGCATGTAAATCTGAGTGAGATCGACGTCACAAAGTCTTTTACGAGCTGGTACGATCTGCAACCAGAGACTAAAGACTAGAAATTGAAGAAACGCAAGTGGAGATTCGCGCAGTTGTTCACGTGTTTCTGAAAGCTGTATGTTGCCGAATTTTCATAATGCAATCTTACTCGAAACGTCGAGTTCAAGTGAAGTGATCTGGAAAAAATAAATCGCGAGACACAAATTGGCTATTTGGGACTTTACGAGATGTATGAAAGTATCAACGTTTATTTATTTATACTTGGACCGTCCACTATCGCTAAATGGTTTCGTTCCATTAGTATGATGCCATGTTTATCGTTTGATCCGAATTCTTCATATTATTTGTGCTTATAAAATTATTCTTGATGATAGCGTGTGCCATGGAGAGATATGATCTATTGCTACGGCGTGTTTATGTGATGTGCACAAGAATATATGCATAATATTGCTATCGTACACGTAATACTAGTTTAGACAGTTAAGGAATACGCGACTTAATATATTTTCTATGAAAGTTTAATTAACGTTGAATCGTTATGTTGTTTTCTGTTTAACATTACAAACGCTGGATGTTTGATTTTCGCTTTTACCACGCTTAACATTTACTGTACTTTATTACTAATTCTATAGACGACGCATTTATATATCGTACGATATACTACTAATTTTATGATCTGTTAACGTAATTCTATGATCTGCACACATTATATAATACTATTATATAAGGAATATAATGATCAAAAATAGTGATCGAAGTTTATGGCTAGCATAAGCTGCTAAATGAAATTAATGTAACATATATACGTACATATGCTATATATATGTTATGTTTATACAAGAGTTTTGCTATATTGTATATTACTATATATCTAATATATGAAGCAGAAAGTTTATATGTTTGTGTATTTATATCTGTTGTTTAAAAACTTTTGAACAGTAAATTTTAGTGTCACGAAATGTGCTTCGGCTCATTTTGTAATCTGGCTCAGCCAGATTACTGTGACTGTTTTCAGCCATGTCCTTTCCTTCCTTACAGAGTTATGAGTTGCTAGGAGCTAACAAACGATGCCGACTAGTAAGTGTAATGTTGTATTCATGGTGTTTTGAATACTGGTCAAAGATTGTACCAGTATAATGTTACGAGTTATTATTGGAGATAATAAATAAATATACAGTTTTAAATTATGGTTCTTTCTTCTCCTATGGTTTACTTCATGGAACCATCACCAAGGAAACAACGTCAGTAAATAGGGGTGTCTGATTCTTTTACGCCGATGTCAGGTTGTAAAAAGTGTTTACCAGTTATTAATGCTTGATTTTCTGGGTTAATCGTGCATTGTTGCATAATGGAGCGTGGTCACATGCTTCCTTGTTTACCCGGATATAACTTTAACACAAATGTAAGTCTCTCAGTAAATGAATCCTCTTCGTGAAATGAACTACTTGGCTGTGTGGTATTTTAAGGAAAGTTTAATGTTATATTTATAGCTTGGTCGTACAAGTTTCCACAGAGATCAGTATTTTGGTAAGATACACGAAGGAGTTTATTATTTATCAGATAAAGCTGATAAAGGAGAGAATGTTATTTATCCGTCAATATATCCGCGAGGAGAAGCACAGGAATTGCCGCCGTGGATTGCTTTCGATGGCCAAGTACAATGATTGATTTTACAATATTTGATGGAAATAATATTAACCCCTTAAGTGACCAAGAATTCATAGCTAAATGCTTCTTAATACCTAAGAATGTTGTAAAAAATGTAACAAATGTTTTTTACCTTTTCAAAATAAAAAACTATTATTTAAACAAAAACATCAACTTTTCCGGACCACTTTCTTGATTTTCGCGAATCACTTAAGGAGTTAACGATCATTATTATCGTATTTAATAATTACTAAAATTTGCTGTTATTAGACTTAGTATTACGAGATAATTGGTAAACTTTTAAACTCCTGCAAGTAGGCAACCTTCTTAAGTACTGTGTATTGATGGTAAACGTTTCCAAGTTAGCATAATTTATTCCCATACACATAATATATAAAACTAATAGAATATGTACGATGTACGAGATGTCTTCAGTATTAACCGGATCTGTGTTAAAATTCAGTATGCTGTTTTAGAGATTGATGTTTAAAGCTTTCTTTCAAGAAACCGTTGAGGAAAGATGGAAAACTGCTTATCAAGTACGCACAGTTATAATCAGCTTCTTTTTGGAAGATGGTACAATGAAAGTTAATGAACCTCCCACGGACAACAGTGGTCTTGAACAAGGTTTTCTATTGTTTTCTTCATTGTATTGTTATTCTTCTAGCTTAACTAATTATTTATTATAGGTGTTTTACTAAAACGTCAGAGAGTTCCAATGCCGAATCCGGCAAGGTATAGATTTTATGATATACTTGATTTAAACATTGGCAAAGAACCAGAAATCTTTGGAAGAGTGTACAAGATTGTCGATTGCGATAAATTTACAAGACGATTTCTGAATCGTATGGGTATTCCAGTTCCAGATCCCATTAATATTCCGAAAGATCCGTACACGGAACTACAAAAAAGTGTAAGCTCTTTACATTTATATTGCACATAAAATAAAAAAGAAAAACGTCTAACTAATTTTTGAATACGAATTTCCTCCGTCAATCTCCATATAAAATGAAGGGCAAAAATTTTTACGTGAACAATTGTTCTTGTGTTGTAACAGGAAGCATTTCCAAAGAAGCCCAATCGAAAGGTCGACACTCGCGGGGATTTTTTGAAATATGATAAACAGGTGCTTCGATTTTACGGTTACTGGGATGACACAGATAATCTTTTCGGTATCGTTCATGATCTCGAAATTCATTATTATTTATCCGATAATACGATGGCAATTAAAGAAATAGTACCACCAAATTCCGGAAGAAATTCTGGTGCTATGTTTCTGCGTCGGATGAAAGTTCCGAAAGTAAGGATAAAGATCCTTTGTATGCAATTGAGTTATTACTAGACTCCTGATTCTTATGCAAATTAAAAATGTATTGTTTCCTTTATTTTCTCTAATCATTTTAATAATAAGTTGATGCATGACACATCGATATGCTCTTAAATTCTTTTAGTATCTTTATAGTTTTATATTTCACCCATTTTTTTGTTATGAATCTATAAAGTATATAATATAGAAATCGAGAGTTGCAAAATACTATTCATACTACACTTTTGGTAGAATAGTTTTGCCACTGTCGGTAAACTCATTTCCCGATAATATAAAAATGGGATTTTTCCGTAGTCAAAAACGTATTGTTAATTATATAATTGCATTATCCGGCAACGTGTAAAAATATTTAAAAAATAGGACTTTTGAGGGCGACAGCGCTCTAAATCGATCTTTTATCCAGCGTTCTTTTTTACTATTGGCAGTAGCGCGTTGTAACTATAGTTGGAGCCTTGGGCAAAGTAAAATTTCTGGGAAAAATTTAGAATTTGGATTTTGGTTTGTGTTTGGGGCCCCCTTTTGCTTGGGGCCCCGGGCATTCGCCCAAGTTGCCTATAGAGGGTAACGTGCCACTGACTACTGAAAACCCCCATTTTTGTATTATCGAGAAATGAGAACGCGAATCCTGCACCCTTGCAATCTTGGAAAAAGGAGTCTACTCCCTTAACTCTTACTAGAATTTATTTCTGAATGCAGTTTTTCTCTGAACTGGATGGAATCGGCTCTGCTGATCCTGTCACTGTCTTAAATGTCATGGGAGATGATACGTCCAATGTGTATTATTCAATCGATCCATTGAATGCTGGCAAAACAAACAAAGAATCTTACAAAGACAACGAGATAGCCATTGGTGCCCAGATAAATATTTTTGGAAGGATAATTGTCATAACAGATATGGATCAATTCACAAAGGACTATTATAGGTATAAATAAATTCCAGTTTAATTTCTATATGTTTCGCAATGAATGCAAACAATTTTCAAAATCATCTTGCAATTAAGGCAAACAATTTTTAATCCAATTTATAACATATTAATATATGTGTATGTCATTACTTCATCGCATCGAAGGAAAAAGTATGGTGTAGAGAACGTAGTCCCTCTGGAAAAACCTCGGAAAGGCGACGATGTTTGCGTCGAAGTGAAAAAATACATTCCACCATACAACGGTTATGGCAGCTACGAAGATTCTCTTGGAAATTGCTTCACTGTTCTGCCGCAGCCACCCAAGATGGACTTTATCAAATTTTTACATCAGGACAAGTACACATTTTACAGGATAAACTCGTGAAACCGATATCGCACGTTCGAACACACTTTTCGTTTGATTGTAGGCAAGGTTTCGACAGCCATGTTTTGAGATTCAGAGCTAGGATGATATCGAATATCCCGGAAAACGAAGATAGATTGTTTATAGTCAGAATTTTCCTGATGGATGACACGATGTCTATATTTGAACTGGCTAAGAGAAACTCAGGTGAAAGTTCATTACACTGTAATGATTACAGTATAACTAACAATTATTGACGAAATAGAACATCGACGTTCTTAAATTAAGAATAATATATTAATACTCTCAAAATCTTTGAATATTTTCACTGTTTAAAAAATTGCACTTGTTCATTTTTGTTGTAAATGCATAAAATCCGTAGTCTAGTTATATATCATACTTTGCATATGTACCATGCTGTACATATAAGACATCTCAGTCCAATTAGTTCGAAGAACGGAGCTTGTAAACTTTTATTAGGCTCGTTTTGTATAAGCATCGTGTTATTTACGAGACGGTTGTCGTAAAAATTTTGGTGACGTTGGTTTTAACGATTGCAACAAATCGTTCTTGTACTTATAGGTTTCAAGCGCTGCCTCTTTCTGAAAAGGATGCCGATAATGCTGCCTAATCAAGAAATATTCGCGAGCACAAAACCGGCTTATTACAAACCAGAAGATTTCTATATCGGAGCACGTGTTAACTTGAACGATTTTATCTTCGAATTCACCTCGGCCGACGTTTATTGCCTTCGTTACATGGAGTTACATTGCGATAAGGTTCCATGATTTGTACCTGTCGCGGTATTTTATTGTTCCTCCGGTTTCGAACTCGACTCGCGCGATTAACGTTTTTTCCGCGACGTTCATTCTCTGCTCGTTGAAATATTGAGACATTCAACTTTTCCAGTTCCCGCAAGCCGACGCCAAACGAATACTTGCCAAATTACAGCAAATTTTGAAACCCGTTTACAAGGAATTCATTGAGCTTTATACGCCAGTGAAATCGGGAGATGAGCTTCAAATATTGTCCTTCGAAAAATTGCGGTAACTCAATTTCTATTATATTATCATATAGTAATATGATATTATTTTTTTTTATTATTATATATATTATAAATAGAAAATTATTATATAATAAATTATTCTTTAAAGAGATATTTTTGTGTTTAACCCTCCGACGGCTGTGTCCGAGTCTATTTTGACAAGTAAACTAACCGAATAGCTGTTTCATTGAGGATATCGAAAAGACTAATTCTAGTTTCTAATAAATTTTAGTTCTTAGTTCTTAGTCTTTAGTTCTTAGAAAATCTAGTTTCTAAAAAATTCTAATAAAAAAAATAATAAAGAAAAGTCTACACGAAACATCAACAATAGTAAATTTTTAAAAATTATTAATTAGAGCTGTGAACGGTCCTAAGCATTGCCAATTATATAACTATAAAACTCGTCCGTTGTCCGAGGGTTAAAGTAACTATTGAAAACGATAATTAACATATATAACTTGACATACCAATTATATGACATTAGTTCTTCTATTTCACTACATTTATTTATACAACACAGTGCACAATTGTTTAATTTCTTACTTACTCAGGTTGATTATTACTGATATACAAATTTCTTTGATCTAGTGAAATCATTCGCAAGTACTCGGAAGATAAAGTAACGGAGCACGAAATGATTACTATAGCTCGACACTATTCTTCACACGAAAAGAAAGAACGCCACAGCCGCGAATATGTGAGGTAATACGTTTATGTTTATAATTACTAGAGTTTTGTGAATTTTCTGTGAATGAAACACAAAAGTGTACAAATATCAGAAGAAATTAATTTTTCTCGATTTTTTATCTTGTATATAAAGGTCTATAAGTATCCATAAAGATCTGCAGTCTAAATTGATATTGCTTCAGTAAAATTGATTTTGTTCCGTTTAATTATTCGAGACAGAATTATTGAAGCCATTTTCGAAGAATGATGTGATACATTTAAATTCTTCGGGAACACATGGACATAATATTTCTTTTTTAATCATTCTTCTCAGGCGATTAATTCATACAGAACTTTCTCGAGCTCTATGGATGGACTTGGATCGTTTGGAAGAGGATCTTCATCATTGGGATAGGGCACTCACAGGATATTTACCACGTGACACGCTTTATACTGTTCTTCGAGGAGCTAGGATACCAGCTGACGTCGAACTCATAAACTCTATGCTTGATCAGTATGTAAATTATTGATATTTTCAATTTACTAAAAAAATTGGACTATGTCTAATTGCAATGGCTTCGAAAAACTGAGATATGATATCAGTATTGACATGTTTCTTTATATTCCCGAATAAACAAATAATTCTCCGATTTATAATAGTTTATTTGCAGCAACCCGTCGATTAATTGGTTTGTAATTATAGAAATACATGTTTTCAATACAGCATTCGGAAGAACGAGACAGGGAAATTGGATTACAACGATATGCTGCAATTCATGAATGTGAAAATTGATCCTGTCCCAGCAATGTTACCGATAAACGTCAAGGTAATTTTATTATCGACCCAATTTTTTACCTGAACACGCAGTCACTTGAACTCGATTGATGTGTCTGCATACTTTCCAGACTGCACTTTGGTGGGCATCGGAGAAAGAACCGGACTGTGGTGCTGGTATAAATTGGTGTGCTTTTATAAAAGATTTAGACATTAAATTGGAAGACGAAAACCCTGACGAAACAGCGAAATCGATATCGAATCCAAGGTGTATCAGAATTGCATCTTAAATCAGTTTTACACATTTTTACAACTTATTAGAAATTTTGTAAGCATTGTATCGCGCGTATACCGCAACAGGTGTAATCGCCACTTCTGGAACGAGTAAAAACACATTCTCGTACGTGAAGTATTATTTATTATATAATTTCCATATAAACTACATCAGATTTAGCAAATTATTTACATCGTATTATGTTTACGCGTGTCCGCTATGACGCTACAGCAGTGTTGTTCAATAGTCAACTTGCAAATGAATATTTTTTTTTTTTTTTTTTTATATTAAGGTTTAACGTCGCATCAACATCTAGGTCATTAGCGACAAATGAATATTTTATTATCCGAGTTTGACCGAGAATTTTTGCTGACCCATTTTTCGCGACGATACCGTGGTCACTTTGGCATAGTTGATTGATAACACCGAGCTGGCAACATACTCGAGAGGACACGGAACGTAATAAATAGTAGGCCACATATAAATAAGAATTCTACAAAATATCCTTATCAATTACGTTTTATGCAATCCTCTGATCAATGTTAATTTACTTGGATAATCGTTTAATGTACTTGAGTGCTTGTACCCACTGGTTGTACAATTTTCGATGTAATTCACGTCGATTCAGAGTCGCCAGATTAACCCTTTGCACTCCGAATTATTTTTTTAATTTTGTTGGCCGACAACTCCCTACTATTTTAAGGACATCAATGTATTAGATTCGGCATAATAGGATAATTAAAAGAAGAATACAATTTTTATTTGGCTCCTACGAACATTTTATTATTTTCTATAAAGATCCGCAGTCTGATAATTTAGTGAGCAAAATTGTTTAAAATAAGTAAGAGTCAAGGAACTGTCCTTCGAAGTAGATTTAAAATAAAAGACTTAAATATTTTTAACGTATCCACTTCTTTAAAATGTACGTGCCCATTTTTGTTAGAAATGCATAAAATCCGTAGTCTACTAATTATATTAAAATATAGCTCTCCCAAACTTTGTCGTAATTTATATGTGTTTTTAAGTAAAAAATAGTTGTTGTTTAACTATAAAACAAGGAGGTAACTTTTTTCGTGCTCTCTGTTCTCATCTGGCGACACTGCGTCGACTTCTAAAAACTGCTACGAATACGCATTCGGTAATGTTGAAGAAGTTTTGTTTTAGATTTTACGACAATTAATCGTTCCGTATAAATAAATGTCGTTCTCCATCGCGTACGTATGGTTTCCTTTCCTAAAATGGTGCGCGTACGACTCGATCTAATTTGTTACATCGGTTTTCGATTTCTTTCTCGACTTCGATTCCACGGTGTTTCTCGTGTTTCCTGCATTTAATTGCACTCGTAGGTCTTCACGATTTTCCTGCACGTCTTGCATTTCACGTAGCAGCAGCTGATGTATTTGCAGTCGCATCTTTCCAGGACTTCTTCCGTTCTTGTGACGTAGCCGCGACTGCAGCAAAGATACTCGCAGCCCTCGTATCCAGAACTGCTGCCATTACATTGTCTGTGCAAAAATAAACAAATGCCTATTATTATTTAAGCGAATTCAATAGACAAATTCTTGTGTTACTTTGGTAACTTTTATTTTGGAACTTATGTTATAAGTATTTGTGGAATTTACATTATGGAACTTCTACTTATTCTTAACTAAAAAATAAGATAATTAACACTTTACCTACCGAAAGCCTATTAATAGGATTTTCAATAATTGTGCTGTACGAAAAGAGAGCATAGAAATTTTCTTTTACATTACAATCTTAAATGAAACTATTAGATGACGTCATTGAGAGGGACTTTTTTAATTTAATTTGAGGGGGACTTGTTAGTTTACAATGAAAATTGCTATTGAAGGTTCCATTAAAAAGTGTTTAGCCGTGTTCCATAGATTTTTCAAAATTATGCAATAATCACCGATCGGTAATGTTTTAAGTAAATAAAAGATAAACCAAATAAACATCAAACTAGATTAACTTCCATAAAAGCAGATGGCTGTATTCCTATATTCAATCGGATGCCTCACCTGCACGAAAACGTTCACACAATTTATTCGAGGTCGGTTCATTTTGAAATTATACCGTAACCAGGTATTTAATCGCAAATAAATTACTGAATGAGGCCCACTTCGAAGAATTTTGGAAATTAATCGTTCGCTGCTTCCGGTCACGCTATAATATTTCATTTCTAATGATACACACTATTAATAGACCAGTTTGCTTTGGGCACCACTGGCTACACAGCTCTGCCGGTTACAGCTTACAACCGGTAATTATAACCCTCCGTATAATTATACAAAGTGGGCGTGGTGAATGTTTATTACGGCACGCCTTCGACCATTTCTCCGTATACTTTCCGAATTCGTTTCTTTTCCTTAACACTGTATCTGTGTTAAACACGATGTTAAACCATGTAACTCGAGAGAGCCGCTTTATTTTTCATTCGTTTTTATTGTCGCCGATATTGAACGTAATCGGGAAATGGTATGCTGAAGGGTAGTTTGTAAATTAGAATATGCAAAGTAGGCGATTTAATCTAGTCCTTATTAAAACTGTCATTTTCTTGTTATTGTAGAACGAACATATATGCAACAACATGATCAAAATTATATTATAATCGAGCCAGTTTCAATGATGCAAAGGTATCAAAATTGTTATATATATTATTACATTGTAAATAATTAGTTTTATCGATCGTAAATGTTGTTAATCTTAAACAAATGTTATCGGCGCTACGTTTTCGATCAATTTTTACATTAATATAGCTGTTTTACAATATACCCGACGTTTCGGTTCTGATTTGAACCTTTCTCAAGGGAAATTGCGTCTAGAAAGACAAAAAAAAAAACAAATTTATATAAACCTTTTCTATATGTACTGTGAATGTATATAAAATATGTGATTTGAAGACTATTTGATACATACTTGCTATTACTTTAATATGAATCGTTTTTACTTTTCATAATTTGACTGAGTACTGATTGCTGTACTAGTTTAAGATGTACTAAAGTTCATAAGAGCAATAGGACAAATCGATGGAAACAAACATGGATTATTACATTGTGTCGTGTCTAACAAGCCAGAAACAAAAATTTAACAAAAACGTATTTTATGAATATTTTTATGTATACATTGATGTATACTTTAATTGTAAATGTCGAATGTATTATAAATAAACTGTAGATCTTTGTGCAAAATGAAAATATTGTAAAGGACGAAACAGGAGATGAATGAAATTGGCATCTTTCATAAATAACTTAAACATGTTGAAAATAACATATCAATATTCTTAAATTCTTTTAATCATTCTATTATATTCAGTTTTATCTATGTCAGTTATTAATTCCAGGTATAACAATGATAATAGCCTAGTCATAGTTTCCACCGTGACAATTAAAATTGGTCGATTATATTGGTCGAACACTGAAGGCTACAATTTCTCTTCTACTAGAACATGAATCATTAATTACAGTTTGACGAAGCGACGCAGAATATCATCGGTAATAGTATCTTAGTGGAAGTTACTTCCTCTGTCTTCTCGAACCGTTCCACCATTCTCAGAATGTCGTGGGTGATCTTAATTCGCGAAGACTAAGGCGTGAATAATTGAACGCGACGAAGGTGCTCCTTTTGCTTTACCACCGGAAAATCCATAGCGAATGCAATCACAGACGAAAGAAGCATCGTTCTTCATTTCTCCCGGTTAGGTTGTTCGGGCTAACAGTGATTGCTGCATTTGATTTTTATGACTAGACTCCGGATTTGATGGATTTATAACAAAAATGAGCGAGTGCAATTTAAAACAGTGAAAATATTAAAACTCATTACGAGTATTAATACATTATTTTCATCACATTAAAATTATTAATGAAGAATACGAATTTATATTTAGCTCCTGCGTTTAGCATTCGATGCAGAAACATTTTATTTTGCATAAACATCCGCAGTCTATTTATGACTATCTGTATTCCAAATACCTTTCTTTCGAAAATAAATTACTATTTCAATTATACTGTTCGTAACAAATAAATTTCGATCAGGACAAACAAAGTTGCTGAACAAATACAAAAATGACAACGTTTCCGTAACCGTATTAAAAATGTATTTAATCGTTGTAACAAACACCGAATACATATCATCTAACACTTGATTATGTTAATATCTTACATTTTCGACGACGTTAAATGAAAATTGTAGAATTATACTTCATAATTTCGACGCTTATTTGCGTGCTTCAAATGTAAATCAGTTTATAATTATTATACTGCGGATTTTTATGCAAAATAAAAGTTGTCTGCATCGATTCCAAGAAATAGAAAGCAAACTAAATGTTATTTCTTCCCTTAACGATTTTAATAGAGGAGAAATCATACATTGACATCTTCAATTTTGAAAATTTTCCAACAATTTTGAATTTCATTTACTCAATTTTCCTATAAATGCATAAAGATCCGCAGAGTAGTAATTATTCAAGAAAATAGAAGACTATAACAATTTTGAATTTCATCTACTCAATTTTCCTATAAATGCATAAAGATCCGCAGAGTAGTAATTATTCAAGAAAGTAGAAGACTATAACAATTCTGAATTTCATCTACTCACTTTTCCTATAAATGCATAAAGATCCGCAGAGTAGTAATTATTCAAGAAAATAGAAGACTATAACAATTTTGAATTTCATCTACTCAATTTTCCTATAAATGTATAAAGATCCGCAGTCTAGTAATTATTCAAGAAAGTAGAAGACTATAACAATTTTGAATTTCATCTACTCAATTTTCCTATAAATGCATAAAGATCCGCAGAGTAGTAATTATTCAAGAAAGTAGAAGACTATAACAATTCTGAATTTCATCTACTCAATTTTCCTATAAATGCATAAAGATCCGCAGAGTAGTAATTATTCAAGAAAATAGAAGACTATAACAATTTTGAATTTCATCTACTCAATTTTCCTATAAATGCATAATTATCCGCAGTCTAGTAATTATTCAAAAAAGTAGAAGACTATAACAATTCTGAATTTCATCTACTCAATTTTCCTATAAATGCATAAAGATCCGCAGTCTAGTAATTATTCAAGAAAGTAGAAGACTATAACAATTCTGAATTTCATCTACTCAATTTTCCTATAAATGCATAAAGATCCGCAGAGTAGTAATTATTCAAGAAAATAGAAGACTATAACAATTTTGAATTTCATCTACTCAATTTTCCTATAAATGCATAAAGATCCGCAGTCTAGTAATTATTCAAGAAAGTAGAAGACTGTAACAATTTTGAATTTCATTTACTCAATTTTCCTATAAATGCATAAAGATCCGCAGTCTAATAATTATTCAAGAAAGTAGAAGACTATAACAATTCTGAATTTCATCTACTCAATTTTCCTATAATTGCATAAAGATCCGCAGAGTAGTAATTATTCAAGAAAGTAGAAGACTATAACAATTTTGCTGCTCGTCAACAAAGATATTCAACAATTTTAGTAAACGAATTTTTCGATGCAGATATAGTGTAACAATGCAATTGAGATGAAAAAGATTCTTTAATTTTCAATTATGAGCAGCATATTGCGCGCTCGAAGCTATACATTTTCAGACCTTAAACTCTAAACTATCGAAGTTGTGGCAGCGTTAGATCAAGAAGACCGTTCAAATGTCGTAAAATGGAGGATTTATTTGGATTTGAGAACAGGTTTCCCGATCACGGGTAAAAATGGGATTCCGCCCTATCTCGAGGGTCTTCTCTCATAGGTAATTACCGTCACAGTCGCATAAATAAACTAGTATCTGGCTATGTCGAAGATAACTAAGGTCGAACGAAGGAATTCGTTGTGTGTGGCTAGTAAACCTTGGCGACAAGAAAAACAGTGAAAAATCGAGTGGATGTACAAGATGGAAGTATTTTATTAGTACGAGGTACCGATTAGTTGACTAGCTCGGAGACAAAAATAAAGGCTACAATCTTGTTGAATAGCAGCTCGTAAACCGATCTAACATACTCCCAGATGTATTAGTGTCTGAACAATTTTCTTACTATCCTTTTTTTGTTTAAACATCGATAGAAGGCTAATCGAAATTAGACCTGTAGTCGAAAATGAACATTTTAGAAGGGAAGCCTTAATGTTTGATCTTCGGGAATTTTTTTGATGGATCTTCTTTTTAAACTTAAATTGCAAAATTTTACAAAAATGATACGTGGCAGCTTCTCCTCCCGAAGTTGTTCTTCTTATTACGAGGTTATGATACGCATAATTTTTCTCAAAAATACGATTTTTTATCTTTATATTTTTCATTTTTGTCAATTTATTTTTCGTTTATTAATAAGAGTCTTCACGTTCAAATCACGTTTTATTTTAGATTGTTAACTAGACAAGAGTTCTTGAAGAAAAGGAAGATTAACTGATGTTCAAAATTTCACACTGTTGAAACCAATTAGTAGACATCGAAAGTAGATAATCCAAATAAAGTATAGCGAAGTGTTAAACGCAAGAAAGAGTTTCTTCAATTTCAGAAAGTAAACTGATCAGTTCTAAGAGAATAGAAAATTCTTTCTGAAAACATTCCTTCGCCATATCACTTTGAATAATACAATTACGCTCCTAATTACAATTTATCTTTCCCCGGACTACTCAAAAGATTTTACTGGCATTCTTGAACCCTCCATTGTGGTAGATTTCAATCGCAAGGTAATGTCTATTCAATAGAACGTTACATATTTCATAAGATAAATAATATGTTCAGCACATAATTTTATCGATCTGTGTAATCAGCTGCGAACACATAACCGACTAAACTATGGCATATGGAATGGCCGATTTATAGATGAATGGGACAGTGAACGTCGGAGTTCGTTAATATACATTATAGATGCTTCTTATCGCGTACCAATCTAAAGCTCTTTCGCCGATATGCTGATTCTTTTTTGCGAGTTTATTCTCGCCACTGTCGTTGTCGACCGGAGGATGAATAAGCACGATTTGTTTATGTAGCTGCAGACTAGATCATGCTGCAGCTGCATTGCTGAAGATACCAACGCAATCGTTACAAGCACCGGATCGAAATAAATAGTTACCGTTTTCGACAACAATTTTTCTGTATGGTTTCTTTAATTCCTGAATACTCAGGTACCTACTTCCGACTTGTTTAAAAAAATTGTAGATTATTCTTGTTGTCAAACTGCGAAATTACTATAGACTTCTACTTTCTTGGATAGTTATAAAGTCTTGGAATTATAAAGTACATTCCTATTCAACGACGTCGAATATTTCTGATATTATCATAAGCGTTACGATAATAATTGAAAGAAAGAAATGTTAATCTTTAAAAAAAATTATCATGAAAATATTCTTATGTAACAGATACTTTAGAATCCGTATGATAAAAGTTAAAAGAAACAGTTTTATTTTACAAGGTTTATTAAACTTTTCACTGTAATGGACGAGAAAAATTGCCTACCACGTTTGATCGTTTTTAATTCGTAAACTAATTAACCAATTTCAATGTAATTTTCAGAACGTATATCATTCACACAGGTTTACAAGACAGATCTTTTAAATTTTCGTTATTGGCCCAACTAAAAAAGTTGTGAAAACCATTATTTGCTATTGTCTTTCTGAATTCCAACCAAATTCACTAAACTAATTCTTCTAGCCTTACAGAGAAATTGAAGTAGTTTGGTCCATTGATAAGAAAAAACCAATTCAGATTTAAAGTGTATGGAAACAGTTATGCTCCTTATTGCATTTGTTACATTCTTATAAATGATCGTTTTAAAAATTGCGATGCTCTTTGCCCGTTTTCTTTATGTTGTATCATTTGTTGGGGTTTAGCCGCTAGCAAGAGAGAAGCGAATTACCTGCCAATAGTTCCCAGACTTCCCCTCTTCTTATCAGGAAGACAATAATCCGGGCTTTTAGTGGTGTACAGTAAATTATCGTGATGATAGAGCGGCGGTAGCCTCCCGCCTGATCTCGGTCGAACTTCCGCCGCAGTCGCGTATCTTCGGAGTAGACGAGTTCCTGCAGCCGTAGGCCCTGAAGTGCCGAGTCCTCTCCAACAGGTACGCACACTGCACGATCCAGATACCCCGTGGCACTTACATTCCAAGGTCAACGATTGTTCAACCGCCTTATGGTAATAGTACACACCAAAACATTAATAATCTTGTACAGTGTCGGTGATGGACATTTTAACGAGTACATTGGAAACGAAGCACGCGTATCGGCGAATCAATCATATATGTATCTTGTTAATTAATTATTCTGATCAACCGTGACAAAGCTGAATCGTTAACCCTCCCGAACCGACTTGCAACTGATGGCACAAACTTCTTATTTTGCATAAACATTCGGAGTCTAATAATAATTAGAGATCACGGTTTTGAACGTGTACTAATATACACGTGTACACGTAGTACGTGAACCGTGTAGTACGAATTTAAGGATCCGTGAATACTATTCGTATTTATATACACGTGAAATGGAGATCTCTAATAATAATATACATACAGGGTCGTCCACGTAACTTGCACACCTATAATAACTTCCAAAGTATGCGTTGCACAAAAAAGTTTTGTATACAGAAGTTGCATGGTCTGAAGGGATACATTATGTAGTGTATGTATTTTTTTTACAGGTGGAAGCGTGTCGGAGATTTGAAGGTCGACTTTGTTTTTTTAAATGGAATGCTATATTTTTTATACCAAAATATGGAAGAATGTTAAATGCTGAGTAAGAAAGTATTGACCTTCATTAATCTTCATATTCTTCATTGACCTTCATTAATCTTCATTGACCTTCATTAATCTTCATTAATCTTGGTATAAAAAATATAGCATTCCATTTAAAAAAACAAAGTCGACCTTCAAATCTCCGACACGCTTCCACCTGTAAAAAAAATACATACACTACATAATGTATCCCTTCAGACCATGCAACTTCTGTATACAAAACTTTTTTGTGCAATGCATACTTTGGAAGTTATTATAGGTGTGCAAGTTGCGTGGACCACGCTGTATAATACCGTTATCATTCAGAATATGTATTGTAGAATTATAAAAGGACGAAAATTCGGATCGGAAGAGTTAAAATAGGAAACTGTAAAGAGAGACACGAAGAATTTCATTTGCTGATTATTAACCCTTTGCACTCGGCTGTCCCCTCTGAGGCACTACTAAAAATTGCTGTACCATTCTTCCAAATATTGTTTACATTATTAAATATATCGGTATCTAATCAATTACTAAACATTTAGGTACTGTATAAGGTAATGTACCAATTTCATATCCATAAAATTGCAAAAATCATAAGATATGTAAATATTCTAGATCGGATGAAATGTTTAATTTTCCAGTTAACACCTTACCGACCGGAAGCCTATTAATAGGATTTTTAATAATTCTGCTGTACCAAACAAAGCATAGAAATTTTCTTTGATATTGCAATCGTAAATGAAACTATTAGACGACGTTATTGTGGGTGACTTAGTTAGTTCATACTAAATGCTAAATGAAAATTTAGCCATGTACCATACATTTTTCAAAAATATGCAATAATCACCGGTCGGTAATGTGTTAAAATAGCTTCGAGTGCAAAGGGTTAAATTGAAAGTTCCATTAGCTGATTATTAAATTTATGAAAAATGTAAGTGTGAATGAAACATGTTGGAGATCAGCGTGGTAAGAGTCTGAATCTGAATTACCCTTCGGCCGGCTCGATTGTTGTGCATATTAACAGCGTGCATAAACTTCGCTGTCGCGCCGGTGCCAGGAGGCGTTGAGCCCTGAAGAAACCTTTTTGCCATCCTGGATGCTGACCGGACGTCATCACCGCAGCCGCCCCATTTGAAGGAATTCCTGGTGGACAGTGTCCCGAAGGAAACCGGCGTCGCTGTGAAGGATGACGGTGATATCAAAGCTGATGGCGAAGGCGGTTCCTTTCGCGGTGGAGTTGCGCAGGAACAGGCTGCCAGGCTTCCCAATGCACAACCCCTTGCTAGCCTCCAAACAGCAGCTGCAGCTGACATAGCGTACACGAACGCCTGTTCCCTCGTTCCTAGTTCGCAAACAACTTCATCATTAGACACTGTGGATTTTTATTTATAATAAAATAATAAATGCGGAGATTCATTCTTCAGTCATTTTCAATTTGAACCCTTAGCAGTCGATTTTAGTGCCGTCTTTATGGCGTCATTTATTACTAAGTCTACTAAAACTGATGATTAGACAGCTGATATCACAAACTAAAAATAATAAAATCATAATAAAATTGCTCCAAATCAGAAGAAAAGAATTTATTATTGCTGTCTACTAGTTGTACGTACCAAATTGATCTTTTTGTTTGCAATTTATTACGTTGATTGATTTGACTAATAATTATCTAGTGAATTGAAAATTATTATATTACGCATTAAACGGGGTCCAGTATTTTTTTATAAAATTGCTCCAAATCAAAAGAAAAGAATTTATTATTGTTGTCTACTAGTTGTACGTACCAAATTGATCTTTTTGTTTGCAATTTATTACGTTGATTGATTTGACTAATAATTATGTAGTGAATTGAAAATTATTATATTACGCATTAAACGTGGTCCAGTATATTTTTATAAAATTGCTCCAAATCAGAAGAAAAGAATTTATTATTGCTGTCTACTAGTTGTACGTACCAAATTGATCTTTTTGTTTGCAATTTATTACGTTGATTGATTTGACTAATAATTATGTAGTGAATTGAAAATTATTATATTACGCATTAAACGTGGTCCAGTATTTTATTATAAAATTGCTCCAAATCAGAAGAAAAGAATTTATTATTGCTGTCTAGTAGTTGTACGTACCAAATTGATCTTTTTGTTTGCAATTTATTACGTTGATTGATTTGACTAATAATTATGTAGTGAATTGAAAATTATTATATTACGCATTAAACGTGGTCCAGTATTTTTTTATAAAATTGCTCCAAATCAAAAGAAAAGAATTTATTATTGCTGTCTACTAGTTGTACGTACCAAATTGATCTTTTTGTTTGCTATTTATTACGTTGATTGATTTGACTAATAATTATGTAGTGAATTGAAGATTATTATATTACGCATTAAACGTGGTCCAGTATTTTTTTATAAAATTGCTCCAAATCAGAAGAAAAGAATTTATTATTGCTGTCTACTAGTTGTACGTACCAAATTGATCTTTTTGTTTGCAATTTATTACGTTGATTGATTTGACTAATAATTATGTAGTGAATTGAAAATTATTATATTACGCATTAAACGTGGTCCAGTATTTTTTTATAAAATTGCTCCAAATCAAAAGAAAAGAATTTATTATTGCTGTCTACTAATTGTATGTACCAAATTAATCTTTTTGTTTGCAATTTATTACGTTGATTGATTTGAATAATAATTATGTAGTGAATTGAAAATTATTATATTACGCATTAAACGTGGTCCAGTATTTTATTATAAAATTGCTCCAAATCAGAAGAAAAGAATTTATTATTGCTGTCTACTAGTTGTACGTACCAAATTGATCTTTTTGTTTGCAATTTATTACGTTGATTGATTTGGCTAATAATTATGTAGTGAATTGAAGATTATTATATTACGCATTAAACGTG
The DNA here is from genome assembly GCA_916610235.2 of Lasioglossum morio. Classification (NCBI taxonomy): domain Eukaryota; kingdom Metazoa; phylum Arthropoda; class Insecta; order Hymenoptera; family Halictidae; genus Lasioglossum; species Lasioglossum morio. The sequence goes on along the minus strand of OU744330.1, from coordinate 10,490,934 downwards.
GTCCAGTATTTTTTTATCAAATCGAAAGTCTTAAAAAAAAAATAAGACATGATTTAAGACATTTTTATAATCATGTATATTGTTCTTTAAAAACAGGTTTGAATTTTGTCGAATTTATATTACAGTTCGCATATTTAGCAATTAACAAGAAAGTGTAGGTATTACATTTTGAACGACTACAGTGGATAATGACAATGTTCGCGGTGTCTTTCTGTAGACCGTATTTATGACCTCTCCTTTTGGCTGCTAATTCCAAATAATTGAAGGAAAGCTGATTAGCACACTGGCGTAGTACCGCATACAAGAGGAGAGACCCTTTAAACCTTCTAATATGTATATTTGGCGACTATGTTTTTCATCAGTGTTGAAATTCAGATTGAGCTTCTCAGTTTTCTCATTAACGAAGGATCTGCTTCCTATGGACAATTTTATTAATTAATTTGTAATTGGAATGAAAGGAAGATGAAGGGAGCCAAGTTGTGGTCTCATAATGACTACTAATTGAGACGCTTTTTTACGAACGAAATTCTTTTTTGTAATTAATCATTATTATCTGCAGAGCATCAACTTTGTTCCTAATCGATATGCGCATCGCGATAAGTAAAACCAATAAATATCCGAACGTCAGTCGAATCCAATTAAAAAACACAATTTCCAAATGCATATTCAAACCAGATTATTTCAAATGTTCTTGGTAAATAGTATCGTATTTTTTCTGTTATAAATCAGACGTAATTATTATCAACTAAACAATTTCCTGGATAGTAATGCTTGCAGGTTCGTTTTATGGAGCGAAATAAATTCTGTAGTTCTAATTTGGAAAAAGGAATTTGTGTCGGCATACAAATAGTGTATTACACCTACAAAGATTGCGTTCTTCGGGATTCCCGTTTCAACGAAGCTATCTTCTGGATATTTATAATTCAGCATCTTTATATCGACGGTTGAAATGAAGTTTTTGATGAACCTAGATGTGCTTGTTCGGCTAGTCTCTATGGGGTTCAAGAAAACCACGATGCGAAGTAAATGATGATAAACGATGATACTGTAACTTCCATCGTAGACACATCTTCCACCGGATTTCTTGTAATGGAATCGTTGAAACTCTTCTAAGTAATTAAATACGTAAGTTCCCATCGTGTCATTCAAAATGTAATTACTCATGTGACTTGATTTTTTATTGATCTTGTATAAATAGTATCTTGTGCATGTCATCTTATTAAGTCATAACAAATGAGAGTAATTTTATTCTAAACTTATCGCACTCTTAAAGAAGAAAAAAAGGCACTTTAAAACTGGAACTGTTAAAATTTTTAAATAGAATTATTCAATAAACACATTTTTACTATTTCTACAAAGTAATACAAAATAGTAATTTTCAGTATTGCATAGAGTTAATTATCTTTCTTTTCATCATATTGATTTTTCACTGATGTTCCAATCGACACAAAAGGTATAAATTAAGTTAGAAAAACGAGAGAAGAATGAATAATTAAATAATTCAAGGTGTTCCACGACTCGTATTAGTATAATAATATAGAATCGTTACGCCCTCGGATTTCCGATAAAGTTAAATGCGTAGCTACATTGTTCGCAAAATGTTGAGTTGAGAAAATAGTCCTGAACGCGGTTTTTGCACGCGGAAGTCACAACAAGCGATAAAATTAAATAACTTATATCTTTCTCGGAGATGTTTGGATTTTATTTCACGATTGCAGGCTTCTTAGCATACGAACATTATGTCATCCATAAAAGTTTAAACGTCTTTGCACAGAGCGTAGGCACGTAGCCATTCGGTCGAGCAACTTGAATATGCGAATTCTAGTATAGTTCTCCAGATAATAGAATGCAAAATATGTCAGAAAGGCGTAAATCAAATCAATAAAGAATTATAAAAACACTTCCGTGAGAGTCGATCGATTAAAATTCATTTTTTCGTTCCAGTCATTTCATTTGAATAATTCTAATCTAGTAAATAAGAGAACATGTATAGACTCACATAGTTCTATTAATGTGTTAAAACATGTAATATCATTGCAGTACGAAAAGTAGTCTTTCATTGTATTTGCATAATAATTCGGGATCTAGCAAATAAAAGTGCATGTCTACACTCCTACAGTTCTGTTAACGTGTTGAAACATGAAATGTTATTGCAGTCCGCAAAATACTCTTGGACGTGGAATCAGTTTCGACGCAGTACCGCTGAGGGTTACACTGTGGTACACGTGCGTGCACGTATTTTTCAAATTGTCTGCAGCAGTGTCATTGAAACTGTGTTCCATTTCACGGTGCCCTGGAGTTCGACAAAACGTCCCAATGGGTTCCACAAACATACATAAAATATTCATAAAAATGATGAAACTAATGAAAATAAAAAAAAATTCTGAACTGAACAATAAAATCTATTGTTTATGATCCCGGGTTCCGCGAAATAATTTTATACTCATAAGTAGACTGCGATATGTATGCAATTTGCAATTTTTGCTGGCAAATTTCAAGAAAGTGGGAACAAATAAAATCTTGTTGTCAATGGTAGCAGCTTTTACAGATGTGAAATATATAAAAATCCTATTAAATTCTTTGGAAGTTTATATTCTAGCATTTTTTGAAAATTTTTAGAAGCGATGATTGCATAAAGATCCGAAGTCTACTCATAGCGGTTCCTCAAATTGGCAAAGTTTGAAGACCACTGGTTTATGGGAAGGAAGAATAGCACGTGGGCCGTCATTTTCTTCCACGTGTCGTAACGTTTTGATAGAAAATCTACCGGTTAGCAGTTCAGGCGTGTAGTCCGGCGCTTGTTCGATGCTGCTGCAATTCCACCTACGATGTCGAAACGCTTGCTGACATACTGTCGAAGTATCCACCGCTGCCTGCACCAAGCTGGGCATTACGTCCGGCGTTGCTCTACATGCCCTTGCCTGCTTTCTCTCCAACAAACCGGCGCTCTTCGCACTCGTGCAAGCTTCCCTTGACCATATGTAACCGTTCCCCGCACGGCCGAGAGCTCTGGAATTAAAGAGGTAACGAGCTTAACGTCGGCTTCTGACAAACTACGCCTGCTGCCCCCGGTGACGCGCGATACGTCAAAGTTTTGCTACTTTCAACACGGCTGGCTAGACGCTTCTAAGTTGAACGTTCACGGATCTTCAATTTTCAACCCTTATACAGTCAGCGAAATCTCCGTAGTTCCACTAAAAACTTCATGTGTTTCGTGTCGATTGAATTTCTAATTGAAGAAGGTATATTTAAGTTGTTAGAAATATTGTACAGTGTGTGCCACGAAATGGAACTTATTCCTCAACCTAATAGTCAGACTGTGGATTTTATCCACTTATGGCAGGCATAAGTAGGAGCAACACAAAACAGTGAAAACGTTAGAAGGATTTTAAAATATCTTCATAAATTCTTTGCAGCCCATGCAATCTATTAGAAAAAGAACGGGTAAATGTGCATAAAAGGTCCCACCTCACCGATTTTGATAAAATTTGAATATGTTGTTAAACTCAACATTCTGAACAACTTTTTCCTATACATATAACCGCCGCTCTGCTTTAGTTTTTGAGATATTTGCGAAAAACTGCAGATACTACTGCATTGAATTTTGCCTATACGTTCACGCCCGTGCTGTGCGTATGATTCTTTTATAACCCATCCTGTTCACATAATCTTCCCGTTGTAGATGTTATCCAGAATTTGGTCTTTTCAGAACCCTGTCTTTTCGCTTGCCCCGACCATTATTTCGGGGGAGAGGCAGTTGTTCTGCAACTTCAACGAAATATAATGTATGTCTTGGATATTTGGTCCCCTCAGGGTGTCAAATCCCGTTCCACACCTCCTACCTTTAACAAGCTCTCCCTATCGCCTATTTCAGCGGGACCTACTTTTTATTAAGGTGGGTTCCGAACCACCTTGGGCACCACAGTTTTTTAAAAAAGCACATTGAAATAATTCAAGAGGTGCCCGGGCGCGGAGATTCGAACTCGAGACCGCCTGATCGCAGTCGCGCGCTCTATCCACTGACCCACTGTGTGCCCCCACTTCACCGAAATATAAATATACTCAGAAACTGCGCAGCTGATAGAAAAAAGTGATACGACATGAGATGTCTCATACGCTGCTTTAGTCATAGACGACATTTCTCATACGACATACATTGTTGGAAATTAAATTTCTTACAAAAAAGGTCTCTTGATATTTTTCCGAAACTCGCATCGTTTCCAAAGTCCTCGCGGTATATGGATCGTTCGACGATCGTAGTGATATATCTGTAGAAACAGTTGACGAGCGGTCGCATCATGCTGACGCATACGCGCAGCACCGGCGTGAACGTATAGGCAAAATTCAATGCAGTAGTATCTGCAGTTTTTCGCGAATATCTCAAAAACTAAAGCAGAGCGGTGGTTACACGTATAGGAAAAAGTTGTTCAGAATGTTGAGTTTTACAACATATTCAAATTTTATCAAAATCGGTGAGATGGGACCTTTTACGCACAATTACCAAAGAACGAGATTTGAAACATTCTGATTTTGCACGAAGATCAATTACTACCAATAATGCAATAATACAAGGACACGATCAGTTAATTTTTAAGAGCGATGGCGCGAGGTTTCCCTAGCGACGAGGCCATCCCGAGGACAAAAAGGGCAGCAGCGAAAAGAACACAGTGGAAGAAGAGGACATTTGATTGCGATCCGTAGACAGGCTCGGCCGTACGAAAATCGCGAGAGAAGTTTGAAATTCACATCAGGTGAAACAGGTTCGCGCGCGCGGGAACGGGATTCACGGGTAGAAAAGCGAACGGGTGAGTTGTACCCGCGCACGGTTCTGTCAGAGTCGTAAATCAGGGGTGAATTTCGAAAATTATAGGGCGTGAAGCTGAAAGGTGCCTTTAAGCGGCGCGGGTGGATACGTGCGCCACGGTGCAAACCGTACGGAGGATAATTACGGACACCTGAAAGTCAAAATGGCTCGAGTACGGATACGTCTAGACGTAACAGCCCTGGGAATGGCCGGCCCGCCAACCCCGTGTCAGGAGCCTACCCTCGAAATTACCCTATCAAAAGGCCGCGGCTCTAATTCATTATTCCGTCGCTGACGACTGCGGAGACTGTGGTTTCCAAGATGCCATTCACGTTATTCGACCCCCTACCCCCCCCCCTCCCCATTCACGACACTTTCCGAACTTCGTAACCCCCATGTACCCCGAGAACTGGGACAGCCATAAACGCTCTCTCGCGCTTTTCTATTTTCCACCGGCCTTCGGTTTACGCGTCCGGCTTTATGATCCATTTCGTTAGCTTACCTGCGGCTTAACTCCGACGGTAACAGTTTAATTATTCCGTTAGCTTGGTTGGAACGCGTTCGGTGAATGGCGGGTATATCGGACACCTGATTTCGCAAGCTTGCCAATTCAATATCTTTTTGTTTTTTATTTATTTATTTGTGCAGGTCGCATCAACATCAAGGTCATTAGCGACCACAAGGATTATAATTAAGGATATGATTACAATATTATATCATTATACTTAGAAACATTTAGAGCCAACAACCGTAGTCCCGTTGAAAGCACCGGTTCTCGTTAGATCACCGAAGTTAAACAATGTGGAACGTGAACGGCACTAGGATGGGTGACCGTCTGGTAAAAAACCGAAAAGTGACCCACCCGAGGTGTTTTTCACGTGTTGTTGGCAAAAGGGTGGTTCGGAACCCACCATAAACAGTAGGTCTCGCTGAAAAGGCGATGGTGTGAGTGGAAAGAGGGGGAAATGAATTTGAAACCCTGAGGGGACCAAATATCATGTTACATACATACTTAGAAACATTTATATAGGTATATTGTGGGGAGATAGATTTGCAGTTGTTATACTATACAAGATTACAGAGTACGGAAAATTTTGGTGGATTTTAGAAATTTTTAAACTTGGAATACATTCTTACTAATGTTGAAACATTTACTTAAATTGTTGGGGATAGCCACCAATTCAATATTGATATGTCTCAATCGTTTCTTTCACAATGTACACGGTTAACTCCTTGTGTCTTATGCTTCACTGCTACGACGAATGAGACCATCGTTGTCTTTGATCATTTTTCGTAAGGCATAAAATGTTTTTTTTAAGTAGAACTTTATTTAAATTTGAAGAAAATAATATCTCGGAATTTCCGCCACGAAACCAACTCGATAATGTGACTCACTTCTACTCCTACCCAATAAGCAGCCCCTTTCAGAATAAATTGCTTAAAAATATTCATTAACAAACTCTTACATATTTACATTAGCACAATGGTTAGTCTATTCTTTACTTCCATTATATAAATTCATGTCTTCATATAAAGAATTTAGAAATTAATGTATTAGTCATATCACTGCTTAAAATGGCTGACTACTGATCTTAAATGGCTACTGGAATAATTACCCTACTTCTAGACGTCGCTTAATACGGTTTTGATACGACTCGGAACGAATCAACCGTGTTACAGGAAACTTGACTGTGGTAAACTTATTACCGCGGATCTTCATGTACATTATTAATGGTCTGTGCCAATTTCACGAGACAGGAGCAAAATAGAAACGCGTTTCTTCCTACAATCATTTTAAGACACTGAGAATAATGTTGATTATCATTTTAAATTGTCATTTTTGTGAAAGCTGTACAAAATATTGTTTAAAATGATAATTATCATTTTTGTTAAAGCTGTACAAAATATTGTTTAAAATGATAATTGTCATTTTTGTTAAAGCTGTACAAAATATTGTTCAAAATGATAATTGTCATTTTTGTTAAAGCTGTACAAAATATTGTTTAAAATGATAATTGTCATTTTTGTTAAAGCTGTACAAAATATTGTTTAAAATGATAATTGTCATTTTTGTTAAAGCTGTACAAAATATTGTTTAAAATGATAATTGTCATTTTTGTTAAAGCTGTACAAAATATTGTTTAAAATGATAATTGTCATTTTTGTTAAAGTTGTACAAAATATTGTTTAAAATGATAATTGTCATTTTTGTTAAAGTTGTACAAAATATTGTTTAAAATGATAATTGTCATTTTTGTTAAAGCTGTACAAAATATTGTTTAAAATGATAATTGTCATTTTTGTTAAAGCTGTACAAAATATTGTTTAAAATGATAATTGTCATTTTGTTAAGGCTATACAAAATATTGTTTAAAAAAAATGATTATACATTTGCTGTCCCACATGCTACACCTTTTTAAACATTTTTTGATCGCGTTGTACGCGAGCCTTCTGTAGACGAAGCGGTGACGGGAAAGTTTAATTATAGACAATTAAATTTTTTTGCTAGAACTAGGGGATTATACATTTAATTATCAGGTAGACCGCTTCACTGAAGCTCGATTTTATCCGCGCGTCAGGTTGCAGTCGTTTGCCACACGTTTAGGAAATACAGATTGCTATAGTGCGTAACTTATGGCACAGGCCATTGCGGGCCGTAAGGAATTACGCGAACCGCGGTCGTTTTAATTGTTTTATGGCCGAAACCAGCTGTCCCGTGGAGGATCTCACGAAGTCAGGAACAATTTACTACATTACCGTAATTTAACTTCAATACACTTTACAATACAGTTCGCTTTCACTTTTGGGGATTATATTGTACTTTCTACCTAGGGGTATTAACCCACTGACTGAGAAACACCCTAGTTACCAAAACCACAAGAACCATAAATTCATTTCTTCCCTTAATAATTTTAATAGGTGGATAATGAGAAAAAATTAGTATTTATGACTTTTTTTGTGGGGATCGTGGTATATTTTAAAAATATATAGAAACTGTTTAAAATCTGTGCCGCAGAATTAATTTTTATATAAACCAAATTATATAAACCAAACATGGTTTACGACATCAATAAATAAATAAATAAGTAATAAACAAAGTATAATGTGCTTGAATGAAAATGTTTAAGGGTTCATGCCTGCTTAATAGTCTGGAAAATTGTGACTTTTTGAATTTTTACTGGAAAAATTAATAGATTTTGGACCTTATTTAATATTACATTATTCATAATATGTACTATGTATATTAAGTTTTATTTTCAAAATGGCAGAGGTATTTTAGACGAACTTTAATCAATAAAATATTTTCTTATTTATTCTTTTCGACAAGAGATCATCGAACAAAAGGGAGAATCTTATTCATTATTCTTTATCTTATCATTATTTTCATTAAAATTCATTCATTTTATTCATTAAAATTTATTGCTTGAATAAAAAAATTGGGCTAAAATACCGAAATTACTTTCTTGCTAACCACATAGAATTCACGAACTACCCTGTACGCGGCACGCACAACAGGTGGAACTAATTTTAAAGAGTGATATCACACTAGGAAATTAATCATACTCCAAAAAAAGTAATCCATCATGCTTGTACTATATTCTTAGCTGCAGCTTGTACACTAAATCTTAGAACGTTCCATATTTCAAAACTCACATATTTATGAAATTTCTTAATCTAACCAAAGTAGGTAACACGAGCTTCCCCTCGCTGGTTTCAAACAAAATTGCATTATGTCTTGTTTATGGCTCCTTAAAAAAACGGTGATTACCGACACGCATACATGAGTGACGGAAACAATCTCACGCGTCAGATCAATAATCCACAAGTGACATTTGACAGATTCGTGTGTACAATTTATGTTAACTGCTTGTCTGAAACATGCGGGGTGATAGGTAGCAATTATTTCAACATGGAAATGCAACTCGTGGTATACATTTTATCATTTTATTTCAGCTTTTTTTCTTGGTCGGGAATTAATAAACCGCGTGCACCAACACGCACGCTGTTCTTCACTAAAATGTTTATTCATACGTCATTTTTTCTTCTCCATTTGTATTCTTCTTTTTTCGCTCCAGTACATAGTAAAAATCACAAAAAATATAAATAAATTTAATTTGTTATATTTACACTTTTGATGGTCGGTTAGGCATAGTGTCATCACAACGATGGAATATATATAATGAAGTCATAAATAATAATAAGTAAAAAGCAATAGCAAGAGTAATTATAAAAAGAAATTGTAACAAGTCATTAATGGAAAATAATTGTTCGAATGAACGAATTAAAGTAGAAATCATTTTATGCCTCTACAATTTTGCAATTTCGAGTAGAAAGTACTAAGAGTGTCATTTTTTAATTGACAATTCCAGGAATATGTTCCTATATTGCTTGAAATCGTCTAATATTTCTTCGAAAAATCTTGCTTGTGCATGACCGTGTCGATAACCACCGTAATGAAGCGGACAATGCGCGCGTCCGGTAAAAATTGAGTAGAAAGCTTTATACGGAAATAATGAAGCCGTTATGCAACATTCGTAGATAAATCATTTGCAGAAACAGTGCGACAGCAGCTGTCCGGCGTCCAATTTGTGGCATGCACGGTTAAATTTGTTACGACTTATTATTCATGCGTAGTACATATCTCGTGTCGATAACCATTTCAATTAGCCAATGAACGGATTTTCGAAGCGATTCGAACGATCGCATCGAGATCTTATCTGGCGAGACCACCTAGTAAGCAACAAGTTCGACAAGGTGCTACGAAGGAAGAATATCGTTTGTTGCATGCTCCATTTCCATCTGATTATTTCGGACTGTGTTAATATCGATTTCCTTTACACGAACCGTGCACGATTTTATTGACCGCAATATGTCGTGCCGTTCTATTTTTTTTCATTTGCAGCTATTCCGAAGTGTTTATGCATACCCGCAGGCGCATGTGTCTCTATTTTTGTTATCTTTGTTTATTGGTTTTTATAACGGTGAGCTATCAACCAAGAACTCTCAGAACAAGTATCGCAAATCAAATTTTGCTCTTGTATTTATTCGCAGATTTATTCGCGTTATATAATTATAGTTTTGATACTTTGTGTATCGATTGATATTCAGATTGGTAAATCTTACTTGTAGAATTTATTGCATTTATGACAGAATAATATTCCAAGAATTTTAAAATATTGTTCTATTTTCGACTTATTAAAATGTCTGAGAAAAGAAATGAATGTATATGTTGATTCTGTGTTTCTAGTGAATGTAAATAATTTTGATTTCGTATTAAAATCTGCAATACTTTTTAACAATCTTAACCCTTCACAGCATGATTTTTTTAATTGGGACGAAAAAATTGAAAGAAGATCAGTTTTTGTGTTTTATTTAAGGGAAAAATATTTTAAAAAATTAAAACAACATTTTCCGAAAAATAAACATAATAAGAAAACACATTCTTAGTTTACTACATATGTACCAGATTTGTTAACTGTATCAGATATGATACACCATGCAGCGAAGGGTTAATAGCACTAACAATTGCACAAGAAAGTTTATTAAACCGTTTTGTTGGAGATGTTTCTTTTATTAATAACGGAAATTGAAATAAACCCGGAAAACTTTAATAATAATAATTAGAATTTGCGGTTACCATCAACACTTTTGGTGATGTACTCTGTGGTCATTTGGTAAAAAAGAAAATATGTTTTTTATTTTACATGAGAAAAAGAAATAATTCAGTTTCCACAAAACAAATACTCAAAATACAAAAAAAGACGAATGTCCACTTACCAATTACAATTTGTGTTTTAAAAAATGCATACTCATGCGATTAAAACATGGACTCTGTATGTTTTTCGTAGCTTCGGCTTCGAATATGATACAAGTTAAAAGTCAAGTAATATAACTTCAAAGTTACAACAGTAGAAAGCATCTGTATGTATATGTACTCTCCTATTAGCAAGGAATAATTGCTTATATTTATGTACACAGATAAGAGAAATATGTGCATTAATGCATCGATTCTGCATACCCCTGTTATTGAAATCTTTCACCAGTCCGACGTTCTGATATATAATATGAAAACTTTCTTATCGAAGCACTCCTTCCAATTGCGATCATAAAAATTATGCTTGTCCCCTTGAGCTGCACGCGCTCCGTCTGTGTTTACTATAGCCTGAAGAGAATCGTGAGGATCAAGCATATGTTGCTCTTAAACATGTAGCGGATAATTGTGCCCTGATGACGGCAGTGTTGATTTATAAGATTTATAACTCTATAATAACTTAAATCATTACGCCACGATTACGGTAAAATTAACAAGTTGACAAATTGACAAGTTCACGAATTCTTTAAATCTCAAATTACTCTCTTTACGAATTCACACAATTTCCAAATACTCAAATTCTCAGATTTCTCCAATTCATCAAATTTCCAAATATTTAAATTCCTCAAATTTCCAAATATTTAAATTCCCCAAATTTCTAAATATCTACATTCCCAAATATTGAAATGCTTAAATCCCCAAATTCTCATATTGCACAATTTCCAAATAGCTGAATTCCTTAAATTTCCAAATATCTAAATTCCCCAAATTTCTAAATATCTACATTCCCAAATTTTGAAATGCTTAAATCCCCAAATTCTCATATTGCACAATTTCCAAATAGCTGAATTCCTTAAATTTCCGAATATCTAAATTCCCCAAATTTCTAAATATCTACATTCCCAAATATTGAAATGCTTAAATCCCCAAATTCTCATATTGCACAATTTCCAAATAGCTGAATTCCCTAAATTTCCAAATATCTAAATTCCCCAAATTTCTAAATATCTACATTCCCAAATTTTGAAATGCTTAAATCCCCAAATTCTCATATTGCACAATATCCAAATAACTATATTCTCTAAATTCCCAAAATTTCCAAATACTCAAATTCACAAATTTCTAAGCTCCCCTTTACAAATTCTCAAATTCCTAAAATTTTCAAATATCTAAATGCCCAAAATTTCAGAGAACTCAAGTCGTCCGATGGTCTCTTAAAAAAGTTATTCTCCTTTAAAGAGCGTGCAAATATCAGCGTGAGTCACTGCGGACGTTTTTATTAGTTCGCTGTGAAAAATTCCCGCAAGAACCGCATTACATATTTTTTCGATTGTGTAAGTATGCGGACCCCATAAATCCGTGATCGGAAAAATCGGCGAGAGCGCGTTACGATTCGCTATTAGATCGTTTATTGTGGTGGTAGCGTAAAACGAATGGTCAAGTAACGACTACCTCAGTTTTCGTTTCCATTTATAGCTGGATAAGCCTGAGGCCTCGCGCGAGAGACCATAGCCGAGAATCGTAGGCGCCGGCCTATTATCAGCCCCGTAAAAACACTACTTTACGATTTCGCGAGTCAAAACGAATTTCGAAATTGCACCCGGCACTCGGTTATACTCATCCGTTCGAGTATTTCGAAACGTACGTCAACGAGTTTTATTGAACCGCCGTGCATTTTCATAAGAATGTGTATATCCGTGGTCGACCCTGAACTTCTCGGAGAACACACGCCTGTCCCTACACGCTTCAACACAATGTAAGGGTGTAGGCGAGGAGTGTATCCCGAATTTATTGGCACACACCTTTTTTTCCTCGTATGCAATTTTCGAATAAAGGTGCACGCTTAAAACCGGTAGCGTGCCTTTTGCATTATTGTTGCGCATTCGAATCTCCTGCTTGACCAAAATATTTTATTAACTAAACTGCCGGACTCGCTGTTTCGCGCGAGCTCTGCAAATTCAATGAATAATATTCCATCCGCGATAAAACCCAATTTCAGGTTCATCGAATCTTCTACTCGTTGTTACTTGCCCGGAAGTGAGGAATAGGTTGATCATTGTGCTCATTCAAATGTACAACAATTTGTAAATAGATATGTAGGGAGTTGCCATCTCCGACCCGCGAGAATTCTGTCGAATGTCGCGTCGCGTCGTGAGTAACTTTAACGACGCGACGATTCGATATTTGTTATTATGTTTATCGATTGCGTTATTCATATTTTGTTATATGATTTTGTCATTCTGGTACGACGTTTGGAAATGAAAAGACGTGTGTGATCTCAGACGGAGATTCAAACGCGATAATTTAATTAATTGTATTTCATTTAATTCATTATACTTTAAGTTACGTATTAAATTATTTTGTGTTTAAAACCGTATTATTCTTTCGACGATTTAAATCCTAGAGATATTTATTCTGAAGCGTTTCGATTCTTGAAATAAGATCGATTTACCCTAATACAAATCAGGGGAACGCGAAGGGTTGTACGAGAAAAATATCTTACTTTTGTGTAACATAGAAACTGCATTAATTGCAAAACATTAGGGATGTACAGACATCCATTAAATTTTTTAAATATTTTTAGTTTTACACTTGGTCTGCTCGTTTTTATTATAATTGCATAAGGACCGCAGTCTAGTTATGAGAATACTGTGTTGTAGGAGGATTATTAACGATAAAGGCGTTCACGTTGTAATTGTTTGAAAGGATTTCAATTTACCAGAGAAAGAACATTTAGTTTCATATACTGTTCCTTTTAATCATATGTTAATATTATAATATCTGTATTTCTACAAGAAACCTATTCTGTTTTGTAATCTTCATACTCTGTATTATATGTAGTGTATTTCTGTTTTGTAACTATGTTGTAATAAATCTCATATGAGATTTTCTATAATAAAAAAAAAGAACATTTAGTTCTTAAGTGAAGAAAAAAAAAAAACGATGTACATCGAGAAATTGAAGATTTCGCGTCCCCGGAGCCGTCGTCGAACAGAATAATTAGCGCAGAGAAGCGATTCGTCATGTTTATTGTGTGGCCGGGTGATTTGTTTCGAGTTCCTTCGAGAGACTGAAAAGTCGCCGGAAGTTCCGTTCATAAATATCCGTTGAAAAATAGTTGCCGTCGATAGCACGATTCTGGCGTGGCACTGAAAGTGACAGGATAGATGTCATTTGGCCGCGTGCGAGGCAATAAAAGGGAATCAGTGACGCGCGCGCGCGCGCGCTGTCTCGATGTAGAAATCACCCTTCGGAGAGAGTCTTTTCTTGGTCGATGATTATAAACAAAAGAAAAGTGGAAGAAGGGTGACCCGTCGTCGCCGGCTAGAACCATGGGGAGATCCGTTCTCAGAAACCGGCGTGCATAAATCACGAATCCCAGGCAACCCCTAATTTCCCACCCTGTTCGAACGGCAACCCCCGGCCTCTGTCTTCCTTTCGTAGTTTTCTTCCTCAAGCTCGTATTTTGATTTTGCACGCAAAACCACCATCACTCCGCCATTCATCATCCGTCGGCTAGCAGCCTACTCTCTTTCTGTTTCCGCTTTTCCAACACCCCTCCCTCCCTCCCAACCACCGTTTCGCAACGAACCCCGGCCTGGTTTCTCCTCCACCATCGTTCGGCGAAACGACGACGGGTGAAATTCGCTCTCGAATCACAGGACAATTAACGTCGACGAGCAGCTACGTGATATAAGGGAGATTTTAACCGACGATCACCTCCGGCGTGAATGATAATGGCATATCTTCATGCTTCATAAGCGGTCAGTGAATGGTTCGATGGAGCAGGACAAGATGATTCATAAGAAACGCGAGGAGCCCGTTTTGCGGAGAAGGGGCGGCAGAAGAAAGGAACGAATTAATTGATACGGAGAATGGAATTAAAGCTGGAATCCGCGGACGGGAATATTTCTTCTGGCCGATGGAAAACGATTAATCCCAGCCGGGGGTGACGTGGCTCGTGGAATTATAAGAGGACGATACAGCAACGGAATTTTGAAACAGCGATTTTTATATATCAATAACCTCCTCCTTTTTCGAAGTCGGTTAATGACCAAACCTCGTTCTCTTTGGGAGCATTTCGAGCAATTTTCTTGAAACTATCTTGAAACTACATTTTTAAGAACAATGTCTGCACGTTTTAATTAGACTATGGTGTATTGTAAAATTAAAATCTTAATATTTTGGTATAAAGATTAAGGGATTTTTACTCAGTAAAAGATTCTTTAGAATTGATAATAATAACTTATTTGGTGCATTAAGAACAATGAATAATAAAAAGAAACGAGAAAGCTTTTTTAAAATAGAAAATAATTGTATGAAAAATTTAGTGTAATTTGAATAATTGTTAAATTTATGTAAAAATTTAGTATTACTGGGGGGTAATATTGAATTTATATAAAAATATTCAATATTATTGAATTTATACAGAAAATTTAATATTGAATTCATATGAAAAACTTAATATTACTAAATTTTTCAGTGTTACACTCAATTTCTTTATCTTTTCCGATCTGTCAATTTACACGTTTTCCATTTGTTCGTAATAATTTGATCGCCCACTGTAAATGAATTACATTCGTATTTAGTAGAAAAGTCTTCCTACTCTAATCAGTTTTTTGTATTACTGTTTAGCGTTTTAAAAATATAATTACAAAAATTACTGATATATTTATAAAAATTTCAATGTTCAGTAAAGCTCGAAGGTGTGTAAAGTAGCGCGTAAATATAAATCAGAGTGCTTAGCTTTCGTAATAAAAGCTGACCGTCAAAATACCACATGGTACCCTTCTGTTATAAAGTCCTCACCATATGCGTTGTACTATATATATTACCCTTCATGGTCCTGGAATAACCAATTAATCGTAATTACTTATTGTAGACTCGAAAACAGTACCCTAAACATAGCATCTCAAAAATTGATCAATCAACGACCACCCGACAAAACGATCCCTATCTTAAGCACTACGAACGGTGAGGCTTAAAATTGACAGATATATTCTACACATGTCCTGTTATTAATTTATAGCAAGCTCCTGACGATGACCATCAAAGAAGAACATAAAAAATTATGAAAATTGCCAATTTCCCAACTTTATTTTGTCGTTAAGAGGCCATGAAAATTACAAAAAAAAACAAATTACGATAGTGTCAAATTCATTGATCAATTCATTCTAACAACCAAACCTGGGTAAAAAGTATTTCAACTAAGAAATACAATTATCTGCAATTACTATTTCTCACAACTGTGTTACATATGTTTCATCTGAAACTAATACTAAATTACTGTTTCATACATTATTTTACAGACGCAAATTTCTCTTGAAAATGGTCCACACCTGGATCAAAACATTAAGAATCATTTAAATTGCAAAATAGCTTTTTAAATTCTATACGTAACAGTTGTGAGAAATGGTATTTCCAAATATTTGTATAACTAGCTTGAAATATTTTTTACCCGGGTCTGCTGACAACATGTGCGAACGATTCGTCCGATCGGCGGGGTAGTTTTCGAAAAGCTAACATCTAACATCAAGACACAAAAGAAGATGAATTCGAATTGCCACTGACGCGGCCACTGCGACGCTGAGGCGATTTTCGTCGGCACACGCGAACGGTGATCAAGGAACAAGTAATTCCCTGATAAACGTTAGATCCCTGCATCGCGCATGAGGATCCTCCCGGCGATAAATCCTCGTTGAGACTTATTGTTCCCGCGGGCCCGGCGCGCGCAAGAAAACGAGCAGAAAAGAAATCTTCATAATAGAGTAAATGATTCTTGTTCCGTTGGCATTCGTTCCCTCGCATAGCCGCACATCCTCCTCGGCTGCTAACCTATTTGTTTCTCATTAACGGACCTACATTAATCTTCGGACTCCTCCGGAGGCCCGGCAAACGAACGCGAGGATGCTTGTTAGAGGCTGTGCCTGATTAAGCCGGAATGTTTCGGCCGAGAACGTTCGGTCCGGCCGATTTCAAAACCGCGCACGAAACGATTTCTTTAACAAAAAATTTGCCACCGAACAAACAAACATGAAAGCGAGCTAATAAAAACGTGGTAAAAAAAAACTGTACTTACAGCCACTTGATGCACTGACCACCTTCGACCATCAGCAGCATCAGCATCAGCCAAGTATTAGCACCGCTTCTCTTCGTTGCCAACATGTTTGATCCACACTTTACATTCTAGAAGATATCGGCGTTCTTTCTCACGATTTCCGCACAGACTTTTCACTGGTCGTGTAGCATCGATGAACAGTTTCATGGACCACTGTGCTTGCCCCGATGATCGGTCGATCGTTTCGCCGACGAGTGCGGTGCCCTCGGTGCCTCCATATTCGACGGAACCTAGTTTTCGAGAACGGTTTCCGTGCTACCAAGATTGTTCCCTCGCGAGAATTAAATCGGCCGTGGAAGATGACAAACTGCGTGGTACCGTGGTGGCTAGTACATAAATTCACCGGACACTTGACGCGGGACTCCTTTAATTGCCGTTGTCGATCGAATGATAAATACCGGACGGCTAACAAATCACGGCTAGGTGCACCGTTGTTGTTCGGTTTCTTTCTTGCGCGTCAACATCGCGAATCGCCGCGCACGGTTCCGGTGAAAACGGCAATTGGCAAACCGATCGGATAAGATTATGTGTCTCGATGTCGCACCGGAGAGAAAGGAGAAGTAATTTCTCGGGAGACCGCGATTCGCGACGCACTGCCACTTCACGGTTAATCTTAGATCGATCGGCAAACCAGGACTTGTCAACGCGCCGTATTCTGAATGATCTGCGACCGATACAGTTCCCTATCGGGGAAGTTTCTTCGCATCGTCCCGTGCTGCAGGGAGTCTGCGTGGTTACAGGTGTCCGTCGAGCCGTCCTGCAGGACTTGCCGGTCGTCGTGGAGGTGGAATCCTCCTACTACTACTCTAATTCCTCCTACTTCACCTACTCGTTTTTCGTTGGCCGAAGAACCGGCCACAGGGATGGCGATCACCGAGTCCGAACACCGCCGGACGACCGCAAAGGGAGCACGGCAATCTGCCGGTGCTTCTCGCGTTCAACGCCGCTCCTTCAACATAAACAATATACACTCACTATGTGATAGCGCATATGATTTTCATTTTTCTATACACTTAAATATTATACAGTGGGTGTACAAAGTGTTCGTACACCTTTTAAAAGTAGAATGACTTTTTTATAATTGTACCAAATAAACTGATTTTTTATAATTAATTAGTAGCGTTGGTGTACGAAACGATACGCAGAAAAGATTCTCCAAGAATTATAATTTACAAGGTTACACGCACAAATGAATAATTGATTTTTTTAAACTTTTTTTATTTGGGCCCTTAAAGAAAATTTAAAATATATGTTTTGTAGATCTATATTAATTATACACATGCTGAAAATTTCATCGAAATCGCTTCACATACACACGAGCTACTAGCGGTTAAAAATGGTGAAAATCGTTGTTTTACACTTAAATATTATACAGTGGGTGTACAAAGTGTTCGTACACCTTTTAAAAGTAGAATGACTTTTTTATAATTGTACCAAATAAACTGATTTTTTATAATTAATTAGTAGCGTCGGTGTACGAAACGATACGCAGAAAAGATTCTCCAAGAATTATAATTTACAAGGTTACACGCACAAATGAATAATTCATTTTTTAAAACTTTTTTTATTTGGGCCCTTAAAGAAAATTTAAAATATATGTTTTGTAGATCTATATTAATTATACACATGCTGAAAATTTCATCGAAATCGATAAACATATACACGAGCTACTAGCGGTTAAAAATGGTGAAAATCGTTGTTTTACACGATTTTTTATGAGTTTCTACTGAAAATCCACGGAATCGTACATATTTCGATGTGTGTTGTTATTTCCTGTGTCAACCGATTTCGATGAAAATTTGAGTATGTGTATAATTAACATAGATCTACAAATATATACATTTTTAATTTTTATTAAGGGCCCAAATAAAAACGTAAATTGTAATTTTTGAATAATCAATTATAAAAAAGTTATTCTATTTTAAAAGGTGCACGAACACTTCGTATGCCCACTGTATATAAGTCTTGGTGAATATTTTAGGGTGAAACTCAGTCAGGAATAAAATACTGTAACTAGTAAGTTAAATTCAGATTAAAGTATTAATCTCTTTTTTTGAGGGGTTAGGACACAGTAAGAAGTGGAGCAAATATAAAATTTTTAAACAACTGTACAGAAAAAAGTGAATTATCGATTAATGTAAGATTTTCTATTTGAGTTTACTGTATTAAACACATATAAAAAAATGCTAAAAATGTAATATTTCAAAAATAGTTTGTTCTTATGCATTTCGTCGTCTTTGCTCGGAGTACCTTTTCTTCCAGATGGCCAACTGCTGTGGTTTACTATCAAAACAAAATTTTCGGTTTTTTCAAAATATTACTGTCTTAATCCCTTAAGCTCAATATAAAATTATTTGTCCCTTAAGTCTTTTATGATCCCGTTTTAATGAACATATAATTAATGATGATTTGGGAAAATAGTTTAATTGGTTTAATTTTCTTTCCCACTGTAGTTCTCTGATAGTATGGGCCAAGGGTTCATTTTGGTAATTTTTTTAAATTGTTTTATTTTTGGATGCATTGTTCTTTTTATTGTTTCCAATGCAGCAACTGTTGATTTAATTAATTCGCCATCCAATTGGATGACGATTTCGATACTCTGGGTCAAAATAGACCCGGCCTCCGCTGTCGGTGGGATAAATAGCGTAGTGTAAAAATAGAAACGTGTACATTTACTTACTTACTTTACTAATCATTTTTCTGTGTACATGTTAAGAGTTGTAAAAATATCGTAGTAAGAGTGGAACATACATTTATTTCACGAACCTAATTTCTATGATTGTGCTTTACTTTCTCTTTCGGAATAATTATATACACCCAGTAGCTCGTATTTCCTTTGGTGACGTGCAAATTACTAATTGTAAGTTGTGCTGATCTTACATCCAACACTTCCATAGTAATTAACTGCACGGATTATATTTCGCGAAATTAACTTTCAGCTGTTTTCTTTAAAAGTACTTGTTGTATAATTATTTTTAAACAAAACACGACATTTCTTAACATCATAGAATGGTTCTTAATTTTAATAAAGTGTTAATCCTCATTTTCTTTGAAGCTACTTGTTGGACGGTATGTTTTACAGAAGATATATCTAATTGCGTAATTGTGTTTAAATAAAACACTACATTTTTTAACATCGTCGAATGATTCTTATTTCTAATAAAATGTTAATCCTCATACGT
This sequence comes from Lasioglossum morio, assembly GCA_916610235.2. Taxonomy (NCBI): domain Eukaryota; kingdom Metazoa; phylum Arthropoda; class Insecta; order Hymenoptera; family Halictidae; genus Lasioglossum; species Lasioglossum morio. Next base: position 10,471,018 of record OU744330.1, on the reverse strand, counting down.
TCCTTAGAGTGAAATTTTTTATCTTTTAAATACAGGAAAATGTTTGTTGTTAGTTGTATCACTTTCAAATGGGATAAATAAAACATAATTTGTTAATTTAATGTATTACATGTAATAGTTTGAGACCAAACTATAATTACTTGAAAATACTTGTAATACTGTTTCAGAAAACATGTACTTACGTTTTTAATCAAATTTTAATCGTATACTGTGCCATTATCCAAATTAAATCTAGCGCTTGCAGTAAAAACGAATGGCTTGTCTTATTCGTGTGAACATATTCGCACTAGTCGTCAGAAACCAATCTGGCTTAGTAAATTGACTACCAACGTGTTTGCGGTCGTAAACGGGTAGACAACTATTTTCAGCGGCTGCTTTATTGCACATTACATATTTTTTACAAATGCTCGTTGCGCTAAATCCTATAAACGTATTTTTTGTCACTATTCTTCGTCAGCAGATGCATTTATGGCAAAAATAGTTTAGAAGACTCGAAGAGTATTGTTACTTTATTTTCGACTTGTCAAAAATTATTGACAGAAGTAATACACTCTCATCTAGCTCCCATTTTTTATCACTCAGGAAATGTTTATAAAATCATTCGAACCTCGTTTATTTTATTTAAAAGTTTACCTGAGAAGATTAGAAAATTTATTTAAATAATATGTACTGTTTAGAACAAGCAAGAAATTTAAAATTAATAACAGATTGGACATATAATCTTTAACAAACATTATGATTAATGCAGTTCTCACTGGTGCGAAATGTAGCACGTTGAATATGAAACATAGCAAACCTGTAGGAAGCGTTGGAACAGGCTTTCAGATCAATATTCAGATCAATTAATTTTGCAGGGAAAGCGAGATCGCGAATTATTATAGATCACGAAGTCACTATTCGAAATATCAACGAAAGTATCTAGAAAGGTCGAAGGAGCCGGTTCATTTTCCACGAACAGTTCGTCGAGTGTCTCGCTTCGAATTAGGCGAACGTTCCTCGTGAATGCTCGCGCGAAACATTTCCTGATTTAACCTTTAGGGGGTAGCTTAGGGTTAGGAGGAGTATAAAAGAAAAATGCATTATTGACTGAAACGATTCCAGCCATTCTGAAATACCAAAATTTTAAGGCCCTCCGTCCACGGAGCGTCGCGACAGTGAAAGTCTTTGAAAGTATTAAAGAAAAAGATGCATTTTCAAAGACACACACGCTCTAAGAAAATGCGAAACAAGAAAAATCAAGTTTTTCAAGGTTGCAGACCAGAAAACCCCCTTAATGAGTCACATAATAATGAAAGTAAATTATATCCGATACTGTTTCGGCAATTTACACTGAAAATTAGTACGTAGATACCGGTTCGGAATAATGAACGCCGGCCTCCCGTTTCATCTTTGTTCCCTAGGTATTCTCTTCCTCCCTCCCATCGTCGATAAATAAACCTCTGTCAGACGGTTCATTACGTCGTTAAGTTTGGTTCGAACTTATCCACCCTCTTTTTACAGAGTTACCTGCATTCGTTTATCTCTATTTGCGCTGCGCTGTACACTTCTATCACTGCTTTACACACGAAAAGGAAACAACATAAATTAAGAAATCTTTTTTAAAGTGTGTATTATGTACAGACTGTAATTGATCGCGAGAGAGCGTGAATGAAAATTATGGCCCAACGTTTCTGCCTTAATTGCACGCCCTCCTGAGAAAAATAGCTCAAATTATAAAATACTTATCAGTTTACAAACTCATTAAATTAATTGGGAACCACGAAATTGAGAAACATATTTTTATTCCACCTTCCAGAAGTTTAACTGCTAAATCGTTTATTTATATAATTAAAATTCTTATTAACTATTAAGAACTTTTCAAGAATATTAAAAACTTAAACCTGTATGTGAAAAATAAAAATTTTGAAAGATGTGAGCATATACACTGCTCCACATAATTAATTGAATAATAGAATAATTGGCCACCTTTGACTCTCGCAATTTTGTATAAACAAATCTTTCTACTTTCTGTCTGTGCTCATTTCAAAGAGTGAACTTTTGTTGGAGATTTCGCAAAGATCTTTGTTATTATAAAACAAACTGTCAAATTGCAATTGCTCTTTTTCTTAATTTTCACTTTCAAGAGTCTCTACCGAGTGTTAAAATTTTATTTTCACATTCGCGTTAATGTTTCATAAAAAAAGAAAGAGCCTCCCCTTTCTAATGATCTCTCAATAATTGATTTGCGATTTTTTCCAGTTTAATATTGTTTTAAATGAAAATTGCGGTACAGGAAACTACAAGATAGCACCAAGAACATCGTGAAAGAGGTAAGCTTCAGTTATTGGCCTATTCGTTATGCATCGTTGCAAGGAGGTTTGCGGTTTACAGGCGTCTCCGAGAGGTTTGTGTGAAATAGGAACGTTTCCTGTAATAAATCATTGTTATCTTGCTTAAATCTTGTATAGTGGTCAGTACAAACAATTCTAGTTTAGTTTTAAATTCAAACGTAAGATTTCTATATTCAACCCCCATTACCCTGTTTAACACTAAACCTATCAACCATCAAAAGTGACTGATGTGTACAGTATTATAAAAATAACAAGATTATTACTATATAATATATAATGAAGTAAAAAAATATATTCAATAAATTCCCACATAAAAACACTTTTACAATTTCAATAATTGTCAAATAAGAAATCTAAAATTGGTGATTTGACTCCTCGTGGTAGGTTTAGTGTTCAAGTTTTGTGCTGACACTCCTACTCCCAACATCGTTTTACTGCAATCGTCATTTTGCCATTTGAATGAATTCAATCATCCTTTGAGGAAGTATTTTTAAGGTTCTATACTTTTGACGAATGCAATTTAAAAAAAAATAGATTTTTTTGACCCGTCTACACGAGACTGGCCCCTTAAAAACGGTTTATTGGCAGAGGATTGCAAAGGACGGCCGGTTCTTTCGTTCCAGATTATTCCCCACCATTATTCGTCGAAGACGTCTAGCATAAAAAGGGGGCAAACAGATCCGGCGACAGCTGCTTGGCTATTAAAAGCGACTTAAACCTCAAACCCTCGTCGTGATTGCAAAAGTTACCTCTCGTTCCACGAGCTCCTCTCGCATCAACCCCCTTCGCAATTACGCACAAAGCTAACGCATCCTTATACGCTACTGTCTTTCCTAACAAATAAGCAAATTGCTAAATGAGCCGTGACGCCGCCTTGCAAACCGCCAAAGAACCAAACGAACGAAAAAAAAGACATTAAACCTACTCGAACTGCAATTTTCCTCGCAGCTTATAATTTCATCGAATTTTATTGCAATTAATTAAATTACCTCTTTTAATAACAGACTAACGAGATCTTAATGTAAACACATGCGCATTCATATAATGAAGTTTAATTTGCATGTATCTTACATTAGCTAATATATCATCATTCATATATATTTTATTTAAAAAAAACTTCTGTTAATTTTAGCAATTTCAATATTTATGATTTAATTGTATGTATTTACGACTTCAAGATTTTAAAATTCAAATTTAAATTCTTGGTCTTACATATCCTAGAACATTATAAACGTATTATTAAATACTATTAATTTACTAACATTGATCAATTCAATTCATCCTGTGTTTTATTAACTTTATTATTTTATGCATCAACTTTATTATTATTTTTATATTTATAGTCGAAGAGAGAACTATATAAAGATATCATACTTTACATGTGTTAAATCTATTAACAATAGATTATTTAAACATTTCTACATCTCAAGCAAAATAAGTACTATGTACTTGCAATTACTTGTACATTTAAACAGAGAGTCTGTCGGACAATATTTAATAACAGTGCTTATTTAATAAGTAACAATAATAACACTTGCATTGTTTTGCCAGTGGGATCGAAGAAGTTAGAAGCTGCATATCCACATGGACACAGATTAATCAATCTGATACCATGCAATTAAATACACATCAACCTACTCTGCAACGTCAGTGTCTTATCTGCATAATTTGTAAATGATAACGTCACGAAAAAAAGGAGACTTGGCTCCCTTCCTCTGTAAACCCTTTTTGTGAACTTCTTACCAGCACTGCTCGCTTATGAACAAAAGTGCAAAGCCCGACAGTGCATGGCAAAATTGAAATGCATTTATTAGACCGTGGATCTTTACGCAACAGAAAAATTGTCTGCATCAATCGCAAGAAACAAAATTAGAAAGTTCTTTCCTCTAGCAATTTTAATAACTTGGCAATAATGTAATGATGTCCTTAAATTCTTTTAATCCTAACAATTTGCACTTCGTTCAGTAATTACTATTGTAATCGCATAAAATCCCAAAACTAATATTATATAAACGTTGCATAAACTTTAAAATTTTATTCTTTTCAAAATATATTGTCTGCTTTAACCTATAATATAATTGCCGCCATCAAAAATTACTTTTATATATTTTATTTTATTAATCAAGAGGACAATTTCAACAATGCGATACACAAATAGAAATTATTCCACTTCGATACTGAGTATTATGATGATTTAAATATCAGTCATTAAAATAAAGAATTACTTCCAATTAGTATTTTGATCGCTGGATGTTAAACAGATTTTCCTTTATACGAACGAGCTGAAATAATATTTCGTCGAGTAATAATCATCCGGTAACTTTATCCAAGGCATCCACGTCCCATTGAAATGTTCAGGGAAAGAATTTGGATCCACTGGCAAGCTCGTCGGAGGTACCGTAACTTTCGTATAAGTTTCAATGTAGTCATTGAGGTCGTTAACGATCTATAAAAAAAAAAACAATTCTTTAGAAACGGATAGTACAAAGGATAATACATATAATCATTAAACAGAAGTACAATACACATGTATTTCTCTTTTTAATATATGAGTTGAATATATGACAATTATTTGAATTATTCAATTAATAAAAACAATTTTTATGCTTATCCTGCATCTCGCAATCAATGCAAAACATTTTTATTTTGTATTTCTATTTTCGTAATAAGTAGACTGCGGATTATATGCATTTATGACAGAAATGGGCAAGTACAATTTAAAACAGTGGAGGAATTAAAAAGATTTAACGCCACCAGTGTATTAGTTTCACCTTAATAAGATACTTAAAAGAAGAATGTAATTATTATTTGGCTTCTGTGTCTTCCAATGAATGCAAAACATTTTTATTTTCCATAAAGATCCGCAGTCTGGTAATAAATAATATGTTTCGAATAAAAACAATTTTTATGCTTATCCTGCATCTCGCAATCAATGCAAAACATTTTTATTTTGTATTTCTATTTTCGTAATAAGTAGACTGCGGATTATATGCATTTATGACAAAAATGGGCAAGTACAATTTAAAACAGTGGAAGAATTAAAAAGATTTAACGCCACCAGTGTATTAGTTTCACCTTAATAAGATACTTAAAAGAAGAATGTAATTGTTATTTGGCTTCTGTGTCTTCCAATGAATGCAAAACATTTTTATTTTCCATAAAGATCCGCAGTCTGGTAATAAATAATATGTTTCGTACCTTCGGATAAGTAGAAGACAGATCTGTAGTTTCGCAGGGATCACTATGCACGTCGAACAAACAGCTGTCTAGACACGTTGGATATGTCGTAACATGTTGACACAATACTCTTGATTCTTCCCTAAGCTTTATTACATCTTCAGCGTTCAAGTTAAACTGCGACATGTCCCTAATAGCAGTGCCCGCGAGCGATTTTAAAACGCCCGACACATTATACTTGGGATACGATTGGTCCGTACCAGGATCACCATAATAATCGTTAAATTCACGACTTGCACCTACATCAAAGTTACATTAACCGTGGTTTCAAGTTCATAAATTAAAGTCCGCAATGGTAATTACCATTTATCAGTTTATATTTTCCGATTATAGCTGCAGATGTTTTCTCCACCGGATCGATGTTCAACAGTGCGTCCGTTCGTTTGGTTTCTTTATCGTAAACAAGCGTGGACCATTGATCGACGCCATCGAGGTTCTCTTCTAGATCTTCCAAATTGCCACCTGCGGCGGAATAGAAGGTCGGCAACCAGTCGGTTATGTGCATCAAATGATCAGCAACTCTGGAGGATTTCTTAATTAATGGCGAGTAAACGCATGCTGCGCCGCGAATGCCACCCTCGAACAGTGTGAACTTCAACTGGAAATCATAGTATCGCATAAAACGTGTAACATTGTTTAATGATTGTTAAAACAGATAAAGAGAAAATGATTTCGGCGCAACGGTTCGATCGAATAAACAATTAAAGCAATTTTACAAATAAATTTACACTTTCTACGTTTCGATCCTAATTTGGATCATTTTCACGAAAGCGGAATAAAAACTGCGTCTGAAAATATACCACAGAGAAACGGTTATGATATTGGAAAATTACACCATCTATTCAATATTAAGTATTATATGCTGTTACTCACTTGCTTTATAGAAATTTTAACATGGTGTTTTAACAATGATGTCTTAACATGGTGATTTAACAATCTTACGATCGATAACTTTAACAACAAGTTTAATGATTGTATTTATACTTGAGAAGCATGTTAACCATTTCGAGCTATTTTTAACTCCAAAATCAAACGTTTCGTCTGACCTGTTGTACAATATGTCCATTCTCTATGATTTATTAAGTTTGGTAGATATGAAATTGATATAATACCTCAAACAATACTTAAATGTTTAGAATTAGTTAGATACCGACATATGTATTAATGTAATCAATATTTATAATAATAGTACATCAATTTCTAGTGACGCCTCAGAAGCGCCACTCGAGTGCTATGGGTTAAAAAATAATTGATTTTGAAAAAGTACGTGAAGAATACAAAGAAGAACCTAGCAGTAATTTGTTTTAGCTGCAGACGAACCTGTACGACATCAATACAAGGGTTCCCACATTTAGAAAATCTATATAGTATATTTAAAAAATTGCCTACTTATATTTTTAATAAAAATTTAGCACAGATTCCATTAGAAATTAATTTAAAAATGATTTACATGTCTTAATGATATTTATATATTTTTACAAGTGCAAGAAATGTACGTGTAATTCTGAATCTCCAGATATGAAACGCTTGAAGCTACTTTTCGTGTAAGTATTAAATTGAAATCCAATGAGCTGTCTATGACAAAAGCAAGAAAACATTTAATACAATTTTATTTACCCCTCGTAAAGGAAAATTTGACCCATAGTTCTCCAATAAACCTACAGTCTGAGCCCCATTATCAGACATGAAGACGATGATAGAATTGTCCAACATTTTTGCATCATTTAATGCCTTCACCACTTTACCGACAGATTCGTCCAGAGCTGTAAGTACACCTGAAAATAGAATGTTAAACATTACGATTAAGATAATGATCATATCAGATCATATTAATATGAAATAAAAATTAAATATTCAACACAATATCGAAAGTAATTATATTATTATGTTCAATATTCTATTTTCTATTCTAGTTTATTAATTATAAATAATATTAGGTTGGCAAGAAAGTAATTTCGGTATTTTAAGGTAAAATGAAATCGACATTCTTCGTTCAAGTTATAAACTTTACTCAATCAAATATTTTCTTATTTATTCTTTTTGATAAAGGATCATCGAACAAAAGGGAAAATATTTTATTCATTAAAGATCATTGTTTGACGAAAAAATTGGGCTCTCGCTGTCTCTCTCTCTATTTCACCTTAAAATACCGAAATTACTTTCATGCCAATCCAATGCCACCTGGTATAAACAATGCTACATGAAATATTTATAAAATTTTGATGTACACCTGCAAATTTTCTTCTCTTGAAGTCTTTGATATAGCCTAAGCTCGCGTTCACTTCTTTCATATCACGAACTTCCATCACCTCCTCAGAGTCGGAAGAATGAACGGCCACATGCGCGAGTTGTAAATAAAGCGGTTTCTTGCGATTGTGTTTCGAAATTATGGTTTCGGCTCTTTCTGTTATAAGATCGGTCATGTATTGATCAGAGTAATCCACCGATAGTCGTCCAGGATTATCGTAATGTAAATCGTATCCGGTGTGATTCTAAAAACAGACATCTCTTCTTACTTCGCTTTAAATGAATTTCTTCAAACAAATCAACTTATTAATTAGACCTTTACTATAACAGTGAGTTATTCGTTTAATTGATTAAACTCTCTAATGGTCTATGAACCAAAGAAAAAACAAATGAGAAAATATTTTATGTTTCTTCTTTCTTTAATAATGAAGTAAAATTTGACGAAGTCGAGTTTAGATGTCAAATAAGTAGATTATTTTTTAAAAATGCTAATCTATTTCTCATGAAAAGATGATATTAATTTTTTAATTAAGGGAACGTTCAGAACTGCACATAGTAATTTCAATCATTTAACACGTCGACTCCAAAAATGTTCCACAATCTCAAAATCAATTTATATGAATATACCACAAGACAAATTAATTTATTGGACTCGGTTAAAGAATAGTATCACCTGTATATAATCAACGTGATACAAAAATTGGTTAGAACATTCAAATCGCAACAATAGAATTTTCTTGAAAATTAAAATTTCGAAAGACTCACATCTTGTGTAATTGTATGATTAAAGTATGTAACATATCCATTGTAGTATCCAAAAAAGGTTTTAAAACCGCGATTCGTTGGTGTATGATAGTTACTATAGTATCCCACGTGCCACTTTCCTACCAGATGTGTGCTGTACCCTAATTTTTGCAAATACTCCGGTAGAAGAGTATTATTCAATGGTATCCCGCGAGCTTCGCCTGCCTTCAGAGGATATCCTTGCATACCTACAATAAACAATACGTGCCATACACTGAAAATAGATTTATAATGTCAGAACAAACTGTAAGAATCGTCTGAAAAAAACCAACATCATTTGTGTGGAAAAGAAGTAATCTAAAACTCAAGTACAATTCTATTGAATTTCCGTTTCTCTGAATAGCAATGTTTGCAGATCAGAAATGTAAGTTAACAGTGAAAAAAAAGTTCTGCTGACAAACAGAATATTTTTAAATATAAGCAATTGCCTTAATACCTGACTTTATACGACCTCGAAGATTGTCTGGTCGCGTCCTTGAGTATTTACATTGTTCACGCGCAAAGCGATGCCAGATAAGCTTAACCCATTTAAAAAATTAATGGAAACTCTATCATTCGAAAGCTATCATTAATTCTAAAAATAGACGTGACGAGTCACGTTGACGTTACGAATAAATATTATTTTTTATATTAACAGTTTCTTTATACAATACAACAAGTTTCATCATCTCGTTTCTTTTTATCGTTAACGAAGAAATGATCTGCATGAAATATACGAATAATCGCAACGATAAACGGTTGATTTGTTCGATCGAATACTTTTTGCCAAGGGCGTACTTTCGGCCGCACCCTCTACGCTCGGTTACCCTTTAAAGTACCCTACATACATATATACAGGGTGAGTCACCAAACATTAGCACCTCAAATATCTTTGTTGTTTCTAAAGATACGTAAAATATAGTAAGGACAAAGTTGAATGGTACAATGGGGCTGACACGATGCAAAAAAAGAAATTTTGTTTTTATGTCATTTTTTTGGAGATATCAAGGTCACCTTCATTTTTTTAAATGGAATGAGGTATTTTTTAATACATCAATCGATGCAGCTGGACGTTCGTTATAAAAAAGTACTAACCTATGTATGTCGAAAAGTTAGTAGTTCAGGAGATATTTCAATTTAAATAACTCAAAAATACCATTGCAATCGTACTAAAACGTTACACTAGTAAGTAAACGCTGACGTCTTAGTACGATTGCAATGGTATTTTTGAGTTATTTAAATTGAAATATCTCCTAAACTACTAACTTTTCGACATACATAGGTTAGTACTTTTTTATAACGAATGTCCAGCTGCATCGATTGATGTATTAAAAAATACCTCATTCCATTTAAAAAAATGAAGGTGACCTTGATATCTACAAAAAAATGACATAAAAACAAAATTTCTTTTTTGCATCGTATCAGCCCCATTGTACCATTCAACTTTGTCCTTACCATATTTTACGTGTCTTTAGAAACAACAAAGATATTTGAGGTGGTAACGTTTGGTGACTCACCCTGTATATTGAACACATTGAATCGGCTTTATCCGCACACAAAGGTTAGTTTGTGGTCCGGTTGCTGGTAATGCGGCTGAGAAAAATGTGTAAACGGGAATGTCACGGCGAACGCTCGTAGTTCCTATGGTACTGTACCTATGGCAGTAGAACAAAGTACCTGTTCGAATAGGATAACGTCCTGTGAGGAAAGCTGTCCTTGATGGCGTGCATATCGGCAAGACGTAGTGACGTTGTAATATCACACCGTTGTAAGCGAGAGCGTCGATATTTGGCGTTGGTATTTCATCGGCACCGTGAAAACTCACGTCATTCCATCCCTTAACGAACAAAGTCGAAACACTCAGCACGATTGCCAGACTGTGGATTTTTATGCAATGTAAACATTTTCGAAACCAATTGCGAACAACACAAAATTTTTCTTTCAACAATTTTAGTCTCGTACGTTGCAACATTATTCTTGAATTCTCTTTCTAATGTCCTCAAAATTTGGTATTTTACATTCATGACAACTTTTAAAAATATTACACCATCGATATAAAAACGGGGTTTTTCTTTTAAAAATTTTTAGCGAGCCTCGATCGAATGGTGTAACATTATTCATAAATTTTTATCATCATTTATTGTAAAACTACAATCTATAACAGAAATGCGTAGGTTTAATTGAAGATATTATTAGAATTATTAAAGAAGGAAGGAGACATTTTAATTTGAACAAAGTGTAAAATAATGAAATTATTTTGATCCTGTTGTGAAATTATTAAGAGTAGAAACGAAGTATTTCACTCACGCTGGTCGCAATCGATATAGAAAGGTTTATATTAAATAAAAATCCATAGTTTTCTCGCTATTCCAATTGTTTAAATAAAATTTCCGGTCTCACCAGGTCGTCCGCCATAATAACAATTATATTTGGCCGTTGTCCGTTTTGTTGCGGATGTTTTTGTGACAGTGCAAGATATAAGCATCCTGATAAGAGAATCAGAGACAATAACAAATATACTGCACGTTTCTTCACTTCTGACATGACTACTTTCTAACTCGATCACGTGCGGCGGTTGCTTCACTTTAATTGTGTTCGATGTGATTTTCGTAGTAGGAGAAGAACGTTGTATTACTTCACCGGCGAATTCTTTTTGCGAAATACTAGGCCACGATGTTTCCACGAAATAAATATTTCCACGGGCACAGAAACACGTAGCAGTAGATCTTGCACCTTTTTCCTTGTTGATAAGAAGCCTGCACTCGATAATAACAGTTTTGCGTCGAGAACACTACTGTAACGAGTAACCAATCTTTACTGGCTTTATACAACCAGCAGCGAAAGTATTAGGACATTGCAATAAGTCTTGATCCAATTGTCTTGACATTACAAACACGTTAATCGGTATACAAAGTAATTGATTCACTCGACACAATTTACGTTACTTATACTTTATATCATTTTAAAGTAAACAATGAAATATTTGTTTCGACTGATTTCAACACTAGTACTACGAGACCCGTTCAAATGACGAATTCCAAATCTTCCAATTTACGATTATTGAGATCGCACGTATAAAATTCAATGGTTAAATTTTAAAAAATTGCAGCTTTATTAATCAATTATATAGTCACTATTCTTTTCTAATTGTAGAAATAATTTTATTGTAGATATCATTTTTTTACACTCCGCCATGCAATACAGTTTAAAACATGTATGAAAATCGGGCACGAACTTATGCAATCATCTAATATTTATGGAGATTCAATAATTTTATCTTTTGGATATATATCATGATTGAAACAATTATTATACAAACACAAACATAAAATAATTGCTTCTAGTGCTCCGTATATCCAGTGTTAATTAGATACAATTTAAGTAAATGTTTTATATTAAAAGAATATATAATTCTCATCTTCACCAAGAAAACGTTTTCATTATGAATAATTTTAAAACATTACGTGCATATAAATTTTATTCTGGTTCTTTCATTAATAGAATTCAAGCACATATTTTGTGCAAAATAGAATTAACAAAAAAACTGTATACTTAACTTCTGCAAATAACAAATGTTCGAACAAGTGTGCACAGATGTTACACATTTGCAACATAATTCATTATCGCAATGGCATACTGCGTACTTCGCGGATATTTTTGCGCAAAACTATGTTGACGTACTTTACAAACAAATGCAAAAAAAAAACGTGTAGAAACATAAGCACATAATTATTACATAAAACAAGTGGACAATCGCATTTACACAACAGACAAGTTTTATAAACAAGTTCAAGTTCGTTTCGAGACCACAAGGTCTATTCCCAAATCTGAGTTTTAGAATTTATTATATAAAATAAATAAATGAATAATTGAATATTACGACAGCTCCTTGTACTTGCCTTGATGTCACTAGTATCACAAAAAAATGGATGTGAATATGCAGAAAATGTTGACGATCTTGGAGTAACATTCAGGACAACCTCGAAGAGATTGTTTTTTCGTCAAGCGTGTCCTTAAACCATATAAACTGCTCAGTATACATATTCCAATAGCATTGGGAATCATTTACATGCTCGATACAAACGTTACATCCTGTATAAAAATAGTCAATTCCAGCAGCCGCTGAAACAAACGCAGTATTATTTGTTCACAGGCCGTTCACAGGCCAAATCGATTAACTCCACTTTCTGAAATATTTTAAACTTAAGTGTCAATGTACTTGGTTCAGCCATAACTTTTTTATTTCTAATAAATTTCCCAAATAATACAGATTAACACCATTAAACGACAAAATTGTTTTTGGCATAAGAGTATTTGCTCGAAAAATTTATTCATTTCTACTCAACATTTATTCAATTTATTTGTATAACATTTATACAAAGACATCGGTGATTTAAATTATCTGAAAAACTACTAAATAAGTAAGAAGTGAACAATTTTTAATTTTATTTTAAGACAACAAAATTTAAAGAATTAATTCAACAATAATTACAAAAAATATATTTATTACGATAGCATGTAGGAATAATTTTTTAATGTATTTTAGTGGAAATTTCATCTCGGCATCTTTTATGGTTCAAAAGTTATAGTAAAATGCCAGATTGACTAGTCTCTCCCATTGCCCTTCCGTGACACTGTCCTTTTACCCTTGCGCCTCGGGTCGAGGCTGGTGCGAGGCACGCATCGGCTCTTCGCTCAGCAGTGAAAATGTTCCGTCGCGAGTAAATTTCAGCTGATTTTGTTATTGCTAAATATACCGATATTTCACGACACAAAAAGCGCCTGAGCTGGCCGAGAAAATTTTTCGGGCGCGGGCGAGGCAAACAATACACGTTGCCTCGCTGGGCCGCGGCAAACAACGCGTTATCGCATAGCTTGCCTCGCCCGGCCGATTCAGACCATAGATTTGCTCATATTTATTTAACGGTTCATTTCACAGGATTTTTATAAACGCAGTTCTCTCTAACAAAACGATCTCTTTAACAAAATCCGAAATTTTATTCCAAAAAGTGTCCGTTTCAAAGCGAAGTAGAAATTTATTTCCTTTGTTAATATGTTTAACAGGTTTGAAATGTATTTTGAAATTCTTCTGATGTTAGAGCGAGCGACAGCTGCAGAGACTCGTATTGATATGAAATAACATCTTTCTAGTAAACCTGTGCTTAATTACATCAGTGATATCGACGTAATCTGTCTGGTTAATAACAGTGTCAATATTGATGTATACGATAACAGTTGCTATAATCTAGTCTTCAGCCGTTGTAGAGATTTCTTAACAAGAAAAAATGTTCGCAGACCAAAAATTCTGATTTTAATTAAAATTCCCAGTATTGCAGAATACACGAAGAAAACCTATCCTAGATTAGGAACAGCTTTCAGAAACTCACACGTAGCAATCGATATAAAGCTCAAGTTTTTACGTTGGCTCATAATATTTATATTGATAACAGAATACTTAGAATTCTATGTAGCAGAGAGCAATGTATTATAGATTTATGAACATATTCAATTATAGTTACACATGTTTGTCCTTTGTCATGAGTTCATCGTCGGATTCATTGGCTTTACGTTTCTCGATTGGCATTTAATTTATCTATTCGTTACAGAACAACAATAAATAAAACAAAATAAATACATATAATAAAGCTAGTTGATTTTTCATAAATCGATAACGCTGACAAAACTTACTCCATCGCTTTTCGATAATTAAATTAAATTAATGATACTTATCGCTTAAAAGTAAGACTGTATTGTACATAATTTATCATACTGTTATAAAGCGACGTGAAAATTCCAACTTTTATATTTTTGTAAGGAACACACACAGGTTTATCAAAGGAGAGCAGTAATACAATCCAAAATGATCGACATCGGAATAAAAAATGAATGACATACTTCGAATTTCTAATCGTTTAATTTTCTAGTTGCATTTACAAACCAGATATAAAATTCAATTGCTTCGTTTTATACATTACAACTTCGTAGAGTTTGTCGTAAAATAAATTAATCCTCGATCTTCCTTTTAACGTAACATTTACAACGCTTTCGCTGTTAGAATGACTATAACGCGTTTAATAGTGGGTGTTCAGCAAAATCGAAATAAGGACGAACAAAAGATGAAAGCAATAGACTAAATTGCCAAGCACGGCTGCGGCATTCGGAACGTATACCGCGGCTCCCGAATTCATCCATGGTTCCCATGTATTGTTTCTTCTCCTAGGATCGGCTAACCCATCGATAGGCACTTTTGTTTGTCTCACTAAAAGGCGACCGAATTTTTCCAAGAAATGGTCCAAGTCCCGCGCAATCTGTAAACAGCACGTTCACGCATGTTATGTCATAATTGCCTTAATAAAAATTGCTTGCTTCCGTTGCGAGCAATTTCTTTCTTCTCTGGTGAGTAAAAGTCACCACTAAAAATTGCAGTATCATTATTAGACTACGAATCTTTATGCGTTTATGAAGAAATTGATTAGATGAAATACAAACTGAGAAAACATTTTAAAAATTCAAGAGTGTTGTAATGTTGCTTTTAATGTAACAAACTCGTTAAGGGATGAAATCAATTTTTAAGTTTTCCTGCTTTCCACAATCAGTGGAAAAATATTTTTATTTTGCATAAAGATCCGCAGTCTAATCATTATTCAAAATATTGTTCACATTATTAAATATGTTGGTATCTAATCAATTACTAAATATTTAAGTATTGAATGAGGTATTCTAGGTCGGAAGAAATGTTTAATTTTCGCGTTGAAATAGATAGATGCTTTCGTCAGAAGTTATTGAATGTTGCTAATTGGATTTCATGGTTTACGTAGCCTTTCTATTTTTATATTAGTATAATCTTGTGATTAATATAATAATTAGACTGCGGATCCTTATGCAAAATAAAAATTGTCTGCATCGGTTGCAAGGAACAGACATTAAATGGAATGTATTTCTTCCCTTAATGATTTTAATATAGGAGAAACCATACACTGATGTCTTTAATTTTTTAAATTGTTCAATAATTTTTTAATTTCATCTTCTCAATTTTGCTATAACTGCTTCAAGATCCGCAGTCTGATATAATTATCATTATGGTAAAACTGAAAATGGCGCTTACCCGTGGGTACGCTTCGACAATGTTCTTCGTTTCGCATGGGTCGTTTACTATATCAAACAAGCATTCGGTGACGTTGCAAGTGGTGTACGAGAATCGACGGTAGTAAGTGATATTTGGACGACAATTAAATGTCATCGCATCCTGACGTAATTGCGCCATTGTACTTGGTTGTGTAACCGGACCCCCTAAGTGATGGGTGATTACCTCAGATATAGAACTCCTCATTACAATATCTGAGTACGGCAAAACGTCTATCATTCTGCCAGAATCGCCATAATACCCATCGTAATAACCGTTTTCGAGGGAACCTTAAAAACAAGAATAATGAAAGAATTTTAATAACTTCAACTTTTCTAACACGATAGCCACGTGGTCATTACGTAGATGACGGAATAATTACGTCCGAACTGTAAAATTAATTCTTGTGCCAATCTAGAAACTTGAACTTTTAATTTTTGTCTCACTAAACAAATTATTTCTCAATTTTGTTAGATTAACAAACTCAATGTTTTAAGAACTGAATGGTCAAAGAGAATTCTTCTATACAAAATTTATTTATGCAATGTGCTGTACATCACAAAAATGATAAGCACGATAAGTAAATGCATTTGACTTTCTATAGAATGGGATAAATAGGATTCTATAGGACGTTTATAAACGTCCACGTGACTTTCCTTGTTTTCTTATACCGGTATGTTTTATGTATGCGACTATGACATCAATTGATTCAGATATTCTTTAGAATTTCGACGATGTGTGCAGAGTTGAACGATTTATTTTGAAACTGAAATACGTCACTTTTTGAGAGAATGAGTTACAGCTGGATTTGGAGACGTTAAGAAAAATTGTGAGTAATGTAAAATACATTGGTATGTAAGTACTCATTATTAACCCTGAAACTGCAGTGTTGAGTCTAAGAAACCCAGAGCATCATTAATTATAAAGTTGTTATTATTTCACTTTCATGAATTACCCCTAGTAGCACAAAATATTGTATACACATTCATATGATATTTAAATATCTAGTTTATATTCTCTGAATATTTTTTATATTCACATTTTCTACCTTTTCTTTCTAATAAAGAACATTGGGCTCCTGAGATCCGAGTGTGAAGTACATGCAGAGTTGGGCAAAAATTTTATTTAAATAAAAATTTTGAATTAAGTGGGTTGAAAACCCACTTGGAAAGAACCCACTTCAATTGAAATTTTTATTTAAATAAAATCTTAACTCTGAGTACATCTCTCAAAAAATACGTGTGGTGTTCTAGGATTAAATAAGCATTGCTGGATATGTATAAGTTGATGATAACTAGACTCCGAATGTTCATGCAAAATAAAAAGTGTGTGCATCAATTGGAAGACGCTGGGGCTAAATATTTTATATTCTTCATTAGTAATTCGAAAGTGAAATAAATATGTTAATTACTTTTAAAGTCTTCTAATATTTTCGCTATATTAAATTGCACTTGCTTATTTTTGTTCGAAATGCATAAAATCCGGAGTCTAGTGATAACAATTACCTCGTATCAATTTAAACCGACTGTATATTGCCCCCTCGGTTTTGAAGACTTCGTCGATGTTCAACAGGAGAGTGTCTCTGCCTTGGCCGAATCCTTCGCTGATGATTTGCCATTGATCTATGCCGTCGATCCTGCCCAGATCTTGCAAGTTTCCACCGGCTACCGAATAAAGTGTCGGCAGCCAATCCGTCATGTGCACCAATTGGTTCGAAACCCGTGCTGCTTTCTGTATCCTCGGCGACCATATTGCAGCAACACCTCTCACGCCTCCTTCGTACAAAGTGTATTTCGACTGAAATCAAATAGAAAAACAGAAAACCATTTACAAAAAACCTGTCGTTTGGTTAGCCGAACTTGATGCTGAAAGCTTGTGCTTTCAAATCAAAAATAGGGAAAGAGCAAACCTAACTATCTGTCCTCATGTCATGATACAAAACTAATTGCGTTAGTATAACAGATGCTAAAAGCTTGGGGGCGTTATTATAAAGTCTATTATTTCAGATATATATTTGATTGTGTTAATTCTTTTTTAACACGTTGACCGTCGACTTCGCGATCTTAAAAACGAGATAAAGTCAAAGCAATTTGCTTGATAGAAGCTAAGTTATAATTTATAAGCAGATACACTCAATCTAGCAAGGCCAGAACTAATCTTGAATTCTGATCAAATAATTCCGTCAGTCAGGCGATCAGTGGATGATGTAGCAGTCAACATGTTAATTGGTTAGGTTTATTAATTTTTATTGTAGTCTTACTCCTCTCAAAGGATAGTTCGAGCCCCAATTTCGATCTTTTCCAACGGATGGAGCTCCATTATCGGTGAGAAACAAGATCA
The DNA here is from genome assembly GCA_916610235.2 of Lasioglossum morio. Lineage (NCBI taxonomy): Eukaryota > Metazoa > Arthropoda > Insecta > Hymenoptera > Halictidae > Lasioglossum > Lasioglossum morio. Next base: position 10,452,958 of record OU744330.1, on the reverse strand, counting down.
CCGAGTCCTTGAGCATTCCTTTCTCGCCTAACGCTAGAAAAATTCTTGCGACCGACTCGTCCAATTGCGACACCATTTCTAATTACAATGAAAATATTAGCTGTTTCATATAGCAGTTGATATTGCACAAAAAATTCACATCAAAATCGTTAACACTAAACCTACATAATAAAAATTACAAGATTGATTTTATTTAGTTTTGTTGTAATACATGCTCTACTGAAGATATTTATATAATCAATTCTTATAAAATCATTTCTATTATTTCAATAATTGTCAAATAATAAATCTGGAACCGGTTATTTTCAGTTAAACCTCGGACAGTGAAATTGTCTACTTTAATCGAAACTGAACCAGGTGGAATTTTTTTATTATTAAAATGAAGAAGAAGAGTTTTACTAGGAGATAGATCTAATCCCAAGTTATAAAGAGTATGAAATCTTGTAATCGAATTTTAAACCACTTCCCGATGAGCTAAAGACTTGAAACTTTAACCATAGCTCAGAACTGGATGACAATGCAATATTAAAAAAAAAATTTTTCAAATCTGTGCGTTTAGGAGATTAAAAAATCTCAGCAAAGTATCTCAGCGGGAATCGAACCTGCGCCTTACAAAATGCGCTCGGTAGTAAAGACTAAAAAGTGGAAAATAAAAAAACCTTTTTAAAAACCACGCTTATATTAAAATGCACTGAAAAGGAGAAAATAATTTTTTTAGATTAGCTAAACTATATTAACACATTACCGACCGGTGATTATTGCATATTTTTGAAAAATGTATGGTACATGGGTAAATTTTCATTTAGCATTTAGTATGAACTAACTAAGTCACCCTCAATAACGTCGTCTAATAGTGTCATTTAAGATTGCAATGTCAAAGAAAATTTCTATGCTTTTTTTTGGTACAGCAGAATTATTGAAAATCCTAGTAATAGGCTTCCGGTCGGTAAAGTGTTAACGTAATCTTCCACCCTTTTATTTATAGTCACTAATATCTAAACAAAATTATTTTCTCCTTTTCAGTGCATTTTAATATAAGCGTGGTTTTTAAAAAGGTTTTTTATATATATATATTTTTTGATTTGAATTGACAACTGTTTCTGTTGGTTTACTCACTGGCATATATACGCCGATTCGGTTCCCGAATTTGAGAGAAGTCCCCATCGGTGTTCTCTTTCTTGGGTTGCTCCAACGGAGCATGAACCGCGAGATGAGACACGTGAAGATAAAGGGGCCTCGTAAGTTCGTGGTTCTCGATCACTTTAATCGCTTCCTCGGTGAATAAGTTTGTAGCGTATGCACGATTAATCCCGTGAGCAGGATCGTCCCCTCGGTGCATATCGTATCCGCTCATGTTCTGGAAAAATGCGAAACCACATTAAAGTCGCGGACTCCGTACGAGCACAACAATATTTTGAGAAAAATAATTCATCTTTTGTTTCTCTTCCTCGTTATCACGTCTTCGGAATTGCTCGAACGATGCATCTCACCTGATTCGAATATCTGTAATCGTAATAGCTAATGTAGCTATTGTAAAAGCCAAGGAAGAAGTCGAAACCCCTGTGCAGCGGTGTATACTGAGGCGTATGAAACCCTAAGTGCCATTTTCCAATTAATTTCGTAGTGTATCCCAGTCCTCGTAGATATTCCGGTAAAATTTTAATATTCAGAGGCAGGCCACGTGGTTCACCACCGTGAATTCCATCCCCCTGCATCCCTGTAATCGGCTCGTAATTTTTACTCGTTATAGTTTCGTTTTTTTTTTTAATCTCTTCATTATTAACCCGGGAATACGCGCACTGTATGTCTTTTGGACCGACGATTTCGTATATATTGAAATACGATACAAAGTCTTCGACTGTTGATTTTTTCCGTCGAGCTATTCACGTTTGAAGGGTGTCTCGACTTGTTTATCTTATGTGGCGATACTTAGTGCTTTCGTGTTGGTTTTAAAACATACCATTGCCACGCGTCGGTTCATTCGACCATAGCGCGCCTACTAACGTCAGTCTGATTTCGTCCATCGAGTTTGACCCATACTGTGTGGCAATGATGGCCAATTTCGGATATTTTGAAGACATTGAAGACGAGGTCAGCGATTCAGCAGAAGATACCGATTATATAATAGAATCCGATCATAATACTGATTCAGAAACTAATTGTTCAGATATAGAAATATCTGATTCAGAGGTGACATGTTTCCAATGAAGAAAACATAAGTACTTATTCGTTATTTTCAAGATACATTTCTAATCTGAAGAAAATATAAAAGAAGAAAATTTACGAGTACATTTTGTGAAAAATAGATACAACATATGTTAAATTATTGTTGTTATGAAAAAATAAAAATCAAGTTATAAATTCAAATTGATAAAAGTTTACTTTTGTCGCGAGTGTCCTAGTAATGCGAGCGAATCTAAATTATCAAGCGACGAATAATTATTACTTTTTTATTTCAACATTTAATTTTATTCATTTACTTTAAATTTTATATTATATTGTTACTTAATATTTTATTTAATTTATCTATTTTATATTTTAGTTATTTCGTTACCAGGTGACCATTTATTTTATAATAAAAAATTGTTACTGTTTATGTAAAACAATTAAAATACAATATTACACATTATTTATACTATATTAGTCATTTTATTTAATTATTTCTCATTATAATAGCATCGGTCGAAATGACCGACGCGCGCCTACTAACGCAAATGCTGGGGGCGCGCGTACTCCCGGGTTAAAAGTAATTTTTCTACAATTACTCGTTTATTAGTGGACATACCAATACGTATTGGGTATTGTCCAGTAAAAAAGGCAGCCCTGGAAGGTGTGCTGGATGGTAAAACATAATGTCTGTTTAGTATCACTCCGTTATACCCGAGAGCGTCAATGTTGGGGGTTGGTATCTGATTTGATCCGTGGAACCCAACATCGTTCCAACCCTGTAACACAGCATTCGATGTCTGTTGTATTTTTCATTGAAAAAAAAAAAACGAAACAAAACAAACATCATCTTGGCATGCAAAGCGAGACAGTCGTTATGTAATAAAATGTAACGACATGATGTAGTAATTGATACGACGGTATAGAGAAGAGGAAGATTTTTGTTTTGCAGTTACGATGACTCACGGGCACGCTAGCATCCTTGTTAATCGCGGAGGCGTAGATAATTTTCGAGCTACGATAATTGTCTTAACTGAGGGCAATTTTAATTCAAAACGCTTCCATACTACAGATTAATCGTAGCGAATTAAGCAAAGTAGGTAGGCAAAAGTAATACTCGAGCGGTCACACGTTACATTTACATCGTTTCTACAAGATGAACCAATGCATTAATTGGTCAATGTAATTGTTTCGTTTTCTATTCTCGTTAATATTTTTTTTTTCTGGTAACATAGATGTAAATGTTTATTTATAGTATTATACTACATTTTTATTTCGAAAATTATCTTTTGCGCGATACTTGCAATTGAAACATGTATCGGAATATGGTAAAATATATCCAAGTTACACGGTTGAGAATAACGAATGAACTTACTATTCAATTTCTTCCGTACTAATGAATATATTCGCTCGATATTCTTTAAGAATATTCTTTAAGATTAGCATCGAGTATCTGTATAACATTATATATTTAATTATAATGCGAGAATTCGTTGACAGAAAATGTTCGTTCGTTGTTTAATATGGAAGTTAAAACAGTGATTGATTTTTATTGAACAACGAACCCCGTGGTTCAAACAATGACCCAACCCAATCCAATGATCTTCTCTGATGTCAAAATGGATGCTTGAATTATTACCTGCCATTTCTTCTATAAACTTCTCCCTAAACCACGCATACGTTCCACAATAAGAAAGAAATTGATGGAACATAATTTCTGGAACCGATGTAAACTATATAAAACTGTTTTACATGTGGTATAAAAGTAAATTACAGTTAGATATCAATTACACAGTAAAACGATTACTTCATAATTTATTAGAATACTTAAACTACAAAATATTATTTGTTACTTTAACAAACTGTTAGAAATGTGATAAAAATTATCACAATCCAAAGTCGATAATTAAAAGCAAGATTAATATAATTAAATATAATGCAATTTCAAAAATACCACATGACTTACAGCAGCTCGTGCAATATTAATGAAAATATGTATATTTAAACAATTTCAAATATCAATTTATTATGCAAATCAAGGGCAAACGGTATTGTGCAAATGATTCGTCGTAATAATATATTGTAATCATACCAAATCGTCGGCCATAATCACTATAATGTGCGGTGCTTTTTCGTACATATTAACACCGCTACCAATTCGAATTAGCAGCAAGGAGAACGAACATATCCAAACTATGGGAAGACTGCGCATTTTTCACAGAAAGGTCGGTCGGCCGCACCAAAGATTTGAATACGAAAAAGAAGCGACGACGTGGAAACGGACAAACTCAAAACTGGCGAGCACTTCCTCTTTTGTCACTTTCGGAACACAATTCACAAAGGGGAGTCGTTAGAACATTATGCACGATGTTTATCAGAGAGCTCCTGCGGGATACAGAAGAATGCGTAACAGAAATAAACACGTTTATATAGTCCACCCACGAAGGAACATGTCATGAATGGACTACTTGAAAGGGAAGGGAAAATACACTAATAATTACGACAATAAAGGAGGTACGTGTTTCAACTGGGTTGCTTCTCATATTACGTGCTATCTTCCGTACTTGTGTAATTGCTCATCTGCATATTCACCACATATATCACTTCACGTGATTTTCATCGAACAAATTTTGGTGTACACTAATTCTTGAATGGTGCCAATGGATAATAAATGTTACAGCAAAATCAGAATCTTCTTTATTGCTTCGTGCGTGAACTCAATATTCGCTCTCTATTAGACGCAGCGGATTTTAATTAATTAAGGGAGCAACTTCAAAGCCTAAAGTTGAATACGAGTCAGAAAAAAATCAACATTAAACATTTACAACAGTTCCACAATTGGAGAGATGAAAATCATAGGCTTTATACTGTAAGCCTCGTTGTTGATCATCATCGTGGATTAGTAGAGTTTCGGAGATCTTAATAAGATTGGTGCAAGGTCGGGGAACATCAAGAAAAACACGATTAAAGTTTCCAGTTGACATTTATCTCACATAACGTGCAGTCATCCTTGTAAATTCGTTACTTCCTCGAATTGTAAAAAATTGTTTTATTACAACATTCCGTAAAATTTAAAAAAAAATATAGGAGATATCGAGTAATTGTGCATTATGAAAAAAAATCCTGATTGCGAATTGTATACAAATTGTGATACGTAACAAGACGAGAAGTTTGTCTTGCACATTCAAATGTGTTTATAGATGCACAAATATATCCACAACCACTGAACTATAAAGAGTTGACGAATATTTATACGTATATACACGATAGCTTATCGTGTATTTTGCACTAGTTGACTATATCACACACTCCTCTTCTACTCATCTAGCTTCTCTAGATCGCAAAGCTCACTTATTCCAGTCCCCTAAGTATGAATTTCTTCATCCGCATTCTTTAAGTGTCCGCCTTCGTCTTGTTTCATCTTATGTACTCCGGTCTGCCGAGAAAATGTGCCAATGGCATACCGTAATACATAAACGACAGAAAATAACTCTGCACGTACTAGAATATTCTTTGTGACTCATTTATGTTACAATATTTATAACCGTTAATTAGCAGTAGGTACAGTGACTCGAATTCGGACGCTCTAAAAAAGACGATAACTTTTTTAATATTTAATATTATAGTTACAATTAGTTTACTACAAGATGTGAGAAGAAATTTTTTCAAAAATTGCACTTGATCGGAATTGTAGAAAAAATACTACAAGTTGCATTGTACAATAAAAAATACATTTTGTAGATTTATGTAAATTAAACATATTCTGAAAATTTCGTCAAAATTGGCCGACGTTGCAATGAACTGTAAATGTTTAAACGTGGTAAAAATTGCAAATTTTCACGATTTTCGGCCTCTAACTGCAATAAATGTAAGGATTCTTACACCTTTCAATGCCCGTCGTTTTTTTCCCGCATCAACCGATTTCGATGAAACTTTCACAGTGCATATAATTGACACAGATCTACAAAACGTGTTTTTTAAATTTTCAATATATAGGCTCAATAAAAAAGTTGAAAATACAACTTTTAGTATTTTTTCTACAATTCCGATCAATTGTAATTTATGAAAAAAAAAAATTTCACATCCTGTAGTAAACTAATTGCTCTAGCTATCCAAAAAAGTTCAAATCGTATAGTACAATTTTAAAAGAGTTATCGTTTTTTTTAGAGCGTCCAAATATTAATTCGAGTCACTGTACATGCTACTCGTTTCAGATAATGTTCATAGTGTTTTATATTATAATGAACATTATAATTAGTTTGTACATCATAAAGAAATTTAACATTTTTTAACAGAATATCCAAAAGAATGTTAAAACACATTCTTTAACGTTCTCTATTACAAATTAATACAACTTGTTCTAAAGTCTTTAAACAAGTTAGGTCTGACAGGAAGCGCACCATTAACATGCTGTAAGCAAAGCTGCTCTCTACTTACAAGCATACGTACTGTATATGTACAAACTCGAAGAATAACAATCTAAAGTTTCGATGATCTAAACAGCGTTTATAGTAACAATATCAATATATACAAAATAATATTTACAGCCACAGAAATCTATCGAAATTTTGAATTTATAAAACTCATTAGTTGAGCACCATCTTTCTATTAAAATTTGTTCATAATCGTAGGTACAATTTCTATAATTTTTTTTAAATCCCACTCAATAAACACTTGATTGCATCTCTGTTTTGTTAAATTAATAAATGTAATTATTTTTAGCGTGTATCGGTCCGAGTTGTATTTAACTATATTTTTATGTAAAAACTACATATGCTACGATATTTTACAATTTATTCGTAATTATGACGTGACAGAATTACACTGGAAGATATGTAGAAGTGGTTTTATTACGTATATTTACAGAATCTCATTTGTTGTATAAGAAAATGGTATTCACAAAATTTACATAAGTATATATATATATATAAATAGTTTCAGAATACTTACGAAAATTATATTGCATTTCCTTATACCTACAAAGCGCACGTTAATAATTATTCATTTAATTTATTAGTACAATGCATTAAATGTGTGAAACATACTTTGTTTTATTATAACTGGCCTGTTCCAGCTCTTCTACAGCTGACGATCCGAACGAGACAATTTCCAAAAATCTATAGCTGAATGCTCGAATGTTTAAGCATTAAAATGAAAGTGAAAATCTTCTAATCTATAATTTTTAGATACTTTTGGTAATCATAAAACTGAATGATAGACTCCTAGTAAAGACACATTGAACATTACGAATATCAAAAGATGTAGAACCATGTTAATGGCAGCCAGCTATAGATTTTAACATCGTGTAGAACTATTTTAACAGCTTTTGAGACACACAACTTTGACGACGACTGTAGAAGAACTAATGAACTTTGTACTTTAACTTTACTATTATACATTTGAATGCATTCACGTTTGTAGTACCAAATTGATTGATTTCAAAGCATTACAATAAATTTTTCTGCACTGATCTCTGATAGTGACACTGTGTCCACTGGCATTATAACAATTAGTTTGCACTAACGAAACCGTGACCATGAATAAGACACAAATACTACAGGGAAGCACATTGACAGCCATGAAAATGGTATTTTTGCTCTTGATCTAGAAAATATTATGTGCATTCATCTGTACTTGTTATCACATCCTCTGCCACATCGATCACAAACGGTCTGCAATTTGCAATACATACTACAAACAAAGAAACAACAAACAATTTAACAATTTATCAGATTGTCTATTTTCATTTTATAACGAAACAAGGAGAAAATAACATTGAGCTGCATAGATTTCGTTATCATAAATTTTTCAAATTCGAGTAGAAAATAGTTCTCATACAAAACATACATGAAAATATCAATTTGTTAGTAAGTTTTTGTTATTGGACTCAACAATGTGTTTCCAATAGAGATGTTAGAATTCTATCATTCACATAATGTGTAAAATTAAATTTCCTTAAATCAGGTGCATTTTCATTAAAGATTTTTCAGTCGAATTTATGTATTGTTCCATGGTCCTTCATTTCTTCTAACGCATGCAGATTATCCCACCAAAGAGACAATTTATGCTTAAGAACTAAGTTAAACCACGGAGACAACGGTCCATCTAAATTCTTAATAAACTCGTTTATATTAGATTTCGATACCCAATGAAGTTGAGCAATTTCATCAGGATTTGGGTCTAATGTTACATGATCTTTCTGCGCGAATAATATATAATCTATTTCATGTTCTCCCCAATTACCGTGTGCTATGAAATAATGGACCCTTGTCAAATATATTAAATCGGTTGGTAAAATTTCATGTGAAGGAATTCCCAATTCGTAACCCATTCTTCTGATGGCAGCTCTGCGAATTCCCATTGCCTCTTGCTCGTCTGTTTCTTGTGGAATTTCTGCCAACGGATGACTGCAGCATGTGTTCGCGTAATAGCTTGGAAATGTCACCTGCAACAAAGTAGAGTATGATCCCTCGACATACACACGAAATCAATGAGGAACATTTTTACTGTATGCGAGATTACTTTTACCTTGTTCGCTGATCGTTTTTGCATCAGTAGCTCTCCTTTGCTATTGAATAGAAAAACACTGAATGCTCTATGAAGTGGAATATGTCCATTGGAATCAACGGTGTGACAATCCCTTTTCGTAGATTCACCAATTACTCTATCACATTCGTCCACGAGGAGACAACGTTCATTCAAAGCAGCTTCTTGCAAAGACGCTACTTGGGCAGTACCAAATTTTCTTGGTGCGAGTACTAGTTGTTTCGCAACAGCACACACTTCCTTCAGCGTTTTAACCATCATCGTAGCATACGTTTCGTAGAACTAATTTTGAAAGCTGGAGAAGCACTCCTTTTTATCACATATGTTTCTCAACGTATTTCAATGATAGGTTAACCAATTCACTGACCTGCTGAAAATCTAACAGACAAACTACTTGAACGTGTAGAGTAACTTATAAATATAATACCAGATATCTAATACATTTTTCGAACGAAATACTTTCTTTTAAAAAATCGGGTCACACTGTTAACACACACACAAGACTATAACCTCTTTGGAATGTTTAAAGTTCTTCGATGTATTTAAATAGTATATGTATGTATTTAGCACACGTGCAACTGGACGTGCCGTGAATACTGTCAAACAAGACTAACAAGCGTATATTATAATTCGAACACTATGCTAATAAATCAAAAACACAATGCGAATATTTTTCAGTGAACCATAAGTGGAAAATAATTTGCGAGGTACATATAGATATGCACGAGAATGCGATCACTTCAGGATAAGTAATAGCATTCAAAAAGTAACAGGCTTTTAATTTCTTTCTATTTTCATACTGTTTGTTAAACCGGACACTATTAATGCCGTAAGGAATACAATAAAATTCCGCAATATTATAAATAAATAACGAAATTTGATTACAGTTATTCGACGTGCATCATTTGAATCGTAATGATCGATAGTTCTCGTTTATGTACTTCTCGTCTTCGATCGATCGAATCGCTTTATAGGATAGTTGAGTAGGTTTCAAGACACTCACAGTGTCTGGAATAAAGCCGTTATATAAAAAAAGTTATTCTTTCTTTGATGTGTTATTTATTATCTACGTTCCGGTATAATTTAAGTCGTTTTACATCATCTTGTTAGTTCGTGAGTTAAGAAAAAAAAACGGAAAATGAGTGAAAACGCAGAAATTAGAGGGGTAACATCACCTGAAGATGCAGCCAAAGCGGAAAAATTTAAAGAAGAAGCGAATGAATACTTCGAAAGTGCGTTCACTGAATGTTATTTTCAATTTCGCCGACACGATTAACCTTATAGTCTACAACAACCGTTAGGGAAACATCGCAGTTACTGTTAAATGAATACAATTTAGTCACGTGCATGTTTAAAACTAACCCAACTTCCGCAGCGTAAATGATCGTTCCCAATTATCAAACCAAATCTCATCTCGTTGAAAGTCCACGGTCGGAAAATTTAATACGACCGTGCTGTTGCTGTCATACCTCCCTGTGTAGACTTGTATTCCTAAACAATGATTTTCAATTTGTAAGGACACACACTGTATAGAAATATAACACAAACTCCTACATATGACATGTCTTACCCTGTCATGATTTCTAATAAATTTTATACAAATACAAAGATACTTACACGTAACGGTTGAACCGTTTGATTAACATTGTAAACAATTCAACGAGACCGACTTTATTTTTACAATTAGTCCCATCTTATTACTTTTTAGATCAAGATTATAACAAAGCCATAGAGTTGTATACTAAAGCGATAGAATTAAATCCTACAGTGGCAGTATATTATGGGAATAGAAGTTTCGCCTATTTAAGGGCAGAATGTTTTGGATACGCGCTTACAGATGCGTCGAAAGCCATTGATTTAGATAAAAATTATGTAAAAGGATATTATCGTAGAGCTGCAGCTCTTATGTCACTCGGCAAGTTCAAAAAAGCTATTAAGGACTTCGAGACTGTCACTAAAGCTAGACCACATGATAAAAATGCGCAGCTTAAATATACAGAATGTTGTAAGATATTAAAAAAATTAGCCTTCGAGAAAGCAATTTCTGTGGAAGAGAATAAAATGAATATAGCTGACACGATTAACTTAAAAGCTATGGGTATGTTCGGACTGTTATACTATATAATCTGATACCTGTTTATAGAAGTTTATGTGAACAGGTATTCCAAACTAATTGTCTTTTTTTATTTTCTAGTCATCGAAGACGAATACACAGGGCCTAAACTTGAAGACGGAAAAGTTACATTACAATTTATGCAAGACTTGCTAGAATGGTACAAGAACCAAAATAAATTACATCGTAAATATGCTTATAAGATTCTTTTGGACGTGAAAGCATGGTTCATGGCACAGCCAAGTTTAGTCGATATCACAATTCCTGATGATAGTAAATTTACTATATGTGGAGACATACACGGACAGTACTATGATTTACTTAATATATTCCAGTTAAATGGGTTGCCTTCAGAAACTAATCCATATGTATCCTTTGCACTAATGAAGGTGTTATGGTGTTACAGTTTTGTTTCTAGAAACGGCAGTAGATCTTGTTTGGCAGACCATAAAGGTGTTGGCTGAACTGCTATATCTTTCATTGGGAAATGGAAGAAGAGGGGATAGAAATTTCCTATTCTCAAAACAAACAGTAGTGCCATTTCTCGAAATGTATATTACTGTGCAAAAGAAAGAAGCACCCAATATGTATAATGATAAGATAAAATGACAAACAATATCTTTATGTAGAAATTGTATTGTACAATGATTGATTTATTGCATATTTGAATCCTTTTTCAAAACTTACTCTTTTTCTTATTTTATTTTTTACGCTTTTCTATTAAATATGGCCGGGTGCTTCTCTTTCTTTTGCACAGCAGTGTAATTGTATCACCTCCGAAATTATCGTATTGTTCGCAAAACTTGTTTCTTAACGATCACACAGTTATTCAATGGAGATTTCGTAGATAGAGGCTCGTTTTCTGTGGAGTGTATATTTACTTTGTTCGGATTTAAGTTGTTGTATCCAAATCACTTTTTTATGTCTAGAGGTATGTAAGTATTGTTTTATTTATTTCGTCAGACACTGGTGTACATTTACTATAAGAACTGACATTCAGGTAATCATGAATCTGCCACCATGAATCAAATGTATGGCTTTGATGGGGAAGTCAAGACAAAGTATACTGCTCAAATGGCAGAGCTATTTACAGAAGTTTATAATTGGCTCCCGCTTGCACATTGTCTTAACAACAGAGTGCTCGTAAGTTTTACTAGTGTATAATAAAAATATTCATTGATACATATATACATGTAACCTTTATTTTTTAGGTGATGCACGGTGGTCTGTTTTCAAGGAACAATGTTAAATTAGAAGAAATTCGACAGATTAACAGAAACAGGCAACCACCAGAGGAAGGATTAATGTGTGAATTACTGTGGTCCGATCCTCAACCACAACCTGGAAGAGCACCTAGTAAGAGAGGAGTCGGTGTTCAGTTTGGACCTGATGTTACACACAATTTCTTGATGTTGAACAATCTCGATTACATTGTCAGAAGTCATGAAGTTAAAAATGATGGATACGAAGTAGATCATGATGGAAAATGTATCACTGTGTTCTCTGCTCCAAATTATTGGTACATTACATATATGGATATTTCTCATTAACGTTCTAATTTTTTAACATCTCACCAGCGATATTTTAATTATACTTACCTTTTTCCAGTGACACTATGGGTAATCAGGGTGCCTTCATCACACTCAATGGCAAAGACATGGAACCTCATTTCACATCATACGAAGCAGTGGTATGTTTTATTTAATGGATTGTTGTATTGGTATTTTTTTCAATGAAATTACGCAATCATATCATTTTTTCAGCCTCATCCAAATGTAAGGCCAATGGTATATGCTAATTCCTTACTAAAATTCATGTTTTAGTGGAACATCTAGGTACTGTTAATAAATAAATACGAAATGATAAATGAATACGAGTAGACCAATCAAAGTGTGCGTAATATATTTGATACTGAAATGGGGAAGGTGAGAAATTCTTAGTCTTCTCCAAAACAATAAATACTGTATTCTTTTTAGGAACAAGAAATTTTTCTGTATAATAATAAATGCAATGAAGGCATAATATTGATGGGTACAAAAATGATGACAGTTTGCTTATTTTGATAAATGGTGAACAAATGTAACAAACTTTCTTGCCTATGAATTAGAACAGACCCTTGTTAAAGATTTGTGTACGATTAGAATGAAATAATGCGAAAAAGAGAACATTTCTATTTTGTACCCTCAATTAAAACCTTATTGTTCATTAAAGATATTAATGTTCACGCACAAAAAAGAAACCGAATAAATGATCTCAAAGATCTCATTAGATTGAACTTTAATTCTAATACGGTGCTGAACATATAATGAACACACCAATTATGACTTTAATTTATTCTTTAATGAATAATGATGCTTTCTAAAATCAATGATTATTACAAAGATATTTAACACATATGCGATCTAGCATGACTATGTAGTACAATTTTCCAGCCAGTCACTATTTATCGCAACATTTGCGATACCTACTTTTTTTACAAATCTAACGTGATTGGAAGGATTTTTATGATCTAACATTTTGTTTTTTTTTTTTTTGTTAATAATAAACGATGTTTATAATGTATTTCAAACTCTCATATGGTTTTTTTTATTGGATCAATGAAAATTGTACCTTATGAGAAAAGATGAAGTATTTCTTCTACTATGCTATCCCGATTTCGATGATTCACGGTTATCAGTTTAGATCTTTTATCTGCTTGCAGTTTTTGAAATAGTGACAAATATTTCTGTGGCACTCTATGCGTTTCAGGTATCGTTGCGATTATAAAAGGTTCATTTGTGGTTCTAGAAAATAATTGCAGTACCTCATCGTGAAATTTTTTGCTGAATAATTCCATTTTACCGATTTCATCTATGATCAATATGTCCTAAAACAAAAAATAAAACTTCAGTCATTTCGATGTAAAATAAATACAGATGTAATGTCTGAAAATAATCTGCTTACTGTATTCGATTTGAAGACTGGTAAGGCCACGGATTCAAAGTCATTAATGAAAACATAGTATTTTCCCACTTTGTGTTTAGTTTGTTGCGACTGGTTTATGATTTCTCTGTTTGTAATAACATCGTTTTAAACAAAAGTAAGATTCGATTATTTTATAACGATAAAGTAATACTAACTCAGCCTTCGCCAAGCTCGATTTTTTCTCTGGATTGTTTACAAGTACAACATCAAATCCAATTCTACTACCACTCTGATTCCGCACTTCCTGTGTATAGAATCCGTCAACTTTACGAGATTGTTCCGTTATGTTTGAAGCTATCTTTTTGCATATTGTAGTCTTGCCTATACCTAATATAGTTTGCTTGAAATTAGTATTAGTAAATCCCTTAGTTACAGTGATTTAAATATCATTGAACAGTCGAGACAGAGTTGGGCAATGTTTACAGTTAACAGTTACAATTGAAATATTTGATTATTCATTGTAATTAATAATTAAAATCTTAATTTTTTTCATTATTCATCCATCTAGCTCGGCAGAAGTTTAGTCCATTTATAAAAACAGTTATTCTGATTTAAACTCTGTGCAATCAATTATGAGACTGACTGTAACTATCAGATATTTCTAGAATATATTTTTGTTTGTTTTCACTATTCCAAAACATTTAAACTTCAATCAAAACAATAAATCGGAATCATTAATTAATCAATAGACTGTGTATTTATGCATTTATGACATAAATGGGCACATGCAATTTGAAGCAGTGGACGAATTACAAAGATTTAAGGACATCAGTGTATTAATTTCAGCTTAATTTGGCTTCTGTGTCTTGCAATCAATGCAAACATTTTTTATTTTGCATAAAGATCTGCAGTCTGTTCATCAATCATATGAAAAAGTTCAACCGACCATTGCCCAACTGTGATCAGAGATTTCGAACGATTTATATATATTAACTGATATTAATATCGTTAATAAATTAAAAAACGTAAGTACAACCATGCCTGATTGATCGTAGGTAAGAGTTTTAAAAATATTCCTAGAATAAAACTCGAGGGATCTTATTTATATGATAATTTATTGTTTATTGTATTGGGTTGGAACGAAAGTTCATAGCGTTTTTAAATAAAATTTCAAAGATAATATTAAAACATTTATTCATACGTTTATTGAATAACATAAGTCACCTAAAAAATGGCAAAAAAAAGTAATAGCAGCAGAGAATGGAAAATATGTTATTGAACAAATCTATGCATAAATATCCTATTGGATTGGTGAGAAAGTGATTTCGGTGTTTTTTTACTCAAGCAATGAACTTTAATCAATAAAATATTTTCCATTGTGTTCGATGATCTGCCATCTTTCTGGTAGCTTCATAATTCCGTGCTCATAAAACTTCTGGTCCTTATCAGCAAAAAACTGATTCAAGTGCGATTTCAGGCCATCATCATCAGTGAATATGTTTTACCATTGTGTCTTGCCACACACATCTTTGATAACACGTGAAAAATTATTGGAGCTTAGATGGGAAGTGATGTCACATCCACCATATACATAGTCCGGGCATTACACCATCAGATTATATACCGTTTATTCCGTAGTTTACAAAACTCTTTGAATGGTAAAACATTCGCTAATAGTTAGTAGGATGTGTTCAACCTACCCGATACTTTACCCAATCATTTTATCTTTAAGTTTTGATTTAAAAACGCTACGAATTTTCGTTCCAACCCATTGTTTGTTGGTTTTTGAAAGTCGCGGACTCACCAGGGGGACCGGTCAGAAGTACACGCGAGATACGCAACGTGGCGCCGGTATCCATGTTAGTTGTTTTTTTAACTTCGACCAAAGATTGTGAATGACAGTTGCTCGTAACGTAAAAATAATACTGGTGTAGAACGTAGAAAAAGAAGATTGTGATTCGATATATAATCGTGATTCGGTGATGAAAATGCACGCGAGAGGAACACTGACGTTAGACCGGCTGAGATATATTCGCGAAACTATCGCGACGTGGAACCGCTGAATAGCGATCAGCTGATCGTGCTCGAGTAAGACAATCCGCTCGAGTGGGTACAAACGGTTGTGTATATGTAGGTATTTCATACTTTGCCTGCGTCGGCAGTGCGTTCGTGCGTGATACGCGCCTCGTGCGACCCCTTGTTTGTGTGAGTTCGTGAGATGTATAATCGCGACACGTCTGTCACAGAATAAATATAAGATCGACCACAACGAAACTTATAATAGCCGCAACATCTAATAGTTTCGCGAACTTGATTGCGCCACGAATTTCCGTACGCGCTACGTTTTTTTTTGTTCCGGTTCTTCGATCAAAAGATAGCTTTTAAAAATCTCGATTTGCACAAAGGAGGATCTTAAACCGAGCAAGAGAATACGGGCGTTTACAGGATACATGGAAGAAAGGGACGAAAGGTGAAGACGACGGTTTTATCCGTTTTTCACGTACGGGAGCAGTACCAGTACCTACGAAGAAGAAATGGCTCGTCCTTCCGTTTGTAATCCGCTTTCGTACCTTATTACGCGACAGATCGACAATAAAGTCGATCACTGCAAACGTCTCGTTAATGCCCGATTCGAGACGTCTGAAAATCTATTCAGAAAGGATCTATTATCTCATTATGGATGTGTTAACGCAATCGAATTCTCGAATCAGGGTGATCTCCTTGTCTCCGGTAAGATATTATAATTGCATTTAATGTATTCTCGCTTGCGCGATATTACGTTGTCGTCGATTTTGAAAATCCGAGTTCGACGAAAAACTGAAATAATGTTTTCAATGATATTGCCAACGTTTAAAGAAATAGCTACTTTTTTTTCGTTCGTCTACGCGGTTCTGAATTTATTGGATTAATTAATTGTGTAACATGCGGATTCTTTTTATGCACTAATTTAACAGGTGGCGATGACAGAAGAGTTTTATTATGGAAAGTTGAACAAGCGATACATGGTGTCGGCAAACCCGCTGTCATGAAAGCTCAACATATTAGCAACATCTTTTGTCTTGGTTACGACAGCAGTAAAACCAAAATATTTTCAGCAGGGAACGACGATCAAGTTATTGTTCACGATTTACGAACGTACGATTGCTTCGAACTTGGTATATATCTATTTGAAATTGAACGATCGATTTAATCATTTGTGTTTTATAGGGGTGGTGTGGTAAACTTCTTTTTACATGAAAAACCTGTGTACGGCTTGTCAGTTCATCCACACAATGATAACGTATTTGCTAGTGCTTGCGACGACGGCAGAGTTCTAATTTACGATATCCGAGGTTCCAGTGCTATGGAAACCGTTTGCCTAGCAAACTACAAAACAGCTTTCCATTCTGTCATGTTTAATCCCATGGAGCCTAAAGTGCTTGCAACTGCCAATGCCAAAGAAGGTGTTAGCCTATGGGATGTGCGAAAACTTTTAGAGTAAGTAATCGACGGAAATCTGCCTGTTATTAGGTTGTTGCATATGAAATGTTCAATTTTTAGCAACGAAATTAAACAAACGCAATCTTCTACCCAATGTATTCTATCTAGAAATTTGAAGTTTCTTGATTGAGTTATGGTAAAAATAAGATAATATGGTGATTCACGTTTTTCATTTACAAGATTGTTATCTTGATTTTGTAGTTCTTTTTTATCATCAACGACTAGTTCTTTTTTTATACCAAAGATCACATAATGCTATCATCAATAAGTTATTTTTACAGACATATAAAAGGAATACACAACGAATAAACTTTATTAAAACGTATAAATTAAAATTGAACATAGGATATTAACACTAAATGTACCGATATATAAAAGCAACAGGCACGGGTTGCCTTATAGAAATGACAAGAATTAATTTATTTAGACTTGCACGGTTGTTATTATAATTTGTGCTCTAATAAAGATATTTATTAAATCATTTCTTATGAAAGCATATTTCACAATTTCATTAATTGTGAAATAAAAAAATGTAGAATGGTACTAAATGGTACATTTAGTGTTGAGAATTAGCTTTGTACCTCAAAGTTTTACACAATGTACCTACAGACTGTAACTGCATTTCTTGATCGAAACGTTTTATAAGAGCCGCGTTCTAAAATCGGACATTTCATATGTAACAACCTAATCATTTTATAGAACAAAACCAAACAACTGGTTTTATATTTACAGACCTGTATTACGTTATGGAAATGAAAGCTCTGCACAGAGTTGCATGAATGTTAGGTTTAATGCAGCAGGCAATAGACTACTAGCTTTGAGAAGAAGGTTACCACCCGTACTTTATGCTGTGGATTCTCCTACACACTTATGTCAATTCGATCATCCTGGATACTATAATAGCTGTACAATGAAGTCGTGTTGTTTCGCTGGTGACAATGATGAATACGTTCTTTCTGGTGAATAGCAATTTTGTAAAGATATATTAAGCAGTTTGATAATGCCTAATGCCACTGTCCAGTACACACATATATACTGTTATTTATAATTTTATTTGTTTTAGGTTCCGACGATTTCAATCTATACATGTGGAAAATTCCTCCTGAAGGAGTGAAATGGGTAGAGTCTGCACATATGGTGTTGCGTGGTCATAGATCCATTGTCAATCAAGTACGATACAATCAAGCTAGCTGCATTTTTGCATCCTCTGGAGTCGAGAAAATTATAAAAATTTGGAGCCCGTTTTCTCTTGGGCATGGCTGTCTAGGTGGATTGAAGGTAAGAAGTAACATATCTTTATTATGATTACATGTATTATTGATCTATATGTATTACTTATGATTAGACTGCGGGTTTTATGCGTTTATGACAAAAATGGGCACGTACAATTTAAAGCAGGCGACGTGTTAAAAATATTTAAGCACATCAATATATTAGTTTCGGCTTAATAGGATAATTAAAAGAAGAATACAATTTTTATTTGGCTCCTATGCCCGGCAATCCCAGCGAACATTTTTTATTGTGCATAAAGATCTACAGTCTACTTATGATTTACATGTATTATTGATGTATAACTTATTTTATATATTGACTTTATAGAAAGATGTGTGTCAAAGACAGCGCAGAGTCTATACTCACGATGAATACATTGGATTAGTGTTACGCAGTGGTCAGTTTATGTCACATGATTACAGTCATCAGTCAACTAGAGAAGATCCAAGAATGATGGCATTTTTCGACTCATTGGTACAACGTGAAATTGAGGGTTGGAGTTCTGAATACATGACGACGACACCAGAAACACATAGTGACTCGGAAAGTAATCCTACGAGTGGGCGTACTTATAACGCAACCGATTCCGACGGTAATCTTAGCAACATCTTTGGTCTTTCATTTCTCTAAGATCGAATTACAGTAGGTACTCGCTCGTTGGACGGAAACTATAAACTCGCCTGTAACATCTAGAACTCGCCCACTATTGAATCGAAGCCGCGATCAATGTGACAATATTAAACGAGGTTCGCATAAAGAACGAGAGGAGGGCGATCGGGAGTGCAATGAGCGAGAAACTACTGTATAGCAAATTAATTGGAAAATGTCATTTGCATTATATAAAATAATAATATGTCTTTGTAGATTCAACAGCCTCTGATCAACAATTGATGTTGAGCATTCTAGGAACAGTAGTTACCTCTCGAGGATGTTCAGGCAGTGGTGCAGCTTCCGAAAGACCTTTAGAGTCTCCAAATCGTATAACATGTCTTATTGCAAATCGCAGAGAAAAATTGATGAGACTTGCTGCCATGGACTGTGGTACACCATTAAATAACACTTCTACCATAGCTCCTGGTCTGTCTGCTTCTGACTCCGCGAGCGACGGAGAAAATGCGCAAACGAAGTGTAGATCGAAATCAAAAACAAAAGTAAAAGGTATAAAGAGAAAACATGATAAAATCTCTGGAAGAAGAAGCAGAGCTAGAAGAAAGTGTGCTGTGCTACAAATTAACAGTGACTCTGACAGTGACGAACAACCAGTCGATACGATGCAGCCTAGTACCAGTTCTGGTGTAATTTCTAGAAGATCACGATATGGTGCGAACACAATCGAGAGTGATACGAGACATTCGAATTATAGCTATAGCAGTTCAGACGATAATGATAGTTGTAGTAAACGAAAACATTCGAAAATCGATTCCGATACTTCTACAACGGTACACAGAAGGAAACATGGTAAATGTAAAAGTAATTCAAGGAATGACATTAATAAAAACAAAAGCAAACGGCAACAACGACAACAACAACCAGCCGATTATGACACGGAGGAGGAAAAATCGGATTGGAAGATTTATTTGAACGGTGTTAACACGACAAAAATTCGAGAGGATGGCCCTTCAACGCCTGTGAGCAAGTCGTGCAAAGTTCCTTCAACTCCTGACAGTGGTATCACGTCCGGAGTATCGACGGTTGAGAAGGATGGCGAACAAGCACAAAAAGAGCAAAACGACGCGGAAAGTTCTGATCATGAACAGAAATTGAAAAGCTTAGAGTGTTTTAGGAAGAAAGTGGATGTAGCGAGGCGAAGCTATCATAATCGATCCACGCCTTTATCACAAACCATTTCAACTACAACTGATTCTTCCGATTAAGCTCCTATTACCTTCAGACTTTTAATCCCTTTCCTTTTGTACATAATGAATTTGTGATTTCTTAAAGTATATTTTTATAATACTAAGTTTGATCACACACGAATATGGTCGTTTTTTTTTTTTTTAATTTTCTTTTACTTTTTATTATCTTTCTGTTGCCTTCGTAAAGGTTCTTATCGTACAGAAAGATTCTTATAAATGTCAATGCTTTATTGGAATCTCTTGCAACACAAAATACTTTCGGAAATTGTTTTTTGTTAGAATCTCTCTCATGGTTCAAGACTGTTTCAGAGCAATAATACCATAAAGCTCTGATAATAATGTCTCTTCGCCATACAAAATAATTTTAATCGTGATTCAATAACAAATTAAACATGAAATTAGTACGCAACACTTGTTTATTATTTGTCTGAAATTGACTAACGACCGATATCATAATTCTTTAGACCAACTCAGTTCTTTTTATTACAAAATTAACATATTTCTATATGACCATTAAACATCATATGTAATCGAAATTACCACACCACCGAGAATTATATATAAAGTAACGTTACATTAGCTATAACAATGCGACTCGGCTAATGTGTATTGTTGACATGGTTTGTAAGTGTGATGAAAAATAATAAAACAATAAATTAATATACTTTTTTTTATATGTTCAGCTTTGAAAACAAATTAAGAATATTGCATTATTTAATCCTGCATTTATATTTCTCTATTAACTTATGACAAATAAAGGAGAGAATTACTTAAATTTATGTATCATTTTATTATTATGGATTTGCGGTATATAGAGAACTACGGTAATATTATAAAACGTTCATGTAGAATGGTATACCTACACAACGTATTTGCGGTTTTTAGATATGAATGTACGAACTTCCTGAAGACATGAAATCACCTCACAAAGTGAAAGAATCTAAGTAGCAGCAATATACGTTCTACTCTCTGGCTAATAGTTTCTCGTTTATTTTACTGAAAATGGTAAATTTATCTTTGCTGGTCATATTCAACATATGGCTATGCACGCTTATAATGGTACAACCATATAATTTGGACGTTGATAATGCCAAAATTTTCGATATTCCGAAAAATGTCTATCACAAACGAGGAAGTTATTTCGGATTCTCTGTCGCGTTCTATAAAAATGGAGAACATTCTATTTTACTTGTTGGTGCACCCAGAGCAAATAGAAGTGCAACATCGAGCGTAACTGAACCAGGATGTGTGTATCAGTGTCCAATTGGTAGCACATGTACAGAGTGGAATATTAATAATAAAATTATACGGATTAATAATGGGAAAGAAATAAAAAATAATATGTGGATTGGAGCAACGATTGCTGTAGAAAATAAGACTAATCCTCGAATTATGGTACGTTAATATCTCATCTATTTTCTCATGAATGTTTCTTTTAAGTACTATATCTTAAGGGAGCAGACTCGTTTTTCCAGAATTGCAAGGGTGCGGGATGCGCGTTCTCATTTCTCGATAATACAAAGATGGGGTTTTTAAGTAGTCAAAAACGTTAGATAAAAGATCTAGGCCGCTATCGACTCCAAAAGTCCTATTTTTTCGTTTATGTTTACTATTTCCATAAAGCTGTGACAGCTACATGCTTCCGAATAATATAAATTACATCTCGTAAACGTAAAAATAGGACTTTTGAGTGTGATCTCGTTTTTGACTACTGAAAAATCTATTATATATATTATATAAAATATATTATATCAACAGGTTTGCGCTCCAAGATGGAAATTTTCCACGTACAACTTTAACTATATAGCAGGTATTTGTTACTGGAATACAGTTAAGACTGTTGCACCGTTCAAAACAAAACTAGAACATCAAATATTCGAAACTACTAAGACATGGTTCGATAGTGGAGACGGCTATAGCCTTTTTGATTATGGAATGAGTCAGACTGGATTTTCTTTACATATCCCATCTAATACATCAGAGCGGATGGCCGTGTTAGGCAGTCCTGGTATAAGGCATTGGACAGGTGCAATTCTAATAGCAGGACCAACTGAACAAGTACAAAGGATAGACCTTCTACATGGTAGATTTGATGACTTATTCGGTAAATATTATTTAAATAGTTCATTGATCATCAAGGTAATCCTTTCCTTACTACTCGTTTCCTTTTCAATGACTTATCACCATGTTTCGAAAAGTTGATAACTTACCTTGGTGTACACTGTATTGTAAAAATAAGGTATAAATTATAATTTTTTTAGGATACGCAGTAACGTCTGGCTATTATTTCGGGAAACCAGAATTTTGGTTTGCCTCTAGTGCTCCAAAAGCAGCTAATATGTATGGATATGTTATTGTATTTAAACTATTTAATGGAGCAACAACCTGGAAGCTATCCATAAAGGGAGAGCAGTATGGTGAATACTTTGGAGCAACTTTAACATCGTGCGATATTAATAATGACGGTAAAGATGAGTTGATAATTGGTGCCCCGCATTGGTCAAAAGATGTGGATGAGGGTCGCATATACATCTATAAAGCTGCCCACAGAGTATGTATAAAAAGAGAAACATGTATTTATCGTAAATATCAAATCAATTACACTTTCAGTACTATATGTATTTATTTTGTATTTCAATAAGTAGTAGATGATCGTTATAGGGTTTGAAATCTCAAACCAGTTGTTCTCCATTGCCTTCAGTTTTCGAAAAATTTAATTTTGAGGAAAAGTTGAATTTTCAATTTTAACATATTTTATGCTTCAACATTAGGAGTATACATTATATGTTTAAAAGATTGTAAATATTTAAACAGATTTAAATATCACGTGAGGTATACTAGGCACCAAATACTTCTCGTCTTATTGTTGTATTTATATCAGATATTAATTTCAGGATGTGTTTGAAAAACACGCAACATTTGAAGGGGAGATATCAGGAGGTCGATTTGGTACTGTTGCTACTTGTCTTGGTGATATCGATTACGATGGTTATGCCGACTTTGCTGTTGGTGCACCATATGTTGAAGACACGGGTGCAATATATATATTTAACGGCAATAGAAATGGACTGATTAAACGTTACAGTCAAAAAATAATTGGCAAACAGTTCGGAGAAAACATTCGAGGATTTGGAATTTCAATTTCTGAGCCTCGAGATATGAACAATGATATGTATCCCGATATTGCTGTGGGGGCTTATTTATCGGAGCAAGCGATTTTAATCAACTCTAAACCAGCCATAATTTTAACAACAATATTAAATCACATCGAAGAAGAAAAATTGTTACAGAACTCTACGTATTTTTTAATTAATGTATGCACGACTTATATTGGAAAATATTCTCCGAAATTTCTAGGTAAGTGTACATAAAGATGTCGCACAGTAGTGATATATTCGAAAAGGTATAAACTCTATTAACAAACTTTGTTTTACTCAGATGTTGTTCACTCTTTAAAAATTGACCAATTGTATGGAAGAGCATTTGGTGATGAACAAACGTTGGAAAAACATATCGATGGAACCTACAAATTTATCCAAACAGTATCCATAGAACAAACTGTATGTGACCGGTTGAAAATTCATTTAAAGGTAAATATATGATGATAGATTAGATAATTGCAAAAGTTCGTGCTCGATTTAAAAATAAAAAATAAGTGGTTACGTCATAAAATTAAAATTTTATACATATAGTCACCACCATTTTCAAATTTCGTAAAACAGGAGACATGAGGGTCTCCAAAAAGCGGGCACGAATTTTCGCAATCATCCAATATGTTATTAATGCACTGCGGATAAAGATCCGCAAGTACGAGATTCATGTTACATAGAACTTGTGTTACCTGCTTAATTCATTTGTTTAGAAAAATATTCAGAACATAATAGACCCATTAGAAGTATCTACATCAGTTGTTTTAGAACAAGATTTACAGCCTAAAGCTAAAACAGCAACTCCAGATATTTTCTGTAAAACCTGTGCAAGTATAAATAAATTTCTCTCTAAAACCGAAGATTCGATAAAACTGCAATTTGCTGTAGACTGTGGAACAGACAACGTCTGTATATCAGATGTTGGAATACAATTAGCAACAGATTTAAAGGATAACATATACACGGTTGGGTCCACGTCTACTGTCATACTTATGATAAATGCCTATAACTATGGCGAACCAGCATATCAACTTAAAGTGTATTTATATATCCCACAAGTATTGTCTCTAGCAAGTGTTCCACCTGCGTGTACAGAGGGTTCTCACATGCATAATACTTTAGAAGTAATTTGTGACGTTGGAAATCCATTGAGAGAGAATGTAAGTTTTTACTGTTACGTTCAGACTGCAGAACTTTATGCAAAATTAAATTTGACCATTAGATCAATTTTAACAAGTTGAAAAAATAGTTTGTCGACAATCTTCAATTATTTTAAATGCATAAAATCCGACGTCTAGTTACAAATACTTTCAAAATAGTATAAATAAAACCGTCCATATTTTTTAGGAAACAGTAATATTACAGTTGGATATGACCGAAATTCGATATGACGTTAAACAAACAGAGTTAACAGCAAATTTTACTATGCAAAGTGAACAGGTGGATTCATTAAATCAATTGGACTCTTTAATTATATACTTTGATGCTGATGTTGATATAACAATAGCTGGGTTAGTTAGTGTAATTATTAATGTTGTTATGTACAATGCACAACAGCATTAAATAATGATAATTTTTATAAATGTTGTGTTTATAAATCTACTAGGAAAGCACACGACGATCTGTATTCGTATTATAATGATAATGAAAAACACCAATTGACCAGTGTGCAATTTGAACACATTTATGAAGTTCAAAAATTTGGTGTGAGCCCAGTTGAGACAGTGATATTAACAGTTAGTATTCCATCATATTGGAAAGAATCTGCCGGAGATGTACATATTATTAATCTTAATAAGACGAACGGCTACATGGATGGGCAGCAGTTTTATTGTAAACACTCTAATTATACATCTTCGATTTCTCCAATTAGCACGTCAAACATTTATCCTACAAATTCCTCATTTAATGTGCAAGAATTTCAAGGAGACACAAATTTTTCAATGAGCTTACCTCCGATGAATAGATCACTATATCTGAATTGTTCCAACACGAATGTCCATTGTACACATCTTGAATGTGCATTGGGACCCTTTGCAAGTTATTCATCTGTCGCCAGACTTTCTCTCACATTGGACATTTATTTAACAAATTTGGAACGTAAGATTCCCTTGTAATTTGTTAATACTAACAGGTTCTCTTGTAATTTGTAATTTATGTATTTTATTATTTCTGCAGCAACTGTGTTAAAAAGAAAAGATATCATACTCTTTTTATCTAATGGAAGCGTACATATTACACAGCCACCTAACATTATTCAGAGATATGACAACAAACCTGATAATGCTATTGTAGCTACAATGTTCTTAGGTTCACCAGTAACTGAGCAGCTTGCCAGTTGGATAATCATTCTATCAGTAACTTTAGGTATTATATTACTTATGTTCTTAATTATGGGATTGGTTGCACTTGGATTTTTCAATAGAGAAAAGCGAGAGGAGCTTAAAACATTAAAATCTGACATGAAAGTGAGTATATCGTATATGAGAAATCGAATACATATTCAAACATATGGCATCCACTAAAAAAAGTTATTACTATTATAGGATGAAAACGCTATTGTTGTGAGTTCAAGCTCAGACAGAGTAGACGTTTCTTAAAAATAAATTCACCACCTAAGAAAATGTTTATGTAGGTATATATATTTTTTATTCTCTGTATATCACGTCAACAATAAATAACAAAATCTTCTGCATTCCATTAATGTATAAGGCATATATTTCTTTAAGGCTTCTAATACTTTCATAAAAATATAATAAATCTTAGAAAACAACAATCAGCTTATAAATCTTCACTCCAGCCGTTTATAAAGCTTGAAAAATGTATATTAAATATATTTTATTTCATTTATTCGTAATCTCTGTGCTATATGGTACTCTATAAAAGCATATTGGGTGAAGAACTATCTTAAATAAATAATTTATATACAAAATATCAAATCGTTTCGTATGAGATTCAGGAAGCTTGTACTATTTTTTCTTATATATATATTCGTCAAAATATATACTATGCATTAAATTAAAATAGCTGTCTCCGTGTATTCTTGTCATGGCCGGAATATATGCATTTTATACCTGTGGTACTTTCGCTATTTATATTGAAAATAACGTAGCGCGTTTCACGAAGTCAATAAAAAGATAGCGTGACACGCTCTTTCTATACATATATGTATATTTTTTTTGTGACACACTTGTCTCAACTTACTTTAATCGTCCAAACCTAGGCCTTTGGAGATTTCGTCTGCAGTTAATTTGTGTCCAGAAGCAGGACTGTCGGAAGGTGGAGTGGGTTCAGAAGGAGGCGGCACGTAAGGTGGTGCAGGAGCTGAATGATTTTCATCGTGAGATTTCTGTACGAGAACGAGAAACATGTAATTAAATGATGAAATTCATAGAAACTTCAAAATTCGAAAATATTTTATACTTACACCTTTACCATGCTTGCTGAGACCATCCAAAGCAGAGCTAAACAAAGAAGAACCAATTGCAGACCCTAGTCCTGACAAAAGATCTGAACCTCCACTCGGTTGTTGACTGGCATAACCGCCAGAAGGTTGATAGTTTCCATAGCCCCCTTGTGGTTGATATCCTGGTTGTTGAGTTCCACCACCACCGCCGAGAACTCCGCCAAGAATCGATCCTAGAGCTCCTGACAGCGGATCAGATGGCTGACTTGGTGGTGGAGCTGGCGCTGCATTATGACCACCACTACCTAATTTAAACATACAAAATATACCAATTTAAGTCATCGAAGTAACTGGAAAGTGTTTCAAAACTAAGTTTAATTCTTAGAATTTTTTACAGGAATGTAATGAAAAAAATCTATTTACAGGTCTTTATTATAGAGATTAAACCGGGTCCCTTCTCTAAATATAATAACGTTTTAATTCTATCAAACTTGTGTGAAAATATCGACTATTTATAGGTTTCCATCATCACTGGTAGGACAAGAATAGTTCTTAATAGATGATGTCATCCATGTAATCATTTCAACATTCCATGATAGCCTTACTCACTTTAAATCGCCATTTATCATGTTTAATGAGCTAAGTATTAGTGAAGGTTGTAATGGATTATCAACTTTTGGAAATACAAGTACAGTAAACAGATGATTGTAATTGTTTAAATTGTAAATCGTACACACACCTAATGCTCCAAGAATAGAGTCTAACACACCACCCCCTCCGGATGGTTGAGGATAGCCTTGTTGTGCGTTAGCGTTGCCTTGTAAAGCGTTGCTCATTAAATTACTTGCTAAAGCTGCGCCAAGAGAGCCGAGATTCAAACCACCCTCGCTTTCTGTTTTCGACTTTGAAGCGTCCGATTTCTCATGATCTTGTTCAGTCTCGTCATCTTTCTTTTTCTACAAATTTTATTGAATAGACAGTTGTATTTTTTAAAGTTTCGGTATGCACTCTGTCCTGTATTATGCCATATACTTGATCAGATAAATAAAATACGTATATCATATTTTAGAATGAATATCATTGGTTTTGATTACATACGTGTAATGCATGAGCAGCAGCAGCTATGCCTCCAGCTGCAACTAATCCACCTAATGCCATACCAACTTTGTTCAAACAACCACCAAATACATCTTCCTCTTCTGCTTTTTCATATCCTGGTTTATACCCGTATGGCTGTTGAGGATTATAATCAGGTGGTGGTCCATATCCTCCAGGCATAGGACCGTAACCAACCGGTGGTGGTCCATATCCACCCTGTGGTGCCTGTGGACCTATTGTTGGATATAATCCTCCCGGGGCTGAAATAATAATAATAATATTTAGAATTTACAATATCTACACCATACATTGTTAACACGTTAAATGCTACGTTTGATCCTAGAGACTGGTTGTAGACTTTATGTTCATGCTAAGGAAATTATATTGGGTTGGAAAGAAAGTTCGTAGCGTTTTCAAATTGAGAATCAAAGATAAACTTAAGGTATTTATTCCTATTTTATTCAATAACACGAGAAGTTACCTCAGAAATGGTAAAAAGTAATAGAACAGAATGGAGAATATGTTACTGAATAAATATCTGAACTTTAGCTTCCAATTTTAATTTACAAACGCTACAAACTTTCGTTCCAACCCAATATTTGATTATTTCGATTAGCAGAGTAAAGAAATACGAAATGTTTTATTACGTGGAGGTCCAAAGTTTGCTGTGGGCACTTCAGGTGTAGGCGCAGCTCTTGGAGAACGAGGCGGATCAACAGGAACAATTTCGTACACGATAGAGTTCAATTGTACATCGCCGTCAATGACCAAATGGGTAACTTTCTGATATGGTAATCGATGATTAAACTGTGCAAAGTGTCGACCGTTTATAGCAATTTTATAACATGCAGGTTCGCATAGAAGTAATATTTCAAATTCTTGGCCAGGCTGAATCCACATAGGACCGTCGTTCTCTTCTACACCCCAACCCATCGATTCTATGTGATTCCTAGTGATGAAACCCTCTGGAAAACGTGGCGATACATGACAGGCTATATCATCCCTTGGGTTTAATCCAGGTCCCAGTTGATAGTTGACAGCAAAGCAAACTGCATCTGAAGGAACTTTTCCTTGCACCTTTACCATTTTGCCAGGTATCAGACCTCCTTCGACGAGCCCCACATAAGGTACTGCCTGTTAACATAGAAGAATTCTGTTACTAAATTGCACAGTCTACAATCGTAACAAATGTATATTTAACATGAAAGCATTATTTCAAATTTATAATTCATTCCAGAGAATATAAGTCAACTCTGTCATTAGAAAATTACACGTTTGATATTGCTTATGTCATTGCAGATACAACGGCATTGCAGGTATCGAATTTATCGCGGATCAATGGTTGTCACTTGTTCGCGTTGCTCATCAGTAGACTGCGGATGTTTATGCATTTACGGCTTACGAAAATTTTCAAAGAATGCTGTAACATAAAATTCGATAGAATTTAGTTCGACTTTTATTTGTTTTAGATCTAAAGAGTCTGTTTCCCACGAAAAATAGGATTCTATTCCATTCCACTTTCTTGAAATTCGTCTATGAAACTTGGAAATTGCATGAACATCCGCAGTCTACTCATCAGCAAAGTATTTTGTCATTGAAAAAACGAATAGTATACTCACCGGATTTAAAATTGGTTCGGACATTTTTTTGCTATACTTTATATTACCAATACGAAACGAATGTATACTCTATTTAGTGTGCGACTGAAGACGCAAAAATATGCACTAATGCGCACACGAAGAACCGTGTATTCCCTTCCAATTCTCTTGAAACATTTCTATTTAGAGTGCTGACGTTTCCAGCTTGAACTGTGCAATGCGGCATACACTATAGTGACGTATTCCTTCTTGCTGCGCGGTGGTTTTCTTCGCGCATGCACATATTTCAATCCCATAGTTCCACAACGATGTTCCCTGATGGCCGAGAAAGACGCGCGAATTTATATCAAATTGAAGCGATTTCAAAGTGGATCGACACGTGAAAACGAACCATTTAGGAGGCAGGAACGATCTGACGTAATTAACATGGATAGCGTACTGATAAGCTGCGGAAATGTTACACGACGAAGTTGCGCGGTTCAAAATAAAGTTATAGAGCGTATTCGATTATGTTCAATGACGTTATTGAAAGTGCCATTCTAGATTTTATGGATTAAAACATAGCGAAAATTGGGAATGATGGAATTATATTAGAAGATTCGTTCTTAAGTGATGAACATTTAAAAATTAGTCAAAAGCAACGCATGGGTGACATGCATTGGCGCCACCATGCATTGGCGCATTATTAGAATTCGGAGAAATTTGGAATTCATGAACAGACTCATTCGGTAAGTACAATTAATTAGTTCCAAGGGACATCAGCCAAGTGTAATACATCGAGTTTAATGGAATTTATGCAGAACATAATATGTTGAAAATAATATATATCAATATTGAATCATTGCAAGACGATTTATAAGTTACAAACGACTAATTTTTTTCAATCAAATATGAAAAAAATTTGTTTTGTGCATAACTCACCTCGGAGCATTTTACTTTCGAACAATTACGGTTCTTCTGAAATATATGTACACCAATTTGAGATCCTCATCCGTTATTGCCGGTTATTTTCATCGCTCCATAACTGCGAACATTTCCAACATTTTATTAATTTTTCTTTCAAATTTATTGTAAATATACGTCCAATGAATCGAGGTACATTGGGTGGATAAACAATTAATAAGAAATATTGCAAAAAAATGCATTTTTCAAAAATCGTTTAAACAAATAATTTTTTTTGAAATCCTTTTATATATAAACGTATATTTTTTATATAAAACTACTTGTCAAATGATGTTCAAGTGTTGTTGTTTTACTATTAGAATTAAAATCTTTAATTTTTGCATTAATTTATATTGTATTTAAAGATTGATAACGCGATTTTCGATATGTTTTTCGTGTTGAATGGTTAGTTGAAAAAACTAACTGTATCTAATAGAAACTTTTGCAATAACTTGTTTGTTTTAACTAGCCTGCAAACGATGTAATTATTTGTTATTTAGTTCTAATTTTTCAATGGACTAGAAAATTGTACATTTAATTATATAGTTTCAATATTAGGTCTTCAATTTGAACTATTCAAACGAATAAATAATAATAAATTAAATAAATTTTGTTAATTAACTGACACAAACTATATAAATTTATTTGAAAATTTTAAAACTGTATGCTTCATGCACGGGGCCTACTCTTTATCCCATTAATTCGCCCCATTGCTAATAAAGAATAGTAGTAATAATAAGAAAAAGTAGAGAACTCAGATTCTTATGTCTGATGCAGATGGCAGTGAATGGTATTGAGTTTAGTTGACAAAGGTGGTGAAGTAGGGGAACTCCATTTTACTCGTGAGTGAACCTTGTGAGGCCCTTACGGGACTGATGGGCCCCATATGCGTTTGCTCTATTTCCAAAACCTCCTTTCGAACACTTTACAAGAAAGAAATGTTTTATCTACGCTACAGAAATGTGATTTTAATCATTTACAATCTATTCTTTTTGTTAACGTACCTTTCAGCTTGTCGAACATAACTTATTTTGGAGTCTCGTTTTCAATTTTAATTATTATATGATGTTGCATTTTAATTTTCATTGAGTATTTACAAAATTTAATATATTTAATTTTACTTTAATATTTATAAAATTTGACATATCAATTTTTTATTATATTTAATATATAATATTTAGACTGCGGACGTTTATGCAATTCACAATTTTTGTAGACGAATTTTAAGAAACTCGAATCTAATAAAATCTTATTTTCCGTGGTAGTAGCCTTTATAGATCTGATATAATAAAAAATCGTTCTAAATTCTGTCGTATTTTGTTCCAGTATTTTTTGAAAATTTTCAAAGTTTCAAATTTTCAAAATTTTCAGTCTAATATAATAATATTTAATTTTAATTCCGGTACACTTTAGTTTAGCTCATTCCGTTAATTCCACTGACTGCATATTATACTGGTTAACAAATCACATTGGTGATTTTTTGAAACCTTCAGCATGAAATCTGAGCGGACTTTGAACATCAGTCTTCGAATGTTACAGGTTGCAAATTACGGAAGAGCAATACGTTCTAAAGTGGTTCCATTAAAATTATCGTTTGACTGTTGCGTAATTAATTGGTGAAACAGTTACAGCGGAGTGAGCGCAAATGACCGCCCACGCTCGTTTTGCCTGTACATTGTTTAACACTACAGGAAACTAAACAAACCGTTCATTGAGATACACCAGTCTGGCGCGGAATACAGTTTTCTTGGCGAGGGAAATATAAACAGTGAAACGGTAGCCAGTTAATAGTCAGCAGATGTCTTGTATCAATTCGGATCGATAAAACTGATGTAGGAACAGACACATTCTGCTCGCGGCATATGTTTGAAAATTAGAGACTGTCTATCCGTTACCTGCGGGAACAAATAATCTCTACACATTCGAAAATAAATGTTGATCGCACTAAAGCGAACATCCGCTAAAGTTCAGGATATACGAAAATATAACTTTTAAGAACTACGGAGTACCAAAAGTACTTTACAAAAACAACGAGATTACATATTTATTCACGTTTTGTGGAAAATAAAAGTTTTTCTAATCAATCGTAAGAAACAGAAGTTCATTGAAAATGTATTTCTCGTTTTAACAATTTTAATAAGTCGAAAATAATTTAATTATATATTCGTAAATCTTCGTTTTGTACTTCATATACAATATTCATTCTATGGTGGTTAACACCGGGTTTACGGAGCATTAGAAATACGTATTTTACATTGTTATCCAAACTTTTGGCCATTTTTTCAAGGATATATACCCACAGAAATAAATTTGGTAAATAATTCCTCACAGAAGCATCTTTATAATCTTAATAATTGCAAATTAAGAATATTAGAATCCGTCATTTTGATAGGTCCCTAAAACCTAGTGTTAATGATACACATTAAACAAATTCCTATGAAAATCTGTTACTAAATACAATGCGTCTACAAGCTCTACATTTTGCTCGATTATCACAGGGTCCTCACACATAGGGTGTGTCACTATAAAGAGTATGTGAAGCGTGCAAAGGCTAGGCATTGACGCACCCACAACTATACACATAAATATGTCTGAAATTCTATTTACCACTTAATTGGTTTCATAGATTACTACATATAAAAATCTATTTCACAAAACGATATTAGAATTCTCAATGAATAGTTCAATTCCTGCAAATTTCAAAATACAAGTGGACTGCGTGGACCTTTATGCGAAATATAAAAATATTGGACAACGAATGCAAAGAACAGGAGCCAAGTAAAAAATTCTTTCATCAAGTTGAAAATAATATATCGACGCTTCCAAATTCTTTTAATCTTTCTATTATTTATTTAATGCACCAAATCTGCAGTCTGACCGTAAGATTCGGGTGCAACAAGAACTAGTAATGAAAAAACTATTAAGTAAATCTTCGAAATTTCTTATTACGTCTACAGTGTAAAAGCTAATTAATCGTACAATACAAATTCACCGATATTTATTGGGTTGGCAAGAAAGTAATTTCGGTATTTTAAGGTGAAATAAACCCGAATTTCTGTATTCAAGCGATGAACTTTAATCAATAAAATATTTTCTTATTTATTCTTATTGGCAAAAGATCATCGAACAAAAGGGAAAATATCTTATTAATTCAAGTTCGTTGTTTGAATAAAAAAATTAGGCTTTATTTCACATTAAAATATCGAAATTACTTTCTTGCCAAACCCAATATTATAATATAAATGGGCTAACGCAATATTGGGTCTTAATCAATGTCAAGTCAAGCAATCAGCCCATGTTATTTTGTTATATTTATTGCAAACTTGCTGACCCGACAGACGTTGTCCTGTCCAAATCTCAATAAAGTTTGTGATCGTTTTGTGAATTTGTGAAAAGCTATTGGAAATGTGTAAACAAAGTAAAAATGAGAAAAAAACGTATTTCAGAGTGATCATTGTATCTATTAGCGATACAGTTTCTTCGTGCCGTTTCAAAAATTATGATTTTTGCAGTTTGTCCTAACTTTCCGACTTTTCCTTCTAATTTTCTCCAATTTTTTTCCTGAAAACTTTTCCAGGACCACAACGAACAAAACAAAAAAAGAATTACTCATATCCATCGTTTGAACCGTGAGTTATGGTCTTGAGTTCATACAAAAATCCCATAGGAAAAAGCACTTTCATTTTTTCCCGAATTTTTCATTTTCCGGGGCAACTTTTCCAATTTTTCTTTTCCTAAAAACCTTATTCGCTCTATTACGAACATTTTTTTTTTTAATTAGCCAAACCGGTTCAACCGTTCTCAAGTGATGCACTTACCAACGAACAGTATTTAATTTTTATTTATATAGGTAGAAGATAGATGATTGATACGAGTTGTTAGAACGATTTCGTTTGCGAAGACAGTGTTAGGTGCCGGACTGAAACGATGCAAGGACTCGAGGCGACGAGATCAATAAGCAACGTAAGCGGACCCTTCTTCGCAAGGTTTTCAATGCTTTCTTAAAAGCGGCTTTCCACGTCGGCTTTATACGGGTATACGTGTACACTCGTTCCAACCATCCCCACGAATCCAGGTGTCTGCTAAGGTAAGAGCGGTCTGCGTTCAATGTACTCAATCGTCAGAACACACAATCGCAGGCTATCTTCCTCCGAAGGCGACAATGGCTGTATTATATGAGCGTAGCTACAATTACGCTGTTATATGTACCCTGTAATAAAATTTTTACGTGGTACATGGTACTCTGCATGCAAAATTACGTTCATATAACAACGTATAACTGCCGCTGTATATATATTCAATCAAGATTGTGAACATGATTGTCCAAAGAAAATTATATATGCCTGTGTTAACCTTCGAAAAATGTACTTAAAAAATGCAATGATTCAATCCAGTTATATTTAACCCTTAGTAGTCCAGGGGTGACTCAGAGTCACCACTGAAAATTGCTGTACCATTATTCACAATATTGTTTAGATTATTAAATATTTAAGTATTGTATGAGGTATTATATCAATTTCACATTCATACAAAAAAAAAATGTGATATAAATTGGGATTATTCTAGGTTGGAAGAAATGTTTAATTTTCGGATTGAAATAGAAGATAATTCGAATAAAGATGCTTTCGTCGGAAGTTATTGAATGTTGTTGATTGGATTTCATGGTTTACGAACTCAGAAGAAATACAGCCTTATATTAATATAATCTTATAGTTACCATTAAAAATTGCTGTATCATCATTCAAAATATTTTTCACATTATTAAATATGTTGGTATCTAATCAATTACTAATTACTTAAGTATTGTATGAGGTATTATATCAATTGCATATCCAACAAATGAAAATAAATCATATATGCAGAATGGGATTATTCTTGGTCGGAAGAAATGTTTAATTGTCGCATTGAAATAGAAGATAATTAGAATAAAGATGCGTTCGTCGGAAGTTATTGAATGTTGTTGATTGGATTTCATGGTTTACGAACTCAGAAGAAATACAGCCTTATATTAGTATAATCTTATAGTTACCACTAAAAATTGCTGTATCATTATTCAAAATATTGTTTGCATTATAAGATATGTCAGTATCTAACTAATTACTAAACATTTAAGATATTGTATGAGGTATTATATCAATCTCATACAAAGAAAAAAAATGATATAGAATGGAATTATTCTAGGTCGGAAGAAATGTTTAATTACCGCGTTAAAATAGAAGATAATTAGAATAAAGATGCTTTCGTCGGAAGTTATTGAATGTTACTGATTGGATTTCATGGTTTACGAACTCAGAAGAAATACAGCCTTATATTAGTATAATCTTATAGTTACCATTAAAAATTGCTGTATCATCATTCAAAATATTTTTCACATTATTAAATATGTTGGTATCTAATCAATTACTAAATACTTAAGTATTGTATGAGGTATTATATCAATTGCATATCTATAAAATGAAAAAAAATCGTATATGTAGAATGGGATTATTCTTGGTTGGAAGAAATGTTTAATTTTCAAGTTAAAGTACCTCCTAGCGCAAAGGTTTAATATTCATTCGCAAGAGTGTCGTCTCGGTTTGCAGTCTTCTTTACCATCGACGAATAGTGTGTTAATTAATCGATATATTTTGACCAAACATCGCGTAGTGCTATAATGAACATTATACTTTTCCATTCACGTAGAAAGGATACTCGACGATACTATTGATTAGCATTGAAATGATTTAAAAAAATAAAACTGGATATCTAAATAAAAATTGAAGGTGAGGCCTTGAATATCAGATTTACACATTCAAATAATGTATAATGAACCTGTAGATTTTAATTCGATAACAATTGCATTCGAAAATCAGACATTTCAGATTGAGCTTCTTGGCCTCGCAGTGGAGGGGATACTCGTTTTTCCTAGATCCTACAGTTTTCGTTCTCTTATTAGATCAAGGCTTTACTGTACGAGATCAAAAGAGGATAATTCGTTCGGAGAATTTCTGACTGAATTTGATCTGACACGCAAATCCGCAGTTCAGTTGTTATCTGTCATTTGGTGTTAACGTGCTCTTTTTCCTGATGTCGAAACCGCAGTAGCGAGTGTACCCACTGATTGTTTTCGAAATGTTCGACAGGAAGTTTGTATGAATGCTGGCATCTAATTTCGGATTGCAGCTTTGTGTGTACGAATATGGTACGGGCGCGCGTGTGCGTGCCACTTTATTCGAATGGTAGTGCGTTTCAG
Organism: Lasioglossum morio; assembly: GCA_916610235.2. Classification (NCBI taxonomy): domain Eukaryota; kingdom Metazoa; phylum Arthropoda; class Insecta; order Hymenoptera; family Halictidae; genus Lasioglossum; species Lasioglossum morio. The sequence goes on along the minus strand of OU744330.1, from coordinate 10,416,196 downwards.
TATTCGTACTCGCATCAGAAGCACGTATCCCCTGGTCGTTCAGTCCTCAGCTGTTGAATAGTAAAAATGTGCACGTGGGTACGGGAGGCAGGTTAAATGTAAATAGCTTCCAGACCGAACCAATGTCTAACAATATTTGGTACTCATTTTCCACAATGTATAGAATTGCACTCATCACTTTGTCGAAAAAAATCCATTTTGTTTTTTAATTATTTGAATTACCAGCGACCTCGTGGTTTATAATTTGTTATACAATTAATTAGTATGCTTTAGATAACATATAATACATTTTGGGTCGATGGATTGCCCTTCAGGTTATCGCTTGTATTTTTTCTTTATCAGTAATGCCATGAATATTTATTGTAAGAATAGCTTTATATATTTTTCTGCACCGACACTGTCGTTCGTACAGCTGAAATAATTATTTTGTAAAACTTAGTTATTAAGATGAAGTTCAATTATCTTTCGATAACAATCAAATTTAATGTAAACATGTCTAATGTTAAAAATGGCTTTTGTATGTATCACAAGTATACTACTAAAATCGTGAAAAATCAAATAAGAACACAGTTAAGTTTTGAAAAAGGATTTCGCTTGTTTAAGTGAATAGTGTTATTGTGGATTATTTAATACTTTAAATGCAATAAATCAATGATAGTACAATACAATTTCTACATAACGATATTGTTTGTCATTACAACTTATAATTATACTGGGTGCTTCTTTATTTTGAAAAGTAGTTTATACATTATTTCAGTGAATAATGCAGAGATAAGAAACAAAATGAACAATTTTATATATAATAGATATCAGCAAGTAAATATTGTCAAAAATGATCCGAGAGTCGTGCGAGTATTAAAAACGTTCATAGGTGTTCGCATAAGGGAGGTTCCATTGTGTAATAATACAAGGCAGTCTGCTGTAGTAGCGGTGCCATAGTAAGCGCACTATAGGACGATGGCGGAGGTGCCTAACACTCTTTTCAGCCCTCGGCCGACAGTTCAACGTAGTCTGCAGTGTTCGACGGTTGCTCGTCCTCGGATCCGTTGTGTTTTCTTGCCGTCGTAATCTTCGCACAGTGTTTCCACCAATTAAACAACAAATTTACAAATGGAAACTGTTGTATCACTAATTTGTACAACTGCAGATATGCTACACCGACGCGTTTATGGGAATAACAATACGCTGGCTCTGTGTTAGTGAACGAAATTTGCACAACATTCGCGAGAAACTGTCTTGAACTATTCTTAGTGAACAAGATGAAATAATGGTAAGAATATTAATATTATTTTTACAATTTATCCCGAAGAAAGCTTTACAACGAAAAAGTGGCCACGCGAGTTGGGAAATTTTTGAGAGGAACAAATGGCACGTGTTGTCAAACTACGATAGTGTATTTCGGAAAATGTTTTTTCAATATTTCGATCGTTTTTTGAATTATTCGGAACGATGTAGGCAAAGAACTAAAATGATTACTCTTTTTCTCATAGTCTTTCCCTTCTTGTAACAACAACGAACGAACGAAGATAACTCGCCGGGATCGGAGTTCAAGCCGAGATAAACGTCCTCCTCGAAAGAAATGTAAGGGAAAGCTTGCTTTGAAGATAACGACTGTACCTCCACTTTCTCAGTAAAAACGGAAATCGTCGACATGTTTTTAAACATTCGAGCACATCTTCTTTCGTTACAAATGTTCGGGACAACAAGATGCAGCTTCTTTCGCCACGCAAAAGACGTTTGTTTGTTAATTACCCGGTGGCGAAACCCGAATTAGGCTGCTTCATTAGAGCTGAAAACTATCTTTCCATTCAACAATGCTGCTGCAAATAGTTTACGCGAACGGCGAAACCGAATTTTCATTAAGTCGATATTTCTACACAAATAATGAATTCCAAAGGCTGTCATTCCTTACTGAAAATTAATAAGGTCCTAATATTAGCCAAGATACTAATTATCACGAATACAATTTGAAGTAAAAGGAAATGGTACTTAAAAAAGACTATTTTTTAAGAAATAAAAAAAGACTATTTTTTAAGAAAAAGACAAATGATTATTTAAAAAATATTGAAACAGAAACCAAAAAGAAAATTCTGTTTTATAGATTGACAATTATCGACGATCTTCAATTGTCCTTACTATTGTAAATTTCACATGGTCAATTCCGTCGTAATGATAGTGATTGACTCTATTTGGAGTAAAAGCTTTGACACGTGCCACGGAAAAATGGAAAAGACTCGCCCACAGTCAATTTGAACGTTCTAGACGGCGCGCGTTGTCTAAAAGGTTGCTATGAAGTTACAAGATAAATACGGTTTGTTGGCTACGGCGTTATTCTTCGTGCTCTGCGTCTTCTTCACCGTCTTCAGAAACCGAGCAGGCTCGTGACATAATTTCTTAAGCGAATATTGCTTTAACCAACTTCCAGATTACTTCGGAGTAGTTTGTTGTTGTTCGCAGTATTTCTCCAAGTTTTTCTAAAGAAGCGGAGAAGCAACTTCGTACAGAAAATATGGATAAAATCAGCAGGAAGACATTCCACGATGCCACCTTGATCCGAACAGCCAAGATATCCGTGTTTCGCGTACAGAGCCCTTAATTGGACTTAATTAACGATCGTCCGTCTTTGTCGTCAGGCTGTGACTCACAAACGACTATAACTTCTAAAACTTACCTTACTTTATCTTTACACTATTCTTACTTACCCTCTGTGCTTTCAACCGTGTTCATAATTACTTCAACAGTCAACTATTACTATTTTATATTACTCTATAAACATAACCAGGACGCATCAATCCAAATTCTTCGCGTGACAAATTAATTCGTAACCCTCGCAGTCAATCAATTGGAATTTTGTTTTAAACTCAAACTTCTTGCATCATTAAAAAATGATGGAGATCATTTTCAACCCTTGAATATATTTTCGTTTCTTGCAAATGAACAGTATAAAGACAAAGGATTACTAGAATGCTCACTTAACGAATTGTAAGAAACGTGAATATTCGAAAATGGTTTACCGTTCGTTTGTTTTGCAATTGTAAATACAACGGAATACATTGTCATACTAATAGTATGATACTATACAATAAACTAATTACTAGAATGCTCACTTGAAAACTTCTAAGAAACACGAATATTCGAAAATGATTTACCGTTCGTTTGTTTTGCGATTGTAAATACAACGAAGTGTATTGTCATGCTATACAATAAAATAATTTCGAGCGAACACTGTAATGTTCACCCAGAACGTTGCAAAATTAATACTTTGGTGTTTATGTAACTAGTTGTAAGAAACATAGATATCTTCAAAAAAGATATAGCCTCTGTTTATTTTACAATAACAGCATTTTCTGAAATTCACTGTCCCCAGTGGAAGTTTGTTGAACAATTCTGTAATGTTCAGGTGCAGAGGAATATTTCGAGAAAGATTTTGGTAACATTTGAGAACACAGAAGGGGGCAGCATTTGCCACATTCGTGAAGGACACGGAGGGATGAATCATTCCCGAAATGAAATGAATTACGGGATCGATATCAGAACCTCTCGCATTCGAGTCAACCGTGTGTTTCGCGTGCAGACAGTACCATTTCAACGCAGGCATAACGTGGACAATAGATCTGTAGATAAGATGATGTAATTATTTAATATTACCATGAACTTGTATTGTGATTGCGTTTCACGTTGTCTTCCGTATACTTGCAAAAATTAGGTACGCTAATAGGTTTATTTGATAGTATCATGTCGTCGAGTTGTAGTTCTGCTTGATGACTCTGTTCTCGTGTGCGATTCTAACTTATATAATAAACATGTAACGCTGTGCTCGAGTAATTGATAATTAATCAGCGTATAATTCTGTGTCTCGAAATTTTGTTTAATTGCCTTTTATGAATGTTCTTCAGTTAGTAACTAGACGAACTGCTAGTATAATATAATTACAAGTTAATCGAAGTGAAAGTAACTTCTGAACATTTTCTATAATTATAAATAACATTCTCATAATTATAAATTCATTTTCAATGTAATAAGTTTGATGCATGTATAATAAACTTGTTTATCCAATTTTGAATAAGATATGAACAACGTGTGGTCATATCGTATACGTGTAATCATTATGAAATAACCATAGGAGTCTGCATAAAATTGTTTAAACTGAAACTTTCAACTTGAAGCGCGTACAATTTTACGGTATTACATCTTCCTAGAACGATGAAAATATTTTGCTGCAGCTGTGAGAACAGCTTGAAAACAACGAACAAAGTACCATAATTCTTTCGGAAACGGAGGATCGTTTTTAGGATTTACCTTGGATCAGGATGATGATACAGCAATCGTTATCGTTTGTATGGCACTGTCCCGTCGCATTCTTATCCTGTAATCTTGCATACGCTTCCGGTTGCGACAATCATTACACATACTATGCGTATGAAATAAGTTTGGATACCGAAGGAAAAGGGTATGAAACTTCTGAATCAAAATGTAAAAAGAAACATTGAAAACAATGTCTAACTGCGATGCAGTTTATAAAAAAAAAAATTGGAAAAAATTAGCACGTTTCTTTGGACAATATCTCACAATTGTGTTTATATAAAACTGGAATGTTTGAGACTACGGAATTTGTAAAAAAAATCGAAAAAGATTTCACAGTCGTATGTGTCGTCAGCTAGAATGTACATGTTTTTTTTCTTCGTAATTTTGTCGTTGAGCAGAACGGAAGAAACCGAACATAATTTATTGAATCGTACTCACCATATAACTACCTCGTTGAAAAAATTTCATTTAACCCTCATCCGTTCCTCATTTCACAAACTGAATCTGAAAAAGATCGATGACATAACAAGGTAGAAAGTTATTTTTCGATGTTCTTTCATTGAAATTGATGAGTTAACAGTTACATCTATTAGGTTTCCCGATTGTGTGTTCCGCATTAAAGAAATAAAAGTCACGAAGTTTCAAGCAAAATCTACAAATAACAGAACATGAGAACTTATATATGCACTATATAATATCGGCGCTACAGGTTCGATCACAAATACAAAAATTAGCAATTTTGCAGTATTATAATTTCAACGTTTCAGTTCAGTTTTGAACCATTATCAAGAAACTAGTACCATTTCACTTATTTTGATTTCATTCTGTTTTTTTTTCACAATTAGCAAACGCAGACTTTTCTTGATAATGGTTCAAAACTGAACCGAAACGTTGAAATTATAATACTGCAAAATTGCTAATTTTTGTATTTGTGATCGAACCTGTAGCGCCGATATCATATAGTGCATATACAAAATTTACGATCGTTAAAAATGGAGATTAATATAACTTATATCGGGAAAACTGTGTCGAATTGACACGAGGGACGAATGAGGGTTAAATAAGCAAAGTGGGTTTAAAACCCATTTGGAAAACCCCACTTTATTCGAAATTTTTATTTAAAAAACTTTTTGCCCAACTCTGGCCCTATCGAGGATAGGCGGTCGGTGAGGTCACACAAAAAAATAGTAGCCCTACACGATCTATGTGGGAGCGTGGGTCCCAGGATCCGGTTTAGATCAAGAGTTTACTGTATAACTAAATAACTGATTCATATGAAACCCTATTTATTGTGCGAACCGATAATTCTATCACTGTGTTCTTCGTGGGTCCCATGGAAATCACCGACACAAATTTCCCCGACACGGTTTTCACCGATTCCAGAATTGACCGACAACGACTTTGATCGACAACGAATCTAAAATCATTGCCGGTCAAATTCGTTGTCGGTCAAATCTGGAGTCAGTGAAATGTTGTCGGTGAAAACCGTGTCGGGGAAATTTGTGTCGGTGATTTCCATGCGACCCGTTCTTCGTTTAGTTCTACTGTAATTAAGAAATGTTTCTCTGTGCGAAGGACCGAATCGAGGTGGACTTGGCATGATCGGATCACGGTGCTCATTGGCTTGAAAGATGTCGAGGAAGAGGCCCTAGCATGAACCACGCCGCCGCATTCAAAATTCTGATACTGTTGGTAAACCTCGGGAATCTCGAGTCGGTCACAGTGGTGAATCATCATCCGGACGAGGAGTATTTCCTGGAACATGAAGTCCTCTACAAGGATGCAATCGCCGAGGCGAAGAAGCTGAAAGTTTACCCCGGTACGAAACCACGCACACTCTCTGTACACACGTACACACAGCAAAAGTGTAACGTTCCTTGTCCGACTTCATTCTACGTCTGGTCTATAAAGCATCTTTACGAAGCACAGAAATCTATTTATCTTTCCTCCGAGAATAGCTTCTCTTTGATCCGTTTAAACGGCTACTTCGGGCCTGTATCTTCGACCAGCGAATTAACTTCATCAGCCTCTCTCGTTCTGTTAACTCCCAGACGCCGGGAGGTGGGTCCGTTTCGACCCGAGATTGTCAAATCTGCAACCGAATTTTTAATTTCTCAATAGTCAATTGAAATTGTAGGCTGGAGCAACGTTGGATGTGAAATTTCCTTAAGGTCTATTAGCTTATTATTGTTGTCCCATCAAATCCTGCTCTTCTGTAAAATTTTCGTCGTTTCAGGCAACAATTTAACACTAGGTTTACGGAGCTCTAGAAAAATAACTATTTCACATTATTTTATAGATATAACAAGCATGTGTCTATCCAAAGGTCATTTTTCCAATGATATATACTCAAAGAAATAAATTTGGTAAATAATTCCTCAGGGAAGTATCTTTACAATCTTAATGATCGCACATTAAAAATATTTAAACCTTAAAATTAGTGTAAGTTATTGAATTATTGCCTGAAACAACGTTGGAAGATATGAAATCGAATTTTACAGGAGAGCAGGATTTGATGGGAGAACAATAAAAGCTGATCCAACGTTGCTCCAGCTACCAATTCATTTATGTTGATTCCAAGACGAAGATTGATTTCAAAGAAATGATTTTAAAAATATTTGAAAGACAATTGCTATAAAAAAATAGTCAAAATCCGCCTGCTAAGGGTTAATTTCTCATTTTCCTGTATTGCAGCTGGTATGGATGAAAAAGGTATCGCGATAGATTCGCACAGGCAGCTCACTGTTGTCTGTTTAGGCTTTGTGCATGAAACCGGAGGACAGACTATTATTGGCGTATTCGATGTCTGAAAATTATCAAGCATCCGAACCGATCGTTTATTTCTTCAACGTAGCATTACAATCGACAGGAAATAGCAGCCAAGGTTACCTCCTTTGTTAGCGACTCGAAACTAGACAGCGATTAGTTTAGTTTCTGCTCTTTACAGTAATTTTGAGAATCGATCCTGAGCGTAGCTGATCGTAGTGTTTACGGATACTTGTTATGCTGTAGGACTGTAAGCCTTCGTTTCTATATTCATTATTAGACTCCGGATGTTTATGCAAAATAAAAAGTTCGTGCATCAATCGCAAGACGCAGGAGCTAAAGATGAATCTATATTTTTCATTAATAAATTTAATGTGGTAAAAATGCATAAAATCCGGAGTCTATTCATTATTTATGCAGCAAATATAAACAACCGCGGACTTGACCCATTTCATTCTGTACAAGCTACACTATGCTAGATATAAAAGTAGATTGACTCATTTATACTAGTCCACACCGTAGAAGTAGAATAAACATTTCACAGAAACTGAAAATAAACTTTCCGGGTACATAGATTGTGGCCATTGATATTCTAACAGAAACGTTTAGTAAATAGAATAAGATTGTTTCAATGGTTGTACGAGTTTAAAGTGTATTTTTGATTTCTGTTAAACACGCGTAAAAATTCTAGAAGCGTTCTAGATAAGGTCAGTGATACCTAGACTGCGGAAAACCGAGTAGATGTAATACAAAACAATAGAAAGATTTAAAAATTTTAACAACGTAAAAAACTATTTTGACCACATCAAGATTATTAATGAGCCAAATCAATTTTTACTTAGCTGTCGATTGCAATTGATGTGTTTAAATTTTATTTTGCATAGAAATCCACCGTCTACTGATATTATATCAGAAAAACCAACGCTAAATAAATAAAATAACAGCCAGTACAAGTTAAAGTCTATGTTTCGCTATACTGGTAAACATTGTTTAGGCTTGCAAATAACGGAATGGAAAGCAGCGTTTATCTGCGACTGGTGAACGTACCTGTATGCAAAAGCAATATCTTGAATAACGCCATCGCGTACATACAGACGCCACCGATTTCAAAACAATCGCGTGAAACCTCGAGACAGCAATTATCGTGAATCATGCTAATATTCCGTCAGGTTTAATACGAATGTCTCGTATTTTAATAACACCGCCCGGAATCGAGGATAAAGATGCGTAATTTGAAATTGTTCAATTAAAATAGTGGATGCGTAGTGTGTAATTTTTGAGCTTCGACGGCACAGTGTTTTTGCAATACTTTTAACCATGTAGCACGGCTGCGACCTAAATGCTTTATCGTTTGTACCGGCGTAAACGATTGTCCGCTTTTCCATAGTTAATTAATAATTTCCAGTGAATAGTTGCGAGTTCCAGTAGACGGTTAATTATGTGACGCATCAATGACGAAGTCGCATGTGCCATTCGCGTTTCATTCGCGAATTATTTTAGCGGCTAGAATTTTTCAAAGAAATTACGTACAGAAAAGAATGTTCACGATCGGTTATAATTCTGAACATTTTTGTAGTATTTCATGCAATATCTCGCATAATTAACGTTCTTTTGTAGCTTCGATGTAGTGCTCCAATGCAAACAACGAAATTTTCTAAATGGTCAAATGGAATATATTTATAAAACTTTTCCAGGACCAATTCCAGGATGCAAACCTTGCACCAGTTCAGAGATGAATTATTGCGAAGATGAGAGCGTCATAAACGATCATTGTTGCTGCGATGGCAGCTTTAACGGTGAGTGCTGTAATAACCTTGTTTCTTCAGATCTACTTTGAAGTGCATTCTTTTTACATAATTTCTTACGTGTTCGTTTGTCGGTCCCAATAATGAGAATCAATATATTATGATGACTAGACTGAGGATCTTTATACAAAGTGAACATTTTCTGCACGAATTGCAAGAAACAGAAGCCGCATAATTAATATATTTATAATTAGACTCCGGATTTTATGCATTTATAACAAACACGAGCGAGTGCAATTTAAAACAGTGAAAATATTAAAAGACTTTATATTGTTTTCAGCACATTAAAATTTTAATGAAGAATGTAAATTTATATTCACTTCCACGTCTTGCAATCGATGCACAAACATTTTATTATGCATAAACATCCGATGTCTACTGATAACAAAGTGTCGATATTCTTAATTCTGTCAATCCCTCAACCATTTTATTTTTTTTTTTTATTAAGCTATGAAACCCCACATGGGATTATTAGCAACATGCACATGGCTGTGCATGCTAACCTTACAACGACATATTATAAACTAGAATTGAACAATATAATGAACATTTCTTAGTACAATATTAATATTAGAGATATAAGCAGTGGGACTTCAGGAATGTATGTATATAAAATAGGGGAACCATTTTGAATTCTACCTACTTATTTTTATATAAGGGCTTATCTAAGTGAATGATAAGAATATTATTGTCCTGACATAGACAATAATCTCTGTTCCAAATCATTTTAATCGATTGAACAAAATGCAACAGTCTTTCGAATTTCTTTAAATGTTTTTACTGTTCCGTCCTTGATCTATATGCTTCAGATTTGTTTTGTTCTCCATAATGCGAACCGTTTGAAATGAATTCTTTTTGTACATACGATTTCATGTTTTGATCAGTCTCGATAATGTGGAACAGTTACCTAACCAGACGATTTCTTTGATCTTTATTAGCTTTCCCATTACCTATCGGTCACGTATTGTTACCGTCCTTCGCTTATTTCTCTCTAGAAATCACATGAAAATAAAACCAGCAAAATCGCGTGTAGACAATTCATGCGTAAAGAATAATTGACCGTGGAAACATCGGTGACACGATTATGCAACTCTTTACGGAAATTTCGAATAACCATAATGGGAACTGGAATCGCTGCATAATCCTCGTACAACAGAGTAACAGATCTCGTAATCTGAATCATAGACGCACGATTAAAATCGCATGAATGCACGTCCTCCTGTTGTGCTTGGAAAAAAATACTGCGGCGAAACACGAATGGCAATGCAACAATACTTTGTGCCAAACAAAGCAGTTGTTTCACCGAATGAAAATTTTAATGATATTTCATGCAGTTACAACAAAAACCGATAGGCAAAAGAGGCACGTTATAGTTTCAAACAGTTGAAATGATTAAAAGTAGAAATGAATCTTACAAGATTTTCTCGAGAAATATACATTACAAAAGATACTGTCGTAAATTAATCAAATTCATCGATCATTACACGATTATTTTACCACGCTTATATTAGCTTACTGTGTTGTTTGTATTAAATCTTGTAATCGAATTTTAAACCACTTTCCGATGAGTTAGAGACTTGAAACTTTAAACATATCTCAGAACTGGATGACAATGCAATATTAAAAAAAAAATTTTCAAAACTGTGCGTTTAGGAGATGAAAAAATCTCAGTAGAGTATCTGAACGGGAATCGGACTCGGGCCTTACTAAATACGCTCGGTAGTAATGACTAAAAAGTAGAAAATAAAAAACTTTTTCAAAGCCACGCTTATATTAAAACGCACTAAAAAGTAGAAAATAAATTATTTTAGATATTAGTGACTATAAATAAAAGCGTGGAGCGCCTACGAAGATTACGTTAATATAGTTTAGTGCTCCACGCTTTTATTTATAGTCACTAATATTTAAAACAAATTATTTTCTACTTTTTAGTGCATTTTAGCATCAGTGTGGTTTTTAACAAGTTTTTTTCTATATATTTTTTTGTTTTAACAATCGAGTCTTGTCGACACAGTTTCGAGCCCAAGGATTTAATAATGATACTACTCGGGCGAGAAGGGAGGCGTTATGATAGGGGAAGCATTCAGACCAATAAAAAATGCATAAGCTCAGCGGCACCTTTAAATACAGCTGGACGGGAAGGACAATCACCTGTTCAGGAAATTATCGTTAGCAGCAAGAATCCATCCTTGTTTTTCACACGCGTGTTAATGTCAACAGGTATAGGATGGTTATACCGGGTGACTAACACGAAACAATGGCGTGTCCGCTAACAGTGCTACTTCGTATTCCAGGCGTCCTTCCTCCGAACTCTTTACATGACTATCGGTCATCGGCCCCTAAATTTATTTGCTTAAGTTTCTGATTAGCATATCTCCGCGCGACCTTGCTTGCTAGAACGAACTACGAAATAATATTCTGTTAATAATCATAAGATTTTCAGCCGTGATCAGCGTGTAACTGCTGTATTGTTTTTAGCGATTACTACTGTATGCAATCATTCACTGATCATGTTAGTCACAGTATTGCAATTCAGTGTTAGCGACGCTGTCATATTTTGTCAGCAGTTTATCAATCATCATCATGTTTCAATAAAGCAGCATTTTAAATCGTTGCGAACCGAATTACATTTCAATTTTATTCTCAACAATTCCCTACTATTTGAAGTGTTTTATTTGGAATTTATTTCGAACGACAGTTCCTTGACTGCTACTAATTTTAAACAGTTTTGTTTACTAATTATATTAAATATAGCTCTCAGACTTTGTTGTAATTTACAGTTGTTGAACTTATATTTGTTTTTAACTAAAAAAGTGAATTTCTGATGTCGAGTCACACTCGACAAAGGAGTGCAAAGGGCTAACGCTGAATTTAACACGAGGGGTTAAACGATCCATTTTAGATATTTTATTTGACAATTATTGTAATTGTAAAGGTGTTTTCATTATCATAGTATTCGTGTGCTATACACTATCGCAGATTCATCATTATGTTTATAGAAAATTATTTTTTTATTCATCGACGACCACTCTTCGTTCTTTGAATCCTTGGGAGCATACTGATTTCTAAATTGATTGTTAACTGAACAGTTCATAATGAATGACTCGTGAACCCAACCTTTTGGACGGTAATGTATGTGCTCATGCATAATGTTCAGGTAATTGCGTAAATATTTTTCATTTTTCTCAGAAGCCATTATAATACTTCAATATATGGGTTTCAGGTATTTCTAAAATACATTCTTAGATTATTACGCATTTATGACAACAATAGAGTGAAAATTATACAAAACTGTAAACATGTCAGCAGAATGTTTGCTGTATCATTTTCAACTGATTGAAATTATTGGACGAAGAAAGTACATTTTCATCAATCTTCTGTTTTGTATAATTGACTTAGACAATATTAGATATGCAACTATTACTTTTTTCCTTTCATTTGAAATTTACCAATTCAAAAATGAACTCTCCTTTCTTTTAAATTGAATCACCGCTATAATCGTTGCAATCATGCATGTACTTCTGAAAGATTCATATACGTAGGATTGTTTCTGTGAACAAAACGATGATCATCAGTAAATTGCGGATATTTATGCAATTATCAATTTTTGTAGACGAATCTAAAGAAACTGGAACAAAATAGAATCTTATTTTCCGTGGTAGTACCTTTTTAGATCTGAATCAAATTAAAATTGTACAAAATTCTGTCCAGACTGGGTAAAAAATCTTTCAACTAAGAAATAGAAATATTTGCAAATACTATTACTCACAACTGTGTTACATATGTTTTATTTGAAACAGTAATTTAGTATTAGTTGAAAAAATCTTTCAACTAAGAAATAGAAGTATTTGCAAATACTATTACTCACAACTGTGTTAGATATGTTTTATTTGAAACAGTAATTTAGTATTAGTTGAAAAAATCTTTCAACTAAGAAATAGAAGTATTTGCAAATACTATTACTCATAACTGTGTTAGATATGTTTTATTTGAAACAGTAATTTAGTATTAGTTGAAAAAGTATTTCAACTAAGAAATAGAAGTATTTGCAAATACTATTTCTCACAAATGTGTTAGATATGTTTTATTTGAAACAGTAATTTAGTATTAGTTTCAAATGAAACATATGTAATACAGTTGCGAGAAATAGTATATGCAAATATTTCTATTTGTTAGTTGAAAAATTTTTTACCCAGATCTGATTCTGTCATATATTATATCCCAGCATTATTTGAGAATGTTAAGAAGCCAAAATTGCATAAAGATCCACAGTCTAATCATCAGCATCGATTTGAACGGCGCCGCCCAACGGTTTAATCGTTCCGGTCGAATAGAAAAGTGCAAGGCAGAATGTGCGATTCGTATGACTGATCGAAACGAACTCACGTATTCGATACGTGCTGCGTGGTGCGTGCAGTAACGCAATTTTATTGCTACTGTCATTGCTACTGCTGTTCGCGTATCCACTTGACGTGCGTTAACAGTGAATAGTGTGTTGTGCATATCGACATATTACACAATCCTACGAATTCGTCCGGAAATTTTTGATTTTACAATTCTTATGCTTGAATAGTACAAAACTAATTAAAAATTGAACGTCTCGACTAAGCTAAATTTTCATCCTAGTACTTCACTGCTAATGTTTATCCAGACTTCTGTCTCCACAAACAAATTTTAAAACGGCGAAATTGCATAATAATTGTATAATACTAGTGAAATTACATTATTCCAATTTAACCCCTTACCTTACGATTTATCATGCGATTTCAGTGATCAGAACTTTCTTTGTAGTTCGTAATTTCCTAAAAAAGGAGAAAATTTATATGTATTGTATGCCTCTATATGTTCTCCAATAACCATACATTAACGAAACTAAAATAGAATTTCATTTTGGTTTAAAGGAAATGAATAACATAAATACATATTTATTAGACTTTGTTCAGAATCTTCATCACGAGTTTGTCACGATATTGTTGTTCAAGGGGTTAATTATTGTACCAATCTCTTATTTCTGACATTTTTCTTATTCCTGTTGGCACGGTTTGCAACCAATTGTTCTGACAAACAGTTGTAAAATATTTAATCTGGTTACAGGAAACCGTAATTAAGTCATTTCATTTTACTACTTCGCAACCATCATCGTTATCTGTGAATGAAGCAGAGAGATACGATTTGGCCCATTTACAGAAACTGTCGTAAACGTCTTAAACCTTCAAGTAACTGTGTTTTAGATAAGCTTTATAGATAAGCTTTTTAGACAAATTTTCTATAAGAATTGAGTTTTAAAAATATAAAACATTTTGATGAAAATTTAGAAATAAAACAAAATATTTTCTTTCATACAGTGAGAAAATAATTTTAGTATTTTCATTTCTTTGTGTCTCACGTGCCTACTCTTTTTTAAAATTATAAATTTGTAAAATCCGTAGTCTAATTATAATTATAAATACTGTTAATTTAGATAATTGCGCTTACATAATTTGAAAATAAAATTGCTACCTCTGAACGGAAATCTACGCGAATAAATCCGATTTATGGTCACCGGTTACGCTGCCGGAACTGAGAGAGAACCGGAAACCCTAGCACCACGTTACATGTATTGGTTAATCGACCCAAGTACAAAACCGGTTAGTTATCGCGATATTTCGTTTCGTGTTCGATTGTTTTATCGACCGTGAGGCGATATATAAATCGAGGATTCGTCAAGTTTCGTTTCAAAACAACTTCCCAATCACAATGGTTTATTTATATCGATTAGAGTGCGTAGCCTCTTGCGGCTGTGCTAATTTTAATTTTCTTGTCGCGTAAAGTAGAAAACCTTTGCAATTTAATCTCAAACTATTAAATAAAACAATTATTGAATTTTTGATAATCCTCAAATGATATTCATGATATCCTTAATTTAGGATCTTTTCTGTTAACATTCTTTACGCATGCTACATGACAGTAATTATTATAATTACTGATTAATTACAAGAATAACAGAATGTAAGAACCATATTTTCAATGTGAAGGCATTCGCATTACTTTTCCACATTAATTATTATACAGTTAACTAATTCCCACTGTATTACATTTAATCAATATTTTAACTACCGAAATATTATTAACTATCCATAGACTTCTTAAAGTTATATTTAAAATCACTCATCTCAAACGAAACAATGAAACCTTTTAGACTATGAAAAACATTTTGCTATTGCTATTCAAAAAATTATGTAAAAATGCTCAGCTATTAATAATCGACCAGTTAGGAATTGTTAAATAAACACTAGTAGGTAAACTGTTCATCGACACTGTTAATCTCCTATGCACACGCACTTTCGAGACACCCCGTAGATTTCTAACGTTTCTGTGATTTTCATTGATCGCAACTTTTTTCTCATGCATAGTAGAAGCGATCGTGTTTCGTATATTTATCAGTCTATTGTTTTAGAGGTATTCCCTTTCGTCAAGCATACTTGTCGCGTGGGACCAGAAGAATGTAAAGTGCATGCTGGGGACTGCGCTGAATACGCGAGGTTACGGGAATGCTGTTGTCATTCCTATTTAGCTTCTTACTGTAAGTATTACTTTCCTAATTACACCTTTCAAGTCTGTACAATAATTAACGAAAATACTTGGTTGCCGATATACACTCACGTCCATAAATCATAAACCATAAGCTTCCATTATTGCTGATAAAATAAAAACTGTGACCTTCTTCTAAGTTCGTAAAACGATCTTCGGACAAATTCGAATTCTCAAAGAATTGCCAATATTTAAACTTTGACGATTTTTACAATTTCAACGTCGACAATCGCATCCACTGTATCTGATAAAAATCGCTAAAAGTGAATAAACATCTTGTTATTTTTATAAGCTAGTGTAAAATGTAATCATATTCTTCAAAAATTATACATTTCTTACGACCTAGAATAATTCCATTGTATTAGATTGTTGCATATGAAAAGACTTATTATTAACAAAATTGTTTGATTTCAGGGAAACATTTGGCGAATAACGCGCAGTCGTATGCAGGGACATGCGTTACAAAGTTCCTGGCGATATTGGTGGTGCTCAGGTTACTCGCGTAACCGACAGAAATACCAAATATTTTGTATAATAATTCTAATAAATTATTTTTCCATGAATATATACCGGAGGTACAACGAAATCGAATTTGTACAGATTTGATAACATTTGTACTTTTACAAACGATACTGAACAATCCGTTTCGAGCCATTTTGACAAATCGAGTACAAAAATGTTCTCTTCAGCAATAATTCCAGTTACCTTCCCCAATCAATTTCTGCTATTCACAAACACTTTCAACTTTTTGATTTCGCATTTATTAATTGACGTATTGCGCAGCACGCGAAACGTTGTGGGTCCCGTAGATTGATTAAACATGTACGTAAATAATATTCCAAATACCGTTTCTTGTGATATGTAATGTAAGAAGAAAATAAAAAATCACAGTAAAGTGTATTGCATTATTTAATTATAATTTCATAATTTTGTGGTGGTTCGTAGTTTATTGACACTTCGTATGCAATAACCTAATAGTACAACAACCCTGTTGTAATTCTCTTCATTACTTTCCACATGTACAAGGAAGTGAATATGTCGTGAACATAGAAATGATAATAGAACGAAAACAACTTGATTTGAACCTGTCACCGAGACGGACTATACATGAAAATATTTATGAAATTCGATTACAAGAGAATTCAAACAGACGTTGGGAGGAACAGTGTCGGTGTCTTCAGTATAGCCGACCTTCGCGGTCAAACGACACGTTACCGTGTTCCAACGTATCTCGGGTAGTTATCGAAAAACGATCATGTCACATACATCGTCAAAACCGCAAAATAATTTCCAAAGTACCATGACGCCGTCCGGGATCGCGAGAAATAATTTGAAGCCTCCAGCCCGGAAATTGTGGAATTACGATAAACCACAACGTGGCAAAGCGAAAAAGTCGGAGAATGATGATGGACGGTACAAATACGAATGTCCACAATTCGTCGATTTGGCTACTGTAGCGATGACCAGTGACTCGTTTTTTAGTACGTTCAAGTCCTTTAACATTTCGAACATTGAAAACAATAACGATTATAAAATATTTGTCTTGTTTAGGCAAACATAGTGTGATCGTGAGCACTCCGAAAGACCACGGAGAACCTGGATCTTCTATTCACTCGTATCACGAGAACACACTGATTCAGTAAGCATTCGACATGTGATTTTATTTGGAACATGTCCCTTGTCGACTGTATTATCATTTTCTTGCGTGTTTTCAGATCTTTTGATGCTTTCCCTTTATCTGGAATGGATATTGCTACGCCCGAGAAGCAAGGGCAAAA
This sequence comes from Lasioglossum morio, assembly GCA_916610235.2. Classification (NCBI taxonomy): domain Eukaryota; kingdom Metazoa; phylum Arthropoda; class Insecta; order Hymenoptera; family Halictidae; genus Lasioglossum; species Lasioglossum morio. The sequence continues at coordinate 10,398,972 of OU744330.1, read as the reverse complement.
CGTTGATGACATAAACACGGCAACCATAGGACAATCTGTGAACAAAGTAACCGTTATCCCAGTGGTATGCGATTGAAATTTAATCGATCGATCAAGTCGTTCACAATAAAAATGAAACATTTCAGGAAACGAACGAGTCTAAAAATTGTATGGAAGCGACCGAATCACCAAAAATTCCTAAAATTACGGTTGGGTGCCACGGCCGAGATGAAAGCAAAGAAGACAACAAACCTGAACTCATTAAGAAGGTTTTTCGTTTTTTTTCAGTTATACAATATTCTATATTCTGACGATAATAATATTTATCTCTGTAATATGCAGTAATATTTCAATTTCAAACTTCATAAACCTACTTTAGATTTTGGAAGAAGAATTTAAAAATACTGTTATATTATTTTCCACCGATTGAACACATTAGGGAAACAAATAAATATCTATGATTTTACGCCAGTTTGTTGCAACTCAGATGGAAAATGGTTATAACAATCAGGCATAACGATCCATTAATACGTTCTATTGAAACTAAACCTATCAATAACTTCATATTTATACAACATTAAAGTTTCAACAACAAACTCTATATTTATTGTTTCTTATTAACAGAATTCAGAGGAAGACAAAAATCCGTGGGTGTTTCGAGAAAAAGAAAATAGTTTGAAGACTCCAGGCCGGAAGCTATGGAATTGTGATCAACTAAAAAGTGTCAAAGCGAGAGCGCCCGAAAAATGTAGAAATTCGAGGAAGGATGATGGATTCGGCGAATTCTATCGTCCGAAATTCGTCGATTTTTCCGATCTACCGAAGACCGATGACTCGTTTTTTGGTATGTTCAAGTCCTTTAACATTTCGTACATTGAAAACGATATCGATTATAAAATATTTGTCTCGCTTAGGCAAAGATAGGGTGATCGTGAGCACTCCGAAAGTCGGTGGAGAACCTGGATCGTCTACTCACACGTATCACGAGAACACACTGATTCAGTAAGCATTCGACATGTGATTTTATTTGGAACGTCCCTTGTCGACTGTTTTATCATTTTCTTGCTTGTTTTCAGATCGTTAGAAGCTTTCTCTTTATCTAGAATTGATATTGTTGCGCCGCAGAAGATAGGCCAAACCACTGAGGACGTAAACGAGTCGAGCCTAGAATCCGTCAACAACATAACCATTATCTCAATGGTATGCGATTGAAGTTTAATTAATCGATCAAATCGTTTACAATAAGGTTAAAACCGAACGTTTCAGGAAACGAACGAACATAAAAATCGTATGGAAGTAAACAAACCACTAAAAACTGCCACAAGTGCGCCTAAGTTCCACGGTCGAGATGAAGGCAAACAAGTCAACAAACCTAAACCCATTAAAAAGGTTTTTCGTTTTGTTTCGTTAAATAATATTCGATATTTCTGACGATAATAATATTTATCTCTGTGATAGTAAAATTTCATTTTTATACTTGACAAGCTGACTTTAGATTTTAGAAGAATTTAAAAATACTGTTATATCATTTTCCATCGATTAAACATATTAGGGAAGAAAAGAAACATATATTATTTCACTCCAGTTTGTTGCAAATCAGATGGAAAATGGTTATTTAACATAACGATCCATTATTACATTCTATTGAAACTAAAACTACTAGCAACTCTATATTTACGCAACAACAAAGTTTCGATAACAAACTCCATATTTATTGTTTCTTAACAATAGAATTTAGAGGAAGACAAACAGCTGTTTCGAGCAAAACCAGTTCCTAAATATCTGATAGCTCGAAAGATGGAACTGAATAAAAATAAAAATAACAGTGCTGAGACGATGGAATGCGGCGGCGTCGGTAAAGAACGAAAATTACAATGTCCTAATAAAAACAAGGAGAATAGGGAAGTAAGTATAGTATGCAATGGAAAGTAATTTTTTTCGTGTTTCTTGATAGGCGCAAACTTTACATTGCTAATCGTTTAAACATATAATATTCTTTCTACGTAAAATGATTCAGGCTTGGAAGAAACCACCGTTGGTACCGTGTACATCGCAGAAAAATCTCTGCAGACCGAAAAGTCCACCCCTTCGAACAAAGGGGCGAGCGGAAGAGAGAAAACAATTCGATCAGTCCGTAAAATTGAACGAGATGAAAGTGAATCTACAGAGGCAAACGGTAATTTAAATAATAATGCTACTAGTAATAATATTAGGTTAGCAATAAAGGAATTTCGGTATTTTAAAGTGAAATAGAGCCCAATCTTTTATTCAAGCAAATGATCATTAATGAGTAAGACATTTTTTCTTTCGTTCGATGATCTTTTGCCAGAAATTCGGTTTTATTTTACTTTGAAATACCGAAAAATTACTTTCTTGCCAACCCAATAATATTATAATACTCATTAGATCTGCTAAAATAGCATTAGTGTACAACTACAAAATTTTATGACGAAAAAAATAGGACCTTCAGGCTAAAAGGGAGCAAGAAGAAAAGGAAATAGCGCTACTTCGAAAACAGACTGTTCACAAGGCACAGCCGATCCGCAAGTACAAACTGGGCTTACCGAAGATACAAAAACGACCATTGACAGATCCTCAAACTCCGTTAACATTAAAAAGACGCCGCATAGAGTCCAGTAAATAACACTGTCCAACAGTAAAAATGTTTCCATATAACTGTTGGGTGTATCTTATAGAGTTTTTTTGCGCTGATTCCGAATCTGGCCTTAATTTTTCTCTTTAAACAATTACTGCGATGTTATTATAATAGATATTGAATTGTTCTTTACAGCAAAAGATTCTGTAGACTTTCCTGAATACAGAATCTTTTGCTGTAGAGAACAATTCAATATCTATTATAATAACATCGCAGTAATTGTTTAAAGTTGAAAAATGTGTTTTTTTTCAAAGTTATGTTTTTCAACAACTGTGCGTGTAGGAGAAAAATTAAGGCCAGATTCGGAATCAGCGCAAAAAAACTCTATAAGATACACCCAACAGTTATATGGAAACATAAAAAAAGTTTAAATTTGTTGGACAGTGTAATTTAAATTACTACGATCTTAATCTTAGATGCTGGACCCTAGGATTTTATTGTATTTATTTTAGTTTTAACAGCAGAAAAGTTTAAATTTTATATCATTAGACGAATAGTAGTATCTCATTAGGTTTTAAATGATATGACACCGAAATGAAAAAATCATATAAGCACAGGAGTAATCACATAAGATCATACGTGCTTTTCAAAAATCAACAATAGTCGACTACAATTTGTATAAATATTGCGACAACTTAGTAATTTGTTTCTTATGAGAAAATAGACTGCGATTACATTGGTAAAGATCGGAAGTTACAAAGTTGTAACATAAAATAAGAAGAATACGGTCAGATAAAGATACAAGTTTTTATGACCAAAAAATAGGAGCTTGAGGCGAAGAAGAAGCATGGAGAGAAAGGAATTGCGCTCCTTCCTCGGCAGATATTGGCCAAATTTTGTCGCACATGCGCGGCGATTTCAGCATCAGTACAGTACCACTCTAGATAAAATAGGGTAGCTTGAACACTTTGTAAAATTTTTAAAAATTGTTAAGATTTTATTGTGACCAGTTAAAATATACACAATGCATATTCCATAAAATGTAATAGATATTCTCTAAGAAAATAATAAAGATCCATTTTCTAGTCACTATTTTGGATGCTCAGTAACTTTTATGCGTTGATATTACCTGATATTACGCTATTATACAAAATTAAAATGTACATTATATTCCAAAATAAATTGTTTATTTTTAAAAATTTATTTCCTTTTATAATATAATCATGTTTAAACCCATATTTATTTATAATCGGGATCCGGTTAATCGAGGTTCTGCTGTACTTTTGAGCGGGAAAGTACCGATATTTCACGGGGTGCGCCATTTTATTAAGAATTTTACTTTACTGAGGCTAAAATCACTGCGCGTGCGCCAGAAATTTTACACATATCTCACCACTGTTTAGCACTGGCGCGAATGCGAATAAACCGTCCAATATGCCTTCACTGCTCACTAACATCAGAGGTCAAAGAGACATAATCCATCACAAACGTCGAGGGAGGTTCATCCTTTTTACACGTGAAATTTAGTATTGCATTAACTAAATAACATCGATTTATTTTATGAGTGTGCCTACTGTACCTAACAAACAATGTCTTACCAATTATTTTTTCGACTATTCAATTATCGCAGAAGTACAACATTAAGTAGAACATTACAAGTAAGTTTCGATGAACTAATTCAGAGTATATGTTTAGATAAAATTGTCCAGCGTCAGGTTAGAGTTCTCGGTAAACACTGTATAACTGTAAAACGTAATAATAATAGTGCATAATCATAAGATCGTGTATATTATAATTTTTAATTCTTATGAGAACTGGACATATTTTTCAAACGATCGCATAACCCATTCTTTTCATTTTGTTCAGGCCTTCAAATCAAGAGGTACTCCATCGGGCCTATGGTATACTCTAAGCAAGAAGTACTACATCAGCCCACTGGTGTATTGTAATACTTTTCATACTTTATTCGAGACTGGTGGTCAGCTGGATGATTCTTTATTGTATTATGATCCCATACAAGAACCATATGAAGATGTAAGTATTGCATTAGTATTGTTACAAGGGATTATTGATAATAGAATAACATTGCAACATGTTTTTAAACTTGTAGGATTCTGATGATGTAGAAAGTGACAGCTTGGTTAGTGAGAGTATTGTTAAGAAAAGGATTAAGAAGAAAAGAAGAGCAAGTAAAAAAATAAATTTCGGACGGCGAAGAACATAAATGTTGCAGAAGTTGGTCACTGGCAAATTGTGTTGTACATTTGTCGAATAGAAGTTCTCGCTATCATATCAAAAAATTGACTATTGCAAATTTGCATTACGTGGTAAGCTGTAGATGGCCAGAAAGAAAGAGCATGGAGTGCTGTATTTATACAGCACTTTCTCATGTGTTAAGCATCTACATTTCTCTTGTGCCTATTGCTGGTGATTGAGCCATTATCTGAATATGCACAGTTCCAGTATCCAAGGTAATTATTTTAATATATATTTTGATATTATACACTACCGCTCAAAAGTATGTGGACACTTGTGAATGTCAAATTCTGTCAAAATGTCAATGTCAAATGTCGAATGTCAAAAAAAGAAAAAAAAACAGTGAAAATTCCTTATGGAATATCTGATGTTTTCAGTTAAAAGCTACCTATGTAGAAACTTACCAATACATATTAATCTAAGATTTGCATCGAAAAATTCTCTGAATTTGCTCTGCACCTTAGAAGTGAACTAAAGTGACACTTGAAATCCTTTTGAGCACTGAGACTGTTTCACTATCTAGTAAATGTATTTGTGGATATAAATTATATCATTGCTTTTTCATTACATAATTGCGCATAAGAATAAATTCTATTGTGCTATGATACCACAATATACATAATAATAATAATTACAAGTGACAAAATTCTTCTAAATATTTTTCCTACTAACTTAAACTATGTTTTGTAGAGCAGAAGGAAGTGTCCCTGGATACTTTTGAGCGGTAGTGTATATTTATGGTATATATTTATATAAATTTTGATTTTACAAATTTCACAATGCTTTTAACGTGATTGCAGTTTGAATGTGTTATGGAAGTACATTCGTACAAACAAGTCTAGAAATGTGCCTAAAAAAAGTACAGATAATAGTAGTATTACAAGGTAAAGACTGGAAGTATAGTATTACTGTAATATACCTGTAATTTTAGCTTATTTTTGTAAGACGTAACAAATTAACTTAATTTTAGAAGAATTTTTAACGAGTACATCGTGTACGATAATTTTAATTTATTCATCAAAAATAATTTATCTTCATTGAAATATTTTGTCCAAACTTTTTAATTTTACTGTCATATATCATTTAACACCTAATGAAATACTACTATTCGCGTCATGATATAAAATGTGAACAGTCCTGCTTTTAAAACTAAGATCCTAGGTTCCAGGATCTGAGATCAGAATTGTATTAGTTTAAATTATGTATTATTATTTATATGCGACATCGTCTTAATGTCATAGGTGTTTGAGGTTTATTCAATGGTCGTTTCTATATCTTTGGAAAGCTCAATTTGCATTTCCGAATAGATTGTGATTTGTGGATAGTTTGCTTTCTCAGTAGCGCAATTTTTTTCTCTTGTTTTTTCTTAGCCTCAAGCTCCTATTTTTTAGTCATCAAAACTTGTAGCTTTATCTGACCGTATTCTTGTTATTTTAGTCGTTTGTTCACTTCCATACGATTTTTAGGTTCGTTCGTTTCCTGAAACGTTCGGTTTTAAACTTATTTTGAACGATTTGATCGATTAATTAAATTTCAATCGCATACCATTGAGATAACAGTTATGTGATTTACGGATTGTTCTGTGGTTGACTTGTTTATGTCCTCAACGTTTTGCCCTTGCTTCTCCGGCGTAGCAATATCGATTCCAGATAAAGGGAAAGCTTCAAAAGATCTGAAAACATGCAAGAAAATGATAAAACAGTCGACAAGGGACGTTCCAAATAAAATCACATGTCGAATGAACTTTGTAATTTCTGTTCTTTACCAATGACGTCGTAGTCTATTTTCTCATAAGAAACAAATTACTAAATTGTTGCATTATTTATAGAAATTGTAGTCAACTATTGTTGGTTTTTTAGAACCTAGATAATCGTATAATAATAAAGCAGATACCTATTGAACGATATTTATATGATTGTTCTCCTAAAGCTAGGCTTCGATTGACTGAGTTCTGTAGCTCATCGAAATATTTGAAACCGAGTCGCTCATGTTGGCACGCGGACACATGGTCCCTAAGCCTGTCGGTCTGTGCCCGACTGAGTCGGACTGATTAATCAATGTGTGAGCTCATTCAGTTAATGAGCGTGCTTACCGAACTCAAGTGCGCAAAAATGTGCGAGTTTTCCCACCCTAACTAATTTCCCAAATTTGATTAATTCTGCTTGTTTAACAATTATAAGAATTCCTTTTGCCAATGATGCTGTCGAGCATCCTCATGGCTTATATCTTACCACCCAATTGTTTTAAGTAAATATGACCAATAGTACTTGAGATATCGAATAACTTTTATGGAATTTTTGGTCTAGGCTTCAAGGAGCTCTAACTTAGAGCCTCTAAGAATCTCCGTACCATTTCGATGTCGCGCTCAATGTTACCGATAGTTGGCGGATTTAGGTCTATGCAGGTCTATGATATTGCCCGCACACTGGTTATTTAATTCAGATGTTTCACCGGTAGATGGCTATAGCGTTTCCATCCCATGGAGAAACGATTTTTCAAAATACCGTAACTAGCTGTGATTTATGGGTATATGCCATACGGTTTCGATGCGTAGGAACACGAGGAACGGTTTGAGACCAAAATGAATAAATTTCAGCTTCCAATTGCCAAGGTATGTCACTTTTTCTATTTTAATGTTGCTTGTTGCCACCACTAGATAACACCGCCATTCACGAAATTCTTTTCTCTGTAAATAACGTTCCTTTACTACTTTGAGCAGTTTGTTACAATTATGAATGGCGTCTTACAAGCAAAGCGGCACATTCTTAAAAAGAATTCAAACAATATTTTTTTATGGGTTCAATGTTCACCATAATAAAAGTAATTTAATAATAACGTTCGAAAACGTTAAGGGGACTCTTGGGCCTTTCAAAATCGGGCAATGAAAATACATTAAATATTAGATCAAGAACGTGAAACAAAAAGATATCTGGACGGTTTCTTTATGATTTCTATTTCTATACTTCATTTGTAGTTCAAGTAGATCCTCTATCAATCCTAACATTTGAAATTATCGGTACCATTAGGAACGTACGATTTCGCGTTTTGCGAATTTTATAGTACCAACATTTGCGAAAAGCGAGTAAATGGAAACACGAATGATTCGAATACCATCTACATTGTAAGAGCGACAAATTTGGCAATTATTATGTATTTAAATTAACTCAGGCTTAGCTAAACAAATATTTATATTTTCGCAAAGCGTTAAAAATGATGTACCGAAACATGAGATGATATTTTATTATGAGGAAAGAATATAGGAAAATTTTGGCAAAACCTTCATTAAAATCTCTACTTTTCTTTACAAATTTGAATTTACAAGAAAATAATGAGTTTTCTATGAATAATAATGAATAATTTTCATTTAAGGATTTTGCCTACTGCTTTTTCACTAGTTTCAAAATGACTTTCCAGCTGTAATTATAGAGTACGCGCTGTTTACTATCGTTTTATAAAAGTCGTCATAATTCATACACGATTTATGAACGTCTAAACGTTATGAAGATTTAGTCAGGCTTTGTAATTGTAAAAATGCTTATGATTTCAAGAATCCTCTAAACGACCTATCGATAACGAGTATTCTACGAGTTTCTTTTCGTATAGTACCCATCTGATTATTTTGATTTTTAAATATCCTCTCGAATGCAATCGATATCTCTTCGCCTTATAAAGTTAGACAAAATTCAAAAGCTTTGTCTCCCATGACCGAATGGAGAAATCAAAAGACGTATAATTGATACATGCTTGCTTGCTCGGTTTAAAAGCAAGAGTTTCCTGCAGAAAATCATAACACACGACGAAAATGGGTCCTCTATGACAAACAAAGACGATCATGGCAAAACCCCTAAAAAATAGCCTAATATTTACGACCAAAAAGTTTTGCTGCCATTTTGGTGGGATTTTATAACCAGGCTAAATAATTACTGCAGATCGCTACCAGCGACGATTAATGAATGTATACGACGAATTGTGGAGAGAAAACGATCTTTGACCTGCCAACACACGATAATGCTAGGTCGCATTTTGCACAAATTACGAGGAATACAAAAAATTAATTACAATAAACAACATTTAGCTATTTCTACTTTTATGCTTTCGATACAACAAATTTTATTCATGAATATTAAATAGAGATAATGTTTGCTTTTTTTCGTCGTGAATTTATACGTTCTTATAAATTCACAAGTGTACTGTATATTATCCGACATTTTTCTGGAACATGGCATTTTTACATTTCAAAAGTAGACATCGGATTTTATCCCTTTATGATTAGAATGGTGTAATTGCAAACTGTAAAAACATTAGAAGAACTTAAAAATACAGTTATACATTATTTTCAACCGATTAAACATATTAAGGAAGAAAATAAATATCTATTTCACTCCAGTTTGTTGCAATTTAGATGGAAACTGGTTATTTAGAATAAAGATCCATTTATACGTTCTATTGACACTAAAACTTTCAACAACTTCATATTTTATACCGAGTCTATTAGACAGTCCTCCAACTTGAATAACTCCGATTTCAAATCCCAATACATTTCTTTAACACTAGTCTTACCTATCAAAATCACGGGTTCTAATATTTTATTATTTAGATTGTGAAGATGCATTTATGAGAAATGATTCACGAAATGTATTTCGATCAATCATTTCTAGTGCTTCGTAGATTCAGTGTTAAAACACCCCCAGATACAGTGTGTTCAGTGATAGAAACAAATTCGAATCAGACCTGGACGTTTTACAAAATTTTTAAATAACATTATTTTTAAATTACGTTTTAAAGTTGTTCATTTAAGAAATACATTATTATTAATCAAATACTAAAGAGAACTATTATTCGGAACAAATATCGCCCAGGTCTGTTTCGAATACTGTCGTCAGACACATAAACATTTCTTTCAAATTATCAATTCTGCAATTTATTATCTTCCCAATTATTCGAATAGCTTGTGACACACATATCAATTGGAATCCATTATGTGTCAAGTATTGGGATGTAAAGAAAGTTCGGAACACGTTTTCAAACTAAGAATCGAAGATAAAATTAAAGTACATATCCATATGTTCATTCAATGACACGAGAAGTTACCTCGAAAATGGCCAAAAGTAATAGAACAGAATGGAAAATATGTTATCGAATAAATCGTTGAATAAATATCGCAATTTTAGCTTTAAATTCTAACTTACAAACGCTACGAAACTTCGTTCCAACTCAATACTAAAGAGCATATTATTTCTAGGATTGATTTGTACAAATTATATTTATCGAAAGAAATCTCGCCGAGGTCTGTTTCGAATACTGTCAACAGACACTCGAATTGATTCACAGTAGCACAAAACTCGTTGTAAGGAGGATAATAATGTCATCGTGTGTTCTGTAGGTCGCGGTGTGAAATCTCGAGATGCTGCTGGGTACGTTGTTGACGGCCGATTAAACGTCGGTGCGCCACAGTGGCGACTGCGCGTCGTCGGTGTGCGCATGCCGCGCGTGCGCGGTGTCCTAGTGCCGCTACAGTGGCGCCAGTAATGGCGGCGGAAAACACGCGCGCACGCCACACCGCCGCCGGTTTGTTTCTCCACGCCTCTACCTCGCCTCCACCACCGCCACCGTTCTCACGACTCGTGGGTAAGTATCCTCACACTCCAATCAGTCTGCACTCGCATGTCCACGAGGTTGCTCGCACAGGCTTGGCGCATTCCTTTCGCACTGACCCCTCTCTCGTACCTGGCTCACCACGTTTAGTGCATTACCAGACATCCGTACCGTGTGAACCGAGCCACCAGTTGAGGTACTTGTCGGGTATTATCAGTCGCCCGAGAGGTTAGGTCACAGTGATCACCCGTGGCGGGCTCACGGTCTCGTTTGAATTTGAATTCGTCGCGCCACATTCGGCCAGCTCGATACCCGTTTCAACACCGGTCTCACGATCACTGTAAATCAACGTTGAACTGTTTACGAACAATACTGCTCGACCACTGTCAAAACAGTCGCACGGTTTGTTTGTGGTTTACGCGGCTGTCGGACCGCGTGACAGCCACGCGGTGAGGTTAGGTTTATTCGTCGCCTAACGCGCTCTTTTCGAACGGATCGCCTCGCGACGTCGCTTCGAAATCGATTTATGCGGTTATTAGTGCAAACAGCTGGTGATAAGGACACGTTCCCTAAGAGACGGATAAGGACCATGAGATCCATGGAAATAGAGTGAATGTTTTCAGACGGTCGTATTTCGTGCAGTGACTTCTTCGGTGATCAGCAAAATGTACGCGTGATGGTGATATTTGTATACATGAATTTTTCTAAGCTATTGGTTATATTCTTATACCTACACACGCACACGTACACTCGCAACTGTGAGCAGATACTGTATACGTAATGACGATAATATACAACGTGTTTCTGACGCGTTCAACAGTGATCGAAATTGCGTTAGCCTGTTGCGTCGTTGCGTTGCGGGTGTTCAGTGCTGTCATTCGGTGCTTATTGAAAGTGTTTGAAACATTTAATAAAATTGTTTACAGTCTTCCGAGCTATTGCGTTTCATAAAAAATTCCGAATGAATCATGTCGAATTGAAATTCGTTTTTCTGGCACGTTTTATTATTTTACCAAGTTTATTCGGTGAATGACATTTGGGGAAAATTGTGCAAGATAGATAGCAAAGAAATCTACTCGCGGAATTATTCAATTAGCCTTAAACGTATAATTGCAGGGATACAAATATTGGTTTATCTTAACTATTAACCCTTAGAGCACATACACACTAGAGTGGTTACATTGTTAAGATATCGTTTACATTATTAAATATCTTGGTATCTAATCAATTATTATAACTAGACTGCGGATATTTATGCAATTTCCAAATTTTGTAGGCTTTAAAAAAGGGTTAAGGGTTTTATTGGTTACCCGTTCTGTCAATGAGCAATATTTTTAGGAAATAACAAAGTGACACTTGATAGTACTTTAAAAACTTTCTCTAGTCCACAAAAGAAATGTTTTTCTTTTTTAATTGGCTTATTGTTAGTTTACAAACGAACAACATACATTCTGATAGTCATCGCATTTACGATAAAAGACTGATAAAGTCGGTAACGAATTTCGAGTGAAAATGAATTTGAAATGATTAACTGTGAGGGCTCAGAATTCCTTTGTGCGGCTAATAGATTTTTGCATTAGAGTCTTTACGACCAAAATGATAAATTTCAAGTAACACTCTTGTACAGGCATATAGTAAATGTAAACTAAAAATTGTAATGAACGAATCCAGAAATTTCATTTGACTTTTCGAACAGGAATATAAACAAATTTTAAGTATCTTTTATCGATACATTCACTAAAAATGGTGTAAATAAGTAGAGCCTCCATGATATAATTATATATGAATTATTAAAGCAACTAAATTCAGCTATTTCGTGAGCAAATTTGTTCGTTATTATTAGACAGCGGATTTCCATGCAAAATACAATTTTTGTACCTGAATTACAACAAACTGGAGTGAAATAGAAATTTTTTTTTATTATTTAATTTGTTTTATAGGTCGACCTTCAAATTTTCTCAAACAAAGTCATTTATATATATATTTTTAAGCCCGAGTATTTTATATCTAATTAATCGTAAAATTCATAGCTTTTCAATGTTATACAGTTCAACAAGAATGGTCACTGAATGAGGTTATAATGATACAATAAAAGAATTACGAACCAAAAGCCGCGAATTTAGTTGGCAACCATTTACTCATTTTTGTCAGAAATGCATAAAATTCGCTGTCTAGTTATTACTTGTTGAAAAGTAGCTGGAAACGCGCCGTGCGGGAAGAAAATTCGATATTCAGTAAAATACTAATTTCATATTTGGAAGAGCTAATTTGAACCGGGCCGATTCGACTACTTTCTCGAATTTCGGTTTGTATATTTACACGGTAAAATTCATCGTCGCGCAACATTACCGTGCAATACAACGCGCGCGCGGCAATTAAATTCCATCGGCGATACAGAGTCGGCAACGAGTTACTAATTTTTAGATATTCGATAAAAGGATCTGAACACCCACGACGATTTTTTTTTCGATTCCTCGAGTTTTTTGTCGCGGAAATTAGCGCGTCGCTTTTTCGATAGGAGAGAAAGAGAAGCTAGATACAACCACGATCGATGCAGTTGCTCGTGGATCAAATTCGATAGCTCTCGTTGAAACACAAGAAGGAACAGAAATCGAAGTCATTTGTCGATCGCGTCGTTGACTATATCATGCTTGAATTGTTCTTAAATGTTCCAAATTATTCAGCGTTCATATCGTTGGCTACGTTGTCTTTTTGTCAAATTCTCGATGCTCCACACAAGCGTGCATTTCAAATAAAAAGTATTGGAAATAGTAATTGAAATACTTCTGTTCGAGTAAGATAGTATTTAAACATTTATTTTATGTCTCGGTTCTACAAACTGTATTTTGTTACACTTAGAACTATTAAATGAAATAATAATATCATGCTTGAATTGCCCTTGAACATATTCCAAATTATTCTAGTACTTTTATCGTATTTGTTATCCTGTCTTTTTGTTAATCAAATTCTCTATTAAGAATCTTTAATCAAGCAGAGTTGAGTGAATTTCATATAAAAAGTATTGGAGTTATTTCAAACTTCAATATTCTATGTACAAAAGAATGTTTGAAAATGTCTATTTATTATACATCATTTGGTAATAGTTTTTGTAGGATATATTAGGAACACTTATGCGAACAACGTTGTTTTTGCGATGTATGAAAAATAATTGTTTCAACTAATATGCAATGCTCTTGAATTCACTTTCCAATGTATTTATCTTCAAGAACGTATATCAACTAGTATTTCCATTATTACGACAATAACTAATTGTTTGCAACTAACAACTGCAGCACAGTTTAGAAAATAATTTTTAAATTCTATTGTTCCCAGTGCTACAACCGAGATGTATAATTAGTCTGCGGATCGTCACGCAAAATAAAAATTGTCCGGTTTGATTATGAAACGTATTTCTTAGTAATTTGAATAATTTGAGAATAACAGAGTTAATTGTTCTGATATTTCCACTGTTCCCATCTACCCACTCTGATCACACACGCATTAAATCCGCAGTCTATGCATAATTCAGAGATGATGAAATTTTCAGTTTACAATTTGGAATTTGAAACTCGTAAGATCTGAAATGACGTTATTCAAACGATTTACAACTTGTCGATCAAATGTGCTGTATAATTTGTAATGATTGCGCAACGGGTTGTATATCTTCAGTTTCTACTGATTGAGAGTTTGAGGAGATGAATCAGCATAACTATAGTGGAGGTCATACTGTAAATTTTCAAAGGGACAGAAATAATGAGAAACCAAATTCATGCGAGAAAATTTTGACCATAATAGATATCTGCTTCTCATTGAAGCAACGTTATTAAAAAACAGATTTTTCCAAAATTGTCAACATCCACTTTGTATTTTACGGATAAGATATTGAATAAAGTATATGTATAACAATAATATTTGTCGTTGCATTCGATTATTGAATGTAGAAAATGTTTAAAATGTTTCTCATAAAAAAATTCGAGGAATCGCGACGAAGCACAGGCAATCGTTAGCATCACACTATACAACACACTTGCAACAATACCGAATACAACATAAGGATTATAAAGAATACCACAAATACTGTTTCTTATCGAATCCAATGTCTCATGTAATATTACAAGATTCTTTTATAAAATTCCAATGTAGTTATTCATGTAGAATTGTTTATTACATTTGTGCAATCTTCTGAATGTAAAATTAGACAATTTATAGAACCGGAATAGACTTGATTTCCATTTTATCGCGACAAAAATTAATTGTATGCATTTAATTTTTCAAGAACAATGATCTCCACTGTATACTAAAATAGACCTTTGCGAGCATAAATTGATAGATTTAATCTTCGCGCGATCGCGATAACAACGTTAATAAAAAATCGTGCAACATTTAAACATTCCGAAAGGAATGCATACATTTTACACGATAATTGAGCGCAGCTCGGTACCATAACGAGCGATTCGTTCTGCCCTATAGTTTTAACACTACAACCACCAGCTAGCTGATCCACAATTTCTTGTTTCACAATTACCGACGCAAATGAAACAAATTTTATTTATTCGCTGCGTTCAAAATTTCGCAAAATCTCGGCAGGCGCCGCGCTCTCGCGATTCTCTCGCGAGACATTAGAAACCAGTCGCTTTTAGTGCTCGGTGTTACCAGTGTTAAGGAGACCGATAAAATGGTGTGAGAGTCTCATATTTCTGACCAATGCAGAAATTATACCTAGACATTCGATTCGATGCAAACAGTATTTTCACGTTCGATCTCCGTCCGAGTTGGAGCAGTTCCTCAGCTTACACGGACGGATATCTTTACAGCGGACAAATGGCTTTTCTTCGATTTCTTTATTTTTTTTCTCTCGAGCCGAGAGAAATCGAGTAAATTGCGACGAAGACTTACATTCGCGAACTTTGACCATTTTTTTTCCCGCGATCTGGACGATTCGCATTCGGTTGTGTAATAAGTTGTAAGTTTGACTAGGACCTATCTAAAATTCTGAACAAATTTTCTCGGACACCTGCAAACCCTTGCGCTACGATGTATATACATATTTATGGTTAGAAAGCATGGAGAAAAGTTTATGGAACGCCGTTGCAGTTAAAATTTGCAACAGTTAGGGATAACACAAATTCGCAACCGAGTCGCTAATAGCCTACGACGTTGATGCGACTATAAACAAACTAGGAAGAATAAATTTGCAACAGAGATAACACTTCTCTTTTGAACATAGTTAGCATTAATTTTCACCGTGTCTCTCAGAACAGTTTTCATCACCATCGTGGATTTATTACACAACCGGATAATTTTGTAACGTACACGAACCTTTGCGACGAACGTTTGGGTTTTCTTCAATTTGTTAAAGTCGAGATAAATCGAAATTGAACGGTTGGCGTGACCCGGAAGTTTTTCCGCGATTATAGTTCGCGACGTTGGATCGGTAGTTAGGCGAAGGATTGAGAAATGGAACACGACGGTATCTGTTCTAGATGGATAATTCTGCGTACGTGCCAAATCATCTACCGCCGCCGTCTCTGGTTGTGTTTTCACAGTCCGGGGGGCTGCCGGAGGCTCTGAGAATGCAAAGACCCTTCAATCCACAAGTTAGTGTCCTATTATCCTTACCTATAACGCTTCAGCCTGTGTGTTTGCTTGTGCATCCTCGCCGCCCGCTTTCGCACGCCAATCTGCTGAAAATAATATTTGAAACAGGACCATGCAACGCCGACGATCGGCTTGATCTCCTTTCTTCGCGATAGCCTGATCCACTGGTCTCGTTTCTTGGTTACGTACACCTAACAACTTCAAACAAAGCCATTTTTTTCAGAATTTCATTCACCAAGACGAACTGCACTGCTGATCTTGTGCGGTTTTGACCGAAATTAAGATGGCGAAAAGATTGGGTGCATTTCAGAATGTTAATTAACATCATCTTCGTTTACAGTGACTCATCAATTGCATACACTTTCATTCGCACAAACTCTTTTTATAAATGGACGAGTGATAAATAATTTTGCAAATATTAATATTCTGTAAAAATAGTGAAAATTCTATTTCGTAACTTCCGTTTGAAAATAGTAATAAAAAAGAATTCAGTTTCTATTCTGGCCTGAATTAGATAGTATCGTGCGAACATGCGACGCGTGAAAAGACTTTTGTCGGAACGCAAATGGATTTCCTTGGAATCGACACCATCCGACGGAGAAAGGAATTTTGTTTATAGACCGTTTATCTGTTAAACATTGTCGTCAGACAGTGTGAGCGATTCAGACAGCATGCGACGGGGTCTGGCTTGTAATTCATGAAACATTGGTCGCTCGTTTTCCAGAGAACATCGGAGAGAGCAGTCGATCATTGTCCAAAAAATCACGATGAGAAAATTCTGTGCTAGAGTATCAAAAGCGGTTTTAATCAGTGTTACGTTTAATGAAAGCCGCCTCGCATCGCGCGGGTCTTTATGTTTCTCGCAGTTTATTGCGAATTCGTTTTAGCGCACTATCGTAGTAAATAATAAAAAGGGAGCCGCCCAATCTTTATGCTTCGAAAAATGTCCATTCCAATGGGCCAACAACAGATGCAATCGCTTCGGCCGCTTGTTGCTTTATGCACGGCCACTGATAATTAATGCATGCTCTGAATAGGGATTTTGTTGCATGTGGGAGAACGTACGTACGTGTATGGATGAATAAGTAGTGTAGTAGACAAATGCACGTGTGTAGATACATATGTTACAATAGAAACTCTTCGGGGAAAAAAAATGAGGGGACAAAAATCATTTCACCGACATCTCGTAAGTATTGGACGCAACTGCGGAAGTTATTCAGACCGTTCTAATTATTATTACTGGACTGCGGATCATTTTTTTGCAAAATAATAATTGTCTGCGATAATTTCGAGAACCAGCAGGCACGTTACAGTTTCTTTTTTTTTATAATAATCTTGGTAAATTGACAATGACGTATAAGCATTGTTAAAATCTGATAGACTGCGGACCTATTTGCAAAATAAAAATTGTCTGCGGTCATTTCGAGAACCAGCGGGCACGTTACAGTTTCTTTCTTTTATAACAATCTTCATAAATTGACAATGACATGTAGGCATTGTTAAAATCTGTTAAAATAAAAATGTTCTGTGTTAATTGTAAGAAACAGTAGATACGTTGGTTTCTTTCTTTTTCTAATAATCTTAATAAATTGGAAATAATACGTTTCTAAATTCTGTAGCGAAGAGAGATTTATTCGTGATTTTATCTCTGAAATTATGATCAGTCCCTGCGAAACATACTAACCTGTGTGTAGGCTGTAAAATAATTTTTCTAAATAATGACAGATTTCTTCTGTATTTATTTAGTAACAAGTACCTGGCTGGTCAAAATGTCTTTTGCGTTTACCTTCAAAACGACAATATTATAGGATAAAAGTATAAATTTAGTGAAAGTTGGTAGAAGTCGATTAAAGTTCACAAGTCATGGTTTCTTAAAGTTTGATTTAATGACGCGAAACTTGCCAGTCTTTCTTAATCCCTTCTGCCATGATTTCTTTTTGCAACTGTGCTTATCGGAGCTGTTTCACTGTTAATAGTTTGCCAGGCTAAAAACGGGTTTCATGTTTATCGTAATCTACATTCACTTTGTAGATTAAATATTGATAGTTCTTTCTACTGTTGATATTTTTTGCGTTTTTACATTTTGTAAGGTAAACGATACATGAAACTAGATTTTTTATCAATTTAAAAGTTTGAATGTATGATAACAGCAAGTAAGAAAAAAGTCAGAAAATTTTTAACGAAACAAATGAAAATATGTTGCAGTAATGAAACTGATTTTTACTAGAAAAAATTGTCAGTATCGGACAGTTCGATTTCAAAGAGAAGATGGGACGTTTAACATGTTTCTGCTCGAATTTCTCCATCAACTAATTTCTCATAATTTCTACTACTGTTTCTGAAAGTTTTTGCAGTTTTTCTTTATTTTTCCAATTCTTTCTACAAATTTCAAGCCGTACTATTCTAATCTCCTGTTGACCAATTTTAAATGGTTCCGACCCGTTTCGACGGATACAAAAACCCAACTCGGGTCACAAACAACCATATCAAATACACTGGATGAGGAAAAAGAACAAAGCGAGAGACACAGTCGTCTAAAACTGAATCTGCGCATATACGTTTTCGTTTAACTTTTGCAGCAACAATTTTGTCATGTCTCTTCAATTGTTTGACAGAAATATCTGTAAAATAAATCCTGAAAGAATATCCAATTTATAATAGAACGCAAACAGGGAGGGAGTATCTGAACGCTAATAAATATTTGAAAAAATTTCAGTCAAACAATTGACTTGCATCGAAATTTCTGTTCAACTGAGAACAAACAACAGAGAGAAGCAATTTTGACATATCAACTGCATTCTACGGTAACATTTTATTCGAGAAACACATCAACGAAAAGGTAATCTGTAGACTGCAAAATAAAAATGTTCTACTTCAATTGTAACAGACAGGAGTTACATGAATATATATTTCCACTCTTATTAAATCTCCTTATTCAGTATTCGCTGTTTCACCATAAAAATCACCCAACTATTCCCATAAATTCTTCATAAAATGTACAATCTGTTGTAATATGTGTTAAGGAAAATCAAAGAAATGGTCTTTTCAAAGTCGCCATGTTACTCAACGGAATAAGAAACAAATCAAACAATTTGTTTCGCAGCTTATAAACTGTTAAACGACGACGTATATGGGCGAGACATTTTGGTGTTCGCATAAAAGTCTCCAGAGACAGTACCGTCGCCAGATTAAGACTTGTGTCCCCACTCTAGCTTCCCCTTCCACGACGCTATTCCCATCAGTTCCTGTCCGGTCACGTGACGCGTTCCATCTCTTTTTTTCCCCTGAATGCGTGCTGCCTACCCTCATCTGGCGACTCTGACTGTGTATTTAAAAGCGGGGCAAAAGCGTTCGATTTGACTACGTGCCGGGCGTATGGATTTTTAAAGTGTTCATTAACGAGTTCGTTTGAACACATGTCACAGACCGATATGATGGTATTATGGAAACCAATTACAATGAGTGCGCGGAATAAAAAGTATAAAAGCCTCGCTGTCTTTCAAGACACGTACGCATCAATTGATTGGAACGGGACAATAAAACGCGCGGCGCGGCAGTGCATCAAACTTTGGTAACGCTAAAAAATGAGATAATTCCGTTTGGAAATTAATCGCGGCGGAACAACCAGATTTGCGCGGCGTTTTATTCGATGCACGACAATGATCGGAGCACAAAGGGGTGGCGAGCGAGGGGAGGTATCGGTGAATTAAAAAAAATATTGTGAATATGCAAAAAGCGTAGTCGGCGAGATCGACAAAACCAGCCGTCAGCCGGCGAAAAAAATAGCCGGCCACCGATGCTCGGTTTGGTTGTAATTAAAATAATAATGAATACCTAATAAATCACTGATTGAACGGAGCCAGAAATACGAGGGGTGGTGGGGGGGGGGGAGGGAGGCTTGGCAAACGAGAAGCTCATTTCCTGGCATAAAAGAATAATAAACTAATCGTGCCGTACTAATTCCCGTACAACTCGTCGCCGGCTACATCATTATCGATTCGATGAAATGTTTATTCGGAAATTCGGAAACCTATCGCCAGCCGCATTTCCGTCGACGATCCTTTTTTCTACCGCCGCGGTACTTGTTGCCCGGTCGAAACTGCATCGAACGTTGTAATTTTTCATCGGAAAGCTCGGTTTTACAATGATTTTTCAATTATTCACCGAGGTAAATCTGGCAACAATACTTCGTTGTGTTGAACGTATGTAATTGTAAACAATTCATTTGCTATTGTACATTAGAACGGATCGAGAAAACCCAGGAAATGTTGTGGTTCCGATGTCCTACCTACAGGAGCAAAATCAAAAAGTTACGCGTCGTGTATTTGCTATTTATCCGTTTAGAATGAAAGTACTTCTATCATCGATAAATATCGAAAATACAGAAATTGATGAAATGAATACAAAATTACAATAACTTCCCTATAAATCGGGAAGTTAATAACATCAGCTAAATGGTCTTCTAGTCCGAATTCTAGCTTTGAAATAATCATATATCTCGGACAATAACGCGGAGAAATTTTTTGTCGGGGATTGTTTAACAAGCGAGGTAATGATAGTGTTGGTTCGATGAAAATTCGATATTTCATGTTCTCTGAAATATCCGACAAAATTTCGTGGCTAAAACTTATCATATTATATAACCGGATATCTCATTTGCAGCATACGGGTATTCCTATGCATTGGAGCACATTGAAATAGCGTATAATACCAAAGCAATATGGCATTATACTGTTAATAACGTGAAACCACTGTGTTATAATAATCCGTCAAAACGTGAAGCTTTCCCCCGTCAGTTGTATCATTCTATTCGGAGTGATTGACGAGTCTATTAAGCTGGCATAGTGAATGCTTCGATGGAAATCAACGAGTTCTGTTTTGTAACGTTTATAACAACGAAACATCAGGCTATGGTAAATGTCATCCTCGCCTCCTGTAATAGACAGCGGCAGGCATTGACATTCTTCGACTGTTCAACGTGTCCCGCAGCTTTTTATGATCTGCTCGAGAGAAAATGCAGAATTTTGCTACCGCGAAATTAGCATTTATCGTAATTAATACGCACGCGTTAATCGCCTCTCGGGTGCATGTACATAGACGCGAGCTCGTGAATTCAATTATTTCTCCTTCTATCAATGACAATGGCACGAATGCTTGGACAATGCACCATCGTGCCGTAGGTAAGTGCGAAAGAATTTATGCTAATTTCTTTGTGGATATAAATTGTTGCGTTGGACGAATGTACGCCACCATTTGATTACTAAATAAGTTTCCCCAGTCTAATTAGGCACGTTACGGTGCTCTAACTGCGCGCTATGGAGTATCAAATTAAAAGGTAACGTCTTAACACGTTCAGTCTTCTTTGTTAATTAATGTGCTTCCCCTCGTTAATACGGACATTTTCAGAGCAAGAATTTAAAATACAGTGTCAGTGAAAAAGATTATCAGTTATGCATACAGGACATGCGTTCTTTCAAGTAAAAATTAAAATATATAATTAAATAATTAAAGTATAATATGAACAAACAAATAGATCCATTCGTACCGTTCAGAATTGTTTAACTGTAATATGAGGTAGAGATCGTTTCTAGTGGAGCTATAATCTTGAAAGTTTCGTTCCTCCAAGATAGAGACAAGCTTGTATGAATTTAAATATAATATGAAATGCAAAAAATTAACCATTTGTTTCGTAACTGTCCCGAACAAAATTACATTACAAAAATTGCATCACTCTCGAGTGGTCAAAACTAAAAGTACAGTCGCAGAACACGAAACCCTACCAGAACGATTAAAATGTATACGCGGTCGTTTAAAAATTTGGATCATGTTATCATTTCAAAACAAAAGCGTGTCCCCCCCCCCTCCGTAAGTAAACAAATGTTTCATTGAAAATATTCCGTTATGGACCTATAAAAAAGAAAATCAATAGCCGCGTGCCGCAGGATGCCGGGCATTAAAACGTGAGCGAAAAAAAAATGTATTGCTTTATAATATGTTTGCGACCACTTGTTGTTTTAAATTGAAACTAATTTTCGGCGTTACAGATGCGAAATAAAAAAATTAAAAATTTATCAACACATGGAAATATTAAAACAGAGCAACCTCTTGAAATTCATCGAACACAAACGCTTTTTACAATGAAAAAAAAAACAGTACGTAATACAATTTCGCATAAAAATCAAATTTATTGCTGGCAAACATAAAACCGAGCGATAAAATCCTAGCGAATGCACGCCATTCTTGCCCGCGCGCGTATCTATGTCTAAAATGACGTAGAATTGCGTCAACGGTAACCAGTTATAGATATTAAAGTGACGTAAAGACATTAGCGGTAATATCCGATTACAAGCAGTCGAAACCTGACCCAGTTAATAAAGTGTTTATTCAATAATGGCAGAGTGTCACGCTAGTGTACCGTAAGCTGCAACGATCATGCCAGCGCCTGCTAAATCATCTTTATATAAACAAAAAATATGTCAATAATCAGTATCGTGTCGTTTATAGTCCTGGCTACCTTCTCTGGAGTCTAACCTTCTCTTTGTAAACTCTAATCTGTTCTCTCCAAATAAAAAAAAATATTTTTTGCAATTAAAATACAATTGTATAATAAACGAATAGACATGATCCAAATTGTATGGTGTTTGGTGTTATTTTAATCAGAAACACGTCACGAATGTGATGGTGAAAGTTCTATAAAAAAAAACCATTACCGTAGTAATCACTGTAATCACTGCACACGGGTTAATTGCTAAAGGGTAACCTAACTGCTTGCTTTAACACCAAGGTACAGCTAACCAACTCTGGAGGATCGCAATCCTTATGCAACACGCCTATGTAATTAGGTCGATGCATATGAAATGTCGGATTTTGAAATGAATATTATTAACAATTTCTGTAAGGTGCTGCAATATTGTTGTATGACTAGTCTCCATTCTGACAGCAAGTTGTCTTATAAGACAAATGAGTTGCCTCGCGGCTCATTTTTTATAGAAAAATCTCCAGAACGAAGCCTTTTGAACCAACCGCTGCACTTTCCTCTCGTTCACAGTGTGCCCCCCGAAAGCTTGATTGATATTACGAGCAGTTTTTGCAGCATTACTGCCAAGTTTATACTCGTATAAAAAATTCTTTTATTTTTATTTATTTATTTTACGTCGTTCTCAACGCTTTGCTAAGGTTATTTCGCGACGGGACCTAAAGTTTATTAAGATGGGTTTTCGGAACCACCTTGGGCACCACCGTATTAGACGTATAAAAAATCACCCAAATATCGCGGAAGAAATAAATTTCGAGAATTCACAATTTGGAAGAAAATTTTCTTACCAAAATACAGGGTGTCCCAAAACTACCCTAGGAGCCGAAAATGGGAGGTTCCTTGGGTCATTTGAAGCGACATTTTCCTTAACAAAAATGTTATCCGCGGCTTTGTTTAGGAGTTATTAACAAAAAACACGGACCAATCAGAGCGCGACCTAGACGCGAGTTGGTAAAATCGGCTCGGCACGCCAACTGTCCATTGGCCGACTGTGCCAACTCGCGTCTAGGTCGCGCTCTGATTGGTCCGTATTTTTCGTTAATAACTCCTAAACAAAGTCGCGGATAACATTTTTGCAAAGGAAAATGTCGCTTCAAATGACCCAAGGAACCTCCTATTTTCGGCTCCTAGGGTAGTTTTGGGACACCCTGTATACTTAACACTGATAATAGACAATAAGACTATAGAAAAGGTTATGTCAGAAACAATAGCGTAGCGATAGCAGAGAGAGAAATATTCGCATGGAATAAAAATCCGACACTTCACGTGCACCAACTAAATATGTTCGAGTGATTTAATCGCCGCTAACATGGAATATTCTGTCGCACAGGTGACTGATTCGAAGGACCTCCAAGTGCCGTTCAGCACAGCAGCTTCCCTGGGCTACGGTCTCCATCACATGCTCCACTTGCCACCGCAATTTTTGCACCCTCTGGATCACCGTCTGCCGTTCGGAGGGTTCAGGCCCCTGGGGCCATCGGCCTTCGCTCCGCCGAGCAAGTGCCTCAAAGTAGAAACCGGAAACGGACCTGTGACCAGCTCCGGATTGCCTAGCATCGGCTCCTTGTCGAGTATATCGAACATGTTCTCGCCGTCGTCGTTGTCTTCCGCCGGCGGGAGCGCCGTGGTGTCCGTTTCCGGTGCTACCACGGGCATCGGAGGCGTTGGAGGCGGGGCCAGCAGCGCGTCGGGCCAAGACGTGGCACCACAGAGCCCAGCTGGATCCACTAGTCGATCGCCCACTGGCCCCGGAACTGGTGCAGGATCGGGCCCCAACAGAGGAACCACCCCCGAAGAAGAG
The DNA here is from genome assembly GCA_916610235.2 of Lasioglossum morio. Lineage (NCBI taxonomy): Eukaryota > Metazoa > Arthropoda > Insecta > Hymenoptera > Halictidae > Lasioglossum > Lasioglossum morio. The sequence continues at coordinate 10,374,612 of OU744330.1, read as the reverse complement.
GATCGCGACGCCAATGCTACCCCTGGCTCTGAAAACACCGAGCGGTCCACGCCGGAAGAGGGACGACCATATCGCCGTGAGTCATGCAATCTTTTCTTTATCTTCTTTCTTTCTTGACCCCGCCCTACACCGCAGTGACCTGATACGCAAGATACATACGCGTTAGATACGATAACTGGCCAAAAATTAGGGCCACTTGTCGTTCTCGAAATTTGTCGCGGTAATCGTACAGTTGAAAGGTCAGAGGGTAATTTAATAATAATTTTTATCAACTACTAAAGTATGTATATGTATAGATAGTAAAATAATGAGTTCAAACGGCTGGACCTCTTTTCAGATATTCGATTAGTTACTACTAAACTACGAAAGTATGTGTATGTATAGATAGTAAAGAAATTGAGTTCAAACGGCTGGACCTCTTCAGATATTCGATTAGTTTATTAGTCGATGTATTGAAAAGAAATTTCGAAAAGTTGCGATTGGTCGGGAAACACTGAATGTTGGTTTTACAAGCTTTTTATGTGGGCCTGTGTTTACAAATACATTTTGTAGATCTGTGTTAGGGATATATATTTCATAATGAAATACAATGTATATCTAACCGTAGACCTACGAGATGCATATTTTAAACTTTCGTTACAGGCTCAAGTAAAAGTGTTTTAAAGATGTTCCTTTTTTCACGTAATTTTTTCGCAATGGTTTTAATTTCTGAAAAACAGTTTGATTTATAGAGCGTTCGAATATTTTCGTGGGTCCTGTATAAACTGTGTTATGCCCATATAGATTGATCTCAATTCTACTTGTCCTTCGGTTCGTGAGTGAGAGAAGTGATCTAATCAGAAGGTTGAAGATAGTCGCAGAGTTTTCTATTTTTCACGGTGTCGTCAGATTTTCAGAATTTCCGTCGCCATAAACGCGATTCATTTCATTCGAAGGGCGCGATTTTTCTTATACCGTTTGCAGCAATAAAGTTTTTCATGTTTCTTACGCGACGGAATAATCGTTCGTGTAAAAAAGGTGATTAAGTAATCGCCGCGGTGGAATTCTGTCCTGACGATAAAAAGAGGGGGCCATATGCACGTGACGGAACTGCGCATCTATATGCAATTTTTCATTGTCAGATTATTTCATAAAAAACCAGGATATTCAGAGAATTTATCTCGTCGAGCAGAAGATGCCTTCCAGCAAAATTAAAAGCGGAAACGTGTCCTCCATGTTCGCCGATTAAAGATATAATGAAAAAGTAATTGGATTTGTCACGAGACGAGACTGATTGAACGGAGTTCTAAAATTACGAGAGCTTGTAGAATATCTGTTAGTATTGCTTAATATTTCAAATTTACTGTTTGTGCGCATTTTCTTCATTAAAGTCTATCAGACACGATGTCCAATTAGGGGGAAAAACTTATCTGTAATTTGATTGCATTATAGACTGTTTTTAATTCATATATGTTTATACAATAAAAGAGTTTAATTAGACATTAAAGCTTCCTTTTACGAAAGAGCATCTAGGTTAACGAACCATATTTCATTTAAAAGTTGTCATGATAAGTGATTACTACCAAATTCAATTATTTGTTAGGCTTGTCGGTTTATTAAAGTTTCGTGTAGTGATAATTTTGGATCGACTGAAATTGGATAAAGTGACAGAAAATTAATTATCATATTCCTATTTAAAAAATTTTAATAAGTCAACATTGGTACTTTGAAATTCTTCTAACCCATCAGCCTTATCAAAAAAGAAAATAAATTTCTGTATCATTTTGTTGCAACTCGGATAGGAAATTTGAATAGAGATCCTCCACTACCTGCGACACAAAGACACAACCCAAAATAATTAAATATTAACGAACGAGTGTGGGTGATGTATTTGTAGGATCCCGTGTGTATATTTTTTTTTTTAAATACAGTTATTTCCGTTATCGTAAGAACGAAGCGTCTCGCTGCATTTAATATACCAGTTGGAGGATTTCATACTTTTTACGTTGACAAACGATGTATACACAAAGACCAGCTGAAACATATATAGGAATTTGCAGAGGAAGAACCGCGGAGATTTGTATGCTTAATCCACCTAAGTCGTTTATTTGAATTCTCAGGGGCGTAACAGCTGTGCCGCGTCTGATGGCTCGCGCGAGTTTCGTTTCCACGGGTTTGCTTATTTTTCGGTGCGTAGTCTTAATTACCGAAAGATAGAGCCATTCATTTTTCTTTGGCTAGAAATTCGTGTTCCGGTGCTCTCTCTCTCTTTCTCTTAACGCTGTTCTCGGGACATTTTTCATTCCCGTCCCACTCTTTTCCACCCTCAAAGAATCGCGTCTCGCGCGCACGCTTTGTAAATTCTCTCTTGTTAAAAATCACCCGAAAAAGAGAGAGAGAGAGAGAGATATGGAGGGAAAAAAGCCGAGGACCCGGTGGTCGAGAGATTCCTGTATCTTTCTCTCTGGCCTTGCTAATTTTCGTTTGATTGCAAGACGAGCAAATAAAAACGGGGGCTGGAAAAGGTCGAAGGCGTGCAACCTTGGCGTCGAGCAGCCGCCTTTCAGTTTTATTTTTTTTGCGAAGCGCGGCCGATGCCAGGATAACGATGTCCTTTGACCGCGGCCAAGCACTATGTAACCTTGTTGTTAATTAGTCGATATTCACTTTGTCACCGTGCGTGTGTGCTCTCTGCACAGGAAGATCTCGCGTTGCGTAAAATATTGTTTGTTCTGCGGCGTCGAATCGAGAATTCGTTTCAATTGCGTAAAGACCACGACCCGTCGACAATTTACATTTTTACCAATGCATTTTCCGACTGTCGCGTATTATTAACGTTACCTTTTTTTTTCTTTTTTTGAACGTTAATGATTTTCTTTTTGTTCGAGGAATATTAATGTTGAGCGATGGTTTAGAAATATTTGACCGCTTGTTTGATGAAAAATGAGACTCTTTCAGTAAACAAAACACGAATGCAGCCGAATTCGAAACCTTTCAATTATGAGTCAACCGGTTCGGTGCATTCGCCTACCCTATTCTGTTACAAAATACGAACGTATGCTTGAGCTTTTATACACTTGACGATAATCAATGTGATTGCAAATGATGAAACGAGTCTAAATGAGTAATCCCCATTGGTTTTTATTACATCGTTTTCCCTGTGAGCGTTGCAAATGAGCAGAGGTTTTCCGTGAAAAACGGAAATCGTATTGTGTGTATATTGTATAAGGTGTACAAATTAATTCGTACAAGTCTGCGTGTTCAAGCCTAGAAAAAAGTTTGGATGTAACAGAAAGTTACAAATGATTCATTATGAAAAAAAGCTATGCATTTTTACTTATATTTTTGGTTAGATGATTATTTTTAATCAGACATGTTTATCTCTTTAGAATTCAAATACCTCATATAGTACAATGAGTTTAAAAATTGTGTTCAAAACTGACGGTAAAAATGGAATTTATTTAGAATTATTTCTGTTGAATGTTGTGTCCACCACAAAGTAACCTAATCAATCGAGTGCAGATTTTATGCATTTATAATAAAAATCGGCAAGAGAGGTTTAAAGCTGTAACAAGTTTAAAAAACTTGAAAAAAATCATTGGAGAATGAATTTTATATTTTGCATATAGATTCACAGTCTATCAATTAAAAAATACTTATATTCTAAATATTATTTCCTCAAATTCTACAGCTTTTAATATTTTCAAAGGTATTTCAAATATTTTTGTTCGAAATTTCACCTGACCAAAAATATAATTGAGTGTTTACTTCGAAACTTGAAAAAAGATACGATAGCATGTAGCGATTGTATTTTAAATATTTATCCGTTGAGTGAATTTGTAAAATAGAAAAGATTGATGGTATTAGAAGTATGGAAACCAAGTAAATTTATTGCTAAGCTTTCTTTGCAAAATAATGAAATTCTTTTGGTGAAAACGAGAATTCGTACCGGGGTCTGACGACACAGTAATTATTTATTTGCAAGGGTAGGAACGAGATCGTCGCTCGTCGCATAAGTTTTTTAAACAGCGCGTATTAATTGCATAATCGGCGTATGAAGTTGAAGAATTTACTGGGAAAATTGTGACATGATCAGCAAATAATTTCATCGGGGCGTACGCCTGTCGGCCGTTTCTGTGTATTTTAAACTGAACGACGCATCGTTTTGCTCAACATAGCCGTCCACCCTTTTTGGTAGCTACATCGAATAGAGGTTGGAATATATCAATACCTACGCATGAAATATGCTCATTATCTCGATTGACAGAGATTCATGGTAAATATTCATTTGCTGCGCCATTCGCGAATTTACACTATCGTTATTTGATTTTAGCGACACGGAAAAATTGATCACTATTATCTGATCACCGCGGAACGATTTCAAATTGCGGATCTAATTGTCACGATTATTTTTCGATCGTGCGAATTAATTGCCGAAACAATGCCCTCGTATCTGTCACAATCTACATCATTTCAAAGTTACACCGCTATCGAATGATTATTAAAATGGATCTGGAAGTATAATTTCTATTATGATTGATATGTGTACGAATTTTTTTTTTCTTTTTATTTAGTGCAATTTGAATCTCAAATTAGAGATTATTTTGCCGTACATTGTTTTTCAATACATTGTGATATTCTGAATAGTATAATACAAATTATAAGCAATCGTGAACCAAAATACAAGTTATTTTAAAGAAGGTTTTCTCAAACTTTCAGACCACAGTCATTCAGAAACGAGTAGGTTATTTTACATATTTCCGCCGTAGGACTGGAGGAGAGTAGAACGTTGCATGAAAGCGGGAGGGTGTACGAATTTTATTTCGCTGTCGTACATTACATATAAATTTTCGTCACTTTTCCACACGGTTTGTTGATGAGATACAGGGTGTCCCCAAAAATGTACATTCTTGAAAGAGGCGATTTCTGAGCCTATTTCAAGTAATTTCTTCCATCGCGAAAATGCTCTCCGAGTCTTTGTTAACGAGTTATTACAAAAAACCGCTGACTAATCAGAGAACAGTTACAGCAGACGTTGATGCTGAGCGTGGCGTTGGCATTGGCCGAGCCGGAATCCGTTTGTTGCAACCGCATTCTGATTGGCCCGTGATTTTCGATAATAAGAGAACATTCTCATAAAGGCAAAAATTACTTCAAACGACATCGAGAATCACCCTTATCAAGGAAATATATTTTTGGTACACCCTCTGTACTTCTTTATTTCATCTAATTATAAATTATCGAACGTATCTTCTATTTTACTATAGGAAACGTTTTTTTTTTATTTTGTACGTCATTTACAATATTTATTGAGTAACGTGTTTTCCGTGTAAAAATACGGAGTTGGCTGTAAGTTCTATGTGAAATACGGCGATTTGATACGTGATGAACGCGGTAAGTACGTAACGAGTACAGTTCTACCTTTACGCAGTTCTCAGTGGAACGAATACCTTTGTTAGATCGGTAAAGGATTACCGGTATAACAAGTAACGCGCATTTTTGCATCGGAATCAAATCGATTGTATTGTAATCATAAAACAGAGAAAATAGGGGGAAGCGAAAGAGTCGGGGCAGAGAGATATTGAAACGGAAATGCAGATATTTGTCAGGAAATTGATAACTCGAATAAACTCGTCGCAAAACGTTCAAACAGTCTGCCAAACGGGACGATTTTACCTCTTCTCCCGGCGGCGCATCCCAAACTACATTTGTTGGGACGCGTGCGAGTGCATGTGCACGGTGCACGGTGCATACCCGTGTGCATATCGGCTGAGCCTCGCTTACCCACATTATTCCGATTCGGTATAAAATTTACGGGGAACCGGGGATGTACTGCGCGAGGAACTGATTATGGCCAAATTTCCCAATTATTTGCGTTTTTCGCTAATTTCATTGTGCCATTTTTGCTGGCTATTACACTGATTGCGCGTAGATTACATCGTAACTATGCCGCTGGATTTTCCACCCTCGTTGCACGTACGAATTCGACGTTTTTCTGTCGAAATCGCTGTCCATTTCTTTCTGTGATAGTGGTCATTACATTTTTACGTTACATATTTGATTTTCGTCGGTCGAGACCTCGACTAAGGTAAAGGCACCAGTAGTTGACCAGTTAAGAGAAGTTTTCCACGAGAACAATAGTAACCACTTGCTCTGTCATCAAATAGCGAGAGTCGATGCATGAAGACACTCTTTAAGTCTTCTAGATTATGTAACAAGGCCACTTTTAAAAAAAAAGTTTACTTATACAAATTTAAGGAACATATTGAAAAATTCAGTAATTGCTTCAGAAGTTGACCACTCTTGAACATGAAAAATCTAGTAATTGACCTTCTCTTCGTTAGTAGTTGACCACTTATACTAGAAAGAGGGTTAAAGCAATAATGTTGGGAATCATTTTAGTATCAATTAATTTCAACAATTACCAACACAAATTACAATTAAAGAATAAAATAAGAGATATATCAGAATATTACTAACCTTAATGAATTCAGACGTCCGTTATTACTATGCATACTTCACTTCGCATATAATTGTTCTGAAATTTAAACAACAAATGCCATAGCACCCGAGATTCACTTTCATCAAAAGTGCACAGCTTATAAAAACCTTATTTTTTACGTTTTTCTATAAAATGGTCAACTACTGGTACCTGGTCAACTACTGGTGCCTTTAACTTAATACACTATTGTAAGGAGGTTTGACACGTCAATATCCTTTGCTCACTCGTAGGAAACTGTTTATTTAACCAAAACTCATGGTAACATGGATTTCATAACAAAATGCTAACGCAACGTATAAATCAATAATATTATATATAACAGTATAAATCAATAACAGGTAAATATATAAGTAATACATTTAGTCATCTACATGGTGGTATAAACATTCTTACACTATCTACAATTTTTTTTATTTGTATTTCTTTATCAAAATCATACTAATGTTAGGAATGTCAGAACAGGTTTCTATTTGTAATTTATTAATGATGAAGTTTGTTTACTGCAATGTAAGAAGCACGAATTTTTCAAATTCTTCTGACCTGTTCATCGTTTTGTATTTTATTTATTCAATTTTGCCACAAATGTATGAAATTTTCAGTCTTTTTGTTATGAAGATTTCATGAAATACTGACATAATTAGTCCCAGATTTGAACGAGTTAAAGAACGTCGATCAGCGGTCTCTATGAAGACATCAAACAATTTCGTTGGCACTATTGTTACAAACACAGTCGCCGGATTATTTGTGCAGTGTAAAGGTGGACTCGCGTAACGACTAATTTTCGAGTTTGTCATTGAGTCAATACGGAGTTATTCGGTAAATATTAGCCTGACATTGAAGCAACGTTTGTTCAATTCGTTCACCCAGTACACGTCGAGCATTTAGTGTCCTCCATACAAAGTGCTCAACGTCAAACTCGCGCAACGTCTGTCGATATTTATACAATTTCTCATTGGCAAGGTGGTACATCAGGTTTAACATCGATACACGCCGCGTTTCGTTAATGATCAACGTTATTGGCCGATACTGATTTACCGGTGGTTGCTTAAAATTCACTCAAATTGAAGAATGATTGATGGACTTCGGCGTTTGTACCATTTTTCTACGAAACACACCCATGACCGTGAATAACGCACTGAATTCGTGGTTTATTCACCACCACCAAGTTTGTGATAAAAACAGTTTGTTAAAAATCTCGTACATGATATCTGTAATCCGACGGATTAAATCGAATTAATTTTAATTTGCGATTATTAAGACAGTAACGATCCTTCCCTGAGGAATTATTTACCAAATTTATTTCTTTGGGTATATATTATTGTAAACGTGGCCAAATATTTGGATAGACACATGCTTGATACGTTTACAAAATAATGTGAATGCAAGTTTCCCAGGCCTGATTTAACCAAATGAAAAATATTGTAGTACCGATCATACTCGAGGCATTAAAATTACTCAAATCTGGAAAATAATTGAAATTAATGACAATTTATCTCTCAGTCTACACCTCAGTAAATAATTGATTATTTTCACGTTTCACAAACAATTGAACGTGTCGTCAATAAAAATTTCTTTCATTAGAATAATAATATTCTGCACGTAATATCAGTTTGTTTTAAATTATTTATGCTTCGATTACAAAAGAAAGGAATTTCGGTGTTCGCTCGTTAGTCGCCATAATATTTCTTTATTCTAAAGCGCGCGCGTCGGTTCGTATTGTTTAACGTTTGAAAAAGATACCGGGTGCGTATTTGCTAAAATTGAATGTTTAAAGAATATCGGTTACATTCGACACGCGAAATCCGAAATCCTTGAACAAGGTAGCTCTCCCATTCCACATTACCTCGTTGTTTTTATGCATACATAAAAACCCACGTGGATGGACAGTTCACTGATATACGAGCGCGAGTGCCATGATTCCACACGTCGCTTATGTGATGCACGCGGTGCACTTTGCACTTTTTTTTTTCTGCGCGAAAACGCAGTTTGTAGTCGATCGTTTATATATATATATATATATGATCCCGTGGATATTTACGCAGGGAAAAACGAATGAGTAACGAGAGTCTGTATTTTATTTCATTGTTTTGTTATTACATATTAATTTTCATTTTATTGTTCCGCGCTGCCATTGAAAGACGTGATACGAATTAATGGGACCGGATTCGGACCGAACTTTTAAATTGGAACGATTAAATTTCACAACATTTCCGTGCGCTGCAAACAAAATTTGTTAATACGAAAATAATTCGTTGCGTGATCGCTTTCTTCTTTTTTTTTTAAAAAATTGCCTGCTTATTGAACACTTCGAATCGACGAATTCTGCGCAAGCATACTTTTCATTCACTGTTGCTCTAGACTTGTTAAATCCATTTTCAATTTAACATTTATGAGGATGATTAGTGCGTAAAATATAGAAAATTAAAAAAATGCAGATGTTAATATACTTGAACGGTTAATATCAATGAAAGATGAAACAAATTTCCTTCTAGAATTGCGTAAGAAAATTTTCCATAAAAATTGAATTTCATCTGAAAACGTAGAGCTGCTTTCTTTTATATAATTATAGAAGCTAATTTATTACGGCATAAATATTCTAATTGAACTAGCGAAACCGCGGAACAACAAAATAATGCCATAATTTCTAGTACGCGTATAGTGTGACATAAAATGAGGTTAAAAATATGTTTCCGTAAGAAGAGAAAGTGGAGCACTGAAATTTTTTATCCTGACATTTTTTGCTCGAATGTGCATTTTTTTAAATAACTACCATTGCGTTCGGTGTGCGTGTATTTAATATGTATAAATATGAATTATAAAAATTACTCTCGCGTGGTATGACACACCATGCACAAGGGGGAAAAAGCGTCCTGTTTTCTGTGTTCAACGATTCTTAGATTTTCTGCGTGGTTCAATAAAATTGTAAACGGCAAATTATTTTGATTTTGCTGACACAATTAAACGAAGAATAACAATATTATTTCGCCAGTTTCTTGCAATTGGCGCAGACAATTTCTAGTTTGCATAAATAGTCGCAGTCTAAAATCATAAATGTACAGTGTGATTATCGAAAATATTATAAACGACGTTCGGACACCGACGATCAATCTTTTGCCGTGTATCATTTTCTTGACAGTTACATCGATTAAAACGTCTTTATCCCGAAAAATGTAGAAGAGAAAAGAAAATTTATATTTTTTTGTATGGCTACATTTATTTTGAAGCTTACATATTGATTATACACGAATCAAGTTTGATTTCATTTAACCCTCATTCATCCCTCGTCTCAATTTCACACAGTTTTCCCGAAATACTGTTCTGTTATTCGTTGGTAAATTTGTCTGGAACTTAAAAGAAAATATAACCGGAAAGATGTAAATGTTAATAACTGTTTACCTTTGGCATCGAGGGACAGATTCAGTTCGTGAAATAAGGGACGGGTGAGGGTTAAAAATAAATGCGAAACATTCATATTTATTAGGCTGTGTTTAAAATACAATAATAAATTAATTGTTTTGAGAAATAGAGCAGGATTTCAAACAATAAAATCCAAATCCTCATATGGAGCAATAAATCCTTTAAATCGCATTATTGCTAGCTCAAACACATTTTATAATAATATAGATTTTTTCAATGGCACGTTACAGGCATTCAAAATGAAATTGCGCTGTACTATTCGTTAATAGTACCTATATTTGCTTCGTTTCGCGCTGTCCATAATTATGTGAATTTTAGATTAAGAATTAAGATTAAGATTATTTTCTGTCATACTATATGTATAATACTGCATACATTTGTATAAAAGGACTTCGGTCCGTTTAAAATAAATAATAATAATAATAATAAAATCTTCATGACGAGCGTTTCTCGTTAAAGTACGGCATGGGGTTCAGGGGGCAGACTCGTTTCGATAATGCAAAGATGGGGATTTTCAGTAGTGAAGAAAATTACTAGATAAAAGATCAATCTAGGCCGCAATCGTTCTCAAAATCTTATTTTTACGTTACAGCTTTATTAACCCTTTGCACTCGGAGCTATTTTAACTCGAAAATTAAACGTTTCTTCTGACCTACAATATTTCCATTCTCTATGATCTTTAAAATTTGATAAATATGAAATTGATATAATACCTCATACAATACTTAAATGTGTAGTAATTTTTTAGATACCGACATATCTGATAGTGTAAACAATTATTTAAATAATAGTACAGCAATTTTTAGTGGCGCCACTCGAGTGCTAAGGGTTAAAATAGCTACATGCGCAGCTGTATTTTTCCGAATAATGAAAATTATTTTATTATTATTTATTATTGATTTCAATGACAACGATCAATATGTTCAGTCGATATGTCTAGGTAGGTCAGTTTTTTCCATGTTTGTTTCCATCGCTTTGTCCTATTGCTCTTATGAAATTTAGCACATCTTAAACTAGTACAGCAATCAGTACTCAGTCAAATTATGAAATGTAAAAACGATTCATATTAAAGTAATAGCAAGTATGTATCAAATAGTCTTCAAATCACATAGTTTAGTCACAGTACATATAGAAAAAGTTTATATAAATTTGGTTTTTTTTGTCTTTCTAGACGCAATTTCCCTTGAGAAAGGTTCAAATCAGAACCGAAACGTCGGGTATATTGTAAAACAGCTATATTAATGTAAAAATTGATCGAAAACGTAGCGCCGATAACATTTGTTTAAGATTAAAATGAAAATTACGCCACGTAAACGAAGAAACAGGACTTTTGAGAGCTGTCGCGGCCTAGATCTATCTTTTATCTAGCTAGTAATATGTTTGACTACTGGAAAACACCAACTTCGTATTAGTATCGAGAAATGAGAACGCGCAATTCACACGCTTGCAATCCTGGAGAAACGAGTCTACCCCCTTAATTTTCGAAAATGCGCTACATCGAAAATCCAGCCGGCATCTTTCTCGCCGAGTGACACTTGACTTTCAATTTTTGTTTTCGCACGAGGATTACACACGCCGCGGCACGCACTCGGGACCGCACGTTAGGCGCATATGAAACGCGATACTTTTGACGGGAATTTTTTTCACGGTTTTCGCTTTATTGTTCGACAAGAGTGATTGGTAACTGGTTGCGACCGTCTGCAATGTCGCCGTTGGTCATCGTGCTTCCACCGATCGTGCACAAACAAACGAAGAGGGCAATGGCTGGGTATGGGATCGCTGCGGTCCACAAGGCAACCCTTGTTTCTCTTTGACCTGCCGAAAAATGCAATTAAAAATTCGGACGGTAATCAGGTCAGATACACGTCGTCAATCACGAGTGCGCGATTTCGAAAGTTGCCGTTGAAACGTACGGCGATTGTTCAGACAATTCCACAAGTGACTTTTGTAAAAATTTTCATGTTAAGTCAGCTTTGAAAAATGTCTCTTCTGAAAGACTTCCGGTATTCGGTGAACTGTTTTGAAATCAATGTTTCTGACATTAAGTCATTTTATAAAAATGTCTCCCCAGGAATATTTTTTCCAGGAAGGGTTTCGGTGATGGTAAATTAGGTAGATAATGGATGATCCACAATTTTCGTAACGCATAACCGACCAAATATTTCCTTATATCGATCGTAGAGTTGTTAATAACAAATGTATTAATGCAATCGACGCAGTGGTTTGATCAATTGTTATTTAAAAACACTTTTGCAAATTACCACATTAATTTCAACGTGTCGATCTTACTTTAAGTGAATTATATTACCGACAAAATCTATGGTACTTGGCTAAACACTTTCTAATGGAACCTTGAATAACAACAGCAATTTTCATTCTGAACTAACATGTCATCCACAATATCGTCATCTAATAGTTTCATTTAAGATTGCAATGTAAAAGAAACTTTGTATGCTTTATTTTGGTGCAGCACAATTATTGAAAATCCTATTAATTGGCTTTTAGTAGATACAGTATTAAAATAACACAAACTGCATCGTGTATGCACTAGACTAGATCTTTATCAATTCATTAAAATTATTGACTCATTGACTGGGGGATTTTTCAATTACGAACATATACGAAGATGTAAGGAAAGGCGAGCCAAAAATTTTTCCATCATCGACAATCTACCTTTAAATACTATAAACCGTCTGTGAGATTGAGTTGACATTACTGGATTGTCACAAAATATACGTTTTCTCTTTACCAGTGCATGAACAATCGTTTTTGATCTACATATAGTACATTTAACACAATTAAATATGTTACTCGCTGAATAAAGATGAAGAATTTCTGAAGAGCGATAGCGAACTCAACTGACGAATTAACTTTACATCCCCAGTTCGAGAGTTGAAAAACGAAATATCTGCTTCCGTCTTTTGCTGTTCAAGCAGAGAATTGATACGACAATAGTAAAGTAAAAGAGAGTATGCAAAATTGAATTTCGAGCCGTGTAAATGGTAGGAAATAGTCCCAGGGCCGTCTTAAGCACAGGGCTAAATGGGCTAAGCCCCGGGGGCGGCAATTTTTATTGGTATTATATTCTTTTTGTTATTATTAGTTATTTAGTTATTAGTTATTTCTATTAAAAATCTTTTCACGACAAAAGTAACCAAATAACCTGTTACAAATTAACCTAACCCCCCTCCCGCTAGCCATCCCGTGTATTTCCTTATGAAGAGGGGCGCAAGCCTTTTGGGGGCGGCAATTTTTATTGGTATTTTTTTGTTATTATTAGTTATTTTTATTCAAAATCTTTTCACGACAAAAGTAACCAAATAACCTGTTACAAATTAACCTAACCCCCCTCCCGCTAGCCATCCCGTGTATTTTCTTATGAAGAGGAGCGCAAGCCTTTTGGGGGCGGCAATTTTTATTGGTATTATATTTTTTTGTTATTATTAGTTATTTAGTTATTAGTTATTTTTATTCAAAATCTTTTCACGACAAAAGTAACCAAATAACCTGTTACAAATTAACCTAACCCCCCTCTCGCTGGCCATCCCGTGTATTTTCTTACGAAGAGGGGCGCATTATTTTTAGTAGCCCACGGGCGGCGAATATCTTAAGACGGCCCTGAATGGTCCCATCGTGTATGGAAACGTATTCTTATTAAAGGCAAAAGGTGGAACCCGGTTCCCATCGAGCGCAGATTTTCCAAAATGCTCGCCCTCGACAGCATCCATATTCAAGCGTTTTAACCGGCAAGAAAGGTTGTCGAGATTTTTGTCTGCTTGTTCGTCGGTTTCATTATCGCTCGGCCGCGTAGGAGCACTTACCCTCATTTGTATTCTAAGAACGAACACGGCGAGCCACGCCGCGATTTACTAGCACGTTCTACGAATTATTTGGTAATCAAATTTTTCCGCCGTCCACCCTTCTCTCTGGAGAAACGGCCGGTGAGGCGCACGTCGTTCGGACCTTTTACAATGATTTCTCTATTTTACGGTGGCTGCGTGAGAGGGCCATTAGGAGGCCCGTGTAAAACGTGCCACGAAAACGATTTCGCGTACGCACGACCACTTTTAACGCGGGACAACCTGTCAAGACTAATTGTATGCGCATTCGTCGGCCCAACATATATTTTCCATATTTCTGCTCTTCCTTATATTTTCCAATAAATTAGTCTTCCGTTAATGTCCGTCGATTATCTTGAGCCTCTGCCATCCAACGTGTTCTCTTTAACCCCTTGCCGTATCATTTTCTTTACAGTTACAGCGATTAAACCGTCTGTATCGCCAAAAATGTCGTAGAAAAGAAAATTTATATTTTTCTGTATGGCTACATTTATTTTAATGCTTAAATATTGATTACAAACCAATCGAATTTTATTTCATTTAAAAAGAAAGGCGTGAAGCGCATATTTGTTAGACTTTGTTTAAAATCTTCATCGCGAGTGTGACTCGTCAAAGTACGGCAATTCTATTTCCATAGGTAGCCCTGCTAATCTATGCAGTATAAAAATAATTGAAGGTAGATCATTTGTTAAATTATGTACTTAAATATCTGGGAAAATTTATACAGCATTTTAGAGAGGTCCTAGAATGATGTTTCGTAATTTGAGCGAATTAAACTACTCAAGGGTTAATTCCTTCGAATTTAAATATTTAGGGACGATCTTTGTATGAAGTACTAACTTTAACGAATATTTATACTTGCCCACCTTAAATTTTCCATTTCTTAGTTGTATCAAGGAATAACGAAGAACTTGAAAATTAAATTAAAAACAAGTGGGATATTTAAAAAAATGATCACTTTATTGCATCATAAAACGTGATAAAGATTGGAATCCATCGTAAAATTACAACGTTGTAAGTTTGACGAATATTCGCGAAATTTTATAACGGTATCGTAATGACATGTTTAATTTTTGATTTTTAAACGGGCACGAAGGCATAACGAGGAAGACGTAAAAAGCGTTGAGTGTTTCGCGATCAGTTATCTGCAGGCCGACACGTTGTGGTTGGACAGTAGTCGATGGAATGCCGGTCATTTGTAACTCAATAATTCTAGTTCGTTTGTAATCCGGTAATCTATACTGCGGCTCGTTATTCACGCATCGTAATGAGTTTCGCGTTACGCGCCTTTTCTCGCTGCGGACAGCTGGAAAGTTCCTCGTAATGAGTTGTCGATACCCCGGCCACGGGTATTTGCGATAATGGTAATAGGGAAAACGTAACGCGGTGAATTTCTCCTCACGCCGCGCCGCGGAATATCGGGTGTTGATTCTTTTATTTGTATATCGATTCGCCGGCATCACCGTGTCGTTCCAATCGCATTTTATAATTCGCGGAAATTTGCAACTACGGTTTCTCGCGTCGACACCATCGGTGACACGCGTCGCCATTCGCCAGCTGATTTTTTTTTTCGAGTGGTCTCCGGCCAATCATGCTGCCTGAATCATTCAAAAATATTTTAGACGAAACTCACTTGTGCTAGAACATTTTAGACATTATTATAAGAAAATGTTACTATAATAATATTAATAATAATAATTGCTTTATTTTCAGCCTTACAGCTAAGAAAATGTGACTTGGTTTACATTAACCTATTTATACAAAACTATCTTATTTCACAAATTCGTTCCATACCTTCTCTCATTCATTTCTATATCTCACACATTCCTACCCTGCTCTACTCTTTTAGTATCCTAATTATCACTAACCCGCTTAATTCTATACTTATTGCTTCCCTACCCATTCCCTAATTTTTGTATTTTTTGTTTGGTATTCACTTTGATTTTTTTATGCTCTCTTTTTTTCCTCAACTTCTCCAACCATTCTTCAACCTTATAAGAAAATGTTACTCATTGGAGAATGAATACATAATTACATAAAATGTTACACATTGGAGATTGTAGACATTATTATGTAAAATGTTCTACATTGAAAATTTAAGACATTATTATATAAAATGTTGCTCAGCCAACAACCGTAGTCCCGTTGAAAGCACCGGTTCTCGTTAGATCACCGAAGTTAAACAATGTAGAACGTGAACGGCACTAGGATGGGTGACCGTCTGGTAAAAAACTGGAAAGTGACCCACCCGGGGTGTTTTTCACGTGTTGTTGGCAAAAGATGGTTCGGAACCCACCTGAGGGGACCAAATATCATGTTCCTATATAAAATGTTACTCATTGAAGATTTAAGACATTATTATATAAAATGTTACACATTGAAGATCGAAGACACTGTTATATAAAATATTACAGTGAGTCATACCTACACAGATTCCTTTGTGTTCAACCTAACCACAGTATACAGTTAAATTTAAAACGTACGAATTTGTATATGTACTTACAAATTGTTCGAAGCATTTCAAAGTATTTGATATGAAACTAGCATGAAACAGTTGGTCTGACGTCGTTCACGAGTTAAAAAGTGCTGAATGGACAGGCAATAAAGATTTCACAATCGTACAGTAGAAAAAAGGAGTGCACTTTGACGAGTGTCAGCGAACGTCCCGTGCTCACGGAACAACCGGAACGAAATTTACATTTTTGAGGTGCACTAAAATGCAGTTCGAAGTCAAATATTTGTGCGCGCGTAATAAACGCAGGTATTTATACGAGGAAAGAGCACCGACATAATGAGAGTATCACCATTTTCATATTACGTATACATTTTCGTGACATCGTTTCCTATTAAAAAGCTGACCGGCTAAATGTATTGGTTTTAGTTTAATGGAAATGCAAATTAATTCGGAAAGAACACATTACGCGTAGGAAGAAGTGACTGGTCAGGAAAAAAATTGATCGAATCATGAATGCATGAAGAGAGAGAGAGCGTAGACAGCATCTGCTGTGTTTGATGAAAAAAAAACAAAATCTGTGCAATAGAAGTTTACAAATAAAAAATATTTTAGATCGATTTCGCGCAAACACAATTGTTTACGACGTACGCAATAACGAGCGCGTATACATTATGTATAAAATTCTCGAAGGCAAACATCTCGCGACAAAGAGCGATTAACGTGTAATTGAACGCGTCAAGGTGATCCGAAGGTCGCATCAAGGTCACAGAAATTTTTTTAAACTGGAACAGTTTATGTTCGATTTGATGATCATCACGACCAAGACTGGCCCCGCGGGGAACGTCTCGCGATAAATGTTCGGTTTTTGCAGCGAATGTTCAGTGTAACGACCGTGAACTCTACGACGTCAGATTTTGCTCGTAAAATCGTTTTTCATGCAGTAGATTTCTGCAGTAATAATCACAAGCGGTGCGTGTCGTTACAAGATGAAATCCCACTTCGGTGTAGTAAAGTGACAAGCAACACGTATCAACCACGAACCGTGTGACGTATAATTATTGTTGATGATACATTTCAGAGTTTCGAATTAAATCTTAATATTGATACAAGAACAAGTATTCCATAACAATAGCAAATTTCTGATGAGCACACAGGTTCGATCATAATGAAAAACAAAGCAATTTTGCAAAAATTAAATTATTCCCAACGTTGCGATCCTGGTATGGATCATCTTCAAGAGAATTTTGCGTCTGAAAATTACCGAATATTATATTAATCATTTGCACTCGGCTGTCCCCTCTGAGGCACCACTAAAAATTACTGTATCATTCTTCAAAATATTGTTGACTTTATTAAATATATCGGTATCTAATCAATTACTAAACATTTAGGTACTTACTGTATAAGGTAATGTACCAATTTCATATTCATAAAATCGATCATAATGAAAAACAAAGCAATTTTGTAAAAATTAAATTATTCCCAACGTTGCGATCCTGGTATTATGGATCATCTTCAAGAGAATTTTGCGTCTGAAAATTACCGAATATTATATTAATCATTTGCACTCGGCTGTCCCCTCTGAGGCAGCACTAAAAATTACTGTATCATTCTTCAAAATATTGTTGACTTTATTAAATATATATATCGATATCTAATCAATTACTAAACATTTAGGTACTGTATAAGGTAATGTACCAATTTCATATTCATAAAATTGCAAAAATCATAAGGTATGGAAATATTCTAGATCGGAAGAAATGTTTAATTTTCCAGTTAAAATAGCTCCGAGTGCGAATGGTTAAGTGTTTTAAAAAAATCAAACAAAAGTTAACTGTTATATTTTTTCACCGTACTTGCTACGTATAAAAATGTTTAGAAACGTGTGCCGATAGCATACATTTTTCTATTAATTCATTACGATCGATAAAATGGAATATTTATTTTTCTGACAGGCATTTTGGAGAAATCTTCTACTTAACGTAACGATTCTGTAACAATTACAAATTCTATTCGTATTCCCAAGCAATACCGCCGAATAACGATGATTTAAAATAAACGACAGCATTCTTAAAAAGCCGACTACGTTCTAAAATATCTGAGAAAAACATTTGATTCGTATCTGGTTCCGCTGGAACCTCGGTGTTTGAAATACCTGCAGGGGGCAAAGGTTTACGCTGGTACCCCCTGTAATAATTACAAATACTACCCCTATTCCCAGGCATTTCTGCCCCATGAACGACGATTTCAAATAAACAAGCAGATTCTTTAAAAAACGTTCACTCGATCTGCCGGTGCTTAAAGTACCGGCAGGAGGTAAAGGGTTAAAGTGGAACCCTCTGTATACTGTTCGCGGCGTGTTCATTGAATTCCAGCCGATCAAGATCCTCGGACATACTTGCGCTCGAATCGGAAAAGTGCCGATGATTTCAAGCGGAACAACCATTTATACGAGAGAACGGTATTTCTCGTTTCATCTCCGGAGTTGCGCTGGGAAGTAGAGACTCGGTTTTCTCTATTTTCGGTTGTTCCGGGCGTCGTCGGAGAGAAAGAAAGAGAGGGAGAGTAGAAAGTGTGGAAGAGAGGAGAAGGTAGAGGAGGAGAGAGAGAGAGAGAGCGAGAGAGGAAAAGGAGGAGGAGCGGATAGCTGTGAAGGAAGACGTTCGATTTATTATACAAGAGCAGGTGCAGCTGCAACTGCGACGACGTCGAGTACGCTCCTCCCGTTTGCCGGTATATACATGTAGTCGGTGCCAGAATGGAAGAAGAAGTAGGAGAGTTGAAGGTAGCTCAGCATTGGTGGCGCCGCTGCATGCCGTAAAATAACTGAGACGTAGAGTCCTCCTCCTCTCAACTGCAGCCAACTAGGCGGAGCTCTGTATACGAGCTGCATGTGCATTGGATAAAGACTCCTCCGCCTGGATCCTTGCGCAATGGAAAGGACTCCCGTTTCTACCTAGACGCCTGTATTTCTTCCCGTAGTCGTCGTCACCCACACGTACACACTCGCGTGGCCGGCTTACGACTTACCGTTGAACCTGCGCGGAAGCCAAACGATAGCTATACTTGTCCGACTATACTTGTTTTCGTTTCCTGACCGCCTCTGGCCGCGATCGATCCAACGTCTTATTTCGAAACCGGATGCTCGAACAATTATTCTGCGAACTCGCGGTCGTTGGACGTTGCTGCGCGCCATGAGCCGACTGTTTCGGGGTAGGGTGAATGCACCAGTGACCGGTCAGGAGTCAGATCAGCCTACAATTATTTATAACGCGTTCTGGTGCAGTTAAACAAATTCTTGGATCTTACTTGCGACTGTATATGAATGACATTTTACTTCTACAATTTGAAACGAATGAAAGCACGTCTGCAGGAAGCGGTTAGAGAATAGCTAGTCAATAAAATAACAATATAATACAAAGATCCATCGGTCAGTCAAACGGAAATTAAAAAAATTTTGGAACATTGAGGATACGTAGAATATACATGTAAGTGTCTATAGTGGCGCGTTACCCTATGGGCAACTTGGGAAAATGGGCCCCAAGCAAAAGGGGTCCCCGAACACAAACCAAGATCCAAATTCTACGCTTTTCCCCGGGGGCCCCGAAATTTTACTTTGCCCAAGGCCATAACCAGTTATAACGCGCTATTGGGTATGTATTACTAAGGGGTTGAAATCGGGCCTTGAAAATTCGTCTATTTCGGGACCCTTAAGGATTGAAGCTCTATTCCAATTTTGCAACAATTCCTATTTTCCAGAGAGAAAGAGAGAGAGATATGACATCTCACGTTTTTCAAGAAATTCCCGTAGAAAGTAACTTTTTCATAGAACGATCACGAAGAAATCGTACCTCAAATTTCAAGGGTTCGATACGAACAGCTTCAGACCTGCAGTAGATTCAGTCACGGAAACCATTGTCTGACGTTCCCGGAGAGTTCAGATCTGTCGCATTTCCGAGAAGAAGGTGTCGTAAAATTCAAAGAGTGTGTGAAGATCGGCATTTTTTCTCAGCCCGGAAACCTTCTGCGCCAATACTTGTACACGCTCTTTCCTGTATCTGTTCGGTAGCATAATATCTTCCGTGGCTATGATGCTCGTTCTTCGCGGAGTAGTGTCTGCTTCTAGTTACAGCGAGCGGCGTCGGTCAGCGATAACGGAAAAGGAAATGGTGTATATTCTTCTTGTTTGCTGGGTGTCGACTCCAAACTATATTTCTGGCTCGTTGCAATGGAGTTTGTCAGAAGAGAAGAGAGAGGAAATTGTACAGAGCGAGAGAGAGCGAGAGAGGACTGCGAGCGCCATGGCGATCTCCTCCGTGGCTTCTCCCACCTATATGCGTATACTCCTACGCGTGCTCCTACTCTTTCTGCTCGTCTTGCAGCGTCGCGACGCCGTTCACTTAACGATCTCTCCCGCGTTTCGCCGGGGATAGAAATAGATGCTCCGCCTCCTAGACGAGCTCTCTCCACTGTGAACCTGGCGCAGACCAAACGGAGAAAGAGAGCGAGAGAACGAGAGAGAGAGAGGAATTCTGTGGTACGTGGGTGGATCTCGAGGTACGAATCTCTTTGCAAGGATCTGGGCGTGGTGAGGGAGGAGTTCTCTTTTATCGTACACGCGAACTCCTTTATATTCACCATCAAACAGGATGTCTGCACACCACCCAGACATCATCGTACCGGTAGCCTGCAATTATCTTGCCTCCATGCACCGGTGCACGCGTTTACGCGAGAAATTTCGCTGTGACGAATATCACCGCTCGCTATCATACCCTCGCATTGCTAACTGCTTCAACGGTGTTTACTCGCGGGAAACCGCCGCGTCTGGAAATCGAATGGCTTAGAAAATTCTTCCGGAGAGAATCCTGTTTTTCCACGGTGCTTTATTTATTCGGTGTATTAGCAGATGTTAGACGTTGTTGGTTCGCTGCTAAACATTTTTTAAAAAATATTAAACAGCGATGGCAATTTTATAATACTTTTTAAACATTCTTTTCTATTTTTTTGCATAGTCTTATTGTCGTAGGTCCTTAATTGTATTTCGTTGATCTTTGAGTATATACTTATAAAAATCGAGATTTCTTATAATTTAACCCTTTTCTTTACAGTTATAGTGATTGTAACGTCCTTATACCGGAAAGTATCGTAGAAGAGAAAAGAAAATTTATATTTTTTATATGGGTACATTTATTTTAATTCTTAAATATTGATTACAAACCAATCAAATTTTATTTCATCTAAAACGAAACGCGTAACATTCATATTTGTTGGACTTTGTTAAAAACTTTTTATCACGAGTCTGGCTCACTAAAATTGCGGCAAGGGGTTAAAATATCAAAAGTAGTAGTGCAGGGGAGTGAGTAGCTGGAAGAAATAGTAGAAACGACAGACGATTTCAATGAATTTTTAGTAGAAGTTTTTTACAAGAATATTGGATGCGTGTTCTTTTATTGCGGTCGTCACACCGAACAGGCCCAATTCATCGTAGGAGTTTACTACCTATTTGAAGTTTTATGCCCGAGGATTTTGTCTTAGAAAATGTGAGAGCGTTACACTGCAATAAGATCTTTTTATGATGTTAAATAAATCCGTATATCGTACGTGTTTTTCCTTTTCTGTTAACTAAATTACATCGGTCTTGTGTGATTTTAAGTAATGGTGACAATTAACGTAACAGTTCAACAATTTTGTGAACGAGTAGTTTGGTTTGACGTAGCAGAAGGATGCAGAGACATCTCATTCAAAACACACGAACTTTCCGTTCAATCCAGTCGAATTATCTACACTTTTTCACGAAATTATTTGGCTCTTTTTTCGCATTTAACGCAGATAAGTTTGTTTTGTATAAAAAACGACACTATAATTATTAGAGTTCTTTCGTTACTTCATATACGTATTACATGATTGCGAAGAATCAGCGAAAAAACACCATGGAGTACTTTACATTACTGTAGCACATCTGTTAGAAAAGGTGAAACAATTAAAAGCAAAATCGAACATCAAGTTTCAGAGGATCATTGTACCGCGATAACCTCGCGTTTGAAACCTACGTTAGATTCAGTTAAGAAAAATATCAAATTCTATACAGAATCAGTGGAAAATGTGTATTTAAGTCAGACATAACCCAAAGCTTATACTACTGTAGTAAGCTCAGTAACACCATTATGTCAGATCGTATATGGTTTAGTCATAAGAAAAGTTAAACAACTGAAAATATATTTCTAAAAAAGCATAATAATAAATATATAAATTGTGGTGTACTTCATAACTAATATACATGACAATTAACCCAGTATCGAAATTACAACGAATTATTTTACATTTCCAAGTTGACCATATGCAATAAAAAATATTGGCAATTTTAAATAATTTTCAAAAATGGCTTTCCTGTAAAATTTTCTTTCTTCGACTTATGTCACGTTTCTTATGAATGAACGAGATCATTACAAAGAAAAAACCTAAAATTTTAAACCTATGTTAGATTCAGTCAAGCATAATATAAAATATTATATAAAATCAGTGGAAAACACGTAGCTAATCCAGACTGTATATTTCAGTAGCACAACTTTTGCAGGAGCGAGATTTTGAAAATTACATATATATGTATATTGTTATTCTCAGTTGTATGCTCTTTGTTAAATAAATACTCTTACACTTTCAAAGCTCAGTAAAACAACTGAAAGAAAATCGTACATCAAGTTTCAAGTCTCCACTCTATCATGACTTCAGTCACGACAAAAAATTAATTTCAATAACATCAGACCCTAGCAAACTCTCTAAAACTGATTACACTAGGTTAAATTATTCTAGTTACAGACAATATTACAAAGTGTAAATCATTAAGAGATTAACGTTCTTCTTAACACTAGAATTACCGGATCAGTCAAAATGACTGATGCGAATTCTTTTCGATTAGAAATATTAAAAGTATAAATATGTTTTGTTTGAGAAATTTTTTTAGTGAACTTCTCTATTGAAGTACATATTTAAATATCGCCTGTACGAAATCTAAATAAATGTCATACTGTCATTATTAGTAGTTCTAGTGTTAACATGATACAGAGCGAGACCGACGATCGAGCGTCGCCTTCGAAGGGATGAAAAAGAAAAGACGCCTGTATCTACTGCGAACTATGGAACTCACAAGGGGAAGCCACGGTTGATGGGTCACGGATTTTTCTGAAACTTTCAGTATTTGAAGATGTCTTCTCGAAATGTAATTTGGCAAAGCAGTAGCGCGCGCTTCTCAATATTTTTCGAGAAAATTGCATTTGAAAATCGGTTTACTCGTTCATAAGGAGTTCGCGTTAAGAGGTCCATAAGAAAATGAATAGCCGAGGGCGTAGCGAGGATTACTGGCAAATCGGTAGGTTGCTGGTTCGAGTCTCCTTGTGGACTTTTTTTATAGAAATTTATACCCCTCCCTCAATTTTAAGCCTAAATCTATTATTTATAACTTATTTTTATTTTTTGAGTAGAAAATGCATGTTTTTTATTTGTGGGCAATGGGAAATAATTCGAACATTAAAATAATACAGAATGTTATATTCACTTTATTATTGAAAATTCTATATTTATTAAATTATATGCTAGTATGACACGAGCCAGGGTGATAATCGTCGTAAAAACATCGAAAACAATAATTTTTGCTGCGTCTCGCACACACAATGAACGCCGCATTCGTACAAGAGCACACTTTTTGCAGGACGTATATCGCAAAACATGCATTTTCTACTCAAAAAATAAAAATAACTTATAAATAATAAATTTAATAGATTTAGGCTTAACGGTAACGCAAAATTACAACGGACTGCAACAGCGAGTTAAATGGCATATCTCATTCGGGTTCGTTAAAGCGTCATTTTTTGCAGAACGTATATCGGAAAACATGCATTTTCTACTCAAAAAATAAAAATAACTTATAAATAATAAATTTAATAGATTTAGGCTTAAAATTGAGGGAGGGGTATAAATTTCTACAAAAAAAAGTCCACAAGCAGACTCGAACCAGCAACCAACCGATTTACCAGTAATCCTCGCTACGCCCTCGGCTATTCATTTTATTCTGGACCTCTTAACGCGAACTCCTTACGAACGTTTAACCGATCTTCAAATGCAATTTTCTCGAAAAATATTGAGAAGCGCGCGCTACTGCTTTGCCAAATTACATTTCGAGAAGACGAATCTTCAAATACTGAAAGTTTCAGAAAAAATCCGTGACCCATCAACCGTGGCTTCCCCTTGTCAGGTATCCCACAGTGTGAACCCTTAGCCCACATACGGTGCACGATCGCACCCCTAGCCATGGTCAGTCTCGTCGAAAAACGTCGGCAGCGTCGGGGCGGGCTAATAGAATTTGCTAGCGGCGGATTTCGCGTTAGCCGCATCCGCGAACTTTCTCAGAGATGCGTGCCACGGATTTGCGCGGCACCTCGGCGCATACGTAAGCAGTGGAAAGGGAAGGGAAAGAGAGGGTAGATTGGGCGATGGTGTGTCGGAGGGGGTGTGCGGGGGGGGGGGGTAGTGGGTGTTGCGAGGGTGGACGGAAGGAGTGAGAGGCGTTTTGCAGTAACGGGCCGCGTTGACGTTCCGTGCGGAACACTCGACTCGTGACAGAAATTACTAAACGGTGCCCGGGCACTCGTAGCTCGCACAATCGCGGGCCATACGTAGGTTCCTACGTGTTCATGCACGTATTGTATGTTTCGCAAATGGGAGCAGAGAATGAAAGGACGCGACGCGACGCGCGGCCAGCAGGCCAGGATACGGCGGCCAGCAGGCCTGGTGTCCGTGTACACATGTATGTAGGTACGTGGGCGAAACTGAAGGATGGAAGATCAGGAGGGCCCTGCGGGGGTGTTCGAGCGTGCGAGCCTCACGCATATTAATCTGTTCGACCGCACATCAGCCTCCGCGTCACCTCTCTCCGAATCTCGTTCGTTCACGCACTTCATCTCCCAACCTGTTAACCGGTCGCGCACCTACGCACAACGCCTGCGGGAAATTGGCAAACTGCGGTGCCAGTCCGCTTTCCATTTCCTCTTCATCGTTCTGGAGAACGATTTCCGTGAACGCGCGTCGATCATCGCGCGAACCACCGACGAATTAATATCCTTTCCCGAGCCACGGTGCTCAGGAATCCGCGCCGCGGCTTGCCTAGACAACGCGCCAATCATCCGAATGATCTGTTCAAAAAGAAACGGACGAATCACGCGGCCGCAGACAGAGATCGTGATTCCGCGTCAGGTATTCGCAGAATCTGACCCGCGGGAGGGTCCTTCAGCCTCTGGCCGAAAAAAAAGATGGGAGAAGTAGTAAAAGCAGAAAGAAACACAAATTTTAAGTACGCACTTTAGTAGGTCATCAAAATTATTATTAACCCTTAGCACTCGGCTGTCCCCTCTGAGGCACCACTAAAAATTGCTGTACCATTCTTCAAAATATTGTTTACATTATTAAATATATTGGTGTCTAATCAATTACTAAACATTTAGGTACTGTATAAGGTAATGTACCAATTTTATATCCACAAAATTGCAAAAATCATACGGTATGGAAATATTCTAGATCGGAAGAAATGTTTGATTTTCCAGTTAAAATAGCTCGGAGTGCAAAGGGTTAACCCTTCACTGCATGATTTTTCTAATTGGGATGAAAAAATTGAAAGAGGGCCAGTGTTTGTGTTTTATGCAAGGGAAAAATATTTAAAAACATTAAAACAATATTTTAGATAGTAAGAAAACACTTTCATAGTTTACTACATATCAGATTTGTTAAATGTATCAGATATGATACACTATGCAGCGAAGGGTTAAATTATGTGCTGGACTGTTAGTTTTACTCATTTTTGACCAAGGGCTGTACAATAGGGTTGTCTTACGAAATTGTGTACCTGGTGAGCAAATGTACAAAGTTTGGAAGCAATCGGAGATAGGTGTTACTTTGAAAAATTTTTGTGAGAGGTAGTTTTGGGAAGAATATTTGATTAGTATTTCTTTTCGGCCATCATTCTCGTTGAAAGGATGAACACAGTCCTTAACGTTAGGCTAAATCTATTTTTTCTTGTAAAGCTGTTGAATATATTTAATTATTCGAAGACATGTTACAACAGAAATCGCATAAAATCTAAATAAACGAAATTTTGACATGTTTTTTGGTACATATTACATTTATCATTCTAAAATTCTGTAAAAAATTAACAAGGATACTTTCAGGTATACATATAATTTAAGAATAATCTTCAAACCTCATATTTACATTAGTAGTTGTGCTTAGAAATTCTGTTGGGGTGATGGGAGATCCCATTTTTTTCTGTCAACATTTTTATAAGGCAACATGTAGTTTAGAGTTCGGTAGGTTTAGTTAGCAAATGGTAATTGATGAAAAGCTGGTGACGATGCTTGGATAACGAGTTCAAAAAAAGCAGAAAGGTATCAAAAGTGCCGCTGGAGAAACGGCGCTGATTTGGCAGGGGCAAAGAGAGGCAGAAATCACGCGTGCGGTTTTGTGGCCAGCATTTCTGACCACCGAACGCCGAAGTTCGGATTGAACTGTCACCATCAGCCCGTATGGCGGTGTACACCACGACAACGTGTCATATATTCGTTCGTAATAACTGTGGTCGACTAGTCAGGACACTCGACCAACCGACGTTTTATGGCTAACTAGTAAACTAAAGCGTCGATATTCTTTCCTCCTTTCCTGTCCCATCAACGTAATTACCTATGCGGTTCCCTGATGCTTTTTACTAATAACAGATTCTGATGGTCTCCTTGTTCTGTCTTCACATGTTGCTTTCTTCGAAACTGTTCGAACGCAACAGAGGTGCAAATGAAGAATAGCAAAAAATGAGCAAACTGAAAAATATTATGACTCGTAAAAATATTCGTAAACTCTTAGAATAACTTTTTTAACAGTGGACCAATCGTTTTGGATTTTTTTGAAGTTAGAGCAATTAGTTTACTAGGTGACAGTCTAAAAGATTTTTTTTTTAAGAGATTGCAATTGGTAGGAATCACATAAATATAGGCACTTTTTAAAACGTTTTTATTTGAATTCGAATGCATCGTTTTATTCTTATAAAATGTACATAAAAGTTGGATATAATACTAAATTGTAGCTTTTTACTATTTTTTTAATCCGGACTAGTGATGGTCAGGTTTTGATATTTATGATATCATATTAGTTCATTGTAAAACTTTTACTGGCGAAAAGTAGAATAGGAGAATTGGTGTGAAATAATGCATCGATTCTCTTACTCTATCTATGTCCCCGTAAATCCAGTGATTTCAAACTTATCAATTAAATCTACACAATCTGTATAACTCGTGGCAGGTTGATCTTTTCCCCATTCGTTACCGATAGTTCCCGGAATGGTCAACCAAATATGGTTTCCATCTCCACAATTGAGAGTTGTTTTCACCCCCCCTCCATTCACCACTGATTCTCGATAAAAACAAAATGCGTGTCAGCTATTTTTCAGCGTTCTAACTTTGTGTAATATTTTGCCAATATTGGTGATTGTTACTTCAGTTCTCGTTAGCTTTTCTATTGAACAGTCGCTGGTAGAACAATGTTATTTTTTTTTAGTGGGCTTGCAGGTGATACATATGTTATCAATTTTGCAAACTTGTCTTTTCGAAAATGAAATGTGTACAAAATCGAGATTCTGCTGTACAAAGATCGTTTATTTTTCGTCTCGCTATTTTTGTGGACGTTTACTATAAACAGAGTAAAAATATAAGAAAAATGAAATTCTTTAACGAAGCCTGTATAGCGTATTAAAAATAAGTCCTGAATATCAATATACTTGTACTTGGTTAAAGATTTATGCATAAATATCGTGAGGTACAACATCTGAATAAGTAATTGGTGCTGCACGAGAAGCAACAACATGACATACTTCTGCTGAATTATTTTAAACATTCCCAATCATATAAATCGTCATATCTTGAACGCAGACTGATGTTGCAAAATTGTTGCTCGACTCGGAACCAAAGTTGCGCAAGCATGCAGCCGGATTCTGGTTGAGAAACTTGTAAGACTCCGGAATACGTCTTAAACGACACAGTTTATTGCAGGGGTTGTACATACGACACAGAAGTGTAACAAAAATTATGGCAATAACTGCGGATTAACGAAACGTGGTCAGGTTGCTCGCGGCGCAACCATTTAAAAATCATAAAACCCATATACGGGTGACACAATTATTTTCGTGTCATGTTACGATATGAAACTCAATGTTTTTTTTATATCTTTTACAAGAAAGTATAAATATCGATAAAAACCGATGTTGAAAGCGAGAAACGTATCATAGCGATCGCCCGGCTATGCCAGTAACCAGATGCCAATCCCGAAAAGAATGTTTATTCTATTATGAAGTACGAACGTGAAGGAAAATGATTGGCAAAAGATCAACAACTTGACTTGATCACTCATTAAATGAGACTATTTCTCCAGAATTATTAATAAGCTGTGTTTTTTATGCAAAATAAGCTTGTTCTGCAATGAAAGTAATACGTTGGTACCTTTAAATGCAATTAACTTCCCAACTACTTTAAATTCTACTTACTCACTTGTGTCACAAATGCATAAAATCCGTAGTCTAATCAATTAGTAGACTGCGGATCTCTATGCATTTATAGCAAAATTGAGCAGATGAAATTCAAAATTGTTATAAAATCTAAAAAATTGAAGATCAATAAGGGAAGTAATAACATTCAATATAGCTTCTATTTCTTGCAATCGATGCAGACAATTTTTATTTTGCATAAAGATCCGCAGTCTATTCATAAGACATTGTATATTAGTATAGGTACATGGTGGTTCGGAACCCACCATAAACAGTAGGTCCCGCTGAAAAGGCGATGGTGTGAGTGGAAAGAGGGGGAAATGGATTTGAAACCCTGAGGGGACCAAATATCATGTTACATACATATTAATATAGGTACAATTTAAAATAGATAAGAATAAGGATTAAGAGAAATTAGAAAAAATATAAATTTACTATATTCAATGTATTAAAATTATTAAAGGATGGAAGAAGCCCCTCCTTCTCGAAATGAATGCACAAAATGATTATGTTGCATAAAGATCCGCAGTCTATTATCAAAGAGACTTGGGTGTTCTACCTTTTAATCCCCGACCCTTCTATTCCGCCGAGACACGTTTCTGAAACCGATTTCTCCTAGATAAAGCGATAATTCTTAGTGTTTACAAAGCGTCCCGTTTGCCGCGCAATTAATCTTACATCTTGCTCGGTGTAGGGCGATCAAGACCAATAAAAACCGACGTCGCGTGTGAACGATAAGAGCGTGACAGTAATAGGTGGCGTAACATTAACAGCTGCTGGTAGCACTAACGATAATACCGATGACAGCGACGAAGGTGTTAGCGGTGGGGAGGGAGGGGGGGGCGACGGTAGTCGAAGGTTAGACAGTGACAAACCGCCTTGGCCCGGTGTGATTTCAGTTAATTGTCGGCGGGGCCATTTCTCACTCGAACGGCTCTCGGCTTCTGCCCGGGCGACGACGTTGTAAATATCCCTAAAGATGGTACGGGTAAAGGGCTAAAGGTGGAACGTCTTACTCCGCGTAGGCTTAGTTTATCCCAGCTTAACCTCGCAACCGTAAGCCGTCCCTTCTCCTTTTCTGCTGTTCTTTCTTTTGTGGAAACGACCTCGCGTCTACGGGGAATGCACCGAACCCTATCCTCGTCGAAAACTCGCTGGCCATCGGTCCTGTAACTCCTGAAATCGAGTTGTGACGAACCCTAAACGGATACGACTACTGTACTGGATATGACTACGGTCGTAATAGTGCGAAAAATGTGTTTGATGTCAACAGCTATTGACACTTTACCTACCGGAAGCCCATTAACACTAGAAAGACTGAAACTTAGTATATGCCTATATTTCCCAAAAGCAGTCAAACTGACTGCATTGTGGAAGAACAACTAGTGTGTAAAGAAATTTGTTTAAAATAAATTTTTAATAGTTTTTATATTATTTACAGTTATATAACAAGTTATTAGTAAATATTAACAATAAAAAAATTTGTTAGAACAAGTATCACTGCATAAAGATTCGAATAACAATGTACTACTTTAGATTGACACTTTACCGACCGGAAGCCCATTAACACTGAAAAGACTGAAACTTAGTATATGCCTATATTTCCCAAAAGCAGTCAAACTGACTGCATTGTGGAAGAACAACTAGTGTGTAAAGAAATTTGTTTAAAATAAATTTTTAATAGTTTTTATATTATTTACAGTTATATAACAAGTTATTAGTAAATATTAAGAATGAAAAAAATTTGTTAGAACAAGTATCACTGCATAAAGATTCGAATAACAAGTACTACTTTAGCTTATTGAGCAACTGCAACTTATCAAGTATACGGCCAAATCAACAATTTATCATGTACTTGTATGTTATCATGTGACGTATATCGAAAAAAAATGAAAACTGTTATTTCAATACAGAGCCGAACTGGTCATATAAGAAATTTACTCAATTCGATAATAAGTCATTTGATTATTTAAAATTTCCCAAGCAGGCAAAATGACTGCTTTTGGGCAATATAGGTATAACACACACACATATATATATACATATATACCGGAAATGAAGGAGGAGGGAGGTAACTACAATTATTAATAAACGCATTTTTATGTTGTACAAAAAGTCACAAAATTCTAAGAAATTGTGTCATTATATATATAATTGTGTTTCTAATTGAAATTAAAAAGCAGTCAAAATGACTTCCTTGGGCAATCTAGTGTTAATAGGACTTTCAAAACTCATTATTATTATTAACCTAACCCAATCCTGTTATTATTATTCAAAAACAAATTGATTTTCAATAATAACTCCTGCATGAAACTGCAGAGAAGATTTTCGCAACGGAAAAAGTTACTTGAAACAACGTCAGGAATCAGCCATTTCAAGGAAGTACATTTTTTCAATGGCGAAGACGTGTCTCCCTCGCCCGATACGAACTGTAATTAATGTAGAAAATCTTGCGAGTTTATTATTTCACTGGCTACATGCATTAGACCCTTCGGTCCCATGATAATTTATCGATTCCGAGCAAACGAGAGGAGAACAGCGCGAAAAATAGGAGAACGCGGCGACGCAGGTGGAAAAAGAGGTAGCAGAAAAAGAAACACGGGTGCTGGTGCTGCGGCTCTTCATCAGCGATTTAATTCGTGAACGGCGCGCGGCTTCGAGTTTATTTATTTTTTTGCCGACTCGTGACCGGCGCCAAAACGAGGGCGAAAGAGGGACAAGATTAAAAATCCTCTAATTACTTAATCACGTTACTCGGATACGACCGTGTCAAAGAGAGACCTGGCCTCGGCCTCTCTGCCCGAAGGATGCCGGAAACCTCTGTATGTCGGCAGATGTTTTTTTTGTTTCATCCGGCTGTATCGGCAGATTTCAAGTGCACTATTTGTCGAATACCGAGCTCGCTCTCTCGCAGCTATTGCACTTTCTTCTTCGTTAATCCTTCTCCGTTTAATCAGATCCCCGATATCATTAACCGGGTTTTATTAGAACGAACAGCTTTTTTCGCTACTATCACTCTATCAGAAATTGCTGCAATTTTCGCGCCGTGTTTCTATCCCTTTCTCTATCGTTGCATCGCAATTAGACGCTTCTTTTGTGAACAACACGGGTCCCGGCCATACGTTGCCCGGTTATTGTTCCGAAACGGTAACGCAAAACTACAACGGACTGCAACAGCGAGTTAAATGGCATATCTCATTCGGGTTCGTTAAACCGTCATTTCTATATACAAACGCATTAACGTTTAATCTTTCTTGTTGGCTCTCCTCTAAAAAAATTTCTATTTAAATCGTGTTTTGTTGAAAGCTCGCGGCGAATTCGCCCAGATTCGGTTTGAATAAATCAGTTTGCTTTTGGTGTACTGAAAATTTGATCAATTTTAAAAGGATTTTTTACGGCGGAGCGAAGAGAGTGTATTCCATTTGTCAAATGTAAGATGTAACTTTTGCATATTATAGTTTGTCTACTGTAAGTCTAGTTATGCGATTGGCAATAACTGTTTTATGTGTTACTATTGTACTGTAACAACAATTGTTAAGTTATGGATGACTTGTTGCTTAATTATTGATTTCTGATGTATTCGTTTTACGAAAAAGGAATAATTGTTGTGCAACTACTGGTGTAACTGAAAAGGGATTCTGCATGAAAAATATGTCGATAATACTGTTTATGTAAGAATAATTTAATTCAGATATTCATCTGATTCGTGAGGCACTAAGAATTAGAGTACGAAATAATGTATTCCATCGTTTCGATTCGTCTTTTAACGAAGATCCCGCTGTTTTCTATTTATATGACAGCTTTGCAGACAATATTTATAAAATATTTGTATAAAAGCATAAATCTTCCATGAAATAAACATACTTCTCTTCTCAGCATTTTCAAACTTTGACGTTTGGAAAAACATGTTTTTATCGCGAGCACTTTAACACCTGTAAAAATGACCGAGAATCATCAAAAATTAAAGTGGATCACTATAAATTCTTCTGAAACACGATTCGAAATCCATTCAAGATAAACAAGCTTATAAAGTTTCGAAGTTATATTAAACATTCAGCATTTTTTATGGCATCTAAAAATGTATTTTCGAGTATTCGAATTTTCGTAAAAATTTCTTTCACAATTTTGTCGAATAATATGATGAATATTTTCTTTAACAGCATCTGCGTTTGTCCAGATAAACCATTGTGAACAGTGCCAAGTTCATTGGCAGTGCGTACTGATTTTATTGATGCATTATCTTTGTCACAGAAGTGAAAGCAATATCGAAAGAAAATACAGGATTGCATGGTTGCATTGGTGCATCGTTGCAGCGCGGAGGCGTAAATGGCTTTGTGTGCGTTTGCGTGTGCACGGTTGACTGAACAGTAAGCAAAGCAGTGCTAAAAGGCCGAGCATAAACACATACCACCTCTTTTATGTTGCTCCCTTTCTTGGGCTTTTGTATCTTGATCTTTATCTGGAGCTTCTCCTCCAGCCGGTTCGATCCTTTCGCTTCTCGTTTCGCTCTGGACGTTTTTGAATTTCAAACTTAATTAGTTGAAAGCACCGAGGCTGCTCTAACAGACACGAGTGCACTGCACAGTGATATTCTCATTTGCAAAAAAGAATAATGAAAAATATAAGAAACAAAAATCATATTAATATTATTGTAGAAATTCAATAAAGGTTTTCATTTTTACACATTTTTAAAGTGTCTTGCTAGTCTGACAATAAAATGCACAAAAATATTCATACATTATTTAGTAAATAACAGTTTACATTTTGTTATAAGTTCTGGAGAAATATTTATTGGGCGAAGGTCTGAAGAAAAGTCTAAGGAAAGATATATTAGGCAAAGATTTCAAGAAAAATCGAAAAAATGAAACATAGGTTCGAAGAAAAGTCGAAAAAATTAAATAAAGATTTGAAGACAAATGTTAGAAATTGGACTTCTGCTGGTTTGAAGAAAAATCTAGAAAATTAGACGTAAAGAAAAATCTAAAGAATCAGACAAAGGTTTGAATGATCCAAAGAAAAATTCACTGGTCGTTCGAAGAAAAGTCAACAAGAATATTGTTGAGAAAATGAATTTTTAGAAGATGAATTCTACGAGAATACTTTCTTACGATCACGACTGTAAAACAGGAGTGAATTTGGACATCTTCGCACATGTTTAACAGGAGCGGTCAACGCCTTTGGTTGTCTTCTACTCCGGACCGGCTTTTTCTGCGTGTCGCCTCGGGCTTGTCGTTTTTTAACATTTGACAATTATTCGGCAATTTATCAAAACGTCCGCACACAATGGTCCACAGCGAGTTTCGCGCAAAGGAGATGCCTAACGGTCTGTCCTTTGTGAGTTCTCCATGTAAGCGGTGTTCGAAAAATACTCGATTTTGATTTTCGTTCTCAACCTCGAACTTTTAAACATTTATACACTAATACCACAATTTTATAAAGAAATAGAATGCGCTTAAACAAACGAAGATCACATTGAAAATATTAAAACGAAAATTTTCTGTATATGTGGCAAAGTAATGTTCTATAAAAATTACTGATAAACATATTTTCCGAAAGATTTTACAGCACAGTTTTTTAAAAAAACCTGCCGATTAAAAACCAAATACTAAACTAGGAGTTATGACTTTAGGACAAACTGTAAAGAGACAATTAATGAATATAAGAACATATGATGAAAATTGCACAGAATATAATTAAACGTAATCTTGTTATTGTTATAATACAATATACATCAGTGACTTTTGATGGCCGGTAGGTTTAGTGTTAAAATAAAAATGACAGCCGAGCATCGTTGAGCCTAACACTGCGAGAAGCTGCAATCTCTGTCGATGAATGATAAAATCATGGTGTGTATAGGGGAATGATTTTGCTTCGGCTGTGGTCGTTGGAAAAATGCGAGGATGAGGCAGCAACAAAAGAGTGGACAAGTCGAATAAATCGCGGCGTTGGCTTTTAATCAGCTCGTTCGCCTAAGGTACTCGGAAGATTCGCCTGAACTCCTCCCGGACGCAAGAAATTTTTCTCCGGGGGCAGGCTCTTAGCCAGATAGATGATCCGAACCCATCAGCTGGGCTTGCCACAATGTATTCCTTACAATTACAAGCAAACCCCGAGGAAGGTTGGCTTTAATTCCTCTCGTTTCGCGTGCACGTTTGCCACTGCGTAGAATATAATCGTGAACCGTCGCCAATTAGCGGAATACGTCCGGAAATACAGGCACTAATTTCACGAGTCGTCGCCATTTGTATACCTTCGCTGATTGCCGAACCAGTAATTTGCTCGTTCACGTGCGTTCTCTTCTTATCTATCTTGTTAGTACAACGCTGACCATTCGATTATTTCGCTGTCAGTGTTAATTAGCGAGTATTCTTGAACACCATTGTGCGAGCCATTGAAGCTTTTCGATCCTAGTCGATCTAGATCGCTAGATCTTTTTTACTTTCAGTCTTCGAGCATGGAAATTAACAAAAATTGTATAACAATTTATGCACAGTAACGTGTTTATATTTTATTAAGCACGTTTTTTGTATTTATTCTGCATTTACGACGAACAGGTCAGACCAGTGAAAATGTTTTAGAATAAATGTTACATAAAAATGTTTATGGATAAATCAATTTTCTTTGTAGCCTCTGCAACTCCACTAATACAGACAAGTTTTATTTCGCGTATAAATCTGCAGTCTATTGATCATTTAGCTTGTTGTGCAAGCGAGTGCAATAAGATTAATGGATCCAGATAAAGTGCCACTAAAAGTGTACTTGAAAAAATTGATAAACTGCCTAAATGGAACTAAATATTGCCATTAGTGCTATCATTAAAATCTCCGAGTGTTATACCGAGCAATATGAACTCATTGCCGTGTGATTTTGCAACCGCGTTTATAACAGCCATTTTATGGTTATTAATTTTCTAGCATGCGCACGTTTGCTTTTACGTTTATGCCAAAGGTCAAGCATTATCAACAGGAAGATTAGTATCCAATTTCAACTTCATACCCACCAGGCACTAAAAGTGACTGGTATGCGTTGCCTTATAAAACTAACAAGATTTTTTTATTGAAATACGTGCTTGGATAATAAAATTTCGAAAACTTTCTCGTGGAAAGTTTCTTGTAATGCCAATGATAATCGAATAAAATATATAAACGTTATTGGACAAGGAGCTACATTTGCCATCATTAGATTTCGGATCTTTATGCAAAATAAAACTTTGTACGTCGATTGGAACACACAGGGACTAAATAAAACTATATTTTTCTTTCATTATGTTGAAAATAATATGTCGATATTCTTAAATTCTCTGAATATTTCTACTGTTTGGTATTTCATGCAGTCATTTTGCGTGACAAATGCATAGAAGCCGCAGTCTAGCTATCGGTGTTATAGATAAGTGGCGTTCACAACCCCGCAATTTACTTAACGATAGTAAAATTAATTTTACACACATTGCTGTTTGAAATTGCAGTCTACAGTATATTCAGAGATAATATTTCGTGAAGGAGGTGCGTTGCATTTAATGAAACATTTGAACAATGAAATCAAACAGGAAAGCAAATGGTGAAGAATAGACTGCGGATCTTTATGCATTTATAGCAAAATTGAGTAGATAAAATGAAAAATTGTTGGAATACTTTTAACATTGAAATTGTCTATATTATTTCTCCTCTATTAAAATGATTAAGGGAAAAAATAATAATAAATTGGTTTCTATATTTTGCAATCGATGCAGATAATTTTTATTTTGCATAAAGATCCGCAGTCTTGTGATCAAATATTAACGCATTTACAGAAAAATATAAAATGATCGGAAAAATCAAGTGATGAAACTGAGAGGTGAAGAAATTTATTAAAAATTTAGGGAAGTTGGAGCAAGACGGTACAAGGTGCGTTGCATTTAACAAATTTTCGGACACCAGGTAGACAGATATCCATGGCACGGAACGTGCTTCCGTCGGAAAGAGAAGCAAAGCGAGTGCACGGCTCCCAAGGAGCGGTGGAACAAAACTATCTCATTGTGTGTTAATACGTTTTGCCGCTGCCGCCTCGGTTTCAGCGGCGTGCAACTGCAAGTATGCACCGCACTGTTGCAACGCAGCGTGATCGCAATACCGCGGCATTAAGGTTTCAATTAAAAAAGAAAAAAAAGAACCGGGAATGTGACGTATAGATCGAGGTGGAACAGGTGAGCAGCATTTGTTGTCGGAAATTAAACACCGGAATAACCGGGCATGCCGAAGAAGCAATACAGCCGAACGTTAAACCTCCAATGCATAACTGATATCGCACCTGGGATTGTTTATTATCGTGGTTATGGATTTACTGCCACTAAACTGCCGATATTTATACGGATTTTTTTCAAGACTAATTTTACGGAATTAATAATCAAGTGGAAGTTAACCCTCATCCTGTCCCTCGATGTCAAATTGACACAGTGATAAAAAAAATCGATAAAATAACAAGTCAAACAGTTACTTATCGAGGTTTTTTTCATTCCAATTGATGAGTTAACATTTACATCTTAGGTTTTTGCGGTTATATGTTTCGCATTAAAAAAATGAAAGTCACCAAGTCTCCGACAAATTTACTTACAAATAACAGAACAAGTATAACTTATTTCGGGAAAACCGTGTCAAATTGACACGAGGGACGGATCATGGTTAATAAGAAAAAAGAACGTCGATCGGTGCACGCGTTTGTTAAAATTTGCAGTTGACAGCATTTGTAAGTTTCTAAAAATCCTGAGACTAATACTTAAAAATTTGTCAACACAATAAATTTCGCTATACTTTTATGAAAATCCACAGTCTAATTATTAGAATTATAGATTGTCGTACACAATAAATGAAGTTTGTTATTCTAACCGCAACTTTCGTATGAATAAATGGAGTTTTTCCATCGGTTTGAATCTTGTAAAATAATAATGCACGAAAATAGAAATTTACTCGAATTTGTTTGTAACAGAATTTTGAAAAAATTGTCCGAGTATGAGAGCGAAGAAATTCGACGGTTCCGAGGAGATCAGTTTAACGACGACGTGCACAATATGTAAGAGCGTTGCACATATTCGAAACGGATCTCCGGCTTGTCAAAACTTTCGGAGTAGCCCTCGTATGTTTGTTTGCGCGTGAAAACTGTCAGAACATCGAACCACCTGGATCCCCGCTCGTCCTCTCGCACCGTTTATTTTTCATTTCAAAGTTCCTCTTGGTAGCGAGCCTCTTCTTGCCGCTCGGTTCACGCCGGATGAACCTCTCGAGAATTCTTCGCGCAAACTCGAGTATCGGCAATAACGCTTTTCAATGATGCCGTGTAACCCCAACGGTGTGCGAGTGTTGCGAAAAATTCGCTCGTCTCTCCGTGTATCGACTAACTCTACGTCTTTAATTTGTTTGGTTGCTTCACGCTTTATCAGCATTATTTTATTACCGCTTCGACGTAACACTTATTTTATTAATTCACAACATTTAACTTTTCTACAGTTTTACATTGCTCGTGAAAGAAAACGACTTTGTTAGGACTGAAAATGAAACTATCGCATTATGTACACGAAAATATGGTGTTCTATTTGAACAAATTAAATTTATTAAATCGATCTTGCAATTTCCCTGATCGTAACATGTGTAAAAAAATATTTATACCACATAATGTACCCCCTTCCGTGTCAAGCAATTTTTGTTAGAACACTTGTTGTTTAGTGCTAGATAATTAAATTGAGTAAGCACGTTTCAAAGTGAACGTATTTATCGATAAATAGTATATTATATGATAACAATGGTGACATAAATAACATTCTCTCAGAAGTAGTACCAAAAACGTGACAAAGATACAACAACAAATACATAAAAAGTAGATCGAACAAAAATTCATAAATTTCCTTTACACCTGTCAGATTGAATATAGTCAATAAAAGTCGAGTAAAAAGTGGGATTTAGTTGAAAATAAAAGTTTTAAAAAAAATAGATAAACCGTGGAATATTTTTGCGGGATAGAGAAAAATGTATGAATCAGGATGGAAGGATGTTAGCAGCGTTAAAAGGGGCTTGACGGTAGTGTCGAGGATAGGAGGCTGTCGTTGCGCAGCAAATTACTCGAAAATTCGCGGACCAATTTTCAGCAGATTAGGGAGGGGATGTTGTTCACAGCGTCCTCGCAGGTTGAACGCGTTTAGCGGGTATGGGCGGACCACATATTGGATCATATCGTATCTTCTCACACTCCATGAATAATGCATCTTGGAAGGTCGCCCCTCTGGGCCCATCGTCTCCCTTTCCTGACCATCCTTTACCGCTTACCATTCTTCCCTTCTCTTCTCATCGGTTGCTCTTCTCTTCTCTCGCGCGCGCGCATAATACTTCGTCCAGTCGCGTTCCGAAATCTCTTCGTAATTAAAGCTGCCATATATTTTACTTTAATCGTAGAGATCGGCTTGCTACCATTGGCTACGACGATTTATCACGCTTCTGACTCGGCCCGTTTCCACCTCTCCTTCGCCAAAGCGCTCGCTCGAATCCTCGCACCTCGAGAAGATTATAAACCCGAGGAGACGTATACGCGAACACGTGTAATTGCGCGATCTTAGCAGGATTTCGGTTTAACAAGCTCACAGAAACCCGCGTTTCATCTTGCCGCGAGATATTTTCATCGACTTCGTAACTGTTGGACACCTTTGATCGATGTTCTACTATCCTTCGCTACCGTCAAGGACGAATCGCCGGCGATGCGTCACGATTTTAATGGAGTTGCAGGCTGCTGCGGTCTTTCCTACTTTTGTATTTTACGGGAAAAGTTGTTTTCGAATTACTTCTACTATACCTCGGCGGCTTTCAATCTTGCCATCGTTTTCACTTGATTTAAAACTGCTAAATGTGCCGGTGATTATGAAAGTGAATTAAGTAATGTCTTTTTTCTTCGATATATTTATTATTCTGCGTTTAATTTGATTATTAAATTTATTATTATGTATGTATGTAACATGATATTTGGTCCCCTCAGGGTTTCAAATTCATTTACACCAATCCCTCTTCCTCTTTCCACTCTCACCATCGCCTTTTCAGCGGGACCTACTGTTTATGGTGGGTTCCGAACCACCTTTTGCCAACAACACGTGAAAAACACCCCGGGTGGGTCACTTTCCGGTTTTTTACCAGACGGTCACCCATCCTAGTGCCGTTCACGTTCCACATTGTTTAACTTCGGTGATCTAACGAGAACCGGTGCTTTCAACGGGACTACGGTTGTTGGCCATTAAATTTATTATTAAAATTTGTTAAATAGAAATCTGATGGAAAGAATGAAATATAAAAATACAATGTAATACAATAAATCATATACGTTAAAATTTGTTCAATAAAAATGGAATAGAAAGAACGGAAATATGGAAGTACAATTTAATAATCTGAATCATGCATAATAGAATTCGTTGAATGTTATATAAGCTGAATATAAATTATAAGCTGAATATAAAAATATAAATTGAAAGCAAGAACCTGTTTCAACTGTTGTCATTTCTGTAACTGTTTTATTTAATTCGATGATTTCTTTAATTATTTCGTAAAATCATATTGACGTTGGAGCTGATAGAGACGCATGAAATTAGGTAACATTCGGACAGATATTATCTCTGGAAGCAGTGATTCTTTCTCTGGTTCCCGGCGCCTATTTCCTCTTCTCTCCTCGTCGGATCTGTTGGCGAGAGCAGTCTGCGAAAGTGGTGGGATCCGATAGCCCTTAAATCGCAGTAGGAGCAAGCAGTCCTGCTGTCACAGCCCGCGAGGATAAATCTTGGATTACCACGCGCTCCCTTTCTGCTTCGCCTTTTCTCGATAGTCCAGCTTCCTGAGTACCTGGTATATCGATCTTCCTTCTCCGTTTCATCCTTTTCGTGTTACCCTTTTCGGGTAACACGGGCTTAACACCGTCTTATAAGCCGCGACAACTTGAAACTACCGTGCAACCCTTGCGAAAGCCGCTCTCCTACAGTTTATGCGTTCATCCGTGCTACGTAGACTGTTCGTTTAAACATTCGCTTCTCGGGCACATCCATACGTTAACAAAAATATCCTTTGCTTTTTCAGCGTATCGCTGGTGCTTAAGAAAATGTGACGGTAAATCTACTCTCAGTCAGTCATAGAAAAAAAACAATGTAATGACTAGACTGTAGATTAGGGTGGTCCTTATTTTTCGACCATGAAATTCTGGACACACCTCCCCCCAACATTGTTCCTTTTCATGAAAAAATGATATATCCAAAGTTTTAAAGCTATCGGACGTCGGGAAGTCGTGCCTCATCGAGCGCGAAGTTTTAAAATAGAAGTAACTGCGCGCTAAATGTGAAGAGTATACTGAAAATTCAAGTGAAATATTTTATACCTCGAAAAATATCATAATTTCTTACGTGCATTCAAGTACAAGTGTACTTTGTACGAATTAAGACTATTTCACATTAATTAGCCTGTTTAATTGTTGTCCGCCACCTTCTCGCTAACAAGTCCGTTTTCGCTCGAATCTCGTGTTTCGGGTTAACAGTGTAAAAATCCCATCACAATCCCTCATGAATTCTGCAGACGGTTAGAGGCCCCTGCAGCAATACTAACAACTTCTAAAAAAATTTTTTTTCTTTATTTTCCTATAAAATTTCTCATGTTTTTGTCAACTTTATTTTTTGCAGGAATTATTTTCTTACCAAATGGCACAATTTTAGGGGGAGGCGTGAAAAAAAATCTCGCAAAAAAATTGTCACCAAGTATAACTAAGGACCACCCTACTGTAGATTTTATGCACTTATCACGAGAACGACTGCATGAGATACAAAACAGTAGAAATATTAATTTAAGAATATCAACATATAAAAATTATTAGCTCCTGTGTCTTGCAATTGTCGCACAAGAGTGCATTAATAAATAAGGAAGGTAAACGAGACCATAGCATTCATATTTTAGTATAACCGAAAAACTCACTGTTTTTTTACTGAATATGACGATTACAATGATGCTTAATAATTGCAATTTATATTTAAAGTTACTGTTACGAATTGGACATTTCATGTGCATTAATCTAGTATTTTTTAATGTTTTTTTACCCGAAAAAAAGTCGGGAACATCTTGCTTCTAATAAGAATTGAAAATAAGGGTGGCTATCGAGAATCGTGGTGGGGGTAGTCACGACGATAAGGAAGAGGACGCGACCGTCTTCGTTTTCTCGGGGATCCGCGAGATGCCACGAAGCTCCTGGTAGATCTAGTCAGACAGTGCCTGCCAAGAGTTCCCGGAGAGAGCCCGAGCCCTCTTAAATTAATTACAGGGAAAAGATCCTCGCATCCAATTCCCCTACTACCACTGCAGCCTGCCTATGTGAGCGTGTAGTTAGTCTCGCCTCTTCAGAGTTCAAGAGAGCGAAAGAGGGTTGTATGTATTCACCGCGTTTAGCCGAGTCGAACGGACGGAAATCTTCGTTAAGGGTGAAAAAGAGCGTCGCTGCCGAAACATTCCTTTTCGTGCCGCGCCTCGGACGATAAGGCATTTAAGTGATTTAACCGCGGTCTCCTCGATACCACAAAGCGTATCAACTGCTATTCATTTCACGCAGTCTCGATTTCAATTTCTACCCAGATCATTAAATCTTTCGTCGAGTCGCGTTATAAGTCGATCCTCATGTAAAATTAAACATCTGAATATGGTAGAAATTAGTGTATCGATACTTTTCGATTCTTTCAATCTTCTTGCTGTTTCAAATTACATATTTTTTGTCAGGAATCAATCATTTTCTTCATGTATAAAATAATGTGTTTGAAAGAAGTTAACACGTTGAAATGCCACGGGGGTCACAGCCGCGCCAAGATTAGTAGAAATCTATATAAATAAAAATTAAATGCTGTTCGTTTGTACGCGCATCACTGAGAACGGCTCGACCGATTTGGCTAATTTTTTTTTAAATGTTTGTAATAGTCCGATTAAGGTTTTTAGTTAATATTTCGTTTTGTGTTAATATTTCTCCTATATTTGTACTCCCTCCCCTCATCAGGCGATTTTCGACGTGGCAGCTATTTTCCAAAACCAAAACCGTGGGGTTTTATTTCACACACGATTTAAAATTTTTTTTGAAGTATACAAAATATTCTAGTCCCTGTCGAAATCAATTTCCAAATATTTTTAAATTTTTTCAAGTACACAAAATATTTTAGTTCCTGTCGAAATCAATTTCCAAATATTTTTAAAAATGTTGCAGCTACATGGACCTATATCATTTTTAATCGAAATTTTCAGATTCTTTTGTGTGTGAAACATTGTACGAATCCACCCCGTCAAAGATTAGATAACAATCTCAAGAATGTTACTGCAAAATTGAATCGAAATTGGTCGACTGAGTTGAAACTTCGTTTTGAGAGAAACGCGTTTAAAATTTTAATTATTTGTTAACAAAGGATAGTGTCACCGTGTAATTTTTGTACGGTGTAGAGCGAGTGGTGAAAGTTGTAATGTTACGGGCCAGACAATGTGAGTGCAAAGTGAGTAGCAGAATGGCAAAGTTCGGGGTGCGTGCGGCACGGGACAGTAGGCGGCCGGATATATCGAGCAAAGCGAAGAGGGTGGAACGGCCTATCGGTATTATTCCGACCAGTCATCGGGACTTATGCCGCTTATGGGATTACACAAGCATTAGCAGACAGCTTGTTCTCTACCATTTTGTACGAAACGCGCGATAAAGCTCAGCGTTTCCGCCAATTTGTTCGCGCAAACTAGCTCAAACTTTCTTCGATTCTTCTTCCAGGCTTATTGCTCTTCCGGAATTCCATCTTTGCGCCCGTTCAATTATCATCTAAATCTTAGAGATTAGGTGAACATATCGTGGTTATTATATTGTCGAAAACGTCAAAAATTGTTGTACAATATCTTTATAACTTGATGCTTCTCGGGTAAAAATGAAAGTGGTGAAATGTAAAATTGCGAAGACATTAAGTAACATTTTTATATTATCTGCGACTTGCTACAATTATTAAAAATATTTATTTCACTTCTGTTTCTTAGAATTAATCCAGAAAATATTTAATTCTCTTTTCTTTCTTACAATTATTAAAAAATATTTATATATCTTCTGTTTCTTACAATTAATCTAGAAAATATTTATTTAACTTCTGTTTCTTACAATTAATCTAGAAAATATTTATTTATCTTCTGTTTCTTATAATTAATCTAGAAAATATTTATTTAGCTTCTGTTTCTTACGATTAATCTAGAAAATATTTATTTCGCATGGAGTTATCTATTAATAACAAATCTTCAACAGCTTGAAATACTTGCAGTCGATTGTTTAAGCCATACTATAGTGACCAGGGTATGCAATATGGTTTCTCTTCTCGAATTACCTGTTCCACAGTTTTTCAGTCTCACGATACGTCAGGTTTACGGATAGTTTGTTATACGTAAATGCTGAAAGTAACATGAGTTGGACAAAAAGTAACATGACGCCGTGGCATATTTTTAAACCGGCGAAGTGTCAATGATTTTATACCATCCCTTGCGATATCATTTCGTTCGATTCGCTCTTGTAATAACATTACGAACAATTTTCAGAAAAAGTTGCATCATGTTTAAATTTATTGTATAATTTCAATTTTCATAAATATTTTCTTTTCGATTCTCTATCATGAACTCTCGATTATTCTCGTGTAATCAACATTACACTAATTAAGAAAGTCAAAATGACTTTCTATTAAAATTCTGTTTTTTTCAATATTTTTATATGCACTATCATATATATTTTATTTTGATTCCCCTACAAT
The DNA here is from genome assembly GCA_916610235.2 of Lasioglossum morio. Lineage (NCBI taxonomy): Eukaryota > Metazoa > Arthropoda > Insecta > Hymenoptera > Halictidae > Lasioglossum > Lasioglossum morio. The sequence continues at coordinate 10,330,071 of OU744330.1, read as the reverse complement.
TCGTATACATAATTCCCCTTTCTTCCGTTTCGCTCCCTTTCACGCCGCTCTTAACCTATCCTTAAACTAACTTAGCTTAATTACTAACATTAACTTAACCTTAAAGTTAGCCTTATACTTAAAATTAACTTATTTAATTACATACGCATCCATATACATACTTATACACATATACATATTTTAAATGCACTAATATAGATAATTTTGCAAAGCTTTTTATTTCATTAGTATTTCAAGAATTTCTCTTAGAATATTCAAATATTTTCAATGTCTTTTTGGAAAACTGAAGATATTTGAGAACTTTCGTATGAAAATTGCGAAGGTAAACTTGTCACTTGAATATAAATAATGTCAACATGCCACAGAACATTTTTGTGCTACTCGTAAGGGACGTAGTAAAACTACAAAGACACATAAAATGATTCTAAAATAAGAACGTAAGATTTCATCGATTGAGTTGAATTCATAACTACGAAAATTCAAATAATTGAAAATTATTCGAGTCTCAATTTCCAAGTCACTGATTCTTGTCCCACTTGAAATAATCAACGTCGTTCCTGAAGGATCAAGTAAAGTAAAAGTCAAGTAAAAAAAAGTAAGAGGAGAGGCTATTGCGTAAGCGAGTGACGAGTACAGGGTCTGCGCAATGACCAGAAGCTGGATAAACGGTGGTATTCCCATCGCGGAACATCGGCGTGTGTTCATCGGGGTAGAAGAAAGAGAAAGATCGCGTGGAAGCGATTCGAGGGGCCTGGTATAATTTATTTAATTATATCGAATTCACGGTGAGAAGCGCGTGCCTGGAGTTCTCACGGTCGGACAATAAGGACATTCATTCGTCCCTTGGTTCGGGGCCACGGTGGCTCGGACAAGCGGTTTCTCTTAGGTCTTAATCGCTCGCCACGGAATGCGCGTTTAATGCAAAAGAGGACACTGGCGGCTTGTGTTTGACTTTGCCTGTATTTTCTCCGGTTGTCCTCGACGACATCGCGGAACTTACTTCACGGGTCGTTTCCATAGCCTCTTTCGAGTTCCACGGGTCCCGAACGAGCTTTACGAAATTCTTCGTGTGTCGCCTGACGCTAATGATACCCGCGCCTCCAGCTAATCCAAACGATTGTTCGCGTACTCGGGCCTAGGCGAACTTTCAGATACCAAGCGGAACACTATCCAATGAAAGATTAAATTACTGGAGTTACACCATCGCTCGAAAGTATCTGGACACTTGTTCAATTCACCTCCTGGGAGAGAAAGAATCTTCAAGGACTTTAATCAGATTTAATCTGCTTTATACATTATTGCAGAATTTATCTCAGCAATGATTTAGTATTTACTGCATAATTAAACATTTCTCTAGGGATTGGATCTAAAATATATATTCGATCTTTTATTTATATTTTTCTGAACAATATACATTCTTTTGATCACTGAAACAAGAACACCTGTACTTCAAGACGATCTGTTTACATCTAGAAATTACCTAATTCCATATAACCAATTGTAGTTGTTCTAAAAACAATTCTTAAAAATCACTTTTTCCACTGAAAAGTTACATAAGAATCCCTTACATACTTGAACTATTTACTAGTTCGAATTTTATATTACCCAGCTCTGCAAACAATAAATGTCGTCTAATAATAGTCACATAGTACACAAATTTCAACGATAAGTGTCCACATACTTTTGCACCTGGGAGAAAATTCATAACCTTTCTCTAAATAAATTTATGGGTGGGAGAGTAAGCATCGTTCTAATCAACATATTTTTTCATACAAGTTTTTTTTATTGTATCAGAGAAATTGAATTTTTTGGTCCATCGCGTTCTTCATACAAAAGATTGTCACCTGCATTTTGTAGTCTTCTGTACTATCCACGAATACTGTTTTCGGTTAATCAATATATTTTCACGGAATATGTTATTTCTCAATTTTTTCACTGGAACAATGGCGACCGAGGAACAATTTTTTCGGAGTAAAATTTGATCAGAAATAAAAAGTACTGTAACTAGTGAATTAATGAACACATAAATAATGATGTACTGGTTTCGTCTGTTCATTGTCACTGTTCATCAGATTATTCAAAGTTTCTAATGCCTCTGCTGGTTGCTAGTCGACGGATCTTAGTTTTAATAGTCTTTTTGCGTTGAAAACAACGTAACAATATTCTTAGACTTTTTATAATTTTCAGTGTTTTATATTTCACACAGTTAATGACTTCATACATGCATAAAAATATGCAGTCTAATAATAATGTACTGGAAAAATGGTTCCGTCTGTTCTTTTTCACTGTTCATCAAGATTATTGAATGTTTCTAATGCCTCTGCTGGTTTCTAGTCGACGGATCTTAGTTTTAATAGTCTTTTTGCGTTGAAAACAACGTAACAATATTCTTAGACTTTTTATATTTTTCAGTGTTTTATATTTCACACAGTCAATGACTTCATAAATGCATAAAAATCCGCAGTCTAATGATGATGTACTGGAAAAATGGTTTCGTCTGTTCTTTTTCACTGTTTATCAAGATTATTGAATGTTTCTAATGCCTCTGCTGGTTTGTCTTCGACGGATCTTAGTTTTAATAGTCTTTTTTCGTTGAAAACAACATAACAATATTCTTAGACTTTTTATAATTTTCAGTGTTTTATATTTCACACAGTTAATGACTTCATAAATGCATAAAAATATGCAGTCTAATAATAATGTACTGGAAAAAAATGGTTTCGTCTGTTCTTTTTCACTGTTTATCAAGATTATTGAATGTTTCTAATGCCTCTGCTGGTTTCTAGTCGACGGATCTTAGTTTTAATAGTCTTTTTGCGTTGAAAACAACGTAACAATATTCTTAGACTTTTTATATTTTTCAGTGTTTTATATTTCGCCCAGTTAATGACTTCATACATGCATAAAAATATGCAGTCTAATAATAATGTACTGGAAAACAACGTAACAATATTCTTAGACTTTTTATATTTTTCAGTGTTTTATATTTCGCCCAGTTAATGACTTCATAAATGCATAAGAATCCGCAGTCTAATGATTATGTACTGGAAAAATGGTTTCGTCTGTTCTTTTTCACTCTTCATCAAGATTATTGAATGTTTCTAATGCCTGCCGGTTTGTCCTCGACGGATCTTAGCTTTAATAGCCTTTTTACGTTGAAAACAACGTATCAATACTCTTAAACTCTTTATGATTTTCACTGTTTTATATTTAGCCCAGTTAATGACTTCATAAATGCATAAAAATCCGCAGTCTAATGATGACGTACTGTAGGAATTGTTTGATTGGTTCGTTATAATAACACAAAATCTCTACAAGTCTACGAATAACGTTAGAAAGTGAAACGGCGAGAGGAGCGGAGGGAAGCTTTATGGTCGAACGCTTACAGCCGGACGCAAAACCACACTTTACTCAATGGGGTATACATCGGTGGAGGACACGTAGTAATAATACGCGAACAATGTAGGTGACGTTAGGTTCCGAACAGGTCGACACGACGAAGGGGTACCCCATCGCAGACTCTGTATGAAATATCAACCACCGTGAAACTTGAACGCCCTGAGAAACTTCGAGCCATCCTCCGTCGACTCTCGTTTTCGCTCGATCGGCAATCTGCTCGGTTCACCAGAAATTAGGAGGCTGAAAAATCTTGGGAATTTCGATCAAAAACTGGGGAAACTCGCTGACCAGAATCCATACGGAGCCGAGAGCCAAGGTCCCCTTAAGACTCGTCGGCCAATATTCACCGAACTATGCGCGAGTATATCAGATCGCCGAGCCTCGTTGCTTTATGAAAAAGTTGTAAAATTAATAAAGAATCCCGGCCGCGGTAATCCGCAATATGGAGGGTTGATTCATCAGAAGGAGACCCTATACATGGAAATTTGCGGGGACCGCGATTCTTACGAAATTTCCGTGGCACAATTGGATTTCGTGTATAAAGAATTGTTTAAAAATACTGTATACTCACTGTCAGAAGACATACATACATTTCAACAATCAGATCAACAATTTTATCAGCTCCCAGCGGAGATAAAAATTTGTTATACATTTCCAAAGTGCTCTTATTCTAAAGTTCTAAACTCCAGTGAAAAATTTATTGTCGTCAAAGCATTTATGAGAAATATATTGTCATCATTAGATTACGGATTTTTATGCATTTATGAAGACATTAACCAAAAATGGTGAAGAATGTAAAGAATCTAAGAATATTGTTATGTTATGTTCAACGTAAAAAGACTATTAAGGAATAAAATCAGCTCCCAGCGGAGATAAAAATTTGTTATACATTTCCAAAGTTCTCTTATTCTACAGTTCTAAACTCCAGTGAAAAATTTATTGTCGTCAAAGCATTTATGAGAAATATATTGTCATCATTAGATTACAGATTTTTATGCATTTATGAAGACATTAACCAAAAATGGTGAAGAATGTAAAGAATCTAAGAATATTGTTATGTTATGTTCAACGTAAAAAGACTATTAAGGAATAAAATCAGCTCCTAGCGGAGATAAAAATTTGTTATACATTTCCAAAGTTCTCTTATTCTACAATTCTAAACTTCAGTGAAACATCTATTGTCGTCAAAGCATTTATGAGAAATGTATTGTCATCATTAGATTACGGATTTTTATGCATTTATGAAGACATTAACCAAAAATGGTGAAAAATGTAAAAAATCTAAGAATACTGTTATGTTATGTTCAACGTAAAAAGACTATTAAGGGATAAAATCAGCTCCCAGCGGAGATAAAAATTTGTTATACATTTCCAAAGTTCTCTTATTCTAAAGTTCTAAACTCCAGTGAAAAATTTATTGTCGTCAAAGCATTTATGAGAAATATATTGTTATCATTAGATTACGGATTTTTATGCATTTATGACGACATTAATCAAAAATGGTGAAAAATGTAAAAAATCTAAGAATACTGTTATGTTATTTTCAACGTAAAAAGACTATCAAGGGATAAAATTAATTTTCATTTAATTACAGCTTCCCACAATCGATGCAGAATATTTTTATTTCGCCTAAAAGACCGCAGTGGATAAATCTGACATTTACTCGACTTCGTTCTGATCAAAGTATATGCCAAAATTTGAATTTTTGTTGTGTGGAATTGTAAAGCGGAGAATTCTTAACGAAGGTTCGGGTGTTCGATTTTGTTTTAACAATGTCTTCCGCGTATATTTTCATATCGTGTATTGGCGGTAGTGTGCGTGACGTTCGTATCGGCGGATCCTGTAGCCGTGATTGTTAAACTAATATTGAAACAGACGATTCGGGAACCGCCGCTATTTATGTCCCCGTTTGAACTGGCGGACTTCCGCCGTGGGATAATACGGTTAACCACGCTGGCCATTAGTCTTTCCACAATCGATACACGCCGGCTGTTACGGTGAAAATCGACGTCGATTATCATCCAACAGCTTCGACTGCTCTCGTCCACCTTTCTCTTCTTCATTCCGCTATTCTAACTTTGAACTAATCGAAATACTAATATTGTTCGGCATTTTGTTACTCGCTCGACGATGCCCTGCATACAATTACCGAACAAATCTATTTAATACCCACGGATAACGAACACTTAACAACGACTAATTCCCTGAAAAGGACAACACCGTAAATATACACAGCAGACTATAAAATTTGCCATATGATCTTTAACTCGAAAGACGTAGTCATTCGCAATAAGACTCGGACACGTTTAAAAAGACGAGAACTTTTCTAATATCGGTCCAAACGACTTGAATCTTTTTGAAAAGTTAGGAGATTCACTTGAGAAATTTTTGGAAAATTGCAATTGGTTGTGGGAACGTAGGAAATACTAAAATTTGTTATCTGTAACTTTTTTATTTTGAAAATACGTCTTGTAAATCTGTGTCAATTATATACATTTTAAAAAAATACGTCAAATTCGGCCAGCAGTTTGTAACTATAAATTGTAATTATTATATCATTTGTAATTATACAGAAGTTTAAAAATATTTTCGTCATTACGCTACATTATTATTTTCATTGATGTATCTGTATAGAATATCATTTTAGTACGCAGTTATAATATGTGAACATTTACTGATTCGTCTGATGGACGCGCTGAAAAACATGTTTGGTCAAAATGCAATTAAGGGGTGAATAAACAGCAAAAATTACACTTTCAAGAATATATATTCACAATTAATGACCCATCGAATGTAAATATTAATTGCATTAACTTGAGTAATGAAACGAGAACGAAACAACAATTTTACTTTTTATTCGAACGTGAAATATATAAACCTGTAAAACGTTCCATAGATTTTTCACGTTCTCCTCGGCTTAATTTTCAATTATACTTTTAAGCATGACTATCCTAATACAATTTAATATCATCCCTTCTTTAGTTGTCTGTTTTGAGACTTTGCTTAACAATTCACAGATCCTCGGTTCCAGTTCGTTACTTCTTCAATTCTGTGGAGTATTAAAATCAGCAACAAATAGATTATGCTTGTCTGCAAACCACACGAATGTTTCTCTAATTAGAAGCATTAGCCGGTGAACGATTTGATATCGATCTTATGGTTCCCGGGATTCCTGCTGCGGGTTGTATCGCTCCCCGTTTTTCCAGCTCGATCTCGTGCTCGCAGCGTTGGATCTCACGCCGGGAACTGAACCAGCTAAGTTGCCGCAACACAATCCACTCTCCAGTACCATGTCTGAACGTCTCGTCTTCTACTACTTCTTCTGTTTTACAGTAACTGAGCTCTCCCCCTTTCCTCGGCGCATTGCTCATTCTTGCGAGAGAGTGATCTCGTCCCTTCGCACACGCACTCCGCTCTCTTGGTATCGTGCACCTGCAACACGCTCAAATCGCGTCGCATTGTTACATCTTTCTAATCACTATGGAATTTTTCAATCTCGTGTCTCATCTCCCCACTCCCAATTTATTTCAAACAATTTTTATATCAGCTTGCCGTGTTGTATCAAAGCTTGTAATCGAATGTTAATGCAATTAATATTTACATTCGATGGGTCATTAATTGTGAATATATATTCTTGAAAGTGTAATTTTTGCTGTTTATTTTTGCTACTTTCCGATCAGCTATACACTTGAAACTTTAAACATAGCTCGGAACTAGATGACAGTGCAATATGAAAAAATATTTTTTGTTTAACAACTGCGTTTAGGAGAAAAAAAAATCTCAGCAGAGTATCTCAACGGGAACCGAATACGGGCATTACTAAATACGCTTGGTAGTAAAGACTAAAAAGTAGAAAATAACAAAATATATAAAAAAAGAACATTTTAAAAAACACGCTTATATTAAAATATACTAGAAAGGAGAAAATAATTTTGTTAAATATTAGTGACTATAAATAAAAGCGTGGAGCGCCCACGAAGATTACGTTAATATAGTTTAGTGCTCCATGCTTTTATTTATAATCACTAATATCTAAAAACATTATTTTCTCCTTTTTAGTGCATTTTAATATAAGCGTACACTGCGGATCTTTATGCAAAATAGAAATTGTAATCGATTGCAAGAAATAGAAACTAATTCGAATGTTATTTCTTCTCTTAATGATTTCAATAGAGGAGAAATCGTTCAAAAAAATTAAATAAATCATTTTGTGGACACTGTAGAATATAGCAGATTCTCGTACACCGTAACAAAGAGAAAACTACTTAAAAGGACTGTGCACACGTGTCTCCTGTGGTATAGCAAGCGTACAGATTTTTTTAAACGAATTTTTGGGAAGAAATGTTTGGTCCGGAAAAATTTTACGATCTGGCCCTTTCCAAAGTAAGTTCGCCGCCCCTTGGTCTAAATATTAACACTAATCCTACCAAGCCCAAAACATATAAAAGTGAAACACCGTGTAGAAGTAAGAATTTTGGGTTTATTTCAACATTTTACGGTTTACCTTATAATACGTGCTTAAATAAAGAAGACATTCAGTAGTTTCCTATAAAAGCATTTTTATAATTTCAATAACTATAGCACAGAGAGAAAACCGGTGAGTTCGACCGTGGTAGGTTCAGCGTTAAACAACGCGTTGAAACCTGTGGTACAATTGTGCTCGGTGCATCGATCTCTCCGAGCCGCGCAGAAGAGGATCGGGTGCAGCAGTCGTCGTGGCAAACAAAATGCGTTTTATGTAACAATTACCCGCAACAAAGTCTCCGCATTCCCCCGGGGGGGAGTGTCCAATTTCTTGCGAGGAGGACGACGGATCATCTCGCGGTGGATAGATGACGTCTGGGACATCTACATGAATGGAGGGCGGAGAGGGGAGGCGAAGCGAGGCGAAGCGACGCGAAGCTGAAGAAGAAGCGATGGAAGAAGAGAAGAAGAAGAAGAAGAAGAAGAACCGAGGAAACAACGGGAAACAGGAGACCGCCCTAACATGGTGCACGAGACGATTCCGAGGCATGCGATTGTTGCGCATCATGATCACGGCAGCTGACAGTCGATCCTGCGATCTTAATCTGGTCAACATACTCGCAAGTAGGGAAAGAACTGCTCTCGGGATGGGGATAGGGGGATTGGGAACGGGGGAGAAGGAAAAAATCGGTAGCTGGTCGATTGAGAGGACGGGAATCCGTCTGTCGGTTTATACGGCTGAGAGACCGGATCAAGAAGCCTTGAATAATTCATCGAGAAAGCGAGACTCGCTGCTGCTTCAGCTTCAGCTTCGACGCAACGACTGACGTTCCGTAGCCCGTGTGCACTGTTAGTTGATTCGCTACCTCCTCGGCTATTTCTGACACCCTGCATCACCCTCGTTGCTGTTGTTCGCCACCATACGACTTTTCTTGCCCGGTGAAAACAATTGCGATTTTTGACTTAACTCTTCGGCCGTGGAAAGCTTGTCTGGCAAAAGGCGAATTCCTCTTGGCTAATGCGATCGCTAAACATCGTATTGTAGCTACGGTGGGAGCTGAGGGCTCTTCTGATGCTGGACGGTTTATGGGAGTATTGCTTCTTGTATTTTTATACGATTATCGTATTGATCCAAAAGGATTCGGTGGAGTTCTTGAGAATTTTGTTCAAGGTGTGTGTAGAGTCCCTTTCACTATGGGGGACTCACCTGGGTGATAGGAGAATTTATTTTGGCTAGTGCAACGACTAATATCTGGTTGCAGTGAGAGCGAGAGTCCTTTTGATGCTGGCTTCAACTGTGATGGTTTCTTGTAGTTTCATACGATTATCTTATTTGATCAGAAGGATTCAGAGCTTTGGGAATTTTGTTCAAAGTAATTGTTTTTTATTTACAAAGTTTGCAAACAAAATTTACAAAATTTAGTTACAAAAAGTTTGTGTTAAACCTAAGTGAATCTAAGTATTTCAAACACATTATGGAGGGACTCACCTAGCTAACAGGTGAACTTATATTGGCTAAAGACTAGTGAGAGCTTCTTCTGATGCTGGAATGGCTTCTTTTTTTTAAGATCTATTCGACAATTATCTAACTGGGAGAACTAACTTGAAAGTAATAATTTGTCTTAAATGTGGGTTAAATCAAACACATTTCTGCAGGAGATTTGCCTTGTAAAAAGAGAAATCTTCGTTGGTTGAATACTGCATAATTCGCTGCAACGGGAGCAAAGGTTTCTTGCGATGCTGGAAGGTTTATGGGAGGGTCGGACTGTTATGGCTTCTTGTATTTAATTCGCTTATTGATTTGGCGATTCAGAAGGATTCAGTTTTTGAGAATCTGTTTCAAACTAGTAGTTTGGGCTAAACGTAGGTGAACCTAAACTGGCTACAGTGGGAAATACTGTTTTTCGTGATGTTGGAAGTTTCATAGGAGAACTGTGATAAATTCGTCTCATACATTTTTGTGAAAAGGATCCACTGATTAACTGATTCAGCGATCGAAGAGGATTGGATAGATTTTTGTGTGACTTTATTTTAATTATTGGAACGTGATTATGTCAACCGTATTGAATTGTAATGTCCTTTTAATTGTACTTTGCAGTTTGTGGCGGAAAGTTTGATGAAACTTTTGTTAGCCTTTTGTTTTATAAAATGAAATGTTAAATAAATTTCGAGACGTTGAATTGCGAAATATTCTGCTGCCTACGAATTATTATAATATATTATAAAGGGGTTGTTTTCCATTATGAGCAACAGTTATTCATTTACCAACCTTTCTGGAATTATTGTAAAATTGCTGTGACTTTAGAACAACTCACTATACTTTATAAAAAAAAATATTACATATTCTCGAAATGTATAGCACCATAACTTGCTTTGTCTACATCTGAAAAGTGTTACGATATTTATGATTATTAGTATTACGCTTTGCAAAAAGTACTTTCAAATTATTGGAAAACTGAAGTCCATAAATATCTCGAATTGAATAATATAATAAATAAATTGAATAATATATCTAACAAATTTATAATAAATATGCTTCATCCCTTAAAAAAATTCTCGTATACCAGCCGATTCTTTTACCGTCACTTTATGCTTCTCCCGTCGACAAGAAACCCGATTGCGTTCCTGAAACAGTCGACGTATTTCTAATTAACTAAATTGTCTATTACCGTTCTTTAATAAAGAAATACATTTTTCCGACGGGGAAGGTATTTGTCGCTCGAAATGAGTTTTCAAAGAGCTCATAGAATTTCTTCGGCAACGAAGAGAAAACCACCCCAGTGTTTCGTATCACCGGTTAAGCGTCTACATCCGGCACGGGACGGTACGAGGAGGGGGTGTTGGGGGGCAGACAGGTAAAGAGAGGCGTCTTTTGAGGTTCTTTTCGCCGCCTAATTGTATCGGGTGTCTTAATCAGCGTGTAAGCTCCTAAAGTCAAAGGTCTTGAAAAGAAGAACGAGGAGGAAGCGTCATACTCTGCATCTCAAAGGCCGAATTTAAAAGCCGCGTTAAGCCTCCGACATTACACACGATGCATTTACCCTCCCCGAGCATGAATTTAGATTGTGACTTAGGCGTTGCGTGTGCCCCTTGCCACGGGATTGATCCCCGCGGTTGCTACTTCTACCTATTGTATATTCTAGCTACCTATTCTTCTCTTTATAATCCTGCAAACTTCTCATAACGCGAAATTGCTCGCGAAAATACACCGGATGCTGTGGCTCGCGGATTCCAATTTTGTTTATTCGTCGAATCTTCTCACATATATTTTTTTAAATTGTTAGGATTCAATTTCCAGGAGTTGGTCTTGAACCATTGTTCACTTGGAAGACAGTGCTCAATTATAACCTTTTTGCTATGTTCCTTTGAACTGTTAGGCGAATTGTGTTGTTATTTAGATCATTGTTCAATTGAAAAACAATACTACACTAATAAGTTAGTGATAATACTAAATAGGACATTGAATTGTTGGAAGGATTAAATCAGACAGTGATCAATTGTAGCCTATTTGTGATTTTTCTACGAACTGTTAGGACAATTGAATTGTTAGAAGCAAGGTTCAATTTGGAACACGTTTGTTATTTTATTATAATTTATATATAATGGAGGTTGCACTGCACTCTTTGTTGACCCAGTTTTAAACGTGGAACAGGACTATAATTATTGGCGGTTGTTATAATGGAACTGATATTTTTACGTATTAATAAAAATCAAGTGAGTTGGCATTATTATTATCCATTATATTAGCGTTATTATTATTGTCATGTTCCTTTGAACTGTTAGGCGAATTGTATTGTTAGAAGGATTCAATTTTCAGGATCTCCGTTTTATTTAGACCATTGTTACTTTGGAAGACAATATTAAACTGTAGGCATTTTCTTACGCGTTGCTTTGAACTGATAGGACATTGAATTATTCGAAGGATAAAATTAAACAGTGATTGTTAATCAGTGATGATTAGACAGTTTCTACGAACTGTCAAGAGAATTGAATTGTTAGAAGCAAGGTTCAATTTGGAACACGTTTGTTATTTTATTATAGTTTATATATAATGGAGGTTCTACTGCACTCTTTGTTGACCCAGTTTTAATCGTGGAATAGGACTAAAAATTATTGGCGGTTAGTACAATGGAACTGATATTTTTACGTATTAATAACAATCGAGAGCGTGGGCATTCATTTGTAGCTTTCATCTAATGAATATGAATTTAAGCTGACGGGTTGGATCTGATACAGGAAGGGTCTTTGATGGACAACCGACCGCCACGTGCTGCCTATACACTAAAAACCAATATAATCCGCGTCGAACGTAATGACAATGCCATCTATATTTGATCGCAATAATGCACGCTTCCAAAGACGACGGGCAGGATAAAAACATCATACGTTTAATACTCTTTCGAACGATATCGTAATCTGTTCGTTTCATCTTGTTCGTTGACGTCGTTGAAGAGGCAGGTCCGCTTTTCATTTTCATCCATTGGCTTCCCTATTTCAACGCGAAGGGTACTCTTTATTAGAACCCTGTAATTAATACACAGTGTCAAAACGCGAGAATACACGCGCATACGTTCGATTTCGAAAATCCATCGATAAGTAATTACGCGTTATAGAAAATAGAAAAATCTACAACTTCCGGTTGATGTAGATTGAATACCGTTTACTGTCTATAGAATTGTAAGAAAATATTAATGAAATGAGAAACGTTTATCATCTTAATTGTGCGAGATTGCATTACGAACGTGATTGAAACAATACTATGAACATCTTTGAACTTGTAACATGATAGATTGTTTGCAGAACTGTAAGAAAATATGAATTAACCTCTCTTGTTTCGATGAGAATACAATTCTTAATCTTCTGGAATAATTTACGCTTTTGAGTACGAGTATCTCGAACATTTCACATCAAATTTTTCACTAACCAAAAATATTTTTAATCTTAATTTGATTGAATGATTAAATTAATCTGAAATTTGATTACGTAAAGCGGACTGTTAGAAAATAATTCTGTGTGTCTAGTAATATTAAATAATGTGATTGACTGTTAATTATAATTAAATAAAGAAATAGGAGATTTAGAAAAATTGGAACATGCAGATTCCTTAAAAGCAGTTAATCCTAATCGAGATTGGTGATCTAGATGAATAATCTTAACCCCCGTAAAGCAGATGCTTCTGGCGACTTGATGTTAAACCTCGCTACATTCGAATTTCGAACATCCGTACATTTTATATATATATATTTCTTAACCCACTTCTTCAGGTTCGACATTGATCCAATAAACAAATGATTAGAATTGCCCACAGAAAAACTTCGAATTTAGATGGAACGTTTGTAACACCGGGTCCAGATGGGCCCACTGTCCGATTATTTAAGATGATCTTTTTCTACATGCCCAATGCGGTTTCGCTTTGTTAAAAGAGAGAATTTTGCATGAACCTTGTACTAATCTATATATAACATGTATTGTATTGATGATGACGATGACTGATGACCGTTGTTATGTGGGTGATTCTAGTGGGGCCTGTGTTCGGGGGCCGATGCGGCGCGGAGGCGCTCGGGCTGGGGTTAGGGTTGTCGCTGGGCCCAGCCTACAGATTCGCTCTGCCCCCGGGACTCGCTGCCAAGACCACCCGCTGCCTTGTATTCGACCAAGGTAGGCCTACCAGCCATCTTCATTAACGCTACATACCATCCCCAATTGACAAGACTCATTAACCCTCTCGTTAGGCTCGTTCAACTAAACTCTCACTCCTTTCTTCCGTTAGGCGTCAACTGAACCTCTCTGGTCCCTTGTTTCCTTCGTTTTCAGAATTTCCACGGATCACGCAGGTACCACAGTACTATCAAAATACGACTATACGGGGTGCCCAGACATTACCAACTTGATTCACGTTGTTATTATTATTATTATTCGCTGCAAGAAATGTTTTGATGGTGATTGAATAGCTTCGAGAGATGCACATACATGGTGTTAAAATACACATTTAGCCTCGTAGCTCAAAATCAGACTTGGTTTTGTAATATGCGGATCTGAATTAACCTGAGCATTCCTTTTATTGTCTATAAACAAAATAAATGTGAACTCGAGTATGTCGAAAATTGATTAGTTTAGGAGATATATTGAATTGAAGAAATATATTCGTACATCATCTTCGATGGATTAAGATCGATGATGAAGAAACGAACTCTATATTGGGATTCTATTTCTTATAATTGATACAGAACATTTTTAGTTTGCATAAACATCCGCGATCCACCTGTTGCAATTATTAGAGAAAGATAGGACTCTTTACTTGGCTTATTTTTCTTGCAATTGACGCAGAAAATTTTATAAACAACAATTCTTAACTAGAGACCAGGGCAGTGACGGCTCAAGTCAAGTGAAGGCCCCAAGCGGTAAAAATTTTGGGGCCATCGAACTCGAGTTAGAAATAGAAGTTACAGGAAAGCTCTCCTAAACTTATTAACACTAGAACTACCGAGCACTAAACGCAGTTGGCATACATTGCCTTCTAATAATAACAATATGGCATTTATTTAGATTTTGTACACGGGATATTTAAATATGTACTTCAATAGAGAAGTTTACTAAAAAAAATTTCTCAAAAAAACATATTTATACTTTTAATATTTCTAATCGAAAAAAATATTCGCATTAGTCATTTTGACTTGTCCGGTAGTTCTAGTGTTAACAAAACAGAAAATTAATGAAAATATTTCATACTGTTACAAATGAAATAAATTTCTTTGAAATTCGGGGCCCTATGGTATCCCGGGGCCCCAAGAGGCCGTTTAGTTCGTTACCATTAGATCCGCCACTGGACCAGAGATAGATGGTAGCTATAGATAGATAGAGCTAGATGTAACTAATTAAGCAAATACCGTTCCCATTAACATAATCACACTGACTTCACTGTAAAAGATAGCGACTGCGATTGTTATTAGAAAAATACGTGAAAATATGAAGCTAATGGAGTGTCATCGCGATCTGACCCGACATTAGCGACCAAGCGAACGAACAACAACGGCTAACCATCTAATAAACGATCGATCCTCAGATCACATCATCGCACCGATATATTGAGACAAGAATATCGATTGCTCTGTTAATTTCCGCAATTCCCAGGGCTTAGAGTGGTCCATCGATCCCCGAAATCCAGCTATAAGATCGACTTGCGCGTTTGCACAGACTAAGCCAACGAGCTATGCTCATCTTCGTGTCTACAAATGTAACAAGACCGATCGCAAACAAGCTTGCACTTCCGACAGATATCTCTAGGCCGGTTTGCGACGGTAATGCGTGACAACGATCGCTCTAGCGTTTGCAAACTTGCGCGATATTAACACGTTCACCAGCGAACCGGCTGCTATATCAGTTCTACAAACTCGAAGTCGCGCATCTTTCGACAAAATAAAATGCCGATTTTAATCCGTCTTTGAATCGTCTGGCATTATACAGCTACTGAATTCGATGCGCTATGACAGCTGAAAAATTTTTGGATCTGGTGCCATAAGTGTTATTCATTACAGTTTGATAATTTACAAGATTTTTATTATATATTTTGTATGATAAAAATAACAATAATTGATTGAGAATCGATAGAGCAAACATTACATTTTTTATATAAATAATGTTTTCTATACAAAATTATATCCCTTACGCTTGGTTAAAAGTACCGTCGTTTATCTTACGAGAAACATTTAGTTGATCGAAATTTAACGGAGGAAATATTATTTCTCATGTAAATCGTGTTTCCTGTAAATACAACGAAATTTTGTCTGTAGTAAACGGTGTACAAAGTGGTATTTGCTCAAGCTTTGATCGAGAAACGATGCAAATATACGTTGATATACATTATTAAATTGTGCATGTTGATGAAAAACTTAATTGTACACATTATTGTTAGGCTGCTGATTATTATGAATTTATGACAAGAATCAGTAGTTGACGTAAAAGTTTTACAAACAGTCCATAGATTAAAAGAACTGAAAAATGTATTATTTTTTATTTTCATCTGATTCAAATTATTAAAAAATCATTACCACATCAGACAATTTGTACCTTGTATAGAAATCCACAGTCTGTAGTTTTAAATGTTCATAGTGAAAATAACATCGTCGTAGTATCATCTTGCAAATTTTATTCTTGGCGAATTCTTTTGGAATTGTGATCCATTCTGTAAACTTGCGACACAAAATGTATCGCAATTTGAATCCTTGTTTAGCTTCACAGCGTAAAAATACGGTAAAAGGGAAGAACCGCCTCTTGATTTAAGAACATTTCATAGTATGCGTGGAATTTTTTTGCTGGGGAAGCCCTAAATTATGCATTCGCTTGTTTCGCCGGCAAGGTGCACCCGACGTCAGCCATGAGAATGGAATTTCAAAGGCAAGAACAATGACTCGTTTCGAGCTTTCTCGTTCTCCTAGATCATCGTTGCCGCTGGAACGACAAGGATCTCCTCAGAACGGAGGTATTATTTTTCATAAGCGAGGCGTAAATGGCCGTTCCGTGTGATTGCATGGATCCTACCGGATGAACGCGTTCCTGGTTTTACTTTAGTTGAAACGGAGAGGGTAATTCCAACGATCCTCGGAACACCTTTTCTTCATCGCGCCTCACGCCAAATGCACGCAAGTCTAAAACGGCACACAGATGATGTAACTTATCGCACAACAAATCGTACAAATTAGGCCCTCTATCCATGATGAGTCCCATCAGAGGCGCGTACACTTACTTCTTTTATTCACGAAACTGTCGACGCTTTAAAAATTATTCCTACCTACTGATAACTATCGTAATAAATATATTTTTTAATTAATTCTTTAAATTTGATTCTCATAAACTAATATTTAGAATTGTTTACTCGTTACTTATATATTTAGTACTTTTTCAGATAATTTAAATCACACATTTCACATTTATCAATTTCACAAATCACATTTATTCTTCATATTATAAATATTTCATACTTTCAATACACTTACGTTAAATTTTTCTAGAAACGGTGCTATAGAAAAGACACAGAATGAAATAGAAATTAACACAGGACAGAAAATGATCTGGTATGAATATAATTATAAAAAATCACGTCCTCCTCGTCGCTCGACATCTTTCTTTGCTTTTCGTAATTGGGGACGATTTTGCCTAAATATTGAAGCGATATCGACTACTGAATTTAAAATCTCCATAGGAACTTTCAATGTTCAAATATGTATCTCGGAGTAACAATCAATGTTTGCAGCATATTATCAAGTAATTCCTTTTATCAAAAAGTATAATCCTCGAGTATATTTTCTTTTCTACTTGTTAAATCTAATGTAAATATAACTTCTCGAGAGGATTGTTCGTGTTTTCGACAGAAAAAAGCACGTTTTTATTTGTTCGATAGAAACTTTTGATATTTTTGTGGCACAGGACAATTCTTTTCAAGTGACTACGCCCGGGTGGAGTATTAAAACGATACGTTACCGATAACGCCGTGACCATAAAGAACGCTGCAAGAGCCGGGAGCTTCCGGCTGGCTTGAATTCGTTTACTTTCTATTACTACGTTTTCATCGAGGGATAAGATCATTATGCCAGTCTCCGTCCCTGCTTCTGGTACCCCATGTAACGTCTTGCATCGCCACCTTCTCGTCCAACATCCTGCATCCCCCTTTCCTGCAGCCGTTCTCTCTCTCTCTCTCTCTCTCTCTCTCTGTCTCTCTTTCTACTCTCCCGCTCGTCCCGTTTGCTTCGCGCCTCTTCGCGCGACAGTAATTTTACTTAATTAAATTCCGTTCTTTCTGCCTTTGCTGGTACGACCCCTCTGGCCATCCCCGTCCTTCTATCGCCCAGTGAGGATCGTCACTGATTTTTCTCGGCTGTCTTCTCCTCTCGTCGCAGCTTCAAACGATTTTTCCACAATTTCGTGCTCGCCGGGATAGCCTAAAAGCGTTGACAACACCCGACGACGCCGAAACTTCGGGTTTTCTCAGTCGCCCGGCGAATCAACCGTTTGCGAGACTCTAATTAATCGCTTTACACTCGTTCATTCCACGCGTCAAGCTTTTTCCGAAATATTTCTTCCCTTTTTTCGCGTGTGTTTTTTTCCCCCCCGTTCTACTGCGTGGGTTTTCTGCGGTGATGGTCCTTGATTACAGACTGTTTAGTATTTTTATGTATTTAGAGGAAAGGATTTATGTCTCTGTGAGTCTTTGTTGAGAAGATTCATTGTAGCAGAAATAACATAAATAGCAGTCTGATCGTAGAAATAATAATATAATGTTAGAAACAATGAGGAAATGATTTTTAAAGAAGTATACAAATATTAAATTAGATTTGGATTTGTCGTTTAAATGTATTTTTCATTTTGTGAAGTTAGAAACTGAACGTTTAATATGCGTGAATTATCTATTGTAAAATTTAATTTTGAAACTAGATTTTGTTAAGGACGTACATTTTAAATAATGTACATAATATCGTTGGTAATATTCATATTGAATCTCTGTTTTCAAAATTTAATCAAAAAGGGGATTTTTAAAATGACGCCCTTTGACCGTGTTTGATCAAAATGAATCATATAAATGCTCAGCACTTTAAATGTATCAATATTTTTACTTGAACTCTCAAATGGCCGATACATCATATGAAACTGCTAAACGTTCATACTAAAACGATTTTTAACTGTTCACACGTTTGCAGCATACCTGGAGGTTGAATAAATTCTATATTTTTTATGAAAACAATTTTACTGGGAATTATTGTCGATTGAAAAATTGATGGACAGATGGAGGTTCAAATAAACAATAATAATTTTTGAATCACGAGTCATTCACATGATCGATTAGTAGTTTTAAAATTTGTGACGTTCCAAGACAAGAAGCTAGAAAGACTGAGCATAAACCCTATAGAATATTTTGAAATATGAAAAATATATATTCCTTAGAAAATTGAATTGTACACCAAAGTATTGGGTTGGCAAGAAAGTAATTTCGTTATTTCAAGATGAAATAAAAAACCGAATTCCTCTTCATTCAAACGGTGAACTTTAATCAATAAAATATTTTCTTATTTATTCTTTTTTTGTAAAGATATAAATATCTTATTCATTAAAGTTCACTGCTTGTTGAATTAAAAAATTGGGCTCTAATTCACCTTAAAATACCGAAATTATTTTCTTGCCAACCCAATATTAACAATCTCCAAACATAAAATTTAGTATTTCATGCGTAAAGTGGTCGATTATACTACCAACAATATATTTCACATTAAAGCAGATCTATTGTTGAATAAAAATTTATTTATGTTGGAGTCCTTGTCAGCATTTATATAGAAAGTGGAGTGCGAGAAAATGAAAATTACGTTCGCAAAATCATTTTAGTGAAATCAAAAAATGATTAATTAAGTTTGTTTGCGTCCTTAAAAATTGATACGCGACTACAACGTCGACAGTGGTCCTCAAAAGGTTGATCCACGAAACCCGAGGTCCAGGTCCAAGGGACCGTCCCAAGAAAAAAAAGATGAACGTCAGAGAGGAGGGAAATGACAAAAAGATAAGGGGTAGCCGCCATTCGGATGAGGAATGATTTACATTGAAGATCTAGCAATTGCGTACAGCAAGATGTCAGCGAGGCCGTAAACGAGGGAAAAATGTCTCTATAGCGGTTTTCGTTGGATAATGTTTGCGGGTACTCGTTAAGCGTCGTAAGTATCAAGGGCCAGGGAGAGGAAGGGTAGCTCTCAGGCAAGGACTCGGGGGGGCTTTTTATTACTACTTCATCTGCAATTAACATTTATGGACGGCGACTGTCGGCTGGAAAAACTAATTAAATATTCCACGGCACGCCGAATAGGGTTGCTCCTTTACTTACGACCTTGACTGCCAAGAATAAGGAGCGTAAAGACGAAATAAAGAGATAAGAAGTGAAAATGATAGTTAAACGCGGCTTCTTTGATTAAATAACGCGTAAATTCATTGCCCCCTCGCCGCCCCTCCGGCGAGGATTTTTCTTGAAAATCTCCGGCGACGAGAGCAAAGGTGTAGGGTACTCTACGATTTAATTAAAATTTTATACTTCTTTCGAAACACGCGTCGACGTCGCATCATCGATGACGCTTGCTTTAACCGTCGATATTTATCCCGCTATAAAATAAAAAAGTAGCCGCCGCGCCGCTCGCACGCGGATATCACGCGTTAAATTAATCAAACGTTTTAACGACGATATTTCAACGCGCGCTGATTGCATATTATTTTCTATTTCTATATTATCTCTTTCAATTTCATGGTAATATTCAGATACTGTTCGGTAATAATAAATATCCCACGGTAATAGATGAAACGACATTTATCAGCGCGCGGGATCGTCGTGATATATTTACGTTAATAAATTTTTTCGACTCGTCCGACCAATGTGAATAGTTTGATTTATTTTTTGTTATCCGCAGCCGATTCGTTTTAATCGTTAGGGCTTTAAATAAGTATTAAACACGAGACGTATATCATCGGAGAACGGTCATTTTTGTTTCCCCGTCGTGTTTTATACACGCGTGGCCGATTTTTTATTCGTTCATAAATTTACATAATGCCACAGATGATCGTTACGATCAATCCGAAGTTATCTGTTAAAGACATTTACGCCTGTCGAATTTTCCACCGTGTTGCATATTTTTTTTTATCGGGCCGATGTATTATCGAAATGAATAGCCGTTCTTTTTTCTCGTGCCCGACTGCAAAGCTCGATCCCAGATTAATTTTTTTAAATTCCACGGTAAATCAGAATTATTTCTTCGAGTGCTTTTATGCGGGAATACAACAATACGCGGCTCGCGCGATTCTATAAAACTCACGGAAATTACCGTTCCATCCAACGTTGCTTAAAATCGTTTTCCGCTGAAGAAATTCCGTCGTTTATTAACGTTAAGCTGTTGCAGAATAAGATTTTGTTTTTGTAACTCTTACACAGCAAAAATATTATTTTTTTTAAATAATCTCTTATCGTATAGAATAGTTTTGATTGAGTTGGATAATTTATTGGAATAATCTCTTCTTATCGTAAAAGACCCGTGGTATCTTCTGCACGTTTTACCCTTGTGACGAGTAGGATAAGACAAAATAAAAAGAATGTTTCATCTTTCGACATTGAAATTAATTTTGAGACTTGTACGTATGTACTCGGAAACAAATAATCTATCCTAGTATAAGTTATCTGTTTACGCCGAAATTCGAGGCATAGAAGGCGCGCCATTAAAAGTCGCGTGAGAACGCGGCGCGATTTGACGAGAAGCTGCAAAGACCCGGTAGTTTGGTTTAACGCGATTACGAGCAGTACCACAGAAAGGCCGCTGTACTAGGAAAAGCAGTAACACAGGACCAAAACTGGCCACGGGAATATTAAGGCCCAGCATAGTAGCCGTTAAAATTTATATATTTCTCGGCCCTGCCGGCCGCAGACCTTTAAAAAATCATTTCCGCCGGCCTATCGTCGCGGAAAGGGGGCCCGCAGCCCACGTTTAATCGACGATGCTCTCGTGTCGAAAAATCGCCACGCCAACGACGGCTTTTACGCGGCAATACTATATAACAAATTACTCCGACGATCCTAATGTTCGCGTTACGAGCAACTCCGTTAAACTCTTTTCCCTTCGGTGTTACGCTTCCTTGTGATCTGGTTTCTCCGCTTACCGCTGAAAATTTCGTTTCATTCTACAGATCGAATTGATGTTGTAATTTACCACGTTTGCTTGTGCGTATATATTTCGTTTATAATATAGTTTAACTGTTTTTTGAAATTACCTGATGTTCGGGAAATCACCGACCTTTTTGCAGCCTTTCAAATTTTTCGCGATAATTGCCAGTTTTATATTAAACCCTGTAAAATAATGTCGACCTTACAATCGCTTTGAACAGGTTTTCTCTTAACTTTCGGTCGGGCAGACTGTATCTGGCAGATCAGTCAACAGATTTCAGATTTTCCATGAACAACGAATAATTTAAAAATGAATTTAGTAATATTTTAGATTAATTAGATGTAAATTAGTGTGAACTATCTGGTTTTAAAAATAAAAATTCATATAATACGTATACAGCAATAAGGAAAACAGGATGTATCTCCTAGAACCGTTAATAAAAATTAATAATTAAAGTAATAATTACAACATCAATCGTTTTACTGTATCCAGAAACAAATAGATGATGAATTTTCATTCCTGAGGAAGGTATAAGTTTGTGAAATTCATTCAGAGTTATTTTTAATCAACTTTGTTTGGAAAATTCATAATACAGGGTGTCCCAATATTGCTGGGAATACGGAATAATTTTTTTCGTTTGGGGGTTCGTTTTTGAGGAAATCGACTTTCAAGACTCGAATTTGTAAGAAGTAGAATCAGTCGGTTGTGATCAGACACGTCAGACGATTCCTGTTCAATAGCCCGCGAATTTTCAAACTGGATTTATTCGAATACGAGGCGTCCAATGAGAAAAAAGTAATTGCACATTTTCGACTTACTTTCTTACGTCGAATCTTTGTCTGCGAGGTTGTGCAATCGATACAGGCAGCAAGTAATCGAATACTTGAGAGTATCCAGGAAAGGAAAAAAATTGATGAATTTTCATCGTGAGGAATGTCGAGAACACAAAGAAATTCGTCTCCCGTCACTTTTTAAACAGCTCAGGGCTCTTACACGTGGAATATTCTCGACGAGAGCGATCGAGGGTAGGGGTTGGGTGGTGGAGGAGGAGATATTTATAGAAAGATTTCAGAAATGTGTTCCTGCATATTTTTGCAAATGTGAAGCGAATAATAAACAAAAGTGCGCTTTGTATTTTTCGATGGATTATACTCGTGATATTTGCACGGGCGTTTCCGAGCGTTTCAAAATTTAATCTGAAATATTCCGTGAAAATTACACGCGTTACAGAGGTCGGAGGAGCTTTGTAATCGTCGATCGAATCGAAACAGTGCAACTCAGCACGTGCATAAATTCATATTTTATCGCAAAATGCATTATGCATCGTTCCGGCATATTTTAGCTGCAGTTTTTGCTCTGTTGCGTTTCACCCCCTCCATTGAAATGAACCGCAGAGATTTTGCTATCCAACGTGTTTTTAATCGTGCGCGTTACAGACAGTTTTTGCGTGCGGGCCGAGGCATTCGAGCACTCTTCGAGCGCATTGTTCCTTGCATTTTTAATCATTCAGTGTATTAATCCACCTAGTTTCCGGCATTTCATTCGCTATACCCTAGTTTACACCGTTCTCAAATAATTCAAGATCTTCTCTCTTCGACAGTATTCTTTTACATTACTGATATTTTTCCATACACCATTTGCTTTCTTTCTCGAACTTATGCAATTACAAATCCTTTTCTATATGCTTTTGTATTGCTAAATATTTCAAACACGAAATGCCCTGTATCAAAGAAATTATATAAAATTGTAATTCATTTGTATTCTCTGAATTTTTGACGAAGGTATGCAGTTCAATTTTCTCAGACTTATGCAATCACAAATCTTTTGTTTTTTTTAATCACATTTCTGAGGTCTTGACTATTCGTATGCTTTTGTATTGAAAAATATTTCGAACATGAAATATGCCCGATATCAAAGAAATTATATGAAATTGCGATTCGTTTTTACTCCCTTAATTTTTTATCGAGGTATGCAGCTCATTTCAAATTTTTTAAATCCTTAATGTTTCTCCTCGCAGTTCAACGAAATACCAAATACTGCGCAAAATGTTTTATAATAAACAGCGTTTGACACATGCATAATACTGTGCAACTTGTCAAATATTTTTACGCGTCGGTAGTAATTGTTTAAAGCTGTTGCATTTTTCCATTTAGGAAGATATTAATAAAAAGGTGGTGGAACGTTTTCGAATAGAGTAAAGAACCCTTTATTTATTACTATTAAACAAAAAGACTTTCTACAACAACGCAATAATTTTCGAAAATAAAATTCTGGTTTAATTGACCAAAACAAATATGTAAGATAACACACATAGTTTTAAACGTATGTCTATTTAAAAATAAATCGCGTGCCTATGATTGAAAAAAAGATTTTCTTAAAAGTGGAGGAGTTATGTTGGTATAAATATTGAGAACAATGATTGCAACGTATTGCAAGAACTCGACGCGAACCAGCGACGAACCGAGTGTCCTCGGGCGTAAACTAATTAAATCGGTAATTAAAATCGGGAAAGTACATTGGGATGAGCGGGGTGGTAGGCATTTCTCAGACAGCGGGGAATAAAACGAGACCTGTTAATTTATCGTAATCGTTTCTAGTGACTAAGTAAGTGTGTGACGTCCTGCAATCTTCTTTATTAAAATATCGAGCAACCGGCTCGCTCTCCCCGCCTTTCCTTCGGCCACTTCCCTTCAGTATTTCATCCCCGACGCGACGCGACGAAACACCCTAATCTCGACGGGTATATTTAGGTAGGCGGAACATAAAGCGCGTTTACCAGCTGAAAGTGAAACAAGATTCTATTTAATTTGACTTTCTTGCAAGATATATTCCCCCAGGACATATACAGCAACAAACGATTTTATTTATTTACGAAATTATGCTTTTTTGAACAATCACTATGCCCACAGTATTATGCGATACTTGAGCGGCACTTATTGGCAAAATTGAACTAAATATGTTAAACTAGAAAGACATGGCAGCCATTTAAACTGAATAAGCACATCATTATCAATGAAAATTTTTATCACATTTACGGCTATATGAACTCGAATGTATAATTTTTTATCCACATTATCAAAATATATTCTTTAAAAATGTAGAACTAATAACATTATTCCTAATTTCATTCTCAAGAATGTTATAAAGAAACGAAATTTCATTACCACTAAAAAATAATGCTTATTGATCGAACTATGAAATCATAACTTTATTATATTTTTCAAAATATAGTTTGTCGTAAATACAGGTAATACATTTTTATGTTACAAAAAGATTCGTTTTGAAATAATTAATAATACTCTTAAAATTGAACGTACAAATATTGATGTATCGAAATTAGGATCCTACTACAGAGAATCAAACCGTCGATACGTGATTCAATATATTTTGAAACGTTTCACAGAAATGTTGTTCGTCGGTTTCACACGTTTAGAGCGGCACTGTATTTGTTCAAACAGTACGAGAGTCTATTCAACTGTTGCTGAAAGAATCGTATACCTAGGCAAAACTAAATGATTCGTCTATAGCAAGTATATTGAAACATTTCCATAAAAAGTTACTGAACAAACAATGAAATCAACATTGATACATACATGAAATAAATCAACATTGATACATACATGAAATAAATCAACTGTAATAAACGAGATAAAAAACGTATTCAGGCTGCAAAATAAGAATGATACTTCATTACACACTGATTAATTATAAACATTATTCTTGCCATTTCTTCAGGAGAGAAGATAATCTTATGTCCCAAAATTTCAAGCAAAACATGCTCATCGGAATCCAATTCTACAACTGGAAAACAATTTTAATTGATCAGAACTGACCGAAAATGACAGCAGCGGACAGTTTCGAAAATTTTGAAAATATGCGCAACAAGTGTAATCAACGACTTTTATTTCGTCGCCGGTCGCAGCAACGTTACACGCGTTCTCAGGCACTAAAAAATATTTGGTTTCCTTGCTGATTTGTTTCGTTCGCTCAAGACTCTACGGCATCGATCGAAAACAGTCTCGTGAAAACATATTTCAATATCCGGTCTACTTTCCTTTTTCAGCAAATACACGTTTCAATATCTATTTCCTGTATAACCTGCATTTTCCGGGGCTGTGTGCGATTTTTTTTAACTCGTTATCAGGCATATCGACAGCGCACGTCCTGAATAAAACGCGACTACCGCAGGCTCGCTGCATCTCCGCCAGTTAAAGCCCTGTAACAATGTGTTTTTGTTGCTGGGGCCGTATTCTACAGCGTACGACCTACTTAACTTTCCGAAAAAGCATTGCTGCAAAAATGTGTTAAAAAACAAATTGATAAATCTAGTTGCGAATGGCCGTACACATTGTCAATCACATTGTTCTATAACAATGTTTTTATACAAGATACGCTGTTCAATGGTTTATTACAAGTAGACGTATCTTTATGCAAAATAAAAGTCGATAATCAAAAACAGAAGTTAAACGACTATTTCTTGCATTATTATTTTTGAGAAGACAAAATCAGTGTAATAATCATAAAGTATTTATTCTCATACTCTTACTCGATTATCATCCATAACTTTTATCAATCCTGCTTCTTCGAAGAAATTAGGAACAATAAAGAAGTTCACTATAATTGTAAATTAAATCATAGTAATCCATACAGTATTGAAAGTGATTTAATTGCAAGATTTTGAAAGAACATTTTAGAGGTCTAACCATTTCACAATATTTTATAAACATAACAAGAATGTGTCTATCCAAATTTTTGGCCATTTCTCCAATAGTATATACCCCAAGAGAAATACAGGTAAATAATTCCTCAGGGAAGAACCATTACAATCTTAATAACCGCAAACTAAGAATATTAGAACTCGTAATTTCGACAGACCTGGGTAAAGAATATTTCAACTA
This sequence comes from Lasioglossum morio, assembly GCA_916610235.2. Taxonomy (NCBI): domain Eukaryota; kingdom Metazoa; phylum Arthropoda; class Insecta; order Hymenoptera; family Halictidae; genus Lasioglossum; species Lasioglossum morio. The sequence continues at coordinate 10,303,634 of OU744330.1, read as the reverse complement.
AGAAATACAAATATTTACAAATACTATTTCTCACAACTGTGTTACATATGTTCCATGTGAAACAATAATTTAGTATAAGCTTTTGAAATGAAACACGTGTCACACAGTTGCGAGAAATAGTATTTTGCAAATATAATTATTTCTTAGTTAAAACATTTTTCACCTAGGTCTGCATTTTGACGGGTGCCGATGAACCTATCGTTAAATGGCTAACGTAGCAACTATCCTAGATCTCGACATTACCGCGGTTTCCAAGCCCACGTTCTGAAAAATTCCCCACGCCCCGATCATCCGGCGATCATCTAGCAGGGTTGAATTACGTTTCTAACGACGCGTATCATTAAACCCATCGATCACGCGCGCGCACCGCGGCGCGGCACGCCGCGGCCGTATAATACAAACTTGGTTAGAATCGCGGCGCGAATAAAGCGCAAACATCCGAGACAATTCTCCGAATTCAGAGCGGCCGAGATTTGATATTGACGTTGCGCAGTATCGTTTAACTACGTTGTTCGGGAGGGCGATTCGCGGGTGTAAAATCGTGCGCGTCATCTTTCACGAAGGCTCGCGAGAGATCGTGTGCCGGTTCGCGGGTGAGAGAGGGTCGTTCTCTCGCAAACATAGCATAATCACGATACGTTGACTATTTGTCGGCGGCCTCGTAAGCAGGGGTGTGAGAGTAGTCACACGGGGCATCAGCGAGAGAGAGAGAGAGAAAGAGAGAGAGAGACGGGGGGAGGGTCATAGTTGTCGGCGATTGGGTGAGAGTATATTTGGTAGTATCCTGACGGTGTGCGAAGCATCGTAACAGTCGTGGTTGCCGAGCACAATCCACGTAAGCCCCTCACACACGATAAGCATTCCGATAACAGTCGCAGCCATCCCTCTCCGCGATTCCCTGACCACCGTCGAGCCCCCACGAGGGTAAGCGCTTTAAATTTTCACCGATTTTCTTTAAACTCGCCACAGGGATGAGATCTCCCTCACCCCCCCGCCACCCTCTGCGACCACCAGCCTTGACACGTGGAAAGGAAAAGGACGGAAAAGTGGATGGATGCAAAACAATCCTGGTTTTCGAGCAGCCGCAAGGCGGCAGGAGATAGCGCTGACGGATAGGGCCTGGCTTTCGGGGAGGATGGGAGCTGTTTAGAGATTTTCGAAATGATAACGCAGAAGCATGCAGCAACCACACAGCAACCCCTCTCTCACTCTCTCTCTCTCGCTGTGCCTGGTTAAATCTACGCACATATGCGACCCGTAAGCGGCTACCGGGGATTCCCACTGATTTAGTTTCCTCGCCGCGCTTTTCACACCCTGACAGATCCTCTCGAACGATTCCACGCCCGGATTCGTTCTTCCCAGGAACCCATTTTCTGCGACCGATTTTTTCCTCTCTCTCTATTTTTCGAATGACGGCTCTTCTTTCACCTACTTTCGCGACCGGTCTCCTCTTCGGCGATGGATCACTTTATTGCGTGTCTAAGGGAGACGATTTGAACTGTGGTTTATCAGTAATTAGGATTCATTTTGGCGTCAGTCTTTCCAGGACCGTGTCTGTGTATTTTAAACTGTTTCACGTAAGGGAGTTATAGTGAAAACGAGTAGTAGCGATTTTAAACAGTAAAAAGAACATGCACAGGTTAAATAAATTTGTCTTTGGAGAATACAAACAAAAACATATTTTTTACAGGCTAAAGTTTATTAAGAAAAATTTGAATATAGTATTTCCAGGTTAGATTGGAGATAAAGCACTTTTCCCCCTGTAAGAGAAATGAATGAAAAATAAAATTACAGTTCAACGAGTTCGTCCCTAGAAATATAATAAAGAAATATTTCTTACGTATTAGAGCTTACTGAAAACTTTGCAGTAAAAATACAACAATAAACTATTTCTTACAAGCCGAGATTCATTAAGAATAACTTGAATATAATAAGAGGGGGTGAGATTGTGGATACAGCTTTGTATAAGAGGATAACTGTTCGGGAACAGGAAGTGTCCACTTGTATCGGTGATTTTCCAGGCTTTTTCCCATGGGACAGACTTAAAGAATTGAAACGTCGGAATGTAGGCAGGGAATGTAATTTAAATACTTTCGAGGGGTAACAAATTCTTGTAGACGACGCGTTTGCGCTCACACAAATCCCGGTACGCGTGTCGCACGATAACGTGCAGGGGATTCCGGCCAATTCAGTTTCCTCGATTCTATTCCTTTCCCCGCTTCGAGCGCGATTTACAAACGTCGCGTTTATGGCGACCCGTGAATCTGTTTAATGCTATCGTGTTGTCAACACTTTCGCCAGAGATTTTGCCGTTCGTTATCGATAATCTCCCGCAACAGGGGGAAAAAAACACACATGTTAGATAGGAAATAGATGTTCAGATCGTTCTCCGGTATTTATGAGTTTCAAACATTGCACCTCTTGTTTACCTGCCACTAGAATTTCTTTGCATCACATTTATCGTGAGAATAGTCATAATATGCTTATTGTAAGAAGTCCGTTCAAATATTTTAGACGTTCTCTTATATAATTAGTGAAATTGTAGAGAATTGTTTTCTTGTGATATTTTGTAGTATATTATTCAAGTCTGTTTATGCAAATTAGTTTAAAAACCAGTTTGGAAGAAGAGTTTCAGAGGAAGTAGAATTGGTTGGCCATGATCAGACATGACAGGGGATTCCTATCGAACATTGTTCAATTTTCTCGACAATTTCTTTCTTCACTTATTTTTGCAAGCAGAATTTTATTTTGATCTAAAGGAAACTAATAAATAACATATGTGCCGAGGAATTATGTTACATATGAAGAATGTGAACGACGTAAGATGTAAACATATTAAGAAAGAAAACAAATTGTTACTTAGCTTCTGTTATATATGTAGCTCCTATTTATTGGGTTGGAACGAACGTTCGTAGCGTTTGTAAATTAAAAGTGAAAGCTAAAATTCAAATATTTATTCAATAACATATTTTCCATTCTGTTCCATTACTTTTTGCGATTTTCGAGGTAACTTCTCGTGTAGTCAATAAACATATGAATAATCTCTATGATATACTAGAATAATAGTAAAATAGACTAGACCTTTATGCATTTAGAGCAAAATCGAGTAGATGAAATCTAAAATGGTAGAAAAACTTTGCAAATTGAACATGTCAATATATGATTTCTCATCTATCAAAACTATTAAAGCAGGGAAAAAGATTCTATTTAGTTTCTAGTTCTTGCAATCTACGCAGACAATTTTTATTTTGTATAAAGATCCACAGTCTATATGTGAATAAATAGATTAATTTTATCTTTGGTTCTTAATTTGAGAATGCTAGAAACTTTCCAACCCAACAGTAGCGTACCCAGGATTTAATCTTGGGGGGGGGGGGGGACGAGTTGAACAAAATGAACTTTTTTTTTAGCAAAAATATCTGTCAATGATAGCCACAAATATTTACTTATATATATAGGATAAAGTTGTTCAAAATGTTTAGTTTTACATATAACGTATCCAAAAATCATCGAAATCGGAGAGGAAGGAGCTATTCTACGGTTTAGCTAATTTTTCAGTGTATTGTTTTCTTTTTCTTGGGGGGAGGGGGGACTTGGTCCCCTGGCCCCCCTACTGGGTGCGTCACTGCAACCCAATATAACATTGCACAAGGGTAAGATACCGAGGCTAGCACATGTACCACTTTTCCACGGATCATCGTTTACATCCTAGTGTTCCGTCCTAGCAGAAAACTTCCTTGACTTAGCATTCTAGAGCATGAATATATTCAACTGGAACCCACAGACTAGTGTTTCCCAGCTGGACAAAGAAGCCAGGCGAAAGGGTAGCCGCGATCTTCGGCGTTAATGGGCAGAATCGTTAGTCGGCTGGTTGGTGCAGGTCACAGAGAGATCGGCAGGGTGGCGCGCGCGCGCGAGAGAGAGAGAGTGTCGTCGTACTCGTATGAAGTACTATCGTAGCTGTCGCGTGGGCAGCCGCTTTATCGCTTTAGCGTCAGATTAATAAGCCGCACGCTCGGCAATAACGCACCCACACGCGCGAACCTATACAACGTGTATATCACTCCGCGGGCTCGCACATAAAGTCACGGGCTCGCGTGCAAATAAACGCCGTTGGTGCCGGGGCAGCATCGGCAACGGCAGAGCGTAGAGGCCGGGCGCGCGCGCGCGCGCTCTCGTGTGCGCGTACATACGGAATCGTGACCGCCGGTACACGCTGAAAGCCCTTAGTATTTATTTTATTTGGCTTATTCGTTTCCGACGGCGTTATATCGCCGTTTGCTGGAATTCAATCTCCGTTCGTGTGGGTGTGCTGCTCGCCCCCGCGCTCGTGTGCACACAGATTACGCCGTTGCTCGTGTGTACCTATGGAGAGAGAGAGAGAGAGAGAGAGAGAGAGAGAGAGAGAGAGAGAGCGCGAGAGAGAAAGAGCCCCCCTTTCTCCACAACCCCTTTCTCTCCCGCCCCCTTTTCTCCCTCCAGTCGGCCGCGTTTCGGTTGCATACGTGTGTCTCTCTTTCGCAGTGGCACGCCTCCCCTACCCCCGCGGACGCGCGCACACCGTCGCCTTTGTGTGCAAACAAACGACAACCAGAGTGTACGTGGACCCACCCTCGTCCCGGTTCTCTCCTCCACGGGCTTCTGCATGACGTATGATCTTCCATATTGCCAGGGCACACAGGCTGCGCACGTACGCGCGAACCGCTATCCCGTGTGCCGACGTATATGTACGTCGAGCGGAGCGCGGTGCCGCGTCGCGACGCCCCGCGTCTCGCAAAAACACGCGCCGCTACCAACAACCACGAGGAAAGGAACGTTTGTCAACCGGGGCACAACGAACGCGAACCTTCTCCCTTCTCGCACACACCGACGGTTTCCTACGGCGCGCCGCGGCCGCTACATTATATCTCAGAGTTACACCGTGCTTCTCGTAGTCGACTGCAAATAGCACACGGTGGTTTAATCAAAAAATCGCCAACCCCCACCCTTTATCTTCCCCTTCCTTTCTACAGCGAGGTTGAAAGGAAGTTATGAAGCGGCGGGAAGACGGAAAACATCGCGATACCACGCCGACCGAGATCGCCGACGGATAAATCTCGCGGGACGACTTTACTTTCGGACGCACCGCGGTCGATCTGAACCCAGACGTCCACGAAATTCTTATCTTTCGTTGTTGTTTGCACCGTTGCGATCGTTCGTGCTTGTTCATACAAACCCATCGTGAGCTTGTGAGAACTAAGCTGGTTCCGCGAATTATTAACCCCTTGCCGGATCATTTTCTTTACAGTTACAATGATTAAAATGTCCTTATACTGAAAAATATCGTAGAAGAGGAAAGAAAATTTATATTTTTTATATAGCTATATTTATTTTAATGCTTAAATACTGATTAGAAACGAATCATACTTTATTTAAGTTAAACATGAAGGCGTAACACCTTGCCGGATCATTTTCTTTACAGTTACAGTGATTAAAACGTCCTTATACTGACAAATATCGTATAAGAGGAAAGAAAATTTATATTTTTTATATGGCTATATTTAGTTTAATGCTTAAATACTGATTAGAAACGAATCATATTTTATTTCAGTTAAACAGGAAGGCGTAACCCCATGCCGGATCATTTTCTTTACGGTTACAATGATTAAAACGTCCTTACACTGAAAAATATCGTAGAAGAGGAAAGAAAATTTATATTTTTTATATGGCTATATTTAGTTTAATGCTTAAATACTGATTAGAAACGAATCATATTTTATTTTAGTTAAACAGGAAGGCGTAACCCCTTGCCGGATCATTTTCTTTACGGTTACAGTGATTAAAACGTCCTTATACTGACAATAATCGTAGAAGAGGAAAGAAAATTTATATTTTTTATATGGCTATATTTATTTCAATGCTTAAATACTGATTAGAAACGAATCATACTTTATTTAAGTTAAACAGGAAGGCGTAACCCCTTGCCGGATCATTTTCTTTACAGTTACAGTGATTAAAACGTCCTTACCCTGAAAAATATCGTAGTAGAGGAAAGAAAATTTATATTTTTTATATCGCTATATTTATTTTAATGCTTAAGTACTGATTAGAAACGGATCATACTTTATTTCAGTTAAACAGGAAGACGTAACTCCATGCTTATCATTTTCTTTACGGTTACAGTGATTAAAACGTCCTTATACTGACAAATATCGTAGAAGAGGAAAGAAAATTTATATTTTTTATATGGCTATATTTATTTTAATGATTAAATACTGATTAGAAACGAATCATACTTTATTTAAGTTAAACAGGAAGGCGTAACCCCATGCCGGATCATTTTCTTTACGGTTACAGTGATTAAAACGTCCTTACACTGAAAAATATCGTAGAAGTGGAAAGAAACTTTATATTTTTTATATGACTACATATATTTTAATGCTCCTATGTTGATTACAAATGAATTAAATTTTATTTCAGTTAAAAAGAAAGGCGTAACATTTATATTTGTTAGACTTTGGAAAGGGGTTAGCGGTTGTAAGAAAAATGTATTTTTTTAGTTTCGCTCAAAGATGAAATATATGTATATAGTCATGAATAGACAAGAATCTTTATGCAAGATAAAAATTTTCTATCTGATTTGCAACCAACTGGAGTGAAATAGAAATTCATTTTGTTCCTTATAATTTTTTTAATTGGGATGAAAAAATTGAAAGAAGGTCAGTTTTTGTGTTTTGTTTATGGGGAAAATATTGAAAGAAATTAAAACTAAATTTTCAGAAAAATAAACATAAATAAACATAGTAAGAAAACACATTATTAATTTACTATATACCAGAGTTTTCAAATTGTTTGAATGTTTCCATTGTCCCCAATTACACCCACTCATTTTTGTTTTAAATGCATAAAATCCGCTGTCTAGTCATGAACAATCAAAAGAAACAATTCTACAGTCAGAATGTTTCCAAAATCATGATAAAATTTGCACTTCGTTTTTGAGAAAAATTAGCTTGAAGATCCGTCTGGTTTCCCAGTATTTGCAGGAAGTAGAATTGGTGAATCATGATCATTCGCATCAATCGATTTAATAATAGAGTGTGTAATTGGGTAACACTAGAAATCAGAGTAAAACTAAATTTTAGAATTGTGTGTTGAGGTTGTTGGTAAAATGAAAGTTACACCATTTGATTTTAATATCTTCTGCGACTGCAATCTGACATTTCATGGCTGAAACTAGGTAACGTCTTTCCTCAATTACTCTTTATCGTTGGATCGCGTCTAATCACCTCTTATCTATCATTCCACGAAGCTATTACGCGAGCGAGGAAGGTAGAAAATTAGTGATTGACCAATTAAATCGTTTTTTATACTTCAAAGCAATGCCGAACATCTCCGGGTGTCAATTATTACAGCGACCTAAAAATTGTCTTCTTTATTATCGTTTTATGAAACTTTCACTGCGGCGTTAGTCAAGTTTTCTCGTAAAATGAGCACTGAACACGACGTTACTTATCCTACTTTCTCTTTTACTCTTAACAAATAGCTTCGTTGTTTCAACAATGTAAAGTATTATCTAATATTGGAGATTCTTCACTGTAAATGTAATTCACAACTTTCTCATACAATTTAGAAGAACGTCTTTATTTGAAGTATTTTTTATTAATAATTTCGTCACGAGAATTTCTTTATGTTTTTGATAATGGTTACGTAAAAAATTCGTTTAAACCCATTTTATTGTTCTCGAATGAATAAATACTGGACATTTATAGTGGAAGGTTCTTTAAGGGTTGAAAGTATGAAATAGTGTGAAAATATAATTTAAAAAATTTGTCACGAAGCTGTAATTGCTGCAAGGTATTGCGGTTATCTCGAGTACAGAATTCGGTTAATTTTGTTGTTCCTTGGTTAATAAATACAGAGTCGAAGATCTGTTACGCGTGGAAAGTGCAAAATATTGTGGAAAAACTAATTTAAAAAATTTGTCACGAGCGGTAATAAACGCAATGGAACATGAGAACTGTACGTTTCACCGGAAATTACCATTTTTAAGCTGTACGCGGAGATAGCCATACTTTTTGCGGTGACTCGGAAGAGAAGTGGAATAGTGGATAAGGGGTGGTTACCATAAAGCACATAGCACGAGTCATCCATGGCGCGACTCTTTGTTCGGGTAACAATATAAGGGTGAATCGCGGTCGGGGATTGTTTGTACCCACGCAGTTCTGGAAGGGTGGGGGGATGATTCCACCATTTATTATAGCGACATTCCAACCTGATAATACTAGGAATACGACTGCTAACCGGAATGCTGGTTCGTTCCTTGTTGTTGGATCAAGGAGGACATTTATAAGTGAAGGGACAAAAGAAAAAGTTCTTGATATTTTTGCTTCGACAAAACTAGTCATTTTTCGAACATCTTCATTTCGATACGTTTTTTTTTCTTTAACCAAATTTTTAAATCATATATTTTCAAACCTTGGCAAAGATTATTTAACCTGTAGAGCGATAAGAATTTTAAGGGGTGCTTTAATTGGTTCACTAATGGCTACACTATAATTGGGAACATTTTTATTATAATAAAATAAAACGCAATGATTTTTAGCTTTGTTTGGAAAGATATGCTATTACCAGTTTGCAGACTTTTTTGCAAAATATTTCTCAGCATCGATTGTTAAAAACAGAAGCTAGGTAGAATTTTCTTTCTTTCTTTAATAATTTTATTAGATTGAAATAGTACGTCGATAAATTTAAATTGTTTTTTAATTATTCTAAGCTCTCTTTATGAATTTCGTCTATTCACTTTTGCCATATATGCATAAAATCTACAGTCCAGTCATTACTTTACCAGCAAAATGTAACTCGTAGTAATTAATCGGTTTAAGAAGTACAATTGGTAAAGGCTGAACAAGGTTTTAACGTTTTAGCAATCAAATTTCTAATTAGGGTGAATCGGAAATGACATTCGTTCTCCCTTTTCCAAAGTTTTAGATACTATTATTTAACATTTTAAAAATTTTAATTATCACCGTGAGCGTAATTCATTTTTTTATTAAACATTTCGAATGTCGGAAGAAATAGCAGAATAAAGATCGTCTACATTGATTGCTAGACAGAAAAGCTGCATAGACATTTCGAAAAAAATAATTTTATAGTTGAAAATAACACACAACAGTACCATCATATTTTTTAAATCACTGTTTTGAACGTGATCTACTCGTGTTTACCCAAAATAAATAAAATACACAGTCTCTATTGATAAACTGTTCAACTTACAATCTTAAATAAAACGATTTGATTACGTTCATCGATTAGGTAAAATTCATGTAATGGTGACTTAGTGGTTTCATTGAACTTTTTTTTTTATAATTTCATTTTTATAATTTCATTCTTAGTTTACTCGAATTTAGTGGTACTATTATATTATTTTTAATTAATCTATTAACCATATTCAGAGAGAAAATAAATTTCTATTTCACTCCAGTTTGTTGCGATTCAGACAGAAAGTTTTTATTTTGCATAAAGATCCGTAGTCTGCTAATTAACGTTTACAATAAAAAAAAAAGCTATACGCACAGTATTATCAAATATTTTTTTCTATTCCATTTCGAGCACACTGACGGTTTCTATTACGAAACGGTGGTGGGGATAATCGAGGGTTTGTCAGAGTTTTTCTGGTAACTGAACCGTTAGTCCGGCGCGTGCAATATTTTCGTTTCATTGACAAACACTGTTTTGATAACAGTCGATCGGCGGTATTATTTTTTGGTCCCGATCGAATCGCTTACTCCATTCGATGATTTGTCACCCGTTCTTGTTTCTGTCGTCGACGGCGTTTACATCGATTTATTACGCCGAGATTTCGAGCCCTTTCTGCGCGCGGATACCGAACGCCGAACGGTTAAGTGTGGGTGGCGAGACACCGCAGAAACCGAGTTTTGCGGTGCTAAAATCAATTCCGTGTTTGCCTGTCAATTTATCGCTAATGGCCGGCCAGGTAACAGCTGATGATAACGCGATGCTCCCTGGCAGTTTGCCTCGAATGTCGCTTTTAGTGTTCAAGCATTCGGATGGCCACTGCCTCTCGCAACAGGCATGCACGCATACTTTGTAACTTTATATCGAGCGTTCATTGAATGTGTTAATCGATGATTCGGAAATGGCGCGTATAAATGGAGATTAATTTGTTCCCAGCCGTGTATTGTACCTCTGTAAATGATTCTATCCAAGATTTTATTACTTGGGCCTTTCTACGACCATTTTTTCTCGACCCTTGAACTGTCTTATCCGACACTAGCTTGTCCCCAAAATTTCTTTCGATAGGTACCCGTTTAATCGTGTTGGTAACACAAGTATTTGGTTGGAACGAAAGTTCGTAGCGTTTTTAAATCAAACTTCAAAGATAAAATTAAGATGTTTATTCATTATTGAATAATAACATGATAAGCCACCTAAAAAGTGGCATCAAGTAATAGAAGAGTAACAAGATAATGGGAAAGTGTAAATAAATCGATCGTCAATGCCTAATAGATATAATAATGTCGATAACTGTCAAAATGTTTAATGCAATTGCTAAGGTAGAATTCGAGATATCTTGTATACTGTTTTGAAAAACACAAGTCTGATAAAAACGCGTTTAAAGTTTACGAATGTAATATTTCTATAAAAATAAAATTAAAATAATAAAAATAATATAAAATAATAATAAAATAATAATAATAAATAATAAAATAAAAATAAAATAAAATTTTTCAAACTTGTTCTAACCCCTTAAGCGGTGTTTCATTTCAAATATTTCACGAGATCTCGCAAGTTGCCAGAAAGGTGGCAAAAGATTATAGAACAAAATGGCCACCGCGTCACCGAATAAGAATGAATTTTTTTAATGATTACACCTAAAAGGAGTGTTAATGAAAATAGGTATCGCTCGCGTCGAGAAGAGAAACCTGCCAGGGCATCATGCGGAATAGAAAAAGTATAGTTAGAAGATTTACTGCCGCGTCCTCCCCTTGCGAACGCCGAAAGATGCCGGGTGTCCTACAATGGCCGGATGATTTACGCACATATAAATACCGATCGTCCTCTCCTCCTTTTTTTTTCTGCTCTCGGCCAACGAAAACTTTTGGCTACTCTTCGATGGATCACAAAGAACCGGGGAATTCGTAGGCCGTTCGAAGATGCAATATCACCCCGTTATGACGGCCTCGTATTTTAGTAAGGTGTGTAGGGTGAGATTCCCATTGGCTGGCCCCAATGCTATGGTGTGTATCGTAACGCGGTACCGCTCAGCACGGTACACACATCAATCACCGGCATTTTAATATCGGGTACCGTACAATATCACCGACACCGATATTCCATGGTACTCTACCAACCTACCAACCACCACCCCCCCTTTTCCTCCTCGAAAACCGGTTTTTATGGCGAAATTCTTCTAATTCGTTCTCTGACCCCGTGCTCGCACATTTCATCCGCCGTCGACGCCAACTATGGCTACCACCTTTGTTTTCTTCGCCGCTATTTTGTGTTAACCCTCGTCCGTCCCTCGTGTCAATTTAACACAGTTTTTCCCGAAACAAGTTGTACCGTTCGGTAATTTGTAAGTAAAATTGTCCAAAACTTGGTGACTTTTATTTTTTAAATACGAAACATATAACCGCAAAAACCTAACATGTGAATGTTAACTCATCAATTTGAATGAAAAAAACATCGAAAAGTAACTGTTTATCTTGTTATTTTATCGTTTTTTTTTTATCACTGTGTCAATTTGACACCGAGGGACTGATTCAGTTCACGAAATGAGGGACGGATGAGGGTTAACCTTCACCCCCTTGCCCTGAAGACTTCGAGCGAAATTCTACTTCTTTTTTGATTGAAATCAAATTTTGGATTTTGTTGATCATTAGTAGACTGTGCAGAGTTTGGTAAAAATAGTATTTAAATAAAAATTTCGAATAAAATGGGTTTAAACTCACTACAAAATTTTTGCCCAACTCTGATGGACTGTGGATTTTTTTTTAAGAAATTAAAGGTTTACATGGACATCGACAGTATTCATTTTATACGGAGCATTTGGTCGGAACAAATTGACTAGAAAATAGACAAATTAGAAATAAAGCAAATATATTGGAGTACAATATGTATGGTTTTCTTTGCAAGTTATCCGAGGACAAACAGAATTTTGCTGTACAGTAGAACTTCAATTATCCGTGCTAATTAGTGGAACATGATTGTTCGGATAACACAACAATTGCGTAGTTTCAAGTGCTGAACTTAATCCTCATTGAAGTGTGCAGTAAATCGTGTAGCGTATGGTTTGGTTCAACGCAAAATTCTTTGTGGAAAGTATTCGAACGATGAAGAATTCTGCAATAAAAGAACGAGCAAATAAACGTGTTGAATCGCACGAATGATTATGAATCTATTGCATACTTGTATTTTATATAACGTGTATACCCCCCCTCCCATGGTATATGGAGGAATTGCAGTATGTATCGTGCATACTGAAGTGCGAAGGGGTGACACTACAATGTTCTGCTGAGCAGTGACACAGTCAATGCACATTTCGCTGACGATTTCCGTAATTGCATCGACGCACTCGAACGTCCTACATTGCTCCGAAATAGATAAACAAGTGAATGGTTCGATGAGTAGAGAATATGACACTGCGCGCGAAATTTGTCTTTGAACTACTTTTCTACCGATAATCATTAAAACGTCTTAAACTTACTGTAAAATAGGTTTTTTAACTGTTTAGAGTTAGTTGAGTTAGCCCTCATTCGTTCCTCGTGTCAATTTGACACAGTTTTCCCGAAATAAGTTATACTGTTCTGTTATTTTTAGTTAAATGTTCCCGAAACATTGTGTGACTTTTCTATTTTTAATGCGGAACACATTACCGAAAAACCTAAGATGTAAACGTTAACTCATCAATTTGACTAACAGAACATTGAAATTTTTATTATTTTGTGTCACTGTGTCAATTTGACACCGAGGGAGAGATTCAGTTCGTGAAATGAGGGACGGACGAGGGTTAAGCAATTACACTGTCCAACACCAAAATTTTTTTCATATAACTGTTGGGTGTGTCTTGTAGAGTTTTTTGCGCTGATTCCGAATCTGGCCTTAATTTTTCCCTACACGCACAGTTTTTGAAAAAAATGGCTTTGAAAAAAAAACGTATTTTTCAACTTTAAACAAATATTGTGACGTTATTATAAAAGATATTGAATTAATAACATGTTCTAGATACACCCAACAGTTATATGAAAAAAAAAAGTTGAAATTTGTTGGACAGTGTCATTGCAGTAAACGTTTCGTAGAATTTTGTACTGCACAATATTTTTGGAGCATTAGGGTGGAAACGCCCCTGAAATGGGATTTTTACTTAGCACATTTTATAGTTGACAATATTTTTGGTATCGAAGGGTGAAAACATCTCTTAAATGGGATTTTGATTTTGTACATTTTTACACTGTATTTTTTAAAAGTATAATCAGTAATTTCTAAATATCCGAATCAATTTCTACATAATTTTATTTGATTGAAGGGTAAGTTAGGCTCATGGACGTGGTACACGGGTGAGTTAGGCGTTCAAAACTGTCCCAGCTTTTGCTGAGCTTTTTACGCATAGTGGGACATATTTTAACTCACCTTGAAAAGTTGAAGTTATATTAATATTAAAAAAACTTCTGTGCAACTTGGGTTTTTATTTTCTTTAAAAATCGTGTGGTTCAAAGAGTTACAGAACAGCAACAATACAAATACCTTGTGAAGATACATTGCTAATGAATGCTTTAAAAACTCTTGTACAATGCATTTTCTCCTCAATCATTATGCAACCTCGGTATAAGAAAACACTGATTTATTAAATTAAATACACACTGCTTCGAATCGAATTCCCCTGATTCCATCTACGCAATTCTCCGCCATTCCCCGTTCGAAAAAATTCCCGCAAGAAACTTGTAATTGGAGAAAAGTTTTGTTCCCATCATTAGCGAATTCGCCGAACGAAAAACCGAACAAAGCAGCACCATTTCAATTTTATATCTTACAAATCTTCACAGATTTTCACGTGGTACCGATGCGCCAACGTCCACAGATTATAATGATCAGTATCAGGCATGAAACGGCAGAAGTATTCGATAAAAAAAAATTAAAGGATTATCTCGATAATAGCGAAAAAGGAATAACAACATTAACGAGTCGGTACCGAGTACGGAACGGGAGGCGTATTTTTTCCTGTGCGCAACAAAAAATGATTTTCTTCAGTGGTCGAATGGGAAAACAATAGCGTGAAATTAATTAAAAGAAACTGGAGCAATCAGAATGAAAAGGGGATGCCGGGGTTAGAAGGTGTGCCATGCCGATGAATATATGGGACGAAGGAACAATTTACGCATGGTTGAATTTCGTTTTCAGTTTTCCAGGACAAAGTACCACAAATATTGACGATGGGAAACGTCGGGTATCGGTCCTTTTGTAATCCATACATTACATGGGCTATATTTTCATTTTTATTTGGAAACAGTTCGGGTTGCAGCAACGCGCGCAGGGGGGTGAGTGTGGGTGCTTTTATAGTGACTGGTCCCTCGCATGTACACACGCATATGTACACCTATGCGGATACATGTCCCCCCCCCCCTCCTCCTCCCCCGTCTATGGATTGGTGTACGGGCTCGTGAACGGGAGATGAAATTCACCTGGAACACGTGCTGCGCTTTTCCGCCTCGTGACGCGATGACGTAGATACTGAGAGGATTATTTCTCCATGAAAAACTGATAGGCACCGTTAATCGTACAACCGTGCACCGGCATTATGTAATAACACTACCTACAGCGGCGCGTTAAAAGATACGAGACGTTCAACGAATGCCCGTGACGTGTTCACTATCGTTTACTGTCGTCCCTTGGCCCGATGGAAAAACTACTGCCCCTAAACGCCCTTCGATCTCTACGTTTTCATTAGCTGCAGCTTTTCCGGGAAATTCAATTATTTTTGTCCTCCAGTCCTCAACACTGTATCTACTAATCCTTTACACTCGGAGCTATTTTAATACGAAAATAAAAACGTTTCTTCTCAACTAAAATCGTTCCATTCTATATGATTTTTTACATTTGCTAGATATGAAATTGATATATGCAGATAATTTTTATTTTGCATAAAGATCCGCAGTCTAATAATTATATTAATCACAAGTTTATACTAATATATAAATAACAAGGCTGCGTTTCTTTTGATTATGCAAAGTTCGTGAACCACGCATTCCAATCAGCATCATTAAGTAATTTCCGACGAAAGCATCTTTATTTTAATTATCTTCTATTTTAACGCGGTAATTAAACATTTCTACCGACCTAGAATAATTCCATTCTATATCATATTTTTCTTTGTATATTTTTTTCTTTGTATAATTGGTTAGATACTGACACATCTTATAATGTAAACAATATTTTAAATAATAGTACAGCAATTTTTAGTGATGCCACAGAGGCGCCATTCGAGTGCTAAGGGTTAACCCCTTGCTCTACGATATATTTTACGATTTTAGTGATTAGAACTTTCTTTGTAGTTCGTGATTTCCTGAAAAAGGAGAAAATTTATATCTATTTATGCCTACATGTTTTTCAGTAACTATACGTTCACGAAACCAAAATAGAATATCATCTTGGTTCAAAGGAGATTATTAACGTGCATATTTATTAAAATTATAAATTCTTATTGACGCAATACAGAAAATTTACATTCTTGAAAATGGTCTAAATTCAGACCGAAACGTTGAATTAAATTTCATGTGATATTTTGCAAATTTGCTTATTGTCTGCAATTGATCGAACCAGTGCGCCACTAACATTAATTGTAGTTTTGAACAATTTTCGATCGAGATACAGAGAACTGTTATTTATTACACTGTTCAGAATCTTCTTCACGAGTCTGATACGATATTGTAGGGCAAGGGGTTAATGTAATGTCACCCAAATTAATATTTCTTACCTGAATTGCAAGAAACTGTGTTTAACTGATTGAAAATAATATAACAGTATTTCTAAATTCATCTGATGCTTTAACCCTTTGTATTCCGAATTATTTTTAAATTTTATTGCCTACAACTATCTGCTTTTTTAAGGGTTTCATTTGGCATTGACTTCAAAAGACAGTTTCTTGACTGCTACTTGCTTCAAACAATTTTGTTTATTAATTACATTCAATATGCTTCTCAAACTTTGTTGTAATTTATATTCGTCCAACTTAAAAATAAGAAATTAAATAAATAAAGGAAGAACCTGTTTCATTTACATTTTCCCTGAATGAAGGGTTTGAAAAATGGTTTTCTTCTTTGTCGACATACTTTATGGACACCTTGTATACGAGTTATGCTACAATGGTTGCGCACACTATTCTTATCATCACTCAAGGCTGATAACATTTCAATGATTGGAATAGTATGGACTATTTTGACTGTGGGCGTGCGAGTTTAATTGACCCATGTGCGAGTGACAGGTTGAAGGGTTGCAGTCAAGTAGATCAAGCGACTGTTGGAATTGGTGTATAGTTAATTGGTCCTCCTGAAAAATGGCTTGCATGTTCGGAGTTTTTTTGTTGACTTTTCAAAGAACACTTTTCATGTTGAGTATGTACATGCATACCGACGTGAATTGAATCTTTTCAACTGCTATGCTCTGTCATAACGATTTTAGCATATGAACACAGCAGTGGCGGCTCAGGTCATGTGGAGGCCCCAAGCGGTAAAAATTTTCGGGTCCTCAAACTCAAGTTAGAAATAAAAGTTGCAAGAAAACTCTTCTAAACTTATTAACAAAACAGAAAAGTAATGAAAATATTTCATACCGTTACAAATTAAATAAATTTCTTTGAAATTCGGGGCCCTATGGTATCCCGGGGCCCCACGCGGCCGCTTAGTCCGCTTACCATTAGATCCGTCACTGCTATGCAGGTATTAATTTGTATAAATGTACATCGACTGAACTTTTCGGTAGGATTATTACAGCGTTAAATAAATTAGAAGTGCACTCTTTTTTATAAATTTGAAATTTCATTTTGAAGTGTATCTCTCATATTTTCAATCTTATAATTAACATATTAAGTAGTTTGTACATACATGAGTAGAATTGAACTTTTCTTTCAATTCTCAAGATATTTATATATTTTATTTCCTAAACGAATTCATAAATATATAAACAAACGCTCAGATTCCATGCCCTCTTGTTTCAATAAATCACTACACTGTAGATTTTTATGAAAAATGAAAGTTTTCAGCATTGTTTGTAATCAACTTTAATATATACTCCTGATTCCATTAATTTATTTATAAATAGTTGAAACCAAATCTACACAAATCTCATGAACGGTAAACAACAGAAATAGTATTATCCTTTCTGAAAAATCTTTTACACAGCTTTTAAATGAAATTAGCTGTATTATCTTAATTGATAAAAATCTGAGGACAACGAGCAAGAAATCGTAGAATTAAATAACGTTACGCGCTCACAATTTTTCATCCTAGAATGTAGATTAGATAAAAATATTTCATCGCACGGTTTTCCGGTGGTGCTCGCAGATTTACAACTGTAACTTTCATCGGGTGTAACGTGCGCCAATGCGTCAATAGGCCGTATTAAATCGCGAGCGTGGAATATCCGGTTTTTATCATAAAAATAACCGAAAAATTCTGGGCACGCCACCGGCCGAAAAATATATGGAGCTAAACACAAATTATTGCCGCAATATTTTTCGACGCGCTCGATTGTTCGCCGCCATAATCTCTGCCAATGAATTGGTTAAATTAATTACTCGCCTCTCGACATTGTCAACGAGTTTTTTTTCCTCTCGCATGTCGAACGGAATTTATTCGGTTGTATCGTAAGTAATACCGTTTTTATATGTTGTATAATGCGCGGGCACGGCTGAATGGCGCTGTTGCCCGAAAAAGAAATTGAGACCCAGTTAATACTCCGGAAACAAATCGGCAATAACGTGCATTCATCACATAGTCCTTTCCACCGTGTATTTTATCCCCACAGTAATAATTCGCCTAATCGGACGGGATATTTGAAAAACAATAGAGCCTCGATTGTCCAAATTAAATGGGGACGCGTGGCTGCGATTAGCGATTACGCGAGTTTTCGGACAATACAATTGTTGCTTCTGAAGGGACACGAATATATTGAAAATAATGAAACTTTCTTCCATAAAATAAACACTTGTTTCAATATTTCTAATGAGCTTTCTACGATTTTGTTCAATTTTTAAAACCTTCTCTGCATGATTTTTTTAAATTGGGATGAAAACATTGAAAGAAGTTCAGTTTTTGTGGTTTATTTAAGATAAAAATATTTTTTAAACAATTCAAACAACATTCTCAGAAAAATAAACATAAATAAACATAGTAAGAAAACACATTCTTAGTTTACTATATACCAGCTTTGTTAACTGTATCAGATATGATACACTATGCAAGGGTTAAAAATCTGCATTCTGTTTTAATTTAAGTACGTCTTTAAAGGCCTCATCTTAAAAACTTTCATTTCTAATCACTTTCTCTATAATGCTGAAAATTTCATTTTACACGTTTTCTTTATTATCATTTGAAACACTGTCCACTGACAAGGATCATGGTGCTTTCTAGAGTACCCTCGATGCTTCCTAAAGATACAGATGATGTTATCAAGTATGCGAACTATAGCATCGAACATGACAGAACAAGAAAGCTTGCACAAGCTACTGAAAAATTCCAAGATAAATTTTTATCACAGGATTAATGTATTTAATATATTTAATATGTTAGGCTCGGTAGCGTGTCCGTTCCAAACATTCCACGCGTATGCTCTAACCACATTGATACTCTAATTTGCTGTACCTTAGATGGATTGCTTTGTAACGACACACGACGTGATGATAGTGAGAATTACACAAGCTGTGCACTGTACGCTGTGCGACACGATTCTGGGGAACAGGATTATCTTATTGCTAAATGATAAATTTCATTACAACGTTCTTACAGTCGAGTCAACTACAATCCTTTGCTATAGTCATTAAACCCCATTTGAATTTATTTGTTTCCATTATCGTTGCAAAATAACTCACACTAAAGGTATGTATAATTAACATTAGCAAAAATGAAACCCTTCACTGCATGATTTTTTTGATGGGGATTTAAAAATGAAAGAAGGTCAGTTTCGTTTAAGGGAAAAATATTAAAAAAAATTAAAACAACATTTTCAGAAAAATGAACATACATAAACACAATAAGAAAACACATTTTTCGTTTACTTATACCAAATTTGTTAACTGTAGCAGATATGATACACAATGCAGCGAAGGGCTAATTTATTATAAAAATAAAAGAGAGAACTTTAAGATAAACAAAGGACAAAATGATGGTCAAGTATGTGTCAAAATATAAAATTGGGAAGCATAAAATTGCAACTCTTATAAGTGTTGAAAAAAAAACAGTATTTTAAGAGCTTAAAGTATCTGTCACGACTTGAAAATTGTATTTGCAATTTTTCACACGGAACAATGCAATAAATATGTCGAATCTTTTCTGAGTAACATTAGAAAAGTTAGTTTTCCACTGTCGAGACATAGTGTATTAATTATGGGATGCGTGAATGAAGAAGACACGCGGTTTTAATGCAGCAACGAGGGCGATAAGCAATAATCGGAGAATCGATGATGTCGACGTATTACGGCTCGCGGGGAGAAAATTCGGTTCGTTCACTGTTTTGGATATAGCGTTGGAAAATGACCGGCCGCGATTATGATCACCGTCGATTCTAACGTGCTAACGATTCGTCGGCTCGGATATTCCGCTTTGATTCGGTTTCGTAGCGAAAAGTACTCTTCAATGTCATCGTCTGTCAACGGTCTCGCTATTATTCGCGATAACGTTCGTTATATCAGGTTTTCGACATTTGAAATTCGCACCGGCCGAGCTGGAGGGCAGATGATGCACGCTCGTGCCAAGCCACGGCCGTTGATACTTTCGCAAAAGCTTTCGTTCGAAATATAATCCACCGGCAGGTTAAATTACAGCTATGCTGAAATTCGCGCCGCGCAGAACAGATATTTCAATTGACAACGTTATTCCAAAACAATTATGGACTGCCGCTCTATCTCTCTCTCTCTCTCTCTGCTGTACGTCTTTCTCCGCGCAATAGACTTTTTCGCGAAACCGCTTTTTTCCATAGACAAGATTTTCGCATCTAGAGCTCGACAATAAAGGGTGGTTCACAAAACTGTATCTTAAAGGGCTGGAAGGTCATATGAATACGGCCAAAAAATTGACAATTACAAGGAACGTTAAAAAACTTTGTTATTATTACTTAATGTACAATTCATATTTCATGTTTACTTATTAACTTAGTAAATTAGTTTATCCCATAAGTAATTTATTATAGGTGAAAAAATGAAGTATAAAAAATAAATAATAGTGAATGTAATTCTTAGGGGAATAAATGGTATTTCAATTAGTTGTCCTCCTAGTCAAGTTAATATGATAAAAGATAAAATGAAAATTCAAAATGAAATGTTATTTAAAAAATAAAATTTTCTTGAAGATATTATGTTATTGTTTAAAAATGGTATAAATAATAGCATTAAAATAGAAGAAAATAACCCTACACTTAGCAATTCATGTTTCATAGTACTAAGACGAATTGTCATGAATACATTGACATAACGCTGGTACGAAGAGTGTGAACATCTACTTTAATGAACATAACTTTTCAAGAGGTCTTGTCGATTTTTCGACCAACCGTGAAGGCATTTAAAGAATTTAAAAACGTTTATGCGTTCTTTCCAACTCCTGAAAATTATTAAAATGGGAAATGTCCACGTGGCACCTATACCTTGCGATTAATCATTCATGGTATATATTCATAGTTCTTCATATATTAAATCTTCGTTAAACGTAACAAATATTCACAAGTATAAATAAAATGTCTGATATTTCGATCTTATCTCATACCTGTATTTTTTCGCGGACGTGACCGTGCGATCGTTTTGTCGGATCACTCGAGAAGAATACAGTTCCGCGTTCAACGTCGATCTGCTCCCGGCATGCGTTTTGTTATTAATTATAATCGGCGATGGCCTCCACGCAGTGCTATCGAATTTAAAGCAAACTCTCGTACTTCCTCTCTTGCCACCTATTCTCTCTTCAGCTTTTATACATGTGTGAACGCTGATTGACCCACGAGCGATCGTTCGGCCGTGAACGCAAACTGGTGGCTTGGCTGCTCATTTTAAACCCACAATGGAAAATTCGAATTTTCCCTTTTCCAGTATTTACGATAATTCTGGGCAGCACCGAGCTCTCCCGCTTTTTCCATACCATCGTATGTACCCCTCGCGCATATCCATGTCTTTTGTTGCTCATCGTGAACGAGCGGACTGCTGTGCGGTGAACATCATTTTTTTTCCGGGAACGCTCTTGAACTGATTTTTCACTAAAACACTGAAAAATACGGTTCCGGACGATTTAAATACATTCTACTCGTCAGCAAATTGCGATTATGCGTTCACAGATTATTTTAATGCGCGGGACTTAACGCCAGCAATGCTGTTCAAAATTGTACAAATTAATTGTACGAAGCAGGGTTTTAATGAAAATGCAGTTCCTCCATAGAATAGAAAACCATAGAGTTTTGTATTTGACCAATTCATTCGTATAATTAGACTCCTTTATGCAGAATATAAGAATTTTATTCTTTTTTTAATTATCCAATTCACACATTGCTTTAACCCCTTGCCACACTTTGACGAGTCAGACTCGCGATGAAGGTTTTTAACAAAGTCTAACAAATATAAATGTTACGCGTTTAATTTTACATGAAATAAAATTATTCAAGCATTAAAATAAATTTCACTTATTTCGATTTCTTTCTGTTTTTTTTCACAATTAGCAAGTATGTATAAATACCTAATTTTCACAACTATTAAATAGTCAGTTTAATGAATAACAAATTTTATTACTTTAATTTTCACAGACGCAGACTTTTCTTGATAATGGTTCAATACTGAACCGAAACGTTGAAATTATAATACTGCAAAATTGCTAATTTTTGTATTTGTGATCGAATCTGTAGCGCCGATATCATATAGTGCATATTAAAATAAATGTAGCCATACAAAAAAATATACATTTTCTTTTCCCTTCTACGACATTTTTGTGCATAAAGACGTTCTAATCACTGTAACTGTAAAAGAAAAGGTACGACAAGGGGTTAATATAATTCCCTATACATACGCAGGCTGTATCGATCATTTAAATACAATTTCGAACAGTTTCTATATCTCAGAGGATCCCCAGAGAGCAATACAAATTAAATAAACATAGATTTAAATCGCATTGACATTTTTTCTACAAAATATTGCTAAATTGTTCGATCGAGATGCGTGGCTTAAAGCACCACTGAACCACAAACATGGCGACGTGGAAGACGTAGTAAAGTATCCGAAAAAAAAAGACGCGAATTTCCTTGTCGGCGATTTGCACCCTCCGCGGAAAAATCGTACGGCGAACACCCTCGGCGACTCGTATGCTCGTTCTTCCAGCACGTTTCATCCCCTCGCTGTCAGACGACTGACAGCGCGCAGCCCTCTCTCTTTCCCGCGGTCTTTCTTTTTCTTTCCGATGCCGTCTACTCTCGAAAATTTTCCCTTCTTTCATAATTTTATTCATTTTTCTTGCCAGCGATCCTACGCGGCCGTCTGTTTGCCTATGGAAATGCAGAGCCGGCCGAACTACCACTTCCTCCACCGCGACCCAACACTTTTCAACCCTCGTGTACATTTCACACCCGCCCCCTTTCCCGCCGAGCTGTCTGAATATTATTAGTAATTAACGAAAGGAACGGACACGCCAAGGGATTCCTGCGGGTAGCCGCGCAAAATGATTTTATTATCGAAAAGTTTCCACCGCGGGGGCGCATCGCTCTTTCCACGGGAATTTCGAATTTACACGGAACTTTGTGGGCTTGATAAGCTCAGTTACGCAAATCTCTTCCATTCTTTCCGTATAATACCACCCGTGGAGCTAGGTTTTTCATCGGAGCGATCGCAGCTTGCGATTTCTAGGTTTCGCAGTCCAACCACCGAATTCTTTCAGCCACCTGTGTCAATTGAGGAGTTTACAGATGTAACAAGTATTCAGGGTGGCTTGAATTCATGTAAAAATGTATTATATCTATGTATCGCAAAACTACCTCGATATACATTATGGAAGGCGAAACATTCACACAAATTAATAGTTTTTTTGCGTCAATCTCAAGAAGCTATGGCACGGAAGCAGTGGAAATTCTCAAGAACTGGTGTAACACAAATATTACAATCACTAAGATAAGTAACAGGAAATTATTTCTTTTAAAATGTCGTACACATAATATTTTTCCGAAGTAAATTATTTTTGATCGAACCTGTGCGCCGAAATCATCTTTCTAATATCAATTCTTTTCGATCGCAAAACTACCTCGATATATATCTATGTAGGTTTGTTATGAAGCAACGCATTGAAAATATACGTTTAACAGATAATCGTTTTTTAAATAATCAAGATTTTTAATATATTCTCGGTCGGAGCATAATCACATTCATATTGATTAAGATACTTCCTTTATAATATACTGTGTAAAAAATATGCAAGTCATGTAATTTTCATTGGTTTTACTTGCCAATATGTATACGAAATCCTAACGCATTGAAAATGTACGTTTAACAGATAATCGTTTTTTAAATAATCAAGATTTTTAATATATTCTCGGTCGGAGCATAATCACAGTCATATTGATTAAGATACTTCCTTTATAATATACTGTGTAAAAAATATGCAAGTCATGTAATTTTCATTGGTTTTACTTGGCAAATATGTTACGAAATCCTAATGTAAAGAGTTTAGTAATTCTTCTATAAAAATTCTTAAATAAATTTCAATTTTGCCTCGTTCGCAAGAGAATGCCTACTTAAAATACTCAATAAAAATAATTTGTATACTTCAAGTACCCATAAACGTGTGTACCAAAGTCTAATGCAAAAGGTTTGATAATTCTATCGAGCAGAAATTCGTAAAAATTGATAAAAAAGCTGACACGAGAATCAGAATCATTAATTTAAAAAAAAAACTACTCGAGGAACACTTCTTTGTGGACAAATAGAAAAATGAAAATTGATTTTTTAACATTTGTAAACTTCTTTCTTTACGAGCACGGATCGTATAATTCGCATTCTGTCGATTCCTTTGGTTATGCGGGCAAGTATCGATGGGAATAATCCGGTGCAAATAAAATGAGAAGCTTTCATATCTTTTAGAGGAGGCTGTCTGGTAACTGCGTGTGTTCGTATTTATACGGAGCACAAGTGGCGCGCGATGATCGACAGAGCAGGGCACGTGATAGCTTTATAAATTCGTGGCTCTGTATATGGGCGCACATGTATCCCTAGTAAATAAATACGCGGGAGCACGTATTATTCACCGGGGATCGAAGTGGAGAGCATTATGGAATTTATTTAATCCACCGGGCGCACTGGCTTTGTCACATACGAATGTACGAAATTGCAATCGATGACTATATTCCCGGTGACTCTTGTAAACGAAAACGTTCGTTAGCAGGATCTTCAAACGAGAATTCGCCGAAAATTTCATTTTGGATGCATGCGCGTTTGTTTTTTGTCCTTTTTTCTCAGTAGCAAGTGTGTCTCTCTCCGTTTGCGTGTGTGTGTGTGTGTTTTTTTCCCGGTTGCCGTTCTTTATTTTTTCGGGTGTAGAGGCAAAAGCGAATTCGCGAGGACATGCGACAGACTGTTTCGCGAGTGATTAATCTTAATTAAGTAGCCGTTACCGGTCCCGGTAATATTCTAACGACGAGAAGTTGCCCGGTAGAATTTATTTGAGGGCCATGAAAATTTCCAAAATTCCAATATGGGCTACGTTATGAAATTACAATAGGTAGGTTTCATCGAGCGTTTCGCGGATTTATTAATACGCGAATTTAATCCTTTGAAGCACGGCCGAAACTATTCGGCGAATATTAAAATATCGTAGTATGCGGTGCGTAGTTTCGAGTGACGGTTTACAGATGATTTGGGGGCTTCTGCTGCATTTTCCACAAAGAAATTTTTCGATCCACGGATTTCTCTTTTATTCTCGCCGCGGAATTTAGTTCTGTTTTTCAAGGAGTTTTAGATCGCGATTTAAATTATTTCCAGATCGCGTTGTGTTAATAAAATACGGGTTTAAAAGTAATTTCTGTTTTGCAGAATTGATTCAGAATATTTTTATAGACTTTCTGTATTGTTTGCGTGAAGAATTTATAATTAGTTGCAATGAATTTAAAATTAGTTGCTCGTAATTATAGCGAGAAGTTTATTTGGAAAATAATATTGAAACTGCTTTATGAAATTTCTGGCTAGAATATTTAATATTTAATTTATGAAAATGTTTGGTAACATCGAATCTATTTGACTATGCAATTTCGGTTTCCCGTGACACTATAGAGGGAATTTTCGCTTGAAACGGTGCGAAGTAAACGAGGAAACGGTAATCCGTCAGAGAAAAATTGAGCCAGTGGGGAGGATGCTGGGGAATCTCCCATCCAGCTGTCGAAGAACCATTTGTGTTAAGTTTACCGCGTAAACTGAAACGTTTTCGGCAAATGTATGGGTGTTTTACACCTCGTAGTGCTTAACCGAAAAATTGCTGTTCACTAAATATTTATCGTATTTGTATTTGTTGTTTTTATGAAAACTGTACTGACATTCATTTTGCGTGACATTTTTCTGATCGAAACGATACGAAACACGACATAGTAAAATCAATAATAAAATTACAATAGTAGATTCGTTCTTTATACTATAAATTGTATATGTGAGGCTTACAGTCACAATCAGTATTGAATTATTTAAAACATGAGAAATAAGACTTGCAAGTGCTAACAAGGTGTATAAAATTAATGTTTGACTATCTTTAACAATAGATTTATGGGTTCTTACTTGTTTGAGTTACGAATATCGAGATTGTAAAGATGCATGCAATTATTCAATGAATTTATGTCTTTAGGTATGTTTAAAAAATGACTAAAAATTTTCATAGACTTTTAGTAGACTCTTGTTTCTAGGATTGCAACGATGCGCTTTCTCAGTTCTCGATAATGCAGAGATGGGGGGTTTCAGTAGTCAAAATCGCCGTCAAAAGTCCTATTTTTACGTTTATAAGGCGTAATTTGCATTATTCGGGAAAATAAAGCTGCGCATGTAGCTATTTCCATAAAACTGCGACAGCAACATGTTGCCGAATATGTCAATTACGCCTAGTAAACGTGAAAATAGGAATTTTGAGGGCTATCGAGGCCTAGATTGATCTTTTATCCAGCGGTTTTGACTACTGAAAAGCCCCATCTTTGCATTACAGTAAAACTTTATTGTTGATTTCGTCGACAATTCATTTGACCGACACTGTTTTGAACGACACGATTTGATCGACAATAACTTTCGTCGACACTATGTTTTCCTCGACATTGTGAAATGGTCGACAAATAATTTGACCGACAATATGTTTTCATAGACACGGTCAAATTGTCGACGTCTGCTACTTTCATCCACAGTCCGTGTTTAGCGACAGGTTTGATTCGTATTTGCTAATGTTGACCTAATCGTTATTATCACTGTTATGTTCTAGACGCATTTAGTTGCTTGTATAATAAAAAAATAAAGAGAAGTACAAAACATTTCTTCAAACAAACAAACTTTATTAATAGGTACACACAAATGAACAAGAATCATAATATTTCATTTAATTTCGAACATAATTGTGTAAATACATATACATAATTTGAATAAACAGAACAAATGCTACGCATATACAAATACAGATTACAAAACACAACAAAATTGTACAATAATTACATAAATATCAAGTAATGAAATCAAAACGATATAATTTTGTGCTAAAGCCTTTAAAAAAAATCCATATCACTGTACATTTCTCGGCTCTCTAGTATTTTTCTAATACGTCGACGAAAACATAGTGTCGGTCAAATTATTTGTCGACCATTTCACAATGTCGAGGAAAGCATAGTGTCGACGAAAGTTATTATAGATCAAATCGTGTCGATGAAAACAGTCGGTCAAATGAGTTGTCAACGAACCCATGGTAACCCAAACTTTAAGTACTGTCCGAGGTTGTCTACATAAACATTGTCTAGTGCCTACTCACTCCAGTGCCTGTCAACGCTATGCCGGCGACACTTTTCGATCACGCGATCCCTATTTCAATCTGTCCTTCTCTATGTTCGGCTCTCTATTGAAGTCTCGCTCGGCGCAGTAGACGCAGTGATAAACCAAAAAAAAAACAAGTCATCATTGCAAACGCTGTCTGCCCAGAATACGTCTGTTGGATAGTATTTAAGATCTAGATTATATAGGGATATTATATATAAGGGTAGTATTAATTATTTCTTCATTTATTATAATTTATAGATAAGGGTTTACTGTATCAAGAAATGAGAACGCGTATCCCGTACTCTTGCAATCCTCGAAACGAGAGTCTACCCCCTTAAAACTTGCTATTCTCTGGCAAAAGTTAATTCTTCGACGTCCGGCACCAGCAATAACATAGTTGATACGAGTAGTTGGCGCACTACCTGACGCAGGAGTGTAAGCGGCAGCGGCAGCAGCATCTTGACAAGAAAATCGAGGAGCAAGGACACACGCCGGTATCGCGGGCCACAGAAGTTCTGTCGATTTGTCGCATCTGTGCACGTTAGGAAGTTACTACGTTAGCCTGCCACTTAAATCACTGCCGGGGCGCAGGGGGGAGGATGATGCCTAGTTTCGTCTTCCACGTAGAACCTCGTCGCCGAAAGTTCATCCCCTTGTCGGATCCCCGGACAACCGACTCTTTATTACACCGTAAAGTTTTCCGCGATGGACACGTGTCCCTGATCGCTATCAATCCCCTTTCTGATCCTCGCACACCGGGACCCACCGCAGCCTCATCGAGACGATATTTAAAAGTATCGTTATCTAAACAACTCCCAGCCCCACCAGTCCCACGACCAACAGATTCGACGTGTCGTTTCAGATCCGCGAGATTAACGATCACCTGTCCGCGACAGAATAATGAATTTCTCCCTTTAACGAGATGGATTTTTCGCCAACATTTTTGTTGACCTGATTTCTATCGCATACCTTCGCGAAACATCAATTTTACCGCGGTTTTCACCGGCTTTCCAGAATGGATATTGTGGAGTATGATGGGTCGGATGGTTTAACGATAGTACTTTCGTGATAGGATGTTTCTGTTTACGTATTGCTCCTTTTCCGACCGGCTCATTTTACTAGGTTTCGCTGCTTCGCGGTGGAAACGTCCGTTAAATGGGATTTCCACTTTGTATTGTACAGTACAGACCGTATTTTTAACCCTCATCCGTCCCTCCTGTCAATTTGACACAGCTTTCCCAAAATAAGTTATACTGTTCTGTTATTTGAGAAACACATAACCGAAAAACCTAAGATGTAAATGTTAACTCATCAGGTTTTGGATAAAAAAATATCGAAAAATAAATGTTTACCTTGTTATATGAGCGATCTTTTACCAGTGTGTCAATTTGACACCGAGTGACAGATTCGTTTCGTGGAAACTTCCCTGAAATAGGATTTTGACTTTGCACATTTTATAGTTGACAATATTTCTGGTATCGAAGGGATAAAGCATCCCTTAAATGGGATTTTAACTTTGTACATTTTTACACTGTATTTTTCAAAAGTACAATCAGTAACTTCCAAATCCCCGAATCAATTTCTACATAATTTTATTTGATTGGAGGGTGAGTTAGGATCCACGGACGTGGTGCAGGGGTGAGTTAGACGCTCAAAGCAACGGATCCGCAAAGTCGAAAACCAGAATCGTAAATTCCATCGAATGAGACATTTCGAGTAAACGTTTGCGGGTCTGGCGAAAAGTGAAAAGCGAACGGTGAGCACAGTTGAGGTGTGATTCGCCGGGTTAAAATTAGATGTTTGAAGTCGAAAGATAGGTCCTACGAGGTTGTTACGACCGGGGACGCTTACGGCAGGAGGATGGGGTTAGAGAGACGGATAAAGGGATGGAGAAGCACCATACGGACGAGCCATTTAAACTTCTCACCCCCGAAACCACACGCTTGTCCGCATTCTGACTTATACCAGGCATCGTTCACCCCGTCGTCGGAGCCCTCTCTCTCTCTCTCTCTCTTCACCCTCTCTGTCCGCCCTCAGTCACCCCTTACTCCCGCGTTATTATACGCGTTTGACATTCGGCACTTTAACCCTCTTCGACTGCACGACGAATCGCTTCGGGAAAGGGAGCAGCCCCCTCTACGATCCTCTTTTTTATATTCTTGGAAAATTTCAAATTGTGCCAGAAAATCCATATCCTAATCGTTACTAATTTCCTCTGCAATCAAACGAGCCGTTCACAAGCCAAATTGATTAATTGTCTCTCAAGTTTTCTTACATTTCGCTGCCTCAACGTTCGATTAATATATTTCATTCTAAATAAATTTCAGTTCAATTTAAACCAGCATGGAACTCAGTAAATTACAGTCTTAAAATCGTTCTTTTATACATAGCAAACGCAATGCTCCTGAAGATGATCCAAATCCGGATCGAAACGTCGAGTAAAATTTAATTATTGCAAACTTGCTTTGTTTCGTTTATCATTGATCGAATCTGTGCGCCGAGAACACATATATCAATTATAAATAAATTTCCTCAATGTAGATGCTACGCAAAATTAATCCTGCAAGGGTTTCGCAAATATGAAGTTTCTTTAAATTTTTGGAATATTTAGATGATCTAGTCTTGAATTATGTACGTTAAAGTATCTAGGGAATTTTGTACAGAATTTTAGAATAGACTGTTACAATTTCAAGAAGGACATGTTTAAAATAAATTCTCGGACGAGGATACTCCTTTAATGAAGTACTTATCAATGTTTGTATTATTTGTTAAATAATTAAACCAACAAGCGATTTAAGACAGATCGAATACATTTCCTGTTACATTGATTGTGGGAACGAAAATTGTAACCTTGTGTTTCAAAGAAAATAACAGTGAATCAATAATTGTAACACGCATATTGCACGAACTCGTTGCAACAAAAGCGTATCGATACCGACCAGACTAGAACTGGCGTAAGCTACAAGAAACTGAGATATACTGATACGAAACGATCAATACTGCAAAATTGAACGACCAATATTTGATGAACACTAATCAAATCGCGCACTACAAATGATTGCGGTGCGTCGTCGGTCTTGCATAAGTGTACAATATTGAGCTACTCGACCAGTCGACACCAAAATTGTTTCTTTCAAAACTGTTTCTCTGCCAGACGAACATTCCCGATCAATTTCAAGCATTGTTTGCCAGACGAGTAACATTAAACCTGCCGAGCCTTAAAAGTGACTGGTACATGTTTCCTGATAAAAATGACGAGATTGATTTCATTTAGACTTTGTGCAGCTCCTATTCTAATATGTGCTCCACTAAAGATATCTATGCAATCATTTCTTATGAAATTTGTTTTAGTATATTAATAATCTATGTACCTGAATGTGTATTGAGAACTAGAGCTGGATTTCAAACACTTAAAGCAAGATCTACTTATGGATTAATTAATCCAATGAATCGCATTATTGCAGACTCAAGCACTATCTATAATCGTATTGATTTCTTTTTATTGACTCTTTGCAACATTTTAAAAAGCAACTACGCAGGATTATAGGATAACACCATATCATTTGTACCTTTAATTTTTGTGCATGTTCCTTGTTTGTTATTAGACGAGTAGACTTTTATATTTCTCTTTCTTTATTATAAACACTTATGTAAAAGAACCTGTCTACATTAAATAATAATAACAATCGTAAAATAAGAAATCTGGAACTGGTCAGTTGAACTGGTGATGGTAGGTTTAGTGTTAACCATTCTACTTGAAATGATGGCTTAGCTTGTTATTCATATGTGCACCTGTCAAAAATTTTCCATTCTCTTAATTCAACAATTTTTTCACTTTATTATTGTTTAATATTCATGTTGGTTTAATGATATTATATTTAACGATTTTGATTGTGTTCCATAGATGTTCACGATTGGAAAGTCACTCAGTTAAACAGTTCATAATCATAGTTCCTTTTGTAAAGTTTCCTTCCTTGAGAAAAGGTCAGCTTACGGTAAAATGTTTCTTTTCGGCGCGAGTCCTATTAATCGCGAGAGAAACATGTGGGTCCGATAAGAGACATTCGTTTACACTTCACTGTCATGCGGGAAGGATTAACTCTCATACCCTGATACTTCTTATGGCTACATACAGGTATCGTAGATGTGTAGGTAAATACTACTTACGCGTGTATATGTCGTACCTGTTCAAGGAAATTTGTTTGCTAATTACTCACCAGCTTCTAAACTAAAATACTCCCTTAACACGTCGATTGCCAGTCTACTATAATTATCATAAATATTCTCTTGATTATTTATTTTCATCCTTACATCGAGAATAACACGAAAACTAAGGCAAAATACAATTGAAAAATACACATTCAGAATAATTTCCGTGACGAAAAAATAAGGGAAGCTCTACGATAAAAATTGAATTCTAAACAACACTGATTCTTCTTATTCATCTACTTCCGAAGATATAATTATGTATTAGTTAAGTCTGCGAATATAAGAGATAAATACTCTTTCCAATATTCACTTTCCAGAATTTTTGGAGTGTCCCAACTTATACGGCAAATATTTTTTCTCGAAAACATTGTCTCCAGAAAATTAGCTATAACTTTTTATCCGTTAATACTATTATTCTACTTTCTCGTGCGAAAATGTAGCTGGTAACTATACCTTTCTAACTACACCTTTCTCGTCCTATGAAATTTAATAGCTAAAGAAACAAACCGTGATCCAAACCTTTGCTGTGATAGTCCCTTGCTGTGTCCGCGACATAGTTGACAGTGAATGCGTTAGTATAGGGCATTACAGGGCATCGTATCACGGTAGATCGAAGGGGCGCGAGGCGAGCCTGACAGGGAATTCCGGAATTGCTTAATGGACATTCGGGATCGGAGTTATCGTCGGTAGCCGCGGCTCTTATGAATGACATAGCAAAAAGCAGGAAAGCAGAAAATCGGTGGTAGGGGTGGGGTGTTCGGGTCCCGTCTCGTGGCTTAAGCTGAAGTGTCAGGGTGATTAGCGGGCATCGGTACGCGTTACATTTCGACAAGCCTCGCTTACAAATACCCTCGCAGACGGCTCGTCGGTGCACTGACCCGGCAGCTGGCTGCTGTCTAATCTTTCCTCGATTACGGGGCTAGATGTAAATCAAACCCGAAACCCTACACCGCTATACCCCCCCCCCCCCCGCCCGCTATATACACGTATCCGCGACGTATCGCTCCCCACGTTCAATTCTCGTTAAAATTCCGTGGCTTTGCAAATTTTGCTTTCCACGCGATACGTTTCCTTTTTCCACCATCCCCTTCGCCGTGATTTATGGGACGTTCATTAAGGATTCCGCGCCGGGATCGACTAGATTTCATTTCTTACGTTTCGCCAATATTTTTCGGAACCGAATCGACGTTTTCCGGAACACGTGTTCCACTCGTTTGTAACAACCTCTGTATGTGTATGACTAACATGTGCATGGGCAAACATTTATTGCAATTAGTTATCAATTGTCAATTTGAATAGAATATGGTTTATACCAATATGAACGTGGTATTCGTTGAATTATTTATTTATTTATTTTTAATGCCGTATACCTTGTTTGGTTTATGAAGAAAGTGAGATAGTCAATTTTTTTATTTTTCTGTGTCTTTTGAAGATATTACAAAACTGTTTCGGATACTTAGAAATTCTTGAATTATGAAGAAAGTGAGATGGTTTTGAACATTAATAGTGAACTCGAGTGACGAATTAACTCGCAATCCCCAGTAAACAATGTTGTATTTTTATTTTTCTTCTTGCGTTATTAAACTGTTTCGGATATCCATTCTTTGGATACTAATTTTAATTTATAGTGTCAGGACAAAGATTTTTGCAAAGAATTCTGAGTAGGTGATGAAGTGTGAAAATTATTTGTTTATTTCGATTCCATCAGCAATCTTTTATTTTTCTGTTTCTTCTGAAGATATCACAAAACTGTTTCGGATACTTCGAAATTCTTGAATTATGAAGAAAGTGAGATGGTTTTGAACATTAATAGTGAACTCGAGTGACGAATTAACTCGCCATCCCCAGTAAACAATGTTGTATTTTTATTTTTCTTCTTGCGTTATTAAACTGTTTCGGATATCCATTCTTTGGATACTAATTTTAATTTATAGTGTCAGGACAAAGATTTTTGCAAAGAATTCTGAGTAGGTGATGAAGTGTGAAAATTATTTGTTTATTTCGATTCCATCAGCAATCTTTTATTTTTCTGTTTCTTCTGAAGATATCACAAAACTGTTTCGGATACTTCGAAATTCTTGAATTATGAAGAAAGTGAGATGGTTTTGAACATTAATAGTGAACTCGAGTGACGAATTAACTCGCCATCCCCAGTAAACAATGTTGTATTTTTATTTTTCTTCTTGCGTTATTAAACTGTTTCGGATGTCCATTCTTTGGATACTAATTTTAATTTATAGTGTCAGGACAAAGATTTTTGCAAAGAATCCTGAGTAGGTGATGAAGTTTGAAAATTATTTGTTTATTTCGATTCCTTCAGCAATCTTTTATTTTTCTGTTTCTTTTGAAGATATCACAAAACTGTTTCGCAGTCTTCGAGTCTACTAATATCAATTTATAGTGTCAGAATAGTGCTTGCTCGAAACAGAAAAAGAACAATATTGTTTTGTCACATTGTGGTTAAAAATTAAATTAAACTAAGAAATATCGACATATCAGTGACTTTAAAATCACACGAAGCTGTAGAAAGTGAAACGAAAATAATGAACATTATTGAAAGTTAGCTAGTTAGCATAATGTACAATGACCTGAATTAATATTCAGACGTTCTGAAAAAGACGATAACTTTTTTAATATTGTACTGTACGATTTGATCTTTTTTAAGAAGTTAGAGAAATTAGTTTACTACAGGATGTGTAAACAGCTTTTCTCTGTGTGGGCCTATATTGAACATTTAAAAATTACGTTATGTAGATCGTTGAGTAATTGTATCAGAAAATATAAGAAAGAACGAGCAGATGTACGGAGAGAAAATCGGAGTGGAATAAGTGTGAAGGGAAACGGAGTAGGAAGCATTTAATCCGGGAAAATAGTGAAACATAGCGTAGAGGGAAAGGAGCCACCGCAAAACAAGTTACCCTAATCCGGTTATCCAATTGATCGTCCTTCGAGAAGCTATTCTACTAATTGTCTTTCTCCCGTCCTTATCCGATAGAGGGTGGCCCAACCCTGTGTTACGATATCAGTCCGTGTTCCCGTATACTCGTCCGAACGATCATAGATCACACGAATTTACTTGCGCGTCCGGCTGCACGATTTACCTGCGGTGAACCGCCCTTTACACGACGGAATGATATTAATTATAAGCGGAGGTGGATGTTTTGATTTCATCGCGCTGCAATTAATTTGTAATCCGGATGCGGTTCAGCCGCAGTGACATTATAGGATTCGATCGGCCGAAAATATTCATGTACATGGAAATACCGTCACGAGTAACTAAATTCGTTTCGGACGATCACTCTGTCCGCCGTTCCGCCGCTATTTTTCGTCGCTGATCCTGCATATTTCGTTACGACTGGCACACGTCGCCGCGTGAGATCGATTAACCCTAAAACTACCCTCAAAATCACAGATTTTTTTTTCTTTTACCATCAGTGAAATTACAGATATCTAATAATAATAATAACAAAAAATTATTCGAATGAACGTTGCATGGATTCCAGCGGGGCATACAGTAATCTGTTTTTCGTTATTTTACTTTCACATAGAGTTTTCCAGTTTTCTAAATAAAATGCCTAATATTTTTACAGTAGAAAATTCATTCCTCTCTTCGATCTTCTGCTATCAACTCTTCTCTACACCCTGCAACTTTATCAGAAATATTCTTCAAGTGAAAACTTCTTTAGGAGCACTGCGCACGAAATCGCTGTGCAGTGAACGAGTCTGATGCGTCACGCGCCGACGAGAAACGCCAAGCTTGTTTGAGCCGAGTTTAGCCGAACGAGTGAGAAACAGATCTGTTTTTTAAAATTCATATTTACTTTTTAACAGTTTATCGACCGGTGATTATTGCATAATTTTGAGAAATGTACGTGGCTAAACATGGATCCTTCAATAATCGTGACGGTATTTCCATGTACATGAATATTTTCGGCCGTTGTGTTCTCCTTAGAGAAAACATTGGCAATTACGAAGTTATTACAAACAGTGAAACATCAATCAAATATATTCCATATTTCAATCAAATATGTCTCGTATCATATATTAATCATATATATCATATATATTAATCATATAATCATGTTACATGGCTAAACAATTTTTAATGGAACCTTCAATAGCAACAGCAATTTTCATTGTGAACTAACAAGTCACCCTCAGTAACGTCATCTAATAGTTTCATTTCAGATTGCAATGTAAAATAAGATGCTTTCTCTTGGTACAGCTGAATTATTGAAAGTCTTATTAACACTTTACCGACCAGAAGCCTATTAATAGGATTTTCAATAATTCTGCTGTATCAAAAAAAAGCATAGAAATTTTCTTTGACATTGCAATCTTAAATGAAACTATTAGACGACGTTATTGAGGGTGACTTAGTTAGTTCATACTAAATGCTAAATGAAAATTTAGCAATGTACCATAAATTTTTCAAAAATATGCAATAATCACCAGTCGGTAATGTGTTAATAGGCTTTCGGTAGGTACAGTGTTAAAGATGTGGAAATATCGTGGAAAAAAGATGCTCTAATATCGCGTACAGGAGACGAGAGGGTGGCAGTCGTCGTGAACGGTTTCATTAGTTGTCAGACTTTCTTTCCACGGTTTAGCGGATCGTAGAAGTGGATGACACGGCTGGTGATCGGGAAAGCGTAAGAAAAGATCAACGAAAAATCTGTCTCCTCGGTAGTTGCGAGGAAAATGGTTAAGCTCGGTGGCAACGTTTCTTACGTTTTCTGCACGGCGGCGTCGGGTCGCGTCGTTCCGGTGAATCGTCGCGGCGTGAAACGAAACGGAAGGCGAAATCCGCTCGAGGGCGTCGTGGCAAGAGGGGGTCCGGCGGATCCATTCCTCTTTCTGCTAAAAATACGCAATCTTGCGGCCCTGTCAGGCTGAAGAATTGAAATACACGTACCCTCCTTTCTACTATCCTCGTCTCCCCTTTGATATCGTTTACCCATAATCATTTAATTTTCTCGAAGCGTCGTGTGGACTGTGCCGGCTCTGGAACGTCTTCTTCTTCTTCGTGCGAAACTCGAAGCCTCTGCGAAATCTCCAGCTCTCCAGATTTCACACAACTTTCCATCGCGTACCTTAAACGTCTAGGCCCGTTACCGGTCGTTTCGATCTCCAGAACCGGAAGAATTTCCCAGCTATTCGGGTACAGTCCGTCGAGAGATTTTCCGCGCAGCATCTTTTCAAAGTAGCCATTTTTGTTTCATAATATACTCACCGAACATTGACATTAATTGGTATCCATTGCCTTGCTTGTAAGATTGTATGTATTCAGAGTTTGTACAATTTTACCACGCTTATATTAGCTTGCCGTGTTGTGTCAAATCTTGTAATCGAATTTTAACACATTACCGACCGGTGATTATAGCATATTTTTTAAAAAATTATGGTACATGGCTAAATTTTCATTTAGCATTTAGTATGAACGAACTAAGTTACCCACAATAACGTCGTCTAATAGTTTCATTTAAGATTGCAATGTCAAAGAAAATTTCTATGCTTTTTTTTGGTACAGCAGAATTATTGAAAATCCGATTAATAGGCTTTCGGTCGGTAAAGTGTTAAAACACTTTCTGATGAGCTAGAGACTTGAAACTTTAAACATATCCCAGAACTGGATGACAATGCAATATTGAAACAAAATTTTTTTTATAAAAACTGAGCGTTTAGGAGATAAAAAAAAATCTCAGCGGGAATCGAAACCGGGCCTTACTAAATACGCTCGGTAGTAAAAACTAAAACGTAGAAATTAAAAAAATATATTAAAAAAATTTTTTTAAACCGCGCTTATATTAAAATGCACGAAAAAGGATAAAATAATTTTTTTAGATATTAGTGACTATAAATAAGCATATAGTTTAGCGCTCCACGCTTTTATTTATAGTCACTAATATTTAAAAAAATTATTTTCTCCTTTTTCGTGCAGTTTAATATAAGCGTGGTTTTTAACAAGTTTTTTATATATATATATATTTTTATTGTAATTCGAGGTTGAGCATGGAAATGTATGGAATCATTTGTGAAATGAATAATCCCAAACGAAATTGTTAGATTACGTTATTGAGGGTGAATTGTTAGTGCGTTGTTCAAGTTTCTGATGCTGTTGAAGAAATTATGGGAAAATCCTCATCCATGGGCCATGCACATCCAAGAATTATGAAATAATCGTGTTTGCCATGGTTCTTGGCCATTACGCTTTGAATTTTGCGTTTCAAATAAAAGAAAATAGATTTTCTCCACTTTTTTAGAATGCAAGTAGACAATTTTTATATTGCATAAATATCAGCTGTCTGATGACAACTAGACTGCGAATATGTTATGCATATATCAAGAAATTGTCTTGGTGAAATATAAAACAATAACAGATTAGAAAGATTTAAGAATGTTGTAACGTAGTTCTTAATGAAACAAAATCATTAAGGGATGCAATCAATTTTTATTTCACTCCTGCTAACCCACAATCAATGCAGAACATTTTTATTTTACATAAAGATCCGCCGTCGAGCAATAACCAATGGCAGTACCTGAGGATTTGATACTTGCAAACAGAGAGATAGGGGTTGTGAAAGTTTCATTGAAACTCTATGAACAAAGCTTAATATTAAATAATGAAACACCAATGCGCTATTTATTAGACATAAGATATTTTTCTTGTTGAAACCTGATGAACAAAATTTTTCAAAATTCACTAGAAGAGAAATGAATAGAAAACAGGTTGCTAACAAGACATTAAGATACTCTAAAACTTGCAAAGATTTGTATAAATTGATTCTAGTACTAACTAATGGCGTGACTAAAGATTTTATACATTTATGAGAAAAATGAGTAGGTGAAGACTTTCAGCTTATTGAATGTATTAAATGAGGAAGGGTTGTTTTCAAGGGTGTTCAAATATTAATACGAGCTGCTGCTGTACATTTATTTCGAAAAGTCTGAAACAACGAAAGAAACGAGTAACAATAAAGGAAGAAAAGGGATGGCAATAGAAGGATCGTCGGACAAAAGATCGACGCAGTGACGTCGGACAGTTAGATCCCGCGGAAGACGGGTAACAATGGCAGGCGCGGAGACACCGGGGGGGAAACACTTTCGATGCAAACTACGGAAGGTTGACGTATTTCTGCATCAGGGCGCCCGATATCCTGATCTGTTATTGAATTGTTAAGCCGCGCCGGAATAAAGAGATATATCCACGTAGGCGAGAACGACCCACAGCAGCCCCCTATTTCTTCTAACACGACGCTGGCCCCGAGGATCCTCTGCCTCTTCTTCTTCTTCTCCTTCGTTTCTCCCTTTTCCCCCATTGGTTTCGAGCTCGTTTCCACCTCCTACCCCTCGTTCAGGGGTTTTTGTTCTCGGCGATGGACGTCGGCAAGGAACGGCGACGCAAATACGACCACGAATAATATTTCCAGCCGCTAAAATGTGTCAGCTCGCTGATCCCTGTTGACATTTGAATATCTGTGGCTCCCTAGGCCGACGGGTATCACGGGTTTCCGGCGATATTTCGAAAGCTCTGGCGAATGTGCTTGCCGATATTCCTCCGGCGTTTAGCTGCTTCACGCCCGCAAATACCGCGGAAATTTCAACGAGTTTATCCATGTAAAAGTAGCATAATGTGAGATCCAGTTTTTTAAAAAAAATTATAACTCTCGATTAAGAACACTATTATTAAAAAATACTGTATGTTTTCAAGATGCGATATACACATTGTATAATGTAAGTACACTTCGCTTTGAGAAGTAATCGTTTTTTAAAGTCATATACAAAGTCATAGAGGATTAATACTCGAATGTTTTCCTAGTAAAAATGACTCGATTACTATTTTATAACGTCTTCATTATTTAATGACGAAGAAATATGAAGTCTTCAACTTCCTTGCATATGTATATTTTACACGATTTTATTTTTTTCTAATTTTTCCAATGTCTTTCTACATATAGATTTTACGTGTAGGTATCATTGCTGCCTCTTTTAATTGTTTCAATGTTTACCAAAATATCTTCATTGTTTACTGAAGCAGCTAAACAATTTTACTTATGCAACATAAAATTTTTATTTGTATAACCTGCAGAAAATATTCGCAGGCACAACATCTATATAAATAAAAATAAAATGGACGGCTGGACCGATATGGCTAGTTTAAAAAAAAATGTTCGTAATATTCCGGATAAGATTTTTAGGGAAAGAAGAATGGGAAAAGTTTCCCAGAAAAATAAAAAATTCGGGATGATGGCCACATTTGTTAAGACATACAATGATCACTCAGAAATTCGTTTTTTTCTCATTTTTACTTTGTTTACACATTTCCAATAGCTTTTCACAAATTCACAAACGATCACAAACAAATTTATTGAAAGGGCAGGACAACATTTGTCGAGTCAGCTAGAATACACTATAAAATTCTTCGAGTGACGAAATTAAAACAATTGCTCTTAATCTAGATCTTCATAGTTAATTAAAAAAATTATCTAACAGTTTTCACTAAGAGCGACTTACATTGCGTTACAAACATAACAAAAATATATTTCAGCAATTTTTTGAACAGTTTATATCCAAAGAAATAAATTTGTTGAATAATCGGATGTATCTTTACAATCTCACTAATCGTGAATTAAGAATATTAGAGTTAACTAGTGTGCACAAAAAAAGTCAAAATCAGTATCAGCAGAAATCGCCAAAACGTTATTGGAAAATTCCGCCCTCTTTACAATCCATCCACTATTTATCACTCGCATTTCTTTTCCAACAATTGTGAATTGCTAAATAATCATCTTCGTCAGATAAAATCATTGATACATTTTTAAAAGAGTCTCTCGTCGAAATATTTCCGTTAGTCTCGGCGCACATTCATTACCGGCGTCGAGCGTTCGTCGGTTGCTGAAATTCATAGCGAATAACTTAGTTGCGTTTAAAAGTGACCGTACTTAGATTTACCAACAAGAAATAAACGCACCGTTCACGCTATTAACTTCAGCCTAACCAGTCCGCTTTTATAGTGTAGAATAATTAAAGATGTAATAAAGTCACCTGTTTCCGATTTCCATAATACGTGCAACGGCTTTACTATGTTGCTCAGCAGGCAACATGCTTTTTCAACTATCTGGCAAATGATACGGTGAATGCTCCTGTCCGACCGTTTAAGGAGATACTCGATATTTTTCCGAATCGCAGAAATATTAGTTGTAATTTACGGACTGTAAATGATACCGGAATTTAGAACGGCCAATGAGGAAGACTCTCGTGAAAGAGGAATGATTACTTGAAAACTTGAAACGCGCATCCGGATGGCGTCCACCATCTTTTTTCTCCAGAAAATTATAATGTCTCGACCGGTAATTGAAGACGCCGATGTCGGATCGATGGTTATAGCACGGCTTTATTACTTAAGGGAGTAGACTCGTTTTTCCAGGATTGCAAGGGTACGAGATTCGTGTTCTCATTTCTCGATAATACAAAAATGAGGGTTTTCAGTTGTCAAAAACGCTAGATAAAAGAACGATTTATTTTTCCGTTTATGAGCCGTAATTTCCATTATTTAGAAGCTATTTTCATAGCTACATGCTGTCGGACAATGCAAATTACGGGTAGCAAACGTACAAGCAGGACAAATGAAATCTTTTTATCGATCGTAAATGTTTTAGATAACTATAATAATGATATTATCGGCGCTACGGTTCGATCAAATTCTACAGCATCTACAGTACAAGTAGGACTGTCGAGGGTTGCATCTTTGTATTATCGAGAAATAAGAACGTGCATCCTGCACCCTTGCTATTCTGGAAACGAGTCTGCCGCTTTAAACCATCCGAGAATCGCGAGAGATGTCGAGCAGCTCGGGAACAGTTTGCACCTGGTGGAAAAGAATTTCATCGGCATGGCAGCCAGACGCGCGGAGACTTCAACGTCGGACTGCGAAGTATTCCACCTCATTTCCTTAGCCAGTTTCCGCACGATTCTACCATTTTCTAGCGCTATTACGCTGCCGATAGAATATTCTACTATATCCCTAATTGCGAACAAGCGCGCAGTAATTAGAAATTATTTTTCGAATTTTTCCGACATTTCTTCGTTAAGCTCTTCCTGAGATGGTTTTGAAAAGCAGATTCGATTATACAATTTCTCAGTGCAACCAGGTGCCCCCATAAATATTCTACTATATTCTTAGTAACAGATAAGCGGAGAATTTCTAGAATTTAGTTTCACAGTTTCGAAAGAGAATTTCGTTTCCAAAATTTTCGTAATGCTTTCAATAAATATTTGACTGTGTACTGAATAGAATATCAAATGATTTTTGGAATTTTTTTCGTGCAATAATTTAATATAAAAGAATTTTTTAAATGGAAAATTGATGAAACCTCTTTATTAATAATTTCACACTTTGATAATTCTTGAAAGTGGTGATAGGATTCTAAGATTTTTAATTTTAACATTGACGTAGGATATTATATGTCCAATAAATATTCTACTGAAAGTAGGATACGATTTTACAATTTCCTAATAGTAGTACATGTCCGATAAATATTCTACTATATCTTTAATCAAGCGTGCAATAATTAGATTGGTTTTTGGAATCGTTCCATAGAAAGGTGACTTTCTACTGTGATAGTTTCGAAAAGAGGAATCTGTTTCGCGTCCATCTTAAAAATATAATAAATGTACTAATAAATGCTTTTATTGGTCTCTACAACGGTACGTGAAACTGTAAACGCATTTTTCTGCGAGCGACATTCTTCACGATGGCGGATATAAAATCCTCCAGTTTACTTCAACCTTGACGGACAACTTCACCGCGTTGTTCTTTTATTATTTAATACGTATAGATTGTGTAATGGAGCGAGTCATTTTATTGCAGACGTCGATATTTTGTTTAGTTGCTAGAATGTTGTTGTTATTTAATTCACAATATATCGGGACTTATGATTTTCATGTTAAACAATTGTTGGAAAATATAATGACAAAACACATCGCTCATGTGAGAGAAAATTGTCACAACTCAAAATTTTTCAGTACTCGTTTTATCGCATTATA
Organism: Lasioglossum morio; assembly: GCA_916610235.2. NCBI lineage: Eukaryota > Metazoa > Arthropoda > Insecta > Hymenoptera > Halictidae > Lasioglossum > Lasioglossum morio. The sequence goes on along the minus strand of OU744330.1, from coordinate 10,261,168 downwards.
ATACTCGCCAGAGTATTAATAAATACAATATTTCATGTTAATACTTATTAAATAGTTGCAATTGAACACGACAAAATTATTAGACGAATTTAAAAATACTATTATATTATTTGCAACCTATTAAACAGATTACGAGAGAAAATAAATTTTTATTTCACTCCAGTTTGTTACACTTTAGGTAGAAAATTTTTATTTTACATAAACATCCACTGTCTACTTATTAGGTTTTAATTTGTTATTGCTTGCAGTCACAGCTATTTAACCCCTTGCCGTATCATTTTCTCTTCAGTTCCGGTGGTTATTCGGCTTTATCCACGAAAACGTCGTAGAAGAGAAAAGAAAATTTATATTTCTTGCATGGCTATATTTATTTCAATGCTTCAATATTGGTTACAAACGAATCAAATTGATTTTATTTATAAAGAAACGCGTGACATTCATATTTGTTACACTTTGTTTAAAGTCTTCAGGAATATCGTAGAATAAAAAAGAAAATTTATATTTCTTGCATGGCTATATTTATTTTAATGCTTCGATATTGGTTACAAACGAATCAAAATTGTTTTTATTTATAAAGAAACGCGTGGCATTCATATTTGATACACATTGTTTAAAATCCTCATGACGAGTGTAACTCGTTAAAATACGACAAGGGATGGAACTATCAAAGAATTTTGAAGCGGTCCGTAAGATTTCTATTTGTACATCGGTAAATTCTTGTGCATGAGCGATTCTTTGAAACTTGGTTTATTAAAAAAAAAAATGATTTTTAGGGTCGTTCGAGATCGCGTGCCTGCTACAATGTTAGAAAGCCCGTGACGGGTCTCGTGAAAATAAAGGCAGAACTTTATCGCGTGAAAGAATGCTGATCAATTTAAGATTTTGCAAATCCTCGACGGGCGTTGGTCGTCCCGTCTCGTCTCGTCTCGTCTCGTCTCGAATCATCCGGCCTGACTCGTGGTCGCCGCCGCGCCAGCAGCTTGAGAAAGTAGTAGAAGTCGGCAGTATAAGTTTACAACACTGGTTTGACATGGCGATTAAGCGGGAAGTTTAACGATCGATCGGGGCCGGCCGAGGTCCCTCGAACTGAAAGGCGACCAGATCGAAAGATCTTTCACCGTGGCCCGTACCTGTTGTGACGCGCGATTGTCAGAAAAATGTTGCTTCGAAAAAACGGCAGTAAATATAAATCACAAGCGGTAATCGCGGCTCGCGTTTCTCCGTATTCCACCACGGAAAATGGAAATCGTAATTGCCCCCTCCCTCCGCCTTCAACGAGGCTCCCTCGTCTATTGTCAATACGAATGTTCGCGCATTTACTAGCTGTATCCGCAAGTCTTACAGTCGTTTTCAATCGTTTGCAATTGATTAGAATGGTTATAATTAGACTACGGATCTTCTTCACGCATTTATGGCTTATGAAAATCTTCAGAAAAGAATAGAATATTAAATTTTTATTTGTTTTGAATCTACAAAGGCTGTTTCCATTAACAATACAGTTTTATTTCATTCCACTTTGTTAAAGTTTGCCTACAAAGATTGGAAAATGCTGGCGAGTTATAATTTTTTTCTAATGCATCTTTTTACAATATATCCAATATTTATCGCTCGAATTTCTTTTCCAATAATTGTGAATTGCTAAATAACCATTTTCGCTAGATAAAACATAAAACCATTGATGGTATTTGTAACATTTCTGCCTCTTTTAATTGTGTTTCAGTATTTACCAAAATATCTTCATTTTTTACTGAAATAGCTAAACTATTTTTCTTAAGAATATATAATTCTCCGAGTAAAGAAATTAAAACAATTGCACCTAATCTAGATATTCATAATCAATTAAAAATTCCGTAAATCCGATGCTGGGCTAAAGAGAATTATAAATTATCTAATAGTTTCCACTAAGAGCGACTTACATTGCGTTACAAAAATGACAAGAATATATATCAGCCATTTTTTCAACAGTCTATACCCAAAGAAATATAGTTGAATAATTGGACGCATCTTTACAATCTCGGTAATCGTGAATTAAGAATATTAGAGTTACCTAGTGTGAACAAAAAAAAAGTCAAAATCATTATCATCAAAAATAGCAAAAACTTATTGGAAAATTCCGCCCTCTTTACAATAAATCCAATATTTATCACTCGCATTTCTTTTCCAACAATCGTAAATTGCTAAATAATCATTTTCGTAAGATAAAATCATTGATACATTTTTAAAAGAGTAGCAAATGCTAAACAATTTCCTGGCAAAGGGGTTGCGAACACACTGAAGTATGTTTTAACGACGGCGCACATTCATTTACGGTAACAAGTTCTTTTTATGACGTATACATAAAGACATTGTATACATTTGAATATTCGATCGTAAATATCGAGTGAGCTCGGCGTCGTCGCATCGCTGTCAATAATTTGCATACTTTAAGAACGATGTCGAGCGAAAGAAAACGGGAACGAATGCAATAAACTTTAATGAAATCGGAACAATGTTTTTCTTCAAAGTATTCCGTGTTCAGTAAATGCGTCATTGCTGCGTTTTACGAGCCTTCTTTATAGTAAGATAGGCGTGCCGTCGATTAAACAGAGACAAGAAGGGAACGCGCTTAATTGATCCTCGCCGATTAATGACGATCTGTGGATGAAGTAAGTTTGATAGGACTGGTTACAAATGTGATTACAGAAAAAACATCGAGACTCCTTACAGTTTCATTCAGATTCGTAATACGGCTTTTACGTTCGCTACCTTGTGCGTAATTTCTTCTTCAATCTCGCATATTCAACAAAATGATACAATTTGCTGGAGAATGTTGACAATAATGTTTTACGTACAACTGTAATTAAAACAATCTCGCGTAATGTATTTTCGGTGTGTGCGACAGTGGATTTGAGGATTTTATGCAAAACAGTAAAGACATTTCAAGAATTCTAAAATATTTTCTAAAATCCCTTAGAATTATTGAGGACAGAATTAATACAGATATATTTTCTTTTTCATAAAAATCCGCAGTCTATTATCACGATGGTTACAAGCTTTTTAGTGCAATCTAGATACTTAAATCTACTATTTAGTTACAATATTTGCAAATAGAGAGATAGTGGTTGTGAAAGTTTTATCGAAACTCGATAAACAAAGCTCAGTAATAAATAATGAAATACCAATGCGCTATTCATTAGAAATAAGATATATTTCTTGTTGAAACCTGATGAACAAAATTTTTCAAAATTCACCAGAGAAATAAATAGAAAAGAGGTTGCTAACAAGACATTAAGATACTCAAAAACTTGCAAAAATTCGTATAAATTAACTAAAGCGGATTCGATTATACAATTTTTCAGTACAACCAGGTGCCCCCATAAATATTCTACTATATTCTTAGTAACAGAGAAGCGGAGAATTTCTAGAATTTAGTTTCACAGTTTCGAAGGAGAATTTCGATTCCAAAATTTTCGTAATGCTTTCAGATGGTCAATAAATATTTGACTGTGTACTGAACAGAATATCAAATGATTTTTGGAATTTTTTTCGTGCAATAATTTAATATACAAGAATTTTTTAAATGGAAAATCGATGAAACCTCTTTATTAATAATTTCCCACTTTGATAATTCTTGAAAGTGGTGATAGGATTCTAAAATTTTTAATTTTAACATTGACGTAGGATATTATATGTCTAATAAATATTCTACTGAAAGTAGGATACGATTTTACAATTTCCTAATAGTAGTACATGTCCGATAAATATTCTACTATATCTTTAATCAAGCGTGCAATAATTAGATTGGTTTTTGGAATCGTTCCATAGAAAGGTGACTTTCTACTGTGATAGTTTCGAAAAGAGGAATCTGTTTCGCGTCCATCTTAAAAATATAATAAATGTACTAATAAATGCTTTTTTTTTTACTGATGAACAAAATTTATCAAAATTCACCAGAGAAATAAATAGAAAAGAGGTTGCTAACAAGACATTAAGATACTCAAAAACTTGCAAAAATTCGTATAAATTAACTCGAAAATATGACAGAACAATTTCTCCGTCCGAGCAATTTCAAACTGTAACGCAGCGTCGTCGTAAACGTTGTTCAAAGACATCTTACGACGGTGTAAAAGACAAGTTTAACTGGAGCTTGAATATTATTATCGGTTCGAATAAATCGTCGCAGTTATTAGTTGTTGGATTCGACATAGAACCGCGTTCAGAAAAAAAGAAGGATACTGCTGGTCCAGCGGATACTTAAATCCTTCAAAGTATCGTTGTACGGCTTTCCGAAGAGCCGGGGCTGTTCGGGCGCAAACTGTTAATAATCCAATAAAGAACGTGGTCGAATATCTTACTTCTGGGGCAGGGCTGTAATATTTTGATCGTCCGCTGCCGGCGCGGCATCCTATAAAACGAGTTGAAATTAAAATCGGGAACAAGCTCGGCGAGGAGCGAAAGGATCTTGCTCGTCCTGGTCTGATCCTTCGCGATGCGTGCCGGCGGTTAAATGCTCGCGCATATCTCGGAAACACCCGTTACATCGTGGCGGAAAACGCGCGTGCACGCATGCAAATTTGCAAGTTTGTTACTAAGCACACAGGAGAAGAGGGCCGCGACTTGTCGTTCGTCGGTGTGAGATGTGGTCCGTCAAAAAGCCGTAAAATCCTGAGGGCCGCGTCGTTCGGGGTCTCTCTTCTTCTTCTTCTTCTTCTCCGCGATCCTACGACGACGGCCCCGACGAACGAATGCGCGAACCAACAAAATGAACAAAGAGGACGCATGTGCGTGTACAGGATTATACAGGCGAAGGCGCGCGAGCGCGACGACGAGCTTTCGCGCTGTTCCCCGCGTTTATACCGGCGATCCTTAAAACTCTCTCGGTCGTTCCGAGGCATCGCCTTAAGCGGCCGTCGGCGAAGATAATAAAAGGTGGACCCACCTCGCCGACGATCGACCCGGTAAATACGACGACAACGATTCCCAAGCCGTATCTCCGCGGAGGAGAACATGTTGATGAGCCGCGCGTTTTTCAGTCCGTTTATATTGTTCGCGAATTTCGAGTTTACCCCCGAGGCGCCCTGTCTCCACAACCAATTGCGTTCCTTGGACTTCGATGAACGACTCAGGACTCACAGTTTCGCATAATATGTAGATTGTTAGTTGATTCTTGATGGTTTAACGGGGGTAGGGTACCCACGTGACATTACTAGAATCTAACCAGAAGCAAACTAGATTTTGGGCCCAAAACAGGGGTTTACGCGGGGTCGTTTCACGTCCTCATACGATTATATTTTGAGCTGAGTGAGGGCTCATTCGGAAGAGGAAGGTTACACGCAGTTGGCTCTTCTCATGTTTTTTTTAGATGATGTTTATATGAAGTAATATTAGTGTCCAAAGTAGGCGAAAAAAATGAAGAAAAATTCCGGAGATTCTAATGTATTTTTCGTTCACAAAAAGATTTTTCTCGCGAAAATATCGAGAAGAGCCAGCTGCGTGTAACCTTCCTCTTTCGAATAAGCCCTCACTCAGCTCAAAATATAAATATATGAGGACGTGAAACGACCCCGCGTAAACCCCTGTTTTGGGCCCAAAATCTAGTTAGATTCTGGTTAGATTCTAGTAATGTCACGTGGGTACCCTACCCCCTTAATAAGTATTAGGTCATCCCATAAGTTTATAGACAATACATATAAATATAATTATATGTAATGAATATTATTAATGTAATTTTGTAAATATACTTAAGCTAATTAATTATAAAGGCTAGGTCGCAGGAATTGATCACGATGAACAAGTAATGCGAATAGCAGTCCGGTCATCGTGATAGATCTTCGACAAAATGAGGCGAGAGGAAGGGTCACCAATGTCATCAGGTGCCCCTGGACCTGGGAGTTTACGGCACCCCCGGTAAATCTTCGAGGATGTACTTACATAGATTCTACCGGTCCTCCCAGGTCCTAAAACAAAAAAAAAGGTCATCCCATAAGTTCGCGCTGACTATTGTGTATACAATTCACTTCAATATTAGTAAGAACTAAGGTAAAGGCACCAGTAGTTGACCAGGTACCAGTAGTTGACCATTTTATAGAAAAACGTAAAAAATAAGGTTTTTATAAGCTGTGCACTTTTGATGAAAGTGAATCTCGGGTGCTATGGCATTTGTTGTTTAAATTTCAGAACAATTATGTGCGAAATGAAGTATGCATAGTAATAACGGACGTCTAAATTCATTAAGGTTAGTAATATTCTGATATATCTCTTATTTTATTCTTTAATTGTAATTTGTGTTGGTAATTGTTGAAATTAATTGATACTAAAATGATTCCCAACATTATTGCTTTAACCCTCTTTCTAGTATAAGTGGTCAACTACTAACGAAAAGAAGGTCAATTACTAGATTTTTCATGTTCAAGAGTGGTCAACTTCTGAAGCAATTACTGAATTTTTCAATATGTTCCTTAAATTTGTATAAGTAAACTTTTTTTTAAAAAGTGGCCTTGTTACATAATCTAGAATACTTAAAGAGTGTCTTTATGCATCGACTCTCGCTATTTGATGACAGAGCAAGTGGTTACTATTGTTCTCGTGGAAAACTTCTCTTAACTGGTCAACTACTGGTACCTTTACCTTACCTGATCCGACAGACGTTGTCCTGTCCAATTTTAATAAATTTGTTTGTGAAGCAATTTCAATTTGAATCTTGAAATTCAATTCGTTGACATCAATGTTTTTCTTATTGGGCACCAATAATGCTTGCACCGTTTCAAAAATTATGATTTTTGCTGTTTGTCCAAATTTTCCTACTTTCCTTTGTCATTGTCTCGATTTTTTTTTCTGAAAGCTTTTCCAGAACTATAACGAACAAAACAATAAAAGAATTATGCATATCTATCGTTCGAATCGTGAGTTATGGTCTTGAGTTCATACAAAAATCTCATAGATAAAAAACACTTTCATTTTTTCCCGAATTTTCCATTTTTCTGGGCAACTTTTCCAATTTTTCTTCCCCTAAAAACCTGATTCGGACTACAACGAACATTAAAAACAAAAAATTAGCCAAATCGATCCAGCCGTTTTCACGTGATGTCGTGACCAACGAACAGCATTTCATTTTTATTATATAGATATAGTCCAAGTTTTAAAATTTCTAAAATTCACTAAAATTTTCCATAGTCTGTAATTTTGTATATAACAACTGCAAATCAATCTCCCCACATTATACCTACAAGTGTTTCCAAGTATAAAGATATAATATTGTAATCATATGTTATAATCCTTGTGGTCGCTAATGATAAATAAATAAAAAAAACATTTCACAGGTATTTAAACAAAATGGATATGCAACCTCTCGAAAATCAGCACGAACTTATAGGGTAACCTACTAGTTTTCTGATCGCGCATGTTTGCAAATTCAGTGTTGATCTTGCAAGGATACATGCTGTCTAGCAAAACAATCCGGAGGTACTCTAAACTGTCTAACATAAAAATGTACGTAAATAATTTTTTTCTTTTGTTACACATTGACGAGCATTGTTTAGTTTATGTGTATTATGAAAGTTTTAAATAAAAGCACACCGATGTCATAATACAGGGTGCGTGGTTGCATAGTATACAGTAAATTGTATATTCAAATGTTTTACCAGCTAATTCATTAATTAAATAAAATAAAATAAATAAAATAAAATAAAACGGAGTAAATGCATAAGAATGGAAATTATTTTGGAGTGTAGAATGTATTTTAATTGTTTGCAAATGGTCTAAAAGTTTGTGGACAGTTTGTGGACAGTCTCGACGAATAATATACGAGGAGTGTATAATTTATCAAAGAAGTTATCCTTGGAAATCGTCTCCTAATCACGGTCTTCAGGGTGGGAAAGAGGAGCGTAGGGTAGAAACAATCCTGTCCGCGCTTTCGGACGCAGCAAATGGATCATCCATCGTTGGACATGCCTCTAGGGTTTACTAGTCTCGTCACCCCATCGGTCGGGTCCTCGAGTATAATTTATCCCGTTATGCTAATCGGGACGATTTGTCTAAATTAAAAGGCACTCCATGTTGATCCGCGGTCACGTACGCCCCCATTTTCGTCCACCCGACCCTCTGTCACTTCTACCACCATCGTCAACACCGTTATTACTGTATCAGCGCAGTTTATTTCGAAAGTCAGATACCTTTTTACACGCTCCCAATAATTGAAAGAAAATTTTCACCGACCAATACCAATTATTCCGACGAATTCCAAAGTTTCCTGTGATCATTCACGGACCAATCTTCACTAGTAAACTGTCGACTTTCAAGCAAAATAAAAATTGTCTGCATCAGTTGCAATATACAAGAGTAATTCATACATTCCCTTTTTTACTAAATCTTATTGTGAAAACGTTCACGGTCTAGTGATTACAACTTACAAGACTGATCTAAGCGAATCATTAAATTCGTTGGACACTATCGCATTGATTAGTAATTTCGAATAGCCTTTTAAAACAGTTCAAATCTCTATGGAAAATAAAAATGCTTTTCCAAAATTGCAACGAAGTGGTGTGAACTAAAAATTAATTTTCTTTCTGTATATGTTTAATAGGTTGGAAGTAACATAACAGTACTTTGAATTCTTCTAATGTTTTTACTGTTTTAAATTATATTTACCATTTTCGTTCCAAATTCATAAAATCTAATTAACACATGGATTAAATTGGAACTAGAATCTTCTAACAAGGAATAAAATATTTTTCTGACATTTTCTGGTGTAGAAATTATCTGTCAGAAAGCAGAATTTGGACTTGAAATCTTTTGTATATTAGCATTCATTGCTGGAGCATAAGTTTGTTCCATCGAACTCGAGGTATAGATCAAAGATATCGTTCGGGGAGGCAACCAGTGCCTTCCATCATTATTTCAGTGTTACGTGGACAGGCCGGACACTCGGATCTTCCTCCCTCGAGGGATGATGCCCGTGTTATCGCGTCCAAATCCCGCGGATGATGAGACTTTAGTTTATTGTACGTGCGGACAAAGAAAACACCAATATTTCGATGTTGCGAGGGTGTGCGGTTCTGGTAGGGAGAATAGGTGGAAAGAGGTTAACTCGATGTCCACGGATTTGTTTTGTCTTCCTGCGGGAACATCTTGGGAATCGAAGCGATCACGCTGGCCTAAAATCCCAGTCCGTACGAGACTCGCCTGCGAAATGAGATTTTCTTCGGAAAAAAAAACGGATACGTCGCTCGGAGAAAAGAAATCGTTCGGTCACAATACTTGTTCCACGACTGATCTTCTGTTTCCGGAAATTTCAGTTTACACTTTGAATAATACTGTGATTCTTCTTATGGAAATTTGTCAAAAACATTAGAATACAAAGTTTACCAAGCTACGATGTCGCTCATTTTAGTTTTAATTTGCAGAAGCCAATTACATCTTTCTCCTTCCTTTTTATGAAAATATCAAATATTGCGGTCGAATACTGATCATTGAGAATTATTGTTAACGATTATTTTATAAGTATTCTTTTTGAAACGCTTAAATAGACACTACTTGAAAGTGATTCAGTCTTTAGCATTAAACCTACCGATCATCAAAAGTGACTGATGGTTATAGTATTATAAAAATGAGATTAAATTTATTTATATTTTATGCGATATTTTACTATAATATATACTGGAGTAAAAAAATACACTCAATCCCAAAAAACACTTTTACAATCTCAATAATTGTTAAGTAAAAAATCTAAAATGGGTCATTTGACTCCTCGTGGTAGGTTTAATGTTAACATTGTCAGAATACAAATTTCAATGAACTATGATTCAGCTTATTGGTTTTAGCATTTAACCATAGAAAACAGTAAAAAGAATTGCGGTTTAATAGTGCTAATTAAAGAGGCTAAGAGCGAAAAAGGGAAAAAGGGTGATCTATATAATATTAGAATTGTAACCCTAAGGGGAATTCAATAAAATATATATGTATATATAGTGCTAATTAAACTGCGAATTGCACTTGTGTCAAAAATGAGCAGGCAAAGCGCAAAACATTTGTAATGTTGGATTATTGTGAAATATTAAAAGAGTGATTCGCTTTTGTTAAATGGCTACAATGTTCCGAGATTTTCGCGGGAGTTGAAAATCGAAAATGCGATTAGAATTGATTCGAATAGTTGATATAGCGAAAGGGGAACAATTTTCTGAATCGGTCATTTCTCATCCCGAACACGGCTGTCCAGGAAGACTGGGACGTTGATGACTATGATGATGATGATGCTACTGTTACCGTAGCCAATACTGCCGGTGTGTTGCTGTCGTTGCTGTTGCGAGCCAGGGCAAGAGAGGCTGCAAATGCGGGAGTGCTAATATCCAATCACGTCGCTTCCTCCGGCACGATACGTTCGATCGGCTAATTTTCCATAATTAATCCACGATAAAGTCGTCACCGTTCGACAGCGTGCAGCCAATGTCGCTCGTGGTTGGCTTTTCGGGGAATCCGGCGATCTTCCGTTTATGGATTCGCCTAATTTTTCACCATAAAACAACCACGTTCTCTATCCCATTACATACATAGCTTTTATTGGCGTGTACAATGAGTATCAAATCATTAGATCCTCGCAACGAAAAATATTAAGTTCTATATATACGATTGAATGTATGTATGCATACGTATTAGCAGACAACCCTATATATAATGAAATTTATAAAAGTAGAAAATCGAAAATAACAACAGAATTGTGAAACACGTTTGTCAACGATTGCTTATAATAAATACACGGTCCAATGTATGTATGCATACGTATTAGCAGACAACCCTATATATAATGAAATTTATAAAAGTAGAAAATCAAAAATAACAACAGAATTGTAAAATTACGATCGCCAACGAATTAGAAAACATTTGTCAACGATTGCTTATAATAAATACACGGTTAAATGTATGTATGCATACGTATTAGCAGACAACCCTATGTATAATGAAATTTATAAAACTAGAAAATCAAAAATAACAACAAAATTGTAAAATTACGATCGCCAACGAATGAGAAAACGTTTGTCAACGATTGCTTATAATAAATACACGGTTGAATGTATGTATGCATACGTATTAGCAAACAACCCTATGTATAATAAAATTTATAAAGTAGAAAATCGAAAATAACAACAGAATTGTAAAATTACGATCGCCAACGAATGAGAAAACGTTTGTCAACGATTGCTTATAATAAATACACGGTTGAATGTATGTATGCATACGTATTAGCAGACAATCCTATATATAATGAAATTTATAAAACTAGAAAATCAAAAATAATAACAGAATTGTAAAATTACGATCGCCAACGAATTAGAAAAAGAAGACAGATCGAAACGAACGCGCCCGTGACAAACACGTCTGTCATCCATTGCTTATAATAAATACGGCTATTCCTTACAAGTTCTAAATTCTTTTAAAACGTATCTTTGAAGTTGCTAGATCAGTTCATTTAATTATTTCGCCAGAAACTGAATAATTGACTGACGACTTTGATGCTCTGGGTCAAATCGGCCCCAAGCTCCGGAAGGCTAATAATTCTAGAACGCAGAGACATTAAAAGCGAACAAATGATCGTCCAAAAAGATTGTAAAACTAAAAATTTGTATAATTCCCCGAGATCTCCGATTCTCGTTCCCTGAATTGTCCAATTAAAAAAGCACCGCGTTTTACAGCCTAATTACACCGTTCGCGCAGCTGTCCTTTGATTTCTTTGTTAAAAAAAGATGCGAATCGATGTCGTAAATTAACATTGTATGCGAAGTCTTTGGGAATCGTAACAGTTTACAGCTTCGGGTTTCATAAAACCGAATGTATTGAGATGTATTCGTGGGCCGGACTGACGAGAGTTACGCAGTAATTCACGTTGAAAGTAATGCGGTGGAATGATCGTGAAAGGGAGGGAGTAGGATCGGGCGAGCAAAGCTTATGCGAAATGCAAATGTATATCGGGGGTGACGAATCGAATCGGCGAGTGGCAGCTACCGAAGAACGAAGCCTTAAGGAAATTAACATTCATCGAGGTGTTGAAGCCGCGAAAAGAAACCGGCAAAACCGAAACGCGAGTAAAAGATTGCGGTTTCGGTTCGCTCGGGAGCTGCCCCCCGGGATCCGCGGCCTCTGGGAAAAAGGGAGAACGACGAATCCCGAGCTGCTGATGCGAAGAATGCTGGTTAATCCGCAGACTTATGCCTCGGTGAAATGGTCAGATTTATATGGCTTAGTAGCGTAAAAGCTACTGGATACACAAGCTGCGCCACTTAACAGAACCGTCCCGGGTCATTTCCGAACTATGTGCTCCCCCGAAAAACAAATTTCACCTGAAATTTGAGGCTTTTCAAGCTGCACAATGTCGACATTCATCCAATTAGTACAGAGGAACGTTTGCCTTACATGCGGAGGATTTTTTAAATTAATCATACATACTACGTAAATAGAAGAAACTCTTGAAATTTTGCATTTCTTGCTTCTAAATTATTAATTAGATTTTATAATCTATTTCCTTGACAATAGTTTCTCGTTAACCCTTCGCTGCATATCAATGCAAATGTGTTTTCTTACGTTTACCTTTCTGAAAATGTTGTTTTACTTTTTCCCCCTTAAATAAAACACCAAAACTGACCTACTTTCAATTTTTTTCATTCCAATTAAAAAAATCATGCAGTGAAGGGTTTTATAATGAAGTTATTGAAATCATTTCTAGGAACTTGATTAATATAGATTAAAGTAACAATAAAATGAAAAAGATGATGTTTATTAACGAGAACGTATCGCAATTTGTTAATTAGTTCCTCCTACCACACATATGCGAAACTTTTATAATAATATCGCCGATAAAATGAGCCGTGTCTAATTTATTTGTCCGGATAGCGGCTTTCACGTTCGAGAATATATGTATCTGTTTCAATTAATTTTTTATTAATTCGCGATACCAGTAATGCAAGAGGTATACGCGTGAGGAGGTGTTTAATATTCGAGTAACGCAATAAATGTTTCGAATATACGTGCACTGCGGAGAGAACAGGTCAAAGTTTCTCCATTTTGTTTACGGGTACGTCACCGATTTTACTGCAGTGATTGCAGTTAAATGGTCGCGTTACGATCAGAGGTGGTAATTGATTTGCGTGGCATTGCGTCTGATCTGACGACGCCACGTTAGGATAACGGTGATTTTTAAAAAAAATAAACCAGTCACACATACTTTTTTGCAACTAGATGTTTATTGTTCGGAGACAAATGGACTATAAATCTATATGGAAACTTTACGTTCATCCCCCGACCAACCCCTATTTTGTTAGGTTCATTGTAACACAACCCCATCATAATTTAACATATTCCAATATGTGATTGGATCAAGAAATTTATCGAATCAATTTCCATGTAAACAACTCCATAATTTTAACCCTTCGCTGCATATCTGATACGGTATATCTAATGGTATATAGTAAACTAAGAATGTACTTTCTTACTATTCTAAATTATATTTATTTTTCTGAAAATGTTGTTTCAATTATTAAAAATATTTTTCCTTTAAATAAAACACAAAAACTGACGTTCTTTGAATATTTTCATCCGAATTAAAAAAATCATGCAGTGGAGGGTTAATAATTGTAAAATGGAAAATAGAAATACTGGTTATTTGACAGGCAGTGCCAGCTTTAATATAAATAAGCTAATAGAAACATATTCAATTATTTTAACATTAAACCTACCACCAGATGTTGAATGAACCATTTTAGATTTTTCATTTGACAATTGTTGAGATTGTAAAAGTGTTTTATGGGAATTGATTGAATAAATTTTTTGACTCCAGTATATATTATAGTAAAAATCGCACAAAATATAAATAAATTTAATCTTGTTATTTTTATAATACTGTACACATTAGTCACTTTTGTTGAACAGTAAGGTTTAATGTTAATCTGACCGTTACTTCAAATTGCATCTACTCATTTTTGCAGTAAATGTATTAATTCCATGCACTGAAACAGTTTTTAAAATTCAAGACCTGTTTTAAAATGCAATAGAGGTTGAATTTTCGATGGTTCGAAACCAGAGTTAATAAATTCTAATATATTAATTGTATTCATTTTGAGAGACGCGTGTCGTGTAGATTCTTGAGGGTGGTTCGGTGGTTTCAATTATTCTTTGGAAATAAACTGTGTACTTGCTATTCCTCGCGCCCTTGGCACAAGTTCTGAGGGATTTAGGCGACGAGCTGTAGCGTTGGGAGGCGGATAGGAGGTGAGAGAGAAGATACAGGTTTCCTGGGGACGGCTGATGAGGTATTGATGATAGGATCGCGTCAACACCAGCTGAGCCAATTACACGCCTAAATCTCTACTCGCCTCTCTCCTCTTCTATCCAACGTCTCTCCTCCTATTCTCTTCCGTGAACACATGTCTCCTTTCCATGACCAGAATCCCATTCAATTTTTCTGTCCTCCGCACGCAACAACTTTTCAGAAAACCCACAAAGCCAACCTCCGCTCTAAATTTTATCATTTCACCAGAACGCCCTTATCGTGCCAGTGAAAACTGCAAATGAACGTTTAATATTACACACGTCTAAATGTTTCATTCATATTTTCGTGAGATAGCCATTACATTCTTCACAAGTAATTTTTTAATAAGAATGGCGTACAATCAATTCAGTAGAGTTTCATGAAACTATTAGCCTGCGGATTTTATACATTTATTTAAGAAAATGGGCACGTACAATTTAAAACAGTGGACATGTTAAAAAATATTTAAGGACGTGTGTGTTAGCTTAATTGAGTAACTAAAAGAAGAAGACAATCAATTCGAACCGTTTTTTACTTTGCATAAAGATTTGCAGTCTAGTAATTATAATTTATAAAACTTTCTAAAACGTAAAATAAAATTCTACTACCCTCGAATTGATTTAAATTGTATATGGAAATTTCTGCGAAAATTCTGATTAAAAGACAAGGTTCTCACACAAGAATATGGCACCAGTCGCTTAATTGAAATTCACTGAAACAATGCACGAATAACAATGGAAGATGAAATAACAACTAAAAAACATAAGAAAAATGAAGGGAGAAGAAACGCTAGTGGAATTCGTTAAACTATTGCAAACTCATTCGTACAAAGTACGACTAGCTAGGAGTGACAATAAGAAAATAAAAAAATATATAAAAAAAACTTGTTAAAAATCACGCTTATATTAAAGTGCACTAAAAAGGAGAAAATAATTTTTTTAGATATTAGTGGCTATAAATAAAAGCGTGGAGCGCTAAACTATATTAACGTAATCTTTGTGTGCGCTCCACGCTTTTATTTATAGTCACTAATATCTAAAAGAATTATTTTCTCCTTTTCAGTACATTTTAATATAAGCGTGGTTTTTAAAAAGTTTTTTATATATCTTTTGATTTTCTACTTTTTAGTATTGTTTTAAATAGAACGCAAGAAATATTGATACTAATCGCACATCTGAGATACTCTGCTGAGATTTTTTTATCTCCTAAACGCACAGTTTCTCAAAAAATTTGTTTCTTAATTATGCACTGTCATCCAGTTCTGGGTTATGTTTAAAGTTTCAAGTCTCCATCTCATAGGGAAGTGGTTTAAAATTCGATTACAAGATTTGACAGATACAACAAACAACACGGCGAGCTAATATAAGCGTGGGTAATATCAAACGTACGAATTTTCCGCACCCACTTGCGAACAATTTATGCACAGTGCCGACATTTCTCCCCGGACCATACCGAGTATGTATTTACCTATCAACTCGGTCGAGGTGTATACGTTTCTACACTTTGTAAACCAGCACAATTCAAACCCGCCGAAGCGTTACGATTCCCTCTCTAATAACACGTATTTCTCTTTTCTGTTGCAGGTAAGTGATCCCGTCGATCTCGAAACTGTTCGTCGTCGATGTAGTAAAATGTCGGAGCGTTTTTCGTCGTCGACTTTATGTTTATACACGCTGTACCCGTAAGTAGGTGGAGAATATATATGTCTTTCGGTTGTTCCCGAGCCTAGAGTGGCGAAACGAGGAATAAGGGAGGGTGGGAGGGGGTGTGCACATACCTTTCGCCGCAATAACAACACGCGAAATTGTGCTCCGCAAAGAAATCCGGTTTTATAAGACCGTATATCTTAAAGGTTATCGACACGGAACGATTCCATATGTTAAGTTGCTGGGTGTCGTAGATACGTTCGCGAAACTTCGCGAAGTCATAACGGCATTCAGATAGTCGTCGAATTTCACTACGGAGACGCACTGTTGACTTCGACAGTCCTATCTAATGACAAGTTACGACGTCTGGTGTCGCGCACGGTTTTTGCAACAAAATGGATCACGTCCCGAGGAACGTAAAGTACAACATCACGGTTCACCGTGAACAACAAGAAATTGCGCCGACTTTCCAGTCCTAATTATTCGGGTGTGGAGGGGTGGAACTGGCTTGCTACATTCCTGCGGGTATTAGGGTTGTTTTCGTCTCTTTTGGGGACAGTATGCTGTGTGCACTTAATAGTTCAATTATGCCAGTCGAGTGATACGCGGCTGTGGTGAATGTTGGTGTATGTCAGGTGTCTTTTTTTTAATGTGCTGTTTTATATAAATATGAAGTTAGCAAGAAATAAGGGAAAAGATGAATGGCTTCTGAAGAGTTGCAAGATGACGTCAATCGTTTTTCCCTAGCTGGAGGATAGTATATCAAGGTCATATGAAGGTAATTAACATTTCTTTCAAAGGGATACATTAAATTTTTGGACATATCAATTTGTCTTTGTTATTCTGCATAAAGAAGTACTGCAAGCATATGTGCCGAAAAATTGACAGTTAATAATAGATTTTTCAAGAAATTATGTTTTTATTATTTACAAGGAGAGATCGCAGTGGAAGGTCGTCGATTTTAATGAAAGTTTTTCTGGTAAATCTAAAGCCAAAATTAGCAGGCATTTTTGCCCTAGATTCACCAGAAAAAGTTTAATTAAAATCGACGACCCTACCACTGCGATCTCTCCCCTTGCTAACGTATTTTATACTTTATACGTAAACTAGATAAAAATATTAAGAATATTAACATTACAATCTTAACACCAACATTGTTCTAAGCAATATATTTTCGCAGTACTGACTTCGAAAACTTGATTTCTAAAAAAACGCTATCGTCTTTTAAAGGGTGTCCGTATATTAATGGGCGTCATCTGTACATACACTGCCGCTCATGGAAGTATTAACATTTTGTTAAAAAGTTAAAACAATCATTCATAACTTGTATTTATAAAATATCTTTTTATTGTCATCCTTTATTTACCAATAATAAGTCACTGATATTTTATCTTCTTAAATAGTATACATAAATATAGTAATATACATATAATTTTTGCACGTACGAACTTTTGTACACGAACTTAATTTATATAAAGGTTTACATAAAGGACGGACTATACCGGATGAAATAATAAAAAAAAAATAATACAACGAATGTCACAATTAACGAAAACTGTAATGCATACCAAAGTTGAAGTTTTCCACGAAAAAGAAAATTTATTTTTCTGTTCGAATATTATTGAATCATTTATGCGTAGCCGTTAATTTTATACTTATAAAATGAAAAACTGATTAGGAATGAAATTATTTTCTGCTTAACATTTTCTGTTCTTATTTTCATTGTTAATTTTCAAGTGTCCATACCTCCATGAGCGTGGTAGTGTACGTTATCCGCGAAGTATTTTGGCCTAGGTGAGAAAACGGAAGAGAGCGAAACAGAACGGAGCCGGGCGAGCAGAAGAAGGCTATTTGTCCCGGAGTCTCGCGTTGCCGTCGCTGAATAACAAAGTGGTAGGAAATAACAAACGCGTCGGTACATTGAAATAGCCGTCGAGGCCGTATCTCACGGTCCTGGACCGTGGAAGAAGGGTGTCGAGGAGAGGTTCTATGGGGGCGAGGGAGGAAACGCCATCGACGGGGAACCAGCGTAGAACAGAGAGAAGCGAGACGGCTTATCCATGGGAATAGAGAACGCGGAAAGCGGCTCGTGGAAGATGCTCGTCGACGCTCCTTCTCTCGCGAAATCGCCTCCCAAATCTCGCGTGAAAATTACCCTATTGTGTCTGGGTCGGCACTCCACCCCCGGCTGCCAACCCCGTATTTCATCCCCCGGGGTTACATAATCGGCTTTTTGTTTCACCTTTTTATCCCCACCTCTCTCAGAACCGAACCCCGAACCAGCCTCGGGTCCGACGTTTTCCCTCTCACCTTTTTTCCCGTAAACCACGCGAACCGAAGGACGGAGAAAAAGTGGCCTCTGGATATCGTAAACCTCCACCCCCGCAACCGTGGACACGCTCGATTTGTTTCTGAGCACCTCTTCGCGGTTCGCCGCTGGACGCGGGTCTTCTAAATCGACCGAGTTCACGCTCTTATCCTCCTCCTACTCCTCCTTCTTCTTTTTCGAGTTCGTAGAGTCCTCTTGATCTTTCGACTACCGTTTGCCCCGCCTCCATTTGTCCCATCATCACAGATAGCAGAGGTATTTAATTTTTGCGATCGTACAAGTTTTGAAAACTAAATTTGATTTATTATCGGCGCTACGGTTCGATCATGTGCTACAAACAATATAGCATAAAAATTATATTGTTTGTAGCACATGATCGAACCGTAGCGCCGATAATAAATCAAATTTAGTTTTCATCACAGATAGCTCTCGGTACTTGACGAGTTCTCTCACAATTATGTTTTTAACAACTTTTGTCAAAAAAAATGGACTGAATGTCAATTTTTACTTACCATAAATCATAATGGTATCTAAGCAGACATGTTCTGCGATGGACTGGCAAAAATTTTTACTTTGAATTTACCGCTCAGCATCGATTGAGAACTTGTTGATCATAGTGTCTCATTGGTCGAATGGCAAACTGCGTCTTCCCAATGTTATTGTGTGTGCTCTCTTAACGGTATTTGTCTCAGTTCAATTTAAACCAGCATGGAACTCAGTCGGTAAATTACAGTCTTAAAATCGTTCTTTTATACATAGCAAGTATGTTTCTTGTGAAAAGATAATTATATAGTTATTGTTCATCTTGTGAAATACCCAGTACATTTTGGTATATATTTACAGACGCAATGCTCCTGAAGATGATCCAAATCCGGATCGAAACGTCGAGTAAAATTTAATTATTGCAAACTTGCTTTGTTTCGTTTATCATTGATCGAATCTGTGCGCCGAGAACACATATATCAATTATATATTCAAAATTTATGATCGAGAAATATCTCTCACAATTGTCGCATTTTTTTAAAGTGGTAATTAGCTGACACCCGACACACGTTGTCCTGTTCAAATTTTTATAAAGCGTCGATAATGTGAATTGATTAAAAGCTGCGACGTTCGTTTTTTTTTTTGTTGTATTGAAATATGATTCAAAAAGCACTTTCAGTTCTCCCGAATTTTCTATCTTTCCGGGCAACTTTTCCAATTTTTCTTTCCCTCAAACCTTATTCGGATTATTACAAACATTTAAAAAAAATTAGCAAAATCGGTCCAGCCGTTTTCAAGTGATGCGCTTACCAACGAACAGCATTTAATTTTTATTTATATACAGGGTGTCCCAAAACTACCCTAGGAGCCGAAAATGGGAGGTTCCTTGGGTCATTTGAAGCGACATTTTCCTTTACAAAAATTGCGTCCGCGGCTTTGTTTAGGAGTTATTCACGAAAAACACGGACCAATCAGAGCGCGACCTAGACGCGAGTTGGCAAAATCGGCTCGGCGCGCCAACTGTCCATTGGCGGACTGTGTCAACTCGCGTCTAGGTCGCGCTCTGATTGGTCCGTATTTTTCGTTAATAACTCCTAAACAAAGTCGCGGATAACATTTTTGCAAAGGAAAATGTCGCTACAAATGACCCAAGGAACCTCCTATTTTCGGCTCCTAGGGTAGTTTTGGGACACCCTGTAGATTATGTGTTAGGCTGAGGATCTTTAGCGTTATGTTGTGTGAGAGATTTCCCCTCGATTCGTGTTTCCTCCCCTCATGCCTCCACTCACGAAAAAAGCACGCCTCTTATAAGATGTGCTCTCCGATGCCATTTAAATGCCGTGCTTCAACATTTCCATAAACTGTTCCGTTAAGTCATTATTCGAGGCGATCAAGTTAGGTGCCTCACGCTGTATATTGCTTGAAATAATAATTAAACAATATTCAGAATTGTTAGTCAAACGTCGAAAAGGATTTTTGCTTTCGTCTGTCAGACCTTTTCAAATATCGATGGTACATTTCATACATTCTTCGCGATTGATACTTTATAACAAATATGTACACGGCAAGTATCTTTTTTTTTTTAATTAATCCCTGTTAACAATCGCAGGACGGATCAAACTGTTTTATCGCTCTTTTGCTCATTCCTCTTCCAGTTGTTACATGGAAATATTGAAAAAAACATACACACACGCATATACATGAAGATATACACGTATGCGTGTATGTAGGATTATAGGTAGTTATGTACACGTTGAATAGTAGCCAGATATCATCACAGGTTATCAGTATGGGATTGCAGAAGGGGGCGAATGTTGATGCGGTGGTAGAACGAGAGAGATAAGAGCAGCAGGTGAGAGTGGGATGACTGAATGACTGTTTGAAAGATCGACGCGGACCGTATGCTGTTTACATGTTTATAGCGCAACGATGACAAATTCATTTCCACCCCTGCGTTTGTACTGCGATGGGAAATCGGCAGGGAAACAAGGATTTGTCTTATGTGTTTGTGATCTGTTACGTCTGTAATATCGATTACTTGAAAAACAAAAGATACATTATTTTAACCCGTTTGACATATTTATTATTTAAATTATCATTTGTCTGAGCTTGACAACGAATTTTCATATAAACTCAAATAAATATGTGGAATGATAATAGATAATTTGTTATTACGAGGTTACAACAACATCATTTAAATAGATAGAAAATATGAATCTACATTTTATAGTGTTTACACAATTTAATATTATTTAACCGTTGGAAAAGAATGGTTATTATTTCTTGAGAACTTTACAGAGTGAGCATTAATTTATTACAAGAGTATTATAACGATTCATTTATGACAGAAGTATTATTAAGATTTTCAAATGTCAATCGGCGATTTGACGGTAAAATTTAATCACGAAATTCGTGGTTTTAAGTTTGAACAATCATTGCGGTGTTTGAAGTCAAACTCGGAATTGTGAAAACCTGGTGGGCTCGAGTATGAATCACATTTTGAAAGTATGCGAACCAGTCATCCGTGTAACCATAACATCGACAGTAAGTACTCGATGTAAAGTCGAGCCAAATTTCACCAACTCATGATTCAATTAAAAAGCTTTTGCACATACCGATCAGTATGTTCAACGCTCTCTCAACGAAGCAGTTTAGTCCTCGATTCGAGACCCCTTCTCATGTTTCGCTATTGAAATCACCCTCTCTAACATTTCGCATTTGTGATCGACATATTAAATCGTGCCCACTATTTCAAATAACCCGCTTCAAAAAGATAGCAATTGAGAAAATCCATTTTATAAATTCCATCGACTCCGAAAATTTAATATCAACCCCAAATATGATTCTCTTACCATTTCCCTTATTCAGTCTGTACAATAATCATTGCAGTTCTTTAAAAATTTAAATGAATCAAATGTAATATCTATTGAATCTTTTTATTCTTCTCGTTAATAATCTTTTTCACAAATACATAAACTCTGCAATGAAATATGTAATTATTAATTAGTGTCCTGTAGGATAACGCGCTATTAATTTATAAAAATTGTAAAGTAAGGGGTTTTGGTAACTGTTATTAAAAATATTTCTAGTTAAACAATTACATTTTATAAAAATGAACTTCTGATTACCAAACTTTTGTGGCAGATAGCATTTGTATAAATTATAACATTACAAAAAATGTTTTAACATTTAAAAGTCTGTTACTTGAATGAAGTGCACATGCTGTGGAAAGTATCTGTTAAACTATTTTTTAAACTATTCAACGAAGCAATACGCCTAAAGTATGCAATTAATATTTTATAAATCCCTTGTCGAATGAAATGAATAGATTTATCCAATCTCGTGCAGTATCGTCCATTGTTAAATAAAATCTGAAAAATTGTTCGTCCGCGATCCTTCTCGCTCGATTGTCCAATTACACAAACGTATTCATCAGAATTTGTCCATTGACTTCCGAGGTCCAAACGTTTAATCGAAGATAATACATTATCTGGCATTATATTGAGATATGTAGAGTGGTCCATAGTACCCTAAATAAACGATAAATTTCCCGCTCCTGACACCGCAATCGCACCCCAAACCATTATATGTATGCCCTCCGTCGTCGTGCTTAACGGATATACAAAATTCTATGGGCACACGTAGACTTTTCTGACCAACTGTGTATGTCCACTTTAATGAGTGCACACGTGTCCTAAAATTTTTCCAGCTCCTCCTGCACGTTTACTCCCTTTTAGTTTTTCCACCTCAACCCTTGGTTACATGATTTACACGTCAATATTTCTATATTTTATTTTTTACATGTATTTCCTATGTCAAATCTTTTGCCATTTTATTTTCCTGTTACACAAGTGTAGACACATCACTGTAGAATCGAAGTTACAAATGCGAAATTAAAATTAATATTGGTTTGGCAAACAAGTAATTTCGTTATTTTAAAGTGAAATAGAACCCAATCTTTTTATTCAAGCAATGAACTTTAATGAATAAGATATTTGTTCGATAATCATTTGCAACAAAGAATAAATAAGAAAATATTTTATTGATTAAAGTTCATCGGTTGAATAAAGAAGTTCGGTTTTATTTCATCTTAAAATACCAAAATTACTTTCTTGCCAACCCAATAGTTTAATCTATTTTCACCATTCAGATACAGTTTTTAAAGTGCCCCAAATGCAGTAATTATTATTAACACTAAACCTACGGAGCCTTAAAAGTAACTGGTACATGTTCTCTCATAAAAAACAACAAGATTGATATCTTCTCATAAGTATCGTTTGAAAAATCAGTTTTATTATTTTTCGAATTGTAAAAGAATAAAAAAAAAAAACCTAGAACCGGTCAATATGACGCGGACGATGTTTCACGAAAAAGGTAAACCTACGCTAATAGAGCTTTTGCCCAGATTGACTGTCGAGACGGTTTCAGAAAAAAGTAGAATCGCGTGTTCTTTTTGCGCGTGCGATCGTGGACGAGTGCAACGACCGGCACACCGTCAAATCGTTTAAAGGCCTTCGTGTAGACAAGGTTATAAAATAGAAAGGATCTGCAGCAAGAAGTGTGGCTCTCTTGCATCGTCTGTTTCATAGTTATCTCGAGTGTATACGGAGGAACGGTAACTCGGTAGACGAAACGTTTGTGGTTACCTGTTGTGTTCGCTTTATTAGACCGTTACCACTGTCATCAGGAACCCGATGGCAAATGGATCTCGCTTTTGTAAATGAAATTCTCCTCCGCGTCTAACACGAAGAAATTAAATGAGAAACAGGTTCTCCACGGCAGCGATGGGATCAACTTCCTCCTGTGGATTATTGAAACGTACGGCCGAGCAACTTTGTTTTTCATCGGTATCCGATATTTTTTTTTCTCTCGTTCGGAAAACCATCCGCTGGTTTTTCACTCGGATGTCTGCAACTGTAGTTTACGGCAACTTCGTGGATAAACGCGCTCTGGATGCACCGGAGGGAATCGTGTAATCTCGTAATTGGTCATTTGCGAAACATTTAATGTTTTGTTAAATCGTTGCTGTTACCGGTAAGAAAATAATTACGATTTTCTGCGATCTTATTAGAATGCTCTCGCGCAGAATGCGGATTCAATTCTATTATTAACGAATGAAGAACTAAACTTACGACATTGGTTCAATGTTTCTGAAGAGGAAAATTTATTTGAACGTTTGTTTCTCTAATTTACTTCTTCAAAATCGAGTTGGTTTTCGATGCTTTCTTGTGTATCGCGTTCAATAGACAATTAATTCATTCGTAAATAACGATGAATATATTCGTGACATTTTCCAGATTAAAACGAGCCCAAACACGACACAATATCGCTCATATTTGCTTGTTTAATTCACGATACAGTAGAGCCTCGATTATCCGGACCAATATCTAAATTCTCTATTTATCAAACGTGAACAGTTCTATAATGATCCACACACACCACAATTCTTGGTACAAGTTACTGAAGATCGAATGTAATATTATAGCTAGATAATCACAGTTCGGATAATCGAGGTTCTACTATATCGTGGATTAATCAAGTTAAAACGTACCGAACTATGTCGTGTTTGGACTCGTTTTAATCAGAAAAATGTAAAGAATGTATTGAGATAAAAGTTTTACGAAGAAATGATTAAAAATAAAAAAAATTCTATTATGAAATCGTCTCGCGAATAGCGGGATTACAGAACAGCGTTAGTACCCGATGTAAGTGACGTTACGGATTTACAGCATATGTCGGGAAGGTTCTGCCGTAATGGTTTTCCATCGGAGAATAATTTTCACGACCGATGGCTCGTTCATTCGATTAAATCCTTTCGGGCAGGGATCGGACGGTAGTAAAGAAGTAGAAAAATGTAACCGGGCAATAAAACGTGTTTGGGATTTGTACGCGATTTTGCTCGAAAGCCGAAGAGATTGGGTCTACGCCATCGCTAGGCGGTTGATTTTTCGTCTATTCCCGGTCATAATCAAGACCGGCACCTTTCAGTGTCTCTAAATCGAGTCGTTGGTAGAAATCTTTACAAGCAAGGTTATAAAATTTCGAGGGACTTTAAAGATAGAGGCACTGCAGGGGCTGGCAGGGCGAGGTGCAGTACGAGGTTCTTTCACGTATTGTACGGCAAACTGCGATCAAGCTGCATGCTTCTAGAGAGAGGCCTGCGTGTATGGAGGGCCCCGAGTGACGTCTCTTTCTCTTCGAACCAGCCATCTTGGAACACTCTACGGGTTTTCTCCTTTTATCATTTTTATTAGACTCCGTTCGCTATCGTCATTGAAGTCCGGCAGGGGTTTATGGTTACAGTGCTATTCAGTAGGCAGGAAATGCCACGATGAAATTCTGCTGTTCGCGGCTGCGGGAACTCTTTCACGCGTGAACATTCAATTGGCATCATAAATTACTCGTGAGACTGCCCTCCCCGCCATATCACGGAATACCAAAAGCTGTGAAACGTTTCGAACCACCGACCAGGAATTCGGGTGAAAGATCCTCGAGGATGCGCGTTTTGTTCGCCCTAACCCGTTGACAACCGTGCTCGTTTGTTCCGTGCATTGAAAAATCTACTTTTCGGGGCTATTTCTATTCGGAACTGTCGATTTCAGACATTTATGAGGTCGGAAATGATTAGGTTGTTGTAGTGCTTCAAAATTCTGTGTACTTGTTGGCCTGAAGAATAACACACTGTGATTTTCGTGCTGCTGTCTTTATTATTATTTAACGCTTTGCACTTTGGTTGAACTCGAAAATTATACGTTTCTTCCCACCGAGAATAATTCCATTCTATGGGTATGATTTTTTTTTACTTATTTTTGGATATGAAATTGATATAACTATAGGCAATTACACGTATAAGTAGACATGTAATGTGTATTAGTATGAGCGCCGTAGTTAGAGTGGGGTTAGAAATCCCGACACCGTTATATATAATTATATAAATAGTTATATATAACTATATTATATATAACTATATAACTATATAACTATATATATAACTATATAAATATATATATATAAGTATTATATATAACTATATAAATAGTTATGTTATATGGATAAATATATTAAATAAACGTTACTTTATACCACATTAAATACAACAATAACATCTCGCACAAAACTTGAATGTTTAGTAGTTGATGTGATACCAACATGTTTAATAATGTACTGAATATTGTGGATAATGGTAGAACAATTTTTCTGGTGAATCTGAGTCATCACTCGACTGCTAAGGGTTGATATTAGGCACTCGAGTGACGACAACGCTATTAAAAATTGCTATGTTAACACTTCGCTACATAGTGTATCCTATGTGATACAGTTAACAAATCTGGTATATAGTAAACTAATAATGTGTTTTCTCACTATGTTTATTTTTCTGAAAGTATTGTTTTAATTTTTTAAAATAGTTTGCCCTTAAATAAAACACAAAAACTGACCTCTTTTCAATTTTTTCATCCCAATTTAAAAAAATCATGCAGTGAAGGGTTAATAACATGAATAATATTGAAAATATTTTTTACATTATTAAACGCGTTTATATTTAATACATTGCATTATATTACACGCAGAAAAATACGTTCTTCCAAGAATAACTTTAGTAAGTCGAAAATAATAAATCGGTCTTTTCAATTTTCTTAATGTTTTTACTATTTGAAATTCTACCTACCAATTTTTGTTATACATGCATACAATCGGCAGGGTAATAATTAGGGTCAAAAGTGTGCCCGAAGTTGCACAATATAGATATAACCGCGAAGTGAGACAGGGTGACGAGTTTATGCGCGGCGACCGTAAATCCCGGGCCAGTGACGTTTATATTCGTCAAACCGAACAATACCGGACGTAAATAACTTAACTGCGAACTTGAGTCGGTTCGGAGGTTTTTTGGCCGGTCCGCGAAACCGTTTCACCTTGTACGGAGTCGGAACTCGCGTTGCGACAGAAAACGCCCGTAAACACCTAGACCGTTTGCTGTAAATCATTGTTACTGCCTCCAGCTGATTGCTTTTAGGATGATTTACCTCGACACACATGTGGGTCCCTCCTTTTCGGCGACCGCCTTGTTACAGCAAACGCACTCATACTTCTCGCTAATCGGCTCGTAATATTAATTATTATGTCTCAATTATTCCGCGCTCGATTTACGATCATTAGACAGCGGATATTTATTCATCTATAAAGAAATTGCGTGAAATATAAAACAGTAAAGGATTAGAAAAATTTCAGAATATTGTAACGTTGTTCTCGACGTAACGAAGTGATGAAATCAATTTTTACATTATTTCTGCTTCCCGTTATAAATGCGGAACATTTTTATTTTCCATCAAAATCCACAGTCTAATCATTAGACAGCGGTTATTTATGCATTTATGGAAAAATATAAGTTGGTAAATCAGCGAAAATATCAGAGGAGGTGTTTTGAAAATTTTGATACTCGTATGTAGTTCAAAATTATACAAAATTTTTATGCAATTATCTAAATAATAACATAGACCGAAATAATAACATACCGAAACGATAAAATAATTTAAATAATAACATAAATTATTTTATCGTTTCGGTAAGATATCACTTTTTGATCTAAATAATGTGTCGCCAAATTAAGACTTGTGCCCCACAGATAGAGAAGGGTTAACTGTATTCCCCTCAAACTCATTGTCATTTTTGACATATGCGTACTTATAAAATTCAAAACGAGTATACATAACAAAATTAACGATATTTCCATTTTCAATACCAGAAATCTGAGGATGAACGAAAGAAATTGTTCCCTTATTTCAGTTATTATAAAATTAAAATTCATTTTCATTCATAATTTTTTAAATCCCAGAAAGCCATCCATAAATTTTTATTTTACCATGGTCATTTTATTGCCACGTCTTTCAGTATTCAATTTTTGCAATCCTTGCTTCAAGTTAATTGCGCTGACAAAAATGCGCTGTCGTAAAAATATAATCAAAAGGGTTACCGCTCATTTTATACTGCAACGAAAATTCAATTGAATGCAGCGCAGCATAAATGAAAGAATGTCAACTTTTTCGAGAATTATTATGCTAATATATCGTCACTGTAATTTACAATTTTTTATTGGATAAAAGCAGCGGAAATGGGGAGAAATGATGAGGCCATTTTGCAGTAAAGGAATGAAGAAAGTGAAACAATAAGAAACGGAATCCAGTAATCAATGGGGTTAGTGGACACGAAATGGGAAAGTTATTAAATCATGTTTCAATGACGCTTCTGGGATACGTGTAGAGTATTCAATGACAGCAGACCTAATTAACTGAAAAATTGATATCTGGGACGAATATACATTGTGTACATAATACTCATCAGACAGTTTTATCTGTGTACACATTGAGATACATTATGCTACTACAATTAATTAATTACTGTATCCTTCGTACCTCGACGATCCCGCAGAGACCAAATATTATTCAGTTTAATAAACACTGTGGCGTCAGGAAATGATACATCGAATACAATGAAGGAAAACATTTAGAGAGTGGAGCAAACATTTATTTTAGAAAAAAATTTCACAATAAACATCATCAAACAACTATTTTGAAATCTTCTCTTAAATGAGTTACAAACAACCATTTTTATATTAATACTAGCTGCACCCGCGACTTTGTCCACGTGCAATAACAAATCCTGGTTGATTATTAACGTAATTAAATTTCCAATCGTCAAGGTGATCTCAGATAGAGATAGAGATTTTATTTTTAGACAACAAAATTTAACGAATTCATTAAAAAATGATTACAAAAAATATATTTATTACTTATTATATTACATTTGTTATATTTGTTAATCTCTTGAAAATGATCTGAATTTAGATCGAAACGTCGAGATAAAATGTTGTGATATTTTGCAAACAGTGTTTTAAAGTATTTAATTGATCGAACCAATGCGCCGATAAAATGAAAAATTTTGCTTATTATATTACTTTCCTAGTTCTTGAGATTTTGCTTAAGGCTGAAGTGATTGCGAGAAGATTGTTAAAAATGATTCGCCGAGTAGTGACGGGTATGTTAAATTAATTTCGCTATGAACAGAAGCTAACAAGTGGAAGAAAACGTTTATTATTTTCTACGGTGTAAACGTGATAGATTGAAGCGAGCGCAGAAAATAAATTTAAAAAATGATTCGCAGGGCAGGAAACGAGAGGGTAAGTTAATTTTGCTATTAACAGTCGTCGCCCGAACACCGTTAAATCTCGTGGACCCCAAACTGAGCCGATAACTGATTTTTCTAAGGTCGTTATTGTAATCCTCACCCCCCAAGGGTACGTTGCAAATGGTGCTACTGCGAAGATTAATGTAGCACGATGAGTGTCCATGGTGATCGCTACGGAGCCACAATCAGCCCCTTTCATGAATGAACTAAATTCTGTTTGGAGGTTATTAATTCCACTTGCGGTTCTTTTTTTTTAACGAGTTGAAATAACAATACTCGAATACTCTTGAAAATATTTGAATCATAAAAACCATGTAATACTGTACGATTTTGAAGTAACACTTGTCCATGTCAATTGTAAGAGACAGGAGTTGAAAATGTATTTCCTGTTTCAATAATTTTACTAAGTCGATAATATACAACAGTATCCTCTAATTCTATATTTTATAACGCTAATTACTTCCTACGTGTGATTTTTCTATAATTTCACATTTCATTCTTTCGCCATTATTATCAACTAAAAAATGTATCTATTGCAGTTTTACAATTATTTTAACTCCAATTAAGTTATACAGTTTTTAAACACTCTCCAAGGTGTTTATCTTTTTCATAGATTTCAAGCAATTTATTTGTCTTCAAGCTATGAAACATATTGAGAAAGAAAATTAATCTTTATTTCACTTTAGTTTGTTGCAATTCAGGTAAAAAAATTTTATTTTGCAAACAGATCCGCTGTCTATTTGTAAGGAAGAACAGTTTTTAATGGCAAAACATTCGTCGACTAGGACAGTGGCATTTGAGAGAAATGTCAAAGCAGCGACACATAAAAATGCGTCTGAATAATTGACTGTATCCTGTCTACTTTTTGTAATGAACGCGTACCGTACGCGGAACAGGATCTTTTCAATAACATCGAAATACTGGCCGGCAAACCGCAGAGTACCGCGATATTTTATATTCCCACAACACAATAGAAAACAAACTCCAATTAGACCGCGTATCGAGTAACTCTCAAACGTGATGCAAACAAAAAGCACGCGAAATCGACTACAAATCGACCTGTAATGCACAATGCATCATTAACACACCTGTCACCGGTGACGGACTCCGTTAACTTGTATGTAATATATGTGTGTTAACTTTTAAATCCTCCGCGGATCGAGCAACGACCGTTCCGATGCTGTTTCCATTATGTTGCAAATACCAGCAACTGCTGCAAATCACGCTTAAATAATCACTCGGGCCCACTCAACTTTCAGATAGTTACAAAACACCGTACATTAAAAAGATACTACTCGTTGCAATTACACAACTGGTTCGAAGCTATTTCGTTATATCTAGACTGCGAATCTTTATCAATATAAATAAAAATTAAATGCTGTTCGTTGGTAAACACAACACTTGGGAACGGCTGGACCGATTTGGTTAATTTAAAAAAAAAAATGATCGTAATAGTTTGAATAAGGTATTTAGAGAAAGAAAAATTGGAAAAGTTGCCCAGAAGAAAAAGTGTTTTTTTCTATGGGATTTTTGTATGAACTCAAGACCATAACTGACGATTCAAACGATGGATATACGTAATTATGTTTTTGTTTTGTTCGTTATGGTCCTAGAAAAGTGTTCAGGTAAAAAAATTCGAGACAATTACAAAGGAAAGTCGGAAAATTCGGACAAACTACAAAAATCATGAATTCGAAACGATACAAGTAGCAGGTTGACATGTTTAAACAAATTTATTGAAATTTAGACAGGACAACGTCTGCCAGGTTCAGCTAGTGCAAAATAAAAAATGTTTGTATTGATCGCAAGATATAGTAGCCAGTTAAAAGCCTCCCTAACTAATTTTCATGTGTCTACAAATGTGCATTTCATGTTATTAATTTCCTTTAAACCGAAATAAAATTCCTTTTTGTTACTCAATACAATAGATAGAAATTTTTAAACAAGTTTTAATTACTGACACCGTAAAATAAACCGTAGAGCAAGCGGTTAAAGACGTATGAAAAATTGTAGAAAATCCTGGATGTCATCAGTAGATAGTCGAATAGACGTTTGATTGAACCGTTTTCGCTAGGCGTGTAGTCATCAAGCCTGATTGTTTGACTAGCAGCGGACAGTTTCGCTGACTAGTCGAACGGTTTCCGAACTACTTTGAAAACCAGCAGCGGGTAATGAAAGTCTAATTGTGAGGGCGATTAGGTGTCGGAACGAAGCCGGTGGCTATCTTCGGGCATCCCGTATTGAAGATCGGACATCCGATGATCCTGTGGTCAGCGGAGATGCTGGTGTTCCGAGCCTACCAGGTCATGGAGAACCTGAACGCAGGAGAGAGAGAAGAGAGAGAGAGAGAAGAGAGAGAGAGAGAGAGAGAGAAGTGTCGCAGAAGGGCGGGTGGAGGGGCGGGCATCAGTCAAGGGATTAGCGGGATTAGCCCTCGAGGGGAACTTGTTAATTGCTCGGTAGGCTGCCAGTAGAGACGAGCTGGATACGTGTGGGGAGGTCGGGGCACGCTCTGTCAGAAACGGAAAGGGAGACTAGGCTGAGAAAAGGCACAAATCACTGCAGAGTTACGGACTTAAGGAGGCTTACTAGTCGCCGGTCACGACGATCCTGTTGCAGTTGCACTATTCGCAGTATACTGTGCAGTCCTCGCATATTTTGCTTCAACATTCTGAGAGCATTGATAAGATGAAGATAGGATAGCGAGTGGCACACGCATAGGTAGCCAAAGTAGTTGTATATATGAACCCTTTGTAATTTCTTGAGGATTGTGGATATATTTTATTGAACGATTTTCATTAGTAAATTGTTCTGTATGTGTCTGTTGATAATATTAACACGGGGTAGTCTAGTCCTTTTACTTTTTGGTTGAACATTGAGGGAACATTAGCTAGAAAGAGGTAAGCAAAAGATAGGGATTGAAAGTGACGTACACTGTCAAACTATATGGACCTAATTTCTTGAGGATCGTGGACATATTTTATTGAACGATTTTCATTAGTAAATTGATCTATATGTGTCTGTTGATAATATTAACAGGGGGTAGTCTAGTCCTTTTACTTTTTGATTGAAAATTGAGGGAACATCAGCTAGAAAGAGGGAAGCAAAAGATAGGGATTGAAAGTGACGTACACTGCCAAAGTATATGGACTTAATTTCTTAAGGATCGTGGACATATTTTATTGAACGATTTTCATTAGTAAATTGTTCTATATGTGTCTGTTGATAATATTAACAGGGGGTAGTCTAGTCCTTTTACTTTTTGATTGAAAATTGAGGGAACATCAGCTAGAAAGAGGGAAGCAAAAGATAGGGATTGAAAGTGACGTACACTGCCAAACTATATGGACCTAATTTCTTGAGGACCGTGGACATATTTTATTGAACGATTTTCATTAGTAAATCGTTCTATATGTGTCTGTTGATAATATTAACAGGGGGTAGTCTAGTCCTTTTACTTTTTGGTTGAACATTGAGGGAACATTAGCTAGAAAGAGGTAAGCAAAAGATAGGGATTGAAAGTGACGTACACTGTCAAACTATATGGACCTAATTTCTTGAGGATCGTGGACATATTTTATTGAACGATTTTCATTAGTAAATTGATCTATATGTGTCTGTTGATAATATTAACAGGGGGTAGTCTAGTCCTTTTACTTTTTGATTGAAAATTGAGGGAACATCAGCTAGAAAGAGGGAAGCAAAAGATAGGGATTGAAAGTGACGTACACTGCCAAAGTATATGGACTTAATTTCTTAAGGATCGTGGACATATTTTATTGAACGATTTTCATTAGTAAATTGTTCTATATGTGTCTGTTGATAATATTAACAGGGGGTAGTCTAGTCCTTTTACTTTTTGATTGAAAATTGAGGGAACATCAGCTAGAAAGAGGGAAGCAAAAGATAGGGATTGAAAGTGACGTACACTGCCAAACTATATGGACCTAATTTCTTGAGGACCGTGGACATATTTTATTGAACGATTTTCATTAGTAAATCGTTCTATATGTGTCTGTTGATAATATTAACAGGGGGTAGTCTAGTCCTTTTACTTTTTGGTTGAACATTGAGGGAACATTAGCTAGAAAGAGGTAAGCAAAAGATAGGGATTGAAAGTGACGTACACTGTCAAACTATATGGACCTAATTTCTTGAGGATCGTGGACATATTTTATTGAACGATTTTCATTAGTAAATTGATCTATATGTGTCTGTTGATAATATTAACAGGGGGTAGTCTAGTCCTTTTACTTTTTGGTTGAACATTGAGGGAACATTAGCTAGAAAGAGGGAAGCAAAAGATAGGGATTGAAAGTGACGTACACTGCCAAACTATATGTGCCTAATTTTTTGAGGATCGTGGACATATTTTATTGAACGATTTTCATTAGTAAATTGATCTATATGTGTCTGTTGATAATATTAACAGGGGGTAGTCTAGTACTTTTACTTTTTATTGGAACATTAAGGGAACATTAGCTAGAAAGAGGGAAGCAAAAGATAGGGATTGAAAGTGACGTACACTACCAAACTATATGGACCTAATTTCTTGAGGATCGTGGACATATTTTATTGAACGATTTTCATTAGTAAATTGTTCTATATGAGTCTGTTGATAATATTAACAGGGGGTAGTCTAATCCTTTTACTTTTTGGTTGAATATTGAGGGAACATTAGCTAGAAAGAGGGAAGCAAAAGATAGGGATTGAAAGTGACGTACACTGTCAAACTATATGGACCTAATTTCTTGAGGATCGTGGACATATTTTATTGAACGATTTTCATTAGTAAATTGTTCTATATGTGTCTGTTGATAATATTAACAGGGGTTAGTCTAGTCCTTTTACTTTTTGGTTGAACATTGAGGGAACTTTAGCTAGAAAGATGTAAGCAAAAGATAGGGATTGAAAGTGACGTACACTGCCAAACTATATGGACCTAATTTTTTAAGGATCGTGGACATATTTTATTGAACGATTTTCATTAGTAAATTGTTCTGTATGTGTCTGTTGATAATATTAACAGTGGGTAGTCTTGTCCTTTTACTTTTTGGTTGAACATTGAGGGAACATTAGCTAGAAAGAGGGAAGCAAAAGATAGGGATTGAAAGAGATGTACACTGCCAAAGTATATGGACCTAATTTCTTGAGGATCGTGGACATATTTTATTGAACGATTTTCATTATTAAATTGTTCTATATGTGTCTGTTGATAATATTAACAGGGGTTAGTCTAGTCCTTTTACTTTTTGATTGAACATTGAGGAGACTGAAAGGACATTAGCTAAAGACAGGGAAACAGAAAAGGATAGGCAGTGTATGAGAGTTTATTGTTTCTCATTTAGATAATACCAAATGAAAATTCAAGAAGACATGTCTTACAGTCGATCTGCATCGTGGGCTATTCTACTTAATCTTTGCATAACGTATTATTATCACTAGTCTACGGATCTTCGTGCAAAATGAGAAGTCTGTGGGTCAATTGCAAGACACATTTATGTAGTAAAAACAATATCATATAATAATATGTATCAGTACTCTAAAAGTCTTTTAATCTTTGTCATAAAATGTTTTTAACTATTGAAGGAGCAACATCCATTGAAATAAATAGGAGGATGAGTGGAGGAAGATAGAATTCATAAAGAGACGAAACATTAAATAGAATAAAAAATGGAAAGCAAGAAACACGAGAAGTGAAAGATAGAGTGAATTAAAATAAACGATACATAAAAATCAAAAAGCATGGAAAGTGAGAGACAGAAGGAGAAAAAAATGTAGACGATGGAGGGAGAAGGTGAGAGAGATTGGGAGAACATTTCGTATAACGAGATTGCACCCATCATTTCCAATTAAACGATGTTTGAACGTTTTTACATATAATTTGTTGCGTATATTTCGCTATAGTGTAAACAGAGAAAACGGAATTCATTTAAACTAGCGATTGAAACTCCTTTCACGGTAAATAACGAGTTGCCGATGAGTGGAACACGACCAAACAGTTTGTGTATTATGTAACGGGCAAGAGTGCATTAGAGTTACACGTATTCGATCGTTCTGTAATCTTGGGTGGATACATTTCATAGTAAATTCAAAATCTGTGTGCGCGTTTCAATTATCGGAGATAAATTATCAGAATTCGAAGGGAACCCCGCAATTATTAAGCAAACGATCGATTATTCAAACGCGCGTTAAGCATATCGAGAGCTCTGTCTAGATAGTCGGCTTGCTCGTTTTTAAAATTGCGGGTGCATCCGATTATGCATCGATTGTGGTACCGAAAAACTTTTGGACAAAACCACTGGTATAAACGTCATATTTATTTCAATATACATATAGATATACGCTACTGTGTAAAACATTCAAGCACTCAGTATAATTATAAGATATAATGACAAACAATATCTTTATGTAGCAATTGTATTATACAAAGATTGATTTATTGCATTTAAAGTATTAGATAATCTACAATAACACATAATTTTCAGAACTATTCAATTAAACAGCGGAATCCTTTTTCAAAACTTAATGAGTCCTTATTTCATTTTTTACGCTTTTTTTTATTAAATATGGGTGCTTCCTTCTTTCCACAGCAGTGTAGATTCATACATATACATAGAGATAATTAGTGTGAAAAGAGAAATTGAAGATGAATCTTCTCTTGCTCCACACAATTTTCTAAATAATCTAACCAATGTCCAATTTCTAAAATACTCGTGTAAACCAAACAATTAGTCGTTCCGTTAGTGTTACAAGGAGCAGAAGGTAGGAGGAGGGCGGCGATATTTTTTATTTTCTGTTTATCCGAAACGAGTGCGGAGGAATAATGTTTCATAAATATCGGCGTCGGCTGACACAATTTTTCCACATTGGCCTTCAACAGTTGCGACGCGTTTTTCGGGTAAGTGGCATCTCGTACGCGTAATAGCGCAATACCGGACGGACGGCCGTATATGACTAGTATAACACGCAAAGCCGCAGCCGTACATCACAGCTAAATCGCGATCCAAAAAATATACAATGCCTGACAGGGATAGTGCTCCCGTCATCGTGGCTAACAATGTGTACCACATCGCCCGGTATAAATGACAATCACTCCACGATGTAACGCTCCCTCTCTCTGTTCCCTCGTTTGCAGCTTCCACTTTTCGAGCCACCGCTTCAACCCCCCCCCATCCCCCTTCCACCCCTCGCCCCATAACCCACCCCCTTTGGCCAATCCCCATACCACTCGGCCTTGTGTTACCAGCATACTCGGGGAATCGCAGGAAAATGTTCTTCAAATAGGATTTCGCTCCCGCATTCCAGGATCCTACTTCCTTTTTGCAAATCGCCCACCGACCAGTTTGTTTTCGAATCTTCCGAACACTTTTCGCGTTTAAATTGTTCTTACTCTCCTCTGGTAGCGTCGTTTTTCAAAAATGCCGTTGAAACATACTAAATTTTTGATATTTCCAACATCGTTTTAGTATTAGTTTGATTAATATTGTCATCACAGCTCGGGGAATTGGAACATTTATATAATATAGTAGAACCTCGATTATCCGGGCCTGTGATGGTCGAATTCTTTATTGTCTGAATACTTTCCACAAAGAATTAGTTTGCGTTGAAGCAACCCACGCGTTACACGATTTACTGCACATTTAAATAAAGATTAGGTTCAGCACTGAAACTATTATTAAAAAATTAAATTGAACCACAAGAAAAGATACGGTTCTTAAGTATACGAACTTTTGGTGTGTTTCATGTTTATTTTCTATATTTCTATACTATAAATTTATATTTTCTTGGTAGAATAATTCCAAGAGTCCTATTATGTGTTCCTATTTTCTCTGGCATTTAATCGAACTATAGTATACAAATTTACACTGCAATAATTGTAGGAAACATTCTATACTGAAATTATTTAGACCGTCTTCAAACAGGTACAAGTTCAATGTACATATCTCCGTACAATGATGCTATAGAAAATTGAAGAACAATTTGCAACAATTGCAATCGCTTTCGAACCCACGAAAAATTACGTGTTGTTATTTAACCACAGCTGAAACAGCACGTAGAATATGTAGGTAAAAAATGGCCTTTACGATACTTCCGTTACGGTATGAGGTAACAATGCTTTCGGTTTGAATTACCAGACCGTGTGTAATATCATCGAGTTCCAAAACAAAAACCGACAACAGAGTTGTTTAGTAAAACGAATATAGGTATACGATGTCTCATGAAAGTATTCGAAAGCTTACGTTTGCAACTTTCAGTTTGCAACACACACGCACACAGTTCAACCGAACCGTTTGCAACGATATGGTGTCTATTGCAAAGTGAGAGATTCAAGACTATGTCAGCACAATTGGGAAATAATTCAATAACGCTCACAAGGTATAATAAATAAACTCCGGATTTTCATGAAATTACGATAAAAAATGTGTAACTGCAATTTAAAACACATAATATATTGAACATGTTAGAATTATTAAGGAAAATAAATTTGTATTTAGCTTCTGTAGCCTGCAATTAATGCTTAAACATTTTATTTTGCATAAAGATCCGTAATATAGTAATAAATAATAGGGCTGAATGAATATCCTTTTTAAAATATTTTTAGTGAAGTGAAGGTAATGCATTCTTTAAATTCGTTTCATCCTATTGTTTTCAATGGTACCTATTAAGATAATAAATAAATGTTTTCGTATCAATTGGAAAAGGCAGAAGACAAATAGAAAGGTTTTTCTTTGTGTTGTCATTCTGAGGGGTTGAAAATAATTTATTGCATTTTTAAATAGTTTTGGTGGACTGAAAGTAATGCATTTATTAGATTCATCCTATTGTTTTCAATGGTACCTATTAAGATAATAAATAAATGTTTTCCTATCCATTGCAAGAGGCAGAAGACAAATAGAAAGGCTTTTCTTTCTTTAGTCATTCGGAGGGGTTGATAATAATTTATTGCATTTTTAAATAGTTTTGGTGGACTGAAAGTAATGCATTTATTAAATTCATCCTATTGTTTTCAATTGTACCTATTAAGATAATAAATAAATGTTTTCGTATCAATTGCAAGAGGCAGAAGACAAATAGAAAGGTTTTTCTTTGTGTTGTCATTCTGAGGGGTTGAAAATAATTTATTGCATTTTTAAATAGTTTTGGTGGACTGAAAGTAATGCATTTATTAAATTCATCCTATTGTTTTCAATGGTACCTATTAAGATAATGAATAAAATGTGTTCGTATCAATTGCAAGAGGCAGAAGACAAATAGAAAGTATTTTCTTTCTTTAGTCATTCGGAGGGTTGAAAATAATTTAATGCATTTTTAAATAGTTTTGGTGGACTGAAAGTAATGCATTTATTAAATTCATCCTATTGTTTTCAATGGTATCTATTAAGATGATAAATAAATGTTGTCGTATCAATTGTAAAAGGCAGAACACAAATAGAAAGGCTTTTCTTTCCTTAGTCATTCTGAGGGGTTGAAAATAATTTATTGCATTTTTAAATAGTTTTGGTGGACTGAAAGTAATGTATTTATTAAATTCATCCTATTGTTTTCAATGGTACCTATTAAGATAATAAATAAATGTTTTCGTATCAATTGTAAAAGGCAGAAGACAAATAGAAAGTCTTTTTTTTCTTTAGTCATTCGGAGGGGTTGAAAATAATTTATTGCATTTTTAAATAGTTTTGGTGGACTGAAAGTAGAGCATTTATTAAATTCATCCTATTGTTTTCAATTGTACCTATTAAGATAATAAATAAATGTTTTCGTATCAATTGCAAAAGGCAGAAGACAAATAGAAAGGCTTTTCTTTCTTTGGTCATTCCAAGGAGGTAATCGTTCTGTTATAAATTACACATACCCAATATTGTAATTCCTAAAATCCGCATCAATGTGAAAAATCAGCAGTGTGCCAGTGCCCAATAGTATTCGAACATCGTGCGTGCTCGCAGTAGAGAAATGTAGCCGCGGAAAGGGAATAGCAAAAGGAACAGGAAAGTTTCGCGAAAATCTGTCGTTCTATTGCGAAACTAATGGTAAATCAAACAGTTCCCCCCGATGGAATGGCCCTGTTCCAGCGTGTCAGCGGTCTTGTCACGCTATTACAAGCTTACAATGCACCGGGGTTCGCAGTGTGAGCTATTATGTCGCATTTCGTTACGTCTCCCAATACAAATATCCCCGGGGCGATGCGAGTGATAAATCAGACTTTTCGTGCGATCTGCCATTGTGCTCACCCCACTGACACGAATGGATATCGAGAGATGCGCGTTCTTTTTTGTCTAACCGGTCCCATGTGTTCGACCAGAGAGACACCGGAGTCCTTGTAACTGGTGGAACTTGCGAGAAATTGTAGTCTGCGGTTCGTACGTGTCGATCGATGCAAATGAAGGGCTCTGCGCCGAGATGATCGAGTGGCTCATTCACGTCCCAAATAATGTCACCGCTGTCCAATCGAAAACGGCACTTTCATAGTCTCCCGCCACTTTAGAAATTACAACTTTTCGACTACCGAATTTTATCACCCACCGTTTTTCCCTTCTTCTTTCGATGCACAGCTTCTCGAAGGATCCGACGATCCTTTTAACATTCTCTCTGTGTACTGTTATTCTAATGTTAACCGTGTACAGCAGGGTAATTGGACCTCATACATTTTTGAAGCAAAGAAAATATGTCTGCTTAACCCTCATCCACACGACTAATTGTTTATACGAATTTTATAAGAATTTGAAATAGGCACCTGGATACCACGTTGTGTGGATGAGGGTTAAGTATTTGTGAAATTTTATTGATTTTTAAAAGACAGCAATTTCTTATTTGTGCATTTGCACCCCATACACACATAGAGAGAGGGTTAACATAGGCAACTGTTGAAAGATGAAATTATTCATTGTGCCTATTAAACATTTTACCAGCATTAAGTAACTTCACAAGTTGAATTTCGCTCCTCGCTGAGAACACTTATACTCGAAGAGAATGAAATGAAATTGATTTTTGGATAGTTGGGAATATCCCTTAATCTTTGTATTCGATTAGACGGGTGTCGTTGCGGCGACGGGGCTCGACGCTGGCTCATAGTCAGTCCGGGTATAAAAGAGGCAGAAGGGGGTGGAAAGTGTAAAGTTTGAAAAATAAATAACAAGGTGCTAAGCAGCCGGGGAGAGGACGACCCCTCAGATCTCGCCCGGGCGAGAGGAACGAGGATCGTTGGGGAACTGAAGTTCGCCGGGGATGCCCCGAGAGGAAGAAAGATGGAGGTTAGCAGAAAGGGGAACCCCTGGGCTGACTGTGGTCGAGAGGCCTGTTTAACAGATTTAAAAAATCACCAATAATTCCAAGTAGGGAGGCTGTTTGCTCGTCCAGAAGGGTAAGGTATGTAACTACCGAGCGGAGCAAGTGAGACCGTTGCGGGGATGTCAGCGAGAATGTCATTTTTCATTTTAATGGTGGCTTCTTTTCGCTCGGAGTCTCTCTCCCTCTCTCTTCCACCCACTGAAAACTCCACCCTTCCCCCGCAGCTACGTCTTGGCCTCTTTCGCTCTTGTTCCTCCTTTTTTCCTCTCCCGCAACGTTTCTCGCTCGTTCACCCTTCGTTTTATTTGTCTCGCATCTTTCTTGCCCTTCCTTCCTCTGTTACCCTCTGCTCTCTGCCCCCCGTCTCTGGTTCGTTCAAAGGTCTCGCCATGCTCCTTTTATTCACAGCCGCATCCTCTGGTCACTGTTTCGCGTTCGTGTCCCTTCCTCTCTCCCTCCCTCGACGTACTCTTCTGCTTCTTCTTCGTCTTCTTCTTCGTCGTCGCCGTGCTCGTTTTCTTCCTCTTGTTCCTCCTGAGCTCCTTCTTGTTCTTCTTGGTTCAACAGCTTTCTTTTATCTCGGCGCGAACGTCTTAATAGGCTTCGGCCTCCCTTCGCGCCCAGCTTCCAACCTCCGCCCCCTCGCGCTTCTTTTCGACGCCGACAACGGAGTGGTCCCTATCGTCGGATTTAGTGACATTTCGACTCAACTTCTGCATCACGGATGATGTCGGAATGCGATTTTCACGGGATTATATTAAAACGTAATTGCGCGTCGACGCAGAGTGGTCCAGAATCACCTAAAGCTGACCAAAATGTCTGAATGTCATGAGGTTTTTATTTGATTTAATTTGTTTGAATATCTGATGAAAAATGTAAAATTAAAAATGGGAGGTCCAACGTGTGATCATTATTTTTATATTCATTGTTGCGATGTTCGACGATTTTCTGAGTTTTTATTAAAATTATTATATTTAGAAAGTTCTTTAACATTTATGTAGATAAACTTCTTCTATTAAATTAATTATATCTACTTCCAGAGATCGAGGTTTTATAAACTACAATTGCTAAGCAAATCGTGCACGCAAAAATTAGAGAGAGATTCGAACGAAAGTGATCGAATTTACTAGTTGTTTTGCAGGGTTTCTGTAATTAATCCGTCAATTATTTCAGCAGTATATTTCGTTGAATATTAACAATTCGTTACAGATATCCGAAACGAAAACAGAAATTGAAGTATATTAAGTATGCAATGGCAGGTTAATGTTTAAAATTGAAATTATTATCAATAATTCCGAAGGGAATCAATATTCCAGTCATTGTACACAAAAACGATCATTCCACAATTATTTATGGTGATAATTAATCATTCATTGATAATTAATATAGAAAATAAGCAATTACATTACTAAAATTAAGCAACAAACGATCAGTAGAATCTTTCATTTTCTGTGGTAAGGTAAAGGCACCAGTAGTTGACCAGTTAAGAGAAGTTTTCCACGAGAACAGTAGTAACCACTTGCTCTGTCATCAAATAGCGAGAGTCGATGCATGAAGACACTCTTTAAGTCTTCTAGATTATGTAACAAGGCCACTTTTTAAAAAAAAGTTTACTTATACAAATTTAAGGAACATATTGAAAAATT
This sequence comes from Lasioglossum morio, assembly GCA_916610235.2. Lineage (NCBI taxonomy): Eukaryota > Metazoa > Arthropoda > Insecta > Hymenoptera > Halictidae > Lasioglossum > Lasioglossum morio. Next base: position 10,219,324 of record OU744330.1, on the reverse strand, counting down.
CAGTAATTGCTTCAGAAGTTGACCACTCTTGAACATGAAAAATCTAGTAATTGACCTTCTCTTCGTTAGTAGTTGACCACTTATACTAGAAAGAGGGTTAAAGCAATAATGTTGGGAATCATTTTAGTATCAATTAATTTCAACAATTACCAAAACAAATTACAATTAAAGAATAAAATAAGAGATATATCAGAATATTACTAACCTTAATGAATTCAGACGTCCGTTATTACCATGCATACTTCACTTCGCATATAATTGTTCTGAAATTTAAACAACAAATGCCATAGCACCCGAGATTCACTTTCATCAAAAGTGCACAGCTTATAAAAACCTTATTTTTTACGTTTTTCTATAAAATGGTCAACTACTGGTACCTGGTCAACTACTGGTGCCTTTACCTTATTTAAAATCTTTTAAAGAATCCTCAACTGTAAAAGTTTACTGCGAACTAACATAACATATCCTGTAAAGAAAATCTACGAAATCCTAAATGCAGACGATCAGACAAAAATTTCATCACTGCTCCCAAGAGCGTGTCGCCAGATTGTAAATCCGCCATTTTAAATAACATTCCATGATCTGATATTAAGGTAATGCGGAAGCGTGTCCTCCTCCGTCGCGAATATATTCATCGTTCGTCTTCCTCGTTCCTGCGGGATCACCCTTTGGAATTTCTCCTTCTTTCTCGCTGTTGAAGAGCCCTCTAGCTTCCGTTGGTGCTCATTCGCTGGAAGATTAGCCACCCCAGCTCGGAACCACGGCCATTTAAGCGGGCAAACTTCGTCGGTTGAGCCCATGATTGCACGTCTCAGTCGGCACTCTTAACAGAATAAATTGCTCATTTTGCAAAGACGCAGAACTTTCCTCTCCATGTTCTTGTGTAGCCACGGCGAAAAGAGTCGAGTGTCCCTCCTCGTCCTTCTTTCACAAGTGTAACCCGCCTTTAATCTATTTATATGGCAATTAGGGGGGAGCGAGCCTCCTCTAAACGCAAAGAGATAGACCAACGAGTATCCTACATTGAAATTATTGATGTTTATCAGCTGCTGATTAACCCTTCGAATGCAAATGCACCTACCAACAAGAAGGAGGCAGCTATTCAACCTTTTTAGAGATACAAACGTTGTCAAACTGAGAAGAAATACTTTCTTTAAAACGAAAGCTATTATCTTTTTTATCACCGTTCAATTTTTATTATCAACAGTTATGGAAGTACTGATCCTTTTTATAAAATGAGGATCTTTTGTCCTTTCCTACCAGTGGAATATATTCTTGCCGCCTCGAGTTCTTGTTGAAAATTGTTTTTAGTTACTATAAGTGGAAATATTCCATGTGCCATCTAATATTGTGGTGTCCAAGCTGGTTCGGAACTCACCTTAATAATAAACTGTAGGTCCCGTCGCAAAACAACCTTAACAGAGAGTTGAAAGCGACGAAAATAAATAAATAGAAAAAAATGTTTATCGGACGTTGGTAGCAAGTAAAGTCTGAAGTACTGCGGTGACAAGGTCTCTGGGACAAGACTTGTGTCCCCACTCTACCCATTCCCCTTCTACTACGCGATTCCTTAACTTTTCCCCTCAACTCGTGCTCTCTCCTTTCATTTGGCGACACTGCTGCCAGAGACCTTCTTGTTATCTCACCACAATATCTATTAGTAAATTGTGAATCAAATTTGACTTAACCCTTAGCGGTCGAGTGGTGCCTCTGCGGCGCCACTAAAAATTGCTGTACTATTATTTAAATAATTGTTTACACTATCAGATATGTCAGTATCTAACCAATTACTACACATTTAAGTATTGTATGAGGTATTATATCAATTTGATATTTATCAAATTTAAAAAATCATAGAGAAAGGAAATATTATAGGTCAGAAGAAACGTTTAATTTTCGAGTTAAAATAGCTCCGACCGCAAAGGGTTAACCTAACCCTCATCCGTCCCTCGTGTCAATTTGACACAGTTTTCCCAAAATAAGTTATACCGTTCGGTAATTTGTAAGTAAATTTGTGCAAAACTTGGTGACTTTTATTTTTTTAATGCGAAATATATAACCGTAAAAACCTAACATGTGAATGTTAATTCATCAATTAGAATGAAAAAAAACATCGAAAAGATACTGTTCGACTTGTTATTTTATCGTTTTTTTTTTCACTGCGTCAATTTGACACCGAGGGACAGATTCAGTTCGCGAAATGAGGGACGGATGAGGGTTAAATCTAACTTAAACTAGCTCCAAAAGGAAACACATTCCGACTGGAACCATAATCTACGAAATTGAATAGATGCTCTACTTGCTAGCAAAGCCAAATAGACACAAATTTCTTGTAACTGGAAGGAATTTTTGCAGAAGAAAAGAACTCGATGTAGCAAGATGTAGCTCAAGAATTGATTCCCAAAACTGATTGAGACCCAAACATCTAAGTTTGGTTAGATTTATAAATTAATTCCAAAAAGGAATGATTTAATCTCGGTCCAGGGATAAATTCAGGTTAGAGATTCGAATTGGACGACTATAATTCTATCAACGACAGCAGGATGTTCGCTAACGCATTCTGTCCGTTATCATTCTCTCCGTTCCATGTAATCTTGATGGGAGTACCGAAAGAGGTCCTCGCTCGCAAGGAAATTCGAGAAAAGCAATTCGAGCGGAAATATCCTAGATGGATTGTCCCAGGCTAATGACATTCGGACTAGCAGAGTCACCGAGTGGACGTCAAGGAGGGCGGCGGAGGGTAAAGGGAGGGACTAGGAACTGTCAACGCTGCCATGTGTCACTCACATCACTCCCTTCGACTGCTCTGTTGTTCGGAGGCTTGCTTCTGCTACTCCACTTAGCCGACAGTCGGACCTGTCGCGGTCCCCTCTGTTTGCCGCTGTAACCAACACCATGTTTTCGTCACCCGTCACTAAATTAATAAAAAACCGGAAGCTCGTAGAAAAATCGTCCTCGGTAACGGGATGCTGGACTCGGGCTACCGCTCCAGGCGTTCCTGTAAATCCCCACTGTTTGACTAGACTGGTCGTTTACGTTTTCTCCAATTAATTGCTATTTATTGGACAGCTAATTGCATTACTCACCAGGCATCGAAACTGTTGTGGAACTATTTGATGGGCTGTAGACTGCGGGTTTTATGCACTTATCTAAAAGACTTCGAAAGTATTTAATTTATTAAATATATATGCAATATTTTGTGTCTTGCAATTGGTGCATAAACTTTTTGTTTTGCATAAAGGTCCTGAGTTTAGTTGTACGTATTGTAGACTACGAATTTATGCATCTATATAAATAAAAATTACGTTATTCGTTTTTTTTTGTTCGTTATGGTACTGGAAAAGTTTTCGGGAAAGAAAAATTCAAGACAATTGCAAAGGAAAGTCAATCAAATTTCCCATTGGCGTAGTTCTGAATGTACTCCTCCTTAAATTGAACATGCATTGCCACAATCGTTAATAGATACAGTGATCACTCAGACATGCGATTTTTTTCTCATTTTTACTTTATTCGCACATTTCCAATAGCTTTTCATAAATTCACAAAACGATTACAAACAAATTTATTGAAATTTGCACAGGACAAACGTCAGTCGGGTCAGCTAGTTTATGATAAAAATGAATAATTTATTGGTTAATTTTGTCATACACGCAGAAGATCCACAGTTCACGAGAAACATGAATAGGTGAAAGATAAAACAGTGTTAAACGTTAAATGAATTTAAGAATGTTATTACGCTATTTTCAACTTACTGAAATGATTAAAAGTGGAGTACAAATTGATTTAGAAAATTTTTATTTCGTATAAAGATCTGCAATATAATTTCGGAAATAATAATTGTAGCTACACTGAAATAAAATAATGTTTACAACACGAGTATTGGGCAATAAGCAATATTTCAGATATCGTTTCATTTTTTTTTTATCTGTAGCCAGTCGAACTCATATGTCAAAATATTGTTTCAATCGGAGGTCCCCGGGAAAAGAGAAAAGTTGATGAAACCGGTTCCCGTCAAAACAGGAAGAGGCTGGCAAGTTGTCGATTCTCGTCAGCGACCGGATAAGATGATATTTGTTTCCGGCAAAGAAAACTTTAAAACTATCCAGTCCACAAAACCATATCGGGGTCGAACATCAAATTTTTCATACCGAAGTCACCTCACTTATTATACGTCTAGCACAGAATGTTTTATTGCAGTTGAAAAAAAATCGTAAAACACAAATTAAAAATTCAGTGCAGCTATATTTACTACCATATTAAATTGCACAGAATTTTTCCAGAAACGCATAAAATTCTATCGGTCTAATTACGCGAATCTGAAAAGTTCACGATGGAAACGGAAAAAATCTTTTCACTCCGTATTAATGTTTATTGATCTCTTTTTACAATAATAAGCAAGATTCGCTATAAAAAAAATTCGCCTTTCAAATCATTTTATTCATGGATAAATGAACTGTCCGGGAAATAACGATCGCAGAATGGAATTTATTTATTCATAATTCACAAATAACCAGTCGTTTGTCAATGGAATTGAAGTAGAAACGTATTTACCTATTGGAACAGATAGACTTACGCTGGGCGAACCACGTTAAATGGAATCGCGTAAAATATCACCGGCATTTATGGGAAAAAATATTGATAATTCATAATTATATAATCACTTAGAAGGGGATCAGGCTGATAGGGTCGGGTAAATAATAATACTGTTTAGAACATATTAAATTGTTTTTTGCTCATCGAACCGTAAATACCAGAGATGTTGACATGATCCCATTTACGCGGTTTACGTTGTATTTACGTAATCACGGAGGTGGATTCAAATGCGGGAAATTATAGTGTACGACTTCGAATGGGACAGGTAGGTCGTTGTAATAATACTAAAGTTAATGGGAATAATGAATATAAATAATACTATATAGTGATACAGGCTTGGTCGAGAATGATAGTGGCCGAATTAACGGACTCCTTTACCGAATCAGATCGAAGCAAAAGCTTGTCGAGTATGGTCCATTACAAACGTGAAATCTTGTAAATATATACATTTATGCACTGATCAAACTACACAAAGCTTTACTAAATAATAAGTTGAAAATCCTTGCTACTGTCTTCATCGATTTATTACGTTATTCGTACATTTGCTGAAACGCGCTAATGAGAGCTGATTATCACGTTTCCGAGGCAGTCTAGTTTAAAACAACATTGCTTAATATGTATTAAAAAAATAAAAAAATGATCAGTACTGTATTTCACAAATTTTCCAACGACTAATTATGTAATGATCTTAACACTTCACCTACCGGAAGCCTATTAATAGGAGTTTCAATGATTGTGCTGCACCAAAAGAAAGCATAGAAATTTTCTTTTACATTGCAATCTTAAATGAAACTATTAGATGACGTTATTGTGGGTGACTTGTTAGTTCGCAATGAAAATTGCTGTTGCTATTGAAGGTTCCATTAAAAATTGTTTAGCCACGTAACATGATTATATGATTAATATGTATACAATATATATGACTAATATATGATAAGAGCCATATTTGATTGATGTTTTTTTTTTTATTTAATTTAATTTCGGGCTCGCGGCCAAGAAATTGGACTTCACTGTTTGTAATAACTTCGTAATTGCCAGTGTTTTCTCTAAGGAGAACACAACGGCCAGCTGTTTTCGTAAAAAAAAAAAATCGGTAGAAACGAAAGGTGCGTGGTTTTTGCCTGGCACCACCGTACATTTGCAGAATTTCACGTTTTTGCGTCCGGACGCATTCTATTGCGTGAAACCGTTTTTCTCGAAAGGGGGAAGTCGAGGAAGCAAGAAAGGAAGCGAGCCACTTCTCAATTCTGTATTGACATGTAACTGTCATCGATAGGGCCTACAGCTGTCCCGGGTGCAGTAGCGAAAGATTTCTCTTGGGCTCAATGACAACCGGTTTCCATCCGATCCGAAAACACAAACGAAGGGATCTGCCGAGCATCAAATTGACTCACGGGCGCTTCCAATTGCGTTCATTGCCGCAAAAAATCCGCGCGGCGCCCCTTTGGACAGCGTTATTCACGACGATTTTCTGCTCGACGATTCGATAACTGCGGTTTCCGTACTTACTCGCGGCCGCATTCTATCGTCTTTTTTTTTTACCTTGGCTTCCTCTTCCTTTCTTTTTTCACCCTTCCATTTTGGCTCGGCAAACCTGCTCCCTTCTTTACTACGTTTCTTCTGCTCTTGATCTAACAAGCATCCTGCCCTTCGACGTGCCTGCAACTACGTGTAACTAATAGCACCGAGGCTACAACGTTCCGATACTGGAATAGATTGCTTGGGCACGTATTTTTCCAACATTTTCGAAAACTGGTAGAACGAGAATTTATACTATGTAGTATATACAGTATTTAATCTGCATCGAGTGGCTATTTACAAAATGAATATCATCTTCTTTTATTGTAATTATCCACATTCATCACAATATTCTGTAATTCACACAGATCTACAAAATACATTTTTTAAGTTTTCAACATAGATCCACATTGAATTGTCGTAAAATAGAATTTATTATGATTGACACAGTATACAAAATGCATTTTTAACTCTTCGTTGCATAGTGTATCATATCTGATACAGTTAACAAATCTGGTATATAGTAAACTAAGAATGTATTTTCTTACTATACCAAATTATGTTTATTTTTCGGAAAATGTTGTTTTAATTTTTTAAAATATTTTTCCCTTAAATAAATCACAAAAACTGACCTTCTTTCAATTTTTTCATCCCAATTAAAAAAACCATGCAGTGAAGGGTTAAAATTTTCAATACACACATTAAAAAGTTTGTTTTGTGCTACAAACTTTTCTTCGCGTCACGTAGCAAACTAATTCTTCTAACATTCTATAAAAATTCATGTGGTGCAATATTAAAAAAGTCTCTTGAAGAGTGACCGAATATTAATAGCACGATCTGGGAAGCTAGAAAGTTGTATTAAGAAAACGAAGGATGAGGGTTCAAACTAAAATATCTGGAAACCACAATTTCGCAGTTTAATATAGCGAATTAATAAACATACCTCGTAATATAGTAAATGATTAAGCATCAGTGGTGGTCACAGACGCGAAGCAACCAGACTGCCCAGGGTTCAGGCATCGCCGCACACAGGTTCGCGAAATTTCGTCCTGTTTCCACGTCCGTTCCATAGCTCACGAAAACGAATCTTTATATGATCCCCGCGTTAAGGTATTACACGGCTCCGCTTGTACCGAGTCAAATAAATAGCTGGGAAGTCGGGTACGTTGGATGCAAAGGAGTTGGTCGCTCGAAGGGGGCAAAAAGCAAGTGAACAGGAAGATGGTCCCACGTAGCGGAGGTGCCAGAATCTCCGTGTATAATTCAACGTACGTACAAGGTATCCGGCTACCCAATTAATGAATAATCCGTAATGAGGATGTGATGGTCCACTCGTGCCTATACGTGACGCAGACAGAGAAAGAGAGAGAGAGAGAAAGAGTATAAACAAGTCGGAATAAGAGAGAAAGAGAGAAGCGACATCGCGAGGGAACGAGGGGGAAAAACAGTTGGCAAGAAAGAGGCTGTGGTATGATTTAACGGTGTAGCGGCAATCTTGCCGCACTCCACGTAACCATTAAAATATTGCCAAGTGCGAAGGAGCCCCTCCGTGAATCTACGTACGATCCTGACCGAGGTTGTAAACCTCCTGGCGGTGTACATGGCAAACGTGTCTCACCCTGTTTTTCTCGAGCAAATTATTTCTCACCCGCTGGAACGAGGATTAAGTGGTTTCTTAGGAACAACGCGATTATCAACACACGATCGAATATTCATCACGCGAGCTTCGCCGTCGACGTTTCCTCTCGAGAGGAAACCCCCGCGCGTAGATGCGAAATGTTTCGAACCTTGTCGTACAGAGGCTGCGCGAGACGTCGATTAGCATCCGACAACTATTTTCGAATTGGGAACCTGTAGCGGAATATTTTAACCGGTTACTGACTTCTAGGCTGGTGGGAAACGGTTTTGAAAAATGTTGCTCGTGCAAACATTAACGCGCTCAGTGTCACAACGATGACAGTGTGGTCAGATGAGGGGAGGGTGCACGAATTCAGGGAACATAAGTCTTAATTTGGCGACTTTGGCCCGTGGAAGAATGTACTAGGATATACCAGAATATACTATAATAGAATGAACCAGAAAACATGTAAATAATTTTGTAGTAAATGTCAAGAAGTTGTCCAGAAAATTATCAATGAAGAATGACATAAATAGATGAGTAATAGAATTTTGCTATTTTTAATTTAATTCTCAAGTAGATATTTTCAATTTTTGAGATCCTTTCTGCTCAATCAATATTTATTCTCAATTTTTAAGATTCCCTATGGTCAATCAATTTGTAATGTGAATTTTTAAGATTCTGTCTGCTCAATCAATTTTTATTCTGAATTTTTAAGATTCTCTCTGCTCAATCAATTTTTATTCTGAATTTTTAAGATTCTCTCTGCTCAATCAATTTTTAATATGAATTTTTAAGATTCTCTTTGCTCAATCAATTTTTATTCTGAATTTTTAAGAATCTCTCTGCTCAATCAATTTTTATTCTGAATTTTTAAGATTCTCTCTGCTCAATTAATTTTTATTTTGAATTTTTAAGATTCTCTCTGCTCAATCAATTTTTGTTCTGAATTTTTAAGATTCTTTCTGCTCAATCAATTTTTGTTCTGAATTTTTAAGATTCTTTCTGCTCAATCAATTTTTGTTCTGAACTTTTAAGATTCTCTCTGCTCAATCAATTTTTATTCTGAATTTTTAAGATTCTCTCTACTCAATCCAATTTTTAAGAATTTTTCTTATATTTTGATAATGTATAGAAGCTGTGCACGCATAAAGATTTACAGTTTTCTATAACGAACAAGGTTCTACAATCAGTTAGTTTGTCCTAGCATCATGTGAGTAAAATACATACACTGCACCGTCATTAAAAATTAAAAAAAAAAAGAAATTCGTAAACACGACGATTCATCAAACTGCATTCATAACTGCGAAAGGGTTTCTCTCGGAACGAAATTTTTCGAGCTTGACATGGTACGGTTTCGAAAGAAAGAGTTATTTAGTTCAGTAGGGATTATGCTAAAGCATTGAAATTTTTCTCGCATTCTATTTAGAAAATGACGCTGCATTTCCCCCGGCTTCGAGTGGCGCTGTTTTTTATTCGGGTATTATAAGTAGACTGCGGATGTTCATGCGAAAGAAAAATATTCTGCGTCGATCGTGGGAAGCAGTTAAATAAAAATTCAGTTTACCAGTTAATGGTCTTTTTACGTAGAGGACAACATTATTCTTAGAGTGTTTATATTTTTCGCTGTTTCATATTTCACCCAGTTAATTTCTTTCGCAGTCTAATTATAACAGAGTTTTTCAATGAACTTTTCGGAGAGTAGGTTACAGGTATTCGTATCGAAATACTCTGCGTACAGGTTAAACGAGTGCCAACTTCACTTGCCTGAAAAATTTTAAATTAACCCTTTAAAATTCATCTTACCTTACAGCTTCTAAAATTCCAGAATACCGCTTTTGCCTTAATTGAAGAACTCACGCAGTTTATTTAATTTCTTCATACAATTCGGATAACATTTAAAACATGCAACAAGCCTAAAAATCGTGTATCTTTAACGTCGATAAATAAATATAATTTATCCTACCTACATCAACCACAAGGATTTCGTACCAAGAAGAAAGACTTAATTTATTTAAACTTTGAATATTATAAACTTGATACGTGCTCTAACAAAGATATGCATTAAATCATTTCTTACAAAAGCATTTTTATTTCAATAATTGCAAAATAACAAAGATATGCATTAAATCATTTCTTACAAAAGCATTTTTATTTCAATAATTGCAAAATAACAAAGATATGCATTAAATCATTTCTTACAAAAGCATTTTTATATCAATAATTGCAAAATAAAAAAATCTAGAACCGGTCAGCTGACCGGTCGTGGTAGGTTTACTGTTAATAAAATTGTAACGATGTTTCAAGCAAGTGGCTCTAGCAATTCGCTGAGCCTCTCGACTGTTGGAGCCAGCAGAGGGAGCGAAAAAAAGTTGGCCAGCCGTTCCGCTATCTTATTCTTTAATTAAGGTGTCGAGTTATCGTCCCATAACAATAAGATAATTCCAATTATCACCCCTTTCTTAGGCAGTGCGCCGGTTAACGGCCGAAGGCGACGCGCCATCGATTCTTATCAAAGAAGTTTTTCCGTTTCGCGGGCCGGAATCGCGTCATCGAAAAAGATTAGGTTAAAACGAGATTCAACAACTACCACTGACGACGAAGTAATTCACGGCAGTCCCTACTGCCGAGAGTCCTGACCCCCGACTACGACGAGTCTGTTCCCTCTTCCTCTTACCGATTCCCTCGTACCCCCTCCCTCACCGTCCCCGACTATCTGCGAGCTTGCTCCTGGCTATTCCACCGCGGCAGTATATCAACAATGATAGTTATACACGTACGTTATAATCGTAAATTAGCCGCAGCAACATAATATATTCGTGGGCTGGTTGGTTCGCGCGTATCTGTTTTATGCGATTATTATATATGACAGCAGCAGTCACTGGCCCGTTCGCTTATTTTTTCTTCTTTCCCCCCCGCAGGATCCTCCTCATTCTTTTCTCTTTTACGGGGACTGCACCCCGCGACAAAACTATAGACGCGTGAAAATTAATGAAAAGTTTAATCCATTATGAATTTGCTTCTTCCTTCGTTCCTAGTGGTACTGTATACGGGGTATATAATTATTAACCCTTTGCACGGTTGGAGGTAATTTAACTGTTACAAAATACTTCGGTATAATTAATTACGTGCTAGTTTAATTTCTAATAGATATGCTAGTTTCATTTCTACTCGTTTTGCAATAAATCAAATTTAAAATTTACATAGATAACACTGTCTACTATCTTTCAGTTTCATGTGAATATTACTATATAGGAATTAAAGTTATTATCAAATTGCCTAGTTAGTTGTTTCATATTGTTTGTAATTTTTCAAAAATAAACTAAATAGAATATAATCCTTTTGCGGTCGGAGCTATTTTAACTCAAAAATTAAACATTTCTTCCGACCTAGAATAATTCCATTGTATATGATTTTGTTCGTTTTATGGATATGAAAATGTTATAATACCTCATACAGTACTTGAACGTGTAGTGATTTATTAGATACCAACACATTTAATAATGTACACAATATTGTGAATAATGGCACAGCAATTTTTAGTGGTGAATATTTACCTACAAATATTGTGTCACTATGTCATTAGTGAAAATACTTTTTACATTTTAACTAATTACTGTCTAGACGATTGGGCTTGTTGCATGAAATGAAAAAAAATGATACAGAATGGAAATGTTCGGTTTCGGAGTGAAAATAGCTTCGAGTACAAATTGTTAAGCATTAAAACAAGTGCAGGTATACAACGTATATATAAACGTTCATTCTGCTGTCACATTATTATGAATAAAAACGTTCTAAAATCATTGCAGCCATTCAAAATGTGCAACAAAGGTTTAATAACTTCAACAAAGGCTGAACTTTTACCCCTGACTAAATTGATAAAAGCGATCCGAATAAAAATCAGTCACCCATTCTTCATTGTCTAATACACAATGAGCCCACGAAAGTATTCTTTATCGAATAACTTCTTTTATAATTCTACCAAACGATCTGATTTTTTGAACGATCCGATGATAAAATTTTCTTCATGTGTATAACTAACATAGATCTACAAAACATATTAATAAAGTTTCATTAAGGGCTCAAAAAGAAAAGTTCTAAAAAAAATACCTTTTTCATTTTTGCATGTAACCTCGTAAATTATTTATTTCTGGAAAATTTTTCTTGCCTATCATTTCATAAACCAATGCTTCTAATTGATTATAAAGTCTGATCGTTTGGTACAGTTATAAAACAATTATTCTGTTTTAAAGGACGTTCGAGTACGTTCGTGGCTCACTGTATGTATCTCGTCGTTTGATAGGATTCTATTTTTTAAAGGAATGATTTACAAACGGCTACGCAGCGTGCAAAAATTCGTAATGGTCGCAGTTTCGTTGTTACGAAATCGCTGGAAGGGATCTACGAAGACAATATTCTTATTGTCACTGCTGAATACGCGTATTGTAGACAGTAGCTACGCATTGCAGCCACTTCTGTTTGTGTATCCTATTAGGCACAAGCTTCGATATCCAACGCAGTGGCGCAATTGTCAGCGGTACCATTATCGGGGCAACGCAATTCAGCTTCCGGCATATAACGTTTCGAATCTAACCATTCCGAACGTCCACCACCGGTGAGTTCAGCCTTTAGCGATCCGTCCAGTGCATCCGTCGTTTCATCATGTATTCGAACTGATTTGTTGTAAACCTCTGCCCTCTCTATTTTCATAGCTCCAAGAAACTGCCACATTTATCCGCCACCCCTCGCCGTATTATTATTTTATGCACTACAAAAATTGTTCCGATTAACACTAGGTTTACGAACCTCTAAATGTGACTGTTTCACATTCCTTTATCAAAATAACAAGAATGTGTCTGCTAAAAATTTTTAGCCATGTTTGAAATAATGTTTAACTCAAAGAAATAAATAAAGAACGCCTCATTTTGATCGACCCCCTAGTGTTAATCGCAAGATATAGGATCCACATTACGGTGACCTTTACTTTTCAACTTCAGATTTTTTCTGGTTTAACCCCCTTGAATTTACGGGGGCATTTCTGTGAGAGGTAGTTTTATATTTGCTATTTTTGTTGGTCAATCACCTCTGTTGGGAAACATCAGTGAAAATCAACAATTTTAAGAGTTGCTTTCACCCTATCAATCTCTATGGTTATGGTGATTTCGTGGACGAAATTTTGTCCCATGTGAATTAACCCCTTGTCTTACGATTTATTTTACGGTTTCAATGATTGTATCACTTAATTGATTTCGGTTCAAAGGAAATTAGTAGCATACATATTTATTAGACTCTGTTCAGAATCTTAGTCACGAGTCAGACACGATGTTGTAGTGGAGGGGTTAATTGAACCCTTTACAAATCGAAAATAAAACGTTCTAAAACAACTTGTTTCCAAGGAACTTTTAATATACGGTTTTTGAAGTATCTGTCCCATGGGAATATATTTTTAAAGAATTCCTAGGAGTCCCACATAGGTATAGGTATTTGCTTAAACGAGACAGAGGAATTTGTCAAAAAAGAAATTTTTAATAACTCGATGTCTGATTTAAAAGTTATTAAAAATCACAGCTACTGATATCACGAACATTTCCAGTATTTATTCACAGTATCAGTAGTGATAACCTTGTCGTGAAAGCACGTGGTGTTATTTTTTGAAAATATAGTTTGCGCTCCTCTGATCACTGACGATAGTCAATCCTGTAGTTCTGATTTGGATAATTAATCTGTCAATGTATGATATTCGAATTGGAAATATGAATAGGAACGTCTGCAATTCAACACATTTAGTTTCTTCATTTTCTAATATGATTTTTAACAATCGTCCAAAAAGAAGAATACACACAGACGTGTTTAAATAACTTGATAATTAACGATTTCTTCTTGTTTAATATGCATAAATTAAACACGATCAACACGTAAATAAATATTTACATCTTGTTTCCAAGTACCGACAAACTAAAAGAATTGCAAAATTAATTATTTCGTAAATGATATTAGCATGCCAAATGATGTTGACCAACCAAAAACGCGAATAAATAATTATCGTGTAATAATAAATATTTGCACCATCCACAAGCGAAATTCGTTGGAACATTTCGGGAAAGATATGTACAACAAAATTCCATTTTTCATTTACATTCACGGCTTGTCATTTTTACTCCACGCTATCGAATAATAAAATTCTGGTGTGCCGGCATCTGTACCCAGAATGTAATCGATAGTTATAACACCGTGTAATCAGTCTTTAAATCATCGACAAAATTAAACGGTCGATTGTAGTTGAAATGTGCGAAAGATAAGCGGTGTAAGGGAGGCACTGGTTGGTTTGAACAGAGCAATTTTTCCGCGCGATACAATCTGTTTCCGCGTCTGGCAAACTCATATCGTCACTTTCCAGATCAATGGACAGGAGGACTATTAGTATCGAAATTGATAATCGTTTATTCCTTGCAAATAAATACCGCGAAAAATAGGAGCACTCTGATGAAAGATAATTCATGGCTGTTCAAATATTCGGAACAATTTTTCGTGTGCTGTGGTTCGCGCGATATAATAAGACGTGAACGATAAAATCATTTCCCTAAATTATAACAGACGCGTAATCAATGAAAATATAATTTCCCGAGTAATTGCTCCGTGTTTGCCAAACAAATTCCAATTTTCTAATGTGAACAGAAAATGTAAATGTTTTTAATTACATTTTCACCTTCCATTTCAAGCTCAATAAATAGACTAGAAAAAAATGATAAATCAAGTTTCAAGCGCACGTTGTAAAGGGGAAGTATCAATCTTTAAATCTGTGGTGCTTTCAGTGACGAGATAAATGTTTCAGTGTTTTCACAGACATTCCGATTAGCATAATTTTGGACGAGAAAAGAATCTACGATTTCCAGTCGCTGCATAATATAATAATATCTTGAACAAAAATGGACGATGGATGGCAAAAATAGAGAATTCACTATTTTTTTTTAACGAATTTATCACAGTCCAAATATCAGGAATTTCTCGAGATTATGATAAAATACAAATGAACGTCTACATTCCCGAAAAATGTAGCGGATGGAAACAGCGTTTCGGAAATGGTTGGACAATTAACGACACGTTCTCGCCATAAAATCGCACAATCTGTCCGGTGGCTAATTTCATTCATCGCAAACATTAATCCGCGTGACGAATGTTTCCGTTCATGGAATCGGAAATTGAAACAGAGCTCATCGCGCAAATAGCACTGTAGTATCCCGTTCGGTTGAAGAATGTCTCGTAATATATCCATGGTCCGATGACAGGAGAGACTCGAGGAACAATCTCGCTCTCTTCTCCCTCTCTCTCACCGGTGATTCTTTCCTTTTTGTTTCCGTCGAAAAAGACGAAGCGGTAACTGCGGAATTCGTCTTGCGCCGGACAAATTGGTAGGTAGCAGGCGAATTATTAATTGTCCCCGACTCGTTTTTTGTTTCATTCCAGTGGCAGTTTCCACTGAGGGGACTATCGGGTTTCTCGCTCGTTGACAAGCCACGATAAAATGTCCTGTCAATTTATTTATTAGCCAGTCGCCCCTGACGTGCCGATCCGTAGCCGCGAATTCCATCCCCAACCACGGGTCTAGCAAACCCAGCCACGCGCTGCTTCGACGTTTAACCGCAGAACAACTTTCTGTACATATCGTTTTCTTTTGCGCGTGTCCCCGCCGCGCCGTTTCCAATCTGTGCTCGCTCCTTTGCGATTCACTTGCAAAAACGTTTTCCACTTTATTACGTCGATACAGTAACTGCGGAGGTAATTGGTCTTTTAACGGGAGAAATCGTCTTGCACGGAAACACATGTGACAAAACCTTTAGGTAGCATTTCTCATTTTTTTTGTTTTTTTATTATAGAAAATCTCATATGAGATTTATTACAACATAATCACAAAACAGAAGTACACTACATATAATACAGAGTATGAAGATTACAAAACAGAATAGGTTTCTTGTAGAAATACAGATATTATAATATTAACATATGATTAAAAAGAACAGTATATGAACAGAGAGCATTGCTCATTTCAAACTGCATTTTATTTCTAACCAGGTGCAACAGAAATTCGTTCGGTTGCTAATAACAAACACGTTCTTATTTAACAGTTTAGTTGGGACTAGAACCGAATAAAAATTTGGTACTTCGATTAATAATTTTAATAAGTTCATAATAATATATTGATACTTTTAAATCGCTTTTGTCTTTCCTCTATTTCATGTTTAATCTACTCAAATTTCAAAAAACATTTTCGTGATGGAGGAATTATTTTGAATTATGGTACAGTCATTTTTAGCGGTGCCTCCGTGGAGACAGTGAATATCAGAAGTAAGTTAAAATTTTATAATATTTAGGTCCAGTGAATGGACGAATTTTTTACCCAGAAGTGTTATTATAACAATTTTTTAGTATTTTTAATAGCATCTATTTAGTACACGTCAAATTTTCAATTTGAAAGTATTAATGCTTTATTTTACTTTTACCATGCTGTAATTCGACGTGTTTGTTCAAATAAAATTAATTCGCAATGTATTTGGTATTGTAGTCCTTGCAAAATGGTCTACGTCTCTATAATCGTGTTATAATTTGATACGTTTGTTTAAAATATGAAATTATAAATAAAAGGCAATTAGTCCTTCGCGTAATTATTGTTGGGCAACGTATGAGAGTTAATTGGAAAGCGCCATGCGATTCTAGATTTTTCATATGTTAAGTGAAAATGTATAAACATACACGGCACTATGAAATATTGGTCACGCAGCTTTTTTTCAACATTTGTATCAGTTTTCCATGGTTAATTATTCAGTTTTGTTGCAATTCAATAACCCACATACACCCCAGAGGCTTCATTAAAATGTGATTTAATAATTTTCTCATTTCATCCCCACTAATTCGATCGATTATCGGAATTTCTATTTTACTGTTTCGCTAATATTATTTCTTTCGAAACTGTGTAGTTCGGGATAAGCTAATACAAAGATAAACATATGTAATCAATGCTAAAGGCATTTATAACATTAATTCTGAAAGAAACAAGTGAAATTATAATTATAATACCGGTAGAATTAGTACAATATATTATAATCCATTAAAACGATTATTATTTGATATATTAGCTTCATAAATGTATCAATCAGTTGCCCCTCAGATTTAATAAAATTAACATTCACTGACTTTTCTAATTTTCAGTTCCAGTAGACATAAACAGATCGAATTAAAATATAGTTCGGCAATCGACCCGAAGAATTAATGCAAAAACTGAACATTGAGAAAAGGTATCAATTTAAAACGAATAATATTCGGTAACATACATGACTTAATATTGTACTAAAAGGCTAAAAATGTTGTTAAACTAACATAATATTTCACATTGTTATTTATATCGTTCCGTTGAAAGGATGCCGTCAGATATCGCGAATATAAAGATAAACGAGAAAGAAGGTGAACGCGAAAAGAATACAATGGTGGAAGAGGAGCCAGCACAAGTTTATGTTGATACATAGCCGGAAAATTAACACATTCTTCTCACTCCACTGGTAGCATGGCGACAATCGCGAAATAATGCGGGTTGCACGACCGACCGAACGCCCGAAATGTGTAGTTGTTGTGGTTGCTGTAACCCCCCGTAACATCCCCTCCGCATAGTGTCACTCTTGCTATACCGCTATCCACACGCTCTTTTACCTCTTCCGCCAATTTCCAGAACAGTAGCAGAGATCGAGGCAAATTGATACGTTTTTCAGTTTCCAATTTTTTTTCTAGCTTTTGCTCGAGTTAATTGGTTCGTCAATAATGTATCCCAGGGCTCGAAACAATTCTCGAACTTTGTAATCAGCTGTATTAGAATCTACAGAAACGTCTGTTTAGAAATCGTCATTTTTTATTAAATCCAGGTGACAATAAAATTTTTTTTTTCAAATTTCTATGCAGAAGAAAAAGCAGACTTTTTAAATGGTTGATTTAAGTAACCACTATTTTAGTATTTCTAGCGATATTTAGCAAATGTTAACATTGCATGACATTTAACTATCTCTTTTTAGAAATCATGACTTTAGTAAACATGATTTTTTATTAAATAATTTTTTAAATATCATTTATATAGAAAAAAGAATATATTTTAAAAAATTTTGGATTCTTTTAGTATTTTTAGCAGTTAGTAGTTAGTATCTTTCTGAATGGGACGATAATATTTCACCTCTTAAAATTCATATAAATATTGATTAGAGGATATTGCGAAAAGAGGAATACAGATTACGTTCAATACTCGGTATAATTTTATATTGTCTGCGAAAAAAAGTGTTCTCTCACTAGTTAGGAAAATCGCCTTTGCTCATTCATATTCTGTGTCATTCTAATAGGTTTCGATGTTTCACGCGAGTGATTATTGCGTTAGGTTTCGAAATCGGTTGCATCAAAGTTACGAATTCACGATTGAAAGCATCCGCTTTAATCGCCTCTAATCTGCTCACAGGAACTGAAAGCATCAGTACCTCGCTGATTAATTCATCACGAATCAGTGGCCTTTTTTCCCGAAAATGCTTTCTAGCAGTATCGGAAGATTAATTACTGGAATAATACCCGTACTAGACAAATTAATACCAACTTCACTCTTCTTACACGATTTTACCAAACCGAACAACTTCTTCTACGGAATTATTAATTCTATCAAATAATCATTAAATTCTAGTGTCAAAATTTAACAGAGTTCAGAGATAATTCCTTTCCTCCAACAATTTATTTTTCATAAATGTTTCATACTCAACTTTTAGTTTAATCCTTAGTGTAATCCTCAAAATTGAAACTTCGCTGACACAATACCAACTTCATGTAAAACAGAATACAACATGCCAACTTTATAGACCTCCAAAAAAATTAATTTTACAATTGAATTGAAAATGTATATCTCTAAGGAAGACTTTTAAGAACAAATTTTTTATTTCGAAGACGTACTATACATATATTTTCTATACCATAATTCCCGAAGTCTCCACTGACACAGAACCTACTTGATGCACACTAAAATCCAACTGTAAAAGTCACACAGTCGCACACGAATTTAATTAAAGACTCACAGAACTTCCTCGGCGGCAGCTTATCATTTGCGTATACGACTGGTACATGTGGCACGATCGTTCGGTTTTCACTATGTATGAACAAAATCGTGTGTCCATTGCAAACCAGTCAGATTTAATGGCCGTCGACGGTCGCGTCAAATCTGTGTAACCCCGGGTTGCAGGAGTCGAAGAATCCGACTTAATCCTCGCCGATAATAAGTACAAGAAAAACAGAAAAGTATAATGTGCGCGATTAAAAGAGGGGGGCCCGAATTCTTAAATGCGAAATGCGCACGGTCGCAGAAAACGCGAAATGGCCGATGGCATCGAAAACATTTTCCAGGAGAGAACGATTCCCGTGCCGCTGGCAATTGCTTGAAACTGGGCGTTCCTGTTTCTTGATCCTCGAAAAGGACGAAGGGGCATCATCGACATCATCCTCTCAACATTGTAAGAAGAACGACCGTTTTTAATAAGGTACAATTAGCGGTGGAAGAGCATTGAAGGAGGCGGCGGACCATTCCTTCCTTTCCCTCCTTTGAGAGAATTTCGCGATCGTTGGACCTCGGCCATAGCCGTGGATGTCGCCAGGTATACGTTTCCAAGGATCGAGCTGACTGGCTCGTAAACCTTGTAAAATATTACATTTGGCGCCACGAGGCAGTCCTCTGCTCGATTCCTTAACCTTACTGCCTGAAAACTGTGCTGTGGCCCCTGTGCGAACGGGGTGATTAGGCATCCGGGAGCATCGTATTGAATTCTATCCCCACCGGCGAAATCGTGAAACATCGCGATGAGATAATTAAATCCTTTAATAGTATTACCTTCGCGTCCGATACAAAGCACGCCGACGTATACAATCTCCGCGGAATGGTCACTATATAAATATTTCATCGGCCGTAACGTCGATCCACACCGTCCTCGATCGGAAAGAGTATGTATACCCCCCCGTTTATTTGTGGAGTATACAAATCGTTGTTTCACCCCGATCTGCCGGGCCGTCGTCTTCTTTCCTTTTCACGGGAGAACCTTTTTTATATTTCACCGATAGGAATCATTAGCGAGATAATGATTCGAGTTCTACATTGCAAATTTGTTGAAGCGGAACGCGAGCCCTACAAGAAACTATTATAATAAAGTACGCGGAATCGGTCGGCGAATTATTCCAGGGTGCGAGTCGGTATGGCTCTATTTTTCTGATTAGCGTCGGATCCATGTAACGCGTCTACGCTTTCAAACATTTCTCACGAAATAGTTTTATTTTGTATTAATACGGTGTTCAGTATTTTTAGGGTAATTATTTATGGCGCAATGATTGAAAATATTGGAGAGAGGCCATTTCAACCCTTAGCAGTCGAGGGGTGATTTAAAGTCTCACTGATAAAAATAACCGTTATTCAATTGTATCACTAACCCTTTCCACTCGGAGCTATTTTAACTCGAAAATTAAAAGTGTCTTCTGTCCTAGAATATTTCCATTATCTATGATTTTTTAAATTTGGTAGATACGAAATTAATATAATACCTCATGCGATACTCAAATGTTTAGTAATTGATTAGATACTGACATATCTAATAATCTAAACAATATTTTAAATAATAGTACAGCAATTTTTAGTAACGCCTCGGAAGCGCCACTCAAGTGCTATGGGTTAATTGTACCATTATTCACAATATTGTTTACATTATTAAATACGTTGGTATTTAATCAATTTCTCCACATAAAATGAAAAAAATCGTATGTAGTGCAATTGTTCTAGGCCGGAAGAAATGTTTAATTTAAGGGACATTAAAACATGTTTAAGTTAAGGGATATTAAAAAAATGAATAGGGTGTAAAGAATTGTTTGGTCTCGGCTGCCATAAGCGTGTTCTAAATCCTCGGATCAATGAGGATCCGTAAAAAAAAGTAGGCACAAGATTGTCCTTGACCTTGTATTTCAAGGTGAGATTTATTTTATTGTATTCTTCGCATCACAGACCTACAATAAATAGAAACTGTCTTTGTTTCTAGTACATTATAAACGCGACGAAGGAGTTGTTCGTAATCGTAATATAAATCATAGTAGAAAGGGTTTCCATATTGATATCAGCGTCGTGGAAAAATTTTGTAGCGAACGGTCAGAACGCGAAGAAAACAAAACGCTGAGGGGACATCGGCGGATTTTATTCGATACACCCAGTAGAGTGGCTCGGGGCGCGCCAGCTTGATAGTTTCTTGTAAATTGTATTAAAACGCTCGTCTTTTACGACCGTGTCAAACTACCTACACGAGCATCTTCGAGAGCCAAGCCAAAGAGAGTCGCAAAACGAGTGAGGCAGAAAGGGAGCTGGGGAGAATGGAGAAAGAGAGGTGTAACATGCATCGAGAAACACGCAAGCATACCTCTTTTTTCACGCTCCTACATAGACGTGTGCTTATTTCGTTATGTGCCAAGCTTTCTATTTAATATCGACGGTTTAACCCTTGCATGTGTGTCCGTGCTCGTCTCTAACTATATAAAATTTCACTCTTGTTGTAAAAATGAATTAATTTAATACGAACAGTTAAGAAAGCACCGCAATCGAGTCACACATTTGTTTCCCTTCTTTTTAATATTTTAATATCTAATATTAAACTTCAGGCTATTATTGCTATCATATTTGATCTCTATATGTCCTACATCTAATAGTCAACGAAGTATTATCGAAACAATTTATCACATTTAATTACTTCGATGATCTGTCATCTGACAGATATGAAGGTCAACACACCACAAAAGGTAGGCTCCTCATTCCATTAAAAAAGAAATAGTGTTCATAAGATCTCGGAAAATATGACCTTGAGATGACCTTCACACAGACTTATGACCCTCTTCAAGTACGATAACTTTCTTCCTGAACATTTTTTATATAGATACACTCTGTACACATGTACGCGACTGTGCAAAAGAAAAAAGCACTCAGTATAATTATTAGATATAATGACAAACAATATCTTTATGTAGAAATTCTATTGTGCAATGATTAACATATTGCATTTAAAGTATTAGACTATTGAATTATACAGCGAAACCGTTTTTCAAAACTAACTTATTTCATTTTTTACGCTTTTCTATTAACCCTTGCACTGTGCCGGAGTCATTTTGGACCGGGAACATCCAAATTGTCACTGAAGTACTCAATTTGTGTTAATTAAACTAACTAAATAGCTATTTCATTGAGGATATCGAAAAGACTAATGTGTCTACACGAGATATTGTCAAAAGTAAATTTTGAAAAATTATTAGAGTTGTGAACCGCCATAAGCATTGTCAATTATATAGTTAAAAAAATCGTTCGTTGTCCGCGGATTAAATATGGCCGAGTGCTTCTTTCTTTTGCACAGCAGTGTACACGCATATAAATAATGAAACCTTTAATTTATTTATTTTGAAAATGCCATTCTCAAGTTCCATTTTGGAAGAATAAACGTAAAACGATTTTTGATTTTTCTCACTTAGAATGGACCCGTGCAACGTGGGCACACAAACACACGGGATAGTTTGCACGCGCGATTTTCGTGCCATGAGACATCCACCCTCCTTTAGGTCCCCGCGGCTCGTCTTCCCCCCGTTCGCGCCCTTACGATATTGAATCCCGATTTTATGATGGCCCCGCGAGAGAACGCTCGCGGTGTAAACTTTTATTCGCAAATTTAGAGGAAATCAGACCGATGGGAAGGGTGCGGATCGGGGGTCGGGTCCCCACGGGAGGAAGACGAAGGCCAGCCGAGCGTGTCGAGTTATGCACGCTTTTATGCGGAGATAAAAGTACGGATCGAGTGCCGGTTAGTTCAAATGCATACTGACATTAGAATATACGACACACTCGCGCCAACAACAGACTTTTAAGGCGTTACAGCCGAAATAACGCGGGGACCATTTAATAAAACTACGGACCTCGAATTAACCCCCCCTGACAATACGATATCCCGTTTAGCGAATTGTGTGAATATCGAATTGAATATTTTAGTAGTTAATAAAGAATGGTTAATGCTTTATTAGTAACAAATACGATCGATAGAAGAAACATATTTATTTTAGTGGTTTATCGTCGGAACAGTTGAATTCAAAACTAGACAAAAGACTTGAATACTTTGTTATTAGTACACTGCGGATTTTTATGTAAAAATTCCATTTTTCTGTGTCGATTTTATATATTGACAATCCTAACTTTTTTCATTCTATTCGTGCTTGTAATTTGTGTCGATTGTTGTCTGCGACCGGTTTCTAAATTCCACATTTATTTATCATATTACCACAGACCATTCTGTTAAATGATATATAATAATATCAGTCGAGATGATAATTAAATTATGATTGTATTCATTACAAGATAAATTGTTTCAGATCGTTATCGCTTCCCTTGACTTTTGCCCCCATATGGGGCATCATCCATGGTCGAGAGAACAAGTTAAATTCGAGTTACAACTCATTACGTTAAAGTTTGTAAAGTCTTTATATTGTTTTAGTCAACAATTTCCTCGTATCATTCACTGTATCTGCCCGTTTATATATTCATTGCATTTTGTTCGTATATACCATGTAATATTCGCGTCATATACGACAATCTTTTCCACGAACCAGTTATTTTTTCGAGACAAAATCTTCAATCTGTTAATAACTGCCGAGAATGACGTGCACTTCGAGATACGCGAAGTTGTAAAACTTTGTAACTATCTTGCTTGCCGAGAAATAACATCGACTTATCATTTGTATGTACAGTCTCCGCCATAAGTAGCAGGATATCCGGTTATTTCGAAGGATATGTATATTGTGTTGCAGTTACGAGTATATAGAGTAATCTCTCGCAATTATTTTATTTTTGTGTGACCTAACGACTCCGAATTGCTTGCATTTGTTTTAAGAAGTAACTCACCAAACTACAATTACGAAGTAGAATTAATCAGATCAGGCCCGGGCAACTTCTTCCCCTTCATATTCAATCAAACCATGCTTTGCCTTGCGTCAGAGTTGGGCAAAATTTTTATTTAACCCTCATCCGTCCCTCATTTCACGAACTAAAACTATCCCTCGATATCAAATTGACACAGTGACACAAAATAAAAAAAGTTTCAAAGTTTTTTCATTCAAATTGATCAGTTAACATCTTAGATTTTTCTATTGTGTTCTGCATTAAAATAATAAAAGTCACACAAAGTTTCGGGAAAATTTTCCTACATAATAACAGAACAGTACAATTTATTTCGGGGAAAACTGTGTCATATTGACACGAGGGACGGATGAGGGTTAAATAAATATTTTTGCCCAACTCTGCCTCGCTTGATTGCGAGAATACGGACTCCAATATTAATCTCTTCAACCCTTTTCTACACTCCACAGAAGTTTGGTGGAGGGATCCAGAAATGGTGGTCCTTTGTAGCGAATTTCTTGTTATCGATGGAGATCATTTTTACTTGGTGATAGTTCTCCTTATATTTTTCTTAACACTTTATCTACCGGTAGCATATTAACAGGATTTTCAATAATTGTGCTGACCAAAAGATAGACCAGGGTAAAAGATATTTCAACTAAGAAATACAAATATTTGCAAATACTATTTCGCACAACTGTGTTACGTATGTCTCATTTGAAACAGTAATTTGCATAGAATTAGTTTCAAGTGAAACATATGTAACACAGTTGTCAGAAATAGTATTTGCAAATATTTGTACTTCTTAGTTGAAATATCTTTTACCCAGGTCTGCTAAAAGATAGCATAGAAATTTTCTTTTACATGGCAATTTTAAATGAAACTATTAGATGACGTTATTGAGGGTGACTTGTTAGTTCACAATAAAAATTGCTGTTGCTATTGAAGGTTCCGTTAACAAGTACTTAACCACATTTTCCAAAATTATGCAATAATCACCGGTCGGTAATGTGTTAAATATGAAATCACTTGTCAAAAAAAATATAGGAAGTCTAGTTTAAAAAATAATACACAAATAGTGATAAAAAAACTGAGAATGTAATTGATCATTTAAAAAAGAGACTTGTCAAGGATAATATGAAACAAGTAGAAATATTTTATGAAACTTCAAGTTCACAGAGTTCTAAGCTGGACTCTGTGCAGCTTTCGACCGAAAAACAATTAAGAGGTAGTAGAAGCTCTTCAGAGGAAGGTTTCGTCGGCGAAATCGGGGCTCTTCGCTTAGATTTATAGAGTTTTGCCGGCCTTTCCGGCGGAGTTATGAAGAAACATCGTACATACGAGCGTAGTGGGCCTCGGAATGATCTCGTTGGTTTAGTAGCGTCGATTAGAGGGCTCTTAAAGGGCTTGAAGGGCCGATCCTGAGTGGCTACAAAGTGAAACGTAGAGGATGACTGCAGGTTGCCCTTCTTCTCTTCCTCGTGATTTCTTTTTTTTTTCTTTCGCTTCCTCTCTACTCTTTCTGTACATGTCTTTTGAGCTGGCCTCTCGCCGACGCTCGAAACAGACCCGGCAATACAGATACTGAAGCATTAATTAATAGCGACTGCTTGCTCGAAACGGTATTACGGTACCATCGACGGTTATCTTCGTTTTATGGTTACAGAACATTTCGAGGATGTATCCGAGGCACCTTCGAACAGGGCTGTAAAAGCTTTCGGAAGGTGGAGAGGTAGAAAATCGTTTTTCTTTCGTCCTTTGTATAACCCTTCTCTGAATGTGTTAGTTTACGTTTTATCGCCTTTGTTCGCTTCGTCCTGCGCCTTTATGTTCCTTCCGTTTCTTCGTTTTGCCATTTTGGCTCGGGGGTCGCGTTCCTACAGTTTCGAAGAATTTACGAAATTTTTTACAGTACGGGGATTCACAAGATGCACTCCTCCCGATGTTATTATAGTCTTCTGTTGTTCAATGTTTCAGCTTTCATTGTTTAGAAAATATGTTCCTAAAATAGCTTATCCAAGAGCGTACTTCATAATTTTTCTATTTAAATAGAAATTAACAAAAATTACTAAACTCAACTTACATAGATTTTACAATTTTAATAGTTCTCAATGTCTAATGGAAGCAACTTTGTAGTTTCAATAATTGAGAAATAAAAATCGTGAAACCGGTGAAGAATGTCGATTTTACTATCTGTCTAAATTGATAAGAACCCTTTCAAATTGAGCTACGTTGAATCTCAAGAAGAATAAAAATTAAACATTTTCCGCATGGTGTCGATGGTGGAAGATAAGGATTTGAGCTGCATCGAATCTCGAGAAAAATAAAAATTAACCCTTTGCACTCCGAGCTATTTTAACTGGAAAATTAAACATTTCTTCCGATCTAGAATATTTCCATACCTTATGATTTTTGCAATTTTATGGATATGAAATTGGTACATTATCTTATACAGTACCTAAATGTTTAGTAATTGATTAGATACCGATATATTTAGTAATGGAAACAATATTTTGAAGAATGGTACAGCAATTCTTAGTGGTGCCTCAGAGGGGACAGCCGAGTGCTAAGGGTTAAACATTTACCGCATGGTGTAAATGGTGGTAGATAAGGATTTTTGGATTTGAACTGCATCGAATCTCGGGAAAAATAAAAATTAAACATTTCCCGCATGGTGTCGATGGTGGAAGATAAGGATTTTTGGATTCGAGCTGCATCGAATCTCGAGAGAAATAAAAATTAAACATTTCCCGCATGGTGTCGATGGTGGTAGATAAGGATTCTTGGATTTGAGCTGCATCGAATCTCGAGAAAAATAAAAATTAAACATTTCCCTCATTGTGTCGATGGTGGAAGATAAGGATTTGAGCTGCATCGAATCTCGAGAAAAATAAAAATTAAACATTTTCCGCATGGTGTCGATGGTGGTAGATAAGGATTTTTGGATTCGAGCTGCATCGAATCTCGAGAAAAATAAAAATTAAACATTTTCCGCATGGTGTCGATGGTGGAAGATAAGGATTTTTGGATTTGAGCTGCATCGAATCTCGAGAAAAATAAAAATTAAACATTTCCCGCATGGTGTCGATGGTGGTAGATAAGGATTCTTGGATTTGAGTTGCATCGAATCTCGAGAAAAATAAAAATTAAACATTTTCCGCATGGTGTCGATGGTGGAAGATAAGGATTTTTGGATTTGAGCTGCATCGAATCTCGAGAAAAATAAAAATTAAACATTTCCCTCATTGTGTCGATGGTGGAAGATAAGGATTTGAGCTGCATCGAATCTCGAGAAAAATAAAAATTAAACATTTCCCGCATGGTGTCGATGGTGGAAGATAAGGATTCTTGGATTTGAGTTGCATCGAATCTCGAGAGAAATAAAAATTAAACATTTCCCGCATGGTGTCGATGGTGGTAGATAAGGAATTTTTGGATTCGAGCTGCATCGAATCTCGAGAAAAATAAAAATTAAACATTTCCCGCATTGTGTCGATGCTGGAAGATAAGGATTTGAGCTGCATCGAATCTCGAGAGAAATAAAAATTAAACATTTCCCGCATGGTGTCGATGGTGGAAGATAAGGATTTTGAGATGGTAGGTTTACGAGCGAAAGAAGTAGACAGGCAGTTCGATCGGTCGATAAGAGGGGGTGGATTCCCATTCTTCTCCGTGAACGAGCATTCCTGGAGGATTGAAGAAGGGCTCGTTAAATTGGCTATGAAACAGTGGCACACCGCGGTGGTTCAGCAATCATTGGCAGGGTGTCGGTATCAAACAATTAGCTAAAATCCACCCACTCTAGTTAACCCGTGGTAGGAAGGGATAAGATATGAGGGGGTTCGGGTTGAAACCGGTTGTACCAACTAATATCCTTTAGTCTTATCCTTATTATTATCCTCCCCCTTGACTGCGCTTTAAGCGCGACTACTTCTCGGGCTACAAGGCGTTCCTATAACCCCCCGGCTGCCTTACAGATATTAAAGCGCATCCTTAGCCCTAATTTTAGCGACTAATTTTATGCGAGAACACCGGCTGATCCTTTAAACCGGCGATTGCCTTCGCTTAAACGGCGCACGGTGAAATTTAATTTCATGAACGACGAGAGCCACAATTGCGGCACGATAAATGTTTCACAAGTACATCTCTCTGATCAATTATTCGCTTGTTTTGCCGAGCGTAACAGGTAATCGGCTTGAAATTCTGCTTTATCCTACTATTCGAGAAAAGAACATGATGCCTAACCGGAATAGTCCCACGAATAACCTAACACTATATACATATATATATATAACTCTGTCTTCTCCTATTTACTTCTATCGTAGAACCTTTGTCATATCAATTAATTGAAAAAAAGTATCCGCGTAAATATCCATAGGATATCACGCGAAGCGTTTCACACTTAGGGGTGCCCAGAGTATTTTGCATTTAGTTTATTGCACTGTAGCAATTTATTTTACAGTTTATCCAAGAAGTATTGGAACTTCTTTAAAGTATTAAAGCCAGAACTCTATAATTTCGAGATGATTGTACTATTTGTTTCTCCTGAGAATCGGAAATTCAGTGTTCAAATACTTTTATGGTCCACTGTAATTTTAGAAGTCGACGAAAATGATTATGGACAGTTAAATTATTGGAGCCGCAGTACGGAAAATATATTTAAAATAAAGTTGTGTATTCACCCTGGCTAAAACCAATGAAGATGGATGCGTGTTTAAATTAATTTTACGATTGGTATTAAACTAACATTATGTACTATTTGCCAATTTGACAGTCAAATTTTTGTTCTCGTCGTCGAATGCGTTCAGCAGCGCTAATCCCGCATGATTATGCGAGTTATTATTATTTCGTAATTTTCATGTTTGATTACGAGGGGTGATTAACGCGGGTTGTTGGCGTGCGGCGTCGTTTATTAAAAACAAAAAAAAAAAGAAACTGTATCTTCCTTTGATATTTGCGAATGGAAGAATGTGATTGAATAGTGGTCGGCCGATCCGGTTGAAACGATCATTCATGTGCGCAACAAAAGAAGAACTTGTCAATGAATGGCTTCCAGTAATTCTCAATTTTGCAGTATTATGGGTGCTGTTGCGAGTCTTATTCTATCAATCGAATGATTAATTTATTCGATCCATCTGAACGACGTTATGCATCCACTCGTTATGCAGCATTTCCCGTCAATAAGTAGATTATGCGGATTGTTAATGACCGTAAAGCGGTACAGACCGAATAGGATGGTTTACTTAATCCGTAAAATATTATTATTATCCCCGGCATAGAAGTCGCAATTTTGTGGAACGTTCTGAATTATAAGCTCGAAAATATTCGCCATTCCGAATAATACTTATTGTTCTTCAATTATTAAATCGACCGCATTAAGTCATTCCGCCTCCGGTGAAATTTATATTTAACACATGTTGCTATTGAAATTTTCTCTAATAATAGTAATCATATCCACGGGGCCGTGTAATCGCGTAATAAGCACGTTTTATACGATGCACGGTGCACATTAACAATACGTGTCATTTTTCTAGACGTACAAAAATATGTATAAAAACAAAGTGAAAAGCAAAAAAAGTATATGCATTATTTTGAAACTGCACAGAAAATTTATATCTTTATAAAAAGCAATTACAATAACAGTAACTAAAATCACTTTTCAAGTAGCACAAAAAGAAAAGGAAATTACTATATGCTATGATTTCACTTGCAAAAAAAGAATCAATATCATTCCAACTAAATCCATTATTATTAAAAAAAAAAAGTATTTCGTAACAGTTGTATAGAAAAGTATTCGTTTAAAAATAAATTAATGTAGCAAAAAGCAGAGAAGAGAACAAATAAATGTACACTGTTCGTAATACACGTTGTTACAATCGTTGGCTCGAAATTTTAGAAGTAAAACACAAATATCGAGGAAATTAGTTAGACAACGGATTGAATTTCGTTAAAATAAATGTTTGAACGTTTTTGATTTTTGGGCTTGAAACAATATAAAGTGGAAATATAACGATTACTTAATGGGACATTAATGTTACTTGCGTACGGTGTACTTGTGTAGAATTATAATAATATTGATGTTGGTCAGCATAAAGGTTTGATTGTTCACGTTCACAAAACGTGTGCATAAAACCGCAGATACTGATCCTGAATAATATTCTACGGGTTTAATGGAATCTGTATGTTAATTAATTTCAGGCACTTTGATTGTCATTGTATGCGTACCTCTTTAATTTTATGTCCCATCTTCCGCGTTTTATGTTTTAAATCTGCCCAATTATACTGCATTACAATAATGCAACCGAAAAACTTATTTTGTTGCAAATTTACATTTATGAGAGCAATTTTGGGGCTATACTTGACGTTTCGCATATTAATGCGTCGTATTAATATATTCGTCTGTGCGTTTGTACAGTTTTGTACGCGGAATTATAAATAGCTTTCCCATGAAATTGAAAATGAGTAATTTAAGAAGAGGCTTTCATGTTTACCGTAATTTCTCTGTGTCGCAGTTGCCGCGACGTGTCATTGGAAATACGCCTTGTTTAATTTTATGGTTGGCCTATCAATTTTATTTACTATTGGCTCCAAAATATATATTATTGTCCCGGATAATGTAAACTAATTCTTCGTTACATGTTTATAATCTACACAAAATTTACGTCCTGCGTTTTAAGTATTTCTTGACTATTTCAATGATGTTTTTGTTAAAGAAAAGTTTCATAAAATGAAATTTATTTAATGAAATATGCATTTAAATCGTTAAGATGTACATATAAAACCTAATCAATTGTATATTTAACATATTGTATTCAAGAATGAATGTTTAGATTTCAACAAATAATAACTGTGTCATCCATATTTCTTCGGCCACGAAATTTTAGTTGTTTTGAAATTATACTAATTACTTTTAAACTAATAATAAACTTTCCTTTCTTAACTATTTCAGTGATTGAAAAATAATATACTCTTAAATTTTGAATTTCACCTACTTATTTATGCATAATACCGTGTGCTATTTCGTAATAGAAGAGTGTAAAGTAAGTTTGCCGTCATTGTGTCTCTAATGACCCGTTAACAAATAAGAGAATCGAGATGGAAAGGATCATTTGAAAAAGAAAGCGAGGCAGATTACAGTGAACGGATCACCGCAATTGCAAGCGTTCGTCGGCAAGCGTGAAATCGTTGAACACTGTTAGGTTCTCGGGGTTTACAGAGGAACCGGCAGGTGTTCCAAAAACCGGAAGCCTTTAGAAGCGCCGCTACATTCTGCTCGATGTACCGGCAAATTCGAAGTCCGACTTTTGACTGTATAATCCCTGGCCTGGTCTTCTTTATACGCCTCTGGGAAAGTCCTTGTGAACGGATTTACTGAATAACATACCTCTGAATGCAGAACGCTCCGATACTATGCTGTCACTCCAAGCAACCATGAACGGGCGTCCCTATCCCATTCAGCTTCGATGGAACTCGACGCAGTAAGAGTTTTTACGTTTTCACGACTTAGGCTTTCTAATGGCAATACCTGCCGTCGCTTTCAT
This sequence comes from Lasioglossum morio, assembly GCA_916610235.2. Taxonomy (NCBI): domain Eukaryota; kingdom Metazoa; phylum Arthropoda; class Insecta; order Hymenoptera; family Halictidae; genus Lasioglossum; species Lasioglossum morio. Next base: position 10,188,093 of record OU744330.1, on the reverse strand, counting down.
GTATACGTGAGACGTATCCTTCTCGAAATGTATACCCCATTTCCGTAATGGAACAATTCACTTCTGTCGCCTGATCTGCCATTGCTCTTTTCATTCACATTAAACTCTGTCAATCGTCCATTTTATATAACAGTACCTCTACAGTAATTTGTACATTTCCTTCCCTACTATCTCTTTGCTTTCTTTGTAACAGAGTTTGTCAATTCTTAAATCGTACATCTTATTTTGTATTTCTTTATTTCGTCAGTATAAAATAGTAAAATTAAAGGAACACTGAATTTAACGTATCCTTCTCGAAATGTATACCCCATTTCCGTAATGGAACAATTCACTTCTGTCGCCTGACCTGCCATTGCTCTTTTCATTCATATTAAACTCTGTCAATCGTCCATTTTATATAACAGTACCTCTACAGTAATTTGTACATTTCCTTCCCTACTATCTCTTTGTTTTCTTTGTAACAGAGTCTGTCAATTCTTAAATCGTACATCTTATTTTGTATTTCTTTATTTCGTCAGTATAAAATAGTAAAATTAAAGGAACACTGAATTTAACGTATCCTTCTCGTAATGTATACCCCATTTCCGTAATGGAACAATTCACTTCTGTCGCCTGATCTGCCATTGCTCTTTTCATTCATATTAAACTCTGTCAATCGTTCATTTTATATAACAGTACCTCTACAGTAATTTGTACATTTCCTTCCCTACTATCTCTTTGTTTTCTTTGTAACAGAGTTTGTCAATTCTTAAATCGTACATCTTATTTTGTATTTCTTTATTTCGTCAGTATAAAATAGTAAAATTAAAGGAACACTGAATTTAACGTATCCTTCTCGAAATGTATACCCCATTTCCGTAATGGAACAATTCACTTCTGTCGCCTGATCTGCCATTGCTCTTTTCATTTCTATTAAACTCTGTCAATCGTCCATTTTATATAACAGTACCTCTACAGTAATTTGTACATTTTCTTCTCTACTATCTCTTTGTTTTCTTTGTAACAGAGTTTGTCAATTCTTAAATCGTACATCTTATTTTGTATTTCTTTATTTCGTCAGTATAAAATAGTAAAATTAAAGGAACACTGAATTTAACGTATCCTTCTCGAAATGTATACCCCATTTCCGTAATGGAACAATTCACTTCTGTCGCCTGATCTGCCATTGCTCTTTTCATTCATATTAAACTCTGTCAATCGTTCATTTTATATAACAGTACCTCTACAGTAATTTGTACATTTCCTTCCCTACTATCTCTTTGTTTTCTTTGTAACAGAGTTTGTCAATTCTTAAATCGTACATCTTATTTTGTATTTCTTTATTTCGTCAGTATAAAATAGTAAAATTAAAGGAACACTGAATTTAACGTATCCTTCTCGAAATGTATACCCCATTTCCGTAATGGAACAATTCACTTCTGTCGCCTGATCTGCCATTGCTCTTTTCATTTCTATTAAACTCTGTCAATCGTCCATTTTATATAACAGTACCTCTACAGTAATTTGTACATTTTCTTCTCTACTATCTCTTTGTTTTCTTTGTAACAGAGTTTGTCAATTCTTAAATCGTACATCTTATTTTGTATTTCTTTATTTCGTCAGTATAAAATAGTAAAATTAAAGGAACACTGAATTTAACGTATCCTTCTCGAAATGTATACCCCATTTCCGTAATGGAACAATTCACTTCTGTCGCCTGATCTGCCATTGCTCTTTTCATTCATATTAAACTCTGTCAATCGTTCATTTTATATAACAGTACCTCTACAGTAATTTGTACATTTCCTTCCCTACTATCTCTTTGTTTTCTTTGTAACAGAGTTTGTCAATTCTTAAATCGTACATCTTATTTTGTATTTCTTTATTTCGTCAGTATAAAATAGTAAAATTAAAGGAACACTGAATTTAACGTATCCTTCTCGAAATGTATACCCCATTTCCGTAATGGAACAATTCACTTCTGTCGCCTGATCTGCCATTGCTCTTTTCATTTCTATTAAACTCTGTCAATCGTCCATTTTATATAACAGTACCTCTACAGTAATTTGTACATTTTCTTCTCTACTATCTCTTTGTTTTCTTTGTAACAGAGTTTGTCAATTCTTAAATCGTACATCTTATTTTGTATTTCTTTATTTCGTCAGTATAAAATAGTAAAATTAAAGGAACACTGAATTTAACGTATCCTTCTCGAAATGTATACCCCATTTCCGTAATGGAACAATTCACTTCTGTCGCCTGATCTGCCATTGCTCTTTTCATTCATATTAAACTCTGTCAATCGTCCATTTTATATAACAGTACCTCTACAGTAATTTGTACATTTCCCTCCCTACTATCTCTTTGTTTTCTTTGTAACAGAGTTTGTCAATTCTTAAATTGTACATCTTATTTTGTATTTCTTTATTTCGTCAGTATAAAATAGTAAAATTAAAGGAACACTGAATTTAACGTATCCTTCTCGAAATGTATACCGCATTTCCGTAATGGAACAATTCACTTCTGTCGCCTGATCTGCCATTGCTCTTTTCATTTCTATTAAACTCTGTCAATCGTTCATTTTATATAACAGTACCTCTACAGTAATTTGTACATTTCCTTCCCTACTATCTCTTTGTTTTCTTTGTAACAGAGTTTGTCAATTCTTAAATCGTACATCTTATTTTGTATTTCTTTATTTCGTCAGTATAAAATAGTAAAATTAAAGGAACACTGAATTTAATGAAATAGTAATAGTGCTTATAGCACTTCATACAATGACTCAATTAAACCGGTTTAATTAAATAAATAATAGCAAATAATATTCAATTCTATACATTCTAACATTCGAAATCAAATTATTCAATTACCGAAACTGCAAACTAATCAATATATAATATTACACGCGTAGAGGTATAGACGACCGGAGTTCAGTGATTAAAACGCTCCCATGGCAATGTATCAGTTAATGATGTGTTCCATTTTTTGAGCACGACAACATTTACAAGCACATATTAATTTATTGAGAAAATCACAAATAAGAATGAGCACAATTTGACGCGTCAAAAACAATACATCGAATTTTCACTGTGAGAACCACGAGTTAACTTGCACGTAACAATTTTCCAGTAAAAAACGCACTAAAAAGTATGAAATAATTTCCATTACATTTTGTTCCAATACACACCAATTGTTAACAAAATTGATTAAAATAAAATATTAAATACCATATTAAATACAATAGAACCTTTTCGGAGTCGGCGCAAAATTGAAAATTTTCGACATTGGAAATTACGAAAATTCTTAAATTCTTCTATATACTTTCACGTATTAATGTATCTTCATTTTCCACCTACTGATTTCCAAGTACAACATATTAGAATGAAATCACAATCAGCAACAACTGTCATTTGGAAAATTTTCAATTTTGCGCTGCGCTTGAAAAGATTGTATAGTGTTTAATATGGTATTTAATATTTTATTTTAATCAATTTTATTAACAGTTGGTGCGTATTCATACAAAATGTAATGGAAATTATTACATACTTTTTAATGCGTTTCGAAGTCGGTTTAGTTTTTTTTTTATATAATTCTTTTAGTTCACACTTTTTAGTGGAACAGGAAGAATTTGTAGAACACCGTAGGATGGTTTTTCGGTCTTATTGGTTAGGTGATGTACAAAAAATCCAAAAAATTGTTTACAGAACCAATAGTGGTTTCGTTCCGATGGTCCTTCCATCTCTGAGTAATTCGTGAACATGAATAAAACGAAGTCGATGAATGAATAGCATCTTTTTATTTGGAATAAATGCCGCAAAGAATCGAGAGAAATATCCTACAAAATGCAGAAGGTTTCGTCCTGATTGATCCATCCATCTCGGCGTAATCAGTGAACATACAAAAAAAAGGCAGATACAGATCGAATTGAGTAACCTCCTCCTATTTCGAAGTCGGTTAAAAATTGCATTATCTACCGTAACGCCGAAGATTGACGTGAACAGATTCGTTCGAATAAAAATGATCGCTGTCCAACGAAATTCTCATAAATGATATCTCTGATATAATTTGTACAAATATTTCGGCGCGCAGATTGAAACGACATAAGTAGATTTAATTGAATGCGTTCTGCGCATCTACTAAGCACCCCTAATGCCCGTCCCATGAAGCGGCACAACCGGCTTAGAGCTCTCACCGACTGTATATTTTGTCTGACTGACTTTGACTGGCTGACTGACTGACTTTCATGCGAACGGACGATACAAAAGCACAGCTTCATGTGAGCCTACATATTAGTGGACTTATATACAAAGTCATTCATGTCGAGCAAACACCCGAATATCCCTGGTCAACCTTTCGCCCTCCTTTCTGCTCCCCGTCGGCCTGGTTCGCATCCATTCCATCGCTGAAAACCGGGTGTGCGTCACGTACCGGAACCCTCTGCCGCGGAAACCACCCGGTAATCTTGCTAATACAGATGTCAGTGGCTTATGCACGAAAAGGAGAATACATATCCCATTGATGTTCAACGCCACTCCGCTTCCTTCCCCTTTCCTGACACTCTCTTCCTTCAAAGCTGCCCGACAATTCGCTGCCGCCATCGTTCTTTCGATTTATAGTCGCTCGAAAACAATTTTACCTAGCTTAGATTATAGTCCAGGATCCACCGACCATTTTTACAAATTATTACTATCAAGCTAATATTCCGTAAGTAGCTTCATTTTGATGAGACATCCAACTTTTTCTCTTGTGGTACCTCGATTGTGGTAGCTAACAGGGGTAGCACAGGGATAAAATATGTCGATTTAACGATTCTCCAAAATTTATTACTAACTGGATCAAAACTAACAAAAAAAAACTCGTTGATCAAACTATACATTTTGTAGGACAAATATTTTTTCGAATAATTTAGATAATTATCTTGAGATTTAACAAAAGAAACCCAGTTAGTAATAAATATTGGAGAATCGTCAAATCGACATATTTTATCCCTGCTATCCCTGTTAGCTACCACAATCGAGGTACCACAAGAGAAAAAGTTGGGCGTCTCATCAAAATGAAGCTACTCACGGAATATTAGCTTGATAGTAATAACTTGTAAAAATGATCGGTGGATCCTGGACTATTAGTTTGCCGTGTTGTATCAAATCTTGTAATCGAATTTTAAACCACTTTCCGATGAGCTAGAGACTTGAAACTTTAAACGTAGCTCAGAACTGGATGTACAGAACAATATTACAAAAATAATTATTTTTAAAAACTGTGCGTTTAGGAGATAAAAAATATCTCAGCAGAGTATCTCAGCGGGAATCGAACCCGGGCCTTATTAAATACACTCGGTAGTAAAGACTAAAAAGTAGAAAATAAAAAATCTTTTTAAAACCCACGCTTATATTAAAATACACTATAATGACTGTAAATAAAAGCGTGGAGCGCCCACGAAGATTGCTTTAATATAGTTTAGCGCTCTACGCTTTTATTTATAGTCACTAATGTCTAAAAAAATATTTTCTCCTTTTTACTGCATGTTAATATAAGCGTGGTTTTCAACAAGTTTTTTTTTAAATATTCTTTTAACACGTTTACTGGTACGTCAGTGTTCGTAAATATTTTACGAAATCAGGACTAGATGTTCAACCTCGTCATATACGAATCAGCTAGGTCTATATTTGCCCAAAGTAGAAAGAAAAATTATACCATCATGGTTCAAGTGTTAGGCATATTACATATGAAATGACCGATTTCAGAATGTCATCAATTTCTATGTCGAACGCCACCGTAACAGCAAAAATTTGATCATTTGATCTCAAGAAATTACAGACAAAAATAAGTTCATCATACATCGTTTGAAGCTACGAAGCTAACCTCTGAAAAGAAGTACTACCTTCAATTTCTATTTAGATCTGCAACTTTACTTTCAAAAATAAAGTATATCTCAATATCTGTCGGTGTGCTCGAAAATGAACATATCGATAGAATTCAATTTTTATTGTAGTACAAAACTCGCAATTTATTTACAGAACATCACAACGGTGCAACCAACAAGTTTTATTTCTCGAAAAATTATGTTTGTTTAGAATTACCGTTGTGAATCGAGCATCGCACATGCGACGACCTAATAAAATGACATGGTGAAAATTGAAGTTGATTGGCTGCGGAGACGTTCGCACACACGGGCGCGTCGGGCAAATTCAAAGGGTTAAGACTGCAACGAATCGTCAGAGTTGGTCGTTGCGGTGCAAGACGCCAGGAGGAGAGAAGAACAAAAAAAAAAAAGTTGACGGCGATGCACCGGTGTAACATCGACGGGGTCTATCTACAAATCTCATTGGAGGCTGCTGTTAGCAGGGGTGCCGAAACCGCTTTCACCCTACGTTTTAACTCCTCCCTTTCCCCGCCGATTCTCTGAACACATCCAGGCCAAGTCACCCTGACGGACGAGCACAGGCCAGAGCCACTATTAGTTCGGTTCCGATGGTGCGCTAGTCAGTTACTCGGTACGACGCTTTCGACCCTTCCGCGTCGATCCATCCGCGAATGGTCACTTAAAGGTCGCGTGGTAAATGGCACGCAATCTCCTACGGCACGGGACATAGCCCGTTGGAATTTCCAGGATGTATCACAATCTCAACCTGGCCTTCCTCTGGAATCTGCACTGTGAGTAACGCAACGGTGTGACGGACATGCGCGAACTTGTTTGAATGATTCGCGAGCGGGCGTCGATGCGCGAACACGATCCTATCAGCTGCATTGTTCTCGTTCGTTGCAATTTGAAACAATTGCGCATGATCATTAGATGAGAGTGTTGCACCTTTGACAGTTTTGCGTCTAAGATTTTATAATATTTTATTTATTTATTAATGGTTTATTTTTTTAATGTGGTCGCATTAACATCTAGGTCATTAGCGACCACATGGTTTTTTTTATAATATTTTGTTCTCACTGAAAAGTAACATTTAATTGTATGAATCTATACTTTAATGTGTTAGTTATCTTATGTTACGATTTGAACATTTCATATTCACTCGAAGCACCTTTTTTTATCTATTTTTCAAAATCATTACCAAGTAGTCAAAGGAACAACATGGTGTTATTTATTTATTCATGGTTCATTTTAATGTGGTTATCATTAACAGCTAGGTCATTAGCGACCACATGGTTTACAACATGGTGTTGCACTTTTGGATCAGTAGACGTTGTACCTTTGACCAGGGGTTAGGTTAGGATAGGTTAGTTTTATCAGATGGTTGTAATAAAAAAAATATAAGTTCATAATGGTACGTTAATAACTTTAAAAATTTATATTGAATATAAAGCTTGAAAATCTCCACCAAGAGTTAGTTGGTCTCTGAACACTTCCATTAATATCATTAGTAGGCTTGCTAAACAGTCGTTTTTTAAACTATCTGGGTTTTTTTTTTGTTTAATGCTAAGGTTAGCGTTAGGGGCACCCCTCTTGGTACTTTTTTTTATTTTTCTCTGCCTCAATGGCTAACTTTGCAAGTGTATCGTTTGTATTGTTTGATTTCTTCCTTGCTTCAGCTTTTGGGCGAGGTCTACCAGTTTAGATACATTATGTGATAAGAAGAGTCACTAAGAATAATAGTAACCAGGTCTTAAAACATATTTTAACTAGACTAATGGACTAACTGGCTTTTAAATTATAAAGTGGTATTTTTGAGTGAAATAACGATTGAATTAAAATTTTCTGTTAAGTCCAGAGTAGTTCAGTAGGCCTATTATTTATTTAAATTAGTCACACACTAAAGACAACAGTTCTTTCAACAAAACATTGCTTTTTGTTAGTGTAGGACCATTTGACATGATGTACTTCTGATCAAAGGAACAACACTGTTATGTGGTCAAAGGTACAACATTGTGCTTGGTCACCATTATCTTTCATATTCCTATAAAGAAGTTATGTTTGCAAGTTTAACCCTTCGCTGCATAGTGTATCATATCTGATACAGTTAACAAATCTGGTATATAGTAAACTGAGAATGTGTTTTGTTACTATGTTTATTTTTCTGAAAGTTTTGTATCAAATTTTCATCCCAATTAAAAAAATTATGCAGTGAAGGGTTAACATGTGTCTGAAAAAATAGTTTTAATAGTAAGTAATAGTATAGGATCAAGCAGAGCCAATAAAACATACTCAGGAAAATACAAAAAATATTTAAAAGTAGGAGAAAAAGTTACATTTCAGTGATGAAAATTGATAAAAAAATTTTCTCACGAATCTCACAGAGTATCATTTTTTCAATTAGCCTGGTATATTTCCCTGGTAGTGGCCCTATGAACTAGTACAATCAGACTCATAAAGTGACCTCTAAATTTCTCCACAAGCTCTGTGGTTAAAGGTACAACACTCTCCCCTACTGATAGATAAACATGAAAAACGTGTTATAGCGTGACATTCAAATGGGAATTGCTAAATGTGTCTTTAAAACAAAAACGTGTTATGACGAGACATTCAACTGGGAATTGCTAAATGTGTCTTTAAAACAAAATAGTTTTCAAGAGAAAAAGAAAAACTCCTTATACATTCAACACACTAGACAGTGGGCAGAGGAAAGCTCGCGAATTCCATCGTCACATCCGTTCACCTGCGAAACGAATCGACTTGCGAAACGAGTATAAACTAAGCGCGAGCCAGAGACAGTCTCATTCCTGCTGTTTTATGATGTCATAATTAAAATGCGAGTCACAAGAAGACAGGGCTTAGATTAGCTGATAGCACTTCGCATCGAGAAGGTGGAAGCTAATTTATGTAGAGGAGAGAAAAAAGAACAAGAGAGCGAGAGAGAAAGAGCGAGATGGAAATAAAAGGACGAGTTGAAAAAGATAGTCGGGAGTGGCAAAGAAAGAGGGAGTTATGGTATTTATGGTGGAGGCTCTACGTATGTATCGACGCATTATGGGGTCCATGATATCAAAGAAGCCGCCTTTACAACGATCCATATACCGTTTACAACGCTGGAAATCTGACATCTATATAAGAGTTCTACAGTCGCGTTCGTGTCTCGCCATACGTTAGCAATACGCTCAAGCAATTCACTGTCGACGGATTAGCATCATCTTTCTCATCCGCGTAAGCACGCTTTCTATACAAATTCCATGCTACCGCCTATTATTCCGCGAATCCTCGAACATATCCGATCATCCTGCAACTCCAATTTATTTACGTCCATCAGTACTGCAAACTGAGTATTTCGCGTATCTCTCGACGCGAGTTGATTATATTCTATCTGTATCATTAATATGTATCGTATCATTAATTTCTATCTGCATTGTAAAACGTCATTATTTATGTGATGCACACTTCAACGGATTCGTTATTGAGAAGACACAATGTTCGGAATATCAACGCGTCGAAAGAAAGTGATATTGTTCTCGTTGATAAAGTAGCAGTCTTTCGTTTGATGCGCCGAGTTCGTTTAATGTTATTGTTTCGCTTAATTGCTGGGTGGAATCGTTCATTTTTATAATGTGCTGCGTACAGTAGTTCACTGTAGTTTAATCCGACACATTTATACTCGCGAAGTTAATGAAGTTATTCGCGAAGTTAATAAAGCCACTTCATTGGAAGTACTCGATTCATTTCGCTCCGAAGTGCTTACTCGCATTCTGGAGAGAAATATCTTCCTTCGACGATATCGATTTGAACGAATTTAATTGAGGTGATAGCTAAGATTCTAATCGTATTTACAAAATATTAGTTGCAGGTGGTTCGGAACTCAGTTTTAATAAACTGTAGGACCCGTCGAGAAAAAACTCTTAACACATTACCGACCGGCGATTATTGCATATTTTTGAAAAATGTATGGTACATGACTAAATTTTCATTTAGCATTTAGTATGAACTAACTAAGTCACCTTCAATAACGTCGTCTAACAGTTTCATTTAAGATTGCAATGTCAAAGAAAATTTCTATGCTTTTTTTGGTACAGCAGAATTATTGAAAATCCTATTAATAGGCTTCCGGTCGGTAAAGTGTTAACAAAGAATTGTGAAAGCGACGTTAAATAAAAAAAAAATATATTAGTTGCTCGACAATTTCTAATAGCTGGAAGTTACCTACATTGTAAGCCTGAGAGAAATGGTTTGCTCTTTTACTGAATATTCACTAAAATTTTGACGATAGCTGTTTGTAAAAATTCATAATTGTGAAACCTTGTGGTGGAGCAAAACGCATAAGCAAAACAATCGCGAAAAGTCGTCAACGTCTCGATAAAACAAAAAAAGTATGTATCGTATATGCGTCGGGTTGAAATACAATTTAAAGGATAACGAAGTTGATATCTTGAGTCGGATTGTTACCGGTTTTGCAACAAAGAAACACGCACTGTTCGAACTATAATAATAAAACCGGACACTATCGGTCTGGTTAGTTCTCCGCACGCCCCCGTTGTCGTTATTACTACGAGGACAAGTATCGCGAATGCTTTGGTAGCGATACACAAGTTGCCGCGCCATGTTGAAGCTGAAATAAGGACCGGACAGCTTGTATTCAATAAATACAGTCGGCGATCGCGAGCAGTGGAAGTTAAAAACGACTCGCATACTTGTTTTATCAAACCGTCGAATCGATTTCCCGTTCAAACGAAAACTAACGACGCGGTGAATTTATGTTCACGAGCGAGATCTTTTTTCTCCGTGCGGTACCTCGAGGTTATTACGAAAAGTTAGTTACGTGGGAGGAAGTTGAAGTGCGGGGACTTTAACGCGTACACGAGAGGTTCGAAATCTGATAATTTGCTTGGAGACTGTCAAATTTATTTTATAAACATTGCTATTTACAGTCACCGTACGTGGTATTCAGGGACACTGCGACTTTCTAAATTAATTTCGTATACACTTCAACATTTAAAATCGTACTATGTAATATTCGAAAACGACCTCCATTTTTTAAAGTTACTATGCTATGTATTCTGACAAAATTGATTGCCGAATGTCATAGTACGCGGTATAATATTCATATATTCATATATATTGTATATATATATTCATATATTCCACGATTTTCTTCTATTAAATTACCGTTAAAAAATGGAAAACTTGAGAAAACTTCGTTGTCAAGTTATTAACAATTGTTCTGAATAACACACCGTCGGACAAAACGTTTACCCGAATAAAACAGTGAAAGATATATGAAAATTGTGATACAGTAAATTCTAAGTATTCCCCACGTTTGCTTAAAAATATTAACATAAAATTAATGCGACTGAACGTCAACACTGATCTCGTCTATGAACAATATAAATGAAACGACACTTAACGCGTTAAGTATGGCAGTGATAAGAAGGACAGCGGTTTCCGGTGAGCGGAATGAACTGTGACGATCGTGTTAAGCAGTAATAAATGTTCTCCAATTTTAACGATCGTAAATTTTGTATATGCACTATATGATATTAGCAATTTTGCAGTATTATAATTTCAACGTTTCGGTTCAGTTTTGAACCATTATCAAGGAAAGTACGCGTCTGTGAAAATTAAAGTAATCAGATTTGTTATTCATTAACATGACTATTTAATAGCTGTGAAAAATAGGTATTTATATATACTTGCGTAAATACTTGAAATTCGCGTCGAATATTGATTCTTAGGTTCTTGATCCTTGACACATGATTGGCTAGCGAGATTTACGATTTTGTTTTCCGTTCGTGACTTTGCCTGTTACAGTTCAGTATAGTTCTAACCGTCTTATTGACTAGTACCATTTCACTTATTTTTATTTCAATCTGTTTTTTGTCACAATTAGCAAGTATGTATAAATACCTATTTTTCACAGCTATTAAATGTTAGAATTATTTGGGCGAGAATCGTCCATTTATTTAACAGATAGACATTATTCTTACATAGACTTTAAATTGTACGCCTTCGCGTGTAGAGTAAAACGCAGACTGGGGAGAGAACCAAAAAGCGCGAGTCTGAAGAGACCGTTACAAAACAAAAAGAAGATCGGTCCGTTAAATGATATATTCTAATGCAGATGGCGCGAATATGAAATAAATGTCGAGTATTAATTCTCAACATTAAATAGTCATGTTAATGAATAACAAATCTGATTACTTTAATTTTCACAGACGCGGACTCTTCTTGATAATGGTTCAAAACTGAACCGAAACGTTGAAATTATAATACTGCAAAATTGCTAATTTTTGTATCTGTGATCGAACCTGTAGCGCCGATATCATATAGTGCATAAATAATAAATGTGTCCAGAATTTGACTGGCACAGTTGAATAAATATAAAAATGCTGATACGCACAGAATTAACTAGATTATAGTACAAAGTAATAATTTCATTATATATCAAAGTGAACGATCACAATGCTGTTAGTAAGTGTTGAACTCTAAAACTGATAGAAAACGTGCAGAATTCGCGCAACCCTCGTCGCATTAAGGAGAACAGTGGTTGCGGGTGCGTGAAACATATTAATAAAAGTCTCTGGGAGTATTCCAACACCTTTCGTCTGTGCGGCACTTGGGATGAAAGGTTCGCCGACAGGTGGAACGTCCGTAGGTGCCGGAACGTAACACGGCAAACGGATATCCTCCTGTGCATACCTTTGCCCTCTTTCCTCTTCTCGCGCGCTCTCTCTGTATATGCTATTCAAGCGTAACGGAGAGTTTAATTAATATTCGCACAGTGGGTTGGCCCGTTTGATTAGCCCTACGTTGCGCGGCTTGATGGGCAGGCATGCATCCGCGTAGAACGCACGTAGGCAGAAACCGGGTACGGGGTGAACGATAGTGAGAGAGAGAGAGAGAGACGGGAAGAGGGAGAAAGAGAACCGATAGAGGACGAGAGAGATAGAGGGTACACAGGGTGGTAGAGAAAGGGGGTGGGAAGAGAAAGAGAGAGAGAAAGGCAGACACATTCCGAGAGGCTACGTACCAACTGTAATATCACAATCATAACCAGACCCCTCGTCAGTCCGTCCATCCGTCTGTCTGCCAAAACGTCCTCACGCTTCAGCGATATCAAAGAACTGACCGTCGTTCGTGACGTTTACGCTACGCCCACGGCACGCTCGCGTGTCCTGTTTGTGTTCACAAGTTTTGTCCTTGTGGGAAATTTATAATTCTTGGAAAATCCAATGCCCGCTTCCGCCGACCCCGGAACGTTGCCAGTGCACGTCGATATCACGGAAACATGATGTAACAAAATTTGTTGTACTGCGCCATGACAAGTCCCCTTTTTCCGTTACATTTACTTTTTTAAAAATTCTCGTGTAAAGTATGATTACATATTTTTCAGAATCTTTTGCTCATCCGTCGGATCCACAGCACGCGAACACGTCCGAATAACTATGCCCGTCTTTCGATGACAATTTTCGAGGCAGAAAACACCACGCTTCGACACAATCGCTAAACACTAGACAACACATTTTCGGAAGTCGTGACAGCGAATGAGAAGAAGTTGCTCCGATCCCGATCTAAATGGTTTTGCGATCTTAATCCTTTCGGTCATGGCGTTTTTATATAAGGACATAAAAGAAATCGTAATTTAATTCAAAGAACTGCTTAGCAAAGCCATGATTTTTTTTCCAGGAATAAATAATTCGTGACCGGAAGGGTTAATGCGATTTCCGCGCGAAAACTTCTCAACATATAATGTATTCGATCAAGACTGTGATCGATTGAAACAAACAAATCATTTCTAAGGAGATAGTGGTTCTTCATATTATTGATTTAATATCATCAAAGCTACGAGCGGACATACTATTATGAATACGTAATTGACGACAGAAGACAATACAGGCAAAAGGAATTTCTTTGAAAGTTTCCCATTCCTCAACCTAAAATGCTTCCGGTATACCTGCGGCCAATTAACGAACGCTACGATTTCCCACCTAACCCCACCCTTAAGCATTCATGAAAACATAAGGTGACATCGCAGTACTATTTTGATCGTGGCCGGTGTTACTTCTTCTCGTACGCTGTCATGATTTCGGAAAGTGTGTTGTGTAGTGTTTAGCGAGTGTGTGAATTGTGTGGTGTTTTGTGCTTCACAATTATTAAGGCACATTCGCAAGCAGTGTCCTGCGGATCCGTCGGAGGAACAGGAGATCCTGAAAAACTTGTAAGTACTTTATATTAGTATTTTATAATGTAGGATTCGTATTCTTTAAATTACAATCAAAATCTTTCAAAAATTACTTCATATTCTGAACGATCAATTCTGAATAACTATTTGTTTGCGACATATAATTCCTTTCAATCTTCGTCGCTGAAGGTATTGATGTAAAAATTCTTTGACTACAATTTTCTTTATTGTAAACAATTTTCCTGCAAGTTTCTTTCACAAATGATCATCGATCTAGAGGTGTACATTCATCTTTAGACCATTGGATGACCATTTATACAAAATTTTCTGCATTAATTGTAAAAAGGATGAGGTAGATAAAAATTTCTTTTTTCCTTCATAATTTTATCTTCGTCGCTGAAGGTATTGATGTAAAAATTCTTTGACTACAATTTTCTTTATTGTAAACAATTTTCCTGCAAGTTTCTTTCACAAATGATCATCGATCTAGAGGTGTACATTTACCTCTAGACCATTGGATGACCATTTACACAAAATTTTCTGCATTAATTGTAAAAAGGATGAGCTAGATAAAAATTTCTTTTTTCCTTCTTAATTTTAATCAGTTGAAAAAAATTCTCATAATGTATCCTTGTTCTAAATTACTCTTTTTATTTCTGTCATAAATAAATTCGTAGTCTACTTAATAGATAATCAATCATTTGTGTACTATTTCGAATGCAAGACGTGAAGATTAATATTGCATTTAAAAAACACTTAAAATTCTTCCACAAAATATAATTTTCAGGCATTTAGAAAAAGCTATTGTGGTAACGAAATATAATGGTAAAATTTAATAATGAAATTTTTATATTATTCATTTTAGCCGAATGTTCGATTCAATGCAAATATTTTATTACCCGTCGTATCCTACTTGAACAACCACATAAAATCCAGATTTGACTCCTTACCTGTACCCTCGGCCTTTGTTCTGGAACGCTGATAATACTTGAGCGAGTCGTTATCTAACGGGTTAAATTCGCGAGAATATTCTTATCTTCCTGAAACGTGTACTTTTTTACACTGATAGGGTATCGACTTATCTTATGAATACACCCTAAATTTTCGATACTGCGAACGTTATCCTTCGAGTTGCATTCGTTCTCGACCTAGTTTCAGATCTTTCAAGTTTCTCTTGTAACAGCTCTTTACTGTCACTACACATTTTTACTATATAAATGCACAAAATTCATATACTATTACTAGATTGCTAAAGATTGTGCAAGTGCAAGCACATTTTACAAAAGAATTTTTCTAAAAATTCCAGTAAAATTTGATTTCCTTCGGCAACAGTTCCAGTAAATATTTTCTTAAAACCTGTATATTCAACAATTTTGGACAGTTTCTACACATTCCGATTAATCGTAAATCAAAGAACACTACTTCAACGAATATCCATTAAAAATCTAGACCGAATCCTAAATATAAAAAAAAAAACAAGAAAGAACAGCATAACAGGCTTCACCGTCGCTAGAAACCAAGAATTTAAGTAAAAATTTCTGAATTACTGAAACAATTTTATCATTCACAAAAATATGAGACTATCTAACTGACCGTTCACCAAAAACCTGTTAATAATTTACAGACGCAATTATTTCTTGAAAATGATCTAAAGTAAGATCGAAACGTTGAAATTAATGTGATAATTTGTTAAAGTGTTTTTAAATAACAATTGACCGAACCAGTGCGCCGATAGCATTAATGTATTTGTTCAACCAAAAAACCAATAATTTCCGAATTATTGATACATTGTTTGGCGGCGGTTTAGTATGGTGACAACGCCTGCGGTGGTGGAGATTAGGCGTGTATGGTGAGGGGGGATGAGGGTAATACGAAACCGAAAGAATTATTGTGCGGAAATGAACGGTTGCCGAGATATTTGCAAAAAACTATAATTATTTAAACATTCTGTATCTATATAAGTATTCCACCGATTTTGATGAAATTTAAATATGTTATATATCTACACATTTTGAACAACTTTTTCCTTTGAAAAAACGTCGTCCGAGGCTTTGTTTAGGAGATATTAATAAAAAACACGGATCAGTCAGCGACGCCACGCTAAGAGGGACGTGAAACTAGACTCCGTTCGCTGTAACCGCGCTCTAATTAATCCGTGTTTTTTGTTAATATATTCTTAAATTTACCCTAACCTAACCTAACCTAATGTTTATAAAAAAACCTAATCTAACCTTTTAAAAAAAAAACTTAATCTAACCTAACCTAACGTTTAAAAAAAAAACCTAACCTAACCTAATCTAACCCTAACCTAACGTTTTTAAAAAAAAACCTAACCTAACGTTTAAAAAAAACCTAAGATTTTTATTCCGCTCTTTATAATTATATCGTCAGAAACGGCGCATCTGATAGAAAAAGTCATACGACATAAATTGTTGGAAATTCAATTTCCTAAAAAAAAGGTCTCTTGATGTTTTGCCATATCTCGCATAGTTTCCGAGATATTTGCAGTTTTATGAAAAACAGAAATCTACTCTGATTAATCCGTGTTTTTTATTAATATCTCCTAAACAAAGCCTCGGGCGACGTTTTTGCAAAGGAAAAAGTTGTCCGAAATCTGTAGATATATAACATATTTAAATTTCATCAAAATCGGTGGAATACTTATATAGATACAGAATGTTTAAATAATTATAGTTTTTTGCAAATATCTCGGCAACCGTTCATTTCCGCACAATAATTCTTTGGTTTCGTATTACCCTCCTCCCCCCTCACCATACACGCCTAATTTCCACCACCGCAGGCGTTGTCACCATACTAAACTTCTGCCCATTGTTTAAAAATACGAGACTATCTGACCGCGTTCGCCAGAAATATGTAACAGGAATCACGTAGGAAGTTGTGCGGTGGGGCCGTAACGCAAAATGGTCGAGTATCCTTCGGTTATTTTGGCAAGGAAAGACAGCGGACGTGTGGTATTTTGGTGTGTAAATTTTTCGAGAATGCAAATAGCGTACAATAAAGCAGCATGTCCGCGGAGAAACGTAAATCGGGAGAGAAGCGTTGGAAGTATAACGTGTAAAATACAATGGCCGTTTAAATCGTAAAGGCAAGAGGTACGAAGGGGAAGAAGAAGAAGAGGAAGGTGAGATGGAGAGACAGAGAGGCCGGGTGCGTGTTGCCCGATACTATAATAACGTAAAAATCTACTTCATAAAGAATGTTCTCTTAGCGGACAAGCTCGTACGTCCTCTCTCGATTCGGTCTTTATCTTTATCTTCTTTATCCGGCAAAGTGGCCACCTTGCGGCAAAGAACAGCGGGTCAACCACGATACCGGAGAGAAAAAGATATGGTGGAGCTTCTGTGGATTTACATTGGCAAATGAACGACTGGTTTCGGGCCAGTAAATCCCAGGATTCCTCGCGCGTCGCGTCCTTCCTGTTATTCCTTTTCTCCCTTTTGTGCACGCTGCCACTCTTACGCTTCAATCCTATTCTCGAAGAGGACAACGGACGTTGCCGAAGGTCACTTCGACTTCGAACGATTGCGTTGAAACTTGTCACTTGATCTAATTGCGAGACAATACTATACAGGGTGTCCTAAAAATGTAGTTCTGTGAACGAGGTGATTCCTGTTGTCATTCAAAAAGTAGATAATAAAAATATATATATATAGAAAAAGCTTTTTAAATACCACGCTTATTTTAAAATACATTAAAGAGGAGAAAATGATTTTTTTTAGATATTAGTTACTTGGAGTGCGCTTTTATTTATAATCACTAATATCTAAAAAAATTATTTTCTCCTTTTTGGTGCACTTTAATATAAGCGTGGTTTTTAAAAAGTTTTTTTTTAAAATATATTTTTTAACGGACTAATCACAGTTCAGTTCGTAGTTTTTCTACATATAGAAAAAAGTGGTGACTATATAATTCTTCAATTTTTAACCCTTTGCACTCGGTTGTCCCCTCTGACCCACCACTACAAATTGCTGTACCATTGTTCAAAATATTATTTACATTATTAATTATATCGGTATCTAATCAATTATTAACCATTTAGCTATTGTATGAGGTATTATACTAATTTCATATCCATAAAATTTCAAAAATCGAAGGAAATGGAAATATTCTAGATCGGAAGAAGCAGTTTAATTTTCCACTTAAACTAGCTCCGAGTGCAAAGGGTTAACTCCGTCGCGCAGTACAGTTTGCGACATTTCTGAAATTCGGGCAAGAACTTGTGCAATCATCTAATATTTCCAAGAATCTCGAAGCTAGATGAAAATAGCCAGTCAGGGGGTTGAATAAAAGATGGCCGCGCTTTGAATCCGGCGAAAACAAAATGGCGAAGACAAACGGATCGAGGCCGATCATTATTCAGTAGTTAATACGATCTCTTCATCGTGAAAACGATGATGGGTATATTGTGGCAGTGTTCCGCGAGCTAACCCGGGAATACTTATGTGCAATTTCGAGGAGGATGCGCCGCGCATGCAACTGGCTTTGACGAACGATCGACTTAAGAGTAACAGGCTCTGGGATGCAACAGGGTGCATCGGCTGGCAGGGGGGCCGAGGAAGAAGGAGGGGAGGGTTTCAGGATGGTTCGCTCCTCGGTCAGAAGTGATTACATCGGCGAGAAGAAGATTACAAAGCGGTCGACGGGAACACCGAATTGAAATTGATAGCCGGTCGATCGTCGCTACCACGTGCGAACTACGCCCAGCAGCGATCCGTCGGTGTAAGAGAAAATCGACCGTTAACACACGAAGAAAAAACCGTTGCGGATAAAGACAGTGGTTAAAAGGTAAAGAGGCGGACGAAAGCGTGAACGAAAAGAAACGAAATTGGAGGGGTTGTGTTACACGTCGCGCCCGATGCTTTCCCAATTACATGGAAACCGGTTATAAAGTCGGCGAACGCGCGATCTTGTATCGATTGTTAATTAATTGGACTACCATCATCCGCAGAGTTACTTAGCTCTAGATAAGTTGGTGGAGTTCATTTCTCATAGGCTGCGGACCTTGAAATCAAAATTCTCTCCGTCTACGTTCTTTATTGAAAATTCACAAATGCAAATTGTCGTCTCTGTCAATTGTGGGGAACTGCAATTACACGGCTAGCTCTTTATTGAAAATTCACAATTTTATTGTTTACAACGTTCTTTTAATGCTGGTAGTTTCAAAGACATTTAACTAATTAGGTTTCTCACCCTCGCCCTTGATTGTTCTTTTTTCACCCTTGTATCGCTTCAGTATGAATGATAAACCGTGTGTCAAATATTCTTTTGAGAATCATCTTCTACAAAAATTGTACCAAAATTATTATTACAACTGTTTGCTTGTTAATACGAATGGATATCTTTTTCTTTTTGAGAAAGTATTTATACTTTTGTAGTTAATGTATCTGTTCTGTTAAAAGATTTTCGATTTTATAGAAGTTTATAAAAATTGTTTACATTAATTAAAACACATGCACAAGCTGTATATGTAGACATTTAATTATTTCGTTGACTTACAAGGAAAGTTTGGTAAGAATTCAGAGAATATATTGATTCTTTAGAGGATATTTGGCACCAATTTTATTTATATTGATCTAATGCAACCGACGAGTTCATTAATTTTGAGGACACTAAAATATTTTTATTCTCAAAGGAGACATGGTTATTCGTAGATTTTATTTTTATGGTTGTTCGACCAACGTGGGCCAATTAGGAGCCTCAAAGAATTCTAGATAGCCGCATTTTAAATCAGAGTCCCAGCACGGTGCGCTCGGAAAAATCGTGTGCCGGGCAATAAATATCGAAACACGTTCCCGAACGACTTATGTTACAGCCGCCAGGTCGACTTTGTACACGAACAGTTCGGATGTTGTGCAGCAACCGCAGGCGGAACATCATAGCCCGAAACATCTCGTCCACCAACTTACCAATATTCATAAACACATCCGAAAGCCGGCAATATCTTAGTTAGGGACCTCTGCAGAAGCATTTACGAGGATGGAGAGATTAAGCGATCAGTTTGCGACGGTCTTTCGCGGTCCGCGCGATTCCATTCTGCAATATTATCACGCGCTATTTTCGTACAAATTCTCTTAATATCAATTACACCATCCAATACTGAATTCGTTTTTCTTCGTCATCCTCGGTTCTTTCAGTGAAATTTAATTTTGGTATATAAACTTATTTATATCGATCGTAATATTGTTAATAAAAAATCGTTGAATGCTATCGGCGCTACGGTTCGATCGTTAAATACAAAAAAAAAAAAATAAATTAACTAAGCAATTTTTCTAATTTTATATAATCGACGTTTCGGTCACAATTTGGACCATTTTCAAGATCAACTTGAAAACTTACAACTTTTGAAAATTATATTTTATCAAGTTAAAAATGTTTTATTTTTCTTACAGACGCAATTTATTAATCTTGAAAATGGTCCAAATTGTGACCGAAACGTCGATTATATAAAATTAGCAAAATTGCTTAGTTAATTTATTATTTTTTGTGTATTTAACGATCGAACCGTAGCGCCGATAGCATTCAACGATTTTTTATTAATTTTAGTATCACATTTTCAATTTTAGAAACTTTTTCTGCTTCAATTTCCAAAGCTAAATAAATGATTCTTGCGTAGAACGATTCTGCAGACTCTCAGAAACACAACGATATATTTTTGTATAACATTATGAACATTTAGATACTTTTAAACAATTTCTTGAAAAATTTAGCTGTACCTCGAGCTTCGTCCTTGGAAGCCAGGGAAGACGTAGGAACTCAGATTTCGTTTTCGATTAGTAAATTAAAAATGATGTGATAGCTGGTTATTAAAAATTGCGTATACGTATTTGGACGGTCATTTATGTTGAGCAAATTGATAATACCATGACAGTCAACGTGCAAACACCGTACACGTGATTTTGTTCCACTGTTCTTTTCGCAATGTTGGTCGTCATTATCTTTCGCATACTTAACCTACTTTTCTTTCGCCCTTCTGTTCTTTGCTTTTTTCTTCTTTGTCATTCTTATTTCGTCTTTCTGCTTCTCCTCTTTTGTTATTCCCATTGTTATTTTGTCACGCTTCTCACTCTCTTTCTTTTCGTAGACGTTGTTTGAGAAGACGTGAAATAAATTTTTTCCAGATTATCTTTGAGAATGTGAAAGTGTCAACGAGGAGAACAGTTCTTCGCGTGTTGCTTAGACGTTCCACTGCTCGTGCTAAACAGTCAAGGGGTTAATAGGAGCCTAAGTGCTTCGAATGTCAACTGGCTATGCTGACTAATAGAATCCTAATTGCTTCTGACTAGTTGTCTAAAGCTCGCTGCGACTTCACTGACTGATTAACTTATACTACCGTTAGCGGCGAAAGTGCTTGGACGTCTATTAATCGGCAGAATGTTAATAAGGATAACAAATATCGCGCACGTCTTACCGCTTGACCTAAGCTTGACGTTTCTCACTTTGCGAGACTATTATTACTCGAAGACTATTGTACATGCTTTGAAATGACTTCTGGCGCGAAGAGATTAATTCACTCCCAGTAACTTGATTCTCCTCGAACTAAAATGATCAACATACACGACAAGATAATTTAATATAACGTGATTCGGAAATTGCAAAATAGAATAAATTACTGTCTATAATACTTGGTTCATAATATTTAAGAAAATTGAAATCATCGTGTGTAGATGTGATCACTAATTCTGCGATGTATTAGCGTACTAAAAATATTTATGTATTTTTTATAGCCAAAATTAACGATGATTTACCTGAATGAAGTGAGGATTGTTTAGAAAGAACAAGTTTGTGTGTTACAATACAACTTGAATATAACAGGTCCTCTGTTAGGCTACTTTAGGCAGCTAGGAGGCAATCGAAGATGCTCTTATATAAAATTGTTCATATATTTTTTATAGCCAAAATTAACGATAATTTGTTAGAA
This sequence comes from Lasioglossum morio, assembly GCA_916610235.2. Classification (NCBI taxonomy): domain Eukaryota; kingdom Metazoa; phylum Arthropoda; class Insecta; order Hymenoptera; family Halictidae; genus Lasioglossum; species Lasioglossum morio. The sequence goes on along the minus strand of OU744330.1, from coordinate 10,166,124 downwards.
TGAAGTGAGGATTGTTTATAAAGAACAAGTTTGTGTGTTACAGTACAACTTAAATACAACAGGTCCTCTGTTAAGCTACTTTAGGCAGCAAGGAGACAATCGAAGATGCTCTTATATAAAATTTTTCATATATTTTTTATATCCAAAATTAACGGTAATTTACTTGAATGAAGTGAGGATTGTTTAGAAAGAACAAGTTTGTGTGTCACAGTCCAGTTGAATACAACAGGTCGTCCATTAGGCTACTTTAGGTATCTAGGAGGCAATCGAAGATGCGCTTATATAAAATTGTTCATATATTTTTTATAGCCAAAATTAACGGTAATTTGCCAGAATGAAGAGGCGATTGTTTAGAAAGAACAAGTTTGTGTGTCACAGTACAGTTGAATACAACAGGTCGTCCATTAGGCTACTTTAGGCAGCTAGGTGAAAATCGAAGATGCTTTTATTTAAAATTGTTGATATATTTTTTATAGCCAAAATTAACGGTAATTTACTTGAATGAAGTGACGATTGTTTAGAAAGAACAGGTTTGTGTGTCACAGTACAGTTGAATACAACAGGTCGTCCATTAGGCTACTTTAAGCAGGTAGGAGACAATCGAAGATGCGTGGATGAGCAAAGAGACATGTGCTCTTAGAGGATCGGCATTCGCAGTGAAGCAGAAGCCGTTAAACCGCAAAGAGGGCTACTTATATAAAGCGTAGCGATGATATATAAGGGATTTGTCTCCGTGGCAGCGTCATACGTCATGTCGCAAATATTAACTCTGATACAGGCCATTCATTCACTTAATTACAAACAGCCGTGATTTAAGAGATGCCGTGCGGCAGGGGGTCCAAGCACCGACCACGTTTCGGTAGGTGTCCGAGGTGTAGCTGATACTGTGTAGCTTTCTTTACGATCCCTCATTTACACAACAGGACCTGGAGCCACTTCGCCGAACTTTATTCTCTCTCTCCCTTCAACTCTCTTGACCTCAAAATCCTACGGAAAGTACTCCGATTTACGCTGCTCTTTGTACTCGCGTGAACGCGCCCGAAGAATATTCCGAAAGTTATGCCGATGTCCCACAATGGTTTTCCAATCGTGCCCTTAGGATCCACCAGGAATTAAACATTTATGTCACGATGTAAATTAGCAACTTGCATTGTCTATTAATATGCATTTTTAATATATTGATTCCCAGATATGTTGGAAACTAATCACAGAAATTTATTTAATAAGGACCAAAGTATAGACTGCGGATTTTTATGCAAGTTTCCATTTTTGTAGACAAACTTCAAGAAAGTGGTATCGAATAAAATCGTATTTTCATTGGTAGTAACAAGATTGTGGATATATATGCAAAATAAAAATTCTCTTCCCTCAATGATTTCAATAAAGGGGAAATCATATATTGACATCTTCAATTTTAAAAATTTTTCAACTATTTTGAATTCTATCTACTCGTTTTTGCTATAAATGCGTAAGCATCCGCAGTCTAGTAATAACATTTGTAGGTCCGAAATAAATAAATTGTACAAATTTCATTGAATTAATTCAGTTTAAAATAACGTGCTGTGAAATAACTAACAAACTCATTTTTTTCATTTGGACTTGGATAACTTTCATAATTATGAGCACATATATGTCAAGAGTTTAGAAGAACATATAGTCCAACGAATATCGTATATTTTTAATGAACATATACTCTAACGAATTATTACAATTATTATTTTTCATTTTGAACATATCCACACTGTTATGTATACACGTATATGCAGTTACAAGCGATAGATTAATCAATCACAAATCAAAACTGTGACCACTGAAATGCATAATCAGAAGTGAAAGGAATAAATCATGTTGCACAATTTGCGTGCTGTAGGTTTAATAAAATCGTACAAATTCGTGTGCATAGTCACACATGCTCACACCCGCAAGTATGTATACGTATCTACTTTAAAGAGGAATGGGAAACTGAGTAGAACGCTATCGCCCCTCGTTCGCCTGAGGTGATTCGCTTACAAGATTGCGGATCGTTGAAATGAATTTATCGCCGAAGAATTTGCGTAAATCCTCTAGTAACGAGAAACAGGAAAAGAAGTTGCTCGTGCGGGAATTTTCAAAATTACTTCGATATCGGTGATAAGGTTCGCCGCCGAATAATTTCCTAGAGCTCCCCAAAACGTATCAATCTCACGTTTCCACACGGCTTTAAGAATTTTATTCGATATTGTTGTATAAAATTCTATTCGAAATTATTCTCTATAAAAATTTATTCTATACTATTCTATAAAATTCTATTCTATATTATTCTATACAATCCTATTCGATATTATTCTATAAAATTCTATTCGAAATTATTCTATAAAATTCTATTCGAAATTATTCTATAAAAATCTATTCTATATTATTCTACAAAATTCTCTTCTGTATTATTCTATATTCTATAAAATTCTATTCGATATTATTCTATTATATTCTATTCGAAATTATTCTACAGGGTGTCCCAAAACTACCCTAGGAGCCGAAAATGGGAGGTTCCTTGGGTCATTTGAAGCGACATTTTCCTTAACAAAAATGTTATCCGCGGCTTTGTTTAGGAGTTATTAACGAAAAACACGGACCAATCAGAACGCGACCTAGACGCGAGTTGGTAAAATCGGCTCGGCACGCCAACTGTCCATTGGCCGACTGTGCCAACTCGCGTCTAGGTCGCGCTCTGATTGGTCCGTATTTTTCGTTAATAACTCCTAAACAAAGTCGCGGATAACATTTTTGCAAAGGAAAATGTCGCTTCAAATGACCCAAGGAACCTCCTATTTTCGGCTCCTAGGGTAGTTTTGGGACACCCTGTATAAAAATCTATCCGAAATTATTCTATAAAATTCTATTCGAAATTATTCGATATTATTCTATAAACTTCTATTCGAAATTATTCTATAAAAATCTATTCGATATTATTCTATATTATTCTATAAAATTCTATTCTTTATTATTCTATATTCTATAAAACACTATTCGATATTATTCTTAAATGTTCTATTCGAAATTATTCTATAAAAATCTATTCGATATTATTCTATATTATTCTATAAAATTCTATTCTGTATTATTCTATATTCTATAAAATACTATTCGATATTATTCTTAAACATTCTATTCGAAATTATTCTATAAAAATCTATCCGAAATTATTCTATAAAATTCTATTCGATATTTTTCTATCAAATTCTATTCTACATTATTCTATTAAATCCTATTTTTAAAGATAGTATTCTACAAAGACCCCTAGATACCATTAGAGGGTTAAATCTAATTGTTAAATCTAACTGAATCATCGCATTTTTCAAGTACATTACTGTCCCAAAAGCATTGAAGAAGAAAATCTAATTTTGCCGAATTTCAGTTAGCTGTGTATTCGTAAATTCGCATAAACGCAGGCCGATCAGCGGTAAGGTTAGCGCTATTCGATCGAAGTAAAAGACTAGAGGCAGGATCGCGAGCAAAGAAGATCGAGCAAGAGAAAGGAATGTCTATATGAAAGGACGAACAGTTAGAGGGATGCGGGCGCGGTGACGCGTGATCCTGCACATCGGGCAAAGGAAAGATTACCATCCGCCTGCTTTTTCCCAAAACTACGTAGGTTCCTCTCTTTGTCGCTCCCTTCCCTTGGTTCCACCATCGCGATCCACAAGAACTCTTTGATATTAAGCGTGCGCGAAAATCCTTAGGGGTCGCGAATCGGTGGACCAACTCGCCGATATGCTGCAACCGAATGAGCAAGGAAAACAGTGCTGCAAAGAAAAACAGCCGGGGTCAGTCTCAAATAAGTTCGACTCGGTTCACGAAGCAAAATCTGTCGATGTCACTTTCTCAAACAGATCTCGATTTTTCCACAACGTTGGGATTTTTATAGAAAATTAGAGGTTCGAGGTTCGAGCTCAAGAATTTTCTAGAAATGAGATTTACTTTTGTAGAAAATTAGAGCACAAAAAATTTTGATTTTTATAGAAAACTATAGCTTCAAGGTTTGAGCAGAAAAATTTCTAGAAACGAAATTGACTTTTATAGAAAGTAGAGGTACAAGAATTTCTAGCAATGAAAAATTTTGATTTTTATAGAAAGTTGGAGCATAAGAATGTTTACATATGAAATTTTGATATTTATAGAGAATTAGAGCTTCAAGGATTAAGCAGCAGAATTTTTACAAATGAAATTATATTTTTATAGAAAATTAGAGCTCCATGATTTTGGCACAAGAATTTCTATATATGAAATATTTACATGCACGTGCGAATTCAAAATTTATAAATCGCGAGGAATTCGTAGACAAGACGATCGGCTTATCTTCGTGTACAACGTGTTTTGATCAACCTGGAAGCTCGCTCAGGTTTGTAAAAGCAAATTAGGTGTCCCTCGACTTTTCTCACGGAATACATTTCACGTCCCGCACTCCTCGAATTTATGCACGAACATCACTCGAGACTGTGTGTCATGTCAGGAGCAGAATTCATCTTTACGACGGAGTATGAGAGAAACGAACGGAAGCTAAATTCGTAAAAAATGAACAAGAGTATAACAAGGGAGGACGAATGTATAGAGGGGGGTGGAATTACGTCACGAAACAAGGGAAAGGAGCAGATAGCCGAGACATTTATTATGTAATAGGCGAGCTGAGAAACATGTGTTGGGATGAACGATCCTATGGTGCAGTGACGTTAACATTTTAACATAAAATTACACAGTGTCTGATTTTTATTTAAATATCATACGCGTATAGCTTACAAAGAATTCCAAAGTGCACGAAAATGTTAAAATCCGAGCCTATAGCGTAGCATGCGACAATGCTGGAAAATATTTTGTGTATAATATGGCAAATATTCTTTATACTCAAACGAAAGTTTATGTAATGAAAAAGTTGCGTATAATACTTTGAAAGTTAAATCATTTGATTTTTCGAGATAGGCGAGTCACAAAAATTTGTATACTCAAAATTAAATATTGATAATATTTTATTATTACATAATTATGACAGATTTTCGTGATTTTTAATAACAACGTACGAGTAATATTCGCTTTTATAATCAACCATATTTCAGTAATAACAACATTTTTTCAATGCAGCAATTATAATCCGCTCTCCGATGGCTATAGCACTATTTTATGACTGTTATATAAAATGCGAACAACATTTTTAGAATGTTTACCGCATTGTGCAACTTATATTCTCCTTGATTATAAATGCACCGCGATTCGAATAGTTTTACACGCTGTGTCGTAATCATGTTGTAACAAGCGCAGAAGTATTTGCTAATTACTTTTGAAATAAATTTCACTTTTGTAATAATTAAATCCCGCAGCGAGATTCATTTGCCATAGTGAGGATCTTTAAATAATTACACATTTTTAGTTTCATGTACTCTATCAGTGTCGTTTATATTTTTACTCGGTCGTGATTTAGATTTTTTTAATCTTGATATATACTTTATGCTTCGTTGAAGAAGAAGTTGGCAAAACTAACTCCCGGACCGGTTTCTCAAATCTGCATTTCCAACTTATCTCTAATTACTCAATCAATTCCTAGCACGAAGTCTGTTCAGAATATTTTTCTCTCGAACTACTGTAATTATGTCTAATTACAGTCACAGGTTTTACGCATTTGTGAGATATAGAGGTGAAAAAATGCATTCGATTAAATTTTTTAATCGTGTTTAACGCGCACACTGACCCTAAATGATAATTTTCCATCTAGTTCTCGATTTTGTAATGTATTGTGTAATTGGTGTAGGCATCTGTCTACTGTCTTTCATGCGTTAGTAATTAGCATAATGAAAGTTTAATGATCGATTTCAGACTCCTATTGTGAAGTAAATGTGCTGTTAACGTTCAATACTCTTTAGCTGTACATGGTTCCAAAAATTGCTTGTGGAAACACCGTTTATATAGTAACTAATAGAAAAAGAATATAAATATTTCTAAATATTTCGAACTGTGGTCTTCAATAAAACATTGCACATATAATTTCACTCGTACATTCACATAAAATTCTAGACATCAATACGACAGTGGTTAAATCAATAAATAAATAAACGGACTAGTTCAGACTATAGTTTCGACTATAAAAATAAACATTCACATAAAATTCCAGAGGTGATCATGAAATTAGATATACAAAATTAATTATTGTACTCTAGGTTACAGTTTCAATCGTTTCAGTTGATTATAGTTTCGTCTATAAAAGACGAAAAGACTCGTGAAATTTTAGACCTCGATATAAAATTACATACCTAAATGAATAAAACTTTATACTGTAGGTTACAGTTTCAATCGTTTCATCCGATTTTAGTTTCGACTATGCAAATATGCATTCGTATAAACTTCTGGACACTGATACGGAATTAGATATACAAAATGAACATTATACTCTGAGCTACAGTTGCAATGTATCTGATTTTAGTTGCGTACACACAGAACGAATTTGATAATGTTAAAATATAGTGGATTGAAAAAGTATTTAAACACCACGTCAGGGATTCTGGAAAAATGGTTCGGAATGCGTTCTAAGAATATTCTATGATTCCTTGAGGAAACTGGTTCTCTGAGAAATTGTCAATAAAGCCCGATTTAGGAGATACAGAAAATTCAGTATGCATGAAGGGGCGCATGTCCTTAGACGAGACCCTTTCAGGAAGTCTGCACTTAGGGAAGCTTGAGCGTGTGAACGAATCGGAAACCTCCCTCGGACCCTTGTATCCTTAACTGCTGAACTTATGCCAACACTTAAGCGTGATAAGCTTGCAAATATCCTGCATGGGTTAACGTCGATGATATGACACTAGCTTGGGAATCGATTTAAAACAGAACATTGTTGAAACGAAGATAATCAGAACAATGATAACTGTCAGTATATTTTAAAGCACACAAAATCTAATGCGTATACATTAATTTATATTTTACAAACCAACTGTTCTTAATTTCTTATCGTATATAAAAAGCAAGGGAAACTTGTTGCACATTCCAATTTTGAAAATTGTTCTTCTAACTCTCTGTGTAGTTAATTTCATTGCAGAAAGGTTTTGTATAATACAAATGGAATTTTTGTAATTTTTAGCAGAGTTAATGTTCTGCTTTAAAATATTCTAAAATGTACCTCTACTTCTTCTTTTTTTTACACTATGAATAAAAGTTTAGAAACATCTGAAGCAATCACTACGTAATTTGATAAAACTATATAAAACACATATCATTTTGAATCACTATTTGTTACAATTATAATCTAACATTCTTCTACAAGTTATCGTACAGAAAATATCTATTGCATCAAGTATGTTCCCTCCATTACGTAATTATATGTTATTCTTACATAATCTGTTCTTGAAGCTGCACATATTTTTCAATTAACATTACTTCATAATTGAACATGAACATTTCGATTATTTTGTATAGAATACGTGAGATAATTCCACGGTTCTCCAAGTCTTATTTCATCCTCCGCCGAAAGTTGTAGTCAATTAGTTTTTATTACGCCGCGCACATAACAATCAGTTACATTAATATGAATAATGTGTACATTGTGCTCTCCCGACGTGAAATGTGTTTGCACAGCTACATACCCAGGCCATGTCTTGTACGTTTCTCATTAAGATAATTAAGCGGCTGATTAAGGTCGAAATCGTTCGTGCAGCAGGTGCGTTTTCATCGACGCAGAACGAAAGGTGTTAGCAGTTATCGGGTTTGTCTGACTACCAATTTCGACGTTTTTATTGCTCAACACAAAGGCAGACGAATAGTCATTACAATAATTCATTGATAAAACGTTATTACAGCTGCGGTCATTGCATCTTCCGTTCGCTATTGCAATATACTATGAAGTTTAAAGATGTCGGCAACATACGAATTTAAAATAAGAAGGAGGTGGATATATTTTTTTCAATCGATCAAACTTACATGGAGAAACTTCTTAAATAATTTCAGCTTCTACGTGATCGATGCAAACAATTCTTATTATTTCTTAAGAACATTTTTATCCTTTCATTAAATTATTTCATTAAATTTAAATGTAAATTATGATTCATTTTTTCAATTTCAGCTTCTACGTGATCGATGCAAACAATTCTTATTATTTCTTAAGAACATTTTTATCCTTTCATTAAATGTAAATTATGATTAATTTTATACACAAAGAGCTCGTATAATAATTTTCTGAACGATGTACACTTCACCTACACAGGGAAATAGTTCTTTTATATAATCATTTCAGAAGAAATTGTTACATTATATTAATTGTAAAAATTTGTTGAATTCATGAATGGAAGTGCTGTCAATTTTGAAAGAATTTATTGAGAAATTGACAACCGTTCATCTGTGGTTTTAAAGTTTGAAGAAGTTTGGAGTGGTTTGAATGGTGCAAGCGTTATTTCGCGTGGGACAAATCAATGCATCGGTTTTTGGAATCCGTGGAAAGAGATAAATCCTAAGTCGGTGGCACGCAGTGAAACATCTCGTTTGATGTTATGGTGGCCAGAAAGGGTTGTCGGTGGTTTTGCACCGTGGCGTCACCATTACAAATTCCCTCAGGCATTTAGCCACAACTGCTGGCACCTCGATGGGTTGGGTCACTGCCCCTAGACACATTTCTACCATCAAACATTTTTTACCTTCTATCAAGTGCTATTTTATTAGTATGTCTCACATGTTCGCGTACTATACCCGTATTATTCAATAAAAAATGTTCTGCGCCTCAAGCGATTGATCAGACGCCCCTCGGAACAGAATAACTTTCTTGAAATCAGATTTAACGAGTTCAGTTTGGTTTTGAAATATTAAAATTACTCGAAATCGCGAGAAACATACTACAGGTCGTTTCGTAATATGGTTAATTAACAATGTAAATAATTAAAACACAATAACAGTAACGACATTGGGATAATTCTAGATGTTATTTCGAACTTGTTCAAATTGTTCAGAGAACAAATCAATTTTTATTTAACTCCAGTGTTTTTAACTTGAAATTCAAAGATAAAATTAACCACTAATAATTGCTGTACCATTATTCACGATATTGTCCACATTATTAAATATGTTGATATCTAATCAATTACTTATCTAATCAGTTTCAAGTTAAAAAATAGCTCCGACTGCAGATGGTTAAGATATTTATTTATGGACTTATTCAATAACATATTTTCCATTCTATTAAATTATTCTCTCCGATTTTTGTTTAGGTAACTTACCGGGTTATTGAATAAACCTATGAATAAGTATCTTGATCTTATCATTGGTAAATAATTGCTTCCTATTCCTTTTGAACATAGAAAAAAGTGATTCGATGTAATGTCAGTTCTTATATTTCGTCATTGATAAAAGAGAAATAGCAGGAGTGCATTATTGTATCAATATCCATCAGGAATCTGAGATTCCATTGTGGAAGTGACGGAGGGGAGATGGGAGCCATGGAGCAACTGTTGGGAAAGAGAAACTCCGTTATTTAATTAAAACCGGATTATACGTGATAGGTAGTTCCCCATGCTACATCTGTAACCACCAACCTGGCACCATCGATATGTACTAATTGTTCTATCCGGATTAAATGGTCGTAAATACTACAGGAGCTCTCAACTAATTACCTGTAGCTTATAATATTTCAATGATACGGGAATTCTCCTTCTTCTTTGAATACGTCGCGAATGCGCGTCGCTTCAAATACGTTTTCAATCTGCAAACGGAATTCATTCCACTGTAATAATCTATTCAATGCTTCCATTACCAGATTTATTACTGATCCACGGATTTTTGTCCCCGTGGATCATCTCGCAATCTCAAAAACGTGGCGAAATATTTCCCAAAATTAATACGCTGCATCCAAAAAGTGTTTCAACATTATATTTCCCATTCACGAAAATGTTTTGACGGTAATAAGAGACTATAAACATTTTTTTTATCCCAAGTGTTGCAAATTGAACCCTTTACAAAAACATTGAAAAATTGTTCTCGTGACTGAAACCATTGCGGAAGTAAATATTGAAGCTTGCCTCTTACAACGAGTACTTAAAACTGGATCTACGATATTTTCTAGTCGACTTATTCAGCTTCCTATGTGTACGTTCATTTCTCCACATTTTTATAAAACAGTGAAAAAAATATCGTAGATTAAGTTGCAAGCAGTGGTTGTAAGAGGGAAGATTGGATCTTAATAAAAAATGTTATCTTTGTCTTTCACAGACGATTTAATTTTTAACACTTTCTACTAAATATCTTGTCCTCGGTTTTTCTTGAGGACAAAAAAATGAATGATGTGAAAATAGGGTTTTCTAGCTTTAAAATGAGTCCAGATTTATTATTGTACCATTTATTCTAACGCAATTATCATAATCCAGTTATCATAGCGTTTGTCGATATTTGAATTAGAGGAAAGGGGTGTGACGTGGTGATTAAACATTGATGCGTCACGATTCTGATGTTATCAGTAGAAAATGTGTTTCATCATTGCAACGATGTTATCACAAACGTTTTATTCCCTTTTTTATGTCCGTTCCAGAAGGAATCCGTGTTCACCCCTTTCAAACGCAACTATATCGGTGTGGTTCCCTCACCCTTCGGGCTTGCGGTGATGTTCTCTATTAAATCAAACAGGCATTCAGATGGCGACCTATGCGAGAGGAATCTAAATTGGTGCCATAAACTTTCGAAAACAGAGCTGACGAACTGTAATTGAATCTTTGCAGCTTTCACCAATAGTTGGAATCGCATTTCTACAATGTATTTTTAATGCGAAAGTGAATTTCAAATTTACTGAAATAATACTATAGGTTAAACGGTAGCTAAACGGAAACATAAGTATTTGCAGAAATTTATTTTTACATATTAGGTTGGCAACTAACTTCGCGATCTCCACATTTTCTCAAATAAAGTCATTTATATTATATTTTTTAAACTCAAGTATTTTATATCAAATTAATTGTAAAATTCAGAGCTTTCCAATGATGTACACTTCAAAAGGAATGATCACTGAACGTGGTTATAATAATGATTACTACTTATGAGAACATGTGTATAATAATGATTAAATAATGATACAATAAATGAATTACAAAACAAAAGGTCGCGATATTTTTTTTCTTGTACAGATTGAGACCTGTGGTTTGATTTTGAGATTTGCATTAAAGTTTCCTAGAGTGATACTGCTCTACACAGTTTGATTCGTAGAATGGTTTTCTTGTTGGTTATTTAGTTGCCATCCTAATAATGTAATATGTTTGTTTCAAGATATTCAATTGTTACATTCATATTTCGGCATTCCCCTTTCTAACCTCGTACTCTCATTTCGTGTCACAGCTTCACCGGAAATCACCTCAAACATCAACTTTCGCCACTCTTTTCCAGTTACTTCGATTAAACGACGATACTACTCCCTTTTTCATCGCAGTATCTCGTTTTACCCGACATCATAATCGCGCTATGATTTGCATTTTAGAACCGGTATAACAGAGAGAGAGAGAGAGAGAGAGAGAGCCTGCGTGTCTTTAATTAAAAGAAATAACACGAACCAGAGCCAGCGAAATAAGATTCTCTTGAGCACGCCGGGGAAAGTTGAATATTTAAATCTTGACTCTGCTATACGTGTAAACCCATATTAAATAAACGAAGTGTTCGTTTTAGAACCTGATTTCAAAAGTTTAGGCGAACGTTAATTTTTCTTGGACCAGTCATAGAATACAAAACATTATTTCTTCGTTAATAAATCTATTCATTAAATTTTATAAGCTACAAATATGTATATATAATCCTCAATCGATCATTTGGCTGTTTAACAAAACATCTATAATACATTTTAAAAATTATAATAACAAGACTGCAGATATTTATGTAAAACAAAATAAGTTTGCATTAATTTCAAGACATAGAAACGAAATAAGACTTCATTTCACTTTTTAATAGTTTTATGAAGTCGTGACAATAATATTGATATTCTCAAAATTTTTTAGTCTGTGTACTATCCGAAATTACAGTCTCACATTTTTCTGATCAATGCGTAAAATCTGCTGTCTAATAATAACGATATGACTGCACTTGTTCGAATGTGATATTTTTATTAAAATCTCTGCTTCGATGGAGACCGCTAGGAATGGAGAACATTTTAATAATATCAATAATTGTGATAGGGTAAACCACATTTATGCCTCGGGTAATTGTTAATATGGACGAACGATAGTGCAGTAAAAATCGAATTCATGATAAAAAGGTCGTTTATTATGTTCTCTGTGCTTCGATGGAGACCGCTCAGAAATGGAGAACATTTTAAAAATATCAATAATTGTGATAGGGTAAGCCACATGTATGCCTCGGGTAATTGTTAATATGGACGAACGATAGTGCATTAAAAATCGTATTCATGATAAAAAGGTCGTGTTTATTATGTTCTCTGTGCTTCGATGGAGACCGCTCAGAAATGGAGAACATTTTAATAATATCAATAATTGTGATAGGGTAAGCCACATTTATTCCTCGGGTAATTGTTAATATGGACGAACGATAGTGCAGTAAAAATCGAATTCATGATAAAAAGGTCGTGTTTATTATGTTCTCTGTGCTTCGATGGAGACCGCTCAGAAATGGAGAACATTTTAATAATATCAATAATTGTGATAGGGTAAGCCACATTTATGCCTCGGGTAATTGTTAATATGGACGAACGATAGTGCAGTAAAAATCGAATTCATGATAAAAAGGTCGTTTATTATGTTCTCTGTGCTTCGATGGAGACTGCTCAGAAATGGAGAACATTTTAATAATATCAATAATTGTGATAGGGTAAGCCACATTTATTCCTCGGGTAATTGTTAATATGGACGAACGATAGTGCAGTAAAAATCGAATTCATGATAAAAAGGTCGTTTATTATGGTCTCTGTGGTTCGATGGAGACCGCTCAGAAATGGAGAACATTTTAAAAATATCAATAATTGTGATAGGGTAAGCCACATTTATGCCTCGGGTAATTGTTAATATGGACGAACAATAGTGCAGTAAAAATCGAATTCATGATAAAAAGGTCGTGTTTATTATGTTCTCTGTGCTTCGATGGAGACCGCTCAGAAATGGAGAACATTTTAATAATATCAATAATTGTGATAGGGTAAGCCACATTTATGCCTCGGGTAATTGTTAATATGGACGAAGGATAGTGCAGTAAAAATCGAATTCATGATAAAAAGGTCGTTTATTATGTTCTAAATTACAAATGATCGTATTCGGGTGCGTCGAATGCGGGACAGACACATTTCCCGTCAAATATTCTCGAATCCGAGCTGGGGTCGGCGCCATAATCGAACGGGAACCGTCGGCGAATTATGAAACGAAGGAGCGCGAGAGAGCGTGTTTACCGGTATTTTGCATCGCGATTATTTCCAATCGAAGCCGTTCGTAATACCTATAAAGGGAGCAGAAGGTGTCTGTTTCAATAAAGAAAGGAAAACGGAATATCGAGTGTGGGGGGTACGGTGTGGCGCGGACACATAAATTTGCGAGCGCGTTTAATTGAAAGGGGAAAAAAGGAGAAGAGCCCAGCCGAGAACTGTGTGCTTCCGACAAGAAGAGGAGGAAACTAGCTGAGAGAAAAGGTGGAGGGATGCGATGACTGGCGAGCTGAGAAAACGAACGGGAAAGAAATACTTCAGGATATATGTTAAACTGGTTGGCATTCTCGAAATTCTTTCCCTCGAGAGGTGACTTACGATCCTCATAAACGCTACGGAAATCTTTTAATCGATTTGCGAGCTTGTCACAGACGAAAGAAATTCGGGAGGATTTTTTAGGAGCTCGATCGAACTGGATCGACTGTCCTGCTATTCTCGGACTATGAAATATGCAGAATGGTTATAAATAAACGAATCGTTTTACAAAATAAAAATCGTATGCTTCTGTTGCAAAATTTACTTGCAAATCCATTTGTCAATGTGCTGCTTTCTCTTCGACTTCGACGATCCTGAAGTATGTTGTTAAGGTCATCGTTTTGAACAACCCTTTTAAGTTCGTATTGGTTGGTTTTATTTTACAAAATATGCGTAAAAAATATTTACTTGTAAATTCAGTTAACAATGTACTGCTGTCTCTTCGACTTTGACAATCTTGAAGTATGTCATTAAGGTTATCGTTTTGAACAACCCTTTCAAGTTCTTGTCGGTCGGTTGTAGTTTACAAAATATGCGTAAAAAATATTTACTTGTAAATTCAGTTAACAATGTACTGCTGTCTCTTCGACTTTGACGATCTTGAAGTATGTCATTAAGGTCATTGTTTTGAACAACCCTTTCAAGTTCTTGTCGGTCGGTTGTAGTTTACAAAATATGCGTAAAAAATATCTACTTGTAAATGCAGTTAACAAATGTACTGCTGTCTCATCGACTTTGAAGATCTTGAAGTATGTTGTTAAGGTCATCGTTTTGAACAACCCTTTTAAGTTCGTATTGGTTGGTTTTATTTTACAAAATATGCGTAAAAAATATTTACTTGTAAATTCAGTTAACAATGTACTGCTGTCTCTTCGACTTTGACAATCTTGAAGTATGTCATTAAGGTTATCGTTTTGAACAACCCTTTCAAGTTCTTGTCGGTCGGTTGTAGTTTACAAAATATGCGTAAAAAATATTTACTTGTAAATTCAGTTAACAATGTGCTGCTTTCTCTTCGACTTCGACGGTCTCGAAATATGTTGTCACCACAATATTAATAAATGGGAAATCTTTTTGATTTACAGGTAAAAAGAAGTTTCCATCGGATCCATCGTGTTGTCCAGCCTGCGGAGTCACCGTGAGGCCACAGGAATTAGAGCAACACTTTGCACAGGAGCTTGATCGACTTTACAAAATCTCTTCGTCGTCGTCTCGAGCGCGAGCTCAAAGATCAAATTTACCCCCTGGACACCCGCAGGACCATCCCCATGGGCCGATGCACCATACCCCATCGGCCGTAGACGGAACACCTCACGGACGATGGGAAACTTACAAGAGGATTAAAGCAAATAGGCAGGTAAATAAATACACATATGTAATACCGTTTACCGAGCTGCTAATTAGTACTGGTTTGCAACCAGCACTGGATATTATGAAACGGAGTGTCCACGAAGTGACGAGCTCTGTTACTCTATTAACACTAGAACTACCGGACCAGTCAAAATGACTGATTCGAATTCTTTTCGATTAGAAATATTAAAAGTATAAATATTAAAAGTATAAATATTGAAAGTATAAATATTAAAAGTATAAATATTAAAAGTATAAATATTAAAAGTATAAATATGTTTTTTTGAGAAATTTCTTTAGTGAACTTCTCTATTGAAGTACATATTTAAATATCGCCTGTACGAAATCTAAATAAATGCCATATTGTCATTATTAGAAGGCAATGTATGCCAAGTGTGTTTAGTGCTCGGTAGTTCTAGTGTTAAATGTTCTCATGCAATTTAAGAAAAGAACTGCATCGTTAATATTTTTGCAACATTTCTTATTGTTACCAATATTTCATTTATTTGAAATTTACAGTTATGTTTGTTCTGTACTTAAGTAAAACATATCTGCCATTTTAGTTCATTCATCTTTCCAGCAGTCGAGTGTTTAGAACATGCATATCTGTTTTCTGTAAGCTTGTGTAAAATCAAAGTCAAAATTTATTTCTGGTCAACTTGAATTAAAAATTTGATTTTAATTCGTCTGCTCTTTTCAGTACTACAATATTTAAAGATTCACATACGAATATTAGAAATGAATACATTTATTTTGAGGTAAATATTTATTTTCGAGTAACCTAAACATTTGTACAGGAACATCGAATTACTGGGAACTGCAATTTCTATCCAACAATTTCAAATTGATAGTAATAGCGATTGTGATTGTTCGAAATGTAGTTTTTTTTTTAAATCTTTGCTGCTTCCAGGCCAGAATTCGTGTGAAGAATCGGAAGAGGAAAGCGGATGAACCGTCGTGTCCTGTTTGCAACGAGAGGTTATCCGGTTCGTCGGAGGAATTGAATCAACACGTCGAGAGATGTTTGAGCAAACACAACAATGGCAATCCTGCTGGGCAGAACAATCTCGACGACGAGGAGGTCGATGTAGAAGGCGATGCCGAAACTTTCGAGGAATATGAGTGGGCTGGGCAAAGAAGAGTGAGGGCCACATCGATGCTTGTCGGAGGATTTTCTGGTATGCATTCTCACACGTTTTATTCGATCATTCCGAAAGTTCGTACCTGATTCGAAAATAAGATGTTCGAGTTTGCATATTCAAATGACACTTTCATTAATCAATTGTATCACCATTTTCAACAATTCTCAACGTTTCACGTGGATTCCAATTTTTGCAAAACCTGCTTGTTTCTAATTCAGAGAATACCGTGACATTGAAAAATTAAAATACCACTAAATTGTAATTAAAACATTATCGACATTTGAACACCTGTAACTTTGTGTTAAAAATTTTTACAATATTTCATCCGCTCATAAATCCTATTTTATTATGAATCGACTGCGGATCTTTATGCAAAACAAAAATTTCTGAGTTAGTACTTTATCTTTGTCATCATTAGACTGCGGATGTTTATGCAAAATAAAAATTGCATCGATTCCAAGAAATAGAACCTGAATGGAATGATGCTTCTTCCCTTAATGACTTTAATAGAGAAAAAATTATATAACGTGTTCAATTTAAAAAAATTTTCAGCAATTTTGAATTTCATCTACTCAATTTTGCTATAAATGCATAAAGATCCGCAGTCTAGTCATCATAAATGCATAATTTTCGAACCAGTGAATTCCTAACGTTGGAACTTGGATTTCTGGAATCTTCTCGTCGGAATCTACAGAATTGTACAAGAAAAAAGTAAAAAATGTTTGGTCCTGCAAGATAAACTTTAACCAAATCCGCAGTCCGTTATATTAAACAATGTTTGTACTTAAAATTTTATGCAATGTAATGTTTTACTAGAATGTTAGACTAAAATCATTTTTCTAACAAAAACTTTTAATGATTTCGGCGCCCAGGTTCGATCAGTTGTTACTTCTACACTATTTGCAAATTACTTACAAACTATCAGCATAAACACGTGGCTAATTAACTTTATTACGGAAAAATTATTTTCCCTCACACTAAGCAAGTATGCTACAGTTTTTCTTCTGGTTTTAACTTCACACGGTATAAAACTTAATTTTGGATTATTGTTTCACAGACGCAATTTTTATAATTTTTCTTGAAAATAATCTAAAAGGAGATCGAAACGTCGAAAAATAGATGTTGTGATATTTTGCAAATAGCGTAGAAGTAACAAGTGATCGAACCTGGGCGCCGACATCATTAAAAAAATTTTGTTAGCAACAATTTACGATCGAGATTAATAAAAAAAAAACATTTAAAATAATTTTGGTGTGTTTTGTGTACTTGTAGCTGCAGGTCTAGCGACATCGTCAAGCAATCGTTCATCGGCCGGCGGGAATGGCGGTCCGAATCAGCAGGATGACGAGGACGTTGATCTGGTGGTTGACGGCGATGATGTAGCCGAGTTTGGACCAGCTCAGTATTCCGAAGCCGACGTGATCGCGCCGCGTATGGATGGGACGCCGAGGGAGCAAAAAGAGAGAGATGCCCTTCGAGAAGCGGTGATCTCGCCGAACGCGCCTAATTCGATACACACGCCGCAAACTCCGGAGCAAGTCGGTCAAGGGATGGTCGAGGTCAAGCCCGAACCAGGAACCATGACCGCTCTGGGTCAGAGTGAGCAAGGCGAGGGCATACCGTCATCGCCTAGAAGAGACGGAGACACGCCTGTCATCGAGGCTCTCAGGGGAAGAATCCGAGAACTCGAAGCGGAGATGCGGGGACAACCTTTCAAATGTCTCATCTGCATGGTAAATTTTTTTATCATGGTTTAACGTGCCGATCAAATTATTAACCCTTTGCTCTCCGAGCTATTTTAACTGGAAAATTAAACATTTCTTTCGATCTAGAATATTTCCATACCTTATGATTTTTGCAATTTTATGGATATGAAATTTGGTATATTACCTTATACAGTACCTAAATGTTTAGTAATTGATTAGATACCGATATATTTAATAATGTAAACAATAGTTTGAAGAATGGTACAGCAATTTTTAGTGGTGCCTCAGAGGGGACAGCCGAGTGCTAAGGGTTGATACTAGGTTTACGGGATCTGTCAAAACGACGCGTTCTAATATTCCTAATTTGCGGCTATTAACACATTACCGACCGGTGATTATTGCATATTTTTGAAAAATGTATGGTACATGGCTAAATTTTCATTTAGCATTTAGTATGAACTAACTAGGTTACCCTCAATAACGCCGTCTAATAGTTTCATTTAAGATTGCAATGTCAAAGAAAATTTCTATGCTTTTTTTTGGTACAGCAGTATTATTGAAAATGCTATTAATAGGCTTCCGGTCGGTATAGTGTTACAATTGTAAAGATGCTACCCTGAGGAATTATTTACCAAATTTATTTCTTGGTATATACTATTGGAAAAATGGCCGAAAATTTGGATAGACACATTCTTGTTATGTTTATAAAATAATGTGAAATGGTTATTTCTAAACCTACGTAAACCTAGTGTTAAAGACACTTCTATAAGCTGACGGTTTTACATTGTAACAATTCATTTTTAAATGATAATTTTAATTGAGCATGTGCAACATAAAACAGAAAGGTTAAACAATTTATTAAAGTGATTAAAGTAAGAATATATAAAATATTTGTCTTTTCATGAGAAATTCATCAAAAACATTGAGGAAAGTGTTTAATTAAATGGAAGACTGTTTTTAAATATTTAACATTTTTTTAAGTGGCATAACTTTTGATAGAAATTGTTCCTTTTATTTTGTAAAAAACACCGCGATAGATATCTTTATAGAAAGTAATGTTAGAAAGAATTATCTGAGGAAATGCATTGTATATATAATTTTTGGCAATTAAAAACAATACTTTTGTTTTTCTCTGTTCGCAGGAACAATATAAGAAACCTGTAACTTCTGTCTGCTGCTGGCATGTGCATTGCGAACAATGTTGGTTGCACACACTGGTAAGTTTTATCGTATACATACATATACACTTACTTTCAAATAATTCGAACTGACGTAAATGAATTTTTTTAATTATTTACTCAATATAATAACTGTTGTATTCAAAATTGTAATTACTCAACATAGGTGCAGGCGTAATTTGTTATGCATTATAATTGAATATAAATAGGTCAAAGAATTCAGAATTTTTGCTACATTCGTTGCAGCATGTATCGTCAACAGTTTTCATTGCATATCATATTTTTACAAATTTCCATCCACAACGTTTGCAGGGGAGAAAACAAAAACATTGCAGAAATTAAAAACTGCAAAATGTATCAACTTGTCTCTCCCTAGTGTAAATCGATACATGTTTTTTTGTCAAATAAACACTTTTTACATTTATCATGTTATACAAGTAACATGTAAAGAGTAACAATCGGAGAATATTTTAGCATGTTTCTAAAACAGCTACGGTACCGAATTAATCAGAGATAAATTATAAACGGTGACTCCAAAAAGTATTCTAGATTTGCGATATTGTACAACAAACTTGAATTCATTTTAAACATTCCACTTTTGGCTATTTGCTATCGTTTATTTTCTTCTAACACGTTTATGCATGATATACTTCAAACTGTTATATCTCATCATGGAAATATGTAACAAAAAAATGTTTTAGACAAAATTTACTTATTTTTTTCTATAGAATGTGAATATGTAACGTTTTATAGGGAGTTCCATTTAAAAATATAAAGGTACTTCACGTTTATAGTTAGAAAGGCCCTTCAGATCCATGCAATTTAAGACCAAGAACTTTAAAATCGATGGCATAGTGTATATCAAGTGGCAAAATGAAGGCGTATTTTCGACAGAATGTGTCTTCAGTTTTCCACCTAGAGTATCATGTAAAAATACTTTGGAAGAAAACGAATGATGAATTATAAAAATAGAGACTTAGGTTTTAAATTGAGTACAACTTAAGTATCATCGTCAAAGATCAGAGTGTGCCAATGCTTTTTAGATCCATTGCCAAATCTGTGCATACATGAAAAGAAAAGAGAAAAATAGCAAAACGTCGACATTTTCGTGTTTTCCAGGGTGCAAAAAAGCTCTGTCCGCAATGCAACATGATAACATCGCCGTCAGATTTACGGCGTATCTACATGTGAAGGAAGTTTTGTGCCAAACAAGACCATCGTTAAACCAGATGTTATTCGTAAAGACATCGGCGCGTTCTAAACGCGCGGATCTTTTCATGTAAATATTTGTACATATTTATGCGTCACGTTAAATTAACTCTTTTAGACATAAACATGCACTGTTACGTAAACGTAGCGTTATACAGTAACCTAAGCGTGAACGGCGCGCGTGAATAACGTCTCGATCGTAGATTCCCATCGTTCTTTCTTTCAGCCAACAGGAACAACAATTTCGAATTTACCGCGACTCGAATTTCACTAGTTTCTGCATATTCTGCACGTGTAACCGGCGACTAGCCCCGTGTACGCAATTACGATAAATAGTTACGTAATTATCGTGTGTTATTAGCAAACGGAGTAACTTTCTCTCCTGATTACTGATGAATGTATATTATTTAACAGGGTAATTATATATTAGAGTCGAGAATATCGTCTGTCAGAACAAAACGCGGTCACGGTGTTTTCGTACAATTATTGTATAATCGGCGTTCACATTATGCGAATCGTGTCGTCGCACACCGTCGCTGGTGGTCGGTCCCTTCCGTCGTGATTTTCAAACGTTCAAATCGTGCTTCTGCAGAATTGACGACTCTTCTTTCTTCTTGTTTCGTCGGTCAATGCGAAAGGTCGTATAGATTCTCGTCGCTCACTAAGCGTGAAAATGAATCGTTATAGTGGAATATATATTTAACTAGTATTAAATGACTAGTATTAAATTACTAGTGGAATCAAATTATTCTACGACACGTGGAAACATCGAGCCACCTAGTTTCCAAGCTCACAATTTTATGCATGGGTCACAATATCAAACTACCCAGTGAGAAAAATTATTCGAGCAGATTAAAACCAAACGTCTGCAATCAAGAAATGTTTGGAACAGAATTTGGTCCTTATTGGCTCTGAATCTGCAGACGAAAACCTTCGCCAAATATCGAGTCTAATGCAGAAACAGATGGTTTGGTATTTAACTACAAAGTTTGGTGCTAAAATTCCATGTCAAATGGAGGCCAAATAGAGGACAGGTTGGTTACACTAAGAACGGACCTTTTTTCTGTTCTAAAAAGACGTGCGTAAAAAATATCTTCGTACATCCCCCTCGAAGGGGGGTAGTGTGGGGCTCGGGGAACAAGGGTGGTCGTGTCCCCAATACCCACTAAAAAACCATAAGTCTAGGACTGAGCCTTTTCTTACTCTGTCCTTAAAACAGTCAGGGCCCCGCTTTTAGCATTTCTCCTGACGCTTTATATCTCGGCTCAGTCCACTCCTGTGCTTATTTCAATCTCTCTTGTTCTCGTGTACTAAGAGCGGACCTAGTCTCGCTCTAAGAATAATTATCGAGCAAAATCAGAGTAAACCTTATACTGTAGGAAGGAAAATCGTATTTTACTATATTGAAAATTCTAAAATATATAATTTTAAACCTCATCCGTCCCTCGTTTCACAAACTGAATCTGTCCCTCGATGTCAAATTGACACAGTGATAAAAGATCGATAAAATAACAAGGTAAACACTTATTTTTTCGATGTTTTTTTTATTCAAACTTATGAGTTAACGTTTACATCTTAGGTTTTCCAGTTATTTGTTTTGCATTAACAAAATAAAAACCACGAAGATTCGGACAAATTTATTTAGACACACACAAATGACAGAACTTATTTCAGGAAAACGGTGTTAAATTGACACGAGGGAGGAGGGTTAACTTACTTGCATTTTTAATAATTTAAATATTGACAAGTTAAAATAATGATAATAACGATTTTACGAAAGCGAAGTCAGATTCGCTGTTAGAGCGAGGTCAGACGCTGTCCTCGATTTGGTCACCATTTGGCATGGAATTTTGGCACCAAAACTTTGTCGCTAAACGTCGAATTTAATGCGGAAACAGGTGGGTCCAAATCAACAGCAGATTGATTACTGAGATGTTCTGAAAGGGTTTTCAACCGTGTTCGGTTATACGCCGAAACTTAAAACAACGTTTTTTTAGATTTGTTAGAAGAGGAAAGGATAGTTGTGCGTTCTACAGAAGTACGACTTGACCATTTGAACGCCGATTCTAAAACTATTGTACAGTGTTCGCAGAATCAGTATTTCAATCATTTCATCACGGTTACGGCGCACAATTTCTTGCGTTTTAAGCATAGTTAAGTGTGCCGTAGCTAATTCTCGTTTTGGCGATCTTTTGTAATGCGAGGTGCTGCGAAACAACGTTGACGATTTTTATGATTGATTCGTGAACGAAGAAAAGAGTTAATCATTAGATTTTTTTCTGGAAAAATTTGTGGACTAATTTGTTGAACGAGTACGTCGTAATATGTAAAATATTGTACAACTCGTAGTAATTTGTTTGTGGTTGTTAAAAAATTGTTTTCGCTCAAAACGTTTCTAGATTAAACGAAACATTTTTAATCCTTTTATCTAGTAAATTTATGATTAAACTGTTATTCATTTGGTAGATTAAATCATGGATTGATAGTAGTATCTTCATGATTTTTCTACTTGTGAAGATCCAGAGGTGGTGGCTGCTAGACTTAGGCATTTTTAAAGATTTTGTAATATTAAAATTACTACGAGCTGTACAGTACATACATGTGTTTTTCAAATAAGGTATTCGTTTAAAAAAAGTGCTCACTATTTGTCGAGAAAAAATGACAAAAGTTCAAGTTTCTATAAGACTTGGCTAAACGTGACATTTGATTTCAAATGAATTAAGAAATGAATAATTTCGACTTTCTTTAGTGACATGGTCTTATGAAACATATGTACTTTATGCTATAACTTTAGCATAATAAATGCTAAAAGTATTCGTTTCAAAAAAGAGTCCACCATTTGTCGAGAAAAAATGACAAAAGTTCAAGTTTCTATAAGACTTGGCTAAACGTGACATTTGATTTTAAATGAATTAAGAAATGAATAATTTCGACTTTCTTTAGTGACATGGTCTTATGAAACATATGTACTTTATGCTATAACTGTAGCATAATATATGCTATAACTTTAGCAATCATCGTTGACATTCTAATAGTGAGAACAGCCTTGAAAGTTGTAGTTGCAACCATATTTAATTATTCATCCTTTATAATTTGGCATAATGATTTATTAATATACGCAAACGATTGCGTAAATGTATTGGCAAATTCTTTTGGATGAAAATTGAAAACATTTTTCCAATGTTACCTCGCTGCACCCTGCAAAGAGATTTTCCAAGGCATCGTTGCCTTCAATGTATTCAATTCCGAAATCGAACGGACACGAATCGAGGAATATTCGCGCGTACCTGAAGTTTTCAGTGTCACTTCAAGAACCACCCACCTTGAATTTGTCCCCTCGTCGAATTTCACATTTTCTTCGTCTTCAATCGTTAAACGTCTGCGTCTGAAACCCACCACGTTCGATCCGTAAACGCTATAGCGTGCATGCACAGAATGTCCCCGAATTTATCCTGGCACGGCTCGTTCGACTACAGGAAAGAGAGAAATTATGGTTTTACATTATATAATAAAATATTTGCAATTCTTTCTTCATTTGTTAAGCTGCTAATTGTGCATTATAAAAGACTCGATGGAATTTCTGATTAGTAATTTTACTATACTTATTAATAGACTGTGGATGTGTATAAAAAAAAACTGAATTGTTTTTCAATAAATCGTGCATATTGAGAGAAATTAAATATTAATTTCGAAATGAATTAAACGCGAAAGTTCGTGTTGTATATTTGTTCCTCCAGACTTTGGTAAAATAATTATTGTATATTACAGTTTGTATAAAGATTCTTAGTCTATTTATTAGAAATAAAATTTGAATGTTGATGGTGAGTGACTTCGAGATCGAAGTATATTCTTTCATCTGTATTCGAACAACCTGCACGAAACCAGGTGACGCTGCATAATAATATTCTGATACTTTTAGACGCAGGATTCGTTTTCGAAAAAGTCAATTTCTCAATTTCGACGAATACATGCACATTCTTATTGTATAGTTGGTACAGTGTCTGCTTCTTGTTCGCTATTTCTATCTGTGATAAACAAAGACGATATTGAAAATGTTTATCATTCATCCACTATCAATATCTTTAATATTTATGAAAAATTATGATTGCTGCCGTGATCAATGTTTAAAAATACAGGTAAAAATAATTCATGACGAGCAGTCACGTGAGCTGAATGGTGCTCGAGTGCACACACCGTCGAAGAGTTTTCGACTTCTTCGAAAGCGAGCAGTTCTCTGCTAAAAATTCAATTTTGGAATTACAACGAATATTCGGTGACATTCTGTGTAACAAGTGTCCTCGAAACTTTTGTTGTAATACAGCAGAAAATGTTAGAAAGTAGCGGCTCCACTATCGCATCTCGCGCGTAAAGACACTTAACACTAAACCTACCACCACTGGTCGAAACGATCGGTTCCAGATTGTTTATTTTACAATTATTGAAATAATAACAATGATTTTATAAGGAATGGTTGTATAGATATCTTTGATAGAGCACGTATTACAATAGGGACCGCGTAAAGTTTAAATAAAATCAATCTTGTCATTTCAACAAGGGAACATGTACCAGTTACTTTTAAGGCTCGGTAGGTTTAGTGTTAAACAATTTATATTTCTTAAACAATTATGTAATTCTAATTTTCAAATTTGTTGCAGTTCTTTTACTAGTTTCGTCGAGATAAATCTTTCGAGATTCACTAAATTTAAAGACGAATTTATAAAATGTATCCGCTACATTGATTTAGGAAAATTTAGTGTTAATCAATTTTGTAATTATAATTTTCAAATTTGTTGCAATTCTCTTACCAGTTTCGTCGAGATAAATCTTTCGATATCCACTAAATTTAAAGACGAATTTATAAAATGTATCCGCTACATTTATTTACGAAAGTTTAGTGTTAATCAATTTTGTAATTATAATTTTCAAATTTATTGCAATTCTCTTACCAGTTTCGTCGAGACAAATCTTTCGATATTCACTAAATTTAAAGACGAATTTGTAAAATGTATCCGCTACATTGATTTACGAAAGTTTAGTGTAAATCAATTTTGTAATTATAATTTTCAAATTTGTTGCAATTCTCTTACCAGTTTCGTCGAAATAAATCTTTCGATATTCACTAAATTTAAAGATGAATTTATAAAATGTATCCGCTACATTTATTTACGAAAGTTTAGTGTAAATCAATTTTGTAATTATAATTTTCAAATTTGTTGCAATTCTCTTACCAGTTTCGTCGAGATAAATCTTTCGATGTTCACTAAATTCAAAGACGAATTTACAAAATCTATCCGCTACATTTATTTCTTATAAAAGCCGTTAAAAATCGGACGAAATATATTTGTGAAACAATCCAGAATTGCAAGAGAGCCTAATTTCAGTATCAAAGATCATCGCACAAAGTGTGACCTTATTTCGCGAGATTCCATCGTGGAGAGATTTCGATTAGGAGCGGAATGTGCACGCGAAACGACATGGCACAGAAAGGACCGCGAACGAGTAGCGAGATACTTAAATCAATCGAAACAGAGTTGCGACGAACGATAAATAAGTTAGTATGAATTTCCTCTCGGTAGCCGGTCTCTCGATTTCGTTCGACGGTATCATGGAAAACACGCTTCGTTGGTTGTCTTCGCCGCGATGTACATAATTACTTGACAGTCGAAACGAGCCAATTGTCCATGTTAGCTAGCCAAAATCGCGAGAAAATGGTACCTAAGGAGGAGGAACGGCATTAACAAGAAGAAGGACCAAATCGTACCTAATTTTCGCCTAATCGTTGTCCGATTCTAATCATTTCGACGATGTTGTATCTTTTTTTGTGCTGACAACGTGCGTGGGAGGACACTTACGGCGACGCACAGTGTTACGAATCTTCTTTATAATTTCTTTGTCGCAAGAAATCGAAACAATGAATTCTAGACATCCTCCAGGGTGATCAGGCTTTACAAAATTAATTAATAATAATTATAAAATACTAATTAAAATGATTTTCGTCCGGCTGAGGATTCGTAACGCTGCGCGACGGTTCGACGAGGAGAGCCGTTCATCGAAAATCGCTGTTATCGCGTGGATCGGCCGCGATCATCAAGCGATCTCACCTGGACCATCAGTTTTTGATCATCGCCAGCGTTGTTCACCGATCGAAAGACGCGCACAGATCCCATGGGGATCCATCGATCCGATCGTCAGAAATTTGACAAGACCGATGTCGAACGCTCGGAACGCTTTCCGCGCGTGTCAACGTGATTACCGCAACTTGTTGTCCGTAAAACGTGTACTATCCAGATGCATTTTGCGTTACACAATACTCTCTCGTCTTAGGATTAAATAAGCGTCTTGATCTGTCGATCGCCCGGGGAGAAAGGGACGAAATACAAAAAGTAGTCGCTCCACGAACATTCCCCGACGTCTAAACGCTCCGACGATGGTGCCCGACTTCTCAAAGTGTTATTCGCGCCTTTCTCCCAAAGCGTTCTGAATGTTCTGAAACGTAGATTGACATAATCGTCCCCTCGCGCACCTCGGGGACGTTCCTGTACATACACGAACGAAACAAGAAAACAGAGATATCAACTGCCCGATGTGACCGTTGTTCTGTAACCGAAATAAATGATCATGGAATGTAAAGCAACTGTTCATGGTGAATTTTGTCTTTTCTTCTTGATGGTCCCTTCGAGGGGTGCAACCGTTCGAGATCTTGAAAAATTGATTTTTTTTAATGTGATTTGGTTGAGTTACGTTTTTAGGAGATTATACAGCAAGTTCCATGCAGAAACTCTTTTCTGCAGATTACTTTTCTTGTTCTAAGAGTTCTTTTAATACTAAATCTACCAAGCATTAAAAGTAACTGGTACATGTTCCCTTTTTAAAATTATAAGATTGATTTTATTTAGACTTTGCGCGGCTCCTGTTATAATACGTGTTCTAAAGATATTTCTACAATCAATTCTTATAAAATCATATTTATTTTTTCAATAATTGTATAATAATATATCTGGAACCGGTCATTTTCACCGGTGCTGGTAGGTTTAGTGTTAATTTTTCCTTTTTCTACTGCAACGAACATAGGATTTTTCTTTATTTTGAAAAATTTCGAAGCAGTATGGTTAAGAGGTATAGTAATTAATTTTTCGATAACGTTGCCCGAATCTATTCTTATCCAGAGTATTAAAATCGTAATTATATTAGTCAATTTCTGATGACTCAGATCAGTGAATAGCTTAAACATTAGGAACGATCAAAAAACCAATGTATCTACAAGAAGTACTATTTTAAAAAAATTGCTAATAAAGCGGACAATGGTCTCAAGAAGTTCAATTTGAAAATTGCGAAAAAGATCCGTCGTTCGACGGTTAATATGTTCAGTAAAAGGGAATTTAAGCTTTTTATTCCAATTAAAAAGATTATCACAAATATATATTGCAATTTCTGAACAGCTGATAAATTAAATTAATGAATCTAAATTGAATTAATGAGAAAAGACTCTTTTTTTCTTGATGGATCAGACGGTTGTGTTCCTCCAGTCTTGAAAGTCCTACCAGCAAGAAAATATCAAGGTTTTATGCTGACGAAAATAATATACAGGTACGTAATATTTAATATAACACACATTAAACAAAGTATAGTTAATGCTTATTTGACTAATTTTTTAAAATACTTCGATACTTGTCTTTACTTCTTGTTTTATTATATTAATCTCTACTTCACCAGAAGATTCATGTTCGTTTTAACTATCTCCGTATTAACATTCATTTAATAACAAAGTGTGTGTACAATTGCTGAGTAAGTCTCAAATATTGATATTAACACTTTACCTACCGGAAGCCTATTAATATTAAAAGCACAGAAATTTTCTTTTACATTGCAATCTTAAATGAAATTATTAGATGACGTTATTGAGGATGACTTGTTAGTTCACAATGAAAATTGCTGTTACTATTGAAAGTTCCATTAAAAAGTTTTTAGCCATGTACCAGATTTTTCAAAATTATGCAATAATCACCGGTCGGTAATGTGTTAAAATAATATTTAGACGATACGTTCTATTTAACTCCTTTTGATTGAGAGCACGGTGTATTAAGAAATTGAACTACGGTGTGTTAGAATGAACGTTGTAATTAAGTATTACAAGCTTTGATTTAATGCAAAAAAGTGACTGCAAGCATGCAAACTACGCTTTCTGGTGCAAAAACGAGGTATGATTTGTGACTATATCCCTCAACAATTTCCATTAACACTGGACAACATGCATCGTTTGCTTTTCTTTATGGCTTCTTCTTGCGAGGTTACTAACGAACTGCTAAGATTTATTCGCTCGCAAAGGTCTTAATTAGACATACTTTGAATACATGGTTATTTAAATAGTAAAGTAGAGAGAGAGAGAGAGATAGAGAGTGAAATATGCAATTAATTTTCGAGTCACAGTATGTTTCGGTACTGCAGAAATTAATTGTTCATTCCTGAAATAACAATACACGGTTTATCACTTTGTAAGTTCCACATTTTATAGAATACCGTGAATGCACTATGATAATTAGACAACGGAGTTTATGCATTTATAAATGTAATAACATTAGAAGAATTTCTAAATACTTTCACATTATTTTCAACCTATTAAACATATTAAGAAAGAAAATAGATTTTCATTTCACTCCGGTTTGTTGCAATTCAGGGACAACATTCTTATTCTGCATAAAGATCCGCTGTTTAGTTATTACTGTCTAGTTATTTTCATAGTCCGTTCACGATTAATTTTACTGTTCAACAACACGTTCTAGGAAACAGTTATGACATCAGGTTTGTAAAGACAAGAAATGTTTTCAACTGTCAACAAATTAGCATTAATATTACATCTTTCCGAGCTAATTGAGCTGTATGTATTTTTAACACAACACGTTTCAAAGCCATGTTCTAAAAGAATGTATTCTGTCATTAGAAAGAGGAGAATTTAATATTGCTCAGCTTTTATTTTCGTCAAGTTCACGTCTCTCGCAAGTATTCTCGTATTCTACCATAACAAAAAAGGATTTAATCAATGCATTTCCTTTGGACTACGTATAGCTTCACGTCTGTTTTCTTCGATAAACAATTGACTGAAAACTTCAGCAAAAATTGTGACACAAGAAAAGTATGAACTGTACAAAGAATTTAATCACTGCATCAAAACATTGCATCACTGAATGCAATGCTTACATTAGACCACAGATTTTTATGGAGAAGTTTCATGCATCAATTGCAAGTAATAAGAGTTACAAGGAAAATTGCTGCTCCTGCATTAATTCTAATACAATTTCAACATGTTTACTGCTTGAAATTCCACTTGCCAATTTTCTTTGTAAATGCATAAAAGCTGCAGTCTATTTATTACAAATCACCTGCAACCATATAACAATTCCTGTTTCCAAAATCCTGTCTCTCATACACAAGCTCAATAGTGTCACCCTAAATCGTATCCTAGCCCAAAAGAAAATTGCTTTTCCTCGAAACATTTTATTGGGTTGGCAAGAAAGTAATTTCGATATTTTAACCCTTCACTACATGATTTTTTAATGGGATTGAAAAAATTGAAAGAAGGTCAGTTTTTGTGTTTTATTTAAGGGAAAAATATTTAAAAAAATTAAAACCATGTTTTTAGAAAAATGAAGTAAGAAAACACATTCTTAGTTCACTATATGTATACCTTTGTTAACTGTATCAGATATGATACATTATGCAGCGAAGAGTTAAGGTAAAATAAAAGTCAATTTTCGGAAAATTTTCAAGTTTCATGATCACGTAATTATGAAGCTGCCAGAAAGGTGTCGAAAGATCATCGACCAAAATGAAAAATATTTCACTGATCAAAGTGAGTGGCGGCTCAAGTCAAGTGGAGGCCCCAAACGGTAAATATATTTTTGGGCCCTCAGACTCAAGTTAGAAACAGAAGTTCCACGAAAAACTCTCCTAAAGATATAAAACAGAAAAGAAAAGTAATGAAAATATTTCATACTGTTACAAATTAAATAAATTTCTTTGAAATTCGGTGCCCTATGGTATGGCGGCCGCTACGTCCGCTTACCATTAGATCCGCCATTAATCAAACTTTATTGCTTCAATAGAAATATCTTTATGCTTTTATAACAAAATATGTAGATCAAGGACAGAACAGTAAAAACATTTAAAGAATCTAGAATTACTGGTGGATCATTTTCAATCGATTAAAACGATTAGGAACAAAAACGATTGTGAATAATATTCTAATCATTTACTTAGATAAGATCTTACATAAAATTGTCTCTTACTCCACCTTAAAATACCGAAATTACTCTCTCGCCAACCCAATGGTACATTCAACTCCTTTCAACGTTCAAACTTCTTGCAATTCCACTTTTTAATTTTTAAAAAAATGTATAAAAGCTGCAGTCACCGAATCTCTCGCACAGAAGCTGAACAACAGTGTCCACCCTAGACCGCCTTCGGAGGGCACAGCATTTAAATCCCCGGAGCAAAAGGTTCGGTTGGCCAGTAGCAAAACGACGGGACAACAAAGTGAACAAAGTCACCGGTGAAGAAAAAACTCGTGCAAAATGGCTGCAGCCCCTTAAACGCATGTTCGAGGTAATTCGAGTAGATGCAAGTGGAAGAGGTGGTTCGAGGGTGGGGAGTTCTGTGGTTTGCAGGTGCGGACGGATCGATTCTTTTTGCCAGCGAGAAAGACAGAGGTGCGCGGAAAGAGGTGTGCGCAAGAGAGACGGAAAATTACATAATGGGAAAAAAGAGAGGAGAGAGAAGAGTGTCGGAGATAGGGAAAGATGGGGAAAAGTGGGAAGGGGATCGAGGCGACTAAACGAGCCTGATCAAGCGAGATAAAGAGAGAGTGGAGAGACCTCGGAGGGCGTGGGAGAGGAGAGGGAGAGAGCGGGAGAGAGAGAGAGAGAACGGCGAGGAAACGATACAAATAGGAGGACGTGGAGAGGGAGTTTGGAAAAGGTCGGGGAAAGCATAATAAGAGGTGGGATCGTAGGTGGAGGCGGAACTCAAGGCTCCGCCTATGCTTTCCATCCTCCACTTGCCGACAATTGACCTCCTCTACTTACACGCAAATTCACGTACCACTGTCTTCCACACCTCACCACTTGCCAGCCACTCATGACCCTCGCAATACCGAAAACGCTTGAATTCGACTCTCAAGATCCGCCGATCGTTTCGTAGCGAAACGACCCTTCCCCGGTCCCGAACGTTCCGGAGATCGAAATTCTAGGCGATGCTCTTATTCCATCGCGTGGTTAACTGTTATGTTGGCTACCGGCCACCTTGGTCACCGTTTATTCTTGTTATTTTAACTTTGTCTTCTGAAAATATCGCAACACTGCTCTGAATGTCCATTATTTGGTTACTTCAATTTGTGGTTTCGAGATACACTAGGTTTAAAAGTACTTGTTTCGTTGACAACAGAAAGGGATGTTCACTAAAATGTTATAAAACCGCTCTGTATATCCATTTTTTGAATACTAGTTCAATTTTTTAGTTTTGGAGGATTTGGGAAAAGAGTCTTGAATAATAAAGCTTTAAAATAATTTTTTTGATTGCCGAGGGTTGAGGGTTGCTCTCATGTGGAGGAGTAAAAAGAATTCATTTTTCTAGAAGTATCATTAAACCGCTCTGAACCTCCATTTTTTGAACACTCTTATCTCGATTTTTATTTTTAAAGGATTTGGGGAAATAGTCTTAAATACTGAATCTTTAAAATTATTTATCCGATTGTCTAGGATTAAGGGTTGTTCTCGCGTGGAAACTGATAGTTTCCACATAGAAGGCTTGTTACTTTATTACACGAACGCAGTGAGTTTTCACGGAAGGAAAATTTAATGCGACATTTAATGACGCGCTTAAATCTCTCGAATGAAATAGTAAAGCGGTGTAGCTCATTCTCGATAAAACGAGGATAGTGCACTCGAGGAAGGGAAGTATGATCGGACCGAATAAAAAAACAAGAGAATATATTTCTATCCTTTATTCTGATCATCCCTCAGCTGAATTATGTAGTTGAAGGAGGGAAATATGATAGCATCAAACAAAAAGACAAGATCATATATTCGCACGTCTTCATTCTTATCGTGTCTCTGCTCAGTTATGCAACGTAAACGCTGCACACAAAACAAAATGGCGAAGCGCATAGGTAAAGGTCGTTTTCTAATACTAGGAGGAGGATGTACATATCGTGATAATCATTATCACCTACTCATTAGTCTCGCCTAAACACACCCTTAGGTATAAACCTAACACGAGAACGATCTCAATATTTCGAGACAAGGTTCATTTCCAGATGAAATGGGGATGGCGCAGTTGAGGGACGGAAAGATGATCATACCAAACATGAACCTAGTACAATGATGTCATCAACTGTTCGAACAGAACAGAGTAGTGTATCGATGCAGTTTTCCGATAAAACGAAGATGCTGATCGTCCTCATCATCCCTCATTTATCCAATCTAACCGCAACCCTCACGCATCAACCTAATATAATAAAACAACGATAACAACTTTTCGAACAGAACGAAACAGTATATCGGTGCATTCTTTGGATAAAACGATGCTGGTCGTCCTCATCATCCCTCATTTATCTAATCTAACCGCAACCCTCACGCATCAACCTAATATAATAAAACAACGATAACAACTTTTCGAACAGAACGAAACAGTATATCGGTGCATTCTTTGGATAAAACGATGCTGGTCGTCCTCATCATCCCCCATTTATCCAATCTAACCG
Source organism: Lasioglossum morio (assembly GCA_916610235.2). Lineage (NCBI taxonomy): Eukaryota > Metazoa > Arthropoda > Insecta > Hymenoptera > Halictidae > Lasioglossum > Lasioglossum morio. The sequence continues at coordinate 10,133,128 of OU744330.1, read as the reverse complement.
CAACCCTTACGCATCAACCTAATTTAATACAACAACGACACCAGTTTTCGAGCTGAACGCAAAACACATCGGTGCAATCTTTTGACAAAACGAAGATGCTGATCGTCGTCATCATCCCTCATTTATTCAACCTAACCGCGCCCTTACGCATCAACTTAAATACAACAACGATATCAACTTTTCGAAGAGAACGAAACAGTATATCGGTGCAATTTTCTTTGGATAAAACGATGCTGGTTGTCCTCATCATCCCTCATTTATCCAACTAAACCGCACCCTTACGCATTAACTTAAATACAACAACGATATCAACTTTTCGAACAGAACGAAACAGTATATCGGTGCAATTTTCTTTGGATAAAACGATGCTGGTCGTCCTCATCATCCCTCATTTATCCAACCTAACCGCACCCTTACGGATCAACCTAATCTAATACAACAACGACACCAGTTTTCGAGCTGAACGGAAAATACATAGGTGCAATCTTTGGTCTAAACGAAGATGCTGATCGTCGTCATCATCCCTCATTTATCCAACCAAACCGCACCCTTACGCATCAACTTAATCTAATACAACGACGATACCAGTTTTCAAACTGAACGGAAAATACATCGGTGCAATCTTTTGACAAAACGAAGGTGCTGATCGTCCTCATCATCCCTCATTTATCCAACCTAACCGCACCCTTACGCATCAACTTAAATACAACAACGATATCAAAAATTTAGAACAGAACGAAACAATATATCGATGCAGTTTTCTGATAAAACGAAGATGCTGATCGTCGTCATCATCCCTCATTTATCCAACCTAACCGCACCCCTACGCATCAACCTAATATTTCCAACAACGATATCACCCTTCGAACAGAACAGAAAAGTGTATCGGTGCAATTTTTTTATAAAACCAAGATCCCGATCGTCCTCATCATCCCTCATTTACCCAACCTAACCGCACCCTTACGCATCAACTTAAATACAACAACGATATCAAAAATTTAGAACAGAACGAAACAGTATATCGATGCAGTTTTCTGATAAAACGAAGATGCTGATCGTCGTCATCATCCCTCATTTATCCAACCTAACCGCACCCCTACGCATCAACCTAATATTTCCAACAACGATATCACCCTTCGAACAGAACAGAAAAGTGTATCGGTGCAATTTTTTGATAAAACCAAGATCCCGATCGTCCTCATCATCCCTCATTTACCCAACCTAACCGCACCCCTACGCATCAACCTAATACAACAACGGTATCACCTTTCGAACAGAACGGAAAAGTGTATCAGTACAGTTTCTTGATAAAACAAAGATGTATACAGTGACATTTCTGCGGTTCATCTTCATCATCCCTCATTTATCGGGTCCAAATAGCACCCCTACGCATCAACGTAATTCAACAACGACGTCATCCTTGCAAACGAAACGGCTCGTTTCCGACGATTCACTCGAGGAAAGGCAAGATGGTCGACGAAAAAAGGTGAAGAAAAGAAGAAGCTGTCGCGACGGTATCTCGACGGCGTCTGACAGTGGAAGTTCGCGAGTAGTGCACGAGAGGCAGCCGGAAGGGTGGTGTCGGAGGCGACGGAGGCGTTGGCGTGATCGCGAGAAAGGGCGTGTATCTGCGAGGAAAAGCGAAACGGGTGGCTATACGACGGCGCAAGTCAAGCACCCGTTTTCGACGCCTGCGAACTCGAGCGTAAGGCACCTATGAAACTGGTTGCGACCGCCTACCATCCTATCGAAACGGCCCGGATCCGAACCACGGAAGACCTCTTCCACCTATCCACCCAGCGGTTTACCCACCTACGACCTTCAATAACTTCGCCGGAGAACGAATAGAGCGACCCAGTCAAAAGAGGACAGCGTTCTTCTTCTTCGTTCTTTTTTTTTTTCTCTTTTCTTTCTCATACTCCTTCCTCGCTTCTTGCCCTGCACTCTCCTCACCGCTCGCATACTCTTCTCGGGGATTTAACCTGATCATTGCATTTGTTTTATCTACACATGCTCCGATTCACTGTCCCTCGGTGTTCTCGCAACGAGTCCCGAAAAAATTTCTTGTACTCTCAGTCTGACTAGCAATTTTGTTTTCGATGGCTTCATCGATGCATCGTTTGTTCCGTTCTGCAGGCTGGTCGTATTGTTTTTTTTTTAATTGGAGAGTTGAACCTTTTGTTGATATTTTGGTGGATTTGTTGAGGAATTTTTTGTAGGATTGTTCTCATGAATTTTTCGATGGTATCCGTGGTGGATTATTTGCTCCTTTTGGGTTGGCTTGTGTGAATATGGGTGGGGAGTTGGTTGATTATCATTTTGTGAGGAATTGGAGAGTGTAGTTGAACCTTGTGTTGAGATTTTCATGTGTTTAGGAATTTTGTATAGGATTGTTTTTATGAATTTGGTGATTGTGGGATGAGAAGATGAATATCAGCCATTTTGGTCCTTTTTAGTAAATTATGAATGTTTATAAACGTTTCTTGATTTAAATAGAAAGGGAAATAAGACTTTTGTCTTCATCGTCTTTGTTGTTTTCAATTTAAACAAAATGAGTTGTGAAATATAAAACTGTCGCATAATAACGTAATACTGTGCATTTTTAAAAGCAATTTATTTTCAGTCGAAGTAGGACGTTATATTAATGCGTTCGAAGAAATGATATTGCTTACTTAGCATGATATTGGTTCGCGTGCAGTGAAACGTAATATTTAATATTCTATCAAATCTTCTTAATGAGGAAGATTATGCAAATATGAAACTTCTTCATAACAATCGGGGAAGTTTTATTATATATTGATCTAATAATTAATTGATTTTATTATGTAGTGAACTAATAATTAATCTATAGAAATCTAAAGCTCCACTTCTCGTTTATAAATGTTACCAATTGCAAATCTGTTGAACTTATTGTATTGTACGATGTACAATAAAATAGAAGGTTGAAAAAGAAACCCATATGGATAACAACAAATCACATATATATGTAAGTATACTTACAATGCAGAATGTTTTCTTCTTTAAACTCATTGTCACAGTATACCTGCTGTTGCATTGTATAATTATTTATTGCCATAATTATTTTAAAAGAAACGTATGGCATTCCTTTATGATGACAAGTTGTGTTGAAAGTTAAAATTAAAAGATTTGATATACTTTTAAATGGACACAAGAAAAATAAATGTCTCAAATAAACATGATCAAATTCAACATGAACTACCTTAATTAAAAAATAGAAAAAAGGTTAGGTTCCTTCGTTGTCTTGAAACCTACTAAAACATTTGTTCAAAAAACGAAGTTGAGAATAATAAATTAGACTACAGATCCCTGTGTGAAATAAAACATTTCAGCATCAATTGCAAGAAACAGAAACCAAAAGTAAGATTGTTTCTACACGAATTACAGTATTAATATTAAATATGTTTAATCGTCCTCGAATTCTTTACGAAAACTGCATAAACTCCACGATCTAATAACGATAGAACATCAACACCAAGTATGACTATTTTCTGGATCGTATCAGGAAATACACAGAACTCGATGAGCTTCATAATAAACATATTATTTATTTCATTTTATATTATTTATAATGATCGATGCATTTAATCTATACTTAAATATTTGATATGATTACATCATAACGCGCTTTAGCAGAATAAATTTAATTTAAACTAGAATGGAAGGCACAATTGGTATTTTTCTTCAATTGAATAATTGACATACATATGGTTGTAGCATAACAGTTTCACGTTGTCCGCAGTTCTCGCTGCGAATTGTTCAACCACTTTTCATCTTAACCGATTGAATCGAACGAAATCGTGATAATCGCGGGTGTTATCGGTGATGTTGGACGAAGTACAAATTAAAGCGGAGGTCGTGTGAACCGTACAATAATTAAGAATCAAACATCTTAATACGTCACATAATTAAAATAACACGAAACACTGTTTCTATTTCGCTATGATTGAGCCAGCCCGCAGCTTGTTCGTGCGGCAGACAGTGACGCGATCGTTTTCTTAAAATGATTCGTGGACCGTGCACACCATCGACGATGATCATCTCAACAGCTACACACACAGGTGTATTCGATCGTAGAAACCTTTCCTTTCGAAACCGATACTCTTCGAAATTCGCGGCGACTAAAGTACACATCGTTTCATGGAAATTTATTATTTGTACTTTGACCACTACTTCGAACGTTCTCTTAATTTTCGTTAGAATCGACACAGAGCACCAACAAATATTGTCACCTATCGTTAACACGAATGTCTACAGATTCGTATCGTGCAAAGTACAAATTATACATCATCCTAATAACATTACACTCGTTCACACGTCTCTTATATTTTTTTGTCGTTTCCTCCTCCTCAACCTCTAAACAATCAAACAAAATTAACAACATCGAGAGCAATCGCTTAATAGTTTCCAAGTGATTTCTAATAATAACGATAAATAGTATGCTATAACGTGTTCGCATAACAGAATAGCACCTTTTTCTTCTTACGCGAGGACTCTTACACAGAATAGTATACCAGGCGAGTCGCTTCACCGCGATCATCTGACATTGTTCGAATAACGTTTCTTAAAGAAGACTCAAAAATTTCCATTGCCGCTCGGAAACATTGATATTCAGCAAGCAGTGAATCACTTGGAAAAATATTCTCAGTCGACATATGTCTCAACAGGAACAATCTCAGCTGATCAGGTTCATCGGTTCACCCGGTATTCGTTTTAATATCTTATATTAAGTAAACAAGTGCTTCATTCGTTGAAATTAAAACCCTAAACGAGGATTGAATCGTTACCGATGCTCGCAGTGAAAGTGATCCAAGGGTTTTGTCATAGTTCCATGAGTTTCGTTCTTTTCCGTGCTTTCATCTCGTTTAAGATACTTTTCTAGAAAGGGTACCGTTTTTCAGAACCTTTATGAAACATTATCTGAAGGTCAAGTCTCGGACAATTCTCCATTAAGAATTGTCCAGGATCATCTCGGAGGAACGTTTGGATTCCAAGGTGACTTTCAAATCGGGGAGTTATATTTGTAAATGGTGTGAGAGATACCACCGTCGCTAGGTTAAGACTTGTCTTCCACTCTACCCTAGTAGTGCTCGTGTCACAACGTCACGTGACGTTTTCCCCTATATTCAAGTCAATTCAGTGTCGAAGAAAATGTAAAGAAATACAAGATTGAAAGACTTGAACAGTCTGCACGATGCATCTTTCGAAAAGAGACTCGAGATTGAGTTGTTGACAATTGTTGGTGGACGTTTGACCATGATTGGAAAGAATATCTTTGTTGATGTCCGACCTTGGTCGTTGGAGTTAACCGGCATAAAACATTTCATCCTTCTCGGGGCACATAGAACTATTAACTAATAATAGTAACGTACAATTAACGCAGAGGAAATAGAAAGAACGATACTCGGGAAACTATGTTTCTAAACTCGCGGCCTCGAACAGAAACAACGACGCGAAGTACGGGGACTTATACTTCGACTTTGTAAGGCGATCCAGGGATATGTTCTTCACCCCATTTTACGAAGATTATGTATTCTCCTCTCTCGCGAACCATGTAGCTCACGTTGTAGTTATTGCGACCCGTGTGTTTCGTTGTAATTTCCTCGCATGGTCCTTTCGGCCCGTAAACAGCGACGTACAGGATGTTGTTGCCTGCGCAGAAAAACGATCGGTTTAATACAGGATGCTTGAACGAAGATTTAAGTGAGTTTTTAATTTTTTATCTAAAACTGTTTGATGCTTTCTCAATGTTATACAGAATGGGACCTGAAATCTACATGCAAAAATACGTCGAAGAAAAGGAATAACATTTTTTCGTTTGGCAATTCGTTTTCGAGAAAATCGAGTTTAAAGTTCCCCCAGGCTTTAGTGTAGGCAGAAAGTAGAATTGGTTGATCATGGTCAGACGCGTCGGAAGATTACTATGAAATTGTACGTGTTTTTGTTGCACTATCAAACGCAATTTCAAACTCTGTGGAATTTGATACGCCAACTTTTTTTGAAAATTGTTGTAAACCATAAATGCATATAGATCCACAGTATAGTAATTAATAACGATTGAACTTAGCACAAAATAAATGATATATTATTGCTGAGAAAGCTGAATCTTCGTTTCATATTAGAAAGTTTCTGCAAATCATGTAGCAGGGTATAATTGACAATAATATTCGCGATACTTTACCAGCATCTCCTGCGCTCACGACGAACTGGTTTTGCTTTCCAAGATACGCTTTTTTCAGACCCATTCCCTTGCTTGTCACCTTGCTAGCGTCTGACTTGAATAAGGGTAAGACTGGACCAGCCTGTTTAGATTTCGATATCTTCTGTACAGTCTCGACAACGATTGAACTTGTTTCTTGAGCACCTCTCTCGGCGAGGTCCGCACCTGTTGTAAAAAAAAACATATAATTATATTAAATTGTACATTTACACACTATTTATCATCTAAACAGTAAGAAGCATAAAATAGGAAGTCTTCTACCCTCTTCAACTGAATTTTCATATTTCCCAAAAAATCTAATTCCTATTAATAATAACAATTTTGTAATTTGAGTAACTATTTGTTATATAATTCGTTCGCCTCTGCCTGAAATATTTATTTGCTAATATCTATAGAATTAAAGTGTCCAAACTTTTTTTGCAGACGTTTTCTGTTTCAAAATGTATTTATATTTTTGTATATTACCACCGTACTTATAGAAGTTTAGGATTATGTTATTACGAAGTAGAAAAATTAATCAATTCTATGCTTGTTTAAATAAAAAGTCTTTGGAGAGGCACGTTTCCAACAGAAGATAAAGAGGATCCCCTAAGGGAGATACTATTCTCATCGGTGGATATAGTATCTCGTCGGTGACCGTATGCTGTTTCGGTCGCACCGTTTGAAATACCGATTCTACCCAAATGGAATAACCAACTGGTAAGCTAGATCACCGCATACACAACATAACTAATGAAACGCGACTATTAGTGACAATCGAGTATCATATATACATTCATAGCAGATAGATTCATACCAGATCATTTAATTTCTGTCCCGTATTAATATCTATTTCATTCCGTGCCGTTTCTGTAGTGTCGTTTCTTGAAAAATATAATATAAGTATATTGAAAGTATGAAATATTTATAATATCGAGAATAAATGTGAATAGATAAAGAGTTTACAATCAAAGACATCGGTGATTGAAATTATCTGAAAAAATACTAAATATAAGTAACGAGTAAACAATTCGAAATATTAGTTTAAGACAATCAAATTTAAAGAATTAATTAAAAGATGATTATATAAAATATATCCTAATTATTAACCCTTTGCACTCGGAGCTATTTTAACTCAAAAATTAAACGTTTCTTCTGACCTACAATATTTCCATTCTCTATGATTTTTTAAATTTGATAAATATGAAATTGATATAATACCTCATACAATACTTAAATGTGTAGTAATTGGTTAGATACCGACATATCTGATAGTGTAGACAATTATTTAAATAGTAGTACAGCAACTTTTAGTGGCGCCTCAGTGGCGCCACTCGAGTGCTAAGGGTTAATGTGTCCAATTAACAAACGCAACGTTTCCCCACCTAAATCCACCCTTAACCATTCACGACAAACCTAGGAGACAAGGGCAGTACTATTTTGACCGTGGTCGGAGTAACTTCGTCCCGTTTGTTGTCACGATTTTGGATTATGTTTTGTTTTGTGCTTCACACTTATTAAGACGCGCAAATGGCAGTGTGCTGTTGATCCGACGGAGGAACATAAGATTCTAAAAAAATTGTAAGTACCTATACTTGACATTAGTATTTTATAAACCAGGATTAATATCCTTATGTATAAAAATGTATATAAGGCATTCTTTCATATTTTGCTACTTCATTACATATCTAACATAATATATATATACGTATATCTTTTTTCACAATGATGCGAATTTGCTGTTCGTTTCGTGAATAAAAAAAGTAGGTATACGCGTATCTGACGTTACGCATCGAGGCCTTATACTCGTTAAACAAACAGAGATACTAAATTCACCAGTTATTTACTCTACTATTATTTTTGATATCCTAATTGGAATTCCCAACGGAGCTTTTGGGGTCTTGAACATTCTAAACCCTTATGTTTATGATTCCAAATTGGTATTCCTCCGATCGGAACTGGTGACGTTACGTTCACATTTAACTAGATTTAAGTTGGACTTGTGTTTTTACTTCTACTTCTGTTGGTTAGATTCGCACTTTTGTGCGGAATTAGCACAATATCTATGATTTTTCCAAACCTATTCCTTTCCATAACATTTTCCAAAGTCTGGCGAGGGATGGTTTCCTCAGAACAAAGTATATTATTCAATCTGGATAATTTGATTTCCGTTTTCACGCGAATATGAATATTTTCAGCTACTATCGTCCAGTAACTTTCTACAAGTGCTTCTACACAAAGAACCACGATCGAGTTTCAGTGAAACTCAGTGTGCACTCACACAATAAACTGGGTTCTACTCCCTAGTACCAGGCCTTTCACCGACCGCATTTAAGTCACCATATTCCTGCCAGGGACCTTCTACTCATCTCACCACGATGCATGTTTAGTATTGTAATTTTTTTAGTGAACAATAAAGAATGTTTGTTACAACAGTTAACGTGTTCTTTTTGCTCCACCCTGTACATGACTATCTGATATTAAAACCACTTGTCGTTGAGTTGTACTACTGAAGTTTCGAAATTTTTCGAGCCTCTGATTTTCGAAAATTCAGTAGTACAACTCAACGACAAGTCAGACGCACGAAAATTTTCGGCCGTCTGATTTATGGTTGACTTGTACTACTTTTCAGTTTTCGAAAATTTTCGAAATTTTTCGCAAATTGAGAAGTAGTACAAGTCAACCATAAATCAGGCGGCCGAAAATTTTCGAGCGTCTGACTTGTCGTTGACTTTACTACTTGCCAGTTTTCGAAACTTTCCGAAATTTTTCGCAATTTGAGAAGTAGTACAAGTCAATCATAAATCAGACGGCCGAAAATTTTCGAGCGTCTGACTTGTCGTTGAGTTGTACTACTGAATTTTCGAAAATTTTCGGCCGTCTGATTTATGGTTGACTTGTACTACTTCTGAATTTGCGAAAATTTTCGAAAATTTTCGAAAACTGGCAAGTAGTAAAGTCAACGACAAGTCAGACGCTCGAAAATTTTCGGCCGTCTGATTTATGGTTGACTTGTACTACTTCTCAATTTGCGAAAAATTCCGAAAAATTTCGAAAACTGGCAAGTAGTAAAGTCAACGACAAGTCAGACGCTCGAAAATTTTCGGCCGCCTGATTTATGGTTGAGTTGTACTACTTCTCAATTTGCGAAAAATTCTGAAAATTTTCGAAAACTGGCAAGTAGTAAAGTCAACCATAAATCAGACGGCCGAAAATTTTCGAGCGTCTGACTTGTCGTTGACTTTACTACTTGCCAATTTTCGAAAATTTTCGAAATTTTTCGCAAATTGAGAAGTAGTACACGTCAACCATAAATCAGACGGCCGAAAATTTTCGAAAATTCAGTAGTACAACTCAACGACAAGTCAGACGGTCGAAAATTTTTCGAAAACCTCGAAAATTGAACTTTGTATCATGAGAATAAGATTTCGATAGTAAGTTACGAAGTGGAAATTTGGGAGTGAAAGGAGAGGTAAGGACTGGAAAGACTGTAGGAAAGGTACCTGAAATGGGTACTAGGGGTGAATTTCGGGGTTGATGGTAAGTTAACAGTTCTAGAAAAAGCTGCTGAGGGAAAGAGTGGGGTTAAGGGCATGGGGCTCTGAGAAGAAGCTGGGAGAGGGTAAAGGAGAAAGTTGGAAAGATTGTGTTAGGTGGTGATAAAGGAAAGGAGTAAGGGAAAAGGATAGGAGGGGTGATAGTGGATGGCTGGAAGGAAACGGTGTGACTGGACTTTTGGGAGGAGAGGGGCTGTACAGCGGAGGAGGCAGAAGAAATGATGGAGGAAAGGAGAGAGATACTGAGTGAGGAGATTGTGAAGCGGGAGAATTGACAGATATAATGGATGGTACGAGATGGTGAAGGAAGAGGGCTGCCGCGATATCTGGGGAAAGGATGGGGAGAGAGTAGGTGACAAAGGGTGGCTAGGTTCAAGCTGGGGAATGGGATGAGGTGAGAGATTTTGGATGTATGAGGAAGCGACAATATGGAGAGTGTGTGGATGAGAGAATGAGGATGAGGGATGTGCTAGGTGACGACGGGGATGAATGGAGAGAGAAAAAGAGTGGAAGAAATGAATGTAAGGGAAAGAAAGAGAAAATATGAGGGTGAATGGGGAGCGGCTGGAAGAGGGGGTCTACACGGACATGTATGGGGGATGCGTAGGGTAGGGAGGAAGGGGATTGCGGCGAGCGAGGAGGTTTAAGGTTGTATATAGTAGGATAAGGATATAGGTATAAGGTAGAAATAAGGTTTAGGCTAAGGAAAGAGAATGCAAAGGAATTGTAACCCTTAGGGAAAGGGCACGCAGTGGGTCAGTGGATAGAGCGCGCGACTTAGAGTAGACTCTTGAATTAATTCAATGTGCTATTTTAAAAAAACTGTGGTACCCAAGGTGGTTCGGAATCCACCGTAATAAAAAGTAGGTTCCGCTGAAATAGGCGATAGGGAGAGTGTTGGTAAAATGGGCCCTCATCAACACCCCTCGAGAAGAAATAGAGAGGAAGCGATACCCCTCAATGGGGAAGGAAAAAAAAAAGGGAGAGTGTTGGTAAAAGGTGAGAAGTGTGGAACGGGATTTGAAGCCCTGAGGGGGACCAAATATCCATGACATATTGTAACCCTTAGGGGAACCAATAAATTGATACATACTTATTAGAAGAATATGATATAGAAGGTGGCACGAAATTCAGTAGTACAACTCAACGACCTAGCCAGTCAGCCGAAAATATTCGAAAATTGATTTTTGTACTAGGCGTGTTTTTAAGTTTGTTCTATTTGGGAAGCAATTATTGGCCCAGCTTCAGTTTCATAACCTCGCTGGTCAATTTAGGTCACAACCTTTTGCTGTGACCCGGGTCACTCCCGAACCAGAGCCTTTTGCTTTGCTCTGCTGAGCTTTCTGCTAGACACTAACATTTTCGGAATCCCGTCCCAACCTGATACGACTCTTCCCATCCCGTCCCAAGCATCGGGTTTCGAGAATTCCCGGATCCCGCACATCTCTACTATTCACTGCACAATCGATATACAAACTTTTTCAAGGAAATTGACTGAATAGTTAAACTAGAACAAGTGGTTCTTAACCTTTTTGAAGTCAGGGAACACTTTTGATTGTATGAAAAATTTGCTGAACACTAAAATTAATGATCCAAAAAACAAACAAAAACATCCCGCGTAGAAATAAATACATTTTAGAAAATATATTATTAAATATATTTACTATATCTCGCGGAATTTCGCGGAACACTGGTTAAGAACCAGTGATCTAGAACTTACGATAAAAATGAGAAGTTACTAACCGGTGCATGGCACCTTGAACGGCGAACCGACAATGTGATAGCCATTGTATTTGATGCTGATGTAGTAGTCACCAGGTACCAATGGCGTGTATCTAACTTTGTACCCTTCCTCGACTTCTGTGCAGTCCATAGCAACCTTGCTTGGTCCGTCGACGGTTACGTTCAATGATCCGCTACCAGCGTTGCAAGTGTCGATAATGAAGTCTGTTTTCGTTCCCGTTTTAATGTCCTTCAGACCGTTGCCATAAGCGTGCACCGCGGCAGGGTCTGCGTCTACCCTGCCGACTTTCACGGGGAATGGGCTTCCGGCTATGTGGACACCATTGAATTTCACGTGGATGTTGTGGATGCCGTTCTCGTGTGCCAAAAATCGCACGGAGTACGTGTCGCCGTCGATCGCCTGAATGAAGCAGTCATCTTCTGTGCCGCTGGGCGACACAATCTGCAAAATAAATCATTTTAGCATCGATGGATTGGTGGACGAGTACACTCTAGCGAATTCTAATTAATTAGTTCAATTTAATCTTTGTAAACACAACAGGAATTTAGTGAGCTAAACTTTCAAATAGACATTGTTGGTCACATAAAAATTATTCAATATGGAATCTTCTATCCATGCAAATAGATCTAATTAATGACCAACTATAAATGAGATCCGATGCTTCACGTAATTTTGTCATGAGCAGATTCCAGATTTTTTGCATTTTGAAAAATATTTTTCTATATTTGCATTTCCAAAATTTTTTTCTATATTTGCAATATATTTTTCTATATCTGCATTTCATTAAATATCTTTTTATTCTGGATGTCTTTAAATATTTTTCTATATCTACATTTCTTTAAATGTTTTCTATATCTGTAGTTATTTAAATATTGTTTATGTATACTTTGTATATTCAATCAATAGTCAAGGTTCATAAAACTGGTTAGATAAAAATGTCACAGTGTGAAAATGTTCCAAGTTATTTCCACAAAAATAAGACCACTAAATTATTTAATTACAGTGGACCATTATTTACGATGAAAACGAGATCTGGCCACCCACGTGGAATGATGTGGCGCGCAGTTTCACAAGAGGAAGTTATTTACAGCGCAGTTTTCGCAAGGACTTCGTCACCAAAATGATGCAAGTTTCTATAAAGACCGAAGGTCTCCAAACATTTTGCTATTAAACATTTAACACCCCAAGGAAACTGTGAAACCTGCCTCTAATCTCTATTCAACCGATGGTTAATAAACTGTCACTTATTTCGTGGCTCATGTCGAACCCAATAAATGCGAACAGCTTGTAAACATTTTGGTGCATTGTGTGATCTGCCATCTTTTATAACTTTCTACCGCAGAGAATTTATCTAATTCTCGTTTGTCCAAATTAATCTGGAGAAACTGTGGCTTTGTATCTAGTTAAAAATTAACTTCCTGAACAATTTGAAAACGGTTCAATTGAAAATGCCGACGGAGTAGTTGAAATTCATGTGCACAATAATTAGGGGTCAATTGCAACATTCAGAAATTCAATAAATATTTATATCTATCATTGATACTTTCTGTAAAACTGAATTGCTATATTCAGAAATTCAATACAAATGTATATCTATCATTGATACTTTCTGTAAAACTGAATTGCTATATTCAGCAATTCAATAAAAATTTATATCTATCATTGATACATTCTGTAAAACTGAATTGCTATATTCAGAAATTCAATAAAAATTTATATCTATCATTGATACTTTCTGTAAAACTGAATTGCTATATTCAGAAATTCAATAAAAATTTATATCTATCATTGATACTTTCTGTAAAACTGAATTGCTATATTCAGAAATTCAATACAAATGTATATCTATCATTGATACTTTCTGTAAAACTGAATTGCTATATTCAGAAATTCAATAAGAATTTATATCTATCATTGATACTTTCTGCAAAAATTGAATTGCTATATTCAGAAATTCAATAAGAATTTACATCTATCATTGATACATTCTGTAAAACTGAATTGCTATATTCAGAAATTCAATAAAAATTTATATCTATCATTGATACTTTTTAAATGATTAAGTATATTAATCTTCTTAGTCTTTTAACTTTTCCACTGTTTATATTGCAGTTACTCATTTTCAATAATGCTTAAACATTGTAACAACTGTTAAAAATTCTGCTCGACTGCACACGGAGGAAGTTCTGCCTCGAGAATACGGTATCGCGTAAACACCGGCAGTCTAACAGCTAATAAACCGAAATAAATATTTGCGGGATGAGCAACGCCCGAAATATTCTTGACCCGAGCGATGCGGGATTAAAAGATAAAAGTAATTCGGATGTGTACACAAGAACATGGCCGCGTGTAAGTGCGAGAATAAATGTTACCTTTCCGTCGAGTTCACCCTTGGCACCGTTTTTGCGAACGAGGAAGGTGGCTGGCTTGTCTGGTTGTACGCCGGATTCTGGGAATTGAGCAACTTCCAGCTTGTGAGCGTCTCCCATGGCCGGCGATATGTAAACTTTGTGCGGGGAATCGGGAATATGTTGGTCGTTGAATTTAATTCCCACCCGGTAGTCCCCTAGAAAATGCAAATCAACCGATTAGAACGTCCATTCAATAAAAACAAATATCGCAGACAAATCATCAGTTTCGATCGCCTAAATTCTCCTCTAAACAGACTAACCACTGTTCTCGCATCGATTAGCGTCGTTTCCCGAGAGGATTATCTGCGTGGTGGCTTTGAAAGTGTCCATTGCTCTCAATATATAGTAGACAAATCTAATTTTTGAAATGTAAACGAAAAATTTAGAGAGTAGAGAAAGTAATAAGAAACGTGGCAGAAGAATGAGAGTACGAATGCGATTGTGTAGGTCAGTGACGGAAAAAGCAGCTGAGAAAACGAGGAACCGGAAGTATCGTAGAAATGAAAATAAATGGAGGATAAATCGAATAAATAGATAAATAAATAATGGCAGAGAATCTATTGGCCAATTCAGGAGAGAAAGAAAACAAGACAGAACATAAAAAAAGAAGGGATGGAGGATGGAAAATGGATGACTGAACGCGCAGCTTGTGTTCTCGAACCACTATTTTCCTCAGTCTGATTCTAACTTCTGATTTCGATTCGTCCACGTTTTCTCACTTTCCTGAAACGATCTCTCTCTCTCTCTCTCTCTCTCTGGATTTCTCTCTCTCTCCCTCTTTTATCGCGCTTGCTGCGCCCGTCTCTCTTCCACCACGTTTGATGCACACTATCCAAATATAACAACTACGCTAATTCAAATTCTACAGTCTTAGCCACCAAAATATGAATCCACTCCTTAGACGCAAATACAGATCAAGATATTTCTGGGATAGCTCCGAGGAGTCTCTGTACACTGATACTCGGAGATACAGTGTGTTCCTTTTTGTAAGGACGATTTTCATTCATTCTGAGTCACACTTGCTATTTCAAACTGAAATTATGTAACGCTGTACTGGCTCTTTAATATTAAACGCGCACCGAACATTGATACTAATTTCATTAAAATTACAACGCTGAATTCAGTTAGATTTTTCGCGATTTTTATACTAAGTTTTGTTACATAATCTTCTTTGGAAGCAGCTTTATTATCTTAATTATTTTGGTATACTTTTATATTGAATTTTTAGACACACTTTTTACTTGAAAATCATCCTGTCACATGGTATACTATTTATTATAAGCATCGTTTTTTCAATTTTAGTCTTTGATGTTGATATTGATTATGTATTTGGTTGACCTTTTATTCATTTTTATATTTTTTAATTTATTCGCATTTTCAATCAGCCATATTTTCGTTTTTATATGCATCTCTTGCATTATTTAATTATTTTTTTCGCGATTGAATGTAGTGCACATTTTTTACAAAGATTAATTTCGGTCATGCAACTCTTCGTTTCTTTTAGAAAACAGAAAAGATCCTTTTTACTTTATTCATGCAGTTTAATATAATTTTCGAAGAGCTAGGGAAACTTCGTATTTGCATTTGCGTACCAACGATGCGAATCATTTTCGAAAATATCATTCACCGATGTTTGACCGCATACCTAAGAAAGTTTAATCATCTTTATTGTGTTACAAGTGCGTTCAAGTAACAAGAACACATTCTTGGCGAATCTCCATAGCTGAAATGACACTTGAATGGAAAGCTTGTGTCAATATGTTTCACGAATTTCATATGGTAAACAGTTTATTGTCGGTAACATGGTCTATTAATATTCACTGTATGTCTACTATGTTATTTCTACACGAGTGCTTTGTCAACTTTATCTTCGTTCCATCAAAGCTGACTTCTACATGGTAGATATCACTTTGTAAGCTTAACACGTTATGTTCGTAACTGCGATAGACATCTCATACACTTGCACAGATCAAATGGCATTAAATGTGTTCTCGTCATTGTAATCCTCGGGATAAAATATACATATGCAACTCTTCTTAGTAGTTACCAACGATTTTAAAGTGATAGACATGTTCTCAGAGCACGTTATTTTTGGAAATCAGAATTCTTAGTAAAATTGATATTTTAAAAAATTTTAATTTATGTACATTGTTCAGTCGATTTAAAATTGGAGTTTAGTTTGAAATTATCATGAATATATTATTATATTTATTATTATCGTAAATTATTAATATTTATTTACATATGTTTCTCCATATTTCTTTTATTGTCAATATATCACTTATATCATGATAAGGGTGTATATCTTTATGCAATATAAAAATTTTCAAAGTTACAGTTTCATGAAACAGAAATGACATAAACATCGAAAATGTTGTAGCAATGTTCACATAAAGACTGCTAACGACAATTTTGTATATCTATAATTTTTATCATAAATATAATCCACAGTCCAATCTTATATCAAACTTATATCGTGATAAGAGTGTGTAGCTTTATTCAAAATATAAAAATTTTCCAAGTCACAGTTTCATGAAACAGAAATGACATAAAAATCGAAAATGTTGTAGCAATGTTTACATAAAGACTTCTAACGACAGTTTCGTACATCTATCATTTTTATCATAAATGAAATCCATAGTCCAATCTTATATCAAACTTATATCGTGATAAGGGTGTGTATCTTCATGCAATATAAAAATTTTCCAAGTCACAGTTTCATGAAACAGAAATGACAAAAATCGAAAATGTTGTAGCAATGTTCACATAAAGACTTGTAACGACAGTTTCGTACTTCCATAATTTTTATCATAAATAAAATCCACAGTCCAATCATAATTGAGCTTTGTATTTAAAAAAATAGAATACACAATACAGAGAACATAAGAGGTATCCTCATTAAAAATTAAATCTTGAAATTAACAAATGATATTTTTATTTTGCATAAATAAATGACAGAAAAGCTAGAATCCAATAAAACCCGAACACACATACACAGCAGCAGCCCCAGGGTCGTCGCGTGGGTACGAGTCGCCCGTGTGCAAAACAAAAATTATTGCGCCCTCTTAAAACATGAAAGTGATTTAAATGACCTTTTTTTTTATCAAAAATATGTAGGAAAAACATTTGTTACTTCTGCTATTAGGCTTTGTGCCCACTGGCAGCGACCCTTTTTTTATATAAGAGGCCGCAGAAAGAAACTAGCCGCAAGTAGCGAAAAACTCATCTCCGGGATTAAGTCCCTTCACCTCCTACTATTCCAGCGATACGGATACGGGGCCCTTTGTTTCGATTAATTTACGTCGCTTTTTCAACTGCTATGGTTATTAAACGACGGGACCTACAGTTTAAGGTGGGTTCCGAACCACCTTGGGCACCACAGTTTTTTTTTTAAAAGCACATTGAATGAATTCAAGAGGTGCCCGGGCGCGGGGATTCGAACTCGAGACCGCCTGGTCGCAGTCGCGCGCTCTATCCACTGACCCACTGTGTGCTGACTTTATGGATACGGGGGCCTACTTTTCGCATTTCCCGTATCCGCTTGACGCATCAACGCTGGATCAAAAAAACCGGCCCTAAGGCCATATATCTTTTCCAATATGGCAGCGACCCTGAGCAGCCCTACCCTAATAACAATGAAATAGCTACTCACCAGGTTCCGAGACAACATAGCTGACATAACAGCTGCCATCTTTCCTATCCTTGAAGTCGATCTTGGCCTTACTGGGACCCTCCACAGAGATTGCCAGAGTTCCAGCTCCAGCTTCCCTGGTCCAGACATTGAACTCGCAAGGTTCGCCCTGCTCTCCCCTCTCCAAACCAGGTCCACCAGCATGAACTCTGTGCGCCCCGCTATCCCTCAAAGGACCAACAGTGAACTGGAATGGCGAGCCGGGAATGTGCATTTCCTTGTAACGCACGGAAACAGTGTGCACTCCTAGCTCTTTGGGTACGAACGCGACAGCATACAGGCCATCCTCGACCTCTTTGACCTCGGCATCTTCGGTGACGCCTCCGGGCGAGGTGACAGTCGCAGCAAGATCGAATGAGGTGATAGCCGGCATCTTGAAGGTCAGTTTACACTGACTGCCAACTTCGGTGATAGGCACAGCTTCCCTTTGCCTTTGGATCTTCTCCCTTTGACGATTGCTACCCTCTCCAGCGACTTTCACAGTAAACGGAGACCCTTCGACATGATGATCCGCGTACTTCAGGTTCATGATGTAGTATCCCGGCTCGGTGGGCTTGTAGAAGATTTTCAGAGTGCCATCCTCGTTGTCCTTGCACTGGATCTCAGCCTTGCTGGGACCCTCTATCGACAGAGACAGACCTCCGAAGCCTGCGTTCCTCGTGTCGATCGAGAACGAATTCTCCACGTGCGTCTTGCCCTCTTGCAACCCTGCACCGGACACCTTCACCTTCTTCGCGTCTCCAACCTCGCGATCCGACACGCTGATCTTGAACGGTGAGTTCTGGATATGTGTGCCCATCTTTTTCACAGCCACCGTGTGCTCGCCGGCCTCGCGGGGCGTGAACGACACGCACATGTTGCCGTTAGGGGACATCTTCAGGAAACACGGCTCCTCCAGGCCACTCGGCGCTGTGATCGACGCGTTCAACGACTTTATGTCCGAATCGGCCACCTTTCCTGGTAATTGGACCTCGCTCGACGCACCCACCGAGATCTGGTTACGCTTTCGGCCCTCCCCTGAGAAAGGAGCAAGCTGATTGTATTCTGGTGTGCTTACGGTTGGCTAGTTTTTTTTTTTTCGTGGACCAGTAATCACATTTAGTAAGATATAATTTGATGCATACAGAAATCCAAATCATAAATATGATTCCATCTTTCTTAATGCATGTAATCCCGTAATATACAGGGTGGACCAAGAAGCGCGATCAGCTTGGATTATTCTGCTGGTAGATAGGAATTTCTTTTAGTTGAAACAACAGGGTTCAAGAACAGCATTCAGCTGATTATAACAAATTTTTTGAAGATACTTTTTTATAATTGTCAAGATCATCTTCAGATTTTTATAAGATTTTTATATATTCAGCTGATTATAACAAATTTTTTGAAGATACTTTTTTGTAATTGTTAAGGTCATCTGCAGATTTTTATAAGTGAATCTAGAATTTTTTTACAATCTTCTTTTAGGAGATGTTATTCTATAACAAGTATTTGTTCTCCATCTAACGTAGAGAAAATTGTTAGCTAAAAGAACAGACTAATCTAAGCTGATCACGATCCGTAGTCCACCCTGTATGACGTTCATAAATCACTACGAACATATAACATAAACAAAGAACTATGACTAGACAAATTTTGGAGAAAGAATGATCCTTTCCGTGAACATGCACTATACCAAAATACAAGCACAGAACAGTAAAAATATTGGTTGATAATACGAAAAGAAGTAAACAAGTACGCAGTCAGTCAGCCAGAAATACAATGTAGTAGAAATGAATCTGTAGCCCTTACAATTAAACATATGAATATTGTTTGAAACTCGTATCACATGATCTATCTGGAAGGGGTAGTAAATGTCTCGGAAAAAGAATATATAAAAAAAAACTTTTTAAAAATCACGCTTACATTAAAATGCACTAAAAAGGAGAAAATCATTTTTTTAGATATTAATGACTATAAATAAAAGCGTGGAGCGCTAAACTATGTTAACGTAATCTTCGTGGGCGCTCCACGTTTTTATTTATAGTCACTAATATCTGAAAAGAATAATTTTCTCCGTTTTAGTGCATTTTAATATAACCGTGGTTTTAAAAAAGTTTTAATATATATCGTTTTATTTTCTATTTTTTAGTCTTTAGTACCGAGCATGTTTTGTAAGACCCGCTGAGATACTCTGCTGCAATTTGTTTTTTATCTCTTAACCCTCATCCGTCCCTCGTGTCAATTTGACACAGTTTTCCCGAAATAAGTTATACCGTTCGGTAAATTGTAAGTAAATTTGTCCAAAACGTGGGGACTTTTATTTTTTAAATGCGAAACATATAACCGAAAAAACCTAACATGTGAATGTTAACTCATCAAATTTGAATGAAAAAAACATCGATAAGTAACTGTTTGACTTGTTATTTTATCGTTTTTTTTATCACTGTGTCAATTTGACGCCGAGTGACAGATTCAGTTCGCGAAATGAGGGACGGATGAGGGCTAAACGTACAGTTCTTTTAAAAAAAAATTCTGTTCTGAGCTATGTTTAAAGTTTCGAGTCTCTAGCTCATTGGAAAGTGGCTTAAAATTCGATTACAAGATTTGATACAAACAACACTAGTAATGAAAGAGCCACGGATTAATTTGCACAGTAATTAGTACAAAAAAAAGACGAAATAAGATAAAGCAACAGGACGGAGACTTCACTCGGCGAACTATAGCATGCTGTGCAAAAGAGTGAAAATGGCGTATGACGACTGCAACGAGTTTCGCAGATGAAACGTGAAAACTCGAGATGTGTGAACGTGTCGAGTGCAAACTATGAATAAAGTAGCATCTATCACGCAGATGTATATATAACAGGAGGAGGACTTATGATGAGACATATATGTATGCGTATAATATCACTCACATCAATCACGCCGAGAAGACAATTGTTCTGTTCAAAACTCGGTATGCCGAAAGAATGTGATATTGAAATTTTGTGTGTTAACGACGTTCCTCCGAACGGAACCCACGGCTCGATCGAGCAGAAATCGTATATCGAAAGCAATCGACGGCGCACAACCGTACGTTTTTTGCACTTGATATTCCATTCACGACACGAAATACGAAGGGACGTTTCGAATATCATTGTCGGTCATTGTCGGAAGTATCCCGGCAGCGGTACCTCGAATGCTATGCAAGAAATTTCATTAAGATTTAATAACATGTAACAATATCTCGGCTAATCGACCTTAATCTCTCTTCGCTTCATCTAAATTAAAACTAGCCTTTCTTCTAATTAATTTCTAAAATCTGTTTCCATCGATACACATTCACAATACAATAATAAAAAAAAACAAACTTCAGAGTCGTCAAATTAAATGGATAAAAAATCCGAGTAAATCGTTCAGAAATATTTTTGAAAATTGGTACCAGTGTTCCCCGCGAATCGGTGTGGAAGAATTCTTTCATCAACACGAATGTAGCGATGTGAAATGGTAGCATAATACATTGAATTACAGAAGCGTGCAGTTAGCTCGATGGAATCTCGATCGTACATTCCGAACCGTGAAAGATTAGTTCATACACAGTTAGAGAAATTGGATGGAATATGAATAGTGAATGAAAAATGTCAGCTAAACGAGTCGATCAGTGTTATCGTTCGAGTTCTCGTATTAAGAAGATCACACAGAAATTAATCGACATATTGTTGTTAGGCTATTAAATACGTACAAATCAAATGACATGTATATGAGAGTGTATGTTACACGAGTTGGTAGAAAGTATTTCTTTAATGAAAATAATGTACCGGTGATCTTCGCAACATACGGGCTGCCCTTTATATGTTTATCCCCGAATTTCACACTAATTTTGTATTCTCCTGGTGCGGTCGGCAGATAGGATACTGAAACGGTGCCGTCCTTATTGTCGTGACAAGATATCTCTGCTTTGCTGGGCCCTTCGACCGCCAAAGAAAGTCCACCAGCGCCAGCTCCTTTCGTTGAAATCATGAAATTTCCTGGCTCACCGCAGACGCCATAGACCAAGCCAGGTCCGTACGCAGTCACGTAACCGCTGGCCAACGAGTCCACGTGGAATTTAAACGGGGAACCTGGCGAACAACACAATCACGTGATTAAGGAGGGGGTTTTTAAGTCAACGTTTCGCTGCATTCCAATTTGTTTACAGAATGCAAACCTTCGAATCTAATAGTTTTTATCCGTTCTTATGAAAACGCATTGAACTCTTCTAATATTTTTATCTTGAACACTGCTTGACAGATTCTGTTGAATTTTTTTTGATTTCACTTGAGAAGGTTTGGATTTTCATGAGTATAGTATGAAATATTATAAATATAATAATTATCGAGGAAGCGAAAGGGGAAAAGGGGATATTTTTATAAGAACTGTAACCCTGAGTGGGAATCAGAAATAATATATATGGAATGTATAGAGAATATAGCCAACAACCGTAGTCCCGTTGAAAGCACCGGTTCTCGTTAGATCACCGAAGTTAAACAATGTGGAACGTGAACGGCAATAGGATGGGTGACCGTCTGCTAAAAAACCGGAAAGTGACCCGCCCGGGGTGTTTTTCACGTGTTGTTGGCAAAAGGTGGTTCGGAACCCACCATAAACAGTAGGTCCCGCTGAAAAGGCGATGGTGTGAGTGGAAAAGAGGGGGATTGGTAAATGAATTTGAAACCCTGAGGGGACCAAATATCACGTTACATGTATAGAGAATATAGAATGTATAGAAAATATAGAATGTATAGAGAATATAGAATGTATAGAAAATATAGAATGTATAGAAAATATAGAATGTATAGAGAATATAGAATGTATAGAGAATATAGAATGTATAGAAAATATAGAATGTATAGAGAATATAGAATGTATAGAGAATATAGAATGTATAGAAAATATAGAATGTATATAGAATATAAAATGTATAGAGAATATAGAATATATATACAAAAAATATATGGAAATAATATATAGTAATATATAGAAATAATAAAAAGTATAATAATTGGATTAAAAAAGGAAGAAAGAAAGAAAGAATTGATTGGGAATTAAAAAATTGTAGTTCCAACCGAGTGTTCCAGTATATTTGACGTGCAATATTTATAGAATGTTCGAAATTGTAAACCATTACACCGTAGGTCAGTTCGAATGCGATTAATATTTCAGGCGTAGTTATTACAATCTCTTGGCTGCATCCCCAAATCATAGTTGCTCGTACATTTAATCCGTCGAATCAATTTTAGAGCGCTTAACGTGCAACTAAACTTTATAAAATATACGAGACGATCTTGAGCTAAATCAGCGTATCGCGACTGGTTCCTGTACTTTTTGCGAATTTTGTCCGAGTATCATTAATAAATGTCTATAGCTCGACTCATTCTCAAGGCTCGAAGCACCGTATGAAATTATTTCCATTTACTTTTGGCACGAACGGTTGCAATATTTTCACTGGGAGTTCGATATAAATTCTGGCAGCTGTCAGCGCCTCAGCATTCATTGAATACTCGTATAACATACTGTGACGTTTATTATCGAGTTGTACAGCTAAGAACTAATTAACAATTCGATGAATATATCTATCGAACAAATTCAAAACTGTTGTCTCCCTTAAAAGAAGAAACAGTAAAATGTATAACACAAGATTTAATTGAATTCATCTAATAAATATTTATGAACATGATATAACTATCACAATTTTAAAATGACCACATTTTTGTACAGCTTATTATTATCGTTTTATTGAATCGGTTTCTCAAATGTTTATTGAATTGCTTCTTGTTATTTCTTATTCCGGTTATTGTTTATTGAATCTAAAGAAGCCAAGATTTTAGTTAGCACGAAGCCATAAAGAGAGGCTACTTAAGTATAACAATGAAAATAAAAGAATTTATTTTTTGTTAAATTTTCATAATCATTTATTACCCTCTTTTTGTTAAGGGCGGTGGGGAAATGCTCTTACGCACACCCTCATAATCATTTATTACCCTCTTAAAAGAAGTGCAATGCCAATTTTCTTATATTCATAATTTATTCAGCTGATTTACTTCATTACTGTTTCTCATTGTTATTTTCTCACTTTTCACATGAAATTCTCGGAAAACTTGTCGTCAGCCACGTTTCATTTTCGCTTCTAGTTTAAAACGATAATAAAAAATACAACAAACCTTGCACATGAGTGCCATTGAATTTGACGACAACCTCGTGCTGTCCCTCCTCCCTGGGATCATACCTGATCGACACCGTTCCATCATGGTTGTCCTCGATCACCGGTTTGTCCATATTCCCACTCGGCATCTTCACTTCGGCTGAAATGTGAAAATTCATCTACGTAATCATTTGCATCACTTACGAGTATAACTTATATTGCACAATACTCCGAAATTACAAAGAATTTACTATTTCCAATTTTCATAAATTACAAAAAAGAATTTACTAAATTAGTTATCCAATATCTACTCCCATAAAGAATACAAAATATTACTTATATTGCACAATACTCCGAAATTACAAAGAACTTACTATTTCCAATTTTCATAAATTACAAAAACAAGAATTTACTAAAATAGTTATCCAATATCTACTCCTATAAAGAATACAAAATATTACTTATATTGCACAATACTCCGAAATTACAAAGAATTTACTATTTCCAATTTTCATAAATTACAAAAATGAATTTACTAAAATAGTTATCCAATATCTACTCCCATAAAGAATACAAAATATTACTGATATTGCACAATACTCCGAAATTACAAAGAATTTACTATTTCCAATTTTCATAAATTACAAAAAAGAATTTACTAAAATAGTTATCCAATATCTACTCCCATAAGGAATACAAAATATTACTTATATTGCACAATACTCCGAAATTACAAACAATTTACTATTTCCAATTTTCATAAATTACAAAAAAGAATTTACTAAAATAGTTATCCAATATCTACTCCCACAAAGAATATAAAATATTACTTATATTGCACAATACTCCGAAATTACAAAGAATTTACTATTTCCAATTTTCATAAATTACAAAAGAAAATTTACTAAAATAGTTATCCAATATCTACTCCCATAAAGAATACAAAATATTACTTATATTGCACAATACTCCGAAATTACAAAGAATTTACTATTTCCAATTTTCATAAATTACAAAAAAGAATTTACTAAAATAGTTATCCAATATCTACTCCCATAAAGAATACAAAATATTACTTATATTGCACAATACTCCAAAATTACAAAGAATTTACTATTTCCAATTTTCATAAATTACAAAAAAAAGAATTTACTAGAATAGTTATCCAATATCTACTCCCATAAAGAATACAAAATATTACTTATATTGCACAATACTCCGATATTACAAAGAATTTACTATTTCCAATTTTCATAAATTACAAAAAAGAATTTACTAAAATAGTTATCCAATATCTACTCTCATAAAGAATACAAAATATTACTTATATTGCACAATACTCCGAAATTACAAAGAATTTACTATTTCCAATTTTCATAAATTACAAAAAAGAATTTACTAAATTAGTTATCCAATATCTACTCCCACAAAGAATATAAAATATTACTTATATTGCACAATACTCCGAAATTACAAAGAATTTACTATTTCCAATTTTCATAAATTACAAAAGAAAATTTACTAAAATAGTTATCCAATATCTACTCCCATAAAGAATACAAAATATTACTTATATTGCACAATACTCCGAAATTACAAAGAATTTACTATTTCCAATTTTCATAAATTACAAAAAAGAATTTACTAAAATAGTTATCCAATATCTACTCCCATAAAGAATACAAAATATTACTTATATTGCACAATACTCCAAAATTACAAAGAATTTACTATTTCCAATTTTCATAAATTACAAAAAAAAGAATTTACTAAAATAGTTATCCAATATCTACTCCCATAAAGAATACAAAATATTACTTATATTGCACAATACTCCGAAATTACAAAGAATTTACTATTTCCAATTTTCATAAATTACAAAAAAGAATTTACTAAATTAGTTATCCAATATCTACTCCCATAAAGAATACAAAATATTACTTATATTGCACAATACTCCGAAATTACAAAGAATTTACTATTTCCAATTTTCATAAATTACAAAAAAGAATTTACTAAAATAGTTATCCAATATCTACTCCCACAAAGAATACAAAATATTCGTTTAATAACATTTTCATTCAAGCAATCCGTAAATCGTGGAACTGCATATTATACCCTACGAAAATTATTTAAATTCAACAGTGACTGTTAAAATCATGGAGAATGTGTACAATGAATACGTTCGATATTTATCGACACTGTTCGCACAATGTTTATTCAATTGTTGTTCATTTATGACGGTTTTGTGACAGGTTCCGAAACACGAGCTATCCACATGGCGCAATCATGCATTCGCGTCGAACACTTCCTCTGAAGGAAGCATTACGTTCAACTATAGTTGTCTAGTAGCAGAAGCGTTACACATTATACAGCAACTCAATGTAACCACGTGACAAACAATAGAACCACGTGACTCGAATACTACGAAACGTTCACTAGGGTCGATTCGAACGAATGACAATGAATACTATGAAACAAACAGTTCACTAGGGTTTGCCACGTTCGCGACGCGTTTCGAATTGATCACGAATAAAATGGAAATCGGTGTTGTAATTAGTGCTCGGAGTGATTCGCGAACGGGGGGGGTTAACTATTATCTAGATTATAGTTTCCTGAACTGTGAAACCTTTTCTCGATTGCACGTAGTAAAGACTCTGAAAAATAAATGCCGTATCCTCGTTCTCCGGATAGATCTTGGTGTAACAGATCGGTCCACGGACAGCGGAATCGTACGGACTGCACGTAACAGTCTTGAATCCGTGTCTGTAAAAGGTCGACACCTCCTGCCACGTGGTTTCTACCTCCTCTTCCTCCCAAACCATTTCCAAATGTTCAACTTGGTTGATGCACTGATACCAAATAACATTAAACGTTCATTTATAGAATAGCTCAGCGAGTCTACGAATTCATTGTACCATAGAAAATGTCCCATTGAAATTGTCCGATTCCTAACGTAGATAACAAACTCTGTTCTGCGCGAAGAAACTTCGTCGAAGCACTATTGTAAACGATAGACTGCTGGTTCGATGCATTCAGGAGGAAACTGTGAGAATATTAGTCGCAACGTTTTGGTTTGAAACGACTATTGCAGAATTGATTTCTGTTCAAGTCACAATTACTGTAATTCGTGGAGAGAGCCTTTATTTTGTAGTCTAGTAATTACCACAGTATTTTGTCGACGAGAGTTTCTTGAGTGAAAGTGTCCTAACACTTTTGGATAATAGCATGTACACATACACTGCTGTGAAAAAGAAAGAAGCACACGGCCATATTTAATAGAAATGCGTACACGATAAGAACACAAGAAGTTTTTAAAAAGGATTCCGCTGTTTAATTGAATAGTTCTGAGAATATGTGTTATCGCGGATTGTCTAATACTTTAAATACAATAAATCAATCATTGTACAATACAATTTCTACGTAAAGATATTGTTTGTCGTTATATTTTATAATTATACTGTGTGTGCTTTTTTCTTTTGCACAGTAGTGTGTACCTATTTATTACTTAACCTACCCAGCACCAAAAGCGATTAAAATGTTTTTGTCTTATCAAAAGAATGATAAGGCTCTATTTATTTAGATTTTGAAATTTATTGAATGAATTTAAGAATTGTGAAAAATATAAAACCGGTCATTGTACAATACAATTTCTACGTAAAGATATTGTTTGTCGTTATATTTTATAATTATATTGTGTGTGCTTTTTTCTTTTGCACAGTAGTGTGTACCTATTTATTACTTAACCTACCGAGCACCAAAAGCGATTAAAATGTTTTTGTCTTATCAAAAGAATGATAAGGCTCTATTTATTTAGATTTTGAAATTTATTGAATGAATTTAAGAATTGTGAAAAATATAAAACCGGTCATTGTACAATACAATTACAACGTAAAGATATTGTTTGTCGTTATATTTTATAATTATACTGTGTGTGCTTTTTTTCTTTTGCACAGTAGTGTATACCTATTTATTACTTAACCTACCGAGTACCAAAAGCGATTAAAATGTTTTTGTCTTATCAAAAGAATGATAAGGTTCTATTTATTTAGATTTTGAAATTTATTGAATGAATTTAAGAATTGTGAAAAATATAAAACCGGTGATTTGACTGGCAGTGATAGGTTTAATGTTATACTAGACGCGTTGTATCTCAACAAGGGGTGATTTTCCATTGACAAAAAATAAGTCGAAAGAAGGAATATTTTTGCATACGAAGCTTCGTTTCGGAAAGTTCATTTGGCACTATATTAATGGGTCACCGTGTCTATTCGTGACGCACTGTTTTCACTATGTATTTATTAATACCAATCGCTGCGGCGCATCATGACTTTCGAAATCAATTATTTCGAATACGAAGCTTCCAGATTTTCGATTATTCAAAAGTAGATTTCTCTTCAAAATTACACAGAACACCGAAAGATCGAGGTAGAGATGCGATGAAAATGCAGAAGATATCGAACAGGAAAAAAAGGAATCGAACATATAGCTTGAGAAGGGGCGAAAGAAATATAATTTTACACACGGGAAACAGTTATGGTGTGATGAATAAAGTTGGAGGAGGAATGCAGTATCAAAAATGTCCGTCATTCCGAGAATAACTTCTTTGACGCGATGCGTCTCGATAGAGGACGCTCCATCTTCTCGAATTCCTGCGATATTTGCTTGAAAATATCGACGAAAGCCTGTATCGTGTTACCCTCAAGGCGAATAAATTATTCCGCCGCTACTTCGCAACAAACTTCACAGGAAACTAACTTCTGGGACATTGCATTGCGAAAATCGTCTCGCCGTACCACCCAAAACTCTCGACCATCAAAACCATAACCATAACGTTACGTCACCGTCATCGGGAAAACTAAGCACAGCGAAACAACCCTCGAAATCAACTTACGTTCTACAAACAGACACTTAAACAATGTTCAAAAAGCGAGCTAATAAAAACGTGGTAAAATACCACCGTTCTAGAAACGATCGATAGAAAAATTGTTAGATTTATCTACGATCACGTACAAGAGTCTATTTCGATTTTCAAACCATTTCGAATAATGATGAATAGACTGCAAATTTTTCTGCAGAACATTCGACCTGAAGTGCAACAGACAGGGATGAAATAAAAATTCTACAGACACTTGAACAATTCTCAAAAATACTATCGATTTCTGGTTCGACCAACAAACACTTAAACAATGTTTAAAAATATTACCGTTCTACAAATGATTGATAGAAAAATTGTTAGATTTATTTACTATCAACAAGAATCTATTTCGATTTTCAAACCATTTCTAATATCGAATAATGATGAATAGACTGAAAATTTTTTCTGAAAAACTTTCTAACTAAAGTGCAACAGACTGGAATGAAATAAAAATTCTACAGACACTTGAACAATTCTCAAAAATACCATCGATTTCCGGTTCGACCAACAAACACTTAAACAACGTTTAAAAATATTACCGTTCTACAAACGATCGATAGAGAAATAGTTAGATTTATCTACAATCACGTACAACAATAGTCGATTTCTATTTTCAAACCATTTCTAACATCGAATAATAATGAGTAGACTGCAAAACTTTCTGGGACGAAATAAAACTTTAACTTCTCAACCCCTTGCCGTATTTTTACGAGCCAGACACGCGATGAAGGTTTTCTAACAAAGTCTAACAAACATGAACGTCACGTATTTCATTTTAGATGAAATAAAATTTGATCCGTTCGTAATCAATATAAGTATTGAAATAAATTTAGCGACACAAAAAATCTAAATTTTCTCTACTCTTCTAAGATATTTTTCGGGATAGAGACGTTCTAATCACTGTAACTGTAAAAGAGATAATACGACAAGTGGTTAATACGTTTAACAATATCTTTAAATTCTTCGAATGTTTTTGCTGTTTTAAATGACACCTGCTCGTCCTTTTAAAAAAATGCACAAAGTCCGCTGTCTACTATTAACTTTTCGCGTGACAAGATTCCGTAACTGTCGCAGGAACAACACGTTGGTAACGAACGTGTTGAACTTCGAATCGGACGATACGGTTGCGTTGAGATTGTCATGTCTGCAGCGAGAGTGATTTCGTTGGACACTTCAGCGAACCGATTCCGGAGTGCAGAAACATTTGCGAAATCGTTGTTCGGGCGATTCGAAGAGGACGTGAAACGCTCGGCGGAGAGGAATCGGACACGAGAGCACCGCGTAGAGACATAGTGATCGGTAAAGGGAGATCACGGAGCTAAATCGCGCAAAGGAGAGAGACCGACCGAACGTGTTACACCGTAAAGAAACCCTCTCCTGGATTCCTTTTGTTTAATGAAATAGTCACAGCGGCGCAGTTCCCGTTTTCGTTTTGCACGTTTGAGGACGGTTTTGTCGGAGCTTCTCCTCTCTCCAGCTGGATTGGCGACGTCAATAGACTTCTCGAGGATACATCTCTGGCGCGACTGACGATCGGGCGCGGGCAAGAGAATTACTATAGCGGCCCGAACGCGACCATGCCAGCCCGGAAGACCTTCTTTTTTTTTTCCAGAACACCTACCCACCTACCGGACTTTATATCACGCTGTGGTCGCCTCGTGTCTAATAAATCTTGCTACTTCTATCACACCGACGACGCACCCACACTTTCTCGACTACCGGTCGCGGATCGTCGCATAATTACGTACGGCCCGCTCTTACGCGTAATGAATCATTTCCAACGGAGATGCGATGGGGCCCGCGGGTTGCACCTGCTCCAGCTCTGCTTTCCTCGCTGTGCAAGCAGGGACCTGTTGCGATCGCATCAATTCTAATTCTTGCGATCACGCCAATTTGCTTGTTTTTTTTTTATGCGGGCTTGTGTGCCATGCGATTCGACTCTGGAGAGTGTGAACGTTTATATGATACTGAACTGCGTGGTTTGTTTAAAGGCTTCGTTCAGTTTTATTGGAATTTATTGTGTTCGAGGTTTCGTGCAAGTTTGAACGCGAGAGTCTTTTGGGGAAGGTTTGTAGTTTATGCACAAATTCGGATTTTATGTATTTACGATCAAAATGAGTAGCAGTCCAGGATCCACCGACCATTTTTACAAGTTATTACTATCAAGCTATTATTCCGTGAGTAGCTTCATTTTGATGAGACGCCCAACTTTTTCTCTTGTGGTACCTCGATTGTGGTAGCTAACAGGGGTAGCAGGGATTAAATATGTCGATTTGACGATTCTCCAAAATTTATTACTAACTGGGTTTCTCTTCACCCAATAACACACCTTGAAGAAGATGCTCCAGAATTTTCGAAATAACTTCGACATAATAATTATCAGTTTTATTACATGAAACTTGTTATTCAATCTTGAAATCTCAAAATTCGAAAAATGTAATACGACAGTTTTTTAGATGAATAACCAGCAAAATTTATTTTTAATTCATAACACAACTTGAAGAAGTAGCTTGAGAATTTTTGAAATTACTGCGATATTGATGATAATTTTGATCTTTATCGTATGAATCTTAACATTTTGTCGTGCACCATAATTTTTTCCATTGTGGTAGCTAACAGGGGTAGCAGGGATAAAATATGTCGATTTGACGATTCTCCAAAATTTATTACTAACTGGGTTTCTCTTCACCCAATAACACACCTTGAAGAAGATGCTCCAGAATTTTCGAAATAAGTGCGACATAATAATTATCAGTTTTATTACATGAAAATTGCTATTCAATCTTGAAATCTCAAAATTCGAAAAATTTAATACGACAGTTCCTTAGACGAATAACCAGGAAAATTTATTTTTAATTCATAACACAACTTGAAGAAGTAGCTTGAGAATTTTTGAAATTACTTCGATATTGTTGATAATTTTGATCTTTATCGTAGCTAACAGGGGTAGCAGGGATAAAATATGTCGATTTGACGATTCTCCAAAATTTATTACTAACTGGGTTTCTTTTCACCCAATAACACACCTTGAAGAAGACGCTCCAGAATTTTCGAAATAACTTCGACATAATAATTATCAGTTTTATTACATGAAACTTGTTATTCAATCTTGAAATCTCAAAATTCGAAAAATTTAATACGACAGTTCCTTAGACGAATAACCAGGAAAATTTATTTTTAATTCATAACACAACTTGAAGAAGTAGCTTGAGAATTTTTGAAATTACTTCGATATTGATGATAATTTTGATCTTTATCGTATGAATATTAACATTTTGTCGTGCACCATAATTTTTGCCATTGTGGTAGCTAACAGGGGTAGCAGGGATAAAATATGTCGATTTTACGATTCTCCAAAATTTATTACTAATTGGGTTTCTCTTCACCCAATAACACACCTTGAAGAAGATGCTCCAGAATTTACGAAATAACTTTGACATAATAATTATCAATTTTATTACATGAAACTTGCTATTCAATCTTGAAATCTCAAAATTCGAAAAATTTAATACGACAATTCCTTAAACGAATAACCAGCAAAATTTATTTTTAATTCATAACACAACTTGAAGAAGTAGCTTGAGAATTTTTAAAATTACTTCGATATTGATGATAATTTTGGTCTTTATCGTATGAATCTTAACATTTTGTCGTGCACCATAATTTTTTCCATTGTGGTAGCTAACAGGGATAGCAGGGATAAAATATCTCGATTTGACGATTCTCCAAAATTTATTACTAACTGGGTTTCTCTTCACCCAATAACACACCTTGAAGAAGATGCTCCAGAATTTACGAAATAACTTTGACATAATAATTATCAATTTTATTACATGAAACTTGCTATTCAATCTTGAAATTTCAAAATTCGAAAAATTTAATACGACAGTTTTTTAGATGAAGAACCAGCAAAATTTATTTTTAATTCATAACTTGAAGAAGTAGCTTGAGAATTTTTGAAATTACTTCGATATTGATGATAATTTTGATCTTTATCGTATGAATATTAACATTTTGTCGTGCACCATAATTTTTTCCATTGTGGTAGCTAACAGGGGTAGCATGGATAAAATATGTCGATTTGACGATTCTCTAAAATTTATTACTAACTGGGTTTCTCTTCACCCAATAACACACCTTGAAGAAGATGCTCCAGAATTTTCGAAATAACTTCGACATAATAATTATCAGTTTTATTACATGAAACTTGTTATTCAATCTTGAAATCTCAAAATTCGAAAAATTTAATACGACAGTTTTTTAGATGAATAACCAGCAAAATTTATTTTTAATTCATAACACAACTTGAAGAAGTAGCTTGAGAATTTTTGAAATTACTTCGATATTGTTGATAATTTTGATCTTTATCGAATGAATCTTAACATTTTGTCGTGCACCATAATTTTTTCCATTGTGGTAGCTAACAGGGGTAGCATGGATAAAATATGTCGATTTGACGATTCTCCAAAATTTATTACTAACTGGGTTTCTCTTCACCCAGTAACACACCTTGAAGAAGATGCTCCAGAATTTTTGAAATAACTTCGACATAATAATTATCAGTTTTATTATATGAAACTTGCTATTCAATCTTGAAATCTCAAAATTCGAAAAATTTAATACGACAGTTTTTTAGATGAATAACCAGCAAAATTTATTTTTAATTCATAACACAACTTGAAGAAGTAGCTTGAGAATTTTTGAAATTACTTCGATATTGATGATAATTTTGATCTTTATCGAATGAATCTTAACATTTTGTCGTGCACCATAATTTTTGCCATTGTGGTAGCTAACAGGGGTAGCAGGGATAAAATATGTCGATTTGACGATTCTCCAAAATTTATTACTAACTGGGTTTCTTTTGTTAAATCTCAAGATAATTATCTAAATTATTCGAAAAAATATTTGTAATTATCTTGAGATTTAATAAAAGAAACCCAGTTAGTAATAAATTTTGGAGAATCGTCAAATCGACATATTTTATCCCTACTACCCCTGTTAGCTACCACAATCGAAGTACCACAAGAGAAAAAGTTGGGCGTCTCATCAAAATGAAGCTACTCACGGAATATTAGCTTGATAGTAATAATTTGTAAAAATGGTCGGTGGATCCTGGACTATAGCGATTTAAAATAGTTAAAAGATTAAAAAACTCTAAGAGTAATCATATATTCGTATATTCAACTCTTTGCTAAGATTACTTCGCGACGCGACCTACAGTTTATTAAGGTGTGTTCCGAACCACCTTATTCTAAGAGTATTAATATATTACAATTAATATAACATTAATTGTAGTTTTGAACAATTCTCGATCGAGATACAGAGAACTGTTGTATTAATATATTATTTAAAAGAAATAAATTTATATATTTAGCACCTGTGTCTTGCATTTTATGCACAAACGTTTTATTTTTGCATAAAGATCCGGAGTCTAGCGATCGTTAATACATCTTCCTTATTGCCAGAGGATTAAAGAGTACAAAAATGATTTTCCAAATAAATTAGTACACCGGAAAATACTGGCACTAACTAAAAGTTTGTTTCTTCGAAACATGGAAAAAAGTATGTGCGTTAGTTATATTAATATTTGAAGATAATGAAAATCTGCATAGTTTTCGTATACTCGACATTTCGTAGTTCACATATTTGTTGAATTGTATGCTTGTGAATTTAATATATTCGAATGGGCTTTTTTTCATATGGAAATGGTATGCACGGTATTTTATAACAAATATCATTTCATTTTGGCAGCAGAAGGGTTAATAAATCCAAACTTAATGAGACGTGGAAATCTATTTGGGTTTGGCGTTCTATATTTTTAGTTCGAACAAGTATTTATACGTTTCTAATCTTGCGGACCTCAGAGGCATTTACCTCGGGACGTTTTTCTCGTCTCTCGTTATTTGCGTGGTCCGAGAAGAAATTGTAGTTGATGAACATCTTTTATATTAGAAGTGAAGTACTCTTATGATTTTTTAATATTTAAAAATCATTGAGTACACAATTTCATGGAAAGAAACTAGAATAAGAGAGGATTCATTTTGGACATGAAACCCATGTATAGTTTATGTAAACACATAGAAATCTTCAATTAA
The DNA here is from genome assembly GCA_916610235.2 of Lasioglossum morio. Taxonomy (NCBI): domain Eukaryota; kingdom Metazoa; phylum Arthropoda; class Insecta; order Hymenoptera; family Halictidae; genus Lasioglossum; species Lasioglossum morio. Next base: position 10,098,354 of record OU744330.1, on the reverse strand, counting down.
TTCTACATATTATTTACATTTTTCCAAAATCAATTTTATCACGTGTTTCATATGTATTAAAGAAAATGTATGTACTTCATCAACTACCACGTGTCTTAATAACTGTAGTAATATTGTTAAACTACTGAATTTACGCATTTATGACAAAAATGTGTAGATGAACTACAAAATTAAGACATTGGAAGAACTTAGGAATATTATTACTAGACTGCAGACCTTTCTTTGTATTATATTTTATCCAGTTACTTTCTTAATAAGTGCATAAAAATCGGCAGTGTAATTATTACATTAATATTATTTTGCTAGTCAACTTATTTTTGGAAGATAATACCCATGAGAAAGATTTAATGCTCGGTTGCTCCACTGTTAGCTATTGCAGGAAGAGGCTATTGTCAATGGAGAAGAAGAGCATTATTTTTGATATCTGGATTCGACCTGATCGATTACATATTGAGTTATGTAATTGCTCTTATCGTGTAGAAGGAATCCCGGAATTCTTAAGATAGAAAAGAGAGGAATTTGGCGCATAACATCCTGGCTCCTCTTCCACCCGTGTTGCTGTTTTCACTTCGCGCAGGAAGTCGTCGAGCAAACGGATCAGCACATTCGTACACATTAAATGCGTGCCAAAGGTAACACGGGTAATATGAGAAATCAAGCCCGCTTCTTTTGACTAATTACGAACAACAGAGAGCCGATGCATCTGGGCGACGTCACATTATTCATGCAAGTCTCGAATCCGGTTAAAATGTTACTAACACTACGCGGGCCACGTGTGGACATTTAAACCGAACGCTAATTGGATAAAGAGACCCCTCTCAGTGATATATATCCTGGGCAAAAATTTAATTTTGTTCATAGCTGAATGACCCATATTTGAATTGAGAGAGAGAGAGAGAGAGAAAGCTACTAGATTTAAAGAAATATATAGGATGTGTGTACTATATGTTAATTTAAAAATGTTATTTAATACTGAAGGTATTTAGTATTAAATTTAGATTAACCCTCATACGCTACTCAGAAATGGTTGCACACAGCTTCAAGGATAACTCTTCACCCAATAACACACCTTGAAGAAGATGCTCCAGAATTTTCGAAATAACTTCGACATAATAATTATCAGTTTTATTACATGAAACTTGCTATTCAATCTTGAAATCTCAAAATTCGAAACATTTAATACGACAGTTTTTTAGATGAATAACCAGCAAAATTTATTTTTAATTCATAACTTGAAGAAGTAGCTTGAGAATTTTTGAAATTACTTCGATATTGATGATAATTTTGATCTTTATCGTATGAAGCTTGACATTTTGTCGTGCACCATAATTTTTTCCATGGTCTGTCTTTATATATTTTCTTTCATTAATTATTTAATTATAGGACAAGAAATAAAGTACTCAGAAAGTAGCACACGATGAATATCTTACGACAAGAATAAATACGTATTTATATATTGTTTGTTTAAAAATTCTCAATAGTTTTCGTTTGCAAATTAAGAATGGAAGATGGAGCTTTACAATGAGTAAAAGATTATTGTCGTATTACTTTTGTTAATGAAGTTATTACGTTTTAAATGTCACCAATTTCTCGAGAATGAGAAATTTAGTGTTTAAATTTTCAAATACTCTCTCTCTCTCTCATATTTATTAATCCAATAATTAACGTATGATTCATATTTATTCAATTGATTTTGTGCACATACAATGCACACACACATTAGCACACGATGAATATCTTACGACAAGAATAAATACGTATTTATATATTGTTTGTTTAAAAATTCTCAATAGTTTTCGTTTGCAAATTAAGAATGGAAGATGGAGCTTTACAATGAGTAAAAGTTTATTGTCGTATTACTTTTGTTAATGAAGTTATCACGTTTTAAATGTCACCAATTTCTCGAGAATGAGAAATTTAGTGTTTAAATTTTCAAATAATCTCTCTCTCATATTTATTAATCCAATAATTACCGTATGGTCCATATTTATTCAATTGATTTTGTGCATATACAATGCAGTCACACATTAGCACACGATGGAAATATCCGGACAAGAATAAATATGTATTTATATCCGTTGTTTGTTAAAAAAATGTTAAATCTTTTCTTGCGCAAATTAAAAACAATGGGAAATAGAGAGGGGGGATCAATATTTCCCGGCAGCTCAGTAGGCGGATTTGGGATTCAGGTTACGATTTTTGGGCCAATGACGAATCCGCACATCCGGAGCCATTTAATCATCCAATATTAATATCACCGCCTTGCTTCCGACACACAACCGTTCGCACATCGCTCTTTCTCGCTTTCCTTCTTGCTCGCACGCTACACTATCCCTCTCGCACAGCCTAACTATATTTTTGGTGTGGTAGTGGAACGACCAGCAAGACGTAAAGTGCGAACCTGTCGCACTTATTCTTTCGTACATCCTGTCTACACTGAAGCGTGCGAATCGTGAATGAGGAATAATTCCAGTGAAACTGCAACTTCGGATTATATAAAGAGTGCTCTCCGTGCAAATTGTTGCAAGCTGTTTTCTCCGAAGGGTCTAATCGTAAACTTCTGGACACGGTTTCGTTTGAAGACACGTGACAGCGTACAAGAAACGGTTTCACCCTTAACGAGATAACGGAAATAGATTTGTGTTAATTGGGCAGTAAATTGTTTTGTAAATTTGTATGATGGAGCGATAGTTATTCTACTGGGTACAATCTAATATTAGTTAGTTACATTTGAAAATGCATATTATTAATTGCTGGATCTTTATGTATTTATGGCATGTGCAAGTTTGTAAAATGCAAGACGAGCATATCGGTAAAAATTAATTAATATATTATATATGCCATCAAGAATCTTGTAATCCATGCAAAACACACTCCTTCAGATTTTTATAAAATAATTCATGAAAATGACAATTTGTATAAAGATCTGCACTATAATAATTACTGCCCTTAACGCAAAACACTGTAAATATTTAATAGATCATTTAAGATATTAAGAAAAAAATTTTGCTTCAATGATTCCATTAAAAGGGGGTTTCTGTTTGTCTTCTTAGATTGTATAATACTCATTTGACAGCTGTCCAGAAATGACAGCCGTATGCTTGACAGTCTAAAAATTCTTTGAAAATGACATTTTCTATAATATCAACTCTTCGGAGTTTAAACTCGTTTTCAATGAACCTCTTTTTTCAATTCATAATTATATTGAAAGAACCTGCTTCTGTTGTGCTAAAGTGCAGTTGTTTAATGAGTATGCATAAATCTGTTTTTTAGAACTCGGTTGGGTGGTACAGCAGATTCAACAGCTCATAAAATGAGTGAAATAAATGTTCATGTCCGAAATTTTACGCGCATTTTCTGGTCAGCTATGAGCCACCTCACACACCAAAGCATTACTACGAATCATGTGAATTCTTTCAAGCATAATACAACCTACGTCGTTAAACAATACATCATCAATTTAATATCCATCCGGTAGCAAAATTAGAATTTTATGTACTGACTGAAATAGTCGGGCTCGGCGATGGCTTAGTTGGAGTAACTTATGCTCGTTTTCTGTTATTCCGACCAAGTTATAAGAATCTGAATTGAATAAATTTCACTATGAAAATTCCCTACGAATACTCAATCCTGTCCAGAATTTTATTTAGGATGCTCTAACCAAAAATGGATTGAAAAAGTCAATCATTATTCATGAAATAATAACACAATTTCATTCTAGGAATGTACACTATAAAATTGGTAAATACTCTTTTATGTGTAGCGATTAAAACGATATGATAAAAGGCATTTTCCATCATTCTAAATTATTGTTAACATTTAAATGTCAAAGACATTGCTTGAATAAGTTTGTTCAAATCAATATTGAAAATAAACTAATGCAATTTTTTAACGTTCTATAGTATATGATAGAATTTCGTCAATTTGTTAATTTGAATTAATTATTATTTCCGAAACAACAATCTCTACAAAATATTGTACCAGAACAGAAAATTGTTAATTTCATTTTTTGAATTCACGAAACTTTAAAAGTTGTTATGTATTTAATATAACAGGAAAAAATTAATATGCAGTTCCTAAGAGGTATATTTTAGTATACACAGAATATCGAACTCACCTGTCACTGTTCCAGCTGACAATGGTAGACGGATTTTATTCAAACGGATTACGTTGAAATTCTTCTTCGCCGGACTAGAACTATCTGTGACACTTGTGCTTTGCTGTTCGATGCGTTGCTCCTGTTTCTGACGGGACCGTCTTGTCCTTTGTGTTTTCTGTGTGCTGTGATATTCCTCCGAAGCCTGCAACACGATTTCGTTTTCCCGTTTTTATTCCGTTTTATCAATAACGAGTATTTATTTATTTTACTGTGCTTATATTTAGTAGTCCACCTTGCATTTTATTCACTGAGTTTTTTTTTTTAAAACATCTTAAAAACAGTTTTTACATCGTACACTCAAAATTATATACTTTCCAGCAAAGATTGTTACGTATTTGACGCGAAACTTTGTCGTTTATTAGTTCGCGTGAATCTAAACTTTTCACACGCAATATATTTATCATTTTTAGAAATTTCAGTGCGTCGCAGGAAATTTAAATTTCGCGAGAGTTAAAAATAAGTGTCGAATGGCAGTGCTTGTAAGTATCGACGACATAAGTACCCCAATATCTCTGAATTCAGGTAATGGTGTATGCTACAGCTCATTACGATAGAATCTACGTATTTTGAGGCTGGTAACTAGCCAAAGCGGGCTGCGTGTAAAGAATTTATTATGTAACTCGACAGGATTATTGCAAAACACAGAGTCACGTGAAAAATCCACCAGATTCGATCCAATAAACAGATCTCATAATTATGCTCTCTTCTTCATGTCGTGCAACAATAGCGTGTCGAGACGTTTGTACACGACATCTTCACCTATTGCTTTTATTGTTTAAAAAATAATGAATTATTTAATATTTCGTCCTTTTTTATTACTACTGTTCTGAGCTGCTCAAAGGTGGATAGAACATTTCATTTCAATCCAAATTGAAGGTCCATGTTCCGAAAAAGTCACAAAAGATCAACTTCAACGAACATACTGATACAATAGATGGAAAAATTAACAGGTCCTGCAGAATTTTTGCAAGTTCATTGAAAAATAAATAAATAAGGATAAGAAAACATCCTTTAAATCGATATCGTCGAATAAGATGAATTGCATCATATAGAGGACAACAAAAAATCATTTAAATCGAATTTGAATCTCTGAGCTTGGAAAAAGTGACAGAATCTTGCCTCAAAAGAGAAATTTAGGACAATGCTTCGCAAAATGAACAGATTCCCGTACAATGTTTGCAAAATATATTGGATAATCGTCGAATAATCTGAATTGTATCACGGAAAGAAAAAAAGCTTTTTTGAAATTTAATCCAAAGCTTCGAACGACGAAAAAGTGACAGACGGGTACCTCAAATGAGCAATTTAGTACAATACATCACAAAGTGAACAGATTCCTGTACAATCTTTGCGAAATGCATTATCAAATTGTAGAATAATCTGAATTGTATCACAAAAAGAAAAAAAGCTTTTTTGAAATTTAATCCAAAGCTTCGAACGACGAAAAAGTGACAGACGGGTCCTCAAATGAGCAATTTAGTACAATACATCACAAAGTGAACAGATTCCTGTGCAATCTTTGCAAAATGTTTTATCAAATTGTAGAATAAGCTGAATTGCATCACAAGAAGAAAAAAGCTTTTTTGAAATTCGATTCAAAGCTCGAGCTACGTAAAAGTGACAGACGGGTACCTCAAATGAGCAATTTAGTACAAGACATCACGAAATTAACAGATTCCTGTGCAATTTTTTCAAATTGTAGAATATGCTGAACTGCATCACAAAAAGGAAAAAAGCTTTTTTGAAATTTAATCCAAAGCTTCGAACGACGAAAAAGTGACAGACGGGTACCTCAAATGAGTAATTTAGGACAAGACATCACGAAATGAACAGATTTCTGTACAATTTTTGCAAAATGTTTTATCAAATTGTAGAATATGCTGAATTGCATCACAAAAAGGAAAAAAGCTTTTTTGAAATTCGATTCAAAGCTCGAGCTACGAAAAAGTGACAGAAGGATGCCTCAAATGAGCAATTTAGTACAATACATCACAAAGTGAACAGATTCCTGTACGAATTTTGCGAAATGCATTGGCAAGTCACGACAATTGCATCACAAGTAAAATTTCCCATTTTTATTCACTCTTGCGGCTATCGCCAGGCATAGCAACAAGTGTCACTACCGCAGTTGTCTCTCGGCTAATTATTCGGGAATCTATTCGCGATAACTTACGGTGCAGATTCGATTATGCGTTTTATCAAGGGTCGATATGCGTACCTAAATTTGCACTATACAGTATCGGGTGGGAATAATACTACAGCAGGAACCAGCCAGGACGGTGGTCGTCACGAAACTCGTGGTAACTGACGGTAATTTCGGGCACAATGCTGAATTCGATGTTACCATAATAGCTGGCCAGCCCCCACTCATCCACTTTACAAAATATTTTTCGATACTAACATGTATACACGATTGTACAATGGGATACAGCGATTGATTAATATCAAAATTTTCCCGAAATTTCGCGATTTCGCGGAGCTCACGGTGCCAGGGAACAGTTCACGGTACCTATTATAGCTATCGCGGTGACAGAACGTGACGGCGTGTTGCTAACACGATTTTTCCAATTTTACGACGTTTTTATTTTAACCTAATATTCCTGGGAGATTTTCTGAGGCTTTCTAAGGACGAGTTTTACTTTATTTTACTAGTTTTTGCCATTTTTTGCCATTTTACCACGTTTTTATTAGCTCGCTTTCGTGTCTGTCTGTCTGTTCGGTGCAAATCTTGAAATTGATTTTAAACTAACTTCCTGATGAGCTAGAGACTTGAAACTTTCAACATAGTTCAGAACTGGATGACAATGCAATATTAAAAAAAAATTTTTTTAAGACTGCGTTTAGGATTTAAAAAATATTTTTTACTGTATTTACCTGTATAACCTGTTTAGAAAGAACAATTTCTGCAAAGTGACGAATAAAATGGTGAACAAAATGTTTTCTTTATGTCGTGGAAAGGTTTACCGTATAATGGAAACATTAAAATATTGAGAATTGAGTATAAATCGTTTGAAAAGGGACATTACATCGGAAAATAAATTCTGTTTGAATAAATTTTACAAGCGCAGCCTTCTGAATCATTGATCTCTCACTACCGTGTGTCGGTCTTGTCAGTTCAGTTGGTGTCATACCAAGAACAATAGAGGATGAAATGCCAATGAGTATGAACGAGCAGAACGAGCGAATTGTGTGTATTGCTTAATTCACGCGATTAAATTCGCTGCCAACAGATTCGGGTATCTGATCGAAAATGCTATACATTCGAACTTCTGTGAAAACTTTGAAAAATGGAGACTGAAACCACTATAGATCGAAAGATTAGAGCTTCCTCTTTACAACGACATCTTAAAAAGTGATCTACGATATTTTTAGTCATTTTATCGAGATTTTAATGAGAGATGACAATTTTACAGTAGTATAAAGTTGCACAATGAAGACTTTACCTCATTTTTCTCGCATAAAACAGTGAAAAAAAATCGTACACCAATTTTTCAGACAAAGAGGAGGCGTCGATCTTCAGATCTGTGTCAGTTTCATTTAAGTGAAAAATCTTTGAAATTTTTTAGAGACGTTTTCCCACCTGCTACACAATGTAAAAATATCTTGGAGGAAAACGAACGCTGCTAAAGTAGAGATTTCAAGCTTTAAAACGAGTTCAGGCTTACAGTTGTACTATTTGTTTGTACGAAATAATTGCAATTTAAACATCGATAATTTTTCGAAGATAGGAAACGTTTTTCGGAAATCTTCAATCTGGGAAATCTTTGAAGATGTTGAATGTGTACGCGAAATCTATGTCACTGTTTCGGGAATCAAAAAGGAAAAGCACCACACCGACGCGCTAGATTAAACTGATTAACTGACCACTGCGTGCCATCAAATATTTCTCAACAACGAAAGATCACTGTTTCCATTTCGCCATCAAAGCTCACTATTCCTGACCTACTTTCCAATTATATTTACGTAACGGTTTCTATTTCATTTATTACGTTAACATTCTGTTCGAACGCTTGAGCTTTCGGCTTGTGAAACAATGAGGACCGAATCAACGAGATTCGACGCTGTTAGTGATTCATTTTCTTTCAATTTACATCTTTCATTTCTTTATATTCGACATATATCAACAATGAATGACTCATTCAATGATGAGCAAGGGAGGTAAACAAGAAATGAAAAGATTATTCACTTTTGGTAGATTCAAGGTGTAGTATAATGATTCAAGAAGGAATTGTAATTAAATCTAGCAACGAAAATTAAGCTTCATACTTGATCCTATATAAATATAATCAGAGTAAAAATTGTTCTAAATTTTGATACACGATTAACACACACTTTCTTCCATTGAAAAATTTCATCATAAATACTATGATTTCTCTCTAATAGTGTAGTATTATGTATTTATTGAAGATATGAAATTATGAAGAGAACAACGATTGGTCTGATTAATATATAAATTAAAACAGTGTGAAGTGTCATCAGAAGATCTTTTGCTATACTATTTAGAATAAACGTATTCAATTAAAATCAAATTAATATATAAAGTCAAAAAGGACGAAATATAAACTAAAGGCCATTAATGGGAGAATTTCTAAGGAACCTTTCATAAGTGAATCAAAATTGATACAAATATAAAGTGTAGATCTCTAAGTTATAAATTAAACAAAATTGATTGACTTAATATTTGAATTGAAAATGCACATTTTTATAAGTATAAATGAAATATAATATAAAATAATATAAATTAAATAATAAGTATAAATGAAATATAATATAATATAAAATAAGCCTTTTATCGAAGAATTCCTAAGAAACATGGTGGACAATCCGAAATTGATCAAATTAATATAGAAAATCAAGATGTAGGTACATCAGTCAGAGATCTTTCGTCGAGCTATTTCCAAGGTACGCGAGAGACTTAATTTGCATTACTGGCACCGAATAGCGGCACGAAAGTTAGGTGAAATGTGGACGGAGGAGTCTCGAGCAACGTGATTTTTTGTATCAATTTGATGTCTCCTCCTACCACGCCTACCCCGAAGGCATCTGCTTATAAATTTGGGAAAGCCTGACATGCACTCGAAATAGTCTAGGCCTCCACAGAGGACAAGATGCGTATTGGATTTCAAACTGGATCGTGTAATAGATTCGCTAAATCTTTAATAGCTCGACCCGTGTTGTGTGCCGTTGACAGTACTTGGACCAATGCTTCGTCTTATGTTCTTTCTCGGTCTTATTAATGATGGAACATGACGGAGGTATTCCGTGCTTATTAGAGTTTCGCAAGGCGAGCCTTTATTCAGGTATTCTACGGGATTTATTGAATCATTTCGCAACCATTAAGCAAACCGAGTGTTAAATCTATGTGTCTCGAAGGTGCTGCAAAGTGTAGTTAATTCATTGGCTGGGAAGCAAGTTATTTTTAATGTAAATTAAAAGCAAATTGCCGATCTAGTGTTCGTAGACGTGGATGAAGTTGGTCGAATTTATTTTCAGTGACTTTTCGAGAATGATAGTGCGAGTTTAATTAACTGGTAATAATATTGTATAAAGATCTCGATAAAAATTCAATGAATTCATTTTATTCGTGTCTATAAACACGTTCGTTGGCTCTTGTACTTAAACTGTACTCATTGTGAAATGTTTTTACGTTTAATGTGAATTTTAATTATCAACAAAATTAAAAACCACTGGTTTTAGAGTTTCTTTTAAAAACTACGCGAGTGTTTTTGTTTAAAATTTATATGGCTATTTTGATGATTGAACGGTGGATCTTTATGCAGAATAAAGGAGCTGCATAGACATTTATGTGTTCTCTTAATAATTTTAATACGTTACAATTTACATATTATACTATTATTACTAATATTTTTGTGTACCAATGAAGTCAAAAATGTATTTATTAATTATAAGATTTATAAGAATTTATAAGAATTATTAGAATTAGAAGAATATATAATTAAGAATTATAAGAAAATAGACTGTAGATGTTTATGCACTTTTCAATTTTTGTAAGCAAATCTTAAGTAAGTGGAATCATGTAAAATATGGTAGCAAACGTTGTAGTTCTGAAATAAATAAAAATCGTCCTAAATTCTGTGGAATTTTATATTCTACCGTATTTTGAAAATGTTCAGAAGCCGTAAATGCATGAACATCCGCATTCTACTAATTAAGCTAAGAGTAAATTGAAAGAATCGATTAATTGAAAAACGTGAAATTTTTCGCAGGATTATCGAGCTATGTTTATTTGTAGCACGGTCCGCGGATTACCAGGTTTAATTTAATGTATCATCGGTCCCGAGACAGCTGTTCCCTTACACTCTACGCGTACTTGGGGATAATTAACGAATATGCTTTGGAGACGAAGCAACGCCACCTGACAAACTTCCAAGCGCTCATATTAATGGCGGCTGAATTCGCATAAGCCGTCCTATCCGTTTGATCCATGAGACAGCGGGAAATGACAAGACAAAGAATAGCGGTGCTTTACAAGTGCACGTTAATTGCTTTATGGTTGTTGTTTACGAGCTTACAAGTGGCTTCGACGCAAACCGTAGCCGAGCATGAAATGAAGCTATGTTATACGTTAGTTTATAGAACTGACAATAGTGATAAGACTGCATTTATTTCGCGTAGTTCTTGTAAAAATGTGTGCTTGCTAGATCTAGCATTCTCGAGAATATTTATCTAATATACCTTCTATAGGAAGCATTTTTTAATTTCTAAAACAACTGATCGTACATGTTATACTAGCATATTGTTAACATATAATATTTCCGCAAATTTTCTTTTGTAAATGAGAATTTTTGAAAATATTGAAATTATATTTTCCTCCTCTTCTACAAGATATATACTACAATGTATAAAATTATTTCTTTGCAGCTTTAGAAGCCAAATTTGTGATTCTGATGTTGCCAATAAAATAAATAAAGCTATTTAGAAATTAATTATTTAAAATGTAATAAATTTTTATGTCGGTTGTAACGCAGGCCTCCATGGAGCAAACGAGTTTCTGGTGTAGTTCGACCTATAAAGCTCCATATTTGCATAAACATCCGCAAGCTGGTTATTATTACAGACCGTTAAGGTTAATTGCGTAACGTTTGCTTCCCGTTTGGACATTTCGGAGCGGCTTTAGTGTTAACAATTTTCAAGACGAAAGAGGAATTAATTATTTATTGTTCGGGCAATTGCATCAATGAATATGACGACGTTTCGACAAAACTGTTTTAAATATAAGACATAATACAAGCTGGTTACTAAGAGTTAAGAATAATGATTAAAAGTGTGAGTTTAACGAATATTAATTATTGAATCTTGTGCACCAGCTTCAGAAATAAAAATGCAAATTATTTAGTCACCGTCCGCAGTTCTAACGCTGGAATATTTTTAGCAGTCAATAAGACTGGGTGCATTTAACGACCTCAAACTTCACTCGAATTATAAAATGAATCATCTCTGTTGAATTGCAGTATTGTAAACAATAGATATACAATCAGAACTAAATGTGACGGCGCTTAATCGGAGGAGAACAAATGATGCAATTGAAACGCGGTTGCAGCTTCAATGAGAAATATCGGAAGTATGAACTTTTTTCTAATTTTTTTCTGTGCCGAATCCACCACTGAAGATATGCCCACATGTTGTGAAACTACTCGGTGCCCCGAGTTATGTAAGGCTGAGCAAGCATTGGCACCTGCATTTCAGCACCTGTTTCAGTGGCCAACACTTCCCGACGGTGTACACGGTGACAACTGTTAAATTAATTACACCGTTCAACGAATCCTGATTTTTTCCTGACTTTTTAATTATAACTGCATATTTTTTTCTTCTTTGGGCAGCTTTCCACAATCTCAGCTTGTAGAAAATGAATTTTCGATTTCAAAGATATTTTGGGCATCGACGCAGTAACAATTGCACTATTATTTATTAGTAGACTGCGGATCTTTATGCGATTATCGCTTTCGAAAATTTTCAAAATATGCTAGGATTTAATTAATGACAGAATTTAGTACGATTTTAATTTATTTCAGATCTAAAAAGCTTACTATCACAGAAAATAAGATTTCATCTGTTTCGAGATTCTTAAAATTCGTGTACAAAGATTGCAAATTGAATAAACATCTGCAGTCTATTAATTAGGGGTTAAGATAAATTAATTAGTCCTTTTCTACTTTTATAGATATTATATACGATGACTTACTAGTAATAACTGTTTAGTATAGCATTGTTACATACTGTTTGTTGGTAAAATGAATTTTTAATTTCAAAAATATTTTATATCACTGTTCACCGTGGTTTAAGATTAATTAATTGCACTTCTCTCCTTTTATAAAAAAAATTGCTATAGAACATAACTGTTTAATATATTATTTATTACGATTTTCTATTTATATTATTATTTACCCAGGATTATAAATCGCAAATCTTTACACAAAATTCCATTTTTATATCTAATTTGGCAAAGGAAAAATGTGTCTCATTAATTAAAAATTCCTGGCAGCCAAAATACAGTAAAAATGTTATTAATTTTTGATCAAAGAAATGCTTGTTTGTCTTTATGCATTATTGCAGTTTAATTATAAGCATTCGACTATTCAGTAAACCGTGCGTGCCGATGAATTCCAACAAATTCCGGGAATAAATGATAAAATTATAACAAAATATAGCAAACACTCACCGTAAACGTGTAGAATCCACCAGGGACCGGTTGACCACCGAATTTAACGCTGAGCGTGTAGTCACCAGCATCCGCCACTGTATAATAAATGCTGACAGTACCGTCTCCGTTGTCTTCGATGTCAATATCTACAACTTCACTGCAAAATAAAATAAGAAATACTACAATGATAAATGTAGTCTCGTTTTAAAGCTCGAAGTCTCCACTTTTTCAATACACTGTTCCTTTCTTAAAGATGTTTTGACATGACATAGCAGATGAGAAATTGAAGACATGCTACTCTTAAAAATGTAACAAATTGGAACATATCTAAAAACATTGGAAAATTTTTTAGAGACTGAAAATTGACACCGTAGCCTTGAAGATTTTCCTTATAAGGATCTGACCTGTTGACCTCTTACGAAAAGTGTACTGTGAACTTCCGCCTTCCATTTTAAAAACCTTATATTTTCTTAATTTTCATAAAACTCTATAGGTATCTAGAATATTGTACTAGAATATTATACTCTACTATATTATAGTATATTCTAGTATGTATATTATATTTATTATATAATGTTTCTTTTATTATGGAATTGTTCCGTTACCGTTTACGTGCCATGTTTGTAAATTCACTATGCTATTACGCGAACAGCTCATTACGACGTACTGAATGAAAATTGACGTACTAAGCCAGCAGTTATATGTCTATTATCCAACCTTGCTCCCTGTATTTATCAACAAACCCAATACCTTCCGTTCAATCACAACTTCGTAGTGTTTTGAATTTCTATTTACATGAGTTGATACGTCATTGAACGTGAATTATACACGGTTAGTTAAAATAAAATTATTGCTTTGTAAACACCAATCATTTTATACTGTATGTTTCTACGAATCATAATTAGGGTCGATTTTTTTATCACGAAATTGAAAAACACATACACAGTTAATACCATAAAGAAAATTTTCACTGCAAGCTGTTAATTGCAGTTGTAATTTCACGCAAACGAAAGAACGATAATTAATTACATTTCTGTGAGTTTTTATAAGGAAAAGTAAAAAAAAAATAAAATAAAACTTCAATTTCGATAAAATTTTCTGACATTCCATCTAAATAGCGAGAATCTTCCATTTTATTTTAAAAATTTCACCACGGCCTCGATATTTATTTTTGATCCGCAAATTTATCGGTGTTCAGCCTGTTAATACACTCTTTTATAACGACGGCTCAAGACACGACACTTTGTAGCTCATATTTATAGAATTCGTTCTCCCCATTGAATTTCTCAAAAGTATTTTTAGATTCACTTGATCTACGAAGAGTAATAAGCGATGAAAAGAAAACAAAGAAAAAGAGTCGTTTTCTAAAATACTGAAAAAAATGTTGCCGCAGTACTATACTATGTCCTAAAACGTTCATCTCTTTTTTTATAAAGTAGCAATAAATTTGAACATTTACAAACCTAAGAAACAAATCTATCGACTCAAATAATTACAATAACTTCCCTATAAATCGGGAAGTTAATTATTAGCTCAATTAAAGCTTATATTGTAGATTTTAATTGAGCTAAGGAAAATTGAGGAAAAATAATCAAAGCTTACACTGTAGATTTTAATCATTTTTCCATCCCCTATGTGCAGTCAAATATACATATAAACGCGAAACGAATACATCCCCACTGTATGCTCCACTTATCTTTTTCAGATCAAGTCTCGTAAAACACAAAAACCTTTGCACACGCGATAAAAGTGTTCAGTGAAACTGCACTTACCTTCCAGACGTAGATTTTATTCTGCAGGTCACCGCACCGCGGCCCGCGTTCATGGTATCGATTGTAATACACTGCTCCTCGCCCTGTGTCAACGTGTGCTGTATTCCCTCTTTTATTTTGCATTCGTCTGCTTTACCCGTGGATACGCTTTGTACCAAAATGGGGCAGTCTGGAACCTCTACCCCACCGTATCGGACTTTTATTTGGTAGCGACCGCAATCATCGGGCAAATATCTAGCCCGATATTTGCCATCCCCTAAATCCTGAATCTCCACTTTGCGAGGAACTTGATCAGGACCCTGGAAACAAGTTGTTCAACTTAATTACACAACTGTGATTCAAGTGGAGTACATGGAACTACATTATATGCGAAATTAAGTTGATTATATGTCAGTCTGATGCTCTTTTTAACCCTTACACTTTCCTCACAGTAAAAATTCACCCATTTACTATTTTCACATACTGTAAAATTATCGATCCCTTCATGTCTGTGTTTTGAGATATATTTCTTTAAAATGTGACGTTGCAAATCAGACATAATTTGTTGATTTAACGTGTAGAACATAAATGGGGGTGAATTATTATCCTAGTCTCTTTTATGCAATTATTGATGAGGATTGTATAATGGTCAAACAATTCTTCCTTGTGACCATCCAATTTTTGAAAATTTATCTTCACGCTTTGTAATTGATATCGTCAAATTGAATGATCAAACGCAAGTTATTGATTTCACCAAGAAGATTTTGAATAACTGTCACTGTTGGTTCCCAATAATAACAGATCGTCAACCACCTACCAGAACTTGAACTTCCAGATCCCCATACCCAGCCTTCGAAGTGTCCACAACAAAATCAATGGGGAAAGATGCAGTGCAAACAGAAGAAACTCCAGGTCCAGACAGAACAACTTTACTGGGCTCTACGGTAGGCAGTATCTTTGGCTTGAAAGGACTTCCTGGTATATTCTTTCCATCATACGTCACACCAACTTGCAGATTGCTTCCGATAGGCGGTGGTTGATAAGTGACTTCGTACAGACCGTCTCCTCGACTTTTGATCACCGGTTTCTGCACCTGTCCCTTGTCTGTCTTCAACGTGATGTCCAGTTGCGCCGGACTGCATTTTGAGGTGTCAACCATGAACTTCGCCAGCACGTTTTCTCGCACAGTTTCCAATCCGGTGCCGTAAGCGGTGACATTGTTCGCCTCGAGTTCGTTCAAGACTTGTATTTGGAAGGGAGACCCCGGAATGTGTTGGTCTGCGAATTTGATGGAGCACTCGTAGTCACCTGGCTCGGTTGGAATGTATTCGACGCTGCATGAGCCGTCGTAATTGTCTTTGCAAGTCATCTTCACCTCGCCAGTGCCTTCCATTGATACCGCCAGGCCGCTGTTACCAGCATCTGTAAGTGAGGGATTAATTATTTTCTGAGAATTACACCCACCTCTTTTTTTACAATACTACCCAGTCAGCAAAATCTGTTCGATCATATTAAAGTGCGGTACGATATTCATTTGGCATCAAAATTTTGGTACCAAACTTTGCAGATTGCTTACTGAATGATGTATTCTATCTATTCTATGTAACATGATATTTGGTCCCCTCAGGGTTTCAAATTCATTTACCAATCCTCTTCCTCTTTCCACTCTCACCATCGTCTTTTCAGCGGGACCTACTGTTTATGGTGGGTCCCGAACCACCTTTTGCCAACAACACGTGAAAAACACCCCGGGTGGGTCACTTTCCGGTTTTTTACCAGACGGTCACCCATCCTAGTGCCGTTCACGTTCCACATTGTTTAACCCTTTGCACTCGGAGCTATTTTAACTCGATAATTAAACGTTTCTTCTGACCTACAATATTTCCATTCTCTATGATTTTTTAAATTTATAAATATTAAATTGATATAATACCTCATACAATACTTAAATGTGTAGTAATTGGTTAGATACCGACATATCTGATAGTGTAAACAATTATTTAAATAATATTACAGAAATTTTTAGTGGCGCCTCAGAGGCGTCACTCGAGTGCTAAGGATTAACTTCGGTGATCTAACGAGAACCGGTGCTTTCAACGGGACTACGGTTGTTGACTTGCAGATTGCTTACTGGGTAATCCTATTGTTACAATAATAATCCTGATCTCATTTTTAATGTATCACCCACTGGAAACTGTGAGTGAAATACAAAACAGTAGATTCGTTGACAACATTTTAGAATCAAATCTGATATCATTTGTTTAATAAATTCTCAAATAAAATGATATTTAAAAAAATCCTTGATTACTTAATAAACTGATTTTTTAATGAACCCACCCTTCGTTTCTACAGTAAACGTGTTGGATTTGTTTACAAATCCCTCCTTCAAGCCCGGTCCATATGCTTTGCACTTTCTAGGATCGCTCATACGTTCAACATTGACTGAGAACGGTGAGCCAGGAATAGGAATATTATCATAGAGTATATCTATGGTGTGACATCCTTCTTCAAACGGTACGTAGCACACATAATAAGTCCCATCTTCTTGTGGAGTGACGACGGTTTGGGTCTGATCGCCACTCGGATATTTTATTACGTAAGAAACCTTCTTGCCATCAGTTTCTGATTTTGGAATCGCTCGTGTGTCTATCGTGAATTCTGCTGGCTGACTCACGTATAGTCCTAGAATTCATACAAACAAAAATGTTACTCCAATTTGCTCTAACACGTATCTAGATTAAAAATGTGTAGAACGAAAAACATATACTGCTGTTCTCGATTAAACATGAATTTGATGACATTAATTTTCATGCTTAATCGATAATTAGAAGTATATGAATCTTTAGGTGCGTCCCGTGTTCAATCGTCTACGTAAGTATTTGGAGACACAATGTTATGTTAACTCATTCAGTAACACACAGTAGTTCAAACAAAGCAAACAGTGTCTTAGCAGTTCACTAGCGAGTGACAGTTTCGATACCGAGCATAACTGTACGTATAGTTAACTACAGTTACGATTATAACATTACCTTCAGAATAAAAATATTTTTATAGTAAATCTGTAATGTTCTGTAGATTTTTTTCTGTAAATCATGTTCATGGTGTGATTGAATACAAGTTGACTTTAGTATGTGTTACAAATACATACACGCAGATTTTATTATTATTGTGATATGATCATCAGTTTCCATGTGACAAAATTATTTAAAATGTAGTTTCTACTTTGTGCAATTGATACCAAATTTTTATTTTGCATAAAGGTTTGTAGTCTAGTTGTAATTATAGTCTTTCGTGTGGGATCAAAAATGAGAAATCTCCAGTACGACTGGGTCACGATAGAAGATTGAATGAATTTGTTTACAGTGCCATCATCTTGAGTCAAGAGGAAAAGTAGTTGTAGGATTAGTCATGAGATTATCTAGGCCGGATGATCTTCGATATCGTCTTTAATGTTTGAAAATGGCTCGCAGTTAGTGTACATATACGCCAATCATGTCAGCACGACGATACGATAACGAATGATCTATAACTGTAAATCATTGATCTTCTAGTCTAGGTTGCAATGTAACGCAGCTTCCAGGAAAACTTGAAGTACTCTGTGTCAATCAGAGCAAGAGATCTTCGAAGATCCATGTTTCTTGTTTAATGCGTTGAAGAACTAACAACAAGTCTATTGTATGGAATTGTTAACCCAATTTTTAGCTTCTGTGGATACAAACAATTTTTACACAATTTTATGTCACAAATTCTGTACTTTAAAAAATGTATTTTAAAGTATCTTTATTCGTATGAAAAATTGTGAAAAATGTAATTATTCGTAGGATTCGCCTAATGTTTAATCACTCCTTAATAGTAATTGATCTGAGAATCGTTTTGGATATATC
Source organism: Lasioglossum morio (assembly GCA_916610235.2). Classification (NCBI taxonomy): domain Eukaryota; kingdom Metazoa; phylum Arthropoda; class Insecta; order Hymenoptera; family Halictidae; genus Lasioglossum; species Lasioglossum morio. The sequence continues at coordinate 10,079,898 of OU744330.1, read as the reverse complement.
GGTGATTGAATTCTTCGTGAATCAGTATAGTGTGAAAACAAAGAGGTACAATATTCTTTTACTTCTAAACATTGACTAATTATTCATTCATCGATTTTCTATTCGCATGCAGTGACGGTTTTAAAAATTGGTGAAGAATTAACATGGCTACAGAAGATTGAACAAAGGTTTGAGCAGGTTGAAACAATAAACAGTTCGATGTTTAACTCTGTATCCAAAAGAAAGTCTGAATAATTAACATAGAATAAATTATACATTTTGAGTGAACGATGATAAACTTATTCCATCGTCAATTTCTAAACAGAAAGTGTTCGATTACAGGAAGACATCTTTCTAAGAAGTGAGTCTACGTGCTACGAAATTAATAAAATATCATGGAGACCAAAATTAAGTAAAAAAATCACAGAAAAAATGATATTACATTTCTACATCTAATAATAACATATATGTCAATATAACCAACGTTATCATCACGCTTTTCGCCCTTAATTAGTCGACATTCATTACTTAAACACTCTTACATTTTTATGAAACATTATTTAGGCTATATCCTTTCCGTAAATTTTTCAAAAAATCAAACAAAAATTGTAATATTTTACGAAATGTTAGTACTTTTCAGTAAAAATTATTTCTTCTTCGCTTCACACGTAACGCTGCAGGTGAGATTTGTTTCTTTCCGCAGGAATTCGTACTTCTTCACACCACACTGGTTTTATTTAATTTCTCAAAGCCAAACTAACGTGTAAGGAACATCATGTTCATGCAATTACGTGCACTTTGCGTAGATATCTCGACTGCATTGAAATATTCAATACGGTCTCTCGAGGCGAAGACAAACTTTGTCGACGTAATTTTCGATCAAATAATTTACGAGATACCTACGGTATAAACAACGTACGTACGTTACAATAAAATATTTGGACGGTATATATACGTACCTATACATATATGTTAAAATACTGTTTGATATTACAGCAAATATTACCAACAACATATCTATCATCATTCCAGAAACATATTTGTTCCGAATTTATTCAAAAATTTAACGTTAAACTTACACGAATGATAAATTATAAAATAAAAATATCTTTGGTCACACTGAATTTTATTTAATTTATATGCCGAGGGTTAAAACATTTTAAAAATTGAGTATTGTATAACACTTTTTGATCGAACAAACTTTGTTCAAGATGAACACGAATCTTTTAACATAACTCACTTTTGAACCAACAAATTTATTCTCGCAATAAAAAGCCTTTAACGCAACATCAACTAAAATTAAACAAAATCAAACAAACGTTGTTCAACATGAACCCAAGTACCTTTTAATATAACTTTCTTTTGAGACAAAAATTTTAATCTCATAATAAAAAGCCTCTAATACAACATCAAGTGAAAGATTCAACAAGATCAAACAAACTTTGTTCAACATGAACCCAAATCTTTTAATATAACTCCCTTTTGAACCAAAAAATTTAATCTTGTAATAAAAAGCCTCTAACGCAACATCAAGTAAAAGATTCAACAAGATCAAACAAACTTTGCTCAGCATGAACCCAAGTACCTTTTAATATAACTTTCTTTTGAGACAAAAATTTTAATCTCATAATAAAAAGCCTCTAATACAACATCAAGTGAAAGATTCAACAAGATCAAACAAACTTTGTTCAACATGAACCCAAATCTTTTAATATAACTCCCTTTAGAACCAAAAAATTTAATTTCGTAATAAAAAGCCTCTAACGCAACATCAATTAAGACTCAACAAGATCGAACAAACGTTGTCAGCAACGTAACAACTTTCTGTATACACATACATATATATCCCATCCAAATCATTGATATCGCAACATGATCAGAGAACATCCAAAAACCAGTTGAAAACCGTCAAACAAGACCAAACATCACACAACGCATATAATAGAGTACCATGCGGTTGGATGCCGTTCCCGGAAACTTTGATCTTGGAAAGATCGACGTCCTTGGCGACAATGGCCTGAAACGGTGATCCCGGGATGTGTTTCTCGTTGAACGTGATATTGATACCATAATCGCCGATCTCGGTCGGCAGGTATGCAACCGAGCACGTACCATCGCCATTGTCTCGACAGTTAATGGCAGCTTCGCAAGGACCCTCGACCGTCACGCCGAGACCACCTTGACCAGCGCCACGCGTGTCAATCACAAATTCGGCGGGTTTGTTCACTATGCCGTGGGATAGTCCTTGTCCATAAGCTCTGACTTTCCCGGGGTCGGAGCCGTGGACGCAGGTCAATCTGTACGGTTGATTCGATATAGACTCGCCACCGAAAGTGATGCCGAGGAGGTACTCGCCGAGCTCTGTCGGCGTGAAGTTCACCAAGTAACCATCGTGGGTAGGCACCACGTGGGCCTTTATGCGATTTCCAGAAGGGGCTGTTATCGCCACTTGAAAGTCCGCTGCCGTTCCTGCGTCCTGCGTTATTACGTGGAACTGCTGCAAGCTGTTCACCGGGGCAGCTACAGCATGGTTTTATTTAATCAGCATGTGCTACGCGTAAGTTTCTTCATTTTTTGTGGTCGTGATTAGTAGTATTGAATTAGCCTACTAAAAAAATCTTGTCTTTCCTATGTTTGCTATATTAACCCTTTCAGGGCCCGCTCTAGCGATTACGTCGCCCCGAGCAAAAGGACAAATTGCCGCCCCTTCAGAATATATATATATATATATATATATATATATATATATATATATATATATATATACATATATATAATTTTTTAAATACGCTACGCACTGTAAATTTTTATTTTTTAGCGAACGAAAAAATCGATATGTGATATTTTCTATTAATTGGGTATTTAACATATTAATATTTTTCTCACACTTACAGCCAAAATGGCGCCCCTAAATTTTGGCGCCCCGGGCGAATGCCCGGGTTGTCCCACCCCTAGAGCTGACCCTGACCCTTTGCATTCGAAGATATATTCTGACTTCGGAATTCGGACATTTCGTATTCGTTACATACGACCTTCATTTCGTGATTCACAACAAATAACGTTTTGGATTGTCTAAATTTCTACAGAATTATCAATGGGAACCTAGTAATAAATCTACATCCCGTTTTTAACACGTTTGAGAAGATCCAAATTTTCGAAACAATCACAACTATGACGTCAACATAAGTAATATAAATTAATGGACACGTAGCATGAATCCCTAAAATGTTTTCATCTTCTAAACTGTGACATCTCGTTACCTACACTCGATGGTTACAATATATGTCTGTATTACGTCTGTAATACGTCTGTTACAAGTATTATCTTATTTATGTAGACTGACAGACAACTTGCATAGACTGACTGACACACTATGCAAAAATAATCCAAGAGTGAACGAACAACAAGAAGTGCATAATTACGCTGATCCTATTTGAGGCTCAGATTCTATCTCTGGGCACTTCGTGACGCGTTACAACGGACCACACAACGCCATTTTATTCGCACCTATTTAGAGAACTGTCTTTCGAGTTTAACAGGCAGATTGTGTCTGAGAACTTCTGACAATGTTAGACATTTACGCTGACAGTGAAAGCTGTGTTTCGGGTTCTAATCTGTGATTTGTAAAGCACTGCTACATTCATCACCCTATGCCAAATTGATGAAAGTGAGAAGTAGTAGTCGTTGAATTAAGATGTGTGCTAAATGTCATTACAATGACACGACATAATCATGCTATGCCAAGCTTGATTCATGAAAACGCATGTTACTTCATTGTAAGTTTTTCTAAATATTTTAAACAGGAAATTTTGAGGAAACTATCACATTTTATTACATTTAATGGAGATCATTAGACTGCGGATCTTTATGCATTTATGAAGAAATTGGTTGGATCGAATATAAAACAGTAAAAGATTTCAAAAATTCAAGAATGTTGTAACGTTGCTTTTAACGTAACAAAGTAGTTAAGAGATGAAATCAATTTTTCTGTTATTCCTACTTCCAACGATCAATGCAAAACATTTTTATTTTGCATAAAGATCCGCAGTGATTACTGATAATGTGAATATATGTGAATAATGTTCATACTCATATTATTTTCATGTTGGCAGTCTACTCATAATCTTTAACCTTCATATAATTCCTATCTTAAAAAATTCTTAATAAAATAAAATCTTTTGAGAGAATCACTTTGGAGGTCTAAAAATTCTTTGTCGTTTATCTCTGTATGGATAAATCATCAATTTGAAGTGTATAATATAAATGATTGACCGGTAAAAGCATAGTATGTACTTACTTCGTGCAAGGCCGTCAACTTTAATCTTCGAGACGTCGACATGCGGTTGTGCATTGACTTTTATGGGGCAGTAGGGCACGTTCAGTCCGCCATAATTCAAGTTTACGAAGTAATTCCCTGGCTGGTTAACCGAATAGTGAACGGTGTAGATGCCAGGCGCTTTTTTCTTCAAGGAGAACAAAACCTCCTTGCCTTCGGAATTTGTAATGTTGACACGAAGATCACCTGGCCCAGCCTTCCGGCAGTCGACCTCGAACTGTACCAGCGTGTTCGACTTCAACCCTTTCTCTAAACCAGGCCCGTAAGCTGACACCAGAGCAGGATTCAATGGTGACTCCACCTTCATCCTGAATGGCGATTCCTTTATTGCTACGCCGCCATAATTCACCTACACAAAACCATATAATAAAAATTTGATGATAATCAGTAGACAACGAATCTTTTACACATCATTTTCAGGAAAATGGAGCTGAACAAAAAATTTTATGTTCAAACGTAAAGTCTTCATATTTTTATATTTTCTGTAAATGTATTCTGATGATCTCAATGGATTTCTTTCAAAAATATTACAATTAAAAAGGACCTGACATTGCTACTCTGAGATCGTGCTATTTTTTCGCGTGCTACGTCACTGCTCGTCCTCGTATCGACATATCTCCCGAGCGCCACTGTTGGCAGACCATCGTAAGCTAGGGAGAGCCTTTTAATTATTAATTACTTGAAAACGAAACCGAACCGCAATTTCATTACTCCCGCCTATCGCATAATTTTAGCATATACAAAGAGTCAACTTAGTTAGGGGTGCATTCATACTTAGTTGAGTATATGGCAAAGAACAGGAGTGGTTAAACCTGGTTTAGGAGATTCGTGAGAATTGTGAACAACGGGATTGCGGATCTCCGGGGAAAAGTTAGTAGAGGGGCGTCTTATTATATAATATTATATTAGTCGTAGTATTAGTACTAATTATATATACTACTTAGTAGTATTAATATATTATATTAGTCGTCCAGGATGAGGTAAAGGTTTTTAGTGGGTATGGGTACGCCGACCATCCGCAACCCGAGTCCCACACTACCCCCTTCTGGGGTGTGCGTAACGTCGTTTTCCCCCTCATTCGTAAAAAAATACTTAGTTGAGCAAAAGTTGCCTAAATTATAAAATCAATGAATCTAACCATGACGATGTGTTGCGTTCCAGACGTAGGAGTGTATTGACATTTAATTTTTCCGTCATGAGTGTCCTCCAACTGAACGGGAACGTCTTTGCCATTAACGTCCTGAACAATGACCTCCAAAGGTGCTTGTCCAGCCTGTTTCACGTCTACCGTGAAATTCGTTGGTTTATCCATAGGAATGGACTCCGCTTGAACTCCCGGACCATAAACTTGAACCTGCAACCAATATTCAAGTATAATCTTATCGTAAACCCGCGAGACTTCACGGATCATGTGACAACAACAGGATATACGAACCTTATCGGGAAAGAAACCAGATTTCGGCAAAATATTGGCAACGTATGGCGAGTTTGGTATATCTTCGCTCTCGCATAATATGTGAATAGCGTATTGTCCCGGGGCGGTCGGCAGGTAATACACATCCGCTGTTTCGTTGCCATTGTCGTGACACATAATCTTCGCTTTCGATGGACCTTCGATAGAGAAGCCAAGGGCACCGGTCTCGCCGTTTGTGTTCACCGTGAATTTCGCCGGATAATCGACCACTCCGCCGTGAAGGCCAGGTCCGAATGCTCTGATAGCCGACTCCTTGTATGGTCCAACGTTCACTTCAAATGGCGACTTGTAAATATCCTTTCCGCCATATGTTACCGATACGATGTGTCGGCCCTCCTTCTTTGGAGTATAATTGCATTTGTAGGTCGTTGGATCAACCTTAACAATCCTGGAAACGTTGCATAATTTTTGTTACATTGCTTAAAGTTTGTATCATTTTATTTCGAGTTTCCTTAGCTATCGTTTTAACCCCTCTTTACGACTCCAAATCGAGTCCTTTGGACGTAATATTAATAAAACTACTCTGACTTCAGTATACTGACAGCCACTTGTCGTACCAATTGTGGAAACGTTGCATAATTTTTGTTACATTGCTTAAAGTTTGTATCATTTTATTTCGAGTTTCCTTAGCTATCATATTAACCCTTCACTGCATGTGTTTTTTAATTGAGATGAAAAAATTGAAAGGTCAGTTTTTGTGTTCTTTTTTTAAGTGAAAAATATTAAACAAAATTAAAACAATATTTTCAGAAAAATAAAATTAAATATACATGGTAAGAAAACACATTCTTAGTTTAATATATACCAGATTTGTTAACTGTATCAGATATGATGCACTATGCAAGCGAAGGGTTAATAAAACCACTCTGTCTTAAGTATACTATGACACCACCTGTAGTAGCAAATTACTTACTGCACAGGGCAATTAACTCCACCAGGACCGATTACTTTAACACCGGGCGCTTCGTCGCCCGCGTCCTTGGAAACGATAGTGAAGTCCGCGTTATCCTTAACGCGCACGCCATTTGGTAGGACTCCCCGGCCATAAGCTCTCCACTTTTTACTGTCAATCACTGGAGCCACGTTGACAGGATAAGGACTTCCGGGTATGGGCTTACCAGCAAAAGATACGTTTACCGAATGCAAACCGGGTAAGAGGGGTGTGTATTCGCATCTCCACACATCCGGCAAGGGTCGAAGTAATTTCGTAGGTACACTTGACAGTGATCCCTAAAAAAACAACATTTCATATGTGTGAATAATTTACTCCAACTGTACACATCACATTTTTTTGTATTTCATTATATTTGTGTGTATTTGTCTGAATTTGTCTATATTTGAGTATTTCTGTGTTAATCTTGTGTGCATATGTGCATGGTTGTGTGTGTTTGTGCATGTTTTTATATTTTTGAGTATCTTTGCGTGTTGAGTATCTTTGAATGTTTGTATATATTTGTGTATCTGTGCACGTTTGTACACATTTGTATATATTTGTGCATATAAAATGCCATGTATATGTTGTTTGTAATATTATCAACGAATGACTACGCTGCAAAAATCATTTTTGTGGCCAGATAATCTTTTTGTACTTTGAAAATTACCAATATTAAATTCATAGGTAAATGAATATTTCTACATTTTGTATCGATGTGTCCAAATTGGGTGTAAAAGGTGAATCGTTACCTGAGAATCCTTTATCCCGACTTGTGGCATGCCGTGTCCAGCATTTTTCGTGAATATTTCGAAAAAGGTTGGTTTGCCAGTTGTGACACCATCTAGTAGCAAGCCAGGCCCACTAGCTGTAACTTTGGTAGCATCTCCGGACTGTGTTCCCACATTTACTGTGTGAGGACTGTTAGCAGACTCTCTGCCATCGACATATATCTTCACTTTGTGCGGTCCTTGAGCTTTTGGAACATATGAGACAGAGTTTTTAAGTTTTCCATCGGGAATAGTTTCCACCTGCCAAAAGGAAAACACATTAACATCAAGATGTCTTCAGTCAGTTAACTGTAGCGAGTGATCAAGTTGTTACAGCCATTTGTACAAATTGATCCTTAAGTAAAACCACAGATACACCGAATATTATTTCTTTTTTAAATGAAATAATTATAATAAACATACTTTTTGCATTGTGGCTCTAACAATTTTATCACCAACTTCACAATGTTGTGTGTACATATAATGCATTTTGTGTGTAAAGTGTATAATGTAGAAATCGGGATTTTCTTTTGTGCACGTTCGATAGTTTCAATCAATAATAGCAAACGAATGAATGACACTGTTTTGGAAAACAGTATCATTTCCAAAAGTTTTTGGGGGGTCACTTCTAATGGTTGAAACGATCACACCAAATCATTTTCAAAGGATGAAACGATTACATCAAATGACACTTTTTGAGGAATATCATTTTCAAAGTTTGGGGGAGGGTTAAATATGTTTCGTAGATTACCTGACGGTAGATATTTTGCAAATGTTCCTTTGTGTGTTAAGATGTACAAGAATTAGTCTAGCAAATATATGTCAAGAGAAACGATAACAAATTTTCGTGAAGATTTATGCTTACCGGTATCCTGTTTCCTTTTGGATCTTCTACCACAACATCGACTTTGCCGGGCGAATAAGTTTCTACTACGAAATTATTACGCGCATCTGCGACTGGACCATTTGGCTCGATACCGGGTCCATAAACTTTGACCCTGTAGGACAACGTTTATTAATAAATTACTTCTTGTCGCGGTTTATTAATTGCGTTCTAACACTAGAAGCGCCATTCATTTAAGCTTCGCAGTGAGCATAAATTTTTCTGTTCCTTCTAAAAAATGGTTACTGATAAAAATTAGCCGAGCGATTAACCACGCGAATCATATTTCGATCAATAACATTCGCAACTCCTACGAGGCGAACCTCCAAAAAATATTTACACTGGAACGTGTAAGGTAAACGAGCTCGTTAACCCTTAAAAGCTATCATGAAATATCACCCCGAGCTAAGTTTGTTTGGTACGTCGATAGCGAAGTATGTGACAGAATTGATCGGTAACACGATATCGTTATCAGTACGATAATCCGAGTACATATTACAAAAATTAATCTGACCAGTCGTTAACATGAAAAACGAAGATTGTGTTGAATGAAATTTCGCCAATCGTAATTCTGATGAGAGAAATTATTAATTATTTAAACAAATTCAGTTAGCGCATGAATAAATGGTTTAGTATATGTTATATTTTACCTCTCTGGACCTGTTCGTTGTTTCAATGGAGCTCCTTCTTTTAATTTAGCATGAGGATATTGAGACAAATAAGTCATCATGGATAATTCGTCTATGTTGGGACTGATCATTTCCTCGGGTTTAATGAGCTGCAACAAAATTGCGAGTGAGATTAAGATTCAATATTATTGAACAATTTTTGTTGTACAACAAAAACATTACGAGTTATTTGAATCTTGCACACAGCATCGAGGTATCTTTTTACCACGCTTATGTTAGCTTGCCGTGTTGTATCAAATCTTGTAATCGAATTTTAAACCACTTTCCGACCAGCTAGAGTCTTGAAACTTTAAACATAGCTCAGAACTGGATGACAAATATTTAAAAAAATTGTTTTTTAAAAATTATACGTTTCAAATGGGCTCGGTAGTAAAGACTAAAAAGTAAAAAATAAAAAAAATATATAAAAAAAACTTTTTTAAAACCACGGTTAGTAGTGCATTTTAACACATTACCGACCGGTGATTATTGCATATTTTTGAAAAATGTATGGTACATGGGTAAATTTTCATTTAGCATTTAGTATGAACTATCTAAGTCACCCTCAATAACGTCATCTAATAGTTTCATTTAAGATTGCAATGTCAAAGAAAATTTCTATGCTTTTTTTTGGTACAGCAGAATTATTGAAAATTCTATTAATAGGTCGGTAAAGTGTTAATATAACCGTGATTTTTAAAAAGTTTTTTTATATATATTTTTTTACCTGTGGTATGTTCAGCCAATTATCAGCCAAGTCCATTGCAGCCGAAGTATTCTGCAAAGCATTGTTCGGGTTCCAGTCTTTCCACTCTGGGCAGAGACCAGGCGCAACAGCATCCACAAGAGCACCGATGGTTCGTCCATCTTTCCAATTCGATGTAAAATTATTGATCGGCAAATCTGGGATCTTAGACTGGATCCAGCGCATCAGTCTCGCGTTCGGTGCTACGGGCTTGTCCGACTCAAAGTCCTCTTCCTCCAGCATAGGCAGAGAAATACAATAGTGCAGGATGAGGGTCCATAGTAATCCCAGAATCAGCTTCAGTTTACAGTCGACTATATCTGTCGAATCTGTAACACGAATCGGTGCAAAAATGTGAGCAAAAATCAATTAACTTTTATCGGGAATACTGGCGTGTCTTATCGAGACACGCGTTCAGCGGAAAGTCAACAAGGGTGTCGCGAATGGTTCCGAATCGAGAGTGTTCCAGACACCTGAGTCGACAAACTGTAAACCCACGCGAGGAAAAATTCGTTTATTTAATAGACTCCCATGATAAATTTATTTTGAAGATTATGTTGTCTAAAGAACAAAAAATCAAATATCCTCTCTGCAAATTAAATATCCCCGTCATATTGATGTCAACACAATAGAAAGATTAAAAAATGTTTCGAAAAACTGTTCTATAACAAAATGATTAATTAGTATTTATTACTATTCTACTTGTTAGAAAGCATCGAGGATAAATAATAAATGTCATCAAAATCTCAAACATCAAAATCACGACAATAGATTAGATATAAAGTGATCATATTTTTTAATCAATCACTAATCTCCATTTATTACCTGATAATAAACAATAAATTGACAGTGATTTTTAAACAGCAGAGTGCAATAGAAATTTATTTTCTTTCTTAATACGTTTAACAGGTTAAATTATTCCATTGTTTTCACTGTTCTAAATTACACCACTTTTGATACAACATGTATCTGATACAACGTGGACTATTTTTGTTTTCTTTTTCCGTCACATGGTCTTCAAAAATATTGATTATATTTTAATTGTGTTATATATATTTTTCAGACGCAAAAATGTCTCTTTGAAAAAGATGCACATCGGGATCGAAACGTTATAAACATGATTTAATATTTGCACATTTGTTGTTTTTTCTATAAATGATCGAACCTGGCGCCGATATCATTAAATTTATTAAATTACACCTAGTTATTTTTGTCATAGATGCATAAAATCTGCTGTCTAGTGATTATTAAAGACACAGTTCGAAAAGATTATGTATCGTCCACATCGATTCGTCATACAGATAAATAATAAAAATTCTCTTGAACTAAATTTTAATTGAAAAATTGATCGCCTTAGTGCAGGCTCGTTAATTTGCACGCAACCGGACCTAATAATTTGTTCAGCTACTGTATGCACAAAGTATTTTTGTCTGCAACATCGGGAACGTGAGACAACTTGCCACGAAATCCTAGAAGATGCGATTAAACGCAAACTATTCGTATAATTCAGGCTCGAAGTATTCGAGCAAGAGGCTTGACAAAGATGCATAGGTTTGTCCTTCGTGACAGAACCACTGTCCGAAGTCGAATTTCACGTGGAGCAATTGCATGGATGTATGCACGATGTTCCGATGTCCGGGTAAATGCCAGAGACTAATGGAAGGTCTCCTTATTAGCTAGTATTACATTCGACTATTGGCAAGTTTTCAATCCGATGAATCACTATCTCAAAGATATGCCTTAATGTTTTTCCTGCTCGGTGCTATTCCGTCAGATTGGCCGCAGCAAAAATCTGCGAAGTACCTCTTTCCTACTTATCGTTGTTACACACTTGCAAATCGCAACTTTAGGCAAAATAGAATTTTTCTACATAGAAATAACTTTTTCCTGTATTATTCTTTCACAATTATAATGATTATAGTTTCCTTATCCTTGACAGGAAAGAGTAGATTAGTGCTTAGATCACCAAACCTAAATTATAATTCTCAATTGTTTAATATTATAATATGCAAGTATTTTTCTTTCTCAATAATGTATGTATTAACTCCTCTAATTTCCTCTCACATAAATTAAATTTATATTTATTGTGTGTCAACATTTACTAGAAGAAATTTCTCTCAATTTCCTAGGAGGAAATTTATATTTATCGTATGTTTACTTTACTTTACACTTTAAGTATTAATAACAGAAGAATAAACTGTAATATTCAGTTAATTTCATTTTAATATTAATTTAATACTCATCTTCTAGGATTATCGTGGTAAGTAAAAGAATAACATATCTTTTTCTTTCTTCAGTCATTTTAATAGTATTATATTGATACTCTTCAGCTACTTTAATATCTCCGTTATTTCGTATTGCAGCTACACGATTTTGCAATAAATATATAAACTCCAGAATCCAGTTATATTAAATTCTGTCTTTCTGTTTGCACATTATAAAACAACCTGTTCCCATTTTTGTGAAACATGTCAATACACACGTATTAATAGAAAATGCATTACCAGCCGGCAAGAAATAATAATGCAATGATGCAACGATTGAAGATCACTCTTTATATACGCGAGTGAATCATTGGATCCGAAAAAATGGATGAATCAAAACGCGCGAGAATGTGAATGCGATCAAAAGCGTATCCAAGTGGCTTACTACACTGCAGTCTTAATAATTGCATTACGTCACCTCTAACTGCTATTAAGAGAATCACAGTGAATTGACAGCTAGGATTTAAGGGAAACCGTTCGAACCGGATTGAAATGAATGTACATTTTACAGAAGAAAATTTTAGGAACTCAAATCGCGTATAGGTGCGCATGCACGTATTTTTGGCATGACATTGTCTCGCGTAGTTTACAAATAGAAAATGACAAATCGTTGTTGAGACAATTTAACCGAGGCATTTCGGGAAATTTCACCTATTCACACGTGATAAGATTAGTAACGCTACTTGGATTGTTTAGAGTATTTAATGTCAACATGGTGACTAATACTTTAATGTTTGTGTACGATTTGGAGGCGTTCTATGCATTAGGTGTATATTGGACGTTACGATTACAATCATACCTGCCAGATTACGATTTGTGTCCCGACTATACTTTCCCCTTCTACGACGCTATTTTTCATGGCCCAGTCACGTTACACGTACTGGCAGAGAGGGGGTAATATTTTCCCCTCAATTCATGCTCCTTTCCCTCATCTGGGTACCTCTAATTCCACTCTGATTAGGATTCGTGTACAATTTGGGGACCACGAAGATGCAAAGTTTTGCAATCTTTATATATTTCATTAAATGCTGGTTTTTAACACCAGAACCGCGATACTCTTTAAAATAACGTGTTTCAATGTTTTTTATGGCCAAGAGTGTTTCTAATTAAATACGTGTTCTTTGGAATTTATTCAGTAAATTTATTTCTTTAAACACATAGTTCAATAAATATTAAAAATCTGAATGAATTCGGGTAGATAAAAATAAAATAAAAGTTCCCTACGTTAATTGCGAGCTACAGGAGCTGCATAGACATTTATTTCTCTGCTTAATATTTTGAAAAAATTACAAGGTATACTACAATACTTTAAAATTCTTTAAATATTTTCAATGTTTTCCATTCGATCCACACATTTTTATTGCAAACGTAGAAAATCTGCAATTTAGTTATTAGAAAGTGTGTCTGAGTTTATACTACATTATAATACAGCAGATTAATGGTTCCCCATATAACAGGAAGCAGGTTTTATAAAACTCAATGGCAATCTATATATTCTTTCCCACACTGCTTAAGAATATGCATGACGCAAAGAGAATTACGTGTTATAAATCGATACTTCAATAAACAGATAAAGTGCCTTAATGATTCTATCAATATATGGTAGTTTATTAATATGTCGCATCAGTTAAACTGCATGCTGTTTAAACTAAAATCGTGATCCAATTGTCACCTATTTGGTAATGAAAGATTAATAATTACGGATGGTGAAAAGATTAAAAATAGGTAGTGGGGACAGTATATGTTGGCCTCTGACGTATCCAGCATACACTCGATATTTCGGACTTAACCACAGACCTTTAACGTACTTCCTACTTTATATCCGCATGTTGCACTCTGCTGACATTTAAGGCTGTGTTATAAATAATAACGATCCATTAATTGCAGGGCGTTTACATGCTTTCACTCATTTTTGCCATTAATGTATAAAAATCCGCAGTGTAATTGTTAGATGCAAAAAATAAAATTTTTTAATAATTTTAATAAGTCGAGAATAATATAATAACATACTTCAATCTTTCTGATATCTTCACATTATATTGAAGCAATTCACTTTTGCCACGAACGTATAAAAGTCGTAGCATAATCATCAAATGCAAAATAAGATTGTGAGAGACAGAAATCAAATGAAAATGCATTTCCTCTTTTGATAATTGTAACACGTCGAGAATAATATAATATAACATCTTTCAATTCTTTTAATGTCATTCATTTTTGCCATGAATATATATATAAAATCCACGGTCTAATAATGATATTTTAAATATAATATGTCACGTTGCAAGTGTCCCGACAGAATACGGGTGGGTGCTTATATTTGTGTTTAACTAAAAGATAAGAAATTAAATAAATAAAGGAAGAACCAAATACATATAAAAACCCGTTTCAAACGGTTAAAACGGTAATAAGTAACCACGTTATTTTATTAAAATGAGAATGGATTGAATATTTTAGATGTATTTGGTTCTTTCTTTATTTATGTAATTTCTTATCTTTTATTAAACACAAATATAAGTCCCGCAAATATACAATACATTAAAGTAAAGTTTGAAAGCTATATTTAATATGATTAGTAAACAAAATTGTTTAAAATAAGTAGCAGTCAAGGAACTGTCCTTTAAAGTAAATTTCAAATAAAACACTTAAAATAGTAGGGAATTGTTGGCAATAAAATTGAAAAATAATTCGGAGTGCGAAGGGTTAACGTGTAGACTGGATTTTTGCGTGCATGGGCAAACCGACGTATGACAAATCGCTCGAACCAACGTGTATGGGCTGCTTAAGGTTAAGCCGACGAGAGTCGGTGCATGAATTTGCTCTTTTACGTCCCCCACCCTTCACCTGTACACTGTATTCCCCTCTTTGCCTCATCCTTCGAAGGTAATGCTTGCCGATCAGTCATTACGCGCCGACCATTCGAAGTAGGGTTATATTTGTACGTTCGAGAATTTTGACGTCATTGTCGTTGACCGTAAAATGTACACAATGCTTACACAAAAATCGTAAAAAATTGTAAAAAAATGCAAGTGACCATCATTCGCAATTTTTGGTTAAAAATTCCACCTTCTAATTTTTTCTGATTCCTTAAATTCTTTGCCCACTAATTCTCCATTCTTGTTATTATACCTAGTCGTCATTGGAATCAACCCCTTACCCTTAGATTTCAATTTTCATCAATTCAAATGACTATAATAATCAAAACTATGAGAGAAAACTTATTCAATTGATAGAAAAATCTTTTTTTTTCATATTTCCGCGAATCTCAATAGTTAACCCTAGAAGTTGGTTCCATTTAAACCCAGAGTTACAAACATTCCATTTAGTTTCTAATCTGTTATACTTGAATTTAAAGTACTAGTTATTTTAATCAGAAGTTGTTAAATTGTTATTCTGTTTGGTTGCAACAAATCATAGTGAACGCGGAGAAATTTTTAAGCAAAAGTGAAACATTATTTGAAGTGTTCTTCTTGAACTGTCATCCCGTGAAATCGAAGATGGAGTACTCAATTTAAAGGAATTACTATGACCTCGAAATACCCTTCATGCTTCAACTGCAGAGTAATCGTTTTCCCGACAAGACTTCTCCGTTTGGACAACGTGTTCGACGCGTAACAGATTTGTTCATGCCCTCGGAAATTTTCGAACGCAATCGTATCAGTGATTCATATTATGTTAATCCGAAAGCTATAAGTTAACAATGCACTTTCTATTGATCGGCTAAATGGCGGAGTGGTATTTGCATGTCAATTTAAATACACACAAATAAACTTCGATGTCTCTATGGTGAAAATTAATTGAATTTTTAAATACAAGACAGCGGATCTTCACGCAAAATAAACATTTTCTACCCGAATTGCAACAAACTGGAATAAAATAGAAATTTATGTTTAAACTTTTTATAGTTTTATAAATTGAACCTACTCATTATCGTCATAAATTCAAAAAATCCGCTGTCTGATTATAACAGAAAATTTAAACATTTGTACTCTTCTAACTTCCTATTAAAAAAATGTTAAAATATTCTGTCTAATTTTGAAGGGTGTCTTCTTTACTTTCAAGCCCGCCCACCCCCCAACTAAATCTTTTTAAGAACTCTTTTTTATTATAACACCGAGGGAAAACTGAAATTGATTGTCTTCATTTGAAAATTTACGATGAACAATTTTATGGTGTTCACAAAATCTTTTTACCCCGTGTGATTTTATAAAATCTCCTCTATATCGTGTGTTTTCGTCGTATAGTACTTTAACAATAAAATTACAAATTGTAAATGAAAACTATCAAGAATAATTTTTAAAGCACATGCTATAAACCAACGAATACATAATAATCTATCCTAAATATACTTGACACACATATTAGCACATACATTCCACACACACACTTAACAAACGTATTAGATACACATTAGACCCACACACACACTAATCAAATACGAAGTACAAGTATGACCGTGGACTATCTAGAATCATTCTCATACCTGCGACACAATTTTCATTTAAAGTACAATGAAATCGTAATGAAAAATCATTTTTCAAGAAATCACTGTTAAGGGGAGACTCCCCTACACGAGACCACACCAAAATTCTTGCGAGAATAATTCTTTAACCTATGTACGGTCGTTTGAAATTGTAAAATCTCAGAAGAGAAACAATGTCTAGGTACTCCGTCTTACAACAATAAAAAATCTTTGAAAAATCTGACTTCGACGGCGTGGAGTAGAAAGTTTATCCTTTAAAGTGCGCACGGGCGGAATATTTTACGATATTTTTACAGGAAGTTACAAGAGTCCAAAGATCAGCAATTTTTCGCTTATAATCAGACATGGAAAAAGTTATGGACTATCAAATTTTTTACAGGTTCTACGCAAGGCGTTTGTCGTAGACTATTTTTTAAAAAATCTGCAAAGTGTTGGGTTGAAACGAAATAGGGTTTGTAAATTAAAATTGAAAGCTAAATTCAGGTATTTATTCTGTTCTATTACTTTTTGCCATTTTCGAGGCAACTTCTTAATTTTATCTTCGATTCTTAATTTGAGAACACTACGAACTTTATTTCCAACCCAATAGTATTATACTTTAAGATTTTTTTGCAATTACAGGAGTTTAAAGAATTTTTCGCTTATAAATTCGGCGTTCCTTTAATTTTGTGGAACAGTGTGGTTTTGCATGGAATCGAAATTCGTGAACGCACAACTATCGTACCGTGAAGCTGAATCTACAAAATACGAGCTCAAATAACGCATAGTTCGAATGGTGTGAGGTGTAACACCTTTGGTTGGATTCTCGCTATCTGTTAACGCAGCCGACGGTTATATAGCTTGCGTCGAAACATTCTTTCGGTGTGAATAATTCGAGGAAACATTTATCGCTTAGTGTGAATAACACCGCATTGGAAAATATTTGGACGAGGACTCACAGAAGATTAACCTGACTCTCTCATATGTGAACGATAAAAATCTCTCTACACTTAGTTATATTTTAATAAATATAAATAATAAATATTTTCTGATTTTCTTTATTCACTGGTTTATACATAAGTCACTGGGACACTATACTCTTATTATTAGACTGCGGATCGTTATGCAATTATGACTTTTGAAAATTTTCAAAAAATGCTAGGACATAAAAACAACACATTTTAGTACGATTTTAATTTATTTGAGGTCTAAAAAAGCTACTTTTTTATTTGATTTTATTTGATTCCAGTTTCTTAAAATTCGTCTACAATAATTGAAAATTGAATAAACATCCGCAGTCTACTCATTATCAATAGATTTTAGAGCAATTTTTATTCCAGTACCTCTTCAACAAATTGAAAAATTCTAAAAATTTTTGTTTTAATTTCTAACTGATTTTTTTACTGCCATAATTTGTAATTTGTAAGTTTTCAACGACTTGATTAACATGAAAATGTGATTCGGAAATTGTTCCCAGAATTTTAATACTGAAAGTTAACGTACATCCTGATAACCGAATAAAAATTTCTTAACCACTAAAACCTCAAGCATATCATTACAGTGTGTGATTAACATTTCCTGGTTCTAACGTACTATGCATTTTTAGTGACTAAAATGATGTTTCAATTTCGATTGAAAGACTATAAATTTTATTCGTCATAAACTTGATAGTTTACGATCGATTTCGCTCTGTATTTTATTTGCCTGACAAATTGGAGATTAAGAAAAATTTAAGATTTTAAGAACACGGTTTTCAACAAAATAATTCGTCAATTTTTAAGATTTGAATTAATAAATTCTTTCATATTATAAAATTAAACATGTGCAGAAAAACAAAGGGAGACGAGAAAAGACTACAGACAAAGTACTTTCGATGTTGCTGAGTAGCTTTGTACGTAATCCTCTATTGACAAGTGAAGAGAAGATCAACTTACTATTATACAGTCGCACATTTGCATAAATATTTCAAAACAGACAGTATCTGTCGCTGAGAAATGTTCCAGAATGATTTAACAGACAAGGTAACATCAATTAGGATTCGTCAACCTTTATTTCAAAGTTAAAATGATGATTGACAATATTAGGGAGGTCTTATATCCTATCAACTATATCATTTATTGATCTACTAAACGAAAAATCATATGTCATAAAAGAAAATCTTCTAAAATTAAATTTTGTTGGAAGTATTGTCTTCAAGGATATTGATAATTAAACTTCGACACTTAAGCACTCAAATAAAAATATGATTTAAGATCTATAAAACGTGTAAGCATGTAAGGCTAAGAAGGTTAAAGACAAAAAGTCATTTAAATGAGAGTTAAAAATGTCATAAATAATTACGTATCTCCATGTAAGAATATTCGTTTTGATCTACCAAATGTTATTACTGGTTTCTAGATTTTATGCATTTATAACAGAAATGAACGAATGCAGTTTGAAACATCGAAAATATTAAAAGATTTTAAGAGTGTTAATATATTATTTTCACCACATTAATGAAGAATATAAATTTATATTTAGCTCCTGCGTCTTGCAATTTTGTATAAACATGCGGAGTGTAGTTATTACACACGACAGTTACTCCATAAATACAGTCCCATTGGAAAGTGTAAATATAATACTCAGTGTACAATGCTCTCTGACAATTGACGTATCATTTTTAGCTGAACCGTGTCAATTAAAAATAGCCGAATTCGAGAAGATTTATTTATTTCCTGCCTCCAAAATATCCGCTTTTCGCCGACCAGCCGTGTCAAACTTTTGACCCGTAATGTATCTACTTGCAAAACCGTCAATGACGTTTCAACACCCATATATAGATGACGCAGCTCACGGTAAAATGAATGTGTCATCCGTATACGGTCATATGATGGCCAACGTGTTAATACAGTGCCGTAAGAAAAAATTAAAAGAAATTCGATTGCGTGTCCCGTAAACCTATTTCACGTTCCCACCATGATCGATTCGATATGGACACTATTCATGGCCTATCAAAATTTCTTTACATCTAATTCCATATTTGTTCTAAAATTATTATTCAATTTTATTTTACGTTCTTCTTTACATCAAAAAAAATTTCTGTCACGTCTTACAACATTTTCTGCAGAAAAGCTAGAATTTATTTTTTCTAGAAAGTGCACGTCCAAAATGAGAACACCTGAGGAAAGGTCAAGCTAAACGTTTTCGACGTGTACAAATGCCTACGGGCAATCAGCACGTACGGCAACGGTTTCCTAATCGTCCGGTTGGTTCTGTTAAAGTTTCGAATAACTATGGTTATTTAAATACTAGTTATCTTCTTCTTAACCCTTGCCGTAACATTTTCTTTACAGTTACGGCGATTAAAACAATTGTAAAAGTATAAAGTGTTTAAAACATTTTCTTTGTGCACAAAAATGTCGTAGAAGGGAAAAGAAAATGTATGTTTTTTGTATGGCTACATTTATTTGAATGCTTAAATATTGATTACAAACGAATCTTTTGTTAGACTATTTGTATTTGTTAGACTTTGTTAAAAACCTTCATTACGAGTCTGGATCGTCAAAATACGACAAGGGATTAATGAATATCTTTTGTTACAAAAACCATTTCGTAGCTATTGTCTTCTACTGCATAAATCATTACCATGGTTCAAGCTGTGAATTTTACGTCATTTTATGCGGCTAAGAAACTACTCTAAAGCTCTGTTTAGGTTATAAACTCATGAAATGCGGTGCAGTAGATAAGCCTCCGAAGTAAGACATCCACTTTCTGTCTGCATTCAGCTGAAAGAGACCACTCGAGACGGGCCAGTCAGATTTAATTAAACTGTGCCGATTTCGCGACGATCACTGGCAGACAAATATTTCTTTATAATCTGGAAACGAGATTTTCCAGTTTGCCACGTTGCGTTTTTAAGTTGCGTCGAAAAAATATTGAACGTGATTCTAAACAATCTTTCCTCCACATTTTTTGGAACTATTGAACAACAGAAATTTTAATTTTCTTTGAAATTTATCTTTGCCGAAAAGTACCGTTCTACGAATATTTAATGTTATTTATTAATGAAATAGCGAAGTCAGACTCTTTACGAATTGTTTACACATATTCTCCAATAGCAATAACTTTTTCAGTATTTTCTGTTGGGTTAATATTGATAAGAGAAATGTCAATAATTATACAGGTATAATTGTGGACGAAAAGCAAAAGAAAGTATAACATGCGTTTCACATTTTATACACGGAATGTTTTCCTATAATCATTTTTATTTCATTTTTAGTACATATTTTATATTATTGATTTTATATAAAGTATGAATTAGTTTTATTGCGTGACCTCGACTATGCAAAAATACAAAATCTATAAAACATGAAACCATGAACTACGTGTGG
Organism: Lasioglossum morio; assembly: GCA_916610235.2. Lineage (NCBI taxonomy): Eukaryota > Metazoa > Arthropoda > Insecta > Hymenoptera > Halictidae > Lasioglossum > Lasioglossum morio. Next base: position 10,059,019 of record OU744330.1, on the reverse strand, counting down.
TATTTTAATCTTGCACAAGCTGTAGATATCGTAAGTATACCTACACTTTTGACCGATCGAGTACGATATATGCATATCACACTATGCAGGCTATTATTAACTCTGAATATTTCTTGAACAAAAAAAAAGAAAAATATAAGACCCGTCTAAAAATTATTCAGTTCCTAGCCAAATTATTATCAATTGCATTCAGTACACATTGCATGAATAATATAAAAACATAGATTTTCAAAAACGCATATTGATACCTTCGATTCAAAATAAAGATAAAATTGTAAGTGTTAAAAAATAACAAATTAATCGAAGAAATACTGTAAATGGCAAACACGAGAAGAATCGCACAATTTTAAGTCTTCTTTCGGGTCCTCTCTCTAAGCGTGTATTCTCATGACGTAACCGGTTAGCCATCAATGACGTCACCGTCTAAACTCGTCGCGGAATACGGTCGAGGAAAACGTCATGGACAGTCAGGTTGGGAAGAGACGCTACTGTCATTTGAACACGTGTCTGCTGTGAATACAATGTACTAGAAGTCTGTGTGCATTAGATAAAACAGAATCGGAAACAACTTGCAATCTCTATTTCGTAGTCTCGACAGTTCCTCAACCTTTCTCGAAGAGAATGAATGTATTATGAATGCACACTATTCATTTCAATTTTGGAGTAGCTCACTCGTATTTAAAATACTAGATAAACTAATTCTTTAAAATATACTTCTTTTATCATTTTTTCACTGGTTTTTACCATTTTTTGGAGTCAAACATTCTTTTCTTCTTTTCACACAATTCTTTTATTGATTCTTTTTCTTAATTGTTTTGTATTTTTTTTTAAGTAATATACATTTCTTTGAATATACCTAATTTATTAATTTTTTACTATTTTTCAGAGTAATAACACACGTACTTCTTTTAAGATCTCTCTTCACTATTTTTGTCTATTTTGGAGCAACATGCTAATACTAGAATTTCTACAACATTTGAACTAGTGTTTTTCTTTATTGTTTGATATTTATACTGGAAATACTGAACAATAAAAGTAATTCGTTGCTAATTTATTTATATATTCAAAAGAGATTATTAAGATTTGATGTGGTTCTTGTTGCAAAATGGAAAAGTATGAAAATTTTGGATTTTTGGTTGACCAAACAAGTTCTGCCACTGTCTTCACTTAATAATATTATGACTTTTTATGAGAAGAGAATGCAACTTTTTTAAGTAACTACTGTGTGAATGAAATGGCGTGATACGTATCTAATTTCCTTGATTAAGAAATTGGGTTATTGAGTGCACTTACATTAGCATGATTCACTCGTTTGATCCTTGAAACCGTATTTGGAAAAAATTTATTTTTAGCATTTCTACATACTCCTACACTTGAGAACTATTTACTGGAACTATTAAATACTACTTAAATATCGCGCGTCAAATGTAAGTACCTAATGATTTTTTATAAAGAAACAATTTTATCCGTAAGATTGTTGAGTTCCTCTGATTTTTTAACCGATCAAAGGTGATTAAACCCTTCGCTCGTGTGCAGAGTAGTGTGGTGTAGGAAATACAATAGAAAGTGTCTCAAATCGCTCGATATAAACAACTCTCGTCCCTACAACGTGAAGTTGTTGCTAGCCTACAGCTTCCCGGGCATCCCGGGCGGGCGTCATTGATCCGTGCTCTTCTTATAATTGTCTACAATCAGTAGTATTGGTTTTTCGATTCCGTAGCCCACTGAACCATTTCGCCGTTATTTTTATCGGTTTTTTATCTGGTTTTCATTCAAACTTTTCGTTAAGCAAATAGCCGAGGAACTTGACCTCTTTCGCTGGTTAATTACTGAAGAATTATCGCTTCACTCTCTGAACAACAACCGATTTTTAATCACCATTATATAAAAATAATTCCCGCTATTATTCAATTAGTGACGAGCTTTAAATGTTCTTGAAACAGTTAAACCAATTGTTGAAGCAGCCAAACAAAAAATATTTAAATGTAACAAATTTGTAACTCTTTTAATACGAATTTTGAATTCATTTGTATTTTTTAATACAGTGTATACACAGAGAAATAATTAATGTTAAAATTAATGTTCTGTCGAAATATAATATTGTGTTATAATTTGAATTTTAAAGATGGATAATGATCGGTTTACGCGATGATAAAAATAATTATTTAAATTTCTATTAGCACGTGAATCATTCCCTGTCTTATAGTTGCCTGATTCATAATTGCTGGAAGCTCTGAGGTGGCAAACGGGCATCACCAAGTAAAAATAATAAAAAACATTAGCAGACTGTACCGGTAATTTTTGAGATTGTAAAATTTTGAGACAGTGGAATCGACTTCGTTTTTCTTTCAAATAGGAATTCAGGTCAACAGCAGAGCCCTTACCTCTTTTACTTTACTTTACGTCTAATTATGTGGAAAAAATGTAGTCTTTTCGCGACGTATGCGTTCTTTTGCGTGGAAATTCAAATGAGTTCAAGAGTCTGCGTTAATGATTAATTATATGTTCCGGGCAACGATCCACAATGATCGAAATACTAACTGAATTTACATAATTAAAATTTTTCGATATCACTAAAATTCTATTAATATTTTTCAGATTGCAACAATATATATTAAATAAATAAACTTTACTCAGCTTAAATTGATTCAAAAATCAAATTATCATTTAACTTTCTCAAATTATTTCCATTCTTTTATCGTTTTAATATTCGTTTTTGATATTATAAATCTCAGAAAATCATACAAATCTCTTAAGCTCCATTATTATAATACTCGTATACCTGTGTCAAGTTTATCAATGTCAAGATTATCATGCTGTATTGTCTTGCACCGGCTTATTGACACTTCCCAGAGGCAAACTATGGCTCACTTTGCAGGTGTGTACAAACTAATAGTCAGCTGATTGCATGCTCTGTTATTTTTAGGATCGTACAAATTTCACACGTCAAAGAAAAATTTATGGAACTATTATTTTTATTACTGTATCTTAATATTTAATTATTGTATTTCTCATTTCTATATTCCCCATATGACGTAAATTTTAAATAAATTTTTATTATATTTTGTATAATATATCTAATATTTTGTATAATATAATAATAATCTACAATACTTTGTCTGTAAATTAATTCCTTAAAGAATCTGCTCTAAAGATTTGCGATAATTGCGAGGAAACCAAAATTATAGTAATTAATGCTCCAGAAGATTTTCTATTCTAACACGACTTTATAAACGTAATTAAAGTCGTTCCGTTTCGGACAGAATTATTTTGCGCTAACGATAACGATATTTTGACGGTAATTTTCACGAATGATGTCACTCCCAATCTGAATTTTTGATAAGCTTGAAGACAATTTTCGTTCCTCGACATACATTTCAAATAATTATATTAACCCGCAGAAATCTATATCTCACTCCGTATAAATTATTAATTTTCATATCACCAGCATTATAGATTGTAGCAAATTAAGGCAAGACGATATATTTGTATCGTTCACTTAAACGATTTTTAATGGTTGATCAAATTTAATCACTGTTTATTTAAATGATTTTATTACATCTTATTTTGGAGTGAAATTGGAAATCATTTCTAATTAAGAGGTGTTATACCTATTATTAATCGTTCAATTTTACTGATAATTTTGGTAAACTTGTTTTTAAAAAAATTAGTTTGTATATTTAGATCTTTTGATCTAAAAAAAAATGTAAAGCCAAAACCGAGGATTAATAAATTGTATATATCTACTGTTGTTTAATAACACAAGCAAGTTTATCATTTGTTTTTCTCAGTTATTGCAAGCAAGTTGTAATGTTGCCCCAATAAAACTTGGTTAACTGTGTCACACTTTATTAGCTGTGATTATTGCTCGCGACCATAACTTTGATCGAATCCATCAGTGGAATTTGTTCTTGACATGACCGTAAATATTTCGCTCGAACATCTTACTGTATCAATCGATGTTACAGTAAATAAACACGTTCCTTCTCATATAATATGAAATCTAAAATTTAATAACTGTCCCACAAAAATTGACCAGATGTTAAACCTACAAAATTAAAATTCGATTCCCTTATACAATCAAAAATAATGAATTGTATCCTAGTTATACCCGTAACTGTCATCAAATCATTAACATGCCGATCACGAGAGATAAACATAGTAAATATGACATGCAGTTCTATAATTATTTTACAAGCGAATAACAGTAAATTCTACAATTACTAGACACGATGTAAAACTTTATCACTTATAAACAAAATTTGATTAAACCCACAAAATCGTAAAACTTTATCATTTATAAACAAAATTTGAACAAACCCACAAAATCGCATTTTATTACAAACTTAATAATTATGATTTACCTACAACCCTTTACATACATATGACTGCTGTGGAAATCTTAAAAATTCTGATCATGAGATAAAATTAGTCGCCATCCCATTTTTAATATAACAAATAAATCACACTTCGATAGTACTTTCCGAAATAATTGCACCCAACAATCAACCTTCAACAATTACATTTAAAATTCGACTGAAACCACCAAATTATATTCTCTCGAATCTCATCGCAACCCTACTCCTTCAACAGACTCTACTTAAAAATCCTAATCATGAAAGAAAACTAATCCCTATCACATTTTACTAACCACAGACAAATCGCGATTAAACAATATCATCCGAAACGATCAAAATTCCAGCGAAACCACAAACAAATTCACAATTCCGAACAACGTCATCGCACGAAGCTAAAAAGAATTCCAAAACACGACTGTTAACACAAAACCTACCATCACCGATCAAAATGACCAGATTTTTTATTTTACGATTATTGGTATAATAAAAATGACTCTATAGATATCAATAGCGGAGTAGATATTAAAATATGAGCTGCACAAACTCCAAATAAAATCAATTTTGTTATTTTTATAAGGGAACCAGTTACTTGTAAGGCTCGGTAGGTTTAGTGGTAAGCACACACACACCGGAGGTATCTTTTCGCAAACAAGATCCCTCGTTTTCGAAATGAAAATAGTGAGATAAAAAGGTGTCGGTAAAGGCGGTCTGATGACTTACCGATGTTGACGATCCGTATCCCCTGGTCCTCCAAAAATTTCAACGCGACTGACACATTCTCGAGCTTCTGCGACCTGAAGGTGGGCTTCTGATTATGTCTCGGTAGCCTCTTCTGCGCGAGCACCTCGATCAGGCTTATCAATATGAGGCCGTCGGACAGGTCGCACTCGAGATCGTCGATCCGTTTGTTTATAACTTTCAGTTTCTCGTTGGCCCATCTTGTGAACGTGTTCCGTTGGATTAGCTTCCACGGTGCATCCTCGAGCAAGTCCTGATCCAGCATCTCTAGGTCCTCTTCCTCGGCGTTCTCACACTCAACTGACTTATCGTTCTCGCACATTTTATCGGCCGCTTCGCTCCTATGGGGACGACATTGGTGATGGTGAGCAAAGTGGTGGTGGAAATCAACATTGTGTGCGTTCATATGTGGCTGCTCTGCGCAGTCACCTCTCCCTCTTCGACAGACTCGTCGTTCTCGTTCTCTCTTTCTCTCTTTCTCCCACGGGATCGCGCTCTCCTCCTCTATCCAGTAGCCTTCTCTACTCTAAGTTTTGCTTTCATTCGGTTTCTTGTCGATTTTTATCATGTTATTATGCCCGTTTCTTACGAGCTACACGGTTCGTAGAAAAACGCCCGGCGCCGCGGCGTTCTTTCGGCGACAAAAAATATATTGCACGGATAATGTTTATCAGTGGGATTATTGTGTGTCCGTTCTCCTGGAAGCATATTATGTAGTCGGATTTATCGCGGTAATATTGATACCGATGTGCATTGTCTACGTCATCGTTTGCTTTAATTATGTCAGGAATGAATCGTCGGTACTAAAAATATAACATTGATTGGACCGGAGAAAATTGTTATCTGGGATTTGGAGTTGTGTCGGTGTGAATCAGTATTCTTCGAATGTGTCCACGGTATTTTTTTCAACTGCAATTAGCTCTTTCGTATGTAATTAGTTTTTCATTCGATTTTAAGAAGTGCTCGATCAAATGAGTCGATAGAAGGTTGATTGTCCAGCTGAAAATTCTAATCTGAATTTGTAATTCGGAGAATTTTAAGTTGAATGTTGCCAAGTTATGTTATTGATTTGACTATAACTTTTGGTGCACCTCTGTCAATTTGAATTAGTATGATCAAAGTTAGAAGCGAATGAATGAAATAATTCCACGATAGTATGCACACAAATAAGAATCACAGTATAACGTAACATTATACTACAAACAAGAACCACAGTATAATGTCACATTGTACTATCTAACTATAATAACAATTTCCTTTTGAAACTGAATATACAGTGAAAGCAATCAATTTTGGAGAAGGTGAAATAGAGAGAAAGAGAGAGAGAGAGAGAGAGAGAGAGGGTAGGGGGTTCAGCATATCATGGACCAGAACCATTTATTTAAAATTTGTTCTTGAAAAATATAGCAGATTACATTGTAAATCGAAGCACATATTTTCCCGTCCGCTTTATTTTCCTAACAAAATACGGAAATGTGATGAGAAAAGCAAATTAAAAGAATATTATATAAAAGTTAGTTGTAAATGTACGACTCATTTCCAACATTTCTCCATTTCAGCAACGTCCTGAAGTTCCCAGTAAATTTTAATGCGTTTACGGTACATTAACAGAGACTTATAAATCACGAGAGACCGTTCGCAACGCGACTGATAAAAATGTCTCCCATTGTTGGAGCCACCGAACACAATACAGCCTGATAAAGGAAATAGAATTGAGGAAACGCGAAAACTGTTCTCAGGTTTCGCCGCAATCTGTGGAAATGGTGAAGCGATCTACTTCGAAAGCTTTCGCGTGGTACGAAATTTGGGGCTCTTATATTGACTGCTGTATATGGTGGTCGGTGCAAGTTGACACAGATAAACGAATATGCATGAAGAAGCTTGGTGCACTCCGTTTACGTACGTTTCTCATTCATGCTTTCGTTCATATACATTTCACTACGTTTTTATTATTATAACGGTGCAATTTTACATTTAATTGTATGGATCTGTGTAACGCTTTAATGTCGCGCTAATAACTTTAATCCATGCTCCGTTTCGTATGCATTTTACCTTGTTTTTATAATTCGGTGCAACCCGTGTTTAATTATACATGCGTGTAACGCTCGGAATGTTGTGTTAAAATTTGAATCCGTGCTTCTTTTCACATACGTTTCGCTACGTTCAATTTCACTGTGTATATTGGTGCAATCTATTTTTATTTATAAATGTGTGGAATGCCCGTAATATCGCGTTAACAAATAAAAATTTTATTTTCTATAGTCACATTGTCTGAATTTTATTGTTTGATTACTTTCAAATTATTAAATAAAAATATTTTTATTTATTTATATTTCGAAAACAATACAATATTATAAGCTATTCTCGTGGTTGAATATATACAGGATATCCTTCGCAGGTTCCTGCTAATTTCTGAGGTAATTTCAAGTAACTTTTTCCTTTGCGAAAATCTCCGTGGCTTGGTTTACGAGTTATTAACGAAAAACACGGACTAATCAGCAGACGGATAACAAAAAGGGAAAAAAGTGGTATACCCTTACTTTTCGTTTGTAGAGGTTAATCGCTTTGTATACATTCGTTTGATTTGTACCTTTTTTTTCCTAACTTTCTTCGGGTCACGGGGAGGGCCCTTTCTTTGATTCACTCCCCGTGATTTTTCCGACAGCCACCACTCTTGTTCTTAGCTGTCAGTTTGATTTGTACCTAATATTGTAATAAATCTCCTTTGAGATTTAAAAAAAATGGTTTCACGAATCAGACCTTTGAAATACAACATTTTTGGGACAGCCTATACGATACAATTGAATTTTATGATGCTACTAAACAAAATGTGCAGCGCCGCAAATTAAATAAAATACGTATGCTATGTAACTAAAATATAGGATCTCTATTCCCACTGGGCTCTTTCGAGGGTCGAGCCATTTTGCGCCAAATCGATCACTTTTGCACTTGTCGTCCGGGATTTTATCGTAATTGAAATAGACCATATCACCGTCGGAAAAAAAATGAAGAATTCGAAACATCGTTTCGCTCTTTTCGATATTGTTGCAAAAATACCCAAAGCTCACAGTTTACAAAGTCTGTTTACATAAAGTCAACAACTGCTTTCATGAAAGAATTTTTATGTCCACAAATGTTAACCTTACTAGTGCCGATTTTTAACTGGTGCTTTATTAATGTTTTTATAGAAATATTTTTTTGAAACGTTTCTGTAAATTTGTTTACAATGATACAACAATGCCGAGCAAATTTTGTTGACATTCGCCAATTATTTATACGGCTTAATCGTCAGGGTACGATTACATTTAAATTATGGTTTAATCACACAGGCGTCAAATACATTCGGTTATGCTAACTCGATAAAACTCGTGGTGTATTTGCTATATGAAATTACAGAATTAATGGTGTTTCACAGGATACAAAGTAATTCGCAAATGCTAAGAGCCCCGATTTTATACGATCTACAGACGAGAAAAAGCTGATCAAATTTTGAAACAAATAGAAAGACATTAGATCTAATGAGTCCGTGTAAAAGTGAGATAATTGGATCCATCCTGAATTACGATGAGCCATTTGTAGCTTTTAGTGCCAAGATATTTTTGGGATAGATGGATATACGTATCCTTTCTACAAGGTCTAATATTTTACGCAAAAAATAGATTGAATCGTTGAAAATGTGATGTTGCACTAAAAAGTACACTTGTCTGCAGATTTGTGCGAAGTCTCCGTTTCATATGGATTTTTTCATGGTTCGAAATCGCTTGAATTCGAGCCCACTAGCGTGCAAAAATAAAAACAAATACAATAAGAGAATATGTTACAACAATTTTACAGATTTACACGAAGAAAAGTAGTATCGAAAATCCCGAAAAATGAATTCAAATTGTATTCGATATCGCTGTCAATATTGTCAATAAAAACAGTGTAATTAGTTAATTGTTAATCATTCGAAATTGAAGTCGAATCCACAATTCTATTTTGGTGTGTGTAATTATTCTCCAAATTAATAATTAATTGCATGTTGTACATTTGATATATTTTAATTTTAAGAAAATTGTGGATCCGTAAATGATAATAATCACTTTCATGTGTTAACATGTAATATGTATATAGTTAATTAAATATTGCAAGAATATAATAATATGACAACATGTAAACACTGTGGCCGTTAAGGTGAGCTCGATCATATCAATTAATATAATCGATTCTCTCATCGCGGGTTACAAAAATAATACCAAGATTAGAATCCAATTAAGATAATTACTGTTTATGAAAAATTTAATCCAACATGAGACTAATTTCAAATAGATTATTCTATCATAAATTGATATATAAACTTTGATAAAAAGTTTTATAATAGAATCATCAAGAGTTAGACGTGCAATTAGTTTCAAATTAGTTTCGAAAATCAATTATGGTGTAGATAGTCTACATAGTTAAGTGACAAAAATTAGCGCTGATCGTAAGAAATTTCGCACAGAAATTCGTAGAAGATTATAATGAAACCTTTGCTCTAGAGAGAAGCATACGTTCGATAAGAACACTGATAACAAATATTATCTGTTGAACATGAGTTACGTTCATATTATCCGTAGATGGTAAGAGCGCATACTTCAAAGAATATTTACGTCGGTCAAGCAATGAATTCAGAAAAGTAAACGAAAATAATCTAAAGCACAACCATTCAAATCATGCCTTACCAATTTTCTTGTACGTATTTTTAAACCCAACTCTTTGAAAATCTATTTCAATTGTGTTCTTAGCATAAATAGGTAATTATTTAAGTTGGTTGCTAAACTATCAGAATTTGGTACCCAAATACCGCTATTTAAGAGTTAAAAAATAAAAGTATTACTGTATTAGTAAACGTAAGTGAATAATATTAAGAATAATATTAATTTAATAATAATTATTTAGAAACTTATTGTTTCCAGAAGATTGATTTAATAGATTTGCCGAAGATTGCACCGGATTGGTTGCTGTGGTATGTCTCGTAATACGCAGAAGGGGTTTGATACGGACACCGTAAAACCTGTTATATAGAGCCACATAGAAATGTAAAAACAAAGGCACTGATAAAGAGAACACTGCAGCCTGACAGCAATACAAAGGGTAACTTTAGTATCATTTCTATTCGATTCATACGGTTGTATTGGTAACATACTGTTACGTAACGAACCACATAAACTATTTCATGTGAAACAGTCCAATCAGTCCAATCAGTCTAAAAAATCTGCATACATGTAAAACTTTGAAACAGTGTATGTTTTATTTAACATTTATTTATTCTCATCACTTGGAATTAATCAAATATCCGTTTAATTAATCAAACTGTAAACAAGCGATGATATTTTTACGTGTATTGAAGAACATTTCAATACAAGATTATTTCATTAGGTTTTTCCATTTTATGCTATGATGAAGCTGCACATATGAGCTACGACTAGACTGCGAATTTGTACGAAAAGTAATACATATTTTATATGTATAGTTGACAAGAATAAACAAAAGTATGTACGTGCAATTTAAAATGGTAAATAGATTGAAAAAATTGAAGAGAGAACATCGATGGATTAGCTTTAATCCGAATGATTATTAAAATTATTACAGAAAGAAAGCTGATTGGATCCTGTCGATTGTAATCGATGCAAAGAATAAACTTGTCTACTTATGACAATCTCTAAAACTGTCTTGAAATGGCCGTAGGCCAGTCTCGTTCATCAGCGAGAGGAGTGGTAAATCTGAATTTCATATACATATTTTGAGGAGGACTTTTACGTAGAATATAGATGAGTCATGTCCAAGTGGAGGCTTCTCGAGGAAAAGAGCTGCCTCCAAGGTTCGGATAGCGATCCACGCCGAAGTGCCAAAACTATAAAAGGGTAGAAACTGTATCGTCGTGTGTTCGGTAGGCTTTCAGAGGAGGTCTAGTAGAGCCGAGGGGTCGCACGCAGCAGCATTCGTGACAATGCCTGACTCATAGATTACCCCACCGCGAGAGACTCTAGTTCTTGAAGAGCGTGGCTTGCTCAGCGCGTTGCTCTTGGCTTTCCGCTCTCCGAAACCTGGCTCATACGACCCGGCTTGTTACACGCCTGATCTAGACCTTCTCTTATACGATTTCGATTCGGCATAGCATTCCCGTACTTCGTTGTCGATAGTCAACAGTTTTGTCACCGAATACACGTGTCGAGGCTTGACACTTCCAGAGGATATTCTGGTCAAAGTAGCCGGAGAATCGAAATGATTTTTTCATGTGTCGAGAGCACAGTATTTGGAAAATATGCTCCAAACATTTTGTAATCGTAGCCGAGGCAAAATTGCAGATAGTTTTAGATGACGTGTTTAGTGAAGGAGAGCATTTTAATTTGATTGTTAAACACGTTTTTCGTAATAATTGCCTGGATATATTAAAAAATATTATACCAATCGAACTGAAATTTTGCATGTGTCTTCAGAACGAATTATCGTCGGTATCATGACAAAATATATTTTTTTATAATTTGTACAACCTTTCAAAGATAAGAAAAGGTCAAGGGAAAAAATTAAAAAGTTTTCAAGTCACTAAATTAAATTTAACCCTTAGCACTCGAGTGGCGCCTCTGAGGCGCCACTAAAAATTGCTGTACTATTATTTAAATAATTGTTTACACTATCAGATATGTCGGTATCTAACCAATTACTACACATTTAAGTATACTATGAGGTATTATATCAATTTCATATTTATCAAATTTAAAAAATCATAGAGAATGGAAATATTGTAGGTCAGAAGAAACGTTTAATTTGTCGAGTTAAAATAGCTCCGAGTGCAAAGGGTTAATAATATATTGTAATGAACGTATCGAGAGAGTTATGTGAAACGTAAACACCCCCTCCGTAGTTGCCAGAAGTTACAAGACACTCTGTATATTCGCGCATAACAGTGATGTAATAGAGTATATGTAAGCTTTTTGAAATACGACTGCAGATCGTCTCGTAAATCGAAAATTGATAGAATATAATATTGTTAGACTATGACAAGAGAACAATGATCATTGTTAATCAAGTATCATATTAATCAAGAAATGTCTCCATTCTAATTGACACCAAGAGTTTTCATTGAACAAATGAAAGAATTTAAAGTAAAACAATTATTGGTACAAAAATACATGTTTAAAGAATGTCTGTTAAATTTATGAAACATGAATTATTTCCAACTAAATATTTGTAGTGAAACCAAGATGTAAAAACCAAGTATAATCCATTGTAGTAACAATAAAATTGTGTGGTTGCTAAGAACAATATAACGGGACTATTTTTGAAAAAAATTATATGCAATGTTTGTCTAACAGGCAGGAAGATGCTACTCCAAATAACATGAGAGAAAGAGAAAGAGAGAGTGTGTGTTTATGGTTGCGAACTATTACAAAACATCGTAATAGTCAAACTACATTTAACTATTACAAAACATCGTAATAGTCAAACTACATTTAACTTTGTTTTAAGAAACGAGTCGCTTAATTAGCATTATCACAACAGAACGTGTGTTTCGCCTCGTAAAAAGAAATAATTAAAACGCAAATTATAAAAGAGAACTAGGAATTGAATTTTCTTACGAGTTCAGGACGAAAGCGTTTACCGCACGAATAGCTACCTTTTTCACAAAACGAAATAAAAACTTGCAGTAACGTTGAGCGTTGCACAACGTAGGGTTCCTCCTTGTACAGTCAGTATAGCGGTACACTTCTCGCACTGTTCCACGGAGCACCGTAACACAAAAAGCGTAGTGTTAAACACGGGGGTTGAACGATAGTAGAAAGAGAAACAAGTTTCCCAACTATTCAATGCAGTTTACAAAGGTTTACTGACGTTTACCGCCGCCGAATTTGGAAGAGAGGGAAAAGCGTACCGAACGAACTCCGAGAATAGTTCACTATCCCCTCGTCTTCAACAGCCTCCCACTCTACGGACCCGAACTATATATATACGTACTGTATGTACACGCCGAGTTTTGTCTGTTCCTATCCTTATTCTTTTATTCGGCGTCAACTCTACGATTTATAGTGAAGATTTATAATCTTCGCATCCGCGTCACTTTCTTTTTATTCTCTCCCTCTTGCGCAACTCGCGTAATTTCAGAGTAACTAGATATAGATTGCAACCATAACGCAGAGCTTTATGCGAGCACGTCAACTTTGAAAGTATAGTTTGATATTATTTTCCGAGCAATTCCCAATCAATTATCGTGGACAACTAATGCGACCGTAGAGTAATTATAATTAACTCCGTGCCGTGTAGTCGGGGTGCATAGTTCTCATTTCATAGCCGTTGCCAAAAGACGTTGGTGAAAGTCGAAATAATCGTTTTGCCATTAATTGTTGTGCGATCGACGCTGCTTTAATCGGTGTGTTTAATCTTCGATTTCGACGAGTACACGTTAAACACTTCAATAAATCGACGTTCTCTGGGTATCGTGAATTTATTGTCAGATTATTTGTATCATTAATCTTATTGTTTAATATTTTCAATTTTTTTATTATTTGGGTACCTACTGTCTCGCAGATTATATTGTAAACTTCGTCATTACATTGTGAACTTTGTTATATCGTAACTACCTCTAGACTTCGATATACACGGTGTCACCGGTCCGGTGGTGACAAGCTGAAAGGAGGTGATTCTACATGTAAAAATAAATCTACAACACACGGTAACACTTTTTCGTTTGACGTCTCGATTTCGAGAAAATCGAGTTTCGGAATGCAGTGAATACGCGTGCTATTAAATAGGTTGAGACGCGTCTGATCATGACCAACCAATTCTACTTCCTGCATATACTGTAGCGCGCGAACCCAACGGATCTTCAAACTCGATTTTCCCGAAAATCAGACGTCTAAACAAAAATGGTATTACGTGTTTTCGACTTATTTTTACACGTGGAATCACCCATCCACTCACACTCTATACTGTACACTTCTAATAATTGATTGTGACCCATTTAAGATTCGATTTCGTGACGATATAGCTACGATTTTATATTTGCACGATTTTTATATATTCTGCATCGATCGTGGGAAGCAGTAGTTAAATAAAAATTCATTTCACCTCTTAATAGTCTTTTCATGCGTTGAACGTAATATTCGTAGATTCGTTATATTTACTCCAGTTAATTTCTTCATAAGTGCATAAAAATTCGACGAATAACTCGGTTGACGTTCCTGCTCGTTCCGTTTCAGTTTCGTCGGTGCTCGACCTGAAATAAATGTCGCCAAGGATGGAATAAGTCTGGCCAGCCTGTAACGGAGTCCTCAATGACAATGGCATTTATTTCAACTGTTTCCAACATAAATACGTGAATCTTGTTTTACCGAGTAGATAGAAAAAAGGAATTCGAACCGAAGCGCACTTGCCCGCGGGGGAGAAAACGGTTTCTTCACCTGACAATACTGTTAGAAATCAAGCGAAACTAAAAAAAAAAAAAAGAACAAAATAAAACAATATACCTCTATGTACAAGTACATTTAAACGCAGTGCATTTATCAGCATTTACATTCGCCGCAATATTCTTCTGTGTCCTCCGTTTTAGCATATTTCAGCGAGACCTCAGAAACTCGTGTATACTTTCTATTACAAGCATCAAACCGAGACTCGGTTTACAATACACGCATACACATGCATGCACGCACGCTCGCACGCACGCCACTTACCCATACAAAAGTCGCGTAGGAAAATATAAACGAAATTCAACTGTATCTCTCTTTGTTTTATCTTCGAAATCTTGCGTTATTTTTCTTGTGTTTCTTTCTTCTTCGTAGTTTTTTTTTTTTGTTCTCAGACTTTTGGGTTCGAAACAGTCGCGCTTTGAAGATCTCCTTATAAGTTTTCTATAGCATCTCGCGCAATTTACGATTTCTTCCGCCTTTCTCTCTCTCTCTCTCGCTCTCGCTCTCTCGCTCTCTCTCTCTCTCTCTCTCTCGTTTACCATCGTATATGTATATATATATATATGTTTTTTACTTATATATATCTATATATAGATATTCTTTTTTTGACATTTCATGTGCTGCTTTTATTCATTTTTTTTTTTTATTTGTTTGTTTGTTTGTTTAGCTTACTATAACTTACTCGCGTCGTCGCTCCGTTATCTCGCGTTTACGGTCATCTACTGTATTTGTTAGATCGACTATCCGCGATTCATTAATTCTCCGTTAATAAAATATAGAACAATTTCGATTTTCTCTAGAATAAAATATTCCTCTTTTTCATCTTTGTCTTCTGCGTTTTGTGTTCTCTCTCGCACACCCCCGTTAAGTGTCATCCACGCATTCCTTACCACGTAGAACTATACATATACAGGTCCGCGTTGTTCCGTTTTCTAAACGCTAAACTATCGCAGTCCATCGCGTCGTCGTAGTCGTACACGCGAATCAACTCGCGGACGAACAATTAGATACAAATGGCAATAAATCGAGTACGCAACCTGACGAAAACGGGCCCTGTGGGCACCGTTTTTCATTGGTGTCGGATCGACGAAACGCTCGTGTCTCCTCTTGAACGGAGAAATCTGCCGGGAAAAAATATCATTGTCCGGTGCATTAGTGAAAGAAGGAGAAGAGATACAAGAGACAATCTTCCGACAATGAACGGATCCGTCACTCGTCGTCCGACGCAGAAACGCGAACCTTTCGTCCATCCTTTAACCGCTTTCTGCAATCGCACTTTTACAGGTTACCCTTACACGCAGAGCTGGGTACACATTCAATAAACTTCATTTTTAAATAATAATTAAAGCCTTCAAGATTCTTGACATTTCTTAATAGCGGCTCTTTGTGGTCGTTCGTCTTTCTCAATTTTTGTGTGTTTGAAAGTGTATGTTTGTAAAATGTAAAGAATGTATTAGTCCAGGAAAATTGAAAGTGTTTCTATTTTATTTAAAAAAAAGACTTCTAGTAGTGCTATTTTATTTTTCCAATTGAGATGTGAATTTGTGAAATTTAGGAATACTATTTCAATTTTATTTACATGATTAGGCATTTTTTAGTTAATGCAGGAAATTTCCTCTCACTTCCGAATTTTGTTAAATGTTGTTCATTTTTGTTATAAATACACAAAATTACACTAGTGATCAAGCACACCCAGCTTTCACCCGAAAATGGTAATGAATTTATTTCTATACCTAATATATTTATGTACAAAATTATTCGAAAAAATTGATAATAAGCTACACCCTCATTTAATTTTTAATATGTACAATTTTACAAATAAAGACAGAAACATTTACGTAACTATTGAAATATATATATATAATTCGACTGTATATTAAATATACTTGTCAATTAATAATTTCGTATAGCATCTTTAATAATACAAATAGTTATCTGAAATTAATCAATGCATCAGAATTTGATCGTTTTTAACGAACATTTTTAGAGTTCATACGAAAGAATATTAAATGAATACAGTGAATAACTGTTTGAAATTTTATGATCAATATAACACAATTTGGGAAATAATCTCTTATTTCTATTTTTTAGTTTGAAGTGCAATTGTACCCAGCACTGCTTACACAGCGGCTCGACTAGCTCGAACGGTCTACGCTTATCTCTTAGAAAAATGTCTCACCGAGTCTCGAATCTGCCAGAACAGAGCGAATCACGGTTCAGATGTCTTCATTCGAAGGACACGTCGTCTATTCTTCCACAAGCAACCGTGTAACTTTCCGGAACGCGCCTCAATTCCACGAAGAGATTTCTCAAGGAAAAAGAAGTGTCGGTGCGAGATACATCGGCGTCTGCCTCATTGTTCCGAGACCCATCCGACGAATCAAGAGTATGTACAAAATATGTTCGAGTCGACGAAATGTCCAAGGATCCGATCGTACTCATTAGAGACTCATTAGAGCCGCAGCGTATCAACTGCTAATTAACCCATTAAGGCCCAGCATTTAATGCAACATTTCTGAATCTTTTGTTTTTTTCGGAGAATGTTTAGGAATAAATCCTATTGTTGCAGTTATTAAGTGTACAAATTCATTTACGAACAGTCGAACCGTACCCAAGTCTTGAAAATAATTCCCATTATTTTCTACAGTTACACCATTTCACAAGTTGCATGTAAAACAAAGTTACAAATTGTTAATTGTCGGATCCACGAGTTAAATTGTGCAGCTTGTGTAATTTCAAAGATTTAACACAATGCACAGTAATGTGTTAATATTTTTGTCTTCACTATTTCTTCTCACCCATAGACCCTACTTGAAGTTTGCAGAAATGGAAGTATTTACATAGTGATAAACCAATTTTGTCTTAATTTATGAGAAGTCTGTTTTACATTATTTTCTTGCGTAATAGATTTTGATACGTAGTCTCACGATGCGATTTTTATATTTAGTAAAATAGTGCGTAAGTTATTTTACCTAGACGTCTTTTTTATGGTTATTGTAAGTTATTTTATTTACGGTTATTTATTCAGTTCCATAAGAAGATCGAAAGTTTTAGTTGAAGCATTTATATGCTTTTCTGTATATTTTGATAGAGAAAAAACAATTATATATTGCTCGGGACTTAATGGGTTGCGAGAATCCTTCTCGTACAGAATCAATGAAAACATGTGTGTACGCGAGGGAGAATTTGTTTGCACTAATTATTTCTCCGTTAAAAGCACGTACACGTTTACCAAGTTTGTTATCAGGAAACTAGGTAATTGTTTATGAAAGTGTACACTCCACCAATTTCAATAATCTTGATATTATTACCCTCAACATTCTAAACAACTTTCTAAAGGAAAATTTAAAAAGGATATTATGATTCATATTGTAATTCATGATAGCACGAAGCTCTGGGTTAGGCCTGAGTTAGACTTAGGTGAGTCTCATGTAGTTTTCAAATTCCCCTAAATTTCATAACTAAAAGTACTCTGAACAGAAAGCATAAGTGTGAATTCTTTTTACCTCAAACAGTTAAAAGGAACTAAGAAAAATGAATATAAAATATTGATTATTTTAATATAAAATTGTGAATCTATGCAAGTGGCTGTAACAATTCCATGATCAAGACCAAGACGTATGCATACTCGCGTAGAATCAGTTGTTTAGAATGTTGACCTTGAGAAGATACCTCAAGATCATTGAAATTACACCGTTTCGCAAATACTTTCGCTTCGAACCGACAATTCCGCAACAGATTGCACGAGTGCTTCGAAAATCTCACTACGGCGCTAAAAATCGACGAAACGATTCCGGCGTTGAGCCGTTTAGGGTGATTAGCCATAATATGTATGATCTACGCACCGATCCATACTCTAGATTCTAGATATGATTCCTTTGGACCGGTATATTTCTGTTTTACTTCATTCATCGAAGAAAAATCGCCGAGCGAAGGTAAATCCGCGGGGCGGTACAGGTAAATTCGATCGGGACGTGTATAAAAAAACGATCGAGGACACCGACATTTCCTTAGACTCTATACCTAGTCTACGTATATTTACAAATCTACAAGCGAACATGCCTCCTCTACGATGTGTCTACGCGTAAGCTGCTTCTCATAGAACCGAAGCGTCGAGGATAAGTCAGTATAAAGTGATCCCCAGGGAAACGACGAAATACTAGAGGTGCACGAGAACCTGAAAATATTTCGCGGCGGACATTGTTTTAGTCGAATCAAGATACCCGAAAGTTCAACTGCACGTCGGAACGGACTTGTGACGAACATGATCGTCAATTGGAAGTGTTCACAAGAATGTCTAATTCATCTCTGATTTGAATTCTCATCACGGCACGTGACACAAAAAATTTTATAAATACATCAGAGAGCTGAGGTTGTTTATTCTGCGAATATTAACCCTCCGAGGATATATACCCTACACGGGATATCATCAAAAGTAATTTTTTAAAAATTATTAATTAGAGCTGTGAACGATCCTAAGCATTGACAATTTATATAGCTATAAAATTCGTCCGAGGTTTAAATCATTTCAATTGGCAGTCCCATTCAACGAAGGTCCTCTCAAAATTTCGGGAACCCGACATTTTCGGGTTCTCGCACGCCTCTGAAAAATACCATGGAAATATACAGAGACCGTGCATGGCGTGCGCGATCGATACTGGCTAGAGAAGGCGAACCATCGATCTGTCGCCCCGGATATCGGCGACGAAATGATCTCGTCGCGTCGGCGTGCGATGAACGATCACTTACAGTAGAAACGGAGATCGTGATCTGTCGGAGACCGATAGCTGCGACCATGGGATACCATGAAGAAACGTATGGGACACCGTGGAGGATCGCACGCGTCACGACACACAAGTAAGTACCTCTATCGTCGTCGCCGACACCGCATGGCCGATTATTGTAACTGCAGTTTGTACTAAGATCGCGCCTCGTCCCGTTTCGAGCAACAGATCAAAACCTGTTCTCGGTAGCGATCGCGCGAAAACCAAAAAGTCAAGAGCTTGGCCTTGACAAAATAGATGATCGATCGAGAATCGCGATCGAACGACGCCCTCTCGAGTCAACACGATTCGTATCTTTCCTTCCCGGCATGGAAGGTCCCCTGAACTCGGAGAATGCGAGCTCGCCGGGGGAGCTTATGGTGATTTGAGAAAGTGTTTGGACGTTTATCTTTGCGAATTTTAACCCCTTGTTGTAAATATTCTTGTTTTTTTACATTTTGACCCCCTATACTGATTTTAAACAATTATTTTTTCTAACAACCCCGTATCGTTCTAAGTAAGTAGTTATCTATTATATTCAAATTACGATAGTTTATCTTCATAGAAGGTGTTCGAAATGATTATCCGCGGTTTGTACCATTATTAAATATCGGTTTTGTGTATTCAAACATTTGGATTACACAGCTTATGGATTTCAGTGGTCAGTTCTCTAGCTAGAAGTACTTCGTAAGGTCGTGTGGATTATTGGAACACGAAAGTGGTTATGACTCTGGAATAAGGTCAAATATAGGTTTATATGAACTTTTTCTCATTGCTTTTGCGTACACTCCTGGAGTGAGTCCTATATTTTACGAAACACCCTGTACACTGAATTGCTCTACACATCCTGTCAAGATTCAACCTTTCGCTGTTCCTCTTTCGAACGTGTTTTCAATTTTATAATTTGGTCAAATGTTTCCGTTGTTTCAAGTCGTGAACCGGGCAGTGCCGAATTGAAAAATTGAGCGTTTCCGACATATTCTTTTATTACAACGGAATCGAGGAGTTAAAGTAGCGTGAAGTATGAAGAATGGTCAAAAAGGACCATATTGACATAAAAGAATATATTGAAAGTGTCTCTTCTTATTTTCAATTCGGCTCTGCATGGTTTTTAGCACGAATCAAACGAAATTTCTAACAATAATGCTGACTTGAAAAAATTTTATAATTTCCTTCAGTATTTGTCTTGTATTTCCGCAAAAATAATCGTCCAGATACTTTCGCGAGCCACTATAACAAGAAGACCTTAACGCTAACGAGTTCCCATTGTCTAATCCCGAATAGAGGTGCGACTATCGATAAATATTAATAATATCTAACTATTGTATTTTACAAGTCACGCCCAGTAACTGGTTAAGCTCTAATAATTCCATTTAGGATTATTGTGTAAAGAAAGAGTTTTTTAAGCTTCCTTTGGTACAGCACAAAGTGTCAAATTCTTTTGAAGCTTCTACGTTTTTGTATTTCACAGATTTGCCATAAACGTATAAAATCCGCAGTCGAAGTATAACTAAATTAATGTGTTGCACACCAGCCGCTTCTGTTCGCTTTGGCAATACATCATTAGATATGAATAGGCTATCGACAATTTATCTGTAATCGATAGCAATACCTCTATCTCAGGATCAACGTTTTGGGAACAATAACGCGCGCGTAGCCCACAAACAGGTTGTGTGAAGCACCTAGTTTCGTATCACCAGCGATAACGCTTGTCAGTAGACTGAACGCATCCAGCGTCAGCTCCACCGGTGCTGTTTTCCTTGCATTGTTCAGAAATAAAACGAGAAGGACACCTGCTCGCATCACAATCGATTTATCATCTCCACAATGTCCTAAATCCTCCGAAAAAAAACCCACTGATATCCGTCACTCGAGAAGCCAGTGGCTCCCTCTACACATAACCACGCCCTACGCTTGTGATTGGTCGCTCGTCAGCCACTTAGCGGAACTGCCCGCACCCAGAGCCCCGGAACTCGCTCGCTTATCGAACGACCACTGTATATCAAGACCTAGGAAAGAATCAAAGGGACACGAACAGGCGATTCTTAATCTAAGTACATATACTGTATCCCTGTGTGTGTATGTGTGTGTGTATTTGCGTCGAACGCGAGAGTATTGAATAAGGGAAGGTCTCTATTTGGAAAACTGGGGGCCTCGAAAATCTTGGTAGTTCGTTCTCCTCGGTCTAAAGAGATCCAGGAGAATTCCCGTGGAATCTCCTCTCGCTCGTCGTTCGTTTCTTGAGGGTTTTCGGACGATACTTGTATTATTAAACACGGGTCTAACGATTAACAATTAGAGGCGAGTCTCTTTTGTAGTTAGATACTTAACGTTTATGTACAACATCCATATATATACTCTATGCATGTATAGTATATACACAGTCAATAAAACATTCTCAATGTCGAGAAGAGTCTTCTCGTAGATTCTCTCGCGTTGTCGTAATGCCGCTCGGTATACTTATTGCATCTCTCCTATACAGAATTGTTATACACGCTTCCCTGCTCTCTCTCTCTCTCTCGCTCTCGCTCTCGCTCTCTCTTTCTCGCTCTTTCTCTCTCGAAAAACGGTCTGCTATCGGGATGTATTTACCGATAACCGTAAAAGATAGAGAGTTCCTTTTTGTTATGAATTCTGTTACACAAGGCACAAGCCTCCTGCTTACATTCGACACGAATCCTCGTTCGACAACGATCCCCTGCGTACGAACGATCGACGATCGACATCCTCGGTCGTCTCGATCGGTCTGCCCGTATATAAAACTATCACAATATCAGGCTTGTCTGATATATACCTCTTGAACAATGAAACAACTCGTCATTGCACGTGTCTGTCAAGACGCTCGAAACACTCTGTATCCGCGCGTATCACTCCCGTCAATCGTAACAACGAACCGAGAAGATGGGACACTGCGTTCCCGCGATAAAGATTTACATACCGGCGAAAGAAATATAAGCTCGACGTTCGAACACGAACGATATGAAAGACGCAAGATAAACTATTTAATCAACAACCGGTTCTCGGCGCTTCGAGAATCCCGATCACGGTGTCACGCATTTCCCCCGGAATCGGTTAAATGCAAATCAACGGCCGCAACAATGTAGAGAGATTAGAGAAATAAGATGTACCGTTCACACTGCTATAATAAATAATGCTTGTGCCTTGCGGTCGAAATCCGCCGATACGGTTCCGTCAAAAGTACAATCGAAGCTGTTTTTGTTCGTTGAAAAATGTTCCCCCGACGATCGGAGGCTACAAACGACTTGTTCGTGAAATCATCGACACTTCGAAATCATCCGGCCGTTCGCCCAAAAATCGTTCCTTCACTCCAAACGATAAGTTCCCGACTGTGGTGGTAAACGCGGCCACGGCGTTTCATAGTTAATTCGTAATATTCGATCAGATTGCTGACGACAATTAAGTAACACCCGTTAGCTTAATCGTCAGCTTTAGCTGTTCTCAAACAACCCCAGGTTGCATGGTCAAGAGGTACGTGGTGGGGTCGTAGTCACCGGCCAAATAATACATGTCGTTATTGTCGTAGATCGTTAGGTACCTGTGCGGTTCTTTACCTAGCTTATCCGTATATTCTTCCAGCGGTAGCACCTCGCATTTGTGAGAGATTGTCTGAACGTCGTTCTCGTCCATGTGGGGGGACTCGAACAGCGCGCCCTGGACATTCACAAAGTTCTGTTACGTCTTGTTCAACGACGAAACAGTTAACATCACAGCTACTGTCTCACAGTGGGGTATTTGTAAAGTCGGAAAATAATCGATTTCAAAATTGTGCATAAGTCGTACAATTTTTGCTGTTCGAAAGTCAAGTGATTTCATTGAAACTTCTATATATAAAATATCGAAAAAGATTTTTATCGACAAAAAATAAAAATCATTTAAATTTTTTAAATATTAACATGCATTTTTGATTTCATAATGGTATGGCTGACGTTACGACGAATTTAACGACCTACTATATCATGAGCTTTTTCCGACTTTTCACTTTTGTGATCGTTGAGTAAAGAGAACAGTTTCTTACCGGGTATTTCAAGTTCGTGGGACAGCCAACCGTCTCTTCGGGATGATAGAACCACTTCACCTTGACGATCATGTTGGAACTGGAAGTTTCCCACATGGATTCGATGCGTCCAATGTAAGGTCTGTCCGGTCTGCCGGTCGATAAAAATACTGCACTATCACCGATTTGAATAGTTTCGCTTCCGCGTTGAATGGCCCTGAAGAATTGCTTCTTGGCCCTTCCTTTAGCACCACGTCGCCTGTAACCTTTCCCAGCCCATCCCCATAACTGTCTAGCAGGTAGGAATGCGGCCATTTTACTGCGACTTTCCACGGATTCCTGCCGTTCACGAATTTTCGTCTTCTTGTCCGATTTTTTCGGCTTTTCGTGTTTCTCTTCGCGAACAGATTCCTTGATCTGCTCTACAGGAGCAACTTCTACTACCTCTTCTTGAGGTATTGGCTCCTCCTCGGTTGCTACTTCCTCCTTTTCAATTGTAGTCACCGCTGCCTCTCTTACTACTTCTTCCTCGCTCTTCTGGCTGCAGCAACTTTCTCCGCCACTGGAAAATTATTAATTTATTTAAATATGCCAATAAATAAATATATATATTTTTTAAATCCAAGACTATCATATTATACACTCTGTAGTGTAACAAAAGAACAAACCTGATATGACTGCCATCACTATGGCTGCTGCTCTGGTGGCTATGCTTGTGCTTGTGCTTTCGGTGTTTCCTATGCCTGTGTTTTCTGTGTTCGTCGCAGCATTTGTGCTTCCTGTGCTTCTTTTTCCCATCCTGAGCCTCCTGCAGCCTCTTCAACTTGTCCCTCCTCCTCTTCTTCATGCGTTTCCTTTCGCGATACTCCTCCAGATCTTTCGCGTCCACGTCGTCAGACTTGTGTCGTTCCAGCGACTGGCCATCAGACGAAGAGACGTAGCAACATGTTGTGGACGTGACAGTCTGGACAGCGTTGTTTGTGCTTAACGAAGAGGGTTGGGTGGTGCTGGACGAACGCTTGTCGTCCGTGGACACGGACGTTTGTCTTCGCCGTTTTCCCAGCGATAACAATGGATTTGGATCGTATTCTGCGAAATTCAATCAGTTAGACAGCAATTCGTTTAAGCGTAGACTGTAACATGTGGTACTTCAATCTTGAAATGTTTCGTTTCATTCCAATATTGTGCGAAATGCAAACTGTGTACATGAAATCAGTTAAAGAGGCGTACCGACAACAGGGTAGTCAGGTTGCAGCAACCTGATGTCGTCTAAAGGGATTCTCCCGCTGTCACCATCGTCGAATTCCACGCTGACGAATTTTTCATCGAGCTCTGGATCCGGTTCCGTCGGTTCTACGGAAGTGCCCGGATACAAGCACCGATACTGCTGGCTCCAATACGCGCAAAGCCTCGTGCCAGGTGGTAATTCTTTCGTGGATGCAGGACAGACTTCTACGATCTATGACCAACAAGAACACGCAAAGTCAAACTTCAACTCACTCTCGTTCTGTATCAAACCAAACTCGACAGTGATTTTTCCACTGATAAATTTATATTACATTTACATTCACCATTGATGCCACAATTACTTCTTGCATCCGATAATACGATTGTTATAAATACATTAACGACGGTATATATAACATTGAAATTGATCCGTTTATTAATTATGTATTATAATTGAGTGATTAAATTGTTGGAGTAAAAACTTCTCCGAATAAAAGAAGAAGAAGAGAACAAGAGACGACAGAAAATTGCTCCATGTTACTTCAGTGTTGACATAGCTGTACCCACCACATGTATGAGAAATATAGTGTTTATACTATGACTATGACAAGTTTTGTGAAAATGAAAATAAAGAACTCTTGGGACCTCAAAGGGTAAACGTGTTTGGACGTTGTAACGAGAGGAACGGGTTAATTTACCGCGTCTTGCAGAATCTCCTCCCTGGAATGGATGTGAGGTCTATTGCCTCGTTCGCCGTCCAGCGTGATAGCATAAACGTCGGGAGCCTGAACGGCGTTGAGCCTGCCAGCATAAAATAGCCCGCCCATCGCCGTGAGAACCCTCAGCTGGTCAATGGCCAAATGCGACGACGTTAATTTGCACTTGTTGACGACTTCCGGCTTCTCCGGCTTCTCGGTCTTCTCAGGCTTCTCGGCCTTCGCAGCTTTCGCGCATTCCTTGCACTCTTTGCACTCCACCGATTTCCGACGTTTCGACTCCTTCTTCTCCCTATCGCTCGACTTGCGTCGCGACGGCGACGACGAACTCGACTTTCGCTTCTTCTTCTTCGACTTCTCGTGTCGGCTCCTCTCCGTCTCGTTCTCGATCATGTCCGTCGCCTCCACCGGAACTTCCTAAAGCGAGAACGTATGATAAAGTCTATGTTACTTGTTGATAAAGTGTATATTACACTATTAACCCGCCAGGAACTGTATCTGTGTACTATACTGACCCTGATGAATGTTTTAATATTATATACGAGAACGTATGATAAAATCTATGTTACTTGTTGATACAGTGTATATTACATTATTAACCCGTCAGGTACTGTATCTGTGTACTGTACTGACCCTGATGAATGTTTTAATATTTAGAACAATATGTAAAAGTTTTTCAAAGCCAAGGTCTGAAGAATTTAACACTAAACAAGTCAAAATGATAGGTTCCAGATATTTTATTTTACAATTATTGTCAAATAAATGGTTGTATAGATATCTTTAATAGAGCACGTGTTATGTTAGGAGCCGCACAAAGTCTAAATAAAATCAATCTTATCATTTTTATAAAGGAACATGTGCCGGTTACTTTTAAGGCTCGGTAGGCTGAGTGTAGGAACCAATTATGTTCATTTTGTAGGATACACCACTGTGTTAATTATACTCAAACATTTTTGCAGTAGGCAAACGTACAGCCACATAATAATCGTTGCCTCCTGTTGCTACGTTACCTGTATTGGTTCCTGCGCGACAGGTTCAGGCAACACGTTCTCCACAACGTTGTTAGATTCTTCATCTTCCCAAGTTTTCACCTTCATTTCCGTTTTCAGCTTCGACTTTATTTTACTCTGTTTCTCCAGCTTCAACTCTTGGCTCAATTTCGCTTTCTCCGCGACTATCGAGCTTATCACGTTCTTGTTGTGCAGAGGCGTTTCTTTCACGGGTTTTGCTTTCAACTTCCCGGACTTGTGGTTCTTCGTCGACGATTTCATTGTGGATATCACACCTTTGAAGGGCAGCGGTGTGTACGCGGCTTTACTCACGTACTGCAAAGAAATTATTTCAATTGTAGAAAAACTATTATGTACACTGTAGCCTATTTTTCGAAAGAAAAAAGCTAAGGTCTACTACCTTGGTCTGAAGATGTCTGTTCTTTGACGACAAGACATAGCCCACCAACGAGCTCTTGTTTTTGGGTTTCTTCGCGACAATAGTTTCCGTTAAATGTCTCACACTTCCGGATGTGCACATCAGCTTCCTGGGCCGACCAACTTTCCGTTTCTTTGAAGCGGAACTCGAACTTGCCACAGTTGGTGCCGGTGACGAAGTATCATACCCCAACTGGAAACACATTACATTTAACATTAATTTAATTAAATCAATAATTGAAAGACCATGCTAAAAAAAATTGAATGAATCGTAATTTTAATTCATAAGTAAATCTAATTAACACTAAACCTACCGAGCACTAAAACCGATTAAAATGTTTTAGCTTACAAAAACGACAAGGCTCTATTTATTTAGATTTTGCGCAATTTTAATTACAATACTAGCTAACCCGACAGATGTTGCCCTGTCCAAATTTCAATAAATTTCTTTGTGATCGTTTCAATTACGCATATCCATCGTTCGAATCGTAAGTTATGGTCTTGAGTTTATACAAAAATCCCATAGAACAAAGCACTTTCATTTTTTCCCGAATTCTCCATTTTTCAACATTTCTTTTTAAAATAGTCAAATCGGTCCAGCCGTTCTCAAGTAACGCGCTTACCAACGAACAGCATTTAATTTTTATTTATATAGATAGATGTGCTGTATAAAGAAATTTATCGACACAATTTCCATGTAAGCAACTTCATATTTTCAATAACTGTAAGATGATAAATGTAAAACCGGTCAATTAACCGACAGTGGTACGTTTACTGTTGAAACGAATATGTAGGTCCTTCAGCATAATAACAACAGTAACTCACCCCTCCGGTGCTTTTCTCATCGTCGTCCTGAGATGTTTTGTTCGATGGTAGAACAGTAATCGGCGAGGCGACTGGTGGGACGGGGATCGGAATGCTTGGTATACTGTCCAACAGTTTAATGTGACTTCTTGGCTCACCCAGTTTCACCAAGTTTACGTTGCATCTGGGCATAGCTAGCACAGTTGGAGTCAATGGCGGTGGTGTTCCATCCAACGAGTGCGTGGGCGATTTTTGCGGCGATGATATGGGCTCCAACATCGATGGTGAAGCAAGGGGCCCGTGATCGGAACTGTAAATCATCAGAAAATTAATGATCTTTTTTCTTATTAAATTATTTAGACCACAATACAATACATTCATATAGTCTAATTTTTTATAGTCTAAAAGTCTCAACTTTTTTGACCAGTTAATTGATAACTGCACTTTTCGACAATTTTGTAATAGATTATTCCACCAAAGAAAAATGAAATTCATAGCCAAAGTGTACAAAAATCAGCTGTCTTAGCGAGTTAACCAACAAGTGTTTGATCAAATAAATTGTAAACGACTATTATAATAATACTATAGTGTGTCATGGTAAAAGGGTGCAAAAATGGTGAAAAACAAATATATGTACCTCGAAGAGTGGCTCTTCTTCCTCGGTCTGCCAGGGCTCTTTTTCTCCTCCTTCTTTGGGGTCAGCTTAGACAGCTCCTTCTGCTTCTCCCTATACTGCCTCTGAATATCCGCCAGCCTGACCCTCATATCCAGCTCCATGGCGTCCATGTTGGGCCAATCTGCATCATTATCCATGTGACCCTTTCGCGCGATGAATTTCTTCGCGTCCAATTTAGCCTGCAAATTTCTATAATCATGGCAATCGCGATATTCCCCTGCGGATAATCTTCTGCTCATATCTCTGCTACTTCCATCCATCTCTTCCGCGTCCTCCACGGCTTCCTTATGATACGACTCCATATCAGAATCCGACATAGTATCCCCCATACTCTCTCTCGGACAGTATACTCCATTCGCCTGGTATCGATCATAGGGTAGATCAAACTCCTCGAAAGCCTCGTTGCTCTCATAATCCGAGTTCTTACAGGAACCATTTCTGTCAACGGTGTTCTCTTTGACCGTTTCCTCATCTTCTGCGTCGATCTCTTCACTTTTCTCTGAAAAATCTATATTCCTCTTGGTCTTCTCCTTCGCCCTGAAAATCACCTCGTCCTGCAGACTCTCCGCTCTCTGCTTATCATCAGAACTCACGTCGCACTTTGCCTCATCATTCTCAAACTCCACATCGCTCTTGAACCTCTTCGAGCTCTGGTTGCTCTCAACATCAGTCTGTATGTACTTCCGCTTATCCTGCGCGGATCCTCCCTCGTTCCCATGATGATTGATCCTTCCTAAGTTCAACAACAATCTACCAGCACGAGATATCTCCTCTGAACTCTCCAGGTTCAACTTCCTAGGCACCTTGTCCCCAACCTCCTCCATGAACCTCTGCTCCGCCAGAGCACATAACAAACCCAACGGACTGTCCACGTTATTATTGTTATTATTATTGCTCTCTCCGTGAGGAGAAATCAAATTAGCCCTAATAGGTGACTTCTCAAGGTCGTCAACCATAGAGACGTTCTGGGTCTCCGGCTTCAAATGCTCCAATTGCTCGATGCTGTTCGAGAGCAACTCTAAACCACTGATATCAACCGCGAGTCTCTGTTTAGGGTTCCCCCTAGGCTTCATACTTTGATTGTCAGATTCGAATGCATCTTCGGAGACCCTTCGATGCTTCTTCGGGGTGAGAGCGTTATTATCGAAGCACTTGATCTCTTCCATACTACAAACAACGACAGAAGAGCTTTGTTCCTTCTTCACAATTGGCTCGCTATTGTCAGCTTGTTTGATGTTGTTGTTGTTGCTCCTGGTGTCGTTGTTGTTGTCGTTTAAGAAGAACTCTCTAGACAGGGTGAGTTTGTTCACCGATGTTGCGGTTTCTATTGTCGGAGAGCACTTGAACTGATCCCGCTGCGTTTCACTCGCAGAACCGTTCATCTCGGGTGCAGGGTCTTCGGGGTCTTTCGGAACATCGTGGCTGTCGAACTGCACGTTCTCGCAGGACTTCAGGATGTGTTTCTTCAGGCCGTTGTCCAACTTCCTCGGCGTTGCTTCAGATTGTCTTTGCGATACCGAGTTGTCCATAGGCTTGTTCTTCGTGTTCTCCTCGATCTTCTGAGGAGCTGTCTCTTGCAGAGCTGCAGCCGCGTTCTTCTTCAGTTTCTCGACCACGTTCTCGATCCCAGGGTGAGATTTTTCGACCGAATGCCTCTTCGGCTTCTCCAAAGTCGCAGCTTCGCAGTTGTACGAGTACTCGTCGTACGCCGACTCTTCAGCCTCTTGCTTCACCACCACCTTCTCGATTTCTTGCTCTTCGCAGTCGATGTTTGGCATGTCGAACGATTTCACGCTGATCTGTGGTCGAGCATGGGCTAGACGATCGTCTTCGTTTTTACTGTAATTGTTGCAGTTCGAGTCGAATGCCACCTTTGACTCGTTCGACTCTTCCACGGGATTTTGAGTGGCTTCGGGTAGCTCTGCTGACACGAAACTGGTGGGCATGTGTGTCTCCGGTGCCTCTGTTTCTTCGGGTTTCGACGCTTCAGCCTGGAAGCATTATGATTTTTCGAGTGTTATTGCTGGACTGCAGATCCTAATGCGAAATAAACATTTTATACATAAATTGTAAAAAACAGGGGCCACGTAAAATGTTCTTTCTCTCTTTATTCATTTTAACGGGTTGAAAATAATACATTGATCGTTCTAGACCATTATTTTGGACCGAGCATAGCAAGTGCAATTTTAACACATTACCGACCGGTGATTATTGCATATTTTTGAAAAATGTATGATACATGGCTAAATTTTCATTTAGCATTTAGTATAAACTAACTAAGTCACCCTCAATAACGTCGTCTAATAGTTTCATTTAAGATTGCAATGTCAAAGAAAATTTCTATGCTTTTTTTTGGTACAGCAGAATTATTGAAAATCCTATTAATAGGCTTCCGGTCGGTAAAGTGTTAATTAAACTTTTCATAATAATGTCTACCGAAAGCTAGGAACTCACCTCGAACTTTTCCACCACCTGGGTGTCCTCCTCAGCATCCTGTTCCACGGCAGCGTCCGTCGCATAGCTCCTCCTCCTCTCCTTGAGCCGATCCAGCGGATGATCCCTCCTCCTCCCAAAGATCTCAAGGTTCTCGTGAAAACTGTCGCAATTCTCCTCCGTGATCTCAATGATCCGTGGCCCGCTCCTGATGTCTCTGCAATCCATCTCATCCTCCTCGTCATCCTCTTCATCCACGCGAGCTCGCTCTTCGTGCGGCCTTTTCGCGTGCCTGACCACGTGCTCGATCGTTCTGTCAATCGCGGTAACGCTTCTGCACTCTTTCGTAACCGAGTACTTCGGGCAATCGATCATGTTGATGACAGTGTTCTCCCCCTTGTCCACTTTGCCAACGAAGTTGCAAACGGTCGGATTGACGGTTGTTGTGGTAGTGGTCGTGATCCGAACAACGTTGCAGAGCTTCTCCGGCGTGGGGGCAACGACCTCGAAGTTCGTCAGGTTCGTCAGGTTGGTAGCTGTCGCGGATAGGTTGGTCGGATTCAATACCTGGCATGGGCTCAGTATGCTACTTTGCTCCTGTTTCACGCACGTGGCCACCTCCGCTGGTTGCAATGGCGCCGGTGGATCCGGATCTTCCGGTTCCGGCGCGTCCGTCTGGTTCGAGGCATCTTGGACTCCGACGATCGCTGGGACCACTTCCGGCGGCTCGATCGCGTGGATCGTCGGCACTTCCGGCGGAGGCGTCAGACATGAGACCGGAGATGTTGCCTTCGACAAAAACGAATTTCGCTGCTACGCGCAGGATATTCGGTAATGAAATTCGGCACGCTTAAGCGACGCGCACCGCCAACGAGTTAGTCGAAGGTGTCGGCGAACCAGCGGGGCTACGATCAAAGGGCTACTCTGGTTTTCAACTCTCGACACATTCATT
The DNA here is from genome assembly GCA_916610235.2 of Lasioglossum morio. Lineage (NCBI taxonomy): Eukaryota > Metazoa > Arthropoda > Insecta > Hymenoptera > Halictidae > Lasioglossum > Lasioglossum morio. Next base: position 10,027,488 of record OU744330.1, on the reverse strand, counting down.
TCTTTAAATAGGAACGTTCTCGAACATGTGTACAACAATGGTTTCTTCTTCTTTCACTGTTTAACCCTTCGCACTTATATTTCAATTTTATTGCCAATAACTCTCTACTATTTTAAGTGGTTTATTTGAAATTTACTTCAAAGCATAGTTTCTTGTCTGCTACATTAAATATACACTGACTCCCATTAATAAGTTTAGTATTTTTTCTACAATTCCGATCAATTGAAATTTTTGACAAAATTTTTATTCGCATCCTGTAGCAAACTAATTGCTCTAGCTTACAAAAAAAGTTCAAATTGTATAGTACAATATTTAAAAAGTTATCGTCTTTTTAAGAGTGTCCGAATATTAGTAGGGGTCATTGTAGCTCTCAAATCTTTGTTGTCATTTATACAAGGTGTCCCACGCAACTGGAATAGGCTGTACCTCCTAAACGGTTGAGAGTAGAAGTAGACGTTATAAGTAAAAGTTGAATGGTATCAGACGGTGTATAATATGGAACTAATCGTATCAATGGCGCACCCAGGATTTAATCTTGGGGTAAACGAGTTAAACAAAATGACCTTTCTTTTTTAGCAAAAATATCTGTCAACGGTAGCTACACACACTTACTTACATATATAGGGATAAGTTGTTCAAAATGTTTAGTTTTACATATAAAATATCCAAAAAACATCGAAATCGAAGAGGAAGCAGCTATTCTACGGTTTAACGAATTTTCCAGTGTATTGTTTCCTTTTTCTTGGGGGATGGGGACTTGGCCCCCCTGGCTCCCCCCCCCCCTGGGTGCGCCACTGAATCCTATACATTTTTTTGTATCGATTCATCAGAAAAATGCATCTGCACTTTTTTTTTAATGAATGCTATTTACTTAATAACTTCCTAGCAAACAAGTTTAGGGTATAAGTATGTTAGTACTTCTATGTAGGGCACAAGAAACTGCGTCGATTGCTGCAGTCAAAAACATAGGCTTCCATTTAAAAACAAAAGCAGTTGTATTTTTCTGATGCACCGATGCACAAAAGTGCATACAATTAGTTCCATATTACACACCGTCTGATAACATTCAACTTTTACTTATAACATCTTCTGTTCCCAACCATTTAGGAGGTACAGCATATTCCAGTTGCGTGGAACACCCTGAATTTGTTTGTAACTAAAAGAATAATAAATTAAATAAATAAAAAAACACGTTTCATTTAGATTTTTCTTTCTTTGATGCCGAGTCACACTGGACACAGGAGTGCAAAGAGTTAACGTCGCGTTGGAAGGTAATAAAATAAATAAATCGCCACAACCCTTTGATTGCGTGTATAGTTGAGAATTCGAAAATGACGTTCAAAACCAGAATATGTAAGACGCCCGCCGCTCATTATACGAATATTGTTTATTTATAATATGACACACAACGACGAAGCGTTAGCTAAGCATTTGCGTCTACACATGCTCGAGGCTGTGCTTTAGCACAGTGTTAAAACCAATCATTATGGCGTCTACGTCATGAACGGTTGAAATCATGCATTTTCATGGGTTTCGAAGTTGCAAATGCTGCGATAGCGCAATGAAATACAGCTCGCGACTACTCTGTTCTAATAAAATGGCGTAAATAGTTGAACAAGGAAAGTACAAAGTGGACGACACATGTATACCTCTTGCTAATGCAAGGTTAAGGGGAATTTCTTTGTTTTGCACGAAATTATCGGTTTCCGTAGCATATTTGTCTAATAAAACTCTGCGACACTGTGTTCGCTCGTGTTCTGTTAAACTGATAATACGAAACCAGATGGTAATTATACATATGTATATGTATATACCTAGCCGATTTTAACATACCTTGAAACATGTTCTAATGGTAGATATTCCGAGTAATTATGTGTACCCAGTAATGGAAACGTTTAGTACATGCCGATAGTAAACACGTCGATAAACAATCTCTCTCGTATTGCTAATATTGCATAAAGTGTTTTACCCTCGAACGACGGACTAATTTTAATTATTCGTTTTAAAAAAATATACTGATAATGGTATTTCTTGTAGACGACGCGTTTGCGTTATTTCCAATGCAGAAGATTCCAGAGCAATTGCTAAAAATTAAATACGTAAACGTCTATCTTGATACTCCGGGTCGAAATAGACCCGGACACCGCCGTCAGAGGGTCAAGTCAGATATTCATTCCGAGATATGTAACTTACCGTGTCTTGTCTAGAACAATTAGATACGTACCTCCTTTATAAAATATTACAATAATTCAGCAGAGGAAAGTCGTGAAATCTGAGAGTATTATACCCTGAACATACTATGACTTTACAGAACGAAGTATACAAAATTCATTTGATTCAACGCGTCCGCTACTGTCTCTTTCTACAAGTTACAATTTTCTAATATACGCAATATATCCCCTTGTAAAATACGAAAAGTCGTATCGTCACAAATATAATTTGATCTTTTTCGTACACAAAACAGTGGACTACGAAGATCGCGGACGTGATCTGTGAGGTAGCGAACGTGTCAACAAATCTGCCGAGAACACTAACATTTACAGCACGCTTCAAGACCATGAGCGAACCCTAATCAGCACAATTACCAAAGGAACAAGTACCCAAAGGCCTCCGGAGTCCACAGAGGAGAGAAGAAGCACCGAATCGCAACAAGTGAACGCGAAAGTGAGGGGGGGTGCGATGGGGTTCGCGGAGGAGGTGGGCCGGCGGGAAAACAAAGGAAAAGTCGAAGTAAAGCGAGAACGGGCGAGAATCAATGAGGACTACGAATGAAACGAAAAAGAGATGGGGCGAGGGAAGAAAAGAAAGCTGCGGGTCGAGCAGACCGACAGGGAATGTTGAACGTCAGAGGCATCGAGGGTCTACAACGGAGAGCCGGTTCGTAATATCTATGCAGATAGCGATGCAGATAGCGATGCAAATCGCTTTGCGCATAGTTAATACAATGTGCCACAACGTTTCCGCATTATGCGAACGGCTGGGCCGCGCGCTCTCTGGGCTTGGCATAATTACTGTCGTTCCTCCTCTTCGTTCGCGTCGTTTGCTTTTCATATTATCGGCCCGGGGGGATGAAGGATCGATGAGGATCGATCCGATCGATCGGTGTGACAGTGGGAAGGGACGACGAGAAAAATGTCGACATACCTGCGATCGACAATGCGTCGGCTCTGCCTGGCTGATCTGGACCAGGGCAGGTGCGTGCGGGTAGTAGTGCAGAGTCGTCACCAGGGGTGCGTCCGGGACGATCGCTCCGGTCATCGAAGTCACAGTCTGCAACGCCTTCGTTGACTCCGTCGACGCTATGGAATTTACGAGATTACCACGCCGTCATTGGTTAAACTTTCACTCAGGGGACCAACAATTTTCTATCTTTCTAAATGTAAGATTACACTGTACAACAAATTTCAACTTTTTCATGTTTCCATATAACTGTTGGGTGGATCTTATAGAGTTTTTCGCGCTGACTCCAAATCTGATCTTAATTTTTCTCCTACACCCACAGTTTTTGAGAAACATGAGTTTGAAAAAAAAAAAAATATTTTTCGACTTTGAACAAATATTGTGATGTTATTATATAGGATATTGTATTGTTCTTTTTCCCGAATCCAGCGATGTGCTATAGTAATAAATTATGATTGTGTAAACGTGTTTAAACAATCGTTAAAGACGGAGAGGCACCACTTTTGCACCATTTTTTGATGATATTTTTCAATTTATATAAAAAAATAAGGATCCAACGGAAAATCGAATTGCTCCACGTGATAGAGCAGACTTTTATCTTGAGAAACTACACTTTCAACTTTCCAACGTCGAGGTTTTTTTGGATCCAGAAAACAAAATATCCGTGCCCGACACGGGTTGCCGCCAGTGACGCTATAACCCAACAGTTATATGGAAACATTTTTTTTGTTGGACAGTGTTATACAATTCGACGAACAAATAATAATACTTTACACTTCAGTGCGAGGAATCAAACGAGCTTGAAATCAAGATACTTTACTCGTGTATAACTTTTAAACGGATGACCTCCACACACTGAAATGATTCCTCGCACTACAATTTAATGTTTCATAAATTCTTTAAATTTTTGGTCCTCTCAGCAAAAGTTCAGTCCCGTCGTTTCAGCACTACGTGTACCAATTCCGTTTCATTGAGGGTTCATTATGTGAAACATGAAATTTACTGAAATATCTTTGTTGAACGAAACGCAACCATAGGACACGTTCTAGTAAATGATTGCTATCGTTTTTTATGTATTTATAGGAAAAATTAATGATTGAGAAACAAAATTGTATACATATATATTACATGAACTTTGGAATGTTGTTACATTATTTTCGACTTGTTAAGATTTTTGGAATGACATTGTAATGTAACTTCTATTTCTTACAATCGACTTAAAAAATTTCTATTTGGCATAAAAACCCGCAGTCTGATTATATAAATGATTTCACAGGTAAAGGTGCTTTCGAAACCACTACACGCAACGTGGCTACACCCATCTGAACGCAGCAAGTGCTCGACGTTAAACGACTATAGCGAGATCGTTGAAAACTAGATAATTACGGTCACACCTTCGGCATGTTTATTCCACGACACCGTGGGATTATAAACTACAGTGTATACCGTTTGACGGTGAATGACTATAGTCATCCTTTGTAACCCTATAATCCGTCGACTTATTTTTTCCAAGGACTACACACCTTGGGTCGCGCGTTATGCGTGTAATTCGCTCACGACAAAAGGGGAGAGGAAAAACGTAGTACTCACTGATTATAGTGGTGGGACTGTTGCCGCAGTCGGCTTCTATCTTCACAATAGGTAGAGTGCTCTGTTGCTTTCTCTTGCTTTCAGTGAGAACCAACCTTGCGCCGCCGATGTCGCTCAAAAGCTGAAGAGACGGCGGCGGCGGTGGAGGCGGCGGAGGCGGCGGAAGCAAAAGAGGCGGCGGCGCGACGCTTCCGCTATTGTGATTCGAGTAATTTGGCCACACGACCGCCTGCTGCATTTGCTCTGTTCGCAAAGAAATTTCCGATTTTTTTTAGTCAAACACCACACCCGTAAGAACTCGCGCACGCTTCCACATACGAGACATACGACTGAACAGTGTATTCTAGCAAGAACCTTCCTTAACGTCTAATGTTATTGTTTACATCATATTGTGACAGTATGTGTAGAGTTCTACGCTTTGGTTAAACGATTCCAACCATAAGACTGTCTCTATTACGCAGACTATACCTTGTCCAACGAAAACACGGTGATTCATGATATTTGTAATCGCTTCTGATTGGTGGAGAGCATAACTATTCTTCGCGCAAGTCACGTATGCTTGAGACATTAACAACATCAAAACAAAATTGCATTTCCTATAATTGTTAACACATTACCGACCGGTGATTATTGCATAATTTTGAAAAATCTGGTACATGGCTAAAAACTTTTTAATGGAACCTTCAATAGTAACAGCAATTTTCATTGTGAACTAACAAGTCATCCTCAATAACGTCATCTAATTATTTCATTTAAGATTGCAATGTAAAAGAAAATTTCTATGCTTTCTTTTGATACAGCACAATTATTGAGAATCGTATTAATAGGCTTCCGGTCGGTAAAGTGTTAAGTAATACATTGGTATTTTGTAAAACTTTATACATAGCATATACATACATAAACATAAAATAAATCAGTACCTAAGAAAACATCTTCAAAATTTCAATAATAGTAAAATAAAAAATCTAAGACAAATACGCCCCGAATTGTGTCGTGGTTCATCAAATTTTGATAAGAAAAATGTTAAAAATATAATGGCAAAGGTTTTATAAATATATAATGAAGAATGAAGAAGTTCTGTCACTGGATTGGAGATATTCTATCGGCGATATGGCAATGTTGAATCTTTTATTTGCAGCGACTGATTTGCAAAGGGACTTTCGAAACACGAAATACTGTTCCATATTTGGCTACTTTCGCCTATAACACGAGGGCATTTCCATACATACCTGCAGCATGAATGAGAAGAAGATGGCCCGTATTTGGATCTCTGACCAGCTGCAGACCACCTTGGACTCCGACTCCTATTTGTGGAAACCCGACTGGTTCCATCGGCATCGCTGCAAAATACGTTTAATAAATATAAAACGTCGAGGTTAGTTATTGCCTTCCCTTTCTGGCTGTTCGTGCAGACAATATTTATTTTGCATGAAGATCCGCAGTGTCGTTACGAGTCAGTATAAATGTACACAATTGTGATCGAAAAGAAGTTGCGCTCAGGAATTACACAGTTCATTGAATCCAATTAATAATATCTAAAAAGATTTTTCAATCACAATTACGTACATTTATAAGGAGTCGTAACTACACTGCGAATCTTCGTGTAAAATAAAAATTCTCTGCATACAGTTCGTTGAATCCAATTAATAATAGATAAAAAGGTGATGAATAAACAAACAGAAAGAAATCAAGCATATTATGGAATTTACAAACAGAAGATTCACTTTTTAGCAACATACGAGGGTGAACAGTTTAACTCTTAAATAAAACGTATCTGTACTAGTATTATTTCCTCGTGTTCCGGTCATGATAAAAACGCTTGAATATAACCGAAAGAAGCTGGCAATTGAGGACTGGAATGCAGGGCCGCGTAAATGATTTAAGGAACCTGTAAAAGCGCGAATATAGATCTTCGTTATCCGATTAAATGTCACTCGGTCAGCGACGGAATTTCGTTGCCTTTGGAACTGGAGAACACCTCGAAATCGTATTGATAAATAATTGGTAAGCGCAGAGATCTTCGAAATTTAGTATACAAAAATACACGGAGTGCCCCAGATTTTTTCTGCGAGACTGAATCACACTGTACGAGAGAATGGGATCAATGATTGCAAAAAATACTTAATTAGTAATTCGTGGTGTGAATAAATGTAATTAATTCTCAGAATTTCGATATTCTTCACAGAGAACAACCTTAATAAAACTATGAAAATCTTTCTAAAAAAAATCTTAAAAACATAAGTATTATGATGATGCCTATCAGAAACGACGTTTCCTACTTTTTCACGTACTCTCATATTAACTATTCGACTCATTGCTATTTGCCATCTCGATCGAATGACATTTTTTAACAAATTTTTGTATACAGTAGCTAGTGAACTAATTTCTCTAGGATATCCATTCTCTGTGCTATCTGAAATATATTTTTGAGTCGGAATGAATTTTAACTGTCTATTGTATACCTGTATTATTCGATAACAAAAAAAAGGAAGAAATTAATATGTACAAATTATATAGTACAAGGGGTTAGACAAACTCAAGTGGTCTGAACCTATTGTGAACATTTGATTCTGTTTTAACCCGTGCCATTTTCTTTACAGTTACAATGATTAAAACGTCTTTGTCCCAAAAAATGTCTTAGAAGGGAAATTTATATTTTTTGTAGGCCTAAATTTATTTGGATGCTTAACTATTCATTACAAACGAATCAAATTTTATTTCATTTGAAAAGAAACACATGACATTCATATTTGTTGGAGTTTTTTAAAATCGTCATTACGAGTCTGATTGGTTAAAACACGGCAAGGGGTTAAAAGGAGACTTTTCGATGAATGCGATGCATTCAGAATAAGGCGATAGGTAAAACGACATACCGGGGTATCAGCAGTAATTCTATAGTGAGGATATTAATGAGTCGTCAATTATGCATATTTACCAATGATTCGGTTATTACAACTGATCGGATGACAATAATTTATGAATCCGTTAAAAAAGCTCGCGCTTGACGGCCGGAAATTACCGCGAACAAGCGTAACAAATGCTCGTGATTTTTTCGGGAAAATGTTTTCAGAACTCGCAGCGTATTGGACAAGCGAGCCAACACGGCTCGCAAAAAGATCCGCTCGGATTAACTAAATGGTGGTCACAGGCTCGCAAATAAATATCCGATTACCGAAATGATTTATTCGACCACGCAGGCCGCCACAGATTTTCCCCGAAAAAAGAGGTCGCCCGACGTAAAATCGTTTTATTAATGCAGAGGACTGCTCGGACCGTCGTGCTTTCGCAGTAAATACGACATTTCCTAAATACAGTCTGTAAACGAGAATAATGCTCCTTCGCTAATTCTTCATTACTGCGTCGGACATCGCGAAATATAAATATACGATTATGAACTTGTTCCATGGAAATAAGTATGAAAAAATATTACAGTAAATTGGAAGTGAAACGTAAACTGTGCGTAAATGATAATTGTGTTTCGATCAGACTTTGTTAAGCTTCACAAGGTTTCTGTGCAAATGGCTAGTTGCTGATGAAATTGCAACAAGAAACCTTCCAAATGATAAAATTGCATGTCTACATTGTTGAGATCGGTTATTTATGTTGTAGAAGGAATTTGATATTTCTGAGACTCAAGAGAAAATTATAATTAAAAAGGTTTTGCAAGCACGAATTTTAATTTTGCAGCAACATTTCGTAATTAAGTAACGCTTCAAAATTTTTATTTTCGGGCTCACATTTTAAAGGAGTATCACAGCTACAATAGCGTGCACAAAACAGCATAACATTATGTGCGATGAGTACGCAATTAAATATTAATCATATAAACCGGAATATATTGATAAGCGTCCTTCGAGAAAAGCCGAGAACGTTGTACGTACAGCGATCTAACGGCGAATCTGTTAGAAGGTTAAGGAGTGGTGGAATTTTATTAGCTGCACATGGAGTGTCCGTGACATATAACGTTCGTGGGACCGTTAAAGGGAAATCAGTTTTCCTAAACCGGCCCGCCGTATGGTAAAACCACGCGCAAGGGTAAAATTTATTGAACGCGGATTTGCAATTCCGTAGCTCGGCTTGAAACGGCTCCGAAAATAACTGTTCAAAACTGTTGTATAAAGGTTCGGATTAAAACAGTTATGAATAGAAGATCCTTATGTGAAATAAAAAGTTTTTGAATTTATTGCGCGGCGCAGCCACTTACGACTGTACTTTTCAATGATTTTAGTGTGATACATAACATGTTTCATCCTGTATAAAATGAAATAATTTTGTATAAATACTTTTGCAAATGAAATGTTGCATACATTATACGTTGACTGCGGACGTTTATGCATTTATGGTTTCTGAAAGATCTACAAAGGCTACTACCACTGAAAACAAGATTTTATTTGATTCCACTTTCCTAAAATTCGTCTACAGATATTGGAAAATGCATAAACATCCGCAGTCGAATTATACGTGCAAAAATATGTTTTGAGAAACGAGAAACGTTTTTTCGGTCGAAGCTTCTTTTTCGAGAAATCGAGTAAGCCAACGCAGAAGTAGAATTGGTCGATCATGACCGGACACTTCAGCCAATTCCTATTCAACGGCACGCGCAACCATTGCTGGTAGATTGGTATGTGATTTTTTCCAATAATTAGAAATAGACAATATTCCTAGCGTCTAACAATTTCTATTGTCACTTTTCAAAGCATCTCCTACAGTGCTACTTCTATAATGCATAACGCTAAAACAGCTCTGCTGCGAACAGACAATATGTTGATGGGACCCTAAAGATGAGTGGAAATATGAATGAGGCCTTCTACATATGTCTCAGTATTGTGCACAATTCTGAAACTACGTTGCTGTTTTGAAATTATTTCGTAAACAATGAAATACGTAAACCTACATTTATTCACACTAAAACGGAATGGTTTTGTGGTAAATCATTTTTTATCTATACGCGGGGCCAGGAAGTTGACGTAAGTCAAAGTACATTCTAAGGGTAGTAATAAATGATGATTTTCAACAAATTACCCTTATATTCAGATATACAATTATTCGCAGCACTCTATGGTCAAATGCTTGAAAGAACGTTTGTCCATGTATCGTGTCTATGCTAAAAAAAGTAGTTGCTTCCATAGTACCTGGCCCAATTAACCCTTAGCACTCGAGTGGCGCCTCCGAGGCGCCACTAAAAATTGCTGTACTATTATTTCAATAATTGTTTACACTATCAGATAGGTCGGTATCTAACTAATTACTACACATTTATTTATCAAACTTAAAAAATCATAGAGAAGGAAAATATTGTAGGTCAGAAGAAACGTTTAACCCTTTGCGGTCGGAGCTATTTTAACTCGAAAATTAAACGTTTCTTCTGACCTACAATATTTCCATTCTCTATGATTTTTTAAATTTGATAAATATAAAATTGATATAATACCTCATACAATACTTAACTGTGTAGTAATTGGTTAGATACTGACATATCTGAATAGTGTAAACAATTAACCGCTTCTAATTTTTCGCGATCGCCATATTAGATAATAGGATTTTCTCGCTAGTTACTAATACACCACCTATCAGTATATTAACGTTCCCCAAAACGCCTTCCAACATCCCGTTGTCTAAGGCAGGGCCCGCTACATAGCCTTACTGATGAGTCCTCTAGCGGGTCTAGGACGAAACACCACCTCACCACCTTTCCTTTTTCCTCTACTATTTGGATAGCACACATAATTGCTACAAGTAGGGCTAATACAAAGTAATAATGATCGAAACTGGGCGCCGCGAATATATAGTGTAAAGAATTATTTAAATAATAGTACAGCAATTTTTAGTGGCGCCGCAGAGGCGCCACTCGACCGCTAAGGGTTAATTTTCGAGTTAACATAGCTCCGAGTGCAAAGGGTTAAAATCTCCTAGTTGTTCGAACAGACAATTAGTCGGAAGAGGGAGCGCGAAGAAGATCGGAAAGAGTAAGGGCAGTAAGCGGAGAATGGGACTCACCTGCAGCTGCAGCTGCAGCGGCCGCGGCCGCCGCGGGGTACTGCCATAAGGTAGGCGGCCATGAGGCTGCGGCTGCGGCCGCGGCCGCGGTGGCTGCGCTCGCCGCGGCACCGATGCTGCCCAACGTGGAATTTAGACTGGAATTCAAGCTGGAATTCAGGCTCGAGCCGAGAGTGGCGTTCAAAGAGGGTGCTAGGGCTCCCGAAGGAATGGCTAGGTGGGCCGGACGGTCCTCCCCTCCAGGTCCTCCGCAATGCACCAGGGTCGCACCGCCTACCGCCATGGCCGTGCTTGAACCTAACAACAGGTTCAATGTGTACACAAATTGCGCGTCACCATTCTGCCTGGAACAAGCAACCGGCAGACGATCGCTCCCTTCCTCCGCCTCAGACCAGCCAGTCACCTTTACAATGGCAATGGCCACCTGTGTCGGCCGCGTTCTCTACCGAATACGTCAGAACACTCGAAGAAATTAACACTATAGCTACATTTTCCTCCCTGTTAGTCAATTTTCCTCGAAATAAACTACTTAAGGTAGTAGACTCCTTTTTCCAGAATTGCAAGGGTGTGGGATGCGCTTTCTCATTTTTCGATGATACAAAAATGGGGTTTTTCAACGGTCAAAAATGCTTGATGAAAAGTCCTATCTTTACGTCTACGAGGCGTAATTTGCATTACTCGGAAGCATACATCTATTTTCATAAAGCTGCGACAACTATATACTACGGAATAATGCAATTTACGCTTTGTCAACGTAAAATTTGGACTTATGAGGGTGGTTGCGGCCTTGATTGATCTTTTATCTAGCGCTTTTCGCTACTGAAAAACCCTATCGTTGCATTATCGAGAAATGAGGAGGCGCTTCCCGCATCCTTGCAATCCTGGAAACGAGTCTACCACCTCAATGATGGGAGATATCTGCGGAGAAATTGCTATTGTGCAGTTGGAACAGCACGATAGACAACATACACTTCCAATTTGTAGACTCATGTTCTCATATGAAACTTAACAAAATGGTGTGTTTACAATGATCTGTGAATTGTATGAATTCTCAATAGTAAGCATTCTCAAAATAGTGAAAAAATTAACGCTAGGTTTACCGAGCATAATGTCATTATTTTATAAAAATTAGACGAGTATATCTAGTAATCTAACAAATCTAAATTTATCTATTTAAATTGATGTTATGAGTGTTCGACTCTAGTTAGTTTTGGATTAAGTTGGAAGAACTGAATAAATGTGTGTGTTTATATCAAAACTGCAACGAATACAAAAGAGACCACTGGAACATCTTGATTACTACTGTTTACATAATGTCGCGTGATCACAGTATTTTGCCATTTGTACATTGTCGCAAACGGAGTCCATAGTGTAAAAGAGTTATATCAAAACGTTGAGACTACATATATGTATTTCCGACCGACGCGCGACGCTCCCTGGGAATTTTCCAAACCCAGACCAATACCAATTTTTAATGAAAAAAGTTGTCCAAAGGACTCAAACATACTGCATATGAATTTGCTCATATTCACGTGTAAATTCGAGGAAAATTCGCTGGTGGAAATTCGATCAAAATCATAGAACCAAGTAAAATTGTTTGAACTATGTAGTCAAACAAGCGAACAGTTTTATAATAAAGTCTCTAACATTGGTTTTACCGAACGTACATATAGGAAGATGATTGTATACTGAGCTTTTCAATGACGCTTAATTTTCGCATAAAGGAACACGAGAGAACTTGTTACAAAATGTAACAAGGGTGGAAGTTTCCAACCAGATAAACTTTCCATATTTTGAAACTGACATCAAAAGACTCTACTTGTTGCAACATATTCTGCTTCCGACATCTTTAGATTCAATATTAACTGAAATTCATCTACAGCAGTTTCGGAAAAATGAAAAAATGTTTGAACACCGTATATGTATATTAAGAAATTTTAATTAAATACAGAAGCAAATAATTTCTGCCTGTTTCAATAACTAAACTAAAATACGATAAACTTGTCAAGGTTATTGTATAAAACCTCTTGACACGGTGTCTTTGTAAAAATGTTTAAAGCTCTGCTGCTATTGTTAAAATTGGTACATCAAAAAACTATGTAAATTCTTTCTTCTACCATTTAATTGATAAGCTTAAAAAATCCCAGGCCAAAATGATGTCACAATTTAATATTTACTAAAGTATTTAATTTACAAAATTGTTCTCAGTCTTCGTGTCAGTGTGCAAATGTTAGACGCAGAATTCCCTAACAGAACTCTTCCAGAATCTGTTGTTCGCCTCCCCCTTTCGCGCAGATATTATCTGCTTCCAATAGAAATATTTCTACTCCAAAGAAAGCAGATAATGCGAACATGCATCTAACGGCGATTCAAGCGAAGTATTATTCGCGTTCCTACAATTCACCGAGCAGTTCTCTCATCCTGCCAGGAGCGTATGTACACCATTGTTGGCTGACTGATCTGTATCGCGCGTTGGTCGCGCGAAAAAGTATCGATATTCCACGCAGCAATTGGACAGCGTCGACGAAGTTCGCAAACAATCGGGAACACTTTCGCCAATTGTAAATTATAAATAATTAAACAGCAACGGGATCCATTGTTAGTTTTCAGAATCTTTCACGTTCTAAAACTATTACTATTTTTGTAAATTTAATTTTTTAAATTACTATTACAATTTTTGTATATTTAAATTTTACTATTATAATTTTTTTTAAATTTATGTTACACATCATGTAGTAAACCATGTACTTCTTCCAAGTTCTTATTTGGTCCACTTTTGAAAAATTTGCTTCGCTTGCAAGGGTGCATGGTGGGTGACACTTCTAAAACTCTGAATATAAATACACCCTTGCTGTAAAATAAAATATCTATGAAATAATCTAATAATCCAGTGTTAACTCTTTGGGGTTAGGTGGATTAAAAACTGTCCCACCTTTTGTTTAGCTTTTTATGCATAGTGGGATATAGTTTAACCCAGCTCGAAAAGTTGAAGTTGTTTTGATATTATAAAAAAATCTGTGCAACTTGGGTTTTTATTTTCTCTAAAATCCTCAAAGAATTAATAGAGATTCTTTGAAAAATTAGGAGAATCGAAAGAGAAATGTAGTAGAGGTTTCGTTGCGATTCGATAGCGGTTGGTAATAAAAGTAGCAGAGACTTACCGAGACTGTCGGGTTGAAAGTGATGATAACTCGCATGATGCGAGGTGTGATGACTCAGGGACACATTGCGGATCGAAGTCGAGGTTTCTTGGTGCTGTAATCTCTGTCTGCCGACTGCGATCCCGACTGGCACGCCACCGGCTCCTGCATTCGATACCACGATCCCTGAAAGACAGATATCGATGCACATAAATTTCGAGCCCCATTATTTGGGTTGCTTGACTTTGTCTCGCGATTCGCATTCCCCGATTTTTAAAAACCGTACTTGCGGAGCTGTTCGCACTTCCGGTAGTAGGATGACGCTAGAAGGACGCTCAAAGATTTACGGATAGATTTCGATGAACGAGATCAAAGAAGACCGGTTTCCTTTGAGTTTTCTGTGCCTTTTGGGCGCAGCTGGCTGCAATTAGAACCGCGCCGCGGCGTTCGTAGATCATGGATACCTTTATATTAATCCTCGTGTGCTCTCCGGCTGCGGATTCGCCGGTTTCCTGGCTTCAGATCAGGGATTCATAACGTATTTGGTGTAGCATCTCTTTTTTAGTTACTCCACGCTGGGAGTCTACTTTGTTTAACCCATTCAACGTTCAAATGAGTGACTTTTTCATTATGAATATATTAAACAAGTTATTGTTTACTTACTCGTTACCAGACAGACTTCATTATTTTTAACAATTTTGTACATGTACGGTCATACAACCGACGTAGCAAGTGTTAACTCATTATTTCATAATGAACTATTCACGTGAACCAACAAGTCAGCCTCAGTAATGTGATCTAATTATTTCGTTTCGAATTATTATACAAAATAAAGATTTTTAAGCACAATTACTAAAAAGCCTATTAATAGACTTCCGCCAGATAAATTAGGCTAAATGACACTTTATAGACACGCATTTGAGAGTCTTTTTACACGTTATTTTCTCTCTTTATTTTATCTTTTAAAAATAGGGGTGATACAAAATGAACCACCCTCAAATGCGTGTGTGTGAAGTATTATTTCGCTGATAAATGATTAGGATGAGGGTTAAACGACACGTCTTGGCCGACTCCTATTACGCATTTGAGGGTCTTTTTACACGTTATTTTCTCTCTTCATTTTATCTTTTAAAAATAGGGATGATACAAAATGAACTACCCTAAAATGCGTGTGTGTGAAGTATTATTTCGCTGATAAATGATTAGGATGAGGGTTAAACGACACGTCTTGGCCGACACCAAGTCAAGACATCGTCGTAAAATGACTCGTTTCGCAAGTCAAAAATCGCAACCACTAGACGAGTCCCCACAATTCGAGTCTCGTTCTCTCTCGCCTTTTACGCGGCGTCATTTGCCGCGGGATTCGAATGACGTAACCCCGCTCGCGGATAAGCGTAGAGTGGCGATCATGCCATTCGCGAATGTGCAAGTGGCCAAGCACACTTCGGTGTGCCAGGGATAGACATAGGGTCGAGACTCTTTCGAGCCACGCCTTGTGTTTGCGTCGCCATGCGTGCCACGCACCTCCTACTTAACGAGCTCGTTTCTCTTTCTCTTTCCCTCCCTTTCATCTCCCCCCTATTCCTCGTTTCCCCCTCCTGTCGTGCCCCTCTCCTAACCACGGTTTCCTTTTTTTTTCCCTCTCTTATTCCCCTACCCCTTTTACGCGTGTTGGTATAGTCGGCATATAGGTGCTCCCCTTTCTTTCTTCCTTAATTCCTTTTTCGCCTTTTATCGTTTTGCCATCATCCCTCCCTCCCTCCCAACCTCCCCTCTCCGTCTCCCCCACTATTCGCACCCTCAGACGGATTCGCGGGGATTTTATAATTTTCGCGAAACGTTGATCGCTACGAACTTTCGCACTTAACGCTTTGACGGCGGATATTTCTCTCGGCGACTCTCTGGATTGCCGCCGCTGGTAAATACTTGTGCAGTCTTCTCTTTAAAAAATGTCTCTCTTGTAATTTCTTGTTGCATGATAATGTTCGTTGTTTCTTCTTCAATGTGGAATTAAAAACTCATCTGGTAACTGCTATTCCGGTGTGAAAATATGTATTTTTCAATTCTTCTCTGTTCTTCGATGAGTCAGAGCAATCATTGTATAAATACATTTTCATATTCGAAACGGGTGAAAATGCAGCTGCTATGTTCTCCATTGTTCTAGCGGATGTCTCTTTCGAAATTTCTTGTGCACACACACACACACGATCTTAGTAAAACGCATGTTTTTCTTATTTCAAGCTAACTGCGAATACTGCACCTAAGGCAATTTTCTCCGGTTCATTATCTTCTGTCGGACAGTTCAAAGGAATTTTAAAACGTTCGACGAGATTTACAGTGAGTCATAAAACAATTCTGTGTGGTTTTTTTTCTGAAGCCAGCTTTGTGCGCTGTTAGTGATTTTAAGGTGGAGAGTGTTCCTGCAACGTGTTCTCGCATTTTCAACAGAAATACTACGATTTTGTCGATTTAATCAATTTTGATTTTATTATACTTTGTTCACTTGTTTTAGAAAACTAATAGAACTATGTTTATTTCGACACTGATGTTTGAAACTGGAAATCGTTTACTTCTATGAATTTTATTATTCGAATATCTTCCGAATTAGCATCTGAAAACATATGACGTACGATGAAAGGATTGAAATGCTAATCAGGAGTGAGCTAAGTCAATTCGTCAAGGCTCAGTTATTTTTCTAAATACGCATGAAAGTCAGCGAATAGTACTAATCAAAAGTTAATAAGAAATCGCCGTTTTCACATTTCAATCCCACAATTCCATTTTCTTTCAATACGAAATTATTTCAAAGTAATTTATTCTTCGTAGGGTGTTCAATACTTTTAGCCAAGGCTCTATTCGCTTGTATTTCATATACGGCGTCCTACTAATTAACGTCAACGACGACTACCTCCTGCCTCGCGTTATTAATGATCCACAGATTCTTCGGATTTTAGTAACGGAGTATATTTAACCCGTAACGATCTTCGTAGCCGTGGTGATACTGCTGCGACTTCTTCCGAGTAGACAGTAAAACTTCTTATTTTTTATGAAATCTAACTCTAACAATCTCTAATAAACATCTACAATTGTTCAAACAACGTTTCTACAAAGCATAACATTATTTATTTATTTAAAAATCGGAGAATTGTCGTCCCTCGATAAACGCAAACGATTCGATCTCCCCTTAAAATGTATATCGCTTAATTACATGCGTGCTGCGAAATTCCCCAATGAAAAAGTAGCTATTATCGCGAGCAGACCTCAGGCATTCCCGTTCTAATTGCTGTAATCGATAACGCTAACGACGTTCGCGAATCCTTCGCGACGAAATTCATACGCCACGCCATCATAGAAATCGTTTGTCCGAATCTTACTTTCGATTAACGATGCTCGAATTGAATCACTACAACGCCCGTAGACCCACGCTGCTTTAAAACGATCGACTGTGAAAAATCTATGTTCCAATCGGAAACTGTTTAGCTGTATATCTGATGTATAGATTCGAGATTTTTAAAACAAATATTGGATACTGTAGGTTAAAAGTTGATACACAGATTATGTACACATATTATTGGGAGAAATGTGCTCGCTATCAAATACGAAAAAAGTAAAAAGATATGAACAATTTAAAAACACCGTCGCATTATTTTCAGCTGAATAAAATGATTAAAAAGAAAAATAGATGTCCATAAAACTCCTGTGTTTAGCAATTAATACAATTAAGACAAAAATGAGTAGATCAAATACAAAACAGTGAAACGATGTAAACAATTTAAAAACACCGTTATATCATGTTCAGTTCAATAATAATATGAGAGAAATGAATGTCTACAAAACTTCTGTATATTGCAAGTAATACAAACCATTTTTACTCTTGTATATTTACATTTGTTAACAAAGATAACACAAATTCTTTCGCGTTTATTATATTCCGTGACGATAAGATTTCCTGGTAAATGTAAATGAAAGACGCTTTTTTATACTTTCATCATATTTTTACAATACCTCTCGACTACACACACAAAATGGGGATCGTTAAAGTGCAGATAGAACATTGCAGTTTGATTACCACGACACTAAACAAAATCGTCGGGAAAACCAACTGGGCCTATGTCAGAAAGTGATGATTTCAACGTTGATGACAGACTATAGGTACCATAGGGCTAATATTAGGCTAATATTACTGTACGAAAAGCCTGCAGCTACTTTATGAGCTTGTCCGACAGTTATAGGTTGATCATTTAACAGTAGCGCGATGTTTTCGCGCGGTGGAAAAGGTGCTAAGAGAAAATGATCCCGCATTATGAAAATAGACATTACGTGGTTGTCCATCGAGCTAATATCTAGGTCCATAATGTGTTTCGACTGATGGTGTAATCTGAGAAGGGAAGAATTTACTTGAGTCAAAATGAGTTGAAAGTATAGAATAATTTTGTGCGAAGCTTCATTCGTCAATCTAAAAATTTTGCTGTGACACGAACAAAAATTTTCCAATTTTTCATCTTATTTTTCATATTATAGTTATAATATTCGAGCACAATATAGCACAAACATAGCACAATTCAGCACAACTGTTGAAATTGTTTAATTTAACAAGTGGGGGGCTAACTTCTAGCAGGCGTATATTCGTGTGCAGAATAAGTAGAAACGGCAAACAATAGACAGACCTCGGACCTCAATTCATCTACGTTTTCATTTACATCAGTTTAGAGAAACACTGTCTGCTCCAATTCCGAATTTATAGATTTTTCTACAATTATCTATATTATTTTCAACCCACTAAACGTATTAAGAAGGAAATTCCGTTTGTAGCACATTTTTATTTGGCATAAAGATCCTCTGTGTATACATAAATAGTACTGTGTAACATTCAATGGCGTTTCACTCCTGTTGATCAATAATTAATTCTGAAAGTGGACGGCTATGTACCCTTCAATCATTGTAACATTCGGAACAGGCAAAATGCTTTTGCTAACCTGGTTTTACGTGGTCGTGCAAATTTGCTATTTGTTTCTACTATTGTGTCCTCGAGGTTTTATTTTTAAGTCACCGCGACAGTCTTTAAAGTATTATTCAGAAACGTCTGGATAATTGTGCTTAAATCGCATCTTTTGGCGCAGCTCCAAACTACGATAATATATGTCCAGAGACGTCTTAGCTAATAGACACCTTAGGCATATTGCCTAGAACTCTTCAAAAATTTTGGGACCCATGAACAAATTTTCATAAATTTCATTTATAGTGCTTAATTGCTGCGAACGTAATGATATGGTCCAACGTGCGAATATTATTGAAATAATTACGCATTTGAGCAGTATCGATCGATTTTTATTACAAATTATAATCTACTTTAGAATAGGCTACTCTCAATGTTCTTTTTTATGATGTAACATTCTCTTTTCAGACAATTGTATTATTATAAAAAAAAAGTACATGCATAGAACTCCTCGTGAAAGTTTCTATTGAATAATTTTTATTCACATTGTAGGCAACAAGATCAATCGCAAAACAAAAACACTTGCGATCACTTCCTTGAAATGTGTGCGAAGTAAACAAATTATTCGCAACGAGATACATTTTTTAATCGAACGTAAAATCGACGTCGCGAACGAAGAAATTATTGAATTCAGAATTCCGCTCAGCCGAAGATAATTTAATTAATAGCATTCGCGGAAACGTGAATGTTAATTGCTCCGAGTTAATTGCTCGGAAATTAGCCGAGCGATGCGTGTCTGTTTTCAAACAGTTCATTCTGAGACGAGCTCGTTTAAACGGGCTACTTTTACGTAAATTCCGATTTTCGAACATCATAAAAAAATCAGAGGCTAATTTCGCCGACTCGTTTCACGAAGATATTAAAATATCATGAATCCTTGTTAATGTAATCTCGTGCATTCTACGAGTTTATAAATGGTGTGAATGTCCAGTATACTCTGCTTAACGTTCTCATAAAGAACTACTAGTTTAGATAATGAAACATTTAGTAAATAGCAGTGCCATTCCGTGGACGTGACATAAGCGAGCCACAAGAGTCAGCGTCAAGTCGCGGGCTAGACCAGCCATGGGCAATAAGCGCTCTTTGCCCTGGGAGCGCTCTAGATTGCCCCGAGAGCAACGCTTCAGGGCAAATGACATCAGAGCCATACAGCGGAGCGTGATACACTTGAACTTTCGAGTTTGCAAACAAACGCCGATGGAAAATTATCCATCTTTCTTTCCCTGGCCTGCCCTAACCATACTCTCGATTTCAATACGAAACTACATTGTTCTATATAAAACTTGTTGATCACAATAAGCACCATTCAAAAAAACACACTCTGTCAATGGTTTACTAACACTACGGTAACGATCGAATTTTTTCGTCGTCATTTATTTGCTGAAGTAGAATGAGATATAGTTCGTTGTAAACATCGTGAAAATATTGTTTAGTTTCGTTTACAATTTTGCAGGATTTACTTGCTCATCGTTTTCTTTAAAATGTATCGACCCTCCCGAATGATTGAACTGAACGGTAGAACAAAAAGGGAACAGGAATCACTTCGTTCAAAGTTCTCGTTCAGGAATACGTGTATAATATTCGTGTAAATGTACAGAGATTAAAACATTATTTAGTTTCGTTTAAAATTGTATATGATTTATTTTCTGCAAAACGTATCGACCCACCCCATTGATTGAACTGAACACTAGAAGGAAAATGGCAAGTTCTTCGTTTAGATTTTGTTTCGTTTCAAGAATACAACAGTTAATTGGATTGGACTTGTTAATTAGATTGTCTCAAAAAGATTACACTTTCTTGAAAGGGGTGTTTCCTGAGGTCATTTGAAGTACAACATTTTTAGGACACCCTGTACAACGAGATCGTTAAAATGTTATTTATTTTCCTGTGGCATTTCCTCTGGGAAATGGCTGTTCTCGAAAATGCATTCGGCCCCTCCAATTATTTTATGTGAACAAGTGAAACAGAGACGAGTTGCTATCGATTTACAAAAGGCTCGAGGAGACAAACTCACCGTTTTCCGATTTCGGTGGTACCGGCTCGATTTTCACCGAAGTGGTGGTCGCGTGAAGAGAGGTCGAGACCTCGGCGACTTGACACGGCACCGAAGTCAGGGGTTCCCTCTTCACTATGTTACCAACGCCGTTGGCGTTGCCATTGCAATTCGTGTCCTGCCCGTTCCAGGACGATGCAACTGGCAGCGTCCTGCTGCAGCCCGCGTCGGAATGTACCACCTTCGTCTTGCCTGGAATTTGCGAAACCAGATCGTTAGAAGAAGAGACGATCAACAAAATAATTGAGACCTGGCACAGTACAAAAATTCTTTATTAGTGCGCGACACCCCGTTGGTCAAAATCACTAATTCCTCATTTTTGTTTTCTTTCTTAATGAAGCAGATATTGCAATAAAATTTTTGTATGAAGTCTGAATAGGTGCAGCCTTGATATTATTACTATATTACTCTGATATTATTGGATACAAGAATTTATTTTGCATATCGTTTACTATGTTATTATCTGATCTGTAAAAGATTATTAAAAAAAATCGTTGAATGCTATCGGCGCTACGGTTCGATCGTTAAATACACAAAAAAATAATAAAAATTAAACTAAGCAATTTTGCTAATTTTATATAATCGACGTTTCGGTTATAATTTGGACCATTTTCAAGATTGTAAAAGATTATGTAGGATCCAGAGTTTCAAAATCGTCGTTTAATTATCAATAAATAAAAGCATAAATAAAAGACATAGAGCTTGAGTAAACGCAAGCGATATTTACGATTAACTTTATAATATATTTTTCTGATAGTCTCGCTAACTTCTGAAATCTTCGGAAGTTCCACTGTGATTTAGATCATCTGAAAATAGTTCAAGAGTTACAGCGATTCGCTGGGAAATCTTCGACCGCCCACACCCTACAGCCCTGACCTCGCGCCGAGCGATTACCTCATTTTTCTGCATTTCGAACACTGACGTGCATCGCACCGCTTCGGAAATGACGAAGAATTGAAAAAACTGCGCTATCGGACGGTTTAAACCAGCGATTTCCAACCGCCTGTCTAGTAGAAATTCCTGACCTGTCTATGGAAACGTTCTCGCCAGTTACGCGGTTCTCTCAAACTCGTTTAAATGTTCGAGTCAGAAGATAACGTAAAAAAAAAACTGCACAACGATCCTTATTTCTGTGAAATATTTCGGTGATAATTTGAAATACACTGATTAAGTTAGAGGTTCAGCTTCTCGGTGGAAGCACTCTACTACCAAGATTCTTCAACGCTTTCCGAGAATCGGAGGAACAAATGTTTCGCGCAAAAGTTGAACAGTATTTAGACATCTACCGAACTTAAAGATCATTTTGATTTTTTAAATAGTGGAATGCATTTTATTATTATTTATTATTTATTATAGACGGACTGAAGCACTTTTACATAAGTGTTTACAATATCAAAGAAACGAAAAAAGAAAGAGAAAGATACAATACTGCTCGTGTAATAACAAAGAAGGGACATGCACAAAAGAAAAACTTAATAATAGTACAATCGATATGGTATTATCATATAATCCTACTTAGTTGCATTTTAAAATTTTGTAAAGAATCACTGAAAAAATCAATACGATTATATATAGTGCATGATTTTGAGATAATGCGATTCATTGGATTCATTAATCCATAAGTAGATTTCGCTTTAGGTGTTTGAAAGCCCGCTCTTGTTCTCGGGTCACGTTCTGGTATATAAAAATTGATTTGCGCCAGTAGAGAGGAACGATCAATATGATTGTTAATTTAAATTAAAAATAAAGCTCTTTTTTGATTTCATAATATTATAGCCAACGTTAAGACGAATTGAAAGACCTACTATACCATGGTCTTGAGCCCGTAAATAACACTAAACTAGTTTTCCTCGATTTTTCACCGTGCATCGTTTGGTTGAATTTTGGGAAAGCCATTCCGATTTAAAGTGCGAGCCAGCGGGGTAGCGAAGGGCAATGCTAGCAAGATGTTGAGCAGATTTCGAGCGGACCGCGTTGCACCGAATTTTCCAGCGACAGCGGAAAATTCGTACCTGCGGAGGCATTTATGCAATCGGTCGATCGGCGGAGGCAGTGTCTCGATTGGCGAGACGAAATTCGCAACGAGGTCAATAACTGCACGAGCAACGCCGACATTAATTCCGCGAGCCACCGCTTCTATCGGGGGAAAAAAAAGGAGGGATCT
Source organism: Lasioglossum morio (assembly GCA_916610235.2). Classification (NCBI taxonomy): domain Eukaryota; kingdom Metazoa; phylum Arthropoda; class Insecta; order Hymenoptera; family Halictidae; genus Lasioglossum; species Lasioglossum morio. The sequence goes on along the minus strand of OU744330.1, from coordinate 10,004,368 downwards.
TGATGGTATCGTCCGTGCCGTGAACATTTATGCCACCGAGCGTGGCTGCGTGCACAGGCCCAAGAGAATATTTGCCTTACAATGTATACAGCCAGCAGCAGCAACGTGCTCGTACCTCGCACGGCCGACAATGAAAACATTTATATCGTCCAGCACTTTGCGACACAAAGTAGCGGGAATTATATGGCCAACGAACATCCTTTCCGCCGTGGCTTCCGTGAATTTCGTTGTCCCGAACACACCAGCGCGAGCTCTTTGTGCCGCGCTGCTGAAACGATCAGGATGACCAATAACTTCGCGAATGAAACGAGACTTTTATGGCCGACCTACAATTTGACGAGCTTTCATGAAACTCTGTCATGTTCGGAACGCGTCAACTGCGTGATACTGCCTAGCCTCAGTTTAATCCGCCGTTAGGCCACCGCCATAGTATGCATACGGTTTCTGGCGAAAGCTCTGGCAAACGCTGGCCCGCGAAATTAAAAGGCCGTCCGGAAAGCTTCCGTTCATAATATTTAACACGCTAAGGGCACGTTGTACAGTGGCACAAGTCGCCATATTCTTGGACGTTTCATTAAAACGAAATACTAATGGCTCTGAAATCTCGTGAAAATTTTTCACCATCAACCCTTACGATAATGTAAACCTGTGCGAAGCAAATTTTCCGTGAAATCTAAGACAATCGGGACTGTTGTGAAATTTCCCTAGTAGCACAAAATTATTAGATAGATATTTCTTTCAAATATTGGACAAATATTTTTTAAGCCACACTTGTTCATATGAGAATAATATTGGATCTGAATATTGTATACATGTACAAGAATAAACATTATGTGTATATTAGGAAGAAATATTCTATTTGTAATATTAAATAAAGATTTGTATTATAATGAGAAATAAAGATTGTTTGTATATTAGGAACAAAATATTCTACTTCTAATATGAAATAAAGATTCATTTAATATTTAGAAAAAAATATTTTTCTCGTAACATGAAATAGATATTTCCTCCATATTTAAAACGAAATATTTCTTACTCAATATAAAATAAACATTGTATGTATATTTGAATATAAAAAAAGATTGAATCTCTTTTTAATATTATATGAATGTGTATACAATATTTTGTGCTACTAGGGTTGCTTTTATCGCGAGACATTCCAATATACCGGATTATTTATCTGAGAAATAGTTGACAGGTGTAAAACTTTGAAGCATCATTGTTTAGAACTGTTCCTTGTTAACCCACACACACGCAAAAGAAAAGAAGAATTTACAGGTTCCCGACAGTGCACGACTAAATGAATACTCAGACAAAGATTAAAATGGTTTCACGAGGTACAATTAATAAGAAAAATCTCGGGTCTAGTTCCAACTTATTTTCCTCGTAAAATGATGCAGAGCGACGTAACATGGGAGACGAAATATCAGGCGTGACGAACACGATGTTCACGGAGTGCTATAGAAATATTGTCGCACGGAATCGCACGGAGAGGATAGTTTTCACGGTATTCCGTGTGATTTACTGATTGTCAGCGGAGTTTCGATAACGAAGAGCCTCGGCCAGCAAAAGTCATCGCAGCAACCGAACAAGTAGCCCGTCGTGGGAAGCATCGGCTGAGCCACGTGGTGGAGTGGAATGAATCATGAAAACGAACCGTAAAACTGGCGTGGCGTCGGGGATACCAGAGAGAACACACCGGAGAGAGAAAGAGAGAGAGAGAGAGAGAGAGAGAGAGAGAGAGAGAGAGGCCAGTCGGTTCTTATAGTAAATATAGAAGCCGGAGAATCTTGCGTAAGCTCGTCCCTTCTGCTCTCTCTTTTCTCATTTTCGTGTCTCCTTTTTCACCGCGAAGAGCTTGTTCATCGGTTGCTTCCTCCTACTATGTTTGCAGCTCTTTTTTACCCCCTTATTTGAAAACCACTTCTTCTCATTTGCGTCTTTTTCCTTCCGTTCACATTCCTTTTTGCCTCTTCTGCTTCTTTTTCTTCCTCTCTCTCCTCTCTCTCTCTCTCCCTCTCTCTCTCTCTCTCTTCTTCTCCTTCAACCACTCTTCCCTCGCTAGTCCTGCTTTCTCTCTATTTTTCGACTTCACGATTTTTTCGCGGTACCAGTTCCTCTACCCTCTCCGTCGTTTCTTCAGCGTTCTCGGGCCACTCGCTTCTCTTCAGGTTTTGCCGTCTCCCGTTCACGTCCAACCTATCCGCATCATCTCCTCCCCTTCTGACTCGGACAACCGACACGTTTTCGTCTTGCGGAACACCCGAAGGGAGTCGCTGCAAGGTCGTCAATTGCATCAGCGTCAGTTGCGTCGGAAGCTTCCTGGTTCCACAGCCTGGTCACCATTTTGCCGTCCGAAGACAGTATTGACATTCGCGATCTTTTTGTCACACAGTTGTCCCGACGTACCCAACTTTCAGTGCTATCTGATAATTTTGAACGATCGTACAACAGTCCCGGAAAAAAATAACCGTCGCAGCTACGTATAGAAAATTCAAATCACCGTTTTCATGGAAGTTCTTTAATCTGAGGTTAAAATGCCAACTCTAGTTGAGTATTCTATCGCCATTTTGGAATTGTTTAGTACTCGCTGTATAGACCACCTCGATAAAAGAGATGACGCCTAGCTTTGCATTTAATTTATAGAAAATTGCTGGTGAACCGATAGAATTTATTTTTATCCGTACAATCAAATACTTGTACCAAACATTAGAAGTCATGCTACGCATTCATTCTCTCGAGACAAGATCGATCAGCCCCGAAGAAGTTCGCCAGCTGGAAACAACGCGTCCAGTGTGCTCGTCCTCGCTCTGTTCGTTTAAGAGCCGTCTAAGCGGTTCGTTCAGATGAAATTCGGGGGTCTGATCGTAAACCTCGGTCTGGATCGTTAAAAAGCACGTCGCGGAGAGAGAACAGCGAGCGAGCGAGAGAGAGAGAGAGAGAGAGAGAGGGAGAGTGGGGAAGATGGAGCGAAGCAGAAACGAAAATAAAATGAAAGAAAAGAAGAGAAGCGGGAAGAGACGGTGGTCGTCGTCTATACGTACCACTGTTCCTGCAAACGCAGGGCTGCCTAGTTGATTTGTTCTCCAGTTTCACCGGCTGACCTTGACTGGGCAGGAAGGCCTCTCGTTTCTTGCCAATGGCCTGGACGACCTGGTTGCTGGTGGCCTGGTCCGCTGCTCCCTGCATCACCATGGTGCTCGTCGTCGAGCTGGTCGGGCACGAGGTGCCGTTCACGGTGACCGAGCAACCAGTAGTCGAACCTGTCGGCGACTGATACTCCTGGAGAACTACTCCTGTCGTTGGTACCACGTTGCCCGTCGAATTCGGCGACGAGAAGCTGTTGATCGTCAGGGTTGGCGTGTTCCCCGTGACCAGCGACAGTTGCGGCGAGAACGCGTTCTGATGAAGACCACCTGTTCACAAAATTCGTTTTCAGTCGTTTCAATATACGCACGTTTGGAAGAATTAGTCGCGCTACGCAATGATCAATGATCAGTAGCGGATTTCATGCATTTATGAGAAAAACGACTTTCTGCAATTTAACACTAGGTTAAAATGACGGGTTCTAATATTCTGAATTCGCGATTATTAAGATTGCAATGATGCTTTCCCGAGGAATTATTTACCTTTCTTTCTTTGGGTATATAGTAACATGATATTTGGTCCCCTCAGGGTTTCAAATTCATTTACACCAATCCCCCTCTTTCCCACTCACACCATCGCCTTTTCAGCGGGACCTACTGTTTATGGTGGGTTCCGAACCACCTTTTTGCCAACAACACGTGAAAAACACCCCGGGTGGGTCACTTTCCGGTTTTTTACCAGACGGTCACCCATCCTAGTGCCGTTCACGTTCCACATTGTTTAACTTCGGTGATCTAACGAGAACCGATGCTTTCAACGGGACTACGGTTGTTAGCCTTTTCTTTGGGTATATATTATTGGAAAAAATTTTTTGCTACGTTTATGAAATAATGTGAAACAGTTATTTCTAGAGCTCCGAAAGCCTAGTGTTAAAATAGTAGAAACGTCTCTTTCTAATGCAACTATTGGACAATTTAGTACATACAATGATATTTAGAAACGTAAGAATTGTTTGCAATTGTAATACAGTATTTTTAGTGAACACGTTCCATGAAATGATCTCATTTGTAGCAAAAGGATTGCATCGAAACAAACCCTGCGTACGTTGGAAGTTTATCGAACAATGCGGTGCTCCTTTGTTAAAGTTTGTTCGAAATCCAAGCAAATCAAATTGCTTTCTTATGCATTCTTTCTGAAGATCACTCCACCCGCTCCCAGATCCTACTCGCAATACCACGAGTCTAAATTTCAAGCATCCTTTTCATACAGAACCCGCTGCATACTATAATTTTCTACCGTCTGCTATCGGCGAGTTTCCATCCTCTCCTTCATTCAATACGACACAACGAAAACTTTCTTAGAGCAATTCTCTTAATTCCCGTCTTACTTGTTTTCCCCGTAATCAGCCGCGCTTTTCTGCCGGCTCGGTAATCAGCGTTTGCAAACGTCAACGTTACCTAACATTGTTCTACCTCTCGGTAGTTTGTTATATTTTCTTTCTCATGTTATATATACTTTCTCTTTTTCTGTTATCTATATATATTAATGCGTTACTCTAGTTTTAATCCTCGTGGGTTCATTGGGACTCGAGCCCATTTTAACCCAGAGTTACATAAATGTCTCAACTAAATTCTAATTATCTAATCAATATTTATTATTAGACTCCGGATGTTCATGCAAAATAAAAAGTTTTTGCATCAATTGCAAGACGCAGCAGTTAAATATAAATTTATATTCTTCATTAATGATTTTAATGTGGTGAAAATAATACATTAACACTCTTAAAGATTTTTAATATTTTCACTGTTTTAAATTGCACTTGCTCATTTTTTTTTTATTATATTAATTATTTCTGTTTATTATATTAAGTCATTTCATGAGGTACAAAACAAAAAAAGGAACAGAAGTATGTAATGCTTGTAATGCTTCTATGTACCCATAATTCACTACATATTCAAGCGATTGCTGTCTCTTTATTAAGAGAATATCCCTCGCGAACATTGCAAAATGGCTCGGATGTTTAACTTTTCTCTGATCGCTTTTCAATGTTTCGTACACAATAGACACGAATGCAAACCAAACATAAAAGCGTACTGCATCAAGAATATTGTATACAGAACCATGCGACATGCCCACCATTGTTAGGTCACTGATAAAATACTGGAAAAGCCAGTTTGATAGATTTTTCAGTTTACATAGCTGAGAATAAAACTCGAAAGATTTTTTTTCGAGTAGACAGAAAATAATAAACAACGTTCGTTTATTGTATTTTATTGATTGCAAAGCACTATTTTCTATGTTGTTTGTTCGATTTTATTATTTCACGGTATCTACACTAAAGGTTGCTCTAATCTTTGACACTTGAATGAAATGCTGATTTAATTCATTATTTTAACGTTTAAGGGCCCGGGAACACGTTTTATTAAACACGTTAAACATAATTTTCTTCGAGAGTAAATAAGAGTCAATCTACAGACAAATTGTATATTCCACCATCTTGTCTTAACTCATTTCGATCTACCGTGCTACGTACGGTGCAGGTAATTAAAAATAATTTACTAACGTGCTCAACTTTTGAATATGCATGAGCCTACTATACCATATACGGGATGGGTAATTACAAACACCCCTTACACGAATTAATTTTTGTTGTACTTTTCTGACGATTCGCAAACGTCTGTATTTATTATAAAAATTCCATTAAATCCCGATTGAATTAGTTTCAGACCTACGTGGTACTTTTAACAATGCGCGTACTGTGCAAAAGAAAGAAGCACCCAGTATGATTATAAGATATAATCACAAACAACATCTTTATATAGAAAGTGTATTGTACAATGATTGATTTATTGCATTCAAAGTATTAGATAATCCACTGTGTTATTACACATATTCTTAAAACTATTCAATTAAACAGCGGAATCCTTTTTCAAAACTTACTGTGTTCTTAAAAAATCGTTGAATGCTATCGGCGCTACGGTTCGATCGTTAAATACACAAAAATAATAAATTAACTAAGCAATTTTGCTAATTTTATATAATCGAAGTTTCGGTCACTGTTTGGACCATTTTCAAGATTAATAAATTGCGTTTGCTTAGGTATGATTTAGTTTGAAATTAAGAAAGTCATGAGACTCGTGAATCACTTGTGTTCGGCATGTCAATATTCACTATACTGTCGATAACGTGGATTATATAAAATTAGCAAAATTGCTTAGTTAATTTATTATTTTTGTGTATTTAACGATCGAACCGTAGCGCCGATAGCATTCAACGATTTTTTATTAACAATATTACGATCGATATAAATAAGTTTATTTACTGTGTTCTTATTTGATTTTTTACGATTTTTTATTGGTGCTTCTTTCTTTTGCACAGTAGTGTATATTATTGCGAGTATATCTCAAAAGTGGTTCGGGTGTATCCGCAATTCTCTTCTGGGTCCACTTCGAACTACTCACCATGATGCAGATGATGCAGACCAGTCAGGTTCAACGTGTGCTGCGTGTGTTGCGTGTGCTGTGTGTGTTGTGCGTGATGCAAACTGCCAACGTTCACACCGACGCCTTGAAGACTGAGCGCCTGTTGACCCGGAGGAGCCAAACTGGCCAAATTCTTGGCCAGTAGTTCGAGCTGCGTCACGGGGACAGGGCTGTAGGGTGATCCGGGTGGTGGCGTGGGAGCACCCCAGGTGTAGCCACCCACACCGACCCCAACGGCGGCGGAAAACACGCTCTCTGAAACTACAGAATCCAACAATTAATCAATCGCCTGCTCCCAGAACCCTCTAATCGAGAATAAGGCGACCCTATGCGTTGCTATAATCGAATCGAAGCTAATTCTTCCAATTAGGAGGGTTCATCGAAAACGAGGGGGGCAGCGGAAGTCAACCCCACGATTTCTTCATACAACACAACTGTTCCTACTTTTCCCATTTCTCAAACTGTGTCGTCAGCAGGGACTGAACGGATTCGGGAAAGATTTGCTTCAAACTGTTACATAGGGTCAGTCTAGTAAAAACGAAGTTATCTGTTGTGCGAAACGATTTTTACCCTGCTTTTCTATCGAGATGCGAAGGGCATCTTCAATTTCTTAAATGTCTATTATTCTTTCTCGAATTTGGACAAAACACCAACTTCGGCGTAATAAATGCATTGTAAACAGTATTTCTGATTGTTTTCAATCCTTGGTCATCAGTCTTTGTAGGTTTAAGATTTAAGCAACATCCACATTGAAGCAAATTTCGAGCGACTTTTTGCTCGAACACTTGGAGTTGCTCGACGTTGTTTCAGCGTGGACTTTAGACTGTAGTCTCGCGCGTCTTTCGTGTCATGTTTTTATTTTGATCCGCAGTCAAGTCATTATAGCATAAATACTCAATTTGTAAGAATCTGCTGGACGTCCAGGCAGACGTTTGTGAACAGTAAATTGATTGTTATCTCGAGCTGACATCAAATTAACACGTTGATCATGTGTACATGTGACACAATTCTTCTATCCTTAAAAATTAATTTTGTTCATGATCCTTAATACTCTGGATAATCCTTATAACAATCTTTGACTCCACACTTTTAATTACAGTGATTAAATTACTTTGATCTTGTAGGTAGTGATGGGCATACAATACTCTCTGTCTTGCAAGTTTTCGAATAAATCAATCACCACAGAGTTTCGAATCAATTCGATATCTATTCGAAATCAGAAATTCTTGAAACTCTTGAAGTCTTGATAATCTTAACCCTCATCCATCCCTTGTGTCAATTTGACACAGTTTTCCCGAAATAAGTTACACTGTTCTGTTATTTGTATACGTAAAGTCCGAAACTTCGTGCCTTCAATTTTTTCAATGTGAAACACATAACCGAAAAAACCTAAGATGTAAATGTTAACTCATCAGTTTTTGGATAAAAAAGATATCGAAAAATAAATGTTTACCTTGTTATGTGCGCGATCGTTTACCAGTGTGTCAATTTGACACCGAGGGAGGATGAGGATTAATAAATGTTATACTTTTTATAATATTGGTACGTCCATACCGTTATTCATCCCAATACTAACATGACGTAATCATTGTTTTTGTAATCATAGATGTAACATTTCAAAGAGTTAAAATTCTTAAAAACCTTCCAAAGTTTCAAAGTTTCCACGATTTTCAAGACAATGAAGACTTTCAAGACGTCCAAGAGTTTCGCGAGTTCTAAGCTTCGAATTATGGTGCAAGCGATTCAATTTTTTGTCGTAAATATTGAATCGAAGCGATTGGATAGTGATTCCATCATCGTAGGTCTTCAACAGTCAAGGTTTTATTATTTGGATTCCATTGGTTTTACCTCGAATTCGTTATGATGAATTAATATACATATGTTGAAAAATATTTTTATCTTTATCTTTGATATACATTTTATTTATTTTAAATAATTTTATTTATTTAATAAATATAAGTTAATAAATAGATTATATCTTAATAATATTTCCAAAATATTTGCTTTAAAGCTTATTAACTTAGTAGATTAATTTATTCTCATAAGTAATTTATTATTGGTGAAAAAATGAAGTGTAAAAAATAAATAAGAGTAAATGTAACTCTTAATCTGATGAATGGTATTTCAATTAGTGTTCAACGAGGATTGGAGGACGCGACGGTGAAACGCGAAGTGGCTAGACAAAGGACGCCGTGGACAGTAAAGTTTCTAACAAACTGGTATTTTTAACCGGACAAGCCGATTGTCAAGTGCCCCTCGGATCGCTAAGAGGTCACGCAGTGGCTCCGCAGGAAAAGCATGCCAGAAGTTGGCAGGCTTGAGTGGATCTCGCGAGTTCCGGCTCGGACTTTCGATCGTAAATCAGCATCCTCGTCCGGAGGATCGTTCGTGTCTCTGTTCGTATCCGTAGAAGCTCTGTAACCAAAGCCCTGCCCCTAGTGGCTTAAGCCGCTTGCGTTTCCTGATTTCGCAAACGGCGACAAGCCCCATCCCCCGACTTTATCGAATATCCACCGAATTTGTATGAATATTAAAGTCGCTGAGTGACGCGTCGCCGGGTGGGCTTATTGAAATTTATCGCATTAGTTGTTCGCCGTTTTCGATAAATATGCAATAAACGGACGGCAGACGGATAAATGGAAAATCTATGCAAATTCATTTAAATTGCTCGCGATACCCCCGTCGTACGGGGGAAAGAGAAACGAAGAAAGAAAACGGGACGAACGGAGGGGGGAATGCAACTGATCTTGTTCTTTCCTTCTTCTTTTTTCGAGAACCGTACCTAGGCTTGTTATCCTTTTGCACTAATCCGGGGAACGCTTCCGGGCGTGTGATTCGTGTCTGATACGATCGCCCTTGGCTTCGCGATTCTTTTTCGCGATTGTTTGCTGCTACGGTAACTCCAGACTAATTTGAATCACAGATCGAAAGAGTTATGGAAGTTATTAATTGGTTGTATTCGAAACAGGGATACCGTAGAATCTTTTTAAAAAATATTTTCATGCTACAAGTAATACAAGTTGCCATGCGAACTGACAAAGAAACGATTTTAGAAGTTATACTAACCTTGGCAGAAACTGTTCGATCAAAATGGGTTTGTTAAATAAATTATTTCAGCGTATAGAAAATACGACAAATAGTACGTATACTACACAGCTGTGTTATAAGAGTGAATCATATTTCAGAAGAAATAAACATTAACGGCAAATTCGTTTGCATTTTTCCCTCGATTATAAATAAATTAAGTAGCATGACGAAGCATTAGAACACTTTTCAATATTTCTAATGATTAAGACAGAGTCTAAATTGTATATTCTGTAGATTGTGTTAAAACAAACATATTCATTTTCATTCAAACATATTTCACATTCAAAGTTTGAATAATTATTTTATTTATATCATTTTGGTATTTATTCTACACATCCTAAATGAGGTGTGTATATCAAATGATTGTAGATATATTAATAATAAAACATTAACTGTAGCAGAATGACCACTCACTTATACGGGAAGTATATTATGTAACTGAGATTGTAGATATATTAATAATAAAACATTAACCGTAGCAGAATGACCACTCACTTATACGGGAAGTATATTATGTAACTAAAATTGTAAGAATAACTCCGGAACCTCCAGTGCACTCACCTGTCCGTTCTGCGAACGATCCGCAGCATGAAAGATAAGAAATTCGATAAATCTCAGAGGGCGATTCGAGGGGGCTGCAACATCGTTTAGCCGGGGAACAGTGTTCGAAACGATCGGAACGAAAAAGAAAAGGAGCGGGACGCGCGTGTGCTGGAGACACGCGAGCGGGTTGCGGTTCGTCCGCGCGGATTTGCATTGTGCCGGAGATAATTGAAATCTCGGGTTCGCGGTCCGAGATTCGATTTTAGACAAGCCGAGGCGCACGGTGCCGCGTCAAACTAAGAATCCTGACCGCAATGCTACAAGACGTATCCGCTAAGTAAATTCCAATTGACTAGAAAAAAAAAGCGAAATCTTATTTCCCAGGTGCTGGAGTATCTCGGTACATGTGAAAAATATGTGCACGATATTTGAAAAAAAACTTAAACCCCAAAATATTATCTACATTATAAAATATATTGGTATCTAGTCGATTACTACAGATTTAAGGATGTTCTGGAGCTATATAAAAACGCAATAAAATCTTTGAAAATTTGACAAGATATAATTCTTACTAAACTAACGCAATTACCAAAGTTTGGGTTCGATTCACTGCACCGTTTAATATTTATAGCAACTTAAAGTTTGCACATTTTAACACGTCTTCTTTTAAGACGTTTATATTAAAAATATAATTAAAACACAATTTCTTTAATGCAAAATATACTCATGAATGGCTTTCATTGCCAATATATTGATAGATTTCGAATTTCTTGTACTTTTGTCTACCATTGTACCTCCAGAACATCCTTAAGAATTGTACGAGATATTATATCAATTTCATATACACAAAATGAAAAAAAGAATTGAATTATTCTAGGTCGGAAGAAATGTTTAATTTTCAATGTTTTAATAGTAGGGGATGGCGCCTGCCGTTTCTCCGATTAAGGCACCTATTCAATTTTGCTTTAATCTTGAGTGGACCCCGTGAGTTTATGGGCTCCGTAAATGTGTCGGCCTCGCAGCGACATCTTTTGTTGCAAAAGTATAAAATATGAGGCCGTGTCATTTTATAACAATGACATTATGCAAAATAAAAATTGTCTTCATCAATTGCAAGACACAAACGCCATCCAAAACTTTGTTTCTATTTTCAACAATTTTAATAAATGGAGAATAACATGTGGGCGTTCTTAAATTATCTTAATGTTTTTACTGTTTCATATTAAATCCTCCAATTTTTGTCATAAATGCATAAAATCCGCAGTCTGGTAATAACTGACCTCGATGATCCTGTTCTCCCCTGCTGTTAGAAATCAGTTGTTCACTATGCGACAAGCTAACAGTGAAAAGCGACCGTCAAATCCGTCCAAGAGTCAATCACAGTCGCTATACAGCAGTGAAACCGTACACGAGTTACCCCCGCGCGTGAATCGTTGAAATAATCGGGGAAGCCGCAGCGAATTCGCAACATCTCTCGAAAGTCCAGGGGTTGAAAACGGTTATGATATCGGTTTCGGTTCTCAAAACAGTTATAAGAACCGAAATTGTCTTAAAACAGTTATGAGTGAAAAAGGTTCTGTCTTATATCGATTTCGGTTCCGGTTCTACGGAACCGATATTATATCGATTCCATAACGGTTATATATATATATATATATATATATATATATATATATCGGTTATATTTTATAATACATATAAACTAACATATTAATTAAGTCAAATATAAATAAATTAATACTTAATTTTTTATTTATTTTGAACCAAAACATATGAGTTGCATAGTTGTAGAACTGATACGGGACTGATATATTATGGATTTTTAAGAACCGAAACCGATTTAAGAATCGAAAAATAACAGTTATACAGGTGTCCCAAAACTACCCTAGGAGCCGAAAATGGGAGGTTCCTTGGGTCATTTGAAGCGACATTTTCTTTAACAAAAATGTTATCCGCGGCTTTGTTTAGGAGTTATTAACGAAAAACACGGACCAATCAGAGCGCGACCTAGACGCAAATTGGTAAAATCGGCTCGGCGCGCCAACTGTCCATTGGCCGACTGTGCCAACTCGCGTCTAGGTCGCGCTCTGATTGGTCCGTATTTTTCGTTAATAACTCCTAAACAAAGTCGCGGATAACATTTTTGCAAAGGAAAATGTCGCTTCAAATGACCCAAGGAACCTCCTATTTTCGGCTCCTAGGGTAGTTTTGGGACACCCTGTAGAACCGAAACGGAATCGATATAATATCGGTTCTGTAGAACCGAGACCGAAACCGATATGTACACGAACCGATATATCTATAACAGTTATAATATTTTTTCGGTTCTCATAACTGTTTCAGTCAGAACCGATATATAACCGTCTCAAACAGTTATTTTTAGAACCGTTTCAATCCCTGCAGTCGAAACGAATGTAACCGATCGGGTAGGGAGCACTGCTAATCTCCCCGCAGACTCATCAAACTAATTAGACCTGTGGTAAACGTGATTCGCGCGTCCATCGTACGGGCCGCGACGCGGCGAATTCCTGGGCTGCCTCGAACTATCCTCGGACCCGTGGTTCGGTCCCCGCTGGCAGTTTTTCTCACCTCGAAAGGTGGCCTGGTTGAAGGCGGCGCGTGAGGGGACCCCGGCCATTCACGGACCCCCTCCGCACCGGGGCACAATGGCACAATTATGCAATTAAAACGGGGTAAATGAGGGGCTCGGGTCGAGGCGAGGGGTTAGAAAAACTCCCGGGCCAAATAGAATTCCGTCGTGCACGGCGTGTCCTGGCCAGCTTCTCCTCTCGCGTCGCGTCGGTCATCGACAAAGGAGGAACGGCCGAGATATCCAACCGGGAATCCAGCCCGGAGGTGTTGAAGAGGAGGGAACAAGGAAGAGACGCCGTGATGCTCGAGAACGCGAGGGTGGCGAAGCATCGTCCGTCTACTTTCTACTTCTCTTTCGTACGCCCCCTAACGACCTCATTGTCCGAGGAGTAACCCAAAACGACGCCACGGCGAGCAGCGCGCGCGCGCACGCTCTTCGCGTGAGAAGAAAAGAACCGAGGAGGCGAAAGCCGCTCGAAACAGAAAGCGGCCCTCCGCATGCCCCACACCGTCACAGATCGCCGATCTAGATGGACCAGCATCGTTCCACTGACCATCCTGCGATAGGAAAGTTTATTCAACGGGTTAAACACCGAATGTCAACACCGAACATCCCCGCAACACACAGAGTGGTTAAACCTTATCACTTTTATGGGTGACATCACATAAGTTAGAAATAACCCGCTAACTGTATGCAACATTTAGCATCAAAGGATCATTAAGGATATTAGCATCAAAATCGGTTCACACGGAGTGAACCATCGACGTATATCACTGAGGAATAAGCATTTATTAAAAATTTAAAAAAGTTTGTAACATAATGATCGAACCTGTGCGCCGATAAGAAATTACAACACGAGTAATCAAAAATACATTTACGATCGATAATTGAATTACCCTTCTCACTGTGTACTGTTATTCTAATGTTAACCGTGTACAAGGGGGTAATTAAACCCCAGAAGTTTTTCGAGCAAAATGAAAGAAAAACATTGTATACATAAGGATTTGTGAAATTGTATTCACTTTTAAAAGATCAGTATACAATACTTAAAAAATTTGAAACATAGCATTCTTAGAAAATTTTCCATTCGTCAACTTTTCATTTCCGATTTTGCCAGCCTGTGGTGCGTTTCCACCCCATACGCAGAGAGAACGTAACTAACACCTACACCAACACAACAAACGTACCACGTGGGTCGCACACGTCCGAATGTTCCGTTCAGACAATTGATTTGACATGTTCGTTTGATTTGGTATGGTCTTTCCATTTTCCAAAATAGGGAAATACAGTTAACCTTTTGTAGGCGGAGCTATTTTAACCCTTTGCACTCCGAGCTATTTTAACTGGAAAATTAAACATTTCTTCCGATCTAAAATATTTCCATACCTTATGATTTTTGCAATTTTATGGATATGAAATTGGTACATTACCTTATACAGTACCTAAATGTTTAGTAATTGATTAGATACCGATATATTTAATAATGTAAACAATATTTTGAAGAATGGTACAGCAATTTTTAGTGATGCCTCAGAGGGGACAGCCGAGTGCCAAGGGTTAACTTGAAAATTAAACATTTCTTTCAACCTAGAATAATTCTTTTGTATATGATTGTTTCCATTTCATAGATATGAAATTGATATAATACCTGATACAATACTTAAATGTATAGTAATTGATTAAACACCAACATATTTAATAATGTAAACAATATTATGAATAATGGTACAGCAAGTTTTACACGCATCTTTTTCCTCACCAGGCATCATAATTCAGGAGGTGAGGCCAGAAACAATCGAAAGTCAAAAAACAAGGACAATCCTAATATCTTTTAAGAGGGCCATGTTATTTGAAATGAACTTATAATTTAATTGAATCGTAGCAGTTTCGAAATACGTTTCGAATGTTCGCTTATTGGTTAACAACGCTGATCGTTTCTATAATACATGAAACACGTGAAACTAGCATGAAACGGGGAGAATTCGCGTGGCAATCACCGTGCTAAAAAGACTAATTAACTTGATTTGCAGAGCTCGGCTTCATGCGCGTCCGATGAATGAACTTTTCATTTTAAATCGTTGTGACCCACATATGTAGGGCAAAGAGCGCGTTAATTGTAGAATAGTATTGTCACCGTGTGCGCGCGATAGTCTGCGCGTGATGCCCGGTTGATACAGCTTTTTCGGCAACTGACAAATTTTCTGACAGCATCTTGGAAACGTACAGGCTTCCGACATCATAAATACGACACAACTTTAGTTGGTTGGTCGCGGCCGGGTTTGATATACGACGTCGTCTCGGACAGAAACGGGACCTTCGTGTACGGCCGATAATTATCGAATAAAGCGTACGCGGGCGTCGCTCTTCAAACTTAACTCGCGAGCAGCAAAAGGTCGATACTTCCCGGGGAAATAAATTAAAGACAGGGCCAGCTGTTCCCGGTGCCGCCGCCGTGGCCGCGCGCGTCGTGCCAGAAGTCCCGAACTTCTCGAGCAACTTCTCGAAGCTGCTTTATGCCTGGCGAGCCCGTCGAACACGCGCGTGCCAATAATTTGTCCGGCGCGATGCAATCTAAATAAAATAATATACGCACTCCGACAATAATGATTGCCCGAGGCCGGCCATCACCTGCTGCAGCTGTTTACCGGATAATGGGAAATTTTCGGGGGAAATTAAAGACAATGGCACAACCTTCGTACTTCCCCCGAAACTAATTCGAGGACGCGACCAATAAAGTCTGCCGACTTTCGATAGGATAACAGAATTCAAAAGGAAAGGAAGATCGCCTGATAGACTGTTCGAGTTTACGCATCTGCGACAAGATCGTGAAATTATTCGAGTCACTATACGAAAATTATATTTCTCGACCACGTGACGCATATTATCAGATCATTCTCGTAAGTAACGCGACTTCTTTTCCCGTTTTTCGAAGGTGAAATATTAAAATATAATTATTTTGTCGATCGTTCATAGGCGGATCTTTATGCAAAATGAGTATGTTACGCATCAATTGCAAGGGACAGGTGCCGAATCAAAGATTTCATCTTCCTACAATGACTTCAATAACCTAGAAATATTATATTCTCTTAATTAAATATCTTTAATATTCCTATTCTTTTAAATTGTATTTATTATTCTTGTTATAAGTACATAAAATCTAAAATCCAAACAACTCTCTCTCTCTCTCTCTCTCTCTCTCTCTCACTCTCTCTCTCTCTCTCTCTCTCTCTCTCTCTCTCTCTCTCTCTCTCTGCAAAAAAATACGTGGAAGGAAAATTGGAAAGAAGATAACAATTTTAGCATACATTTAACGCGACCGTTAGTGTTCCACGTGTATTTCATTTACTTGTCCATAGTCCATTGAATTAATGTATAATATATATGTATACAGAAGACCAATGACCGTGCTTGTTTTCTGCGTTTCACTTTACAAAATTCACGTTTCTCAGTTGTGACACGAAGCCGGCGAGGAGTTGGATTAAAATGAAAAAGAGATCGAAATACTGAACAAACAATTTGAAAGTTTTATCACATCATATAGAGAATTAATTCAAGACTGAAAATTCTCGAATACATGCCTTTGTGCTCCCGATGGTTGCCCATAAAAAATTAGCATACAGGATTTGCATAAAAGTTCGCGCGGGCCAGTGATAACACGCAGACCTCGGCGAAATAAAGATTTTAATAAAGTTTAACGCCGTACGTGTGTTACCGCCGCGAACAAAATAAACCCGGTAGTACCCGGGAATAAAATTCTGCCCAACTTTCTGTCCCATAAATTGATATCTAGAAAAATGGAGAATTTGCATAAACGTCCGGCCGTTTACTGATGTGAACATTTATTTGCTCGGCGGTCGCGGGGGGTCACGATAAAACCGGGCGAAACAAGGCAACGCGATAGGAACGATGGGAAGGGATGTAACGAGTATAAATAAAATATAAATGATATTTATAAATCGTAGTAAACTTACCCTTGTGTGTTGTCGCGTGATAAGCTCGTGCTGGCGTGGGTGGACCTGGGGTGGCGGGGGTGGTCGCGACGTAACTACCCCCGCCACCCCCAGGAAATAACGAGTACAGCCCGTAACGACTCACACCTGTAACATCGTAAAAGTACGAAATTGACTTTTTATACCTTGCACGGTTATATACCGATTTACACTGGTGCTCCAAATCGATTTGACTAAATATGTAACGTTTTTCAATTTACACAACCAGTCCCCACTCTTTGCTATTCGAATGAGCACAATGGTCAGCTACCCCTCACTTCCATAGCTTCATGTCTTCATATCATTTAGAAAATAATATGTTAACCCTCGCAAGGTCAGGTCTAATAACAAATATATAATAAATAGGAAAGTAGGGTCTATACACCCCGACAAATGAATTTCATAAATAGCCTCGTTTTTAATAATTTGGGATAAAAAATAACACAGGATAAAAAGTAAAGAAACAGATTTAATTTTATTCGTATGAAAATTGTTTTTAGAAATCTGAAGCTGAGGTCTCTGTGACCCGACATTACCTTGCGATGATTAATAATAATTAGACTCCGGATGTTTATGCAAAATAAAACGTTTTTGCATCAATTGTAAGACACAGGAGCTAAATATAAATTTATATTGTTCATTAATTATTTTAATGTGATGCAAATAATATATTAATACTAATATTTTTACTGTTTTCAATTGCACTTGCTGAATTTTGTTATAAACGCATAGAATCCGGAATCTAATAATAATAACGCTTAAAATGGCTGACTACAGGCGAAACGTGAGATCGTTTCATGTAAAGAGCGCGAACAGCGCTGCTCTAAAACAGTTGCAATGTTCTTATGGTTACACAGCTTTTTTTAAACAGTCACAAATCAATTACAACGAGATCAACACTGATCCAATCTTACAAGGCTGATTTACGGTGATTTATTACACTTGTTTGATGTAAATAGATCATACACACGCGTAAATTATTTTTGGATTTACTGTTATGATTTCAGATTATATCTCACACATACGGTTTTTAATATATTGTCAATCAAGCTCTTATTCATTTATTTATCTTACTTCCGCAGAGTGTGTAAAATACAATAATTAAATTTAGTGCACTGTCGCGTATCACAAAACGTATTATTATAATTACACGTGAGTTACGTTAAGAAAAAATACTGCTTTTAAATGATGTATTTAATAAATAATTTTTGTATTTTGTGAAATATCACAGTAAGCATTATTCAATATACTACGGTATGACAGCAGCCTTTTACATTCGAGTTTCATGGATTACAACGATATGGAATTTATAACGAACGTTATTTTCGTAAAAAATAGATTTATTGAAATTGATTTATTGATACTGTATTCCTATAGAAATAAAATCATGGTAAATAAAAGGAACGGAAGAGATCTGTTATAGCAGAAATGCGATAAAATAAAAATTTACAGGGATGTGAACACGTTTACACATATTTGAAAAATATGCAGGAATAGTAATTGATAAAATACAAATATTAAAAAAATCTTTCATTGAGATGTATAGTATGAAAATAAATGTGGTAGCACGATGATCTCAGTGGAGTAATATAACCATTACTATTAAAAAAATTAATATATTCCCGTTGGAAAAATCATTTCTTTATTATAATGGTGTTTGGAATGGTAATTCAAACAAGAAAAAGAAATTAAGTTTAAAAAAAAAACAAACTGCCGAAACATACACACATATCGATCTTCAGGCTAACGCTCTCCCAGCTCAGATATTTCGGCCACATAAATACGGCTTCACGCCTTATGTACACGAAGTCTGTTGATATTTCGCATAAAAATGAAATGTACATTGAAACTGAACAATAAAACGAAACAATGAAAGAGAAAAGAATAAATAAGCATACCAACATTCGGGGGTTTCACAGTTATTATTAAAAATATACGTCATAAAAGATATTAAGCATTCCTGTTTTATGTCAACGATATTTGGAGTTATAATACGAACGAGAAAAAAGTAAAATAGAGGCAAAAAATGAACTGCCGAAACCCGGGATTGAACCGGGGACATTTAGATCTTCAGTCTAACGCTCTCCCAGCTGAGCTATTTCGGCCGATGAGGAGTACTTCCTTATATGTCTCTCTTCTGCAGGTATTCAGTCATAAAAATGACATGGATAAGAGATAGCAAGCTCGGCAATGTCCACGTTTTTTGCTATTATTGTTAAAAATCTTTGGAAACGGACGGTGGAAAAATTAGATTTGATAACAGTGATGCATGATATTATGATTTGAACAAGAAAAAAAAGTAAAAATGGAAAAAAAACGAACTGCCGAAACCCGGGATTGAACCGGGGACATTTAGATCTTCAGTCTAACGCTCTCCCAGCTGAGCTATTTCGGCTTGTATTGGTACTGATGTTGTATACCTTATTCTTTCAAGAATCGAATGTTACATAAATAGTGGTCCAGAAAATAGAATTTTTGTCATGTTTGTCTACATTTTGTCTCTTGATTTACTAAATCTTCTCCCTCCTTTTCACAAATTTTTCATCTTAATAAAACTGTGGTCGTATGCATGATAAAATTGTTATTCGACCACATTGATTTGGATGTTTCTTTTTAGGAAACGTGCACAAATTATTTATTTGATCCCAGTTTGGACTTAGTGTTTTTATTCTATTCGTTATATATTCTCTCTACTTGAATAGCAGTGAATAATGTATATTTAAATTTATTTAAAAACTTCATGAGTTCAAAGCATTACACTCGATGAATTTCGAACTGCCTGTTGAAGTCTTCTATTTTTCCCTTGTTCGGATTTAAATATACATGCCAGATTTGTTGCAGATCTTTTGCATGCAGTGAAATAGAAAAAGGGAAGAAAAATCAATAATCCGGTTTTCCCCGAACTATCCTGTCTACATGGTGGATTTGAGCTTGGTATAAAACGTTCTTCCTTAGTTAATCGAATGTTTCATTGACAGTTCAGTTTAGTTTAGTCTATACATATTTTTAACTCCCTAATTTAACTATATTTTTTTCATATACAGTAAGACCTCGATCAACCGGATCCCGATTAAAAACAAATATACGTGTAAATATGATTATATTATGAAGGGAAATAAATTTTCAAAAATAAACAATTTTTAAAAAAATATAATATACATTTTAATTATGACCCTTGGGTTGGTCCAGGTTGGCCCTTTAATTTATCCGGGTTGTTTGTCTCCCAATCAAGCCGGTTAATCGAGGTCCTACTGTACGATCACTTTCATATCTGCTACAGGTTTTAAGATACAAATAAATTAAAAAATTTATAGTGACCTTTGAAGGTTGTCTAATTACACTTAAGATTTTCAAAACATCGACATCTTCAGGTTATCAAAATTCTATTGCCAATGGATCACGAATATTAGTAAGCTGCTGACTAGTAGAAAAATATGTGAGTAAATAACAAACGTAAGCTCTTAATCTTAGCTTCTTTAAAGTACACGTTCCTTCATTTTATCGCGATGAACGATTACACATTTCGAAGAAATAACATCCCGGTATGGGATATTATTATGTACACAAACTGATTACTTGAAAATACATACGATAGGAAAACATCTGGTGAATGATATCATACTATTATCTTTATTTCCTATTAATTCATTGTGGATCTCCTCCGAACCTTAAAGTCATTGATAAAACAGAATATAGAGCCAGTAACTACGAACTTACGAACTATCACACAATTGTATCAATACAATATTGATTGTATTTTGTACGGCAGTTGCAAAACTCTGAGGTCACTTAAAAATTTCTTGCTTCCTCTAGTAATTGGAATTTTTAAATTCTTTCAATTCTGCTGCCACGAGATATGAACGATTAATAAAAATAATAAAATATAGAATGTCCTGTGGTGTATGGAAGAATAGCCCAATTTTAAATCAGCGATCAGGTATTTTGGGAAAGAAAAATGTTTCAAGAGTTAGTATTAATTAATTGGAAACTATGTTCTGAATTTGGTTTACTCATATGTATATCCTTAACAAGAAAAACACTTATAGTACTTTTTGCTAGTTAACTATGATTTGTAAATTAGGTCCATTCTTAGGTTCAAATTCGACTACTCTCCCCCATGTTTTAATTAGAACAGATTAAAATGGTCCAGAATTGTTCCTCTGGTTAAAACGAATGTTTACCTTGATTGTGAGCGGGTGCAGGAGTGGCGGCTAAGGGTGGTATGCCCTGTGATTGTTGGTTAGAAACCTGATTGGACTGTGCAGGTGCTAAGGGCCATAGGGTTGCCGCCGCGGCAGGGCCGGACGTTTGTTGGGCCCGGGTACCCGTGTCGGCCACGGCACGATCCCCACTTTGGGCCACGGGAGGGACCAACATCGAACCTCCCCCTCCCGAGGCTGAAATCAAACAAAACAACATTTTAGTTCACAATCAAACACGTTAAGCTTTACTTATTCCTATTATTAGAATTTTCTTTCTCCTGAAATCTACAATTAGCAAACATTTTGAATATACCTTTTCGTCAACAAGAAAGAATCACTCACAAAATGCATAATTTCCTCTTTCGTGAAATCGTCCCTCAACAAACATTTAACATTTTCTTTATGACCTAACCCCTGTTAAGGGGTTTCAAAATTTAGTCCACATGAAAGTACACCTTAATCTCGAATTTTCTTTTCTGTCAAACCACCACTTAACCCTTTGAACTCGATGTTATTTTAACTTTAGAAGACAGTTCATTTGATCTACTACATTTTCATAGCATATATTTTCTTGTCAAATTCATACAATATTGCATGCATCTACCCAGACCACGTTGCAATCTCTTTATTTGGTAAATATCTTGATTTTCGTTTTTTATAACAAATTATAAGGTGTAACAAATCACATCACGCAAACTTCTCTCTCTCTCTCTCCCTCTCTCTCCCTCTCCCTCTCCCTCTCTCTCTCTCTATCTATCTACAGAATGTTATGTGAACAGGAAATGAAGAAAACTGACCATCACGTTCGCCGGATTTGACAGAACCTGACTTCTTCCTATGAGATTATTTCAAGGAAATGAAATACGTTAGAAAACCCTGAGTAAAAACGCAAGATCAATATTCAACGAATCGCGTTACTGCCGCCAAGAACGTTGACAATGATCATGAAACATGCTATAAGAGTCTGCCTGTACATATAAGGTGACAAGTAAAATTCATGAATGTGGTATCTCAAAGTGACTCAGAGACATCACTAAAAATTGCTGTACATTATTCATAATATTGTTTATATTATTAAATATATTAGTATCTAATCAACTACTATACAATCAAGTATTGTATCAGGTATTATATCAATTTCATATCTATAAAATGAAACAAATCATATGTCGGAAGAAATGTTTAATTCTCGAGTTAAAATAGCTTTGACTGTGTGCAAAGGGTTAACACATTGTTGACTGGAAATATTAATTGCTGTCTTCCACGTTTCGAACGTTGTTGGCCAGAAACACTGATTTACGTCTCTCGTTTGCCAAATGTTATTAACGGAAGATGACGATTGGTATTTATTGGCCGGAAGGTCAAATGGCATCTTCCATACTTCAGTTTTTACGATTCTGGAAAAAAGCGATAAGGATATCCGTTTCATTACATCCGGTCAATAATATGTTAATGTCACAGAACCTCCATACTTCGTACTTTGCTCGGGGAAATGCACGAATCAGAATTTCTGACGAATCCAAAAGTGACAGGTTTAACACGAACCAGCACTTAAACACTACCAGCATTAATGTCGACTGAGAATTTGATGCATTTGTAATAACTGTGGGTCCGTAAATGAAAAGCGTTCGTATGTCATGTGCAACACCTTATAGGGTAGGTTCGCTCGATCATATCGATCGTTAATCGATTCCCTCATCGTGCGAACACACCATGCGGGCCGCAATTACAATAGACAAGGAAAAAAGTTGTTGCGAATGCATCAGTAGAATTTCAGAATATTGTTACTTCCGTTTCAACTTATTAAAACCTAGCTTTTCCCCGCGGCTTCGCTCGCACAGGAAACTGTTTAATGCCCTCGAAAATTGATATTGTTTCTCCATAAAACCTTTTAATCCCTCATTCACCCCTATAGAGTTTTAGTTTTATGTCACGTCCCCATCTTAGATTTCAAAATTGATGCCATTTTCGTAATTAACGTCCCTAAACCTCAATAACAACATCCATACCGATGTTTAGGCTTATTCACTCCATTTTACCCCATTTGTCGAATATAAGTTTGAATTTAATTTATAAGGAGTTGATTCTTGAAAAACCACCACGTATCTAAGGGTTAAGACTATTTAGTTTATACTTATAGTACCTCTTTATATGTATGTCTTGGATATTTGGTCCCCTCAGGGTTTCAAATCCCGTTCCACACTTCCACCTTTAACCAGCTCTCCCTATCGCCTATTTCAGCGGGACCTACTTTTTATTAAGGTGGGTTCCGAACCACCTTGGGCACCACAGTTTTTGAAAAAGCACATTGAATTAATTCAAGAGGTGCCCGGGCGCGGGGATTCGAACTCGAGACCGCCTGGTCGCAGTCGCGCGCTCTATCCACTGACCCACTGTGTGCCCCCTAGTACCTCTTTATATATTACATAAATAAAATATTCCTCATACAGATGTTGCAACCCCTGTTCACCTCCTTAGGGGTTGAATTTCGAAATATCCTTTCTTATCCCTTGTATAGATTATAAAAAAAACCTCTGTGCAAAATTTCAGCTTTCTAGGTCCAAGGGTTTAGCCTGGTTGTTGATCAATGAGTGAGTGAGTCAAGACTTCATTTTTATATATAGAGATATTGAGATACAGTTTCATCTAATTTCATACAATCAACTTACGTAATAATATAGGTAATAATCGATTCCCTCATCGTACACACCATTACAATAGGCAAGTAAAAACTGTGACGACATTAGTAGAATTTATGAATATTTTTACTTTAGTTTCGACTTATTAAAAATATTAAGATACACTTGCATCTAATTTTTTACGGTCGACTTGGATCATTTTTATTTTACAAGGTTTTATTTTACAAAGTGTGGTTATAACACTTTAATATTTACTACGTATTTTCCTATAAAATTCGATTGACAACATACACAAAATTAATTTGGTACTCTTTTTGGTGGAACACAAGATGGTGGTTGTTACGCATGTGTCTTATAAATGAACGTGTTAAACCAGTTCGTAACTTACGGACCACCATGTACATCCGGAGAATAGCAACGAAAAGCTGCAGAAGGGTGGTGAACTGATCACGCCGCATCCGCATGGAAAGAAGCTAGCGATAGGTTGGAGTACCTTGCAAGTAGATTTTCTTGGTTGATTGGATTCGAACACTCTACAAATAGATCCGAAAATAAAAATGGTACTTCTATCAACGTATCCGTGACATTTTTCTGATTGGCATGACATCGCAGTCGACACGTTTTAAATCTATATACTTGTTTAATCCACGATAAAGTAGAATCTCGATTATACGAGATAATCGGGGGGAACATGGGTACTCGGATAATGGAACAGTAAACGATAGTGTCAGATCAAATCTTTACTGATTCTATGATAAATTGTGTGGTATGAGTAGTACGTGTACAGAGTTGAGACACTGCGGGTAAATATGCTTCGAATTATGCCATGTTTGGACCCGTTTCAATCAGAAAAATGTGAAAAACATGTTAGAAAATACTACTGATCCCAGAGTACAAAATCAAACTGTACACAGCGATCGTATCTACTCATTGAAACTGTTTTCGAACGAAACTCGAAACTTGCGAAATGAATCTAGGTTATAGAAACTGACTCGGATTCGAGAATGCATATCGAACTTGATCCCATCCCTGAAAGAAGCTGGAGAGAGAGAGAGAGAGAGAGAGAGAGAGAGAGAGAGAGAGAGAGAGAGAGGGTGAAAGGGAGGAAGCAGCAACGGTAGAACGGAGCTAGCTAAAGCGTTCCATTTGCTAGCGGGGTGCGAGTCACCGAAGGGATGGTCATGGAGGGTTCGGAAGGAGTGAAAGCGGAGGAGGGGTAGCAACAGGTCGGTAAACATAATGTAGCCTCTTAGGTGCAACGTACACACGCGTGTATTCATTCTGGCGAGGTCTGCCGCGAGGACGGACAGTCACATTTCCCATAATTGAAGACTTTGATGCAGAAACCGGGTGAGTAACAAAGTTTATAAACAAATAACAAGAAGCAGATATCCCGCTGGGAACCATGAAACATTTGTTACGGCAACTGTTTTCACGCAACAAATAAGTTATTTGATGTCGTGATGTTAAGCTCGGCAGTTCCAGTGTGATGAATGAATTGTTGCACTGATCCCTCCGACGTGTCTTCGCTGTAAGAAACTTTGCTTAAAATGCAAAGAGGGTTCGAAGATGAGTTACTTTGATTTCATGCAGGTTTTGCGGCTGTTGGGTTGCCAGTCAAAGTGTTATAACGCGTTCACGTGTGCAGGTGAAATGACGAGAGCAATGTCGCGTGTCCAGAAACGCTGCGTGCGCGAATCAATTGCGAAAAGGGGACTGCTTCTGCGAGGAGAGAGAGGCGCGCGCGCGCGCGCAAGCCCGTAGGAACAGAACGCGTCTTTGAAACCCTCGTTAACCAGTTCGGTAATAACCATCGATAATCTGTCAATCGGCAGATACCCGTTCGCTCGAGTCCACGTAGCAATTTCAACCGGCCGAGGGATGGCTCTATTGATCGGCAAATTAGAATAATTTAAATAACTAGCGCTGTAGAGCTGGGAAGCGCGCGGCTCTCTTTCGATGTGTTAATTACCGGCACAGGAAACATAATTCTCCCACAATGAATGGCATGTTTGATCCTCTAGGGCCCGGATTATGCTGTCGTTACTCTTTTTAAATGGAATTTTTACTCCGGATGATTGAACGCTTTATGAACTTACCCCTTTCGTGTGCGGAACAGTTTTTACCAGCATTTGCATCTCCGAGTAATACTTGAAAAATATATAATTTCACCCGCATATGAGCCCATGATTATGAAAGTGGTTTACGTCAAAATTTTAAAAAAATTAATTTGTCAGAGTGATTGTTCACTAGTGTTTAGAAATGGTGAAATCATTTATTTCTTACTGTGTGTCGTAAAATGTACTTGTTTAAACTGTAGAGTTACAAATGATCCTGAATTTTTCATTCTGAGTTGCCGAACATTACGCGACGTATTGTAGTTGCACAAAAAAGAACAAGGTAAATATTTAAAACAGGTACACGTCCTCCGATTTTGATTAAATTTAAATATGTTATGCAGCAACACATTTTGAACAACTTTTTCCTTTTCCGATATAGGGGGGACGCTTTTAGTTTTCGAGATATTTCAATTTTTGTCTGTATTGAATTTTTCGTATTTCTACACGCTCCACGGCTATGATTAGGTTAGGTTAGATTAGGTTATTAGCAATAATAAATAATAACCTAACCTAACCTAACCTAATCCAATTTTCACTATTATATTCCTAATCAGCACATGAAAATACGTAAAAATCTAGAGTATATTTTAGAAACACTGGGTGTGTATTAAGCACTGAGTGGGTGGGTGTGTGTGGTGTCAGGCCGGCTCCTTCCGCCTCCCTGTTTTCTCCCTCATCTCTACAGCGTCAAAACGTAAACAAACGCCGCACCGGGACAGGCTTACGTTGCCATGGAGCGTGTAGAAATACGAAAAATTCAATACAGACAAAAATTGAAATATCTCGAAAACTAAAAGCATCCCCCCTATATTGGAAAAGGAAAAAGTTGTTCAAAATGTCGAAATCTATAACACATTTAAATTTCATCAAAATCGGAAGACGTGGACCTGTTGTAAATATTTACCAAGAACAATATTAACCAAGAAAATTCAAACATTTTAACAAAGAAATTATTTAAAATTTCTGATTTTCAGCTTCATCGTGTCCTGCCTGACAACGACGATGGCAGGTGACTGAAAAACGGTTAGTAGTTTCCGTTAGACTCAGCAGGATGGAAGCGAGACAGATCCTGCGTTCGAGACTGATTCGAGAATCGTTCGAGAAAAGAGAAGGTAAGGAAAGTCGGAGACGTCAAATTTTTACGAGCACCTGTCCACCATTTCCCAGCCGCAAAGGGGCCAGTTTCGCGTCGTCAGGTAGTCACAATTCTTACCGGCCCTTCTCGCATCCTACCGACCTGGAAACCTGTTCTACTATCCCTCCCCCAACTCTTCCTTCATCTACCTCTGCCTTCCAGCAGCAGAAGCGAGGGAAATTAAGAATTAGGCCTTTGTCGGAACCCTTGAACCGGTCATCTCCCAAAACTAACTAAAAGAGGGTGAGGAAATCGCTTTTCCAGGGACACCGCGTATAAGTTATATGTAGTACACACCTAGGTCTACAGAATCCACGAAGCGTTCCCCGGTGCAGATTTTTCATGGAAAACAATTTTAGAATACAATGAACGATGGAAACTAGAGACTTTCGTTTCGTAGAGACATCGTCCAAATTGAATGTCGCGTGATTATTAACTTCCCGATTTATAGGGAAGTTATTGTAATTACCCCGAAAATCGAAAATCGAATTTTTAGCAGATCTTCACGTTTCATGGTCATTGGAGTCATTTTAGACTATTTTTATCAAAATGTCGGTATGTGTGCGTGCGTATGTCCGTTTCTATGGTATCAAATTTTTCGTTAACGTTTTCTGAAAAAGTAACAACGCGATCAGAATAATGAATGATGCAACGGATGTGTCCCGCTGTAACTTAGAGCTGATTAGATTTTGGTCCATTTTGGTCAAGTAGTTTTTTAGTTTTTTTTCGAAAGGAGTTGATTCAACATTGCAATTTATACGAGAGGCGTATCCACCGAAGAAGCAAACGTAACTATATTATATATTTAGATATATTTAAAAAAAAATTCTTTTTTTTTGTCTTGAAAAATTCAAAAGACTACATACGTCATGTGGCTGGGCATACTCTATATGCCCAATACAGTGTTATAATCACTTTCCCTGAAAACATATAATCTTCTTAAAACGTACACTACATAATGATAATAATATACTGCAACTAACGAATCGAGAAGTTCTTTGTGTGGCTCGTGGAGAGTCACACACAAAATAAAAAAAGCATTCATAGCTATAGGTCCCACTAGCAATGCGTACCACTGACCCTCTCGCAAGAGCAGTCCTACCCGCGAGCTACAACAACCCTACTCGTTCTTCTTGAAATGATCACAGTTTTGATTACAGTAGAATTTTCGTGGATCGTGTATTTAGTGTTTAAATACTTTCTTGGATACGAGATTTGAAACTGAAGCCAGATTGCGACCGAGCGGATTTATTCGCGCTGTTGCTTGACCCAATGCGAGGAGGCAAGGCTGCGTGAAAACACGTGAAAGCATTCCGAACTTCCTGCGCTGCTCCATTTCCCTGAATTTGCCGGCGCTGGCTCGCTTACGCAACCCTGTGCAACCCCATTCTGAATCCTGAAGCACGCGCCGCGACCCGCGTTTGCTTCCACTCTCTACAGGACAGACTGATAGACAGAGACGGACGCACGGATATCGATTTTTGGTGTTCCTGGACGTGGTTCGGTTTACCTTTGTTAGATTTCGGAGTAAATGCCAGTAGCTTCTCAAACGCATTCACTTTCGCAAGGGGAAACAACGATGCTGCGGTGGTTGCTCAAATTAGCAACGTTGTTTAGCGAAAAATACATTTTCTATGTTTGCATGAAGATTAAAGCATTGCTTCAAGAATAATCTTCATTAAAAATACATGAAACAATTTCAACTTTTTAATCGCAAAGAGTTATTCGTTCTTTGTACATAGAATGCATCTTCGTTAAAAACACATGAAACAATTTCAACTTTTTCATTGCAAAGAATTATGTATTCTATGTACATAGAATTTAATTAGAAAGGAAATAAAAAATAATTCCTTGCGGCATACTTTCGATAAATTGTATTGTTAATTTCATGAAAACTCTGTTTTCCATCAATTGTTTGTAGAAACAAGATTCTGAAACAGCTGATTTTATCAACAAAAATGAAATGCATATGCCATGTTTTAAAAATATGTAGACACCACAAACGCGTAAAAATTCGCGGTCTATTAACGAATGGCTAATATTAAATATTTGTTGTTGCATTAAAATACGCATAAGAGCTTCAGCACTGTAAAATGGCGTACCACTGAATGTGGTTCGGTTTACCTTTGTTAGATTTCAGAGGGTATGCCAGTAGAGCTTTTCAAACACATTGCTTTCGCGAGGGAGCTTGGTTCACGAGCGTTTCACGTATTTGATTGGTCCGCGTAAAATTGTGTGCTCTGCTCTTAATCAAATTTTATACTGCGCAAACTTATGACTATGTACGGTTTTCATCGGCGTTTCTGCTATCAGGCCTTCAGCTTAAAAATTATGGATTCAGCCATTTTTAGTGTCTCGTAGGTTTTGACAACTCTTTTAAAAGGGCTTTTAAACTTGCATTTCCTGACGAGTTTTTCGGATTTCTGGAAATTGATGTCGCTAATAGGTCAATGAGTTTGTTGTATAATTCAATTGAATGTTATTAATAAATTATAGTTTCAAATGGTCTACAATCATAAAATTCTAAAATTATTTTCAATCGCTCTTCATTTCCGCCCTTCAACTCGGAATAAATTTTCAGGTAACATCTCGAAGTGCATTTATTAACGTCACTTTGCTACTTTTTGTTTTTCCTTTTATGAGAATATTTATATGTATGCAGTTTGTAGCCCTTCGTACCTATACTTTCAAACAGTATAGGTGTAATAAATTTTTTACGACGGGCCAAGGCGTCTATAAAATTTATTTATTGCTCGGATGCTCCAAATCAACGTGAAACCGATAAGTATTTGCAACTTTTCAAGAAGTATGCGCACAATAAATTTTTATAACGGATGAAAAGGAGCCAATACACCGATGATAACGATAACAAAATACATATTAGTTAGCATTATGTTTTGACAGAAATAATATACTCTTGAAAAATTTGTACAAATTCTTCCCTTAATAATGTAAATAAATAACGAATTCGTGAATTTCTTGATCATTTACAAAAACAACCAAACACATCCTTCAAAATACTTACTCTCAATTACCACGATGATGGAAAGATTCGAATTCAAAATGAAAAATTGAATTCTTCAAACCATTTGGTACCCTCATTAAATTTTCATCTTCGATAATTCATGTTTGTCATGAATGCATAAAATCCGCAGTTACATCGGGTTTCATTTAATTCGTGCATATCTATATGTCTCGATTTATTAGATGAACCACATTGATTCGATCGAATTTTCGTGATCGGGTTGAACGACCTGTTAAATAACAGCGCGCTCAAAATCACTCGGCCGCTGCTCGCAGAAAGTATGACACGGCGTTCGTCGGACACGTGTAGCGTCGTTAACGAACGTGTTAATTAAAACCACGCCAATCAGCCTGGTACAGCCAGGATCAAGAAGTAATCGAGAACGAGCGACAATTAGGGAGGATCGCGTTAAAAAAAAGAAAAAAAAAGACCGGTGGGTGGAAAACGTCCTGGGCAAGAAGGAAGAAGAAGGTTTCGCGTCCGAGTATAAAGTATATAAAGTATCCGAAAGGATTAATTGCCGGCGCCGCGTTGCGGTTATGGCGATACAGTTTCGGGGATAATCGACGGGTCGGCGACTCGCGTGTTTGCGCGTTTCGAGGGAATCACGAAACCTGCGGCACGGCCGTGTGTGCAGAAAGTAGAAAGAGAGGAGAGAGTTTCGGGCTGCAAATCACATCGGGCTGAAAGCGGGCCGAATCTTTCTCTCCTCCTCCTCCTTCTATCCCCTCCCGCCCCCTCGACTGCTTGGCCGTTCAAGCCGTACCCTCGTGTACTTGAATTTACTACACCATTCACGTTCGCGTCTACATAAATCGTCACGTCGAACCTTGCACGTGTGCACGACCGCCTCGCCTCGCCAAGCCTCGCCCAATATGTATACATATGCACGCGCGTACCAGCAAAGCCGTTTTCCGAGTTTCGCGAGGACAACGACGTCTGAACCTCCTAACTCGAAACGACCCTTTGTCGATCCTTCGATCCTGGGGCACTAGAGGATGGGCCGATGGAAAATCAAAATTTTGGGGGAACATTCAGGGCAGCAAGAGTGTGGTCATTTATTTCTCTGCTGGTGGAATTGACGTACGAGATACAGCCTTAACCCTCGACCACAATTAACTTCCAGCTTCCAATGGAGGTCTCAATGTTAATAGCCAAACCGAATATCAAAGCCTGTCATTACATGTTATCATTTTTTAAGAGCTACGGCCTTAAAGTATAAGTAGAATGATGATTTCGGCGCACAGGTTCGATCAATTATAAATTAAAGAATTCCATTTTTATAACAAATTTGCAATTTGAAATCTCGACGTTTCGATCCTGGTGAGGATCATTCTCAAGAGATTTTTGCGTCTGAAACAAAATGTAACATTGCAAAAGCTAACCAAGATAGAAAAAGAATAAATTTTTTAAACTGGAAAAATGAAATAATTTTTCTTACATGTTATATGGAAAATTGAAATTTAACTTTAATAACCACGTGTTGCTTCCATGCTGGTAGATAATGGACTGACACCTTGTTGAAGGTTAAGATGTAAACAGTGAATACAAACGGACAGAATTTGGAATTTGACCAATTAGAAACGTGATATATGTTTGCCGAATCTATAATAGGAGGCAAATTCAAAACCTCAATATAATTCATCCCAATCAACAACACAGTATATTACCACTTTTAATTGTGGTAATAGAAGAAAGGTTCAACATTCAAATAAAACTGAGCAGAAATTGCACTTTAATCAGAATCAAAATTATAGTAATTAAATTATATTTAATACTATTAAAGAATTAGTTAGAAACGTTAATTATTTAATTATTTAATTAATAAATAATAAATTAGTTAAAGTATAAGTGTTTGGTTTATACCTTTTGTCTTTATTATAATATTCATGTATCTTCAGTATCCTATTCTGTTTTGTAAATTTTTATTTTTTCTGTATTGTATGTATTGTATTCTGTATTTCAATTATGTTGAAATAAATCTCATATGAGATTTTCTATAATAAAAAAAAAATTTTCGACTAACCCTTGTGTCTGACGCATTTTATCTAAAGTGTCACATGTCAAATATGTGTAATAACGAATATACAACGATGTTGGAATCGAAATAGAACACTAAACTTACCACAGATCGGTTCGTATGAACGAACAATTTTTTATTTAGCAATTATAGTAATTATTATGTGTGTGTGTGCGTGTGTCTTGGATATTTGGTCCCCTGAGGGTTTCAAATCCCGTTCCACACCTCTCACCTTTAACCAGCACTCCCTATCGCCTATTTCAGCAGGACCTACTTTTTATTAAGGTGAGTTCCAAACCACCCAATTATAGGAATTATAAAATTGCATTTATGACAAGTCGAACTTCAATTTCGACTAGTACCCCAATAATGTCACTTTCATAAGGCAACATTCTGACTTTTTTATACATTACAATTGCTCATAAATTTAATAAAAAATAACACCTGAGGAACCATCTTCTAAATTGCCTTATGTTTTCTGAATTCGCGCGTACAGAAACGCAAGCATTCGTTTGTACCAGACCAAAGTCTCTAGCAATTTATAGAATACAAACGTCAGTGCCGTAAATCCTCAGAGTCGCCATTCGGCCGCAAAGGGTTAGAGGCATTTTGCCGTTTAAACGAACAGGTAATAGAGTTGCCAAGCAGCATAAAGAGGCAGAAATTCTTCCCGGCTTTGATTAAGAGACTCTGGACGAAGCTCGTGTTCGTTGGTAAGATTTTCTAACCGAGATCGGCGAGTTTCACAAGGCCGGGTATATCCGCGCAAAAGAGTGGTCTGGCACGAAACGCTTGTGTTTCGCTCGACACTCGAGCCTACGAAAAATATTTTCCTCTACCTCGGTGCTCTCTCTTTCTGTCCAATTGTTCCCACTGCGAATCCCTTCCTTCCACTCGGTATGACACAGGTATCAGAAATTCTGTGCCCTGACAAACTGTCGCGGGATCAATAAGAAATATCACCGATCTTTTAACGCGTTCGCTATTTCCCACAGACTTTCCCGGCTCGCTCCATCTCGGACAGAGTGAAAGAATCGTAATGGAATAAAAAAATCGCTGCTAATAGTTATGAAATTGGTTAATATCGCACCCGTGATTTTACGGTGGAAAAAAAATTGAACAATACAACGAGCGTTCTCGTTAAAGCCGCGCCGCCGATGCCAGAGGCCAGATAATATTGTTAGGGAACCGCGGAGGCAGCGATCATGATGGGAATGTCGCGATTAGGTTAGGCTGCCGCTCAGGAATTTGGATTAGTCCTCACCGGCCGATGGTTTATTATTGCATTGTTTTTCTCCGAAATAAATACAACGTGCGCCCACTATTTATACTTTTTCTTACGAATATGTCGAATATGTAACATGATATTTGGTCCCCTCATGGTTTCAAATTCATTTCCCCCTCTTTCCACTCACACCATCGCCTTTTCGGCGGGACCTACTGTTTATGGTGGGTTCCGAACCACCCTTTTGCCAACAACACGTGAAAAACACCTCGGGCGGGTCACTTTCCGGTTTTTTACCAGACGGTCACCCATCCTAGTGCCGTTCACGTTCCACATTGTTTAACTTCGGTGATCTAACGAGAACCGGTGCTCTCAACGGGACTACGGTTGTTGGCTACTTTTTCTTACGGTCGAGTACTATTTTGTTACTGTTACAATTACTTATTTTAAGTCAGCATTTGGAAAATGTTATCTAGGTGAATTTTTTACTAATTTTTAGCTAAGATTTTCCGGAAATAAAACACCGGAGTACACCCTTAAACAAAGATATTTTCGAAAATCGGGAATTCGGTGCGTCGGTGGTCTCCGTGGCCACTTTATTGCAAAACGAGGACTTATAAAATACGAGGTTCCATGAACGCGTATCGCAGCTTTGCGATCCGAATGTTTCGTGTTTTCCGTTTAATTTATTCCGACGAGCAAAAGCCAGGGGTTCGGTTTTTTTTCCCCCAGGGGCATTTGAAATTCGGCCGCAGCACGCGAGGATTTTTCACACGAAGGGTTTCCAAACATCGTCCATCTTAATTCCTCGGTAAGCTCTCGAGCGCGAGCAAGTGCAAGTGACTGCACTTTTTGAACTGCACACACACACATCTCGTCTATTTTTCTTGCGGGTGCGTATCTGATCTGCGCGGCCGTATTAAAAATACATCATCGGTCATCACGCGAGTGAATTGTTGACCCCCTTCCGGCGAAAGTGAAATAGTGCAGGAATATTAGCCGGACCATAAATCACATTATCGGTACGACATCGTAAATTATGAAATCGTAAAACACAAAATCATCGTCCCAGTTCGAGCAACGTGTTGCGGGAGATTCATACGCGGGGAAATTACGAGAACGCTGGGACGTGTGCGTGACGCGGTGTCTTAAACTTCACCGTCAAAACTTTGAGAAGTTGTATTTCAAGAATTTTATCGGACCGCAAACATCTATTACAGCGGTTTTCCGAGCGCTAATTGTACAGCCTATTCGCGGTAGTTAAGAAACTTAATTGTTTGAGAACCTCTACAGAGAAATACGTATCGTTTCCTTTCGATTTAACTTGGCTAATTTTACAGACGGAAATATAAATTTAGATTAATACGTTTGCCTGCCTCTGTCACGTTAACTGCATTTATTTAACACTAGAGACCCGTCGAAATGACAGGTTCTGATATTTTAAGTTTATTATTAGCGAAATTGTAAACGTGCATCCACGAGGATTCAACATATTTATTTCTTCGGGCGTGCATCGTAAAAGAAGCTACAAATTTGGATAAACCTGTTTCTTTTTGTAAAGTTATGTGGAAAATAGTTAGTTTCAGTGCTCAGTGTGTACTTCTTACAAAACGAATAGATGAAACATGAAATAGTAGAGAGATAAATGTAATTTAAGGATATCTATTACCAAGAACTTATTAAACTTAATGGAAAGAATAAATTTTTACGTGACTTCAGTATTGATGACTGAACAGTGAAACCAGAGTCGCCTGATTAAGACTCGACACTTTCGTCACGAGATAGTCACGTGACGCTTTTGTTAAATTGTTTTAATATTTTGTGATAGAGGCCATTTTGTGATAGAAATACTTTCTGGAGCCACTGTATTTACGCATTTGTGACACGCTCTTCGGAATAAAAAAAATATGTAAGAATTCCAACAAAGTCTTCCGAACGAGTAGTAAAACCGGTTTGAAGAGGAGAGTTACTACAATTTATGTTATTAGCGGAGGTAATTTGAAGTCTTTTTTATCGAATGTACCAACGAAACGTTAATAGGATCCACGTGGTTATTGTTGCACAACTTTCAAGGATAGTATTCCTACCGACTAGAGAGGATCATTGAAAATGTCGAAATTCAGAATATTTGGAACAATCTCAGA
Organism: Lasioglossum morio; assembly: GCA_916610235.2. Taxonomy (NCBI): domain Eukaryota; kingdom Metazoa; phylum Arthropoda; class Insecta; order Hymenoptera; family Halictidae; genus Lasioglossum; species Lasioglossum morio. The sequence goes on along the minus strand of OU744330.1, from coordinate 9,969,077 downwards.
AAATATGTTTCAATAATTATCTAACATCAATGCATGTTGTGCCACTGATAACCAAATACTATAATAATTCTCTTGACAACTTAACAGTCTACAATATTCAAATAATGTTTCTACAAGTGAAATTAAGTGACATGAAAAATAAGAGGTACATAGTTTGATGACATATATTGTTACATAATGGAATTGAAATAAATAAAAAAAATTCAGGATGATCTGAATACATAATGTTGTTTTCCAGACAGATGGATTTGTCAACAGCTAAGGAACATGGTGCAACAAATCGGCGTCACGCAGCCGCTATTTGCAAACTAAAAAACAATTGATTCTCCATTAAGACCAGTACAGCTCCGAGGTGTACAATATTTTCTGTAATTAATTACCCGAAGATGGAAACTCCGATAAGTTCAGGCAAGAAAACGCAGCGTCTCGACGCTACTGCATCGTCATAGTTAGCGAGCATTTAATCGAGCTTTAATACCCGATTGCCTTGAGGATTCATTCGCCTAAGGAAACGTTTTTCTCCGGCGCTCACTGTGCCGTTCGCAAACCTCGATACTATTCGAAGCAAGATATTTAAAAAGAATTCTACGTCGCACATGAAATTTCCAATAAATCAAACGGAAATCGATAAGAGAAATTAAAAAGAAAAAAGATAACCAACCACTTCGAGTACAACTATCTGTGATTTAGAACACGGCCGTAACTTAAGCCGCGGATAAGCATCACATAATTTCGAATATTTCGTCGAGCCGGTCGGATGAATTATGGAGTAGAAATTTCACGCGTGCGAGAAGCATTTAAATGTGGTTCGAGATAATTTCGATCGGTGCTCGTTTTCGAAGGAAACAAGTGTGTCCGAGGCGTGTCGGTCGATGTAAGGCAGTCAGTTTTTAACGAAGACTGCACGGGAAAAATCCACGCTATGACAAATTACTGTGCGCCGGGGACGGTGCAAAAAGAATGACACGGACACATTTCGAACGTGACGCTTTGATAGTCGACGGTTCTTGCGATTCTCTGAAAACCGGCACGATTGCGTCTTTTCACGGAAACCAGTTTGCGACGTGCGTATCGCGCTACAAGAGCCCGTTTTACCCTATTACTTTTCCGGAAAAATGTTCGTTCGTCTATCCCTAACAAACTATTACGCCTCCTAATAAATAACGGAGAAAGTCGCGCGAACAAATGGCGTAGATAGAAACATAACCCCCGAACGACGGACAGCCATTTTCATCTAAAATGTCTAAAGAGTAACAATGATAAAGGCCTCGCATGACTTGCACGAACGCTTAAAACAACTTTTCCATCTGTTTCTTCACACCGTGTACATTGGGGGTGGTCAATGGCTCCCCTAGGCCACATGGGGAGAAGTCGAATCGCCTGGGATCGCATGTAAAGTTTTGTCAAATTTTTGTTCTAAATGTAGCAAACCTAATAATTGACTAATAAAAAAATCGTTGAATGCTATCGGCGCTACGGTTCGATCGTTAAATACACAAAAAATAAAAATTAACTAAGCAATTTTGCTAATTTTATATAATCGACGTTTCGTCCTCCTTCATATGTAAACATTTAATAGTTACAACTTTTGAAAATTCTATTTTATCAAGTTAAAAATGTTTTATTTTTCTTACAGACGTAATTTATTAATCTTGAAAATGGTCCAAATTGTGACCGAAACGTCGATTATATAAAATTAGCAAAATTGCTTAGTTAATTTTTATTTTTTCTGTATTTAACCGATCGAACCGTAGCGCCGATAGCATTCAACGATTTCTTTATTAACAATAATACGATCGATATAAATAAGTTTATTTACTAATAATTGACTGTTTCAATCGTTGATCTACGTAAACGTCTCTAACAACCACACACATGGTAACAAGAAGAATGGTCTGACATCGCACGTAAATGATCTCCCCAACACCTAATAATTAACTGTTTCAATGTAAATCGTTGATCTACGTAAACGCCTGTAACGACCATCCACGAAGGGATACACTTTTGTACGGGAACATTGTGTGGAAATCAATAGATCGTTTAGGAACGAGTACTTCGGTATTTTCTACTAGCTGAAAGACTTTCAGCTTCACCCTAGGCTAGCAGAGGTGAACCTCGGGGAACGAGTAGAACAATTTAATGATTTGTCCGGTTTTCCTCTTACATAGCGGCGGTGAAGTGTCTTTGAAGTAGCCCGTATTGTCTGGCGCGCATGCAGGCGTACAGACACGCTGGACCAACGCGTGTCAAAGATCTTAGATTCCTCTTCGTGTCCTGGCTGCCGGCAATGGGTCGATATACAAGGCTGGGTCGACCGAAGGGTTCCCGCGTGACTTTGCCAGGGGACAGCGAAACTGGCTGTCATTTCCACCCAACCTCTGCCCACTATCCACTCTCTCACCCTCTCTCTCTCTCTCTCTCTCTCTCTTGCTCCCTCTCTCTCTCTCTCTCTCTCTCTCTCTCTCTTTCTCTGTCATCTGACTACCCCTCGAAATCGCCCCTCTTGGATACGCGATATTATGTCCCTGAAATATTGCCGCGAAACAAACAGTCCGCCGCACGCTCTCCACGCGTTCCACGTGTATCCCTGGCTTCCTCCCTCGTCTGCCATGTTTTCGCGTTCCATTCTTGATTCTCTGTAGCTACAGGGTGGAAGGAAATTATATGTCATCGCCACCGTTGCGGGATTCTACACCTTCGGGTCCGCGCAGATTTGTTTACCGGAGCTGCGGTAATTGGATAGTAAAGGGGGGAAATCCCGACGACTGTTGCCGACAATGCTAATAACAAAATGGTTTACACTTTTCCTTGTATGACTAGAAATGTTTGCCTTTTCCCTATTTAATCCAGTATATTTGGACGAGAAAATACCAGTAATCCAAGTTTACATTCTAGAAGATCAGTGATTCGAAAGTTATAAATGTTTAAAGTTGAGTGATTAGTGTTTTTGTTGGCATATAGTGACCGTCAGCGGTTTACCGAGCTCAGCCGCCAGGTGGCAGCACAAGGCAAAAATTTCTGGTTACGCAAGGAAATAAAATGTTAAAACTAATCCAAATGGGTTTAGTTTTTTTTTTTGTATTTATTTAACGAGGATTTTAACTCTTTGCTAAGGTTATTTCGCGACATGGCCTACAGTTTATGAAGGTGGGTTCCGAACCACTTTGAGCACCACAGAATTAGATGGCACATGGAATATTTCCAGAAATGCCAGCGGCGGAAAATGGATTTAGTTTCCTTGACATCGCGAGTACTTGTAAGTAGATATTCGAAGACATCCGAAGGACTTCTTGTTTGATTATTTTACGTCGCTTTTTCAACTGCTATGGTTATTAAACGACGGGACCGACAGTTTTAAGGTGGGTTCCGGACCACCTTGGCACCACAGTTTAAATGGCACATGGAATATTTTCCAGAGGTGCCGGCGTCGGAAAATATTCCATGTGCCATTTAAACTGTGGACATCCGAAGGACTGAATGACGTTATATTACTTTTGACGTGATATAATTATTTAAAAGAGGAGATGCACGTTTGTTCAACTTCTTTTTCTCACAGTTACACTCGGACAATTTTTATTTCGCGCGAAGAGCCGCGCAATCTAGCCCTAGGAAACAATAATTTACTGAAAACTCGAGTAACAATGGTCCGCATGGAGTGCTGGCATACACCAGGAAACAATTGTGCCTATAAACCGCGTCAGACAATTCGGTTTCGCTCGGTGCAGCCAGAAGGAAATTTTGTGCCCATCGGTCAACCCATTGACTCATGAAAATTGCACTTAACGCGAGCCGAAGCGCGACAGCGAAACGAAACAGTGTATCCCCGGTCCGTACGGAAATAATAGTGCAACGTACGGTACGGTCACGTTGAAAGAAAACACACAGGTTAAAAACACGGTTAAAAATTTCAATGGAATGTTCAATTAATTCCACGAAGCAATTATTTGTCTCCCCCTCGGCGCATAACAATATTCGCGGAACAATACCGGCCGAGTAATAAATGAAAAATTGAAATGTTATTTTGAAGCCGGTTCTCGCGTTCCGTTTTCAGGCTGTTCGACGACGGCGACGGTGGCTGTTCTGCCGTAGAACTTGGAACAGGGCCTGAGTCAATAAACAAACCAGCAACGAGCCAGCAACGAGTCAGAAACGAGCCAGGAACGGTCCAACGAATGACTCGAAGCGATTCTCGTGTGTGAAAGGGGATGGAAACGAGACGGGAAATTCTCCTCGTGTTTTCCCCCCTCGAGGAAACAAGTTATTTCGTCTTGGACCTGTTCGAAGGGTGTAGAGATTCGATGGTGTCCTATCGTTCATGTTTTCATTTCGTCGTTTCTATTACCAGTTTTCTCCGACAAAAAACTTCTCTTCCACAAAATATACTCAGCTTCTATTTTTGGTCCGAAACCGCTCAATTCGCCCAATTACTATTTCTAGATACTGCAAAGTATTTGATTTTATCTATTTTCTATTTTTAGATAGTGCAGAATGGCTAACTCCACCCTTTCTTTACTTCTAAATATTGCTAATGCTGCAAAATAACAAATTACATCCATTTCTTACTTCTATATATTAAAAAATGTCTTTCATCCATCTACTATTTGCAGATACTGCAAAATATCCAAGTATGCGTGGCTTAAATGTCTCTAAACCACTTAAAATTCAATATTTTTTATAAAAGAGTAAATGTGTGTATAAGAATTAATTTACTTACTACTTGCTGTTACATCGTCGAAGTATATTGCTACAAAGAGTGTAAAATATTTGAGACTGTCCGGTATCGATAATGAATGTCTGACAACGTATTCGCAAGTTTCAATAAAGAATGTTTACCATGAAACAATCTCGTTGTCTTATAGTCAATAAAAAAATGTTTGCGTGCCAAAACGTATGTAAACTTCAGTAAGAGACAAAAAATCTTTGATGCAGTTTGTACATACTATGCATGTAAATTGCATGAACCAATGCACACTAGTGTGCACTACAGTCAATCAGGTTCAAGAACAGTAGAACTGTAAAGGGTGCAAGATCTGGCAGTCTCTAAAACATAGTAAAGCAGTACACATACATACCAAGACGTACAGAGCCACGCGTCTATCACAAACTATCGTGCAATCGTGCAAACAAAAGTTAGCATATCGAAGACAAGCTGCTACGTCTCTGACGGGACTTCGAAACGAACTGTATAATATCGTTTATGCGATGCCAGAAAGTAAAACTATTCATACTCGGAGAAGGAACTACGCTTGAACAACACAAAAATGGAGACGTAAGATCTCCGTCGGGCTCCATGTCTCAGGCGTTCTACAATTCGATAAAAATTGGACTCACCAGAAATCAGAAAATCGATCGAACGATTACTCTTTCCGTTTTCCCGGGATTCTTTAAAATCCAATCGGTTCGATGGGAAGGACGATTGCGTATTCGTAATCTGTTCCCGCACCTCGCCTTTTCACTCTTGCAAGTCTCTGAACAATCAACACAATTCAATTAATTGCGACGGCGACTATGCGGCTGTGATAAGCTTATTGCAACAATGATTGCGGTTTCTTTCGATATAAACGTTCGCGGCTATTGTTGGATTACATTATTGGTTAAATATGGTAACATACCGTTTTTAAGGGCGAAGGTTGTGTCATTGATTTCTATAAATCGATTCGTTGCTTTATGCTTTGTGTTTTATATCATCGAAGTACATATGAAGGAACAGGTAAGTTACATTGACACATTCACTGCTGAACAATCATCCCGACAAAGAATGCCACAAAATCAAAGTACATAATTATTAACCCTTAGCATTCGGCTGTTCCCTCTGAGGCACCACTAAAAATTGCTGTACCATTCTTCAAAATATTGTTTAGATTATTAAATATATCGGTATTGTAGGTATTAGATAGATTTTAATATTTATATGTGTTGGTGCCGATCAATCGTCGGTGACCAGCTGATCGTCTGCTGCTGGTCGTCGTTACGAGCCGACGATCGATTTGTTATTAACGACTGACGTTCGTTTGTATTAAACATTTGTATTCAGATTGTAACATACCGTGAAACGAAAAACATCTATTTAAATAAAGCTCCTATAGTATCTAATCAATTACTAAACATTTAGGTACTGTATAAGGTAATGTACCAATTTCATATCCATAAAATTGCAAAAATCATAAGGTATGGAAATATTCTAGATCGGAAGATATGTTTAATTTTCCAGTTAAAATAGCTCCAAATGCAAAGGGTTAATTCTAATAAACATTGCAGAATTGAAATTTATCACAGGGACAACTTCTCGAACTCTTCAAATGATGTTCAAGCTATATTACGAACGAAATCAATATTTAAAGATGCCGGCACGGCAGTCAACGTACCAATGAGCTTACAATGGAATATTGTTTTAAAAATGTAAAAGAAAAAACAATTTTAATCTATACTGCTTCTCTTACAATCTATTGCTTACTGATAACATTCAAATGATAGTGTGCAACACTTAATCTCTTGAATCACAATTAATTGCTCGATGCAACAAGAAAGATCTTGGTTAAAAAAAAAAGAAGTTGATTTCACTGGATTTCTTTGCGAGAAGATAAAAATGCTGGAGATCTAGGTCCAGTCACCTAATCGAGAAGAACGTCCGCCATTTAGGCGTCGAAAGCCGCGATCATTTTTGCACAAGGCCTAAGTGTAGCAAAGCAATGAAACGGCTGGCGGTCCCGGAATGACGCATCGTAAAAAGAACGTGTCGGAAGGATGTTAGCTGGGATCCATCGGTTCCGTAACGATAAAAGCGTTAAACGGAAACGTTCCCGGTCGAAGCGACGCGAAAGTGCTCGTAGATCAGGGGGTCACGTCGGCCAAGTTACACGGTATTTGCATTTAATTAACGCGGCCAGCGCATACCAGCGTCCGTCACATCCGGCACGGTTCAATCGGAACACACCGCGGCGAATGTAATTTGTCGTCTCAAGGTTAGAAAATTGCGATTAAATCGAGCCCGAGCACTTCGAACGAGGCAGCGTTACGCCGAGCCATTGGCCGCCATTTTGCCATAGTACTCGTGGCGTGAATAGAAAGCACGGACTTCATACTTCGCGGCGCATAGTGCGTCGAACAGCCTGTTTTTTGGGTAAAATTCCATTACTCGAAAATTGCACGCGACACGGAAAACTGTTTCATAGGTAGGAGTACACGATAACTGTGTTTGTTTAATATTGCGGACCTTTGAGCAAAATAAAAATGTTCTGTATCAGTTACAAGAGATGGGAGCCGGACATTCAATTATTTCTTGAACAATTTTAACACAAATTAACTTTCCTGTTTTGAATTGCACCTAACCCATTTTCTTTGTAAATGCATAAATTCCACAGTCTAGTAATCAATATTTAGGAACACTTTTATGAAAGTTTTAAGTACCAACATCCTGTAAAAGGTGGATTGTTGATTCATAACGTAGACACGTCGATTCTTGATCGCCCTATACATTCACCTGATCTAAGCCCGTGTAACTTTTCTTTTTCTTCATTTCCAAAGAATAAAATACATGATCCGAGGTGAACGTATGAACGACGTTGGACCAGTAAAACGACAAACAACGTTCTTCGTAAAGTTCCAGCGTCACTAATATAAATTGACACAGCAAATCAAGTACTTATCAGTAGATCATAACGTTCTCATAGCAACTTCATCCACAGTATACACTGGAATTCGACACGGCTCGAAACGTAATCGAATAATCGTGGCACAGTTGCAATTCGAAGTGACGGTCGACGCTGGCCAAGTTTATAACGAGCTGCAACTTTCTACAAATAAGTGTAATGGATCAATTATGGTGTACGTGCCGTATGATTTAGTTCTTCGGTGCGCGTGATGTCGTTAAACTTTTTCGTCGCGGGATTTGCGTCGGTTTTATCGAGACGGTATCAGTATAATCTCACTGGGAACGAACGGACGCGGTCCAGACAATCGGAAACGCGCGATTGCGATCGCCAGCTAGGAATAATTCTAGGTTAATCGGGTAAAAGTGCCGGTAATGAAGTTCGCAGGTGTAAAGAGAAAGCGCAATCCGTCTCGCGTGACAGCGACGTTGTCAAGGGTCACTTTTACTCGTCCAATGTAGAGCCTTGGCGAGTTAGGGGATGAAGAGAGTTACTGCAACGGCGATTTTCTTCGAAATCAGATTATTAATCTGCATTTTAAATATCTCGAAGAAACATCAGTTCGCTTTCATAAGATAATGAATATCTATTATTATTAATATTAATATTAATATTATTAATATTATTATGTATATGTAGTATACATAATAACTAGATTGCGAATCTTCATGTGAAATAAAAATTGTTTATCTTGATTGCAAGACTCGGGAACCAAAGAAAAAAAATTCATTTCATCTCTTAATTATCTTATTAAGCCAAAACTGATGGAACGATGTGATGCAGATATTCTTAATACGTCTACTACCTTAAATTGTACGTATACTCATTTTTCTCAGAAATGCATACATCATAATTGCCTAGGGTAACTGCACCAGTGAATGAACGGGCACCAGTGAATGAACGCTTTTGTATATTTCAACAAATTTTAAGCCGCACGGCATACTAGCGATAATGACTCTTGGGCCAATTGAATATATGACTCTTTTTCGTAGTTGTATTCTTATTGGTTTATATTGGTCACGTCACCATTAGTTTCTATGATGGTCTATTTTCACCAAGTGCGTTGAGTGTGTATAACAGAGCTGAAACTAGTAAGGTATGTATACACGACCTTTTCTTTTACACATAAGATTTTATACTTTTCTTTTACACATGAGATAAAAGTTACTAACAATATAGATGTACGAGGGTTTAAGTATTGAATATAAATCACAAAAATAGCTATAAAATGAATATTACGTTAAAAATTCGTTGTGTCTATTCACTGGTCCACGATATTACTCATAGCCCAGTAAAGGAACAGAGAAAAAAAATGCAGAAAAAGAAAAGCGGAAGAGAAAAAGAACGCACGGGTGACATTACCGAAAAAGAAACAGAGAAAAGAGAATATTTCCCATAATATTAGTCCTAATTCCAGTTCTAAAGAAAGTGATTCTAAAAAATCTGACAGCGGAGATCACGAAACTCAGGAAGACAAAAAAATTCAGAATCCGGAAAATCAAACCCAATACGACAACAATGGTAGAATGTGAAAAAGGAAAGGTATGGAAATGGCCAGAGATTCCAGATACGGTTTGGTACAAGAGACAGGATGTTTTAACAAAGATAACGGAGCCAAAGAAAATTAATTCTAGGGGATTTTTTTGTGATTAAAGAGTTAAATAAATAGGAGAATATTGTTTAGTAATTCAGTTCATTCATTGTTCAATTACTGGAATGTAGTGTTCATTGACTGGTATTTTTCACATTTCTTATTTAACGTTTAATAAACAAAAATAATACTAATTTCATTGTATTTGTGTTCATTTATTTTTGACAAATGAAGTATAGGGAGCTATTTGGCATATATGAGATTCTTTTAATTCACATATTTTTTTTTTTAAATAAAATATATTCCTGAACAAGTTCTTAAATGTTCATTCACTGGTGCAGTTACCCTACGTGTATAATTGATTTACACGAAGAAGAGTGTCCTATCTTTTAGCCCCTGACTTCAGAAGAGTGAAGAGCAGCTCTCAGAAGTTTCGTCTCCGGAGCGAGGGTGAACGGTTATCATAAGCGTGCCGCTCGGTACGGACCTAACGACGACGATATCCTCCCTTCCTCGAGTTTTCCATCCCCCTACAGAATCGACCATCCCTCGGCCGGGTCGAGCCTAGCGATCTCGCGTTGCACACGCGTGCTGGTTCGCGCAATTGCTGTCCATCGCCCCGAGGTTTGCGAGTTTGCGTCCCCCGGCAATTCCGGCTGACTCTACCTACGACCCTACGAGTCGCGAGCCACGAACCACGAGCTACGGCAAGTGCTACCCCTCTGGATACTGTTACCCGCTAATTGAGCATCTAGGGGATTCTGTAATTTTCGTACCGCCATTCTCCTACCGGATCAAGCTACTTCTCTCTCTCTCTCTCTGCTTTTTTCTCTCTTCTTCCCTTTCCTCCACTATTCTCCCCGCTCCACGAGCAAGTAGAACACATATCCTGCTGTTTCTCCATTTTTCCCACTTTCTGTCGCGTCCCGTGTTTTCTTATCCCTGTTCCCGCTTTTTAATTATTCAGCTGGCGCTACCTCGGTTGAGATTCGGCTCTCCGTAGTCGGTTGCAAGTCCTGTATCCTAAACGCAATTTTATCTAGAAAGTAAGCTTTCATTTTGTAGTTCTACTCCTCCCTTTCCGAACATTTGTTACATGCTCGTTTAATTGAATGGATTGGAGGAGCTAAAGGTAGTGTTTTAATATGAAGGATGGTTAAAACAAGGCTATTTTCAGATGCATCACAAACGTATTTTGTCCCTGTTTTCTTTTTCAATTATTCAGCTTGTGCTACCTTTTCTTATACGTGTGTAAATCCTGTGCAACTCTTGTGCTCTAAATAGAGTTTCATCTTGATAACAAAATCTTGTTACAGACAGGTTTTATCTTCTAATTTACTTCTGAAATTATCTACATTAAATAGTATTATCAATATTATTCATCTTGTACTCGGTCGCTGGGGAAACGTCGAACAAGGAGATTATTTTTTACTAGCTTCCGACTACTTAAACTGTTTAGTGCATATGGTACAATTGGGCAACGGATTAGTAACATTTCAATTGAGAGGTCTTGAATTTAGAGGAACATATTGTCAGCAGAGAGAAGTAGAAGCAATCTCGGAGGGGATCGAAGAAAATCACGATTGTTGTTGCTGCGTGATGGGACATTTCTCAAACGTGTTATTATTCATCTTGTACTACGTCTTTGTTGCCGCGTAGAATTGAGAAATTCTTTAAAAATGAAAGTTCAACATTCGTATTGTAAAATTCGGTCAACTAGTTAAACAGAAACGAGACGCAGCTGCGTCAAGGCGAGCGAGCATTTAAAATAATGTTCCCCAGGGATGCGGGGACAAAGAAAAATTGACGACAACCTGTGGAGGCTTGCGAACGGAGATTGCATCCCTTAATGCACGTACGAGAGCCGCATTGGTTTCGACAAAATCTTCTTTCTCGGCGCTGCTGCGCGGAGAACAATTGTACAAGTAAACACTGCGAACTATGTGTGTGTGTGTGTGTGTGTGTACGGTCACGATGAGAAGATTTCCCTCTTTTCCTCTCCGGCTGTTGCGGTTAGACAAGACCTTGGACAGGAAAGGTTCCTTCTTACAAGGAAGAACCTCCGTTCGTTCGGATGAGTCACGCAGCCGGAACAGAATCGATCGCCGTCGGAGTCCTGCCCTTTCGAGACTCTTCTGGCTCCTCTTCCTTGCGCTCACGCTCTCAAAACACAGGTCTCAAACGCACACGGTACAATTTTTACGAAAACTCTGATCCATCGAAAAGACCGGTTCTCAAAGCTTAATAATTCCAAAAGCACGATTAAGTTATACCTCAAATATTTGTATTATTCTTCATTCAAAATTTTCATTAATTCATCAAAATATAATAAAGTTAGAATTGCAATTACATAAGGTTGAATAATGATCAAAGTTATACCTCAAATATTTGTATTATTCTTCATTCTAAATTGATCATTATTCAACCTTATGTAATTGCAATTCTAACTTTATTATATTTTGATGAATTAATGAAAATTTCTCACCACCATTTACTATATACATATATTATACATACAATTAGAGTTTGACAATTAGAACTTCAGGTGGAATTTTAAATTTATTATTAAGAATAATTTGTTGGTGTAATTCACCTCATTGCTATCCAATATTATTTCAATCTGTTCTTTTCTAGCTTAATTTGTACTTTAGTAAAATTTTTATTCTCGACCACGTGGTTAAGAAAATGGACTTGGTTAATTGGTTTACGAATCGTACTTAATCTTAACAAAATGTAGGAATTAATCACTCGAGTAAGAAATACAGTAGCACTTTAATTTTTTATGGATTGACTCTGCAAGTCCAGCCTATTTGTACTGTTTTAACTTTAATATTCTCTGAACAATCTCAATATTCTTATATGTAGTGTATTTCTGTTTTGAAACTATGTTGTAATAAATCTCATATGAGATTTTCTATAATAAAAGAAAAAATCTCAACATTCTTCAATGAATATTGGCTTCATTTACGACTTTGCAGATTGTAACAACAATCGCAAGTTTCTCGAGGGCATGTAAACAAAAAATCGGGTGCTTTTGACTAATATTACTGCGGGGTTGAGAGAGCGGAAGACCTCCAACGTTTGTAGATTGAATCCGGTTTCCCGGCTACCGTGCGACAAGTTAGTGGCAAGTAAGCCGTAGCCGTTCGGAATTCCCATGGAATCTCTAATTCGAAACATCCGGAGGTCAGTCTACAGAAACCAGGGGCTCTTATTAGATTCCGACGATCGCGATGTTGATGTTGTGCAAGAGCAGCAACCGCCGCGGTCACGAGGATCGCTACGTGATCAGCGAAGGGAAAACGCGTCGTCCATGTTGCTACGTTGCTAAGTTAGCGAGGGACGATCGCTAACGGTCCACTCGACGGACAGCCCGATTGTTAGTTAGGACAAACGCGGACTAACCGGCGGCGCGATGACGTTTCTCCCTTCTTCCGTCTCCTCTATACGCACGCGGTTTCTCTTCGCGTGCCTTCGCCCGGTTTATCTGCGGGGTTTATCGTGCCGCGACTCGAACAAGAGACCCCGGGACAACCGTCGAGAGAATCGGAGACGGTACACACTCGACTTATTCTGTTCTGGTTCTCGTGCTCGTTCGATAAATTCCGAACGACGACGCGACGCGCACAGTGCCGTTTCAATAATATTCTAGCGGGACGGCGGCGCGGCCGCGTTGGTGAAACGCGGCCGAAAATCAAACTTTCGTCAGAAACCAATGAAAAATAGCTTCCTAAATGTGCAGACTAAAATAAAGAAATAAACAAATTCTTCCAAGTCTTTATCTCTAAATCGCCGAAACACAAAGGAGCGCTCTAACTTAAAAATTAGAAAAACGTTATATATTATGAAACTGATAACAATGATAGAACGTTATAAATGGTTCAAGTTCTCTTGAGATATGTTTTACTGCGGATCTTTATGCAAGATAAAAAATTTTCCGGATAAAAATGTGTTCTTCTTCGATGGATAATTTGAGTAAGTCGAGGAAAAGGTAACAATATTCCGAATATTTTTTAATGTATGTGCAGTTTAATATTGGTTATGAATGCCAACAATCGTAGTCCCGTTGAAAGCACCGGTTCTCGTTAGATATACTAATGTGATATGAAAGCAATAGTATCAATAAGGAACAAACAAACAGGATCAGATAGCTAAGTTCTGAACTTAAAATAAGTAGGTTTTTACCTTTTTCTGTTTCCTACAAAAAGCTCAAAACATGCAATAAAACCGCAACTGCAATAATGTATAAACGTAGTATGAATAAGTCAAATAGGAACATATAATATATATATATATATATATATATATATATATATATATATATATATATATAATGTAACTAGACATACAAATAGACATAGTAAGTAGATAAATCACTGTGATAGGGGCTACAAGAACAGATGCTAAAGTACAAAAATATATAAGACTGATGTTATTATGTATACTTTGTAAGATACTGTTATGTAAATAAAGAGACTTTAAAATGAAAATGGTTCTCGTTAGATCACCGAAGTTAAACAATGTGGAACGTGAACGGCACTAGGATGGGTGACCGTCTGGTAAAAAACCGGAAAGTGACCCACCCGGGGTGTTTTTCACGTGTTGTTGGCAAAAGGTGGTTCGGAACCCACCATAAACAGTAGGTCCCGCTGAAAAAGCGATGTTGAGAGTGGAAAAAGAGGGAGAGGATTGGTAAATGAATTTGAAACCCTGAGGGGACCAAATATCATATTACATACACTAATATTGGTTATGAATGCATAAAATCCGAAGTTCAGTTATACTAGATGTTTTAAGGGTTAGGTTAAAAAGTATGCTGGATAAAAAGTTGTGAAATTAGAAATGAGCAAGCGCCAATGTGTGTGCGTGTGTGTGAAAACAGAGGATACTTTGTGCATCGAACGAAAATAATTAATAAATAAATAAATGAAGGGCAGGGCAAGGGGTGCCGGTATAAATGGCGTCGTTCGAGGTCGTTGGAGGCGAGCTCTTTCGCTAGCCGGCAGGAGAGAATCGCGTGCGAGAAGGTTCCATTAAAATGAAAATCTGATCTCGGCCAGGGAACTCGAGGACGGAAGAGGCGCGGTGGTTACGTTTTTCTTTTTAATTTAACGTTTACTTTGTCCTCGTCTACAAAGTAGCGTACCACCAGCCAGCCCCTCGGTCGCATTAGATCGCCACGTAACGTAATCACGATACACAATCGATGGATGGGCCCTGTTCCAATTTAACGGTGCGTTCCCGCGTTAAATATAACGAGAGGAACGGTTTACGTGTCCCGGCACTACAACCGGAGACAATTGAATAACGAGACTAATTAGTGTCCCGCTTGTGCGGCTGGATGAAAGGTAAATTTTGGTCGGGGCGCGACGATGGCGGCTGCGGCGGTCGTCGACGCGCATTCATCGTTATTTGTACGTTTGTACTTTGCATAAATTTCGCGATTGTTTCCTGCCCGTTCGATACGGCATAATTTATCGAGCCACAGAGGGACAGAGAGGATTCCTGACGGTATAGATAGGCTCAAGTACTGCATACCTTCGCAAGAACTGTCTGCTGCTAGAACCAACTGCGAGACCCTCGTTTAGAATCTGATTGACATTGTTGCTTCGATCGAAATGGTTAGTCCTAACGCGCTTTTTGTTTTTTATTAGAAAATCTCATATGAGATTTATTTCAACATAATAAAGAAAACATAAAACATTGTTACAGAAAATAAAACTATACATACATAGTAATATGTTGAAACATGAATACAATAAACAGAAGAGATAAACCGCTTAAACCCTAAGGCCACAGCTTTTAAAAAATTACAACATACAGCGACAAGCCCTGATATTGGGTTTGGCTAGTATCAGTGAAGCATTCATGGGAAGTCCTAACACGTTGTTACTCGCCGGTGTTGTCTCATAATTTTTGGAGTCTATGATCCAAGAGTTTTTTAACCCTTTACTCAAAAACAAAACATTTACCTATTCTAAAATATTTCCTTTCTACACAATTTTGTGCGTGCATATGTGTAATTTATATTTTTAAGGCATAGCAATTTTCAGTGCTACCTCGGAGCCGCCATTTGATTGCTAAGAGTTAATAGACTTCTCAAGAAAATGTTCATAAGGAGAATCTGTTTGAGCACGTCGAAACGAATAACATGATGTATAAACTTTGGGGGGAGGGGGATTGTAAAGTTCCACCGACAACAACAATTTCAAGAATCTCGAAGTTTATTCTCAGTGAAGTAATCTGATAATTTCGTTTGGGATTAGCTTGTAAACGAATATTACATATTATGTAATTCGTTTTCAGTAACGTAGTAGACCACCATGTAATTCTTGACGGTGTTATTTTATTCCTTTATTCATGTCATTCACGCACATGGAATCCCTCAACTGTCTTCTGGGTCTATCGGCGAGTTTTGTAAGTTTCCCTGTTACCTGGCTTCGCCGTTTCCAGGTAGTACGTCCAGAAAAAGCTATAATCGTTTACTGCTGTATCCCTAAGTTTCCTGGCACTGTACACTACATAATACAACAGATTTGCGTAACAAAATAGCTAGTTGGGTAGCAGAACACGGCGAAGATACCGGCTAACAAAGTACGTTCACGGCCTTGCGTATTACACAAGTATTGGCAAAGGAGTAACGCGGAAAATTTCTGTTTTTCCGAGATGCAGTTTCAGAACGAACATGTTCCATCGTAGTTTTCGAAGTTCGGAGGAAAACTCGAGTTTGGAAGATGTACTCCGGAGAACCGACCGTTTAGAACCGAAACCTTGTATTCCAGATGGGTAGAAGAATCGTTAGAACGTGCCTGAACAAACAATCTTGGATCACGTTCCGCGACTAGGATTCCAATGGTCAATCTCAGAATGACATGCTGCACACATATTGTAGATCCTCTAAAATCTTTACCATAGCCTTTTGCGTACTTTTCAATCCACTTCTTCCAGATCACCGTTAATCTTGGACTTAATACACATAATCATCTGAACTGACTGCGAAAAGGTAGAATTTGGATGGACCGTTTACAACTCTGGGTCAAAATGGACCCACCGTTCAAGGATTAATGAAAGATCGGTGAACCTTGTTCTTTATGTCGGTGATTGTGCAAGTGGTCTAAAAGTAAAAATTCCAAATTGGTCATTTTGTTTATTACGTACTTCGACGATTGCGTTTACTATAATTCTACGAAGTAAATAAATTAATAATGCTAAATTCTGAATGAGATCACTTTTATAATTACTAGACTGCGAGTTAAGAGACGCAATAGCGAAATGTCTATCTTCCTTTAATAGCTTTAATAAGCTGAAGCTGATACATTGATATCCTTAAATTCCTTCGATCTGTTCACAGCTTTGAATAATATCTACACATTTCTGTTACAAATGCATCTAATCCGCAGTTTAATAATCACCAACACATTCAGTCGAGACTATGAACAAAACACTGATTGCCAATGTCTCTGCAATCGATTCAACGGATGCGTGATCGAACTTGTTAAGAAACGGATGGGTGTGTGATACTGATTGTACGTGAAAGAAAAAAAAAATGAGATTTTAGCTCGATAATGGAGAAACGTTGGAGCCGATGAACGATTTTTCCCCACGGATAGAAAACGGAGCGTGGCGAACGATCGAAAATACACGGTCCGCCACCGGCGAGAACGAAATATGCAATTGGAGTGGTCGATCCTTGAGCAGAGAGAGCCTAACTAGGTCCGCAGGGACCACAGGGCCCCTGTGCCCCACCTCTGCCCCCGCCGAAGGCGAAGAGGACGTTGAGGAAGGCAGAGCCCTCCAAGGCACTACCTACCAACCCGAGACACACCATTCTTCCTTCCTTTCGAACCGATTATTCGACCCTATTCCCTACCTCCCTCCTTCGCACTTGTCCTTTTTTTCGCTAGCCCCGTCGCTCTCTATCTCTCTCGCTGTCTCCTTCGTTTACGAAGCCTCTCGGTCATGGATCGTGTCTCGATCAGCGGTGCTCATTTTTCTTCGGGACGCGGCCGGAGACCGTAACTAGACTGACGATCTTTGCTTGGAATAACCATTTTCTAGTTCAGCTGTAACACACCGGAGAGTGAAATTCCAATTTCATCCCTTAACCACTTGCTTTGTCATTTATTTAGCACCCCATCCAGTAGCATAACTGTTATAACGAAACTCACGACGTTGATATATCTATCTATCTAGTCTATCTATCTTCTATATAAATAAAAATGAAATGCTGTTCGTTGGTCACGACATCACTTGAAAACGGCTGGACCGATTTGGCTAATTTTTCTTTTTAAATGTTCATAATAGTCCAAATGAGGTTTTTTTAGGGAAAGAAAAATTGGAAAAGTTGCCCGGAAAAATGGAAAATTTGGGATAAAATGAAAGTGTTTTTCTCTATGTGATTTTTGTATGAACTCAAGACCATAACTCACGATTCGAACGATGGATACGCGTAATTCTTTTCTTGTTTTGTTAAGTTAACAAATATTAACAAAGGAAAGTCGGAAAATTCGGACAAACTGCAGAAATCATAATCTTCGAAGCGGTACAAGTAGCAGGAAGTAACGATCGCAAACTTTATTGAAAGGACAGGACAACGTCTGTCGGGTCAGCTAGTATATCTAAAAAATTTAATGCTGTTCGTTGGTAAGCGCATCACTTGAGAACGACTGGACCTATTTGGCTAATTTTTCCAAAAAAATGTTCGTAATAGTCCGAATAAGGTTTTAGGGAAAGAAAAATTGGAAAAAGTGCCCGGACAAATGGAAAATTCGGGAAAAACTGAAAGTGGTTTTTTCTATGGGATTTTCTCCTCCTTGAATTGAATATCCATGACCACAATCGTTAATAGATACAATGATCGCTCAGAAATACGTTCTTTTCTCATTTTTACTTTCTTTACACATTTTCAATAGCTTTTCACAAAACTATCAAAAACAAATTTATTGAAATTTGGACAGGACAACGTCTGTCGGGTCAGCTAATGTGAAATAAAAATTGTCTATGTTAGTTGTAACACATTCGAGAGAAAAAAAAAACAGAAATTCTAATTCATCCCTTAACGATTCGTCTTATGAATTAGATATGATAATTTAGACTGTCCATCTATATGAGAAATAAAGAGTCTGTATGCGAATAAGGGTAAGAAACAAGACGATACAAAAGATAATGATAAACCGAGATTACAATGGTAGTAGATTATGCAACAAAAATGTGGGTTAACAAGGCGAAAGAAACGTCCAGCAGGAAGACGCCGAAGAAAGGATCGGGAGAGGAGGTTTACGACAGAAAAAATGTGCGTAATGGACGGGAGAGAAAGATTCGAACGCGCGGATGAATGGTTAAAGGGAAGAAGACACGAGGCGGATAGTAAAAAAGATTTGGTCGAAAGAAAATTTCCTGCGGCCTAACAGGAAGATGCTAAAGAGAGAAACAACGGGGCGAAGTTAATGACAGAGAAAAAAAAACGAGGAAAGTAATGGGGAAAGAGGAAAACGGTGGAAGAGGGTCTCGTTCGAGGAGTTAAAAGGACGAGGATAGGAAACGGTTAGAAAAGGAAAAGAATAGAAGAATGTTAAATACAACGAGACGGAGGGAGAGAGGTGGGAACAAGGGATGGGGAGAGAAGGGAAGGGTGAAGAGAGAAAGAGAGAGAGAGAGAGAGAGAGAGAGAGAATTGGGTAAATAAAACGAAAGTGAAAGAGACGGATGGAGAGAGAGAAAGGGACAGAAAGGGAGAGAGAGAGAGAGAGAGAGAGGAGACGGTGCAGCCTGGAGCTAGGCACGGCATTCCAGGACCCAGCTTCTCCTCTTCGTCCCTTTGCCAGGATCAGGGTCAACATCAGGATCGTTGAATGGATAAGCGGACCTCTAGGCATCCCCTCGCTGCATCGACCGTACAAACAGTTCCATGCGGGTCGAATTGCACTCGTTCGATTATTGAGAACGTAACAGACTTACGCGTGCAGTCTACGAACGATTTAGGGATATTCTAATTCGGTTCTTTTGGTCAAGCTACCTATTTCAGAATTTTCACAAGCCTATAATTCTTGGCTGGAGTCCTGTTAACGAACCCTTCAACAGCAATTGCGGACTAACAACTCACCCCTAATTATATAATTGTTTCGTTCGGGATTAGAAATGTACAAGATTCCTTTTACAGCACGATTATTCAAAGTCCTATTAATGGACTTCAGTAACTGAATTTTACACTGGAAGTTGTAATTCATTAATTGCAGGGCTACAAATTTATTTGTGCAACTAACAGTTACGTGTCTCTGAACAAGTTTAGGGAATGTTGGATGGTTCCTAATCTCGTACTATATAAATAGAAAGAAATAAAATATAATAAATAGTGAAGTCTCTTTTAATACAATGGTCCTTCAAACACAGTTTGCAAAATTGATGCTTGTAGAATTGATATTGTATCGATTCTATCCAACCCGTTTAAAACGAGAGCTCTGTTTGGAAAGGACAGATATTCAGAATTGTTTTGCAGCGGCATGAAACATTGTTAAAAAAGCTTCAAAAATCGGAATCATAAAAATCGAACCGAACTTCTCGAAGGTCTAGTTAGGTCCGGCACAGATAAACAGGCCAACAATTATTTATTTCGAAGGATTCGGTTTATTTACGAGCGACGAGGACTCGACTTGAAAATATGATTCTTTTATGTACGCTACGGTACTTTTATGGTCCACGATAAACCATTAACGACGCTTTTATGCCTGTGTCGAATTCGCGACAAACACGCCGCGCGTTTTTATCCGCTCCGTTTGAAATAGATTCGAATAGATCGCTCGAGTAATCCGGACAGATATATGTTCGATGATGAATGATCGGTCGAGCACGAGGCTAAATTAACAACCGGTTTAACGTGTATACGGCTCTCTCGAAATTAGCTGCGGGACAGATCCTTCTGTGATGTTTCGACATACATCCACATTGGAGTTTTGTTTAACATTTTCTTGTCTATTGAGTCGTTTCGTCAGTAATACGATTTTTCTTTCGTAGGTTGTAGATGGTGAAACAAAAAGATTACAATCCTGAGTATTCTGTATATTTCTCGCTATTTTCCGTAATTGTTAAACCAATTTGTGAGACAATAATGACCGTGATTTATTTTTTTAATATATTTCTAATATAGTTCGTTCATAATTCTTCTCTTTCATTCGGAATCTGCCAATACTCGTACCTTTTATTTATTTACGAACACTAGGCGCCATTCGTTCCGTTATCACACCAATTTCATAGTTATTTATACTCTCACTTTTATATTCAGTGATATCTCGTACAATTTATATCCTCTGATAGTAATTTTTAAAATCATGCAATAACTATTATCGATTTTTCCCTGAATACACGACTGCATTTTATTCACGATTCTTGATTTTAGGAGAATATGCGAAATTACAACATATACGACGAGAAATTAAACATTTTATAGTATCTAGGAACACACTGCGAGTCAAATCGTTGCGATTTTATAGCGAAGCATGAAATCCTTCTCGAAGTACGTTCACTAAAAGCGCTCAATGATGAAATGTATGAATGTTACGTATATAACAGGAAGCCAGTAGAAAATCGTAAATTTTTATACGCACGTAGGAATTGATATGTCGTAATCTTCCTAGGAAATGTTGAAGAATTTTTAATTAACGGGAAGCCGAACTATGCCAGACGATAAAACGGTTAATTTGAGACGGAGTGTTAATATTAGATACTCATTAATAACATTTTATTTGTCTGCTAATATTCTATTATATACTGGAAATTATATTGTATGCATGACAAAAATGAATAGAAGAAAAGCGTCAACTAAATATATTTGAGAATTTAAAAATACGCGTGTTAGTCTTAACTCAATAAAATTGTTGAATGAAACAAAATAGAATTATTTTCCACGAAAATTCACTTATCCCAAGACTGTGAATTTTTCTGCAAAATGAAACTGTTTTGGTAGCAAGAAAGAAACAGGGCATTCTCTTAATAATTTTATTAAGTTAAAAATAATGCAACAGCATTTTCACATCCTACATTTTTGTCACGAATGCATAAAATCCGCAGTGCACTCGTCACCAATAAAACTTTGTCATAAAGTTGGTTGCCAAACATCTGCAGTGTTCTTGTCACCAATAAAAACATCGCCATGGAAGGTTACCATACAGCTTCTTAAAAACATTAAAAAGTTAATAAAATTACTATTTCTCGCCAGCGTATTGATTGTATACAATGGTCTCCATTGAAAAACAAAGAAAAGGATGAAACTAGAACCGAGGGACAGATGGCGACCGAAAATGTCCACATTTTTGGCCTGCGAGAGACCGATCATTCCCAACGTAGGCACAAGCCAGGGGGTCGCCATTTCCATTCGCCTCATCGTACCTCGGGGCCTTTGAAGGATCAAGGATCAAGGATCAAATCGCCCACTGGCAGCGAGGTTTTCCCGTGGCAGGGAGAACTTTCACTGGCAAACGGAAAGAACGGAGCCCGAGGCAGCAGCGTGTTGGCTGGGCTTATCGTTCGCGATCGTTGTCAATAATTATCTACGTCTATCTCGTCGTTATTATTTTTGCGTCCGATCAGCGAGACTGGCGGGCTGCTCTCGGTACTCTCGGGCCGCCGATAAGATCATGTTTATCGGGCCGTTGCCGGGCTGGTTAGGTCCGGATTAGGCTCGGAAAAAAACCACCAGCCTTCTCGTGTCCTGAGAGACGCAGCTCGACGACGACGGATTTAGAATTTTGTTCGTTATTACTAAAAATATACACGGGTCGAGGGTGTTCCGAAGAAATCTGTGGCGATAGTGGTGCAGAGTGCGCCCCGGGGGGGGGGGGGCGGGGGACTACGGGGGTGGGTTTCCAGGGCTGGTCGCTAGGCAACTTACGCCCCCACCCTGCAAGGGCAACGTGCTTTTCCATGCTCCCCTGTCTACAGGGTGATCCGTCAAAATTTGGCCAACCGTGCGCACCCGATGTTTCGAAGATGATGCCCGAACCTGGCCGAGAATCTCTGACAGCGGATGCGTGTGACGCGGCGACAGATACAGAAAAAACCTGCAAATGGGAAAAATGACTCCAACCCTCGCATCGGGGGACGCGTCCCACGAAAAGGCTTTTTCGCTGACAGCACGTGATAGCGACAGTGATTTAGGTATACTGTCTCTGACAATGCTATAAGACATTGTGTCCACACACAGTGACTCACGAAAAGTGTTCGAACGCTTTGAGAGACTTTATTTATTGTAATAAGTGTATTATACAATATTTACAGAAATATTATTAATATTATGACTCTCTAGATTATACAGGTCAAGTTTTAAGTGAAATATGTATACACTATAGTATTTACGAATTGCTTCTTACGAACATAAACTTTACTGATGCCACAAGAGTATTTGAATAGGTAACTTTCAAAGCTTTAACCTATAGCACTCGAGTGGCGCCTCTTAGGCGCCACTAAAAATTGCTGTACTATTATTTAAATAATTGTTTACACTATCAGATATGTCGGTATCTAACCAATTACTACACATTTAAGTATTGTAGAAGGTATTACATCAATTTCATATTTATCAAATTTAAAAAATCATAGAGAATGGAAATATTGTAGGTCAGAAGAAACGTTTAATTTTCGAGTTAAAATAGCTCCGAGTGCAAAGGATTAATATTTAGCATGTCCACATACCTTTGGCACAAATAATAAATAACAAATAAAGTATTTCATGGTAAATGTGTTTTCATACTTTCGCGAGTCACTGTATGTTACAAACCATAATTTTTTCCATCAAATATGTTACATTCACAACAAACTGTTACCTAGTTGTCTGGCATTATCTAACCACGGCATTTTTTACTTATAACAAGTTTGAGTTATTAACAAAAACTGGATACCGGAGAAATATATTTTTTTAATTATTAATCGATAATAAAAATAAATCTTCGAAATTACTTATATTATACATGTAACGAAGTTCTTTTAACCCGAGGTAAAAAGACGAACATTGAGATTTTATTGGTTGCATCGTTGACAGAGCAAATTCATAGAAGAAATTGCGTTTCCTCTTTCAATAATTCCATGAGAGTAATATAAGAACATCGTTCACCTTTTCTGTGTTTACAGTTTTATAAATCCGCAGTATAGTTGTCAGTTTCGAGCAACGTTATGCTAATTTTCGGTAACACCTCCAGTTAAAATATTCAATACTCCATAATCCCCCGTGAAAGAATCGCTACGGCTCGAACGATCCGAAAAAACAAAAAAAATCGGAAACCGGTGATTTCAGCGGTGGTAGTTTCCAGAGGTAATTATGCAAGGTTCACGGCAGAATTGGCGCTTCGAATGTGAAATAAAATGAAATTACACACGCGACTAACTTCGCCGTACATCATTCGGTTAAATAAAATAGCACGAAGTACCCGGCATGGTGCAAAGCACGTTGCTAAACGAGGGTCAGTAACCCGAGGGACCGTGTGCAAGACGGACAGGTCTGTCAGGAGACTATCATCGTTCTCGACGACGACGATTGCGATATAAACGAGCGGCGTACACGAGGCGCAAAACTTTCTGGAATCATTAGGTATTCCGATTCAAGGAAACACCCTGCTAATGTACAGAGAGATCTTCGGGGCCACGACACGATCCTTCGATTCCGCTCTCGGCCGCTCGAACCGTTCTCCCTGCCTTCGCTTCGGTTCGTCCTCGTTAAAAAGGCTTTGAAACGAGCGCATAAAATATGCACTCGCTTGACCGTCTCCCGACTTCCTGTTCGTGCGTGGACGGCTCCGGTGCCGTGTCCCGTCCCTTTCGCAAGTTTCGGCGAAAAGAGGAAATGTCTTTCCATCCGCGTCACTCATCTTGCCGCGCGCGCGGGAGCGTAAGCGCCACGCTATTGCAGACCGCTTTCGGAATGACGCACGATGCTCGAACTCTCATGGGAGTAGCACAGCGGGGTATTTCGCCCGAAAGGACGGAAGAAAATCGATTTCAGTGTCAATAAAAATGATATTTTCGTTGCTACTAAACGTTACTTAATTATATAATAGGAATTTTTCGCAGCGCACAGGTTCGATCATTATTACTTTGTATTAGCTCTACTTGGAGCAAATATGTAAGAATTGTCATACGTGTGCTATCCAAATAGTAGAGGAAAAAGGAAAGGTGGTGTTTCGTCCTAGACCCGCTAGAGGACTCATCAGTAAGGCTAAAATTTCTATTATCTAATATGGCGATCGAGAAAAATTAAAAACAATTAGTTACTTAATTATTATTGGAAACTTTCCATATGATTAAACACCAATGTGTAAATCTCAGGTATGAAATGCCTTTGATATATGAACACTACGCAACATTACTGTGTCAGTAATGCTATATGAGTAATCTTTTCCAACATAAAAATAATTCTTTTACTGTTCAACTTAAGTATATATGTAACACATACAATGTGTATACATAATTGAATTCCAGATATAATTGAATGTTAATAAATTTCCGATTTACCATTAAGGTATTCTCACAGGGTGAAGGTAAAAACACATTATGTATTTTCGAATTTACCGGATCTATATAACCTAGATCTCTGGCAAAACGATCAGTATAGTGAAAACTGACATGCCGAACACAAGTGATTCAAGAGTCTCATGACTTTCATAATTTCAATCTAAATCACACCTAAGCAAGTGAGTTGAAAAATTGTTGGAAAAATTTGTTCTCCTTCATATTTAAACATAGTTACAACTTTTGAAAATTATACTTTATCAAGTTAAAAATGTTTTATTTTTCTTACAGGCGCAATCTTGAAAATGGTCCAAATTGTGACCGAAACGTCGATTATATAAAATTAGCAAAATTGCTTAGTTAATTTATTATTTTATTGTGTATTTAACGATCGAACCGTAGCGCCGATAGCATCCAACGATTTTTTATTACTAAACGTTACGTATAGATTTATATAAAAAACAGAAGTTTTTCAGCCTTACCCTATTCATAGGTCGTTCATTCATAAGAGAAAATGACATAACTCAAACGAAGGAAATTTTACCGGAGAGCCACTTAAAAATTACCTAAAATTGTTAATTTATTTCTTTTTTTATTAAGTTTCAATGTCGCATCTACATCTAGGTCATTAGCGACGAACTTCTATGGTGTTTTTAGATTTTGTGATTGATTTCTTTAAGGAATTCAATAGTGTTTGTTGTACGTTTTTCGGATTAGAGGGTGAGGTTAGGTTTGATACCAAATTTGCAAATAAATAAAGTACATATAATAAAGTACACCACAATTTATATATTTATTAATGTGCTTTTTTAGGAATATATTTCGTGTCACTTTTCTTATGAGTGAACGAGGTTATCTGGATAAGGGCTGAGTGATGTGGAGGTTTTCCGACTTTCGTTCGCAAAAATGTGGTAACTGTTATTGTTGGCTGGTTAGCGACGAGGGCCGCGTAGATGCGTTATCAGCCGGGTGTAGAGCAGCTACGCTAAGAATCTCGAGGAGCAAACAAGAAAAGAGGTGTGTGGGAGCGAAGGAAAAGGTAGCAGAAAGCGCGAGGGGCTAGGTAAAAGGAAACGCGGGTAAGGAGAGCGGCGGAGGTGAATGCGAACGGGCAACACAGGGTGTGTCGCGAATGAATGCGATCCGACGCCATTTTGAAAGGGTACGGGAATTAATGGCGATAGGAAAAAGTAGATTGCGAAAACGCGACCGTTAAGGATTCATCATCCGGCGGTGCGATTTTCCGGGTGAAGAAACCAAGAAAATCTACTGGGGCGAACGTGCCGCCATTTTCTCGCGTGGCACGGTTCCACGGTGCACGGCCGTGTGTGAAGTTGCATTTTTAGCAGGTGCACGAAGTATGTACTCGTGGCTGCTTTGCTGCTAGAAAAATGGCCGAAAATGCCGAGAAAAGGCCGCGCCGATATAAATGCTAACTCGGCGCCGATTTGCATAAAAAGCAATGTACTAGGCTCGTAAGAACCGATTGGGTATTGCAGACACAACCCTGGCATGTCTTTTTCACGTGATCGCTTTGCATCTGATGGAACGTATGGGAATTGCATTGTTGTATAAACGTTCATTGCATTGTTATGCTCGATGAAAATGGAGGCGTGCAGGAACAGTCCTGGGACGTCTTATTGGCGACGAGCAGGCTGCTGAGAATTCGAAACGTAGATGTATTATTTTCAATTTATTAACACATTACCGACCGGTGATTATTGCATAATTTTGAAAAATCTGGTACATGGCTAAAAACTTTTTAATGGAACTTTCAATAGTAACAGCTATTTTCAGTGTGAACTGACAAGTCATCCTCAATAACGTCATTTAATAATTTCACTTAAGATTGCAATGTAAAAGAAAATTTCTATGCTTTCTTTTGATACAGCACAATTATTGAGAATCCTATTAATAGGCTTTCGGTAGGTAAAATGTTAAGATTATTCAATTGAGGATGATATTTTCATACGTTTTCGTTAAAAGAATTTCAAAACATCAGCAATAGTTTTTACAACTTAATGAAACCACAATTATTATGTTAATTCCTAGTTGGTTCCTATGTAACAATTTTTAGATGGTCTTAACCTAGACCGAAACGTTGAATTATAAATTTGTAAAATTGCTTTGGAAAATAGTAATATAGGATCGAACCTGTGCGCCGTAATTGCAATTTCTATAACAATTTTTATGTTGCATAAAGATCGACAGTCTATTAATAAGTTAGCTTCCTATGTATTAAATAAGTTCATGCCAAGCCACATGATTCATGCCCAGCTGCTCGAAATTTCTGATTTAAAGTTATCGAGTGATAACGATTATTGCAAATGGCCAGCTTCCAGATAAATACAGACACTCTCGCGATCGTTCGAACAGAAAATCGGTACCGAGATCATAAAAGGCGGTGCCGCGCGGATTTTAATAGCATCGGCAAGAAAGCATTCATTATCATCCATTATGTTGTCCACGCGAAATCGTAGATCCACGCAAAAGTGGTAAACGATCCAGGTCACACCGAGCACGCAACTTTCGACCCGCTTTTCCTGTCCATGCCCTATCGTAAAGGGTTTATTGCGAGCTACATTCCTCTCCCTTTAAATGTCGCTTAAAACTGCCACGATTTTTTCTTGTTAGTCAGCCGCACGCGAAATTTATAGCTGTACCGAACGCGTCCCGCGCCAACGAATTCGAGAAATCGAAGAAAAACTCGATGGTTTTTATTTTATCGGTAAATCGTTCGTTGTTGTACCTCGCTCCCGAAGCACGTTCTCTAGTTTATAGTTGAATTTCATTTGCATGTAACCAACGGGAAACAGCCGTGTATACTGGGAGTCCACCTAATACTCCGTTCAAATAATTGAAGTTCGCCAGCGGATAAATTCAGTCCATTAAACATTTGCTCGTATATATAATAATGCTCGAAGCCGTACAAAAGAAATGGATTTGCGAGAACAACGAATCTATGACTCTTGGCGAGTCCATCTTTTATTCATTTTATGAACGAAGATACAGCACCGAACTAATGACGATATCAAATTACTTAATGGTTATACGTTATAATAATTTACCATAAAATACATGTGTATTCGGCTATCCCATAAATAACGCGAATTTCGTCTCGACCTTTCGAAACGTGAAATACAAAAACCATTACAATTATTGGCCTTCTATGTGCAATTTTGTGCATTGTAGAAATCAAAGAAAAATGTTAGATCACTAATTGTGACTATGGTTTTGTACTTTGTCTCCAAAACATGTAAAAATGGTTATTTATGGGATAGACTATATTTTTTACCGATAAAGAAACTATGAGGAAACATTATTCGTCTGAATTTATTTAAGACAGAGTTACGTTGTTGATTTGTTTCTGTGTGCAACCCGAAATGATAATAATTTTCAAACGTGTTAGCGGTTCGCGCTAACTAAAATCTCGTTCGAAGAAACGCAGGTTTGCCTGCAAGGGAAACAGGCAAATTAATAAATCGATATTGCTGGCCAAGCTATACCACGTTATAGCACCAGAGGAACCAAGTAGTAAACCAAGTAAGTGGTCAAATAAATATTTTACGTGTCGCCGACCAGGCACAGTCGAGACTGCTACCCTCAAAGACAAGATTAATTCACACATTAATCATACATCAGTCTGCAGCTATTGAAATGTGAACTTCTGAGGGAAGTACATCCTTCTAGATAGAAAGTTCAACCGTGACTTCTGCTCGTAACACTGCTTATTCTCTATATATAATAAAATCGAGTCTGTCTGTCTGTTTGTAGCGGCATCAACTACGGCTAAACGTAGAAAGCTGGAGTTTGAACCATTATACGCATCGTTTCCTCGGGAAGGTTTAGGAGAAATCAGCATTCGAATAAACAAGGAAAAGTCCATTCGATCAAAAGTTGTGACGTCATTAGTGAGCAAAGACTAATTTTTCATCCTCTTTTGGACACGTTTCTGTTTATAACTTTTGACTGGTAGCATCTATATCAATTTGAGATACTCTTAAACTTTTTGATTTACCGACTTTTTAAACCGCTGTAGCTTTTCAACGGAAGGTTTTAAGAAGAATCTTAGAGCACCTTGGCGATTGGAAATTTAATTACGTTCATAATCAACCAAGATTTATTATTGCACGTGGACAAACTCGCGGGTACAACTAGTATGTATATAAAGATAAGACAGAATCCGTTAAATATACTATATGTAAAAATATTATTTTTATCTGAAGCATCATTGTATAATTGAGTATGATTAATTAATAGACGGTAGATGTTTAAGTAGTTTTCAATTTTTGTAGTGAAATTGAATATTATTTTCACTAATGATAGATCCAAAATAAATAAAAATAGTAAATTCTGTCGTATTTTATATTTTTGCATTTATTGAAAATTTTTATAATGCATAAATATCCGCAGTCTCATAATTAATCTTGACTATAGAGTAAGTAATTAAGTAGTACTCGGTAAGTTGTAGTGTATAGACTGGTAGAATCTTCCAAGAATAATATTTGCAAAAATATTGATGTCCTTATCCGAGACTCGCATCATATCGTGTTCGAGAATATCGACGTGCCAATTCACACGGCCGCCTTGTTTGTTTTATTTCACTCGGAACACACGTTTTCTGCTGGATGTTCGATATTTTGTAATGCAACGCGTGCGAGTTGCGCCAGTGATGCACATTCTTCAGGATCATAGATGCACAGGCATTTGAGAATTACATCATAGCTATTATACGACCACTGTGGTACGATATGCACGTCCACGGTGTGCTGCAACTGCAACAGAACATACAGCTCGCTTCTACGCGATGAATTAACGATTAATGTTTAGGACGTCTCTAATTTGCGTGGACACGCAACGGCATCGCGTGAATGTTTAAGCATCTCGTGAAATTTCATGAAACTCGACGTTGTGTACCTATAGTGTCCCCAAAAAGTGTTTGTTCAAACACGTCTCGTTCATTTTTGTCCAAGATATTTTTTCATGACGCAGCGACTGCGAAATCGAAGACGCTTTTCCGGCCCAAAATATTACAAATTGAACGTCTGTGAAAGTAAAAAATTTTCTCCTGGAGCTGACAGCATCATCGATTTAAAGATTGAAGCTTTCTTTTTACAACGAGTGCTTAAAACTTGATCCACGATTTTTTCTAGTCTATTTATTGTTATTATTATTAATAACATCTGTCCCTCATTTCACGAACTGAATCTGTCCTTCGGTGTCAAATTAACGCAGTAACACAAAGTAAAAAAAATTTCAATGTTTCTTTAGTCAAATCGATGAGTTTAAAAAATAACTAAAAAAATAACAGTCACACAAAGTTTCGGGAAAATTTACCTGAAAATAACAGAACAGCATAACTTATTTCAGGAAAACTGTGTTAAATTGCCATGAGGGACGGATGAGGGTTAAGCTATTTTCAATATAATTCCTAAAAAAACATTGTTAACAATTAGTACCAATGAGGAAACTGTCTTTTATAGACATTATTACAAAAAGAGACATTTCTACATTAAAAACCAGTCCGAGTGCAAAAAGCTAAAGGCTGCACATGTTCCGTGAGGAGGAGTCGACAGTGTGAACGGAGCTTTAGGTGGCACGACTCTGGACATATCGTTAGGAGCCGGCGCGCGTCTCTTTTCTTCTTTCTTCCAACTTGTTTTCCAGACTCCCGACCACACTCGTGTTTAGTCTACGCCGTAGACTTCTACGTGGACCACCGCGTGGCAATCCTCCGCGTCTGAAGCCTCCTCGTTTTAGGAGAAGTCCACACTATCCATCTTGCAGCGATCCGTTCTCTATCCGTCTAAATATTCTGCCTAGACAGTGACTCGACGGACAGGTCCGGTAAACAGTTCCGTTGTGAAATCGGCGAACGTACATTTCGATCGTATTTCGGTAATCACGGGGAAATAGCGGATATGGTGAACAGTGTGGACGAACCTTCAGCTTGGTACGCACTGCGAGAGCTGCGACCGAACTTGAAAAATCGGACCCGGCTGCATGCGTTCAACGACGCTAGATACATTTCTCACACTTTTTTTTTGGTCGCGTTAATACATACTGCCGCAATTATGGGGGACTAAATGAAGCTGATGCGTTACTGACACTCGTAGACTATGTTGGACAATGTATGCTTTTCAGGTACCAGACAATTTTTTCTAATATTGATTCGTGTTCGTTGTGGAAAAATTTTCATTTTATTCGTAAGTCAACAAATAATTCTCTCATTACATTGTGTCACGATTAAAATATATTTTCTCTGTCAATCATATTAGAAAGTTGAAAATAATTGAAGAACATCCTTGAAATTTTCTAATGTCTTTTCAGTTGTGTGTTCGACCACAAATAGAACTATATAAATATAGATATAGATCTATATAAATATAAAGATAAGTCGACTAATCTTCTCAATCGTTACACAACTAATAAATAATCCAGCAGCTGTGTTAAATAGTTTCGAAAATCCTCTATTTGGAAATAGCACCAGGAAAAAGAGAAATGGCAGAAAACCAGTAAAACTCTGAATTTCAACGTGTACTCCCATCAAATTAGCTACCATTGCAGAATATAAAAAGAGTGGATTATAAAGCGTCCGTAGACAAGAGTTGAAAGAGAAAGAAGAAATGTAGATCGAAGAAGATAAATCAAACTTTCAAGTTCGAATCAAAGCGGGCAAAGTGTAACAAAGAGAAAGGTGTCTCTCTGTTGACGCAATAAATCCAGGGAAAGATAATGAAAAGGATATAAACGTTCGTAACGGAGACAAAGACAAAGATGAAGACGTGGCCTGCATTTATTGCAATTCGTTATGATCGCGTCTTCGGCCTCATGAATACTGAATTCGACGTTCGACGTATTATAAATGGAGTGAGAGACTTTGGCGATGCAAATAGAGCGATTTAAAATTGTACGCTGTCCTAGGAATAAATCTTCTTGCCCTATTCTCATATCTTTTCGATTACCGAAGCATATTCCGTTCGAATGTATTTATTTAATCAAATTAAGCTATTTCTTCACGCTCTGTAAAAATGTCGAAGAAAAACTACGATATTTCAAAAACTGACCTCGAAATCTCAAGAAATTGAATGGAAATCGTTTATCATCGTTTACAATAATTCTGTATGGTGAATGAAAATATAGTAGAAAAAATAAGCGAAGTAAAAGAAAATAATAATAAGTACATGATCAGTACTCGTCATTTTTTGACAGAACAACAATCAATCAATAAGTTTAGAGAAAATGACGTTTGTTTAAAGTTACTGTTACGAATACATTTCATATGCACCAACCTAAGAAAAACGTTTCAGTCGATTTTCCTGCTACGCACGAGAAACCCCCCGTTAACGAATTAATAAACGAAGGTTGGAATTATGCAAGCTCGTATTTCCCAGGCCGAACAGTCACGGAAGCGGATTATCTCGATTGTGGCGACACTTTCGTAGAGAAGGAGTATCTGCGATTTCGGTTGTTTGTCGATCCCTTGAGATGACGAGATGACGTTGACGTCATCGGCTGAACCATCGTTTTAAGTACCGGTGCAACGACCACGACCAACTAGCGCTTATTTACCGGCCGACAGCCCGCATTAAGACGAGTCCTCGTTACGTATCGTCGAATCAAGCGACACGCATGGGTCTTTTCCGGACCGAAGTGACATACCCGCTCGATCCTCCGGGACCACAAGTATACAAGGCTCCCCGTCGATTATGCTAATGAACCGGTATCGGTTTCCCACATCGTACGTCCGATTTCTATCTTTCGTCCGTAAATTAAGATTCGATCCCGTGGCACAACGACGGAGAAAAAGAACAAGAGCCGACTTAAACGAGCGTACGGTTATGAATAAGGAAAAAAAGCGATTCGCGTGAACGTAACCTGGAACGGAGGCTGCGCGGAGTTTCGACTCAACTAATTGCCAGCGTTCGCGGGGTAATGGCTAATTCTGTCCATGCTGTAAAGACGAGCCCTGGAGAACAGTTCAGACCCGTACGATGCCGGGTTACGCGGGAATTGAATCTCCTCGAAGGTTTTCGCGCGCGGACAGATTCGCACGACTGCAACAGGTCCATTCGCGAACATCCGCTGCGAGCCAGCCGTCCTCTTCCGCAATAAACGTAAGCCAACGTTACCTTATCATCGACAGGCTTCGGGTGTCGACCATACAGCGGCGAGCAAAACTGAACTCCCTGTTAAAATTTTTGAGTCTACATGGTGTGAGCGACCATTTTCAAATAAATATACCAACAGTATTTAATTCATTATTTTCAACAACTGTTCATCCGGGAAATTATCCGCGATTGACAACGTGTTTCTAGTGCAGTGGATTGTTATTTATCGTAACACGAACAATTTACGGGATGTAGTGACTAAAGACACTGTTTTACTTTTTTGTTTAAAGTTACTGCCACAAATCGGACATTCCGTATGCCCCAACCATCAAGTTATCTCTCCCGTACAACCAATGAATTTCAAATAAACTGAACACGATGGAAGATTGTCGAGAACGAAATTGAACAATTGAACAAAAATTCTAAACGCGGATGGCTGGAAATAACAGGCGAAATCTGCATGGAAATCGCTGTTGGACAGTGTAACGACGCCGAAGGGGGGGGAGGGGAACAGGACAGTGGAGGGGAGTTAACTAATATCCGAGGATTGTTATCTAACAAGCGGGACCTGGCAGTGGAAGCGACAAAGTTATGACGAACGTAGCCAGCTAGATGGGTGGAACGTGGAACTCGCATCTGTCTGGGCTGGTATAGACATATAGGAAGTGGAAAAGAGAGAGGTCTCTCGACGAGCATAAAGGGGATATATAAGCTGGGATACGTGAGCATAGGCAGAGAGCTCGCGCCGAGGCAGTGTGGATGTGGTTGTGCCAGTGTTCTATCTGCTTTAACAACGAGTTTCTGTCCGCTCCTCCTCCTCCTCCACCTTCTTTTCCACCTCTAGCTTCTCCTGCCTCTATTTCACCACCTCCGCCTCTCCTCCCATCTTCTTGTTCGCCTTCGTTGCCACCTCTTCCGTGTCTTTCTGAATTTTTCACTTGCCACCATCCACCCGCCCAGCCACCCCTTCAAACAGGCTTCGCTCCTTCTCCGTTCCTTGCTGCCGCTTCCTCCCACGCCGTATGCTACTCTCCCTCGCTCTCTATTTCTCTCCTTTTGTCTCTCTCATTCTTCTTCCCCATTCTCTATTTCTCGCTTACTCCTTCACTGGCTATTTCACTAGCTCTGTTTCTCTGGCTCCTAATCTCCTTCTCTAGCTCTTTTGGGTTCCTCCAGCTCTTTCTCTCTTTCCTTCATTCACTTTCTCTTTATCTGTTTCCCTGACTGCTTATCTCTTTTTCTAGCTTTTTCTCTCTTTCTCTCGTCCACTTGCTCCTTTTCTGTTTCTCTGGCTCCTTATCTCTTTCTCTAGCTCCTTCTTTCTTCCTCCAGCTCTTTTTCTGTTCTTCTAGCGTTCTCTGTTCCTCCAGCTCGTTGGTCTCTTTCCCTCATCCACTTGCTCTTTCTCTGTTCCTTTAGCTCCTACTCCGTTGCTCTAGCTCTTTCTCTGTTCCTCTAGCTCTTTCTCTGTTCCTGTAGCTCCTTCTCTCTTCCTCCAGCTCGTTCGTCTCTTTCCCTCATCCACTTGCTCTTTCTCTGTTCCGTTAGCTCCTTCTCCGTTGCTCTAGCTCTTTCTCTGTTCCTCTAGCTCCTTCTCTCCTCCTCCAGCTCGTTCGTCTCTTTCCCTCATCCACTTGCTCTTTCTCTGTTCCTTTAACTCCTTCTCTGTTCCTTTAACTCCTTCTCTGTTGCTCTAGCTCTTTCTCTGTTGCTCTAGCTCTTTCTCTATTCCTCTAGCTCCTTCTCTGTTCCTCCAGCTCGTTGGTCTCTTTCCCTCATCCACTTGCTCTTTCTCTGTTCCGTTAGCTCCTTCTCCGTTGCTCTAGCTCTTTCTCTGTTCCTCTAGTTCCTTCTCTCCTCCTCCAGCTCGTTCGTCTCTTTCCCTCATCCACTTGCTCTTTCTCTGTTCCTTTAACTCCTTCTCTGTTGCTCTAGCTCTTTCTCTGTTGCTCTAGCTCTTTCTCTATTCCTCTAGCTCCTTCTCTGTTCCTCCAGCTCGTTGGTCTCTTTCCCTCATCCACTTGCTCTTTCTCTGTTCCTTTAGCTTCTTCTCTGTTGCTCTAGCTCTTTCTCTGTTCTTGTAGCTCCTTCTCTCTTCCTCCAGCTCGTTCGTCTCTTTCCCTCATCCACTTGCTCTTTCTCTGTTCCTTTAGCTTCTTCTCTGTTCCTCTAGCTCCTTCTCTGTTCCTGTAGCTCCTTCTCGGTTCCTCCAGCTCGTTCGTCTCTTTTCCTCATCCATATGCTCTTTCTCTGTTCCTCTAGTTCTGTCTCTCTTTCCCGCGCTCTCTCCTTCCCTCTCACCCGTTTGGTCCCTCCGTCGATTCTTCACCCCTCGCCGTCCCACTCGGTTCTTCCTTCACCCTTTGTCCCCCTTTTGACTCTGTTCTCGCCCTCTCCTTTGTCACGCCGTCTCCGTTCATCCTCCATCGCTTCTTTTCGTCAATTTCATTACGCCGCTGCCCGCGCGTCCTCCGCGAACTTTACGCCTCGTATTTTATTTTCTGTAGATAAGAACACAGCCCCGGGACGAGGAACCAGCAGAGAGAGAGAGAGAGAGAGAAAGTTCCTTTGCGCTTCGGACAAGGTGGAAAACTGACAATGAGCCTGTTGTAAGGGAGAATAGCTCAAGGGTCAAATAATCAGCTGACTACCACACGGTCCCCAGTCTTGTGCGCATGGTTTCCTTTCGAATATTTCGTGTTCCCTAATCCCGTTCGAGCCAGGGCCGGATGTGCACGTTCGTTCTGACTGGTTGTTATTACACTGTTCAATCAGGTGGTGTTAGGTTGAATAAGTTTAGACTGTCGTTTGTCATCATTACACTTAGGATGTTTATGCAAAATAAAAAGTTTGTGCATGAATTTCAAGACGGTGAAGCTAAATATAAATTTGTATTCTTCATTAATCATTTTAACGTGGTGAAAATAGTTTATTATTGCTCAGAGTCTTTTAACATTTTCACTGTTCTAAATTGCACTTGTTCATTTTTGTTATAAATGCATAAAATCCGGAGTCTAGTCATTATTCTTCTGTATCCGCGGAATTAGGATAAAATCAACGTTCTTGGTTTTACAGAACAATACAAATTAGGTAACTTTAATAACTGATTAGTGTTAAAAACAATTGCCACGAGCGGTTGTTTGTTTGTAAAATACAGAACTGTGAAGACACTAGAATTTCAGAATATTGTTACACTATTTGTTGTTTAAGCGATGTCTATAACCGATTTATATTTCGCTTACACATCCACAGTTTAGTCGTGTGTTAAGTTTAATCTAGTTATTGATACTGAAACTAACCAGGTGATAGTTCAAGATGAAAGCTATATTATCAACTAACAATTGTCATTAGCAACGCTGACCGCTTTCATGAACGCATATAGTACAGTGTTAAACGTATTAAGAAAGCAGCAAGCGATTTGCATTCAGATCTCGAGTTACGAGAAAATATGGCGGCACCATAAAAGAAAATATTAAAAATCCAGCAGCTGTTTCGGATTACGACGAACGTACGGAAGCAGTCGATGAGATGGACGATAAGAGCGTACTATAAGACGTATAAAAAAGTGTTTTCTTATTTTATTCACATGTTGGCTCACGGTAGCTATGAAATATTCGAAAGCGATAAAAAAGATAGATCGTTTCGTGCATCCGAATTAAAATTGATGTAAGAGGTAAAATATATATTTCGAAGCAGAAATTCACCTATCAGAGTAAGATTGTGTATGTTCTATCTGCTGATCTATCGATATAATCTTCGGTTAAAAATTTCGAGAAAGAATACAATCTGTATATTATCAAAAAAGATTATCGCTCGAATCATTATGTAATGATTGTAATGTATTTAGCTGATACAATAAGAAATAATATATCAGTTTGATGTGTACTGATTAACATTACGTGTGCACCGTCTGGAAATGATTCACAGAGGTCAAAATATTGTAAGTTAGTATCTTTTTCCATGCAGATTTATACGTGAATAAAATAGTTGGTACTGCGTCGATACTGCGTTACTTTAATTAAATGACAAACGAAAATTATATACATTGTTCTATCTTGGAAACTAATACGTAAATAAGGGATTTCCTAAATTCCATTTTCTTAGGAAAAATTAGTTAAACCACAAAAATTAATTACAATTGGATTCAGCAATTTATTGTAATAGTTTCAGTTCGACATTCCGAACCAACGAAGGGGACTCGCGTAATAGGTAATTCACCTTGCTCTTTATTCCAGACGGAAACTGAAAGTTGATCAATCCGAAAGTACTTGTAACAAGGGACAATAAAGTCATCGACCTCCAGTAACGACCGCATTTTCGCTTATGTGTAACGAATGTTTCAGATGGTTGGAACTACTATAAAAAAAAAACAAATAAAATTGTGGAAATTCTTCCCGAATATATTCCTCCAATAAAAAATTAATATTTTGAACACTACAAAATATTTAATCTTTCTGAATTGTGTTTTATCTTGAAAAATTTTATTAAAATATAGTTTTCATAGTAACTATGTTTTTGAAGAAAACGATGTTAGTCAAACATTTCCTCAAGAAAGAGGAAAAACATTTTTTTAACATTC
This sequence comes from Lasioglossum morio, assembly GCA_916610235.2. Lineage (NCBI taxonomy): Eukaryota > Metazoa > Arthropoda > Insecta > Hymenoptera > Halictidae > Lasioglossum > Lasioglossum morio. The sequence continues at coordinate 9,931,655 of OU744330.1, read as the reverse complement.
TACCCGAAATTCTGGTCAATTGATTTTCAATACAGTTGTTCGAACTTTTCTATCTAACTCCACCCACAATTTCAATCTATACCGGTTTAATTTCATATTTATCGAACTTTTATAAATCAGCCTCGTTCGGACAGCTGTAAATATTCGATGCAGACAACGAAGTATTAATAATAATTTCAAACAAGATATTGTCACAGAAAAGTTCCAAATTCTCCGATTATCATGCTATGCATTAAATGGATTTGTTGCACAAGATACACCATGATGTTTATGTGGCACAAAACAGTGAAAAAAATCATACATCAATTTTAAAAGAGTGGTTGCAAAGAGGAGTCTTCCAGAACCTTATTAGAGTCCAATTGCCATTGGACATAGGTTGCTTAATAGCTGAACCCAATATTAGTGCTTGTTTATATATAATAGCCTTTTTAAATACATGTAACCTACGTGCTTAAGTATTTTTGATTTTTCTATTGCTTATAATATTCTTGTTATACTATACTATATACTCTGTACTTTGTTATGTAATACTCTGTACTAAGCATTATGTTGCAATAAATCTCATATGAGATTTCCAAATTAAAAAAAAAAAAGAGGAGTCTTCAATCTTCAAATCTGTGGTAGTTCCATTTATCAGAAAATTTTCGAAAGCTTCTGGAGTCGATCGAATTGCACGTGATACATCGTGTAGAAATATCATAGAAAAATATCATACAATTTAAATAGCCAAAAAAAATTTCGAAAGCTGTCTGGTTGAGCTCACGGAAATTCGTCGACGTTTCGTGTGTCCGCATAGAATATCATATAATTAATAATATCATATAAAATTATCATACAATTTCAATACCTCAAACAAATTTCTAAAGCTGTCTGGTTGAGCTCACAGAAACTCGTCGACGTTTCGTGTGTCCGCATAGAATATCATATAATTAATATATCATATAAAAATATCATACAATTTCAATACCTCAAACAAATTTCGAAAGCTGTCTGGTTGAGCTCGCGGATATTCGTCGACGTTTCGTGTGTCCGCATAGAATATCATATAATTAATATATCATATAAAAATATCATACAATTTCAATACCTCAAACAAATTTCGAAAGCTGTCTGGTTGAACTCGTGGAAATTCGTCGACGTTTCGTGTGTCCGCATAGAATATCATATAATTAATATATCATATAAAAATATCATACAATTTCAATACCTCAAACAAATTTCGAAAGCTGTCTGGTTGAGCTCGCGGATATTCGTCGACGTTTCGTGTGTCCGCATAGAATATCATATAATTAATATATCATATAAAAATATCATACAATTTCAATACCTCAAACAAATTTCGAAAGCTGTCTGGTTAAGCTCACAGAAATTCGTCGACGTTTCGTGTGTCCGCATAGAATATCATATAATTACTATATCATATAAAAATATCATACAATTTCAATACCTCAAACAAATTTCGAAAGCTGTCTGGTTGAGCTCACAGAAATTCGTCGACGTTTCGTGTGTCCGCATAGAACATCATATAATTAATATATCATATAAAAATATCATACAATTTCAATACCTCAAACAAATTTCAAAAGCTGTCTGGTTGAGCTCGCGGAAATTCGTCGACGTTTCGTGTGTCCACATAGACTATCATATAATTAATATATCATATAAAAATATCATACAATTTCAATACCTCAAACAAATTTCGAAAGCTGTCTGGTTGAGCTCGCGGAAATTCGTCGACGTTTCGTGTGTCCGCTCGCGGGAACGATCGTCCCGGCATACATCAGAAAACCCTACTTTCCTCCGTCGCATTTTCTGTCTAGACGGGCTCCCACTTGTTCACAGTCCGACACACGGTCCTTGTCATCGCGGTGCTCCGACACGATTTACTTTTAATTCCCGTCAAACCCGTATTTCGTGCATGTCGCGTCGCATTTAACGCGATAGTTGAAAAGTATGCAGAAAAAAGCGTATCCTCGGCCGTAATTATCACGTTGAAAGCATCCCGCCACGAAACCATCGGTACAGTAGAACCTCGCTCGTTGCACAGAGCTGGACCGAAAATGCCGTACAATCATCGAGGTTGTGCTGAGCACTTTCCCACTCCGTATTCTAATTTATTCTTCGCTATTCATGGTGAGAATCACTATTAACGAACAATGATGTCTGCCTCTCATTGTTAACTTCGACAATTTTTATTTTGCACAACGATCCACATTTATAACAAATATTAATTTACAAAGTCACTGGGCGAACATTGAAACGTTTAACGTTCCAAACCTGTGTCCCGTTTATTCGCTCGCGCAGATCGTAATCTCGGCGAGTTCGGACGCGAAGTAAATTAGCAAATTGCAAATTCGTCGGTAGATAGGAGACCCGGACCACTCCAGAACCGAATTAAATTTCAGATAATCGGAGCTCGGCGCTGATACGCTCGCCAAAGGACTTTTTTTTTTATCGAATGGAAAAAAAGAAGTTTCCGCGACGTTTTCCAGCAGATCACCGCGTAATAACTTCCTGCCCCGGACTCTACATATTCATCGTATGTAAAGAGAACGTTGTTAAAACGCTTGTTACACCGATCCTATCCGTCCCATAAATAACAGCACTCATTATTCCCACCTCGTACAGATCATGGTCTTAGAAATCCACAGTTCTCAATAGCATCGGCAGACGAGCATCGTAACGACGATCCTTTCGTACCGGTACGAGATATATCCAGCGAAGTGAATCATGGAAATACACCACTGGTATTTATCATTAGGCGTAAGTAAAAGTAATGACCGGTTCATTATCGAGTATCAAATGTATACAGCTTGTGATAAAATCTGGCCACTCTGCTTATGAAAAGATCGAATGGAAGCAGACCGTCTGAAGGATACTAGTGACTCCGAAAAGTATTCGAATAAATTTTTCAAAGATTTACAACACTGATTTTACTAAATTATACATTGCCAAAGGTGCTACATATTTATTTTCTAATTTTTCAACCCCGCACCGTCTTATAATTGAATTCCAAGGCTTAATTTTGAAAACTAAGACTGCGAATCGGTGAAATACCGAGCACTACTACGCTATTTTCAGCGTACTATAATTATTAAAACAAAGAATACTTTTTCACTTAATTCTTACAATTGACTTCGAAAATGTTTGATATGCTTAAAAATCCGCAGTGATAGCATGTTTAAACTCGCTTAACGACCACGCAGTTGTATATTTCTCTGAATCGTTTTGTTAGAAATGCATAACAATATCTATGACAGAAATGAGTAGATGTAGTCAAAAAACAGAAGAATTTAAAGTTACTGTTATATTATTTTAGCTTATCAAACATATTATTTTGCATCATTTTCGCTGTCAACTTGTACGAGTGGCTCGAACAGTTTGATCACTGTGCTGCTGCAAGAAATAGCTGCAAAAAGCTGCACGATAAAATGAAAAATCCGAAATATTTTTTGTCCCCGAGGAACCAGTCCCATGGGAGACTGCTGCGATTACGTGCATTGGTAGGACCGGCACGAAATCCAAACAGGAAACAGAGAGTTCGTGTCGCTGTTTCGAGCGTGGCCGTCCAATATGGGCGTTGTCTTTGCGGGGTGCATCGTTTTTATCGTAGCAGCGATCATCCGTTGTCGATTCGCACTTACGTTTTTCTGCGTGGCTGTCGAGGGCCAGAAAAAGACCTCTCATTGTCAGTCAGAGATAGAACGACGGGACGCGACGCTATCGAGTGAATATGTATGGGAGAGACCCAGCCCATAGGATGTAAGAGAGAGGGAGGGAGAGAGAGAGAAAGAGTAAGAAAGCGGATAGATAAAGAAGGATGGGTGTACGATGGATGAGAAGAAGAAAGACGGAAGAAAGAAGGAAGACGATGTTTTTGCATGCTCTCCGTTCAAGGACCTTGCCAGTCCTGTACAGCGCGCAGGAACACTCTTCCCCTTCTATTTCTCTTTTCCCTCCCCATCATCCCCTTTTTGCTCGTCACTTTATCTGCAGTTTATTAGCCCCCCTTTAATATTCTTCGACACGGTACTTTGATTTTCCTACTTCCTGTTTTCCTTTTTTTTTCTTCTCCGAGAGACGCGCGCGGATCCATTTGCCATCCCTCAGTCGACGAAAAATTGATTTCGCACGCGAAAAGAGAATTTTGTTTGTTCGGAAGATAAAAGATTGATCCCCTCGATCATTCTAGTCGCGTGATCCATTAACCGGAGACATTAGCGAAGCAAAATACACACCGGATCGTAATAATAATTTCGTTAGCCCGTGACGCTGCTAAATGGAGCGACACGCGAGTAAATTGAATAAACCGCGGGGGCCACGTGACATGGCCGGACCAACTTTTCAAATTCCTCCGGAAAAGTAATGAATTAATGGCTGTTGTGGAACTGGGCTATCGGTAACCATTATGCTCCGCTCTGTCTTCCGCAACGATTCACCCTGCCTCGTAGTCGAGGGATCTAGCCTGCTGAAACATTCCCACGGAAATTGTGAGAATGGTGGTTTGTTTCACCCTTTGAGATGATATTTTCATAGCAGAAGATTAGTTCACATGTCAAATAGAAAGCAGACTGTGTTTGTCGTTCTACAGAATGCTGTTCAATATTTAGAATAAAGCTGAATGTCATTTCAATCCTTTTACTATATCGAGCAGGACTTATGACGAAAATTTCGAATAGAGTATACTAAATATGGATATTTTATACGAAATCGAAATTAAATTCTATCTTCTCTTCTGATCTTACGCGCCATATTTTAGGTCTCGTTTCAACATTTTTATAAAGATATCAGACGACTGCTTTGCATTACACTTTTGCATACATATTTCCGATTATTTGAACTACACAATAGAATTTTTTCAAGCGAAAATACTGAAAATTGTAGGAGTTTCAATTCCTCGAAGAACACAGTGAGACATGCAGTAGAGGATCTAGAGCTCCAATCTTCAAAGAACTATAACTTCGTTATTCTTACGAATTTAAACAAATCCTTTTGCATATATATTTTCTGCTATTTGGACTGTACAAGTAGAATTTGTTGAAGTAAATATATGTGCTTGCATAAAATGCGAAAGATTGAATTTTTTCAAGGATTCAGACCAGAAGACTCTCTTAATGGATTCGAGATGGCTGATCCGGGAGAAGTTTGACGGCGTTCTTTGTGTAGAGACGCGTCCCATCCGACCAGGTTCTTTCACTAGCCAACTCTCACCTCCTCTCCCACTTGTTAGTCACAAGTAATAATGGGTTGGCGAGCGATAGTTTTCGCGCAAAAGGTCCCGGAGACCTGGAATTCCGTTTCATTCTGCGGCTCGCTGACTCCCGCGCCCAACTTTCGCGTGCCTCGCGACCACGTTTCGGGTCGCCGGCGAATGGAAATCGACGGGGTAATAATAACCAGCCACCATTCCGTAAATCCAGGCCTGTCTTCTCGTTCCGTATTTACTAAATAAGCTCATTAACTTCTCAGGGACGACGTCCGTACATCGTGCTGGCTCCGACGCGTGCTTCGAAATTTATTGCACTGAGCCAGATTGTTAGGCACCGAGACGTTTTCGTCTGTTATTCCTCGCTCTCTAGAACTGCTCTGAACAATAAAGTCTAGCTAGATTAGGAAAGATTAGTATTTTTGTTATTATAGAAACTCTCATATGAGGGTTATTTCAACGTGATAAAGAATACAATACGAAAATTACAAACTGATGAAATTTTTTACATAGCATGAGAAAGCTTATGCCGATATCTTTAACACCAATGCAGGATGAAATTGTACTTGAAATAAAAGGTAAACGTATTTTCAGAAGTTATGTTCTGAACTGTTCATTCACTGGATAGACTCCTCCAGTTTTATTTGCGAAATTAGATATAAGATTCTTGTCGTAAATGTATAAAATCCACTGCCTATTTATTCGAAGAAATTCTATTTCGGTGTTCTTGATGTACAGCTTTTGGAGAACAAATATAGGCATGCAACAGATATAAATTTTCTCTTTCCGTAGGAAATTACGAACTACAAAAAGGTTATTGAAAATGACCTCAAGTCAAATCTAGGCGATGACAACATTGGAAACGTCTTCCTTTTTTTTAAATCTATCGGCATTTATGAATTACTATAATTTGTTTGTTAATATTAACCGTAACCCTTTCACTAACATGTAATATATATTTGTTTATAAACCATGTGGTCGCTAATGACCTAGATGTTAATGCGACCACATTAAAAAAATAAACTATTAATAAATAAATAAATACAAAAAGGTTCTAACCACTAAAACTGTAAAATTAACCGTGAGACTCGATAAGGCAACAGACCTCGAAGACACACGAAGAAGTAGTTGTACATATTCGAAAATATTCTCCAAAAAAATAAGATATAAGATTCTTGTCATAAATGTATAAAATCCACTACTTATTTATTCGAAGAAATTCTATTTCGGTGTTCTTGATGTACAGCTTTTGGAAAACAAATATAGGCATGCAACAGATATAAATTTTCTCTTTCCGTAGGAAATTACGAACTGCAAAAAGGTTCTAACCACTAAAACTGTAAAATTAATCGTGAGACTCGATAAGGCAACAGACCTCGAAGACACACGAAGAAGTAGTTGTACATATTCGAAAATATTCTCCAAAAAACAAGATATAAGATTCTTGTCATAAATGTATAAAATCCACTGCCTATTTATTCGAAGAGATTCTATTTCGGTGTTCTTGATGTACAGCTTTTGGAGAACAAATATAGGCGTGCAACAGACATAAATTTTCTCTTTCCGTAGGAAATTACGAACTGCAAAAAGGTTCTAACCACTAAAACTGCAAAATTAATCGTGAGACTCGATAAGGCAACAGACCTCGAAGACACACGAAGAAGTAGTTGTACAAATTCGAAAATATTCTCCAAAAAAATAAGATATAAGATTCTTGTCATAAATGTATAAAATCCACTGCCTATTTATTCGAAGAAATTCTATTTCGGTGTTCTTGATGTACAGCTTTTGGAAAACAAATATAGGCATGCAACAGATATAAATTTTCTCTTTCCGTAGGAAATTACGAACTGCAAAAAGGTTCTAACCACTAAAACTGTAAAATTAATCGTGAGACTCGATAAGGCAACAGACCTCGAAGACACATGAAGAAGTAGTTGTACATATTCGAAAATATTCTCCAAAAAAATGGTAGAAAAGGAACTGTAACAGTCTACGATGTGATCTTCGGGGTCGTGGCAGCTTCTGCTGGCCCGTAATTATTTGTACGCAGACCACTTGAAGATTTCGCGTATCCCTCGTGAAAATCAAGGACCAAGGCTAGAATATCAACGGAAAGAGGCGAAAAAGACGAGAAGAGGGCACGAGAACGATTAGATACGTGATGGAAGAGAAGAATGGCACGTGTGTGCTCGAAGGAAGGGTGATGGGGAGAGCGAAAGAGTGAGAAGCAAGGAGAGAAGGGAGGAAGTAGCAGCACGATTCGTTGCCGTAGAGAGGGAGAGAGAGAGACGCGGAACAGAATAGAGCTAAAGAGGGAGGAAACGGGAGAAACATGAAGAGAGAAGGAGAGAAAAGGTTCGGTGGAAAGGAGCGGGGGATAATGAGAGAGGGACGAGCACGCGCGACTGTGTGCCTGCGTCAAATAAAACCGAAAAGAGAGGAGCTCGAGGCGGACAAGGAGAGCGAGAGAAGCAGGCGGCGAAGGCCGACCGCTCGTCAAACGTCTCTCTCGGCAATTCTTACTCAAAATTTTCTCTCTCCCACGCGTAGCGGCTTTCTCGCGACGCGGATCCGCTCCGCTCTGCCCCGATCCGCTTGGAGAGGCTCGATGAGGCTCGACGCACCCCTTCGGAACGCGCCGGCAACTTCTCAACATTTGTCAAGCATTAACACTATATGATAAAAGTCACTTTTTTTTGCAATGCTTTGCAGAAGTAACGAGAGTGCATTTATTCAGAATTTTCTTATGTTTGTTGGGCAACGTTTCGTGCGGTTTTCTTCCTAGAAATGAATCGTGATCGTGAAGTCAGCATCAACAGAAAATTATATTCACGTCGGGATAGCAACTTCCGCAGTCCGATAACTAGATCGTGGACTTTATTCGCGTAGAAGAATTGAAAAATGTATTATTTCCAGTCCATTATAAATATTAAGAAATATGTTCCCGCATCTTGTAATGCAGATAATTTTTATTTTGCATGAAAATTCGCAGTCTCCATGTAATAATGATATATAACAAACGAAATGCACTGGTGCACAAAATAATGTTCGGCGAAGTTTTAAAAAAAACCATTACCGTAAAGGAGGAGTTAGAGCAACGTTGCACTTGCTAATTGGAGAACCAACAATAAGAGAAATTCATTGCCCATTTGTTATGTTTAAAAAAAATATCCGATAGGAAGTAACAGTGCTCCTGTGTTACCAATGCCCATTCATTACGTCACTTCTCGCTAATCCCCCAAATGGGACCTTTCGACGTTACCGGTGCACCATATGTACCCATGAACTATATAAGGGTTTAAATCTTGCACGATACAATACTGATCGAGGGTTCGCAATACTTCCGCAAGTATTAATGTTATCGTTCTATTAGCCTCGAGGATCTATGAAACTATATTTCACGTTCGACTCTATACTTTTCCCAGGGGTGGCATTGATTTGTTGATCAGTTCAAAAGCGACTGAACAAGTTTTACCGATGCTTGAGAAAAAGAAGAAGTGAAAACAAATGTCTGAAAACGGCGTCGACCTCGATACACAAAGGACTTCTTTGCTAAAACTAGTAAAGCCGTGGAACAAACGCTTAATTGTCTATAGACGCACGAATAAAAATGGATGAAATGGAGATTGATTGAGTGAATCATACTGAGACAACTGCCATTTCCTTATTTGTTTAATGGTCATTGTACATTATAACTAGAAACTGCAGTTGCGGATTCTGTGCCAAACTATCTGCATCAATTACAGAATACAAGAGACAAATAGACAATTGCTGCCTACATAAAATTATTTAAAAAAAACGTTCAAGCGCAAACATGGAAAATCGTGATAAATATAAATTTTCTAATCGACTCTCGTTTAAAAGTAAAATAATATTATTCGTGTTCTAAGGTTCTAGCACGTACGATTCATGTTCGAATGAATCACAGATTGAACATTGTACCCTTAGCAGTCGAGGGGTGACTCAGAGTCACCAATAAAAATTTCTGTACCATTACTCACAATATTGTTTGCATTAATAAACGTGTAGTTAGTATCTAATCAGTTACTACACATTTCAGTATTTTATGAGGTTTTATAATTATATTATATATAATATAATATTATATGAATTCATTTTTGTCTAGAAAGACAATTTTGTCTATTATGCTCGCTATTCGCTCTTAATCCTGAAGAAAATGTAACTTCTTCAGAACATCTACATCGCGACACTGTTCAGCTCTGTGCACCGAGGAAACGTTCCAAGGAAAACTGGCGAATTCCGCCAGAAATTCCCCGAGTCAAAAAGTTTTATGGTAAAGCAAGGCTAAGCCAAAGATTCTCGAAACGATCGAAATCAGCTGGAGCAGGTACCCGTCGAAAGGGAACAAAGAGAGCTCTCGGCCACCGGCCGGCGGGAAAAGCTGAGTTTCCTCTCTCTAGCTCTGACCGAGGTCTCGCAAAAACGACGCTCACAGCGTAAGAAAAACGGCCATCTATTTCGAGGAATTTCGTGGAGCTTGGCTGGCAGCATTCGCAGGCCATGTGCCCCTCTCGAGATGGCTCGTTAAATAATGCGAGACTTCGTGGAAGTACTCGATCAACGGGACGCTTAAGGACACCCGATTACTTATTCTTGCGGATCCGAGTTGTCGCTAGTTCACGACTCTTTTTCGGAGTGACCGCTGTAACGATCCTTGACGATCCACTGTCGCCTGTAATGCGCTCGCTGAAATCTTTCTCTCTGCGGCAAATCGAGATAAGAAGACGAGACATGGCGCAATCGACCGAAATTGTATAGGTCTAGTAAGTATATTGAATTATAGTGAATTATAGTGAAAATTTCTAGTAATTATAGTGAAAACCTCCGATGTGTATTACTGAGGAATAAGCATAAAAATTATATATAGTTTGTTGTAGCATATGATCGAACCGTAGCGCCGATAAGAAATCAAATTTAGTTTTCAAAACTTGGCGATCGCTAATTAAATACCTCTAGCAAGTATATTGGGAAAACAAAATTTTTATAGTTGACGACGTCCTAGAGACTTTGGAGAAGTTAGATGATCTTTATTTTTCGTTGTGAAATGTTATTGATATTTTCTTCAGTAATTATTTAACGTTGCCAATGTTCAGATATTTGACCAACAGACTTTTAACTAAAAAAAATGTTGCATGATTTTACCGTTACAAAAATACGACTATAACAATTAATCCGATAGAGCCTGTGAATATTCTCCATATTGAGCAAGTTGTATAGACATGCCAACACGAGTAATGGAAAATGTATTGTCACCAGTTTCTGAAACGTGGAAAATACAAGATTCCGTCGCAAAGTATATTATACATTGTTCCCACGATTTTCTAGTTTTATTCATCTTAAGCAAACGGGTATTCGATACACGCCGTCGCGTTTTTCGCGATTTATTATGACATCGGCATTTAGGAAAAAATGTAGCCGCACACACGCTCCCGGACAGACTATACTCGCCGCGCACGTATGTATGGGGTCCGTTCCCTATAATCGCAATTTCAACCCCTTCGCATTCCTTTCGATGCCAATAGCCACCGTTCCGTGCGCAACAATCCAATAATCACGAAAATACCGTTCCGTGACAAAAAAAGTATCGGAGCATTGCACGAGGAGAGCGAGAAAGAGGAAAAGACAGAGAGGGAGGAGGGTTTGAAGTCTCGTTACGTGGCAAATGCGATGCGTGCGGAGAGGGTATCGAACGCCTTCCAAGGATTAATACGTCGCAAGGGTGATAAAATACGCGGCCGGTGTATTATTACGAAAAGGAAGCGGCAATTTATTCGCATCAGTTCGAATAACCAACCGTGCCATATCGTGTGTCACTGTAACGCGATGACATTATAATAATCCGGTGTTTCGCGACGCGACGATGAAACGGTCGGCGTCGTTTCAATGTCGCTTCGACGATCAGGAAAATACCGAGTTGTAAACACATTTTTCTTGTTCCCAGTATTGAAGATCTACTTGAAATCCTTATAGTTTCCATTGATGCGGCTGCTCTTGGAAAGAGAATGCACCGGATGCGACGAAATTGTGTTTTCGATTGTTCTACACTGTATTGCTTTCAATTAAGTGTCAATTATTAAGAAAAGAAATAATATCTATGTAAATTCTATACTTTTCAATGACTACACTGCGGATATTTATGCAAAATAAACATTTTCTTCGTCAATTGGAAGACATAGGAACTATATAATTTCTCTCTAAGTTTAAACATATTAATAAATTGTTCTAAAATTGTCTTAATGTTTATACTGTTTCAAATTACGTCCACCCATTTTGTCCATAAATGCATAAAATCCGCAGCCTACTAACGACTTTGCAATTACATACGATTAGAAATCTTATTTATTGGTCTATTTTTGTTGTACTATCAGTGGCACTTCAAAAGCGGTAAATGTTTTATTCGATTTGCAAATTGATCGTTTCTTGTCTCGTTCTATAATCTTCTGCTATCGAAAATATCTCTGATCTAATTTATTCAAGGTATTTCCAAATAGACAGAGGAAACATTGTTTTATAAAACAAGAGTAAGAGAGAATTGGTATACAAATTCACAGTCCACGGACTGCATAATTGATTAGAAAGTTTATTTAAAAATTTGTTCCGATTCTTCGTGTAACATCGACCAACTTCTAACTGGTGAATGGAAAGCTAAAATAATTGAATCTGAAATATTTATTAGTAGTTTTTAATAACGCGAACGAAACTGCTGACCGGAATTGGCAGCAACCGCGAATGGGGATATTTACCTTACTCGAATCTAACGTGGAAACCGTAACGCAACCCAATGCAATGCAACGCGATGCAATGCAACGCAATGCAGCTCGATGTAGATCAATTGAGTGATTTGTCACGAAGTGGATTGAAGTCCAGAACTATCAGTATTCGGTACTAAACAAATTTGATCGTAACTTACAATCAGTATAGATTGCTTGCAACTTCTGGCTTACTCGCTCTGCAAAGTAAAATGGCCGTCTACCTCAAGCTCGTCATAATTACCTGAAATCAAAAAAAAAATGATTTTGTTAATTTCAGTTATGAATACAGATATATTTTCATACACATATATATTCTTTACAAAATGGTGCAGCTTTAACAAAAAAGATTCAATCGTAAAGAAAATCGAATAACAATAAACGGCTATAATTTCGTTGTTTGAATTTCGACACAGGCTGAACATAGAAACTGACTGATCAAGAAAATGCGGTAAAATTCCAAGATCCGTCGATCGATCGATGCGATCGTGAAAATCATTAGCGATCACTCGGGTCGATTCGCGTATGGCAGTGTCCTCGGTATCGTCTCGTGGCTAACGCAGCTTTCGGAATCGTCCCTGGTTGAAATCGTTCGGAGCCATGAGACACAGGGTAATAACGGCGAAAGATCGAATGGATCGGATAAGTGTGTGTGTGCTGGGGTAAAAAAGATGGCGCCAACGAGATACACGCGTTTCGCACGCTACGTTACCGATGGCCCGATGCGAGATAAGCTGCAACTAGGTTACTCAACGCCGTGGCCGTTGCGCCATTCCTCGGCTTAATTGGTCGGCGAGGAGGAAGGTGTGCGCCGGCTCTCTGTTCCATAGTAAATGTACGCATCGTCCTAGCCACGTTCTTGATCATAAAAGCGTGTAATTAATCGAATCGTGGCTCCCAAGTGGCTTCCGCTGACCGGCGTGCTCTTCCATGGAGCCAACTGTCGGAGCCTCTAAACTTCAGAATTGGGGATGTTCGATACCTGATCGATCCTTCAAAAGATTCTCTTGCGCAAAAGATCGATCTTGCGCACAATTATTGGTATGATTAAGGTATCAACAAAAACTAATTGTTCCATTTTTATAAAATAGTCACTTTCAGTACACGATAGGTTTCGTGTAAGGATCGAGAATCGACCATGAACCAAAATTCAATCCCTGGTTTTGTGTACAATATATTTCCGATAGTAGTTTTTATTGGTTCACCCTGTATATAGACAATAACGACATTGAATTTTATTTCGAATGAAAAGAAACTAATACCTCACTAGAGCGGGTAGGTATTATCAATGATGGCCAATGTAAATGCAATCAGGGTTGCGAAACCCTTGGTCACATACTATGGAAATGCGAATTGTATAACTCAGAAAGACGGAAACTAACAGAATTCCCTACTCAGTATGGGCCTCCAACTGCCCCTTAATATATACACAATTATAGCAAAACCAAATATCAAAGCTTGTATTAGCATCCACTCCTTTTTTCAAAATTGTAACCAACGTATTTAGCGCTAAAGTACATTACTGTAACATGATATTTGGTCCCCTCAGGGTTTCAAATTCATTTACCAATCCCCCTCTTTTCCACTCTCCTCACCATCGCCTTTATGGTGGGTTCCGAACCACCTTTTGCCAACAATACGTGAAAAACACCTCGGGTGGGTCACTTTCCGGTTTTTTACCAGACGGTCACCCATCCTAGTTCCGTTCACGTTCCACATTGTTTAACTTCGGTGATCTAACGAGAACCGAGGCTTTCAACGGGACTACGGTTGTTGGCTATTCCACATTACTGTATTTACTTATATTATTCATGTAAAGCAAAATAAACCCAGTAGGGTTCCAAAATGCTCAAAATAAAAAAAAAGAAACTAATAATAAATATACTTGGTGGATCTTGTTCGAAATCTTCGTCACGAGTTAATAATATTTAAACTAGTTCATTCTTGTAAAAGTTCTTCTCACGTCTACTTTTCCATAGTATAAATTCTCACATTTCGATTTATCGTCGATTCGAGAATCGATTCTTTGCGGTGATTCGAGCATGCCTGCTTCGTAGCCGGCGAAACTGGAGCGCAACCGCCACGTGTCCGGCGATCATCACCGCGTATCGATCATGCCGGACCCGAATTCTATTTCGAAACAGCCGTGGCAGGTGCGCCGCTCGAACAGCGCGTGGATTCCGGGGGTGTTTTCGGTGGGAGCCGTTCGATTTTCAATCGGCGATAGGAGCCTTTCCACATGGAGACACACGAGTCGCGACTCGCGAGCTACGCGTATGGATAACCCGCACTTAACAAAGTGTAGGATTTACAAGTGAAATTCTTGCGTTACAGCGAATCGTTTCCCCAGGATTTCACTCTAGCACCGTCCATCGAGCATCAACGACAGAGGTAACAACACTCGATCATATACGAAATAAACTTTGAAATCCAGTAATATCTGTCTTCAAATGTGTTATCAAATGTGGTTCCAATGGATTGGTGAGATTCTTCCGATTAAAACGAGTACAAACACGACATAATTCAATCTATTTTTATAGACATCAAATATAGTAATTTGTTGCATTGTTAGTTACAGTAAGTCTGTAAAACTAGTCCAAGATAAGTCTTGTTTGGGCTCATTTTAATCAGAAAAACCTCAGCGATCCACCGGTGTTGTGTTTAGAAAGGTAAGACAAAACTGACAAAAAAAATCCTCTACGTTCGGCACACTACACAGTATGTAACAACTCTACCAGAACTGTAGCTCGGCGACAGTTACGGAGATACTGCAGCACCGCGCGATGAAACATCGACGATACGCAACGTACGAGTCGCAATTTTGCATTGCGATGCGTGCGGCGACACGTGAAAATCGCGAGTCGCGTGTCCCTATGTGAAAAGGCTCTTAGGCTGTGTCGGCCGGGCGAAAATAGTGGCGGCTGCCCCGAAATCGATCAGGCATGAACGCGAGCAGAGTTTTCAGGGAGGAGGCTGCGGCACAGGGTGGTTAATCTCGTCGCTCGTCCGGAAGGGCACTTATATTGATCGACAGAAAATACCGGTGATGTCCTCCTCTCCGGTGGTGAGTCGCTTCGACAAGTCCCGTGTTCCGAAGGCTCCATAATTGGCCCCGGTTTCGCCCAAGCGCTCCCATCGGCCAGCTCACAGCACCGCCGCGCGGTGCACTGCCCCTCTATAGAACACCCACCGCACCGACGTTTCTCGCACCTGTAGTTAACGTGCGATCTGATAACGGCTAACCACCCCGTGGCTAGGGAGCCAGATAGGGCGGTAATGCGCGTGGCTGGATGCTCTTTCAAAGGCAACCCTAAAGGCGCTTTTCCGTTCCGTCGACACGATACACCCGACTGTTGTACCGTTTTAAGGAAACAACCTGGCCACGGCCGGTTCCTAATCGACCACGATGGGCTGCGCGTTGTCTATACACGATGGAACTGCAGACATTGGGTCGTTGCAAAAATCTTGATACGATTCTAACAGGATCTTTGTAACAGTGGTACTGCAATGACAAATAGCATACAGGGCGCACCAAGCTGTTTTCTCAGACTCCAATGAAGATGTCGACTTCATTTTGTTTTAATTAAATGATTAAGGGAAGCTAATATTTTACTATGCTTTCCGTTTCTTAGAGTAAATTTTTTGGGCTAACCTCAGCATTTTTTTAAATAGAAAGTAGTTTTGATTTCTTGATATTGTCTCTCGGCGGATGCTGGAGAGGGACAGTCGGCGCTATGGAGGGGACGAATTCATCTCAATTGGGACAAAAATACCCATCCCTGTTGTAATACATCTCATCAGTAGACTGCGGATGCATTTACGACATATTAAAATGTTCAAAAAAAAGGGCAGAATATAAAATTCTAAAATATAGAATATAAAATTTGTCTTCTCATTAAATTGAATGGCATTTACGTGAACCATTTTTATTATTGTGCACCGTCACAGAGTCTTAAACTATCCCTCAGGTTGCAATAGCTTCGGTGTCAAGAATGTTCGATGACGAGTCTCTTGCAGTAGAAGCCAAAATTTTAAAGAATTTTAAAGAATTGCAGAAAAATCGACAGCCGTCACTTATCGTCTACCAAATGGTCGGAGCGATTTCCGAGGATCTGCGGCTTGATCGAAGGCGTGGGACCGCCGGAACAGCGTACGTACACATGTATCGCGTGGCCGCAAAGTCTCGCGAAACGCCAATCGCAGATAAGAAAGTTTAACGATCTTGAACGTTTATCAGAGCCAGCTAATTTATTTCATTGCTTTCATGGCTGCTGCGTTTTCGCCGTGCGCGCGATTGTTACCATCGAATATCGCGCAGTCGAACCGTGACTGCGAAACAACACGCCGCGAGCACGCACAGTTCCTAACCGACTGATACCCGACGACACCCAATACCCGGCGATTCCGAAAAGCTGAAAATAATAATCGGTGTTAATTAGTAATAACAGTGATTCGCGATTACCGGCGACACGCCATCCGGAACCTGGTAATCGAACAGTCTTATCGTGGCCCCGACGGAATTATCCGAACTTTTAAACGGGCCGTAACGCGGTGCATTTCAGGTTCCATTCCGGAGGAGACGCGATACCTCCGCTCGAATTAACATACATACGTGTTATTAAGGACGGCGAACGCTCAAATTAATTGTAATTAAGCGGAGCTTCGCGAACTCGACGGTATCGGCAAGGTATGCATTAGCGATATATAATACCATGACTTTTGTTCAAACAAGCGCCGCATCAATAACCACGGCATTATCCAACCTTCGATGCGCACACCCCCGCCTCCACCTCTGTCGATGTTCATTTCACTAAGGAACATTTTTACGACAATTTTATTATTAATTAATGATTGCTGCTTCACTGGCTTTCTGCACCATTATCAGTCTTAAGGATCTTTCTTTTAATTTTTAATTTCCGAACATTTTTTGTATATTCATTTTTTGATTCGAGAACTCTTTCTGAATTTTTGTAGACGTTGATTAAGATATTCGTATAAATTTTATATACATCTTAACCCTTAGCACTCGAGTGGCGCCTCTGAGCCGCCACTAAAAATTGCTGTACTATTATTTAAATAATTGTTTACACTATCAGATATGTCGGTATCTAACCAATTACTAACACATTTAAGTATTATATGAGGTATTTATATTAATATCATATTTATCAAATTTAAAAAATCATAGAGAATGAAAATATTGTAGGTCAGAAGAAACGTTTAATTTTCGAGTTAAAATAGCTCCGACTGCAAAGGGTTAAAAATTGTTGTGATCATTTTTCTTAGCAACCTATTGCCTCACTCCCTTTTCTTTAAACTATGAAATTAAAACTAAAACGCCATTTGTTGATTTAAAATATGAAGGACGCTTCACTAAAGTAGCGTTTTAGTATCTTGCGTGCAACCATTTCAATTAGTCACAAACATTAGATAATAAATCAGCAACTAAAACTCGTTTGCGCGCGAACATTAATAAATCAGAAACACAAAATTGTAAAATAAATTCTTTAGCCAAAACGAAGACATCAGAAGTCACGAAACTCGTCGTTACGATTATTATTATTGTGATCATACTGGTTCCAACGCTTTACCAACCGGAAGTCTGTTAATAAGCCTTTTTTTAAATAATAATTTCGGAAAAAATTGTCAGACCAATTTTCAAAAATTTATGGAGAAATCCTTTGATTAAGGCTTTTAAAAAGCCTTGTAAAATATTCAAATAAATGTTTATAGATTTTCCAAAGTTCCTGTCTCCAAGTTTATATTTTCCTCCAATCAGATATGAAAAGAGCGTATATTCGGGCATCATATAATTTTAGCTGAAACGTGAATTAATGTCCATAAAATGTCACAAACCAGCGTCGTCTCGTGCCAAATAATTCGCAATCTGGCAAGTGCAGGTAAACATCCTGCCTGCAAATATTCGTTCAGGTAGCGTAGTCTATTAGCAAGTGAAGTTTCCGCGCAGATCGCAGAAGCGTATCTCCAACGAGACAATTTTCCTTGAATAGTGATCGATCCTTTTGCGGGGACAAATTTTTTCCCTCTATCGCGATGAATACTAACAGTTCGGACAACCAAAGAGGACCGAGTCCTTTCGAAGCGACACTAACGAACGTTTGTAGACTACTAACGAAGGGAGAAAAGGGCCTAATCGACGGGGATCTTTACCGGTCTCCGTGTCGTATTGCCGACGCCGTTCCACTACTCGTAGACCTTGCTGGCTTATTCGAGAAGCTGCCGAAGCATTCGCCGTCGCATCGTGATCGTATTTGTCCGAAACACAATTAAAAAGAACAATACCTTCTACCGAGAACGAACACATTTTAATAGAAACAACATTCTGCTAGAAACGGGAATCGTTTCAGCCATTTTCTGTCTTTCTTCAATCATTTTATAAGCTTCAACACACTTAAATTCTTTTAATCTCTCTGCTTCACCTAATTGCAGGCTACTCATTTTTGTCACATTGCAGACTTTTATGCAAAATCAAAATTCTTAACCGCGGAAGATACAGGAACACTATACACATTTATTTATTCCCCTAATATTTTTAGCCAGTCGAAAATAATATATTACAGCTTTCCAATATGAAACTTCAGACAAGCTTCTTGTTGGCAGTAATGTGTAAAAGCAACTGTGGTTATTTATACACATAAAATCTATTCTATACTAAAGCATAGTGTCACATATAAGTATAGTGTTTATTTATAATCATAGAATCTATTTTAACGAAAAACATTGTGTCACATACAAATAGTTCTCATTCATAAACACAATATCTATTTCGAACAATAACATAGTATCTACAAAAATAGCTTTTATTTATACCTATAAAATCTATTTCAACACTAGAACATAGTATCGCTTCAAAATCGATGCTTCAAAACCTCAACTATTTCACACCAGCGAATGAAACAAGACTGAACGTTACTTTTACG
The DNA here is from genome assembly GCA_916610235.2 of Lasioglossum morio. Classification (NCBI taxonomy): domain Eukaryota; kingdom Metazoa; phylum Arthropoda; class Insecta; order Hymenoptera; family Halictidae; genus Lasioglossum; species Lasioglossum morio. Next base: position 9,912,735 of record OU744330.1, on the reverse strand, counting down.
ATGTTACTAATAACCTAGCAATTGATATACGATATAAAATCATGAATAAAAATAAGAGAAATTTTCTATAACAATTTCCAAGAAACGTGGAAGTCGGATACGAGGGAGGCCATTCCACTCGACGTATAGTAAAAATATTTCGGCAAACATTTGAATGTTTACCTGGACACGCCCGCGTCTAGAATGAAACGGTATAATCCGAAGCTTAATGAAAGATATTTATTCGACATCTATCTTGTCAGCTCGATATGGTACACGATTGATCTTGCCAAAGCGTCGAGAATTTTTTATCTGTCCGGCTGCTATCGGCCGTCACGATACACATTATCAGAACGAGGAATGGTATACACTACACGAATACATGGAATTCCATAGTGTTGGCTTAGCCGGCGACGACGAAAGAATGTGTTCCCCGTCGCCGAGCCCCGGCACATTCTTATGAAACTGATCGTTCGTCGTCGACGGAGCACGACGGAGTTGATAATCGCTTATCAACGCCGCCAGTCGGATCAACGCCGCGCCGTATATCCTTGATATACCCCCGGCGCGTTCGTAACTCTTTTCGCGCGTTCCCGGGGCAACAATGGATTTAAAACGATTAAACGCCTTCGCGCAATAAGCTCGCCTATGCATCGGGTCGTTTGACACGTCTTCTTCCCGTACTTTGTTCCGCAAACTTTCAACGCGTCCCTGCGCACAGACATCCGAGATAATATCCTTTTAATGCTAACAGTATCAAGCGCTATAAAAAAAAAACAACGAGAGCGCGGTTAATGAGATTTCACGCGGTTTTCGTACCGCGCACCAGAATATATAAATATCTACGATGCTGAACTACAAAGTCTTTGCTCTTTGTTTCCGGCTTTTGTTTGAAACGATATATCGTGCATTTACTGCCACGTGAAAGTATATGTATCTACATTTTTTTTTAACCATTTGTTGATCCCCTTACAAGGGAGCCTACTGAATGTATCTGTGATGTTAGACTACAAAATCTTTGTGCTTTGCTCTTCATTTCCGGTTTTGTTTGCAAGAGTAAACGATTGTGGAGAATAAATTGGCCGCTTCGGCCACGTAAAATACGTCTGTATAATATTTTTGAACAATTTGTTGAGCAGATTTCTATGATGCGAGATCGACTTCAAAGTTGACTGGTTTTGCACTTCGATTTTCATTAGTGGTTTTGTCTGCAAGAGTAAATGTTTGCGAAGATTAAATTGTACGTTTATGAGCAATAGAGTCTACTTTGTATTCTTCTTTTTAGTATGTTGATTGTGTTACAAGACGTACTTTAAGCTTGACAGCCTTTTACCAAAATATAATTATTCTACTTTAGTTTTAATTGTACAAGTCTATGTTATTATGCAAACGCTTATAATGAAAAACTTCAATGGATGACCACGTTAGGAAAGAAGAAACTGCGAAATTATCTATGTGGTCATTATTTTATCAAAAACAAAAATATTACAATTATCAGCATATTACGGTAACAAAGGGTCGGGACTGTGGCCGTGGCGTTCTAATTAACGTTTTGTAGCACGCAGAAGAGAATGTCTGAAACAACCTCGTACAGCGTAAACTGCAACTTTTCTACCATGTTCGGGGAATAAATTGTTGAAAATGTGAAAATTTTTAGTCGGCGAGTGTCAATTGTGCGAGTTGAACCGTGGTCAACAAAGCGCAAAAGTACCACCGGCATTAGCGTTTGCTTGCAAAGCTCCGCTTTTGTCTCCGCTGCGATTCAAATCCTGGTCTACCGCTCTGTACTCTTGTTCGTTTATGTTTTTCCTCTGTTTTCATTATTAAAAAGAGAACTCCCGTATTCATAACATAATAAATACTCGAATATTTTTCTGCAAACGGTTAGGAGAACAGTGGATGGTAAATGCGAAGACGTCCTCAAACATTTTCACAAATTGCATTCAAACAAAATTCAAAAGACAAATATACCAGGTATAAATAATATTCAAACAAACCCTCGTTATTAATTTCTTCCTCGCAAAGTGACGTCATATAACACATTCTGAGAATAACAATGCATTTGAGACACCTTTTCCAATGGCGAGGAAAATAAATAGTAAAATTTCAATAAATAAATCGAAAGATTCAACGAATTAGAGAAAATCAAAACTTACAACTTATAGAAACTATGAAAAAACGAGAACTAAACTATTTAATTCCTTTGTCTTGCAGTAACGGGCCGGGATTCCTTTTCCAAAGGATAATTTTCAAGAAATTAGTAAATTAGAAATTTGCGATCGAAGATAACACAGTGAAGTAACCGTAGCATTCGCCAACGATCGAAATTTTCGCGACTTCGTCATTCTACTCGGTTGGACACTGTCCTTCCCTTCGTTGGCAAAAAAAAACGTTGAATAAAATATCAGGATTACAGATCGGCCAGTACCCTCGTTAATGCATCGCGTCTTCCTGGAACGAATTTGATTGATGCCACTAAACGATAAAGGAAACAAAAAAGGAAACTGCATTAGGGTAAGAGGATTGGAAAGTAATAGGAGACGCTCGACGAATCGCAAAATCGAGGACGGAAAAGGGAGTTGTCGCACGCGCATTCAGCTGGCTCGCGGAGGAATGTCGAATTCATTTGGTTCGCCATGTATGACGACAACGTGCGTACAATACCATCGTACATACTGTATACACATACATGAAACACCACCGAAAAGCCCTGAAACGTGGAACGTTCGCTTCGGCTGCGTCGCGCGTCGAGCTGATTGAAAACGGCGATAGTTACTTTGTTAAACAGCTAGATTCAAAGAGGAACACACGGAGATAAGGGAATTAAAAGGCAGCGGAACGGCCAGCGGAACCGGAAGGTGCGCTTCCGGGAATAGAAAATTACCTTTCCAGGGATTTCGACTCTATCTGACCAGCCCAGGAGTCACGACTTATTTATCGCGTAGCTCTTGGTCCACGGTGTCGGGGAAAAAAAAACAAGCACACAATCGTCAGCCATCCGCTAAATCTCAGAAATCGGACACGGTGCGAAGAACCGCGAGAATAATCTTTTTTCCTTCACATCCACGAAAAAAAAAACTTGGGCGTGTCTCACAAATTACAGAATCGTTTCCCTGACTCACGTAACTTGCCTAATTCACGGATGATTCTATCTGGTCAGTCTAGAATAAGTATACCGATGAAACTGAACGATCGTACTCGTCGCCAAGAATCAGAAGAAAAATCACTTTTCAGTCAGGTCCCCGGCAGAAATGAGAATAGAACCTGCTACACAGTCTCGCAAATTACAGAATCATCTCCCTAACTCGTCTAATCTGACCAGGCTAGAATAAGTATACCAATAAAACTCAGAAATTGTACTCGTTGTTAAGTATCGCAAGGGAAACATTTACCATCACATACACGAAAGAAACGGAACTATAGCATAGATACACAATTACACAGTATCACAAATTATTCTCCAGCAACAGGAGAAAGTAAACAAGTAATCTATCTCTGCTAATTGAAAATTCCTAATCAAAATCACATGCATACATAAAATTGTGCTCGAATATTGTTGTTAGGTATCGCAGTGGAAACTTGTTTTTTCGACGATTTTCCTTGTTGAAGACAACCTATAGTGGCTCACGAAAGTATTCGAACACTTACATTTACAAATTTGATGAATAAAATAAAATGTGCTAAACCAATCTGTATAAAACAATTTGGTATCCATATCTCTGTATTTCACCCCCACTTAACCTCTCTTTTTACTTGGGTTTCTCAATTTGGTATCCATATACTGACGTAATCTTGAGACTTCCCTCTTACTATTGATACGAAATTGTTTTATACAGATTAGTTTAGTACATCTTACTTTATTCATTCAAATTTGTAAATGTAAGCGTTCGAATACTTTCGTGAGCCACTGTATATCTGCTAATTCAAAATGGCTAATGAGGATCGCGAAGATTCGAGAAAGTAAAAAATCGTTATTGAATACTGTCGGGAGGAGTTTCAGGAGAAATCTGTTGTTTTTTTTGTTCATCTTCTAGGTACATGTGAGAAAGAAACAGGAAACACGGCACGGTTGCGCGGCCACACAAATTATGGAGTCGCCCCGTTCGGAAACGAACGGGACCAAGTTATGTGTCGTGTATAATGCCGGCCTGACACTTTGGTAATCCAATAATGCTGGCACTTTGAAAACTCTGGTCCTCTTGTAATCCGACCCTCACCATCGGAGCATACGAGATCAATTTTAGTACGAGCACACCGGCCTGGCGACGAACTCGCTCAAGTAGCGTGCGCGACTAATCCGAGTGAAATTGAATCCCGTATTCTTCATTCGTTTATCTATACCGCGTGGTTAAATCTCCGCTCGCTCCTAATTTCCGTGTTCGTTTTGCGCCGTATGTCGCGAAAAATCGAATTGATCGGTCGATGGTGTATTCCTAGATGCGACGGACACGATGCGGACACTTATGCGATGTCCTGATGACTATGAACCCTAGGGACTTTTGTATTGGCTCCGTTACACCATAGTTCTCTTCTCGTCGAGATAAATTGTGCCGGAGTCAATGTTTCTTTTTGGTTTTGCAATTATATCTACTCAAATTTTTAAGTACCAATTTTAGTTGTATTTTGGAATCTACTTTCTTGAGATTGACCTACTCGCTGAATGTGAGATTAATAAAAATTATGATTCGTAATGATACGAATTGGCTATTAGAAAATTAGTTCTTTCGATTTTATAGCCTAGTAATTAGCTAGGATTTGAGCTTCTTACTCTTAGATGTAGGTTCAAGTAAGGGTGGCACTAAATGTGGACAATCGGATTTAGGACAATCCAATAGCAACCCGGTGGATGGACACGGGTATCAGGTAATTTTAACTCACGGTAATACAGTTTATTGTACGGATACTTTCCAAATGGTTCGAAAGGTTGTAAATTCTGTGAATTTACTGGACTGCCATGGCCGACCTTGAAGCTAGATTGCTGCTACTCTCTATCGAAATGACCAGTAATATAAGTGTCGACGTTACCAAACGTATTTAAAACCATTATGCCAGGGAACGCGAAATTCTCGTAAATTAATTGACGGCCTTTGCGACCTAGGAAATAGCAAATGACAGTAATCTTAGAATGAAATCTGATCATTAAATTCTGCGAATTGTTCAATGTATGTAACTCTATCATTAACCACGTTACCATAAAATGTGAAAAATGTACTGGATTAAATACAACTATGAAAATCCTAAAATATTGTTTTTTACTCTTCGTGTTATACTATGTATACTATATATACTCGTGTTATACTATACTTCTTTAAAATTCATGCATTCATTTTTCCATAAATTGATGAAATCCGCAGTCACTAATAAATTTGAAAATTAATGAAATGTTATAAAGAAAGAAACTATTGTACACATTAATATGCAATTGTATTGATTACCATTTCGCATGGAGATTTAGCATCGTTTTTTTCACCAGACTTTCCGATTTATATCTTCCATAAATCCGCAATATATGTTACCATTTTCCACCGTTCAAGGTCTGCCATTTTTCATCAGTTGATCGTCGTTGGAGTCAGCACTGTCATATGTCCTCTTTCGAAACGTGCACTATGTCTGAGTTAGCGCATCGCTGTTTACGTTAAATCGATAAGGGAACCCGGAATTCGTTGACTGAGGATTAATGGATTTATAATTAATGTTGCTGACCAAAGTCCGACAAAACAAAATTTTTGTCGAGATCCATGTAAAATACAACTTTCCTCGCTAAGCACCGAGAGATAGTGAACCATTATCTAATTCATATTTTCATCAATCGTAAGCTCGCATAAATTTCCGCTGTCTAGTCAAAACAGTTCGTCGCAGGCCCTAGGCAATGTGCCTAACGTACCTATTGGATAACATGGCCTTGGCGACGAGCAAGATCCATTTCGTTTTCATCGAGCATCCATCGCTTCCGCCGTGAATCTTCGCTCAGTTCGTTCCAAAGACGTATGGCCCTGAGGAAAGCGAGTGTGAACGAAACACTAATAATTACCACACTTAACGTTTCGACGTCCAGTGGCTCCAAAAAATATTGGCATCGTATACCAAGCATCGAAAACATTGGATCTTGACGTTTCTAATTTTGCAACAATTCTGCACGTTTAAACTGTTATAACTTTCTACAGAAGAATCGTGCAGCAACAAATCCGGACTCAATTTAAAACGTAGAGTCTCTAGCTTCGCAAGCCATCGTTCATTTTCTTCTAACAAGACAGATCACATAATTGTGAAACGTTTTTGCATAATGTGGGATGGGACGTTGCAGATGGGAAAGTCTTTCTCTTGAAAATACTGCGAATTGAATCGTCTCTGAAAACATTGGGAAATATTTTTTGTGAGTGAATATCTACCACGAGTTTAAAGATTCAAAATTCCCCTTTGCAATGAACACCTTAAACTTGATGTACGATTTTTTTTATTGTGTTACAGAGTTTTTAATGCAAGGTGTATTGCCAATTTTATATTAACAGAAGGTACATCATGAGACCATCTCGATCGTACTTGTTCCTGCTTTATAAAACAGTTTAGAAAATCGTAAAAGTTTCAATGGTTCGTTATGACAATTGAGAATCGAAGCTTCAAAATAAGCCTGATTTTATTGTTGTTCGATTCTTTCTTACGACATTACAGCAGTTTAAACATTCACAACTTTTTGGAGTAAGTACTTCACAATACTTTTTGGTGTAATTTATTCGGAAATGAATTGTTCCTAGCAAAAGTGAATTCACATCGTATCACTCATTTTTCGAAACGAATGTCAAAATTTCAAATTGTCGTAATATAGTGAAAAGATAAATAATTAATGCTTTTTTTTTGAAAATGAGAAACTGTGGTTAGATGACACTACTTTGTCAAGACAATTCGCAACGCTGACGAGTAATAAACCAAGCATTCACTCAGAATCCCTGACGAATGTGAAAAATTAACGCGAGGAACGAACGAGGCTTAAAAACCAGCTCCGCTCGTCGCTACCCTAAAGTAATTATCGAACGTAGCTTCACATTACTCGAGCGTTCCTAATTACGTAAGTTTTCTAAACTTTATACGCAGTTCCCGCGAAACTGGACGTTTATAACTGAAATTAGGTTTACGTTTATGGTAGACACAAATTTATCACCCTGCCGAAATTTCATTGGAACGAACAGGTTGCACTTCTAAACTTTAGAATATAAAGCAATCGTAAGTATTAGATGAGTGCAAGAGTTCCTAGCTTGAATAGAAAACTTATGGTATTATCTTACTGTAGGTAATTTATTTAACCTCCGACTTGCTTGTTATCTGAGACTATTTCGTTTCAAGTTTTATGACACTTCCAGTCTTAAATGGATCTGTGTCTTCTCGAGTATCGATACGAAAATGTACCAATCATTCATTTTAGAAAAAAATTCATAGAAGTCTATGTATGAATTTAATCGGTTTGTTAGTCCAGCTGTTATAGTTTGAATAAAAAAAAAAATGTTGACATTTAATTGTACACGTCTGTGAAACCAACAATTTTCATGATTTCAATGTAATCATTAACCGTAACCCTCTCCACAAGTGACACGTAAGATACACTCGATTGTAAACCATGTGGTACTAATGACCTAGCTGTTAATGTGACCACATTAAAAAAAAAACCATAAATAAATAATTTTCATGATCTCGTACAATCCTCTTAGATACGTTCACAAAATCCCCGAGATAGTACTGCGAGAAATAAATACACAATAATTTTCAATTTCTTTTTGAAATTATTATAGAAAGGAAAGAATTCTCGAGTGGCTCCGGTGTCTCGTAATCGACGGAGAGAATTTTTATTTTGTATAAAGATCCGCAGTCTAGTAATGACGATTGAACACTTGAGACCTGGTTCCCGCCCCGCAGCCTCCCGGAGCAAGATTGTCCATTGTTTCCAGGAAGTAATAACGATCACACCGGCCATTAAGAATCCATCAAAAGTTCTGGCCGAACGTTTCCGTCGGTCTCGCGCTCCGAGGCGGCTCGCAACGTGCTCCGCGAGAGCGCAAAAGAAACCGAGAGCGGTCCCGAGGGGTAGGACAGAACCACCGTGGGGGAGGAGAGCGAGTGGGAGCAGTGGGGGCGGGGGAAAAAACGTCGACCGGGGAAAAAGGTACGAAACAGGACGAAACAAGACGAAACACAGGACGAGCGAGACCGCGTGCGAGCGAGAGAGAGAGAGAGAGACAGCGGAGGCATGCAACAAAAGTATATAGATACCACGCCGCGATACGGTGCGATAGTGTGACGCGTGCACACACGAGTACACATAGAAAGCAGTTGCATGTGGTGTACAGTGGGTGCGACGCGGAGGGGCGTGGGGCAGCGGGCGGGGAGGGGAAAAAAAGGAAGGGGGAAAAGTGACGGGTTAGGGGCGGGTAGGGGGAGGAAGGGAGGAGGGACGAGGAGAGGCGAGAAAGAAAGAGAGGAGTGCGGTACGTCGCGGTTAAAAAAACGGCGAACGGAGGAAGGAGTAACGACAGAGAGAAACCGTACGTGGACGCACTACAGCCCGCGCAAAGCTGCTTTCATACGTGCACGAGGAGCGTGTCGTGTGTACGGTGTGGGAGGCGCTTGCATCCGAGCCCTCCTACACCGCGAAGAAGACTAGCGAGACAAGAGTGAATGCGTGACACACTGTTTTCAGTGTGGGTATACGATTGTGTGTATACGTACGTGTGTGCGTGTGCAGGAACGCAGCCACGCACCCACGTGTCACGCATACAACAGGCTCGTAGTCCCCCTATGTCGCTCCCTCTTCCTCTCGCTACAAGTCCCGTCGTATCTCGCATCCTTCTGGACCCTTTATCTTACTCGGTCACGTACCGTTTCCCTCGTGTTTCGCTATCAGCTTCGCTCTTTCGCTCCGTTCTATATCTTGCACGCTCTATCTCCTCCTGTTCCCTGGTGCATAGTCCCTAGCCCTCCCGTATATACATTCTTCCTTCCTTCCTTTCTTTCTTTCGTTCTTTCTTTCTTTCCTTCCTTCCTTCCTTCCTTCCTCGGTTACTTATCCCTGTGCTAGCGCAACCTCTCTCCCGTTTACTCTTTCGTTAACTCGATCGTCGCTGTCCGTTCACCTTGCTCGACGCCCCCTTCCGACCCCCTTTACCACCGAGCCGCCCCCTTCCTGTTGCTCGCGTTCTTCTAATCTTTGGATCGACCGGCTCGTTCCCTCTCGAGGGAACGACTACCTTCTGCTCGTTTTTCCATACGGACCCGGTTCGAACGCTACGGGCCCGGCCCGGACCGGCTATGTATGCTTGCTCGGCTCGCTCCGATCGGCTTCACCGCGAGCAGAGGATCTACGATCAGCGATCCAGCGCGACGGTTGCCCCGTGGGGCACTGGCCCTGGCTCCCGGAGCCGTCAGGTCACGCCCACATTGTGCTTCGCGTCGTGGGAAAAATATATACAGTATACGCAATGTTGTACGACGATAGTGAGACAAGGTGCTTATTAGTGCGAAAAGGTAATTGTTAGGCTTTTTTTATAAAACGTAAATAATGTATAAATATTCCTACATTCTCCCAATGTCTTCACAGTTTTGTAGTGCACCAGCTCAGTCTGGTATGCTTTGCACATTGAATCAGCAAACTGTGTTTAATTCCACAACTGTTAGTTGAACAACAGGTACTTAAGACCAGAAACATTCTAATGTCGATATAAAATTAAAACTGTATTTCAAAATTTGCTGTTACTTCGTCGTGAATCAATCGAGTGAAAATTTGTTCCAGCAGAAAATACAATTTGTAAAAATATTTGCTGTAAAGCAGTCCGCGGTGCAAGAACGTTTTTACCAGCCATACGTTGCTCTTAACAGGAGAATAAACTGGTCATGAATAATAAAGTCGTGAATAATTAGAGAGACAAGAAGCACACCTGACTGCTTGTAATAAAACGAAGCAGAGTTTAATTTAATGAAGAAAGTACTGCGAAAAAGGTAAACAACAAGAATATAGTAAAACTTCACAAACTATGTATACATATATGTACATGACCCGTATCCTTAATAATAGTCTCCTACCGTCACCGATTCCGAATTCGCAAGATCGAAAGTCTCCGACGTCGTATGCCCCCGGGGGCAATCCCGGAGCGCTCCCAGAGAAAAGAGCGTTTATTGCCAATGTCTGCATTCTAAAGGGTATGAGTAACCTTCGTCGAGGCACAAGAGGCCGACTGTCAGTGGGACACATGCATTCGTCCCACGAATGTGCGTCATTGTGTCGCATAATAGCATGGAACACATCACAATCCACTGATATACAAAAATTGAGCTTTCATATAAAATATTCGACAACAGATTCCAGTTACTTCACTTACACTATACACGAACAGATGAATGAATTTCTTTCTATTCAGTATAACCAGCAGTTCCAAGACCTATTAAAGCTATGTCCACACTGAAGCAACAGCGAGCAACTTTTTGTCGCGTTTCTTACCGAATGAAAGAAAAAGAAGGCAACACGAGGCGACAAAAAGTTGTTCAATGTTGTTCGCTGTGTGGACATAACTGCGTCGATGTTCCATACGACAATAGTTATTTTTCATAGTCCACTCTTATTTTCCAGGTAATTAGATAATATTGTCAGAAGGTCAGCTCTATGTACTTCAGAATACACGTAAGCTAGGCTGTTCGTATACAGGGTGTGTCTAGTAACTAGGCCGAACAACTCGGTTAAATATTGAAGGTAGAACAAAAATCTACAGGAATGTTTTGCATTATTTAACAAGCCGTGTTATCCTGTGATGCGAGCTTTTACGGAAGTGCGTCGGTGATGTTGCGAAGTGCGATTACGCTCGGTTTTTGAACGCTGTTCCATGATATCAATTTCTCGTATTATGCTGAATAAAAAAGTACTGGGTCACAGTAAAAAAAATATGTACTTTCCACATTACTTTATTTCAGTTTCTACGGTAAATGATGAGATATTGTGCCATTGTGGTTATGAAGATTTGCATTTTATATCTTGCGCAAAATTTCAATAATAACCGAGTTATAATTCCAATTATTATACAGTAAGCTGTGGCTTTAAAGTATAAGTTTTTTTTCCTCTTCTCTCTCTGTTCATATACTGTTCCTATTAATCATAAGTATGTATTTCTACAAGAAACCTATTCTGTTTTGTAATCTTCATACTCTGTATTGTATGTAGTGTATTTCTGTTTTGTAATTATGTTGTAATAAATCTCATATGAGATTTTCTATAATAAAAAAAAAATTATTATACAGCCTGTCACACTAAGATTTAGCATTAATTGGTTCGGACAAACGAGGATCCAGTTTATTTTACGAAATTTAATTTTCAACATCAATAGCCCGAGCTAGAGTGTGAGAACTTAGAGTGGCCGGTGCTGCACGACTCTCCCCTACTTATTATCCGAGAGCATGTGATGCTCTCGGAGCCGGGCGAGCGCTTGCGCGCTCTGTTCCGCACGTAAACGCCGTTATCGCGAATGGAAGTGCAATCGAGGCAGTAATTGCTAATGCCAGTTTCGATCGATCCTCGACGTTCGGCCGTCTGTAGCTCGGATCGAACGCCGAACGCCCCAAATTCTATAGAAAGCCCCGAAACGAGATTTCACCGGACCGAGCTCGCGAATTCGTTAGAGAAGCCAACGCCGATGAATGTTCAATTTGCTTCTTCGAGTGTGACAGCAGAGCGTGTTTGGTAACCGGTGATCGTGTTCGCGGCTAGAAAAATTTCGGTTCCGGCTTTTCCATTATCCTCTCGAACGGTATTTCGGAGAAGGGATCGTCCGGAACAGTTGGTGATAGGGGCAGAAGGGGAATGGGGTTGGGCACCATAATGGGGTTGCTGTTTCGTTCTTCTAGAAACACTGGCCACTGGATCCTTCCTGAAAACTATGGAAGCACGTCCAAAGTTGTGTTCGTTCGTTTACCTTTCGTGGGACAAGCACCCTTTTCAGAAATTATGAATTTTTCAATTTTTTTTAAATGTAACAGTCCCTTAATTCTTCAGGGAAGAATATATTAAAATTTATTGCGCAAGATCATAGTTAACACATTACCGACCGGTGATTATTGCATATTTTTGAAAAATGTATGGTACATGGCTAAATTTTCATTTAGCATTTAGTATGAACTAACTAAGTCACCCTCAATAACGTCGTCTAATAGTTTCATTTAAGATTGCAATGTCAAAGAAAATTTCTATGCTTTTTTTTGGTACAGTAGAATTATTGAAAATCCTATTAATAGGCTTCCGGTCGGTAAAGTGTTAAGCAAAATGCTCCAGCACATTATGGTGTAGCATCATACAAAAAATTGAATTGTGTTAAAACAGTCTCGTTTCTTGTAAAAGGGAAGTAGTACATAAGAAGAGGAACTAACAAACGATTCTAAGACATGAATAAAATACGGGTGATTTGTTCCTTGAATTTTCATATGTAGAACGAGGCAAGTAGGGGAAGGTAGCCTAATTTAAACCAACACCTTGATTTCAGCATGTATTTTGAGAAAAAAATTTTCAAGCGTTAATAATAGTATCAATTGATTAGAAATTATGTTTTGAAACCGGTTTAGCATCCTTTACAAGAAAAATGCTTACAGTATTACTAGCGGTGCTGATCAACTGTAATTTATAAATCAGGTCCAACCTAGGAACTGGAATAAATTTGGCTACTCTATCCTATATTTTAATCAAACTAAAGTTCAATTTTAACAACTGATACTTTATGTATTTATGATAGGAACGAGTGGCTGCGATTTGGAACAATAGAATTAGAAGGAGCGTATCGATAAATTCCTTTTGTTTCTTGCAACGGACGCAGAGACAATTTCTATTTTCCATGAAAATCCGCAGTTATTAGGTACACCTGTCGAAAGTAACTTTTCCTCAGCGTCCCCTATTGCCTCTTTTCCTGCGACAGTAAAGTCTGCATTAGTGCGCCGACTTTGCCTCGGAGTAATGCCGGCACAATCATCCCTATCGTTTCGTTTGTCTACCCGTCCCGAACGGCTCTTTGACAAAGTGGTTCACTTCCATGCTACGTAGATTGAGATGAGTTCCACCAACTCGTAGAACGAAGCGTGCCCGATTTAATTCCAATACGGACTCGGTAACACAAATCCTATATTATCGTACAGCCGTGCGCGTACTCTCCGCGTCCTTTAAAACGTGCGTTCCGAACTTTCGAATCAGGAAGATCGATTTACTAAATATTTCCTCTCGAACGTCCTGCTTGTTATTATAGAGATTCAAAAGCGCGCCATTTCCGAAGGGTCTTTAACGCGCGCGACCAATAACATTAACTTCGAAACTGTATTTTCGAAATGAATATTGAATATCATTCGATACTTCCGTTTCGACAAGAAATAAGTTGCAAAGAATTTCGAAATTATGCATTATATGAAAGTAAGTCGGTCAAACTAATGCATTGTTTTCAGCTCATTATAATTCATATACATAACTCCTGTATCTGGCAATTAATGCAAATCATTTTTATTTTGCATAACATGAAAATCTACCTGAGAATGTCAAAAGAATATTTTCAGAAATGAACGTACATTATTTCATTAATGTCCTCCACGTTTTATTTTTGTGAAGATCATTAATCTAGTCAGTGAAAATCATTAGTAGACTGCGAGAGTCGGAGGATGTTGATATGCAATTTCGAACATCTTCAAGAAAGAAGTAGATTTTTATACTATTGATTTATTTATTGATTTCGCACGAAGTGCTGTCTAATAATCGGTGCAACGATGTTCGAATGCACGACGATTCAAGTTCCAAGCGACGCGGTGAACGGATTCGCGTGCGTCCCCAACGATCCAGAAAAGATGCGGCAAATCGCGAACCGTTCTCGCAGAAGCAGCAGCCGCAGCAACAGCACGTGGCGCTCGCGACAATACTCGCAGGGCCGTCTCGCCTCCGAGTTCCTCGATCACCTCCCACTTATTATGCACGCTGCAACGTGCTTGCATTTCTGCGCGTGCTTGTGTGAGAAACTCGATACGAACCGATACAACGCGACGCACGGTGAACCGGTGAACGCCAGCCGAGCAGCACTTTGTCGGAGTTGTCCTACCTGTGCGGTGCTACCGCGAAGCCGCCGGTAACGCGATGCGATCTTGCTTCTTCTGGCAATGAGTTTCGGGAGCTCGACGGTCCCTTGGGTCAGTTGTGTGCCCACCTACCTATTCGCAAATGGATTATCTTTTTTCTTTTTTTTTATTATAGAAAATCTCATATGAGATTTATTACAACATAGTTTCAAAACAGAAATACACTACATATAATAAAATGGATTATCTTGTTATCCCACTCGCCATATAAATATATCCACAAATCTGGGTAATACAGGGTGTCCCAAAACTACCCTAGGAGCCGAAAATAGGAGGTTCCTTGGGTCATTTGAAGCGACATTTTACTTTGCAAAAATGTTATCCGCGACTTTGCTTAGAAGTTATTAACGAAAAATACGGACCAATCAGAGCGCGACCTAGACGCGAGTTGGCACAGTCGGCCAATGGACAGTTGGCGCGCCGAGCCGATTTTACCAACTCGCATCTAGGTCGCGCTCTGATTGGTCCGTGTTTTTCGTTAATAACTCCTAAACAAAGCCGCGGATAACATTTTTGTTAAGGAAAATGTCGCTTCAAATGACCCAAGGAACCTCCCATTTTCGGCTCCTAGGGTAGTTTTGGGACACCCTGTATATCCACGAAATAAATATTTCCACAAAACCGAGGTAACCTTCGGTGACAGAACCCGAATCTATTTTCACCCAGAGTATTCTAATTGTCATTTATTCAACTTTCTCAAAACTGGAGCTACTCATGAATCGACACTTTCGTGCGTATCAATTTATAAATCTTCGGTAAATAATTTTTACTAGAATCTATCGGGTGAACCATATTTTATTGGAATTTACGAGGTGTGGGTTGGCTACAACATTGTTATGATAAACTTTGCCTTTTCTATTATTGTATTATTTATAGACAGCGGATTTTATGTATTTGTAACAACAACGAATAGGTGTAATTTAAAACAGTACAAACATTAGAAGAATTTTGAAATATTGTTATATTATATTCAACCGATTAACCATATTAGAAAAGAAAATACATTTCTGTTTCACTCCAGTTTGTAGATATTTAGGTAGACAATTTTTATTCTGCATGAAGATCCACTGTCTTAAGGTTAGTATGCACAGCCATGCTAATAATCCCATATGGGGTTTTATAGCTTAATAAAAAAAAAAAGATCCACTGTCTAATTATTGAATAAGGTTTTCTGATTTTGTGTAACTTTTGTGGACGCTGGTTGTTTTGTGCTCGTTGAACGTGTCGAAATTGGTCATAGCAAGTGCTACCCTTGAGCCTGGTTCCACTTCAACAACCCTAATGAAATTTGGCGCATTATTATAATTCAAATAAACGTTATCTAAGGTTAGTGTCCTTCACACGTGATCGACGCGGTAGTGAATGTGCTAATAAAAATATTTATGTGAACGAAATGTGCTTTTCGCGAATCTCTCCGGAAACCACAAATGCAGTATGAACGCGGAAGCGAAACACAGATTACGAGGATACTGTGTTTAAAGAATTACGTTGCATTTAATGCATATTAAGTACGGGTGGTAAAATAAGTCTTCTCGTGTTGGTAATAATATTAATAATAACGACAATGTTATTCAGATACATTGCGTATCTTTTGTATTTGATTCGTATCGAGTCTTTTAATAATGGTAATGATATTAATAACGACGACAACGTTATTCGGGTTTCTTTGCAAATTATACCTTTTACGTGTGATGTACGGTCAGTGCGTTCATAATGATAATAACGACAACAAAGGCAACAATGTTCTCTACGCTTTGTACCACTTACGTAGTCTGATGGTTTGAACAACAGCATTCATGATGGCAATAATTGTCAGTAACCAGGATGATGGAAACTGGTTCCATTAATGTTTTTAATTTGAAAACAAATTGCACGTTGATATTTTACTTCTGGATTTGTAATTTACTGCTTGTTAGAAAGTTTGACTATTTAAAATTTTGGGAACAAGGATGTACAAGAATTTCGCGAACAAAGAATGTATATTTCAAAATAATAACTATCATTGTTCTCCCATATTAAAAATTATATTATACTCATAATAAACTGGTAATAGCAATTCATCAAAGACCAAAAACTTGAAAAAACTGCAAATTCCAAGCATAAATAACGTGCAAAGAATAATATTTTAACAATCGACTACCGATAAGCTGTATTTTGAAAGACACTGTATTCCTCATTTTCAAAGACACCGAAATCGAAGAAAACATACATTTCTCGAGACGTGAAACGCACGAAGTCGGCAAAAAGGGCACCACAGCACCCACAGCCTGAACAATTTAGGTCTCCCATAAGGAACGAGAAGAAAAAGAAAGACGGGAAAGTGGGGGACTTATGAAAGTGTTGTAGAGTTCGCGAGGTTCAACGTCGCGCGATACGTCAGTCTCGTGTTACGCGAGAAAGATGATAATAAAGTTTGATTAGGCGAAATAAAAGCAGTGTGTACGCGCGCGAAGATGCAGCGCTCTGTCGTGTTCAGCGAGTGGTCGTACTCCTTGTGTGCATGTTCGAGCGGATAAAAACCGCTGGAAATTAGTATTTCAGGATTTTGTTGCCGGCGAAGAGAGAATCTCGTCTACCGTTCCCAATAACCGCGTTTCTAGCCTCTAACGATCATGCTGGAACGTGCTCCGAATAGAAACACCTTAGTGTTTATATCAAGTTTCTTACTGCTATCTAAATCCGCTCCGAATATGGCCGACATTCGAATTTCGCGCGTCACTGTGCGAAGGTAATTTCGCGCAAAACGATGAAAAGATTCTATCAACGGGTACAATTTTTTTCCATGCAAATATATTTGTATTCGTTGATGCCAAATATGTTTTAAAAACGCAGTTCATTGGTCAACTATTCTGACGATTTGAATGGACAGTTTGAAACAATTCTAACGAGCAATTAAAACTCCGAGAATTATTCACATTATGTTTAACATTAAATTTCTCATTTTCCAAACATATTCCTGTATCGGCATTGTTAACCTAGATATTTTGTTAACGCTGCGCTATACGGGAAATGTGTTTTTTTTTACGGTCAGAGAAGCGACTAATCTTCAGAAGTTAGTTTAACCATTACAGCGGTTCGGAAACTGTCTTGCGATACTATGTTGAGGCAATTAGCGAGGACAATTGCAATTTCTTACAGACGTTCGTTGTAACAAGAAACAGTACGAACTTTCCGTTCTAGCCAATAGTTCTTCTCTATAACAAAAGTACTAAATACAGGGTGGGGCAGTTACATGGAGACCCCTAACCTCTGTGACTATTGTATATGATGGTACGGGAAAACTCTCCCCACGAGAGAGTTATCTGATCTTAAAGGGCACCTGCCATAAGACTTTAAAGTCATCGATAGACCGTCGATTTCATACATTTAGAACAGAAATGGTAAAATGGATAAAATGCAACCAATAAATTCTCTTTTTTTTCCTAGTAAATTATGAAGGTCAAAGAACAGAGATGTCAACCATAACTTCATAAACGATAAATACATTTAAAAACATTACGAGATACTCTTTTACCTAAACTATTTCAGATTCCAGGGAAAAATTTCCAAAAATGATTTTCCAATAAATTCTCTTTTTTTTCCTAGTAAATTATGAAGGTCAAAGAACAGAGAGGTCAACCATAACTTCATAAACGATAAATACATTTAAAAACATTACGAGGTACTCTTTTACCTGAACTATTTCAGATTCCAGGGAAAAATTTCCAAAAATGATTTTGCTATTGCCCAGTTGGCACGATCCCCTAAGTTCTAAGTCGCCAATTGTGCAAAGCGACTCTGGCATAAGCGCTCGCGTGGCGTTCAGTGATTTGTCTCCAGCGTGGACGCGCCTCAAGGCAAATCCATGCGTAACGAAACGCTGTCAGGTACAGAGACCGAGCCACACCGACAACCATAATTTTCCTGTTTGCGTCCGACAAACGTGCAGCCGATAGAATCATTCCTATCCTCAGCCAATGAGATTGACGCATTCACGACACCTCGATATCCGTCATTACGCCTCGTCATCCCCCGCCCCGCCTCGCAACGGTTTGCAACGGCTTGCATCGGTTGCACCGGCTTCACCTACCTCCCATCGAATGTGCATCCTGCAATTATTACTTGGCCCGTTCCCTCCACCGTCCCTTTCTTTATTCCCTCGGCACCAAACTCGTTTCGCGTCAACAGGATTAATGAATAGGGATTTATTCAGTATTTTATCGCGAGTATCTCTGAATAACGGCCGTGGCACCGCGCTCACCGTTTCCAGCGTTTCAGTGACGACACCGACCAAGAATTCTTGCCGATGTCTCACACCTTTTGTCGTCCGTCGTTGTCGACTAATATTTCTTTGATTGAACCCTGTCGCAAAGCCGACGCGCCCCGTTCACGCTAAAACCTACCATTAAAATAACCATTAAACCTAACCATTCAAATTGGCTGGCATGTATTGTCTTATAAAAATAAAAAGATCGTCTTTATTTCGGTCTTGTGTGATTCTTTTTAATAACATATGCTTGTATAAGGGAATCTATTGAATCAATTCCCACGAAGCCATCTTTATAACTTGAATCATTGTGAAATAAAAAATTTGATGTGTCGCTGTGTCCGAGCGACGACCGCGAATTAATTTCAATCAACAAGATGTCCAATGTTAGCCAAAAAAGTTTCCATGCACTCATTAAAACGATGTAAATTTTTTAATAGTGGACAACATCACTTGAATTTTTTCAATTAGTCCAGATGATACGTCGGTATATCTTTATTTTCTTTCAGAAAGTTCACCACCATGGTATGCATTAATCTTTGTTATTAAAAGTTTTACGTTCTATTACCGACAGCATGTATACGCGTGGGTCGGAATGGACTCGACGTTTACCGAGCAAGGGTTAAAACTAGGGTGTAGGCAAAGTTCGGACTTCGGAACAGTTCGAACTAGTTCGGGGACGAACTTATTGTTTAGAACCGCTCGAACTTCGGAACAGTTCGAAATTAATAAAGCAGATCCGATTTCGAAACATAAATACACATGAAAAGTTCGGAACTAACGATAACAAGTCCTTTCGAATTTTAGTTCGACACTGTACATTAGCTTGAATGCAAATACATTTACATATGAGAACACAAAGAAAGATGGTTTGCAATGTTTAAATCAAGCTTATCCCATCGGGCTGGAGATATTCTTAACATATAAATATTTGTGAGTAAGAAAAATATATGTAGTTGCTCCACTAGTGTAGTAAGGCATCCCCAAAATTGGAAAAACGCCGGTCAATCCTGTCAGCCAAAATAAATTCCCGAAAATCCATTATCGATGAATTACATCAAGTTGCCCCATCACGCTGCAAATAAGCAATTATAATTTCTTAACATATAAATATTTTCGAGTAAGAAAAATAAAAACGTGGTAAAAATATATTTAGTTGTTCCACTAGTGTAATAAGATATCCCCAAAATTGGAAAAAGGTCGTTCAATCCCATCAGCCACAATAAATTCTCGAAAATTCATTGTCGATAGTGTAGATCAGCCTCGCCCCCCTAATTTCCTATCGGATCCCGGGGCCAACTGCCGGTTGCTTCGAGGAGAATCGGTCGTGTGTCACACGTTCGAGGATCAGTGGTGGTGCGAGAGCGGGAGGGTGGGGAGAAGTTCATTTTCAAGTAGTTAACCGCTCCCTTTATCATCCTCCCACCGTTTGCGGCCCCCGCCGGCCCGACTCTCGGCGATAAGGCTCGCTATACTACACCGTGGAGAGAGAGACCAAGATCCCTCGGACCACCGAGGCACGAGAGAGTGCCTCCTTCGCCATCGCCACCTTCGCCTAACCGTCAATCTCCTCTCCCTCGCGAACAACGAGATTTCAGATTAATTGCTTCGACGTTAGTTGCAACTTAATGAGATGGTTGCGGCCCGGGAGACAGACGGATGGACGCCGAGTGCTGCGACAGCGTTACCATTCCCGATGACCCACTCGGAGATCATCCGACCAGGAATCATCGACTAAAGAAGACAGAACCGCACGCTGGAAATAGACTATAGAGGGTGCGGCCGAAATAACTCATTTGTTTCCGTAACGGGGTGCTCTAGCCTCACACGTCCAACAAGTCTTTTTTCATTTATCTGAGGCATAGCATATCAAATTTTTGAATTGTTACTTTAATTGTATGATGCCGAGCCGTGAAAGCCTCAAATCTTTGAAATTTTTTCATTACTCTAGTGAATAGAACGCAAAGAAAATTGTGTCCAATTGACTCGAGTGTCGGATGATGAGTAACCGAGTATATTCTAGAGTTATAGATCCAAAAAATTGACATGTATTTGTACTCCAGAAAATTGTATAACCGTGTTCGAGACAATAACGAAATTATTGTAGCTCGCTCGGTACGATGAGAAGTTAACACACTGTGAATTTTAACAAAATTTAAAAGATTCGTTAACTAAAGTTGTTAAGTTATATTACATGGAAAATTCGACGATCCGATTGAGCATAGGCCATTGTAGTCGGAGGCGATCAAGGGGCGTCCGTTAATGAACGAAGACAGCTAGGGTCAGGCGAAGGAACAAAGCGAAGGATTTTAGGATGAACAACGGCGGCCGAAGCACTTTCTTACCTCGTTCCCTCGAACACAAAGGACATAATATAAACGGGATATTTCGATTTATATCTGTTCCTCCGTTTCCTATTTATTGCCTTTGAAAGCATCTTCGAAACTCCGCCGGGTATACCTGCCACCTTACGGAACCCAAACGCTATAGGACCGACCGAGAGACCGACTTACAATATTTTCTATAATAAAGTTAAATAATATAACGAAAACGATGTGGATTGTCAAATGAAAACAACTGAAGGCGCTATCGAGAACTATGGGAACATTTGTGACAAAAATGGGTGGCAACAATTTTGACAGTAAGGAGACAACAATCAAAGTGACAAAAAATCAAAATTTCAGATATTGTAAAGAGAAGGGTGCAGTCTTTAGCTAGTGCAATCACTATCTGTGATTATCACTTCCATACGAGGCGACGATAATCTTCTATGCGGCACGTATCTTTTACGTACATTGCGTAGACTCTTCCAATTTTAGGCACTTCAGACAAAAATGAGTGACTACAATATTAACAGTAAGGAGCAAAAGTGAGTAACTACAATTTTAACAGTAAGGAACAAAAGTGAGTAACTACAATTTTAACAGTAAGGAACAAAAATGTGTAACTATAATTTTACAGTAAGGAACAAAAGTGAGTAACTACAATTTTAACAGTAAGGAACAAAAGTGAGTAACTACAATTTTAACAGTAAGGAACAAAAGTGAGTAACTACAACTTTAACAGTAAGGAACAAAAGTGAGTAACTACAATTTTAACAGTAAGGAACAAAAGTGAGTAACTACAATTTTAACAGTAAGGAACAAAAGTGAGTAACTACAATTTTAACAGCAAGGAACAAAAGTGAGTAACTACAATTTTAACAGTAAGGAACAAAAATGAATAACTACAATTTTAACGGTAAGGAACAAAAGTGAGTAACTACAATTTTAACAGTAAGGAACAAAAGTGAGTGACTACAATTTTAACAGTAAGGAACAAAAGTGAGTAACTACCATTTTAACAGTAAGGAACAAAAGTGAGTAACTACAACTTTAACAGTAAGGAACAAAAGTGAGTAACTACAATTTTAACAGTAAGGAACAAAAATGAGTAACTACAATTTTAACAGTAAGGAACAAAAGTGAGTAACTACAATTTTAACGGTAAGGAACAAAAGTGAGTAAGTACAATTTTAACAGTAAGGAACAAAAGTGAGTAACTACAATTTTAACAGTAAGGAACAAAAGTGAGTAACTACAATTTTAACAGTAAGGAACAAAAGTGAGTAACTACAATTTTAACAGTAAGGAACAAAAGTGAGTAACTATAATTTTAACAATAAGGAACAAAAATGAGTAACTACAATTTTAACAGTAAGGAACAAAAGTGAATAACTACAATTTTAACAGTAAGGAACAAAAAGTGACGAAAGATCTTGTAAAGAGGAGGCTCCACTCTTCAGGAATAGATGAAAATACAAGAAAAGCTGGCGGGAAATGAGGGCGTCGGTCACCAAGAGACACCGTCATCCTATGTTCGTCGGCCACGAACGTCATCTGTGCTTTCCTCCGAGAGGACGCGTAGCGTGATGCCAAGAATCTAAATGCGTATTCTAAATCGCCGTGTGTCGTCGGCCTTGACCCTCAGAAAACGGAAGACACGCGACGCAATGCCGGAAAGTGCTTCGCTTCTTCGTATTCTTCTTCCCGTACCTTAATTAGACATCCACACCGAAAAACAACAGTTTCGCGAATTCCCACCTCCTTCCTCTCAATCCTTCGCCCGTAGCGAAGCCTACCCTTCCTCGCGTGGATCAACGCGATTCCCGTACTTCGCATACTTTTGTTTTCTCGCTAAAAATACACCGGGTGGTTCTCTGCACTGTCAATAGTCACGCTAGATGAACGATTCGAAGCTAAACTTTCGACTGATATTGCAACCAGTTCGGTCTAACTCCGGTAAATCCCTTGCTTTACAATTTATTAGATACGATGATTGGAACTTTATTGCCATTCTAGCGAGTAGTAATTTCCATTTCAAGCTTCCGGAATTTTTTAAAAATTGATTACGCAGCCGAAAATTCGGAAAAAATTCACAGTTATGTGTGCTATCGGGTAGAATGTTCATGATTTTTTTTTTTGTAATTTTTCGTTCGGCAGAACTGGAGAAATCATTCATTGAACCTTGCTCATTCTGTAACTACCCTTGTGGTAGGGGTTCTGGCTTGAAACTTAACCTTCGATTTACAAAAATTTCATTGTTCTACACCCTCTAGTTTCCAAGTTTCTCATCCCCAACGTTAAGGGTTGTTTTCGCTCCTGTGGACGATGGCCGATAAAAAGCAACATGTGTCGAATATTTATGTAAGAACCACTTTTCACATGAATTTCATCAATGTTGTTGTCGATATTCTTTCGTTAACGTCGATTCTTTTCGGTGGACCGTTTCTAATAGAATCTTCCAGCTAACCGAGGAATACGAATCGACGCTTGTCACAGTTTGTCGTTGACTAATAACTCGCTGTCCGATACACTTTTTCTTTGATCCGTTCGTCGTTTACACTGCAACAGGGCGGGGGTGGAGGGTCGACGGGGGTGGGAGTCGAGCCACGGATTATTTGCATGCAGCCCGGTGTCGATCATTTACGCTTACGCCCGAGACGGCGGCGGCGGCGTCGAGTAAATGAAACGCGAGCATTCGTCGATGCTCTTTTTGTTGCCCGAGGGCCTTCACGTAACTGTTCTGCATCGATTCAAAGAATGCTTCCAACGAACGCGAAGGTATGTGCGTGTATTTCAGGAATAATTCGACGCGTTATCAACTTTTCATCGCGTCCGAACGCTTTTGTTCGAGTGTCTGCCACGGAACGGAATAAAAGTCGAATTGCTTAGAGATTATCGACTGTACTTCCGTCTGCGAGCACGGTAAACGGATGCTCGGGAAAACACCGTCGACCAAACAATCCAGGAAGTTACAACTTAAGAGGCACCTTTTGTCGACTTGCATTCAGGCTCTCTTTCCAAATTGTCTTTATAATAAACTGAGCCGGTAGATCCGACTAAAATGTTGCAGATTCGTTTACACACATTTAAACTGCATTCGGAGATTTTGGTATTGGTGTTGCGGTCAATACTGCAGTAATTATTTAATTAGAAGATCGTAAATTTTATGCATTTATGACAATCTATATAAATAAGAATAAAATTCTGTTCGTTGGTAAGCGCATCACTTGAAAACGGCTAGACCGATTTGACTAATTGTTTTTCAAAAATGTTTGTAATAGTCCCAATAAAGTTTTTAGGGAAAGAAAAATTGGAAAAGTTGCCCGGAAAAATGAATACTTCTGAATGTTCTTCTCCTTAAATTGAATATCCGTGGCCACAATCGTTAATAGATACAATGATTACTCCGAAATACGTTTTTTTCTCATTTTTACTTTGTTTACACATTTCCAGTCACCTTTCACAAACTCGCAAAACGATCACAAACTTTATTGAAAGGACAGGACAATGTCTGTCGGGTCAGCTAGTGATGAATAGGTGAAACTCAAAATAGTGAAAATTTATCTATTAATAAAGTACATTATTCTATTCAATTGTATAATTCCTGACTGCAAATAACACTCATGTACATTTACAACGAGTCACAACTATAATATAACCACTAAAAATATATTATAATAAAAATGATAATAAAATATATTATAACCACAACAACCCTAACGACAGCTACAAAAACTGTAAATAAACCATCACGTTTAAAGGGTCACTGCGATCATCCCAGCAGCCCCAGAGAAAAACTTTGCGCAGGATTGGAAACTTAATTTCCAACAAGAACGTGTTCAAAGTTTGCAAACTTACGCGTCATCAACGACACCGAGTTCTTCAAACCTCCATAACGTCCACAACTTTGCAATTTAATCTCTTTAGAGACACATCGTCAACAATACAATGAGTGGCCAATATCAAAACCTCTTGCATAATTTAACACCTTACATCGAAAGAATTTATGAGGCAATAATATTTAAAAATTGTCATTTGCATATTTTTATTTCGCACTAGCTGACCCGACAGATGTTGTTTTCCAAATTTCAATGTCATCGTTCGAATCGTGAGTTATGGTCTTGAGTTCATACAAAAATCCCATAGAAAAAAAAGCACTTTCATTTTTTCCCGAATATTCCATTTTTCCGGGCAACTTTTCCAATTTTTCTTTCTCTGAAAACCTTATTTGGACTATTACGAACATTTTTTTAAAAATTAGCCAAATCGGTCTAGCCGTTCTTAAGTGATGCACTTACCAACGAACAGCATTTAATTTTTATTTATATAGATAGATAAAGATCCGCAGTCGGGTACCATGCAACAGGACAACGTTCGATATAGTGGTGGGCACCATCGACTGAAACTATCGACTAAATCGATAGTAACCAACTACTATTTTCAGTCGACTGATTTTTTAAACTATCGACTAAATGCAATTAACTGAACAGTCGCCGAGCTATTGGGCGGAAGTTTTGAATAGATTTTATAAAATTTAGTATCAAATACATTCACTTATTAGCGATATCGAATAATTCGTTCAATAAACACAAATAACAATTATTATACCAGAAATATTATACAATTATTAAATAACAATACTTATATTATAAAACTTTCATCATAATCTAAAGAAAAAGTAGTATTTTATAATTATATCTGTCAATAACAGATATTTTTCTAAAAAGTACATTAACACTTTGCCTTTATATCGCATTATTATTAAAGGATAAATAATAATATGTGAGATAGACGTAGGCATAGACTATAACCCGCAATCTATACGTAAACACTAAAACAAAATTTCAGTCGACTAAAAACTATCGACTAAATATTCGATAGTACGTAGCAACTAAATAGTAATTAGTCGATAGTTGAAATTAGTCGATGGTACCCATCACTAGTTCGATACTAAATTCGCCATTGGAAATCACTTCAGTTTGCATCCACGATCGATACAGCACTGCAGAAAATTCAGGCCGACCGAAACAACTGTATCTACAATGTAGCAAACGATGTGGCTTATTAAACGTCGATTCCCTTTGATCGGACCATTGGCACTCGTTGGGTAGTTGGTTCGACCACGTTCGATGACATCTTTCTAAAACATATAGGAGAACAGTATCGATGGGGAAAAGGAGACGTAACCGTAGGTCGATGGACGTACCGGGGTCGGATCAATCCGGGCAAACAGGAAACGCGACTTGCGTCACGGTCTCCGCCGCGATTCATACTACTTCGGTCATGTATATTCGACT
This sequence comes from Lasioglossum morio, assembly GCA_916610235.2. Lineage (NCBI taxonomy): Eukaryota > Metazoa > Arthropoda > Insecta > Hymenoptera > Halictidae > Lasioglossum > Lasioglossum morio. The sequence goes on along the minus strand of OU744330.1, from coordinate 9,886,762 downwards.
TTAAACGCATGAACGCTTTCGTCGCCGTTCCGCGACCTACGGCAACATGCGTTTCCTCGACGCGCGAGCCTAACCGAAGTTAGATTTGACGTTCGCTCGAACAGCCGGATGCATTTTATGGGTGCAGCCGCGGCTGGATCAGCTACTAAGCACGTAGAGCGTCGGGAGAAGAGGGACACCATAGAAATCTTTCTTATATCTTTCTCGATCAGGAAATATACTTCCTTGAAAGAGGCGATTCCCGAGTTAATTTGAAGTGCCTTTTTCCTTTCCGAAAATGTCCTCCGCGGCTTTGTTGAGGAGTTATTAAGGATGTTCTGGAGCTATATAAAAACGCAATAAAATCTTTGAAAATTTGACAAGATATAATTCTTACTAAACTAATGCAATTACCAAAGTTTGGGTTCGATTAGCTACACCGTTTAATATTTATAGCAACTTAAAGTTTGCACATTTTAACACGTGTTCTTATGGAGAATTCAGAAAATTCCACTTCAACCCCTATTTAAACCTCTCGAAACCATTGCTCGTAAACGTAAAAGTAGGACTTTTCAACCAGATAGCACTCTAGATTGATCTTTCATCTAGCGATTTTGACTACTAAGAAACCCTGTCTTTGCATTATTACGAACTCAGAAGTTAAATCCCGGACCCTTGCAATTCTCGTATACGTATAGTTAGGTAAAGGCACCAGTAGTTGACCAGTTAAGAGAAGTTTTCCACGCGAACAATAGTAACCACTTGCTCTGTCATCAAATAGCGAGAGTCGATGCATGAAGACACTCTTTAAGTCTTCTAGATTATGTAACAAGGCCACTTTTTTAAAAAAAGTTTACTTATACAAATTTAAGGAACATATTGAAAAATTCAGTAATTGCTTCAGAAGTTGACCACTCTTGAACATGAAAAATCTAGTAATTGACCTTGTCTTCGTTAGTAGTTGACCACTTATACTAGAAAGAGGGTTAAAGCAATAATGTTGGGAATCATTTTAGTATCAATTAATTTCAACAATTACCAACACAATTTACAATTAACGAATAAAATAAGAGATATATCAGAATATTACTAACCTTAATGAATTCAGACGTCCGTTATTACTATGCATACTTCACTTCGCATATAATTGTTCTGAAATTTAAACAACAAATGCCATAGCACCCGAGATTCACTTTCATCAAAAGTGCACAGCTTATAAAAACCTTATTTTTTACGTTTTTCTATAAAATGGTCAACTACTGGTGCCTTTACCTTAGTTAGTGGTGTGTGCACGCACACTAGCAGCGCGAGTGTAGTCTGCTAAAACTCGTAGACTCCGCCCTCGAAAAACAAGGACCAATCAGAGCGCGGTTACAACGGACAGATTCCGGGTCAACCAGTGCCGACGTCATGCTCAGCGGAACCCGTCACCGAGCCGGAATCTGTCCACTATAGCCGCGCTCTAATTGATCCGTGTTTTTCATTAATAACTTCACATTGATAATAATTCTTGTTTAACCACGTACTGTACTGAAACGTCCTGTTACTAAAAATGTCACAGAAGAGAAAATTTACATCTACCAATACCTAAATCGTGATTATAATTCATATTCGTTAAACATTCTTTAAATTCGTTGTGACGTGTGATTTTGAACATCCACGAAATGATGAGCAAAAAAATGGTCTCTGCACCCGTGAAAGAAATCGAGTAAATATACATATAAGTGTTATCAGTAGACTGCGAATTTTATAAATTTATAACAATAACGAGTAGGGTTGTAATTTAAAATAAGAACAATATTAGACAAATATAAACGTACTATAACATTATTGTCAACCTACTAAACATAATAGGAAAGAAAATAAATTTCTGTTTCACTCGAGTTTGTTGCAATTCGGGTAAAAAATTTTTATTTTACGTAAAGATCAGCAGTCTAGTTATTAATGTCAACGGGATGACAAAACGTCCAGTATCCTCGAGCGAGCTCTTTCCCACGAGAAGTTCGGCTAACGCGAAGCGTCCTATAGATCATCTAAATAAGTGTCTTTGTACCAATTATATTAGATCACCGACGCGTGCACGCGATTTCGAAAGATCATGCTCTCTCTCGGAGAGCAGAGCAGAGCGGAGAGAAGACACGTTCGCTCGCGAGAGGTATAAAGCGCGCAGGCGACTGCGACCGACTGTCTCCGAGCGTCATTAAGTGGCATTATTTACACCGGTCGCTATTGTCAGCTGTCCAAACATCTTGAAACCTGGTAACAGACGCGTATATCTTATCTAACGCGTTGCGTAAAAATGAAAACGTTACTCAGCGGCGATCACAATGGTATTACGGTGCCCCGTCCCGCGGCCGTGCTAAACGAGCTGTCCGATTGCGCGATTAATTAAACGGTATCGTTCGGGGTGGTGGGTTCGAGCTGTCCGCGAGACGAGAGAATTACTCGTCGATCCAGAACTGGGGGTTACAACGACGGTTGGGATGGGAGTGAGAGAGAGAGAGAGAGAGAGAGAGAGAGAGAGAGAGAGAGAGAGAGAGAGAGAGAGAGAGAGAGAGAGATAGAGAGATAGATAATTATCAGAGAAGTGGGAGAAAGTGGCTGTGATAACCGAGTGTAGGGGCAGGGATTGAAAATAACCAAATATCGGTTTCGGTTCTCGAACCAGTTTCGGAGAAGCAAAATAATGCCGCGGATGTTTATGCAAAATAAAATTTGTGCGTACCATTTGCAAGAGAAGGTAGTTAAATAATCGTCATTTCACCTGTAAATAATTTAAATTATATGAAAACTGTGGCGACTGCACACCAGTCTGTTTCTCGCTCGCTCGACTAAACTCGACTCCCCCCCAGGGCCGTCTTAAGCACAGGGCTAAATGGGCTAAGCCCCGGGGCGCAAGCCTTTTGGGGGCGGCGATTTTTATTGGTATTATATGTTTTTGTTATTATTAGTTATTTAGTTATTAGTTATTTTTATTCAAAATCTTTTCACGACAAAAGTAACCGAATAACCTGTTACAAATTAACCTAACCCCCCTCCCGCTAGCCGTCCCGTGTATTTTCTTATGAAGAGGGGCGCATTATTTTTAGTAGCCCACGGGCGCCGAATATCTTAAGACGGACCTGACTCCCCCGAGTTTACCCGGATAGCGTTTCACCTCGGAGCATGACGGATTAGATCTTTTTACTTCGATAACATGGCTATGTGGTTTTTTTGCCATAAATAATATCTGTTTTCTCTCAGTTTTCGTACTGTACCTTGAGCTACTGGTTAAAATGAAAATTCAAATATTGAATTTTGAAGTGGGAATGTTATGGGAACGGATCGTCTGATGTGTTACGTCTTCTGTTAGGCAATGGTCGTACGGGGGTCGCGCACATGTGCGGCGAACGGTAGAGACGTAAACGAGAAAGATTGGAAACTTAAGACGTGTCGTTTTGTAATAATAATAACAAGTGGGCCATCGTTGCCCGCGATTACCCTATTCTCCCGTGAACCTACAAGCATCACTGCGCGTTCTCCTCGTGGACGAAAAATACACGTGTAACGAGTAGACGGCGGACGTCGGTCTCGCCCGCACGAATCATGTTCCGCGTAGGACTAATGTCCTGAGTACATTTTACGTACTGGTACCTGCTGGAGGACGTGACTGGTAAAAGCCAGGAGGAAGGCGGAAAGGAAGAAAGAAAACGAGCACGCAGCCAGGCAGGCGAACCGGGCAGGCGGACGGGTAGCCGAGCAGGCAACCAGGCAGCTAGCCAGGCAAGCAAGCAAGCAAGCAAGCAAGCAAGCAACCAGGCAAGCAAGCAAGCAGGCAGGCAGGCGAGAGGGCGGCCGGTCCGGGACGAGAAGAGAAAGAAAGAGAGAACGTGGGATAAAGAAAGCAACAAGAAGGGACCTCGCTTCTTTGTGCTCAAGAAGAAAACCGGTCGGCCAATCTTAGCGCCGTATTGTGAAATTTTGTCCAATCAACATCGCCGCTCTTCCTTTTTCGCATTTCTCCGAATATGATTTAATTATTTACTTACGTCCCTCGCCTTTACCGCGTGTATTACATTGGTACAGCAACGGCGATCTTACGCGACGTCAGAAACCTCGCTTTCCTCGAAACTAGAAACCGAACGGATGTTCCTTCGCAATTCGAAAACGCAACCCTCCGATTGCCAGCAGATTGAAAACAGAACATACTGATCGACTGTAGCAATGAACTAAACTGCAGATCTTTATGCAAAATAAAAAATTTACGCATTGATTGCAGAACAGAGGAGCTAAATAAAAACTCGATGCTTCTTTTAATTATAAGTTGAAGCTAATATATTGACGTCCTGATACATTTTTATTCGTTATTTTTTTAAGATGTCCACTGGTTTAAATTGCACGAGCCCATTTTTGTCAAAAAATGCATAAAATCCGCAGTCGAGTTGTAACGCCAATATTAGACTAGGATAAACAGTAGATGGTGGCATTACTATTGCATTACATATTACATATTATTATTATGTATTACATATATTACATTATATATCATTAGATACATTAGATACATTACATATATCTATACAATAGTATAGATAATTATTATTAACAATAAGAAATGGAGAATAGGGAGCTAGATATAACAGAATAAGTGACACAAAATGAGTAATGTACATAAAACAAGTCAGATTTGTGTTTAAAAGCTGTTACGTTCATGCCACGAGTTAATCTCGAGTGTCTTGCATTGGGCACCTTCAGACATCGTGTACAAACAGCGACTAAAAATCGAGAACAGTCGTGAAGCACAGTGAACTCTGTGCCACAACAAAATTGAAGGATAAATTACACACGTACCGAGACTTTTCCAACACTTTGTTGCGACGCGGTGTTACCGTACTGCGCGGGCTCTCATTTTAATTATCGAACGGTCGCGCTCCGGAACTGTCAGCTTTTAAAATGCTTGCGGGCTGGAACTCTGCTGCAACTGCAAACTGTTCCTCAAGAAACTCTGCGAACGCGTTCGATCGCTCCTGGGTAATAGGAATCGAAACCGTCAGCCGACTTCGTTCGAAGCGAGTTCGAATAATCTGTTTCCTAATTTGTTCGTTTTATCCAACGGTAAAAGGGGTTGTCTAATTTTGGAGCACGTTCTCGGAGCATTTTGGCCATTGTTTTTAACCGTTTAAGGACGTTCTGGAGGTACAAGGGTAGACAAAAGTGCAAGAAATTCGAAATCTATCAATATATTGGCAATGAAAGCCATTCATGAGTATATTTTGCATTAAAAAAATAGATTAATTTAAAAGCTTTCGTTTAATTAGTAGATTTCATGTTATATTTATTTGTTTAGTCGAATTGTCTTCATATTATAAAAAATTGTAAGTGACTTTTGCGATGATTGTACCCCCTGATTTGAACTTTAAGGTAATAAATTTGTGATATTCAATATATATATAATTACGCAATAAAAAGTTGAAAATAAATAATTAAATAAATTAAAAATACTTCAGAAAGCAATACTCATGGTTATTATTGAAAATAAACATGTGAAATTTGCGTAAAATTATGTTCTGATAATAACAAAAAGAATCAGAATATCTTAACCCTACGTACAAAGACGTCTCGGATAATTCATGCATGTCTTATGCCATCTTGCACAATGACGTAAAATATTGCTTAATATTAGCAGCGAATCTTACCAGCAACATATCTATCATCGTCCGAGGAACATAAGAATCCCTTCACCCCTTGACGCGCAAAGACGTCACGGATGCGCCATGCGTGTCTTATGCCGTTTTACCCAGTAACGTAAAATATTGTTTAACATCAGCAGCAAATATTACCAGCGACATATCTATTATCATTTAAGGAACCTAATCGATCCGAATTTATCCAATTTAAACAAATAGTAAGTTAAATACAAAATGGTAGCTTTGGTCCCACCGAGTTCCATTTAATTCATATGTCAAAAGAACGATGTTCTTCTCAAGTTAACGAATCTTTATACCGTCATAATGTCCATACTGGTATAAACTATATTGTATTCCTGTTGACCGTGGAATTAATTTTGGTACAGCAGGTTTATTTGTCTCGTGTTAATGAGGGCTAAGCAAACCTCGGTTTGCAGCATTTCAATAAAATAACTCTGTTTGCCGCACATATATACGTAAAAATAAGATACGTCGACTGTATTCAACGAATTCACTAATATCACTGACACACTGACTTTCTGAATACACCTTGGACTACGAGCTACGTAGCATCCATAACTTCGCGATTTGCAGAAAATCGCTTTGCCAAGGGGTATAAAGAGAAAATCTGACAAAAAAAATCAATCTTTTTGCCCTGCAAGATGAAAGAGCCCTTAAAGGGAAGAAGCATGAATCGCAAGAAAATGCGAGTGTTCATAGACGAGACTCGGCTCTCGGTGAAACCTCGCAACTTTCGAGCGTTCTTTGGCCGGAGCAAGCGGAGCGAACGCTTCGCTCGCCTCTGTTCGCCACGATGTTTCGTCTGGCAAAATCGAGGACCGGTTTTTATAACCTTTGGAATATACACTCGATCTTGCCTCGCCTTGCCTCGACTCGCCTCGCCTCGCCTGGCCGTAGTACTTGTCGACTCGCCGAGCAAATTTGTTAAATATTCACGAAATTACGTTAACGTCGTGCTTCAACGCCTAGAATGAATTGTCGTGAAATTCCGGAGTCTTTCCGGAGAGAGATTCCCGGACAAGTTCGCGTAAACTCGCAAAAGCACCACGGGCATGGCAGGACGCGCCGCCAAATTGTTCCGGCCGTGGTCTTTCGAAAAAAAGGCAAATTTATTCCAGCGTGATGTAATGGGATATCTTTGAACGAGCGTCGGCGTGGTTACCTAACTAATGAAAGAAATAAAGAAAACGGTCGGATGCAATTTTATCGGGATCTCGAATCTAGGAAGACCATTTCATTGCGACCGCTGATCCTCTAACGTTTGGCCAAGCAATTATCGTCGGAGGTAATCATTACGAGAAATTATTAACGGTCGAAGGCGCGAAGGACGACGTCCGATTTGATTTCGCAACTCGAACCGATCCGGACTGCTCTCCGAGCCCCGCTATTCGCAGCTCAAGTACGATCTTAAATAACGTTTCGAATAGCACTTGCTTTGTGAAACGAAGTTTTCTCAAAAAAAGTTTTTCTCGAAGGAAAGGATTTCGTTTGACCCTTACATGGGCCTGAACTAACACGTTGAATGCAGTGTTAGTCAGTGTTAGTCATAATACTACTGGCTCTGAATATCAATTTATTCAAACTGAGTTATAGCATAAGGTGCGAACTTGATTATCAAGTAACTAATAATGATTGTTAGTAACTCTGAGCGTTTAGACGAATAAAACAAAGCAAGACAAAATTCACGTGTTAATAATCATTTCTAAATGAGAAATATGAACCTGGTGAGATATCTAGTAACGTTTCTAAATCGACAAATAACTATATTGTTAATAATTATCCTTCTCGACAGAGTTCGGATCTATTCTAGCACAGAGTATCGAAATCGTCATTCAAGTACTCGGTTTTCGACGAATTAATTAAACGAACAGCTGCTGTATTGGAATCAATAAAAACATTATAAAACATTCAAAAATATGTTTAAAAGAAATTGATAAATGTACTAATGACAGTGTTAGCTCAAAAAAGAACGTAAAATAATGGTAAAGAATTTTTTAAGAAATCTTTTAAATAGCTGCCGGCAAGTAATACGTTCAAGTTTCTATATAAAGTTTTATTTTGCGCAGAGATCCGCAGCCAGGAGCAATAAACAGTTTTCTTACGAAAGAAATCATACTCTTTTTCAAATTACAATATAGAATAGCTGAAGCAACCGGTTGGATCTTGTTTGTCGGAAAACCTGATTTCATTGTTTACCAGACACCTGATCAAACGTTATTCACCGATGCTGTATGGTCGTGCGAGATACACAGTATAAAATACGAGGTACGAGAAAATGTAATATTGTACAGCAGTTTGGCTGCATGCAGTGCAGGAAGGAACGGGGATGCATCGGCGTCGTCGCAGGGCCGACAATTATTACAGGAAACTGCGATCGTTTCACGGTTGGAAAATCCCTAAATCGATCGGAATAAGCATCAGAGATTTGTAATACGCGAGATGTACGACGCTCGTCTGTCCATAACGTGAAATATTTCGAGTGTTCGTTCGACAGCGCAGCGTCGAAGCGACGGCAGTTTCCTTCGAATAAAGGACCAGAGTATTTATCGTCTATTATGCTCGATGCAGTTGGAAACGGTGCTTTAAGTTCGTCCCATTCTGTTACAAACAGCCCTCCCTACGAATCAAAGAAATTTCACAATTCGAGCGAGCGTTTCAACTAATTTGGAATATTAACCCGCTGAGAATGTGTGTTGCAAAGTTCAGGATTGTGAGATTTTCGAGGAAAATGAACGGTTTCCTTCTGGGGAGTAACAAGTGAAAAGGAATAAAATTAGATGTATTTGAATCTCTGCGTACCGGTGTTATGCACGAAAACGCCTACGCAACAATGCTACCCGATAATAGCTGTCCACAAAGGGTGGCTGCAAACACACCGACAGTTTTATTTCTGCGAGAGACTATTCTGAACCGCGAGCTGCCGATTTTAGAAATTTTCATTCAGAAATATTCGACGTGTACTCCTTTCTTCGATTGCATTTAACGAGGAAAAACATTGACAATGAACCATTCTTCATAATTTTTTAATTCTTCTAAACAATCTTTCTACTATTCTTAATGCAGTTCATCTTATTAATTCGCCAAAAGCTGAGTAATCGAATGACGACTATGATACTCCGGGTGAAAATGAACTCCCACTGTTTCATCGAAGGGTTAAAGTGCGCTCAATATGTTAAAGACAGTCATGATGAGAAACTACATTGTGTAAATTATTATTATGTCTATGATTTTCAAATTTACGTAGCCTACGAGAATAAGATCATCTTTATATTACTATTGCGCTGACGTTTTTTCTTTTTTTTTTTTGTATTTTCTTTTGTTGTAAAATGTTTCAATGAAACTCTAGAACTAACAGACGCTACAACGAACAAGATTCCGCAATTGTGTTCGTTCCAACATGCTTCATTATGTACATTACGAACAGCAAGTGTAATTTCACCCTCCAGTTTTGAATTATGGCATTTTTTTACACGTGTCTTTAATCTGAACACTTCAACCCTGGCTAAATATACGTCCAAGTATAAACATTTTGTATAATTATTGGAGCGTGAACGCTTAGAACGGTACTTTGGAGTAAACTGAATTCTATTTACGAAATAAAACTTCAGCACATTTGCAACAGTGTTTAATAAAGGCGGTGCTTTAACCCTCGCAATGATAAACAAATCTTCGAAAGATTATCCGAAGAATAACAGAGTATGTTACGTTACTGAAAGTGGTTCCTGAGTACACAATTAAAATTCTTGTTGCTGCTGAAATTAAGAAATCCTCGGCTATAAATCACAGACTTTCTAAAACCATTAACCCTCGTTCTTCAGGGTGAAAACACCCATTTTCTGTTTCTGTATTTTGCGGAACGTCAGATTTATTTCTAATTACTATCTTATTATATCTTTTTCCATATTTTACAAGAGTATACATCGCATTATTGTAACTATGAGGACACATAGATTATTGTAACTATGAAGGCTATTAAGCCTCATCCACACGGGTAATTTTTTATACGAATTTGAAATAGGTACCCAGGTACCACGTCGTGTAAATAAGGGGTAAAATAGTCATTTCTTAAAATACTCTCATTAGAAATCTAAGAAGAACATGCTTATTCGGATGTCTCGCGACTTTATCATAGCCCAAAGAAACAAACGAACGTATCCAATCCCCACGAATGCATTATCGTCTCACTTATCAGAAATAAAACAATTTGGAATTCGTCCTTTCACGAACCCACAGTTCTATTGTTCAATTCTGAAATTCTAAAGTTAACACTATCCTAGATACTCACACCTAGCATACTTCAAGAGCACATGAGGGTGAACAACCCTGGTAGGCAAAGTTTTAAGTGTTAAAAACAACGTAGAACTGGGTCGATTGCCGTTCAAACCACTCCAAAACATTCTGAGCTACTTTTTAACAGTAGGTTTACGGATTTTATAAAAATAAGAGTAATATATTTAATCAGATTTTTCGCGGATCATTGTATGTGTTCCAAGGAACAAACTTCCGAGAGTGCATCTTTACAATCCCGATAATTATAAATGAAAAAATGAAGAATTCGTTAATTTGACGGGTCCCGTGAATCTAGTGTTAGAAGACGACCGTCGCGTCGCGAGACTGCACGAAACGTGAGGCGTCGCGTTGCAACGCACAGCAGCCATCAGATCTACTTTCTACCATCTAGTTTCTTCGGATGCGTTTGGAAGGATTACGGAATGGGAATTACCTGCGATTAGGCAGAACTCCACTGTGGCGGCTATGCGAACGCTCCGTGGTCACAGGTTTCGGTCATCCTGGTCTGTCGAGGTGCACAAAGAGAGGTATCCGTATTCAGAGTAGCATGCTCGTTCTCGGGAGGATTAAACTCGCAGCCGTCGGAACGCGTCACCACTCCGTTGGCACGGGCTAGGTGTTCCAAGCTGCGACGAACACTATCTCATCACTGGTTAGCACACTGTGGAGACCGATCGAGTTCCTGTTTGCGACGGGCGAGCACAGATTCGCAAAAACAGCCGGACAAAATCAGCGGAACGCGTGCACAAGGACACTAGTGTTGTCGTTTGGCGACAAAGGAGCCTGTTAGATCGGCGATCGCGTCGTCGAAGAATCGTGTGTGTTTGTCGTATCCCGATCGCTAGATCCTCGATCGCAAGGACCTCCGCTGGCCAAGTAGGCTGGACCAAAGCGCGTAAACATTCGGCGTGTGCGACGCCCCTTCTCAGCCAAGATGGTGTTTTCGGGGGTACCGCGAGAAGCTACATTTTCGATGGTTTCACCGGGAGAGGAATGTTTACGATTTTAACGAAAGAATTCCGTTGCGGGGCTGCGACCAAACCGAGCAGCTGCGGTTCATTTCGGAGTGAATATTTTCTTCGAAATCGTTCGAACCGCGGGGGAGGGGTTTAATCGCGGGCTCGGGGCTGTAACTATGTAACTGTGTATAACTGTAACGAGTCGAAACGCGGCGAGAACGTTGGGATCAAGCAAAAATCACGCAGCGAGTTGGAACTGTCGAGAGGAAGGCGAACGCTTCAAGCATACTATTCCCTTTAATGCGGGCGCCGGCCGGCTTAAAGCTGCGGCCCCCGACCGACCAAACGAGTTTCAGCTCGTATCCAACCGGTACATCCGAAAATCCCAAAACACTCGGCAATAAATCTCTCTCGATGTATCACGTTTCACGAACTGGTACACCCGTAGAACGTTTAATCCACTGGTACTCTTGTCGATGGCCTCTGGGCGGGTACACTTCGATCATACACCCCGCGCGGTACGTTATTCACTGGACCGTCGTATTATTTTTTCCGATCGTTTTCGGAACGAGACACCCGGCTCCGTTTCAAGACAACACGGATACGTTACGACTCAATCGATGGACAAGTTGTCCTGTTCGCTTCCGGTAAAAAGAAATCCCCCTGTAACGCGGAACATCGTAACGTGTTCACCGTCGAACGGCTGAATTGCGACTGCGGCTGGCAGGATCCGATGTCGTCACCCCCACTACCGCTGCTCCCCAACTCACCAGCGAAACGCCCGAATCAGTTGCGCGTCTCCCTCTTCCATCGAGGCTACGCCCACCGGGGTTCGCTCCACGCCCCCTCTGGCCGCGCCTCTTTTTTTCGGACGTCGCGCGGAACACTCGAACGAAATGCACCAGGCCGAATTCGTATACATTCCCGCGCTTTTTCAGCGGTTACATCGTCGCTCGGAATTAAAAATTATTTCGAAAAGAACGTGTTCTTGACGTGTGCGATGTGCAACAGCTAGCCTAAGCTACAGCCTCCTGTGGTCGAGAGTTTCCCGCTGAACGGACGTGCTCCGATAGTCGATTTGTCAGCGAAACGAATTCAGAAACGCGACAGTCGCGGTACACGATTTCGCGCGAAGAGTTCAACAATGACGCGTTTCGCGAATTGGTTTTCTTTGTCGTCTGGTGGATGAATGAAAGAGTATTCGGAGCAAATCGTATCGAAATGCTTTTGGATGAGCTTTTCGTCTTTCGTATGGACCCGTAGAGAATATGTGTTCGCATCACCTAGCATGTTCTCTTTGTAACGCGTTCCAGATTTTGAGAAATGCCATCGATTTGGCTTGTAGAGAAGACAGTTGGAAAGAATAACGGGTTCAATGGCAAGATATATAAATTTTGGCGGCAAGGTATACATAATGTGATGCGATTAGTTAGCTGCGTTGGGTACGCATGATCGTCGACATGGCGTTGTCTGGCGTACCCTTGTGGCGGTTCGAGTGCTCCAATTTCTGTCTGCCCCGCGACCAACCTGAGCTCCCTCCCGGAGAAGCAAGTAGTGCCATTTCATGCGGTTTTTGCTGACAGTGATGCGGTATATACCACCCGGTACGAGTCGGTCCTAGATGTCGCTCCGCCTCCCGACACCATCGCAGACATCCACCCGATTCGCGCATGCGCGATCAACGGGTCCCTGTATAACGCCCGTTCGAATTACCCCTCCGCCATCTTTCCACCAGCTAGAATCACTAGTATACATATAGACTTAACGTGACTTTCTCTCTCTCTCTCTCTTTCCTTCTCTCTGGCCCTCTCTCTCTCTCTCTCTCTCTTTCTCTCCCTCTCTTTCCCTCTTTCTTTCTCTCTCCTCTTTCCTCGTGGTTGTCGCCTCTCTTTGCTCCACAGAAGTCTCTCTTTCTTACATGCTACCTTGGCCGGTCGTACCTTTCCGTGACTTGATCTCCGTTGCTCCTGTCGGCCGGTTCTTAGCCTTTCTCCCACTTGTTTGTTTCTCCTGGACCGACTATCGCCGCGGCTACCGTGGGAAATAACGCTGCTACCAGAGAAGCTACCAAAATGGCGGACCGACGCCACCTGCCGCCTATCGAGATCCAACGTGCACATTTGTCCTCTCCACCTCGGATCGAGTCCGATGCTTTATTTAGATTGCAACGTGGCCCAGCCGTGCTGTCTGGCTGGCGTTTTACGCCGATGACACTGCACTAATGCTAATCTACAATTAAATCGGCATCGAACCGATTTAGGTGTATCGAAAGCTAAGTCACCGTTTGGTGGAAACGTTTCGCCACTTTTTACCGGACCGAGCACATAAATCACGCGTAACTGCAAACTATTTTATCGACACTTCGAATAAAACTGCAGAGAGATTATGCAAGACCCGAGATACTGCATATATTTGCATACACGTTTCGTGTGTTGTTGTCTCTTGCAGCTACCATTCGCTCCGCGATGTTCACAGTGCGATGTTCGTGCTGTTTCATTTCACATATTAATTGAAGCGGCAATGTGAAAAACTGGGGAAAATGCATGTATTTTTCAATCAGAATTTATTTAATTAGTGATTTATTATTGCTTTGAACCGAGTGGAGTTTATTTAGCAAGTAAGATAAAGGTGGTTCGGAACCCACCATAAACAGTAGGTCCCGCTGAAAAGGCGATGGTGAGAGTGGAAAGAGGGGGAAGAGGATTGGTAAATGAATTTGAAACCCTGAGGGGACCAAATATCATGTTACATTATTATTACATAGCAAGTAAAATATTGCTCTTACGAAACATTGTTTGGGAAAATTATAAATTACTTTCAAGCCTTCGATACCAGGTTTACATAAGAACGAACTAATACAAACATGAAAACACTTGCCTTTGAGAAGCTTTGCTTCTAATGTATTACGTTCATTCTCATACTCGTAGTCTGGGCATTTCGTCACTATGTACAAATTTATTGTACTCGTATAAATATTAAGTAATTTATATAAGTAATAATTCGCCGAACAAATCAGATTGTGTAGTATCTGATAATTAAAAAGAAACACATTTCTGCATCACCGATTTTATCTGCTTGTTTATAGTTTAAAGATACGTACTAGAATATATATTATTACGAAAATGTCCGAAAAATACAAAATAAGTTCCATTTTTCTTAAAAAATGGCATTCTCAAAGTTTTTACATTTGTCAATATTTCGTTTACTATTGATGCACTTTCGTTTGAAACATTCTTTCGTTAAACTATTAGAATCCACGCGTGGTCGCCATTTTCGAGAAATATCACTACATGCAACATTAAATACAAAATTCTGCGGAGAATTTCATTTCAAATTATTAACAATTCAACATACGCCAATAACAGGCGCGTGAAGACTGGTCTGCAAGAGCGCAAACAGTGGCGTACCATGCTCACCTCGGACCCCGTAAGTCTTTTTTGAAAATCTACAAGTAGATCGTTGTATGACATTAATCTATATAGTTACCAAGTTCAACATCTTTTAAATTATAACTAAAATTAATATTCAGACGCAAACTATAATTGAAATTATAATTCCAAGTGAATTCAGAAATACAGACTATCTTCTATTAGAGAAACACTTTCATCCATTTATTACGTTTAAAAATTATTTAGAATGTAATGTGAAACTGTATTATTAGCTTATTTAAGCTATTTATCAAATTATATAATGGTACAAAGAAAGATTTAAAAAAAATTAATCTGCCGAAACCAGGGATTGAACCAGGGACCTTTAGATCTTCAGTCTAACGCTCTCCCAACTGAGCTATTTCGGCCTGTGATGTGCTTCCTGTTTCCGATTCGAACTCAGGACACCAGAATTGTAGCAAAATTCAAAATGCGTGTCATAAATGTATCTAAATTCTGGAATTTTATTAAAAATTGTCTCATATGTATTTAAAAAAATGTAGCATCTTCATATCGATGTAAATAAAATGTTTAAAACGCTCAAATATTTCAAATGTTAAAACGATATCGATAATCGAAACTGTCGATTGATATCGATACTTATGTATCGATATTTGCTGATCATTTCCAACTGTAGTCATTTTACAAAATTGAATTATTTAAAGAAATCCTAATTCCTTAAACATCGAAAAATTTATTCATAATTTTCTGTACATTGAGAACACTTCTCGAAGGAATATAAAAATTTCATTTTTATAAGTTTAACTTGAGAAATGAATGAATACGTTCTTCCTTGTGTATTTATAAAAATGTACAAAATATCTAATGAAAAATGAGTCGTTGAATTTTCAATATCTTTGAAAACTTTCAGATTATAACAGCGGAGAATGGAAATGTCGCAAAGTAGAACTATATTCACGATGCCCCACTTGCGCAGTACAAATTGGTTCTTGAAAAATGACAATGCTACTTTCCGTGACAGTACCGTTAAGTAGGTTATAGGAGTGCAATCTGTTCAATTACAAGCAACGTTGCATTTATCAACAGTAATTTATTTTGTAAGTTATGGATTAATCGTATCTGCTCAACTAAATTATAATATCTCGATGTAATATACAGATATGCGAATTCATTCTTTCAATCACAGGTTATTAAGATACTTATGTTTCAAGCAAACTCATCGCACTTCTCACTTATTTATTGTACATATATTTTATTAGGTCTGCAGGAAAATATGGTCCATTTAAATTAAATTTCAAATAAATCTCTCTAAATCTATTCCTGTAGACAGAATAATGAAACATATAAAACATTTCATTACACAAAGGAAAAATAGTATATTTAAATATATTCTATAGTTTAAACAAGTTGTTTAAGCTGCTACTAACAATTATCAAACGTAATTACATAAAACATTCTGTTACAGAAGGAGAAAAAATGATGCATGCTATGCTAACGTTAAACGACGTGCCTACCCCAGTTGTTGCAGAAGGTTGCTGGATAGAGGAAGACCTTTCACAACTTGGTAAAAAAGATATAGTGGTAATTATACCAGGCAACCCGGGAGTTCCAGAATTCTATACAGGATTCATTAATACAATTAAAGCAAGAGTGACTAATGAAACACCTATTTGGTTGGTTGGACACTCGGGACATGTTCAACCGCCAGACAATTTGATACGTACTATGCCAAGCGATTCGATTTGGTATAAAAGTTACAGTTTAATGGCACAAGTGGAACATAAGGTACTTCTTTTTCATTGGATCTAAAGTATTTCTTGCAAAGCCTTGTTATACTCTTATGTCAATTTAATTACAGAAACATTTTATACAAAAATATGTGCCAGAAGATGTAAATATACATCTTGTTGGCCATTCGATAGGAGCTTGGATAGCACTGCAATTGTTAAAGGATGATTCAATATCCAAAAGAATCAAGAAATGTTATTTATTATTTCCAACTATCGAGAACATGTCTGTCAGTCCTAATGGAAAGTTTTTCACTAGAATTGTAAGTCCCATTGGTATGATAATACT
Source organism: Lasioglossum morio (assembly GCA_916610235.2). NCBI lineage: Eukaryota > Metazoa > Arthropoda > Insecta > Hymenoptera > Halictidae > Lasioglossum > Lasioglossum morio. The sequence continues at coordinate 9,870,382 of OU744330.1, read as the reverse complement.
ATGATACATATAGCGTAAAACAAAAAACAAATAAGGTGTTCCTATTTTAGATATGGCGTATCGCTCCTCTCCTAATCTTTTTATGTTGGATTCTGTCATGTTTACCATTGTGTTTACAATCCATCCTAATTAATTTTTTTGCACCTATCTATGGTGTCCCGAAGAAATGCAGCAAAGCTGTACATCAACTTCTAAACCCTTGTGTCTTGAGGAGAGTCCTAAAACTGGCAAATGAAGAAATGCAAATTGTAAAGGAGAGAGATGATGATATACTTTCACAGCATACTGGTAAGTTATGGTTCTATTACGGGAATCGCGATGGGTGGACACCAGTTTCATATTACGATCGTCTGAAATTGAAACACCCTGACATTAAAGCAGAACTCTGTAAATATGGTTATCTGCATAGTTTTGTATTAGAGTATGATAAAGAAATGGGCTGTATTGTAGGAGATCTAATTAATAAAAATATATTATAACATAGAATAGCGAATTAATATTAAACAATTGCTTAAATTATGCAAGTCTAATAATATTTTTAGATTGTAACTAATTTGTTATGCTTCTTTAACTCTACAAAACTTCTCGGTAACGTTGTTCTTCACCTCTTTTATTCGCAACAATGAAGAAAATTGTAAACATATGCTAAATTTATTAGAAATAAATTTAAAAAAAAAATGAACTTTGTAAAAAAAAAATCCGCGTTTAATCGAAACCGCATTGCTGGAGACCGCGTTGATCGAGGGAGTACTGTAGTATAGTTCATAGTTCATGACGTTATCAAAGTTATTATTAGTTGTATCAGCTATGTAAAGTCAATAGAATTGATACAAACAATGATATACAGAAAGAGTAGACAAGAATACAACACACAAGCTCTATATGCCATATTTTGTAATGCAAATAACGGCAATATCATCATTTTCATAATTACCTCATTCATAACTACTGCTGAGCCTTACTGCTACATTACTGATGGGTCAAACCGGCATCGTTACGCGTCTCGCATATTTTTTGTATATCATAACGATTAAGTAATTATACAATATATATAGCTATGTACATACTAAATACTTCCTTAGCAGTTTCATAACATATTCTTCTAATACCATATAATGTCTTAATTTTCAACAGTTATTATCCCTCTTTATAAATCTCTATTTTATTTTATAAGGCTTTCACATGCATTCTTTTTAAAGAGATGGTAACCATTCTTTTCGCACAACACTGAAGCCCATGTAACACTAACAAATTGAAAACATAACAATATTCGGAACTCCAGCGATAACAAATCATGAGCAATAGTGCTAAGAATATATCCCGGCGATACCGTTTCAAGAGCGATGTGTATCTACTCGATGAACGCTACACGCTTTCTGACCCTGTGGCAAGGAATTTTTCATAAACGCACCGAGGACGTCTGAAAAACCTCGATGAGATATTTCCCGCCTCTCAAGAGCATCGTTTCCTCCAGTCTGTGTCCTTGAATGACCTTCAGTAATAGTCATCGAATTCCTAATGAAAGGAGAACTATCATCGTGGATGTTAGAAAACGGTAGCTCATTTAAAAAAATTAAGCTGATCTTGACATCTCCAAAAAAACATAAAAACAATAATTTGTATTGTTTTGTGTGTTGTCTTCAAGAGATTCAATGTATTTTTAAAAACGACTAAGATGTTTGACGTACAAATGTTAGGTGGTGACTCACCCTGTATAATATTCGTTAAACTATACAACCTTGAGACGACGGGTCGCTGAATAATGTGAAATCTAACGTCCTGCCCCACTACCTGGTATCCATATTTTGCGTTACAATTTTACATGTACATATTTTGCAATAGCCTGAGCCGTTTAACGAAGAAAACAAATATACCTATCGAGTGTGATTGGAACAGGACATTCCGTTGTCCTACCGAAACCTGAGATCATCCTTACCCCTCTATCGAAATTTTTCCCATCATCACGTTGCTCTGGATTGTGAAGAGGATTAAGCGTAACGAGGAAAGAGAAGAAAACAAAACGCGACAGAATGAGATGCAGTTACAACTCTCCTTTCCCCTATGACTTACTAGCTTGTCGAAACTACGTCAAACGTCAAGTACAGTATTGTCGTGATCAGCGTTGTTACTATATAATACAGTCCCTCTCCACCATCAGATTCCCCTCCCGCGATTCTTTACACGAAACACATCAACGGCACGAAAGGATACGCGACGTCACATTATTCCTCCTACGAAGGAATCGAGTCACATTCAGTGGTAGAGGGGGAAACATTTCGAGGGGAATACGTCTTGTAACACTGGTGATAATACATATAAGTGAAGACCTCGGATCCGAAACTTCACAGATATCGGTAGGAAAACGATTTTGTCGCCAGTGTCGAGCCGAGCGAGCAAAATTATCAACACTAACGTGACGGTGAGACAATACTAATCCTTTGACAACACTATTTTTTTAATATTATTAAAACTTATATTAAAATGTTCGTGATCTTGTTCTGTTTAAAATGATACCAAACATCATATAATTACCTATTAAAAATAAGCATATTTACAGTATATTTATAACAATATTTTTCTCACATATCGTATAGGGCAAACGATTCAAGGACCGCTTGACTCAACCGAGAAACGTAACATGATAGAGGTCAGCCAAGTTTCGGGCGCAACGAATACAACGAATAAAAAAAAGGGAGACTAGAAGTCGAGTGGTCGGCAAACATCAAAAACATCGATCGCTCAAACAACAAATACAATTCTACACTTTTTTATGAAACTTTCACCAATTTTAAAAATTTATCTTTATAAAAGAGAAAATTCCTTTATCCAGCAGGAATTTATAATACAGTATTGGATTCTACAGACGTTTCTGACAAAGAAACCTCTCACGAAAAGTATTTGTTTGATTGGTACATGAGTAAGTAAAAAAATATTCATTGACAGTAGTGTGCGACGCGTTCCCGCCACACGGCCATTGCGTAGCTATGGATAGTCGATATATTGGTGAGTCTTTGTAAACAAATTTCTCCTTTTTACCACGTTTTTTTCGTTATATTTATGCCTGTAGACAGGATAATGAAAAATGTACGATATTTTAATATACATAAAAAAAATAATATATTTAAATGTTATACCTCCTATATTTTAAACAAGTTGTTTAAGCTGCTACCACCAATTATGACGTAATTACATAAAACGTTCTGTTACAGAAGGAGAAAATATGATGCATGCTATGCTAACGTTAAACGATGTGCCTACCCCAGTCATTGCAAAAGGTTGCTGGATAGAGGAAGATATTTCACAACTTGGTAAAAAAGATGTGGTGATAATTATACCAGGCAGCCCTGGAATTCCAGAATTCTACACGGGATTCGTTAATTCTATTAAAGCAAGAGTGCCTAATGAAACACCTGTTTGGTTGGTTGGACACTCAGGACATGTTCAACCACCAGACAATTTATTACATACTATGCCAAGCGATTCAATGTGGTATAAAAGCTATAGTTTAATGGCGCAAGTGGAGCATAAGGTACTTCTTTTTCATTAGATCTAAAGTCCTTCTTGCAAAGCCTTGTTATACTCTTATGTTAATTTAATTACAGAAACGTTTTATACAAAAATATGTGCCAAAAGATGTAAACATACATCTTGTTGGCCATTCGATAGGAACTTGGATGGCATTACAATTGTTAAAGGATGATTCAATATCCAAAAGAATCAAGAAATGTTATTTATTATTTCCAACTATCGAGAACATGGCTGCCAGCCCTAATGGAAAGATTTTCACTAGAATTGTAAGTCCCGTTGCTATGATAATATTATGATACATATGGCATAAGGCAAGAAGAAAATAAGGTGCTTTTTTTTTAGTTATGGCGTATCGCACCTCTCGTAATCTTTCTTTGTTGGATTCTTTCATGTTTACCATTGTGTTTACAACTTTTCTTAGTCAATTTTTTTGCACCCATCTGTGGTGTCCCAAAGAAATTCAGCAAATCGGTACATCAAATTGCAAACCCTCGTAGCATGAGGAGAGTATTCAAAATGGCAAATGAAGAAATGCAAATGGTAAAGGAGAGAGATGACGATATACTTTTGCAGCACACTCGTAAGTTATGGTTCTATTACGGGAATTGCGATAACTGGACACCAGTTAAATATTACGAAAATATGAAATCCAGCCATCCTGACATAAACGCAATACTCTGTAAACATGGTTATCATCATTGTTTTGTATTAAAGTTTGATGAAGAAATGGGCTGTATTGTAGGAGATTTAATTAACGAAAATATATTATCCATATAATAGATAATAGATATAATAGATAATATATTATTCCAGACTGATAATGTTTAAATAATGCAATGTTATAGTTTGCTTTGGAAAACGGTTATAACACATGCTTTATATTTCAGTTATCCTAACTATGTTATAATACATTTATACAAATGTGTATAATATGCATATGAACATACATTCCTGTACATATGTATTCATTTACGGTTTTCTGTAATACAAATATAATATAGAATACTGCTAGTGAGACTTTTCAAATCTTTAATTGTTTTCTTTCATCTTCAAAATAATCCTCATGATTGAATTTATTTAAAATGTATATTAATGAACCCTGTTGCTTAGCCATATCTTTTATAATCCTCCACTTGTGAAATAAATCGCTTCTTACCATATCGATTTATTGATCCAATTTTGTAAATTTGTAATAAATAGTAGTAATCCAAAAATAAATTATCCCGAATATCTTGTGGAATTACCTTATTGAATTATTCCAAAAGCTGAATTATTATGCTGCTGTCTTTGTCGGGTCTTCCAGTCAAGATGGCATATTGTACCTAACAAATATAAATAAAAAATTAATATTAGAGTAGAAAGATATGATATCTGCTTTTATGGCATATGCAAATTTGCGCGCTCAAAACAATAACGTATCTATATTGGAGAAAGTATCGAAACAATCTGTTACGAACAGACAGATACCATGACGAGAGTTGATTCTACACGTAAAAATGAATTAAAAAAATGAATAAAATTTTTCCTCCGTGTCTCTGTTTTCAAGAAAATCGAAGTCGAAAATTTACTTGGTACATGACGACTTTATGCACCTCGCTATACACTCTTTCGACTGTTAGAAGTCGACGTGGCTGCGAGAATGGCTGCAAGAATGCAGGGGCAGTTCCACTGACAACAAATCACCAGTGCGGTGCAGTGCGGCATTTTATTTATCGCAACTCTAAAAGACGGAAGATTTTCTACCTTTTGCATATTGGAAAACTTGTACATTAAACTAATTCAATTCAGCGAATCCTCACAGTCAATCAACACCCGAGAAGGGGACTATACTTAGCGGTCTCGAATATTATTGCAGAGTCGAACATTTTAAAACCAGTTTTGCATGGCGCGATGAACAGTAAATTTCATCGACAAAGCTACTGTTCTTAACGTAAAGATACCTCGTCTTTTACCTTACGGGCCGACGAGGCGTTCGATACGTTTTACATACACATCGTGTATGTCTACTAACGCGATCGAACCACTACGTTATGGGGGGTTAGTCCAAAAAATATACATGCTGGTGAAACGCAGTGGTACGTTCCCTGCATTTAGCGCTCACACACCATTAAATGGCTAAAGGCAGACGTCGCTACGTTCAAGTAAACTACAGTGACCTCCACCATCGTAAGTCACGTCCCAACACCGTGGCTCGCATTAGATGCTAATGGTCACCATGGCATTGCCGTGCGTACGACAGCGGAAACACTTGTTCCATTGCTGGAACGGCAAGCGAATCGTGTGTTGTGGCACACCGCGGGGAATTGAACGTAGCAACATGCACCGTGATTTTGCACCAACTGCTTATGGCAACTTTGGCCTCGGAACGTACCAATACGTTCCTTTTCTACGCAGTGGTCCGGTGGGCGTATGCTCCACATTTTAACGATATCAAAAACTCTAAAATAATATAAAGTGTCTCCGAAATTTAATGGTCATACGCTCCGTGCGCGACTGGTTCTGCAATGTCAATCCTCTACTTTAATACTTTATAATATTAATAAATTGGACCTTTTACATGCGCTTTCCAATATGCATGTAGACGCGATCATTCAACCATCGTGTCCACTTTAATCCCGCTATAAGACAACGCGTTCTCTCGCAACTCTAATCAAAATCGCGAATGCCTGCATCGAACCCGATAGCCGTATCAACTGCATGGACCACTTCATCAGTGGCTTGTTGCAGCGGGAGCATGGGCGCCTGAAATGAGGAAAGACTCGAACGTAAACGCGATCCTTTTGCTACGCAACGCTAACTCAACGAACAGAAGCTCCAAAAAAGAGACTAATATAAAATCTCTAAACTGTTATAACATTTTTATATATTGCCGCAAGCAGCAATTAAAATGAAAAGTAATAGGAACCGTTACAATTACTACACTCTAAGCAATCTATATTGAAGTTAATGGAAATCGCGAATATCTCCGCAACGCTAACTTTGATTTCTGTTTAAAAAACGACTAATGCAACACGCGTGGTTTTTCCGCAACGCTACTGCAAATCGCGGAAGTGCCCATCTCCGCTGATCGTTGGGGCGGCGCGGCCTGCCCATGGGTACAACTAACTACTTCTACTATATACATACTACTATTTCTACAGACGAGTACAGTGAAAAATTATTAATGAAATGACTTCGCATCCGAAGATGCGAGGCCATTGTAGTTGCCCTCTTGAGCGACAGTTTGTCGGGGCCTCTTCGGCATATAGCCTCTTCTTTTTCTTCGGCGGTCCACCAAACATCTGAAACCCCAAACGTGCTCGCAGTGAAAACGATCGACGACTTCCGAAACGAATTACAAGTTTCGAGAGAAGCCGATCGTTCCGCTGGTGCGATCGAGCAGGTGCGCAACGTTTCGAAACCCTAATTCCCGCGCGTTCGCGTCCGCGAAAAGCTACACGAGCAGGAAGAACCGAGCTCGAAACATCAATTCGAACGTCATGCATCGTTCGATTTAGCTTCGAGACGAAACTTCGAGCTCTTCCAGTGACTGACTACCGTGCGAATCGCGGCCTACCCGAAAGAGAAAGCGGTAGCCAGCCCCGGCCCCTACCTACTTAGAATAAACAATCACACCAAGAAGGTAAGCTACCTACCTACCTAGCCCTATATTTAAAAAATGGCAAAACACACAAGCTCTCCAACACATTCGCAACACGATCTCCACACAGACGCCAGGGTGCAACAGCCTAACACCTAGAGAGAACGTCCCGGGACGCCTCCGACACCCTAACGTTCGAATCACAAGCACACTCTAAAGTACGTACCAATTTCTCTGAAATCGACTATCAATGGCAGTGATCATTGCGAAACTAATGAATACACCGAAATAACAGCTGAATTAACAATGTATTGAATTACAAGTAATTCTGAATACTGCACATTGTACTTAGTGAATTGAGAAAGCTACGCGCGCGCACATTCCACGAAGATCCATGTAGCATGTTACGGATTGACAGGAGTGTGCGCTACTGAATCTAGTTTAAAGTTTAAACAATCGACGCAATTCCACTGGCTAACAGCACACACACACAAGTGAAAAATACGTCGTGCACGATACACTAACCATTGCCAGTCGCCACATATATGATTAAGAAACAATATTCCATGTGCCCGTTGGTCTCACCCTCGCGAGTAGCACCTGGGCACGCGAAAGGATTCGAGCAACGAACACGGAATCTCATTATCCTGAAAATCCTAACTAAAAGAATTGTTAGGATTAGATTTTGTACGGGCTAATGTTATTTTATTATTGAAAATTGGCTCTACTTCCAATTCAAAATTTTATCTCAATTTATAAAACAAATATTTAATTATTGAAAAGGCTAAAGACAATTTAATTGTCAAGCAAAAAGAGACTAAACAAGATTTTAATAAAGATGTTTATTTTTATTGATTTATTTGTTCTGAATCTTTATGAAAATATTTATAAACCCTCGGATGATCCTTTCGATAAAGCAAAGTTCCAAAATAATAGAAAAGGCACTCTATTAAATGTAAAGTACTCGTGAAAGTAATACGGGTTAATTAATTACGTAGTTTTGCTTTGTCTAAATGATCTATCCGTCGCGAATCGCCTTTTTGTACGTGGTATCTAATCTAATGTTTCTGAGAAATTCAAAATAATTGTAAAATACAAATAACGATTATCTCGATGATAAAAAGTAACTCTAATGATTGTGTTCCAAATTACGGAAGACTCTTATCTTCTCTTAAGTTGAAGATTAATTTATTGAAATTGTTAATTTATAAAAAAAAACACCACGTACAAAAAGACCCTACCTAGCTAGGAAAAAGATTACTACCCGCGAGAACGCCTGGCGTTCTCACGGCCACTGTACTCGTCACACTCAACTACGTAACAAATGGAGTAGTAAAAAGGCAATTGTTGGTTCAATTACTACTGGTTGGAGGGATGAGAGCTGCATTAGAGTCTCTCTCCCCCTTGAAAAAAGCACGTTGTCCTCGGTCTCAGCTATCGATGTCGTCTTCCGTCAGCTATCGATGTCGTTATCAATGTAGGCAGCATTAGACATCCACGTAAGCACCCTCAAAATATTTAAAACCTTTAGGACTCTGCAACAGAAACACCAAATTCATTAATTTCAACTGACAAACAGTCAGAGACTAAATCAGAATTAATAATAAATGTAAATAATTCAAGTTGAATATTTATTAACGTTCATGGATTGGGAAAAAGATATTCAATAACACAGTTTAATTGGGAAGATACTAGTACTCACGCTCGCGTCCTCTCCTGCTTGAAAAAAGCACGACAAGCTACGTCTTGATTTCGATTATTGAATAGTACTATCGAAAGTATTATCGATCTCGGAATCTGTAACGGAAAGAACAAATTCTATCGACCAACAGTCGGAGACTAAATCAAAATTAATAATAATAAGTAAATAATTAAGTTTTTATGAACAATCAAAATTAATTTGAACGAAAATTAAACGAACCTAATTTCTATCGCACGACACGAATTTATAAATACAACTGATCGTCGCGACACAAGACTAAATCCGTAAATTATTAGGAAATAAATAATACCAATTGAATATTTATTAGTTATTCATTGATGTTATGAAGAAAGGTGTTCAATAAAACAGTATAATTGGAAATATAATTTGCACTCACGCTCGCGTCTTCTACTTGAACGAGGTACGCCATGAAGCTAGTCACGCTTTCGAGTATCGAAAGCATTGATCTTTCGATCGTATTGATTCTTTCCCCTCGGAATCTGTAACAAAAAGAAAAAATTAATATCAATTCACAAACAGTTAGAAACTAAATCAGAATAAATAATAAATAAATAATTCAATTTGAAAAGGAAATCAAAATTAATTTTAACGGAAATTAAGTAAACTTGATTTCTGTCGCACGACAAGAATTTAAATACAACTGATCGCCACGATACAAGAGTAAATCCACGAATTAATACGAAATAAATAATTCCAATTGAATCTTTATTAATTGTTCATTGATGTTATGAAGAAAGGTGTTCAATAAAACAGTATAATTGGAAATATAATTTGCACTCACGACCGCGTCTTCTCCTGCTTGAACAAGATATGCTATGAAGCTAGTCACGCTTTCGATTATCGAAACCATCGAGCAGTATCGATCTGGGCTACGATGCCTTTCGATCGATGAATTCTTTTCCCGCGAAATCTGTAACAGATAATTGACAAACAGTCAGAAACTAAATCAGAATGAATAATAAATTAACAATTCAATTGCAGTAGAAAGTAAAATAAATGTGAACGGAAATTAAACAAATTCGATTTCTATCGCACGACACGAATTCAAATGCAAACGATCGCCACGACACAAGAGTAAATTATCGCGAGAAGGCAACACGATTCGAGAATAAATATTATTCTTATTGCTTTATTTCAGCCTCACACCTAAGAAATCTGACTTAGTTTCCAGTATCCTAACCTTACAGATCTATCTTATTCACACATTCGGTCCATACCTCGAGAATAAATATAAAAGATAAATAGCTTATTGACAGTTCAACGTTATTAGTTCCATCATCGACGAGTATCTCCTCAGTGGTCTTCTGTACCGACAAGATTCCATCGGTGGCCTACTGTTTCTTACTCCGGACACAATATATCGTAGAGGGCGTAAGAAAACGGCAAACTTTTTGGGAGGTCACGATGTCTCATAAGGCTGGCAGTCTTTAACAATATCAGAGAGGATATTAATTTTTAACAATTTTATAGGGTGATCAAGGTATCCTATTTTATCAAAAATTTTCCTTTACCTATGTTAAAATGCATCCGCGAGAAAACTTGGTCAATATCTCCGCTCTGTACGCTATCTACCGCGACGTAAATACTTGTCCGCTGCGGTGATTACCAAGTTCTCGAATATTATAATCTCGCCTTTGTAATCGATCCGAATAAACTACGCGATTATAGCTACAGTGTAGAGAGATATTCGGCGTGTTATTTCCGCATATCTACGCCACCTCAGATGAAATTGTTATAGAATAAACGCAAATTGAAAATATACTTATTGATCGACGTTTGAATGCAGCCAATGAACCGATAACAACACTATAGTGATGCAGTTAATCGCCAGGTGTCGCGACGTTCAGGAACGACCATTCTGACATCTTCTGACTCACAGTCATATTCATTTGAGGATACATTTAACAATTCGCGCAAGTTGCAGTGTTCTCGTTATTGGGTGAAGTTCAATATTTGTTAGCGCAGTGAAGTTTCATAAGAGATTTTCTTGAAAATCGGACTAAGTTCTTTCAAATTGAAATCCTCGAAAATGTTGCGAGCCACCACCTTGCTACTGCTCATCTCCCTCCACGCGGGATTATCTTACGGTGAGTGCAATATTTATTATGGCTGTTAATCGGCGACCGCATATATACCTTGTGGCTTTCTGTACCAATAATCGTGACTCGTTAACATGCTAATACGTACGTAGCATTTGAACTTTGATTGATACATTGACGCGGTTCACCTTCCTCGATTCTCTTTCTTTGTTCCCATCCTATATTTACAGAAGGCAATAACACGAGAAACCAGTTTCGGAAGATGCCGCTTCTCAGCAGCAAATTTTCGCGAACCGATTCTATTTTAAATGAGAAGTACACGTGTGTACATTGTTTTATCCCTTCATATTAAATAGATACAAATAATAGTTTATATTCGATATTAGGAAAGTACAGATGTCTTATCTCTTTGTTCTATTGTTTCTACTTCACACACTGCGCTATATGTATATATGAATGCCTGTTTCAAGTGAATTCAATTTGGCGGATGATGAATTCTGCGAAATAAATGAATTATTATTGATAAACGTTCTAATGTTATTGTATTGCGCATTCTGATCTGATTACGTATAGGTGCTCTATCCAAAAATGTGTGCTGTAGCATTTCGCAAATTTTTTCGAATTGATGCATATAGGCCAATGTTGTTCTAAACCTTGTTACTAAACCTACCACTGCTGGTCAAATGACCGGTCTTATATTTTTAATTTTATGATTATTGAAATTATCACGTTGCTTACATGGAAAATCATTCCATGTAAATGATAAATATATAGAGCCTTGTCATTTTTATCAGCTAAAACATTTTAATCGCTTTCAAGTCTCGATAGATTTAGTGTTAAGATAATAATTTTTTTTTTATGTATAAAAAAAAATCGATAATTCTGTTAAGTAACTTCCGCGAAACGAAGTACGAACGCTTCCTAGAAATTGATAAGCAACAATGCAATTGTGATATCACAGGCGCAGTTCTATTGTATCGGGTACTTCCATAACTTTTTTCATAAGATTTTCTACGAATGACGATTTCTTTGCAAAATCATTCATAAAAATATCGAACAGTTTAGAAAAAAATAACTTCTTTTAAAGACACTTCATATAAAGACAATATTTTCAATAGTAAAAATCCATAATTATTTTAGACGTGATCACAGTTGATGTTAAACTAGCATAAATATAATAAAATTTTACTTGTTATCCACAAAACTTTGTGTGCAGGTAAAGTAAGCAATTCTTGCCATAATGCGGCTTTGGGGTGAAATCGCTGAAAAAATTAAGTTTTTGGACTTTTAAACTCATGTAATAATACTTCCCGAAATCTTTTGTAATTGCATTTACTTTTATTATTACGAGTTTAATTTATAAACTGTTACTTTTCGTTTAACTATTTATCGATTTTTCTATTTCTTCTCATATACGTTTTCAATATTAGATTGTCAGTTAAATACAATAATGGCTAAATAAGTTAATAATTGTTAAACAATTTCTCGATTGAATACACGTGACCATTTAATCGATACAGTGTATGTGAAGTTTAATAATCATATAACCTACATGGGAAATATACTTTCTTACATAGATGAGTAAGTAATAGTCTGGTAATAGTAACATAACAAAAAGTAAGCTGAAGATTATTGCAATATGTGCTATATCTTATATCTCAAATCAACGTGGCAATGATAAGATATGTGTCCGACTCCAGCAGGCTCCAATGAAACGGTTTCATCGTGAATGCAGGGAGAAAAAAATTCTATAGCACCAATGAGTCATACGCCATAAAACCTGCGTGGGCATTCTTGGAGTTATTCAAAACAGTATCATTTCCCCGGATGTTGCCGCTAAAGCAACACCATTTGCACAGATAGCACTGACAAAGATTGTACTCAATGTTCGAGTTGCCAAGAATGGGCTCATGAATCATGTATAGATATCTCTAAATGTTCAAATAATTATACTTGTAACAGATGTAACGTATTTTGATGCCACCCAACGTTACGCGCCATTATTCGCTTTATTAAAATCGCGAACCGAAGTAACTAAGACAATTAATGCACAAAAGAATCTAAAGGGACGTGTATATTATTTCATAAACATTCTCTCTACATCGCGCAACTTTTGCAAATGCTTCTCCATATAAAAAGTGATGTGGACATCCAAAACGATCAAATTGTGGAATTTGGACTTAATTCTCGGATGAAAAATATTTCGTAGTTTTGAGAATATTATTTTCGATCACAGTATATTTTGGTCTGAGAAAACGTCCAAGATTTGTCACACAAATCTACATTCTGACATTTGCACTTTCCGTGGTCCCGATTACAACGGACTCGCATTCTAATTAGCTATAAAGAAAAGAAAAACTGATCATTTGCTAATGCACTTCGTCCTGAGATGGAGTTGGCTAAACTATTTATGGACAAACACCGACTTGTTTTACCCTAGCGTCAGACATCAGACGAAGAGTTAGGCTACAGCGTGGTATGCATTTATACTGATCAGATTTGATACGTAATATAATATTATCAATAAACACCAAGCAGTGCAATCACATCAGTTTTACATTACACTGTACAGTTCCACTGCACATGGTCATCGAATTCTCAACGTGTTCCGCAGAACTTCTTTTGGGGTCTAAAACATATTTTCGGAACAAATTTTATTAATTGAATGACACAGCAAGTTCGGTTGTATCTCTTAATTGGACACGCCACGCTCGAGATATCGATAACTACGACATCCGTTCGTCTGTTTCCGGTAGGATATGAAAGGAATGAACGGGATATAAGAGGCAACGATCGAGATAGACGGTTTCTGAAATCTGAACATTTTTTTACAACGATGTGCAATTTATAAAATATACAAATTTCCAACTGTGCTGGGTACTGTATGTGAATAATCATGTCTCACACTCCTACAGGTTGTTACTTTCCCATAATAACTCAACGAATCTAGTATATTACAAAAATGTATAATTTACAGTTATCTTTCGATATAAGACGAAGATAATTTTTTCTCAATAAGATCTCCATTCCCTCTTTTTCTTTTGAAGATGGCCGCTCGACGCTACTTACATAGCTAAGTGTCGGTGGTTGGTACCATAACGATAGGATACGTCATATTCTAAAAAAATAATTTCAATAAAAATTCCTTATCAAATTAATTTAGTATACAGATTATCTATTATAATTAAAGCTCAAATTTATTCTTTTGTAACGAAAGTAATCGCTGCCCGGACGATCACTTTATGGGATCAATCAACTCTCAGCCCACTCGAGAACAATATCAAGCCGAATAGGTACCCTTATCCGTAATATGTCGAAGACCCTGATCCGTCGAAAACCCTGATCCTAATATCGTCTGCCAATATTTTGTTATCGAACAATTCTGGTGTCGGCGAAATTTGTTGCCGATGAAATTTGTTATCGTTGAATTCGCCTGGACCCCTTTCATTAATATCCCATTTATGTGTGCCGGTCATTATCGTTATATTTGTCTGCAACAATCATGCAAATATTGTCACGTCAAGTGTATGAATAATTAACTGTAATAAACGATTGGCTAGGTCGATTGAATATCTTTTTGCAACGATCTGCGTGACAAGGAGCACGTAGACGCGATACAATGTAGGTAAATGTAACTATAAAAACGGTGCTGAAAGACTGGCCGATTATAATATTATACACATAATAACAAACATTTCAGTAGAGGAGAATCGTGCAGTACCGGCCATTCTAACTTTTTATTGAAATCTTTTTACTGTTCGTAAAAAATGTGGTCAATAAAATAGTACCAATCGTTAAGTAGATAATTAATACTGTTAGTAAGAAACATCAGTTTCAACAGAGTTGTGAATGAGACCAAGTTGTAGCCGGTGCTGTACGATTCTCTCTGTGGAAGAGTTACTCGTGCATGCATACACAGTGGCGATTCAAGTCAAGTGAAGGGCCCAAGCGGGTAAATATTTTGGGGCCCTCACAACTCAAGTTAGAAATAGAAGTTACAAGAAAACTCTCCTAAACTTATTAACAAAAAAGAAACGTAATGAAGAGTTTCATACCGTTAAACATTAAATAAATTTATTTAAAAATTTATAAATTTCTCTAAAATTCGGGGCTTTATGGTATCCCGGGGCCTCACGCGGCCGCTTAGCCCGCGTACCATTAGATCTGCCACTGTACATACATATACATTCGTACTGAATAAATTCTAATAAATCTTTCGTTAAATCCTTAATTAAAACTTGGCTTCTATATTATATTTTTTCAGGAATGCAATGTTCATTCCGTGACGAGAACATCCTGGGTAAGCTACTCACAACGTGTCCAGGAATTCTGGACTCTTCGGAAAAATCTTACTGTTGCTACAACATCGAAGGCAGCTATACTTATTGCTGCGATTTTCGCGAATTCACAACGCAGGCGTCATGGTATTAGAAAAAACTAATTATCTCTCGACGGA
The DNA here is from genome assembly GCA_916610235.2 of Lasioglossum morio. Taxonomy (NCBI): domain Eukaryota; kingdom Metazoa; phylum Arthropoda; class Insecta; order Hymenoptera; family Halictidae; genus Lasioglossum; species Lasioglossum morio. The sequence goes on along the minus strand of OU744330.1, from coordinate 9,855,056 downwards.
ACGGCATTAAAAAATTCATTACAAGAATCAAAGTTCTTCTTGTTTTATTGCAGGATGGGTGCCACGTTAATAGTGGTGTCTGTGATAGTGGTGTCGGTGGTAGTTTTCTGCATATCGTGCCTATGCTGCATTTGTTGCCGGCGATGTCGTAGACGTAACCAAGGAACTGTTTACGAACGTGGGTATATTTCGGCATAGTAACTCTATCCCTACCCGTAATCGTTCTCCCAAGATACGACGAACTCTTTAATTACACTGTGCAACAAATTCTCATGGTTATCTCGGGGTCTACGACTTGAATCTCTGAATCGAATCTGAAATACTTATAGTCAGACAACGGATTAGAAAACGAATAGGTGTAATATAAAATATTGAAAATATTAGACGGACTCTAAAATACTTTTATATTATTTTCATCCTATTGAACATATTAAGATAGAAGATAAATTTCTATGTCAATCCGGTTTGTTACAATTCAGGTGGAACATTTTTATTTTGCATAAAGAACCGCTGTCTACTTATAGTATTATATTCTGGTATAATTTAACACGTCGATCGCCCACAAAAATTGGGTAAAACCGAAGCAATTTATTGAACAGTTTACAGGGCACTGAAAGCGACTATTTTATATTACTTCGTAAAATTAACAGGAATCTAGCAGAAAGTTGTAAATCCAAATACAATGTTGAACAGCGTAATTAATGCAGTTGCACACGGTGTAGAAATTAGTTATAGCATCTTTCACAATACATCTCGAACATCACACATCCTGATTCTGAATACTACACATAGAATTTGATTTTCTTTTTTAAACGGTACTTGATCATATAATTGTTTGTAGGAACATCCACGGCCTGATTCCATTACATCGCCTCTTCCACTCTCCGACATTATTTTACACACGATTATTCCCCGTGGTTGTAGCCTAGGATACAAAGAGCTTTTTAAGATGTTAGTTGATACCTCGCTTTTTCTATATATATACGCACAAAAAATGCGTAGCTTCCAACCTCGTTACTATGAGGATTACTATTACTATACGAGATATTCGCCAAGTTAGTTTTAAACGGAAAGCTTTATGGCCCTATGGGTGTCGTGACCATTTCATCGAGTACGACGGAATTGCGATAGCGGCGAAGTTTTCACGTTATCGATGATTATATCGATGTTCCTCATGATTGAGACGTAAGTCTAGTCGGCGACTGTTTATTTTGCGAAAGGTATACACTTTCTTTATCGCAGCTACGGTGCGGGAATTTTGAAACTTTTTTTTTTTATTTTCACAACAAAGTCGAGATTATTCGATTTGGAACGTTCATGACAGAAACACGTGACAATTTTTTTTTTATAAGTATTTTACTGGATCTATTGCGGTTTTCATACATGGTCTGATATAATCATAAGTCGTATTTAGTCTACTAAATAGTCTCCTAACACGATTCACTTGATCGCGAAGGAGTATTTATAACTTATTTAGTAATTATAAGTTGTATGTGTTTTAATAAAGTCAAGCATCTTCTGTACGGATGTGTAGTCTTTTTCTTTTGTAAGGTTACATGACAAGCTCACAGACTAGACTGCAACGGTGTTCAATTAAAAGCATATAAGCATAGTGTAGAATTATGTATACATAGTATATAATTACAAAAATTTATAAGTTAGTCACGCGTGCACAATCTCCAGTATCGAGCATTGCAATTTTTAAAAGTTTCTGCATCGTCGCGTCTGATATATTATGCATTACACTGCTGTATGCAAAGCACTGATAAATTTCTACCGAACAAATTTTAGTCTTTAATCTTAATTTAGTGTTCGCGTGTGTGGTATTGGGCTATCAAAATTTCGCATGAATTTTCGAAAAAATTATATCCAAGGTTATAATTATTGTTAGCATCCTAGTAACCTAATAGTTCACGCCGTTGTCGGATTGTTAATAATTAATCATTTGAAAACGAAGCCTCTAACATAATTTCGTCGCTCTTCCGCCATACTTTAGTACTAGAAGCATCTTCAAATCGGGGATGGCTATACATAGCGATACACTATACTGACTATACACTGGCACAACGAACACTGCGAATGTTATACTAATCTTGTTAAACAAATAACACGGAGATATCAGAACTGTCCATGCTCAAAAGAATATACTTATATATACAGAGAAGAGACGATAAACATTCCATGAGAATAACTTTATATAGACATCTATTTAGGTATACACGAACAATTATATTTTTTTTATAATCTTGGCATCTAATTACTATAATGAACGCCTACGAAATATTATAGGAATATTAAATATAAGACTCGCGAGAAGAAAAGACAATTTTGAGGCATAGATAAGCGCTTTCTATTGTACCGTTTGAACAATAAACAATATTTTCGTGTTTGAATACGAGCGAACACTTTCCTACCCATTAGTACGTTAAAAATAGTATTCTGTCTTACAGTTGCGTTATTATTAGCGCACCAGTGTGCGCCGTTTATATAGAAATAAAACTGTACGTTAGCCCGTGATAAAAAATATCGACCTACTTCCTGAAACGTCCCCTATAAACGATGCGTTTCTTTTAATGGTACAGACCGAGATATTTTCGAACACACTGCACGAAAGTTCATGGAACTGGCCGATATTATTTTATTATAGGGTCACGCGTTATTTTCAGTCGTTGAGAAGGTCGGAGTTCACGTTGAAACTTGTTGCTCTTGGCGAGAAAGTAATACGTTGCGGATCTCCAGCGACGCATAGTGGTAAAAAGTACCGAAAATCTGATATAAAAAATAATAATTTTATTGATTTATATAAGCTGTAGCCAGGCGGATGCTACAGCCTAAAAGGGAGGGGGGGGGGGGGGGTGATTCTACGTGGAAAATTAATCGAAAAATGCAGGATAACATTTTTTCTAAATGAGTCTTTGTTTTTTAGAAAAAAGCTTGAGATTAGATAGGAATTGTCTGAAGCGTCTGATTATGGCTAAGCTGTTCTACTTCCTGCGTATACTAAACGGTCTTACGTACTGTTTCTTTCTTCCTTTCTCTTATAATTGCATAAAATTCGCAGTCTAGTATAGTTCTTACTTGTTCTCGCACGTTCAATATTAACTAACGAACGAACGAAAATTCAATTTGTATTCGACATGTCTTAGTAATTTCCCTTGAATTTAGATACACTAATTTAGTCCAAGATGTCGGAAAAATTCACCACTATGCGACGCGAGTGATTCAAGTCTGATTTTTGGGAATATTTGTTTCAGACGTACAAGTCCCTCATGTTGTACGAGTAATTCACACACCCGCGAATGTTCTACCGCAGTCAGACTACGTTGTAAATTCAGCGATGTCAGGTGATTATTACAAATGCTGTTACTTATCGAAACTTATCGAAACATAATGAAGCGAAAAGAACGGATAGTACAGCTAACGCTAATGCGTTTCTATATTTTCCACCCTTTACACTCAGAAACATCAATTCTTCGCTAACTGTACCGAGCAACTATAAATATTCAACTGTAATTAATCATGAAAATGATCTAAACAAAGATCGAAACGTCCTATTTAACTGGTAATTTGCAAAATTGCTTTATAGAATAAAGTAATAAACGATCGAGCCTTGTGCCGAAAACAATAACCATTTTATATTAACAACTATAAATATATTTGTAGGAGCAACGTGGATATAGAGATTTTTCTTTTCTAGAGAAAAGGCCTTTCAATTTTAAACAAATTCCTTATATTTTTGTGTGTTGAACATGATTCAAGCTGGTATCATTATCTGTCCCACCTAGTGGATTAATATTATACATGAGCAAATATTTTTTACGATGATTAAAGCGAAGAAGATTGAAACCAGCTGATATTAGTTGTGGAGGATGACTGGCGACTCAATGAAAATAATTGAGTATTAGTTTAATATTAAAAAAATCTAAGAGAGAGAGAGAGAGTTGAGTTTAATAGTTTGACTGAATAAATTATTGTACATTGATGGAAGGAAATCTTGAACTGTTTCCAGAGTGTAAAGAGTTAACTCTATCTCAACCCCTTGCCGTACGATTTTCTTCGCTGCTTAGGGGTTTATTATCCGTTTCGAGAGTACTGTAAAATTTGATGATTACAGTGATGTACGGATATACATATATCTGGGATTGACCGTGATCATATATCCGGACATCGCTGTGTTTAGGATAATTGTAACAGAATTTCCCTCTTTCAGTAGCGCCAACATCGGTAAACCCACACGATATCTATGCGAAACCGCCACCGTATAATACCAGTTACGTTGATCCAGCCGCCGCTAACACGGAACACCGCCAGTTTTGAACATAAAGTTCTATTGGAATTGCATTATTTCAACGGTGTCCGCCAATTAATATTCGATCGCTAGATCGGCCATTACGTACAAAAAGCCTTTTATACCAAGGAGATCGTTAACACTTTTGAACGGATGTCTCGAAACGAACGAAAGTTATAGTCAAAGATAATCAAAAGAAGCGCCGCGCTAATTAATATTAGACCTCTTACTATCCCGGTGTGCGATAGTACTTGTAACTCGAATCGCTATTCAAACTTGAATGTGAGAATTCATTCGGATACTCGGATCTAACAAGGAAAAACATATCCAAATTACATAAGTCAATTGTGATGAAACTTGTGTGATAGGCATAGTTCTTAGAAAAATATTCAACACGTATTTTCCTTGTGGCGATTAGTACATATCTTGTAACAATTTCCTCGACAATGAAAAACAATTGGAGATATTTCACATATGATTGTAGTCTAATAAAACCAGCCTGAATATTTCAGGCTTGCACGGATGGGAAAATGTGAATTAAATTATTATTATCAAAGAGCCATATATTTTTATAGATCACACGTTCAAATTTGAACAAAATTAGTACATTTAATAGGAATAAACATTTTGAAAATGTGTGTTTCCACATCCACCTTTAAGGGTTGTTTTCACTTCTTCAGTATGAACAATGGCCGATAAAACAGTACATGTTGAATATTTTTCAGATTGGACATGTTGCCTTGTAAATTAAGTATCTGAATACTCGAATCTACATAATGTATATAAGATTAATAGATATTCGAATACTTGGCTACTTGTATCAAAAGTGGGCGAGTATCAAAAGGTACTCAAGTTTACAGGTTCCACGTGTAGTCTGAGCAATAGTAAGAGACCTAATAGATTCGTGGAACCATATTTATAACTTTCTTTATCTCGAGACTCAGTTTGGGACGTCGGAAACGTTCCGAACGTGTTAAAACCGCTGTCAACGCGACGTCGCGAATACGTGTTCAGCATATGTATCACTATGCGATCAGATCCTTTACCTGAACTATCTTTTTGTATGGTTTTTATAGTTCTAACAAAGAACTGATATATCAATTTATATGTTTTAATACTTAACCTTTTCAAACAAACAATTTATACGGCTTTACTAATTGAATAAATTGTTTAATGAAATTATTTCAAGTATAAATGTCATGAAACAAATACGAACAAAACAGGTATTATACTGTTATTATAATCTTTTTTTACACGTTATAAATATTATATATGTATATATTTTATATAAATATTATAATATATATTATATATTTAATATATACATATATACAGGATGGCCTGTTTAAAACAAATTCATCTACACAACTCGATTGAATCATGTTTACTTTGCATAATAAATTAATAATTATACTAATTCAATGTAATGATTTTAATGTTTAAAATCATCATTTTGAACATTGGCATGAACAATGTGTATGTTAAATAAATAGGTCATCGAAATATTCATTCAGTTACTCGGAATAAATTGTTTTCCATCGTAGTTGTTCTGCAATAATCTCGAATTGCCTTTAATTATAGTGTGAACGTACCAAGGTAACTAAAGAACCATCTTTTAAATCTCATCTGTAGTTCTGTAAAAAAAATCAGTAAACACGTTTATACATATACATTCTCGATTAAGCCAGATTGCTCTAATGCACCTTTTGCAATTGTTAAATAACACCCAAGTTAATCCGGTGATTTGTTTTTAAAGACTCAGCCTGTGGTAGTCCGTCTTCCTAATAATCAGAGACTAAAAAGTTCATCGATCGTCGTTATGCGTCTGTTTTTTATAGAAATGAATGAATATTTATTTATTTTTTGCCATCGAGATGAAATGTACGTTTCGCATCTATTGAACAAACTGATACTGTTTATATGTATAAATATCGATATCAAATTATAATCGAACTACGTACGCTCGAGCGTGACCCTCACGCAAGGGTACTGTTGCACCGTTTACTGTACGATAAGAAAACAATAAAGTATTATGTTAAGGATAAAAGGGGGTTCTTCGTCATTCTCTATGTGATAACAATTAAGTAAAAAATAGCGTTTCGTGACTTATAGGAAAATATATATTTTCTGAATATCTATGTTACAATATGTATATACGTATAAATATTATTATTATTAGTGTTACACAGTTTTGTCTATGATGTAAGTAGTAATGTTTCGTTATACATTATACAATACCACATTGAGTAGCCATAATACATTGCTATGTTTTTACATTGACGTGAGTGACTTTCTCGAAGAAGGTTGTCCATTCACTTGGATCGATGAAACATATATGAAAAGGAACGTGCTGGACAATTTCTCGCAAATCTAGAAACTGCGTAACAATATAATCATAATTATTATTAATTAGGCTTACAGGATTTCATTGATGAACCACTTCCCTATTGCTGTCAAGATTTATGTTAATCTGACATAAATACTTATGAATAGTTTTGATTATTATTTTTCATTATCCATGAGAAACTATTTTTCGTCCTTGAAATTTCCATTTCAAAGGTACAGTACACGGAATCGGTAGATTGATAGAACTTGCAATTGCTTTGTCAACAATATAATCGGACAAATCGGCATGTCTATATTGAAATACTTTCTATATAAAATATATTAAATAAATACTATTTGAAGCTCCTCATGAACAGAGCATCTAGCGACACTCCTGTCTATCAATTTATCTTCTTTATATTGCAGAAATTATGATTGAAATCATTCGACAACATATTAACTATTCGTAATCAGTAAAATTCTATTTCTACAAATTATTGCCAATTAATGCTTCAATTATACGTACGTTCTCAACCTAAGCTTCGATTAAGAATAAATTACTAATAACGTCAACAACAGATCCGAAAGTAAACAATTAATTAATCGTGTGTTGATTTATGAATCGTTATTATTTATAACGTTTCGTTTATAAGAACGCGTAAATTAATTTCTATAACAGAATGGTAAATTGTAAATTCAATATTAGAGCTATAATTTGAATAATTTTGTTATGCTGTATAAATGCATTTACTGTTCTTATTATAGAATTTATTTTATGAGTATTCATTTCTCTTTTAAATATAGCGTTTTATTGCACAATATGGGCAACCATCGAATTATGTACAATATTTTTAACGATCTTTAGATATATATGTAACCGTTTGTAGATCTTCGTACATTTTAGAAATTTCATATTGTACAAACTGGCGTTTTACCGATGACCTAATCATTTTCCACTATTCGCCATACTTCTCGTACAAAAGCAATATCTATAGTAATATCAATTACAAAGTTATTGACATCGCGTTCACGCAGCAATTTGCTTTCAATTTGATTGCTTAGCATTTGCTTTTATTTGCATTAGAAACGAATCTGGAGGACGGTAATTTTTAATGTACAAACCGTAGCTCAATGTACAAACACAATGATACTGTGTCGTTGTTGATTTTCACGGTGCGAATCTTTTGAAATGACTCATCTACGTTGAAACGGACAACAATTACTGCACGCTAGTTCTTTGCAATTCAGTCAATGGAATATTACATCGTACAAAATATTCGAATTCTATAGTATTATTTCATTCTTGATTAACTCTAGAGCCCTACTAATACCAATTGTACTCAATATCGATACACGTTACGTATTATATTGTCTACGAATAAAGGAAGAAATAGTATCAGTCGTGTTTAGTAGGTGTTTCAATTACTATTATCTGTTAAGTATTTTTAAGAATGAAAAATATGTCAACAGTAGCTTCCCTACGAATTTAAGAGAGTATTTACACATATAGGAATGCTTAAAAAATTGAGAAACATTACAATTCTTTATCGTGTATATAATTAATCGCCCCGTTGTTCAACGATTCTCCTCACGATGAAAAATTATTATAGCTCTTTATATGTTACACACGTGTAATTAATTTCTTAAAATTGGGGGCTCGATAACGTTTACGTATAGTACAATATTGCTTCAAAAAAAATCTTGGTAACAAACAGTACTCAAGTGGATCCGAACTAATTTTTCTACCTACCTGCCCATACTAAAACGCTATACATGATATAATGATCGTGAAAAACGGTATTGCTTTAAGAGATTACGCATGTAGACTGCGAAGAAGTATTATCCGCGCTGTTGAGATTGCTGTAGCTGTTCCGGAAAGCTACCTCGTCGACAGTTAATGATAGTTCATGGGATCGTTCTTCCTCCAAAGGAGCAGTCGTTGAAGCATGACTGATTGATGAATGCCGCGATCGAGACAAGTTCCCTCGCTGATTACTGCCAGCAGAAGGTGCTGGACTAGGCGATGGACTTTCCGGTATTTGTTCTTGTTCTTGTTGCTGCTTAATTACAACTAATCGGTTCAACAAGGAAACCTGAACTTGGATGCCTGACACAAACGGTCTGTAACCCAAACTGAAAGGCACACGACAATTAGTTTCTTCTACAGGTGTGCGAGAACTCGAAAATATTACGTTTATTCGAGGATATGCCGGGATTCCTGAGAATTTTTGAGACTTTCAACAATTTTCAAGAACCCGACCTGTCGCGACTACCGCATATCCAAGATTTTCGGATTCTCGCAAATTTCTAGTTTCTTCGTATTATAACCACTGTGTGCGAGACCGAGTCGGGACGAGAATCTCGAGAAGGTTCAGGATTTCTTACTAAAAAAAACAATATTAAAAGATTCCATACTGTATCAGAAATCCCGAAGATTCACAGGAAACCCGAACATTTTCAGAATCCCGTCCCGACCCGATACGCGTCTTCCCATCCAGTCCCAAGCATCGGGTTTCGGGACTTCCCGGGATCTCGCACGCCACTAATAACCACCATTTTAACTATTGCAATTACTAGTAACAATACTCACCACTCCGAGTGCGACCATCTGGTTAAGGTAAGAAGACCGTCTCTCAGATTAATCACAGAATCAAAGGTTTGCATAGGAGCATGAGCCGCCCGGATAGTTCTAGCCATAGCAGGCGCATCACGTAAAACTGTTGCCAGCACCGCAGCCCATCCTAAGCAACCGCCTTCAAGAAACAGTTGCAAGAGATATCTAAGTTGTACTTCTGCTCGACTTATCGGCGCGCAAGGGGAAGCATTATGGACTTCGGTTTGTTCTACTGGTTCTGGCGGTACCCAACATACTGTTCCGACACCTGTCCCAACAATAGACTCGGTATCGTCCCTCCAAATGGTACTACTATCACTAAGAACGCTGTTGGCGTCTGAAAACGGATGGCAAATTTCAGTAACTTATTCTATATCACAATAACATGTGAATATACATGAATAACCCGAAAATTACATACCGTGTAACATGTTTGCTGTTAATTTGGTTTCAGCGGCAGGAAATTGTGTTTCTAAGCTAGCAACAGGGGACACCAAGCTGGTATAAGGTGGTCGTCCACTTGGTAAGCTAGTGTAGCCGCTGTCAGGCAAGTCAACCGCGAAACTTGGATTGAGTGGTTCCTCTTCCGGACTTTCCAGACTAACCGACCTTATCGAACGCAGAGAGGTGAGACTGGACCTTCGAAATTTTTGTAAAGTTGGAAGAGATAGTACCGGATAAGCAAACGCAAAATCCTCGTGCACCGCTTTCAATGCTGCTACATAATCATCGATTTTCGCTGCTCTGTCACGTTCTCTGCCGAACCATGTGACCAAATGGAAATCCAATCGAGCAGCGAATCTACCTAAATCTACCAGTCGTTTTGCTGAAAGCAATCGGCGGGCATGACGCTGTAGTATAACATCAATGAAGAATTCTTCCGCTGAACCTTCCCTGCAGAATAAATTACATTTGTTATTGACGATTACCGCGAATGATTGATATGTATTATAGAATAATGTACTTACTTGTTGTCCGTCTTTTCTACTTTAGAAGTATTCGTAGGCACAGACTTTTTTCGTCTCATCACTACATTTCTAGTTTTTTCTAACATTGACGAAGGAGCTATGTCTTTGGCTACCGACTCTGATTGCACTTTAGGAGTCACAGTGGTACTGTAACTTCGACTTCTTGAAACTTGCATAGTCCCTAATACTAAAGATAGATCATCCTCGTGAGGAGAAACTGGCGGTGTTTGTGGAGGTCCTCCTAATTTCGATGTACCGCCCCAAGACGTCCTCGGTGACTCCACATCGTTTGGATCTTTGGATCATACGAAAATGTATGTTTTTAGCAGGGACTTAGCACGGGTGTGATTTTAGACCGGAACCGATATGCCTGGTTTTTAATAAGTTTTTCATGATTTACCAATCGCTCTGAGGAAACGAACGAGATCTTTCGAGAGCTCCCATCTTCCCTGTTCCAGAGCAGCATCCAGCAACAGAGTAGCATGCTGCCGGCTAACGGTGGAAGGTTCTAGGTTTTGTAAAATAATTAAATAACTAGCAGCAGTGTCAAGTTGCTGGCGCTGCAAACAGTCTTGCAGAAGCTTCTTCGGTGGCCCGGCAACAGAGAATAAATAAGGCCAGAGCGCTATCTCGGTCTTTCTAGCACATTGTACAACAGCCCTGGCCCATACGCCTGGAAATTCACGGATGAATTCCACCACAGAAGGCAACTGAGCATCTGGGATTGGTTCTTTACTAGTTGCTTCTTCTTCTAGTACCTCATGAAGCAGAAGTTCTAACGAATGAGGAAAATACGGCAGTGAGGAACACGATCGAGCAATTTCCCAAGCGTGATATCCCAAATTACGATGAATAAGTTGTCGTAATATTTGATGAAGGTACACTTGACTCTAAAATTCATACCACGCGTGTGATTATTACGGACTTTCAATAGAGCTGAGTATCCTATCGTATACAACAGAATTCTATTAATCGATTAACGATAATACGCTTACCGTAAGCTCCAGCAAACTGAAAGGTAACGAAAAAGGAGAGTTTGTATCCGAAGTAAACAGTACTGTGTCGTTTTCTGCCCCTAATAAAATAGCATCTTCGAACAGTATAGCCAGAGGATAGATACGTAAGTGGAAAGGTAACATGATTCGTTTGCTCATGAATGTATGCGTTTTCTCTTGATGATTTCTCGGAAACAATGGAAGCCAAACACGCATACCATGCGCACCGCAAAACAACCACAGAGCCTCTGTTAAATGTGGCTTGTCTCTCCTCGACCTCCATGGCACCCAAACATTTTCTACATAAGAGGCTAATACTGTCGGAGCGCTACACGTGAACAGCTGTAAAGTATTTTTTCAGTATAAAATTCGAAGAATTTATGGTTACGGTAGTTCCGAATGAATTGTTCACATACAACTTCCGAGTTGTCGTTGCAATGTTCCCGTTGAACCATCAGAAGACGTCCAGATACATTCAGCAAAAGACTTTCAGGATGCGGATGACTTCCGGCCGTTTCAGCACGTATAGTAGTCAATGTGGCACTGACGACACAAGCTGGATGAACACAAAGCCCGCTAACGTCTACAGTCTGCAATCTGTTTAATTCGATACTTCCTGCATCTGAAATATTATTTATTTTACGTGCGAATTCAACTACTAAATGCGACTTCTTTCTTCCTACTTACCATTATTGTTTTCTACTACCATATCATAAATACTTATCTGCGCGTTGGCGCAAAATGTTAAGAGCCTGTCTTTCAGCGTATTGAGCAATAACACTTGCGATGTCATTCTAACGGTTGTAACGTAATTATTATCCAAGCGTGTGTCGCGAGGGTATATTCTAACTTCATCTTTATCATCTAATATTGAGTAACTGCTAGCTATTAAAAAACCTCGATGCCACAGTAAACCTCCGGTTACGATGAAATCTCGTTCTTGAGTCTCATTACCAAATAGTTTCCATTTTCGTGTAGGTAACGAATAATGAGCTAACCCTGTTCGTCCAGCTACAGCGATACTCATGCCCTCGTTATCGATAGCAGTATACTAGAGAACACAATTATTAAATAGTATCGTGTCAAAATCGGATCATCCAAGAATATTAATCTTACATACTCGTATTGGCCAATTAGAACCACTATACGCAGTTGGGATAGGAACAACTAGCCATTGTTTACAGCCCGCAAGCGTTTGCAATGTGGAATCGTTAGGAATATCACCACCGATATGAAAAGTCGTAGTGTTCGTAGAAACCCCGCTACCAAGATTTAAATACAGTCTATCTTCGCCTTGTAAGTATAAATGTCCATGGTGACCCTGTTTACCAAAATACAAATAACTGAAGCGGTTTCTCGAAAATTTCACACACCTCTACTTATCACCGGTATATAAAATCATTTCTGAAAATATCTTTTTCAAGTATTACCATACAAGGATTGATTGTTAAAGGGCTTTTTGCAAAATCTAATTGTATCAAAGAACGTCTTAAATTAACTGGATCATTTCCATTTTCCTCTGTCAACGTCGGACCTGGAGATTCTCTTAACATCCAAAGCTGGTAGCCTTCGGCCGACCATTCCTGCGATATACACAAAAAATGAGCCTTTATATGAAAGCGAACTTAATAATAGAAATGAACATGAACGAGTGGTTTTACCATCGTGTGTATGTGTAAAGGATTGTCGTGGGATAAATCTACTCTCAAGCCGTAATCCCATTTTAAGCTACAAAGTAAGAGAGCACCGAATGTACTCCATACTGCTAGGCCACCGTCTTCCCAAGCTAACGCGATGGCACAACTATCGGGCGTCCACCTTAAGCACCTTACACGACCTGGTCTTCCTGGGTAATCCTTCGAAGACAGACTCAGCGTATGCGACATTTCCAAACCTCCCGTTGTTTCGTCCACATAATAAACTATGCCTTCGGAGCTAATAATAAAAATGATTAATCATTTTCTCCTCAATTGTATGTACTCTTAACATGGACTTCAAATGCGAAAGTACGTACTTTTGCCTCCCAATTGCAATAAGACGATATTTATGATTCACCGCTGCGCACGTAGCATCGTCAACGTCTCTAGCCCAAATTCCTTGCACTTGCTACAAAATAATATTAGTGGTTATAAAATAATATAAGTGTCATCGGTACTTATTTACTAGACTGCGGATCTTTATGTAAAATCAAATTTTTCTGCATCAATCACAAGATACAGCAGCTAAATGAACATTTATTTTCCTCGTTAAGAATTTTAATATGTTGAACATAACATGTTGACATTCTTCAATCCTTTGAATCGGTTTACTGTTTTAAATTGCACCTATATCCATTTCTGTCACAATATGCATAAAATCCACAGTCTATTTATTACAATATCCACGTACATTAGGATCAAACTTTAATGACTGTGCAGTAAGAAATGCTGCTTTGCCAGTGTTCAGAACAATTGCGAATCCACCAACCAAAGGAGAGTATTCGATATCGGTTACGTAAACATTATTCTCAGTCAGTGGTACAGCCACAGTTGATATTTGTTGATCTATGCTGAATGGTATTCTCCTTAAATCAAGGGAGTAATCTCGATTCACAGTGCCGTCCCATTTGTGACGTATAATATGGCTGGTCTTTGTAGCTACCATCAATTCATCTCGTATACAAACTAAAGAACTAATACCTCCATCTATCCATGCTGATTTCTCCTAAAAATAAAATGTCTTTTCAAAGAAATGTTCATAGAAAACATAGTCGAACATTTACCACTTACAAATGTCAATACTAAAGACGGAATAACTTCCTTGATGAAAAGTTCAGCACTGTCTCTTTTTAAACTAGTCACTGGAGAATCTCTTTGTTCGTAGAGACCTCTCCCTTCTGGGCTGGAATCTGATAATCGGTAAAATAAAAGATAACTATCCGAGGTCTGAAAGAGAACAGAAATTTTAATCATTGAATCTCTAAACCCTTGCTTTACCATTTTCATTCTCTATTATATAACTTTTCATACCGCTATAACCAGCATACTGGAATCTGGTCTCCATTGCACCAAAATGTTGTCACCGTGTTTCCTCAAAGAATCTGCAGTTCTTCTGACAAATAGAATGGGTACACATGGCTGCAATTAAATGTGTTTTTTTATTGTAAATCATATAGAACGTAGATAAAACAATAGTTTATACATAGCTTCGTTTGAAAGGAAAATATCAGTGGATAAAACGTAAAACTTGACTGGTTTATATAGCTGAGCAAAAAGTTTCATTCCATACAAGTAAACATCAACATGGAAAAATATCTTGTGTCGCAAAGTATTAATTATCGAATAATAATAGAATATTTTAGAGACTTGCCTTGCAATACCAGATGGTGAGAGAATCTGAGGTCAAAACAGAGAAAAGTATCTTGTCCCTGTTGCACACGATCGCATTAATCTTCTCCGGGTCTGTCGTGTTCAGGACCCGGGGCCACCCGATGGGGAAAAACATGATTTCTCTTTAGAATAGTCCACTTCTCATGTTCACATCCCCGATTCCCTTAAATTACACTCGCGTTTTATCCCTTGCATCGAGGAGTCTGACAAGTAAACACATCCTAACCTCACCATCTTTCGCTGATCATAAATGTTAGGTTACTGGCACGATACGGAGCTGTCTCTCGAAGTCCACGTAGCACAATACATACATGGGAACAACTCATTACATTTGTACTACTTATTCAATTCACAATCATTCGCACTCTTGTGTGAAACCATAAATATCATCGAATCGGTTTATACAATGTATTCGAGCGTCGTGTTCGCATGTGCATAGAAATTGACACGAATATGTAAAGATTAAAAAATACATAAAGCAATGTGCAATTGTGTACGTAAGTACACACACGCGCGCGTGCGCGCGCGAACGCTGTGCAGCTATAAAGTGTCGTAACTTTCTGTGATATTCCCACGTTAAAATTTTAAATGCTTGATATTCTTACGAAGGATTATTGAACAATCATTTTCGGATAATTAGTTTTAGATATTTGTTTGGATTCTGACTGTTTTAATTGATTAATAACGAACTATAGCTGAATTTGTTCGAACGTTCGAATAGTCCATGAAATAATTAAAGATTTGAAGAATTCGAATATTAGAAATATATTTAAAGTATATCTAACTTGCTATACATTAAAATTAGATATTGATTAAACTAAAACATTCAATTTCTATATGTCTTTTTGTAGAAGGTACTTAAAAATACCAGTTTCATCGAAATCCTGCTACGAGTCAGACATTAATCCAATTTGTATCATTTAATTGAAAGTATCATTATATGTATTTCAATAAAAAAATGACTGAGGATGGAAATGGAAATCAAATTACAACGAAAACATACCAATATATTTCTTTACAATGTTCCATAGTTATTGCTAATGTAGTAAGCATAGTGGTAAAGCGTCGCAAGTAGCTTACGAACCAAGTCTGTTCAATGTATGTATATTCTACTTAAGATTCCGAAGTCCGTACATCACTGATCAATATCACAGAATCTCGTAATCGAAGAGTCCTCGTATAATACTATTCATTCAAGTAAATATATAAACGGCGAATAATATGCTTAGCTTCTATAATTCTCAAGAAAACCTTATTAAATACACATTTATTTACATGTTACATAAAAAAATCTCTTACCGCTAGACGTACCTAACCATAAAGAAGACATAAATAATACACTGTCGATCGAAAAATATACAGCCTTAGAGCTGGAAGAGAAATTCGGAATCAAAATAGCAACGTGAAATCGAAAACGTTGATCATTTCCGTAAAAAATCCTCGTTTAGTTCCGTGGGCTATTTTGAGCAATGATTGCATACAAAATCGATCAGTTTGGGCAAACTTCATGTTGCAGGTACCAAACTTAGGCGATCGAAGAGACGAAGACCACTCAACAGGTCGGGTCCATGACATGATTCACAGTTTGGGCAAACTTCATCTTGCAAGTTGCAAACTTAGGCGATGGAAGATATGAATACCGTTCAGCAGGTGTGTTCCATGACACGGCTCATGTTCCATACTAAAGTTTGGGCAAACTTAATGTTGCAGATACCAAACTTAGGCGATCGAAGAGACGAAGGCCACTCAACAGGTCGGGTCCATGACATGGTTCACAGTTTGGGCAAATTTCATCTTGCAAGTTCCAAACTTAGGCGATGGAAGAAATGAATACCGTTCAGCAGGTGTGTTCCATGGCACGGCTCATGTTCCATACTAAAGTTTGGGCAAACTTAATGTTGCAGATACCTAACTTAGGTGATCGAAGAGACGAAGGCCACTCAACAGATCGAGTCGATGACATGGTTCATAGTTTGGGCAAACTTTGTGTTATAGGTTTCGAATCTAGGCGAGGAAACAAACGCCATTCAGCAGGTTGGTTCCATGGCACGGCTCATGGTCCATACTAAAATTTGGGCAAACTTCATGTTGCAGATACCAAACTTAGGCGATCGAAGAGACGAAGGCCACTCAACAGATCGGGTCCATGGACATGGTTCACAGTTTGGGCAAACTTCATCTTGCAAGTTGCAAACTTAGGCGATGGAAGATATGAATACCGTTCAGCAGGTGTGTTCCATGGCATGGCTCATTTTCGGTGGCCTGCCAAATCCTCTGGTGCCATCAGGTCCGGACGGCATCCTGGTCACGTTTTGAGGTAGATGCGTCACCGTGATCCCGCTGTTGCTCCTGGGTCGACAGAAGGTGATTTGTTCGGAGCCGGTGGAACACTGAGACAATCTTCTGGGAGACATGTCGAAGCCGGAATCGCGACTGCAGGCGGACAGTTTCCTCATGTATGATCCGTAATCCGCGGATCCACGGCGACTAGAGTGATAACAGGCAGTGCTGCACTCGGAACCGGAGCTCGAACAACAGGAGAAACGTCGGTTCTCCTGGTGATAGTAACTTGGTGGAAAAACCGGGTGGCAGTAACCAGTCTCGGAACTTGAGGAACATGCGGAGTAACGTCTGCCGAAGTTCCCGATCTCCGAACTGGAACCGGATCCTGAACCGGAACAGGAAGACAGACGACGAAGAATGAAACCGCTTTCCGATCCGGACACAGAGCAGCCGGACAATCGACGAGACAGCCATGCATCCGGCGATGGGGGTCCTGCAATTGAATTTATAGTACTCGAGTACCTTTCCACGTGTTCTGACAATGAAATTCATTTTATTCTCGAATAACAGATCCTTTTTTCGAGCTTCAAACTCAACTTTAGAACAGCATAATTGAATTAGTGATTTCCTTATGATCTAATTTAGCTTTTATTATTGAACAATTGAATTATTGGCTGGAACAACGTTGGATGATATAAAGTGGAAATTTTCCAGGAGAGCAGGATTTAAGGTAATTAAGGATATCTCACATCACTTATTGAAAATCCTATTTAGGATGAGTTAACTAAAGAGGTTTATAGAAATTGTTAAAAATCACAGCCTTTCTCTGTATGGCTATTACCTCAGGGGCCAGAAATTGTTCGACATAATTGGAATGTATGATGAGCATACCTTGATAGGGATGGCCCGGATAAGCATGGTACATTGGGTAACCGTGGACGGGTTTCTTGTGTCTGGCTTTTCCATCTTCGGCCTCCGATCCGCTGGCACAGCTCGAGGAGTTGTACGCTTCCTCTTTCGACAATCTCGTCAGGGCAGTTTTCTTCGTCGATTGTTGTTTCCTCTTCTTATCGCTGGATTGTTGCAGCTCGAACACCTTGGCATTGCCCAAGGTCATTTGCAGAGCAAGACGAGCGGCCGCTGAATCCGTGAACTCGACCATGGCGCATTCTTCGCTAGATGCCAACTCTGGCCTTTTAGAGATTGCTTGTCGCACCTGTCAATAGAACAGAAATGTTTTTTTATCGTTATTATAATAACACAGTGCTCATTTCGAAAAGAAAGTTTCCTAATTTATAAATTTCAAGATGTCAAGGATAGTCGGTTGCTACATTTATGGTGCACAATTCGTGTATGTATTTTCAACCGAAACGATTTAATTCCAATGATTTTACAATTATCGAAATTCCATAATTATCGTGATTCCACAAATGTCATTATTAGACTGTGGATCTTTATGCAAATTCCCATTTTTATACCTTTTCTAGTATCGACTAAAAACATCTTTATGGTAGAAATAAAATGAAAGCATCATTAATCTTTTTCATTATAATCATCAATCATGAAAGCATCTTTAATCGTATACACGTATCCTTATATTTTGGAAATTTACGCGTGAATTAAAAGCATAAAAATCCGCAGTCCACTCATTATTCAAGCACATCTTAAATCCAAGTAAATCCAACCTTTTAAATTCTATGATATTTAAGTTCTATGATAAGGCAACATAGTTGCTCTAGTGTTCGATAAGTTTAGCGTTAACGCAGGCAGACATATTACCTCTGCGGGTGCAGGGTGTCCAGGTCGAAGGACTCTGATAAGAGCGATCTCTCCGCAAGGTCGGAAGATTTCAGCCACGGACTCCACGGAGAGTTTCTCAACGGGTAGCCTCGCGGCCAGAATCGTTCTCGAAGGGGCGGTTTGATCGAACGGCGGAAGAGGATCGATCCTCCTTAATTTGGTCCCCTGTGGATTCACTTGGAGTTTCTTCGACTTGGCAAGTGCAGCGCCAACCACCCTCCAATCTCTGCTAAGATGTTTCACCCGTTTGAAGCTCGAGATCAGTTTCAATGACACATACCCCTCCTTGTTTCTCTTCACATGTTTCAACAAAAACGCGTCCTTAACAATGTTCTCGTCGGAAAAATAAAACTCCACTTGAGTACAGATCTTCTCGGCGAGTTCGTCACTGGGAGGAACGAAATCGTCGGTTGCTTCGTTCGCGGCATCGACCGACTTGTTTTCCAGCTTTCGGACGACGTCATCCGTCAGGTCCGTTCCCGAGTCTGGATCCGAGGGTTGCGGCTCTTTCATGGGATCCGTCATCTTGATCTCGTTGTCGGAACTCACGCTGTCCGATAGATCGGCTTCCTCCCCTTTGGAGCCCCTGCGATCGAAGGTCAGGCTGACGTCGCTGTCAACCGAGGAGATGCTGTCCCTGGTGTCAGATTTCTTCATCGGCGGCGGGGAGAAGATCAGGCTGCCCACTTTATCCCTGGACTCCTGGACATCCACGTCCTCCATGTCAACGCGCCTCGAGCCTCGCAGATGGAAATCTGAACGTCCCTTCGATTGCTACGTCCCTCGAGTTGATCCTCATTCGAGACGATCGATGTCCCAACAAAACACTTTACCCAACAGTCCCAAGATTTAACGATTAAACGGTCATTTTTACGGTCGGCTGGCGACAAGAGATTGCTCTTGATCCCGATATAGATCGGTGTCCGACGTAAACGATGTCTCCTCGAACATCCGAGGATGTGGCGATCAGAGTGTGTCTTCTCCGTACACCAAAGCAGAAAAGAGATTGGTAATGCAACGTCTGTCTTCTTGTCACCAGGTCCGGCACGTTTGGTGGCACCAAATCGAATCTGCGGAGACAGGCCAGTAGGTCTATTAAACGATTCGATGGCACGCTAACGATCCTCGGAGAGGGGAACCCGTAGAGGACGAACGGATCCTAGGTTGGAGAGGGGCCTGTTGTCGAAGGGGTAGAGGCGATTCCCTTTAGGGAGAAACACGAGGAGAGCAAAAGAGCCGATGATATTCCCGCCTCCGGTTGGGATTGCTCGTTCGCCTCGGAAGGGGAGGTAAGTGGGGGATTCGTTGCGCGATTCGTGACAGTTCGGGGAATAGTGGCCTTCCCGAACACGCGTCCACCTCTTTAAATACTTTCGCCCGTGGGTTGCGCATGCGTGATCACTTGTCCCGCGACAAACCTACCCTGAGGTCGTGACCTTCCTAAATACCGGTCAAGAGTGAGACACGAGACGCATGCGAGCCGGGAAGGCTGCTGTCCCGACGGAGGGTACCCGGGACACTTTCCGCGGTGGACGCTGGGAAGGGTTGCCTCTCGATCATCCAACAAACACCACGTATTATAAAACTGATTATCGAAGATCGCACCATTAACCCTTAGCACTCGAGTGGCGCCTCTGAGGCGCCACTAAACATTGCTGTACTATTATTTAAATAATTGTTTACACTATCAGATATGTCGGTATCTAACCAATTACTACACATTTAAGTATTGTATGAGGTATTATATCAATTTCATATTTATCAAATTTAAAAAATCATAGAGAATGGAGATATTGTACTATTATTTAAATAATTGTTTACACTATCAGATATGTCGGTATCTAACCAATTACTACACATTTATGTATTGCATGAGGTATTATATCAATTTCATTTTTATCAAATTTAAAAAATCATAATGAATGGAAATATTGTACTATTATTTAAATAATTGTTTACACTATCAGATATGTCGGTATCTAACCAATTACTACACATTTAAGTATTGTATGAGGTATTATATCAATTTCATTTTTATCAAATTTAAAAAATCATAGTGAATGGAAATATTGTACTATTATTCAAATAATTGTTTACACTATCAGATATGTCGGTATCTAACCAATTACTACACATTTAAGTATTGTATGAGGTATTACATCAATTTCATTTTTATCAAATTTAAAAAATCATAGTGAATGGAAATATTGTACTATTATTTAAATAATTGATTACACTATCAGATATGTTGGTATCTAACCAATTACTACACATTTAAGTATTGTATGAGGTATTATATCAATTTCATTTTTATCAAATTTAAAAGATCATAGAGAATGGAAATATTGTACGTCACAAGAAACGTTTAATTTTCGAGTTAAAATAGCTCCGAGTGCAAAGGGTTAAAAGTTGGTCCCACGCTGACGGAAAACCTCCGCTGCAAGTCCGCGACGCTAAAGATACATGTCCATCTGAGAGCAAAACTATCGCGAGTTGCTCTCGAGACTCGAAGACAGTGTTCACGGTATCGAGAGGGCTATCGGAGAGCTCCACGGAAAACTCTCGGAGAGCAAACAGAAAGATGAAACAAAGATGAACGCATAAATTGAGAGTACTCTCGAGAGCAACTATTGACAGAAACTCTCAGATGAACACGTATCCTAAGTAATTCGTCGACTGTCGTGAAAAAAAAAATCAAGATTATTGTCTGCTGATTCAGGGTCGCTTGTTCCTTGTACGCAACATATAATCGTTGGCATTTAACTTGAGATCCGCGCCGCGTGGAAATGTAACAAGGACAATTGTCTCCGAGATATATGTTCTCGCGGAGGCTTGTTCCACTCCAGAGTGATTTCGAGTTTCTTGTTTGCAGATTGTACAAGAGAGAGATCTCTCTCTCTCTCTCTCGAGTCGGCTGGAAGATTGTACCGCAAGATATTTCAAGAAAATCATTATAATTAATTTGTGGTTGGTTGTCTGTTCAGGGTACGGATGATAGAAGAACCGAGGAGGACTCCTCAACTCTTTCAGTCTAGCCTGTGTCTGTCACGGAAGTTGGGGCGGCGACACGGCTTCTACAGGAAGGAAGGATTTCTTTACGGTGGAGGTAAATCTCGACAACCTCGAAGAGCCCCGGCGGGCTTATTCGCAAACGCTTCGTATTGCATCCGGACGCTGCCAGCATAATAAGATATAGGTCAAGTGCGGCTGGTACCATGTATGGCCATACCTGTAGTGGGGAAGGACGAAGATATGCGCAGGTTATCGTTGTCGAATCGAAAGGGTTCATTCTTTGTCTTCGTCGCCCCGGCTTCTCGCCTCTTCGTCTATTCGGCGGACCACCTGTCTGCCCCGTGTCATTCGCGATTCACCTCTAACTTGAAACTAATCAACTACCCAAATCCAAATCGTTCTGTTGCTACAGAAATTTTGAACTGTTCGTTGAATGTCGGAATTAATTAAAACATATCTATCATCATTAGACTGTGGGTCTGTCTATTTTATTTTTAGCAGAAGAAATCTTTTAGCCGACGAAAATAGAACATTACACGAGCCAATTTATTTCTAAAAGAATGTCTATTAATTTATTGCTAGACTCCGGGTGTTTATGCAAAATAAAAAGTTTTTGCGTCAATTGGAAGACGCAGAAGTTAAACATAAATGTTTTGAAATGAAGTCTTCTTTTGAGATGAAGTCTTTTAATATTTTCACTGTTACAAATTGCGCTTGCTCATTTTCGTTATAAATGCATAAAATCCGGAGTCTATTTGTTTATTTATTACTATCAGGATAGCGAGGTCGCACTTTTTGGAAACCGCGTTTCACGGAACGCGTTCTTCGCCACGAATGGGAAAAATTAGGGAAATCGATAGTAAAGCGGAAATAAAATTGGATTAATATTTACGTAAAAGTGTTTGACGGATTGTCGCATAACCCTCTTAGCCGTGTGTATGGCTTCGTAGATTGCGTAAGCAGCTATTCGGTACCTTTCGCAGTAGGTGTGTATACAGTGCCGGCAAAACCAAGTGCCTTTTATTTAACGCATAACGATTATTGCATATCGATAATTACGCGAACGGTAACCGGAGATAAATATAATGTTCTAAATCCAATGTCATTCAAATTGATTCTACGAACGGCTGTATTTAGCGCGGTGCGTACGTATATGCGTGAAGTATTCAGTTTCCCCGAGGCGATATTTCAAAAGAGAACCTTTTAAAAAGCTATGTAGGAACATATAAGTAGAATGCAAAGACCCACTGTGCCGTAGTCATATTTGTAACGAGATATGTTAGAAAACGCGTTCACTGAGGATCTAATACCATATCAGCGACAATTAATCTCATGACATAAAGTCAGACCGAAACTGTTCAGATTTGTAATTCGTAGAGATAAACGAAACGAGAAAATGAACTAGATTCACGAAGTATTAAATAACTTTAAATAATAGATCGTTGCCTTTTACGAGTTGGAAAAGATATTACCACATAATTATTTTTACGAAGAATTATCCAACAATCATTTTCAACTAATTAATTTTCAATATTTCTTTGGACTCCTAACGGTTTAATTAAATAATGAACTAGATATGAGTCTGTTCGTATAGTTCATTAAATAATTAAATAATTGAATGTATTCAAATATTGGAAATATTTTTCAAATATCTAACTTTCCATAAATTAAAATTAGATATTGTTCACCGAGGATCCAATGCTATATCAGCGAGAATTAATCTCATGCCATAAAGTCAGGCGAAAAGTGTTCGGATTCATAATTCACAGAGATAAACGAAACGAGAAAATGAACTAGATTCACCAAGTATTAAATAACTTTCAACAATAGATGGGGGCAAATCAATATTAGCCAGTCCGATCGCTGCCAGAGATAGATGGCCTGAGGCATTCGTCAAACGTTCCATCGCCCGGAGCGAATATTGGCAATAAACGATATGAATAGCGACGCGGTCGCTATATATTGCCTTGCTTTTCTATATATTGTTGAACGATCGAACTTGTAAGCGTGGCTAACACTTCTTTTGCTTTCAACTGGAGCTCTGGTCTTTTATTCAATTTAGCATCCTATCTGTGGATCAATGAAAAGAACTTTCATTTTCAAATTGATCAGTAACATTGTCTTCTTCATCTCATTGATCAGCTGCGAGAAAGTAGTTTCGAAACAATTTCAAGTTTTCTGCAGGTATACGGTTTGCAATCAATGCGCCCCTCATCAGTAGACTGCAGATCTTTATGCGAAATAAAAAAAATGTTCGCATTGATTGCGAGACACAGGAGCCAAATAAAAATTGCAATCTTCTTTTAATTATCCTATTGAGCTGAAAGTGATGTCCTTAAATATTTTAAACATGTCCACGGCGTTACGTGCCCATTTTCGTAAAAAAAATGCATAAATTCATCAGCTGTGTCAACGTAACTACTTTGGATTTTGTGCTTTAATAGAATTGATCGAAAATACACCTATGTAACGACGATAGTGAAAAAAAATATAGCCGAGTGATTCAATTCCGTGGCGAAGAACGTTTTTAATCGAGGATTTCCGAAGACCTCCGGGAACGAACGTTAGAAGCAATTTCTTATCTTCGTTATGGACGTCCTTGCTGATCCCGGTGCGCTTAAATAACAAACGAACGAGCACGATTCTCACCGGCGAGCGCGCCGGTTCTTAATTTGAATTCTCGAAGGAAACTCGCCGGTCACGCGACCTCGCTCTTCACCGTCATGTGTCGTTCACTGTCCGACCTTTATCGATATTTATTGATGTCGACACCTAATCGAAACACGGTAGCGTTCTTGGAATCCGCGAGCATCGGGTCATTTCAGTCGGTAATCGAGTTTAGCGTTTAGCTGGTCGATGAACAGTAGTCCGATTGTTCGTAATTGAAACGATGAGGATTCCTGGCTGTATATGTGTGTGTGTGTGTGTGAGAGAGAGAGAGAGACGAATGGGAGACGGTTAGGGTGCCCGATAGTCATCCGATGATCGCGAGGGCGAATCGGTGATTCCCCGAGGCGATTCTCAGTGCTCCGAGCGGCGGCATCGTCTTGTTCTGCTCGCTGGAGACAGGAGCAGAACTCGAACTGGGTCAGGGCAGCGCGCCAAATGGTTGGATCAATTTTATTTTAAATTTATCAAGTCCGCTTTGGCTCCATGGACACGCGTGATCAGTTCAGATTTCCAGCGGCACGCTGCTCAAAGAGCTGCCCTTGCGTCTTGTGTGTTTGTAACACGGAAACCGGACGACCGCCGGGTATATTTCATTCACTTTCGCTTTTTATTTTGCAGAATCCCTGCCCGACGACGCGGTCTGTGGGAAACTTTTCTAGTCCCTGTCGATCATAAAAGCTGTCATTGAGATCTCTTCGGGATAATTTACAGCCCAAGGTTGAGGAATAGAGGTCTAATATAATCCTCAATTGATCATAGAATAACTGACATTTTTATTATTTTTTATGTTCCAAGAAAACAGTGGATTAATTCAGACCCTTAATCTTATACGTTTTTGTATAAGACATTTTTTTGTGAAGTAGAAAAAGTTCTCTGGAATTATTCTGCTTCGAAAAAGTTAAGCTTGTGACAAACAGGTTTTCTTGAAATGTTATATGGGGTAGATAGATCTGGAGTTGAAGTCTAAATGAGATTATATAAAAATTATGATGTGTGCTTTCTCTTCTATATTTATCCTGCTTTCGACTCATTAAATGTTATTTTTCTTTTAATTTTTGTAAAGAAAATATTTAAGTAACACGATGGAAGGATAATAAAAGCATACACAATGTATCACACACAGATTAATTCATTCGATGTCTTTAATTGAAAAGCGCGCGAATGGGTTGTTTAAAAAGAAATTGAATTGCGAGTTTATTGTCGAAATAATTGAGGTGCTCCGCACCTCGGAAGAATCGTTGGATTCCAAGTTTTTTTCGCGGCGACGAAAATGGGGTAAACTAACTACATTCAATTGCGCATCATCGACCGCAATTACGCTTCTTTAATGAACCTCGAATCCAAGGAAGTGCGTCGTTTTAATTTTCTTCTGTTGTACTTGTAATGGACGGCCTTCCGCTGTCCTTCCTCCTCAACCGGAGAAGCATTCAGGTCTCCGGATAAATCTTCACAATCGAATCCTTATTTTTCTCTCTTCCCTCATTGTTCAGTCTATTATAATTACTCGCAAGCGATGGATCATGGTATTAAGGTCGTGCATCTTTTACTGCGATTACCTGTTTGATATAGTAAAATAATTGCATAAACTCTTTTCAAATTTTTTTTTATTCACAATCCTACAGAATCTTTAGCAACGAATCGTTATGCTCGATTCTTCGGAATTATACTATGGTCTCATGTACACGCAGTGGAATAATACGTATAATTAGTAGTTAATAGAAGTAATATCGAGCTTTAAAAGTTCTTAGCTTGTACCATCTCGCACAAATTACATGTTTATTGAAATTAATTATTAGATAGTGGATTCGATGCATTTATGACAGAAATGAGTAGGTGTAATTTAAAACAGTAAATAAATTAGAAGAATGTAGATATGCTGTTGTATTATTTTCTAACTATTAAACATATTTAAGAGAACAAATAAATTTCTATTTCACTCCAGGTTGTTGCAATTCAGGTAGAAAATTTTTATTTTAAATAAGGATTCGTTGTCTATTAAGCACTTGTCGAATTTGATACTGTCAAATTTGAAATAATTATGTGAATCCTGCCGTTTAAATAACGTAATATTATGTATACGATTGCGTATCGAGAACTGTGCACGCGTGCTTTCAGGAAACGATTATGTCTTGTCACCGACCATACATATTAAATAGAGGAAACGTTGTCACACGTGGAATAACTAACAGTGGAGAACCACTGCATATGTGTGAGTCAGTCAAAGTAAGGTCCAGTATAAGGCCCTGGGGTGATTCGCCTAGACGGCCATGACCATATTACAGGCCAGAGGCCTCCAATACCATCCAGTAAGTTCGCTTCCAGTAACAATTGGCGAAATCGTTGCTGGCAAGTTAACACGTGTGTTCACAACACTATTTTCTTATAATTTACGATTCTTTTATTGAAAAAAAACATACCTAATCTTAGAATCAGCTTATTTTCTATGTAGAATTATACATAGACCTAACACAAAAATTTGTTTCTACTTTTACGAAAAAGACACTGCAAAAATGCAAACTACCCAAATCACAATATAAAAAGATTCAACTCAATCTAACAAATACTCCAGCGAAAAATTCAGAGTTATAACGTGTTTTAATGTACATAGATAAAAACTGCAACATTCATATGTTCGTATTTTATAAGCAAATTCGAAACTAATGAAATGATAACTTCATCGCCCTTCCCATCCACTCATTTCAATTTCAGACGCACTATATCACATTTTCAACAAAATCATGCAAAATCACATTCATTCGATATCAATTAATTCGTTCATCTAAATGAATATCACGTCATTTAGAGCGAGAGGACACTACTGTAAGTAGAATTTTAAAATACACATGGTTCCAGAAATATAAGGATTATATTTACAAAATTTTACAAAATATAGAAAAGTTATAGCATTCATCAGCTAATTCAATCGATATTTCCGTAAAGTCTTAAGTTTTCACGTAACACGTATGTAATTGAATTCGCAGGTGCGACAATTGATTCGCATTTATGAGAACAAAATTTACGAAAGAAATTTACCGTCAACGATACTGTGGACAATGTTGTTTTATTATTGACCTTGAAATATCTGCATGGCCTGCAACACAACAGAAAAGTGATTGTAGTTTTCTTTAATTTTATTTTCAATGCGGGATATATTAGTAATATTACCTAATTGTAATTCTATATATAAAGCTAACATTATAACATGTATAGGAACATCGCAGTCTGGACCTTTGGACATCCACACCTGAAAAGAATTACAGAATGTTTAATAAGAACGATAGCCGTAATAATAAAACAAGCTTGGGCAGATATAATTAAATGATCATTCATTTTAATGAATAATACCCAAGCCTGTGAGAAAGTAAAACGATGTGAATAATTACTTGTTTTAAGGTTTCTCCAGATTTGTCGAGTTCACCGCGAATCGCATAAGCTACAGCTAAATTGTATCTAAGTACAGCGATACCGGTCGGAACAGTCGTCGGGTACCACACTATAAAGTATAATTAACCATTATCCTACATGTTAAATAGCGATAATCAAATTCGTAAAAAGAATAAAGAAAATAAAAGTTTGTTCTTACTCTTTAGAGGTTTTGTGACGACTTCGTCGCCTTTGTCTTTATCTTGTGTGTCAGATATAGGTATAAAAGTATTTAAATCTTGAATATTCTCTGGTTTCAGATACTCGATTGCTTCGCTGATTTTGTCCATAAATATCAAACTTTCCGCGGCATACAAATTTCCGAGCATTTTATATGCCCCCGGCAATTTATTGATACTTAGCAGCGACTTTGCATGTTCAAGAGCGACTACATAATCGCCCAAACATAAGCACACGTAAGCACTCGCTGCTAGAACGTTAATCTTTAAATTTAACGCTTCGGCAGTCGACACTTGCGGCGTCGGAGCTGAGTGTTGAGCACCTGAACATTTTTTTTTAATTATTCATTAACTTAATCTTTGTCTGTACATGTATATAAAATGTTTTAATACCTAAATTAGTACCCGCTGTTAACGATAGAGGTACTGACTGTGAATCAGTGCTTGTTGTAATTGGGGCATTGAGTTCATTCAGCTCACTGATATTCGGTAACAAGAACAATGCGTTCTTTAAACAAAGAGATGCGAATTCTAAAGTTAATTGTGGCATTGCCGAATGAAAACTTTCAGAGTGATTTTTCGTATCTTTCGAGAGAGATGATGCTAAAATTATTTTCCTATGAATTCCAGAACCTACAACTTTCTGCACTAAATCTTTCCTCCGTTTTGGGATATTAAAATCAACGTCGTTCGTCTGAAAATAAAATGGGAATTAAATTTCATATGAAAAAATATTCTGATATGATTTCATGTGCTTACCGGTTTGTGACAATAAATACAACACTCTGCAACTCTTAACCATAGTTTAGGGTTATTATGGAGCTTCTGAGCAGCTTCCATAAAGCATTCAAAAGCAGCCAACGCTTGATTAGCGTGTAACAATGATACACCTAAACTGTACATCAATTGATAATGTTTATTTCCACCAAGTGTATACAGGGGTTGAGAAGATAAGGGATCTAAATATAAATATTTTTGTTGTATAAATTGTTACCAATATCTGAACTCGTAAGCGAAACTCGTAAAAGGTGGAAATCATAATTACCACTGTCCTTTGATTGTACACTTTCTACTACAGATTTGTTTTCACGCAGAGCTTTCCTTAAATAGAAACAAGCTAAATTTGGTTTACCCATTGCAAAATGTATACAGGCCATATTGTTGTAATATAGAACAGCTGAAGACTCTCCAGTAGTTCTGAAAGCAGTAATAATATTTATTTGTTAATATTACTACAAGGTATACACAGGGTGTGATGACATAAATTCGACATACTTGAAATCCATATTTTCGGATGTTACAGAGTTCAGTAATTTGATAGCTTTTTTATAATTTCCCCTTAAGTATTCAAGATTTGCTTTCAAGAATACTGTTGATATATTCTAAACATGAAATAGGTGTTTTAGAACTATGGAAAAATGTAGATATATAATAGATTAAAAAAAGTAGTAGTCTATTATCTTACTACAGGTGTACCCAAGGAAACTATAGTCTTCCATTCTCTTTTACACAATTTTAGCTGATGCATCAGAAGATATATTCTAGCTTTACATTTTAATAACTTTATCTTGAATGCATTGGTGGCTGTGTCAGTTTCTTTTTTCTGTTCTTTCTGTTCCGTCACAGATTTCATGATACCTTCCTTGTCCACAGACGCGAGTTTAGAATTATCCGTGGATATCAGTTGATTTTCTATGTAAGTTATCAGAGACAGTGCAGCATCAAGCTGATCAGTTACTATATGCAATTCTATTAGTAGCAGGCAAACTTTATGAGCCAGCGATTCTTCTGAAAGAAAAATGTACATATTGTATTCGATGCAATGATCTTCTCATGAGAGAATAAATCCACTTAATTCTAAACAGAATTATTCCATACGTACCCATGGGTTCTATAAAAGTAAATAATCTATTCACAATTTGCAGTGCTGCACTGTATTGCTTTGTATGATACAGCAAAACAGCTTGGTTGTATCTCATAACACACTTTTGAATATCGTCTATGGTAGTTTCAGTCGAATCGGTCATTGATATTTGGCCACATATTGCATTCAAACTTTTCCTTAACAACTCTGTCTTCTTCAAGTCACTCTTATAATATTCTACCACAACTTTGTTGTGCATCACTTTTAAATCTTTAGGTTTCAGTGTTTCTAATTTATTTAGGTATGACAAACAACTACTGTACGCGCCTTTGTGAAATTCGGTGAGCGCATTCTGTGCTAACTCGAAATTCTGTGCCAGCTCCGTTGGGCTACCCGGAAAGTTATCCTTATTTTGCGTTTCGTTCGTGTCACTCATTTTCTTTGATTAGAAAATAATATTTATCATAATAATTCTCCTAAAATCTTACAAATTCTTCGCAACGTTTGCTTGAATTAGTTTCAACTTGTACAATTGACATTTGTCTAGGTTATAACTTGCAACGATTTGTTGTACAACTGGAATCGTATAAAGTCAAATACATAGCATTGTACAGGTACTTTCATCTAAAATAATTTAATATGCATCTCAAATAAATTAAGAAATTTGACAAAGATTTGATGAAATTCTTTTCGTAGTAACAGGCAATGATGGTATAATCAGACCCAGCCTGACATGTTATCACCTTTACTCGATGCATCAGTGAAGCAGTAAAGTAAAATTCTTGATAAAATGGGGTACCTTGAACACCTCGTAAAATAACGGTATATACTTTCCCGATAATATATATATGTACTACCACTCAAAAGTATCCGAACACTTACAAAATGTATAATAACAACGCACAAAATACTATAAAATAGCATAAAATAAACTGAAATCGATCTTTATTACTTTCTTATGGAATATCTAACGTTTTAAGTTAAAAACTATTCCGTTTTTTACTAGTTTGCTTTATTATTGAGATACGAGAGTCAGATTCAGTTTTCTCAATGGAATGTTTACTATTATTTCTGAAATTCGGATAAATTATGAAATTCTGCTTACAAAGTGGAAGCTAAAATGAATTTTAAAAATTTTCGGATACCCGCCCACCACTAGTGTTTACCTTTTATTAATATTATTATTAATATTAACTTTCTCTCTGTGTGTTAACCCTTTGCACTCATATTTTCAAATTTTACAGGGTCATCACGGTACCCCATTTTATCCAGAATTATACTTCACTGATGCTGAAATCGCAGCGCATGCGCGAGAAAATAGCCAATATTTCCTCACTGTCTGTGCCAATGTGTATGGCGCGCATATTTGAACGGTGGAGATAGTATTTATGATGAATGTATTATAAAAACATGAAATATAGCAAAATTAATTTTGGTTCATTATTCACGTCATTAAAAGAGGTGTATTGCAATAGTTTTATATACTTTAAACCAATGCTCTGTGCGCAATATTAGATTAGAAAAATACATTGAGTGATAAGTCTATGAACATGCTTTGTCTGTGGCCGTACCACGTGGTTTAAATTTTGAACGTCTGAAGGGATCTGCGGCTTCCCTCGGAAGGTGTCGCCACCTCAAAGTGTACGCATTTTTAATGTATTCTGAAATTCCGCCGCTCTGCCGGCAATCTGTAAGGTCGCGTTAGTGTTCGTTGTTCGCGTGGTGCATGCGCGTGTTCGAAACTCTGAGTTTCCCGGGACGATCTGCTTTTTCGTTCGGTTAACTCGGTTGTCAGTATCGTTTCTAAAGTTAATATTACACTTAAACAGTTTCCCTGTACATCGGAGGTGAGTGTTCCCCGCGTAAGTGTGCTTTTCGCAGCGATTTTGTTAAATGTGCAATGCCACGGCGGTAACACTTTCGTACGTCTGGTAAGTCAGTCATTGCAATACACGATCACTCAATCAACAGAATTATTTTGGCGGGAAATTGGGAAGCAACTATACCATCAAACAACGTAACAATAATGCTGAATGAATTCGAAAAATAGTTAAGCGAAAAGGACGCGATCGAATTTTGTGCAAGATATGTATATTTTTGAGAAATGTAGTATGTTTCAACACTAGCTGTAATAGTAGGCTTTTAAAAATTAGCACGAACGATATTGACTATCTCGGGATACGGAAAATCCTTGGAACGCACATTTGTGTGGGGATCAGCTTGGACTTAACTCTGGGAGTGTATTTTTGCGATTGTTATACATATCGTTAATATTAGTATGACGCATAATGTTCTATTGTGTTCGGTATCGTCACGCCTTTTTATTGTGTCATTGAGGCTCGACACAAATTTCGAATACTGTTTCGAACGACTTCGATAAATGAATTTTATCTAACGAAATCGGTTCGTGTCGACTGACAGTTGAATAACGAATGTAGACGAGTGATACGAACGGCCACAAAACGCGCGAGAAAAACGAGACGTAAATTAGTAAATGAACGAGGTGGAATCGTAAGAATGGATAATAATTTGGTTGTGGGATAATACGAATATTAGTCGTACGGAATTGCGGTGTACGATAAATCCGTAAGTGGGACATGCGAATGCATCGATTGGCATAGTATCGGGAGCGAGATAATGCGATTGTCGAAACACGAGAGGCCATCGATGGTTTTCTTGCGCGAGCCGTTGCTCGCTCAAGCCTGATCCATCTTGCGGCGAACGAAACTGCATCGAGGCGCGAGACGAACTATTTAACCCCACATAATTTATTGATATACACGCTGTACTAGTCACAACGAAAGCTTACACTATAAAAATAGCGACGTGAATGGACGCTGGTAATGCACGGGGCTACTATCTCCACTAGCTCGTTTTCTCGCGGATAGAAAGTGGCCAATTAATCTCCCTTGTCGATTAATTAACACTCGAACAAATCGTCAGACGATGGCTACGAGATTTTCAAATTTACGATCGTTGAGATTGTAGAGCTACCGTTATGGGAATTTATTTGACAAATTTCTTTCTTTGGACATATACTATTATATTAGGTTGTAGCATATGAAATGTTCGTTTTTTTTTAACAGTGATATTAACCCCATACCATTACGATTTATGTTTGGTAATTCTATTATAGTTTGTCACGTGTAACCTAAACGACGTACCACGTCTCTCACACGATATTGTAGGGGAATGGTTTAAGCAAACGCAATTGTGTATACACAATGTATTCTATGTACAAATTTCAAGTCTCTTGATTGTATTCCGGTAGGAATTAGATATTACGATCATTTGCGTGTTGCATTTACAAGATTGTTATCTTGATTTTGTAGTTCTTTTTACCATCAACGACTAGTACGTTAATTAATCACTATACATTCTCATCAAAAATCATATACTGCTATGGTCAATAAGTTGTTTTTCCAGATATATAAAAGCGTTGATTGACGTTGAAATAAACTTGATTTAAAAGTAAAACTATACAATAAATATAAAACTATAAAATAGTAACAAACACGTGGTTGCCTTATAAAAATGACAAGAATTAATTTATGTAGACTCTGCACGCGATTCTTATTACAATATGTGTTCTAATAAAGATATTTATTAAATCGTTTCTTATGAATGCATCTTTATGATTTCATTAATTGCTAAATAAAAAATCTAGAATCGGTCATTTGACCGGTCGTGGTACGTTTAAGGTACGTTTCGCTTTGTACCACAAAGTTTTATACAATAAACTTATATACTCTAATAGCATTCCTTGATCAAAACGTTTTATAAGAGTTGCATTGTAAAATCATACATTTTATGTGCAACAACCTAATACATATATAAATAAACTTATTTATATCGATCGTAATATTGTTAATAAAAAATCGTTGAATGCTATCGGCGCTACGGTTCGATCGTTAAATACACAAAAAATAATAAATTAACTAAGCAATTTTTTAATTAATTAAACTGATACATATATGTATATGCCGAAAATTTTGGGTATCCAAGGCTCGGTTCGGATTTTGATGACTCGGGCCGGGTCGGGCTATCAATTAATTACTGCATGACGGAATACAAGCGAGAAGCAGAATTAGCTTGTCGGTGAACATGTTTATGCATACATTCTCAAGTATTAAGATCGCCATTCGTGCTCCTCGACTTATTCGCGCGTGTGAAGCGACGCGACCTCCACCACCGCGCTCCGTGACGTCTCATTTTTCGCGAGTTTGCGTTTCCCGCGCTTAGACGTCAACTATTATCACGCCACGAGTATTCGGAACTCGGGACAATTTATTCGCGAAACAACGCGTGTCTCTATCGTATCAACATGATCCCATTATATTTTGAGTACATAGAATATTTTTCAAATGATCAATATACATATACGCCCACGTAAAAATGTTGTGAAAAACAGTATTTGCAATTTTTCAAAATTTCTTTGTCACATCATGTATTATAATGATCTAATTGTTCAAAAAAAGTCGTATAGTACAATATTAAGAATAACCATTATCCTTTTCAGAGCGTCTGAATATTATTGCTAGTGACTGTACGTAATTTATGTGGCCGTAAATATTTGTTTAAACACTCTGCCACAGAAGATACGCATGTGTAGTCGTTTTAAACAATTTTTTGGTCCTATTATACCGGAGTGTGCTGTATTGTATATTTATATTAGGCTCACTCTGTTCTGTATGCTATTAAACTGCTTGTCTAAAGACCGTTGACGATTGCAGCGTGTTATGTTTCCGTCTAGCTACATACAGCACTTTTTTTACCATAATTAAACTACGGACGTTAAGTTATGTAAACTCCTTGTAAGACATATATTCGTAGTAGGCAGATAGGAAATCAAATTTAAAATGCATCGGGTATGTGAACTTAGGTATTATGTTTACAGGAAGTAGAGAAACGGTAAGCCACGAACGGGACACGTCAGCCGATTCGTATTCTTAGTGTTCTATAACGCGCGAACGCAACAGATTTACGAACCAAATTATTGGACAGCGGATTTGATGCATTTATGGCAAAAATTGATAGGTGTAATTTGAAACAGTGAAGAGATCACAAAAATTTAAGGATGTCGGTATATTATCTTCAACTCCAGAGAATATTTAAGGGAAGCAAGATAGTTCTATTTATCTCGGGCAATCGATACAGACGATTTTTATTTTCCATGAAGATCCGCAGTCTGACATATACACTATTATCATGTGAATGCATAAAAACTCAAAAAACTTTTAAAAATGCCAAAATTTAATTTATTTTGATAATGCTGGGCGTTCATTGTAACGATTTATCGTAACATTATCGTTGTAAGCATGAATGAAAAAATTTTAATTGGCAACTATAAAAGAAAGTACAGTTGGACCTTGATTAACCGGCTTGGTCGGGAGACAAACAGCCCGGATAAATTAGAGATCGATGAATCGATGAATCGAGACACGAGGGGCATATAATTCAAGTGTACATTGTATTCCAAAATGAATTTTTTATTTTTAATAATTTATTCTCCTTCATAGTATAATCATATTTGTCAAGCATATTTGTTTATATTAGAAAGATGATTTCGGCGCACAGGTTCGATCAAAAATAAACTAACTAATCCTTGTTTTATAACAAATTTGCAATTTCAAATCTCGACGTTTCGATCCTGATTGGGATCATTTTCAAGAATTTGTTATAAAACAAGGATTAGTTAGTTTATTTTTGATCGAACCTGTGCGCCGAAATCATCTTTCTAATATCAATTCTTTTCGATCGCAAAACTACCTCATATATATTTGTTTATAATCGGGATCCGGTTAATCGAGGTCCTATTCTATATAAAACCAGTAAGACCAAATACATAGTTGAAACTTGACGGGTTCGACGCAGCGGATTACAGTGTTCCGGGGTGAAATAATAATGATCGATTCGATTGCGTAAAATAGTTAAGTTGACCAGTTTGACGAACGAGTTTGACGAAGGAGAGACGTAATAATGACGTTGTAACACTTCCGCAAAAACTGACAGAAAAATTCCTGAAAGCAACACCGGGAGACACGTCGGTATAAACACGATTTCTTTTCGACGTATTTCCATTCGTGTTTTTACATTGCGGAGAAACAGGTGGTTCGTTATAGGGTGATTTGCATAATTAGTGTTACTCGGCAATTACGATTATATAATTTAAATCTGAGAAACGGATGCCGGTAGGCGACTTCTCCTCGCAGTACCGGGATCACAGAATCGTAGGAGGACGATTACGCAAAATTGTATTTGAAATATTTTTCTTGAAACGATTTACCCAGAATTTTTTTTTCTCGTCATGATTCATAGCGTATCATCCTCGCCGACACACCTATGTGCAAAAGATATCACACTTGAGCCGACGTTGTCCTCGCTTCTATTGTTTCTGTGCGCTGACTTATCAACGATTAATTGCTCAGCACTTTTTTTTCACCATCTTCTGTTACGTGTCGAACAATTAAGGCAGCTCGTATGGACACACAATCGATATAATTGTTTTACAAATGTTGGAGTGACTGTACAGTAGACGTTCAACAATGAAACCGATAACAACGATATCTGTAAATTACATCACGCCAGTAAACGTTGCCTACGCGATCGCCGTTTCTTCGGGAGCGGTATTGACTATTCGATGACAGCTATTTATAGTGTAAAATTGCACATGATTCATTGTAAATAAGACCGCGCGCACTTTGTTGCACGAGTCGCGGAAATTAGGGAACACGCTGCAGGGATTTATGCGATCTTGACACCGAGCGTTTCGATTAAGTCGACCGTGTTGACCGGAGATCGTGTTATGGAAATGAAAATATCGTCACAACTAATAATCAGTATGTTCGGCGCAGATAAAACTGATTGACGCGGTGGGGATCTCTGCGATCGTAGACTGCGGAGTCTTATGCGAAATAAAATGATCTGCATCAATTGCATGACGCGACGAGATAACCCGTCCTTCGTTGTTCCTGTTTCAGCAAATATCAACAATCATTTTACCATCAGCATTAAAAAATTAATTTCTGAATCAGATGATTCCATAAGTTCGTGACCGATTTGAAAATCAAATTCAATGGTTAAATTTTAAAGAATACGTATTTTAACGAGTCAGACTCGTCATGAAGATTTTATCAAAGTCTAACAAATATGACTGTTACGCGTTTCTTTTTAGATGAAATAAAATTTGATTCGTTTTTAATTAATATTAAAGCATTAAAATAAATGTAGACATACAAGAAGTAGTAATTTTCTTCTCATTCCTACGACATGTTTGGGGATGAAGACGTTTTAATCTGTGTAGAAAATGGTACGGCAAAGGGGTTAATCAATTATAACAGTGTAATTTTTCTTTTTACACTTTGCAACATGTATGAAAATAAGGCACGAACTTATGTAATCATCTGATATCAACAATCATTCTACCATCAGCACTGAAAAATTAACCCTTCACTGCATGATTTTTTTAATTCGGATGTAGATATTGAAAGAAGGTCAGTTTTTATGTTTTATTTAAGATGAAAAATATTTTTAAAAAATTTAAACAACATTTTCAGAAAAATAAATATAATTTAGAATAGTAAGAAAATATATTTTTAGTTTACTATATACCAAATTTGTTCACTGTATCAGATATGATACACTATGCAGCGAAGGGTTAATGTCGGAATCAGAAAAAAAATAATTCCTCTACCTGTAGAACCTCAGGAGATAGAGAGTGACGAGATAACTCGTCCTCCCTTGTTAGCAGGTTAATACCCGTTGCACCCGAATTGTCGACAAATCGTTTTACGACCTGGGTTTGCGGATTAGCGGTCGAGCCGATTTCTATCGCAATTGTATCGCATGACCGAATCGAGCGGGTGAAAGAACTGCAGAAATCACTCGGTAACACGCTCTGTGGACGATGATATAACGTCGTGTCGCCGCTTATCGTAAACTCGTGCTGCAGATCGCGCGAGCGCGCCTGCACACACCCTCGTCCCGGCTCTCGCGTGCGCACACAATCGCCATGAACTATTCGTTACGCATGCACTCCGTATCATGGTCGGCCGACCTAGCTGAACCTTTTATTAAGCTCCGTCCACACCGGCTTGGCTCTTATCGCACTGACTTTGTAGTAACCGCGTGAAACCTCCAACGTTGCAGCTACTTGAACAATTCACACGACAAGGTTGCTCGGAGAGTCTTTCTACACACTTTCAAAGGAACAATGGTAACCAGTAGTAGGTTCAGTGAATCAGATATTATTAACAAGTGTAACTATTGTAATAGATTAAATATAATATATTGACATCGTTTGGAACCATTGCCTTACTATTGTCTTCGTGGTTACAGTTATTGTAATTAGAGCTACTGGAGAAGCAAGAAAAAGGCACATACAGGTCGAATTGATAACCTCCTCCTTTTTCGAAGTCGGTTAAAAAAAGAATTTATTATATAAATTTACTTGAACAATTCACACGACAAGGTTGCTCGGAGAGTCTTTCTACACACTTTCAAAGGAACAATGGTAACCAGTAGTAGGTTCATTGAATCAGATATTATTAACAAGTGTAACTATTGTAATAGATTAAATATAATATATTGACATCGTTTGGAACCATTGCCTTACTATTGTCTTCGTGGTTACAGTTATTGTAATTAGAGCTACTGGAGAAGCAAGAAAAAAGAATTTATTATATAAATTTACTTGAACAATTCACACGACAAGGTTGCTCGGAGAGTCTTTCTACACACTTTCAAAGGAACAATGGTAACCAGTAGTAGGTTCATTGAATCAGATATTAACAAGTGTAACTATTGTAATAGATTAAATATAATATGTTGACATCATTTGGAACCATTGCCTTACTATTGTCTTCGTGGTTACAGTTATTGTAATTAGAGCTACTGGAGAAGCAAGAAAAAAGAATTTATTATATAAATTTACTTGAACAATTCACACGACAAGGTTGCTCGGAGAGTCTTTCTACACACTTTCAAAGGAACATTGGTAACCAGTAGTAGGTTCATTGAATCAGATATTATTAACAAGTGTAACTATTGTAATAGATTAAATATAATATGTTGACATCGTTTGGAACCATTGCCTTACTATTGCCTTCGTGGTTACAGTTATTGTAATTAGAGCTACTGGAGAAGCAAGAAAAAAGAATTTATTATATAAATTTACTTGAACAATTCACACGACAAGGTTGCTCGGAGAGTCTTTCTACACACTTTCAAAGGAACAATGATAACCAGTAGTAGGTTCATTGAATCAGATATTATTAACAAGTGTAACTATTGTAATAGATTAAATATAATATGTTGACATCGTTTGGAACCATTGCCTTACTATTGCCTTCGTGGTTACAGTTATTGTAATTAGAGCTACTGGAGAAGCAAGAAAAAAGAATTTATTATATAAATTTACTTGAACAATTCACACGACAAGGTTGCTCGGAGAGTCTTTCTACACACTTTCAAAGGAACATTGGTAACCAGTAGTAGGTTCATTGAATCAGATATTATTAACAAGTGTAACTATTGTAATAGATTAAATATAATATGTTGACATCGTTTGGAACCATTGCCTTACTATTGTCTTCGTGGTTACAGTTATTGTAATTAGAGCTACTGGAGAAGCAAGAAAAAAGAATTTATTATATAAATTTACTTGAACAATTCACACGACAAGGTTGCTCGGAGAGTCTTTCTACACACTTTCAAAGGAACATTGGTTAACCAGTAGTAGGTTCATTGAATCAGATATTATTAACAAGTGTAACTATTGTAATAGATTAAATATAATATGTTGACATCGTTTGGAACCATTGCCTTACTATTGTCTTCGTGGTTACAGTTATTGTAATTAGAGCTACTGGAGAAGCAAGAAAAAAGAATTTATTATATAAATTTACTTGAACAATTCACATGACAAGGTTGCTCGGAGAGTCTTTCTACACACTTTCAAAGGAACATTGGTAACCAGTAGTAGGTTCATTGAATCAGATATTAACAAGTGTAACTATTGTAATAGATTAAATATAATATGTTGACATCATTTGGAACCATTGCCTTACTATTGTCTTCGTGGTTACAGTTATTGTAATTAGAGCTACT
Source organism: Lasioglossum morio (assembly GCA_916610235.2). Taxonomy (NCBI): domain Eukaryota; kingdom Metazoa; phylum Arthropoda; class Insecta; order Hymenoptera; family Halictidae; genus Lasioglossum; species Lasioglossum morio. Next base: position 9,815,160 of record OU744330.1, on the reverse strand, counting down.
GGAGAAGCAAGAAAAAAGAATTTATTATATAAATTTACTTGAACAATTCACACTACCAGGTTGCTCGGAGAGTCTTTCTACACACTTTCAAAGGAACAATGGTAACCAGTAGTAGGTTCATTGAATCAGATATTATTAACAAGTGTAACTATTGTAATAGATTAAATATAATATATTGACATCGTTTGGAACCATTGCCTTACTATTGTCTTCGTGGTTACAGTTATTGTAATTAGAGCTACTGGAGAAGCAAGAAAAAAGAATTTATTATATAAATTTACTTGAACAATTCACACGACAAGGTTGCTCGGAGAGTCTTTCTACACACTTTCAAAGGAACATTGGTAACCAGTAGTAGGTTCATTGAATCAGATATTATTAACAAGTGTAACTATTGTAATAGATTAAATATAATATGTTGACATCGTTTGGAACCATTGCCTTACTATTGTCTTCGTGGTTACGTTTATTGTAATTAAAGCTACTGGAGAAGCAAGAAAAAAGAATTTATTATATAAATTTAATATATCGGTTACAAAAGAATATTAGGTTCTTTCGAATTTACTGATCAAACAAGAAAAGAAAATTTATATTTGTTGTATTTCCACATTTACTTTAATGACACAATATATATGTATTGGTTATAAAGAATGTTAGGTGTACAACTTACTTCTTAGGTTTTTCTACGTGGATTTATTGATTATCTATAAACAACCAAAATACATTCTACTCTCCGAAATAATTTCCCTCACTTTCTAGTAACTCACATCATTTTACAAATAATTGATATGGTCGTTGAATTCAAAATTGATTAACTTCGAGAGCCCCAAATTAATTCGTCCATTTAAGAGAATTTCGTTTAAACTGTGCCTGCGGAGTCTGATTTGTTATTATACAGCAAGAGGTTGAAGATGTTTTTCACCGACCAAATTTTGTCGGCAGTCTGGTTATTATACGACATTGCCACTGACACAGGCATATCGAGCATCTAATTCGAAATAACCGTTCAGAGTGAATTTTCTCGATAAACAGATCCTCAGACTCGAACGATTTATCTTTCTCTCTCGACTTCTATCGTCTCGTGTCCGCTCAGAGAGTCCGCAGGAGAGAAAGTAGTAACTGGTGGTGTGGTCGCTACTGTTCCAGGCCTGTCTGTATTGTTACGGACATGAACTACTGACCTCCGTTCGCAAGAAATTCGCGGGCACACCCGTGCAACCGACTGCGATCATAAATACACCTTTTTACGCTTGTCGCGCGTTTCCCCTTTGCTTTTATGCGCTGAACGGAGTTTATCCGTTCGGAGGCGTTCAGTGGAACAGTTATGCCTGTTTACTTACTATGATAACTATGACAGGTCCTTGGATGTTACGCGTTGGCTTTGTCAGCAGTTTTTTTTTGTTGTTGTTGAAAATTGTAGAACCAATGGTTTCGCTACGTTCAATGTAATTCATTGCAGTGGTTGACGTTTATGGCATATTTATGAAACGATTCATGGAAACTGAAATGAAATACGAACTTGTACTGACCGTCGGCTTCGTTAAATAAAAAAGAAAGCGAAGATTGTTGCACTTCTGACGTGGATCCATAAATTTGCTTTTACACTAATGGGTTGGCAAGAAAGTAATTTAGGTATTTTAAGGTAATATAGAGCCCAATATTTTTATTCAAGCAATGAACTTTAATGAATAAGATATTTTTTCCTTTTGTTCGATGATTTTTTGCCAAGAAGTATAAATAAGATAATATTCGATTGCTTAGAGTTCATCGCTGGAATAAAGAAATACGGTTTTATTTCAAACTAGCTGACCCGACAGACGTTGTCCCGTCCTTTCAATTTTGTTTGTGATCGTTTTACTTACGCATGTCCATCGTTCGAATCATGAGTTATGTTCTTGAGTTCATACAAACATCCCATAGAAAAAAGCACTTTCATCTTTTTCGAATTTTCCATTTTTTTTGGGAAACTTTTCCAATTTTTCTTTCCCTAGAAACCTTGTTCGGACTATTACGAACATATTTTTTTTTTAATTAGCCAAATCGATCCAGCCGTTCTAAAGTGATGCGCTTACCAACGAACAGCATTTAATTTTTATTTATATAGAAGATAGATTAAAATACCGAAATTATTTTCTAGCCAAACCAATACATAGTAGAAAATCCGAATGTAACGAAATCAGAGGATATAGTTTTGTGTTTCAAGTCAGAACGTATTGTTTATGTTGAAAATAAAATATACCACGTGACAGTTGAAGAATCGAAAGATTTATTTCACCTACTGGTGATTGTGACGTCACGCGCTGCATGGGCTGAGATCCGCTCTCGTCGAACATTGTGGACGTATTCTACGAACTTGTAACGTTTGTTGTTGGTTCGTAAAAGCTTCGGAATTTAGATAAGAATGAATTGTCCGTAATTACATAAATCTTCAGGGTTGCGTAATGCAACAATATCATGTTATCCGCGTGGCAGCTCGCACACTGCGTGTCAACATTAATCGTCCTTGTGTCGTCATTTTTATATTGAAATCTCCATAATTTCTTTTTTATTTTCTATTACAAACAACATTATTTATACCGAACATAGAAACCAATATACGCTTGTTTTAGAGATGGTTGAAGGGTCTCCGTAGATCATTTAAATCAGAAGTCTGCAGTCTAGATAAAAAATTTCTGTTATTCATAAAAATTTGCAATCTACTGATAAATAAAATTCAATTCAATTTCTAGGTTTATACAAACAAGGAGCTAGTAATTCATTCACAGAATATGTTGTTTACACTAATATACTTTAATATAAATCAGCACTCTTTTAAGGATGAATCAGATTTCATACAATGTAATAATGAACTAGGGCGTGATTTTCAGTTTATTTGAAACTAATATACTTTAATAATATGTTGTTTACAATGGTGGTTAGTTTAACGAGTACGATTTATTTAGACAAAAGTTGTGTTCGTTAATTTTCTCTTTTCAAAACCCGACATATCATATGCAACAACAAAATAAGCGACTTGATCTTAGCGGGTGTACAGAGGCTTTGCTGTGAAGTTTGCGATATCGATGTTTGAGTACAGCGATAATGCATTCCGCAGCGAAAGGGTGAAGCGGAACTGTACCGTATCTCCAGGAAAGAAACAAGTTCACGCATATTTCGAGCGACGGTGGGAAAATGACCGCACCATGCTCGAGAATTGCTTCGATATGAGGTAATACGCGGCGCGGAACACGCAAGACACGTTACGTAATCCTCCTCGAGTGTGTACAAACGTGTCGGCTAACCTGTGCACGACCGTATATTTATTAACTGGCGATTGTAGTCGCGGTTTCCTCTCGGAGGAAATGGTCGCTCGTGACTAGCTGCACGGTCGCGGAAATTTTGCGAAACGCCTTACGTCAGAGATCCAGAAAAAAAAGCAACGAGATTCGATCGAATCCTATCCGCGAGGAGGATGCTTTAATCGTGCTGATTATTTATCGAGTTTTTGCCTCGGAACCGTTCGAAGGCATTCTTTATGCAATGCGATTGAGATAAAAAATTATTTGAAAATATTGATGTTCCTTTTACCCTCCGCCGGCATTATTCGAATTTTTATTCTCGCTTTAAAATTTATTAAATAGTTCGTTCGACTTAACGCTTATACGTTAAATTAGAGACTTCTTTTTGCAATATGCAGTAATACTCATACGTCAGTAAAGACGATATTGATGGTGAATAGTTAATTATGTTTCTATAGAACTTTTACCAACATATTTGTGATATTAGTTCTCTGTATCTCGATCGACAATTGTTCAAAACTACAATTAATGTTATTGGCGCACTGGTTCGATCAATTGGAGACAATAAACAAATTTACAAAAATTACATGAAATTTAATTCGACGTTTCTGTCTAAATTTAGACCATTTTCAAGAATGTAAATTTTCAGTATTGCGTCTGTAAGAATTTATCAATTAATTAATATATTGTTAGGTAAATGCCTTTCCGAAAAAGCAGAAAACACTAATTTATTAACAATAATAAACAAAAGTATGAACTCACATGCTTAGAAAAATGTACTAATTTAAATGTATTAAATGTATTATTTGTGATATTATTCTTATTCGAATGAGTCCAAACACGACACTTTTCCGATTATTTTTAGTTTTTTTGCTTTTATTTAATGCAATTAGAATCTCAAGGTACAGATTACTTTGACGTACATTAGTTTTCAATACATTATTATACTTTTATATAATACAATACATATATATAATCGTATCATTTTTAGTTGCTTCGAACGACGATTCAATAAAACTTTTATTATCCGAATTGATGATTCTCCATTCAATGTAAAGGAGTTTATATATGTACAACCCAATTTATGGACTAAAAGCAAAGATTTAATATGATACTACAGCTAGGTAACTGTTCTATTATCCGAACGCTCGTGTTCCACTGACTAGTACGAATAATCGAGGTTCTATCGTATCGTGCACCTTCGCTTTCTAAGAAACTGTTTCTACGCTCGTGACCACAAGTCGCGGAAGTGATCGGCGCAGATTTGGATTCGCTTGTATTTTTTTTACGTAACATTGCATCGACTAAACATAAATCGGGGGTGAGGATAAAGGCGGGGGGGGGGGGGGGCAGAAAAGTGAATCATCGATTACACTTGCTAGGCTGCAACATGGCCGATGGCTTCCTCGTTAAACCTTGAATCGGTAATCTGCTCCTGCGGCGACGCTATGCTCCGAAAATCGGTGAAATCGATCCTTTTATCGGATCCATTACTCATTATTTCTAAAAGGCATTTTGAATTCGCGTTTAAGTGATAATGGCCTTTTAAATTGTCACTCGGTCTCGACACCAATAGATGAAGTCTCTTTTAGAATGTTTTACTAGAGGATCGAAGAACAAGATTGACATTTGTATATGCAATAATTTAATTATTATTATACCATTTTATGAATATAGAAGGACCTCGATTAACTGGCTTGATCGGGAGACAAACAGCTCGGATGAATTAAGGCCCAATGGATAATCGAGATCCCTGAGAGACAATGCAAATGTACATAAATTGTTTATTTTTGCAAATTTATTTCCCTTCGTAATATAATCATATTTGTTTATAATTGGGATCCGGTTAATCGAGGTCCTACTGTAGTTCTAAAATATGTCGCTTAAAAATTGAAATACTTTACAACATTTTGACACTGTTCTAAGTCCAGATTGAAACAAATATTTTCTGTGTGTAAATATATTCTTCTATCGATCGTATTTATTGTTAATATAGAATGATTAATGTTTTCTGCGCAAGGTTCGATCGTTTGTTACTGTATTCTATAAAGCAATTTTGCAAATTGCTAAGTTAAATATTCGACGTTACAATCTTCGTTTAGATCATTTTCATTGTGTTTAACATGTGCCTCTCAGTATTAAAGAATTTATTTAATTTCATCGCAAAGCAAGTGGATAACTTTTCTGAATAACATATATGTTATAATTGATTTCATCAAGTGTTTTGTCTAATTAATCTTGACAATGATCGAAATGTCGAGTATTTAACTTAGTAATTTGTAAAATTGCTTTATATAATAAAGTAACAAACGATCGAACCTTGCGCCGAAAACATTAATCATTCTATATTTTCGATGAGATTAGAAAATTAATTCTGTCCAACTAGTACAGTATTCGAGATACATAGTATGCCCCGGGCAGGCAGCATGGACCATGCGAATCTTGGTGAGAGAAAGTGTGCGCGCCGTGGCAGTGAATGCGACATGCGTGCCGACGTGACCCGTCCAATGTTTTAGGAATTTGATTTGATATTCCCTCGCGCGATGCAAATAATTATCAAACGTAAAACGACGTTACGGTAACCAAACCGGACCCGCGGCACCCGCAATCACCGGCCAGTATTCTGTCTGCCCTTACCGCGGGGAAATGTTATTTGCATTTGAAACACGCTTTGACCTTTTCGGAGCCGTGCGAGAGCCGCCATGATTCCATGTAGTCGGGTCCCGAGTCGCCGACGGCGATCTTGACTGGGTCACGCTACCAATGACGATGCTTGAATCATTTCAGAATTCCCGAGGCGGAAGCGAAACTCTTTAATTGGCTTTTTACAGCGAAGTCGTGCCGGCTAGAAATCGATCGGGAATCGACGCTGGCGGTCGATTTTATAAATTACAGTAACGATGCGTTACTACTAGACTGCGGATCTTTATGCGAAACAGAAGTTAAACAAATGTGCATTTACACTGAATGTTCATTTTGATCGCCGTATTGATCTGCCATACGAATGTTAATCCCTTCCCTAAAATTTACTTCATAATGTTAGTGATTAAAACTTTTTTTGTAATTCTTATTTTCTTAAAAAGGAAAAACTTTATATCTATTATACATTAACAAAAACCAAAATAGAATATTATTTTGATATAAAGGAAATTAATAGTATACATATTTATTTGATTCTGCTTAGAAACTTCATCGCGAGTCTGACTCGATATTGTAAGGCAAGGGATTAACCCTTTGCACTCGGAGCTATTTTAACTGGAAAATTCAACATTTCTTCCGATCTAGAATATTTCCATACCTTATGATTTTTGCAATTTTATGAATATGAAATTGGTACCTTACCTTATACAGTACCTAAATGTTTAGTAATCGATTAGATACCGATATATTTAATAATGTAAACAATATTTTGAAGAATGGTACAGCAATTTTTAGTGGTGCCCCAGAGGGGACAGCCGAGTACTAAGGGTTAATATAAGACCCCATAACATCTTCATTAAGAATAACTGCAATACTAGTTTACAACTGTTAATATAAATGATAGCATCGTCTACATGAAATTGCTATTCATGTGAACACGATCGTTTAAATAATCTATCTATATAAATAAAAATTAAATGATTTTCGTTGGTAAGCCCATTACTTGAGAACGGCTGGACCGATTTGGCTAATTTGTCTGAATAAGGTTTTTTAGGGAAAGAAAAATTGGAAAAGTTGCCCGGAAAAATGGAAAATTTGGGAAAAAATGAAAGTGCATTTTTCTATGGGATTTTTGTATGAACTCAAGACCATAACTCACAATTCGAACACAGAATTGAAATTAGGACAGGACAACGTCTGTCGGGTCAGCTAGTTCGTCATAAAACGTGTTTTTTCACGCAACAAGTTTTTTGGTCGGTTGCAAAAAAGGCGCGTATAGAATTAAAAGTATATTGTTAGATGAATTTTGATAGCTCCAACCATAGTATCACCAACTAATTCAATTATATTCTCTATTTTTAACGATCGTAAATTTTGTATATGCTCTAAATGATAGCGTTTTATCACGGAACTATGAATTCTATTTCTATATTTATGAAAATAGACTTTTCAGATGATAATTGAATTATGCTCGAAATGATATCGGCGCTACAGGTTCGATCAACAATACAAATATTCTGCAAACAATCATTCTGCAAAATTGCTAATTATTGTATTGTTGATCGAACCTGTAGCACCGATATCATTTTGAGCATAATTCAATAATCATCTGAAAAGTCTATTTTCATAAATATAGAAATATAATTCACAGTTCCGTGATAAAACGCTAACGAACTAAGTGATTACTCTTTCCATAAAAAAACTGAGCTGCAATGACAACCATAATAGCTGTCCACCCCCGGTGTCTACTGATCGCTATACTGACCAGACACGAAGCGAGACATCTCGCGATGAAAAAATTTCATCGGAGAAATGTCTGCATACCGAATGTTAATACTACTGTTTCTGCAGCAGTCTGACAGCCGCTTAACATCGTCATAATACCGGAGTAGACGAAGTCGCGAATTCTCGAGAAGCTCGCTTCGCAAATATTCGAAATGGCCTTGCGCGTCGCGCGAGTTCCTACAACTTTTACGTCACAGGTCAAGCAGGCCTGCATGCACACACATGCAGAAATGCACAAACGCATGGGGGCAGGGGGAGGGGGGAAGCAGCGGGATCGCGGTATCGTTGCACCGCACTTCGCTGTAGATTACGTAATGTAACGTTGATAAGGAAGTAAGCCGGTCGCCTTGACATTGCCGGCTGGTAAATACCAGCCGGTCGTTCTTACCGATGATTCTTGCGTTGTCGTCAGAACGAGTGTCGAACACTCCGCAGAAATGATTCATCTGCTCGCTTTGCATAAGTTCACCGGGGCGGTCAATTTTCTCAGACACGTGGAGCAAACTTCTTATCATTGTTAATCATATGATATTCATTGTAAACAGTCATGGGAGTTTCCTGACACATAGAATGGAATTAGCCATTACGGTATTAACGTCTCGATGTATGTATTCGAACATTTTGTAATGGTAATGTCACTTCTATCGTCGACACATATTAACTATCCTTTGATATTCTTCCGCCCCTTCGCACGACCGATGACACACTGTTTTCCCGAATTGATTTCATATCTTTATATTTATAAATACAATAGAGATTTATAAATAGAAATTAAAAAATGATTGAGTCAGATATTAAATAACACCGTTACTAATAATAACAACGAATGGATAATGGAGAATTCAGACATCAGTTCGGATATTAAAGGTTTCATTGAATCGTGAATTGAACCATCAAATGTACTCAGAATTATGTCATATTTGGGCTCATTTTAATCAGGAGAATGTCACAAATAGACTAGTAAAAGTTTTATAAGAGAATTGAAAACAAAAGAATTTTAATTTAGACACCTCGAAAGTCTGATAAAAATTAGAAGGAGGAAAGATTAGGTAAGGTTTCTAGTTAGAGCGTGGTTGCAATGTATTTGAAGAAACACTTTTTTTGTTCAAGTAATTACAATGCAACTTCCGGTAATCATTAGTTAGAATATCCTGAGATTGCTATGCGAAGGGAGCGTGAAACATAGATTAACTACTGGACGGAACTAAAGGAAATCGAAAGAGGGGATTAGAAAAAGTTGATCGAAGCCGAGATATGAATAACTGTTGAAAGCGACCAATGAGAATTGGTAGGAGGAGCGGTATACCGGTGAGAGGTAAAAACCGTTTGCAGGAATTAACTATATTGCGTCAATTAATAATAAGTAAACTGTCACAATTAATCGTGAGCAATGCTGAAAAGATTATCCGCGCAACGGAGAATTGAAGTAGCCCTCGTTTTTTTTTTATTACGTGGCAATGCGTCTTTGGGCATGGTGCGTGCCAACGTTTACGAGCGCTGTAATGCTAGGTTGGCGAGAAAGTTATGCTCGTTTTACGGATGCATAAATAAAACGGTTTTAATGTCATTATTAGACTCCGGATTTTATGCATTTACAACAAAAATGAGCGAGTGCAATTTAAAACAGTGAAAATATTAAAAGACGATTTAAGAGTATTAATATATTATTTTCACTACACGTTAAAATTATTAATGAAGAATATGAAATATATAGCACCTGCGTTTTGCAATTGATGCACAAACTTTTCATTTTGCATAAACATCCGGAGTTTAGACATTATTAATCGGTTCGGTATAATTTTCGAACAACGAGTTCGTTCAACAATCTCTTTTAATAACGATCTCAGTGATAAGAGGCTGTGTCTTATTCGTGTGCACAAATGCAATAAAACATTTTGATTGTCTTCGCCTGTCTTTCGTGAATTATATTTGAAAAACAGAAATCACATTACTGATTTTCTAAATGTTTCTATGTACGCGAAAGGAATGGAAAGAAAAATGTGTGTTAAGATTTTCGCAAACGTTGGCTGATCGATTCGAAGTGATCGAAGATCGCGAGCCGCCATAAACCACCGTGAACTGCATCGCGGCTGAAATTGTCGGGAGAATTTGTTATGCAACAACGTTAACACGAGCTGCAAACCTACGGCGGCGAATCGTGCATAGAAGTTGCGATGATTTTATAATAGCCGAATAGAGTATCCGCGATTGAACGTATTATAGTATTATATCATAGAAACCCGCATGACAAGACGCGCGAGCGCGTAATAAGTTTATCGGTTCTGTTGATTACGTTGCATTACATTACGGCAGCGCGGTGCGCAACACTTTATTGCTCGCGGTTTTTACGTTTTCGATTACGTGAAGGAATGTTTTCTCCGGTGAGAATTTCGAAACGTGTCTTTTACAGTTCTTTTATGGGTCATTGTTCTTGATCGGCCGCAGTGTCTGTGATATATCAACTGTGCAAGCCCGTTCGCTTTTATTGCAAATCGATTGCAACTGCGTTTCAGTGCTGGCTGCTTCAGTATCGTTTTGGAATTTTGAAATTATAAAGTCTTAAAGTCATAAGCAGTCTTAAAGGAGATGCTTACGACATCGGCTAAGGCTGGAGTACGCACAGGAAAATCTTAGACTATTTGTATAATCGAATATTATTCAGGCAATATTTTGGTAAACTTTTGTTTGATACTTTGACTGAAGTTCAAATAAAGACAGCATTAACACTGAACCTACCACCACCGGTCAAATGACCGGTTCCAGATTTTGTATTTCACAATTATTGAAATTATAAAGATGATTTCATGATGCATGATTAAATAAATATATTTAACCCTTTGCGGTCGGAGCTATTTCAACTCGAAAATTAAACGTTTCTTCTGACCTACAATATTTCCATTCTCTATGATTTTTTAAATTTGATAAATATGAAATTGATATAATACCTCATACAATAGTTAAATGTGTAGTAATTGGTTAGATACTGACATATCTGATAGTGTAAACAATTATTTAAATAATAGTACAGCAATTTTTAACAGCTAAGGGTTAACAGCGCAGATATTATAGTATGAATTGCACAAAGTTCAAGTAAATATAATCTTGTTATTTTTACAAGGTAATATGTACCGGGTATTTTTAAAGCTCGTTAGGTTTAGTGTTAAAAAGGGTGATTATTAAGTAACCTTCTTCTTCACGAAAATATTTTCCGTGGCTTCGGTGGGGAGTACCTGGAATTTCTACCCCTCGCTGGTTAGAAGAACAGACTTTTTTCGAATAGTTACCCATTAACTCTGCATACCAATCTGTAGAAAAACTGAAACACGTGGTTGCCATAAATTCTGGTCTTACAACGGTCCCTCTCATGTCTTTCAGAAAAATCTTTCCTGAAAGCAGTGTCGTTCGAACCGCGGTAAAGACAACATCTTTAAAGGCTTGTCGATTGTGATTCGTGACTACTGCTTCAATGCAAATGTGAACAATGATCGCGCGCGTGGAAAAATTTCATATAGTAAAAGTGGAAGTGAAAGTTCGGATTGTTGACTTAACCCCTTGCTGTATTTCAACGAGTCAGACTCGTCATGTAGATTTTAACAAAGCTTGACAAATACGAATGTTACGTGTTTCTTTTTAGATGAAATCAAATATTGGATTCGTTTATAATCTAATTTATATTTAAGCATTAAAAAAATATCAATATTCTTTTTCCTTCTACGACATGTTTGGGGATAACGACGTTTTAATCACTGTAATTATAAAGAAAATGGTACGGCAAGGGGTTAACAGCACATCCCTTATTAGGTTGTCGTTGTATGTGGAATCAGTTGTGTAATTCATCACACACTTTTCGAAGCAGCAAGTGCATTCATAGCTGAATAAGTGAGTTCTAATTAAATTAATTTCTATTTATTTCCTTGTTCCCGTGTTTTTCGTTAATAATTTAAACGCCGACAATGCCGAGGTGGCCCCTTTGAAGGAACTCGAATATTTTTGGGACACCTTGTATATGTAAGTCTGCAGTTTGACATATGTATTTTTCGACCGATCGCGTAATATCATGTAGTCGTCAGAATTACGTTATTGTTAATGATTTGGCACAAACAAAATCGAACCCCGTACCCGTCGTGCATGTACTTTCCACCTTTCCACACGCCGTCGCAGAGCATCGAATATTCTTCGCGGCAGTGAACAATGCGAATCTTATATACAGTTGCCCCGCTGCCTTGTCAATGTATCACATAATAGAGAATGCACAGCTGTTGAGTTGTCAAATGGGAAGATTCTAACGAGCCTTTATTGCCACCTGACACACTCGGACGCGATCTCGCGAGCATAATTCTATAGTAAACATCAGAAATTCGATCGTTCGAATATCCATTCAAAGCAAAGGTCACACAGTATTGTTAAATTATGAAAACTTATACAAGCGTGAACGAAAATGTGTAAATATTCGCTACGAATATATTTACGTGAATTTACGTTTTTACTAAGTAATCATCGGAAACAGGTAACCAGAAGATTAGCAGGTACAATCACTAGGCCGCGGATCTGTATACTAAATAAACATTTTCTCCTTCCTAGCAATAATTAATTAAATTTAATTTATTCTCTTTTTCCATACTTCATATAAAATTTTTGACGTACACTTACATACCATTTTCAGTTTTTATACCTCTTGCTATTAATCTTAATTGTGATGCACGTTCCTTCTACACTTTGAACACAAATGTTGCTATTTTATATTCCTAGAAATTTTTATACCTCAGTTTTTATACCTCTTGCTATTAATCTTAATTGTGATGCACGTTCCTTCTACACTTTTAACACGAATGTTGCTATTTTATATTCCTAGAAATTATTAATTTGATCGCATATATTTTTCCGTTCAAGTTTTCCAAATGTTAGTCTCAGATGGTGCTTTGCTCAGTACAGTATTGTTTTTCTTTAGTTACATCGGCAATTACTTTAAAACGAGTGATTCCATATTAGAAAGTTAGCGGTAAATATGTATTATAATTTTTGCAGTAAATATTCGTCGCTATCTTGTGCATAAAAAGTAACGAGAACGGAACGTGATAATTTGTTGACAGGCAGTTAGCCGTAATTATTCGATGGCACGTGTTACAAATTTTCAAACTCGTTTTACCTGAAAGTAACGAAAACGCCTCGTGTAAAAAATTTCATTTCGTATTTTCAGTAATTCTCATAATTCTTTGTTTAACATTACACCTCTCATTCAAGGCTCGATAAAACGACTAAACAAAATGGTACATCAATTGTAAGGTGCCATTGTAAAGATGAAGCTTCAATTTTTAATACCACAGTGATTTTAGTTGTGGAAAAAAATTTTCGAAGTTTTCACAAAATGTATATAGCATTTTCAAAACTAAAATAGAAACCAGAGACTTCTAGCTGTAGAATGCGTTCGAATTGATTGTTATATGATTATTGTTTACGAAATTACCACAGTTTAATGCTTTGCACTCTGGCCTAGTGACTCATTACACCAACAACTTGTATTAGTTACACACTTGTATTATATATAATAATAATAATAATAATAATAATATATAAAAATTCGATTGCTGCAATAAAACAAAATATTTATTCCTCAGCTACATTATAATGAAACAAGTTCAAGTTTATAAATCTTCAACAAAATGAAAATTTTACGTTCTGTAATTTGTCATAGTAATGTCGCATTATCGGCAACAACGGAGCGCAAAGGGGTTAAATATAAACAATTCTTCGAGAATCTGGTATGTATTCAATGTTCGAGTACTTCTCTTGGATCCGCTGTATTTCTGAAGTGTTGTTATTGTTGTTGCACACTGCCAGCTGCTTCTTTAGTCGGACTCTGGATACGTTGCAGAATATTATTCGCTTTTGTTCCGGTGGACGTAAACGGCCGTTTTTATGATCCGCCGACGCGACACGATAGGGGATGTCGTCGACAAGACGTAATCTGTCAGCCGCACGCCCGATGACGTTTATATAATCACGTGGTGAAATTGTTGTACTGTTGTCGGATCTGGTTATGCAACCGGAATTCAACAGCATGCTCGCGACGAAAATGTGTGCCTGTTACAATAATGCACGCGTCGTTTCGTTGGATGACAATTACTAGCCTGCGGATTTTATGCATTTGTAAGACACAGCCTGTCTCTAAACACGATATTTTGCTTCTTATTTAAAATCCGACGAAACTATCCCGCTGTGTCTCGTTAATTATTTACGCAGGATAAATTATTTGTGCAAGATGAATATGTACTTCTTTGAAAGGGGTGATTCCTGAGGTCATTTGGAGTAACTTTATTCTGTACGAAAATGTTCTCCGTGGCTTTATTAACCCTCATCCACACGACGCGGTACCCGGGTACCTATTTCAAATTCATTTAGAATAGTACAAAAAATTACCCGAGTGGATGAGGGTTAAGGAGCTATTAACGACAAACACCAATGGCTCGACCAATGCCAACGTCACGAAGTCGGTCCGCTAATGGCTCGCTCTGATTGGTCCGTGTTAGAAATGAATAATTTCTTAATGAAACTGTAGAGAAAATTTCGATAATGGAAAAAATTATTATAAGTTATTTCAAGGATCACCTCTTTCAAGGAGGTGCAATATTTTTGGGACACCTTGTATGGACATTTACTTCTTCCCTTAATAATTTCAATGAACTGAAACAAGTACAACAGTATCTTTAAATTCGTTCTAGTAAGTTTTGTTGTAAGTGAACGCGCAACAAAGTAGAATAAAAATTGTGTCGAGTACATTTGTTGAAAACTACGTTCTAAGCGGGTAAGAAGTGTGTTGTTCATGTTATTGAACATAATGCTTCGACCACCGAGTAGGTACAGTGTATATTTTCCTGTTGATTTATTGGCCGTCACTCACTCCAGCGCGGAGAAGAACGCTCCTCGCCTTCTTTCACGGCTGAATGAACTATGCGTCGCTTAATTAACAAGTTAGCCGGGTCCAATTATAAAAATGTACAATGACCGAAAGAAAAGGGGATTCGTTAATTTGTCTCGCGATCCTTCGACGAATCACGGGAGCACTGAAATTCAATAAATTGTTTCTCCCGGTGGTAACCTGTTTTCACCAATCACTCGTAATAATAATAAATGTTTAGCTACACAAGTATGGAGTTCTTGTAACTTAGAATTAACACTGAAATTCAATAAATTGTTTCTCCCGGTGGTAAACTGTTTTCACCAATCACTCGTAATAATAATAAATGTTTAGCTACACAAGTATGGAGTTCTTGTAACTTACAATTAACACTGAAATTCAATAAATTGTTTCTCCCGGTGGTAAACTGTTTTCATCAATCACTCGTAATAATAATAAATGTTTAGCCACACAAGTATGGAGTTCTTGTAACTTAGAATTAACACTGAAATTCAATAAATTGTTTCTCCCGGTGGTAAACTGTTTTCACCAATCACTCGTAATAATAATAAATGTTTAGCTACACAAGTATGTAGTTCTTGTAACTCAAAATTAATACAGATAATTTTATTTTTCATTTTATTTGATTTATCAAAACAAGTTCCAACGAAATAGGAGCAGCACTTTTGTTAGTCGATACACATATGCATAAAATATGTGTGTACAATCTAATAATGTTTGCACATTTTGGTTACAGACAAATGGGTCATGGCTCCAAATGAGTGGAGAGGTGGTACTGCTCGATGTAGATTTGAGGGTAAGTGAATAAATTATTATCTCATTTGGGAACAACGTGAAAGACACTAATTAAAAATCCACGATTTATGTATAATTGAAACAGTTTTAATATATTGACTGATCGAGAGTTTAATCGTTCGTGAGCACTGATAAATGTTTAATTTCAAATTGTTCAATTTCTAGAAGCGAATAATTGTTAACACGAATTTGTTTCTTTATATTATGAAATGAGAATGAAGTGCGTGGTGTTCATGGTTTACTCGTTACAGAAGGGCAGTTTTAGGGGCTGGAGGGTTATTATGGGTGGAGGTGTAATATTACAGAAGTTTGACCAGTGTTATCTTACCAATCAACGCGAGGGAAAGAAATCTGGAAGAGCTGTGTCATTCAAGAATCTAATAAACGAATATACTCGAGATATCTAATAACGTAATAGAAATTAAAATTACATTGATTGCAAGAAACGTTGTTCACCATCCTATATCAAACAATTAATTATAATTTATGTATAATATTATAATTATAAGATAGAGTTCATTTGTATGGTCGACTGATCAATAATAACAATATACAGAATGATTCTGGAAACTGGGACAAGCTACTGCTCTTGTTTAAGTAAAAATAGATCAAAATTTGGTCAGTACTTTTATACGTAGGATAATAAAATGGGTCGATTAGTTTAAAAAAAGAATGTGGTTGCATTAAAGAACAAAGTGCAATTACACCTGACGGATGCATCGGTGAATCCACAAAAATAAGGTAATAGGAAGTTCCTCCATAATTTTTTTCTTAAAGAAAGATTAGTAACTTGTCCCAGTTCCCAGAAGTATTCTGATTAGAAGCCATTAATAAATATGATTACAATTGTGACTGGCTGTGACGTGGATGTATTAAATATTTAAAGTAAGATAGAGTGAGAGTAGGATAAGTAGGATAGAGAGTCTTTTATCATATCAAAAGAAAATTGCACAAAATTCACGATCTATCATCATCGACCGGATCGAACAATCGCAGGAGGCTGTCGAAATGTTCTCTATCGATTGAACAGCACAAACAGAGGTCAAGGACCACTAATTCGAAACGCTTCGTTTTCGCAATAAATAATTGGATAAGCTATGCTGCAGAGATAGGATGAGGAGGGATGGTCGGGAGGGGGGCAGAGTGCGAAATCACAGTAAATTAATCGACGCAGACTGATCCTCCGGTTACCGAAAAATCACTACTAATGAGTATCGAGGGACAGGGATTTAGGGGGACGAATCGCGAAAGACCTCTCTCCTGTGGTCACTTCAAACGATCGACATCGATCATATATCGCCGAGAGGTTGGAGGGAGGGAGTTACCGGTTGCACCGATGAGAGAACAATTATTGTGTTCCGTTGGAAACGGGATTAATTCGCGCGTGATTAACGCTAATTAATGCTGCTCCCCAGAATCTGTGCGTCGATAGAGGATTAAGAGATCTCGCGGACGTCTTTGCTGCTCGCGTCACACAATATGCAAGCCAGCGAAATATTACGGAGAATTCAGCATGGTTCCCAACAATGTGGCAATGCAAATCTCTTTGTTTTCTTACGTTTTTAAAAATTGAGAACTACTCGAGTTAGAAGAACTATTTATCCTTTTTTTTCGTGGATCTTCAGTGATTCTAACTCTGCAAGATCAACGAGATGTATTTTAACCAAATCTACAAATGAAAACAAAACAATTATTCAAATTTAATTATTCTTGGTTTAAAAAATGGCTAAAAATTTCGATAGATTAAAATAGTCAATTTTAGTACTCCTTGAGCATAACGTTAGAAGGATACATGAAATGAATATCAAAATTATATGATTCTGGCAGAACAGAGCAAACAAGATGTAAGAGAAAAATCGCATGTAAATAAGAGTTAGGTATTGACCATTACAGGGGAAACTTTTCCCATAAAACATCATTGCTGTCTCGTATATATCGTCCATCGATCTCCTCGTGTTTACAGAGCCACTACAAGATGTCCTTCAAACGTCATTCGACGTCTTTTTCATCGTGACCACTTTTGTAGGGTCCATTTTTCAAAATACTTAACACAGTCTCTATAATATTATTAAATTGAACAATTTATTTCGAAGAGTCCAACATTGAATTAAAATTTTATTCTTTTCGCTATACTCGTTTCAACGCATTAACACTTTAACGACCGCCTCACACAACATGTGTGTGATAGCTGGAACAACCGTTTTATGTGTAAGACATGTAAAATACCATTACATGTAGGTGATTGCTTTAATAATTATCATACAAAGGAAAAATATTCAATAAAGTTCTTTATTAATAATAGTTGAATAAAGTTCTTTAAAATTAATTCTTCAAAAATACTGCCGGCCCCTGGCGACGTTTGACTGCGTAGACGGGCGGTCGTTAAAGTGTTAAAATAAGAACCATACATATCTGCAATCTAGTTGTTGCAATATTGCTGCATCGAAGAACTATTAAACATTGAGAATATTTATTTTTACGTATACAATTTTATTAGCAAGTGCTTGATTTGCGAAGACGTAAACGTGGAAAACATTGCAATCTACCAATTGAATTTTCCGACCTGTCAAGATATTACAATTTTTAATTTCTACTATTTCATAATTCATATACATTTACAAACAATAGAGATCTTATAAAAGTTAATAGACTTTCGTCAGTCACGCAATTCTGCGCTGAAACTTCCAGACAGCCGAATGCTTGTTTATTTCCCTTTTTCGTCGCTAGTTCAAGGAAATTCCCGCATGATTTCATGCGCTCGATAAATCAAGTGTTTCCTCGTTTCCTTATCGAACTTCGTACACACACGACAAGCATTAACCCCTGTCGGGTTCTGAACAATTTGCAGTTCGCTGGCTTCCGGTGCCAGATACCGCGAGAACAATTTCCCTCGAAACGCTCGCCTTCCAGGTGATCAAGTTCCTGGATTCGGAGAAAGATTCGTCACTCGGAAAATTTCTCTCCGCCCTCACCCGCCGCAAAAACTTTTGTTCATTGACAATTGATTTTATAAATAATGAAGTATATTTCCCAACATACTTATAAACTTGCTCATATTTACAAAAGGCATGTTTTAAATTTTTATTATAGACGCAGATAAAAACCATAAAAATCGTGACGTTCTAACGTCTCAAAAAAATACAAATCGTTCGGTCAAATTTGAAAAAAGTTGTTTTCGAAGAGAATGCTTTTCATACTGTGTATAAATAATCTGTGCTCATATTATTAGGAGTACAAATTAATTCGCGGCTCTTCCTTCATAAATTTATTGTTTATTTCCGAACGACCAGAATATTTAAGTAAAAAAATCCCCATTGTTTTCGATACATATACTCCATCCTGCATGTGAGTAATGCGGTAAGAAATTTGAAACAGAGTTCAAATAACTAATCGCGAGGGTGACGAATTAATTTGTACACTGTATAATTCGACCGGTACTGTATCATCGATTGGCATACTCGGTTTAATACCGGGCCCGAAAAATGGAGCGTGCATACAACCCTTGAACTGCCTTATTCAGAGTTTCCTAGGGAGCCCTTGTGTTCGAAGGGGAAGAAACTGTTAGGGGCGAGTGGCTCATTGTTCCCAGTCCCGTCCAAATTCGAGCTGACAGAATCGCGCGGGTGCTTCTTTTCTCCTTCCTCTTACTAACGACTTGTATGTATTACGTCACTTCGTATAGTCGGTTCACACAATCGACGGGCGTACACTGACGTAAATGCGGAAGCGATATAACTAACGCATTTAATTGTTAACACGCTGGCGCAAGTGCGACGATGCACAACACGTGGAAAAGAGTGGCAGACTGAAAGTTGGTCAAGTTATATTTTGAATGTTGTTTTAAATTGAGTTCTAATGATTCATTGTGAGGCTAAGAATTAATCAAGACATTTAATAATTACGAAAATTCACTTCATCTTTTAACATCTGATAGGAACATTGATATAGTTCAGTAAATTACAATATTTTTCTAAATACATATCCTCAATATTGAGGCATCACATGGTAAACAGATTAACTGAGGGAATCCACAAGAGCACTGGTAGCAAAGAATAACATTTATTTATTGTTTTTTAATGCCGTAAACCTTGTTTGGTTTATATAGCACACATCATATTATACATAGATGCAATATAAATATACAATATCATATACATGTAACATAAATATACAATATCATATACATGTAACATAAATATACAATATCATATACATGTAACATAAATATACAATATCATACACATGTAACGTAAATTACAGCTTACAATTATTAAATGAAGTTATTATAAATGGTGGACGCAAAGAATAACATGTGAGGCAAAAGGTTCTCTGTGATTAATTTCGTAATCGAACTTCGGACTCGATCAATACTTACTCTCAAAAAATATTATGCATATTTTCGCCAATGCTCGATAACAAGTGTACAGCGTAAATGACAGGCAACAAGGTTTATGGGTCTCGACGACAAGGTAATTAATATCACGTGAGTGTCGATTACGGTCGTATCGGAGATAACACATTCGGAATTAGGAAACATCGATGTTGCGATACGAATTGCATCGTCTAGTGCGCAGTTTCGGATTCGTTCCTTGGACTGTTATCAAATTGCATTCGAGTGTTTAGACACGATTGAATAAGAGGAATTTAAAGTTCTGCGAAGAGATAGGTTCGTCCCCGATAAACGCGTGAATGCATCGGTCTCCATAAGCATGCTCGAGTGCGCCAAAAAATGTAACGAGACACGGTCAAGTACCTTTATACGTAATTTTCGGTTTATGAAAATGATTAGAAGTAGAAGTATAATTTTATTTCATTTTTCTTCCTTACAATAGACATGGAAAATTTGTATTTCGTATAAAATTCGGACGAGCAACAAAAACGAGCTCGAGCCCTGATTTCGACGAACCAATCGGGGGGAAGCTATTTGCAAGACATTTCAGTGGCGATCGTTATATTTTCGGAGTGCAGTTGGCTGTGAAGCTTTCAGAAATATCAGTGATTGAGGTGTCAATAAACGATCCACTTTGCACGGGGATGGAAATAAAATGGAGTGAAAAAAAGAAACGGTGCAAAGTTGTGTCGGGCATAATAGCGCGCCGAGCGAGACACGAGGAATCCGACCACGTGGTTTTCCGTAGCTGGCGGAAGTGGGAGTGACTAAATCCGCCCTACACCTACGCGATGCACGCCGTCAACGGCGCTGGTACAATAGTACGCAGGTCTAACCCCTTGGGAAGGCTGGCGAGTTGACCAATCAGCGTTCAACGATTCCTCCTCTTTTAGGAACTACTCGAAAGTTGATCCGTTACGCGTGCATTCGTCGGTTTCTTGATCTGGATTGCTTTTTCGAGTAGAGCTACTCGAGCACTGTGAAACCAACAGTAGGCCGAGCTCTCCAATGAATGAACCCTTAGGCTGCGTGTCTGCTGAAATTAGTAAATCGCCAGTTCATTTTCTAGGTGCTATTTCTATAAGAAAACCCTGTCATTGTTAAATTCTTACATTCCAAAAAAAAACAATTCTAATATTTGATGGTTATAGCTTTTTTTTTTTAATTTGGAAATCTCATATGAGATTTATTGCAACATAATGCTTAGTACACAGTATTACGTAACAAAGTACAGAGTATATAGTATAGTATAACAAAAATATTATAAGCAATAGAAAAATCAAAAATACTTAAGCACGTAGGTTACATGAATTTAAAAAGGCTATTATATATAAACAAGCACTAATATTGGGTTCAGTTATTAAGCAACCTATGTCCAATGGCAATTGGAAGCCTGCTCTAATAAGATTCTGGACAAATTTGATCCTCTGATCTTTAATGGTTATAGCTTGTATTCAGAATCTAGCATTAACCCTCATCCGCCCCTCGAGTCAATTTCACAGTTTTCCTGAAATAAGTTATACCGTTCTGTAATTTGTAATTAAATTTGTCCGAAACTAGGTGACTTTTATTTTTTTAATGCGAAACATATAACCGCAAAAATCTAAGATGTAAATGTTAACTCATCAATTTGAATGAAAAAAACATCCAAAACTAACTGTTTGCTTTGTTATTTTATCGATTTTTTTTATCACTGTGTTAATTTGACACCGAGGGACGAATGAGGGTTAAATGAAACTTTGGCCAAGCGATCCGAATGAACATCAATTTTTAATGAACAAAGCGAGTACCCCTATGACTAATAATCAGACTGCGGATCTTTATGCAAAATAAATATTGTCTGCACTGACTGCAAGATACAGGAGCCACTTAAGAATGTCTTTCTTTCAAATTATAACTACCCATTATTGTCATAAATGTATAAAGATCCGCAGTCTAATCATAATTATTCAAACAAACTTGGGCGCCTTTCATAGTGAACTATGAAATAATAGTCCAGGATCCACCGACCATTTTTACAATTGTTAAATTATATAAATATTAACTAAGCAAGAGTAAAAAAATCAGCTGGTTAGTAATCATTTTTTATGACCTCGTTATCGATACATGTTGGAAGGAGGGGATTCGTTGATCAAACCATACATTTTGTAGGACAAAAATTTTTTTTGAATAATTTAGATAATTATCTTGAGATTTAACAAAAGAAACCCAGTTAGTAATAAATTTTTGAGAATCGTCAAATCGACATATTTTATCCCTGCTAACCAATTAGCTATCACAATCGAGCTACCACAAGAGAAAATGTTGGGCGTCTCATCAAAATGAAACTACTCACGGAATATTAGCTTGATAGTAATCAATTGTAAAAATGGTCGGTGGATCCTGGACTATAAGCTATTCATAGTGAAAAAGCATCTCTAATTGATCGCTTACACGCGTCGTCTGTATCAGAATCGTTAACTGATTATTTATATTGATGGTAATAAATAAACTCGTGCGCAGACTGCACGTCGTTTGTGAAATCGGTGAAAATTGTATCATCAAGACGGGTTAAACTACAAAGCTATAATGTGAAAATGACATGCGATAATGTGATTCGGTAAACCTGAGGCTTCAATGGAGACTCTATAACGTTGTGTAATTATTGCACTATGACGTTATAACTCTTTAGTGTTGGGAAGTCGTAATACCGAAGCGTGGCCAAGTCGTAACGATGCGCAATGACGTAATTGAGAAATTATAATACAGTAGTATGAAAATACAAAACATTACGGAACAATGTGGATGTGCACCTTCCACCGTAAGTTTGTCAACGCGGTTAAGAGTTATTGAGTAGAATGTCATCATTACCTTCGTCTAATAAGTTACGCTGTACACTAGGTACGAGGTGACGATGTGCAAGAGTAAAATTTGAGAAGAATAAGAAAACCGGTCTATATTTTCATAGTCAATATATCCCAACAAAAACATCCTGTAAACAGGAGCCAAGTTCTCTATGGCCGTAAAAAGTTGTGAGATCAAACAAAATACGACCAAGTTCGTTAGCTTAGAAATACCTCATGCAATACTGAAAAAAACGTTTGTCAAAATTCGTTTAAAAGAACGCTATTTAATTTTTAAAGAGTTACATGGAGGGCTAAATTATTCAAACTTGGCCGCTACAAAACACCTTTTATGGCCATTGGTTTAAAAAGTAATGGCCAAGTTGAATAATTTAGTCCTCCATGTAACTCTTTAAAAATTAAATAGCGTTCTTTTAAACTAATTTTGACAAACGTTTTTTTTTCAGTATTGCAAGAGGTATTTCTAAGCTAAAAAAATTTTTAAAAAAATTTCAAACTTTGATAATTATTCCTTTGGGTGTTTGTTATGGTGCACCTATGTACCAAATTTCAAGCTTGTAGGTCAATGGAAAGTACCCAAAATGTTTTGATGATCTGTCAGTGAGTCAGTGACAAATTTAGCGATTTTTGTGGTCCTATATCTCGGAATCTACTAATGTTGAAAGTTGGAAGATTAATGTTTTGCCAATATTGAGACGTGATAGCACTTAACAAGTGTACGAAATTGCATCTCTTCATCTGCCTCCAGTTCCGAGTTACAAGCCTCTAAAAAACAGTCAAGTTGTTTCGCGTAAAAGGTGGTAGTGCGAGAACTTGGCTGGTGCACTACCGTGCACCTAGATATTATTATTAATGTATAGTAACATGATATTTGGTCCCCTCAGGGTTTCAAATTCATTTACACCAATCCCCCTCTTTTCCACTCACACAATCGCCTTTTCAGCGGGACCTACTGTTTATGGTGGGTTCCGAACCACCTTTTGCCAACAACACGTGAAAAACACCTCGGGTGGGTCACTTTCCGGTTTTTTATCAGACGGTCACCCATCCTAGTGCCGTTCACGTTCCACATTGTTTAACTTCGGTGATCTAACGAGAACCGGTGCTTTCAACGGGACTACGGTTGTTGGCACCTAGATATTATTGACTTCACAATATTCTAGCTGGTGTCGAGACAAGTTCATTAACCTACAGTACCACACCCTTAAACCTTGAAATAGCTAATTTTGGTTACAAAACACGGGTTTCCAGCCCGCTGTACGTTGGCCAAGGTATACGAGGGAACGGCAGTTCCAGTCGCGTCCACCTGTATAGCAAGGGAGCACGTGGCGATCTCCTCGCCGAGTCTCCTAACTCCTCCACCACTATCAGGCGGTATCACCACCACCGCCAGTGCCGCCGGCAACCAACCACCCCCACTCGTTGTTCGTTGGCCGGTCAGGTGAAGAGTGCGCGCTGGCAGCCTCGGCGAAGTGGCTCGTTACCACCACCACCACGCTCGCACGGACAGTAGCGGCACGGTAAACGATCGCGAAGGTTGCCGGACGCGTTGCTCTTACGTGTTTACCGCGTTTACCGCCCTCCCGCTTGTTTCTTCTTCCTCTTCTCTCGTGGCCAGAGTGTGCAGCACACGTGCCCCGCCGGCTCTCTCTCTCACGATATCTACTCGGCCCGGTGAGCCGCGGGCGGCACGACCTCGTCGTCGTCGAACGGGCGCCCTCGAGGCACGAGGGCATCGGCCGAGAGGAGGGAAGGCGACAGGCCTTCCGCGCTCCTTGAGGATGCCGCCGCTTCCTCGTCGTCGACGGCGACGTGGATGTACGCGCTTCTCGGTAAGACTTCGACCCCGAAGATCCCCTACACCCTAAGGGACCAGCCCCTACCCCATCGCAAGACACCACGTGGTTGCAACGCGCGAACCCTACGACTCGACCATAACACGCTAGAATCGACAATGTTCACGTGCATCTACAAAGAGCCTGATGATTCGACTTCATTTCATCAGGATCGGCACAACGTTTACGTGATTGCAACGCGCGAACCCTACGACTCGAACATAACACGCTAGAATCGACAATGTTCACGTGCATCTACAAAGAGCCTGATGTTTCGACTTCATTTCATCAGGATCGGCACAATGTTTACGTGGTTGCAACGCGCGAACACAGCGACTCGACCATAACACGCTAGAATCGACAATGTTCACGTGCATCTACAAAGAGCCTGATGATTCGACTTCATTTCATCAGGATCGGCACAACGTTTACGTGATTGCAACGCGCGAACCCGACTCGACCATAACACGCTAGAATCGACAATGTTCACGTGCATCTACAAAGAGCCTGATGATTCGACTTCATTTTATCAGGATCGGCAATGTTTACGTGGTTGCAACGCGCGAACCCTACGACTCGACCATAACACGCTAGAATCGACAATGTTCACGTGAATCTACAAAGAGCCTGATGTTTCGACTTCATTTCATCAGGATCGGCATTGTTTACGTGGTTGCAACGCGCGAACACAGCGACTCGACCATAACACGCTAGAATCGACAATGTTCACGTGCATCTACAACGCGTCTGATACAAAGAGCCTGATGATTCGACTTCGTTGCATCAGGATCGGCAATGTTTACGTGGTTGCAACGCGCGAACACAGCGACTCGAGCTCACTTCCTGTGCATCGGCTATGATCATGTGTCTGTGCTAACTGATACACGACAGTGATAAGTGCCCATCCTCTGGACTAGAATCGAAGTTGGATCGATCAGAGCAAGGCAGATCCCCGTGTCTTCAAAGTCCAGTTGATCATGACAGTGATAAGGTTGCTTCGTAGCGAAGCTTCATGCTCGGGTGACAGTGTCGTTCATCGTGCAACAGTGACGAGTGTTCATCCTCTGATTGCTATCTACAGCTGATCAGTACATATACGCACTTGTCAGTGATGCGTTTCTTCAGTCTTGTGACAGTGTCCTTTGCAGTCGGTGATCAGTGTTTGCGTATCCTTGCCTCGGTCCTAGCTGACATGTGCTTCAAACTCTGTCCTGTGCCCTGTGTTGGTTCCGTTAATTATGCGTCGGTTACGAGTGTCTTAACTTGGTCCAAACTGGCTGAGATGTTCAAAATAGATTTAATGCTCGATGTAGATTGTCCTGTTTGCCTCGATTCATTTGGACGTCGTTGATGATGAGTGTCACGTAGTGAACTCGACCCAAATTTGATGGAGCTAAACTGAGCTCGGTCGGTTCCCGACGGAACAGAAGCGTCCTCTTTGAGAATTCTAAAGATTGGTTATTTTGGATGAAGATTGAATTGGCCATCACGTTTTTGGATTAAGTTGACCATCCTGGTTGGATTAAATTGGCCATTGTCATCGAACATGTTCTCGGTGACGATTAGTGTTCGAGCTATTCCCCATATCCATTGCTTGAAGTAGGATGATCCTCCTCAGTGGTGTTACGTGCATCGTACTTGAGGTCATTTTTAGGGTACCAATGCCTGAGAGACTCTCTAAATAGCAACAGAAGAGTGTGAGGTTTTCGTTGGTTTCTGTCAGTTGCTTAGTGAAGATATGGTGATAGATAAGTGATCGATCGTGAGGCTAGTGAATAAATCGGTGAATGAGCCGCGGAGACGTGTCGACGATGTCGTGTGTCGTCTCTCTAGGATAGATCTGTGTGCCTGTGGACCGATTCAGGCAAGTGTTCAAGGTACTTCTTCCTAAGTTCTTCACTGATTCAAGATATAGTTGCCGAAACTGTGAAAAAGTATCGAATATTGACCAAACAGTAACACGATCTTAACGTGTATCGTTTGTAGAGATGAATCTGTCATTGTTTCGAATCGAGGACTAGCATATTCAGTTTGATCTGTCAGATGTCACTCCTAGAAAAGCAACGAATATTAAGTGATTTTTTAGACTTGTCAATCGATGGATCATTTGGAACCGTTGTCTGTTCTTCAGTTTCCTCTATGCATCTTCTTTACTGGCCCTTTTCGTAGCTGTCCGGTTTTCTTCTGAAAAATATTCCTTCGGTCTTCTCTTAACTACTTTGTTTCCTCTATCATTTTTCTTCCGTCAGAAATCTTCTTCTTTTTCGTCCTCCTCTATCTTCTGGTCTCGGTATGATAATCGTTCAGCCGTTCCCCTGCAACCGTGATAATGGTCTGTGATCGTTCACTTCTGGTTTGCTACAAGCTGACATCATCTTCTTATCAGGCCATTCTACTTGAGCTGTCAGTGTTAGTTTTTCTCAAGCGTCCAAGGTGAATCTGAGAATGGCTCTTCGCGTGAATTTTTACGAAACGTTCGAGTACCGGGACATTAGCGAACAGGTAGGAAGCAAGAAGTGTCTTTCATTTTTTTTTTGTTGTTCCAAGCTGATGACGACTGTAATGCTGATTTTAACGATGAACGACGTCGATGAATTGACTCGTCATGGGTGCTAGTCCATACCTTCCGGTGATTGCTCATTTTTCTATTCATTGACCTACAGTTAGATAGTGGCCGCTGCGATATCGAGCATTTTTCACAGCTGAATACTCGATAAGTCGCTCGTGCGAAGATAATGAACGACGATAAAGTTCGCTGCAAATTCAGACGACAATTCGAGTCTTCTCGAACGGTTTTCTACTTTTTTGCAGAAGATATGGTACTGAAACCAAATAAATGTTTGTTTTTCCTTTAATAATATGAATAAATTGGATTACAAATATTATTATACAATTATTAATATATTAATCATGATATTGATACAATAATATCATTCATATTATTACTAAATTATCTTCTTGTCGTTTTATTCTTCGCCTACTCGGTTTTATCAGAAATGCATAAAATCCGCTGTCTTGTAAAATATGTTATTATATTAGAATTGTAGATGTCGAAGTTATAAATAGTTCATTTACTCTTTCAGACATATTCATTGATTAATCACCGATGACTTCAGTTTAATCACTAATCCAACGTCATCTTCGCATTGCTGTGAACTCTGTACTGACAATATTGATATAGAAAACGCATGTATCGTACGAGATTACTCTCCGAGCATTATTTCGATTATCACCGCCACACGTGCAGTATTTTTCTTAATTTATCGTGTACTTGAACTTCATTTCTTAAAAGAATAACCAGTTATTAGAAGCTATTCGCTGGACTTATTATACGACAGATTACATTTAATAACGATTGATTTAGTCAATGCACTCTATTTTGAAGACTGAAGTGACGCGAATGAGTTTTATTCAGAGTCAAGAGCATTAACAATTACGAGCCCGTTGCACAGGAATTTTGTCAAAGTTATAAATTACGACGGATAGATCGCCGTGATTTTTTGCATACCGATCGCCTAGCATCTCGGACTCTAATTTGCGATTACGAGGCGCGCGACGGAACACGCGAACAAGTCGCTGGTAGTTAATGATCTTTGCGCAAGGGAAAAGTCAAGTGAAATGTTTTTCCGAGCAGAGGACGATAGCCATTACAAAATTGTAATCGATAATGTTACAACATCGCCGGTGATCGTCGTTAGCGCGCAATTCTGCTACTTTGCAATTCGCCGTATCATATAAATGATGCATTAGTTAGTTGATTACTGGGTACAGACTGTAAGTATTTCGAATTGTGCAGTGCACACACGATCTTAACATAGCTTTCTAACTGTTTAAAAAGATTACCATCTCTTCAAGTTGGGATCGAAGGAATCCATTTTCTAACAAACAGTTGAATTAATCGTTTACAAAGTTTAATAAAGGGATAGAAATTAAACATCTGGAAGATAATTTAACCTTTAGTACTAATGCTGTAGCATTATTCAAAATATTGTCTATTATGAGGTATTGTATTTTATATAAAATTTTAAAAATCATAAGGAATGGAAATATTCTAAATCGAAAGGAATGTTTAATTTTCGAGTTAAAATAGCTTGGAGTGCAGAGTGTTAACACATTCCAGCAGAGGTGCTAGGTCAGGGGAGGAAGCACGAATTGAGGGGAAGAAGTTACCCTCTCTGTGGCAGTACCGGATTAGTCACGTGACACTGTGACACATGTACGACAAAGATGAGACGCGTCACGTGACCAGACTTTTGGTGGGAGCGTTGGGAAATAATGAGTAGAAGGGGAAGAGTAGAGTAGGGAGACAGACTCGGTTGGCCAGCTGATCTGGTTGGGTGAACGTCTGGTACCAAGGCCTTTTTATAAATTCAACCTATTATTTTTTATTTCAACCTTACTACCGGTACATAAACTTATTTATATCGATCGTAATATTGTTAATATAAAATCGTTGAATGTTATCGGCGCTACGGTTCGATCGTTAAATACACAAAAATAATAAATTAACTAAGCAATTTTGCTAATTTTATATAATCGACGTTTCGGTCACTGTTTGGACCATTTTCAAGATTAATAAATTGCGTCTGTAAGAAAATTGAAAAAATTTTTTTTTAACTTGATTAAATATATTCTTCAAAAATTGTGAATATGAAGGAGAACAATATTTCCATTTCTCAACTCACTTGCTTAGGTGTGATTTAGTATGAAATTAAGAGTGTCATGAGACTCGTGAATTACTTGTGCTCGGCATGTCAATATTCACTGTACTGATCGTTTTGCCAGAGATCTAGGTTACTACCGATACTAGTGCTTCAAAAAATATCAAATCCTAAAATCATGCACACAAATTCCACTGAAAGGACGCTACTGACAATTCCGATGCGGAAATGTGAGCTTGAAGTACACACACTGGACTGCTCTGTCTCATTGGTAGTGAACGTGTTGTGTTCTACAATCGGATGAAAATATTTAATAAAAAATCGATTTGTTTGACCCACCAAGGTGTACGTAGCCCCTTAATTGAAGATAACCGTGTACGATCCTGTTTTTTTTCGCGCGATCGACGCAACGCAACGCAACCTAATCGGTTCCAAACTGATTGCGCCGGCGATACGTTATTTTTCGGTTACGTAATCGCAAACAGCCGCTTTCCTTGGCGAGCGTGTGGAAAATTTTGCGATTCCCGGGCAAATTTTCGGTTGCATAACGGCGACGAATTCGAAACGTTTTCGAACGATCTCCGCGCTCTTGCAAATTTGTGCTTGAATAAATCCGGTAAATTATTTATGAAGCGTTCCGCGCAACGGAATCAAAGTTCGCGTTGAATTTTCCGTAACAATGGCATCCTAACGCTGTAACGTTCGCGGATATTGTGTATTTGCAGAATTTCATTCCGCTTGTACCTTCAAGCTTTTTAATTTCAAGCTGACGACAGGTAACGTCGAACGATGACTAAAAATTAGGTAGAACTGCATTTCTACCTATTTATTGAGCTTCCATCATCCGAGTTGCTGTAAAAGCTGACAACAGTCGTAACGTGTCCTGTTTTTGCTATCCGGAGTCGATCTTCCGGTCGTTTACCCTATTTCAGTTTTCTAAGTAGGTCTTCTGCGCTTTATGCGACACCTAGTTTCTTTCACAGTTGTCTGAATATGCAAGCTCATGAACGATGTTGCACATTTCCCCTTTCGCAGAGGACCAGATTATGCACAGAAATTGAAAATGAAAATGGAAAACTGTGTAGCAATTTCGTGTTGTACAATATCGTGTCAGACTCGCGATAAAGATTCAGAATAGACTCTAATAAATATGTATGTTTTTAATTTTCTTTAAACCAAGATGAAATTTTATTTTGATTTTGTTAATGTATAGTTATTGGAGAACATGTAGGCATAGAATAATAAATTTTCTCCTTTGTGTTGTACAATATCGTGTCAGACTCGCGATAAAGATTCAGAATAGACTCTAATAAATATGTATGTTTTTAATTTTCTTTAAACCAAGATGAAATTCTATTTTCATTTTGTTAATGTATAGTTATTGGAGAACATGTAGACATAGAATAATAAATTTTCTCCTTTGGTTAGGAAATTACGATCAACAAAAAAAGGTTCTAATCACTGAAACCGTAAAATAAATCGTATGGCAAGGGTTAAATAATTCGATCATTTTAACTTTGGAAATTAGGTACCTGTGCTCAATCTCACTAATATGTCCACGTTAAAGCTCAAATGGTTAAACAAGCACTTGAACAAAATAAGTAATAATTTTCACGCTGTCGTATACACCAGGCGAACAGTAAAATATTTACAGTTTTTAGAATAACATATATTACAGTATTTAGAATAATATAACGTCACGAAAACTTTGGTAAACAGCTGTTAATTGTTTTAAAGTCGAATGTTACTTCTGCTTTTTGCATTGTTGAAGGAATGATAAGAAACAATATCCACACGCAACTAGTTATTTTACAAGAATTTTCTTTGCCAATAATAGCATCGTGTCATAAATTGTTCATTGACGTTGTCTATCGTTTTTTTACAACCAAGCTTCGTAAAATATTTTTGCAGTATGTTCGTTGAGCACACGCGTTATTTCCCACTTCTCAAGTCACTTCACGTGTCATTTCAACTGATAACAGCATAAATTTCCGTTTTCACGACGATGTTACAGTTCTGTGAATGCATTCAATGTAAATGTCATACTGAAATATTGTGAGAAGATTTTGTTTTAGTGGTAGTATACATACGTATAGAAGGATATAAATACTGCATACATTTCACAGATAATAGGTAGGTCCAGTGATAAGACATTTGCATAATGGAGCATCTAGACGTTCTAGAGCATCCAACCTGTTTATGTCACAATTCTGGAGACAATACCATCAACAATTACAAAACACTTGCTTCAACTATTTTAAAAATAAATCTATATTTATAAAACACTTGCTTCAACTGTCTTGTCTTATAAGTAGCAAAAGTAGAGTATAATTTACAACAGTAGAAACATTAGAAGAATTTTAAAAAACTGTGACATTACTTTCAGCCTATCAAACATATCGAGAAAGAAAATTAATTTTGATTTCACTCAAGTTTGTTGCAATCCAAGTAGAAAATTATTATTTTCCATAAAGATTCGCTGTCCACTAATTATATCATTACTAGATTGGATTTTATGCATTTATGTAATACTGAATAGAAGAAATGTAGAACGAGGTAATTTAATGTGATGATTAAAAAGTTACGTTAAATAAATAAAACCGAGTTTAAGTTGTTGGACGTTCATAATGCCAGCAACAATTACCCTAATCACAGTAAGTTACATGAGCTCGTCGGTACGCTCTTCCGCGAACGGCCAGCGAAATGTCATAAAAATATGAAATTGTCTGTCAGTCGGTGGATGGCTCGCCATAGATCACTTTGGTCGGCCTTTCGTTCGTCGTCAATTTGTCAGCCGGCTGCCAACGGGCAAGCGATTGCGACTGTCATGTTAGTTGTCTCTTCGTGACCACGTGTCCCCACATTGTCTCTTTGAAAATTTAATTGCCTTTAAGCGCACTCGAGGAGCTTCGTTTACTCGAACCTACCGAAGAAAGTATTTTTATTTCGGAGTTATTGGAACCGGCAGCTAATAAGATTTCACGCGTGTCCAACTGTGATCACGCAGCTGGAACTAACGATTATGTTTACAGTCAATTATATTAACAAGACTCATATTGCCTTTAAACACTTTTTAATCTGTGATTTACACTGCAGTCTGCCACGAATTACTGTTGATCTACTTAAAAAAATGGTTAGCTAAACATATAAATATAAGAAAATATGATGTCGATAATTTATTTACAGCCTTCAAATATTTATTCACAGACTCTAATAATTTACAGACTAATTTGCAGCAGTAGCACAAATCAAATTAAACCTGATGATTCGACAGCTCGCTATAGAAAGTATTTTTCAACTTAACAAACTTAATATTTTCAATCAATTATAATTACAGTTTTGATCCAAAAAATAATCAAAAATATATAACAAGTGTTTCAATGTACATCCATCATGACGGATCTTTTTTATATTTGTTTATATGTTATTAATTAAGGAAAATGGATGAAGCTGATTGAAGTGTAACAATATTTTTCTTTTGTAGCTCATCGAAAGATCAATGTTTAATTTAATTTGTTGCAAGGTCACGTGGCGATGTATTTTCCTTAATGTGTTAACGAGGTGAATTAAGTGACTGGTGAATTAAGTATGCTAAACAAATTCGAAACAAATACGATCTGAAGTAATAACCATTTAATTGACCAGGTCATAGTATAATTAGTGTAATTTGTTGTTATCGTAATCGTCCCGGTGTGATCGCGTCGCGGAGCTGAATAAATGAGACCGGTGCACAAAGGGACCGTTTATCCGAACTCGATGACAATCAGCGGCCCGTTCAAATACGAGGTCAGTGATTTAGAAAGTCGTGTTTTACATCAACGCAGTCTGCGATGAATAATTACACGACCACTTACGTACTCTGCCAACTAGAATCTTATCAAACTCTGTAACACGCGAAATCTATGCGCATCGTTCAGTGCCAGAAGAACGTTCGACATGATTGGTCCGTCTGAGAATGGCGATGGTTTCATCAACAACAATATTTCTTCAGTTCAACTTCATGTTTTCTGGCTGAGTGACTAGAAAGTGAGAATTTTGGCACAATTTTCTTCTTCATCTTGTACTTTATCAAGTAATAACCACACTGATGACCGATATCACGTGTGCCTGACTTCGTTCGATCAGCGTCCTCCAACAGGTGTCACGCACACGTGACTTTTGTATTGCTTCTTCTTGTCGTTTTTGTTCAACATCGAAGAACTTCTTCCTTGAAGATGGCTGGAACCTTGTTCGTGATTAAGGGTTAATCGACAAGACAAAGGGTATCTATTTTTTTCTTTAATCATCTCCGATGATGGTCGAGGGGGTAGTGTGGGGCTCATCCATCCGAAATAAAAACCAAGGATATGACATACCCACTAAAACTCCGCTTTCCAGGAGCTCAAAGGACCCCGTGCTCTCCTTTTCTCCAGCCAGAGATATTGTCCGCATTCTTCGCGGACAATTCCTTCGGCTCCTAACCACACCTGTTTTCTTGGCTTTAATCGTGATTAAGGCATTTACTTTCTGTGTGAGTCCTGACTTGGACCTAAGGCCCAATCTCTATGTTGGCTCAAACATTTAACCCTCGGACAACGGACGATTTTTATAGCTATATAATTGGCAATGCTTAGAGCCAACAACCGTAGTCCCGTTGAAAGCACCGGTTCTCGTAAGATCACTGAAGTTAAACAATGTGGAACGTGAACGGCACTAGGATGGGTGACCGTCTGGTAAAAAACCGGAAAGTGACCCACCCGAGGTGTTTTTCACGTGTTGTTGGCAAAAGGTGGTTCGGAACCCACCATAAACAGTAGGTCCCACTGAAAAGACAATGGTGAGAGTGGAAAGAGGGGGAAGAGGATTGGTAAATGAATTTGAAACCCTGAGGGGACCAAATATCATGTTACATATTTAATAATTGGCAATGCTTAGGACCGTTCATAGCTCTAATTAACAATTTTTAAACATTTACTTTTGATGATATCTCGTGTATCTTTCGGAAATCTTCAATGAAACAGCTATTCAGTTAGTTTAATTGCCATAAATTGAGTACTTAAATAATTCAGGCCCAGCCGTCGGAGAGTTAGAAACACTCTGAGGAACTTTACACTTGCAAAGTACAGGAACCTTGCCCCTAAGGTTTTGATCTCAGCTCGAGTCCTCATGGTGTTACCCCCTTTTTTTAAACCCGGTACAGCCAATGGGCTGCCCCTCTACTCCGCTCGCTACGTGACGAGTCCTGATGAGAGTTTGGGAACCATTTGTCCACATTTCTCCCAAACTCTCGTGACTCAGGCTTGCTCCACTCATATTGTTGGTACTTTCATGGTGTTACCCCTATTTCTAGAAGAAGTCTTGAATTCAGTCATCCGAGCCTTGGTCGCGTGTCTGATCCGTGCTGATCCTAGTCTAACATTGATCCTAGTCTGTGCGTCGGTCCTGATGTTGGTCGTCCGCGCGTTGCAACCACGTGGTCTCGAAAATCGGTGTCGGAATAAAGGAACAGCTGTTTGCGGGTCCTCAGACGAGGGTGGATTACTGCCAGATAGCGGCGGTGTCGTGGAGAATGACGTTGTGGTCGGCGATGGCGCCGGCGTGAACAGCTGCGAGGTGCCTCAACATCATCAACAACGTCTTCAGCGTCACCGTTACTATCGGGAACAGACGCAGCTCGAGGATCATCGCCAGCAATACCAACAGCGGCAGGAAGAGGAGCTGGAGGACCTGCTGTGCTTTCGTGGACCACCAGACCAGGAGATGGTGGCCCAAGAAATGGCACAGAGTTACACGCAGCTCCTCCATCCGAGTCAGGAGCCGCAGGAGTTCATCTCGTTGGAGGAGCTACAGCCGAGGATCCATCAAGATCATCATAGCAACCGGGGTCAAGTGGTCACCGGTATGTCTACCACCGGGACCCAGCTCTATCAGCATCATCAGCATCATCCCCCGCGCTGTTATTATAATCTCTCGGCTGTACAAGAGTAAGTGGAAATACAGTAAAACCTCAAATACTGTTCGGGGTCGTCATCCTAAACGTTGTCTATTGCCTACTCACTCCACTGCTCGTCAACGCTATGCCGGCGACACTTTTAAGTCACGCGATCCGTATTTCATTCTATCCTTCTCTATGTTCGGCTCTCTATTGAAGTCTCGGTCGGCGCGGTAGACGCAGTCATAAATAAAAAAAAAAAACAAGTCATCAGTGCAAACGCTGTCTGCCCAGAATACGCCTGTTGGACAGTATTTGAGGTTTTACTGTACATGCGTTGTTGTCGTGTTTTATGCGTTCGTGTCGAAGACTCTCCGAGTCGAGATAAGGGGGACGTTCGCATGAATATGTGTGTGGTTATCGATGTCTAGCATTACAGTTGCTGAATTGGTGTTTTAAAGAATTCTGTCGTCGACTGTGGCGTCGATCCATTGACAGAACAGTTGGTGTACGTTGTAGTAATAAAAGTGAAGTTATTGTGAACATTTTTAATTGCTATTTTATTATTATATGTAGAACGTGGATTCACAATCAAAGAATTAATTGAACGATTCGCCGAAGTGTAAATGGTATGCAAAAGTTGATTAATTGCTGGACATGATTCATGTCGTCTAAATCTTTATTGTCAACAATGTGTTGAGTGATATAAAATTGCTACTAGGATGCAATTCAATTTTTTACTTCTATTTAAATACAGTTGGTTAAGTTGATGATGAATGATGAATCTTTAAAAAAAGAAAACACGTATAATCTCGCGGCGTCTCCGCCGCGACAATATGGCTGCCGACTATGCATAGTCAGTGATTTTAATGAACGCATGACTGAACATTATTCAATTCAGTGTTTTTACATGCAGCTATTTAAGGAGGACCACGATCCCGTTTGATTTGTATTAATTTAAATTGCATACACTACATTGATTTAATTGTATACATTATTTAGGTGTTAACACAGCTGACAATTTGTTCAGACAGAAAATGTTTAGGATTTTACGACGATTTATCAATTAATAAAGTATCTATAGGTATCTTTTATCGATATCTTTTGTATACTTCAATCAAAAGATAGAAGATGAAAACGTTTGCAATCACGTGGATAATCATATTTAATTTATTACTGCACACTTTATTAATTTTTTGCCATGATTTACTATTCTCGATCGCGACAGCAGCATGGAGTGGCATGAAGCATCAGTCGGATATAACATATAATTTTACGTGTAACATAATATTTTATGTTGTGTTGTTTTGGTATAATTTATTATCCCCATAAAAGTCACATAGTTTGTACAGCCAAACAAGCTTCGGATAATCGAGGTTCTACCAAAGCGTGACAAGCGATACAAGTTTCGAACTTCCCAATTACGATAGAGGTGTACGAATTCTTGACTTCGCTTGTTAAGCAAGTAATTAAGTTACGGTAGAGAATACTCTAATTTCTGCAATGCTGTCGAAATGGTGGGAAAACAATTCCCTCTAGGCTTACATCCAAATCACTTTTCAGCAGTGGCGGCTCAAGTCAAGTGGAGGCCCGAAGGGGTAAAAATGTTGGGACCCTCAAACTCAAGTTAGAAAAATAGAAGTTACAAGAAAATTCTCATAAACTTATTAGCGAAAAAGAAAAGTAATGAAAGATTTTATACCGTTACACATTAAAAAAAGTTATTTAAAATTCGGGGCCCTATGGTATATCGGGGCTCCACGCGGCTGATTAGTCCGCTTACCGTTAGATCCGCTACTGCTTATCAGTGAGAACTGCGAGACGGTTCCAGTTCGAACGGACTGTAGACCCCGCGGCGACGGCTGGCGTGCGTCTGATCGATCGAAACGCGATTTATTGTTTCAGAAACACCTGTTCCACGGTTTACTTCGGCGACATAGGCGCGGCCTCTGGCGTGGGCGAGGTATCCGCGGTCCCGGCGGGGGGTGGCGATGGTCTCAGCCTGACTCCAACCCCCGCCACCAACGAGACAACCGCCACTACCACCACCCCCAGCCCGAACACGACCTGCGCTACCACCGTTACCATCACCACTACCAGCACCATTGCACCAGCCACTGGGAACGATAACAGCAACCAGGGGGTCGTAACGGGGGCTGAACCGCCCCAGCCTATGGAGACACCCCCGACCATGGTACCCGACCAGGCACCCGCCTCCGGCCATCATCACTACCATCACCGTCATCATCATCACCATCATCACCATCATCATCGACACAATCAGCAACGAAGCGCGTCCACCACTCCGAGCCTCGGCCAGACCAACACCGACACGTCCGACGAGTTCACCCCGATACCAAGGAAACGGAAACTCTCATGCCAGTAAGTCTATCCACTTTACTAATTAACAAGTTTTACATCAACAATCACCCTGAAATCTCCCGTCGGATAAATTACCCTCAACCAAATCGAATTAATGAAACTGGGACTAGAAACTGGAAATTTATCGCATCGAGTACTATGCGTAGTATACAGTGAATCACGTTTCTTAATATTGGATTTGAAGCTTTTTGGGAAGTTAGAACAATTAGTATAAATACATGACGTGGAATAGTTTAATGAAAAAAATTGCGATTGGTCGGAATTATATAGAAATAGTACAAGTTGTGTTTTCTAACATTTCTACATCTCATGAAAGATGTCGTTTCTCTGATCATTAAGAATTCCTAACAAACATTTCAGAATAAATAGTATCATGAGCATTTAATTAATACAAAATATGTTTCTATAAGACTAGGATGAGCAGACATTCAATGTTGCTTATTTTGTAACAAAATTCCCGTGACAAAAATATATAAAGAAGTACAAATTTGATGAATGAAAATTTCCTTATACAGATTAATTTTACATTCAATATCTGACCTGAACCAAACAAGTTAAAATCCCCACAGAATAATCCGTGTTTGAGTCATTTTAATAAGTCTTCCTCAATGAAATTCGTTAGAAAATTAAAAGCTCGTGAACTCGTTGAAAATAATCGATATGGTCGCCGATTTTTTATGGGGATAGAAACGGGTGGTGTCATTGAAACGTCGACAGGTGAAAATACCGTACTCTCCTTTTTTGTTCGTCGTGTTTCTCACAAAGTCGATTCGACGGGACGTGAGGGCGGAAGTCGTACAGCAGTCGGTGTATTACACATTAACCCGTGTGCAAGTGTAGGGAACACATAGGGAAACGAAGCCTCCCAAATGTATTCAAGACTGACATTTCCATCCACAAACATCTTTCCACCCCTTATCCCCTCCGTTGCCATTCCCGCGCCGTTTCTCGTTAAACGACCGCAACTCCAAGTAATTACCGATCAAGGTGTCGGTTACCCGCTCAAAGGGTTAACTTAATCATTAACAGAACACCGAAGATTTGCGCTCCCTCGGGATACCGGGCCTCTCGAAATTGCGTTCGGTAATTGGCGCAAGACCGGTCCCGTTTACCACCTTGTCCGTAATATCGATGGTAGTTACCTAGTCGAAATGATTAGCTCACTTTTTAACTTGTTTATTAGCCCGTTGTAGAATATCACTCAGAAAAATCAGCACAAGATCAAAGCAATTCAATTAATACAACCTAAACCGGAAAGTTAAAATTGATCGTAGCGGATTCTATTCGAAATTTTCTGCATTCTAAATGTATTAATGAAATTAAGATACATCATTCGTTCTATCACTAATTTTACGCTAATTGCCAATGGAGAGTTCGTTTCTTTACTGCAGATTGATATTTATGCTACATTCTTAGTTCATGCATTTTATTAAAACCATTCAAATTTTTGTCACAGACGACTGTTTTATTGGAAAGATAAAATTAAACAAAGTTTTGTGAAACAATCAAAAACGTAGCTAAAATTGCTCTAATAAAATACATAGCTTACATGAAAAGTATGTTCTTCGTTTTTATTAACCATATACAAATTTGTCCATATTCATAGACAACTTTGTTTTTGTTTAAAAGATAAATTTAAGCAAAGGTTAAAAAATGATGGGAAAAAAACATTACTGTTATAAAATCACTTTGATAAAGTACATAGTGTACGTAACAAGTATTATTCAA
This sequence comes from Lasioglossum morio, assembly GCA_916610235.2. NCBI lineage: Eukaryota > Metazoa > Arthropoda > Insecta > Hymenoptera > Halictidae > Lasioglossum > Lasioglossum morio. Next base: position 9,775,996 of record OU744330.1, on the reverse strand, counting down.
ACTTTAAAAAATGATCGAAGATGGAACGTGTCCGAAAAGCGGAATAAAGCAAACTACTTTTCTCACTAATTAAAAAATTCGTCGTAAAAAAGACAAATTAAAAATGTTAGAAAATGGTTCTCTTTTATTTTATACATTTATACATGTCTAAATTTAAAGTGAAAATAATAGCCAAGTGTTAATCGAATTATTATCAAATCCTTAAAGGTATTGTTCGACGTTTTCGGCCGAGTTTCTCACGTAGATTAATTTGTTCCCGAGTTACATCACCAGTTACAAGACACCTCGCGTATTCAAATGATGTTTTTCGCGATCGCGTGAACAATCCCGAGCCCGAATGCTTGTCGTCCGTGGAAATAGACGCGGTTCACGAAACTTCGAAGAGCAATAAAAGGCTGGTGGAAGCAGTACGCGAGCGAAACTTGGCGAAATTGTGCATCAAAAGGTGTGTGTCGCACCCTCGAAAGGGTTGCACGTCGAAGAAATTGTTTCGCTTGTACGCGCGCGCTTGGTTTCTCGAGCTTCTTCGAGTTTCTTCGAGCATAGGTCTTCCTCAATTATTCCGCGGTTCCGCATTATTTCCTTCGCGTCGACTAAAATTACAACGAACCAGTCTGTAAGGATGCTTACAGACAGAACGCGCCCATGTCATTCCGATTTAAATGTACGAAATATATGAATTATTTCTGACCAGTTTCTCTGATCATTAAGAATTCCTAATAAACATTTCCGAATAAATAGTATCATGAGCATTTAATTAATACAAAATATGTTTCTATAAAACTAGGATGAGCAGACATTCAATGTTTCTTATTTTGTAACAAAATTCCCGTGACAAAAATATATAAAGAAGTACAAATTTGATGAATGAAAAATTTCCTTATAAAAATTAATTTTACATTCAATATGCCAATGTCATTCCGATTTAAATGTACGAAATATATGAATTATTTCTGACCAGTTTCTCTGATTATTAACAATTCCTAATAAACATTTCAGAATAAATAGTATCATGAGCATTTAATTAATACAAAATATGTTTCTATAAAACTAGGATGAGCAGACATTCAATGTTTCTTATTTTGTAACAAAATTCCCGTGACAAAAATATATAAAGAAGTACAAATTTGATGAATGAAAAATTTCCTTATAAAAATTAATTTTACATTCAATATGCCAATGTCATTCCGATTTAAATGTACGAAATATATGAATTATTTCTGACCAGTTTCTCTGATCATTAAGAATTCCTAATAAACATTTCCGAATAAATAGTATCACGAGCATTTAATTAATACAAAATATGTTTCTATAAGACTAGGATGAGCAGACATTCAATGTTGCTTATTTTGTAACAAAATTCCCGTGACAAAAATATATAAAGAAGTACAAATTTGATGAATGAAAAATTTCCTTATAAAGATTAATTTTACATTCAATATCTGACCTGAACCAAACAAGTTAACACTTTACCGACCGGAAGCCTATTAATAGGATGTTCGATAATTCTGCTGTACCAAAAAAAGCATAGAAATTTTCTTTGACATTGCAATCTTAAATGAAACTATTAGACGACGGTATTGAGGGTGACTTACTTAATTCATACTAAATGCTAAATGAAAATTTACCCATGTACCATACATTTTTCAAAAATATGCAATAATCACCGGTCGGTAATGTGTTAAAATCCCCACAGAATAATCCTTGTGTAATAAGTGTCAAGCTTCAGTGAAAGAAACGCTTAAAGAAAATACAAAAATGGCTACCCAAAGTACCCGGTTGTTTATATAAGGATTATTATTTGATGAAGAAATGCCTAAGTGATTTATGCTTATTCTCTGTTTCAGTGACGGTAGTGATTTGTTAGACGACACGGGGGACGATGCCAAATCAGTTCGCACAAACGACGACAGTAAGAAGTGAGTAGAATCATGTTCTCCGATTATGAAAAATAGATTTTTAAGGGCAGGTTTAGTAGAACTATTGATTCTGCTAAAATTAAATCCAGGTTGTTTTCGAAATCGAGGTACAACCGAAACGGGGGTGAATCGTTGAGAAAATAAGTAAACTAGAGAATAGACGAAGAGATCGTTTGGTATAGGACTCCGTTTTTCAGAAAGTCGAAATCGAATGTTCGTCGGGTACGCGTGCCAATTGAGTAGGACTCTGCTGACGGTCTGCATCGCACGCCTTTACTACTTCCTGTAAGTACGAACGTATGCGTAACATTTAGTATGATTTCGGCTGGGTAGCAGCCGTTCGAGCATTGCAACGTTTCTCTCGTGTACGCAAAGTGAAAGGGACAATCACACCGTCTAGTGTGGGCGAGTCTAATAAATTGTACCTTCACCTTTAATGAGACTATCAAGGTGTTTAATGAAGCCTTGTTCAAAATAAAGATGTTTCTCTTTCTGTCTCCAATTATGCAACAAAAATAGTTACAAAAAAAGTAATCCGTTAAAGGTATGAATATTATCAGAAATAATTTTTTTCATGGCTATTCTGTAATAACATATTTGGAGTCTGTCGGTGTTTAATTTCAAAACGAGATTTTTTGAGATATTTATTACCTAAACGAAGATACGTTAGTTTTAAAATATATCGTAAAAAATGAATATTTAACAATCGTCTACAAAGAAGTATTGTAGCCCACTGTTTTCCAATTGTACCACGATTTCGGAAACACAATAAGTTTGTTAAATAAAATGTTTGTGTGCTGTGACTTCTATGGACATAGTCAACGTGTTAAAGAAATGACAGTGAACTCGAATAACTGTTAATTCGCGAAGAACAAATTAATTCGTGGCTTTCAAAGTGAATCAATTGCAACTGCATTTTAAATTCTAATTCTTTAAATCGCCGTATTAATCGTTTGTAAAATGAAGTAAATTGATCAGTGAAATAAATTATTTTGGAGGGTAGAATATATTTTGTTTGTTCGTAAATAATCAATACAAACCTACGAATTAATTTGTAAACCTAATAAAATGCACTTTGTCCAAAACAATCGAGGAGGGGATAATTAATCCGGGCAAGGATCGAATCCGCGAGATTCACAGTCAATCGATTATATAAAAGAAGATGCACGTGTACTTGATACGGTTGAAGTAATTGTGGGGGTGCGGGGATGGACATCAGTACGCCGCGTTCCCGTCGTATCAATTGCAACTGCATTTTTAATTCTAATCTTTAAATCACCGTATCAATCGTTTGTAAAATGAAGTAAATTGATTAGTGAAATAAATTATTTTGGAGGGTAGAATAGATTTTGTTTGTTCGTAGATAATCAATACAAACCTACGAATTAATTTGTAAACCTAATAAAATGCACTTTGTCCAAAACAATCGAGGAGGGGATAATTAATCCGGGCAAGGATCGAATCCGCGAGATTCACAGTCAATCGATTATATAAAAGAAGATGCACGTGCACTTGATACGGTTGAAGTAATTGTGGGGGTGCGGGGATGGACATGAGTACGCCGCGTTCCCGTCGTATCAGGAAACCGCATTACACCGGTGAAGCTTAAATCCTGGTCAGCGGTTACGTATTATTATGTCAGGTGTGCGGCCAAAGTAACTCCACCTTGACCTACCGTGATTTCTTTACTCTGGCTTCACCGGCGACGTCATTAATCCGATTCGTGTCGCCGTGTCCGTGGACACGATCGTGAAAAATGCGGCACGCGTCGTTCAAGTACACCAAACCACCACTGCCATCCCTATTAACCTATTAAACGAACAACACCGAGGAAACACGATGTCTTTATTCATGTTTCTTTTCTGGTTGGCACGGTTCCAACAGGCCTTTAGTATAATTAAGCTATTTATCGGTTGATCTTCAGGATCGTCTTTCATTTAGAATAATTTTACGATGATCATTTAAACGGATTCAATGGCTGTGAAGAAGCAGACATAAGAAGTGGTAAACTGTGATGATCTCGGAAACTACGAGGAAGAAAGTGAACTTTATAGAATTAACCCTTTGCGGTCGGAGCTATTTTAACTCGAAAATTAAACGTTTCTTCTGATCTACAATATTTCCATTCTCTATGATTTTTTAAATTTGATAAATATGAAATTGATATAATACCTCATACAATACTTAAATGTGTAGCAATTGGTTAGATACTGACATATCTGATAGTGTAAACAATTATTTAAATAATAGTACAGCAACTTTTAGTGGCGCCTCAGAGGCAAGGGTTAACAAATCGTGGAATATACTCTGGTTTGCAAATTTTCTTCCTGTGAGCCAGACGAGCGAATTAAGGGTACAAATTAATTTGTGACTGTCGCAGTTAACTCTCGAACAGAGGATACTGGGTCTATCTTGACCCAGAAGATAAAAAAGACTGTAGAAAATTGGATTCGAAAAATCATAACACAAATGATAACTATATTTTGATGAATTAAATAGAAAGAAATTGCTGGAGATTATTTTAGAGAGTACAATGACCTAATTTGTATTTGTGTACAATGACAGGTCTTATTTCTTTGTTGTACAAATGCGAGTTTGTTTTTTTCTGTGACAACGATCGGAGTTCTTTTTAACAATTCGAAGGGAGAGACCCATTCACGAATCGGAACCAGAGTTTTCTCGAAGCGATCTTCTACAGTCCAGTTCGTCGACGGGCTGCCGGCGCGGCGGGCCACTGAATGCGAATCTGCACTGACAAAAGCACCGTTTGTTAACTGATTCGTCTTTCATAATTGATTGACGACGCTGCCGGTCGCCGCGTCGTCGAGCGAGTTGTCTGAACCGACGACAAAACGACGGCGTGAAATTTGACCTGTTAATTGGCGGAGACAAGTTAGCTCATCATTTGTAGTTGATAATATATACCGACGGTTCTACACGTTTCCATATGTCTTAATCGCACTTGCATTCAACCGTATCGCATTGAAAGCATACAGAAATATTAAACTTGGAACTATTAGGTTGGCAACTAAGTTCGCGACCTCCACATTTTCTGAAACATTTATATATATTTTTATTATAATATTAATATGTATTTTTATTAATTTATTAATTTATTAATATGTATTAATATATATTAATATGACAGAAATAAGTCATTTATACATATTTTTTAAGCATCAGTATTTTATATCAAATTAATCAAAAAATTCAGAGCATTTCAATGATAAACAGTTCAAAAGGAATGTTCACTGAATGAGATTATAATGATACAATAAAATAATATATTGAGAAACTCCTCTCATGCTATAATTTAATATTATATATTTGATGCAATGCACATTAGATGTTGTATCTCTGAACATAGTGAATTACATCAATCTGGATAGAACAAGAAATAAATATGGGAACGAATAAGGTGAAATTGAAAATGTTGTATCTTGAAGACATAAACACGATTGTACAGAAAAAAGATCAAAATGATTTACACGTACGACGAAAACTCGGTTTAAAAAAATAAAGTTTGAAGAAATTTTCTGTGTCTTCACTATAATTGGCAAGGTAAACTTGATAATTAACCAATCATTCATTTCTACTAAATTATTTAGAAACACTGTTCAAGATATTCCTGCACTAGCGATTCGCTAATATCGTAACACATTCGTCGAAGTAGAAATAACCGTTAATGGTCAGACACGGGAATTAAGTGTTACAAGGGAACTGCGAATTACTATCTTCTTAACACACGATCGTTTAACCCTCATCCGCACGACGTGGTATCTATTTCAAACTCGCATGAAATTCGTATAAAAAATTACAAGGTGTGAATGAGGGTTAAGGTTCGATACAGTATTACAAAAGCTTTCGTTACGAAGCTTTGATTTCTTTTGGAACATCACAATATCCTCGACGGATTAAATAAATCTTCGATTGGGTCCAATCACTGTAAAGTAGTCCTCAATGATCTATGTATATTTGCATCGTCATTCGCAGTTATGAGACACACGTGTTTACGTGTGTAATTGAAAGCAAAAAAAGTGTTGTTTGCACACGTCATAACATTTCGATCCTGAAGTATCAATTATATTTCATTAGTTGCGATTTTCATGTGGAATAATCACTGTTACAAACTGAAATAAACATGTTCGAACGTGCTGTGCAAATAATTTGAAGTCTCCAATTTTGGTGTGTTACAGACAAAATCACAGCGAGATCGAGAAGAGGAGGAGGGACAAGATGAACACCTACATCACGGAGCTGTCGGCGATGATACCGATGTGTCACGCGATGTCCCGTAAACTGGACAAGCTCACTGTTCTAAGGATGGCTGTGCAGCATCTGAAAACCATCCTTGGAGCTGTCACCTCCTACACGGAAGGTCACTACAAACCGGCGTTCCTCAGCGATCAGGAATTGAAGACGCTGATACTTCAGGTGAGTCGAGTCCCGCCATCGGGAACGATAGAAACGCAATCAAACATCGAAAATAGTAGTGTGTGTAACATGATATTTGGTCCCCTCAGGGTTTCAAATTCATTTACAAATCCTCTCCCTCTTTCCACTCTCACCATCGCCTTTCCAGCGGGACCTACTGTTTATGGTGGGTTCCGAACCATCTTTCGCCAACAACACGTGAAAAACACCTCGGGTGGGTCACTTTCCGGTTTTTTACCAGACGGTCACCCATCCTAGTGCCGTTCACGTTTCACATTGTTTAACTTCGGTGTTCTAACGAGAACCGGTGCTTTCAACGGGACTACAGGTGTTGGCTCAAACATCGAAAATATTTAATTCCATAAGCAATATCGTTTCCTATCAACTTTTCAACAAGGAAGTTTGTGTATTTATTTTTTATCGTCGCAGTATTGCGCATCATTTTGCTACGACCTTCTCCCATCAGATCTGTAACTGTTATAGCAAACGAGTTGGCCCGCAGATGAAGGAAGAAGTTAACGAAGCATTACATAATAACATAAATATATTCTTCTATCGATCGTATTTGTTGTTAATACAGAATGGTTAATGTTTTCAGCGCAAGGTTTGATCGTTTGTTACTTTATGCTATAAAGCAATTTTGCAAATTACCAAGTTAAATACTCGACGTTTCGATCTCCGTTTAGATCATTTTCAAAATTAATTAGAATTGCGTCTATTATATACAGGGTGTCCCAGTTTTTTCCGGCCAAACTTTGCCAGTGTGTTCTACACGCAAAAGTAAGAAAAATATGTTATATGAACATATGCTCTTAAATGTTTTATTAAGGAGTTATAACTAATAATACAAAATGATAATGAACTGGCATTTCGTCGACACAGCGTACGAACGTATTATGAATATCTCTGTTTGTGTTTACATAAAGTCTTATGTTTACTTGCTGAAGTAGTTGATATCGACATTGATTCCTACTGAGCTAATAATGTTTAGTACTATTAGTTATAACTCCTTAATAAAACATTTAAGAGCATATGTTCATATAACATATTTTTCTTACTTTTGCGTGTAGAACACACTGGCAAAGTTTGGCCGGAAAAAACTGGGACACCCTGTATATATAAGGTAACTAACAATACAAAAACGTCGAGTATTTAACTTGGTAATTTGCAAAATTGCTTTATAGAATAAAGTAATGAACGATCGAGCCTTGCGCCGAAAACAATAACCATTCTATATTAACATAGGAACATAGGTTGGAACAAAAGTCCGTAGCATTTGTAAATTAAAATTGAAATCTAAAATTCAGATATTTATTCATAGACTAGCTAACACGAAAGACGTTGTCCTTTTCAGTAAATTTGTTTGTGATGAATTTTCCCCTTTTCCAGGCAACTTTTCCAACTTTTCTGTCCCGGAAAACCTTATTCGGACTAGAACATTTAGAAATAAAAATTAGCCAAATCGGTCCAGCTGTTCTCAAGTGATGCGCTTACCAACGAACAACATTTAATTTTTATTTATACAGAAATATTCAATAACACAATTTCCATTCTCTTTTATTACTTTTTGTCATTTCTCGAGGTAACTTCCCGTGTTATCGAATAAACATCGAGTAAATACCTTAATTTTGTCTTCGATTCTTAACACATAGGATTTTCAATAATTCTGCTGTACCAAAAAAAAAGCATAGAAATTTTCTTTGACATTGTAATCTTAAATGAAACTATTAGACGACGTTACTGAGGATGACTTAGTCAGTTCATACTAAATGTTAAATGAAAATTTAGCCATATACCATAAATTTTTCAAAAATATGCAATAATTACCGGCCGGTAATGTGTTAATTGTAAAACGCTACTTTCGTTCCAACCGAATAGATCCGAAACGAGTTTGTTCGATACGTTAGCATAGGATCGCGACAGTGTCATTGATCGAGGCACCCGTCGATCCAAAAAATAGCTTGCGACTCACCGTCAGGTCGCCGCTCGTTTCTTCCAGAGTTTCTCATGCGTTCAGTGAAATCGGCGATCCGCTAATTGGAAGCAACACGGGAGAAAAGTTTTTTCGCCCCACGCGCCGCTTGTAAAAGGCAGTCCCGCGTGTCTTTCGCAATCGTTTTATATGTATAGCGAGCCGAGACTGTGCTTAACAGTCGCCGCGGACCTTTCTCCGGCGTGCTACACATTTTTCACGAGGATCGATCTCGTGACGAGTGAAAGAGAATGGGCTCGAAGCGTGTAGATCTGCAATTAGACGCCGGGCACCGGCACGATCCCGATAACGTTCTCGCTCGCGGTACTTGACTCGCGCCCGCGCTTTCGATCATCGATCGTATCGAAGATTTCGGCGATATTTCGGTCATTGCACACCGTCCAAAATTTATGGATCGAAGGAAACAAAAATAGGAAAATAGGATTCGAAAGAGTGGTGGCTCGAGTCCTTCGTTATCCTGCGGATTTTTATGCACAATTGCTCAAGACGATTGCGAGAAACAGAACTCGAATGCATTTTGTCATCATTTTCATACATCAAACATAACGTAACAACGTTATTCAACCGTACAATGTTTTATTAAATTCAACGCACCTACCTTATGAAATATTAAAACAATTTTATGAAAGAACACTTCTAGCAATTTTTATCATATGTATACTGTTGTATTATTCACTAGCTGACCCGATAGACGTTGTCCTGTCCAATTTTAATAAATTTGTTTGTGAAGCAATTTCAATTTGAATCTTGATATTCAATTTGTTGATATCAATATTTTTCTTATTGTAATTTTCATATTATAATATGTTTTAAATATTATGATTTTTGCTGTTTGTCCGAATTTTCCTACTTTCCTTTGTGATTGTCTCGAATTTTTTTTCTAAAAGCTTTTACCAGAACTATAACGAACAAAACAAAAAAAGAATTATGCATATCCATCGTTCGAATCGTGAGTTATGATCACGAATTCATACAAAAATTCCATAGAAAAAAGCATTTTCATTTTCTCCCGAATTTTTCATTTTTCCGGGAAATTTTGCCAATTTTTCTTTCCCTAAGAACCTTATTCGGACTATTACGAACATTTTCTGAAAAAAAATTAGCCAAATCGGTCCAGCCGTTCTCACGTGATGTCGTGACTAGCGAACAGCATTTGATTTTTATTATACATATAGAAGTGGTTGAATCTAAATACATTATTAACAAATAAAGAAATACAGCCAAACAGATTCGTGTTACGACCCAATAAATGAATAAATCTGTTACAAATGCGTCTTTGCAATCTCAACACTGAAAGATTAAAAAACGTCGGCCATTTTGCCAGGTCTGTGTCGTAGTGTTACCAGACGGCAGCCCTACCCACATACAAGACAACAATCAGCCGTAATGAGTGCAATAAAGTATAGAGATCTCGTTCCGAAGAGAAAAATAAAAAAAAGGAAAACGCGACGTGTAGAGTGCGTTTCTCGCGTTTACGAACGGTTACGAACGCGTCGTATAATAAAATGGAACGGCCGGAGTTCCCTTACACAATAGATTCCGTCACGCGACTGGCCGTGTCGGCTGCGTGGCCACTATTTTTCATTGTCGCGTACGTACCGTGGATACGTTTTATCTTTTATCGGGACTTTGGTACCCGCTTCGCTCCGGTACCCGACCACTGCCGGGTAAAATATCCGAGAACGAGTGACCACGCCCGGCATACCAGCACTCGGATCGGCACCAGCTCCCATTATTACCGCGGAAACTTTCATTGTCGATCGGCCGAGCGCCGAGTTTATTACTCCCGATACACTCGGCCGGTATCCGGCTCGGCTTGCTGATAAATTAACAATTCCATCGCGCGACGAACGTGCTAACTGTAAACTCGGAATCCTTGATCACAGCCACCGATACGACAAAGCCGGACGCGTGATATTTTTTCCATTCTTTTTTTTTTTTCTTACTTTTTTTTCATTGCTGTGAAAGAAGGAGTTTATTGCTAATATATAGAGCGACTTATTGTGCCGAACAGGACACCTTTGTATGTCACCAGCGGCCACTTGAGACCGGTATCATTTCAATACCGATATCGCGCTAATAAGACTGTACCGATGCTGATACCGAACGCGTTACAGTACCGAAATGTATCAGTAATAACTAGACAGTGGATCTTTATGCATTTATGAAGAAATTGATTAGGTGAAATTTGTAACAGTAAAAAATTTGAAAAATTCGAAAATGTAATATTGCTTTTAATGTATGTATGTATGTAACATGATATTTGATTCCCTCAGGGTTTCAAATTCATTTACCAATGTTTTCCACTCACACCATCGCCTTTTCAGCGGGACCTACTGTTTTTATGGTGGGTTCCGAACCACCTTTTGCCAACAACACGTGAAAAACACTTCGGGTGGGTCACTTTCCGGTTTTTTACCAGACGGTCACCCATCCTAGTGCCGTTCACGTTCCACATTGTTTAACTTCGGTGATCTAACGAGAACCGGTGCTTTCAACGGGACTACGGTTGTTGACTTATTGCTTTTAATGTAACTGTTGGAATATGTAAAAATGAATCTATGATAAATCTAATAATCTATGATAAAATGAATCTATTCTTTCACACAAGGAACGATCGATTTAATATCGGTATATCTTTAATTTATTTATGAAACCATTAGTTTATTTGCTTGCCACGATCAATGCAAAACATTCTTATTTTACCTAAAGATCCGCAGTCAAATAATAACATATATAATAAATTAGTGAAAAGTATAAAAAGACTGGAGCAAAATGAATTTTTAGTTAACTACTGCTTCCCACAATCGATGCAGGATATTTTTAATTTGCATAAACAAACCCAGTCTAATTACATATGAAAACGCGAACAAGCTTGAACAGGTATCTGGGAAATATGCTTACTCGAGTAGCTTTTAGATTACATTGATACCTGTTTTCGTCAACAATTCCTTCACGCTTGAATTTGCATAATAAGCAGCTCTATAAAGCAAATGTTACAACTAATTACGATATTGCCGGGCACCGATGTCCTTCGTCGTGTTACGGCCTTCACAGCAACGGTCACTGGTGGTTCCACTTGTAAGACAAGTTTTGGCGCCACTGACAACACGACCACCATTCCGATAAGATATCTCGGTCAAATACCCGCAATCACTGACCTCGACAGTGTCACTAGCAAATCGAATACCGGTCACCTGTGACCCCCACGGTGACAGCTTAATCGAACCTGTATTATAGACAGTGCCATAAATCACTGCAGATATTTATGCAAATTAGAGATTTACAGAAACTGATTCCCCAGCAATACTCGTATTTTATAATGATTTCTTTCATCGTTTCAATCAGTCTTTTCAATCAATTACACTGTCCAACAGTAAAAATGTTTCTATATAACTGTTGGGTATATCTTATAGAGTTTTTAATTTTTCTCCTACACGCACAGTTTTCGAAAAACATGACTTTGAAAAAAACCCATTTTTCAACTTTTAACAATTACTGTGATGTTATTATAATAGATATTCAATTGTTCTTTACAGCAAAAGATTGTGTAGACTTTTCTGAATACAGTGATATCCGATAGGAATACATTATGAATGTTTAAACATGTTTTGTAAAGAACAATTTAATATCTATTATAATAATATCACAGTAATTGTTAAAAGTTGAAAAATGGGTTTTTCTTCAAAGTCATGTTTTTCAAAAACTGTGCGTGTAGAAGAAAAATTAAGGCATTCCAGATTCGGAATCAGCGCAAAAAACTCTATAAGATACACCCAACAGTTATATGGAAATATAAAAAAAGTTTAAATTTGTTGGACAGTGTTATCATTCAATCTTCTGCACTTTTATAAATAATTTCATACAAATTTGACGAAAGATAATGAAAAATGATGAAACAGAATATTAGCTTTCGTAAATGTACATTTAAACAATTTAAATACGCCATGAATGCATAAAGAGTTGTGATAAAAGTTTATAAAACAATTCTTAAGCATCCTCGCTATGGTTCATGTATGGCACGCTCATAAAGTTTCGTGAAGATCTTTTTCATTATTGGATATCTGCTATGTGAGATTGTACAAAATAGTCCCTCGTTGAAAATTATTTATGGGAGCCAGTGCAAACGATTTTAATTGAGCAAATCGGATGTACGGCAAAAAAGAATTTTCATACTAACTGCCTTGCGCGTATTGGCAGTTTCATCAGCGCCAATCTACTAAAATGATACAGTATCGGCAAGAACTCCGCGACGCCAATAGCAATAACAATAATTCATCTCGACCGTAGCCAGAATCTAGTAAAAACATAATTTGTCGCTACGGAACATAAGATTAATCATAGGATTTTCGTTTTTAGCTTCGGGATATCCCAGAGCTCTCTACTTTCACCTACTTCAATTCTCAATCTCGCTCAATGAACGGTGACTAATAGCTCGCCGATAACGTAACAGATCGAAAGAAAACATACCCACTGAAAAATGATTACGGAAACATTCCCCAACAGACGATGTAAATGCCCAACGATTTTACAAGGTAAAAATCGGATAGTAACATTACTTCGTACGCTCGAGTACGCAAGATTTCCCTGTCAGTATGTAACACAGTACACTATTACATTACAAATATTATTATCGTACGGAAACTAAATCTTTTCCTTATCACTCCAAACGTACAGGATCGGATTCTAACATTAACTAAATTCTCGTTAATTAATTAGCAAATACTTTATTTTGATTACTTATCAATTAATTAGTACCGTGACAATTTTTCTGATTGAAACGGCATCGAATACGACGCAAGTTGGACCAAATATACAGAGTGTATAAAAAGTAATGATCATTCGTTCTAGGGGCGAATCTAAACATCTGCATCGGTGGATATTTGCAAGAGAAACTTGCCGCAAAATTGTTTGTAACAAAGAAAAATATTTGATAAACAATTGCACATATCGGTATATAAAGAGCATTATAGATGTAACGCATACATGATCGCAATGTAAATTCATAAATTGGAATAGAAATAAACTAACTGGCGAATGTTGATAATGTCGCTAATGTAAACAGACGTCGATATTGTAAATTCCTATTGAAATATTGATTAATAGCTGCGACGTTCGTTTTTTTGTTGTCTTGAAATATGATTCAAAAAGCATTTTTAGTTTTTCCCGAATTTTCCACTTTTCCAGGCAACTTTTCCAATTTTTCTGTCCCGAAAAACCTTATTCGGACTAGTACGAACATTTAAAAATAAAAATTAGCTAAATCGGTCCAGCCGTTTCAAGTGATGCACTTACCAACGAACAGCATTTGATTTTTATTTATATGTATACTAGCTGACGCGACAGACGTTGTCCTGTCCAATTTTAATAAATTTGTTTGTGAAGCAATTTCAATTTGAATCTTGAAATTCAATCCGTCGACATCAATGTTTTTCTTATTGGGAACCAATAATACTTGCACCGTTTCAAAAATTATGATTTCTGCTGTTTGTCCGAATTTTCCTACTTTCCTTTGTGATTGTCTCGAATTTTTTTTCTGAAAGCTTTTCCAGAACTATAACGAACAAAACAAAAAAAAGAATTATGCATATCCATCGTTCGAATCGTGAGTTATGGTCTTGAGTTCATACAAAAATCTCATAGAAAAAGGGACTTTGATTTTTTCCCGAAATTTCCACTTTTCCGGGCAACTTTTCCAATTTTTCTGTCCCGACAAACCTTATTCGGACTACTACGAACATTTAAAAATAAAAATTAGCCAAATCGGTCCAGCCGTTCTCAAGTGATGCACTTACCAACGAACAGCATTTGATTTTTATTTATATAGATTTACTTTTCGGACTTTTTTGCCGAAAAATGATTAATTAGTTCGTTAATATCAGCACAATTTTCAGCAAAAGTTAGATCACTTTCAATAGATAATATGGATAAATTTGACAGTCTATCCTGCCCCAAAGTACTTCTGAAATAGTTCTTGACTCTTTTAAGGACATTGAAAGAACGTTCTGCCTGCAGACTTGGCGGGTTGCTTCGTTCTCGAATGCATCGGATCTTGGAGCCCATCGATCGCGATAGCGCGATCAACGGCGCGGCGTGTCGGTCTCGTGTACACGTGTATCGTCGATCTCGTACCAGGTGAAACAGCTAAGTGCGTCGCAGTTGCATAATCGGCATCCGCGAAGCCTGCGGCGATATATCTTCGGTCGTATACAACATTCATTAATGTCACTATGTACTTGTACGTGCGCGCGGTTCTTTAATTCGCCGGCACGAGAGAGAGAGAGAGAGAGATTTACGCTCGATCGAATTTGGCGATCGAGCCTTCAGCCGCGGAACCGGCATCGCACGATTTTTAACGAAATATAGGCTGCTTCATAAACTGGTTCTAATATTTATATACGCGAAGGAAAATTGGTAATTAGGTTGCCGGGGTTCCGCGTTCTTGACCATGTTAGGGTACGTTCTTATTAATTACTAATTATGAATTGGAAAGCTGTTCGATCGAATGGGATTGCAGAAAACGATAAACACGATGTAATCGATCGATACAATCACCTTTTTGTTTAATCGTACTCCTTGTTGTTTACAGGGAAAGTGTTGTCTTGATTTTTATTACTATTATTATTATTATTTATTTTAAACGGACCGAAGTCCTTTTATACAAATGTATGCAGTTTATATAATAAGACAGAAAAGAATCTTAATCTTAAGTCTTAATCTAAAATTTACATAATTATGGACAGCGCGAAACTATGGAAATATAGGTACTATTAACGAATAGTACAGCGTAATTACGTTTCGAATGCCTGTAACATGCCATTGAAAAAATCAATATTATTATAAAATGTTTGAGCTACCAATAATGCGATTTAAAGGATTTATTGCTCCATATGAGGATTTGGATTTCATTGTTTGAAATCCTGCTCTATTTCTCAAAACACGTTCGGGTACATAGAATATTAATTTGCCTCAGGAGTGCGGGACAATCTATGTTATTTTTAAACATTCCGTATAATGAAGCTGAGGCAATAGATCGAGCATGTTTATTAAATGAAAAGTCGAGTTTCTTGCGCTGTGTGCAATGCACCCTGTATAGTTATTACATCAGTGAACGGTTGCGATTGCAGTTTATGCATAAAACCTGCAGTCTGCCAGCAATGGTGGCAAAACATCTTTAGTATGCAGTCAAGTGTGGCTTCAGCGAAACAATTCTAATAGTGTTACTGAAAATCCTGGGGAATGTGTTGCAAATGCTGTTTAACCAGTTAGCCGTGATTGACGAGTATACTCGTCATGGAGAAATGGCAGTATTTTGTGTCATGACGAATATACTCGTCATTCGTAAAATTTAATTACCATTGGCTTATTGAAATTGTAATTTTAGGGAGAACTAAAATACATTCGTACATTTCAATATGTTTAGAATATTTGGTGGTCAAGACGAAGTAAAACGAACAAATAAATTGTACAAATAAAAAGAAGTCGCAACAGTTAACTGGTTAATGAACATATTTTGTAAAACTCTGACTCGTCATTATAATCATTCTGACAATGTAATTAACGCTAAATCGAGCACCAGAAGTGGAGTATTTGTTTTCTCATAAAAATAACTAGATCGAATATATTTCGATTTTTATAGACTTTAAAAGATTTTTATAATGTAGTATCCTGTTTATTTGAAAAAAAAGAACACATCCGATACTTCTTCTCCAAGCTTTAGTAATTGAAACGCGGTTGATCCATAGTCGATGATGATGTTCACTACTGCAACACCTGTTACGTAATAGCAATTAATATTTGATCCTGGTGATGTAATCAAAGGCGGCTTCTCTTGTTTCAGGCCGCAGAGGGTTTTGTCTTCGTGGTGGGCTGTGATCGCGGGAGGATACTCTACGTGTCCGAGTCCGTTCTTCAGACACTCAATTATTCTCAGGTAACCGGTCACACGTTTCCTTATCAAATACTCGAACAGTATCACTACCCTGATCATTCGTCTATTTGTTTTTGTATTGAGAGAAATTGTTGATCCGACTTCATGTTTCAAACATTTTTCTTTCCGTTTGCCCCCTTGTGGATTTTTTCTTGTATTTTACTGGTATTATACTGATTCTTTTTTATTTTCTATATGTATATCACTGGTTATTAGAAAAGTGAGAGAAATTGTTACGGTCTAGTTAACTTCGCTTTTCAAAAATTTATGGAACAGAATTGGTGTATATATTGTAATAAATAAACGAGTACTGTAATCCAATTTGATTTTTCTGTCCCATAAATTTTATATAATATATGTATACAAGATACATATTCATTTTTTTTTTGTCTAGGCAATGAGTTATGCCAACTATACATATATTCATAACTGATACGGTAGTTAAAATTTTAAACTAAACGTAAAGAAATTACTTCATTAACCTTCAGTGAAGATTCTAGTCAAGAAAAATATAGGTTTGCACAAGTATGGAACGTCTAACTATAAATGTATCTACAATCTAATTATAAATGTATGAGAACATTCGCAAACATTATTATTGACGTAAGTAGAAAAGAGGAAAGAATGAACAGACACAATATATGTATAATAACTTCAAAATTTTAAACGTAAGTTTCATCGTAATAATGATTTGTATGACGATAACATTCGAAAAATTTTGATGTATATTTTATCAGAGATTTTTCAACCACTGAAATGCCAATAAATTGTAAAATTGGAGTAAATGAATTTTTACTAATCTGTTTGAGTTAGTTGCAAATAGAAATTGTGATTTGCAGGAAATAATAGAGTGAATTCTGATTTTTGTCGCAGGGTGATCTGTTGGGTCAAAGCTGGTTCGACATCCTGCATCCAAAAGACGTCGCCAAAGTGAAGGAGCAATTGTCCTCCTCCGATCTCAGCCCACGTGAACGACTGATAGACGCGAAAAGTACGTATCAATGTTAAACATTTCATTTTCAACATTGTTTACAGCAAATGAAAATTGATTTTCTTGCAGTATGTTTATTCAATGTTTATTCTTCTTAGAAAGACTAGTAAATTTTATTTATTCAGCTAATGTATTTCATTGGAGAAACGTAAAGAGAAACCTTTTTCAGACCCTTCAAAATAATTACTATTAAAAATTACTTGAATTAATTATTTGAAAGATAGAAATGTCGAAGAGTAGCTGGAGAAGTTGAAGAGAAATAGAGAAAAGAGAACATAAATGTACCAAACTAAAAACCAATGTTAGGGAATAGAAAAGGATGCAATAATTAGGTTAGATAGATAGATAGATAGATATTGCTTTATTTTCAGCCTTACAGCTAAGAAAAATTGGACTTGGTTTACATTAACCTATTTATACACAACTATCTTATTTCACACATTCGTTCCATACCTTTTTTCAATTCATTTCTGTAATCTCACACATTCCTACCCTGTTCTACTCTTTTAGTCAATTATCACTAACCCGCTTAATTCTATACTTATTGCTTCCCTCCCCATCCCCAATTAGGTTAATAATAATTAGGATACGAACAGAGTAGGTCAGGGTAGGAATAAGTGAGACAAAAAAAGAAAGAGAGAGAGAAAGTATGGTGTGAATAAGATAGATCTGTAAAGTTAGGATACTGTAAACCAAGTCACAGTTCTTAGCAATACTGCTGAAATAAAGCAATAATATTAATAACTATTAAAAATTTTAAAAATATTCGAATTTGGATTACTTTATACAACAAATTTTCAAGCCATCTTGATGGACATCTTAGTTTACATTTCAACGCAATATGTGACAGCTCATTAAAACAAATTTTCTTCATTCAGTAGTTTCTCTTTATAATATATTATAAAGGTATGCGTTTTTTATTCAATTGTAGATGGAATGTAGTACAGTACTTTATACCGTGACGTGTTGTCGGCGATACTTTTTGCAATACAGTAAGGTCAGCGCAGGAACATGTTCTTCTAAACAGAGATACGCAACATTTCATTGGCTGTCCGTTCGCTCCAGTCAACCGAACGCTAAAAATTAACCCCATCGCGGTTTACGGCTAGCTTCATCGACTTTCTACCTGAGAATCCATTAATTATGACACCTTTCGACATTCTCCGGGCCGGTTTGCTGTGTCTAGTGATCCTGCGGTGCATTTTATATCTGATAAATGTCAGCGGTATGGCGGCGTTTGCCTGTCGATAAACATCTTCGTATTAGCTCCTAGAAATTCAAAAAATTACGATGGACACCTGTGATCCACGACGATCGAGAGATCCACGGTATCAGTAACTCGGCCCGTCAAAAATTCATTGTAAATTTAAATCTTTTACATATAAGACATCGCGTTTATACCATTTATAATTTTTACACAACGGGGTATTCAATTATTAATTTCTACTTTGATTGCTAAATTTCGTACACAAATATCAAGATTCAATTTTTTATTCGACACGTGCCGATTGAATTTTTAATTCAATCATTACTGTTATGATTTTACAAATGGAGAAAAATTCTTGTCTAGAACCGTCATGTCACACTATCTCGATACAATCTCATAATTCGTGGCGGACACTTTAAATCGGAATAAATTTTTTATAAATCGGTTAAACCACTTCAATACTTCTGCCAAGCTAGATTAGTTTACTAGATGTGATAAAAATTGTGGAAAAATTGCGTTGAGTCTATCTCGACACAGACTAACCTTCAGACATTTACTCAGACGTCTCATTCTACTGATTGTTCTGCGAGGACATTCAAGATTCCATTTTTCTCATGCTTATTATTCGACACGTGCTGATTGAATTGTTAACATTCATAAGACAGCCTTTGGTTCACTGGATTGGCCTTGTCCCTAAAGCTTTCCTACGTTTCCTGTTTCCGTTAAGCCTGATTTTGTCGGAAAAAATGCGACCCACGGCACGCACGCATTCCTCCGAGGAACTGTACTGTACATAGTTCGCTACGAAGTCGATACGCATAATCATGGGAAAAAATCGGGTGGCTACAGTGTAACATTTTTCGAGAACTATTTGCTATTTTAGGGAAACCGTAGCTATTCGATCAAATATCTTTCTATTCGCAATATTGAAACGAGTCCAATAATGTGTGCGTGTGTCTTCATCGTTAATGTCAACGTTAATGTTAACTTTTAATTAATAGAGAGCGAATTTTATGCATTTACGACAAAAATGAGTAGGTGTAATTTTAAACAGTAAAAACATTAGAAGAATTTTAAAATACTATTATATTCTTCTCAACCTATTGCTTAAACATATTAAGACAGAAAATAAACTCCTGTTTCACTCCAGTTTGTTGCAATTCAGATACAACATTTTTATTTTAATGTAGTTTGACTAGTAATTAATCTAACCAGTGTTTGAATACCTTGAGCATGGAAACAGCCTGAAGATGCAGAAAGAAAAATTGTGAAAAATGATGTATCAATAATTGTTTTTTCTCGTGCCAGCAATGTTAAGTGGAACAGCAATGTTCCAACATATTAAGACAAAAAATAAACTCCTGTTTCACTCTAGTTTGTTGCAATTCAGATACAACATTTTTATTTTACATAAAGATTCGCTGACTAGTAATTAATCTAACCAGTGTTCGAATACCTTGAGCATGGAAAAAGCCTGAAGATGCAGAAAGAAAATTTCAATATTATGAAAAATGATGTATCAACAATTGCTTTTTATCATTCCAGCAATGTTAAGTGGAACAGCAATGTTCCAACATATTAAGACAGAAAATAAACTCCTGTTTCACTCCAGTTTGTTGCAATTCAGATACAACATTTTTATTTTACATAAAGATCCGCTGTCAAGTAATTAATATAACCAGTGTTCGAATACCTTGAGCATGAAAAAAGCCTGAAGATGCAGAAAGAAAATTTCAATATTGTGAAAAATGATGTATCAACAATTGCTTTTTATCGTGCCAGCAATGTTAAGTGGAACAGCAATGTTCCAACATATTAAGACAGAAAATAAACTCCTGTTTCACCCTAGTTTGTTGCATTCAGGTACAAAATTTTTATTTTGCAGAAAGATCCACTGTCTAGTAATTAATCTAACCAGTGTTTGAATACCTTGAGCATGGAAAAAGCCTGAAGATGCAGAAAGAAAATTTCAATATTGTGAAAAATGATGTATCAATAATTGTTTTTTATCATTCCAGCAATGTTAAGTGGAACAGCAATGTTCTAACATATTAAGACAAAAAATAAACTCCTGTTTCACTCCAGTTTGTTGCATTCAGATAAAAATTTTTATTTTACATAAATATCCGCTGACTAGTAATTAATCTAACCAGTGTTTGAATACCTTGAGCATGGAAAAAGCCTGAAGATGCAGAAAGAAAATTTCAATATTGTGAAAAATGATGTATCAACAATTGCGTTTTATCGTTCCAGCAATGTTACCAGTGAAGACAGACGTGCCCCAAGGTGTCTCGAGACTCTGTCCAGGTGCGCGGCGATCTTTCTTCTGCAGGATGAAGCGAAAAGTGGAAAGTGCTCGTTGCGGTGATCTACAGGTGAAGGAGGAAGCGGACACTATCAGCGGTTGTCATCGACGGAAAAAGCAGCAGAATGTCGGTGAGCGTTGAATCGATTATCTCATAAACACTCCTAATTAGAACTGCGGATCTTTAAAAGTAAAAAATTAGTCTGAAGTAATGAATTCCTGTACATATCAAAAAATATTGCACCATCGGAAATTGTAAAAAAATGAACACAGCTAGGGCGATTCTTTTGTCGGTCACCGAAACGCAGTCCACTTTGCGCGTTTGACGATTCACGCGGCAAAATATTCGCGTCGAGATGTGAGACATCTCAGGAATAGCGGACGTCTCAAAGGAACGGCGAAAAAGAATCAATGGCACACGAATTCTTTTGATAGAGAGTCTGGTGTTCCCTCGCATTTTTCATCTCAAAAGATTGCTATTTTTCCCGCGAAAAGGTGTATTTGATGAACACGAAATTGTTATACAATTTTCACTGGTGTTAACTCCGAGTTACGATGTACAATCTCATAATTGTTGGTGGACGCTTTAAATCAGAATCATGTTTCTGCCAAGCTAGATTAGTTCACTAGATGTAATAAAAATTTTGAAAAAATTGCGTTTAGTCGGAATTACGAAGAAAATAGTATAAATTTTTAAAAATATGTTTCACAGATTTGTAAAAGTTTATTCAGCATGTGTACCTTGTACGTCATATACATCTTTATAATTCAACTAACACAATAACATGCATTTTTATCATGAAGTAGAAGTAAGTGAGAACACGTTTTGTTATCAGATTGGAAGTACTGCGTGATCCAGTGCACCGGGTACCTGAAATCCTGGGCGCCCGCGAAAATCGATCTCGAGGAAAGCGAAGGCGACGGCGACGGGGACGCGTGCAATTTATCGTGTTTAGTTGCAGTCGGCAGACTGCAGTCCACTATACCTACATCCTTGCCGAAGAAGCCACGATTGAGGCCCATCAAGTTTGTCTCTCGGCACGCGATGGACGGAAAATTTCTTTTCGTCGATCAAAGGTTAGCGTTCCACACGATCATCCAACGCAATTTATCATTCTTCGAGAACGAATCAACGAAAACTGTTTTCTTCTCTGCATAAAAAATACCTTTGCTCAGGAACCACTAGGGCTGTCTTGAAAAATTCTTTTTTGCTTGATCCCTTATTTTCTCCTGCGCATATTTTAGCACGGGAAAACATATGTGATCGAGCAAGAAAAGAGAAAATTCATTTTGCAGAATGTCAACGTGTGTTGTTATAAACGAAGAGATGGAAGAGTACTGTACCAGTTGAATCGCGGATCTGACTTATTCTCAGAACTAATTTATTATCCCTCGAACAACGGACGATTTTATAGTTTCATATAATGTGCACAGCTCTAATTAATAATTTTAGAAAATTTACTATTGATGATATTTCGTCTAGACACATTGGTCTTTCCGATGTCCTCGATGAAACAGCTATTCAGTTAGTTTAATTGCCACAAATTGAGTACTTAAATGACAATTTGAGTGTTGCCGGTCAAAATAGACTCGGGCACAAGCCGTCAGAGGTTTAATATCATGACGAAGATTGAGATACAGCGATTACATTATCGATTTACATCGCTTCACACAGTTCTTCGCGCTTCATGATTACGTGTACTACACGTGCGAACATAACGTTTGTAGTCTCGTAATGATTAATGTTTTCAGGTTCTTTGTTTCCTTCTGTAGTTTCATCTAATTGGCTCATATATTTTAAAGATCTTATATTCTACCATTTAAAGACCGATCACAATCATGGATAAAAAATGAAATATCCTATGTGTTAACACCTCTTCGTCAAACGTAGACGTCGTAATCTTTTTTAACACTCGCTCGAATTACGTTAATTATTTAATATTGTAACATCGGTCTGCTGTTGAATAATATAATATATCTCCAGGGCAACATTGGTGCTGGGATTTCTGCCGCAAGAATTGCTAGGCACAAGCATGTACGAATATTATCACCACGATGATATTCCCCATCTTGCTGAATCTCATAAAGCTGCCCTTCAAGCCTCGGAGTGCGTCACCACGCAAGTGAGTATCACTTTACCCACTCTCCGAAGGGTATTTAACTATGGCATACTTATCTTCATCGAATTTTCAACAAGTAGTCGCTCTGGTATATCTCTAAAAGTTACAGTGCTGATAGTTTTTCGGCAGAATACACAGAGGATAGTGTAGAAAGTTTTTCTTTCGCGAAGAAAATGCTTTATAGTATCACCGAATCTTGTGTAAAAATTGCAAAAATGCTAATATGCGATAAGTCGAGCATCTGGCCCCAAAAACTAAAATGACTCCTTATTAAATAAGTAAATATGTAGATGAATATGTTGTCTGTTATTTAAGTTAAACAATTGCTTGTTAAAATTGCATAGTTGATATAAAAGATAAATGTCGATCATTTTATAGAATCTATTAAAGATATTTTTAGAAACAAGTCGACAGTCTTTTCGAATTAAACGCTTCTTTAAATTCTGTGAGATAACAGGAACTTAAACTTGAATTTAGATTTGAAGCGACAATGTACTCTTTAAATGCATAAACATACACAGTCTGCTAAGCTATACTAATGCTAATGATGTTATTTGAATTTTCTATGTCTCTTGAATTGCAAAGTTGCATTTACTAATACTGAATAGTTAGAGTAGCAACGTCTAAGAAAAGTATGAAGTATGTAAATTCGCGACGAATTTGCATAAATAATGTTTATGAAAATGTGTGGCTTTCGAAAATTCATTAACCAAGAATAGCAACGTTAGACGAACATTTATTTTGACGAGTTTCCTGAGAACTGCAAGTAAATGTATTTCTATTGTACTTGCAGAGTATAATTGTTATGAATTAAATTCTACAATTTCAGAAGTGGAAGAATGATATTCGTTATCAATGATACTCGTTGAATTTCATAAATTGCAAAGTATAAAACCAGGATCGTGTGTTACACATTTCATAACGTTGTTAACCGAGATTATATTGAAATATTTTCAATAGATATTTTCCAACAGAGGAATTCAGGAAGACAGTTGCAAATATCAAACTATCAATTTCTTTGTTTAGATATACAAATTCAGGACCAAGGGTGCGAGCTTCGTAAGGCTGCAGTCCGAGTGGAAGTCCTTCCGAAATCCGTGGACCAAAGACATTGAGTATCTTATAGCTAAGAATTCAGTTGCTTCGTAAGTAAATGCATATAGTTTATTTCTCTAGTGCACAAAAGACTATTAAAACAAACAATTATTATACACAGCTGTGACTCTCGATCAGCCACAAATAGCGGAGCCAGGTCCGAGGACTCCAGCGTTCAGGGAAATTACGACTATTTCACGCAAAGTAAGCATAAACCAAATTAAACTGTTTTTCAAGAAATCAATCCTTTTGACTCGCACAGTATGATACCCCTCTTAATCATTACTTATTGAAATTCTATTCTGCTCTCTTCAGGTAATGGTGGATTAGAAAGATTGATCTCAAGTCACATAGAGGTAAGTAAAATCGGACGGCAAATAGCTGAAGAGGTTCTGGATCTTCAAAGGCGTGGCGAGGACTCTTCTTCTGGCAGTAGTCCTGGCCCAGGACCAGAACCATCTTTATTGAACACTGAGGTAGTTCCATCTATACTAATTATCTTCCCTGTATTTTGAATAACCCCACTTTTGCCTCTTATTTGCATGTTGACTGAATAATAATTTTCATGAAAGGTTTACTAAAAAATTCACGATGTTAAAGAATAGTCAAAATGTGGAAAATATGACATAGTGAGCACGAAGTATCTCCCATAGCCTCTACTAGTGCAACGGCTAAACTCTTAATACAGAATATTTTCTATAGGAGCGACAATGTCGAACACGATAGATGCGACCAAGATATCCCTCTCCAACTTAGTAATTTGATTTTGGCTCAGTATATCGGTGTGAACCACTACTAACGCGACGCGGAGAGTCGCAGTCGCCGTATAGAAAAGAAAGAGACGCGGATAGTTGCCATCGCCGGCATAGTTGAAAGGCTCGAGCGCGTGGTCTCTCTTTACACGCGCTGTCCTTCTCTATGTTCGGCTCAGCCTTTGATAAAAGAAATAGCTACCCTGTACGGTAGATGCGACCAAATCCCCCCGCGGCTGTCGCGTCTATAGAAAATACATATACTGTATTTCGTCTGTCCTACAACAACTGATTTTTCTTTTAAGTCACAGATAACAACAACGGCATCGCCTGAGAGACTTCAGGATGTGGCGCAAGTAACTAGAGGCAGCAGTAACAGCAGCAGCAATCCAACACCAACGTACAACCACATAGCAAACAACTTGCAGCTGAACAGCATCGCGAACGACCAAGGTCATAGCTATTACTGTCTCTAAGGAGTCGTTTCTTGGTGTGTAGTGCGATCGCCGGATTTATGACAAAAACAGAAAAACGATTAGACCGCTTGAAGAAGATTTTCGATTCTCCTAAACCCGTCGCACTTCTTTTCTCTTTGAGCTAACAAAGGCGAAGAAAAATTATGTTGAAATACACGGAAAATCACTTAAGTTTCTTTCCACGTCTTGCTATACATATTACCCCTGGCAAAAAGTACTTTAAATAATACGCTGAGCGCCTGTCAGA
The DNA here is from genome assembly GCA_916610235.2 of Lasioglossum morio. Classification (NCBI taxonomy): domain Eukaryota; kingdom Metazoa; phylum Arthropoda; class Insecta; order Hymenoptera; family Halictidae; genus Lasioglossum; species Lasioglossum morio. The sequence continues at coordinate 9,750,527 of OU744330.1, read as the reverse complement.
CAAATTATAAATAAAATGTTGATATACAAATCAATATCTTTGTTTATTTACGAACTACAAAAACAAATGAGTTGAACACTGATTTGAGAAAGTGTTCAATTGGTTGTAGACGTCGAAGAAATTCTTCGACATTCCCCATTTTCATTTCCTATGTTTACTACATTACAGTAAATAACAGATTAATTGATCTTTGGCACGACAAAATTTTCCATATACATATCATACTACTTTCCATGTTCATTTGAATAATATTAGTTGAACGCTTTCTACCATGGGTAATACAATATTATATACTTTGTTTCTCGCACAACATAGATAGTAAACCTTTCGAACCTAGACTGATCATCCGAAGGATTAAACAACTAGTAATCAAGTCCACCTACGATTCTGGTTTGTTAGAGCACTGTCGTTTAAAGAAGTCTTGATGTAGACCTCGGACAAGGTGTGACATCATTCTGAAGTGTTAGTCACTCATTTTAAGAAAGATCTGCAGCTAAATTGAATTTGGTATCGAGTCAATTTCTCAAAGACTATATCTTGTCCAGGGGTTACAGACTCTAGTAATTGACAAAGCAGAGTAGATAGTTTGATGGATCAATCGTCCTCGTAACTGGTCCACATAATCTCTCATCTTACGATTAACTTCTCCTTTCCAGTGTCAACGAATCCTTTCTAAAACAATCTACTTTGCTATGTCAGGCTAAATTATATCGATACATTAACGAGTGTAGCGCATAACGTAATATCTCCCTCCTTGCAGGAGCCTCACCGGACGAAGACATGATGGACATGATCGGTGGTACGACCATAAACGAATCACCGAACCCAGTCCCTTCGGATGGCAACGACGAGGCAGCGATGGCAGTGATAATGAGCCTCCTAGAAGCTGATGCTGGCTTGGGTGGTCCCGTGGATTTTTCTGGCTTGCCCTGGCCACTACCATAGTACATTCCCATTCCGGGCATGAACAGTGAACTCTTCTGTGCCTGAAGTGACGTCCCTCACATCCTCTCCCTAGAAGCTAAACCCACGTGTACATATTACATATAGCATCGGGTGAGGACCAAGCTAGGCGTGAACATTTATTGTAATGTTCACGCTTCCCGGAAACTGGTGTGACCAGATCGTTTCCTTTGACTTTGGTTCTTCGAGTGTGCTTGGTGCTATAACGGTGCTGTTTCGAAGTTGTGGTTTGTAGTGAAGTGTTTTGTTCCATGAACGAATCGTCTCTGTGATGACGAAGGGATACTGTCACTAGAACCACCAAGCTACCAAAATGTCCGATTTTTGTAATTTTATAGAGTTGTACGTGTCCAATTTTTCTAGCAACTATTCAGAGCCCAAAATGAAAACTTTTCATTGTTTCTGGCGTAGCGTATCTTTCGTTGATGTATGGGCTAAAGATAGAAGTTTTCACAAGCATCTGCAGTGAATTAATTTATTTAATTGGTCATTTTGATTTGTCTGGTAGTTCCCCAGATAGCCAAACGTAACTCAGGTAGAAATAGGGTAGGGCGTACCGAGGTCAGGTATAGGGAATTATACGGGTTGAACGTCGCTTGGACGTGCCGAGGGTAGCCCCTACCGCGTTTCTACCGAAGGCCGATATGTCACTGAGGGCTCGTACCGTACCCTCGGTAGAAACGCGGTAGGGGCTACCCTCGGCACGTCGTTCCTCGTTTCTGCCAAGTTTTAAGTAGGTCCCAGATTGTAAGAGGGCAGCACGGTCCCATTAATGTGCACATTATTTTATATATCTACCCTCTCCGTGCCGAGGGTAGCCCCTACCGCGTTTCTACCGAGGGTACGGTACGAGCCCTCAGTGACATATCAGCCTTCGGTAGAAACGAGACATTTGGCTATCTGGGTCCAGTGTCAGACATGTTCAGAAAGTTGGCGGTTGATTGATCTTTCGTTCTGAATGAGGAAAGGAAGCTGGCCCTGGTAAAAAGTATTTGATCGAACAAAGAAGACATCAGTATTAATTGTTTACACAGTAAATAGGAGAAGGTAACGATCTGATGTGAATTCGGATGAAATATTATTATGAATGTGAATATTTCGTTTATTCAGGAAGTCGAGATTTTTGAATAGCTTACGACGGTTCTTATATAGAATTTTCTACAATTTTTTTCTATTTGTGTTATATTAAATTAATAGGATTGAATAAGGTACAAAATAGTCATTGTTGTGATAATATTTTCTTCGGGTACAATCGATTCTTCTACTGCATTCCTTTGATAAACAATGTTTTTCCCTTTTAATGTTATTTTCTACATTGTATAGTATGGTAAGTTATAGTTTCCACAGGGATCGTGTCAAAACAATTGATTGTATACTATTTACCAGGTCTAGCACCTTTTGAATATCGTGTACAAAGTTATTATAAGGTTTTCTTAGCGAGCTGTTACGAAAGGTTTGCTTTCTTAAACGCATATTTCTAGTTTAATTCTAGATAATTTGATTAAGTAGTTGAAAAGTTTGTTCAGAGGTGTCAATTTCAATGTTTCGCTCAAGACCTTTGTGTGAACGCAGGTCTCCTACCTCAATTTGTGTTTCATCATAAACCATCGATCTTAATTTCATGCTCGATATGAACGATGTGCAGGGTGGTTTAATCAACGGTGACATTGCAAACAAGTTCTTGTGAAAAAGCGTATCGTGTCTCTTCAGACGAATATTTTCATAATTGTGATATTTACATTATAAAAAGTAATTGGCAATTAGTAAATACCTTTGCAGTGTATTTTCAATCTGGAAAGACTTATATTGGCTGTACAAGTGTTAGATGTTGTAGTGTTAATCTATAAAACACCAACCAAGCTTGGATCGTAACAAATAGGAGACCAAATCAAATCACTAATGTCATCTATTTATATTTTTCCATTAAAAAATCTGCAATCTAGAACATAATCCATATTAAATCTAATACATAATCTACATGCTTTTTGAATCACTCTGTACATATTAGTTGATCTCCAAAGTATCTGGATGCTTGTAATAAAAGTTGTATAATTTATAATATCTACTATTTATTCCTTTGCAGTCTGAGAAATAACATATTGTTGAACACTGAGATTTCTTTTGTATTAGAATTGAATTTCGCAAACATTTTACACGAAAAATGTCGGGTCGAGAACTTTATTCCCGAGAACATTCGAGATCCACTTAATTTCGATCACAGTTGATTCAATAACAATATAGATTACAAGCATTGCAATACTTTCACGAGCAACTCTATGTATAATCGTTGTACATCGACAGTTTGCTGAAGCGAAGATCTAAGCTAACACTGTATATATGTATCCTAAATATAATTTACATAGTTCTAAATGTATATGTGTTGTACTATAAAGTACAGGTAGGTGATACACCGGCCGACATTCCGCGCTCATTTGGTGACAGATTATGTGTAAATATGTATTTGATAGAATGCGTGATACAACGCCGAGCGTACCTAATTATATTATAAGGATTGACAGCAAGAATGCCATACGTTATTTTAAGAAGCTAAGACCGTGTCAACGATTGGGCAACACGATCTTAATTGTCGACCTTAGCGAGTAGAGCACAACTGATGCCATCTGCGTACTGTGATGGATTGTTAAGTGACAGAATGCTATGTTAACAGGATATCTTGTGATAAAGCTGGTCGCAAAACAATGTCGAGACTTATAGGACACCCAGGAAAACAACAGCAGAACACTATTATAATTTATACCCCAACTGTATATGTGTAAAGGAAGCTTATTCTTTTCAGGGGAAATCGAACAGTGCCATTATTAATCTGTAGGCAAGATGAGATTACTTTTCAGAATGAATTTTAGTGTTTAGAAGATCTATAGAAAAATGGGAGACTTACTTGAAATATATATATATACAATCTAGAAGGTCCTTTGGAAACTGAATTATTAAAAGAATTTAGGATTGAATTTGTTTCTACGATTATTTAAAAAGTCCTACTGTATATATAGTTGGACGAAGACACAAGTTACCATATTCTTTTTGTAACTTGTTACCCTATTGCAGCTGCAACTTCCACCTTTTGTATTACCAATGAAAATGATTAAAAACATTAATGCTGAAAATGTCCTATATAACTTAACATTGTGATTTGTCCGCCGTGTTTATTTATAGATGCTAATAAGTAAACTGTGGGAAGATTTTGTATTAAACAGGAAACTTTTTAAAATTGCAGAAGAAATTAAAATCATTATTATATTATAGTATGCATAACGTCCACAATCTACTAATGAGCCTTGCAAAAATGGTTATTTAATTAGATAGCGGTTCCAAGGGTGATAAATCTTTAGTTTTGGATGCTGTTATCTCTAAAAGAAAAATATCAACGCAGATATTTCTATGCAGTCTGTAAACATTCCAACGGAACCGTTCGTCCCATTATTATTTCTTCTACCAATTTCATTTGTAAAATAGCATTAGTTTGAAAAGAAATGATGAAGCCACTTCATCATACAGCCTAATCAATTGGAAAAGTAATTTTACATATGTTATATATACAAGTATAATTGTACATAAAGCGTGTATAATGTAAATGAATATATATATATATATATTATCGCAACACAAATGGCACTTTAGAGAAAACATTATTGTTACATAAGAAGAAAGTGTGTACACACTAATGATTGTAGAAAAATTCTTGATAGTTTTAATTGTTTTTTATATACAATTTTTCATTGTATGCCATTCGAAATAAACGAATTATTGCTATTATACAAATGTGTTGATGTAAATGAACTATGAATGTTAAAGTTTACCATTTCTAATGTTAATTAGTGATAAAGCACATCGATAGCTGCTTTGAAACTATACGTTAGAACATCATCGAGGTTTGAAAAAATACTACATTTACATCAAATTTAATCATGCATCTACTACCAAAAATATAATCTCATCGAAATGTTTACAAAAGTCAGGACAGCAACAAGATTAAAGTTCATTAATTTTGCAGTGTAGAAATTACAGTGGTTATTCTCTAATGTGCTAGCAGAACTGTATGTATAAATACAAAAAATTGCTGCAAATAGTTTTCTTGTAAGTAATTTGCTAAAATTTTCTTTAACCTTGCAAAAGGAAAAAAATTTGGACTATACAGAAAACTGGAAAGTATTATGTACACTTTATGTTGTAAGAAATTGAGTATGAATTTGTCGTACATATGTGAAATATATCAAGCACATATCATGCTACACTACCTTGTGTATATACAGTATTCTCTCCGTAACTGTGAAAATTTTATCCTCACCACTGGGGGAATATCCCTTGGAACTTGAAATCAGTCTAGCGGAGACACGCTCGACGACCAAATCGGCGAAACTTACACATTTTTTATTTTTTTAGGAAACATTTACTATTCTATTCGTTTGTTTTTTCTAATCAAAATGACATCAAAGAAATACATATTAAGTGAAGAATTCGTGTACCTCTACCGCAAATGTAGAAAATTTAACAGTTGCGGAGAGAATTGTTGTTACTTCAAAGCAAGAATTACATTTATTTCACTGTCACTCAGCATTTTATCATGGCCCATTATAAAACATCAATTTTTAAAAACAGTGATGAATAATTCAACGCGTTACTTGGCTGAAATATCGGATTGTTAGATGCTCAAGAAAATGTAAACGTACTTTAAGTGTGCTATCATTTCGTGTTTAAATTTTTACCAAGATAACTCGTTGATGTACTCAGTGATGATGTCTTCACATAGCATTCAGAGTTCTCACACTACCATAACATGACAAATTCAAAATAGCACGTGCGTGTGCTCTTTTTGTCCGGGAGTGTAAATGTTATCAACATTCTCAAGTACAAAATCATATATATAAGTGTTTTGTAAGGTAGTATGTTCTTGGAAATTGTAGTTGAATTTCTTCAGAATTTTCATTGAAATTCCGTCTTCAGCAATTAACTGTACAGTAAGTCCTCGACTCTCCGCGCAAGTCGTAAAAACCGCGTACGTATTCATTTGGAAGGAAAATTCAAATAAACCAACTACGTTCATGGAGAATTTATCGCTCATAAATAGCTGAATGCTTACACTGTACACAAGCAAATTATCTTCAATCAAAAAACGAATTTCACAGTTTGGAATTGGTTGTTCTGATTCGCTTCTAAGAATCCGCGTAAGTCGGGGACTTTCTGTACAATAGTATTGCCATGGAAATCTAAACTCACAGGACATGCAATAATTGTGATGTAAAGTGGTAAATTTGTATGTACTAATAAATATGTTTTTACATTTCTCAACTTCAACTGTTACTGGTCCCATATATATTACGAAATCTTGAAAGGTTTCGTACATAGAAGGATCGAAATCAGAGGGTTCTGCAGTTTCACCCAAACAAGTCTTCGTTTCCAAATGAATCGGCTTTGAAAATTCTACAAGATCAGCATGCTTACTTGACGAATTTTTCACGATACCTCGGATTTATCATACATTAACTGAAAAGTTTCAAACGTGTAGGATACATATACACTTACACTTGTTAGGAGCAAATACAGTAAACTATGGTTTCAAGCACGTAAAAGAAAATCAAGATAAAAATATAAAACATGGAAATAGTATGTTACAAAAATCTTTTATTCCATAGCATTTATAATTTGTCAAATATTCATTATGAGTCAAACTAATATGTATCATAATGTATAAATGAATTTCACCAGCATATGACAAAGAGAATTATACATAGGATTCAGTATTGCGAGAAGAATCACTTACTAAAACTAATTGACAATGTATGTATATTATGTACAATTTCCAATGCTAGCATAGAAAAATAAGATGTCATTGTTTTGACATTCACGTGCGTATTCGAGTGTATATGTATACACATGTCGTAGAATGTAAATTGAATGAAACATTTTTAAATGTTTAAAAAATCTTATCCATCAGTGGATTTTTCAACCTTTACTTTAACTCTGCTATGATCAACTTCCGATTCGCTTGATTGTTTTCTTGGGGAACTCTTACGATGTTTTTTCGCCTTTTGAATATATTGATCGTGTGTATCATCGATCGGATCTTCATCCAATACAATATTTGTTATAATTTTTTCTTTCTTCGTTTTCACATGATCTATCTTAACTATTTCCTGGTCTTCGTCCGATATAGAGTAACCCACAGCTTTTTCCTTCTTTACGTTTACTTTGTGCGCCTTTAATTCTTGCTGATCTTTATCCGATATAGTGCTTAGAACAGATTTTTCCTTCTTGATTTTTCTTTTCTTAGAACGATTTGTGTGAACATCGTGATCGACTTGTTCTTCAATTGTTTCGTTATGAGAGCCTGTATCATCAGACTTCTCCAGTTTAATTACAACGTCTTCAAATGTAGGCTCCACTTTGATTTCACTAATATCCAGAACCTTTTTCGAATGTTTCTTTCGTGTCTTTTTACTTGTACTATCTTCGTTCTTTTCGTCCACGTCGTCACCAGTCTCTGTGGAATATTCTTCTTTAATATTTTTAGTGTTTTTCTGTTTCTTATGTTTTTTCTTACTGGGAGATCCTTCTACTATATCAACACTCTCGCTAAGAGAGTTCACGTTGCATTGTTCCACTTTAACATTACCAGGTACTCCATTAGTATTTGTGTCTAATGCTTGATGGTGTTTGGAAGATTTTTTACTGCCATTCCTCATGCATTTATCCGCACTGAGATCGTCTGTTGAATTATCGGTTTCATCCAACTGGTTTCGCTTTGCAGAACTTTTCTTTGATTTACTTCTACTTTCCGATACAATTTCTTCCTTGATCTGTTTTCTATTAATGTCTTCCGAGATCTCTGTTTTAATCTTCCTGTATTCATCCTCGGATTCCACACTGGACATTCTTCTAAGTACTTTTTTTGGTGATTTTTTGCTACTGACATCAACATGCTCATCTATACTACTTTGAGAGCTATAGTCCTTCGGTTTCTTCTTTGATTTAGATTCTTTCACTTTTTTAATATTCTTTATATCTTCGTTATATTCAATCACTTCTTCTTGCTCGAATGACTTTCTCCTACTCTGTATAGGAGGTTCTTTCTTAACTTGCACCGTATCTTCATCAGAACTATTTTCTGAATCGAAAAATGTATGTTGCTTCTTTTGTTTAACGCTATGTACATTTTTTACATTATTCTTAGCTTCTCCCTGTTGCGTCTTGCGACTAATTGTAGTCTCCAGTAATTGACACCCTTCTAAGTAAGTGCTGAAACAAACGTGATAATTGATATTATCCTAGTGCTAGTTACATTAATTTAATTGTTAATCAGAGATAGTAGATTATACAATTCATTACTTACTCTGGATCTAAAGATCCACGAATGAATGGCAGTTTACCATTGAGATCAAGAAGAGTCACTACAAATTTTACTTCTTGTCCGATCTCAAGATTATCGCCTATCCAGTTCTCATCGTAGTCTGACTTTGGAATAGATACATTGAATGCTTTATGTACAAGAACTCCAATGTGGTCAACTCCTTTCTTATTTACAATACCTATAAAACCATACATTTTAATAATTAATTCTATACTTCAAAGAGACATAACAAGTTAACGTTTTACCTTTTATGCTAGATCCGACTTCTGGTCTAAATACATAAAACTCTGCTTCTACGTCAATATGAATGAAACATGTATCGTAAAAGATTTCCCCTAGTGGTGTCAATAGTTTAGGGTTTTGATAAGCCAACAGAAAACCTTTCAATCTAAAATCATTATAAGAAAAATCATTATTAAGGAATGACAACATATAAACCTTTGGAATGTATAATCAACACTAAACCTACCACCACCGATCAAAATGACCGGTTCCAGATTTTTATATTTTACAAATATTCAAATAATAAAAATGATTTTATAAAAATTGATTGTATAAACATCTTTAGTAAAGTACGTATTATTCTATTGGAGCCGCACAAAGTCTAAATAAAATCAATCTTATCATTTTTATAAGGGAGTATGTACCAATTACTTTTAAGGCTCGGTAGGTTTATTGTTAAAGCGAAAGTTATATGTTCTTAAATATACAGTGAAAATTATAGGAATTAATTACGTACTCGGCATCGTAAGAATTCAAATTCGAACTTAGTATCTCGTTCAATGAGGCATTCAGATTGGTCAAGTGGAATGGATGCAGACCAAAGTGCTTTTTGTATTTCTCGAAATATACACGCGATTCTTCGTCTTCAAGCAGACCCGTTAGTTCCAGTAAGGACCAAGTGATTCCTGTGTATGTTTTGAACTTCATTTTTATTTACGAAAACTTATTAAACAGTTTATCTATTTAACACGAATCACATGTAGCGTAATTATTCGAACGTGTAGAGGTTAAGTCCATGTTTTGCCGGGGATAGAGCCGAATGATATGGTTCACGCTGACGGACGTAATTTGAGAATAACTCTGAAGTGCGGGAAAAAGTAATGATTCAAATATGATTTATCGGTGATAAATCTAGAGGCTATACATGTAGCGTTCCCGAAGGAATTTTCGGACTTTCAAGAATTTAAATTTAAGTGTGGAGGATGGAGTATATTGTGATAGGGGCACTTAGGAAAATCGATAAAGAACAACTTAAATATTTCGGATACTAGTTGCTTAAAGGTAATGTTCTTTCATTCAAAATATTTTTATATAATAAAGGTGAATTTCTTTTCGATCGAAATTTGAATATATTATGAAATTGATGATTTCGGCGCCAGGTTCGATCATTTATAGAGAACAACAAGTATGCAATTATTTAAACATGTTTCTCGAAGTTTCGATCCCTGTGTGAATCTTTCTCAAAGAGACATTTTTTGCGTCTGAGAAATAGTATATGTACAATATTTTTTTTTTTAAACTTTTATATAGTGACCGCACGCTATATATATATTCAACATATAATAAATACTTTCATGTTATCAGCATCTACATTACAATTTAACTTTTTCCAAATTGCAATCATCCTCGTAAATAAAACAATAAGAGTAAAGTAAAAATTAACGAGTCGTAAAATGAAATATACGTTACAGTTTTCATAAATATTTATACAATATTTATACATATCTATAAATATATATGGTCTAACAAGTGTGTTTGCAATATCGCAGTAGAAGTCTGACGGTGTGTCGAGTCTTACGGAGCAACACGACATTCTCGTTATAAATGTTTAGAATATAAGTTATATATATGAAAAAAATTTTATGTACGATTACTGAATGAATAAATAAAGAGAGTGTAGTAAATATACGTATCTGCGAATATATTTACTGAACCCCCAATCTTTTCCCGAACATCCAACTTGTCATTGAGTTGTACTACTGAATGTTCGAAAATTTTAGGCCGTCTGGCTTGTCGTTGACTTATACTACTGAGACTCAATTTTCGAGATTTCTGCCAATTTTTGGTATTCAGTAGTACAAGTCGACGACAAGTCGGACGCTCGAAAATTTTTGGCCGGCTGACTTATCGTTGACTTGTACTACTTCTCAATTTGCGTAAATTTTCGAAAATTTTCGAAAACTGGAAAGTAGTACTAGTCAACCATAAATCAGACGGTCGAAAATTTTCGAAAATTAAGTAGTGTAAGTCAACGACAAGTCAGACGGTCGATAATTGGGGAAAAGTTTCAAAAATCTCGAAAATTGAACTTTGTATTAGGAGAACATGATGTCGAAGGAGGTATCCGGAATTTCAGTAGTACAACTCAACGACAAGTCAGACGCTCGAAAATTTTCGGCCGTTTGATTTATGGTTGACTTGTACTACTTCTCAATTTGCTAAAATTTCCGAAAATTTTCGAAAACTGGAAAGTAGTACAAGTCAACCATAAATCAGACGGCCGAAAATTTTAGAAAATCAGTAGTACAACTCAACGACAAGTCAGACGCTCGAAAATTTTCGAAAATTAAGTAGTACAAGTCAACCACAAGTCAGACGGTCAAAAATTGGAGAAAATATTCGAACATCTCGAAAATCGATCTTTGTATTAGCTGAACATGATGTCGAAGGAGGTATTTGAGATATTTGAGGGTGGGGAAAGAAGAACACATTTACTGTGGTAACTAATATTCTTTATTTTTCACCAATAATGTTACAAGTTTATTTACGTCTATATACACAAAAATTTTAAATATGTAAGTACATGTGGGGTGTGAAAAATTGCGTATAAATTGTTATTTTTTATTTACCACTATATAAAATACAACACATTACTTACTAAACTAAAAATACTTTTCCGAAGACTGTGCCTCTCCTTGACACGGCCACGATGGTCGTAGATCTCGATCTTCCTCTGACCTGGAGGATCGTACTTCATGAGACGAGCATTTTGGGTTCAAAAAAATGACGAGAGAATAAAAATACTGTGACTATATAAACGATAATAATATCAATTAAAGTATGTAAAACTATTGCTATATGTATACTTTCTGTAATGAAATGAGTAATAAACCAAAATTGATTTTTCTATTTTTGTAAATCAATCTTCATAAATACTATTTCCACGCTTTGAAAATAGGCGCCATATACACTATTGTGCAAAAGAAAGAAGCACCCGGTTATATTTAATAGGAAAGCGTAAAAAACAAATAAGAACACATAGTATAAACTTTGAAAAACGATTCCGCTGTTTATAATTGAATACTTAGTTCTGAGAATGTGTTATTGCGAATTATCTAATACTTCAAATGCAATAAATCAATCATTGTACGATACAATTTCTACATAAAGGTATTATAAGATATAATGATAATATATGTATATAATTATAATTATAAATATAATTACAAGATATAATGATATCTTATAATTATACTGGATGCATGTTCCTTTTGCACGGTAGCGTATATTTAAAATAATAAGTGCGCTAGTCCACAGTAACGGAAAACCAGATCGTATAGAAAGAAATCTTTTTATTACAACATTATAAAATCTACGTTTACAGAATCCATGATAAAATACAATACATCCACGAAATGAAGCGTTGTTTTCATTTTCATAATAGTGTCCGAAATGATGTCGCCGGCGACGACGTTTTGCAAAACATACATCAACGCGAAATACATCCGACATAAAATAAATACATGTTCATGTCATGCGTAGTACACGTATCGATGTGCTAAAAATGAGAAATGTTCTTTAATTATAATTTCGACTCTATTGTGTTGCTAACATGTCTACCCTAACACGATACGTAATACAAGACTTTTCGCTATTCTACACTGCGATTAATCTAATTCGGAATTCCTTTAATCGACAGTCGCATAAACTGTTCATGCTTCGTCGCGCGTAATTGGACATTCATTAATACAACATCGATTTCATATTATTTTATTTTTATTTTTTTGTGCCAGTTTATTATCGTTTCATAGTGAAATAATATGAAAAAGTTTTCTACTACCAAGAGAACGGAGAAACATTATTGTGAGTTCATGGTCCTCGGAGTTTCATGTGCGGCGATTTAGTACATAAGAATTTGACAGAGAAACAAATATTCAAAAGTTAATTTCGTGTCTCTGGCACAAACCAGAGTCACGAAAATTTAAGTCCAGTGTCTACAACGGTATTCCTATAAAGTTACTCGGATATTCATTATTTAGACCCATACAGATTTGTTATCATTAAACAGCGGATCTTTATGTATTTATGTTTAAAATTTGTGGGTGTGATTTGAAACAGTAAAAACATTAGAAGAATTTATAGATACGGTTATATCATTTTCAACCTAATAAAAATATTAAGAAAATAACTTTCTATTTCACTCCAGTTTCTTGCAATTCGGGTAGAAAATCTTTATTTTGCATAAAGATCCGCTGTCTAGTTAGCGGTGGTGTGAATCGTTTAACAAAATTTCGCGATTAAGTGAAAACGTGAAATTCTCTAAATAGAACAGTTATAATTACCGAATTTTCTATATAAAAGAAAACTTAATTGGTAGAGTATTCACACAACATTAGATTTGTCAAAGAAATTCCAACAGAGAATGACTTTCGGTTGAATCGCGAGTGATTCTACACGACTTACTACGTATGTATTGGTGTATTGTTACTTAATTACAATGTTAGTCTTATTAGTTGCAAACGTTTACTATGGTTTTAGGCGGATCTCGATGTTTTTGTTCTGTAGATCAATGAAATTGAAATTCTCGCCAAGGAATTCGAACAATTAGGCGTTCTAGGCGGTACCAAATATATTTAGCGCAACATTGTTGTTATGCAATCTGCAATAGATTGTTTCAAATGTCCTGAAAGTTTGAATAATGCGAAGAACCTTGTCCGAATGTTTATAATAAGCTCTACAAAATAATGAGGTAAATGTTAACAAAAGGGAGCACCCAGCCCCAACGACCTTGATCTCGACATATGTTGTCAACATATGTTAAGGTCAACATTCTGTTAAAGTTATGTTAAAATGTATTGAATGTTAAAATTATTTACACGGAAATGTTAACAATTGTTCAGTTTCTGATTCACGTTTGGTATGTTTCTATCTGATTTAGGCATAAATAGCAACCATTGAAAATATGTATTGGGTTGGAACGAGAGTTCATAACGTTTTCAATTTAAAAAGTCATCAAAGATAAAATTAATTAATATTGTTCCATTCTCTTCTAATCTTTTTTGCCATTTCTTAGGTGACTTATCATGTCATTCAATAAACCTAGGAAAAATTTTTATCTAAAAGTGCTACGAACTTTCGATCCAACCTAATAATTAAATGTAGGTTTGTCTTTAATTTGGAATTCATGGAACGGAGCAATTAAAACTTTAGGAAAACAATGTATGGCAAGAGTTTGCCAGCAGTGTTAAAATAAAACAATCTTGATCGGCCTCAATTGCATCTGCATAGATAGTAGAGTTGTAACAAAAGCTCTCCACTTCGTTCGACAGAGTTGTAACAATAAAAATGTTTAAATTATAATCATAGCTTCGCTGAATGACTGATAATTAGACAGCGGATTTGATGCATTTATAAGAAAACTAAGTAGGTGTAATTTAAAATAGTAAAAGCATTAGAAGAATTTAAACGTACTCTTATATAATATTCAAGCTATTAAACATAGGAAGAGAGAAAATAAATTTCAATGTCACTCTAGTTTGTTGCAATTCTGGTAAAAATATTTGATTTTACACAACGATCCGCTGTCTACTGATAGTGTTTTGTAAAATCAATTTGAAAAATATGGGAACAATAAATATCGATCCGAATAATCTAGTCAATGGCGGATCTAATTGGGGCCCCGAATTTTAAAGAAATTTATATATTTTTATATAAATTTATTTAATGTGTAACGGTATGAAATTTTCCATTACTTTTCATTTTTGTTAATAAGCTTAGGAAAGTTTTCTTGCAACTTCTATTTCTAACTTGAATTTGAGGGCCCCAAAATTTTTACCACCTCGACTTGACTTGAGCCGCCACTGAATCTAGTTAATATGAAGGACGTAGAAGGCTTTCGTTGCAATAAACGTGACGAGGGAAAGCCACTGGGAATGTTACTGTGATTCGCAGATTCTGCGAAGCTTCGATGGAATTTGTAACTAATTTTACACCATTTACGAGTGGAATATATATCTTTAAAAATTTTAGTTCGTACAATTCGCAGGAAGATCCGCAGTCCGATTATTTACAAGACACCTATCCTATACACGTTAGAACTCTATCGTCGTCCATGACTAGACTACGGATTTTATGCATTTTTGACATATACTTTTGACTTATTAAAGCAGTGGACATGTTTAAAAATATTTGAAAACATCGATATATTAGTCTCAGCTTAATAAGATAATGAAAAGAAGAATAAAATGTTTATTTGGCTCCTGTGTCCTGCAATCGATACAAATATTTTTTCTATTTTCCATAAAGAAAAAATAAATGAAGCAAAATAAACATTTTCCAGCTAAATTGCAAGAAAACGGAGTGACATAGAAATTTATTTTCTCTCTTAACACTAACCGTGCCGAGCACAAATTTCGACTGCTGTATATCTGTTATATAAAAATGGCAACACTGAATTTATTTAAATTTCTTACAATTTTTACATTAATACGTGCATGAATGAAGAAATTCATTTAACAATTTCTATTGGAATTATTCATGCAACTTCAGTGATTATAAAAAGTAAAATTATTCAATAGGTTGAAAATAATATAAATATATTTTAAAATTCGTCTAATTTATTTAATGTTTGAAAATTACACCTACTCATTTTTCCCGTGAATGCATAAAATCCGCCGGCTATTCATGACTAACTAAGCTACGCGAAATAGAATAATTGGTTCCGCACTTTGTTAATCTGTACGTATATGTTCGGCGGTTTATAGAAAGTAGCACCATACAATCATACTGGCAATCTGTTTGCTGTCCGGTTTTCGGAAAACGTTTCAACCGACGGAACAATCGGCACGCGCAAACTCTGTTGCGCTTATTTACCCGGCTATAGATTTACCGAGCGAATTTGAAGTTTATGGGAGGAGCCAACGGGGATTTGCAGTCTGCGCACCAACAGGAAGAGAATCGGACGAATTAAAGTAAGGAGAATTGATGGGGTAAAACGAGGAGAAATGTTGGAAACTAATGGTGACTAATAGCGACCATCTATCTCTACCCCCACCCCACTTGCTCAACTTCACTCAGTAAAACTGTACATTGTTTACTGGATTCGATACAATTTCATTATTTAACAGTTACCAGAGTAATCTTTATGCATTAGCTTTTTGATGCCGAAGCTAGAATGCCGGGTCAATACGAAACGGAAAGTAACTTAAAAAATAAATGTGTAATCAATTGTACAGTGGGTGTGTGATTAGTATACTGCGGATCAATTCAATTACTGAAAATAGTAAACACATGAAAATGTCTACTCTTATTAATTATAACGTGTGCAAAATAATATAACGATAGTCTGGAATTAATTAAATGAATGCATATAAAATCCGCAGTCTAGGGATAATTCGACATATTTTATCGAGATTAATATAGTTCACGTATTCCATAACATCTTCAACCTATTTTGCCAATTCTGTTTATTGCTGTTTATGCAACTATCGAAATGAAGAAAAATTCTTGGTAAAAATGAATCAAGAAGAGACTGTAAAATGAATGTTCTAAGATTAATTAGTAAACTGAGAAACAAGTACAAGGGCGTAATTAATTAATTGTGAACAGATACAAAAATAGCATATTCATCTATATCCATTTTTAGAAGCAAATGCTTCTAATTGTGTAATAATAGCCCTGGCTACTGTTAACAGATATTTTTGAAAAAAGGTCATTCTGTCAACCCCAAGATTGACTCCTAAGTACGCCACTGAAGAACGATGTAAAATGCCTAGGGTTGGCATGGGGTCCACAAAAGAAATGTTGTTCAAGAGACGAGTGGACTACAAAAGTTCAAGAACCCCTGCTCTAGTAAGATTACCGTAGATCTCGACGAAATGGACTGAAAAATATATGAAAGAACTATATAAAATATAACTGTCATCAAATTGTCAAAAGCATTCACCATCCAAGGGTTAAACATTCTCTGCCTGTAAACACGATACTCTGTCCGAGAGAGCATGCTGCTAATTTCTTTATTTTTAGAAATGATCGACAGCGGATGACCTCCTTCCGGTCCAAACCACAATGTAAACAAGAAACATTGATATTAATTGAAAGCGTACACGAACGAGCAAAAGAGTAAAAAAAAAGGACAAATATTTTCCACCGTTTCTCCGAGACAGAATAAAACTACCTGTTTGCGGACAGAGAGCTGAAATACTCGGGATATAATTTCGATCGATGGTATATTATGCTGGGAATAATGCAATGATCGAGTACAATTTGAGAAACATGACGTCACGCGTTGCTACCGCTACAACGGCCATCGTTAAACGCGAATTAACGTTTACACTTATAGACGGCATACGAGTTCTACAGATTAGTCGTTTCACGTTACGTAACACTATATTATCCACGGTATACAATATACAATATTGTCCGGTAGATCTCCTCAATTCGCTTATTACGTAACAAGATAAATGTGTGCGAGTATTCGTAATGGATCTTCTAAAATATAATTAGGCGTGTCGCAAACACGTTAAACACTAGCGAGAAGTCATCGAAGTGATCTATGATTTTTAAACGGTGTTTCGTTACGTGTGTCTGTCATAAATGCTCAGTTATGTTCACACTTCACCTACCGGAAGCTTATTAATAGGATTTAGAGTGACTGTGCTGTAGCAAAACAAAGCATAGAAATTTTCTTTTACATTGCAATCTTAAACGAAACTATTTGATCACGTTCTTAAGGGTGACTTGTCAGTTCACAACGAAGTATTCATTGAACACTATTGAAGGTTCCATTAAAAAGTGTTTAGTCATAGATTTTTCAAAATTATGCAATAATCACCGGTCGGTAATGTGTTCACATTTTGTTAGACGTTTTGTGTACGCTGGGCGACGATGATAGGCGGACGAATTCACCTAAGCAGGATTTTTCTGCGAAAACAAATCAACGGTGTGCGATTCATTTTCTTCTTCGTTCTCAAGAAAACGGAAAATAGCAATTTCTAATACGATACAAGAGTGCAGCGAGACGTTCGAGAGCAGTAGAGGCTATTCTGTCTGCATCGTCATTGGCTGCTTCGCAAAGTGGTGGGGATAGAGGCGTGACGCTAAGGGAATCACTATAGCGAGACTCTGCGGAGGAAACGCGCCGTTTGTTAATATGTCTGGCCATTGCTCGCTGATTCTACTTCGAGCGAGAAAAGAATGTAGCATAATCTACGTTTCAGCAAGTTTACTATACTCTACACGTAGTTTCAGAGTGCTCTACTCATAGTTTCTACATTTAAATTCAGTTTCCTCGAGAACGCAAATTACTCCATGAGAATTTTTATTACACACTGTTAATTTGTTCTGACATAAATCATCAGCTACTTCATACTTTGCACCGCTTCTACGTCGCACGCTACACATATAATTCTTTGCTTCGTGTATGATATACTATTGTATATACGCACAGTTACGAGTACGTTTAAACAGTTAGACGACTAGAATATTTTCTTTCCCTAGGTGAAACAGAACTTTCACGACCGCCGCACGTCTTGCGATCGAAGAAAACAATTATACAAATTACTTGGTTTCGGGAGTGGTCCAAAATTGTGAGTACGCGATGAATGATTGCGGTCTTCTGTGTAGATGCCGGATTTTTATGTGAAATAAAAATATTTTTATTTCTTTACTTAACAATTTTAATAAGTTGGATTATTTCCAACTGTCTTTTTCAATTTTCTAAATGTTCTCGAATGGCATTACATTTGGTCATGTTTCTCATAAATCCATAAAATCTGCAATATAATTGTAAATTTTGTTATAATGTAAAAATGTTCTATGTTTACTAATGTGTTAATTGATCAATGGATGTAAATACAAATTATAAATTGAATTTCTCAATTGAAATTCTTAATTTATACAATATGTTTGTTATGTCTTCACTATACCTTCCCCCTTCTACGTCTCTACTCCGAGTCACGTGTCAAAATTTTCCACTTGAATTTAACAAATTAGTTTGCACTATAAAAATTTGATTACTCTGAAGTGTGTATTTGTTCATAGTTTACTTTATATTCTCTCACTTAATTCGATGAAAGATCCGCAAAACATAGCAGTAGATCTGTGACAATTCGCAACCACTCCAAGATTTTGATTCACAAACAGTTGAAAGGTACTAAACGAATCGACGATGGTCTTCGTCGCATTGCCATGATTTTGGGACCACTCGCGCAATGTATTTCTTCTATAAACAATTTCGTACAGACCGGCTCGAAAGTTGCGACAGTCGCAGAACAAGAAAAACTGTATAATAAAAAAGTAGCCGGGAAAGAACGGTTACGATGAACTTTTTCCTGGTCCCATTTCTCAAGCACTATCGTTATATCGGCGTTTCTTATCACTCAGTGTCCTGCCCCCTTGCCCTTGTTAGAACAACCCACGGCCCTTTAGAATTTCCCGACAAGTTCAAACATAGCCCGAGATTTTTGTACTCGTGTTAGAGTGATCCGTTTTGTTGCAACTTTTAACAAAGTTTTCGTCGTTTCGACGTCAGCCTTAAATTTTGCACGAACCGGCGCGGCGGGGAAATGTATTGGATTGGAACGAAAGTTCGTAGCGTTTGTAAATTATAATTGAAGGCTGAAATTCAGATATTTATTCAATAAGATATTTTCCATTCTGTTCTATTACTTTTTGCCATTTTCGAGGTAACTTCATGTGTTATTGAATAAACATATATAAGAATAAATACCTTAATTTCATCTTCGATTCTTAATTTGAAAAAGCTACGAACTTTCTTTCCAACCCAATACTTACTCGCATTAGAGTTGCGACACCGAGAAAAAGAAATGTTATAATAAGCTTGTGGGCAGAGTCACCAGATTAACCGTTTGCAGTCGGAGTTCCCAACTAGCACCTAGAATAATTCCATTGTATTTCATTTCTTTTTATTTTATGGATATGAAATTGATATATCACCTCATATAATAATTAAATGTTTAGTATTTGATTAGATACCAACATATTTAACAATATAAACAATAGTTCGAATAATGGTATAGCGATTTTTAGTGTTAAGGTGCAATAAATATGTGCCCAAAGAAATAAATTTGATAAATAATTCCTCAGGGAATCTTTACAATCTTAATAATCGTAAAATAAGAATATTAGAATCCGTCATTTTGACGGGTCCTGTAAGCTGAGTGTTATATTGCTTAATCTTTGATCTTTATACAAATCATTTTTATCAACTTTTTTAAACATGGATTTTTTAGAATTAATAATCAGTGTCGCAATTCTTATACAGAGTTGTAATAAAATTGATAATTTATTCTTCGTGTTATTGTCGAGTAGATCGGTCGCTTTTTAAACATATATTCACTGCCTCTTGCAGTCGGAATATTTTGTTCTAGCACTACGTTTCTTACGCTTCCTTACCATTACAGGAGTATTATTAAAATGGTCTATTAGAAGAGTTACTACACGAGATAGAGAAACGTCATAATGTAAAAATGTGTGTTCAAGATCATTTTATCAATTTCCGCAGCCCTGTAAAATCATCAGGATATAACACTGATTTGCTTGAAGCTGACAATGTGTTATAGTTCATTCTCTCCTGAAAATGATTACGAAGTTTAAACAGTTCATTTTAGAATCCAAAAGGAATTCCTTCGAGTAATAAATCAAGTACTTTTCAACGTACTAATAAACTAATCAAATGATGTTTGTTGAGGAGCCATTTCACATTAAATCCATCATTTTTGTATCAACATGGAAGAGAGTAATTTCATTTGATTGTGAATTAAAACTTTCACTAATTTGTCTGTTTCAAAATAATTTAAAAAATATAGAACTTCAAAGACAACAATTCCTTCTGATTCTATTAAAAGAAATTTTCAAACTTCCTTTCTTCTCGTGTTAACTTTAAAACATCGTTATTTTATGTATAATTATTTGTTTAAAAAGTAATCGTTACAGTATACAAATATTGGCAACGTTTTTCTTGTATAAATCTGACTGCTGGTTTAGGATTGTTTCCAATTGTAGAGACTATTGTAGAAATTATTTAAATAATTGGTGCAAGAATGCAAATACAAAAATGATCGATTCGTGAAACGATGTATCAAAACGATATTAGCAAAGGCTGTGCAAAATTTAAGACTGCAATGTACATTATGCCGCATTACCGAACAATCATACCTAAAAGTGTGATCACAGATGGACAGAAGGCATGTATAGCTGCCCTGGAATGAATTGAGCCAAAGAGACCGCATGCTACCTATTGTTTCAAACAAATGGTGGCGTAGAGGCTCTCTTAAGCACTTGTCTTTCATATGCCAGCCGGCCCTAGACGCTCCTCGTTTGGATCAATTCATTACGAGAGATCTATAACATACAATATATTTATACACACAGTCAGGAGATACGTTGCTACGATAACTATTAATTAATAAATCGAATCACAAGACCAACTACTGTATATATGTATATACGAGTTTTTTACCACATATCGTGTATTTACAATGAACGCGTTTCCCTTTTTTGTTCTTTTAATGCTCCTCGTGTGCAGTGGAACGAGAAAAGTGTACTTTTTTTCAATTTCTTGTCACAATTAATTTTTCATTTTCCAGGAGTACGCGAGTTTTCGAGTCATTTGTTTGTCGTTTCTTTGTAGACAATTGATAAGAATATTTTGTTTATTCTCAGCAACTCGATTTTGCTAAACTATGTGCGAATTGATGGTTCGAGTTAGGTGCTTGTACATTTTCGAAATTCAATTTCTGAATTCGAGTTCGATGCAGCGTTTGATAAATTGCTCTGTCATCATTGAAACAATACTATCAATATTGGCTTATGAGCAAAAGTAACTGATTTATGAAATATTTAACATAATTGTAATTGCTTGCTGCTTCCAAGAACTATATTTGGCAAACTATAAATGGAAAAGTTTGTCTCGTTATTTTTAGCCAATGTATAAATAATGTCGAAGACATACCTTGTAAAAATTAATATTAGAAATTGTTTAATTACAGATGTAATGTGTTGAATTTCAGTCGTATCTTCGTCGCCAAACAGAAGTTTTTATTTTTACGTGACAGCGTTTACATGTCCCTTCACATAGGCTTTCTACACTCGATTAATATTTAGTATAATTCCATCTTGGCTCTTATTTGTTCGCCAAGAATGTAAATTTAGAAGAATTACAACATATTAGTATTTAACGACTAGAAAACCGGAATAATATTACCATAATATTACTAAAAAAATTAATAAATATATATTAACAGATATTGCTGAATTGAAGGGCAAGCACATGAGGCTCGTCTTCATATTTTTTCGTTCCGATTGACAAAATAATAATAATAATATCATCGGAACGATAGAAAATTCTCATTTACACATGCAAAATTATAAATTAAAATATAATAATGCACACAAACTTCGTATTCCTATTCTCATAATTTCATTGATTTCATTAAATTTTATATTATTATTCATTTCCATGTATTTGTTTTACTTCTCATCACTGCTCATTATCGTTAATTTTCATTTTATATCAAAGCCAAGTCTCAAAACGAATTTTAATGTCAAGCTTTTTCAATAAAAATGCTAAAAGCTAATAGGAATAATTTCACATTATAATTAAGAAATTGATATTAACGAAATTGTACGATATGCATATAATTTCTTATAATTACTAACTTTTCATATTCTTCTGTGCTTTTCTTGCCTAAGTAATTGCTATTATCTCGTCGTAATAACTCTTTTACATCGAGCTAGTTGAAATCATCAACGCGAAATCATCACGACGACCATTATCAACATTATTATAAACATCTTACTTCGTGTTCATGTAGTTTCCCACGACATACATGTTTTTAGCCATGGTTTCAGTCACATCGATAGATTTGATCCTACCCGCTACATTATATATATTATTATTATTCTCCAAATATTCATTGTGTTATGAAAGTTGTGTTTACTTCAGTTATGGACTGTTCGAATGCACTCACGAACCTGTGCAGGTTTGAGTCTCTCACTGCTTTTGTATTCTTTCAGTCTTCAAAACTTTAGTTTCAACTGTTTTTTCACAGAACAGGCTTCAAAGAGAGAATTTGAATGTACATTTCGTTTCTTAAATGAGTCCTGTGAGCCAACTTGCTGCAGTAAGGAATATAAATAGAGCTTTTAATAAAAATAGAAAACACTCTTTAAGAAAATAGAAATATCATTCTGTAATCCCACCTATCAAATTAAAGAACTGTATAGCGATTCTCTTTTTCTCGAAATCGATTCGAAGGAATTCTGTGTATCATTTGTATAATATATAAAAAACAGTCGACTCATGGAAGAATGAAGTTGGAAGAATATGTAATATGCGGGATAAAAAAATGGAAGGATTTCCTTGACCCGTGTGCACTGTTTAGGCTCGTTTTAGCTAACTGTATGCCTTCTTCTTATTTATAGTGAATTAAAAACAATTCGATTCAAGTGGAAACAAAACTACGATATAAATGTACGAATACCTGTTTTTTTACTGTATATCGTACACTCCTGTAAATTAATACTTGTATATTTTCTATGTTGATAAAATATCACGATCTATTTGAAATGAAGTGAACCTTGAAAAATATGCAAAATGCATTTAATGCGTTTATAAAATGCATAATTTTTGTACACATTCTGTACACTCGTTGTTACGTATTACGACGTTCAATACTGTAAGAAATAGTATTAATCCATTTATGCCTATCGTGCCGCATACGGTACATTAAAAATAATTTACTGACATACTCAAGTTTCATACAACTAATTTATATCGGCGTCAAGTAGAGGGAATAAACGATGCTATAAAAATTGTGCGAGGAAATTCGCCAAAGAGTGAACATTCATAACAAATTCCGTCAATTTCCGGACTAAATGGGTTAAGGAATGTGCATGAAAATGGTTGGCCGTCACCAAAAATGTTCAAACTGCACGAATGCTGACGCACGCCTAAACAGTGCACGCGGGTTGAACATCGGAGCGTGAGCATAGTAAAGTTTTGAATGGACGGCGATTGTTTGTTTCGGTGTTGATCACAATCTCCTAAATGTTTCCTTTCGCATTGAATGCGGTTCTGAGTGCGAGCTCGCTCCATCTCTATTATAGTCTGCAATTAGGACGTTCTTGATAGCGAGACAGCGAGTGATGCGATTTCTTGCGAAAAGTGACAACAACGGAGTCACAAAAGAATAATAAGCAGGTACATATCCGAGTGTTTGCACAAAAGCGTATCGTTCACAAACATAATCATTGTCAACGCTCCGATGCAGTTTCAGGAAACTTGCTCGCAAGAAGCTTCCCAAGTTATGCTGACTTTTTGATGAACTTCTTGATAGATAAGAACAGACCAATACTATGCGCATAAGATTTCAACGACCGTAGTGAAAACTTCTATGGCAATTGCACACCTGTCTATTTCTCGTTCCCCCGAGTTTACCCGAATAGCGTTTCATCTCGGAGCGTGACGGATCAGACTCATTAAGGTTCAGTTATACTGCACGGACAGACAGCCGCGGACAGACGGGACAGACAGAAATTTTGAGAGGCTCGCACAAAGGCCTAGATCCATAACCCCAGGAGATGCCGGACAGAACGTGTAGTTAAGCATTGTCTGTCTGTCTGTCCGTGTAGTATAACTGGACCTTTACTCAGCAATCGTGTACGCGGTGCGTCTAAAGAAGTTTTCAGACTGCGAAGATTAGACTGCGGATGTTTATGTAAATCGGAAATTGTCTGGATTAATTGCGAGACATAGAACCTAGATACACGTTTGTTTCTGTTCTTAATCACGTTGAAGAGTTGAAAGCACTACAACAGTATCTTGAAATTCCGTAAATGTTTCCACCAATATTTGTTAAAAATGCATAGATTCCGCAGTCTAATCTTGCGTTAGATTCGATAAGCTGAGAGATCAATCTACACCAGACCTGGGTAAAACAATATTTCCACTAAGAAATACAAATATTTTCAAATACTATTTCTCACAACTGTTACACATGTTTCATTTGAAACTAATACTAAATTACTGTGTCAAATGAAACATATGTAACACAGTAGTGAGAAATAGTATTTGTATTTCTTAGTTGAAGCATTTTTTACCCAGGTCTGATCTACCCAAGAGCCCAAAGATACGATAGCATCATCAAGAAGTCGGCACGAATGGGAGCGGATCTAGCCGGGCAAAACGCAACGGTATCCGGCGTAGGTGAGCTGCGAGTCAGTCTCAGAAGCGTTTCAGAAGAGGCAGCAAAGAGGAAGAAGAAGAAGAAGAATTGTTGAATTGGACGGCGCGCGATCGGTTCGCGTCGTGGAGGACGCTCCCGTGAGTATCCCATAAGTATCCCGTAAGTAATCCTTGAGTTCTCGGCTTTAGAGCTCGTAGACGTCTCGGCCGTTGGGTCGGCCCAGTTCCCTGGTGGACCTGCAGGACGCCGGGCTGGTGTACGAATGGATGATGTGGACCCTGAAGCGGACGTCGCCGGTGTTCCTCGAAGGATCGCCGCGCGTCCTTCTCGAGAAGTTGACCGTGGTCTTGCAGCAGCAGTAGTGGAACAGCTTGACGTACGCGCTGCGAAAGTGTCTGTCGGCCACGCAGTAGAGGAGATTGTTGAAACAGGACTTGGAGAGTGCGAACCAGGCGAGGTTGTAGAGGACGCGAGCGCTCGTCGGCCAAAATGAGTTCAGGCAAACGGCCACGCCGAACGGTAGCCAGAACATCAGGAACATCACGCAGCTATACATGTTCGCCTTGGTCAACTCGTAGTCCCATGAGAACGCGACCGGAGGCTTGTACGAACCCTTGGTGGCGTTTCGGACACGGATCACCAATTTCGTGTAGAATACCATGGTCGACAACATCGGACAGACTAACAGCAGAATCGCCACGATTATTTGCTCCAACGTTATACCGCTGAAGCGACGACGACAGAAGTCCGGCCCACTGTCCAGCGACGATTCCCGCAACACCGCCGTCACTGATGTCAGCCAAGTCAAGATGATCGTGATTGTCACGTAACTCGGTGAAAACTGTCCGTATCTGCAAACGAGAGATTTTTGAAGTGAAACTTCTTTGCTGAGGGTAACAATTTTCTGAAATAACGGATGTGACGTTTCGATGTAACGGATATGTGACGTTTCGATGTAACGGATATGTGACGTTTCGATGTCACGGAAGTGGAAAGTGGAGCGCAAAAATTTAAACTGAGAATGAACGGAGAAGAATAATTTCTTACCCCGACGGGATTCGAACCCCGGTCCACCGATTGGGGACAACCAATGATCTTTAGAATGATAGCGAACATTTTTGAATATATCGCAACGAATAAAATGGTAGTAGGATAGTAGGATCAAACGAAAAGGTTACAAATTCATGGTTATGTTACGACTACAGACATATAGAGATAAATAGACTGCGCCGTCTTACGGGCGAGTTGAAGTAAAATCAAAAATAAAATAAAAATACTAATGTGTGTTTACCAAAATCTAAGTAGAATCCACGTTTTCAATCAAAATGAATAAATATATTTTCATTTAAAAACAAAATTAGTCACGCAGAAGAAGCTCAGTGCGGTGTTTACAAAGTATTATTATACTAATGTGTGTTTACCAAAATCTAAGTAAAATCCCACATTTTCAATCAAACTGAATACATATACAGAGTTGTGCTAACGTAACTTTCATGAAAACTTATTTCTTACAAACAGGAGCCGAAAGTGTAGAGAAAAGTGTAAAGAAAAAAAAAATATACGTGTGGAAAACCACGCGCGGTGGAAGTGAAACTTCTTGCAGTCTAGTAATGTTTAGAAGCATATTAAGATTGGAAATGTTAAAAAAAAAAACAAGATCAGGAACAACCAATACAAAAAAAAAACAAGATCAGGAACAACTGATACAAAAAACAAGATCAGGAACAACTAATACAAAAAAAATCATAGAAAAAGTTTCACTTCAAACATAATGAACGATCAAAATTTGCTTCGCAAAGAAGGAGAGCGTATGGGAAATGCTATGAACTACGTTTCTTTCTTTCTCATACGCTCTCCTTCTTTGCAAAGCAAATTTTGATCGTTCATTATGTTTGAAGTGAAACTTTTTGTATGATTTTTTTTTGTATTAGTTGTTCCTGATCTTGTTTTTTGTATCAGTTGTTCCTGATCTTGTTTTTTTTGTTGTATTGGTTGTTCCTGATCTTGTTTTTTTTTAACATTTCCAATCTTAATATGCTTCTAAACATTACTAGACTGCAAGAAGTTTCACTTCCACCGCGCGTGGTTTTCCACACGTATATTTTTATTTGTAGATATATTTGCACCGTGAAGGATCGAGACCCACCCCAAATAAAGTTTCAAGAAAACTCTCATTAAGTCATAACCAAGAAAGAAAAGTAATCAAAAATTCCACACAGTGCAACTTCGAGGCCATACGCTTAACATTTTGATGTCAGGAGATCCTACAATGAATGACCTTTTTTCTTTTTAGCAAAAATATCTGTTCATGGTAGCCAGCGCTGTTACACAATTTGACAAGCTCAACATTTTCTGCTCGCAGCGCATTTGCAGGGATGTAATGTACAGAGGATACAGGAATATACATGGAGTCTCAAACATGTTGCACTTCCTTGAAAGTGGCGATTCCTGAGGTCAAGTAACTTTTTACATGATAATGATGTACACGCTATAATTTAGCTCACCTCAAATAAACTGATATTCATTGCTACCTGTGCTACGACGATCAATTTTAAGCGAGTCAATAGGGCCGGTCATTGGCGACCACCACATCGGTCAACGTGTTAATCTATTTGCATTATAGCTCTCGGTTACATTTACATCAATTCGAGAGCCAGTAGTTACATTAAGAACACCTTTTTAGTCTCATTCCTTTGCGGTCATTCTGTATCCTTGTCTACCGAGATAACGTCGTCAAGCTCAAGGAACCGACAAGCGAACGATGGGAAAAAAGTAGCGATGACACGAGTCAATTTAACTGACCACTACTGTAACTATAAACAGGTGACGAACTTCTTAAATTCGTGAAGCTTGATTGACAGTATAGCCGGATTATTCCGGGCTTGATGACGTATGGCTTGATGACGTATGACAGTCAACGTGAGCGGATTATTCCACTTACGGATGAAAATAGATTAACATTATAACTAGCGAACCCGTTAAACTAACGGTATTCCGATTCTTTTATGGACACTTATCCGATACATTTATTTATTCGGATGCATTTTGTAAAAAAAAACCGAACTACGAGCTGATGGATTTCTTTTTCGAAAAAATTGCGTGGTTTCTATTTCAACGATCCTGATGTCTCCAAAAATCAGACAAGAACTGTTTGCAACCGTCCAATAAAATTCTCACAAAAGACATTTTTACGCAACGAACGAATTCCTGACACATGAATCATTTTAAATCCCGAGTCAAACGTGATTCGTCATGCCGAGGATTAAACTGTGTATCACATGTGTCCGGGCCAAGGAAGTGGAAACGTTTCGCTCCTCCCACTACTAAATGCTATTGGCGCTAGACCAAGGTAGTTTCTCGCGGAAAAAATGTTCCATAGGATATTTACGATCATCCGCGACACGTAAATCATCGGGGTAATGCAATTGGTCGAACTTCCGACAAACGTTTAGTGTCTACGCCACTTTTCTGTAAATTCTTTCTCTCAACGGTTTCCCTAGTTGCCCCGGGTTCCCAATAATTCTCCTTAGCGTCCGCCACTAATTTTCTTTAGCATTTCTTACCAATTCTGTTTAGCACCTCCATAAATTCCCCGCGGGTCTTTCCCATCATGCCTCATTGGACCACCCCACTAATTTCCCTTGGCTCCGCCCACAAACTTCGAAATCGCTCGGCGAACCTACACATACATAGCCGGCCGTCTGACTGTCGTTTCGCGAAATTTCTAGCGTTCGAGAAATATAATCGGAAACTTGATTGATCGATAAATAGTACGATTGTACGAAGCTACGAAACTGTAGAATCTACAGGAATATTTTACAACAGGCTCGTTTTAGAACCTCCGAAAAAATTGTAAGGTCTACAGAAACATTTTAGAACCTCCGAAAATATTATAGAACTTAATAGAAACGGTTTAGAACCCCCAAAAAGATTACATGATCTACAGGAACATTTTTGAATATCCAAAAAAATTGTAGGGCTTACAGAACATTTCAGAGCCTTCGCGAAAAAAGTAGGATCTACAAGAAACATTTTCGAGCATGCGAAAACATTGTGGGATTGACGGAAACGTTTTGAAAGCTTTGAGAAATTTATATGATCTACAGGAACATTTTGGAACAATGGAACAAAATGTAGTGCCTATAGGCTAATTTTAGAACCTACGAAAAAGTTATACGATCTACAGGAACATTTTTGAACCTCCGAAAAAATGATAGGGTGTACAGGAACCTTTTTGAATCTCCGAAAAAATTGTAGAATCTAGAAGAAACATTTTAGAACCTCCAAAAAGATTACATGATTTTGAACATTTTTGAATATCCAACAAAAATTGTAGGGCTTACAGGAACATTTCAGAGCTTTCGCAAAAAAAGTAGGATCTATAAGAAACATTTTCGAGCATGCGAAAACATTGTGGGATTGACGGAAACGTTTTGAAAGCTTTGAGAAATTTATATGATCTACAGGAACATTTTGGAACAATCGAACAAAATGTAGGGCCTATGAGCTCACTTTAGAACCTACGAAAAAGTTATACAATCTTCAGGAACATTTTTGAACCTCCGAAAAAATGATAGGGTGTACAGGAACCTTTTTGAATCTCCGAAAAAATTGTAGAATCTAGAAGAAACATTTTAGAACCTCCAAAAAGTTGCATGATCTACAGGAACATTTTTGATACTTCAAAAAAGTTGTAGTGTCTACAGGAACATTTAAGAACCTCCGAGAATATGATACGATCTACAGTGGCATTTCCGAAAAAAATGAAAGGATCTACAAGAACATTTTTTAATCTCTGAAAAAATTGTCGGATCTAGAAGCAACGTCTGGAATTATTTAACAATCATGATACTGTGTGCTTCATTCAGAGATCCTAATATGTACTCTTCGAGAAATTAAAGGTGGTACACATGTGCTTCATAGTTATACAAGAGTGTACATAAGCCAGATGTTTGAACGTCGCTCCGCGTAATTTCTAACGTTCGCGGAACACAACCAGAAACTCGATCGATCGATAAACGAAACGGTTGTGTCGGGCGGCAATCTATGAGAGTTACGATTGCTGAGTTAGTTCGCTTCGTTAACGCATCAATGCGGAATTTAATGAGCTCCGGCGACTCTGAATTGGTTCGTAAACGCACTATTGTTTTCGGCGCTGATGAACCGGGATACTCACCACCGGGGATTCGGATCATTATTGCTCCCAGACGACGAATTACAAAGATCGATTCTACCGCGTTCCCGAGCGAAAAAGATTCCCTACATAATGCCCAATAATTTAGGGGTACAGATCCATCGCCCCTGGAGCTATCAACATTAATTTTTTATGATTTTCTGTAACAACGCGAACTGCATTATCTGCGTTATCAAACTACATTACGATGATTTACTGAAATTGCATGCTCGCTATAATTCTCTCGCAGAATAATCGCATTTGTGAGCGCATGAATATTTTGTGGATATGAAGTATCCACTACGGAATTATGGTGGTCAAGCTTGAAGAGTAGAGGAAAGATAATTATATTGGAAAATCAATTTTAAAGGGGAATTACACGGTTGATAAGCTAGCAAGTAATTTCTGAATGAAATACTTTACTCTTTTGAATGTTACTTTTATTCTTGAGACTCTTTCGCAACTCAATATTTAAAAATCTGTTCTAGAAGTTGTATTTGTTCGCCGAGAAAATATGTTGTAATTTCATCGTGTAAATTAAAGCGTCGAGGAGGCATTGGAAAGTGGCGTAACAAGTATCTGGAACGTTTCCTGAGGAAAAAGGTACACAAACGTAGGAAATTTAACGTCGGCGAGGTACACCTTTCCGTGTCGCCTTAAACTTCGCCGGGAAGCCCCGTAATCTCTCCCTATTGCCATGGGCAACAATAACGCTTGAAGTCACGACATCGCCTCTGTTAATGTTCGCCGAAGCAAACGGCGAAGCGGACCTGCTAACAATCGATGCAACGCTTCCTCTCTGACCTAACAATTTTCTCTGAGAAGCTAGCTGTCCCTTTGAGGACCAAGATATTCCAATCACGGCGTGGGTGCTATATTTAGTGGACACCTTCGGTCAATATTCAGAATCTAGAAAAAAATCTTAGGGTCTACAAAAACATTTTAGAAAGCACGAAGAAATTGTAGGATCCGCAGAAATGGCCTCGAACCAGCGAAAAAAAAATTGTACCATCTATAGAAACGTTTCAGAGCCTACGGGAAATATGTCGAGTCTATAGGAACGTTTCAGCATCAACGAAAAAGTTTGTGCGTGTCGAATCAGACATTTTAGAATCTATGAAAAATATTGTACGGATTACAGAAACATTTAAGAACCTTCGAAAAAATTACACACTCTACGGGAACATTTTAGAATCTATGAAAAATATTGTACGGATTACAGAAACATTTAAGAACCTTCGAAAAAATTACACACTCTACGGGAACATTTTAGAATCTATGAAAAATATTGTACGGATTACAGAAACATTTAAGAACCTTCGAAAAAATTACACACTCTACGGGAACATTTTTGAACCTTCGAAAAAATTGTAGGGTCTACAGAAACATTTTAGAAAGCACGAAGAAATTGTGGGATTCGCAGAAACGGCCTCGAACCAGTGAAAAAAAAATTGTACTATCTATAGAAACATTTCAGAGCCTACGGGAAATATGTCGAGTCTATAGGAACGTTTCAGCATCAACGAAAAAGTTTGTGCGTGTCGAATGAGACATTTTAGAACTTATGAAAAATATTGTACGGATTACAGAAACATTTAAGAACCATCGAAAAAATTACACACTCTACGGGAACATTTTTGAACCTCCGAAAAAATTGTAGGGTCTACAGAAACATTTTAGAAAGCACGAAGAAATTGTAGGATCCGCAGAAATGGCCTCGAACCAGTGAAAACAAAAATTGTACCATCTATAGAAACGTTTCAGAGCCTACGGGAAATATGTCGAGTCTATAGGAACATTTCAGCATCAACGAAAAAGTTTGTGCGTGTCGATAGAGACATTTTAGAACCTATGAAAAATATTGTACGGACTACAGAAACATTTAAGAACCTTCGAAAAAATTACACACTCTACGGGAACATTTTTGTATCTCCGAAAAAATTGTAGGGTCTACAGAAACATTTTTGAACCTCTAAAATATTGTATGATCTACAGGCACATTTTAGAACCTTCAAAAAAATTGTAGAATTTAGAGGACACGTTGTAGAACCTACGAGAGGATGTAGGATCTAGGAGAAACATTTTAGAACTTTCAAAAAAATTCTACGACACTATAGAAGGTAGGAAAACTACTGAATTAAAAAAGTAGTTTGTTAAGTGACCAACATGTTTCTATAAAGAATGGAGAAGTGGAAAAAATTGTTCCGGGCCAACGATCGAAATGATACAGTCCTGATTCCCCACGTCACGCTCTTTAACACGAGAATATTGCTTTTTGCATCAGTCGTTCTTGCAATTTCTACGCGTTATGATTGTGAAAGAGGACGAACAAAATAATAAATGGTTTTATTGTATAATAGGTTAAAGTTCAGTTTCATTCCTTGAAAGGCCTGTTTCTACCAGGAAAATCAGAACTCGGGTCTGTTGTCGTTCAAAGCAACGTTCGTTATCCACTAAACAGACCGTGATTGGATTATTAGCTAATCGGATTAATGAATAATCGGGACGCAACGCGATTATCGCGAAGGGAGCTCGTTTCAATTTTTGGAAAATTAGGAACTATTCTACGCGAGAGCTTGTTACCGACGGATTATCCAGTTTTGTGCACCCTTTGATATGCATAAAATGCACGTTTTTAAAAATTGTGCAACTTCGTGGACACTTTCGCGCCGGTGGGAACCAAACAGACGGAAAAATTGTTTGGACTTCCGTGAATTGCGCGTGGTAAACTTTTTTCGGTGCGTTGAAAAGATTCGAAATTGTACAAGTTTTATAAAAAAAAAAAACGGAATAAAGTTAGTACAATTTCGTCCACAGACGTTAAACAGAGATGTTTCAATTTTCAGTGTACTTTGCAGAGAAACGAAAATATTTGAAAATTCATTTTCCTGGTTTCTACACCTGTAGAATAAAATATTATTTTTAAATATTGCTTTATTAAGACTTGCTGCGGGAAACGCAATATATTATATTGGATGCGAGCGTTAACGAATGCGCACTGGTAATTTTTTAAATAAGACTTTTCTTTCATTCCCGACGCGGGAGGAAGATCTTTACTAAATAAATGTATATTGAGGTAGTTTTGCGATCGAAAATAATTTGTAACAAATTTGCAAATTTGTTATAAAACAAGGACTATAGTTTATTTTTGATCGAACCTGTGCGCCGAAATCATCTTTCCAATATTTACTAAATAAACAACGTATCAAATGGGATACTTAACGAACAATAAGTTCAATGTGCTGGTAACTTATTGATAATACAAATTATTATTTATAAAGTGCTGGACACGTTTTCGAATAATGTGGACTACACATACTATTTCAAATATTTTACTAACCGCTGTTACCAAGTCTACCGGAGAAGAGCGGTCAACCGAACAGCGTGTCTACCTGAATCACCGTTCGCTGCGGCCTTTGTCGGTCTGCTCTGCCCACCATTTTACAGTCGACGAATTAAAAAAAACGCAATTTAAAGAGAACAGGTCCGAGAATATAATGACATTTTTTCCCAAAATTTTTGAATATCAATCTAGTTCCATCCTCATCATTAGTCTTCGTGTGGAGCAATTTGTTTAACGTTAATCCTTATATCCAATTACCAAATGCCAATAATTTTTGTTTCACTGAATTCGTAACATTGTGAGTGATTATTTATTAGCTCGAAATAGTGCCAAACACGGTGACATTATTTACATTATTCACACGGTGAATAGTTCCTTATGAAGAATAATAGAACAGTATTTTAAAATTCTTACTGTTTCGTATTTTATCCACTCATTTTTGCTAGAAATGCATAAAGTTGATTAATTATTAAATTCGGAAAAAACAGTTGCTGAAATCTTTTCATGTTTTATGCATCGGCAGAGTACGATGAAGTAGTTTTGCTTTAGAACCTTATTAGAGCAGGTTTCCAATTGCCATTGGACATAGGTTGCTTAATAGCTGAACCCAATATTAGTGCTTGTTTATATATAATAGCCTTTTTAAATTCATGTAACCTACGTGCTTAAGTATTTTTGATTTTTTCTATTGCTTACAATATTCTTGTTATACTATACTATATACTCTGTACTTTGTTATGTAATACTCTGTACTAAGCATTATGTTGCAATAAATTTCATATGAGATTTCCAAATTAAAAAAAAAAAAAGAAAAAAAGTAGTTTTGCTTTATTGGGAACCGAAGAGACGGGTTTTTATCAAATAAGAGCAAGTACTAAAACTGTTCTTACTTTTCCGGTGGTAAACAAAGACGAGTGTAATTTTCGGAGGCGACCCTTGCCAACGTCAACACCGTGACCAAAGCGCAGACAGCCACGAGAGTCCATTCGAATCTGCATGTGCTCAATGACTCTTCATGTCCTGCCAGGATCACGATCACTGACACCGGTATCGCGAGGCCCGTTACCAATAGGTCTGCCAATGCAACGTTCACCAGAAATGCGTTCCCTGGAAATCGAATATTCATCCATTATACCAAACTGTCTGAACATCGCTAATAATATATTTCCCAAATGTGGAACCACCATTATGTATAAATCATAATCAGTTTGATGTCGATACACTGCCAGTGTATCTCAGACAATGAGAAACGAAAATGAATTAATTAATTGTTAGTAACTAGAGGGTGGATTTTACTTACACAAACATATACAATAGTAATGTACAACAGTAAAAATATTCGAAGAATTCAAGGTAAATGTTTACAGAAATGTAACGTTCTCTGATCCCGATGATTTTTTTTAATGCGTTGTCATTGATCATTTATTTTGATTTTATAATTGAGAATATTAATTTTTATTTATCATTGATAACTTATCAATAACTACTGATTGAAACACCATCAAGAGCTGAGGGTAGAATCTATTAGTAAATATCTACGGAAATAATACTATTTTCACATTATTAAAATGATGGAGTAACCATTGAAAACATTTCAAAATAAATCATTGTTGCGCATGACATTATCGTCGTTCTATTAAAACGATGAAGAAACGAAATGAAACTTTTTGTTGCAGTCGATGCATAACATTTAGATTGATAATTATGTATTTGAGTTTATACATCAGTAATGTCTAATTTAATGTAAAATTAAAAAGTTTCGTATAAGATAAAACTACTCAGGAATATTATTTATCAGCACAAACAGTGTTTTGCGGGGACGGTTCAGTGAAATGGCTGCCACGACCCTCCAGTTTAATCAATAATATCCAGTTATAATTTATGCATGAAAAATAGATTGTGGAACTTCGCTTATTCTTCAGCCATTCGAAGGTATGCGAAGTTTCTCGAGCGAAACGATATATGTACATAGTTAGCGTCCCCCCATTTGTCGGTGACCGTGACGGACAAGTGACGCATGATGGTGATACCGGTAGATTCGTGAGAGGATAGAATAACAATCGACGAACCTCGTTTCTTCAGCTGATCCTCGACCACCACCGCGGAAATCATGAACACGTTCCCGACGCTGCCGCCGACGGCCATTGAAGACAACAAAAGTAGTCTTGCCACTCTGGACCAGGCCGAGGACAATGTCACCGGTGATATATCAAGGTCGTTGTCCAGCCCATTCACGGTTTTATCTGTTCTTATATCCGACTCGAAGTCCATAATTTCAACAAAAGTGCTCGTCGCGCTCGTGTATGTTATCGTCGCGTTCATCCTGACGCTGAAAAAGAAAGACTGTTCGCATAATTGCGTACGGAAATCATTGTTAGCCCCCTTTTCTTTTTTTTTTTGTTTAAGGACCTGGGAGAACCGGTAGAACCCATGTACCTCCTCGACAAGGTACCGGGGGTGCCGTAAACTCCCAGGTCCAAGGGCACCAGATGACATTGGTGACCCTTCTCCTAGCCTCACTTTGATGAAGATTTATTACAATTGACGTATTGCTATTCGCATTCCTTATCAATTGCAATCAATTTTATTCGATCTCAATCCATATCAAATATTTACAATATTTACAATTATTTGTTTTCATTACGCATGCTTATATGTATTGTCTGGAATCATTGTTAGCCCCTCTGTCCACGATGCGTCGCGTCAGAGTGCAGCAAAATAGCTTAGCAACATAGCAATATTTTAGAATTTTTTGGTGGGTGTCAACCCAGGGGAAGATAGTTAAAAAAATTCCCAAAAAATTAATTATTTATTTTCAACTATAAATAATTAGCAAAAAATTCTGAAAAAAATCTGAAATATAGAGTGGATCTATATCTTTGGATTGCCGTTTATCCCATGTCGATATCTTTTCTCGTTTTAGAGCAAATTGCATTTAAGTGCGGGGGAATTTACCCCAATATCACCCCTATCGGTGGGGGTAGACATTTGAAATTTTACACAATGTTTTTTTTAGACATAAAACGATGTTTTAAGACAGGAATCAGGAAAATCGGAGCGGGGGCCGCTGGCCCATGCTTATCCGGCTAGACCCTTTTGCATCATTACGAAAAAGGATATATATATATATATATATATATATATATTTATTTATTTATTTCACATAAAGATCCGCAGTCTGCTACCGATGAATATCTTAACTCAATATTTCTGCAACTACAACACCTAATTCTAATGAGCTAACTACAAGAAAAGTTCGACCGGGAAAGTGAGACAAGGAGAAGTGGAGAAGAAGCGAGACCGAGAGGGATGAAAATAAAAGAAACGGATAGAAGGGGACACAGCTCGTTCGTCATACAATTAACGGAAATGGTCAAGTTTGAAAGGACGTGAAGCACGTTTGAAGGCTGACAAGAACGATAAAGAACGACAAAAGGAATTAATGTAATTGGTGAATGCAAAGGAAAAGGATTCTGCGTATTTCACGAGACGATGATAATGTACAGCTAAATCACAAAAACGTTTGGCAGACGGAGCGTCGCTTTAGTGCAACGAAAGAATAGTGTGCAGTAAATCAACAGGCAGAAGGATGGTAAAAAGGTTGAAATGATCCTTTCAGGAATACGATCGGCGGTGGAGCCTTAAATGGTAACTAAGAAGACGCGTGCGCAATGAAATATACAGGGTAGTAACTGGTACAAGAGAGAGGGGGATGATTCTACATAATAAACACATAAATCAAAAATGTAGAACACAAGTTTTTTCTTACGAGACCTTGTTCTTGAAAAAATTTACCTCGAATAACACTTGGAACAAGTAGAATAGGTAGATCATGATCAGACGCAAAGTCTAAAAATTCTATTCTACATTTTCCACTTCTCTGTTTACGTAGAATCGAAAAAGATCGCTAGACTGTGTATTTTTTTAAAATGGTGAAACACAGAACAGAGAAGCAACTCCCCTTCCTTGTAATTGAAACAAACGATTTTTATTTGCAGTCTACTGAACACCCTGTGTATCGATTCGAATGATAGCAACTTCACAATACTAAAGCCGAAAGGATAGAACGATCTGTGCTCGTAAATTATATAAATAGAGGATGCTGTGGATCTTTCATAATGAATGAGACTGAAAACTTACGTTTTCGAGCCGCATGTATTTCAGCGTCCCGGTTTCTGCAACAGAAAGTTCAACGTTAACATTGCAGATGCACTTTATATTTATCATCACGACGGAGTCATTATTATAGTCACGATAAAATTAGTTGAACTTCCTTCGATGGGTTTTCTATCTGCCAGCACTTCTCCTTTACCATTGGTTTATTCTACTAATTACCCTCCACCCGCCAATTTTCCATAACCACCCGTAAACTTCGAAGTTGCTTGGTAAACCTGTAGATGTTCGCGTTTCAAATATTTATTGGTAAAACCGAAAGCTATATTTATTAAACTAAATCAGAATATAATATAAATATTTTTAAACCGTATTAAATTCTACATTTTGTATTTTACTAGTTTTTGAAGATTTTAATACAGTTGTCATACGCGATTTCATCCTGGTTGTCAAAATAGTAAAAATATACAGTTTCAATATTTTATGCAACTTCGATGCATATTTAACATTTCATAATATTTCTAAAGGTTGCACATTTTCTAAGTTCTGAAATATTAAAAATACGCAGTTTTAATAATTTGATATTTTATAATTAATTTCTAGAAATTGCATAGTTTTCAAAATGAATCAAGGGAGATTTTTCTTCTATATTTCATGGGCTGCGTTTACTGTTGCCAAAACAACGACATATAAGGTACACGCGTTAACAAATGTCGAACGATCTCGAACGCAGAGGAACCAAGTGTTTTACGTTAATTATATTGTAATTTGTGCGTCAAGTATACATGAAGTGTATTGTCTGCAAACTCAAAGTTACTCGTTACCAGCCGTGAAAGGATTTAGTAAAATGGTTCCGAAATTGCTTCTCTGGTCTCGACGTGAAGCGAAGTTACAAAGGATTGAAGTGCGTCGAAATGAAAGTTGTTTTCGAGGCGAAAATAATTAGAGGACGTACGCGATGAACTACTCTGCTCAAAACGTTAGTAAAATGATTTTTTTTTATAATCATACTTCATTCGGAGAAGAAATATTGTCTGTAAACAGGCCCGAGACGAGCCATTAGCTTATGGCAATGCCTAGCAACCATGATTACTTCGGTCCTTTTGAAAAATATCTGCAGTTCTTTTTGAAGATGTTATTATAATTAATGTATTATATGTATTAATTATTATAATTAACTAATATATAAGTAATGCGAATTTTCTCACGGAACTGGTGAAAAATTACACTATGACATTTCTGGGCATTATGTGAAGCCAGCCACTGTTTATAAATGACTGAGAATATTTCAAGAAGCAAGAGAAAGCAACGAAATCTGTGGATTTTACATTATTAACTAGACTGCGGATTTTGTACATTTTATTGAAAACAATTTTTATTTGTTTCCAGTACCTCGTAATTGACGCAGACAATTTTTATTTTGCATAACGATCCGCAGTATATTCCTTGCAAACCGACTCGAGAGCTACTTGATCTCTAGAAAAAGCTTCTGGCACTGCTTCTTTGCTAGGAAAGAAAACTACCCTTATAAAATGGGTAAGGTAGTTCAGTAACAATCGCCACGAACAACATATGTGCTGTCTACGGAGCGAGTGCGCTTTCATCTTACGAGATGCAGAAAGTGGTTTAAACGTTTTAAAAATGGGAATTTTTGTTGAAAAGACAAGAAACGTTCCGAGGTTCCTCCTCAGACAAACGAAGCTAAAATTCGAGACCTTGTACAGAAATCACGAAGTTTCTCAGTTAAGGAGATGTCAGATGTTCTAAAAATACCTAAAACAAACTTAAAGGTACGTTTAAAAAATTAACCCTTTGCACTCGAATGGCGACCCTGAGGCGCCAGTCAAAATTGCCATATCATTGTTTCAAACAATTTTGAAATTATTTAACTCTTCTGTATTCTAGCAATTGCTGAAAATTCAAATGTACGAGATGACAAGTTCAATTTCGTGAGACTAAAGAAGATTTTATGGAATAAAAATCTTCTAGATTGAAAGATACGTCTCGATGTCGCAATTAAAATTGCTTCGAGTTCATAGGGTTAACGTATGCAACCGCTGGATAAACGGCACGTACTTATGAGATGATTTAAGGATGTTCTGGAGGTATATAAAAACGCAATAAAATCTTTGAAAATTTGACAAGATATAATTCTTACTAAACTAATGCAATTACCAAAGTTTGGGTTCGATTCACTACACCGTTTAATATTTATAGCAACTTAAAGTTTGCACATTTTAACACGTGTTCTTATGGAGAATTCATAAAATTCCACTTCAAACCCTATTTAAACCTTGAAAAAACGCAACTAGAAACTCTAGTTTTTTATATAGTAAAAATTATGTAATCAATTATGTTCACAATGTATTACGATTCACTAAACAGTTACAGAGCAAAAAATTATTAACTGTTACAAAACTTCAAATTTATCGTGTTGTCATCTCACTAGTATGAAAACGCGACAACAATGTAGACCACTGAATATAGCTACTATATCGTCTATAATGCAGACGATGCAGACGATGATTGTGCGCGACGTTTGAATTTTTGTCTTCCGTAATATTCTAGGTTACCTTTGGTTTTCCACTTTTTAAACCATTTTGCTGTTGAGCAAGCCGCCAAAAATAAACATTCTCTGACACTATTTTACCTTTCCAACGGTAAGGTTTCGCTTTTAAAGTATCAGACATTGCATTGTTCAAAATCACGATAGTTTTCAAACGTACACAATACTACCAACTCTCAAATACAAAAATACAGCTAAGTACAATGTTGTCACGGTTTTTTGTTATTATCAGAACATAATTTTACTCAAATTTCACATGTTTATTTTCAATAATAACCATGAATATTGCTTTCTGAAGTATTTTTAATTTATTCAAATATTTATTTTCAACTTTTTATTGCGTAATTATATATATTGAATATCACAAAATTATCTTAAAGTTCAAATCAGGGGGTACAATCATCGCAAAAGTCACTTACAATTTTTTATAATACGAAGACAATTCGATTAAACAAATAAATATAACATGAAATTTACTAATTAAACGAAAGCTTTTAAATTAATCTATTTTTTTTTAATGCAAAATATACTCATGAATGACTTTCATTGCCAATATATTGATAGATTTCGAATTTCTTGTACTTTTGTCTTCCATGGTACCTCCAGAACATCCTTAATATAATAATAAAGGTCTATAAAAATAAGTGAAAATCGGCAGAGTGACTTTTCGGACAATCCAATAAAATGGAACGCCAAAATCGGTGGTGGGACATTTTGAACGGAGTAGCAGTTCGGATATTATTTCACATTTCACGTTCCATATCACTTCCGGGCAAGCATGAGCTGCGCTAGCTTATTAGTCGAGCCAACGCACCGAAACTTCGTCTCGGCGACTGTTCCTCCGGCTATAGCCAATCTCGCCGGTAAACTTCGCGAAGCACAAACACGTGTCCAGTGTGTGCTCGGTTCACGCTTCATGGTCCGTGTGAAATAAACGTTGCGTGGCGATCTCAAAGCTGAACCGCGAAGCCAATATACACACACGGTACCTGCATATCAGGTGGATGAAACGCATCTTCGGCGATGCAATGCCTGCCGCGATTCTAATAAAGTTCAGATCCCAGCCTTCGGCTGACTCGCGAGTCAACATTCCCAGCCGGCGCGCGGCGCACACCGATTTTCATGAAATTCGTTCTCGGTAGATAGTACTCGGAAAAATGTTTCAACGGTAGCACCCGCCGTGTTATTACTAGACCTCGGGTTTCATGTATTTATTAGATTATACGTCAAGTGTAATATTATATTAAGTATAGTAGCGAAGTACAACATAATATTAGTAATTTAGAAGCACGTATAGTTAATTAGATGACTGAAATGCGGGACTTTCTCGAGACCCGTCCTTATAACAGGTTATTTCTAGTGTGGCAGGTGTGTCTCAAGCTTTTTTACGGATTTATTATAAAAATTTAATGATAACTATCATCGCAAGAGTTTAAGCCAACAACCGTAGTCCCGTTGAAAGCACCGGTTCTCGTTAGATCACCGAAGTTAAACAATGTGGAACGTGGACGGCACTAGGATGGGTGACCGTCTGGTAAAAAACCGGAAAGTGACCCGCCCGAGTCATGTCCGAGGTGTTTTTCACGTGTTGTTGGCAAAAGATGGTTCGGAACCCACCATAAACAGTAGGTCCCGCTGAAAAGACGATGGTGTGAGTGGAAAAGAGGGGGATTGGTAAATGAATTTGAAACCCTGAGGGGACCAAATATCATGTTACATCATACATCATCATAAGAGTTATTATATCGAACTCAACTAAAAATATTTTGCTGAAAAATAATTGAATTTTACTGTAATGAAACAAGCTTGTGTATAGCTACGGTCAATACCAATAAGAAAGAAAAGTATTGAAAATTGACAAAATAGTGTCACTTAAGATGCTGTATAATTGCAAGAAAATATACTTTTGCGAGTAAAACAGCGAACAACTCTGCCGTTTGTTAATTTTTTGTTCTGAAATAAATGGGGGATGGAGTAAGCAATTGTGCATGAAAAAAATTCGGAGAACTTGGCACGTTTTAAATAGTCAGACTGGTTTACCCCGTTCGAGAAGCTCCTCAAATTCGTGAGTTAGTGTCTGTGCCCGGTCTTCGGAGGACGTTCATCTTCTACTTTCGGCTTACTTGGTCATGAAGAAACGTTAACAGAAGTAATGGAACAGTCTCTACTCGACCTGACGGGTGGCCTGTTTTTGCCGTTTCGGCAACGCCTGGAAACAACTCGCATGGAAATCGATGTTACGCGAGTTAGATACGACCGACTGAACGTAAATAACGGGAGCCAGGGCTGTTTATATCGAAATTTTTCACCTCGACCGGTGCCTTTCGAGTCAGGTTTCAAAGGGTCGCACGATTCACTTGGCTCACGGCAGACGCGTCAAACACGAACAGCAAATGCCGGCAATAAATTTATTTAATGTTACCAATTTGTACACATTGCAGCCAATAAGCTTTCTAATTTAACACGTTCGCTGCCTTGCTGTCGTAATTACAGTGGATCCGAAAAATAATCAATCGATTCTCGCAAAATAAGTCGAATATTTAAATTGCGATAATAATTTAACTCCTGTTCATTTTCCTCTGATATATTTTTCTATGACGTAGAAGATGGGAAACCGAAGACCCCCATTTTTCCTCAGAAATGCTGCAAATTCAAAAGTTTCCAAGAACTCTCAAAAATTTTTCTCGTAAATGAAACTCCCGTGGATTTGAAGACTGAAGCCCTCTCTTTACAACGACTCCTTAAAAATTGATGTACGATTTTTTTGTCACTGTTTTATGGAAGAATTATGGAGTAACTTGTATTACTGTAAAGTTCGCACACCTCTCATTTTAACCTCGGTAAAACGACTAAAAAAATATCGTACAACATTTTTCAAAGTGCCGCTGTAAAGGGAAAACCATTGATATTTCAGTCACGAAATAAACTTTTCAAAGTTTTCACGGACGTTTCAATTTGCAGCATTTTCTCGTTCGTTGCATCATGAAAAATCTTAGAAAACAATTGTTTACTATTTCGATTTCCATACACCCATTTTTATAATAAATACATCAAATCCACAGACTAATTACGATGCCAATTGTAGTTTCTCGAGTTTGATAGAATAATTAATTAATTCATACATCTTATGGAATTTTATGGTTCGGCAGTCAACGCGCTAATGAAACAAAGTAATTTCGAGCATATAGGATACGTATGTATAATGAACACGCTAGCTGAAAGATACATGATTAATTAAGAGGCCAAAAAATGAAAAATCTGTATACTGAAAATACCCGCGAATATAATGAAGCTAGTATAAACAAATTATCTGAGAGGCACTAGGTATCGATGTGTGTTTTGTAACGGAGCGTTTAAGTGAATCAAATGAGTGCAGATAAAATCTGCTATGCTGGAAATAGCATTAGCGAAAGTGCAAACCCGAGTAATAAGATGCTTTAGCGATATGCTTATTCTGAAAAAGCTTGACCCAAAAAATGGATGGATATAAGAATTTACGACTTGCGTTAGAACTTCGAAAGTTCGAAACTTTTCGAGATAATGTCAGGGACGTTTAGCAGTTTTTTGACGAGTCACTAGAGCAGCTTGTAATCTACGTATTACATTAATATACGTTCAATCTCTTTAAAACTAGGACTACGTCCATAACTATCAGTAATCAGTTATTACATATAGAGTAAATTTTTTTCTGTGGGACTGAACGTAAAAATTTTAGTCAGTCACTTAAGAAAATTGAAGAGAACCAAATTGCATTGAAAAAACAAACAATTAATTTGTTCAGAAATAATTGTGTCCTGTACGCACCCTCGTGAAAATAAATTGCTATAAAGGGTTTAAAGACGTATGAACAAAGAAATATATATGTATATTAAACAAAATTGTAAAACTGATAAATTGAATAATAAAGAAGTCATCAGAAGACAACGGATTTTATGCATTTATGACAAAAGTGAGTATATGTCTAATTTAAAACAGTAAAAACATTAAGAGGGTTTAAAAATATTGTTACATTATTTTCAATCTATAAAACATATTAAGAAATCTAATAAATCTATTTCACTCCAGTTTGTTGTAATTCAGGTACAAAATTTATCATTAATTTAATTATCATTTAGTCATTAGTAAATAAAACAACAGTTAGGCTGCAGAAACTGCATTTAAGGCAAAAGTGAAATGAAACACAAAAGGATTAAAAAAAGAAAATAAATTGCTATTGAATCCCTGCTTGTTGTACTTGAAGTAAAACATTTTCATTTTCGTGAAAGAGTCGTAGTTTCTTAGTAACCAAGTTGAGAACCACTGAAAACACCAAATATAGGGTCTACTTATTCTTTTTGATAGATGTCTCCAAATATTGATTGTTTGATGCCTGTCTATCGTATTACCTTCAGTCAAAGACAATATTTCCCCAGAAAAGCCAGAAATGTATAGAACCGAGAATTCACTGTGTGAATTAAGAGAGAAATAAGAGAATTTTCCGAAAATAGTGGATTCGGTTTTAAAAACTCTAAAATATATCCTTGTTAGTCGCCACATTCCTAAATTTCATTTCGGCGAGTAATCTGTTGCTGGAACACATTCTGTTCGCATAATAGAACACTGTTCGTACATCGGGGTATTTCGGATAATGGGTGTTCGGATGCGGAGACTCGACTGTAATTGTCTCAGGAGAATAGCATGGTCAAATGTGTCTGAAACTTTCATGAAATCCATTTACAGTGCGCCAACTTGCCAGAAGCTATCCGAGCCATTTATAATATTTTTTAACCGCGACGAAGTTTGTTGCAATTTATTTGTGTGCAATT
This sequence comes from Lasioglossum morio, assembly GCA_916610235.2. Taxonomy (NCBI): domain Eukaryota; kingdom Metazoa; phylum Arthropoda; class Insecta; order Hymenoptera; family Halictidae; genus Lasioglossum; species Lasioglossum morio. The sequence continues at coordinate 9,705,768 of OU744330.1, read as the reverse complement.
AACACTTTCGTAAAGATGCTTCTTAATATGAATACTTAATATCTAATCGAGAAAACCAACTTCAAACTTCGAGGGTTTGATGAATAGCCAGAAACATTAGATTGCACCCCTTAATTAATTTAAGGGTTGAAACCACCCTCCCAGATTCAACACCTTAAAAGTTCAGAAACGATTTCGGATAGAAACAAATTTGTTTTAATTGAACTTTGACAGTTTCTGAAGTTACCAAAAAATGTTTAGACAAAACTTTATTTCATTTAAAATTCAGAATATTTAAAATAAAGATCTTCTGTCACGCTAATATTACGTTGAAAAATGTTTAATGCATTTGATATTATACTCTACGTTACAATGCCGTGATAATTATAAATTTGTCTACCGGAGGTAAATGGATTTAAAGTTAATCGCGTATAAATTAAATATGTAATAGATCGTTGTAGATTAAAGTGCACGGTAGTAGATAATCTTTTGTAATCCTGTTACAATTAATGAGAGCTTGAAATACCTTAATGTGATTAGAGACGTTGAGTTTCAATGTCACGAATATACGAGCTCTTTACGAGGATGTTTGTCTTTATAATTATGATGACCTAATTTCTACAACTTCATAGTAACGTAAAGTCTCTTACAAAGTTAATCATAGGATTTTTAAGTAAAAAATAGTACCAGTTCTTGATCGACTGCATCGTCAACAGGAATCACGTCAGTCATTGATCCTGTCAACCTCAATCAATGCTACTCAAAGCTTGATTGATTAGCTCATAATCCTAGTCTCCAACGCTATAGGTCTCGTAGCGTCCGTGGAATTATGCAAATGAAAGACGATTTTACTATCGAATTAAAAATACGACGGTAATTAACACAAGTAATGGAATATAAATAATAATAACAAACGAGACATTTTGAATTAAACTATGTACTAATAGTTTAGAAAATTTACAATGTCCGCCTACTATGCGAACCGAAGCCTATCGATTGGTGTCACTGAAATATATAGTAGTCGATAAAACAGTAAAATTTTCGGAACTTCGTGTAAAATAAATGAAAGACATGAAAAATGCAGATATCGACGTCCGAACGGTATATTTGGTTTCGAAAGCGTTAAATCTTTAATATTAGCGTGTTCTCGTTAGATTTAAAAAGCTATTATTTATTTTATATTAGTTCCAGACAAATTATTATTCTAATTGCAAAAGGATTTAAACATTTCAACAAAACATCACTCGCGCAATAAATTGAAGACTACGATAGGTAGGAATGTTTTCAAATTTTTCAAAAAATCAGACCTTGGTGTAAAAAATGCATAGACCGCGTTAATGAAAAACCATATCGCCGGCGGAGAGTTAATTAGTTTTTTTTTACGAAACTTTCACCACTGTATTCGTGATATTTTTCTGATTAAAACGAGGCCAAACACGGTACAATTTGATTCGCAATTACTTTAATATACCTGCACATCACAATTAATTATACAAAGATATAATCTTTCCACCGACTGGCTCGAATAATCGAAGTTCCACCGTATCGTGAATTAAACGAGTAACTACGATCAAAATCGTGTCGTGTTCGGTATCATTTCAACCAGAAAAATGTCACGAACTTCTCCATCAAAGTTCCACAGAAAAATAATAAAAAACAACAAATTTTTCCCATTGATCTAGTATTATCTCGCCGGATAGGTACTGCTATCTACACTAACCCTTCCTGCCTTCAAAGTTAACCGCGAGAGATCAAGCAATACTCTCTGCACAAGATATAAGCAATCTTCCGGTCTCAAAGTTTTCACATGAATCAGGGCATTACCCAGGAACGAGTTCGCTAAAATTAGTCGATGCAACAAGAAACGTGCATGCACCCAAATGCACCATATTTTTGAATAGTCCGGTCGATAATCGAATGCGAAAAACTTGTAGGTGGTACACCCTGTACATCGGCTATGTATGTACACACGTGTCATAAACCTTCTGAGACCGACTCTTTTTCCCTCTTATTGGTATACGGTGTTTTATAGTGGGAGATTCGATTTACGCGGTTTCCCACCGATGCAGAACGTACCCTTCGCGTAAATCTTGTCCAGCGACTGTATACATACAACCATATTGGATCCGGAGCGTCTAACAGGTAGTATGGCACCACCACACCCAGACTGCGTGGCAGAAGGTGGGAGGGTAGTACGTGAACGGAAGCTGTATCGATTGGTAGGTTCGCTGGGCAACCACCGGCGGCTTCTCCGCCGTCAGCCGTTTTTCGAAGCCGGCGAATTTTACACCACGTGCTCCATCAACCATAACCGAAAGCCTGGCAAACCAGAGCAGATAGTTTTAAGGAGGAGTTACTATAGATCGCTGGGAGGGGGGGGGGAGGAACGGCGAAGATGGTCAATGGCGGGGAACAGTATACGAGTAGGGACCGGAAAGTAACAAAAGGTGTACAAGGATGAAGAGAGAGAGGTGCATGCCGGGTAGCAGAGTCGTCGGAAAGAGAGATCAAGCTGCATAGCTAGGGAGAGGAAGGTACCTACGTGGCCTAGGGAAAGGGTATTTGCCCGACAGAAGTGTGCCTTACGTTTTTGCATATTTTGCAAAATTAACGGGATAGTGTCTCGAGCCAGCTACCCCCTGAGGCATTACGTTCTTGCGCGTCACGGTTTTTAACCGCGACTCTGAACAAACGTGATCTTTTTACCAAATTTTTCTATCTTCTTTTAACCCTTCTGCGCATCGATAAAACATTTTCCTATTATTCGCATGACGTAAGTCAGAGAAAGGAAATTTTAAAGGAGAGTCATTTGGAAGTTACCTAGAATTGCGAATTTTTTGAATTGTATATCTATTATATTATTATTTAGATACTGGATTAATTGTCGTATACAGTAGTTGTAAAGTACGCCACAATTTATATATTTATTCTTATACTCTTCTTAGAAATACATTTCGAGTTGCGTCAATTTTCTGTAGAAAATTAATGCAAGATAAATATACAACTTAATAGGCTGAATAATAATGTCAGAAATTATGTAAAATAATGTTTGAATATTTGAATATCACGTGATAAGTTGGTGTAAAAATAAACTACTTTTATCCTGTCGCCCGTGAAATGTTTTAAGGAATCGTCTCGAACGTAAAATTCGGTGGTTTCATTTTTTTAAGAAAAGCTACTATTTACACGCACCGACATACTCGCGAGAAAATTGAAGCATTACATCACGCAGCTTGTTAGACAGCAGAAAAGTCTCTGCGCACAATTTTTTGCTAATTCTACTTGACACAGTGCTATGGCTCGACAAGTTGTTAAAATCACTCCGCAGAACTCTGAGGTTTATAATTGGTGCATAAAACTAACGAGTTGAAGGATTTCAGAACACGAGAAATAATTGTTCATATTTACGGAATGTTGTTTCCTGGAACTCGCGGCGGCGCTGCGTCCCTGTACTGAAATGTTTCATATCAAAGAGAAAATTGCTTTGTACAACAAGCAACGCTTTTGCCGAATGCAAATTGTTCCAAGACCAACCCATTAATTGTCAACAATCTATATATAATAAGCAAACTGTAAAATATTCTTCCTTAATTATTTGTTTAAAATTTCTTCTGATTCCTAGACAAATTCATTACTGCAGAAGCGAAAACTAAATATGCAACGTAATTAGACTGCGGATTTTTGTGCAAAATAAAAATGATCTGCTGTAATGTCAAGACACAGGAGCAACAGTGATGTTTATTTTATTGTAAAAATAACAAAACTGTTTTTTAAGTCCTTTAAAATTGTGTTTACGGTTTTGTATTTGATCTACCCTTTTTTTTAACAGTGTAAAAAGTGACGAATGCACATTTCCTGAAGTAATTTAGAAATGCAGGAGTATTATGCCAATTGTTTCTCTTCGTAAACAATTTAGTAAGTTAAAAATAAATTAAATCCATCCGATATCTGTGTCGTGTTTCTCGGGGTAGCGTTTCGAGTGCATAAAATCCATAGTCTAGGTGATTAGGGAGAATCGAAGGCTTCAAGGGAATATGTGCTGAAGCGAAATTTGCAGCAATCGATAAAATAGAAGTTGCAGGCTTTTCAGACTTAGGCAATGTATTTTCCGAGCAATTTCGACACGGTCAAAGTGACCTAAACCTCCCCTCTATTTTCAGGTGGATTACAAGGCATGTAACCGGGCAATCGATGCGCGAGATTCAGGTCATTCTCATCGCTTAACGCGGCGGGGATGATCCATAAATTGTGATTCAGTCTGACACTGCCGAAAAACAACATGCCGATACTACGTACTTAATCAGCAGACCGTTCATACACTTTCCATATCGCAAGAGACCGATACACAAAAATAAAATCTACCGCTTAACATCCACGGGAATTGAATATACACGCTCATTTTACTTTCTGCCTACTCAACTCGTTGATAGAGGGATGATTGATCGATAAAATGTAAATCTATGTAAATACCCCGCCCGGCCGAGTAATTGCGTTAGGATTTCGATGGCCGGGGCCGTCGAGTAGAAATGTATGAAACAGAGCCGGCAATCGGTACGCTCTCTCTCTCTCTCTCACGAAACTCGAAGAAATTAGGTCCGATTTACGCTGGCAGTTTAGTCGAAGCACGATCGTGTGGCGTGGAAGCAGACATTCAACGCGTTCGAACGTGATTGGCACGCAAACGTTGATTCGCGTTCGGTTTGTTTGCGCAGCGTTTAATAATATTCCGAATCGTGATTGGACCTACTATGCAGATTAAGACTTAATCGCGTTGCGACGTTTCGACGTTTGAATATCGACGCCCCTGTGAACTACAGGCCGACGCGGAATTAGCGACGCGACGGCTCCATACGAACTGACCTAACCGGATTGTCCGCCGATTTTTCGAGAATTCAATTTCACTCGTCGATTCATCCCTCTGCTTCCTAAGCTGACCCCTTGCGATACAACATCGAGTCACACTCGCGATGAAGACTTCGAGCAGAATCTGCTAATTATGTAATAGGTGTTTTGGTTAATAATGTCGATTTTGCTAAGAGATGAAGTTACTAATACATTTGTTGGTATACACGCATGGCGTCTATGGCGTTCGTTATTAATTGTCATTGTGCGAAATCATAGTTTTTCATAGCTTCAAATGTGTCGAATTTTGTACCAGAAAAAGACGTTTTTCGGGAAGCTTAATATCCTTCTTTCATTTGAAGAAATCGGCCGTTGTAAGTTATCGATTATTGAGTGAAGCTTATGGTGAACATGTTCAAAAAAATTTGTGAACGATGGTTCAAACGCTTTAAAAGTGTAGATTTTGATATAAAAGACGAGGAGTGTCCAGGACAGCCGAAAAATTTTGGAGATGCAGATTTGCAAGCATTACTGGGTGAGGATTCAACTGAAACATTGAAACAATTGGCAGAAGCATTATTGGCGATCGATAACGACAACAATCGGTAAAATTGAACCGCGCGTTGCAAGAAAAACGACCAGAAAACGCCCGAAGACACGATAATGTCATTCTTTAACATGGCAATGATCGGTCCCATGTTGCAAAATGTGTAACAAACTATTTGGAAAACGTTAAATGGTATGTCCTACCCCACCGGACTTCGCCCATTCGGATTACCACTGATTTCGATCGATGCAACACGGGCTTTCAAAACAACACTTACATCCTCATCAGGAAGTGAAAATTTGGCTTCATGGATGGTTGGTCTCAAAAAACGAAAAGTTCTTTTGACACGGAATCCATTCATTTGAATGGATTCTCGTTCTTAAAAAATCGTAGCTAACGATGGTCAATACTTTGATTATTAAAGTACTTTATTTTGTTATGGAAATAAACGCTCAAAATTTGCGAAAAAATGATTAAATTTTTGACAATTGTGTTGTTAATTCGCTTTGAACAAACATAAAATTCTATTTTATTGTTGTCAGTATAATCCATTGGAGAGGACGTACGCATACGATAAGTATTTTCCTGCAACCTGCGACCAGGATAAAGATTCAAAACTTCTGAAGAAATTAATAAAAATAGTCCACGCTAATTAGCCTGACAGGATTGTGTAATGTATTAAAATCGATTATTGTTGTGGAGTAAATTATGTACGACAAAAATTATTGTTTTCACTGTGAATGAGATATATATATCATACATATATGTATGCAATAAAAACGGAGGGGTAAATGTGTGGTGAGAATGAGAAAGCGACATAACGAGTGACAGATAAAAATGTATGTAGTGCATTTGGTTGTATGAAATAAAGAAATGAGTGTGCATGAAGGTGCGTTTTCTGTAAAAATTTGTCATTCTTTGATCGATCATCGTTTGTGTCGCATATATTATATTCTATAATATATTATGTTAAATACAAGGCTCGTTTATTAACATTTATAACATAATTCACTGCTTGAACAGATTTCAGACAGGATCTACTAAATTATCTTATTAATTGCGGAAAAATATTTTGCATCTATACTAGAAAATTCCTCGTGGTTAACATAAAATAGTAACATAATTCATATTTATTAACATCCTCGTCTTTCAATCATAAGTAGCACTAACAGTGTTTGTAAAAAAAAAATAGATTTCTATGCAAGAGCGCGATCAATATTAAAATCCTCGCGAAAAGGGGGAAAAAATAAATCTGTTGCGATGCGAAATCTCTGAAACCTTTAGAACTGTCGGGTGTTATGACATCGGTAAATGCAACTCGACCTTTCAACGATTCCGTTAATGGACAAGTTAACGGACAGATTAATGGATATTCTCAGTCATCGAGAACTTAACACCGGGAATTAGGGGTCAGCGCAGCCAATTTATTACTACGCTGTCTGGTCGCGGAAATTAAAAGCTGCCCGGAGGATTTTGTAGACTGTTCTGTTGCGGTTCGGTTTCGTCACGCCAATACTCCGGATAGCCAGACTTGTCAAAGTGGCCATCGACACATTCGGTGTTTTGCCATTAGCTGCGGGTTACGGCCGCTACCCTGCTGCAAACAGAAGCTAGCGGCGGTGCATCCTGTAGCTACCACTATGTGCAGATTCGCCAGTCGAAAATCATGAAAAGTCAATCAAGAAACCTAACCCCCTCTATTACTTTTTCCCTGAAAAATATGTCTCCGATACATCGTTTATGCAAAACACAAATTTGCATGATTTACAAGATACTGGATTAGGGAAGATTTCTCTCCAACGACGCTGAAACAGCAGATTCGACACCCTTAATTTCCATCTTCGGCTTGCAGAATTAACCCCCTGAACGGATGACCATGCGTAGTAGAAACACCCTATGTACGCTGCGTGTATAATACGTATACGTACATGTATATGCATATATGTATATGGCAAGGAAGTATGTTGAGTGGACCAAAGCACTGGGTGGCTCGCTCACGATCAAGATTTGCATCTCAAGCAGGCTCGAAACGATTGTTAGGCAGTCATGGAGCACCGCGTAACGATGCTTCCCAATCGATTGGAAACGATAAGCCAATCTGCGACGACCTGTTCTTAGCAACTAGTCCACTCTAACTACGTCCCCTCCATTTTCCGCTACACGGGGACATTACCGGGAAATTGCACGTATCGGAACGATTAGTATGTTTCACCTCAGATTACACGTTAATTCGTGCGTCAGTTCATATTGATTACGATAGCTCAATGTCGAGGACGCTTACAGCGAATGCTCGCCTGTGATAAGATAACGGGGACCATTTTTGCAACCGATAGACTAAACCAGTGTTTCCCAAACTTTCGATATCTGCATACTCCTTCTATAATTTTCGTAACACTGAATACCCCTCGTCAAAAAAAAAAGTTGCATATACTTTAAGAATAATCAAAATATATTTATTTTTTCCTCTTTTAGTACATAAACGCAATTAATAATGAACCAAAAATAAAATTCACTCATAATAAAATATAAATAAATATTATAAATAACGTTCATTATAATCAATGAGAAGGATGAAATTGTTTATGTTGGAACGACAGATCATCATAATTTGGTACGCAGTGCTCAATACTCCCGTCTCCTAAACGCGTCCCACACTTTGGGAAACACTGGACTAAACGATAGTCACTGGTAGACTATCTTTTTGCAAACTTACAAAACTTTTTTACACTATTGGGCCGCTCTTCTACTTGCGTAGCCAGAAATTTGTGCCTTACCCCTATAAATTTTTACATTCTTCCTATGTTATCCAGTAGATTTAGATTTAATGAGAAGATTTGAGAAATCCAAGTTTCCATCCTGCTTCACTAGTTCACTAGTTATTATTGTTCAAAGTTAAGCAATTTCCAGTGTTTTTGACAGGTTAACGCCGTCATATTGTGTGTAGTAACGGTCGCGCGTCGCTTACCGAGTAGAGCCTCAAGCTATCGAAACTTAGATTCTCACATCTTCTCCCGTAAATCTACAGGATAACATAGGAAGAGACCAAAAATTTCTGGTTACGCAAGGAAAAGTTTGCTCAAATTTTTTACACTATTGCATTGTTAACATACCGAGTGAAGGAACATTAATAAACAAAGAAACGGGCGGAGTTCGGCTAGGCCATAGATTGCACTGTGCATAGCGATGGTCTCGCGCCGCGGTGAAGTAGTGAACAAGAGAAAGATCAGAAAGAAAAATTAAAACTCACTTATTCAGTCTAAAATGCACTTGCTGCTTCGAAATGTGTTTCACTGGTCTATTGGCAAACGAACTGCACAGCTGACTTGAAATAGTGGATATACGACAGGCATCCGGACTTTCAGTTTCACTTTCTTATGGATAAATTAATCGTACGTTTATTTCACGATCACAAACATTTCATTTCGCGCACAATGTACAACAGCTAAATAAGCGAATCGTATAATACTAACGCTAACATCGAGATTGATTAATTCCAAATAGCATGCACTGTTGTATTTATTTATTTAAATCTAGTCCCCATCGTATACGCGAATAAATTGCCAGGCCACCTCTGATTTATACTACGAAATCAAATTTACTATTATTGTCCTGTTAATTTGTGTGGGCCAAGCAGCCGCAAGCACCAGCCAATGCGAAATAAAACTCTCGAGGGAACGTTGTTGCATAAATCGAAAGAACCCCATGGACCGGACTATACCTACTTTTTATATGCACAATATTGTTTCGGTAGCTCTCGATGCCCGATTGGAATCTGAAGCAGAATCTGCTGAGCATGCTTGCGCGTTAATCATCGATGTATATATAATTGAGCACGGTTTGCAATTTTCGTCTGAATTATGAGCCAATTATCACGGTGCTCGCGAGATTTATACTAATTGCGTTCCACGCGACGGAAGAGCGAACAATTTCAGAAAGAAACTGTTCCCTGCATACTAAAATCAAACTTTTACTTTTTGAAAACGTTTATTTCTGCCAATCACCAAATAATATTTATAATACTAATTTCTTTAAATGAATTACAATAATCCACGAACATTAACGAAAGATAAAATGATCATTTATCAAAAGGAACATAAAAATGATCAGAGAACAAGTGGAGTATACGTATTGAATTATGGTCATTTTATTTTGAAAGTGTATGGTCCACGCTGATGGATGTTTTAATAGTTCTTTCAAGAGCAACTAATTTGTGTAAATTTCGTTTGAGATTCTTCTGTAGAAAGAGATTTTTTCCGAAGGGAAAATCCCGTCAACAGGCTCGCGGCAGATAAAGCGTTTCAAGAAATCGTTTCGGTGTCGTTGAAATATTATTCTCGGCGGATAGGCTGTTTGTGGCCGGGGCTCAGCCTTTCAAAGGTTAATGTAATGTTACAAATTACGCTCGAAGTGGCTCCGAACGAGACAACAGTTTCCAAGAGGCGAGTTGAATTAAACGCTAATGTGTCCCGCGAATTAACGTGCCGGAAAATTGAACGGTGGATTTGAACTTCATCGGCGAAACATTCGGAAGTAAAAGGCATTGTGAAGCGAAGCGAATGTCGTCTCTATTGGATGACCCGTTTGTTCAACGTTCTATTCTATGTATCGATGCGTGAAGTGTGTGCTTGAGGTTATTCCACCCGATAGTGAATCCCGACCGGCTACATACCAAAGCCTCCGATGTTAAAAACGTCGGGAGCATGTTTGCATTTGCATTAGCACGTCCAGGCAGAATCGTTAGACGAGGGGAGGGAGCACGAATCGAGGGGAAACAGTTACCCTCTCTCTGCCAGTACCGAACTGTGGTCACGTGACATTGTGACGCAAGCAAGACAGAGACGAAGCGTGGGGAGTAACTTCGTAGAAGGAGAACGGTAGAGTGGGTACACAAGTCTTAAGGTCCAAATTGATTTTGCATCATGTTAATTCTTTGCAGCAACTGCATGAAACATTAATGCTGTGTTTGACTGAAATAGTATTAGTGATTGAACATATACGTCGCCGACAAAAGAAATTCGATAATGAAAACAAAAGTTTCCTTAAACATAACGGAAATAATAAATTAAATAAAATACGACCGAACATTATAAACGAAAACTCACTTGAGTAGTTCACAAACTATCCCAATAGGATTAAAACTTCATAATTTATTGGCGAACGTGTGGAAACTGATGCTCAAATTAATTAGTAGACATCGGATTTGATGCATTTATGACAAAAATAAATAGCTGCAGTGCAGAATAGTGAAAATTAACCGTTTTCACATTTTTTATGTTGTAAATGTTGAAATTATACAGATGTAATATTTGTGATCAAAATTCGATCTTGTTATTTTTATAAAAGAACGTGTTATAAATCAATTGTATCTTGTACTCGGATAATGTTACGAATTCGTTTAGATTGTTTGCATGTTTCACCATTGCATTTGCTTTAAATTGCCATGTTGAAAATACGGATAGTTGCATTAATAGACAGTTGACAATTCTGGCAAAGTTGGTAGATTTTTATCTAGGAGTTTATGAAAAAAAAAGAATTCAATGAAAAATAGTCTCCTGCGCGGGAAGGCAAAAGAATTGCTATGAAGAGTTTGGCGGTCCTTCAAATTCTACCGCAACGCACGGCTGACTGTGACGTTTCGAGAACGAGTATGATATACACCCTGCGAAAATTCAAGGTGAGATAGCAGACGCAAATGGATCCCTGGGAAACAACCTCGCGCGCAATTTAGCACGAACACTAGCCGAACAAGACATTACCTAAACAGATTTCTACAATATAGATGGATCGCGTCTATTTTGGAAGTGTTCCACGGAAAACACGGCTCCATAGAGGACAGAAGGATTCGCGTCGAAACGAACGGGAAAAGAGAGAATGAACAGGCCGACCGGACCATTCTGTATAAATTCGTCTGGCGCGTACAAGTTGCCATTATTGTTCATGAATAAGTATGAGGAACAGTGTAAACACATCTCGCTCGCGAGGAACTTTCGCAGCGAACCGCACGATTTTCCGATATTAATAAACGAATTTTAAACTTCTAACAGTACTCGCACAGTAAATCCGCTGGATTAAGAACATTCTTTAGCAAAAACAAAAGGTAGACATTATTAATTTTTATTAAAATTGCAGTCGAAGCTGTTTTAACTCGAGAATTAAACATTTCTTCCGATCTATTCCATTTTATATGATTGTTTTCATTTAATGGATATGAAATTAATATAATTCATACATTATTTAAATTTGTAGTGATTGATTAGATACCAACATATTTAATAACGTCAACTTTGTGAATAATGGTACAACAATTTTTAGTGGTGACTCTGAGTCGCCCCTCGAGTGCGAAGGGTTAAAGTGAGATGTAAGCAACGATGAAATTCTCTATTGAAGGAAAAATGATACTAAAAGTTGAAGACTGCAGAGACATGGACTCGACGATGATTATTCGAGGCTCATATTTTTACCTCTCAACTTATCACTCTTCATCCACCTAATGTAACGTGGTGTCATCTCAAAATGCAAAAACTCATTTCGGTGCAGATTACATCCTCGTGCACGTGGCACATTTAATCTCTTTTTTTTATGTAGTTCTTTTACATTCGTGTTTGTCCTCTCGTGTCGTGTATTTTTTTTACACGTGCTCTCATATGATGAAAGATTAATGTAACATGTATAACGCGAATTGCAATATTAAAGATGCACACGTATCCTAATAATTGAAGAGCGGAATAAAGTAACGCTGAAAAATGCTTATAATTTTCTGAATTTTGCATTTCCGTTTTGACTACGTCGCTGGACAGGATTCCAAAAATAATATAAATGTAGAAAGAACATGTTTGTAAATATTCAAAATATTTTTAGATCGAGCTACTATATTTGTTTAAAATCATGATTATTTTTAAAAGTATTGTTATTCGTGATTCTTCCGTTGATTAATAACATTTTACAAAAACTAGTAGCAGTTTCAGAACACTAATAATGTAGTAGTTGGTCGTTTATTAATACTTCACAATTTATGATATCATCTATTTTAATTATTAACGATATCTCGTTTCATATAATATTTAAGGCGCTTGATTACACAAAATCATTTCGGGCAGCGATTCCGGAAGTCAACGAAAAGAGAAAATCAAGAGTATACTAACCTAACTCACGTGCGCCAATATTAGCAGATCACCGTGATGTATATGTAGCTCAGACAAACTTTTAGCGGCTCCTACTTGAAAATAAGAGCTCTATCTCAATTCTATCGTTCTCCAATGTATTTTGTTGTTTCTCATAATTAAATAACATTATGTTAATTAATACCACCGGTAGTTAATAGTTCTTGACAAATCAAAAATAATTCAGTATTAATGAATTTTTCGATAGTGATAGCAATTTCATTCGTGAATCAATAAGTTATATTGGACAATTCTGAGAACTTCTTTTAAATTATTTTTTACAAGAAAATGAGTAAAGTGTTAATTATAACATTGTAGAAGGGGGACGCTAATTGTAACTAGATTGCTATATAAATTTATTTACTGTATTACACATATTATAATTTGCAAAATGCATATTTCAATATTATACATAAAATTTGAAGTGCATGTGCCACGAAAATTGGCTGGTTCATATTCATATTTGTTGTTATGGAATTCCACGAGTGAACTATCCGGTGGGAATCGTATTAATTAAACTGATAAAGTCTATGAACGACTATGTCAACTTGTGCTAAACTGACCAGGGATCTATACATTGCGAGATTGATATTTAAATATGATTTTTCTTAAATATAGAAAAAGAATAAAGCGATTTCAAATAATTCCAACAAGTAAGTCTCGCTTATTTTCCATAAATAAATTATGAATTATGTAAAGACTCGTTTCACGATTGTATTGCTAAAACTAGTGCCCTATATGTTATTTTATTTCCAATGAAATATTAAACATCATTCGTCAAGTAATGATCGAAAGAAATGAATGGTCTACTTGGTTTCTGGCCTTGTTCCAATTGAAAGGTGATTAAAGAAATATTATTTTCATAGAACATCCATTATTCATTATAGGAAATCAATTTAAGTAATGACCGAATTCATTACCTGATTTCCTGGTGCTTTTCATCGATACGAGTGCTGGAATATTATCCTTACATCACAGAATATTAAAATCATTGATTCTTTCGTATTTCTGAATAAAAGTACATTATTATTCTACATGAATGGTGGAAATTCAGATTTGCGATATGAATGTGATTTTAAATATCTTTTACAAGATTTCAAAGATGAAGAACACAAAAGAAACTGTTTTATGCATGTAGTCATTTGAAAGTATAATACATTTATAACAATCACCACTTTATATTTCAAGTATAGAAAATCAATTTTATGTGCACGTTGTAATAATTGTAATGCACAGAGTACAATGTTTGAAAAGAATAACTTTTTTTACAATAGTATTGTTATGCGTGTTTTACAATCAGGTCCGTTGTAGTAAAATAACTACGAAAACCGTTGCTGGAATGAACGCCGATAACGAACGTATCAAAAAATCAGTTTGATATTCTGCTGCGTTCATTGATCAAAACGGATACTTCTCGCATGAATACTCCGAAAACATGAGCGAGGATAATGTATTCACGAATGTGAGGCACTATAAACGAGAAGTGACGGGAAATAGAAAGCGGGGGGAACAGGATGACAAGAGCCCCGTGATTCAGAAAAAAGGGAAAAAGAGTTAAGTGAAATTGAGGGATTCGAGTATACGCTTACACAGGTTGCGTAGATCATATGTCTGTAGTCCTTTGTGTTACGCCTCGACGTTTGAATACGGGTCACCGCAAAAAGATATGAAAAAAGGCAAGCCCGCAAGACGCAGCAAGATCAGAAATTCTATACTTGAACACATACCAAATACCGAATGCGTGTATGAAATCTTACCCGAGTAAAATTATTTGACACCTTTTGAGATAGAAAGAAAGGTACGCTTTTCACAGGAAATTATTATCATAATTTCGTTAATAATAATGAGCTGCACGCTTTAGAAGTTAAGACCATTTGTTGATCCGATGAATAAGTACGTAGGAGGATCAAATTTCACCAGATGGTTGAACATGGTCCTTATAGAAACACTATACTATAATTTATTGTTACTTTAACCCTCTATAAAAAAATCGTTGAATGCTATCGGCGCTACGGTTCGATCGTTAAATACACAAAAAATAATAAATTAACTAAGCAATTTTGCTAATTTTATATAATCGACGTTTCGTTCTCCTTCATATTTAAACATTTAATAGTTACAACTTTTGAAAATTATATTTTATTAAGTTAAAAATGTTTTATTTTTCTTACAGACGCAATTTATTAATCTTGAAAATGGTCCAAATTGTGACCGAAACGTCGATTATATAAAATTAGCAAAATTGCTTAGTTAATTTATTATTTTTTGTGTATTTAACGATCGAACCGTAGCGCCGATAGCATTCAACGATTTTTTATTAACAATATTACGATCGATATAAATAAGTTTATTTAACCCTCTATTGCATGAATTTTTAGGACAAGTTGAAAAATATACATATGGCTGTTAGTCTACTTAAAAATGAGTGTGGCCATGAAATAAATAATTAAATTTTATTAGAAACTGTAATTTATTGTATTCAAAAAAGTGCTTAATTGGAAACGGTATGCAATACAGGGTTTTATATTGTCCAATTTATTGGAATGATGAAAATGGAAAAAAAATGAATTTTGCTATAAATACATGAAGATCCGCAGTCTATTCATTGATGTATACGTTTTCGTCTTTAAACAATTTATTGGAATGACGAGAATGGAACAAAAATTTAATAAATACATAAAGATCCGCGGTCTATTCATTGATGTATACGTTTTCGTCTTTAAACAATTTATTGGAATGACGAGAATGGAACAAAAATTTAATAAATACATAAAGATCCGCGGTCTATTCATTGATGTATACGTTTTCGTCTTTAAACATTTTATTGGAATGACGAGAATGGAACAAAAATTTAATTTCATGTGGGATACACTACTATATTCTATTATCTGAGAGCAAAAGGTTCAATGGCAGTTCTAGACAGAGTGAAATAATGTTCTCATACAGGGGTAACGTTAACATGGCATTCAACGTAAAGACGTGCACCTCTCGCGCTTTGTCTCGCAGCAGGCGAGACAATTACTATTTTCGGTGTTGGAATGACGTTACATGAGAGTAATAACCCATTTCCATTTAAGACACGGCGCTCGTTGCATATGTATGACCATGCAGGAACGACGAGACTTGCGCAGCAGAAACGATAGGTACAGTATATTCAAATATATTCTGATTTTCCGTAGCGATTCCCGCAGTGGTACACGTACGAATTGCGAAAAAAATTCATTAACATTTCCGCGTTCGTTATCTCTCGGAGGTTCGCGAGATTGCCCCGCGTGTTCATACGGCCCGGGGGTGTGTACAGTGATCATGCAGAGAGCATACTGTAGAAAATGCTGATTCAGTATACTCATAGGGAAAGGATTTTAACCAAGAATGAGTTACTATTATGCTGTCTATCCCGGGGGAGTCGGTCTAGCGTGGAATCGGGAATTAAATATTGATACAGCGAAGTAATTCTTGATAAAAATCCTGCAATTATGCTGATCCATGCTTTCTTGCAATTTTCACGGTGGTCGAATTCAATAATTTATACTTTTAACGATACGACGTTCGTTACATTCAATCCGTTAAAAAAAGCGAACACGTAGAGTCGATGTTGCAATTTGCTGTTGCAATCGAAGAATTAATTACTTGGAATTAATGTAGCGAGACTTTTTGTGCAGAGAGAATATTATTTAATAACTTTTTTATTGTGTTGAAACTGAAAGGAAGTAGCCATTAAATGACACCTCGAGGCTAAATATTAAAATAGAATTTTTGTATATAATACGGTAGCTTTTGGAAGAGGTGAACATTATTTAGGGATTTTTTTAATGTTAAATTTAGATTATTGCAGGCTTGCATGTTACGTGGAGTTAGATAAGTTAAACGTTGAAAATGTAGCGAAGTGACCATAAAATGGCACTTCTTCGAGGCTAAATCTTAAAATGACATTTCTGTACGTAAGTCTGTCGTTTTTGTTGAAGTAAGGAACGTACATCAGATTAGGTCTGTGTAGAAAAGCTACAACGAAAGTGCAGACGAAACGAATGAAGCTCGATGGACTGAATGTGCTCTCGTGTCGTTTGTTGCTATCGTTCGTGCCAGGATTTCGAACGTAAAGCTACTTTTTCGTGCGGCAGCTGTGCAAGTTATTTTAGCAATACCTACAATAATAAACCGAAGACAATAATAATATTTTGCAAGAAGTCAATGTTTCAAACAAATTGATCTTCTTGCTTATCATTTATTGCGTCGATTGATTTTACTAATAATTATACGATGAAGTGAACAATTACACATTGCTAAATGGTAAAATATTTGTTCAACAAATTAGTCGCGAGAGTCTATCAGAACGAAAGAAGATTATGACTTATCATTTATGTTTATTAGATAAACGAAGTGGCGATTTATCGGCGTCTGAGATTCAGACACTCGTGTATTTTTGGCCTATCTGGAAATACAGGTAAATATTAGCACTGAACCGAAAAATTCTAAAATTATCTCGGACTTACCCGTGGTTACGTCACATCGTATACGCGAAAGTTTCGCGGTGAAAGCCGATGACGAAAACTTCCCGTCGATTTAATCGCAATACAGATTCAAAACGATCGAACTGCAATGCAGACTAGAAAACAACTTTGGAACGGTCGTCGAACCGCAAGCTCCGGACTCCCCTTACCACCGCACAGTGGTCCAAGAGACCGATTTAGGAGTGCAAAAGTCGAAAAACCAAAGATGAAGTAGGCATTTTTTATTATTTCTTACATCAATATACATACGCGTAGAAGATAAAATCGACGATTTTACTTCTCGAATCAATTATTGTTAAGCGTGGCAAACGTTGAAAGTAGCAGCATGAGAAATAGCATCGAAATAAAGGACATCCTTTTCACCTATAATTTACTGTTTAGAAAGTTAATATTGATCCTAATCATAATAGGTGTGTTCAGAAGCATTAGGAAGATACGAAAACAAAATGAAACAATTTTTCGGAAATGTTTAAACAATGTTTCTCAACAAAGTATTAAGAAATTTATTTTTTATGTTTGTTGTAGGAAATACTAACGATATTCGCCCGTATTCGCTTTAATTTTTGCATGAGTATTACGAATGGAATGTGTAGTTTATGGTCTCATCAAATTTATTTGCAGAACCTTGCAGATTACCAAGTTATTTTACTTTTTCTGGAACAGTTCGATGACGAGTGCGCGTGGGACGTGCATATACAATATCGCACTCTATTTACGGACAAACAAAAAAACACGGACACACAAAGAAAGAGTACTTATTTGAAAGTGAGATGAAAACCCTTTTATTATATGAGAATAATTTGGATGATAGCGATAGTGATTCGGATGATGACGACAATAATTCGAATGATGAAGATAGCAATGGGATAATAAAGATAGTAATTTGGATGATGCCAACAGCAAGTCAGATGAAGAACGCGAAATAGAAAAAATTTTTAGTAATAATAAGTAATAATTATAATAATTATAAGCTTAGGTAATAATTGTTTTAGTAATAATTATAATGCTCATAGCAAGATGTAAATTTGTTTCGTTTTTATTGTTATTATTATTGTGTTCTTTATTTGTATTATTATTGTTTTTGTTGTAAATTTCATTTCTGAAAATTATACTATTGTAAAAGCAAAAAATTGGGTACAAGTTCCTCTTTTCTGTCATTGTAAATTAAAACTGGCATGATAAATTGAAATACGTTGCTTCCTCTGCTCTATTTTAAGAAAAAAAAATATTTTAATAAACTTCCGGAACTCTATTAGCCGTCTTTATAGTTACTTAATGTGTATAGAATACATGTAACACTGAATTATCGATTATTAGAAGCGTTTAGACTTTTGCACTCCTAAATCGGTCTCTTGGACCACTGTGCACCGGTGAGAAACTTATGTTTCCAAAAAAAAACTATGCCAATTTTTCTGTGCGAGATTGTTCGACACAAATAGAGAGAAACTAAGTCTGTAAACTTTCTATCAACCCTTTCGCGCTGATAGTCAACATCTTCTGCGCCGCTCGATAATATTTTAATTACTTAACTTAATAGTTCACAAGTTTTTATGCTTCAACCATACATTATTTTGTAATTATTAGACCGAAAATCTTTATGCGAAATAAAACATTTCCAAATATAGGCGCAACAGAAATTACATGAGAATGTGTTTCTTCTTTTGACAATTTCAACAAGTCAAAAATTTAATAATTAGGACTGCGGATCTTTATGCAAAATAAAAATGTTTTGCATTGATTGTGGAAAGCAGGAATAATATAAAAAGTGATTTCATCCCTTAACGACTTTGTTGCATCTAAAACTATGTTACGACACTCTTGAATTTTTAAAATCCTTTACTGTTTGCATTTCACCCAACCAAATTCTTCATAAATGCATAAAGATCCGCAGTCTGGTAACAATATTTCATCTGTTCGTTGTTGTCATAAATACATAAAATCCTCACACCCATCTTTCTTTTAAACAATAAAAGGTTCGTATGAAAATAAAGCGTTTGAGTAAAAGTTGGCACACTCATCTTTCTTTTAAACAATAAAAGGTTCGTATGAAAATAAAGCGTTTGAGTAAATTTAGTTGGCAGATTAAGGTAAGTAGCATTACTGTAATTTTATTTGTAATAAATACAGCAGAGTGCCACCGTGCCCGCCGGTAATATGTTTCAGGCCCTACCGCGGTTACGCGAAACCGCAGATAATAGCGTATGCCATAGTAGATGAGTACACTGTGTTATTTACGTAAACAAAGTTAAATTGATACATTGTATGCAGTAAAACATTGTCAATATTTAAATACGGCAATAATACATTGTACACTGTGTCGTATATTTTCACTGCTACCCTTTCCCCTCTGTGTAGACAAGTGGACGATTATGATGTTTTATCTTTATCCTCGAGAAAAAATAAAACAGATAAAAAATGCAATTTATAAGAACTGCAGAAACTACAATAAAAAAAACTTTCTAAAAACCACACTTATATTAAAATGCACTAAAGAGGAGAAAATAATTTTTTTAGATATTAGTGACTATAAATAAAAGCGTGGAGTGCTAAACTATATTAACGTAATCTTCGTGGGCGCTCCACGCTTTTGTTTATAGTCACTAATATCTAAAAAAATTATTTTCCCTTTTTAGTGCACTTTAATATAAGTCTGGTTTTTAAAAAGTTTTTTTATATATATTTTTATTTTCTAATTTTTAATCTTTACTACCGAGCGTATTCAGTAAGGCCACAGTTCGATTTCCGCTGAGATACTCTGCTGAGATTTTTTTTATCTCCTAAACGCACATTTTTTAAAAGAAATTTTTTTTTAATATTGCATTGTTATCCAGTTCTGAGCTATGTTTAACCCTTAGCACTCGAGTGGCGCCTCTGAGACGCCACTAAAAATTGCTGTACTATTATTTAAATAATTGTTTACACTATCAGATATGTCGGTATCTAACCAATTACTACACATTTAAGTATTGTATGAGGTATTATATCAATTTCATATTTATCAAATTTAAAAAATCATAGAGAATGGAAATATTGTAGGTCAGAAGAAACGTTTAATTTTCGAGTTAAAATAGCTCCGAGTGCAAAGGGTTAAAGTTTCAAGTCTTTAGCTCATCATTTAAAATTCGATTACAAGATTTGATACAAACAACACGGCATGCTAATATAAGTTGTGGTAAAATAAAATAGAGACTAGATCTCCGAGAAAACAGCCAATCTTTATTGAAAGCAGTGTATGAAACAATTCTGTGGTAATTCTCAGAATGTTAGATTTATTTTCGAAAATATATATCCAAGAGACTGCGTTAACGTTTTTGATGGCAGCAGACGAAAGTTATAATTTACTAATTAATTTCCAGTCTCCTTGAACACGTGTTTAACTGTATTTAGCAATATAACGCGCGCTTCATTGTACGAATGCAAATATGCACGAGACACAATTAATTTTGCAATTTCCCTAGAGTGTACAGCATGCGTGGAGTAGGTTCTCGCGCCAGTGAACACTCTTCCTAATGGAATTGGCAATGCGCGAGAGGAATGCGCAAAAACTCGATGAATAGAAGATCGAAATCAATGCAAACGAATTACGCAAACCGGTAACGCTCCCACAAAAGATTTTCAAATGTTTGTTATAGAATTCAGCTTCTCTTATATGCGAACAACGTTTTGCGAACACTGCTGACGGACGTGAAATTCATGGCATGGTTCAGCCGATCCTGCTTTTCGCGTAATTACTACAGTAATATTCTTATAATTTCTCGTTACTTCAAACGTCCTTAGGATTTAAATAATTTCATGAAATTGTTAAAGGAAAAAATTCATTTTTACGTGATTTCTACTACTTACAAAACTCGACTTCGAAAATTCTTATTTTGCTTAAAAATCCACAGTCTATTTGTTAGAGTAATTACTAAATTTTTAAGATAGCAGTTGCAAAGAAAATGTCGTTACAATAAACGTGTAATTGTTCGAAATTGTATATTATAACTAGACTACGGACTTTTATGCAAAATAAAAATTGTCTGCATTATTTGCAAGAGACTGGAGTCAGATAGACGTTTAATTCTTATTTTAATAATCTTAACAAGCTGAAAACACTGAATTGGCATTATTAGATCATTCTAACTTTTTCACTGTTTTAAATGGCATCCATATAAAATTCGCAGTCTATAACATTGTTAAACACCGTTCATTTAATCTAATTAGGTTTCGCAACGAGGAATTCTTCAACAGAAATTTCGACGATGGCGATGACAAAGATATTTTTTAATTAATTCGCACGATTGAATAGCGTAAAATAGAACGTAAGCGAATAATCGGTTTTCTGTCAAGGATGCTTTAAATACCATTAACGCTTTTAATCTGATCCGGACGACTAGACGGTGGATGTTTACGTATTTACGATTCGGTCGGTACCCAGAATTCAGTCCAATAAAAAATTCTATAAAGTTTAATGAGGTATTTATGTCCGGTCGATTCGATTCCATGTGAATCGGTGCATACAAGCTCGTACAAACGCCTGCAGTTTCACAATGAACGATAGAACTTCAATTGTCATTCCCTACGAGTTAACAAAATCTCGTATAAAAGGTTTCAACGAGTAACTTATTGTCGGTATTCAACTGCTAATGGTTTTCTTTTATGTAAGAATAAAATCCTATTTTGTTTGTTATCTATATTGTCGTACTTCCTTAAAAGGGATAGGCACGATCATTTAAAGTAGTTCTTTCCTTTGCGGAAATGTTCTCGCGGCATTCTTAAGAAGTTATTAACGAAAAACACGGACCAATCACAGCGCAGCTGCGATAGACGGATTCCCACTCGTGGTGTTGGCATTGGTTGAACCGGATTCTGTAGCTGCGCTGTAATTGGTCCAGGTTTTGCGATAATAACTCCGTAACAAAACCGAGGAGATAAACCATGTAGTCGCTAATGACCTAGATGTTAATGCGACCACATTAAAAAAATAAACCATTAATAAATAAATAAATAAAACCGAGGAGAACATTTTCGTAAACGAAAAAGCTTCTTCAAATCATTTCAGGAATTACTCATTCCAATATTTTTGAGACACTCTGTACGTAGACACGCGATAATAACTTCATTTTTCCTGTATGGTATTATTAACCCCTTGTCATATCATTTTCTTTACAAATACAGCGATCGAAACGTCTTTATCCCGAAAAATGTCGTAGAAGAGAAAAGAATATTTATAGTTTTTGTATGTGATACATTTATTTGAATGCTTAAATATTGATTACAAACGAATCACGTTTTATTTCATTTAAAAAGAAAGGCGTCACATTCATATTTATTAAGCTTTGGTTAAAATCTTCATGACGTTCGTTAAAATACGGCAAGGAGTTAATAACAAAGAAGTTTTAAACAACGTAGCTGTGCAAAATCGTAAGGCAAAAAGTTGAAGATGAAAAATGGTATTATACTTTAAAACAATCTTAACGAAACGATGAATTGTACTTTCCATGTACCATTAAATTTGACTGTACCATAAATTTTTGATTGAATTTATGTACCATAAAGATTTGATTGTACCATAAAATTTAATTGTTACCATTAAATGGTTCTCTTTTGTGCAAAATATTACAGACATATCGGATCGACAAACTAAGTAAACAATTTTATCACTGAGGTTGGTATTTGCAAGCTTTACTTCTATCGATGCAGCGGGTGGTACCTGAGAAATCTGATGAAACAACATGCAAGAAAGATAAGCAGTACTCACCACGCGGTTGCCATACAGAAGAGTGCTCTCTTCAGGGCCGATAATATTTGAACAAACGGTCAGCGTCCATGGGTTCGTTCGGTTTTCCCGACGGCGGCGGCGGTACGTGGGATTCCCACGGATCCGTAAATTTCGGCCTCCTCCGTTACGATGTTTCTGTAGCAAAAGATCATGCAACCGGTTTACTGACGCAATACACTCGTGTCGATATTGAAAATAAATACCATCGAGTCGGGCAGATTTACATCTCCATCGTGCATTCTCATTACCCAGCGTGCAGAACGTGTACTATAATTAAATCGCTAAACGAAACTTGGATTTCATTAGTGACCTCTCTGCGATTATGGCACTTCATGTAAAACGATGAAAATGGTTTACATTAGCCTACGTTCTAACGATTTTTCTTATATCGATTCATTTTATTACTAGGATTGCGTTACTGTTTTGCTATTGAAATTGCAATTTCAGATGTATTGCTTAGTCGAGGACCCCAGAAGGGTTGGCAGAAATTAACCCCTTGTCATACGATTTATTTTACGGTTTCAGTGATTAGAACTTTTTTTGTAGTTTCGTAATTTCCCGAAAAAGGAGAAAATTTATATCTGTTGTATGCCTACATGTTCTTACGTAGCTATACATTAACAAAACCAAAATAGAATATCATCTCGGTTTAAAGGAGATTAATAACATATATATATTTATTAGACTCTGTTCAAAATCTTCATCACGAGTCTGACACGATATCGTAAGGCGAGGGGTTAATGGTGTATTTGCTGAGTTATTGTCGCGATAAATCAAATTGAAATTTATATGTATACGAAAAGAAAAAGTTATTTTCGTTCTAAATATATTTTTTAAAAATTGCAATTTCTGGTGTATTGCTCATTCGAGGACCCCGGTAGGGTTGGCAGAAATGAATAATGTATTTGATGAATTATTACCGTGGTAAATCAAAATTGAAATTTATATACGATAAGAAAAAATTATTTATAAAATAACAGCAACCGAGATGGATCAGCATGGAAAGCAGAACTGTAACAATTATTTATTGATATATGGTCTTCGAAACAGTTAATTTAATAGTACTCGAAACGTTTACTGAGACGGCACGCGAGGGTACTTGGAAAATGGGAAACTGTTCAAAGATCTAATTAAATTAGCACGAATGGTTTCCAGTTACCATTGATATTAAGTGTAGCTATAACTAACTTCATTGCATTTGGTACCGATCTGAACTATCTTGATAGAATCGTAGAAAATTAATTACTTTCATAAGACCGCGGGAAATTAATTGTTAGTCTGTCAAATACGCTCGATTTTGGTCTCAACTATTTGTTACTAAATACATATGGTTCCCTCAACAAAATCCGTTTGCTATACTCTTGACTCGAACCAAGATAAGGAATGTGTAATTAATTATTTTTTATTCATTCACTATTTTCATGGTTGAAAATAATAGTTGTATAAAAGGAGAAGTGCTAAAAAATCCTTAATCGTACGAATTCTTTATTCATGTTTCTGAATGAACATATTTATATTATTACAATAACAACATCTTGACATAACGATTACCCTATAGTTCTTCCAAGATTTTGTTACAAAGCATTCAACAGTTGAAGAACTAAATGTTCCATTGTTTGCAACACGTTTTTCTACAAAACACATTACTTCTACTTTGAATCATTGTATTTTCATATTTAAGTAAATAATTAATTCGATTTTGAACATCGTTGCATTGGAAGAATATTGTGTGAATCGCGAAGATAAAAATTAATTTAACAAATTAATATTAAACCGTGTAATTTGCATATAGTCAGACTTCGATATTGCTGTTAAATTGCCCTCACTCTACTTGTTTTTCACTATATTTTTTAAAGCCCAACTACGTGACAGGGATAATTTTTTGCTTATACATTTCAGAAATGTATATCAGTAATATTTTAATTTGAAAAATTAATGGAGAATGTATCTTGGAAACGTTCGTTAAACTAAATATATCTCTTTCCTCAAAACGCATAAATCATCATGAAAAAGACATCAATCCTCGCACTTACTGTGGGTCGCTGCTCACAAAAAAAATATTCTCAACAAACTAGCAAAAAATCGACATTTTTCGACTTCCTTAAGTCGCCTGTTTGAAATACCCACCCTGTACCTACAAGAAGCTCCACGCATCTGGGTCAAGACATAGCTTTAAAGAGGTAGGAGGTAGAAAAAATTTCATTACAGAAAATTAAATGACTACAAATAGTGCATCACGCGGCGCGCACACGTTTACTGCGACAATGGAGGTGTTCCAAACCTTTCAGATCCATCTCTATTTTCTTAAGTGAAACTTTTCATTCTTCCTATCATCTCGCTGCCGTTCAAGATGAACATACAAAAAATAATGTTCCCTAACAATTGATCGAACGATCCATCAAGATCCAATCTCGTTCAACAAGTAAACCTACCGACCATCAAACGTGACTGATGTGTATAGTATTATAAAAATAACAAGATTAAATTTATTTATATTTTTACGCGATTTTTACTATAATATTCGGTTGGAACGAAAGTTCGTAGCGTTTGTAAATTAAAAGCTAAAATTCATAGATTTATTCAATAACGTATTTTCCATTCCTGTCTATTAAATTTTGTCATTTTCGAAGTAACGACTCGGCGTTACTGAATAAACATACGAATAAATACCTTAATTTTATTTTCGATTCTTAATTGAAAACGCTACGAACATTCTTTCCAACTCAATTGTATACTGGAGTCAAAAAATATATTCAATAAATTCCCATGGCAACACCTTTACCATGTAAATATTTGTCAAATAAAAAAATCTAAAAAAACTGGGCCATTTGACCTGTGGTGGTAGGTTTACTGTTACAACATTTTCATCCTTCTTATTTAACGATGGTATAGGACGCCTTTAGTGGTACAGCTCAACCAACATTCAACATGAAAGAACGTGTTAAACATTTCAAACAACAAATCATCTGAACAACAGTAACAATGTTACAAAATTTTATTACATACTGCAGACCCAAACAAATGTAACAACATCCTTGCAACACCTCCCCATTGTTCCTGGTGTATTTTTTGTCCATCTGTTCAACATGACAAGTACATCAAACAATCAAATACATAAATTCGCGCACAAGCGTACGTCGAGAAGCTGCGTTTCCGGTGGACTTCGAAATAGTACATACATACAAATGACTTCCAAAGAGAAAGAACGGATTCGCGTGTATTAGTTTCTCTCGGAGTACATAGAGACGCGGGATGCAGATCGTGAATGGTATCGCGAGACGTAGACGAGTGTATTATGCATGTACAACAACGAAATACGTTCACAAGATAACAGTCACGGGCATGCATGTCGCGGATTGATAGCATCGGAGGGCGAAGGGGTAAATTATTAAGCGTGCATGCTTCGCGTAACGACAGGCGTATTCACCGCAGAATCAACAGGTCAAACCTGGAATCAAATCCTTAGTTCCCATTGTGCCGCGGATGTCGGGCACAGTGCGTGCTCGAGAGCACAATGCGAGGCAGAAAAGGGAAAAGAACAAGACAATGAAAGAAATAAAATGAAAGTCGGGCCCGAGGCAGAGGTCCTGAATCGAGCAATTCACCGAGCGCAGCTTTTTCAAGCAAATCTTTTATCCGTATGCATCGGCGTACGAAGGCCCTCCGAGTACAAAAATAATATTCAAGCTCTCTCGTCGAACGGAGACAATCAGAAGAAAAACCGTGAATCATAGTCGCGCGACGGATTCAGCAATTGAAGAAAAAAAAGAAAAAGAAACGAAGTTTTCCAGCCCTCGTTTCCAACGTCTTTAACATGTTACATCGCAAGTCTTTATTCGCCCGTGTCGTACGCCCCCTTTGTCCCTGTTCTCTCTTTCTCTCTTGTTCGCCCCTCTCTTTGCTCGCACGCACAATACATTCCACCCTCTCCCCCTCTCACTCTTCTGTTCCATCAATTTTTGTCCGGCTTTCAGAGAGAGAGAGAGAGAGAGAGAAAAAGCAACAAGAAAAAAGTAGAAAAGCAACACGTTCGAACGAGGTAACGAAAGAGCCAGCGATCTTTTTGTTCTTCGTTTCTTACATGGGGGAGAGAGCACAAGGGGTTGTCGCATGTAAAGCTGGGTTCACACTTGTGTAACGCGACCCTCGACGCTAATTCATTTATCATCTGTGCTGCGGGTTAGCGAGCTATTAATCTCTCTCGAATACGGTCACCTGTTTGAACACGCTTCGAAATAAGAAAGAAATGTTGCGGATACACTATAGCAAAGTAGACGTATCTTGCGTGAGGTACTTTCGTGGCGTGTGCCAATACATCCCTATACAGTTGATCCGGCTCGGTGTACATTGTCATAAACGAGTCTGCACACGCCACCGAGAATCGCTCACGAAAGAAAGACCGCGAGTTTACTAGCACCTCGAGATTGATCGAGAAATGGAGAGACACTATCCGGCCGGATGAATGAGAGACTCATCAATCCCGGTCAACAGGTTGATCTCCATATCTACGTGGATACGAAACGATGAATAGAAACCGGCTAAACGTGGTGAGCACAATCGACGCGGCCCGGGGTTGTACGCGGGCGTTTTACGCGCGTCATGAATCCGCCCCCGGAAACACTGTGTTGCGTCGCGATATCGTACCGCGCGTCCAGGTTCGTTGTTACGCGCGCGTGTGAACCCCGCTTAATGTACACTTCGGTTGTGTTATGTCATTCTCATTCCCGGTGGATGGCTCGTCAACGATCGTTTCTCCTCGACCACGGTAATCCCCTTTTTCTTTCTGGCTTCCCGTGGCCTCCTCCTGCGCGACGAGAACGAGTGGCCTGAACTAACTGGTCGAGGAGAGACAGACGCACGAAGGGAGGAGACGCCTGAACGTTTTACGGGGAACACGTAAATCACCCACCGGTCTCTATGCAGAGGAGAAAACAGCGGGGGAATGAAGACACACTGTGTCAAGCGAGGAGGAACGTGCGAATGTCCAGATAGAGAAAGACGGAGTTAATCTGGTGAAGGGGGTGGTTTTCGATGAAAGAGAGGGAGCGGGGAGGGAAGAGGAAGGTGAACATGAACGCGCCTTTCTCTCTCTCTCTCTCTCTCTCTTCATCGCTCTTTCCCTCCCTCTTCTCTCTCTCTCTCTCTGTCTCTCTCTCCCTCTCCCAGACACCCTTTCGATACACATCAAACCGATCGGCGATGTGTAGCCGCGTGCGCCGCGCCACGATGGCCGATCGGGGATGGATGAACGAGAAGAACGAGTATGTAAAGCGACGACAATGTAGAACAACAACAGTTAAACAACAACGACGACGACAGACGACGGAGAAAAATGAAAACAACAAAAAGCGTGGCCTCTTGTCAAACCCACGTCGACGATGCTCGACGTGTCGGGGCTGCTCTGGGCGTCGCGGCGCTCACACATCGGCTCACTGAGCCCGAGGTGGGCGACACGGCCGGAACACGGAGGATCGCGGCTACGGCCGACAAAGACCGAGAGAATCAGCCGAGAGCCTTCTAGATAACGGTGCGCAAGCGCCCAACCCGACAACCTGCACTGCCGCTCTTGAAATTACCATTAGATTTCGGATCGATTGCTTTTCACCTTATCGACAAGCCCCCGCCGCTTTTGTTTGTTTTCTTCGAACTCGCCGAGATACCGGCATCCGGGAAACATCCGAAATAGGCGTTAGGGATGTGTGCGGTTACCTCGGCACGGATAGGAATCGAGGAAGTTCGCAAAGCTCGGGTTCCCAGAATTACAAGTCGGACCTGGTCGTGTCAGAATCTCGAGAGGTTGCAACGTTCAAAAGGTACGATACAAAATTACAATGGAGAGTCATACCTGCGCGTCATTACTTTTTAGTGTTCTCGAACTGGAGTCAGGTACCAGAGGATCTCGAAAATTGATGAAGTTCGGGAACCTGAAAAGTTAAAACGCAAAATTTAATTCAATTTCAAAAATTGCCTATGATATAAAAAATCAATTCTATGTCATTGACTTTTATGTACAGGGTGTATGAAAAGTAATGGTTATCCGTCGTAAAGGTGAACCTGAGTACACCTTTGGAGCGGTGGACGTTTTTAAAAGAAACTCTCTTGCCGCATAATTATTGTCGCACAATATGAGAGAAAACCTTATATGCATTGTTATACGTGAGAGTACTAATTATAAAATACCAATGTAAAATATATGTACTTATAAATTTTTCTGAATCTTCTGTTTCTCCGGTCGGATCCACAGCACGTTATTATTTACTCACTCGAATACGTCCGGATAAATATGCCTGTTTTTCGAAGCACTTTTCACTTTTATACAATCACTAAACACTACACAACACAGTTTCCGAAATCGTTACAGCGAACGAGAAGAAGTTACTCCGACCACGATCAAAATAATTCTGCGATCTGAATGCGACTTCCGGACGAAAACTCTATGTAGTCGATCACTGATCGATCGAAATAAATATAATCGTTGTCAACAAGATATTTCCAAGAAGGGCCCCGACTACTGGCTATACATATACCTGAGAATGATTTTATAGCAGACAAAAACGCTCACGGATCAGCTCCGAACTGACCGATTATTTTACAAACACTGCGCTCCGACAACTTTAACCCCGACATATGAATAACACGTGCGTCGGGCTCACCGAAACAACGAGCTATTATAAATTACACCATTGACGATCGAAGACAATAATGGAAGACAAAAGATACTTCCTTGACAGTTTCCCACTCCTCAACCTAAAGTCCTTCCGAAATACTCGCGACCAATTAACAAACGCTACGATTCCCCACCTAAACCCACCCTTAACCATTCACAAAAAAAACCAAGGTGACAATCGCAGTACTATTTTGATCGTGGTCGGAGTAATTTATTCACTTTCGATGTCACGATTTCGGAAAAGTGTGTTGTGTAGTGTTTAGAGAATGTGTAGAAGTATGATGTTCCGTGATCCATACTTATCAAGACGTATTCGTGTAAAAGGCAGTATGTATGCCGTGGATCCAACGGAGAAACAGAAGATTCTGAAAAAATTGTAAGTACACATTTAGTATTTTATAATGCAGGATTATCACTCTTATGTACAACAATGAATATGAGGTTTTCTCTTATATTTCGAAACTCATTTATCACCTGAATCAGCAATACCTGTTTAAATTTCGTTTGTCTCGAGGCACGCACACGATTATGTTCTGTATCATCGACACGGCCAGGTATACTGTAGTAGTAGGCTTTTGTCTATTCGTTTCTATACAATAAAATTTTGCAAAAACTTTAACAGTTTATATCTTGATAATCTTCACGCTTTTTCTATTCTCGATGAGTGTTAATCTAAAAAAAAAAAAACAAAATTTAACAGCAATATTCTTTGGTAAAAGACTTATGCGATCAGAGAGTTTCTTTTACAAATTTTATACACTCTGTACAAAGGCCGAGAATTAATTGCACCCAACACGACTGCCGACGCTCCACGAAAATTGAAATTCGGCGGACGTTGCTCGCGGTTTACGCTCGATACGTGCGACACCCGTCGTCCGACGGTTATGCTCCTGGTTTTTGTTCTGTTTTCGGCAATTTTTACCGACAAACATGCTAGACGTGTTTTGAACATTCATTTTTAGGAGCAGCTTTTGTAAACAAACGTTGCTGTTTAACCCTTCTGCAGCAGATGTTGCGACGGAAGGCAAAGGTTCGAGCGACCCGGACGATCGTTTAGCTTTCCTCATCAGGGGACCCAGGAAGGGAAGGCGACACTTGAGAGTGTCGTAAATTAGGCCCTGCCCCATAGGTCGGAGGGCTGTTTTGCGACCATGGCGCAGGATGCGTTCATTCATTCTAGAATCGTCGTCGGGGACGTTGGAAATCATCCAGTAGGTAGATTTAAAACGGCCAATAAAGTGTACAATGTTCGAACGGTGCACCCAGGTACTTTTTGTCCTCCATTTCGTTACTGGTAGTGAACTGTACGCGTTCGGAACAAAAATGAGTATGTAATCGGAAACAGCAGAGAGCATTTGTTAATTTTTAAAACATGTTAAATGTACTTCTTGAAGGCACGTTAATCTTTTTATCGTCCCTAATGCGGCAGCTGTTCATTTAATTAATTCGCCAAGAACTTAGTGATTGAATATGAGTGGGAAGAATTGAAAAGTATCAATATATTTTATTACATAATAATATTTTCAATTCTAGAAGATTATCCATCGGATGACAGGATCTGAATCCATTTTGACCTGGAGGTACAAACATTCCATCTAAATTCTAATTTCCTACTAGCTGGTTCAAATAATTTGCTATTTATATTCGGTCGAATAGGAGGATCAACGTTGATTTTGAAGAAGTAGATTCAACGATATGCTGAAGTAATAAATACATAGACATTTATATTTAAAATTTTATTGATTACGAGAAGATTGTAAATGCCAAACTGGAATCGAATTCTTCTCTCAATAAATCTTAATAAATTGAACGTGGCGAATATCATTGGATAACATCTGTAATCGCAAATTCTCTAGATGCTACTCGGAGCGTTCTTCCCAGCGGTTCAAGTGAGATTTAACACACTGCCTGTTTAAGTAGCCGGAAGAAGTTGAGAAATTGGAGGAAGCTTCGAAAAACCTGGAATGAGCCCAGACACCGGCTGTTTCAGGGTCGAGTGGCACTTTAGGCAGAATTGGTTTCTTGTAAGCGGAATAGAAAATGTGGGAAATGCGCGATCAGAATAGACAGATGTAATTCCTTCTTTTCTCGCCGCGGTTGTTGCGGGAAACGGTAATACGATATTCTAGTTCGTTCCATTTTATTCCGTGATTAACAATTAAATTCTTATCAAAGCCGCTATGGGCGCGTGGAAACAGGTGTGCGCGTATATACACTGACAAGCTTCTAGCCTTTACTTAATTATTCAATTCTGATTGGGGACGTTCGGAAGAAGGGTTGTAGCGTTCCCGATTCATGATTTCAGCGCCACACGATTCCGGTGACTCCATTGGTCGAATTATTTGAAAAGCCGGTCAATCAACCGTTCGTCTCTAAAGTCTCGCCGTTTTCCACCCTCGGAACGTTGCTACTTTTTTTCCTTTGTTCGTTTATATATTCAACCTCACCTGTCCACCGGATCGTTAATTTTTATAATTGATGAACACAGGCGCCATTCGCCGGTGACAATTTGAAATAGTTTAGCAGCAGAAATTAGAACAAGACTCATTGTACTTATTTTCTGTTTCTCAATACGTTGCTTCTTCGATGAATACATTGTATTTATTGTAAAACGCACGTTTATTATAAAGAACAACGTGTTTATATATTCAACCTCACCTGTCCACCGGTCGTTAATTTTTATAATTGATGAACACAGGCGCCATTCGCCGGTGAAAATGTGAAATAGTTTAACAGCAGAAATATGAACAAGAAGTCTTCGTTTATTTTCTATATTAACGTAATTATTTTCCATATTTTCAAACAATTGATTCGTCGTAGAATATTTTATGTTTACGGTAAACGCATATTTGTTATAAAGGACAATACATCTTGATTTATGTATAATGTATAGTATCTAACAAGGTTTCAGGTTGGCTGCCACGCACCTAATTTGATATAGCTGCTATGCATAGCATGTGTAACCATATGTGGTCATCTCGTTAGGGGGTTGATCCCATAAACCAAAGTGAGACAAAATTAAAACTGACGAAATATCGACTTTCTATTTGATCGTAGTCTACGGGCCGTTTATTTCCCTACTTTGAAATATTCTCTTCTACAAATTTTCTATTCTTAACCCTTCAGCTGGACAAACAGCTACGTGGGAGGCCGGTGCAGGGTTGGTTATGACCCGCACTAAATTTTTTCGTAATAGCATAAGCTTTCGACTTTCAAAAAGGGGTTGGCTTGCCTTCTAAAACTCTATCCTATTACAGTACATCGATTTATGATGTCGTTTATGTGTCAGACATACAATACAGGATGTTTCATAAACAGAAATGAACAAGCAGTAATTTTTAAAAATGTTTTTAAACATTATTAACCCTTTGCACTCTTTTGTCGAGCGTGACTCGACATCGGAGAAAGAAAAATTTAAACGAAACGTGTTTTTATATGTATTTGGTTCTTCGTTTATTTATTTATGTCGTATTTTACCACGTTTGTTAAAGTTAAAAACAAATATAAGTTCCACAAATATAAATGACAAAAGAGTTTGAGAGTTATGGTTAATATAATTATTAAACAAACTTGTTTGAAATAAGTAAGAGTCAAGGAACTGTCCTTTGAAGCAAATATCAAATGAAACACTTAAAATGGTAGGGAGTTGTCGACAACAGAATTGAAAAACAATTCGGAGTGCAAAGGGTTAAGGTTGTCAGAGATATATCTGTAAATTTCACTCAGTAATTATTATTTTATGAAACTCAAATAATATTCAAGCAAAATATTTCAAAAGAAATTCAAACGCATTTTGGGAAAAATAACTCCAAAATTTCGCTAACGTAGCTCAATCTGTTAAAAGTTCACCGTAACAACGGAAACTACACAGAAGCTACAAATGAATAAATAAAATAGCGTCCGCTCATACTGTATCCCAGCCTTTGCAATTATTCTTCTGTGGAATATTAGAGAAGAATTCGAAAAAAAAATGAATGTTCTGTTATTCCACAGTCCACAGTATCCCAGACAGTCGTTGCGGCCTATTATTTCGAACGGCGGAGGCTCTGCTGTATATTAAAATTGCAATGGCAGGTAGAAATGACCTGGCATTTGCTGGACGGGTCACTGTTAGATCATCTGCCGCTCGAAGGTTAAATCAAGTAACAATATCTAATATTACCTTGTGTACCAATTAGTTATTACCGAATAGAAAACTGAAGGCCGAGAATTCGTTGAATTCAAAATTTATTGCCGCTTATTTACATTCCAGGCGTTGAATTATTTTTAGTTGTTCTAATATCATTTCGATGGGAACAATTTCCTATTTCTACAACGAAAACAATTGACCAACATAGCCTCTAGCTTCGCTACCAACGTACTCGTTTACATTATTTCAGTTGACCACTAATTGACTACTAATCTTTTTAAAACTACATACTACTTTTAAAGCTACAACAACAGTTGATGGCACTATAGTATAATAGTATACGCGTATAGATTTTTTTAGAACTCATCGTCTTGTCGTGAAACAGCAATTGAATTCGTGAGATAAATACAAATCTGACGATATTTGGGCTGGGCGAATTAGAATTATTATCACTTCGATTGAGCTTCGTAAAAACTAGTTAATGCGGAATAATCTTAACTCGTCCATGTAAGGAACTTTAATATTTTTCGAGGTGTAAGATACTTGAACTTTCAGTGTACTCTTCACGCTTACCGTGCAGTTACTTCTACTTGAAAACTTCGCGTTCGGTCTGCAACGTCTTCCCGACATTCGATTGATGTAAAATTTTGTACATATCATTTTTTCATGAAGTGAAACCGTTTTAGTTGGCGGCGTGTTGAAAAGTTCGTTGTTAAAAAATCGTAGTCCTACCTAGTGCACATGCATAAAAATACGCAGTCTAGTGATACGATATAGCCGACTCTCTCCCCTAAGTTACAAGAGCTTGGTAACAGTGGGGACGCGCTCTTGCGGCGGCTGCATCAAGCCCCATTGTCAATATGGCCGTTGACGAGAGATCGCAGTGTGTAGTGAGACGCGGTCGCGATAGCCTGTTCGTCAGTCTCTGAATATGAAATACGCCGCACCGGGGAAAAACGTT
Organism: Lasioglossum morio; assembly: GCA_916610235.2. Classification (NCBI taxonomy): domain Eukaryota; kingdom Metazoa; phylum Arthropoda; class Insecta; order Hymenoptera; family Halictidae; genus Lasioglossum; species Lasioglossum morio. Next base: position 9,671,211 of record OU744330.1, on the reverse strand, counting down.
TCTACGTAATACGTAACAATTCATTTGTGAATCTGACCAAAATGAATGGTGTTCTCGGGGAACGGAGAAATCACACGCAGTGTGAGAATGCTCCGATGCAAGGTACGTGACTATATCATCGCGTTTATACGTACGCTTTTCCGGAAAACGTTTGTCGCGAGACTGTTTACGAATATTTCGTGGTAGAACCACGCTAGCCATCGCACGCAGCCTCCTCTCGAGCCTCGTTCGATCGATTTCTTCCTACATTTATTGGCATTGACACTCGGATAATGCCTGTCGAATCCGTAGAAATGTTAATCAGACCCTCTCAAATGATATACGGTGTACCGTACGCGTAAATTTTCTTTGAGAAATCGACTTTTCGTACACTTGAGTGTCCCTTTTTTTGGTAGACCGATGTTTCAACCCTCGGCCAGCCGATGCTATGTAGGTAGCTTTTCATTCAGATTTCACATAATTTATGTTTATGTACCGCCGAACAATCGATTCTAAGATAGATTTTTTGAAAATTCAAAAACGCAGTCGCATCTCATTGTTCTTTCTTTGAAATTCCACAGACAGCGATTGCAGAAAAGTTCTATACTTGGAAAATCTTTTTCCTCTAACTGTACTTTATATAAGTATTATTTCAATTCATCCATTAATGATGTAACAGAATTTTAAAAAAAGGAAATAATTTCAAAATATCTAGTATGCTCATTTTTAGCATGGGTCGTCGCAGACCCGGCGTCGGTCTCTCCCGCGTTATTGTTCGATAGTTGACCATTTGATACGCTTTACTGTTTCTATTGTTCAAAAATTTTTTACGATTCCGCGTTACTTGGAAGTATTTCGAAATTTTAAGGTGATTTGCATCGTACAAAAACTTGGGAAACTTAAAATTTTAATAGTATTTTATATTAATGTTAACTGTGATTCGTATGAAACGGTAATGAAAGTGTACGAAGTGAGATTTATTTATTTAAATGGATATTTGGGTCAAAATCCAGTGCATAAAAGTAAGGAGTACAAGTTAAAAATGGAATGTATGGTCGAGCGAATATGTAGTAATAATTAAGACCAATTAATTGTTAGTGACATTTTTCATAATTGTCAATGCCGACATTTTTATTGAAGAACGTTATGTAAAATGAGTTTTTTTTTATTTGTGCCCGTTTAGTTTTTATTAGTTGCTTTGCTATTATAATTGTTCAATTATTCCACTTACTACAAATGAATTAAAAAATGAACTGAACGAAATAAATGAAAGAAATTTAAACAATGTATAAACTTCATAATTATGTAGCTTGTCTGAATATGCAAATGTAGGAAACTTAAAATAATTTAGTATTAAGATTTTATACTTAAAGAGATTAAATATATTTTTATAAGAATAAATTTCGTTTGCTTTTTAAGTGTTTCATTCTATGTTTCTTCGGATTATATTCTTACATGATAAATATTATTTTATCAATTATCATTATACAGACACGAAAAAGGAAATGGGTTACAATTATGGGAGGCTCAAATTGAACAATGACGAATCAAAGTCATTGATTACCGATTTATTTCCTTGGATGTTAGAATTTAAAAGGATGTGCAGATGTATAAATACAGAGAAAAGTATGGCATCATTAACAGAACTTATGCAATTTTATGCAAGGTAACGTGTATAATATATATTTATCTAAATTGTTAATTTAACATTTAGTTCACCAGTAACACTGTTCTTGGGAACTGGTGTAATAAAGGTGATGAACGACACACATTTTAGTTACATTCTAAAATCATGCAATTACTGTTTTGAAAAACGACAAAACAAAAATACATCAACTTCATATGATTACAATTATATAGGACCTATATTTAAAAATGATACCAATGAATTTTTAAATATTATCACACTAGTTTTATGTAATGTATATGTGTGTGTACCATCTTTAAAATTAATAACTTGATATTACCAACCAGTATATAGAAATAGTAAATATTATAGTAGAAATTTAATCAGAGAAATTATTTTAAATAAGTTCTTGCTTTATTCGAATATTCATAATCTCAACATGAACCAGTGCACATTTTGCTATACCACTATTCCTCAACTTGGAATAAATAGCTTGGTTCAGATGTTTTCGATTGAATAGTAAAGCATAAATGTATTGTGTAATAATTAATTGTTACATTTAATTTGTTAGTTTCGTCAAATGTCTGATATAAATTACTTTTACAGAAATGTAAGTATTAGTGTAAATGAATGTTATACAAGGCCTTTGAGAGCTGCAAAATTGAAGGATTCTATTAGTGAGACATTACTGTTATTTATGTATATATATCGTGAGGTTTCTGAGGTAAGCAATATTCCTTGTTTTTAAATCTACTAGTTTCTTCTGCATTGGTATATTAATAAAATTTAATTTTCTAGGATTGCGATAGATCTATTTATTTCAATAATATGTCAGATTTATTAGCATTGTACATAGATATGGAACTAAAAGCATCAAAAAAAAGTAAAGAGGAGCATGAAAAAATTTCTGCGAGGCTTACTTCTTGCCTTTACGTTTACCTAGGTATGGTTATACATACACAGTTGTATTATAATTAATTTACCTATGTGTATGACCCTGTGTGTGTACAAAGAAGCTAATATTATTTTGTTTAAAAGAAATATGTTTCTTTCAGAACATTCCACGCAACATTTATTAGACACACTATTGAAAATACAATTTATGTGTCGCAGTTACCATAATATCTTAGATCCGATATTAACGTAAGTACTAATATATATATGTATTTAATAAAATCGTTGTTTCTGTTTCTTTTTTTTTTTTTAAGAACAGAAACAAAATAATAATAAGAATTTTTGTAGTAATTTATTCTCCAGAAAATTGTATTAATTATTCATTATGTACGATGGTCTCTCTTAGGAAAATTATGAAAAATATTCCTAAGCATCCAGAATCAAGTACTATGTATCTTCGTTATTTTCTTGTTTATCGTTTATGGAGGAAAATAAATGATGATGTAACTGTGAGAGCTAGGATAACTGCTGCTGCAATCGCCTGTTTGGGGCCAGTGCCATCTACGTTCTCACCGTGTACATTAGAAGATGTATTGCCAAAAGTGCCAAAGAGTCAACCAAATTCTACAAAAACTCTGCTACAGCATAAATTCGACATTAAAAGACATTGTGAACTCTTTGTACAACATTGCAAAGAGAAGGAAAGAAGTGTATGCCAGGACAGACCTGCGACTCCCATTGATTCGTCCAATAGTCCTAAAACAATTAAATCGAATAAAAATCGTTTGCGAAGGAATTGTAAAAAATCCAATGAAATTGTAATTATTGATTTGACTAGTGATGTAGTACTTGAGAAATGCATAAAGAGGAGGAAATCCAGAAAATTACCATGGTTGGAAGAAGCTAAGAAAAGGATCGACTTGAAGATAGCAAGATCGTCACAGAAAACAAAAGGTCAGAAGAAGAAGGAACAGGCGAGTACAGATTGTACACATTCACCCAGCAATTCAAGAACGGTCAATCGTCAATCGGAAGATACATCACAATTAACACAGGCACAGGAAGACATCAGTTCAAGATTAAATCCCAGTACATGCTGCACAGTTGACACTAAAAATACCGAGAGTAAAATGGAGATCGATAACAAATTAATAGACGATACGGAAAATGTAAGGAATTCGAAGGAATCGGATATTCAAACGTCTTGCACGACGTCGTTTATTGCAAAAAGCACTAAATTGCCCGTAAACGAGATTTCTCTCTCGACGGAAGAGGAAGCGTCGAGTTTCACTGTCAATGATAATTCTATGAATGATTGCATAGACACGAGAATAAAGATCGATGAGAGGGAAGGTGATAGAAGTAACAAACAAACTGTGATCAAGCGACTGACAGAAACAGATGTTTTCTCAGAGCCTGATACACATGAAAGAGCTGAAAGTTTCAAAACAGTCTGTGATTTAGGAACAGAATGCCCAAGTGTAAATAATACTGCGATATGTACTCGGTATGATTCCAAAGATAACGCTATTAATTCTAATTGTTCTAATCTTAATCTAAGTAACGATAGAGTAACTGAAAGGGTAATATCGTCAATAATAATAGCGGAGTCCGCCTCAGAGAGTAAAACGTTGGATAAAGAAACTTGTGCTTCTAACTATTCTGATAATATGATTAACTCCAAAGAACAAAGCGAAAAATTGCTTATATCTGAAGATATAATCAATGATAAACATGATACAATTTGTACCGAGGAGACAACAGTGGATGTTGCCAAAACCTTTATTGTTACAGATGTTCTGCAGCAAAAAGAACAACAAGAATCATTACAAACACCCATACAGAATCCAGGTAAACAAGAGAAATTTGAATCGGGAGTTGAAGTAAAATCACCAAAATGTACAAATGAGGTGGGCAATAGGGAAAAAGATGAATTTTCTGAACGGGAAGAATTAGAAATTTGTGATTATGATGAAGCGAGATGTATAAGAGAAAATAAGGGGAGCGTCGTTAATATCAGAGAATCTATTTTCGGATCTTATTCTACGGATAAGAAAGATATTTCTAATAAAGTTAACGTAACGTGCCCGAATGAAAACTTTAGCAAGTCCATAGGGAGTGTAACAAACGACAAGTGCAATCTTAATCTCGACAAGACAGGCATTTCTTGCGAGTTTCACTTATCATTGGACGAAACACCGAAAAAGGAGTCTGATAAGTTATACAAAAGAATAGAGGATAAAGAGGAATGCAATGTTCCAAATGAATATATTGTCCAAGACTCTGATCTGCATGACAATATCGATGGTCTCTCGTTGTTGGCCAGTGTTTCGCAACATATACCGCATTTGAAGCCAGAATCGGAAGTAAAGTGCGACCAAATCAAGGTAAAAGATTATGCTTCCTTGAGGTACACCTGTTGCGGTCAGGCCACCGACGACGAAGCTGAGAACGATTCGTCGAACATTGTTTCTCAACTACTTGAAAATCCATCTGTAGAAATCATTAATAGAATTGTGGGTATTTATCCCGACGATGCATTCAATAAAGTAGCTTTTCACGTGGAAGTGACCTCGAATGACTCTGAGACTGAGAATGCGAACAAAGGATTGCATAATAGTTTAACATCTGCGGAGAGTAACGTCCAAGCTACGAAAGAGAACGCTAACGTTATATTGAACGGGGAAACTGTGATGTTGCTGCAAAAGTCGCCGAACAGCAATTTGTATATCATAAACAAAGCGGTGGAGAATTCAAAAGATCACAGCGACGAAGAAATTAACAGACTGAAGGAGAAGAGTTGGGTGCCATCCGCAGAGGAATGTGGTTCGTTCGAAGCAGTTACTTCTGTGGATCATATGTCGTATAATATAGAATTAACTTCGTGTAGCAAAGAGTTACCGTACCAGGAGAGCAAGTGTTCAGTTGGACGAGGAATCAAGGTGGAAATAGAAGAAAGCACTTTCTCGGACAGCAAATTGTATACTAAGAAGGTACCTGCAGACATGATCTCTGTCAATTCGTCAATGTATCAGGACATAGCCAGCAAACCAATAGATAAACTGAAATCTTCGAAATCGAGTCTGCCGTTCCGGCAAAATATTAAACAAGAGTTGAATAATATTTCTCATCATTGTGCTATTTCAGGGTGTAACAGTGTTCATTCGCATTCTCACGAAGTGGATGGTTCCCAGTTGCATATTCCAGTAACGCATCCGACGACTTTGCCGACTATCTATGGAAACTGTGCCGGTAGTGCTGACTTGTGCATGTCGTACCATAAACATTGCAACTCGGTGTCATGCAGTTTGCAGATCAACACAAACGGTTCTCTCCATTCGCACGCGAAATCGAACAGCCCGTGCGGACGACCGCGTTGCTCGTGTCTGAACTGTACGTACGATATCGTTGCTCATTATAGACAGTGCATCCATCCGACCACGGACACCCGCGTATCCTGCATTGAAAGTAGTCCATATTTTCTGCCGACACACTCGCCGGTTCAAAACCCCGCCGTCCAGGAGCACGACAGAGCGAAAAACGAAGCAGTTATGAATAAATTGTACGATGATCAATTGTTCTGTAAACTAGAGAAGAGCCTTTCGCAGAGTAGCCAGTTGGAGAAGCTGGAGGTGCAATGCGACCCAGAGAAAGTGTTCAAGAAGGACGCGGACAATAGGTTACCTTTGAAGAAGAGATTAAAAGCGCACGCGATGGCGTACACGGAAGTGTCGATCAAAGCCGAGAAGGTGGACAATTATCCAGCTATGCCCATGATGTCGATAGCCGCTTTGGAAGCACTGGACAACACACAGAAACGGTCCGTTCAAATGGTCAAATCCGAGTACGAGTTATCATCTGGGAAAAAAGATCCTCACGACGGATATTGCAACTCGAACGTAGTGCGCAGGGATTACTACAAGGACGTACATGTGTCCAGTACGCATCAGAGCTTCGCGAAAGAGAGCATGAGAAAGCTGGGACGTCAATTCCGATCAACCAATGATCAGTCCAATACAGTGTATCAAGATTCTTGCCTTCAGAGATCGTTCAAAACACCGGCGCAACGGAAAGAAATTAACATGCTGAGCGGCATGTCATTGAAAAGATTTAATTCGGAGTCGATAGAACGTGAGGAAGAGACGTTGAAGAAAGGTAAGAAAACGCAGTCGGCTCTACGGCAAACAAGAAGCTCAAAAAGAAACGTTCCTAAAGTAAATTATTCTTACACCGATGTTGATCCAGAATGGAATCCGTCCGGTGAATCGAAACGCAAGCGTAAGAAGAGTAGTCGATGATCGATACCGCTTCATTGTAAGAATTCACTGTTGTAGGAAGTGTTTTACAAATTGTAAATAGCAAGTGAGATAAATCATGATTTTGAAAATTCCGGATACTGGCGATTTCTGGCTCTAGTACAACAACCTGAAGATCAGCATCGGTGAAGATTTTCTGAAGAATTTCAGAATGTCGACACAGAAGATATTAGACATATTTTGTTAGTTTTAGAGAGCTCAACGCGAAAAACGATAGACCATTCTTCATAGAATATTCTATGTTGAACTATACAGTATTACGTGAAATTCAGTTTTATCTCTATTAGTATTAAACTCCAATATAGACGCAGCTAATTTTATTTAAACTAATTAATTTATGATAATTTGCAAGATAATTTCACGAAAGATTTTTTTTATCTATCACGACATAAAAAATACTTTTGTATATACCTATGTACATAAAATGTAATGATTACACACTGAAGCTATTACTATGTTACTCTTATATTGGAGGTAAGACGTTTATTCTTTGAATAGTAGAATAGGGAAATGAAACTCGTAACTTGTGTTAGTTACAAAAAAAAAAAGAGATTATGTACATTTAAACTGTACATATTTAAACTCTACATATATTTAAACTGAAGGGCACACAGTGGGTCAGAGGATAGAGCGAGCGACTGCGACCAGGTGGTCTCGAGTTCGAATCCCCGCGCCCGGGCACTCTTGAATTAATTCAATGTGCTTTTTTAAACAACTGTGGTGCCCAAGGTGGTTCGGAACCCACCTTAATAAAAAGTAGGTCCCGCTGAAATAGGCGATAGAGAGAGCTGGTTAAAGGTGGAGGTGTGGAACGGGATTTTAAACCCTGAGGGGACTAAATATCCAAGACATACATATATTTAAACTGTAAAAGTAATTTACTATTAAATTAGTGAACATCACTGTTATAGTGCACGATAAATATAATGTACTTTAGTTCTATAATCATTGAAATCAAGAAACTTTATATTAAACAAATTTTGTTGGTTTTTTTTTTCAGAGCAAATTCAAAGAAATCAGAAATCCAGGTTGAAGATACAATTTTATCTACTATCATAAGATATATGTAAGTAAAATTTTTAAAAAATTGTGTAATTTTCAACTGGTATTAATCTTTCTAGCAGTAATTCGATATATCAATATCAAGTCCAATATCAATTAATTACTTACAGATAGAGGCAAAATTAAATGGACACTCTTTAAAAACTAATAAGTTCGTAAAATTTAATTTATAGTTGAAAGAGTGTCCACTTTAATTTTGTACTCGACTGTATATGCAAGCTATACATTAAGAGAATGTATGAGAACTCCTTTCACAGCATTTTATTTTACAGATTATTTCTGTAACGTGAATGCCGCAGGAGAATGTTTAACTCTGGAAAGTGTGATGTTAATAAATTTGCCAAATCACATAGGAGTAACCAAGTCGTTATGCAACAGCAGAGTAACAGGAAACACCAACTACATTTCAATTTTATAAAATTCTCTTTACATATAGCAGTACGAGTTGTTATAAATATACTTATAGATATCAAAAAGCAGGTAGTATAAACTAGTCATTGGTTTTTACTTTAAACGGAGACAGTTTTACTTCATGAGGAGAAAGGAACACAGCCGAATAATATGTATATGGCGATGAACTTCAGATTAAAAAGTCGGGGAAAACATTTATGTAGAATTAAAGTACCTACTTTAGAATTTGTATAGATATCAAAACGATAGAGCTTCGTCCCAAGAAAAGTCATTTGATACGACACCCGAATTTATAGCGCCTTTGCATAATTTATGCTTCAAAAGTTAGACATATATTTTTAAAAATTATTCACTTACTTGTTTTCCAAACATGGAAATGGAATATGCCTCACTGTACAAATTCTAAGCGAAAAAGAGAATAGACGTAATCTTTTTAAAATCTTTGTGAAATAATCGTAAAATTAAAAGATAGAGCTACTGCTCAAAGAAATCAATGACTTAATTTTCATTCACTGCAATCATACTTGTAAGTAGACATATTTTTAAGTATCAAATAATATTGAATTCAATCATATTCACCGTGAAGTAGTGTTCTCATTTAAATATAATATTTATGGTTTAGTCATTATGAAATGTAGAACAGTTTATGTATCTTTAGTGCCATATACTCCTGTTACATGATATTTCGTCTGTGATTATTAAGTAACATTAAACTTATACTTAAACGTATTCATCATTTATGGTTACACATAACTATATTTTGTTGTGTAAAGAAAACAACTGCTTCATGGTATACAGAAATACATATTGTTTTCGCATGTCATACAAAATATTTTTTAAAAAATCGTTAGAAAAATTTGTACTGCTTCATGGTAAATCGCATTTTTGTACAAATAATTATTTGTCTTAATCATAAATGTTTCTGGTAGTCATGATCTGACGCTTGGTTAGAAGAAACACTTATATGTACATTAAGAAATTATTTATTGATTTTCAAACCAATAAGTCTGATAGTTTTAAGTTCAACATGAATCAATTTATAATTTAATGTAGTCGATGATCAAAAAAATTGCCAAATATTTCCATGTTCCCATCGTGGAACAGATATAGAGTGGTAAGCGGACAAAATTATACTGTACATTTATTAAGAAAAGTCTGACATCTGAAATTTTTAATTCAATGTAATAACATTGCATCCGTTATTCCGTTCATTCGTGTTCATGAAAAGACAAATTGAGTACTGTGTATGTGTAGAACGTTTTTGTCGTAATGACGAATAAACTTGTATTTACCTATATTTTTAAATTGCATGCATCTTGCGATGCATAAAATGAATTTATTGAAGAAAAAAAGATGATATTACACATAAACATTTACCTCGAGTTTACGTCCCCGGCGTAAATATTTTACGTTTACGATAGGGTTAGGCGTAGTAATTTCTAACAGGGTAATCGCTCCAATATTTTTTTATATTTTAATATATACTTTTTATGTTTAATTTGTTTTTTTGTTTAAGTATTTTAACTACCGTGACTCCAAGAAATTTTCACTTAATTTATGATAATATCCGACTGTACCGTTCAATACAATTGTGTAAAACGTATTTCTAATATACTTATTTTATACATTCATCAAAATATATATACTTGTATCATTTCCTATTAATCAATTTATTTCCCTTCGATAGTATTTCCTAAGCTTTCTAAATATACTATATAATTTAATAGTATGAGAAACAATGTTTGAACTCTCAAAAATATATAATAACTGCATTTTTTGTGTATGCATTAAAAATATTTTTATGTAGGCTTGTATAAAACGAAGTAGGCGTACAACCACTAAAATAATTTTAGATTCGATGATGTATAGGGAAATATATATGTATAATAACATTTTGTGTATAATAATTGTAAATATATTTACATTTATGTGCATTCCATTAAATGAATAACAATTTATAAACAGGATATCAAGGATGTAATAAAACATTAATTTCTTAGAATACACTTGAAGATGTATGTATATATATATATATATACACACAATACTTGGTACACTAGAGGGAAGAGAGAAAACTTTACAACAACCATGGTTTCATAAAAAGAGTAATTTTATTCTCTTGTTCAGTCTCTGCATTGTACATTATGAGTTACCTAATGTAATTTTACATTTTATAGCAGTTACAAAAATCATGTAAAATTACGAACTGGCATTTAGTGTATACAAACTGATAATATGAGTAGTAATATCTACGGTTTCTTTCACACATAGTGAAAATAATCAAATATAATAGCACATACCCTATTCTTCGTATATGAACTCATGTTGTGTTATGCTATCAATTTTGTATTTACATATACATATATTATTCTTTGGAAAATTAATGGTTACAGATTCATTCGGTTCAAGTAAAATATTTTTCGGCATGTATCATTCCTTAACTATATAGTTAAACGTATACTTTTAAGCGCTTTGGTTATACAATTCTATAAACATTTTATATTGTAAAACGAGTTTAATAACTTAAATACATATATGTACGAATATTTTACCAAGTAATTGACTGAATTAAATATCTCTCCAGTGTACTATTTTCATTCGGAATAGTGTTGATTATAATATTGTAGTATGGAAATTTTTTATTTATCACAAAATCATTTTGAACAATTTGTACAGTAAATATATATGTAGCATTATAAAAAGAAGAATATAGTCGCGTTGGAAAGTAAGTCAACGCCTCTTTCGAACATATTGTCGCCTATTATTATTATTGCAAATTTCCAATTTTCATTTGTTGTTACATATATCGTAAATATTCGAACTTCTGTAAACCTTATTTGTATGATATAGAAACTATAATAATAATAATTTTTGAATTTTGAATTTCTGAAGCAACCGCGTGTATAATAATGATTGATTAATGAAATGCTTGTTCTTCTATTTTTGTGCATACTAGCCTAATAATTTTATATTAATTATGATTTTTCTATGCATTAGTAGTAATTATTTTAGGAATTTTCATTTACTCTTTTTTTTTAGTAACGTATATATATAATAACAAAAATATAAAAAAAATGACGAATGGAAAATGTGCGTATAATAAATCAATGCTACATTTCACTGCTACTTAAACAATTCTTACTTCCTTGTGTTTTTCTAGTCAAATTAAAAAGGAGACTTGTATAAAAATTATAATCGAAAAGCATTAGTGTTTTAAGCCTGTTGCTAACAGCTAAAAATACTGTTTGTACATACAAAATGAAAATTATCGAATATAACATATATAGCTTGCTTTTCAGTAATAATAAGCCCAGGCACTAATGGGTTAGTTCTGTCAGATAAAATGTGTTATTACGTGTTGAAATTTCTCGTATACGCTGTTTCGCCGTAACAACTTTGCCAGCGCAATAGAATTTTAAAAAAATATGTCAAGAGAAGAACAGATTTTCGTACATATTGTACTTATTCGAACTCTGTATTATCTCGCTTGAATTAAGTGCCGCGGTTTATAAATAAATTTTCCTTTGTGCAACATAAATAAATCTTACTTCTATATGCAATCTATATAGATGTTATCGACCTTCTAAATGCGCGTGTACTTTTTTCTTTTTCATTTTTTTAACAAGCAATTTTTTTATGCGAATACAAGATTTGTTTAGATTCGGTTTATAAATACTTTAACGAGAATACAGCTCTCTACAAAATACAAATGACTGTTCGCTTTGTTATACTTATATCGCTGTTTATTGATCGCAAGATATAAAATTTTTTTTTAATGCGTTTCTATACGAGTTATTAGAGATGAACAACATTTTCCTGGTTGGATTTCAAGTTAATGCTATCTATCTTTACGGGGCACTATTATAATATTAAACCTTGGAGGACGTCCACGACCGACTTGAATTTGTTATACTTGTAAATTGTAATAAAAAGTTAATAATCTCATTAAATGGGGTATCATTTAATCTATAAAATAGCTGGGACTAAGAAAAAGTGACATTAAAAGATACTACGATAATGTAATTGTCTAGAATGTCTGTTGCCTAAAATTGAATACTATCAAAGATAAATAGATCAATAAATGTGTGTAAAGCATTTTTTACTCTACTCAACACCTGAGTAATATCTACAAACACAAAGTACACATATTCATTTTGTCATTTCCCTTTAAACGCTGCAAAAAACAAAATATTTCGTTCTAGCATCACTATGATATTATACACTATTTTATTTATTCGAATATTAAATTGAAAACAATGTTGGCGGTATAAGGGTTTGTTCTAATAAATGTGTTTGTCAAAAGATGATTTCTAAAGAATTTTGAATAATCTTTGTTTTCGAAAATAGAGTAACGATTCCATTGGTAATATATGTATATTTTTCTATATTATTCGTTTATCTCTTTTAAAAATTAGTGCATAGTTTCACGAGCATTTACCAAATATTTTTTAAAAAACGTAATACTCTTTTCTTTTCGTTTGTTACTTTCTTATATTATTACTTACAAACAGAAATCTAAAAGATTAGAAGGATTGCTCTGAAAGTAGTAGCCATTCCAAATTGAATAAAAAAAAAATTATTTCTTTAATGTCACCAAGTAAAATTATTTTTTGTTATTTCCACTTAATATGAAAATAAATATGATTATGTTATTACATATTATGTGTATATGATAAAGGTAATCCTGAGATTTTTGGAGAAATGAACTTTTGAACATAAGGAAGTAACATAAAGAAAAATCTACTTAATTATATGAATAATTTGCAAGTTATTTTGAACACACTTAATAGGTAGAACTTATTCAGCACAACCTGAAACGTAATACTTGAAGATAAATTAACAGACATAAATTTGTTGTTAATTGTAAACTTAATGGTACTTAAATGGACACTTTGTCCATTTTGTTGGGCATTTCAAATCAACTTTAGAAAGATAATTTGAAGAAAATACGTCTAGCATTTGAATACATATCGTTATCATTAAAAAAAAAATACTGTGTTACAATCAGTCTAAAATAAATGTAAGTAGTGGAAAACAGACTTTTTCTAAATCTAAAAGAAAACAATGGGTGCTTAAAAATTTGTCACAGCTCGATAAGTCGCACTGTTTCAAATGTAATAATGGTCACACCATATAAAAATGAAACAACTAAGACTAATGTAATAAGAATACGCAATTAAGAAATATTCTGACGAGATCATTAATGTGTTTTCTTATGTAAACTTTACGTCCAAAAGCATCGTTTCTGTTATTTACATGTATATACACTTCTAAATGACAATTTTAGAAAAAATCGAAAAGTTCGAAACAATCAGGTATACGACATGTAGGTCATTGATCTACCTCTAATCTAGAATTTTACTCTAGAAAGTAAATTTCTTAAGTGCACATGCATATTTGCAATATGTATTCTCGTTTGCACTGAAAATAGAGTATTTTTGCAAGTGCAATAACCTGTTTGTTAAACATTCTTTGGAAGTAATACATTTGTTTTGCCAAAGGACATATTAATACTTTGAAGTATAATCTATAGTACAGTCGCACGAACACTTTTATTTTCAATTTCAACAAAACACATGTTTTTACGTATGTTTCTCCTTCAAGTATACTGGATCAAGATCTTAAAAGATATGTAATAAACGTTTCTAAAAATTCTAATCCACATATTAATTTGTGACTGTTAAAAATAATAGTTAATACTAAATATATTAAAACAGTATTTCTAATATGTGAACAGAGTGTCCAAGTTTCATTGGCCCACGCAATTATCTAAAAACTATTAGTTACATTTTCAGACATGCCTTATGATGGTTTCGGCGGTCCATCGTAAAATATATTTCTCAAAACAAACTAACTTTTATATTAAAGATATTTTTCAAATAACAAATAGTTTCGAAGATAATTGTGTCGGTAAATTAACACTCTCGATTCAGCTCTAACAGCTGAAAATAAGCCTCGAAATAAGGAAGGTCGCAAATTAAATTTCAAAAATCGACGGAAAACGATAAGATTGAATACCCTGTATAATAAGAAAGCTAAATGATAATTAGAAATATCTTTATATATATATATATACACATTGAGTGTCCATTGAAATTGAAAAAAAAGTCTCATAATCACAATATCACCATTAAAAATATGATCATGATTGTAAATCTTTTATCTAACTAATCCTGCAAATAATAAAACTTCAAGGAGTTGAACTAGACACATTAAAATTCTGCAAATTCTATTTTACGACAACAATAAAAATATGTTAAATCATTGTTTACGATCATAAAATTATTAAGTCATGATCATTTATGTAGTCGAGATTTATCATCTAAAACAGTACTATCCACAAAAGACATAGTGCATGTATGTCTTGCATAAATGCATAAATGAATGTATGGCTGAGCAGTACTGATTTAAAACATTATCACATATATATATGATCACTCCACTAGCAACAGCGGTTCTTGAAATCTTTGGGAACCAAAAATTTATCTTACAATGAGGGAACAGCGCATAGACTTATGCAGTGTTTCTTTTGCAATAACTCTCATTTCTATAAAGTTCCTAAAACTTCATAGAAATTTATTTGCAAATATATCTAAAACACTTATTCACGTTAACAAGTGTGTAAGGCTTATTTTAGAAACATTGTACACGTTTTAAGTTCACTCACCTACCATACTCTTCCTTCCATTTGTACATATTAAACCTGAAAACAAAAATGTTTTAATTTAAGTTGCACTCTTCAAAAGATTGTTTTATTGCAAAAGTTAATAGTTCTATTTTCAAAATTCATATGCTAACGTTAACATATATCATCACAAGTTCGTTTCAACTATTAACCAAAAATATTATATTTTTATATTTTGCAATATGACTAAACATAATGTAACACGTTGACTGCCGCGTGTTTATAACAATCGTTCCACCATGACACTCAACGTGCTGAAATATCTATATACGGACGTGATAAACTTACCTAATTCATTTTTTAAAGTAATATTTTTAGTATTATATTTAAAATATGCTTGGTATTTTCTTTTTTGACTGCAGGCGAGCTATATTATATTAAAGAACGATTTTACTTGGATCATACTAGAAAAACGAACAGTCATCCATTGTGTGAAGAATAGAGACATTTCAATACGAGTTAAATACTTTACATAATATTCTTGATTTGTGCAAACGTTAAAGTATTATAATTTTCAACTATAAATATCAGTCTCGAACTGCAGGTTTATAAAACAGTTATAAGGCACTTAATACAATGAGGTGACATCTTCCAGTTGGTATGATAGAATCTATCTAGCGATGATCTTCCGTGTAGATATTACAAACTATCAGCCACTTTGTTGCTTTAGTGTATGTTGAATTGAAACAATGAATTTATGAAACTATGAGATTAAATACTGTAAATGTAAGACTCTTTAAATAAGCACCACTTCATGTTTGAGCCAAAATGAAGTGAACACTATCAAAATGAATTTACCTTTCTTCATTGATGTATAATGTTTCTTTTGTACTCCTTCTTGACTCGCAGAACAAACGGTAGATGTTGTTTCTAAGCTCGAGGAGTGATTAGAAGTTAATTTCTTTCTCTTCAGTGGTGTTTCTTCGTCAACCGATGCAATGATTTGGTTAGTGATCAATTTCGACGACTGTGCATCTATATTCTGCAACGTCCATTTAATGCCAGACTTGACAAGAATATTATTCGAAATATCAGTTATATGTTTATCTGTTACAAGATTTACTTTGGTAACGTCTGCATCGTGCTTCATATCTGTTTTAGAGAGTTTGAAGTGTGGTTTGGTTCCTGGTGTATGTTGTTTTTCCATGGATCTAAACAACACAGCTGGATCTTCCCAGATATCTTCCATGGTACGTTGAGAATCTTCCATGGTACGTTGAGAATCTTCCAGCTTGGAATCTTCTTTGATGGTAGTACTTGTTGTAGAGTCTCCTTGGCAGTTCAATAAGATTTGCTGCTTTCGTGGGGACAAGTTTCTCAACTGTTGAATACCTACGCACTTCAATTGTTTGTATATGTTTCTAGACGCGCATAAACTCTGCGGTGATTTCTGATGATATGATATGTCAAATGGTGATAACGGCAGTTTGCACGCGCTCTGAGCATCCTGATGACTCGTAGGACTAATAACATTAATTTGCGAATGTTTTAAGTTCAATTCATCTTGATTAGGTTGGATAGTAAACAAATCTAATCCATCTCCTTCTTTTTTATCTTTCTTCATTTTCTTTCTATATCTTAACTTTCGTTTCGAGGATCTGGATTGAACGCCAACTTCTATTTTATGCTGTAAAACATTATTTCGCTTTCCTTTGCAAATGTTCTGCATGCCATTTTGAATGTTTCTTTTCTTTAGAAAATGTTCATATTCCGAATTCTCGCACCGTGAATCTGTAGCATTATTGGATGGTATCAAATCAGTGGAAGACAATAATTCACAGTCTGAAGGTTCCTTCACTGAGAAAACCCTTTTCTCATGATCCGTGCAGACATCTTCATGCAATGACACGGAATCGTCCGACTGTTGACTTTCACAATTTGATAATGCAGTCGATGTCGTTTCATTGGGGACGCACATTTTAGACGAAACATATTTTATTGTATCGCTGAATCTTTGGATTTGATTAGCAATATCATCCTTCCCTACGGCATTGATACTAAACTTATCTGAAGAACTAGAAAGATTGTATTTAGTGAACGACTTTCTAAAATCAGAAAACATGCTATCTGAATTGACTGGAATATCTGATTGACTCAAGGTAGAGAATTCATTTTCTTTTTGCGATAAAATATCTCCTTCATCACTTTTGCCAATTACAATCACTTCTTCCTCACTCGTCTTAATGGTTTTCGACAGATTTTCATTTTCAAAGGTTTTCTTAATTAATTGCGGATTGACTGCCTGTGCATTCGAATATATCAAATCGTTCGGCAGAGAGCTCATATTTGTTAATTCAAAGTCCAATAGAAAATTGAATATTCCAGTAGTTCCAAGACTACCTTCGGGTAATGGAGACCCAGAATTTTTTACATCCGGCATAGCATATTTATCTTCTTTGTCGTTTCCGTATGTGTTTTCAGCCTGTAAGAAAAATTCTGTGATGCAGTTCAACACGTTATTCGAGTTATCGTAACTAATAGGTGACATTAACGAAGACTGCGACTCTTCTAACATCTCTTGCTCATCTTCCATAGTTATGCTGCCATTCAGAATACTGTCTAAAATATCAATGTTCTCAAATTCCTCCACAGACTGTGCTTTGGTTGTGTCATTCTTTTGCAGCGGACTCTGTAACACGGAATCGCAGTGAACATTCTCGTTAAGAGTCTCAAAGGATTTCAGATCGTACGGAGAATATTCATTGACATGTGCTTCACTATTCATTGCCACGGGAAGTTTACATTCATTTGCTTTCTCCGATTGACTTGTTACAGACTCGAAAACATCGATGTTCTCTGCTTTCACAAGTTGTTCAAACTCCGACTTCACGTTGCCAGAAACAAAACTATCCGATAATTTATTTCCAGAAAGAGTATGCTGAGTTTTCTCACAAAAATATGTATCCTTTGGCTGAGACAATGAAACCAGAAATCTTTTACTGTCGTCTGACTCGCTCTTTAATTGATTCAATACTGTATTAGTCTCTTGGTTATCCCATCTATGAGAATCTTTACAGTTGCATACGTTTAGAAGTTCCTTTTTCCCATACAATTCTAGGATTTTACTCAATTTCTCCGAGTTCGTCAAATTGCTATTCTGTGCCCAGCCTAACGATGATTTTACACTCTGATCCCTGGACACTGTAGTTGAAACAGCGCACACGTCAGCTTTGTCTGAACATTCTAGCCGTTGTTTCTCTGCATGCACAGTGACAATATGTTTGCTGATTCGATTCAGAACATCCATACATTTATCCAAATCGCTCAACATGCAGATAATATTTTTGTCGCAGATTGAAGATTTCTTGTCAGTGGTATTGTCGTCAACTGTTGTCTGCACCGTGTCTTCGCTCTTTGCTGTATTAACTATATTGTAAGTATGACTGGCAAAGGGTTTCACGTCGATCTTCTTAGTAGAACACACGCATTCGTTATTATCACAAAGCGTTTGCTTTATAGTTTCGGAGATTTGTGAAGAAATGCTTGATGATCTGAAGTCGGGAGAATGGCGATCATTCTGTACACAAACTAATTTGTTTTGACAGTAAGCATTGTCAGCTTCTGTCACATTACAATCTGTACTCGTTGGCAACTCTTGTTTTATGGATTGCGAGTTCATGATTCTTTCTTGGCACTCTTTGAAATGTATGGAACTATTTGGCTGAGAGAATGTTTCTTCTTGAACATTTATTTCGCGAGATTTGTTTGTAGTACTTTTACAAGCAAACGTATGTTGAGAAGACACTGTGCTTTGCTCTCTATTTTCACTAACTTTATTGTCTGAAATTGGTAAATATTCTAAGTGGCTCTTGTCTACAAAACTTTTAAAATTTTCTGTGCTGCGGGCATCTGCAATTTCCACTTCATTTCTACATTTGACTTCAACAACTGACTTTTGTACTCTATATTTCTTCCTTGTCATTTTTAACCAATCTAATTTTCTTTTACACTTTTTCTTCTTTTTCTTTTCTTTATCTACTTCCAATGACTCATTATCCTCGGTTAAATCGATCAATATAATTTCCCCAGATTTTAACTTAGATGCTTTCCTAAATTTCTTAAATTTGTTTCTTCTTTTTGTGGAAACAGCCTGATCAACGAATTTACTGTAATCTATGGTATTTTTAAGCTTATTTGTCTCACATTTGTTCACTTCAAAGTTCATACTGTGTTCTCGAACAGAATTTATACCACACGATGAAACGATCTAGAAATATAAGAAATGGAATACATGTAGTCTTCGAGTGTATGTGTAAATATTATTAGAGAATTACCTGTGATTGTTGAAACATGTTTAAATCAGATTTTTTTAATAAATAAGACTTGTTCGACTGAGTAGTCATGGAGTCTTCAAATTCTAAAAAATTACTGCATGCCTTTTTTAAGTCAAATACATTTGGCTGTAACAGCCAAAGTGTTCCATTTCCATGACCAACAGGAGGTTTTGGTATGATCTTTAATAGCTCATCACGCATTTCTGGTACATGTGGACCTAAGATTGTCAAGGCCATCTTATTCACTTCTGTAATCTCTGTGAGACTTTCCTTCATTCTTTTCCATACTTTTAACATTAGCAGATATCTGACATACTCCACGTCTGTCCATATTTCTCCCACATTTCTTCTCATGCATTTAAAACTTTTCCTAATATAAGAAAATAATAGTATAAAAGTTAATATTGCGAAGAAAATATTGTTTGTGTAAATCACTTTCGATCGAAGAAAAATTATTTACGTACATGATTATAGGCTTGCATATTTTTATAGATTTTTTAGTACAATACTTAAGTTTGAGTAGTACTCGGAAGATATGCTTCTCTGAATGATCTAAAATGAAATTCAACGACATTATAATAAAGCTTTCAGTACATTATAATTAAAACTATGGTTTTGCTAGTTTACTTTTGTTTTTTTCAGTACTTACAACTGGTATCAACTTACTTAAATATATCCACAGTGCAGAAAAAAGTTTTGCAACTAATGAAGTTGAATCTTTAGTGTGTCTAGAAGTTTTAAGCTCCATGTCTATGTATATACCTAACAACACTGACATTGCATTTAGATACAGCTCGCAATCATCTACAAACTATAAAACATTTGATTAATAAATTTCTAGTAACTTGTTACATATTGCACTTGTAATATAACATTGCAAGTGTAATTTCTTTGGTTGTCGAACTGTTGGAAAATAGTAAACTTTCTATAATACCTCTTTAATATCATGCCAGTAAAGATGAAAATATGTTAAGGTACTACTTATATGGTTTTTTAATTTTATCATGTCTAACGCTTTCCCACAGTATGTATTCATGCTGGTTATAATGTTCCTGAAATATGTAATATGGTCAAATTGAAAATAATTTAAGTTTTCTTTATCGATCAATTGGAAAATTCAATTAATTAGAAAGAAGTAACCAATCAACTCACTCTGTATAAAGGGATATTAAATGTTATAACAGCTGGGAACTTCTGCATCCCACAGATGAAAACATAACTTTATTGAATTTAATAAGCCATGGAAATACATCGTCTGAATATTTGACATCTGCAGATGAACTATCCAGAAATTCTGGATTCTTATAATGTTCTGATATATCCATAAAAACACTGTATATTTGTTCCAAGTTTACTCTGTGCTCATCACTCATTGTCATCTTTACTGTGAAATGTCTCTATAAAAAATATTGAAATTAGAAATATATTTAACAATGGCGAAACTTCCAAAATCAAAGATAATCTGATTTTGTATAAAAACAATTGTAAAATGTGTAAAAAACTCTGAAAACCCCAAACCTAACCAAGACCAAAAATTCTTTTCGGAAATATTGTTTTTACCTAAGAAGGACATGTTTTCAGAATTTCAGCGAAATCAAAGCATGATAAAAATGATGAAAAACATTCTTCACAGAATTTCGAGTCGCTGAAAATCTCGCAAACATTGTTTCTCTGTAAAACGAAGCTGGTTGCAAAATTTCAGCCGAATCGGATGTAATCGGTTCTCGGTTTAGTAATAGTGCTATTATATGTATAATTATAGAAAAAGTATAAGATATTTAAAACGTTTCAAGATACATCTAAATGTATATTGTAATTTATGGCTTCAATATTATTGATTACATCGTTTCAATTTGCAAACAAATTAGTGACAGAACTTGGAAAGTCCTTCGTAAATACAACCTCAATCACTAAAACCGCTATATTACTATTTCGCAGTAAGTCTGTAAGGAATACACCACCTAAATAAACAGATGTTCCTTACGTTTAATGTTAGTACATGTGCGATACACATATAAGTTTTATTTAAACAATTGCATCATGTTTGTGCGTTTGTTTAAAGCTGCATGTGTAAAACGCTACTAAATACACGAGAGAGGAGAAAGATAGAGGGGGACAGATAAAGAGAGAGAGAGAGAGAGAGAAATAGGAATCTCATTACCTAAATCGCGAAACCACCATTCGCGCGAAAAACAACAAAATCAGATGATACAAATGACAATCATACACATGCTGACCACTAAACCTACCACCACCGGTCAAAATGACCGGTTCCTTTTTTATTTTACAATTGGAAAACTAATAAAATTGATGTCATAAAAAACGATTGTATAGATAAATATCTTTAGTAGTGCACGTATTACGATAGGAGCCGGGCAATGTCTACATAAAATAAATCTTGTAATTTTTATAAGGGAACAGGTACCAGCTACTTTTAAGGCTTGGTGGGTTTAGTGTTAAAATAGAGACAGCTTGTTTATAATTTTCGTGTCAGTACGCGAAGGGTAAATAGGTACTTCACGCAGAAAATCTGGAGAGAGGTGACAGTTAACAACGAGAGTGCGCAAGTTTCCCTCAGTTCGAATTTGTTTTCAGAAGCGTGTCGAGACCAGTCGAGACTTGTCGAGAGAGCGCAGTGGCACCGTACATCCCCCCCCCCCAACTTTCTTGCGTCTCTTTATGTTTGTATTGTGTATTACTACTACGTACACGCCAACAAAACGAAACGAAACGAGGGAGACCAACATCCCCCTTTTTTCAAATTACCGTTTTCATCGCTTTGGTTTTTCTCGGGTTCACAATAGCGCACAATTGGCACAATTATTTCACTGCGGGTGCGCCGTCTGCTGTCGGTGCACTCGAAACTTACGCGACAATTCACTTCGAAGATCGAGACAAACGCAATGTCTCGCGTCAACGCTACGCGAACGCCGCCGTGACTTTAGCGTTTCTAGCCGAGTTGCGGATATGCGGTTACAGGTGTGGCCCCTGTCTTTCGAGAACCCCTAACCTGTAGCGAAGGAAATATGGAGGAATTTGAAAAAATCTTTACAAACAACAACCGACGATCAACCAGAATTAAAATTGATTATTACATTATACAAGGTGTCCCAAAAATGTTGGACTTCCTTGAAAGCGATTCCTCAGGTCATTTGCTCCTTTACGAAAATATGTCCTCCGCTGCTTTTTTAAGGAGTTATTAATAAATAACACGGACTAATCGGAGCGCAAATACAGCGGACAGGTTTCGGATTGGCGTTCGCATTGGCTGAACCGGAATCCGTACGCTGTAGCCGCACTCTAATTGGTCCGTGTTTTTCGTAAAGCCGCGAAGGAAAAGGTTACTTCAAATAATCAACCCTTTCAAGGAAGTACAATATTTTGGGACACCCTGTATATTCTATTATCATAATTAGACTGCGGATTTTACGCATTTATGACAAAAATGGGCACGTACAATTTAGAACAGTGGGCATGTTAAAAATATTTGAGGACATTAATGTATTATAGCTTCAGCGACAATGGAAAGAAGAATACAATTTTTATTTAGCTCCTGTGTCCTGCAATCAATGCGAACATTTTTTATTTTTAAAATCAAAGGCGTATCCTGATGAAACATCCCTGTACTCACGATAGGTTAACAAAAATATATACAATGAAATATCGAATTTTCCACTTATATATATTATCTAATTAATTAGTATATATAGACTGCGAATCTTTATGCAAAATAAAAAATAAAAATTGTATTTTTCTTTTAATAATCTTGAATACCTTGATGTCCACTGCTTTAGATTGTACGTGCCCGCAGTTTTGTTATAAATGTATAAAATACGATATATTATATGGAGGTTCATTTATTAACGTTTATAATACATATTCAAATGTTTCACGTACTTGTTTAAATGATTTAAAGTGCACGTGCTGTCAGGTCAATTTAAAATTAGAACAAACCATGATAAAACTGTCTATAATTATTTTAGGGATGTAGCGTGATGCTGTCGTGTACGTTCGAAGAGTAATCATAACATTCCACATAGAGATGATTTATATTGTCGTTCAGTTAGTAAAGTAGAAGTGATATTAAACGTTTGTATACGTAGATTTACTGTAAGCAAATTCAGTCCTCTCTTGTATAAAGTGAACTAGTGAAAGGGCTGTCAAATAAAGAGTCGTTCCGCCATTATTGTGTGTTTTCTAATCCATATAGCATATACCATGCAGCAAATATAAGCAACAGATAAATTGAAAAACATGTATGATTTTTAAAGTTAACATCAATCAATGTTGTCAATTGGCAGTTGATTAATCCCAAATTTGCTGGTTTCTTATGGGTAATGTCGGAGAATCTATGTCGATACTTTCGATGTATGTATGTGTTTTTGTATGTATATATATACACACTGAAGTGGGTTCTTCTCAGTTCAGCTGTAGGCCTTTCCCACTTACGCGATTGGCG
The DNA here is from genome assembly GCA_916610235.2 of Lasioglossum morio. Classification (NCBI taxonomy): domain Eukaryota; kingdom Metazoa; phylum Arthropoda; class Insecta; order Hymenoptera; family Halictidae; genus Lasioglossum; species Lasioglossum morio. Next base: position 9,647,504 of record OU744330.1, on the reverse strand, counting down.
ATGCGCGAGAGAGGTGCGCAGAAGACCGTCAACTAATGCATGGATTTCTAACGAATTGCTAATGAATTCACTGTCCGAAACAGATACCACATAGGAGAGAGAGGTCGTGTTAACTTTCCACTAAATAAAAATTGATAGTGTCACATCTTCCTTCATGAGAAACGTTGTCTTTAGGAAAAAACAGCATGTAGAAGAAAAGAATCAGAAATTGAATTCGACTTTTCCAGGTGACTCTTTGTCCAAGTTAACATGAACTGTCAGTGTAGCTTTTCCTTTTCAAATTCATACAATCATCCAACATAAATACACAGCATGATTGCCAGCGTGATTTACCGCTTAAAATTATACATTTAATCGTGTATTGAAATAATTCTACACAAACAAAATCTATTGTTTCATTTCTAACTGTAGTATATTTTATATACAAATTTTCAAGGAATTTGTATGTTTTAGAATCGCAGTGAATATTCTCGTTTTAGAAGCTTAGTTTGCATATGCCAGATTTTAATATAATTGTACGTCTAATGGGGTGAACAACTAGTAATCTGACTGAGATTGTGATTATACTATATTACAAAATATGTGTCGTAGTTGAAAACGTAATTATTTGCAGAAACCTATTGTGTGCTTTTCGAGTAGTTAGTATTGTTTTGTCAGTTGTGGGTTGGAGGAAAATGCTGTCAAAGGATTAGGGGTAGTGAACACCCCAAAGAGAGACAGGTTAAACAGAAGAAAAATCATTTAGGATGATATACAAGCTACAATCATTATTGAAAACCTCGTCTGTTGCATTTGTCACTATTATATATTTACGATAGATTTTTACATTGTTTTCGACTTCCAATTTATTCCTGTGTTTATTTCTATAACCGTAAAAACTCTAGTAAATAAAAAATGATTAAACATTCTTTTATCAATCAGTTAAAAATTAGATGAACACTTGAAGTACAACAAATGTGTTTTACCAGAGAGTAAATGTTTTACCGAAATATTGTATAATTCTGACGGGATGACGTCTACCATGTTTTTCCGACCGGTGACACGTAAATGATTAATTATTTAATTATAAAAATCTATTTTGATGTTTTTTAGTTTATTAGTTGTTACAAAAATGAAGTAAAATAAAGATGAACAAGATCTTAATCTAAATAGGTCCAATAAGTTTCGCTATAAATTTGTAAACTACCCTGGAGGTTTCGACAAATTAAAGTAATCTAGATTGTACATTGAATTTTTTGGCATTTGCAATCTAAAGTGTAGGCTGTCGTCATTGGTTTAGGTAACGGTTCTTAAACTAGTCTAATATTTTTGAAAATTCGTGTGAGACAGGTTTATACTCGTATCGACACTGTCGTTAAATGTGAATATACATATTACAAGTTCGTAGATGGGGTTATGTGTGACGGTTGTACCCCTCGCAAGTCAATCACTGTCTTTGAATGGCTCCGACCTTAGTATGTACGCTCCTGTGGAGAGAAGTTGCACACTGAAGCGCAGACGTGGCTCGAACGGTTCGGCTACGCTGACACCGGCAGCGGCCGATCACGTATGTGACATGGCGTCCGGGTAGAAAGAGAAGTTGACTGTTAAATAAGCGTTAATGTTGTTTTTATGACATTGACCGACCGAAAAGGGAACATCCGAGGCCGCGAATTTCCCACAGACACCATCATTGATGGTAATGCATGCGAGGAAACCGCAACGGATCAGCGATGGGTAGGGTACCGCCGTCAAATATCCAATCCTGACACAACCAACCTCTCATCCACCCGTACTTCGTCCATTCGACCCGTTCGACATTACTGCTACCCGCCATTCGTACTAGAAATTTTCCCGATAAAAATTTTATCCTCCATTCACGCTGCAAACTTATTTATCCGTCGCTTTGTCTGATTTCAGGTACTTCGAAAAGCACCAGGCCCATCCCTATCAGGTAAATATCATTCTAGCAATTGATGTGTCGGGGGGTATTCGGAGGGGGGTAAATTTCGTCCACGGTACGATTGCACCAGAGCTAGGTAAATTTTGAGACAAATGCATCGAAACCGCTATCCCTGGCAGAAAGTGTCGAATCGGGTTTGTTGACGTGATCTGAACGAAAATCCTTTGCATACATATCGAAAACGGGAAAATAGCGTCGTGTATATAAAAAATCATCATCTGTATATACGTATACATATGTATATACATATATTTTTGTTGTATATACACATTGATGTATACATGCGTATGTACACATTACGTATATAAAGTATATATATGTATATACATATATTATATACATTATATATTATGTACAAAGAAAATAGAAAAGTTTGTAATCAAACGTGTCATTAAACACCTTGACAAAACAATAAATATTTTTGTTCTTATATCGAACAAAGTGTTCTCTATTGGCCATTAAAATATAGAAGTAAATATAAAAGTAACATGAAAAAGTGATGTGACATTTTTAATATTTTAAATGAAGAAGATGACAGTAGAACGTATCTGGAAATTTTCTTCAATACATGAAGATTGTCGAATGTCAGATGATTAATATTGATATTCTGTTGTATTTCTAAATATTCCCAACATCTGTGTACGAATACCGTAATCATTGTGTACATTATTAGGTTCCATGTTTTTTGCCAGGGGTGGTGTTATTTTTGATGACAGAAATTAAGACATCGAACTGAGCTCGTCTCGTCTTTTAACCGTAAATTTGGCAATAAAAATAATACTAAAACAATCTGTGAACCAAAGAATAAGAATTTAAATCAAACTTCATTTGAAATTCAGAATAAAACTGATTCAAGAGACTTAAAGCTGTGTTTAAACTATCAACGTGTATCGAATACTTTCATAATAACTACAAACTACCACAGTTTGAAATGGTAGGTCTTAGAATTTTTTAATAAAACGAATAACTAATTGTTTGTAACGTTTTGACGAGTTGTAAACATCTAACGAAAAGCACATACGATCATAAATAATTGTTTACACTACTGTGAACTGTACTCACTTTTATTTCATTCTTATGTTACTGATATATTGCTAATAAATTTTCTGTTTTCCATTTATTATCAATACTATTTTATTTGTGTATCATTTCATGCTTAAAGATGAGCACATTTATTTAAAATAAGCATACATCGGGATCCTCTTAGCAATGTGAATACTATTTGTATATGTTTCTTTACTCGCAAGCTATGCTTTTAATTATAATCTTACAATGATTTGTTTTTTTGAGAACGTAAAGGTTTTTATGTGAAAAAGAAGAAGCTTCTTTTTATTTTGGAAAACTGAGGATATCATGATTCTTTTTGTTAACAGTGTTTGCCATATTTTTTATACAGCCATCAACTTTTTGTCTGAGCATAATTACTTTGCACAAAGCAAAGATCAAAAAGTTTATTATATTTATGTTTCTGTAAGCAAGAAACTTGACAAATTCATAAAATCTTATGCATTATCGTAAATATATAATCATAAATGTGAAATATCACGTAGATGTTTGTCAATACATTTTTATCGAATGTTTACAACTACAATAATGTGTGCAATTCTGACTTGTAAGTACTGAAACAAAACTATTCGTATTTTTATACAGAGATTTGATTGTAGTAACAAACAATGTGATATATTATGACCAAATAGCGGATGATATTTCTTGAAATTTTGACAAATCCGAAAGAGAAATAAATAAATGAAGTCGAACAGAAAAATGAAAACTAATATTGACATGGTAAACAGATCCAATTAATTATTGTCGGAAATGAAGATTGATTGTGTTTATTTGTTATCTGTAATATATAGAATCGCATAAAATAATTTATTCGCGAGTTAAAGACCTTCTTATTCTTGTAAACATAACCTCACTTTCAGAAAATCAATAATTCATTCCTTTATGTTATGTCGATTACTAACAGTATATTGCAATTGTTATCTGAATGTATCCTGAGATACTTCGTTTCTAATCATTTTCTTAGAAAAAATCACAATGTTAGGAACAAATTTATCGTGCTTTACACATTAAGTTTTGATCTACATGTTTGTCATAAAATTCATTATGTCAAGTTAGTTGTAATTGCATATTTAAGCAATGTTTATACAAAAGATAATTGATACGAACACGAACATGTTACAAAATTTGTTTTAAACGAGCATAGAGGAAAAGTATACATTAAGTTTTGATCTACATGTTTGTCATAATATTCATTATGTCAAGTTAGTTGTAGTTGCATATTTAAGTAGTGTTTGTACAAAAGACAATTGTTATGAACATGTTACAAAATTTGTTTTAAACGAGCATAGAGAGAGAGAGAGAGAGAGAGAGAGAGAGAGAGAGAGAGTATGTCTACAAACAGAATCTGAAACTGTACCATAAATAAAAGTTTCGTTTGGATATGTTTACAATATTTTTAGAATTAGTCTAAACAGGAAATTATAATAAAAGCTTTCTTGTTTAGCAATGAGTAAGATATGTCTCGTCCATAATCAATGTAACCATAAATTATTATTTGACTTCAGAGGGTTTATTATTGTATGATAAATAAGGTTCTATGTGGTTAGCGATAAATTCAAAATACGATCAATCTGTTTTAAATTGTATCAAAGTTTGTATTTTATAAATTGTAGAGGATTTTATATAGTTAATAGAATTTTATAGGGTTTGAAGAATTATAGTCATTTAGAAATGAGATGAGATATGTTTTACTCATCGAAGGCTTGGACAAGTTTAGTTATATTTAATGCTTTAATTTGTCTATTCACAGAACGCGAAGTATAGCAGTTCTAAGGGTGGCTACTCCTCATCGACGGCGTCGTCAGATAGTCGTTACGAAGGGCGTATGCGGGATTCCCCAAATGGCAACTCTTACAGTCCAGCAACGGGCTTGGGTATGGGCATGGGAACGGACAGGGATAGTCCTCGGAGCTACACATCCAAGCCCCTATATAAAAAGGAGAGAGAAAACAGAGACTATAAGTTATCCTCCTCTAGGGACAAGTATTCTGGTAATAAACTTTTATATTTCTTTCGAAATAACTAACATGATAGAAGATTAATCAAAATTAAATATCAGTAGCAGAGAGTATTTCAAATAAATTAGTGGTATACATTCATAAATATACAGTTTAGAACAACTTTACGATGTCTCAGCTGAAGTAAAATGTCTGAATATCATATTTAATAATATAAGAAATGTTTAAAACACTATTTGAGAACTTTTGAAGCAGGAACATCGTTGAACGAATATATTGGGCCAAGTGCACTCAAATATATCTAAAAGACAACCTTACACTGACATTTTAAAAGTACTGATGATGTTAAGATTTATGAAAAAGTATTGTTAAGAAGGTGTCTATATGATATTTCTTTTTTAAAACCATTTTGATTGTGCTTCAAGCATTTTTCGTGTCATTAAAACAATTAAAATATTTATATAGTTCTCTTCCAGCTGGAACATCTTCTATATTAGAAGTACAACTTTTAGGTGACTAAAACTGGTACAGTTATTTGTGCTACAACACAATAATATTATATTGGAAGTAGAAGGAAATATTTAACGAGATGTTTTAAAAAGATCGTTAGAAGAATCTACCGCACTTTCTGTTTAAGAAAACTGAAATGGAATGTCTGACTTAATATCAATTTTCTGTTAGCTTTACAAGAGCAAAAGACCGGTCTTTAAATTACCGTTAAAAATATTTATATTCAAATGTAAATACTGTAAAGAATTCAACATAAAAATGAAAATGACACGTTGTAAAACAAGATTTTGAATGAAGTACAACGTAAATATTGTAAGAAAATGATGGTGTTTTAATCTTTTTCAATAGAATTTTCATCTTTAAAATGAAATTGTGTTATGGCAAATTAAAACTGTACAAACTTATCTTTTGTTTTGAGAATTAAAGTTCTAAATCTTCTGCCTTCAGTATAAAAACAGGGTTGTGTCTTAACATTTTCAGCTGTAACATGCTTGCTTGCATATGTGTAGATTGTGCACGATCCCCAAAAGACAAGAGAAGCCGTGAAAGCAGAGATTCGGAACACAGGACCAACCACGATAGGAGTAGTGGAGAGGTAAGGCGCCTGGGTTATAATAATTATTATTTATGTATATTTCTTTCTTGCAAGTCTTTTTCAAATACGATTTGAAAATACATGTGGTTAATGGCATAAGGTCATAACATTTGCATGTACAGGGTGTTTGAATGCACGTGGTGATCTTTTTAAGAAGTTAGAATATAATAATTTTTATCATTCTTCGCTTTTATTTCATTCAACTTGCAGAATCACTCATTTTAAAAAAAATATGCAAGTATACTTTTCAGACATACCGATGCACAAAAATGGGTAAAATTAATTTTAAAATACGCTCCATCTTGAACTATTTCATTTTTAGACGAACGCAATTTTTCTATCCCTCATCGTTTCAAAAACGCAACTTGTCTTAGTTGTGTACAGCACCCTGTATATGATTTCAATACACGGCACTGCATTGTAATTATTACGTTTATATAACTGAAATTTTCTAAAAAATCTTACTACCTTGTGACAGGCTTCCTTATTAATACCTATTACACGTATGTGTATGTGCGGATCTTTATGCATTTGTAGTAAAATTGAGTAGATGAAATTCAAAATTGTTGAAATATTTTTAAAATTGAAGATGTCAATTTTAGACGTCGATTTCTTCTCTATTCAAATCATTATGGGAAGAAATAACATTCATAATAAATTTGGCTTTTATTTCTTGCAATCAATGCAGACAATTTTCATTTTGCAGAAAGATCTGCAGTCTAGTTATAAATGTATATCCAAATGTTTGTAGACTTTAAAAGTAGATCTACGTGTTGCTTGCTCAAAATTTTAAACACAATATTTAAATTATATTCAATCAGCTGTCTTTGAAATTTCTTTCTTTTGTATGTTCATGGACTATGGAATAATTTACACATAGTCACAGCCCTCTTTGAATGGTTTGTGTGTTATTTAAAGCATGTTACTGAAATGATTTCCATGTTTGCAGATCTTACATCCAATAAAGTTATCATCAAATTCGTCAAGAGAGTCTTCATCTCAGAGGAAACCATCTCATAATTCCTGTCAGGTCAGTATGAAGTATCTGTTAATAAATATTAATGGAAGATAATGTATTTATGAAATCCAAAAATATTTTTTCAACTTATCCACCTTTCATTGGCGAATAAAAAATACGATTGCAGTAATATCGCTTCTACCATACTGAAACAATTGAAACGATTATAAATTCGTATAGAATATTTTTGGAGTATTGATTCCGCATATCAAAGTTATTTTTTCACAAAAATTGCTTGAACAACTTACTTTTCCCACTTTTATATTTATATTTTATTCATAATATTGTTTTGTAAAGTAATACTAGGGGAAGATGCGGTTCTTAAGTAACTTGTTGTGTGTTTATTGAGTGCATCTTGTCTTCTTGTGTATCCTGCATATTATACAACATTCTATTACCATTATACAACAGTTAAATTCGTGACGAAGATCATAAACAGAGTCTACTAAATACGAATGTTACCCTTTTTTTAAAATCGGGATAATATGCTATTTTTCTTACGGCTGTTTACATTCATTGAAGTAAATGCTCAATAATCTACAACTTTGTAAAGATATTAATTCAGAATGCCATATTTAATACGCTAGAAATATGTAGACCGTTTCCTTTCTGAAAACGTTAAGAGATTCGAAAGAATTGTAATATTTGATAGGTGAACGGGAGACCAGCAAAGTGGACAATCGTAGTTACATCTTTTTGGAATTCGTATAAATATTTTTTTCCATTGATTCAGTCGTTTCCGGACATTTTAGAACAGTCTGTTTAGGATAAACGCGGTGATGAACGAGGAGGTACAATGGAACGTTCGGCCAGGTTCGGTGATTGGTCTGAGCACATGAGTTCTTCGGGCAAGAAGTATTATTACAACTGTAAAACGGAGGTCTCTCAGTGGGAAAAACCACGGGAATGGATCAGTCGAACAGATAATCGACAGCGTCAGTCCAATGATTATTCTTCTAGGTCAAGTACGTTTAACAATCATATATCACTAAATAATTTTCACGTGAAAGACAACATTATGTTAGTACTAATATCAACAATAGAAAAACATACATGGTGGCGAGTAGATATAGTCAGGGACAAAATTAAGTGGACACCCTTTAAAAACTAATAACTTTTTGAAAAATTGGGCTAAACGACCACGTAACAAATTGACGACTTCACATTTTCCTATTTATACACTCGCCACTGTACATTGTATAAATTAATCAAAGGATCAGATGTTCAAATACCTCTATAACATTTGCAATTACATTCACACGGAAGTACACGTGCGTACATATATACATGTATTGTGTTGGAACGAATGTTCGTATCGCTTGTAAATTAGAATTGAAAGTTAAAATTCAGATATTTATTCAATAACATATTTTCCATTCTGTTCTATCAGTTTTTGCTATTTATATGAATAAATACCTTAATCTTATCTTCGATTTTTAATTTGAAAACACTACGAACTTTCTTTTACACAGATTCAAGAGAACTGCCATGATAAAGAACCCGTTAAGCAGATCTAACGCAGAAGTAGCAGCGTGATTTAGTGTACAACATATTATTTTTCGATTTTCTCTATTTTCAGGTCACGATAAACATTCCAACTCGCGGTCAAATAGCAGTAGCAGTGTGCGAGATGGTAAATCGTCGCGTCAGTCTGACAAACGGGAGTACTGGAGTTCGTGCAGTGGAAGCGGCGGTGGTAGCAGTAGAGAAGAAGTTTCGGTTAGAGAAAGAGAAAGAGAAAAGGAACGGGAGAGGGAACGGGAACGAGAAAGAGATCGGGAACAATGTAGAGAAGATGCAGGAGTGGAGCGTCAAGCCCAGGATATGGACATTTCACCAGGTGATTCTACACCGACCTCCGAACCTCTGACATCTTGTACTCATGATCCACTGCCGCAAGGCCCTGTTTTGTTGGCCACTGGTATGTTCATGTTCGAACATTACTACGAATATCTAAATGTTTATATTCGCGTTTATGAAAATGGTAGAGTTGGCATGCATATAAAGAATTTGTTTTCTCTTCTGATAAGAAGCATTTCATTTTTAATTTCGTTAATTCGAAAAATAGATGAACATTGCCTTTCATTGATTTGTTTCAGTTCAGCTTTAAAATAAGCAAATTTGATATTGGTTACAGCATTACCTCGATTAACATCACATCCCCCATCTACGCCGCAAACACCTGGTAAGCTGAGCTCCCCAACGCAACAACAACAAGGGAACAGCAACGCTCCAGGACCACCGGTTTCGTTAGCAAATCTACCAAGATTATTATCTCAAATCACAGGCAACAAGGAACAGCCTGACATTACACCACAAAAGGCTTTGCAAACACTCCAAACAGCTGCTATCCTGTTGTCACGGCAGGTAATTAACAATACAATGTTCTATACTATTTCTATTCTAGTAGATTTAATATTACTAACTAGAGACACGGGCGAGTATGAGCGGTTTTTTTTTGAGTTCACGATTCTTTTAGCAGTCGTCAAGTGGTGACCGGAATAATAGTGGAAATGATGTAATGGTGCCGCTGAAAGTTGACACAAGCGGCATCGTTACAAGCGAGGGACCACCGACTCCTACACATTCGGAAACCCAGGACTGCATTGACGCTCGAAAATGTAAGTAAGCAAAAAAAGATTAAAAATTTCTGTCATAAAGACACATGTAGACAACGGATTTTATGCATTTATGACAAAAATGAGAAGATGTTATTTAAAACGGCAACAACATTAGTAGAATTTAAAAATACTGTTATATTATTTTCAACCCGTTAAGCATATTGAGGAAGAATATAAATTTGTATATCACTCCAGTTTGTTGCAATTCCGGTGAAACATTTTTATTTTGCATAAAGATCCGCTGTCTATGCATCTTATACAAATTAAACCCTAGAACGACATTCTGGGGCTGCCAGTGATCCCGTAACATTTCAATTTTATCTAAAGACATTTGAACACTAAACCTGTCGAGCGCTAAACGCGATTAGAATGTTTCAGCTTACAAAAATGACAATACTCTATTTATTTAGATTTTGTGCAATTTTTATTACAATATGAGCTTGGATAAAGAAATTTATCGAATCAATTTTCATTTAAGCAACCTCATAATTTCAATAATTGTAAGATGAAAAATATAACACCGGGCATTGGACCGGCAGTGGTAGGTTTAGTGTTAAATACTATAGTTTTTATTTTGATATCCTGTGACCCCACGGTGTTTTCTACGCCGAAAAAAATGAAGGGGCGTTCTGTTAGGATTAAGATGTCATAGGAGCATCTAATACGTGTATGGCTTTGTTTCTTCTCTACAGTAACAAGCCCTGGGGGGACGAATCCTGGAGTACAAGGTTTAAGCTCGTTGCAAAGTCTTAGCACACTAGGTACCCTTGGAAATTTAAATAATACAGGGTTACAGGCATTGTCTAGAGTACAGCCTCCCCTAACACCTTCTTTAACACCGTCACTTGCTAATCACTATCGGGAAGATTTAACGCAACACGTGCGTGCCTTTCCTGCCGATATCCTCGAGAAACAGGTAAATACACTCTAATAATGAAAATAATATATTAGGTTGGCAACTAAGTTCACGACCTCCACATTTTCTCAAACAAAGTCTTTTATGTATGTATATTTTTTAAGCACGAGTATTTTATATGAAATTAATCGCAAAAGTTCAGAGCTTTCCAATGATACGTAATATACACTGCTGCTCAAAAGTATCTGAACACTTCCTTAATTCTTCTACCTGAAAACAGTTATGATATCTTTGGTAAATTTGATTACCTTGTATGTATTCCAGTTCGTACAGTGTTAGAGAACATATTTTAATAATAATTTATTAAATATTTCACCGATAATGATAAAAAGTAATTATATCTTCTTTTCACTTACATACCCACCGCGTTTACTAGTTGTGGCATCCTGGCTATTAACTTTTTCATTATTTCAGTATCAATAAAAGGTTCCACTCAGATTCTAATATGTCCCACAAATGTTTTTCAGATATCGGACAGCGTTTTCGGACTTGTCTATCTATTGTATGTGATCCCATAGTTTTTCTTTCATCTATTTAAGAAAATTGGATAACTAAATTGTTTATTTTGGTACTATTAGAATACATTGCATACATATTCATAATAGACGTTAGCAAGAAATATTGTTTGATCATAAAAATGTATATTATATATCACGAATTTCATGTGTACAGTTCAAAAGGAATGATCACTAAATGAGGTAATAATGATACAATAAATGAATTACAAAACAAAAGGTCGCGGAATTTAGTTGCCGATCTAATATAACAATGATAATAATACCTATTATGTATTGGCAAAAATGATACCAATAAAAAATGTCTCTTGCAATTATGATCTACAGGCACAGAAACTTAGCGAGGAAGCACACACAATGGGAAGTTTGCAGTGTACAAGAGTGTCGGCAGAATTGAAAACGGCACGGTCGATAGTGAGGCTGACAGAAATTCAGGCAACGCTCCAGGAACAAAGGTATGTGATAAATAGCAAGTGATGTTTTGCTTCGTATCGGCTGCGTTAACAGTTTGTTTGTGAAATAACCAGCTTGTACTGTTGCTCAGCGAGATCGAAAGAGACGATAAAAACTGTTCTTCTTTGGCATTCTAGGATATTGTTTCTCCGTCAACAAATTCAAACACTGGAGGAACTAAAATCCCAAAATTCCTTCATGTCTGATGATTCTTAGTGTAAGGCAACTTTATAAAGTAATTATAATTACGATCTATAATTAATTCATGCAAAAAAATAAAACATAATTATTAATATTCTCATTAATATTGAATAATTAAGATTGTACCTAAATTATAATATCATGATAGAAGTGATAAAATAGTAATGGAGTATGGGCTACCCAGAGAGGATCGGCTGTTCCATTAATCAGCGAACAAGCCCTGTTATTGATTTGGAAAAACCCGCCTCTCTGGGAAGCACAGGAGGCCTATCCAACACGCAGACACAAGTAAATAGACAAAATGAATCTATTCTATCAGTTCATTGCAAACTATTGAATTGTCCACATCGTCTTGTATTACCTATGTTATATACGTGTCAATGTTTCATATCCCAGGTTTAAGCGGCATTTCAACTAGTTGAAAAACATTTTTGTTGTAAATCTCGGAATAAAATTCGTGCCAGAAGTTTTAATTCAGTTCTTTACCGTCATTGTCATACCTAACTCCCACAAGATGTTCAATTGTAAATCGTTTCTCATTTTGTATAGACATCGATCATCTCTCCACTAGTTTATAATATTTCGTACATGTGAACATATGCTTTCGTATAATGGAACTCTTTAGGTACATATATCCAAGGCTTTTTTGATTGTATAAAATTTTGTAAATAACTTTAGGAATTTACAATTATTACGTTAATCCAGATGTACAGGACACATTAACTCTAAATGTTTTTGATTGGAGCAATTAACGTTAACCGTATAAATAGAACGTGAATCTGTACAGAGAACTTATCACAAATTTAGAGAAATAAATCGAACACCTTAGTGTATCATAATCATAGATAATCTTTATTTTTTTGCATAACTCCTCGTACAGCTGTGCAACATAAGAAAATTACGTTGTATTATTGTATAGCTGTTGTAAGCGAAAATCAAATACATGGTTCTCGCCGTTAGATGTTGCGACACTTCGTAATAATAATGTAGTGGAATTTTTTCAATTCATAATTAATTATGGACTCTCGTGCTAAATAAAAACTCTTGTCAACCGTATGTTTGAACAATATTCTTAAAAAAAAGAACACGAAACAAAATCTACTCCAATTACGATCATGATGCTAAAAAGAAAACGATCAGAGTGTTTCTTTGCCTGTTTAAAATAAAATATTTTTAATGTTAGCACGGAGAACGGTGTACCATATATATTGATCAGTCACGAACAAAACCACGAGCATTACAGTAGAATATAGTATGGATTTCTTACTTCGTATTATTTCTTTGAGGAACTGTTAAGGAGTGAGCTCGACACTTACAGAAATAAAAAGACAACGTGAAAACGTAATCGTAAAACAAATACATTCGATCGAAGAGTTCGAGTTTACTTTCCGAATGCGAACCAAAGGGTTCATATTTCATTTATTTATTTATTTAATTTACTAATTTTAAGGAGTTTAAAGTACAATTAAAATTTATAATTGTACCGCAGCTTGAAACTCCTTGATTCGCATTGCTAGTATTATAATTATTATTATTGTTATTATTATTATCTAAATGCCCTCCTAAAATCGTTACTTTTATCAGCTACGAAATAAAATAATAACCCAAAAATTAAACACTGTTCTCGAATCGATATTTTCATATATCCTAATGTCGTATAATATAATTATTATAGGGTACAGAGGATAGTATTCAGAATAATGGTAATAATGTTAACGTGAATGTTGTATAATCCTATTTACGGTGTTTCTCAACGCCCAGAGCTCAATAGCCCTCGTCATCACAAAACTGTTTACCGCCGTTTAAGCAACGTCACATATTACTCAATAAATTATACAATATATGAGGCTATCGAGGTTTCCGTTCGCTATAATTACATTATTACATAGATTTCCGTTTCTACTTTAATGTACAATAATTATTTCCACCCCTTTCGGCTCGTCCTATTGTTCGCGTATTTTTTGGGGAGGATCAAATAAACAGCTGTGGCCATACCGTCGTAAATAAAAACACTTACAACCTCTTCTTCCCGAAAGAACAATCGATTATCGGATTAAGCGTATATTCTTTTCTTATTTCGTTTGTGCGAATGAAAGATTACTGGAAATCGTGTGTGGTTTATCGGGTTGAGAAACACCGATACTCCCATTACACAAAAGTTACTTAAAAGTTACATCATGTCATGAGAACGTCGATAAACATTCCCATAAGCACCTGAAGCATACAGTGAACATTCTCTCACGTACATTGTATTTAATTACAGTCAGTCATTGGACTTATTTCATAACACAAATTCTCTCTCGTGTTGTGAACATTGCCAGAAATTACTGATTAATGCAGCAGTAGAAAAAAGGATAAGTACACCGTCGCGCGCCGTTTTCGATCGACGATAGAATTTCTACGTTAGGAATCATTCATCATAAACAATCCGATGCAAATCATGTTTATATATCTAAATGTACGAGTCACGTTGACAAACGATATTAAGTGTAAAAAGCGAACGTCAACGGTGTACGAATACTGTTCTTTCCATCACTGGACATTGTCAAATAGAATTGTTATAGATATCCGTGTGAATTGAATACAATAAATTTTTCGTGGACTAAGATTATAATATAAGGCCTCAGAACATTTGACTCGCCTTTGGGCATCTCATAACTCGCAGGATCCTTGAACGTGCCATGTTGTTTAATAATCTTCGACTCAGTTATCCATTTTGGTAAACGTAAACTTCTAATTAAATTCCTATCGTCGTTAATGTATAAAGTCTAGAATTGTCGCGAAATAAATAATGAATGATAAATTTGTTTTCTCCACGACGATTACTGTACACCAAAGTAAGGGGAAAACAGAGATGTTCTACAAGTCATGAGACGTTGCGTATCTATTTGTTAAATGATTTTTAAGAGAGATGATCCTTTTCAAATATTTCTCTGCAAACATATTGCAACGGAGAGTACAAACTGCTACAAAACAATTCCAATATGATTTGCTTTACAATTGTTAATACATCTACGTCATACGCTCATTACGTATCATTTTTTTAAGGCCATATACGAGATTTAATACAAAGGTGCTACTCCTTTAGGTCAGCGTTTGATATATTGATGTAATTTAGAAATTTGTCTAGGGGTAGACAAACGGACGACACAGCCTTGACAGAGAATGTTCACGGTGTAAGACAGCAGCGTAGACATATCTCAGCGCAGCCTCACTTTATCATTGGTTAGTATTTCAGCTAATAATTGTTTATACAAAGTTACAATTCTTTTTCTTCGAATTTCTACCATGATAACTAGGTGCGGAAGAACCCTTCGTAGACAAAATCTTCTTTTTCGTTTTTTTTTTTTGTACAAAGAATAACATTATGAGACGTTACAACTATTTAACTTCAGTTATAGGGTCGATATAGATCTCGATTCTACATTTTATGGACAAACATGGTAACTTTAATTACACAAAGAAATAAACGTACACCATTTTTTCCATGTGATTTGCATAACGCTATTACGGTACATCGAATACAGACTACGAAGGGTGTTTGCAGAACAAGTAATTTGTAGATTATTAACAGAAAATCAAGGCTTGTTTGAATATCTTTCTTCTCTTGTGTCTCTTAAATCATGTACGCAAAAAATTAAAAAAGTGCCTTAAAATCTACAATGTAAATACTACACAACGAACAGAGTGTAACAATATGTAACAGTTTTCTTCTTCTCTTTTCCTTTTTTTTTTCTTTAAATACGTACGCATCTATTATGGCAAAAGGTGGGTCTTGTGCCGAGTTATTCTTGGCTACTGTCAATTTTTAAGCCAACATTACAGATAACTATCCTAATCTTAAATAAAACGTGTACGGCTCAATGTTAATTCAATAATCGTTAATACGTCGACTAACTACTTTCTGCTTTTAGGGGACTTCTAAAAAGGATGTCATGCTACATTGATTGTATTCTCTAATTACATTTACAGAAGCTAATATCACTCTCGGTAAAATTGCACTCGTTGTAAAAGAACACGCGATTCTTTGATCTTGTAAACTCGTTAATGTGTAAAAATGTTACAAATACGAAAGTGAAAACATATTATAAGCATCTTATCGGAAAGAAAAAGCGTGATCTAAAAATAAAAGAAAGCTACAAACAACGTTATTCCACGTCGCGAACATGTTTTTAAAATCATCTTTTTTTTTGGTTCTTTTGGTTTCTTTAATTTCTTTACCGGCGGCATGTCATAATTTTTCTATCTCATCATTACTTTTGCTCTAACTTTTACTGATACGTTCTCATAAAATGAGACTCAAGACACGTTCGGTTCTATAACAAAATTAAAAAAACACAAAAAGAAAGAAAATAACTCTTTAGAAGTCCCGCAATAATTTAATTCTCATTCAGCGTACTCCTTGTTCCATTTTTTTCCCATTCACGCTACGATAAAACACGCAACATTACTGTATGATTTAATCCTATTAAAATGGCATTCAGTATTTCACTTATATGGTTAATTCCTTCAATATATAAAAAAAATATACAATTTTCGACTACTCGATGCGAGTCGTTTAATAATCGTTGAGTTTGTACTATCCGAATGCCATTTTCCGTGTATGATACACAACTTTTTTCTAGAGCAGCGCTACAAGGACTGTAGTACTACCCGCGAAAAAATCCTAATTAAACTATAATTAATGTCTAGATGGGACTCCATTGATATTCGGTCGTTTCACAATACTCGTGCAACATGTGTCACCATTTACAAAACGAAATAGAAAATTAACAAATAAAGTAATCCATTCAGATATCTGTCTTTTAAAATTGTCTAGTCAGACGAGAATGGTTAATTTTTGTTCTAAGATAAAGTATCAGATAACGTAAGAATAAAATTCATCTGACTTTTGTTGTTTCTTTGCAACATCTCGTCATACGAAAATAAGAAAACCTATTTTCAGCTAATACGTTTAAGTTATGAGAAACATTTTCACGAGTTGCGAACGACTTATACTTACCTTACGATTAACCTCGATAAATTGCACACATTCAGTGCTCGTTAAGTTTCGTTATCGAGGTGTTCTTGTTTCAGCTTAATAGTCTTTTTTTAGTTTTTTGTTTTTGCAAGTCACGTCAGTATACATATATGTATATATGTTTCTTTTTTGTTTTCATAGCGTCTCGATTGGGCAAGGTATTGGTAATGCTGTCGCGTTACCATTCTGTCTTATTCGTAAAAATGGCTTCATGCCAACGTGTCAAATGTCCATTCGTTATTATTGTATAATTTAAATAATTTATAATTTACAGATCCTGCAGAACACAAGTGGTTGCACGCAAGCATATCCCATCGGCAGACTTGTATATATTACATAAAGTGCTTGGTATACCACCCACATTAATGTGACCAGTCGTTTATATGATATTTCTCATTGTACCATATTGTAACTTTTGGCATACACACTCGAAACCATACTCTTCGCATACACCGTTGAATAGAATAGATGTGAAAGTGCAAGCCAAGTGTATGCGCGATTAGAGTCACACGTTATTTGCCTTCTACCGTACTCTTCTGAATGCTTTCTTAATTTTCCTTTGTGCTACCGCTTGAGGTGTGCCACTGAAAACGAAAACATAGAAAATTTACGTAAACATTACCCAGAATTAGTTTCGTTTTATATTTACCTGAACATAACAGGTGCATTTCCACCAGTGAAGTTAAACGATGGCGGAGTGTTGGGATCAAATGTTAGGGTAGTACTGGGAGCATTGAAGTTAAATCCTGTAGATGATGCGGGAGCTGGCGCCTAAATAAATGTTGAGATATTAATTAAAATATAACCAATATATACTTTCATACACTTCCAAATAATTTGAGAACGGACACCATTTGGAGTGAAAGTTCGGATTTTGATCAAACTTAAATACGTATGTTGTAATCTTCAGTGATCTATTGACAAATCTCTCAATAAATTTTTCGATATATTAAAAACTGTTGCTTTTACAGACTGTAAGAAAAACGTGAAAACTTTTTTCATTGACTCACAGTTCAACTATCATTTATTCAATTTTAAAAAAAATGACTCACTATGAAAATACGGCATTTGTGTAAAACAATTGCAAAATAAATGGTGAAAAAGCATTTTTTTCAAATAACAACATTCTTATCAGATACTCTTATGTTTTCACTACAAGTTCCGAAAAACTCATTTTCATCGCTTGATAGTTCTCGACTTATGATTGAATGAAAAAAGGGTGCCACGTTTTTTTTACAGGTCTGTAAAAGCAACAATTTTTAAGATATCGAAAAATCCTTTAAGATTCGTTCATACTTCACTAAAGACAGTACTACATATTTAAGCTTGAACAAAATCCGAAATTTTACTCCAAAAACTGTCCGTTTTCGCGTAGAATGACCCTTGTGTAAAAGCAATAGGTTTTCTACTTACAACAGCACCAAAATTGAAACCTCCTGAAGGTGCGGCTGGTGTTGTAGATCCGAAATTAAATCCTGTGTTCGAATTGGGTGTGAATGACGTTGACGGTTGAGTTTGAGACGCTGGTTGAGGTACTCCGAAAATCGGGTTTGAAACAGCAGGCTGGCCGAACGCTGGTATTTCCGGTTTAGGTGCATTGAACGTAAAACCGGAAGAAGTATTTGCAGCAGGATTATTAAATGTACTTCCAAACACATTGCTACTCTGCGGCGTAGTTGTGCTACCGCCAAATGTGAATAACGGCTCCTGTGTCGAACTCTCGGGATTAGCATTTGCAGAGAAGTTGAATCCAGTTGCTGGCTTTGCTACCGGCTGAGCAGGAGTAGCGTTGAAAGTGAACAGATTTGAGCTTGGGGTGTTAGTTTCGCCTGGTTTCGGTTTCGATCCAAATATATTAGGTTTCGCATCGTTGTTGAACGTTGTGGAAGTACTGCTTCCAAAAACGGGAGGTGCAGAAGGGGTCCCAAAGGGAGACGGTGTAGCTGATGTTGCATTAAACGCTGGCGCAGGTGTTGCTGTTGGAACTTGTGGAGTTGGATTAAACAGAGGTGTTGGTTTGTTGTCTGTGCTTCCAAATACAGGCAATTTAGTATCAGTCGATCCAAAAATCGAAGTTGTAGGTTTACTCTCTGTGCTTCCGAAGGCTGGTATTTTGTTATCCGGTATTCCAAAAGCAGGTGGTTTATTTGCATTCGCCCCGAAGGTGGGTTGTTGCTTGTTCTCTTCCGTACCAAATGATGGTATAGTTTTTGTATCTGTATTTCCGAATAAAGATGGTGTACTTGAAACAGTCGAGAATATTGAACTTGCAGTGGGGTCGCTTGGTAATGCTCCGAAGGTTTTCGTCGCTAAACTTCCTTCTGCAGGTTTGTTATCGCCAAAGGTGAAGGTACTAGATGTAGTAGAAGCCGGCGTTGATGTTACTAGTTGACCAAAAGTGGGCAAAGATGTTTGCACTGGTTTTGCTTCGGAAAATACGAAGGGAGGTTGAGTAGGAGATGGAAGACTTGTCACTATGTTTTTAGAGATACTGCTGCTGGCCACGGTTGTGGTGACTGGTACACGGAATGTAAAAGCAGCAGTTGTTTTAATTTCTTGAGAAGCAGTTTGAGAAGTCGTAGTTAAGGTACTGGGGTTAGTAACAATACAAGGTGTAATAGTTTCTGTCGTTGACTTGGAAACTGGTGCTATTGTACTTCCAAATAACAGACTCGGTTTGGCTTCTTCTGTACCCGGCGGTTTGGTTTCAGGTTTCGGTACACCAAATGTGAATGTAGATGGAATTGACGTAGACGCTGGTATACTAACAGGTTGCTTATCGTTTCGTACAGTATTTTCTGGTTTCGGTATGCCGAACGAGAATGTCGAGATTGGTTTTTCGGTCGCTTTCTCGGAATCTTGTTTCGCATCAATTTGTTCACTAGTTTTTGCTTCTGTCTGGAATCCAAAACAATTGTTTACAGCTGGTGCAGTACTACTCTCAGGTTTCGGCGCTTCACTTGTTGGTTTTTTCTCTTCTTTTTGGATGCCAAACGTAAACTGACCGACTTGACTGCTCGGTTGGCTCTCGCCGAATTTAAAGCCGGTAGTGGTTGTTACATTGTCAGCTTTAGGTTGATCAGCTTTATCTATCCCAAATTTGAAGTTAGCGGCTGTCGATGGAACACCGAAACTAAATTGTAAATTGGAACTAGCGCTTGCAGCAGTGTTCTCCGGCTTCTTTGCTCCTGGTTTCAATCCACCGCAACAAACGCATTCGGTAATTTTCGCCTCGTTTTGCACCATACACGAGTCGCAAGTCCACGCGCCTTCTGGTTTCTTGAATTTTTCTCCGAAACCATTTGCAACCAACGGCGTAGCGACTTTAGTTGTACTTCCAGTATTAGGTTTGGTTGTGTTGCAACAGGGGCAAGTATCGACCGAAGCATTGTTTCGAACCATACAACAAGGACATTCCCAGGTATCTTTGTTTGGTTTAAATTGATCCATAATCTCATTTTTAGTATCAGTTGAAGTATTTAACGATGTACTAGCCGACATACCAGTCTTCTGATTGACTAATGGTCTTTCTACAACATGACTGATTAGTCTATCCGACTCGATAAAGAACTGGCTATCTTTGCCATCGTCGACAGCTTTATCCTCTTTTTTCGAACCTGGTTTTGACAAATTTGATTTAGATGCTTCACAAGACAAGCACAACCTTGAACCTGTAGCAATTTTTAATTTACAATTAGAACATTCTCCAGATATTTCTGAGGGTTTAACACTGTCTTTGCTAGTGTTTGGTAACTTCTCTGCGTTCGATTTCGAGTCAGGTTTGGAGCCAGGTTTAGGTGTATTACAAGCGGGACATGTTTTATCGGATTCTTTGTTTCTCAGCAGACAGGAACTGCACTCCCATTGACTGCTTGAAAGTTTAAACTGAGATCCAAAATTATCGTTGACTACAGTTTTCGATTTACTGGCACTGGAAGGTGTTGATTCGGAGTTCTTGTTCTTCACATTTGGTTTGACAGCTTTGCAGGCAAAGCATTGGGTTTCAGTGTTATTGTTTTTGATCAAACATTCAGAACATTCCCACATGCTTAAACTATCTTGCAGTGCATTAGCTTTTGAACTTGTAGTTTTATCTTCTTTGTTCGTGTCTAATTCAGCTTCAGTGTTGTTTGACTTTTCAATCTCCATTTTCGTGGATTTCGAACGGAATATACCTGTAATATCCGGAGGAGGAACAAGTTTCTCTACACTCTTCGTTTTGTCTTTCGGTCTAGGCGCTGTAGATGAGCCAGACCAGATGAAATTTTGCTCTACAGAAGGTACACAATTACTAGACGACACTGTGGCTTTAGTATTATTTCTTTTCGAAGGCGAACTTAAATTGCTAGACTGTTCGATCGATTGTTTGTCAGCACTGATCGGACTGCTAAACGTAAAGTTATTAATAGATTTCAAGGTTTTTGTGACATTCGTTATTTTGATAGGACTCGCGAAGGTAAAGGTTTCCTCCTTGGCTACGGAACTTTTATCTACCAACTTTGAGGTATCTGATGGTGTGAAATTGAAGTTAGGTAAAGAAGATATTGGCAAAGGTATACTTGGTAAATTCACTGGTTCAACAGGCCCTCCTTCGAAAACATTTCGCCGAGATTTAACGTTGTGTTTTCTTTGATCTTCCGAATCTTCGTCGTCTTGTGTTCTATAAAAAGTATCATTTGTATGAATAAAATGTTTTTGTATAGCATATTTGGTTTAAGTATGTGTAATATTTACCTGAGATGGTATTCTTGTGGAGGTGGTGGTTCGCTTCGGGCAGAAACAATTTTTCTAGCCGCGAGTGTAGTGTCCTGTATTTTCTGACGCCGTCTTAACTTCAATATATCGGGCACGGTAGGCACAGTCAATTCACGCGTTAAGTGACGCAACCCGACTTTTGTCGTTGGTGAAGTCTCTTCTCTAGCCCTTTTCTTGTTCATCGATGTATTATTTAACATTTTCAACGGAATCTTCTTAGCGTCTGTTATCGGCGACGAGAAGTGTTCTAAAGCTTCTAATATTTTCTTAGCCGTTTGACTCATGCCAGATGAATCAACCACGCTTGTGTTAGACGGTTTTACTTCAACGCATGTCCTTCTTGGAACTTTAAGTGGAATCTACAAATGAAAATTTCTTCGTGTAACTTGTGCGAATAAATGAACTATAATAATAATAATAGTAATTAGACTGCGGATTTTATGCATTTATGACGATAATGGACACGTACAATTTAAAGCAGTGGACGAATTAAGAAGACTTAAGGGACATCAGTGTATTAATTTCAGCTTAATAAGACAATTAAAAGAAGAAAGGAATTTCTATTTGGCTTCTGCGTCTTGCAATCAATGCAAACATTTTTTATTTTGCATAAAGATCCGCAGTCTAATAGTAATATTTATATAAATATGAAAGCAGAATTTGTCGTATTAATATACAATGAAGCATACCTCAGTCGTTCTGTTAAATAAACCGCGACTTCGTCCGTAAAGACTAGCTGCGTTTGCTCCACCAAAAGTAGTATTTCCACTATAAAATGGAGATGATAACGGCGACGCACGGTCCGGCGTGTTTGTCATTACTGACGCGTTAAAGCTTGGTCTGCGACTGCTTAAAGTATCTCGATTACTATCTAAAAATAAAGACCTCGGAGGTTGTGTGTGATTGGCTATAATAAAGTGAAAACATTTCTGTTAAAATTCACCTTAAAGATTTTTTTTCATTCATTAAAGATAATAATTACACTGCGGATCTTCATGCAAAATAAAAATGTTTTGAATTGACTGTGGGACGCAGAAATAACATAAGAATTGATTTCATCCCTTAACAAAATTCTTGTATTGTTAAAATCTTCCATTGTTTTTCTAGATTTGGCCTAACCAATTTCTTCGTAAATGCATAAAGATCCGCAGTCTGATAATAATACTATACCGAGAAGAAAAAAGATCTATTACTTACTGAAATTTAATTTGTCGTTAGTAAATCTTTCTCTTTTGGAAAACGGAGAGCTATAAGATACATTCGATGCAGCCTCTTGCCTAATTGTTTGTGGAATAAGAGAGCTACAACCGCTAGTGCTCTCGCTGGATTCAGAATTATCATCCGTACCATTCACATTTCCATTATTTGTGGCAGTAACTAGTGAATTTAACTCGGATCTCTGAGGAACTATATTCCTAATATCCGATTGTATCGCAGGTGTGGAAGATACTAAACAGCTAATCCCACTTGGTCCAGCCATCGCAGGTTCAGAAAAATCATCAGACTGTAAGAAATGATCGAGTAAGAAATTTGTTTCATGTCTTTCTCTGAATAAATTATATTTACCGTTACATCGTGAGCAGAATATTGTTGTTTAGATGGACTGGCTTTAGTTAGCGGAGTTTTAGCTCTTGTTTGAATTGTAAAGGTGCCAGGTGGATGAGTTACATCCATACGAATACATGGTCGCTTCTGAGGCGGAGGTTTTGGAACTTCTTCTTCAGACTCGATCTCTTCAGGGTTCTCAGTGTTGTCATCTAATATATCCTCTTCATTTTGAGAAGAATTGAACCACTTACTAATCCACGATCTTTGTGGTATAAGGTCTGTTACCTTTGTTGCTACCTTTTTCACAAATGACTAGAAAGAAGCAGTACAATCTATTTTTTATCTCCTGTACCATATAATGTAATTCTTATACATAAGTTGTACATAATAACAGAATTAAGCACTATCAATACATATTGGTGAGAAATATCGAATCAAACAATTATTAAGAAGAACATAGACGAGGTTGTGATGTTGATGTATGTGTATACATATGAAAAAACAGATTACTCCAATTTAATCAAAAATTCAATCTTTTATAACCATCTTGTAATTATTACCATTTTTCAAGAAAACTAACTGTGAAAACAGTTACATGGTATTGCACAAGTTTGTGCAAAACAAAAATTTTCTTAATACGACAAGAAAGCTTATTCTTGCTCTGTACGAATTAATTTCGAATGTTACAATAAAACGAAATAGCACTAAATTTGTCTATCATCAAATATTAATCTTCCCAATATCACAAAAACTTGATAAGATTTGAATCATTTCTTATAACCTACTTTCTGTATACTCTACAATTTGAACTACATTATTTACAATAACCATGAAGCATCATGTCAAAAAGTCGAAATGAAAGTGTCATTACGATGATAGAATATTACGTGATAGGTTAGACGAGCTGCAAACTTCCAAATACGAATAAATGAACACAATCTCTCCATGAATTCTGTACGATCGAAATCAAGTTCCCTTTTTGAAAATCAACATCAATTCTGTAAACTTATCCGCGATCCAATATAAAACAGGTATAGCTAGCATATAGATTTGTATTTAACAAAATCTCAAATGCTGTTGTTTAAACAGTTTTAACGAAGTTTTGAATAACAATTCTACATTATTCGTGTAACATTCGATTTTTTCTCATCAAAATCATCAACTTATGCATGTCCGACACGAAAATACAATGTCGCCAATAAATATTTGTGCAACGTAAAAAAGCTATCCTATACGATCAGATTTAAATAATTTCAAATAAATTCGAGATATATTTTCATCGAAAATTTATTCGACGTATATATTTCGAACGAACGATCGTTCGAGAAGGTTTCGACCCTGATAAGGTTACTATTTAATAAGCATCAAGAGTCGGATCGAGGAATTTCTGAAGATTTTTCTCTCGGGAGGGAATCCCGTTTCAAGGTTAGACGTTGTAAAGTGCATTCGATAGGTATATAGGAAAAAGATTGAGGTTATCGAGAGTGTACTCGCATAACCGTGACATCGTATGCATCCAACGGGAATAGGTTTTCGGTGAAAAACCTGTATAAACGTGATTCGACGCATGTGACGAACTCGTTCGTGGATTTGGTTAGGATGATGAGAGCGGGAAGAACCGTTGAACTGGGAACAGGTTCGTTTCTGTCGCAAGATGAGACTCATGAGTGGCTACTCACATTGTTTGCGTCGTAGGGTTTCGCATTGCGTGACGACGACCGTCTTCCGCTTGAATTGTTGTTTCCCTTGGCCATGATCGGACGCCGATCACTCCTATTTACGTGTGGAGAATACGAACGAAATGAACTTTACAGGTCGCATCCCAGAAATTGTCCGCGAATCACCAGCTTCGTGCACCGGGAACCCACGAGAGGAAATATGGCTGCCCCAAAGACCGCCACCAGGGCGCCCAGGTTTCCCCCGACTATTGCGCTGTTCTCACACTTGACCACGTGACCACGGACCTAAAGTACTAAACCATAAAGTACATTTATAGGAGAACATTGCAAGAAGATTTTTGATTGCCGCCATCTTGAGTGGTTAAACTAGTGCTGCTATCTATATAACATCGCGGCAACATTTAAAGTGTACAATTGAATCACGTACACTACTGTATAAAAGCAGAGAAACTATATCTAAAACACTAAAACTAAAACTAAAACTGTTTCACTTCATGAAAAAATGATATGTACAAAATTTTACATCAATCGAATGTCGGGAAGACGTTGCAGACCGAACGCGAAGTTTTCAAGTAGAAGTAACTGCACGGTAAGCGTGAAGAGTACACTGAAATTTCAAGTATCTTATACCTTGAAAAATATTAAAATTCCTTACATGGACGAGTTAAGATTATTCCGCAACTACTAGTTTTTACGAAGCTCAATTGAAGGGATAATAATTCTAATTCGTCCAGCCCAAATATTCGTCAGATTTGTATTTATCTCACGAATCCAATTGCTGCTTCACGACAAGGCAATGAGTTTTTAAAAAATCTATACGCGTATACTATTATACTATAGTGCCATCAACTGTTGTTGTAGCTTTAAAAGTAGTAGTTTTAAAAAGATTAGTAGCAGAGAGTAAATGAGAGTGCTCACGCCCGGGTTTTGCCCGTGCCACTTTAGTTTGCACATTATGCACATCATATTTAGCCTGGAACAGCTCCTACATCATCTTTAGCATAGAACAGAACCCACATCATCTTTAGCAGAACACAGAATCCACTTTACTACTTACTACATCTGTGACCAGGACCAGAACTAGCTTCAACCAAAGCTTCGTGTGCCATTACCGTTCATTAGAAACTGCTTCGTATAATATTACCACTCGTCAGAAACTGCTTTGTGTGATGTTACGTAACAAAGGCAGGGCCGTCTTAAGCATAGGGCTAAATGGGCTAAACCCCGGGGCGCAAGCCTTTTGGGGGCGGCAATTTTTATTGGTATTATATTTTTTTTGTTATTATTAGTTATTTAGTTATTAGTATAACTTTGCTGGTCACCCCCCTCCCGCTAGCCATCCCGTGTATTTTCTTATGAAGAGGATCGCATTATTTTTAGTAGCCCACGGGCGCCGAATATCTTAAGACAATCCTGAACAAAGGACAGCGTATGGGAAAGAAAGAGACACGGAGAGTCGCAGTCGACGGCCATTTCAAAGGTTTGCCAGCGACTGTCCTTCCTAGCGCCCGAAACTTTAATTGTCTATTACACAAGTAAATATCATCGGAATTATGTCATATTTGGTATCATTTTGCATTAGAAAAATGCCACGAATATGTTGGTGAAAGTTCCACCAAAAAATAATGAAAAATTGTCTCTTCCTGTTTTTATTTGTCAAATTCGCACGTTTGCTTATCTAATTTCCCGATAATTACTCGATGTAATTGCGTAACTTGGTATAAGTCTGGTGTTGTAAGATAGGGAGCCAGAAGGAATATCGCATTCGTTCTGATTCCCTTTTCGGGTCTCTTGTGCAGCATAACTTCCTCGTGGTGAGACCTGGCCAATCGGTATTATTCTCTATTAGTAAGAACTTCAAGTATCTTATGAATAAAGAATAATACCGAGCTAATAGCTGCACACTTTGAATTTTCGTTAGTATCGCATACTAGAGTGTAAATTAATATCCACGATTATTTTAAATCTATTACTTTCCATAACAGTTTGCAATGTCACGTTCCCTCAGAACAAAATGTATTATTCAAGCTTGTATATTTGATTCTTGTATCAACGCGAATAATATTGCTTCGAGCCTTGAGCTACTATCGTTCTATCGCTTTCCCCAATCTCTTTGTAACCATCGTGTGCTAATTGTGTTCTTTCTGTTCCTAGCAATTCGGTACGCAGTAACTTACACTTGTCCCTCGAGAGCAGCCATCCACGTTCGTATTAGCATGGACCGTCTGACTTGTTGTTGACTTTTACTACTGAATTTCCGAAAATTTTCGGACGTCTGATTTATGGTTGACTAGTACTACTTTCCAGTTTTCGAAAATTTACGCAAATCGAGAAGTAGTACAAGTCAACGATAAGTCGGCCGGCCAAAAATTTTCGAGCGTCCGACTTGTCGTTGACTTGTACTACTGAATTTCCGAAAAATTGCAAAAATTGTTGAAAATTTCGAAAAGTAGTAAATTCAACGATAAGTCAGACGCCCGAAAATTTTCGAAAATCAGAAATGCAACTCAGTCGAGTCAGACATTCAGGAAGAATAGGTGGTGCAATAAATATATGCGGTTCTTTATGACATTGTCTTTATTTATTCATTGTATTTGCGTACATAAAATGTTGATATTGTACATGTACTTAACTTACATTCTAACGCATATACATATGGGAACATACTAGAATTTATCTTCACTTCTATACTAGTGGCGGAACGTCTACCGATGTGGTCTTTCAGATCACTGTAACATCCACCGTAATCCCCGCGGCCATTTCGCCCACTTACCGTCCCGCTGAATATGTAGCACGTGGGCTGGCAGTTTGGTGTCCATGCTAAAGATGATGTAGGAGCTGATCCAGGCTAAGCACTAGAGTAGGGGGCAGCACTATAATGGGCACGGGCAAAACCCGGGCGTGAGCACTCTCTCACATTTACTCTCTGATAAAAGAAAGGAATCAAATAAGAATATGTGTTATTGCGGATTATCTAATACTTTAAATGTAATAAATCAATCATTGTACAATACAATTTCTGCATAAATATATTGTTTGTCGATTATACCTTATAATTAGACTGGGTGTTTCTTATCGATACATATCAAGAAATTGATAGATCAGTAAAGATATCATCAATGTCGATTGTCGAGTCCTCTTCTCGTAGCTTGTATATTTCCATGTAAATCGAGAGGTTGAATGAAGAATATTAATCGAATATGAGACATGGTAAAGCTACAAAACTAGTTCTAAGAACTGGCGGGTATAGCGCGCGAATATTGGCTGGGTAAAGAATACAAACACTAACAATAAGTAGGATACCATTGTATAAACGTTGGTGATATAACAAAACGTGCAGCATTTGGCGCCAGTTTTAATTTATACGCCCCATGTGAACGCAGAATTGGAACGTTACCCAATCAGCGCGCTCCAGGCTTGAACTACCAGTCCGGGGGAGCAGTAGTAAATATAAATACACATGCCCGCAATGCTTGGCCTGACGAGAAACTTTCCAAAATACATATTACCATCTCTGAAGAGTAACACTCGGACTATACCGAATCCAATTTCTTCGTAATTCTCAAACAGCACCTAAATAGACCAGAGAGTTTCGTTGCAAGTGTCCAGGAGTTCCACTAAACTTTCTTTCTCTACAAATCTATGTACTACATAGATTGTGAATATTCTATTGTTTATGATCCCGGGTTCCGCGAAATAATCTTATATTCATAAAAGTTTGAAGACCACTGGTCTACAATATTCAATATCAATAGGCGAAAAAATTCGTTGCAGATAACATAGACAAATCTACACTATTTATTGGGTTGGCAAGGAAGTAATTTCGGTATATTCCAATTTTTGGAAAATTTTCAAGTTGAAGAGCGCGGAATTATGAAGCTACCAGAAAGATGGCAAAAGATCATCGAACAAAATGGAAAAAATATTCTATTCATTAAAGTTCATTGCATGAATAGGAAAATTGGCTATTAATTTCACATTAAAGTACTGAAATTACTTCCTCGCCAACCCAATATAGTCACTGACAATTATTGAATATTGAAACGGTAACCGTAAAGACGATAAGAACGTCCGTGCTTCTTCTATTCGATTTAAAACAGATTTGTTCGAGGCATAGCGAAGATTAGGAGGAACAGCAAATAGGAATATAAATCCGTTGTAACGCACCGAAGTATTTTATCTAACGCAAACATATGTGTGTATCCAGCAATTTAATCGTATTTATTCTCTTACACTCTTATATAGCAAGAGCTGGGAGAGATCGTTAGTCATACACTAGCGAACTGAAATCAAGTTTATTCGTTTTGTCGGTTGCGTATTGGTGATTCGAAATAATGGTCCCGTAACCAGTATAAAATCTAATACTCTGTGATATATCTATAAGTAATAAGAATAAATGCGTGTTTTTACATCGAATAGCATAACTGATGCGAATGAATGGAGAAAATATTGAATTACTGCTGACGACAGAACACGTTATATGCGTTCTGTGTAACCTTCTTTACTGTTTAATTCATTAAAAGGTAAACGATTAAACGAAACAAACGTTGGACGAGTATGTCATAAATACATTCCGCTATTATCTGTTTAGTTCACTTGTATATTTTCGATGTATTCATCGCATATTTTTCCGTTCTACATGAAATGTACTTCTTATAATAAAATAGTGAATTTTATGCGATTATACCACTTCATTTCATTTAGACAATAAATGAATAATTTTCACAATGTTCAAGAGGATTGATATATTACTTTCAACTCGCTAAAGTTCTTCCAAGTAGAAAATGATTTTTCGCGTGACACTTTTCATTTCGAATCTGTCTGTAAAGTTGAAGATCCATAAACTGGTAACAATGTAAATCTATTATATTGTACTTTTCACAATTCTATAGATGTTTAACATTATTGAGAACTGCAGCATCGTTCTGTTAGTTTAAAACAAAAGAAAATTTATGATTGTTGCAGATTGTGATATAACTTAGTGAAAAATGAAGTTTGCTGAACATTTGTCGGCTCATATCACGCCTGAGTGGCGTAAGCAATATATTAGTTATGAGGTAAAGTAAATTTCCATTGGAATACGTTCGACTGACATTGTGCTCTATAATGTTAAAAATGATTGTTCTAATCAATAGGAAATGAAAGCAATGCTGTACACTGCCATAGAAGAAGCACCATCTGCTGAAAGTGTCGAACCAGAAGTAATATCTCGACATTTTGCCTCGTTCGACGAGGTATTTTTCACATTTTGTGATCGTGAATTGAAGAAGATCAACACTTTTTATTCTGGTAAGTAAAGTTTATTCAAAAGTAGTCTAGCTGTAAGTTTATAAATATATCCAATTTATATATTTGGTTTACAAGAAAGTAATTTCGGTATTTTAAGGTGAAATAGAGCCCAATTTTTTTATTCAAGGTATGAACTTTAATGTATAAGATCCTTTTGTGAATAAACTAGATGATATTTTATCGATTAAAGTTCATCGCTTGAATAAAGATATTCGGGTTGATTTCACTGTAAAACACCAAAATTACTTTCTTGTCAACCCAATATATAATAGCCAGTTTTTGTCATCTGTAACTGTAAAAAAATCTCGAAACATAGAAGGCATAGAAAGCTGAAATTTGGTACAGAGGTAGCTCAAAGGGGTGCACGAATATGCGTTTATCCCAGAAATCCAATAGGATTAAGTGTTAAAGTAAATTAGTGTAACTAGTTTTTTAATAAATGTATGTCTCTTACAGAGAAGTTGGCAGAAGCAACACGTAAATACGCAGCTCTCCATAGTGAATTGAAAACAGCGGTAGAACTACAGCAGGGTGGAGGAAAGAATAAAGGGAAAGTACAGATTAAGCCGCATTTGCCAACAAGAAAGTTGAGGGAGCTGAAGCTCGCTTTTTCAGAATTTTATTTATCGTTAATACTTCTTCAAAACTACCAGAATCTTAATTACACTGGATTTCGGAAGATTCTCAAGAAGCATGATAAGGTGAATAAAACGAAAACTTCTGTTTATTAACTTCTGCGTATATGTATGCTTCTTCCTGTTTCTCTAGATTGCAGTTATATATATATATATATATATATATATATATATATATATATATATATTATATATATTATATATTATATATATATATATATATAAGGAAAGAACTATTATTAATCTTTTAAAGTTCGTTACTCTTGTCACGCACAAGTAAAAGAATCGGTACTCATTTCGTGAATATACTATACGTGAATCGTGCTCATATCTATAAATTGTATTTTTACTTTCAGTTACTGTCAGTTGACACAGGATCAAAATGGAGAGTGGAGTGCGTGGAGATTGCACATTTTTACACATCCAAAGATATAGACAAGCTAATACAGGAGACAGAAGCTACGGTGACAAACGATTTGGAGGCTGGAGATAGGCAACGTGCCATGAAGAGATTGCGTGTACCACCTTTGGGTGAACATCAGAGTCCTTGGACCACTTTTAAAGTTGGATTGTTTTCCGGTAGTTTTATTGTCCTATTCGTGGCAGTTGTACTTTCAGGTAAGGCGTCGGATCGTGTTAAACTTAATATTTTAAATTACACCTACTCGTGTTTGTCATAAATGCATCAAATTCGTCGTTTAATTAACATAATATTTTCACGTGTTTCTTTGTATTTTCAGCAATATTCCACGACGGCGGAGAGAATTTAAAGATTGCATTTAGATTATACCGTGGACCTTTACTTATCATACAATTCTTATTCCTCATCGGCGTGAATGTTTATGGTTGGAGATCGTCCGGCGTAAACCATGTACTGATATTCGAATTAGATCCACGAAATCACTTATCCGAACAACACCTTATGGAACTAGCTGCTGTCCTGGGAGTTGTATGGACTCTCAGCTTATTAAGCTTTTTGTATAGTGCCAGTCTAAGCATTCCACCATACGTAAATCCATTAGCGTTAGTCTGTATCATGTTAGCATTCCTTTTGAATCCGTTGAAAACATTCCGTCACGAAGCAAGGTTCTGGTTGTTGAAAATTATGGTAGGTATCATCAGTCTGAGATCGAATGCGACATGCAAAGTTCACTAATATTTCTTCTTCTTGTAGGGCCGCGTTTTAATATCACCGTTCGCGTATGTAAATTTTGCTGATTTCTGGCTGGCAGATCAGTTGAACAGTATGGCCACAGCGCTTTTGGATTTCCATTTTTTGTCATGTTTCTATATTACTAATGGGAACTGGTTGGAAGCTGGCGATTCAACGCAGTGCATGTCAGGCTCCTTAATAGTTAGACCTATAGTGAATTGTTTGCCTGCATGGTTCCGATTCGCGCAGTGTGTTCGACGATACCGCGATTCCAAAGAGGCATTTCCTCATTTGGCGAACGCCGGGAAATATTCAACAACATTCCTCGTTGTCATATCCAACACTTTGTGTGCCTACCGTGCCGGTAAGTTATGTAATCATAGTATTACTAATAATAACTATAATACCACTAATTACCGCAATATCGCTACAGATTTAGCACTCGAAATTCACCCTCTTGCAAATCAATTTCATCTATTTGTAAAGTAATTTCATCCTTTATACTAGTATTTTTCGTGTATACTAGTGTTTTTTGTATGTAATACCGGTTCTAATTCCCCGATTTTGAATAATGACTGTAACAGTATATTATTAGTACAGTCCAATTACCGTAGCTCCGTTCGTCTTATGGAATTTTCGAATAAAAGCGTAACGATAACAATAAGTTTCGTAAAGAAAACTATATAGAAACATCGCAAAAATGCGAGGCGTGGGAAACAACGTTGTAACATATATTGAGATATATATTCAATTTTAGTGGAGTATCAAACTCGATGGGAAAATCCATGGCTGTGGCTATGGGTGATTAGTTGTTGTGTTAATTCCATATACTCTTTCACGTGGGATCTAAAGATGGACTGGGGCCTACTAGATAGCAATGCTGGGGAAAATAAATTTTTGCGCGAGGAAGTTGTATATTCAGCTGCGGTGCGTATTTCTATTGATAATTACACTGCTGTGCAAAAGAAAGAAGCACCCATTTAATAGAAAAAGCGTAAAAAATATGTTCCCGCGGATTATTTAATTCTTTAAATGCAATAAATCCATCATTGTACAATAGAATTTCTACATAAAGATATTGTTGGCCATTTTATCTTATAATTATATTAGGTGCTTCTTCCTTTTGTACAGGTGTGTATGTATTTCTATTTTTAATCTAATATTTATTGTAATTACTCTTTTAGGGATTCTATTATTTTGCTATAATTGAGGATTTAGTTCTAAGATTCGCATGGGTTGCTAGTTTTGTTCTCATCGAATGCGGATACGTTTCTAGCGATTTAATGACGTCTGTAGTCGCACCTCTTGAAGTATTTAGGTGAGGTCTCATTAATTTGATTATTTACATTAATTATGTCGCTGTGCATTGGCACGTATTTGTTAAGAAAAATATTTTGTGGTTTTGATTCCACTTACATTTTCACTGTAATTTCAGGAGATTTGTATGGAACTTTTTCCGATTAGAAAACGAGCATCTCAATAACTGTGGTAAATTCCGTGCTGTTCGGGATATATCGATAGCTCCAATAGAGAGTTCTGATCAAACACAAATTTTGCGCATGATGGATGAAGAGAACGGTGTACTTAATCGAGGGAAACGTAAAATAGGTGGTAAACGGCAAGCCATTGTCAAGGAAGATAAACGGCTGAAAGAAGAAACAATTGACATAGATATATCGAATGCCAGTTAAAAGCATGATAAGCTTTTTAACTTTTTAGTTAATTTTATATTAGTATTTACTATTTACTATTTCTTTTTTGTAAAAAATCTATTTTTTGTCGGAATTAGTTTCAGACTTCATAGAAGATGAATATCTTGCTATATCGACCAGAATTGAATATTACAAAGCAAAAATTGTTACAAGTGCCTTGTACATTGCTCTTGAAAGAAACTTTTTGTTAAACTGTGAACTTTTAGAAAAACAATGACTTTTTTAGAAGCAATAATGGATAGTCCGAATTTTTAAGAACTGCGCAATCTTATTTCTCTAATTTTAATAGCTTCCAGATAAATTATATTTTCAGTACTTATTATCCTCAACCGTGAGTGATTCAGTGTTTTTGTATTTAAAATCATACGAACGTGTTAACAATTCAATACTGAGATTAGACTATGGACATCTATACAAAAATAGATTTTTAGTTCCAGATAAAAAATAATCTCATTAATTCTATATTTAACATTATTATTACTGAATCTTAGACAATTATTAATACAGTAAACGCATACCGTCTGCGATAATTATAATATTTAAACTATCGAGTCTTCCAAAAAAGTACTTATCCGTAATGTGCAGATTTCGGATTTGATGCGTTTACAGTATACTGAACGGTCTAAAATTTAGTAACGAATTAACAAGTTCTTATTTTATTTAGGAAACTTGGGAAAATTTTGAAAAGAATAATGATATTTTATACTCATTGGCCTATTGAAATCTATATTTGCATAAATATCCGTAGTCTAATAATGTATAGACTTAACAAGTTCGTAGTTTTCAATCTTAATGATTAAGCACATAGTTAAAAAAAAATATATATATACAGCATGACAAAAGAAGTAGAACAATATACGTTAATTACACTCAGTTTTCAATATCAAGAACACGTGCTGAAACGTCAATTTCAATGTACATTCTCTACTGTTGATTTAATTTGAAATGGCATCGCTTATCATATGAATTGCGAAAAAG
The DNA here is from genome assembly GCA_916610235.2 of Lasioglossum morio. NCBI lineage: Eukaryota > Metazoa > Arthropoda > Insecta > Hymenoptera > Halictidae > Lasioglossum > Lasioglossum morio. The sequence continues at coordinate 9,612,941 of OU744330.1, read as the reverse complement.
ATCTCGCTCATAGTTTAATTGTATTTGCAAATGGTACTTTAGAAAGAATATTAATACAGTGGCGCTGGTGCGTTTGAAATGTGCCTTTAGAATAGTAGAATTATCGGAAAATAGATTATTAGATTATACAACGTCTGTAATACCGCTTAATCAATATGATAAAAGAAATTGTACTATTCAGCCACGTTATATATGACACAAGTGCCGCTGAAGTTACTTATACACACAAATGATGCAAGAACAATATTTTATTTTGTTACCTAGTCGATTCAAATCAATAGTAGCAAAGAATCTTTGTGTCGATAACAACTACTTAAGCATATACAATATATACAATACACCTAAAATGAGCCTTTAATAAGAACTACGTAATAAGTACTTAACATTGCCTACAAAGTAAGAGTTTTGTATAAGTATTTTCACGTGTATGAAAAACTAGTGATAGTGTACATAGAATAATTATATGTTTTATACTCTAAGTGTTTAGGAGGCAATAGAAAAATCCCTACATAATTTTTTTATGTGCTTTACCAAAGGAAAAACTACTTTAGACGTCTTTCTAATGCTTTACAAAGAAAAAAAGAATATTTGAGCAGCCACCATTTATTTTTTATTAATGTAATGTATTAGAAATGGAATTCCAATTATTGTAATGGTTTTACATGTATTTTTATACATACTTTATTGTCAAAATGGCAGTGGATACGATAGTGAACGAAAGCTATTCCTAATTGAAAATGATACGATATTTTTACATGCTATTGTATATAATTATGTATTATATGAAGTATGTACATTTAGGTATGAAATACTTATATTTCGTTAATAAAATATCAAGTATTGAATACGTGGATGTTACTTCGCGATCTTATTATCTGTATAATTATTGTAATACAGCTTGTAAGAGTATTCATCATAAAAATTTATTTATTTATAACAGTACACGTTATACATACACACGATAAAGTCTGCGGCGAGTTGTGAATAATTTCTACAATATCGAGTATTAGAAAATGTTACACTGTACACACTGTAATGGATACGATAAATCCGCATTATACGTAACACTTTCGGGCTAAATAATGAAAGAAAGCAATACTTACAAACGACTTAAAAGGTTCAACATATTAATGTTAACATTATGTTCCTCGTTTACATTTGATAACATAAAAGACTTTAAGAGTCAGAGTGATGCTGGAAATGTTTAACAAACGAATACAGAGAGTACATTTAACATTTCGGATTAGAAAAATCAACGTTAAACATTTTCTACTCGCACCATTCCACTCTCAAAGTTTACTTAGTTTAAATCCCTGTTTTTAGTATTACCAAATATTTCAGGTTATTTTATTGTATAAAATATAAAAGTGTTCTGTGATGTATCCTAATTTTTAATTTTCTATTAAAAATTTCACACTTGTCCTTTTTTCTTTGCCAAATGTAATATTTGCATTGTATAAACAATTTACGTAATTGCTATGAAATACATTTATTAAACAGATTCTGTTGCATGGACGTGCCACATATTAATATATGAGAAAACTTGGACAACTTTGGCAATACGTTTAGCAACAAATTGCAACAATTCTTAGGCAACGAGTTAGTAGATTCCGTTTGTTGATGAGTTTGCAAAATGATTCTCGTAATCCTTGCGTATTAATTGATTTACGTTTTATCCTAGGCTGCGCGAAGAGGATCGTTATACCTATAGTTTTCCTTTGGAATGATTACATAATAAATATACATATAGCTATGTATTAGATTAATCGTTTAAAGCCTGAATCTTATTTCCACGGGCACATGTTGGAGAAGCTTCAACAAACAATATACATTTACTCGATATAACAATTGGTACTGTGTACCGCAGAAAATAAATAAATTCACTAATTCGTACAAAATATTAATTTCTCATTATACACATTGTATACATAGCCACTTCTATACAGTTAAAGACTTTTAATCATCCAGGCTGCGAAAAAGCGGATCAACTAAAACCTGTAACAGTAAGTAATTAATGTACATTTACGATGGACGAGTAAACATAGTCTTCACGTGTATTCTAGAATCTGGGATAAAAAAAAGAATCAAGCGTTGAGCAAAATCTTTCAGTACAATAAACAAATCAAAACAAAAACAAACGCGAAACGTTCAACAGTACAATGGTTAAACAGTAACCTGCTTGTAATTGGAAAAACATGTACGAGAGAATCGGTTAGAGGCGTTTGCAACACGACCTAAATGCCAAGGGTTACCGAGTCGTGTTCTCAGCAGGTCTTCGTGGTGCCGATATCGCTACCATGACTGCTCGACGCTTTCGACTTCCTTTCAGGGTCCATGGCGATCGAGATGAACTCCTCGGAAATTTTCTTGTCGAGTCCTGTGTACGTTTGAGCTAGATCCACTTGATCCTCTCCTATCGAAGACATCCTTTTCGGCGATTCTGATTTACCTTCAACATGTCTCTTCCTGTCTACCGTATTCTCATGATCCGGACCTGCAGGACGCTTTTGCTTTATTCGCATCTGTAACATAGTACCATTTTCCATTATTAAATTGATATCAAAGATTATTAATAGACAGCGGATTTTACGCATTTATGACAAACACGAGTAGGTGCAATTTGAAACAGTAAAAACGTTAGAAGAATTTAAGAATACATTTCTATTTCGCTCCAGCTTGTAACAATTCAGGTGGAAATTTTTATTTTGTGTAAAGAACCGCTATCTAATTATTAATATACCAAGCAATATGTATTACAGATTGCTAATGTACGAAGAAATATGTTTGGCACTGTTAGATCAAAATGTTTTCAGACAATTGGTTAGTTAAGACTGTTCGAAGATTTTACAAATTGACACTATTCCCACGTGTTTTCATTGTTCTGAAACGCCGTGAAAGAAAATTAGGTCACTCTTTGTCGTTAAAATCTAACAAGAAAGTAAAATCTAATGGACGGATTTGTTATGCTCCGCTTTCACAAGTATTGAAAATTTACGATCGCGAAGCCTTTCGAAAGATGTAGTGACAAGGCAACGTTTTCAAATAACATGTTTTAAATGTTTCTGGAGGTGTTCCCTCGGTTGCACAATTATATGCAAAACAGGCGAGGAATTTCTGTTTTATTTGTCGTAAACCTATCGCTGAAAATTTCACACTGCTGTAATTCCACAGAGGTTGTAAAACGATGGCAAAAAGAATTAGCTAAGTGTGACGCGCCGGTTTTGTTGAAACTTTACACAGCGATGGAATTTGTGAAAATATCGGGCACGAAATTTTTTACGGCGACGCATAACTGGAAAAATGATGAAGGAGGAAATAAATGTTGGGTGCAAATCTGTTCATAGAAATTCTGTGAGCTAATTTTAAGGGTAGTTTCATCTCTTAACACTCATACTACGAGTGCTGAGATAGCAGAATATTTCCTACAACTCTATTTCTGTGTAAAATTCAACACTAAACCTACCACTGCCGGTCAAATGATTTTGTTTCATTTTACAATTATTGAAATTACGAAGTTGCTTACATGGAAATTGATTCGAGAAATTTCTTAATCGAAGAAAATAAAAAATTCCACAAAATTTAAATCAATAGAGGCTTGTTATTTTTCTAAGATGAAACATTTTTAATCTTTTCTAGTACTCGGTAGGTTTAGTGTTAATAATAAGACCTACCATTTGGGACGGGGGTCGTCCAACGTATGGCATATGGGATGCAATCATGGGAATGGTACCATAAGCTGGAGCTGGCATTGGCATGGGTCTAGCAGGTACGAATCCTCCAGGAAACTTGGCAGCAGACGCCGGCACTCCATAAGGTGGCTGTAACAATCCAGAATATTCCTCAGATTACAGCATTATACACTCTCGCTGAAAAGTATGTGAACAATTATCGTTGAAATTTGTGTACTATTTGATTATTGTTAGACGATATTTATTGTTAACAGGGTGAAATAGAATTTGAAATAATAAATAGCTAACGTATGCGTACCACTGAAAACGTTTTGAAACGTATTTTAAGGGAAGCTCGTGTAACTTCAGTGAACATGTGATTTTAAAAAATTTTTTTAGAAGAACTATTGGGTATATGGAACTAGTCCTTTTCGAGATGTAAACAGATAGTCTTGAAGTACAAGAGTTTTCGTTTTGAACTCGTGTCGAAATGTGTAAAGAACTGCAGTAAATATACGTAATTATGCGGTAAATAATAATTTTTGTTATAAATGCATAAAACCCGCGGTCTGTAAATAAATTATTGCATGAAATTTTATTAAATCCCTTGAAGATTCTTTTTTTTTTTAGAAGAAGTGAACAAGTATCCACTTACTTTTGATCGGGGCTGTATGTATTTTCTAACGTTCAAAGTTTTTACGTTATGAATGATGAACATTCATCGTCCATAGTTGATTGGAATATTTCGAATACAAATTACACAAGGCGTGTATACTGTTTTATAAGTAAATCCCTGAAGCATAGTTCTCGCGGTTCGTTCCCACACTATTGCGCACAACAGAGCGGATTACGTTAACGTGTTAACGCACGTGACTGCATATTTCCATCTATTGGGTTGGCAAGAAAGTAATTTCGGTATTTTATGATGAAACAAGAAACCCAATTTTTCTATTCAAGCAATGAACTTTAATCAGTAAAGTATTTTCCATTTTGTTCGATGATCTTCAGCCATCTTTTTGGTAGCTTCATAATTCTGCGCTCATAAAAATTGTTCCAAAATTGGATTTTATTTCACCTTAAAATAACGAAATTACTTTGTTGCCGAGACCCAATAGATCTCGTGCTGTTCAATTAGCGGGGTTGAATGCGACACGATGTTGAAGTCAAAGGGAATCCGTGTAGCAGGTTTATTTTCTTGACACAGAAACGTGTGCACCGAGCTCGTGCATCTCCAAAATGTAGGCACAGAAACCGCCTGGAGCAACGAAGAGTTTCTCTCTGAACTTTCTAGCTAGCGTGTCACTGACCTTTCGCTACCTCTCGCCCAGCAGGGGTCAAGAACACCGGCCGTTGGCGAAGGGGTGTAGTGGGAGAGGGTCGGGACTCACCTGGATCATCGGATGCATCGACATCATCGGCTGCACCACGTAAATCGGCTGACTCTTCGGCACGTGGTTCTGAGCTGTGACCCACTGGTGCACCATGTTGCGGGTCTTCAGACGACCGTCGCAGAACAACTCCTCGTTGTTGTTCGTCCTGAGGCATCCGCAGAGCTTCGGGGTCAAGATCAGGCAACTATAGCCGGAAACCAGCAGCTCAGCCAGGCTGGACACCAACAGACCTATGCTCGCCAGAAGACCCGCCCAACCACCTTCCGTCTGCAAATTTATTCACATTCGTTTTATTATATCTACGTACAATATGTATGTTTACTATTGTACAATACTTATTGCGAATCTTCATGCATTTATAGCTTATAAAAACGTGCAAAAAAGGCTAAAATATAAAGTTCGATAGAATTTTGTACAATTTCGATTTGTTTTAGTTGTACGAAGGCTGTTCCTATGAAAATACGATTTTCTGTAATTCCACTTTCTTATAGTTTGTCTACAAAAATTGGAAAATGCATAAACATCCGCAGTCTACTTATTATATACAATACAATAATACAAAACGGTTTTATATTGTTCATCTTACAATTACTGAAATTTTGAAGTTGCTTACATGGAAATTGATTCGATAAATTTCTTTATCCAAGCATGTGTCGTAATCAAAATTGAACAAAATCTAAAGAAATAGACCCCTGTCATTTTTCTCAAACGAAACATTTTAATCGTTTTTAGTGCACGGCAGGTTTAGCGTTATAATTAGACTGCGGATCTTTATGCAAAATAAAAACATTTCATCCCTTAATAGATGTTTTACATTCTAAACATTATAAGAATATTAGTATTTTTTTCTAATCGTTTTTTGACTTATTCACTTTATTATGTTTATTGATTTCGTTCGCAGTTTAGTTATAACCATAGCTACACTAAAAATCCCTCTTTCTAAACGACACGTGGACATGTTTCTGCTTCACACGTTGTGTTATATTTCTTGGTCACATGTTTGTCCTTGTGCCAGATACATGGTCAAATAGTAACTGTAGGATTTGAACACTTTATTAGCACACTAATGTATTAGCTTGTCACAGAGGTTCCTTGTTCGGTGATGTTGAGCAACCTGACCATATGTATACAAACAATATTTTGTCTTATCTTTTTAATTGATTATCTTTTTGATGATGCTTCATTAATACATTAGATTCGTGTTTGAACTAATTTCATGTATGTATGCATGTGTGGAACCAATCGGAGCAAACCTGTCTCTGAATATTTTTAACTGAAGATCATAGCCTGTTGTATACAAACAGCATGATTATCTTTTTGATGATGCTTCATTCATAAATTAAATTCGTGTTTGAACTAATTTGAAGTACGTATGTATGTGTGGAACTAATGCGAGCAAATCTTTCTCTGAATATTTTTAACTGAAGTTCATCTTAGCTTCTTAAGGAATTTGTGGAATTTGTGACTGTTGAATGAACGATCAGGTGTATGAATGGAAGGGGTCAGATGGATCCCGGGCCCGCAAGTAACACGTGAGACGAGATAACTTCATCAAAACATGGAAGTGTCGCAATAGACCATTGACCAGACACCATCGCATTCCATTGAGGTCCGGAGAGGCGGGACAGGCCGTAGGGCCTGACGATGACCGCGTTTTAACCTTGTCATTGGGAACTTTCTCCGGCGATCAAACGGTTCCAGCGGCCCTGTTCAAGCCGGTCTGCCCTCGCCGAAACCTGCCGAGTCGATTGGCAGACGAGAAAACGATGGGAATCGAAACGAGGTCACCGGTACCCGTCGACTAATTGGGGAACGTATCCATCAACGATGAATCTCGTTCATTATCACGGATGTTACGCTCCGGAATTCATGCTTTGTTTACTTCTGAATTCGACTACAATTATATGTGTTAATGAATACACCGTTCAAATTCCGACGTTTCGGAACCGGACTTTTTGTTGCTCATAACGTGACACAATTTTGTCGCTCTTTGTACGTTATTTTTAATGATAAATCACGAACGTTTTCGTGTGAATGTCGTATCAATGTGCTACTTCTTTGATTGACAACTAGACTGCGAATTTAATGAATAGCTGCGCTTCAAAGCAGTGGACAGATTAAGAGAATATTCATTTGTTTGTCTCGGCTTGTTAAAATCGATAACACAAGAATGAAATTTCTATTTGGCCCCGATTTCTTGCAATTGAAATAAAATTGTTTTCTCGAAATGAAATCTTTTCAACATATCAACAGACAAGTCAAGTCGTTGGTCCAATTTGACAAATATTAGGTCGATGCATATGAAATGTCCGATTTTCAACAGTTACGTTAAACAAGACTGTCAACAAGATAGTTATCTCGCTTTTGCAAGTTCTTTTTACAATCAGCATATACTGCGTTGATTAGTAGACTGGAGCCGCATTAACAGTTCATTCTTACTTTAATAATTTGAATAAGCTGAGAAATATAGATTAGCACTCGTAAATCATTGTAACCTTTCTACTCTTTTTAATTGCACTCACTCATTTTTGCCATAAATGCATCAAATCCGCAGTCTATTGATTAGCTATCACATTTTCACCAAATATCACATAATGCTATCGTCGATGTGTTGTTCCTCCACACGTACAAAAAGAGAACGCGATAATCGCACCGACTGACGTTCAAATCAAATCTATTTAACCCCTTGCAGTATTTTGACGAGCCAGACTCGTGACGAAGGTTTCTAACAAATTCTAACAAATCTGAATGCCATGCGTTTAATATTAGATGAAGTAAAATTTGATTTGTTTGTAGGCAACATTTAAGCATTCCAATAAATGTAGCCATACAAAAAATATACATTTTCTGTTCCCTTCTACGACATTTTCGTGTATAAAGGCTCGCTGTAACTGTAAAAAAAATGGTACGGCAAGGGGTTAAAAGGAAATTTATATGTGTAAAATAAAATTGAAGACAGGATCGTAAGAGCTTTGTGCCTCGAGTGACGTATAATGAAATCGGACATTTTATATGCAACAACCCGATAGTTATTCGTTTTTAAAGGATGTCCATTTGATTCTGTCCCGGACTGTGTATGTTCCTTTCGTCGTGCGTTGAAGAAAAGGACAGAAGCAGGAAGAGAAGAGGCCGTTGAAAGCACCACGTACCGGTACAGTGAGTAAGGTCACTACCGGTGTCCTCTGCGAGTCCCTGACGATGGCAGTCAAGGCCGTGATGGCGGCCATGTTCGAGAGGGCAAGGGCGACCAAGCTGGCCGCGAGGTGAGCCGTCGAAAAGCTTGAGTGTGCTTTGCTCGAGGATGTCGCGAGCGTCGCGACGACGCCCAATGCACCTGCGACAAGGGCGCCCACACCTGCCCACAGACCTGCACCTGAGCCACCCAGCGAGGCGCCATGCACCAGCACAAGGATCCCGAACACCACCAGCACTATACCTGCGAGAATCACCAACATTGTACTGAGTTTTATTTATTTGCAGCAAAGAACAATTAACATCTTGCTTTCGCATTCTTTATATATTAAATATTGAAATTATAAAGATGCTTCCATTAGAAATTATTCAATCAATTTCTTTATTTGACCAAGTATTATTATAAAAATTGTGAAGAATCTGAATAAATTCAGTCGTGTAATTTTTCTAAAACAATATACAGTCAGTGTAAAAGGTATTCGTACACCCTTTAAAATAGAATCTAGAGTTTTTGTAATCAATTAGAAGCATTGGTTTACGAAACGATATGCAAAAAAGATTTTCCAAATAATTAGAATTTACAAGGAATCACCAACATTGTACTGAGTTTTATTTATTTGCAGCAAAGAACAATTGACATCTTGCTTTCGCATTCTTTATATTTTAAATATTGAAATTATAAAGATGCTTCCATTAGAAATTATTCAATCAATTTCTTTATTTGTCCAAGTATTATTATAAAAATTGTGAAGAATCTGAATAAATTCAGTCGTGTAATTTTTCTAAAACAATATACAGTGAGTGTAAAAGGTATTCGTACACCCTTTAAAATAGAATCTAGAGTTTTTGTAATCAATTAGAAGCATTGGTTTACGAAACGATATGCAAAAAAGATTTTCCAAATAATTAGAATTTACAAGGAATCACCAACATTGTACTGAGTTTTATTTATTTGCAGCAAAGAACAATTAACATCTTGCTTTCGCATTCTTTATATTTTAAATATTGAAATTATAAAGATGCTTCCATTAGAAATTATTCAATCAATTTCTTTATTTGACCAAGTATTATTATAAAAATTGTGAAGAATCTGAATAAATTCAGTCGTGTAATTTTTCTAAAACAATATACAGTCAGTGTAAAAGGTATTCGTACACCCTTTAAAATAGAATCTAGAGTTTTTGTAATCAATTAGAAGCATTGGTTTACGAAACGATATGCAAAAAAGATTTTCCAAATAATTAGAATTTACAAGGAATCACCAACATTGTACTGAGTTTTATTTATTTGCAGCAAAGAGCAATTAACATCTTGCTTTCGCATTCTTTATATTTTAAATATTGAAATTATAAAGATGCTTCCATTAGAAATTATTCAATCAATTTCTTTATTTGACCAAGTATTATTATAAAAATTGTGAAGAATCTGAATAAATTCAGTCGTGTAATTTTTCTAAAACAATATACAGTGAGTGTAAAAGGTATTCGTACACCCTTTAAAATAGAATAACTTTTTTATAATTGTACCAAACGATCTGATTTTATTGTAATCAATTAGAAGCATTGGTTTACGAAATGATAAACATGTAAAAATAAAAAAGGCATTTTATTGCTTAAAATCCATATAATCGTACATCTTTCGATGCGTGTCGTCCTTTCCTGCGTCAACCGATTTCGCATAAAATTTTCAGTATGTGTATAACTAACATAGATCTACAAAACATGTATTTTAAATTTTCTTTAAAGCAACCACCTAAAGAGCCCACATAAACAAGTTTTAAAGAATGCCTTTTTTATTTTTGCATGTAATCTTGTGGATTATAGTTATTTGAAAAATCTTTTTGCATATCGTTTCGTAAACCAATGTTTCTAATTGATTACAAAAAATCAGCTCGTTTGGGACAGTTATGAAAAAGTTATTCTATTTTAAAGGGCGTATACTTTTTACACTCACTGTATATCTGACACATTTTATAGTATTGAATGTGTACCATTGATCTATAAAGGGTTAAGAACGAAATTTAGTATGAAATAGCAACCTACATGAAATATTGAACGACAAAAAGAGCTTGTAGATCGCAAACAATTGTGTCTTTCGTGTACGTATGTAATTCGTGACCGAGTAAAAGTTAATTTCCTTAGAAAATTGTCTGCAGACCAACCTCTCCGTATCCCGTTTCTACCTACCGCGTGCAAATAACCGATTCTACGTGATAATAACCATAATTAGAATTAGGCCTAGCTCCGAGCGAACCATCGAATCACAATGAATCGCAGCGTAGCGATTCTCTACGGTTTGCAGGCCCGCGGAAAGAGATACACAAGTATTACTTTCTAAGTGAAATGTTTTCACTTTTACGTCGATTTCTATGCACTTTGGAGAAATGCCTAGTCAGTGAGCATATAATAGAAGCTTCCTTTTTTAGTTACAAAAATCGTATATCAAGCACCAGAAATTTCGAACAGTTTCTGAAATGTTGTACTTGGAAATTTCGAAACGTGAATACATATGAAAAGAACAATCAGTGTTGAATATTTATCGTATCATCATTATTCTAAAATATGAATCAAATAACTATAAACATATATAATTGCATAGATAACAAGTGTTCGGATTTTACAAATGATCTGTACGTTAAATATTTATGTTACGCGTTTATGTTAATCGATTCGAATTAATCTCGAGTTATCCGTTTTACGAGCTGGTTTCACTTTTCGCCATCTTGATCCTATTGTTAAGGTTTTCTACACACAAATTGCGAATGCGTCTAAGTAAAGGGGCAAGACACACCGGTGGACATTTTCTGCATCGAAACTAATTTACGTAATGCTTTCTATTGTCCGGTTAATTAGTTAGAAATTCGCTGTTAGCCTCTGATACGAAATCGCGTGACAAGACTGCGGGTTCTTGCGATCACCGGTAATTGAGAACCGATCTCGACGGCAATTTCAGTCAATTAATTTTCTGGTTTCACGTACACGCTATACTTCAAATCTAAATAACTTAATACGATTCGAGCTACGCCGAGCAACTCGTTTAATAATTTAATCAATGAAATCCAGGCACGGTTCGACATATTCTAATATATAATTTCGTTCTCGAGCCTTCTGGGAATAATTTTATGAAAGTGATCAGAACATTGGTTTGTATTTTGCATTGTATAACACATTTAAATTTGACAATATATTTTGTTGAAATTGTACGTGCCTTGAATAATTATCATTGAACAATGTCCTAAAACAATGTTTTTAAAAAATGCTGTATAATACATTGAAATTTGACAATATATATTCTTCTATCCAACATATTTGAAATTGTACGTGCCTTGAATAATTATCTTTGAACAATGTCCTAAAACAATGTTTTTAAAAAATGCTGTATAATACATTGAAATTTGACAATATATTTTCTTCTATCCAACATATTTGAAATTGTACGTGCCTTGAATAATTATCTTTGAACAATGTCCTAAAAGAATGTTTTTCAGAAATGCTGTATAATACATTGAAATTTGACAATATATTTTCTTTTATCCAACATATTTGAAATTGTACGTGACTTGAATAATTATCTTTGAACAATGTCCTAAAACAATATTTTTAAAAAATGCTGTATAATACATTGAAATTTGACAATATATTTTCTTCTATCCAACATATTTGAAATTGTCCGTGCCTTGAATAATTATCTTTGAACAATGTCCTAAAACAATATTTTTAAAAAATGCTGTATAATACATTGAAATTTGCCAATATATTTTCTTCTATCCAACATATTTGAAATTTTACGTGCCTTGAATAATTATCTTTGAACAATGTCCTAAAACAATGTTTTTAAAAAATGCTGTATAATACATTGAAATTTGACAATATATATTCTTCTATCCAACATATTTGAAATTGTCCGTGCCTTGAATAATTATCTTTGAACAATGTCCTAAAAAAATGTTTTTAAAAAATGCTGTATAATACATTGAAATTTGACAATATATTTTCTTCTATCCAACATATTTGAAATTGTACGTGCCTTGAATAATTATCTTTGAACAATGTCCTAAAAGAATGTTTTTCAGAAATGCTGTATAATACATTGAAATTTGACAATATATTTTCTTTTATCCAACATATTTGAAATTGTACGTGACTTGAATAATTATCTTTGAACAATGTCCTAAAACAATATTTTTAAAAAATGCTGTATAATACATTGAAATTTGACAATATATTTTCTTCTATCCAACATATTTGAAATTGTCCGTGCCTTGAATAATTATCTTTGAACAATGTCCTAAAACAATATTTTTAAAAAATGCTGTATAATACATTGAAATTTGCCAATATATTTTCTTCTATCCAACATATTTGAAATTTTACGTGCCTTGAATAATTATCTTTGAACAATGTCCTAAAACAATGTTTTTAAAAAATGCTGTATAATACATTGAAATTTGACAATATATATTCTTCTATCCAACATATTTGAAATTGTCCGTGCCTTGAATAATTATCTTTGAACAATGTCCTAAAAAAATGTTTTTAAAAAATGCTGTATAATACATTGAAATTTGACAATATATTTTCTTCTATCCAACATATTTGAAATTGTACGTGCCTTGAATAATTATCTTTGAACAATGTCCTAAAAAAATGTTTTTAAAAAATGCTGTATAATACATTGAAATTTGACAATATATTTTCTTCTATCCAACATATTTGAAATTGTACGTGCCTTGAATAATTATCTTTGAACAATGTCCTAAAAGAATGTTTTTCAGAAATGCTGTATAATACATTGAAATTTGACAATATATATTCTTCTATCCAACATATTTGAAATTGTCCGTGCCTTGAATAATTATCTTTGAACAATGTCCTAAAAAAATGTTTTTAAAAAATGCTGTATAATACATTGAAATTTGACAATATATTTTCTTCTATCCAACATATTTGAAATTGTACGTGCCTTGAATAATTATCTTTGAACAATGTCCTAAAAGAATGTTTTTCAGAAATGCTGTATAAAACATTGAAATTTGACAATATATTTTGTTCTAGCCTAAAAACTCGAAGCTGTACGTGCCTTGAACAATTGATCTTTGAAAAAGGCCCTAAGGCAATGTTCTTAAAACGAAATTTTTCAAGACGACATTTTAAAATCGTACACTACTCGCAAGTCTGCTAAGCATTCTCTCAAAATAGTAAGTCCAACTCGAAAAGAAATGTCCAAAAAGTAATATTTTCCACTCTCAGGCTAGACTTAGATGAACCATTTTAAAAAGCTCAAGGTACAACTTAGCTGAACCATTTAAAAAAAAATCTAAATAAAACTACTTTCTGAAATGTTTAACACTAAACCTACCGAACCTCAAAAGTAACTAGTACATGTCCCCTAATAAAAATAACAAGATTGATTTTACTTAGACTTTGTGTAGCTGCTATTGTAATATATGCTCCACTAAAGACATCTCTAAAATCGTTTCCTATAAAGTTATTTTTATTATATCAATAATCGTAAAATAAAAAACATCTGAAATCGTTGATCTTGACCGGTGATGATAGGTTTAGTGTTAAACAAATGTAGATAATCGACTTACCGAGTAGAAGTTGTCCGCAGGACATGAACATCAGCAGGTTCGAGTCATCCTTCAGCTCCGCGCTCTTCAGTCTTTGTTCCTCGTTGGATATCTGATTGGAGTGTGGCTGGTGTTGTTGTTGTCGTTGCTGTTTCTCCGAGATCAGGATCTCCTTCGAGTGTTTCGACTCTAAACAGCTCTCGGGCTTCGAATCCGAGATGCTGGAGTCCTTCGAGTTGTTGGAGTCCTGACTCCTGACCGTTGAATCGAGCGCGATCACCGCGTTCTCCATGATTGTCCCGTTCGGAAAGATCTTCAACGCATCACTGTCTCTTCGCGGACACGTTTTCCAGTCTTTGAACGTTCGATGAACGTCGTGTCATTTACTGTTGCCTTTCATGAATCTCTTCGCACGATTAATTTCTATTCGATTGTGTTCGTTGAAGTTCGCCTCCGTTGAAAAGGTTCAGGCTTAGATTCGTCGTATCGTATCAGCGGATTTTCGCTCGTTATTGTGTTGTAGGTATAGCCGATCCTTGCGGGCTCGCTGGATTGTGAAACTATTGTTGCTAGTGGTTGATTTGAAAGTGACTTGGCATTTTCGTGGGGTTTCGACGCGTGTTTTCAACCCGTTCGCAGAGACTCCTCGTGCCGGTACTCGATCGGCAAAGGTCAATAGACGCCGTACTCGGTGATCCGGTTGACACAGTCCGTTGAATCCCAACGATCTGTAAGTCAAGCGACCAACGACTGCATTGATAATCGTTCAACGGTTTCCAAGTTCAGGGGAACGTTGTGACATAAGTAGACTGCGGCTCTTTGCGCCCACGAGCATCACCCAATTCGCAACATACGAAATCGCGAAGAATTCAACGCTTTGCCCAACCACGCTCAACCCCACACCTGGGTAAACAATATTTCAACTAACAAGGAGAGTGCACCAACGACGTCTCACCGATTTAGTTGAGACTCTGTATGCTTATAGATCTCGATCTCCCATTTACGAATATATACCATTATAGACGCTAACACTCAATAGTTGTCGAGATATTCATAAACAAAGTTCTTACATTACTGCTTAAATCTGCTGTTGTAGAGTAGGTATACTTCCACCCGGTGGGCTAGGGTTCGATTCTCGTTTGGTGAAAATTTTTTTTTTCATATTTATTTATATTATTTATTCAACAACAAGTTAAAGAACAAACGTATTAATAAATTATAAATAAATTAGCCGAAATTAATGAAATAGAAAGTATCCCCTCGTGTCTGAAAACAGAAAAAATAAAGTAAATATGGGAAGAGAAAATATGGTATACGATAAATTTAATAATATTGCACTTACATATTTTTAATTACAACAGTGGTACGTGTCGTAAAAGCATACGTAAGAACTTTGTTTATGAATATCTCGACAACTATTGAGTGTTAGCGTCTATAATGGTATATATACGTAAATGGGAGATCGAGATCTATAAGTATACAGAGTCTCAACTAAATCGGTGAGACGTCGTTGGTGCACTCTCCTTGTAAGAAATACAAATATTTGCAAATACTATTTCTCACAACTATTACCAGTGGCGCGTTATAACTAGTTGGGGCCTTGGGCAAAGTAGAATTTCGGGACCCCTACCGAAACTATATAACTTTCACGTTGGAAAAAATAAAACAATTGTAAGTTGGACGCTGGAATTGTTAGAAATATTGTTAAAATTACCTCAACATTTGGTCGACTTGGTAGACGCAGTCATAAAAAAGAAAATGTTGGTATGTGATCACTGTCCGTGCAGAACACAGACTGGTTGACAAGAATCGCGACTTTACTGGATTATGAATTTTCCCAAATTAGAGTTTGATTTGTAAATTTTTTTATAAGAAAAACCTAAGAGACTCCACCTTACTATTTTATGTGTTATTGTACCTTACCTTGCGAGGGTTAAATATGTTGGAGTCTAACCGATTTCTAAACATTTAAGTATTGTATGAGGTATTATATTGATTTCATATCCATAAAATGAATTATTCTAGGTCGGCAGAAATATTTAATTTTGAAGTTAAAATAGCTTCGTCTGTAAAGGTTTAATACTAT
Organism: Lasioglossum morio; assembly: GCA_916610235.2. Taxonomy (NCBI): domain Eukaryota; kingdom Metazoa; phylum Arthropoda; class Insecta; order Hymenoptera; family Halictidae; genus Lasioglossum; species Lasioglossum morio. The sequence goes on along the minus strand of OU744330.1, from coordinate 9,597,032 downwards.
CAATCACTACAGAAAAATTATTAAAGAATAATTCTATTTTAGCCTGAGATATTTTTCATAATGTAGCATTTGAACTTCTGTGAAAACTTTTACAAAAATTTCCCGTCACTAAAACCACCAACAAATTTAAAGATTGAAGCTTTCTCCTTACAACGGCGCCTTAAAAATTGGTGTACATTTTTTTTTTTGTCAGTTTGTCGAAATTTTTGTGACCGAACTTCTGTTCCTATTTTTCGGAAGCCGTTGTAAAAAGAAGGCTTCAACGAAGACGAATAGATCAAATTTAAAATAGTACAGCATCGGAGAAATTAAAGATCAAGGCCCCATTACTCTTCATATATCAAGATTATTGATCGAATAAATTATTCTACAGTATCTACGATCTGTTTCTGATCTGTATCTTGTTAGCAGGGCTCGTATTGCATTCGTTTCACGATACACAAAGTTGCAAAAGAGAAATGCATATATTTTCCGGGAGAAATCATAACATTTTTGAAAGCGCGTTCGACTGTGCCATTAACGAATTGCAAACATGGGAATGTGCAACTAGGAAACACGCCTTCCTCGTGTTCGCATTTTAATGTTATGTTTTCAAAGGCGGTCTTCTACTTTTCGAGGTCTCCTTTCGAAAAGTACATGTCTGAGACAATCGAAGTTTATACAATCATCGTGGATCCTTCTTTTCAAAAATTTACTATACTTTGCAGGGAGGGTTATTAGTATCTGTCCGTATTTTCTTGTGATTCTAATACGTACATAAATTATTTCGGTTTATTATAAAAAAAAAATAAAAAATACGACAGCTGTAAAAAAGATGCAAAATAATACATCAATTTACTTGTATCGCTAGATATTAAATTTTATTTGTTAATATCATTGTCAATATTATTTCTGTCAATTTCTGCGAAAAATATAACGAGAGAAAGATGCGAAATAATAGATCAATTTGCTGATATCACCGATAGTCAAATTTGATTTGAATAACAAAGTAAACGAAGTCTGCAAAAATCTTATAGTTATAAAAATGTGCGGATCTATGTTTCGAATCGTTCTACAATTGCAGTGTTAATAGATATGTGCTTTTCAAGTCAACGCCTTTAAAATCAGAGTTTACTAGACTGCGACCTAACATTGCTGGGAACGGTACAATTAACAATTCTATAGGGAGAAATATAATAATTGAGCTCTCCTATTCAGTGTTCGATCAGTAAATCCTTCTTACAATATCATTTTATGGAGAACAGAAATGATACAAAATGTTCATTAGGTAAATATATTTTATTATTACGTGGGAAATTAGCGTGCGCAGAAATCCGAAATAACAACGTTTAATAAGAATTCCACTTGCTAAATAATTTAGAGTACGTATTACGGAATGGTGAAGAATATTGTTTAATAAACTGTCTCAGATTAGAAGCACGTATAATTAATTTGTGTCAATAGTAAAATATTTCATTGTACAAAATACGAGAAAATCTTGAAGAGTATAAATAAATCTTCTAAAGTGTTTCTTGTATAAATTTATACAATTTTCATTTAAACTCTTTATGAACAAACACAAGATTGTTATTTCTAACCTCTGCTTTTGAAAATCTATAGAATAGACAAACATCTAAAGAATAAAATTACAGTAACTTCCCTATGAATCGGGAAGTTAATTAAAATCAATAACTGAAGCAATAAGATGTGTAGAACTGCCAGCTTTATTATTTTCATATCGAAGGCAGCTTGGTAAATCGCACCAAGATCGAATATATGATTTCCGAATTGTCTTGTTGGTTCAGTTGACCGTAACAAATAAACCGGCGGATAATAAATTTAGATGTACGGATTAAGGATAGTAGAACGTTTCTACTCACCCTGTATACCGAATACTTCACGGTACACGAAACCAGCGTGTACGGTAAATTTCTGACCGGAAAAAAATTTCTGCACGCGTCAGCTACCAAGGAATAGTGATGAATCGCGGAGGTGCACGCACGCGAATCAACAATAATAATATTAATAACGCTTTTATTACAGTACACCCAAGGAAAAGTATGTACGCAATCTCGAGCGCAAAACTCGCCGTAGTTATTATCCACTCGGCGAGGAAGAATTATTTCATTAACGATTTCAAGTAATCTCAGTGTTGAACAATTATTGATTTGTTAACAATCGATAGCAAGATGTCTCCGTTCAAAAAGATCCTATTTTCACCGCCAGGATAATAAAGTTAGTAGACAATATTCTTTCTTAAATTTACAATTAGACTACGTATTTCATGGATTTATACTAAAAATTAACAGAGCAATAGATATATTAGTTTTAATCGATGAAAATTATTGAAGAAAGGAGAAGCATTTTCTGCAGTCGATGCAGCAAATTTTTATTTTGCACAAAGATCTGCAGTCTAGTTGTCATATTCTTTAACTCGAACGACCAAAAAATCTTTGTTCATAGAAATCATTGTACAAAAATGTACAATTTCCTCTAACTATTATGTTAGGGAATAAACATTATAAATTACTAGTTCTTCATATAATATGTCATCGTAGCAAATCAATGATAATAAAAAATTCCAAAAAACACCGACAGTAAGCAAACATACCTATTTTGATAGTATACATAAATTTCTGTACGCTAACTGCTTGATATTCTTTCATGAATATTCTATGATGATACATTGACTATAATTCACGGTATTGTATTTCGTCCGGTGTGTTAAACTTCACGATACTCGACATGTTAACAGCGTGTAAATATATAGAAGCATCGACGATCTCGATGAAAATCTTCCAGAAATTAATCAGAATGCAAAACTATTTTGCGGATCTTTACGCAAAATCAGAATTTTCTGTGTTTCTTGCAAGAAACAGAAGCCGCTTGTAAATTGATTTCTTGATTGAACAATTGTTACAATCTTACTGCTGTTTTAAATTGCACTGATAATTTTTTATTATAAAAGCGTAAAACTCGCACCCTAAGTTCACTCGAAGCGGTTCTGACCCTCGAGGGTGCAAGGGATCATCCTAACTATTCCGTGAAAATTTTCTCGAGATAAAGTTTAACGCAAGGTTTACGGGACCCGTTAAAATCACGGATTCTATTAATCTTAATTTGCGATTATTAAGATCGTAAAGATGCTCCGAGGAATTTACCAAATTTATTTCTTCGGTTATATATTATTGGAAAATTAACCAGTAATTTGGACGGACACATTCTTATTATGTTTACAAAATAATGTTAAATAGTGTTAACCCTTCACTGCATGATTTTGCTAATTGAGATGAAAAAAATTGAAAGGTCAGTTTTTGTGTTTTATTTAAGGGAAAAATATTAAAAAAAAATGAAAACAACATTTTCAGAAAAATAAACATAGCAAGAAAACACATTTCTTAGTTTACTATATACCAGCTTTGCTAACTGTATCAGCTACGATACACTATGCAGCAAAGGGTTAATTATAACTTAAAAGAGACCGAAGAAACTTCCCGAATTTGCTATAATTTTGTAATACATCGGTAAAAAGCATGCAGAAAGCTTGGCTGGAGAAAATCCCAGAGTACCATTCTAAAAAATCACAGCAGTACAGTTGAGCGAATGGGTGACCTTTCGGTGTGCCGCAAATCGGCAAGATCTTCATGCATGAAAATCGGACGGGTTAAAAATGAATTAACGAGCCGCAGTCTCGACTCTGGATCGAATCGTGTGCAGAAGATCAATGGCGAGAAGCTTGGAAAAACTAATGGAAACGATCGGTGTTCGCGAACGGTTCTCTTTCACGGTGTACAAAGCGGAAGAGCTGCCACGAGAGCGCAGAAAGATCGCGAATGAACGTACCAGGTCTTGGTTCGTCGTCCCCGTTACTCCCTTTCTGCGATCCTTTATCACATGATCCGCGGAGGGATCGATTCACCACACTGATCGAGTGTCGCGCGTTCCGTGTTACGTCGCCGACTGCACCTGACGTCGATCGCGATCGATCGCGATCAGATTTTTCGTCGATATATAGATATATATATATATATTGTATATGTATATACGGTTAGTTCTACGACCGGCCTCTTGAACACGCAATCGGTGACTGGATCGTTCTGAACCGCACAGGTTGCGAGTACTCTCCTCTCTAAGCCCTTTCTCTCTCTCCCCCTCCCGCCTCTCTCTCTCTCTCTTTCTTTCTCTCTCCTCGCATTATCCTCTCGTCATTATACTCTCGCGTTATCCTCGCATCGTTCTTCTACTATACTCGCCGAGGAAAGTATTTGGTGTTCCGGTCAGTTTTCACGGAATTTTTCTTGCAAAAATCACTCGCTTATTTTGGAAACACCCGTTACAATTCATTTCACTATGTTCCGATCAGTACGATGCGCGGACGCGTCGTACATGAATGGTTAAAACAGAGTAACCATTTCTAAATTGAACGAAACTACTGGTTCTTTTTTCTTTCCGAGAACTTGGAAGAATTAGTTTACTAACTGATGGGTAGACTGCGGATTTTTATACGTTTATGGCGAAGTTGAGTAAATGGAATTGAAAACTGTTGGTAAGTTTAAAAAATTCAAGAAAATGAAAATCTTTTGTATCGATTGTGGGAATCATGAATAACATAAAAATTGATTTCTATTGTAAATATTGTATATAGGTTAAGAAGTAAGACTTGTAAATATTGCTTCGCCCTCTCTCTCTCTATATATATATAGTAGGTTAAGGTAGTTGTAAGCTAGAGCATAAGTTAGACATAAGAATAGTTTTTAAAAGCGAAGGGAGAAGAAAGGGAGGAAAAGATAATACGGATTGTAACCCCGAGGGGAGGCAATAAAGATATATATATATATATATATATATATATATATATATATATATATATATATATTAGTATATAGCGTTTCTCTCTCTCTCTCTATCTGTAAATACAATGTAAGATAGTCATAAGTTAGTTAATAAGTTAGAGGTAAAGTTAGAGGCTAAGAGCGAAAAAGGGAAAAAGGGTGATCTATATAATATTAGAATTGTAACCCTAAGGGGAATCCAATAAAAAATATATATATATATATAAAATTGATTTCATCCCTTAACTTCTTGATTACATTAAAATCGATATTTTTTTGAAATCTTTTACTGTTTTATATTTTACCCAACCACTTTCTTCATAAATGAATAAAGATCCGCAGTCTAATAATCATTAAGGGAAGAAATAACATTCAATTTAGTTTCTATTTTCTGCAATTCACACAGACAATTTTTACTTTGCATAAAGATCCGCAGTCCATTGACGAGCAGAAAGAAAATTTCGAAAGAATTGCAATTGATCGAAGATTCATTTAAACACGCATCCATCTTCGAATAGAGTTAAAAGAGCTTCTGTTAAAATGTAGATTAATAGAAATTGGCGATCGAGATAAACAAAACCTTTAATGTAGATTAACTTTGCAAAAGCTTTTTCCTTTCGATAGAATCACTGTGCCGGTAACAGTGTCGGATATTGAATATCGTTTCAGGGACAATTACCTCCTGCTCATTCAGCTATTTTATCACGCTAATTACAGGTGCAACTTCCGCGTCGTCGCGGACCGAACATGGCCGCGGCCGGAAGCAGTTTCGCGCAGGTCGCGAATTATAAACATTTTGCAAGTGACGCAAAACGTTTGCCGCGGTTTCTCTAATACTTTCTAACGACAGGTGCTAGGTGAAATGTCGTTGCTAATTGATTGGTCGCGCGAAACAATGCGGCGGACTGCGTCGTCCTTTTTCATCGGAATGATTAGATTATCCCGTCGCGGTTGACATTTATGCAAAAATGTTGCAACCGGCAGCGCGGTGGCGGTGTCTTGCGACAGGAACATCCGACGCGCTTCCACCGGTTGAGCAATGCTTTCACCTACGCCGAGCAATCATCATAGAAATTCAGTTGCGAATCGCAGACGATGACGTTATCATAAACACAATCATAATACCGCCGTCTCTTCGGTGTACGGTACGTAGGAGAAAGTTCTTTGGATCGATACTGATCTCCTAAATCGTACCCTATCGATTTCTTCAGTTCTTTTCTTCAGCACGCTGCAACCAGAGCTGAACAAAATATGAAACGGTGTATTGAATGCGTAGTCTGCAAATCAGATTGTCTACAGAAGGAAATCAACCGATGCTATCATTGGTAAAAATTATTGGATCAAACCAATCAACCGTCTATCATTGTAATTAATTCTATTTTTAATACGGAAAGTATTTCCATTGACGACTAATAAAAATACCACGATACAACTCATCATATTATAAAGAGAATATTAATATAATAATATATTTGCATTTTCCTAATGTGTACAAGTTACTGTCTTAAGAAACGGTTTAATCATCTCTACACATTCAGAGTATTTTTTTGGCAACGTCTTAAATTTTTTTATCATTATCAGATGTATATAGACAATTTATTATTTTAGATTATTAGAAAATATGAAACGGTGTATTGAAAGCGTAGTCTGCAAATCAGATTGTCTACAGAAGGAAATCAACCGATGCTATCATTGGTAAAAATTATTGGATCAAACCAATCAACCGTCTATCATTGTAATTAATTCTACTTTTAACACGGAAAGTATTTCCATTGACGACTAATAAAAATACCACGATACAACTCATCATATTATAAAGAGAATATTAATATAACAATATATTTGCATTTTCCTAATGTGTACAAGTTACTGTCTTAAGAAACGGTTTAATCATCTCTACACATTCAGAGTATTTTTTTGGCAACGTCTTAAATTTTTTTTATAATTATCAGATGTATATAGACAATTTATTATTTTAGATTATTAGAAAATATGAAACGGTGTATTGAAAGCGTAGTCTGCAAATCAGATTGTCTACAGAAGGAAATCAACTGATGCTATCATTGGTAAAAATTATTAGATCAAACCAATCAACCATCTACCATTGTAATTACTTCTATTTTTAATACGGAAAGTATTTTCATTGACGACTAATAAAAATACCACGATACAACTCATCATATTATAAAGAGAATATTAATATAACAATATATTTGCATTTTCCTAATGTGTACAAGTTACTGACTTAAGAAACGGTTTAATCATTTCTACACATTCAGAGTATTTTTTTGGCAACGTCTTAAATTTTTTTTATAATTATCAGATGTATATAGACAATTTATTATTTTAGATTATTAGAAAATATGAAACGGTGTATTGAAAGCGTAGTCTGCAAATCAGATTGTCTACAGAAGGAAATCAACTGATGCTATCATTGGTAAAAATTATTAGATCAAACCAATCAACCGTCTACCATTGTAATTACTTCTATTTTTAATACGGAAAGTATTTTCATTGACGACTAATAAAAATACCACGATACAACTCATCATATTATAAAGAGAATATTAATATAACAATATATTTGCATTTTCCTAATGTGTACAAGTTACTGACTTAAGAAACGGTTTAATCATTTCTACACATTCAGAGTATTTTTTTGGCAACGTCTTAAATTTTTTTATAATTATCAGATGTATATAGACAATTTATTATTTTAGATTATTAGAAAATATGAAGCGGTGTATTGAATGCGTAGTCTGCAAATCAGATTGTCTACAGAAGGAAATCAACCGATGCTATCATTGGTAAAAATTATTGGATCAAACCAATCAACCGTCTATCATTGTAATTAATTCTACTTTTAACACGGAAAGTATTTCCATTGGCGACTAATAAAAATACCACGATACAACTCATCATATTATAAAGAGAATATTAATATAACAATATATTTGCATTTTCTTAATGTGTACAAGTTACTGTCTTAAGAAACGGTTTAATCATCTCTACACATTCAGAGTATATTTTTGGCAACGTCTTAAATTTTTTTTATAATTATCAGATGTATATAGATAGACAATTTATTATTTTAGATTATTAGACTGTTAAATACAGTTCAAATTATATCGTATCTATCGTCGTTTCAATCAGAAAAATGCCACAAATGAGTTGGCGAAAGTCCCATAAAAAAAGAATGAAAATTACGATTACGCTTTTTAAGATCAACGGTTTCCGTTAGATCAAGGCTTTACTGTACATCGATATTCTTGCGTTCTTTTAATTCGAATACTGTCTACCTGTTTTTTCCCATAAACACATAAAATTCGTCCGTTTGCGAGATTATTCTTTTGTCTTGAAAACTGAGTTGGTTTTATCGTGTTCCGAAGAAAGCGGGCTGTGTTTTCTATTTCTTCATGTTTTTGTTTACGGCAACGCGATTTAGAGATGACGGGAATTCAAGCGAAGCGACGCCAAAAGGAAGCAAGAAGAAAACGCAAGAAGGCAGAGGTGGGTTGGCGTGATGAGAAGGCTGAGGACTTCAATCCCACGAGGCAGGCGATGATTACAAATGTGAAAGATTGAAGTGTTTTGAAAGCATAAGTGCCGGAGAAAGACTAGCTATTATGAATGCATTTAACAGTTTGGATGCAACCGACGCGACTCACAAAACTCACACTCCGCTGCGCTAATCTCGGCGTTACCAGTTTTACGACTGGCAGAGATTCCGGCTAGCAGAAAGTGATAACTGTCGTGATGCAACATTTCGGCTCGCGGACTTCGAATAAAAAGAGAAAGTACTGTCAAGAAGAAACGGCTTGTGCAAAAAAGGGCCTAGCTTTCCAACTGGAGCACGCTCAAAATCGCTCAACTTACTAGACTGCGAAACTTTATGCAAAATAAGAAATTTTATGCATCAATTGCACAAAAGCTTCTAGAACCAAATAAAGATTTTATTTTACTATTAAGTTGGCGATAGTTAGACTGCAAAATTATATGTATTTCAAGAATTTATTTGAATTGCAAGAAACAGATATATGTACCTTCTGTGTTTTGTTATTAACACGGATATTTCTTATTTTGCATAAAAATCAACACACAGTCTAACGATGATTTATTGACATTCTTAAATTCTTTTAATCTGTTTTATATTTCGCTATATTTTATTATTACTCGAGTAATTACTTTCTCATAATCTGTATGATTAATCGAGTCAAAGCTGCAACGAAAATTTTATCACGGTCTAATAAATATGAATATTATTAATTGCTTGCACGTCGAAATTAAATATTACTTTGCATATTTCATATCGAATGCTTAAAATACATAGATGTAATAATAAAATGAACGTAGATCTTCTGTTTCTAGAAAATCGTAAAGCAAGGAACGAGAGAAAATGATTCTGCAGATGCAGCTATTAACGAAATAAACATCGTGTAGCACGATATTTATACTAATGCTGATATTACGATATACAATTGAATGCAAAAATTGCTGGATGTGTTAATAAGAAAGTGAAAATGTCATTGAAAGGTTAAGGAATACAAGTAGCAAGCCAACTCGTCATCTTCGGTTAATAGGAATGATGGAGTGTCGACCTGCGGTCAATAAAGAAAACCAACACACCTTAAGGCATCGATAGTGAACGGTGTTAAATTACCATTTATCAGAATTGCATATAAAATCACAGAAAACAGATAATTACCTTAATGAAACTGAATTAAAATTGATTACACTACTCTTTGCAAATCCTAATGATTAGACCTTTGATTTAATGCGATTACAACGACACCGAATAAGTGAAATTTGAAATAGGGAGATTTAAAAAATTTGAAAATGTCAATGTATTCGATGAACAAATTAATTCGTAGACCGACTGTGTTCAAGATTTGTCAATTCTTTCAGAGAGTTGAATGTATTTTAATCATTTTAAAATAGTCAATTTCAATCTCTTTTCGACTTCTGTTTGCTGCAATTGATGCGGACAGATTTTTATTTTACACAAAAATCTGCAGTCTGTTAACGACATCTCGCTTTGCAGAAATCATTCGTGAGAAAAATGAATTTTTCAGCAATAATTTAAGTCACGAACGCGACGCGACGGTGAATGCGTTAAATGTGCACGACACCAAATCCACGAACGCAGTGGTTCACTTCAAGGAGAGCCGAGTCATTACAGGTGGAATGACTCCAAATAATGTTCAAGAAAACATAATATAAAGTAAATACCAGAGAAAAATGTGTAAAGTGAAATTCTTCGTGAAGCATTTTATCGCGGAGTTTAATGGCAGGCTGGAGTTTATTAAATACGCTGGGCAAATAAGAGAACTGTGTATAAATTACAAAAAACCTTCAGGTATGTTATGAAAAGAGATGTTCTCAAATGAAAGCCACAAGACCGCAAAAAATGTTCATTAATTATTTCGCCTTGGTGGAAAAACCGTGCTTTTTATCCGGTTGAAATTTCTCGAAATGTTTAGACCGGGTCTAAACATGTTTCATGTTATTTTAAGTTCGGCCGAAATACCCGGAATCTGCATATCTTTTGTGAGTGGGCTGGCGGTCAGAAAAGAGCACTTTTTCGAAAATATTTCTGCACGAGACAGCTAGCATTGTATCGGTTCCTTCACTATTCATAATGCCCCTACTGTGTTTTCCTCGACCTATTGTGTTGACAAGAAAGTAATTTTGGTTTTTTAAGGTGAAATAAAGAGAAAGAGAGTTTAATATTTTTTATTGAAGCAATGAACTTTAATAAATAAGATATTTTCCCTTTTGTTCGATCATATTTTGCCAAAAAGAATAAATAAAAAAATATTTTATTGATTAAAGTACATCGCCTGAATAAAGAAATTCGTTTTTCTATTTTACCTTAAAATACCGAAATTACTTTCTTGCCAGCCCAATATATATATATGTACACTCCTGATTTCCTCAACCCCCTCATACTCTCTACAGAGGACCCATATTATTCAGGCCTGATATAATAGGTGAAAAACATCGTAAACTAAATTTTAAGCATTTGTTGTAAAAGGAAAGCTTCGACCTTAAAATCTACGGGGGGCTGAAAAATGAAATAGAACATTGGAAAATTAGTGAAACTGTAGGACAACTGCTTTTAATGTGCAAGGCCGGATTAGTTATATAGCAGAAGTAGCAAATGCTACACCCCGCGCTTGAAGCAGAAAATGTTTAGCATGTAAAATTGTGTAATAATAGCCCTAGCTATCGTTAACCGATATTTTTGCACAATAAAGGTCATTCTGTTCAACTCGCCCCCATCCCCCCCAAGATTAAATCCTAGATGCGCCACTGACGGGGGGTTTCAGTCACGATAAAAATTTTTCAATATTTCTGCAGATCGTTTTACAGACCAAAAATTACCAACAAGCTTTATTCAAGCTTTAAAATATAACTATGTATGTTGTTGTATTATTATTTGTAAGGAAACGTATCACATGTCGACAAAATTTTTGAGAATGGGAAACTTGTGTCGAAATACTTTCCTGATCCACTGTACGTGCACGAGTTGAAAAGGTTTTGCTCTATTCGGATTACTTTCCCCCCGAGGGGACATGCACATTTAGAACATGACAAAAGCATAAGACTGCTACATGAAAAGACGATGCTGGGACTATTAAAGGATTAGGTCGATGTACCAAGAAGTGCAACAAGTAAGCCTGAAGCCTTTTAACTTGCGAATGTAGAACAAGAAATGATAAGGGAAGAAAGAGAGAGATCTCTTTTTTTTTCACGAGAGAGATTTATTAAAACGTGTAATATCCATTCTCCGAATAAAATGTGCATATTATGTAACGGATCCGAGCCCGACTTTTTTTATTGAACTGTACTTATAATGGTCGTGGATTGAGCAATCTAATTGCTGGGATAGTAATAAACGTCAGATGACGTTAACAATAAATGGATCTACGACAAAAACAGCTCCCCTAAGTACGGTTAGAACTTTCATCCATTTTAACAGAGAAATAGGAAGATTACCCTGTCTCGAAAAACATTTTTCTGCAAAAGTTTTCTCATGCATAACAAGTGAATGAGAAACAAAGTATGATCGTTAACCCTTTGATCGTGAAAGGCGTGTGTGCATGCCTTTATAGGACTACTGATATACAAAAAAGCGTGTACACAAGCAATTTTTATCATTCACTCTTTTTATTAAACTGAAACGAGCAAGTCTTGATTATCTATAAACAATATATTTACTCTGGTTTTTAATATTGCGATTTTTACTTTCACTGTGTCATTTAATTGCGACTTATGTTAGCTAGTCATAGCAATTGCGAATATCGCATAACACAATGCTTACACAGCTTCAAACTAGAGGTCAATAGGTCAAGGAAATTTGATACTTCGTTCTATAGCATTTTCATGGTGCTAATCGAAAACTAATTAAAAGTGTACAAAATGATCTTGAAGCTTTTGTTTGAATAATAAACTTCATATTATGAGCTATACAATAATATTAAATATTAATTTTCTTGATCCCTGTTTTTCCTCCTGCCCCCTGCAGTTTCGAAAGTTAACAATGAAGTTATCGATAATAAATTAACGATAAGCTAACAGTGAAGCACGAAAATCGTTATACGAATATTTCGAATATACGAATATTTATATTAATTCGAATTCTCTCTCTCTCTTTATATATAGATTATAGTTTTAATAGAATAAGTTTTAGGTTAAGGTAGATGTAAGTTAGTCGATAAGTTAGAAATAAGGAAAAGGTGCGAAGCGGAAGGGAGGGGAAAAGAGGGATAAAGGGAAAAAGAATTGTAACCCCGAGGGGAATCAATAAAGATTATATATATATATTAATTCGAATATTTCGAAAGGGCGTAAACATCGAGATCGAAAGTGAACGTTTCGAAAATTGTTACAAGATTCCGTATAATTACTTTCGAATTTTAATAAAACAAAACGAACGGGGATTGGTTACAAGGGGAGAGTTGCCGAAAGCGTGATCTCTTAAACCTTTTCTCGCCGACGTCTTTATAATTAATGAATAGAAACGATCATTCGGTTCGAACCATCGGCGATTTTAACGAGCGCAACTTTCTTCGACCTCCAGTCGACAAAAAATTGATGACACCGTTGAAACTTTCGCTGGAACGTCTTCCGATTCGCTCGCGGAAGAATGGAACGGTTGCTCGCGGAAGAAAGCAGGCAACGTGTCTAATGGGGACGAGAAGACGATTCTACGTGTCGTTCTATCCGATTCTACGTGATGTATTCGTACGTGGAAAACAGATGCATTACAAGGTGTACGAATTCACTGGTCGGTGTGGAAAATAATGGTAACTTCGTTTTTAAATCATGTTTGTCCTCCGCGTTGGACTTTGGAGGTATCGATCCTTAAAATGGACAAAGCGTAACTGGATGATGACAACATACACTTGATCTGGCAAGGTAAACACCGAAAGTGATTACAGTAATGCCATCTATGAGAAATACATGTGCACAATATTTGCACATGAAACAGTTTAATTTTTAATTATTTTTTTATGAATCTTGTACCGGCATATTGGTGGCATGTTTCTGATTAAAACGAGTACAAACACGACACACTTGAGATCATATTTATCGTTTAATCCAAGATTCACTAGAACCTCGATTACTCTAACCGGTGTTGGGCAATAAATAAATTTATTTAAATAAATAATTATTTAAATAACAAGTTATTTGTTATTTGGATATTCAAATAAAACGTAGAAATAATTATTTATTATTTGAGCAAGTCTAAATGAATTTATTTAAAATAATAAAGTTAATTGTTATTTACAAATACAATTTTCAATTATTATTTGTATTAACAAATAATAAATTAAATTGTATTTTCTTTCATTAATCCGCCCTCCGGACGAGCCCGAACACTGGTGGTATACCTGAAAAGGTTGGTATAGCAGAGAAAAACTATTTAATTGATTTCCACCTCAATCCAAATAATAAATAAACTTTTATTTGCAAATAAGAAATAATAAATAGATTATTTATGGAATTATTTAAATAACTTTAATTTAAATAACAAGTTTAGTTATTATTTGCAAATAAAATCACACGTTTATTTATTATTTAAAATAAAATTTGCCCAACACTGACTCTAACTATAATCCAGGTTCTACTGATACTTCAACTAATTCGAGGTGTGTCGTGTTTGTACTTGTTTTAATCAGAAAAATGCCACCAATATGCCGGCGCAAGTGTCACAAGACAATAAATAAAAACGAAACAGTTACTATAATTAAAAATACGTGACATTAATCAGTAGAACGTGTATTCGAATAAGTATTCTAAAGAAAATGCAAGAGTGAATGAAATAATTGAAACCAATAAAGACTAATGGTACATAGAATGCTATCACTGCGGATACATGCCATTTTGCAGCTCCTCCGTATTTAAAGGCAATAAAGCGCCAGTTTACCGACGGAATAGCGATATCGCCGAAACAAGAAGTAAAACGAACAAAGGAAAAACGTAAATGGTTTAATAGTACTGCTCGAACGACAAGAAAAAGGGTTGAGAATGATTTGAAGATTGAGATCGCTGAAACCAAGCGATCCAAAGTGGCAAGAGTCTTGCGAAATGGTAAAACAGGACGGTCGCGAGTCGACTAAAAGGAAAATCGTGGCCAGGCTAATTCTCTGGTGATTTTAGCAATGGGATAATAGGCGAGTTACTTTTTACCGGCAAATACGAATTAAGTAATTCTCTCGCGAAATTATTCGATAAATTTTAGCGCGAGTGGTACGATAGTCGAAATATTAGAAAGGATAGCCAAGGTTCTTCAAATAAGGCGACCGAACACGGTAGGCTAATTGAAGCTGTAAAAAAGACTGCAAAGAAATAGCTAGAGTGGTCAGTAAATTTTTTTGAAGCTTCATTTAAAGGTATAGCAATCTCTTTATATCACGGAGGAAAGCCAGAGTTGTCTTAAAAGTGTGTTCATTCCAGCTGTTGATTCTATATGATCACAATTATCTTTTTTGTATAATGATTCGCGGTTTACTTATAGTTTTACCATTTCAATATTCTGTCTGTAATAAATAACTGAAATCCAAAGCAGTATAATGATCAATATATATTATTTCGACGAAATTTTTAACGTATGTATTCGAAAATCAAGTTGACGGTTTACACTTGAAAACAAGTAATATTTTCAAAGATAATTTTCTCATTATTTTTCATAGAACTATTCCCTATACGGAAACGATCTTGGCGACCAGTCTCGTTAATTATGATCCATATATTCTGAAGCTGCAAGGGCGGAACAACTCGCAGAATAATATACTGCGGCCGGTTTATAGTAATCCGACCACTGTCAAGGTGCTGCGTTAATTAGCAGATCGGAAAAAAAACATATTTCATTTAGAAAGGTACATTGCTCGACCGAGTAGAGATTAGACCCGTAACACGCGTAGTTCGCATAACAGGTCCGTAACAGGCTGCTCTGCGTACTAAGTCTCTTTAGGGTATTTCTAATTTCGCCTCCTTCCCGATCGTTCGTTGACTAGTTTGGAACTTGGCGTGCCTCGATCCGACCACATACCATTCCGTTCCTTCCTAATCTCGTATAAGCGTGTTTCTATAATACCATGATCGATGCGTTACGTAATGAAACCTTAATTCACATTTCAAGAACTCGCAATCAATTATGAATACTAAGGATTTTTCTCTAGGCGTGTGCTTGTACATTTGTCGGTAGACTGCGGACTTTTATGCAAAATAAAAGCTTTCTGTGTTAATTGCAAGAAACAGGAGGCAACAAAAAATTGCTTTTCCTTGACCCCGTTCCTGCATAATAACGAGTCAGCCCTGGGATAAAGATTTTAAACAAATTCTACCAAAGGAGTCTACGATCATGATTAGACAATTTAATGCATTTATGACAACAAATGAGTAGGTGTAATATGAAACAGTAAAAACACCAGAAGAATTTATTAATTGTAAAACACAAAAGAAATTTCTACTTCATTCCAGTTTGTTGCTATATACTGGAAGTGAATTATATCGAGGTTCGAATCTACTTGCTAGGTGCTTAATCCCATCGCTAATGACTAGGAATGGGATCAAGTTTTATGTGCATGCATTTACAATGGGTAGACCGCGGATTTTGCATTTACAACAAAACTGGGTTGCTGCAATTTAAAACAGGAGAATAATGTTAAACCAAGAATAGCGATATACTATTTTCAACGAATAAAAATGATTAAAGAATGTGTTTAATCTGTATCTGGCTCCCATCTCGTGCAATTGATGCAGACATTTTTTTAGTTTGCACGAAGATCCGCAGTCTAAGAATGAGTACTCTTATAATGTACTCATTTAACAATATTAGTAAGTAGTACCATTTTTATTGTTTGGAGTACTTTGTGTTCAATATGGCTCCACTAATTTGGTTACTTCTTGTAGCTGCAGCTAGGCATATTATTATTCTTGCACTAATTAAACAATCATTTGGAAGAGCAAGATGTAGTACCTATAGAAGTTGCAAGCTGTTTCGATTAATATTAGAGTCTCCTCTTAAAAATATGATTAAGGTACCCATGAAAATTTCTATTTGATCAATGTGCATTAAATTCCAGAGGACTTAAAAGTACTATTTTTATTGTTTGAAGTACTTTAAATGTAATATGACTCCAATAACTTTGTCACCCACTGTAGCTGCAACTAGACATATTATTATTCTTGCAGTAATTAAACAATCATTTGGAAGAGCAAGATTGTAGTATCTATAGAAGTTGCAAGCTGTTTCGATTAATATTAGAGTCTCCTCTCAAAAATATGATTAAGGTACCCATGAAAATTTCTATTTGATCAATGTGCATTAAATTCCAGAGGACTTAAAAGTACTATTTTTATTGTTTGAAGTACTTTAAATGTAATGACTCCAATAACTTTGTCACCCACTGTAGCTGCAACTAGACATATTATTATTCTTGCAGTAATTAAACAATAATTTGGAAGAGCAAGATTGTAGTATCTATAGAAGTTGCAAGCTGTTTCGATTAATATTAGAGTCTCCTCTGAAACATATGATTAAGGTACCCATGAAAATTTCTATTTGATCAATGTACATTAAATTCCAGAGGACTTAAAAGTACTATTTTTATTGTTTGAAGTACTTTAAATGTAATATGACTCCAATAACTTTGTCACCCACTGTAGCTGCAACTAGGCATATTATTATTCTTGCACTAATTAAACAATAATTTGGAAGAGCAAAATTGTAGTGTCTGTAGAAGTTGCAAGCCGATTTGATTAATATCAGAGTCTTCATAGATCATAGAAAGTTTGGATTTACCTGGATCAGAACTCGAGTGTACTTAAAAATACTAGTTTTATTTTCGGAAATACTTTGGGTCTGATCGAAGGTTCGGATATAGTACTTGTTGGGTGCTCAATCCCATCGCTAATGACCAGGCACGTTTTACTTTCGCGGCACTGCTCGGACTGCGTTCGGTTGCAGGAAACGGTGCGCGGAATGCCGAAGCTCTTGCTCGCCTCCGATGGGAGTCGAAGAAAGACCGTTGGAAATGTTTCCTTGGTTGGGAGAGGCACGAGCCGACGCTCTCTCGTCCTCTCTTCTTTTTCTACTTTACACCGTCGTATCGCGGAGCGGCGACTAGATCGCCTTGGCCAAGCAGGAAAACAGTCTGATCTCATCTTGTAAATATGAACGTTCCTCCCTTGTTAACCTGCCGAGCCAACGGCAGTCGAGAATGCCGGGAATTCTATGGAAATGCTACGAGCTGAGCCTCGGATTATCCGTTTACAATGGAGGGGCTCGTGCCAATTTTTGTCTCTTCCCAGGGAAGAACGCTGCTTCTCTCTGCCATCTTCAATCTCATTCGCGAGCGCGGGAATCCGTGGCGCTCTCGGCCATTTTTTTTCCTGGGACCATACCAATTCAATTAAAATGCTCTTTCAGTACGTTGTAACATTTAATGTGTCGTTTAGTTATTTTTTTTCCACATGAAATACGTCGCCTCTTACTATTTCCTCATGCAACTTCACTCTGGTATTTTTAAAGAGCAAGTGACTATGCTTCTTTTAGGACTTTTTCCTCTTGGTATGTTGTTACGTGATGTTTAGTATTTTTTTTTAGATGTAAAATAAATGCTTGTTGATCAAATATAGCACGTGTTATACGGTCGCCTGCGTGGGGAAGTCCTTCCTCGATGGAACTAATATTAGGATACGGGAATCGATTTCAAATTTCATTTGATCAATTTTATTGTTTGTTGTAACGAAGAATAACTTGACCATTTATTTCGAACGAAAAATTCCTCGTCCTGGACGATTATTGTGGTATTTGTAATTATATCGCAAAAAGGATGTACCCAACAGAACCATTAGTTATGGACCACATGACTGAGAATGACATTGTAGAAAATATTTTGAAATTAGGTTGACGTGGTGAGAAATGTACTCTCGAGCCGACTATCGTTTATTAGAAAAGAAACCGATAATGGAGTACTTAGAAGTATCATTATTCTTCTTCCCCGTTGCTGTTATCAAACTAAATCATCTCGATGCGTGAATCATTGCCTCCTCCACTGGTGAACAGCTTTATGGTTTGAAATAAGGGAGCAATTCCTATAAATCATTTGTTTTTCAAAGATTCATGTTTTTACCTTCCCCCTATAAAGGTTGCACTATTATCTCAGCTTGGACAACAATTATTTTTATACGATCTTTAAATTTTCATTATAAGCATCATACTTCTTAAATGATCGCTAATTAATAGGTCACGCGATAAACTACTATTTCCAGAATCTATGAGTCATCTCATGCTAATCGAAACAACTGTGCACGTTTTCATTCTGATTTGCAACTCTAATATGCCTAGAATGCTTGGTTACGACACGTGTATGCTATTTCCGGAATTTTCGAAGAAATGTTTCCTTCGGACGTTATGTTCGACAGATAAAAATTCAACAGAGAATTGGAAAATGTTTTTTTTTCAAGCAGTTGACGTTATTTAGCATTTTCTTATGCAGCTTTTTCTATTCCGAAGATTGGCCATTCGAAGTTTGAAGCGTTTCTGCAGCAGTTTCCGGCACGAGTTTCTTCATGATCATTTCGCAATTACACGAGGGTATTAGCAGCTATTAAATGAAACATCAACCCCCGCGAGATACATCAGGGACCGCACATTAGAACACTATAAAATCATACGCGCGGCAATCGAAGAAACGTTGCATAGAAACATTTTCAGGATTTCACCCGGTTGAAATTATTTGGTCGTTGACCTTACCGACGCGAAATAGAAAGATATGTGTGTCGTTGAACCTCCGCGAAAGAATTATGTCATGCCTCGTATTGGGAAACCAAATGATCGACCTCCGGTCTTTACCTGCTCGAACATACGATTCTCAGTAGCAATAATAATCTACCTGTGTAACCGTTTCTCTATTTCGCTGGTTGTTTACTTGTCTATTTATCTATCGTCAACTATTTTTTAGAAATCGATTTTAGAGATTGTTACGAGTAAACCGTGGGTTTTATAAAAATGAGTAGGTGTAATTTAAAACTGTAAAAACACATTAGAAGAATTTTAAAATACTATTATACTCTTTCCAATCTATTAAACATACTAAGATTCATCAAATGAAAGTGTAAAATAAGAATGGATGGATACTGACTTTTTATTTTTCGATTATTACCTAAGCTAATTATTGCGGACCTTTATGCAAAATAAAAATTGTTTGCATTAACTGTGAGCCACAGAAACCGTAAATATAAAATTACTTTTTTTATTGATTTTAATAAGCTGACATTAATAAATCGATACTTTTAATTCTTTTAAAGAACAAATTCGAAGGAATCCGCAGTCTAATGACCTTTTAAATTTCTAGGCCAGAAAGGATACCCAAAATGTACAGGTGGGACAGAGGTGGGACGAAACGAGGCACGCGACGCAATCGTCAGGTGAAACAACGCATGGACATGGCAGAAATAAGCGTTATAATGCAAAGTGTAACCACAGAAAAAATTCGACCCGATAACCGCGAGAATATCAATGAGCCAGTCGCATTCTCTGGTTACAAATGGCCGTTGCGACACGGGAGAAACGTAATTTCGGTTGCGCGACTGCTGAAACAAACGATCCAACCGGACTGTTTATTTCGAACATGTTCGGTGTAATGAACGGCCGACATTAGTGACTGTTGCACGCCCGAAAATTCCTGCCAATGACTTTATCATTGTAACCGGCGAAACAGTTGTTCCGTTACGCGCTAGGATCGTTCCCGCGAGAACCGTTCAAATCCCGATTACGAGACCATAATCTGCGGTGATTCAATTTTAATTCGACAGAAAGATTTATTGCATCGGCTAGTACGCAAATGAAATTGATTGAAGAAAACTGTTCCATTTGCGTGCAGTACGATGACCTTGACGCATCGTGTCCACGATATTACTAAATAATAATAATCATTTAACTTTATTTTACTAGCACGGGTCTGCATTTGAAACAATTCAGTGAGCTATGTAAATGTCAGCATAAATTTGTTAATATTGCAGACTACCGTACACAAAGTGAGACACATACATATGCATTATGTATAGAATGAAATGTTTATTGTGTATACACAGTCACGGTTACTTAACCCAATTCTGGTAATAAATAATCTCTCGACGTCGGCACAGTTATCTTCGAAATTATTGAGTACCGTGATCTTCTATTTTAGAGATAGTGGCCTGTGTGCTACAATCTTTCAAAACTGTTTTATGATTGAAGAGGGTCACCTCGGAGACCATTATCATCATAAATTTCGTTCCCTGTCTTAGAGATCCGTTGGATACAAATTTTACCGGACAAATAATCCGTTGCTGAGATTAGTGCTCTATCCATTCGAGTATTATTCAACCGCGAAACGCAATCAATGAATGAAAAAATTTATCAGAGTTATGGTGTCGCGACCTCCTTCGCGTGGCACCGTTTGTTCCTCGTGTGTGCGAGTAAATATGGAGGCTAAACATGCATTTTTCGTCCTTCTATCAAATAAACTGCTGTCATGGAACCCCGGACACCCTTGCGTATCGTGTAAATAACCGAGCAACAGGGACGGCAGGCGAGGTGCAACGAAAATACATATGAAGTTCAAATTAGGTTGTGCTTTTGTTCTTTCTACTCTCTTCTCATGCGTCCGACCCAATAAACACGCAATTACGTTTACGTAGAACGCGGATCTTTATGCATATAAACTTGGATGTATATAGAAACCGTAATAAAATAGAAACCTGCAGAATAGTTAACCTACATCCCTTTTTTCTGTTTCGTTCTCGTAAACTTCTTGTTCCAAGCTGTTTCGTGGATGTCGAAAGTAACAAATAATATTTTTAAGTACTTTGAATAATAATCTACATATAATTCTATGAATTTTTCTTTAATCTATAAATAATACAAAAATTGAAAACAGTATTGTCTCTATTAAAATTTCAATCGTGAAGATAAGCGACTAAAAACCGCGAATGGGACATTTATTTAGTCTTTAAAGAAAAATGGGCAAGCCGCGGTAATTGACACCAGTCTTTTTCTCGACAGTGATAGAACAAATTGCAAAAAAAGTGTCGACCGCACGTTCTCCTAATAACACAATGTTCCCCGATGAGAAATTCTTTTATCGAGCGATAAGTTATGTCGAATAGGCGTTCCATCGAGGAACGCGCCGGTGTTCCTTTCACTAAAGCGGTTCTCAATTGCTTGGAGGAAACGGACCATCGCTTTCTGAAATGATTCTTTACACGGCTGGAGAACCTCGTCCGGTGATATACTTTTATCATGATGCAATACACCTGTGCTATGCACGCCACCCCGGAATGTAAGCGATAGTGGACTTACCCAAGCGGTTCCGAGGCTTCGCTTCGAGAATGATCTCCCCCAGGTAGCAGGTACATTTCCTTGCAAAGGACACGCCGATTTCGTTTACTGTTTTCATGTTTGTCAAGTAAACGCTGTCAACAGAAAAACGAAATATTGACAACGACGCTAAAATAGAAATAAAACAGACTCGGAACAAAATAAAAAGTTTCCAAATCAATTGTAGGGAATAGAAAATAAAGTAAAATGTGTTCCTTATTTTTTTTCTCTTAATCTCACGTATTCATTTTTGCTACGAAATTTAAATTTCTTTGATTGAAATTTAAACTCACCATTTTCTCCACAATGATTGTAAATTTTCCGATCTATATGGTAAAATGGACTTTAAGCCGGCATCGTTGCCCAGAATTAATATCGGCTCGCTTTGTGCTCCATTCTCCAAGATGGACTCCATTTCTTTGTAAATGATGGTTGCTTGAATGTCCTGTTGTAGTTCAACGTAGATCAGAAATAATCTGTAAAAGATAATTTTGTAACTCAAGAAAATGAACTTTTTTTTATGGAAAACTAGGGCACACTGTCACGTCGCTCAATTTTCGGTTCCCCTTCAGAAGGCAACCCGCTCGGCGTTTTTGCGTGACAGAAACTACAAAGCTATATTATACAATAGAAAGATTGCGTAGTTCTCTCACCTGTGATACGATCTAGGATCATTCGTAATCAATTTCAGGCAACCACCTCCCTCGTAAGACAATTGATTGTGGAATTCAAAATAATTCAAATCTTTTATGGGTAATTTGTTTTCGATATTCGCAACGTTTCCCAATATTCGAATAACGTTCTTTATAGTCTCGTAGACGTATTCTAATGGAGTTTTCTTTTTCTCGTCCTCCTGTTTCGATGCAAGCAATCGAGGTACACGGGTGAATTTTAAATGTGGTATAGGTACAGAAATCTGAGGCTTCTGCTTTGATAAATTGTAAAATGGTTTCTGTCCAAAAGTTATCTTTCCATCTATGACACGTCTTTCCAACTGTATCTGTAAGCAATTTAGATTTCTAGTCGTGTTAATTTACAGCAATATATTTAAATATATCATATCTAAATTTACCTCTCCACAGTTGTAATAGGAACTACCGCTTCCGTGGCAGAAAGATGTTTTGAACGTTTCATTCTCATAAATAGGAATATGAATGTATAAATATGGGAAAAGTTGAGTCCAGAAAATGTTCTCCAACTCATAGAATGTTTTGGGCCCGAAAAATTCGTGGGTCCAACCAGACGCAAAAATGGCAACTGACAATTCTTGTTGTCGTATTTGCTGTAGAGCCTGTGATATCAAATATTACAGTCAAGTACTAGTTTCTCTAACTCAGATATGATGTTATTAAAAGACTATTACACTTACAGTTGCTGAATTGAATCCTCCACCCGATGGACAACCTCTTCCCCAAACATCTAATCCTACATAGATGTCTTGGATGTTTCGATTACGACTTTTTGCTAAAGTACAGCTGTTTTCCAGCTTAGACTTGGTCCAATTGTAATTTAGGTAAATACCATCACAAGGTAAAAAGAAGTCTCTGGAATTATAAATTCAAATTTAAATACTTTCTAAGTACAGAAACACACGAACAACGAACTTACATGTTTGAATCATTTAGCTCGTTTTGCCACTTCAGCTTTCCTGCATTGGTTACACTGTCGTACCAAATGATTTCAGAATCTTTGATTTCTATGTGAATGTGCTCTGTTAGATACTCCATAAAATATATTAAATTACTGATCTGTTCAGTTCTAATTTCATTTTCAACATTCAATAGCCAGCCTTCAAATTTATAAAACTTTGAAACATAGATTAGAGCCTCAGCGAACTTTCTTGCTGCTTCCTTTGATTCCAGTATCTGCTCCCAGATACCTTGTCGTTCTGTTATTACAGTACCAAGAACTTTCACACCATGTTCGTGTGCTGCGTTGATCCATCCGAAAGGTGGAATAGTTATGAAATGATGACTGAAGTATACAAATGTGTCTATAACACTCCAGTGATAAAACAAATAAGATTCATAAGAATCTGCACCATCTATAAATCTGGAAAAGTAAATGCACACATTAATCGCTAGAAAATATCAAAACTTTAGTAGATATTACCTGTCATCGAGGTAACCACCTTTCATATCATGACAAAGCAACGTTTTAGGACGTTCGTCTCTATCGAACTTTACTAATTGTATTTCATGATTGTTTACATCAAAGCCATCGTACACGTAGTCCGCGCATTCCCTTAATTCCTTAATTTCTGGCCACGATTTCAAATGGTCCACGTTTTCGTACAACTCTTGCAAACTCTTAAAGGGTTGAGCTTCTGCGACTGCAGCCTCCATCGTTACGATTTGTTCTGTTTCACGAACAACTTTCAACTAATTTCCAACTGATGTGATTACACAAAGCATTTCCTTCCTCTATATATTGCCGGAAGAATTATGTCAATAGTGCATATCAACTGATAGCATTTGTAGTATGCAAGTAGAACTAGTGTATGACAACGCACACAACTGTGCCGCAGCATTATCTAGCAGCTGTTAACATGGATAACACAACGAGTATATCCTAATGTTTATCTGAAATAACATAGATACGAGATAATATGTTGCGTTTACGATACAGAATCACAATGAAATAATAAATCGATTTGTTGTTAACACACGTGTACACTCAATGTTTATTAATGCACAAAAACACTTACAGAACAGTTTTCATCGATGAATCGCGCGAGAATTCTATTGCAATAGACTTCTCGCAGCGAACATAACCACGTAAATAACATTTAACATACGTAATGTATACATTTGATTTTTGAATCATATAACCAACACCGGCATACTTAACCTCACCCACTTGTAGCTTACATAATAGTCTCAGACTACATACACGCACAGTAGACTGTCGGCAACAGTCGGCAAGTATTGTAAATGATATTCATATTGCATATGCAGTGCTACCAAAGGACCTGCTCATCAACGCCATTCTGCCTTTTCATCCGCTTTCCTTTTACATTTCGAATTTCTACTAAATTAATTTAGTGCAAGATGTATTATGCAGCTCTGGAACCATTTCGATTATTGCGTAAGCCATGACTGTGCTGGAAAATGTTTCAGGTAAGCGTTGAATGATTTCGATTCGCGATAATTGAATGTGATTGATTCATCAGTGAGTTCATGCGCAGAGGACGTTGAAAGGTCACTCTTGATTCTTTAAACGGTTACTAATGTTACGATGTTATAAAAAATATTGGAAATCAATTCTCACATTTCATTTTAATTTTTCGAGTCCTCGATCAACGACAGTTTGTCGCCTTTTCAATTATGAATCAATTTAATAAGGAATACTGAAGAAGCTTGCGGACACGTTTTAACCCCAAGATGGCGGTAAATTTTTGATGATTCAATGGCAGTAACGACTAGATTTATTTTAGATAATTCTAATTATATAATGCTAATAATCTGCCATCCGAGGGTTAACACTAAACCTATCAATTATTGAGATTGCATAGAGATGTTTTCACGGAAAATGATTTAATGAAAATTGTACAAAGTATTGAAATACATTGAGACTTATTATTGTGCTAAGGCAACGCGCGTACCCAGCCACTTTTAATGCTTGGTAGGTGTTGAAGGTAAGCAGAATTTAAAGGAAACTGATCTACTTTGAACATAAACAAAACGGTGTGAAATGGCGAGCAGGGAGAGCAAAAATGTGGGCATATCGTAAGATCTTCCTTTATTTAGTGTACACAACCATGTTCAAGAAGGTAATTTCCCACGGATACGCAGGGGAGACGTAATAGTTTGTGGGATGATTGGAAGACGTACGAGATCGTCACGCAACTCTAAACATCAATAAAAAAAAAAAGAAAAAGAAAAACAAACTGTCATGGTGGTCCCGCGGGTATAGGTTTACCGAGCAAACTTGAAGTTTGTGGGTCTAGCTGCGAAGAGTGCGGGTACAATTCCAATTCGAGGATGGGAGTACAGAGGATCTGTGGGAAGATGGGGATAAAGAGGATCTGCGGGTATCATAAACTGATCAATTTTTCTCGAAAACCATGGGCAAAGCACATTTTCCTCTTCTTCATCTCGCACACGCTACGAAGACCTCAGCTCCGCTCGGTAAAGCTACACATCGCTTTTTCTACTTATGTTTCCCGGTTTTCCTCGAGCTTTTCCCGTTTCTCGAGTGCCACTATTCGACAGGGGATTGTCTACGGTTCCCGTTCTCAAAACCATACAATTAAAAAATACTTTAATCCTCCACGCTCTCCGCCGTTCATTGTCATTTAAGCGAACCCCTAAAAAAAACGGGATTAATGTTGTTCGACGATAAATTTTCTCGTTGCAAGGAGCGAACCCGACACCGTCATTCGAAACTCCTCCCGTTCCTCTATTCTATCCCTTATCGTTATTACTCCGCGAATAGGATTGTTACCTTTCCTCTAGATATTGTAAAACCTTTAGACAAAGTTACTTTTTTTTTTCCCCGGGATATATATGCATATATGTATATATCACATTGGATCGCTATCTAACTACGCCTCTAACTATAAACAATGAATCTCGTCGTCGTCGCAAAAAAGTATAGTTAAGCTCGACTCGCTCTTCTCGTCCCGTCGACGCTACCATAGGTCGCTAACTATAACGCGTGTCGAGCTGAGTTCGCTATTCACCCTAGAAATCCTAGAAGAATCTTAAGAGGCGATTCTCTTGCGTCGAAGATTCTCGAAAGAGAAGAATATCATTGTTTATTTATTCTTGTGCGTAGAGAAAATTTTCTGACATTGAGGTTTAGGGGGAAGTTTGAGATAGATGGACAGAGGTTCTCGCAGAAAATTTTCTCGTTGTGATTGCACGGTGAAATGCTGATGATTATTTTTTTCGAGGCAATCTCCGATGCAAGCAGACTACCTTAGGCGTTTCGGGGTTGAGTTCCTTGGTTCGAAGATAGATCATTTGCGGAGACAGATCGTTCCCTAGATCTTAAGAGGTTCTATTGATTGTTATTGTGCAAAGTTTACCCGACGAAATTGTTCAGAACTTTTCGAAGAAGAGTGGCTCTTATCATCGTAATATAAAATAATTAGATTGTTTCGTCCATCTTCTATGGTCACACTGCGTTTTCCGGGGTTACAGAGTCTCGTTCCGAATAACAACGGAGAACAAAGGGCAGTTAAGGTCGATAAATAGACTGCGGATTTTGTGCATTTATAGCGTACGGAAAGTGTTCGGAGCACACAGTAACACAGAGGAGCAAGCGGAATTTAATAACGTTTCGTCTATTTTATTATTTTCTTACCCTGATGAAACCTTGTTGTGGGACAATGGAACTGTGAAACTAATACTCCAATTCTTGTAAATCGATCCCTACAAGTCTATTCTTGCATAGAGATCCGCAGTCTCCGCAATACTTAGGTACTCTACTCCTATATTGTTACAATATTATTTTTTGTCGATACTTGGTTCCTCGTGTGACACACATTATTGTTCATAAGTTGTCGGACATCTTGTTGATGTTGAACCGAAATGAATAGAACTTGCGGATAAAGCAATGGTAAACTGTCATATATTATCCTGCGATATTTAAATAAACTTTACTGAGTATGTTGTAAAGTACTTCTTAGAACGTGAAAAGTAAATGGTTTTATTTTGTAGTTCTTCATTTCATGACGTCAATTCGTTGTTCCAATACATCAATGTCCGACAACTTATGAATTACAATGTTTATAGGTACGTGTATATACGAATATATAATACATGTATAATTATATTGTGCACGTTGACTCATACGATGTCGAATCTCTTTGTTTCTGTTCTCGTTAAATGTATATAATATATAGGTTACGGAAGTTTATGCAAATTAATAGTTTTATAGACGAGTTCAACGAAACGAAGATATATCAAATTTTATGTTCCTTGAGAGTAGTTTCAGCGAATGAAAAATAGAATGAGACTGTCTTATAATCTATCCAAGCTTGCATTTAAGGATTTCTTGAAACTTTTCATGCATGTACAGGGTGGACAATAAATGCGATCGTCTTGAATAAATTCTAAGTTACAATTGAATAAGTTCAAAGGGCATATCCGACAATTTAAAAATCCATGTTTCCTGTATCAATGAAATATTGTATTTCTTATTTGCAAATACTAGAAACGTTTCATCCAAAAAGTACATATTTCAACGTAATCAATTCATACGTATATTAATTGTTTTTATAAAGTATAATTTAGAAATTATTTAAGTTGAGTTGCCCAACCCTGTGCATGTGCAGTGTTCTAATCCTACAGCCATTACATTGTTCAAAGATCTATTAATAAACAAAATTAAGTAAATATTAGGTTGGCAACTAAGTTTGCGACCTCTGCATTTTCTCAAACAAAGTAGTTTACATATATTTTTAAAGCACGAGTATTTTCTATCAAATTAATCGAAAAATTCGGAGATTCTAAATGATACAATAAAGGAATTACGAAACAAAAGATCTCGAATTTAGTTGCCAACCTAATATATTATAAATAACTATTAATTTATTAAATGTGTCTGTAGGAGAAGACAGTATGCACTATTTCAGACATAATTTGATGTTGAAGACGATATGTATGTAGGACACTCTCGGGATAGATCTGGCGAAATAGGATTACTATTTTACAGGCTGTTTATGCAAATGATCCTGTGCAATTTAACCTTTGTCCCGGCAGTGTCCTTTCCCGTGAGACGAAATTCAGCGGACAGAGCATGCTACGGACTCTCTTTTTACGTATCTAAATCCCGTGCACGTGGGGGGGGCAAACATCGTTCTATCGAAAGGGGGGTTCAATATTGCATCGACGCTCTTCGAGTGTCGATAATACTTACGTTAGATCGAACTATGCTAAACCGTCTTTGGTAAAAGTTTCGTATATCTTGGTGATATCATTGTTCGTGATATGATGTTTGATTATTATAAAAACTCCGACAAAATTTTCGTCGCCGAATAGATTCCAGATCGGAGAATACAAGAGAACGATTCGACCGATTTCACCGGCATACTTTTCGTTTTCGTTAGAATCGGAAGCGAAGCTTTGGTCGTGAACCCACGCGAATTTGATAATGCTAGAACCATGAATTCTAGCTCATGGACAGAAAATGGTCACAAAGAGGATATGATTAAGTCTCGATCAACACTTTAACTGCCATTGTTAGCTGTACGCGGACGACGCAGTTTATTATCTGACAACGACTGTCACGTGATGTCGTTACGACAAAAATTGGATAACTAAATTTCGATGTGTCACGGAAAAACATTATCCCTAAACATGTTCAAACGATTAAAAAGAGAAACATTTTGATTCGACTCTTGTCTCACAATCAGACAATCTTCAAGCAAAATAAAAATTATCTAAGTTAATCGCAAGGAACAAGAGTTAACGAAAAATTTAATGATTACCATAAGTGATTCAAAATGAAAGAACATTGACTTCAAAATTTTTGTTAGCAGTAGACCAGTGTAGAAGTTTTTCTCAAAAATAAGTTTATTTTTAATTTATTGCACTTGCGAGAAATATACATTGAAGAACACATTGAAACATTTTTTATTTTATTGCCCCGGTCTGCACCCAGAAATTTTATATAAAAAATATAGGACATATCGAATGGCGTACATTTAAAAATGGAAATATCAATTATGTCACGTCAGACGTGTACGTCTGACACGATACTTTTTTATCATTACTAAACAATTATCTAGAATCTGTTAGATATAAAATTGTATTCTGATTTCGTGTGATGTTTATGGTCATTCGAACAGTATATTAAATAAAATGTACTATGTACGCAATTGAATTAGATAAACATACATACGATGGAATAATTGAAATTAGTAGATACCACGTTGGAGTGTGTCAACGTCGTAAATCAGTGGGCAGAACGCATTAATAAAGAGTTTCAAGTCAATGCTAATTTTTCGGATGACTATCAGTCAGCAGTTAACGCGTTGTATCGCGACCAAGGATAGCATGAGATTTATCTGTGACCTTCCACGACATTGGGAACAATATAGCTCGGGAATGTGGGTCGCCTTTATGCGGATACTTAGCTTCCGGTCTGGTAACTTATAGTTTGTAGGCTGACCGTCTTACGGAATCCGTTTGTTGCTCCGTAGAACAGGGAATATTATAGAAAATATTGTTCGAGGCTTGGTGAGAGAACTGGATCGACCAGCGTTGGTCGTTAAAGGTATACGATAGCTCTTCGAAAGATTCGACAATTTCAGCATTTGAAAAATTCGACTTGCCTACATATATGTATATCTAGGGGGTGTCTACATAGAAAACGCGAAGCCAAACTGGCCGTGTGTGGTCTCATGCAATGACGATCGTCGCGAGGATTCGCTGTGGAAAGCAGATAGTCTCTTCATTATCTGGCAAAGAAAGTAGAATCGAGAGAGTCTCGTAGGGTACTTTGACGGCCTGATAGGCCGGACTCTTCCGTTTTCTTCAAAGTCAACAAGCATCGGTAACCCTTTGTGGCCGCCATCTATATGCATTCGCCGGTAATCGCTGCATAAAGCATATTATCCGCTAATAATTAAATGTTCTGCTTAGACGTAAATCTTCAGGTCGAGTTGCTGGAAAAACAGAACGTCTGAACATTTGGCATTCAAGACGAAAGAAAATGTCCGAGAAAATTCTTTCGGTTGGAAAAGCGATGGAATAATATTTTCAACATTTTCGAGCTTTAATACGAGTACAAGTTTAATCGTTTATAATGACATGACCTCGAGACAACCTTGAAATTAGAAATATAGATCAGTGATAAACATTGATGTGTGTCGTTTGATTTTTAAGGCATCGTGTTTCGTTTATACAATCTCCTATTTCCATCAGCTTTTCGAGACAACACATCCGTTTATTAATTATACATTTGACCATGTGTTATTCAGAGGAAGAAACGATCGACCTGGTTTTCACTTATTGCGGAAGTCGGAGTTTCAGAGGAGCAATCTAGAGATCGATTTTCTCTTCTCAATTGTCCAGCTCCATTTATTTATTCTAATTTAATTAAAAAGTTCGACGAGACTTGCTATGTAGCGAATAAGGAGCCCGAGAGCGAGAGAAACATTTCACGTAGAAAGCAGTTCTACGAAATTAAGAGCGTATAATACAATCTTAGGAAACTTTGCTCAGAATGAAACCTTTGAACAACGTCGTAACAAAAAATACGTTGATATTGTCATATTTTGCACTGTTGCACACAAGTGACACAACTTTCTTGTTTTTCATTATTTCTTTGTGAAACTTTTACCAAGATATTCGTGGCAGTTTTCTGATTGAAATTAGTCCAAACACGATACACTCGAGCCTCGACTATCCGAACTAATCAGACGAACGTAAGTTTTCGAATAATGAAATAGAACGATATGATTTGTACAATAAATCGCTATAGATCGAATCGTTCATAAATATTCGAATAATGTATAATTCATATAATCGAGGTTCTACTGTGATGTGAATTAAACAATTAAATATGATCCGAAGTGTATCGTGTTCGGACTCATTTTGATTAAAAAAAAAATGTGACCAATATGTCGGTACATGGTTCCGCAAGAAAATAGTTGAAAGCAAGAAAGTTTTGTCAAATTTTCCTGGACATTTTCTTTTAACTTTCGATTGCAAGTAAGATATTTAGGCGTTCCGTTTGTCGTGACTCACCCTCTATACTTAATCGATGGGCGGCAACCAAACTCTCGAAAGTACTCGTTGCACGGCAAGATTACCGCTACAGTGCCGCCGTAGCTAACGAATACTTAGAACGGCCGGCAGTCAAAAGGTTAAGGAGTCAGTTAAAGGATCAATAAGTTATCTACGAACGTCGAAAGAAATTCAAGACTTTCACAAGTTCCGCACTGCGCTCTCGATCGATATATATGAAAATAACGGAAACAATTAGGCCGCTTCCCTAACTTATACTCTATCTATTTACAATAAACGTTCTGATATGTTTCTAAATGTCGTACTCTGATTATAAAAAACAGACGTAAAACGTTCGAATCTAACGTACATGTTCTATATACAGAGTGGAACGTTCGAAACGGAACATCGAAGTGTCACCGGTCTTTTATAGAAAATATTGTTCCGAGAAAACTGACATTTCTCCAAGTAGCAGTTTCTCTTTTCGCAGTGTGCAAGAAAGGACAGGCATTTTTTTACAAGACAAGGAGATTTCTATAATGATATTAGAGTTTCGAAAGACCGCGTTTAACGCAATGTCTTTTTTATAATGAGACTTGTCGGTTGGTTTGCCCTGTTGTGGTTGTAACCAGGGATCGAAATCGTTTTAGAATATTCCTAAAAACCGGTCTGGTTTCAATGAAACATGTAAACATATAAAAAAATATCAATTTTTCTGTAACAAGAAATTGTTCAAATAAAATATACAACACGTAACTTCGATCCCTGATGGTAACGAAAAGAAACTCTGCAGGCAATGGCGTCTCCTGCATTCAGGATCGGATGCGTGACTTCCGGTTGCGTACACCAGATGCAATGCAATCTGTTCTAACAATAAACATGAAAAAATAAGTGTTTACATTAGATTCTCCCGCAGGATCTTCTCGTAAAATATCCGCTTGACATCGTTGGATAACGTTGGTCTCGTTCGAACGGTCCACCCGTAGCAATCAAATCGCTTCGTCGAAAGTACGAAAAAAAAAATCATCACAGACAGGATCAATGGAAAACAACGAAAAAACGAAGGATATATCACCGTGGAATGTATAGGCCAGAGGCAGCACGCGACGATCGTGATTATCAGATTCCTTAGAAGCTCTCGTCGATCCCTCGGTCGAAATTGAACACCTCGAAGTCGCCGTCCGGTGCGTCCGGGATGTTAGGTGCGACAGGTATTTCCGGTCGTAGTGCTACGCAGTCCCTAGGTGAGCACTCGACACGGCCCTCGGAACCGCAGCTGCACTCGATGCAGTTCCCGGTCGAGTGCGGCAGCACTTCGCCCTCCCGGTATTCCCTGCCTGGAAATCAACCGTCTCGTCATCGACTAGCCCAAAATTGTTTACGTTCCGTACAGCGTTGGCAAAATAGGAACCGATCAAAAATCGCTGCGGGACGGGGGCCGCACAGTGTGCCAAATGAGCATTTTAGCTGGACAAAAGTCACTTTCAAATCAACAAAAACTAACTGGACCAATATATTCTAAAATAACCCTGTATTAAAACCCTTGAATATTAAAACTTAAAATTGTTTCGTTATATGTTTACAGAGCGTGTAAACTTCACCTAAAAGACGGACGGTTAACCTATAAATTTATAGCCATACTTCCATGCGCGCTAGAAAGAGCTAAAAACTTACTAAGGAGTATCAAAATTCCTTTATATGACATATATAGGATATCAAACTATGTATTTTAACTTTAGTGATACCAAATTATCGATAACTTTTCTCTATTTGAGTAAATAAAGTGTCAAAGATGACACTTAATTTTCCACAGAAACGTATATGTAACTCGACTTCGTTAATGAATTAGTATCTACCAAACGTCGCCAAACGTGATGATTTTTACATATTATAAAGTAGAGATCCTCTACTTTATTTTGATACCAAACTCGACTTGCAAAACGCTGCAAAACTATACGAATTGTTACAATGAAGTTGCGGCGTTTTACGTTCCGACGCAGCCGATGCCGTCGCCACTTAGCGGTTTCTTTAGCCTACTCGATTTAGACTTTTGTCCAGCTAAAACGCTCATTTGGCACACTGTGGGCCGTTTCGATCGAGCGCGGTTCCCTTTGAAAAGTATACACGGTGGCCGGCAACATTGTTTGGAACGTTGACGTAATTGAAAATTATTTTATAGAAAACGGGATTGCATATTTCGAAGTGTCCATCAGCGTCACACATGTGCGACGACCACCATTTTTTTTTTCATTTAGTGCAATTTGAATCTCAAGGTAGAGATTATTTTGCCGTACATTGTTTTTTAATATGATGTGATATTCTGAATAATATAATACAAATTATAAATAATCGTGAACCAAAACATAAGCTATTTTAAGTATGTATTGTAGGTTATGTTACATATTTCCGCCGTAGGACTGGAGAGTAGAACGTTGCATGATAGCGGGAGGGAAAGATGCAATTTCTGTAATTGCCTGATAAACTTCAGCCTCCGTTCGTCAAACATGGGACATTGCCGTAGCACATGGTCAATATCCTGAGTCTCATAGCCGCACTGACATTGTGAATCGCTTATGAAGCTAATTCGAGCGAGAGAGCTGGCAAGATTATAGTGACCTGATCTACATCTGTTTATCGTGGTAATTATCTCACGTTGGAGTTGACCACCATTTTGTATAGCACGCGAAGAAAAGAATTTCTAGATTTTCTATGACGAGATCTATTTTTCATATTTTAGAATGTGTTCGAGAATACATGAATAAATTCTTTTGGTAAAATAGAAGAAGTGGATCACTCACAGGATTCTGAAAAGAATAAAATGTGTAAGCAGGAGCAGTTTCGTTAACATTAACAATTCAAACACCGCAAATTTCGCGTACATTTTTCTAGGAACCTGTCGTTCGTTTTTGAAAAAAAGTATTGACCTAACTCCGCCCGGAAATTTGCTCTAGCTCCTCCCACCGGCTCTCTTTAGTTCCCATATTCTTTTCTCAGCTTTAGCCAGCGACCCTCTCACGATCACATCTGATGTATTTCTCCTAGCTCCTCCTAGCAATTTACCCTAGATCCTCCCCCTAGTTCCGAGTCGTTGAAATAGAAAAGCGATTGATTTAAAAGCGGTCTCGTGTTCCGTGCGACAGCGACGACTCCTCTTACATTAATTATTCCAATGTTTCGCCAGGATTGCAGCTGGCATCATCGGGCTGTCGAGTGACACGCTGTACCGTTGTTAATTGTTCAGCTGACCAATTAAAATCTCTAGTTGGTGGTTATCGATCCGAATACACGAACAGGGTATACACTTTAACAGTAAACCGCCGCACGACAAACAACGGTATCAGTGTGTCACGACATACTCGTCCCCTTGATGAAGTTAGAGCTGCAATGCCACCGGTACGTTGGCAGAATCTTTCCTCGTGGAAAACGCGTTTACCGGTGCTGGGCAGTAAAAAATGTACGAGCCACCGGCCGTAAAATCTTCGGATATCTGATAGAAGAGAGATATATGGCTCGGAAATTGATACAAATAGCAACGGATGAGATTCGAGACTCACGTTTACGGGAGTCGACGCAACAACGGTTGAACGTCAGGAAAACTGTACAGTAGTGCTCACTTAAAAGTTCGGGATCCGGAAGAAAAATTCTTGCGTTACCGGGTAGCGTTTCTCTTCGAGCAATCGACTCGAGCACAGCTCCGTAACGCAAGAGAATAAATCTAGCAGGTAAAAGTGAGAAAATTTCAAATTTGGTAACTTCTGTCCTACCTTCTTAAAAATGATGTTAATGAATTTCTGAAATTCGTGCGATTCAAACGAGTCCAAACATGATGTAAATCGGACCACTTTTATAGTCTTCGTATGCAGTGAGCATGCGTATGACCATAATTGTTGTATTTATAACAAGTCTGTAAAACTAGTTTGACTTGGGTCGTGTTTGGACTCATTTTAATCAGAAGAACATCAGCTATCATTGATATTGCAACCTTATAGATGAGAGAATTGAAAATGAAATTTGAAATGTTGTACATTCAACCATGCACTGTAGTCAAGTATTTACATCAAGTCTGTAAAACTAGTCCGATTTGGGTCGTGTTTGGACTCATTTTAATCAGAAGAACATCAGCTATCCATTGATATTGCAACCTTATAGATGAGAGAATTGAAAATGAAATTTGAAACAATGTACATTCAACCATGCACTGTAATCAAGTATTTACATCAAGTCTGTAAAACTAGTCCGATTTGGGTCTTGTTTGGACTCATTTTAATCAGAAGAATATCAGCTATCTATTGATACTACAACCTTATAGATGAGAAGATTGAAAATGAAAATTGAAATGATGTACCTTCAACTATGCATTGTAGTCAAGTATTTACATCAAGTTTGTAAAACTAGTCCGATTTGGGTCTTGTTTGGACTCATTTTAATCAGAAGAATATCAGCTATCCATTGATACTACAACCTTATAGATGAGAAGATTGAAAATGAAAATTGAAATGATGTACCTTCAACTATGCATTGTAGTCAAGTATTTACATCAAGTTTGTAAAACTAGTCCGATTTGGGTCTTGTTTGGACTCATTTTAATCAGAAGAACATCAGCTATCCATTGATATTACAGCCTTATAGATGAGAGAATTGAAAATGGAAACGATGTACCTTCAACTATGCACTGTAGTCAAGTATTTACATCAAGTCTGTAAAACTAGTCCGATTTGGGTCGTGTTTGGACTCATTTTAATCGGAAGAACATCAGCTATCCATTGATACTACAACCTTATAGATGAGAAAATTGAAAATAGAAACGATGTACATTCAACCATACACTGTAATCAAGTATTTACATCAAGTCTGTAAAACTACTCCGATTTGGGTCTTGTTTGGACTCATTTTAATCAGAAGAACATCAGCTATCCATTGATACTACAACCTTATAGATGAGAAGATTGAAAATGAAAATTGAAATGATGTAACTTCAACTATGCATTGTAGTCAAGTATTTACATCAAGTCTGTAAAACTAGTCCGATTTGGGTCATGTTTGGACTCATTTTAATCAGAAGAACATCAGCTATCCATTGATACTACAACCTTATAGATGAGAAGATTGAAAATGAAAATTGAAATGATGTAACTTCAACTATGCATTGTAGTCAAGTATTTACATCAAGTCTGTAAAACTAGTCCGATTTGGGTCATGTTTGGACTCATTTTAATCAGAAGAATATCTGCTATCCATTGATACTACAATCTTATAGATGAGAGAATTGAAAATTGAAAATGGAAACGATGTACATTCAACCATGCACTGTAATCAAGTATTTACATCAAGTCTATTAAACTAGTCCGATTTGGGTCGTGTTTGGACTCATTTTAATCAGAAGAACATCAGCTATCCATTGATACTACAATCTTATAGATGAGAGAATTGAAAATGAAAATTGAAATGATGTACATTCAACCATGCTCTGTAGTCAAGTATTTACATCAAGTCTATTAAACTAGTCTGATTTGGATCGTGTTTGGACTCATTTTAATCAGAAGAACATCAGCTATCCATTGATATTACAACTATAAAGATAAGACAATTGAGAATGGAATTAGAATCGATGTAAATTTAACCGTGCACTGTAGTTAACTGAGTGCTATTGCATCCGTTCGAAGTAAGCAAATTGCGGTTTGAATTTCAAAAGTCTCCGGATAGAAATGGGCCGGTGGAAATTGAAAACCGAGTGATGTATTACCCATCACGAGGCACGTAGTCAGCGCTGGCTGCGAAGTAGTAGAGTACGTCCCGTTAATCTCCACGTATCCCTGCTGCGCCGGATCGCCGAAAGCTTCCTCGGAGCTGTCGTCGGCGTCCGTGCTCTCCTCCAGCGACGGTGTGTAATTACTTTCTATCGTTGTCGACGGGAGGAGCGAGGGGCCGGCGGATGGATCGGTGCTCGGACTGTAATTCTGCCACCAACAATATACCTCGCCGGCGACACACAGGCAATGAGAGTTCGCATCGTAGGACGGTATCTGGAACAGAGGCAGAAGGAACTCCGTGGTACGTTATCTGGCCGGACGGATCTTTTCCTGTCCGTTGCCTCGTTCAATGGTAATATTAGATTGATCGGAAACTTCGGGGGAATGTTGCCAATATCGTATCGTTTGCGAGCCATTCTGCTTCCGAATGCCATATTTTCACGAATTTTTTCCGGAGGAAAAACTTTCTGCATTTGCAACTCGAGATAGGACTAGCTTTGTACTATCAAATAGTATGTATAATAAATTAATCTAATCATAATAACTCAAATCTGACATTACACAGGCCTCAACCTAACAGAATGTATTCTTATTAATTATTTCTAGACTAACAGAATGTATTCTTATTAATTATTTCTAGACTAACAGAATGTATTCTTATTAATTATTTCTAGACTGCGGATTTTCACGCAAAATAAAAATTGTTTACATTAATTGCAAGGAACAGTAACCATGTAAATCCTTCTTTTCTTCTTTACCAATACTAATAGTTCGAAGTCGGTATATTCACGTTCATTTCGTTTGATATTTTTACTGTTTCAACCCCTTGTAGTACGATCTATTTCACGGTTTCAGCGATCAGAACTTTTTGTAGTTCATAATGTTCTAAAAAAGAAGAACATTTATATCGATTGAAAAAGGAAACTAATAATATTATACATACTTATTAGACTGTTCGGAATCTTCATCACGAGTCAGACACGATATCGCAGTGCAAGGGGTGAAATTCTACCAACTCGTTTTCGTTGCAAATGCATAAAATCCGCAGTCCAATTATTTCTAACCAAAAGAAAATGTATAAATTCATTCGCACAGCACTTTCCACCACACAGCATCTTATGAAACATCGTAGCTGCACGTTCGCAGCATCGACAAGTGCACGTAGTGAATAGTCGTGACGCCTGCACAGCAATTCAATATCTTGCCCGGACGTGACGCCGGCAATATCGAGTGTGGCGAAACTTTGCAATAAAAAAAAACCGACACAGATAGAAGAAACGGGACGACACGTGTTTTTTTTTTTTATCGACGGATCGAAAGCAACATTTTCAAAGATCCATCTGTCTTGCGACACGCGAGAATTGTGAAGTAAAACATAGGTCGAGGATTACCCATCAATTGAGGCTGTCGATTGTATTCCTGCGAGACTTAGAGGTCTTTCCACCTCTCTCTCTCTTTCTGTCGTTGGTTCTTCCCACTTTCTCTTAAAATCTATTACGCGGGCCTCACGCGACCACCGTGCGTCAAATATTTGCTGAATCCAATACGAATCCCGGTTGTACCACGAAAATGTTATCGAATTTATCCGACGTATTTTCGTCATGCAACAGTCGGGGGGGGCAAATAATACTGGCACCGTTCCACGGTTCCGAACTCCGTCATCGGTTCGCCGGGAACTTTTCAGGCTGCATTAATGAGAGAAAAGAGACAAGGGGACCAGGAAAACAATCGCTATCGAGGTTTTACATATACGTACCGTCTGACTATGGGAATACGCGTTTCCGTTGACCACGCATTTTTTCGTGAATGCCTCCTCCGTTGTAATATCGTCGAACTCGCTCCCTTGAACCGCGATATCGACCTCGCCGAGTAGAATCTGGCCTTCCGTCGTTCTTGCTGGAACTAAAAGGAAATTCAACGTTCGCACGGATCCATATAATGTATGGGACTACCGCGAAAATGAAAATACACGGGGTGTCTCTCGGTGAAATAGACTGGTTTCTCATTTTTAACGAATTTTTCTTACAAGGAGAGTGCACCAATGACGTCTCACCGATTTAGTTGAGACTCTGTATACTTATAGATCTCGATCTCCCATTTACGTATATATACCATTATAGACGCTAACACTCAATAGTTGTCGAGATATTCATAAACAAAGTTCTTACGTATGCTTTTACGACACGTACCACTGTTGTAATTAAAAATATGTAAGTGCAATATTATTAAATTTATCGTATACCATATTTTCTCTTCCCATATTTACTTTATTTTTTCTGTTTTCAGACACGAGGGGATACTTTCTATTTCATTAATTTCGGCTAATTTATTTATAATTTATTAATACGTTTGTTCTTTAACTTGTTGTTGAATAAATAATATAAATAAATATGAAAAAAAAATTTTCACCAAACGAGAATCGAACCCTAGCCCACCGGGTGGAAGTATACCTACTCTACAACAGCAGATTTAAGCAGTAATGTAAGAACTTTGTTTATGAATATCTCGACAACTATTGAGTGTTAGCGTCTATAATGGTATATATTCGTAAATGGGAGATCGAGATCTATAAGCATACAGAGTCTCAACTAAATCGGTGAGACGTCGTTGGTGCACTCTCCTTGTTAGCTTTTCCTTTAAGCACAAGCGTTGTACGCGCGCAGACGAATTTGCTTGAATTGTGAAAAGTTTTTTCCACAGTGACGTTGGCATAACTCTTAACTTTATCCTCCATTTTATTCGGGACACAATGTAAAAAAATAAAAATGCCAGAGATATTCGCTGTTTTTGATGTTTTATCGGTACATCGATGGACGGCCACCGTTTCTGGCAAAAATTGGATAGTCTGGAATGAAAATATTTTTTTTATTCTCGAGCTGGAAGGTATTATCTAGAATGTAGCGCAGAATCTTTTTTGTTTTCATTTCTGCAAATTATTGAGCTTCTTCAAAATTCTGCGCTGCATTTCACGCGAATCAGAAATACGTTTCATTTCAGACGTTTCTAATTTTTGCCAACGAACTCGACCATTGACGGGAACCGCAATTAATGTAAATACATTTCCGTGTTCGTGGCTTGACGCATCGTGTGTTTGTATACGAATATGCAATTTACATACGAGATTTCATTTCTCAGGAAATTGTGCTCGCGTGTTTGTTGCGTATGCAAATAATTGTGTTGTTCTTGGCCGATGTGTCTGCTCATTACACCCCAATTCTACTTGTTACAATGGCGAGCTCGCTGCTCACAGCTGAGGAAACGTTGAAATCAGTTTTCTTGAAAGTATTGAGCTGGAAAGAAAGTTCGTAGCGTTTTCATATTAAGAAAATCTAGCAATGTTTTCTTACTATGTTTATTTTTCTGAAAATGTTGTTCTAATTCTTTTTAATATTTTTCCCTTAAATAAAACACAAAAACTGACCATCTTTCATTTGTTTTTTCATCCCAATTAAAAAAATCATGCAGTGAAGGGTTAAGGTATTTATTCATATGTTTATTCAATGACACGAGAAGTTAACTCGAAAATGGCAAAAAGTTGTAGAACAGAATGGAAAATATGTTATTGAATAAATCTATGAATAAATATCTGAATTTATAGCTTTCAATTTTAATTTGCAGACGCCATGAACTTTCCTACCCAATAGAATCTTTTGAAACTAAATTTGATTGTGTATTTCCACTGAATTTTTAATCTATATTTTCATAATCGATCCATACTCGTTTGTGTCATCATGTCATGAGAAGAAACAATAAATATTGATAAAAAATCGGATGTCGTCTTGGTGATGCAAGTGAGGTATTTGATATCGGTCGGTTATTAATATTACAGGTGATCCTGCTAGACAGGAAAGTAGAAATAGACTCGTCCATATTTGATAGATATATTATATTTATACATATACTATACAGGATGTCCTAAAACTGTCGTCCAACCTTAAAACGGGCGGTTTCTAAGGTTATTTGAAGTGACATTAACAAAAAACACGGACCAATCAGAGTTCGCGTCAGATTCCACGCAGCGTAGCGTGGTGTCGTGAAGCAGTGAACAAGAGGAGTAGAAATTGATTTAATTAAAACTCGTTTGTTCAGCCTAACTCATCTCGAAATTAAAAATAAAAGGTTACGAATTAATTTCTACACCCAAGATAATTTAACACTATCAAGTAACACATATGTTTGCAATGTATAATGAAATCTACCGGTGCTAAAGTGTAGAAAATTCTTGTACGAATGTATTTCTAGCAAAGGTCGGCATCGGTGAGCAAGGAAAATGAATATTGAATTAATTAACACCGATACAGCTTTGCAGAAATGAAAAGAAGAATGTTTTTAAATAAGGGTAGAAGAGTCGCGGAGGAATAATTAAAAGAATTCGTAGTATAACGGAGAACACTAGAAGAAAAGACGGTGCGGCGGTCTCTCATTAGTTCTATGACCTCTTTTTACGCGATTCGAGGATAAGCCGATCAATGAAAAGAGTTCTTTTTTCAGAACGAAATATATCTGAATGCATGCATATCCAACGCATAAATTAGAACCCATTCGGATGCGGATGCGTGTTAGGTATTCCACCCTGTATATGCAAAGTGGTGGCACTTTTAAATATATCTAGTCATGTACGGGGTGAGACGCGAGAAATTAGAGAATATAGATTTATTTTTTTTTCTGTTTATATGCAGATGAATTTTCTTTAAAATATTAATTAAAAAGTGAAACATTCGTATTTCGTTGTTTTAAAGAGTATACGAAGTGAAGTATTATCCTAGGATTTTTTTACTGCAATTTCGGAGGAGTTATCGAAATAGTGTTTTAAATATATTATCAAATAAATCGATACATATGTGTAATATAAAAATATAAATATGGTTTAAATATATTACTCTTATACAAACATCATATTTTTATTTGATCACTGTTCGGTTATAATCAGACAGCGGATCTTTATGCAAAATAAAAATGTTTTACCTGAATTATAACAAACAGGAGTGAAATGGAAATTGATTTTCTTTGGTAATATGGATAAAAGGTTGAACATAATATAACGAAATTGTTAAATTCTTCTAATGTTTTAATTGTTCTAAATTATATCCACTCATTTATGTTATAAAATTCATAAAATCCGCTGTGTAATTATAATTTTCGGAGTCCATTGTCGTCGCAACGCGGCACACGATTCCGTGTCAGTGAATTTGCCTTGACATGGATTGAGATTTATTTCCCAGAGCAATATAACATTTCCCTTTGACATCTCTCCTCCGTTCTGAATTTTAAAAGAGATATTTAGGTGTTCCGTTTCTCGCGACCCACCCC
The DNA here is from genome assembly GCA_916610235.2 of Lasioglossum morio. Lineage (NCBI taxonomy): Eukaryota > Metazoa > Arthropoda > Insecta > Hymenoptera > Halictidae > Lasioglossum > Lasioglossum morio. The sequence goes on along the minus strand of OU744330.1, from coordinate 9,554,605 downwards.
GTATAGCGAACGCAGCCGCCGGCAAGCTAGGAGCCTAATTAAAAATGCTTCCGTCACGAGCCCGCGAAGACAAAAGGAACTTACGAATTACAACGGAGGATCCTCGTCCACGCGTCGTTTGGCCTAGACAAAAAGAGGCGAGAAATGAGAATAAAAAAAAAAAAAAATTAAAAAAATATCGTCGCATCTGTCCGCAGTTTCAACCAGAAACTGTGGAATCACACGTTTTCGTCGAAATGACGGATGAAAATTTCCTATGCTGTGTACTCCTCGTATTCACCCCGCTTTTTTTTTGTCGCTCGAAAATTACTTTTTAATTATCATCGTCCCCGTTTGATTTTATTTCTACTGTTCTCGTTAGCATATATTTTTTAGTTCGTCCACGGTGCATGCAAAATTTCACCGACCAAATAAATCTCGGTTGCGTTTCATTTGGTTTATTCGTTTTGTGAAAGTAATTGATTCGTTTGGACTATCAAACGCATATTTTAACAGAACCATAAAGAAATCAAACATTTCATTCTATCTAGAAACAGAAAATGAATGTTGTTTAATATTACGAATTGCGATGATGCATCCTGATGATTCATCGTAGTAAATAACAATTGCAGCTAATGACGAATAATACGTGTTTGATTAAAGTATAATCGTTGTTTATTGTACCGACAAATAAAATTGCCATTCCGAAGAGGAAATTAATTGTGATTCAGCCTGATAACTAAAGTTTGTTGATTATGGAATATGGGATAATGAATAGGAAGATATGGAAGATTTATTTTGTACAGACACAAGAGTCGTATCATTTCCGAGTTTTTTCGAACAACCTTTGTACACTCGTAAAAGATTCAAGTATAGTACGTCAACAAATCTGGCGATGTATGGTAGCTAGTGAGGTTGGCTGACTCTTTGTATGGTTATACTACTGCCTGCCACTTTGGCCGTGGACACAACTACCACAGAAGTTAGGTAAAATCAAAGCAAATCATAATTAGATAATAATAATAATAATAATTTAATCATCTAGTGTACAATTGAATTATACGCTTTCCTGTCCCAACAATATGCAATAATTAAGTAATTAATACGTACAGAGAACAGAAAACGACTTTCCAATATCCTGCAGTAACTTTTAATATTTCTAAATTGTGATATGAATATTCCTTAATTATAAATGCTTTTTCTTTCTATTAATCTTGAATGTGACAGTTTAAAAAAATTGTACCGATCTCTGCGTAACAGGTTCAAGTGTCCCGTTAAGGGAAATTTGTAATCTAATTTCAAAAACATGATCGCCGCGGCTTGAGGACATCCAATAATGAAACTCGAGAGACTTCACCAGAGGATGCACAAATAAAACGCGAAGAGTTCACATCAGAGTTAGTAAAAACTTTTCATAAAGCTCCGCCTCGAGAAGATTTAAATAGAGGTAGAAAGAGAAGAAAGTCGACCATGTACACTGACACTTGTGGGAAAGAAAAGTCAGAGTAGAATATGCAGGAAAACAGATGAGAAAAGGTGAACAGAGAGGCGTGCAACCCAAATCTAAAAGGAAGAAAATTGTGAAAACAATAAGTGCAGAAGAAGGAATGAAGAATACAATGATGAAGAAGAGTATTGCTACCTTGTACGTTTTAATTCGTATAGTTCCGAGGTAAATGAAAAATGGATGCGGCATAAAGAGTCTAACAAATGGACATTGAAAGAATACACTGAACAACGTGATTTATACGGTTGTCGTAATTGTGAAACCGAATCATCTGTAATGGAAAAAAGTGTAATTGTCTAAAGAATTGAATTTATGTTTATCTTTTTCCATAGATTCACAAATATTTTCATTAAACATCGAAAGTGGTCGATATATGAATAACGTGATACATCATTTAAAAAAATTTAACGCCACTAAAAATTGCTGTACTATTATTTAAATAAATGTTTACACTATCAGATATGTCGGTATCTAACCAATTACTACACATTTATGTATTGTATGAGGTATTGTATCAATTTGATATTTATCAAATTTAAAAAATCATAGAGAATGGAAATATTGTAGGTCAGAAGAAACGTTTAATTTTCGAGTTAAAATAGCTCCGAGTGCAAAGGGTTAATTACACTGCTGTGCACTAAACATGCTTGAACATTTCGAAAGCTCATTTTAATTTCACTTGCAATATTAATGTTTGAATGTGTACCATAAAGTGTCTGTAAACAATGATCTATATTTAGATAGTAAAAATGAATGATTACATAACTCAAGGCACAAGGGGTTAAAATTACGACGTGACCCAATTATGTGGAACATCCTGTGTGCCTATTTAGTGCCCAGTCAAATATTTGTCTAATAATGACCGTGCAAAGCTGCCGTAACATGTTAGTTACCTGTCACATAGAAACCAATAATTAAAATGTATTCATGAATCATAACCAGGTAAATCATGGAGGTAATGTGCGAAATGCTGCAAATCATATTATACAAAACATCATACAGCTCGTTAATTAAGTTTAACTTAATTTTGTACTACTCTATGAATTTTCTCAGAAATGTTCACACTTTTACATAGTTAACTTAACACTAAACCTACCGATCCTTAAACGTACATATTCCCTTACAAAATTAACAAGATTGATTTTATTCAAACTTTGTGCGGCTCCTACTGTAATATGTGTTCCACTAAAGATATCTATACAATCATTTCTTATGAAATTATTTTTATTATATCAATAATCGTAAAATAAAATAAAGAAATGATTAATTGATTATTTATTTTTAATGCCTTAAACCTTGTTTGGTTTATACAGCACACAAAAATAAAGCAATGTTCCAATAAAGATGTCTACACCATCATTTGTAATAAAACCATTCTTGCGATATCAATAAATGAAAAATAAAAGATCTGCAACCGGTCATTTTGATATGACTGAACAAAATTTCAAAATCCAACAACAACCGTAAGTATAATTTTTGCCTACAGCAGCGTGCACTGTGGCAGTGGGTTGGAGTAGGTTCTTGGGTAGTCGTTCTGGTGTTAAATTCGCGACGGAAATCGCATTGCTCGCTAATTCCTCGCGCACGAATTAGTGTCAAATAGGAAATATAACGTGAAATGTCTGAAGTGTCACGATATGGGCAACTCTCCGTCACACGGTGCCGCGCCGGGGCTTTGCACGGAGCCTTGCTGCATCCAGGGTAGGATTCAAGACGTGGAGGGACAGAAAGAGAGCGCGAGAAAGAGCGAGAGACAGAGAGAAAGAGAGATAGAGCTACGGGGATGACGCGTGGGAAAGAGAAGAGGAAAATTCCTCGGGCTCTTTTCAATTTCACTTTATACCTCGGAACCAACCACCGCCGCGCCCGTCCCGTTTCCACGTCCTTCTGCTGCTTGGCAGAGGCTCTTACGGCCTGGCAGAACGGCTTTCAAAGATAACGAGAGATTTTTCCACCTCGGTTCGGCGAGAAGGACATTTAAATTCGCGCTAATAACCGGCGAAGGTCGAAAGTCGGTTGATACCGCAACATACACACACACACACATATACGTATACACCCGACACCCTTCAAATGTCTCGCGGAGGTTTTCGTTCGTGGCCCAGTTACGACGGAGAAAGCATCTCGCGCCCCTAGAACTGTTTGCAACTTTTCGTGTTCCTTCGCCTCGGATCCAGCTTTGTTCCTGACGCCGTTAATTCCATTGTGTTACCCCGGCGACACACGGCTCCGCCGCTACGACCGCGTCGCTTTGCCCATTGTGACCGTTCTTTTTTTTTCGAAGGAAACGAGGCACGGTAGGCTGAAACGCGGCTAAAAGTCAAATTTTCGGAATCGAAATCAAAGAAATGCAGCTGAGCTTCGACACTGAACCTACCACGAGGGGTCAAATGACCCATTTTAGATTTTCTATTTAACAATCTGAGTAATATAACTGATATTTGGTCCCCTCAGGGTTTCAAATTCATTTACCAATCCCCCTCTTTTCCACTCACACCATCGCCTTTTCAGCGGGATCTACTGTTTATGGTGGATTCCGAACCACCTTTTGCCAACAACACGTGAAAAACACCTCGGGTGGGTCACTTTCCGGTTTTTTACCAGACGGTCACCCATCCTAGTGCCGTTCACGTTCCACATTGTTTAACTTCGGTGATCTAACGAGAACCGGTGCTTTCAACGGGACTACGGTTGTTGGCTTTAACAATCTGAGTTTGTTTTCATTTTCTGAAACACTGCGAAGCTATTAGAAGGAATTAAGAACGTTCACGTTCTTTGGAATTTATTCAAGTTATTGAAACAAGATATTTTCATTCGATGTTTTTTACAATTGATGTAATCTTTTTTATTAGCTCATAGCTGAAATGTTTCATTTTCTAAAACACTGTGAAGCCATTAGAAGGAATTAAGAACGTGAACATTCTTTGGAATTTATTAAAGTTACTGAAACAGGAAATTTTCATTCGACGTTTTTTACAATTGATGTAGTCTTTTTTATTAGCTCATAGCTTACACGTATCATTTTCTAAAATACTGTGAAGCCATTAGAAGGAATTAAGAACGTTCACGTTCTTTGGAATTTATTAAAGTTACTGAAACAGGAAATTTTTATTCGATGTTTTTTACAATTGATGTAGTCTTTTTTATTAGCTCATAGCTGACACGTTTCCACAGCGGATATGTTTTGAAAATATTAACCCTTCATTGTATGACTTTTTTTAATTCGGATGCAGAAGATTGACTGAAGGTCAGTTTTTGTGTTTTATTTAAGGGAAGAATATGAAAAAGTATTGAAACAACATTTTCAGAAAAATAAACATAAATAAACATAATAACTAATTTTTGTATCTGTGATCGAACCTGTAGCGCCGATATCATATAGTGCATATACAAAATTTACGATCGTTAAAAGTGGAGAATATAAATAAACATAGTAAGAAAACACATTCTTAGTTCACTATGTACGAGATTTGTTAATTGTATCACATGTGATACACTATGCAGCGAAGGGTTAATGAAGTTTGTAGCCCAGAGTCGGAACGAATTTATTTCTACATGTAATATTAATATCAGAATGAATTTTTCGTTAACTGTCCCCGAGACGATCTACCCTAAAATATGGTAACTAGACCTGACGTACGTCATTAGTAATTTAGGCTGTCTACCACAATCGCTCGAGACTGATGGCATTTGGGGGGCTCGGAGCGAACTGGACAGCTATTATGGCTGTCAGTGTATCTCGGGTCTCTTCTTTGGAGAAGCGCGGCGTAACGAGCCAGCGTGGAGAATACAAGGATCGATGAAAGAGAAAGGTTAACGCGGATAAGTAACGATTCATTAGGTAATAAAGAATCACACAGAATAAAACTCTCATGCGATTAGACCTGGGCACAAAGAGGAAATCCTGCTGTTTCCTTTCAATTTCACTCCGGCTGGGCATCCGCCGGGGACTCTCAAAGACGCTTATCCGAGATAACGAAGAGACACTCTTTGTTCCGCTCGAAGGAAAAGGATTCAAATTTACGCTAATAACTTCTCGCTGGCACAGTAAGAGGGAATCGACGGGGGAAAGTGAAAACGAGGATCTCTTCGCGAGAGAGGGAAGAATTGACCGCTTCTAATATTATTAACCCGTATATTTAATTATATAGGGTGATCGGTAACTGCTGGCACGAAACGCCGGTGAGTGTACCTAAAGAAATAAGTCGAAAATGTGGAATAAACAGCGGTATCAATTTTGGGTTCCTGAAGTTCAAGTTGGAAATAGATGCAAGAAAACTCTCATAAACTTATTAACAAAAAAGAAAAGTATGAAAATTAATTCCGAAAAAACCCGCAAAACCTGAAGAAACATGACATATTAATGCAATTAATTTTGATCAGTATGCTCGACATCTTGCATCTCGCAAATAAGATTTTAAGGGTAGATACAATTTTGCTACAACCGTAACACTTGTGCAATTTCCAAATTAAGGTAATAAACTAGTGTATATATACTTCTTTTTTTAAAACAGAAAGTGTCAAATTTTCCTAAAGATAGTTATTAATAAACGGATCATCGTGCAGATTCTTGTGCAATTTCAAAATGTAAGACAATAAATTAATGTATTTATATACATACTTCTTTTTTTAAAACAGAAGATAGTTATTAATAAACGGATCATCGTGCAGATTCTTGTGCAATTTCAAAATGTAAGACAATAAATTAATGTATTCATATACTTCTTTTTTTAAAACAGAAAGTGTCAAATTTTCCTGAAGATAGTTATTAATAAACGGATCATCGTGCAGAATAAAAATTGTCTGCATCCAGCGCACGAAACAGGGCTTACATGAAACTATATTTCCTGCCATAATAATTTGAATAAATTGAACATGGTATTGCAATATGGATGAATTCTTCTATTGCTTTACAATTCACATTTCACCGACAAATTTCAATCATAAATGCATAAAATTCTGTTAATGATTAATACGAAGGCTCTGATCGGAACAGTTATGAATACACGAAAAATGCATTTATAACCCGCAGGAATATTTCGAAATATACGAAATGCATAATTGAAGGGAAGTTAATATATCACTTGTTTTATCGGCATGGTCACGAGTTGAAAAAGATTTTCAGTTTCAAGTTACGATTCTACAAAACGGTCGTCACACGAGACTTCTATGTACATGTATCGATTCTGTATCGGTTTTGTAACATATATCATAGTTCTGTACCATATAACTTCTGTATATGTGTAATGTATACGTATATACAATACTGTGCAAAAGAAAGAAGCACCCCCAGTATAATTATAAGATATAATGACAATCAATATCTTTATGTAGAAATTGTATTGTACAATGATTAATTTATTGCATTATATGTTATATTATATTGACATAGATCTACGAAACGTATTTTTTAAATTTTCAATATAGAACAACACACACATAAAAGGTGGTAAAAAGCAACTTTTAGTATTTCTTCTACAAATCCGATCAATTGCAGTTTTTTAACAAAAATTTGTCTTCAAATCATGTAATACACTAATTGCTCTAGGTTCAATATTAAAATAGTTAAGGTCTTATTTAGAATGTCCAAATTTTAATTCGTTTCATTGTATTAATTCTGTAGCGTTGTTTCTTGAAAAATCTAATATAAGTATATTGAAAGTATGAAATATTTATAATATGAAGAATGAATGTGAGTAATCACAGAGAAATTTACAATCAAAGACATCGATGATTTAAATTATCTGGAAAAGTGCTGAATATAAGTAACGAGTAGACAATTCTAAATATTAGTTTAAGATAATCAAATTTAAAGAATTAATTAAAAGATGATTACATAAAATATATTTATTACGATATGTGGGAATAATTTTTTAATGAATTTTAGTGAAAATATATATATATTGAATTATATTGAAATGATTCGAAAGTGAATACAAGTAAATAAAATAAGTAAATACGTGTACGCATCTCTGACGCAACGCATCGTGGACAGAAGGCCTTAGTTTTAAACTCAGTCAGCATTTGTCTTCGGGTCGAATTTTTAAAACTTTTGCGAAAAATGTACTTTGTTTCGCACGGGAGGACTCAAACCGGAAGATAGCATGATAAAACCGCTACAATAACAATCCCGCAACCGTAAGCGTAATCGTAACCGATATAAACCAGAGCTTTTCTCATCGGTAACTGTTACGACATCGTTGCGATTCTTTAAAACTGCTTCTGTTAGAACCTCCATACGGTTCATAACTGTTATTTTTATCAATTTTAACCCGTACTTATGTCACAAGTGTTTGATCAAAACAGTCTCTGTTCAATCGAAAACAATTTCAGACAATTAACACTAAACCTACTGAGCTTGAAAAGTAATTGGTACATGTTCCCTTATAAAAATGACAAGATTGATTTTATTTAGAATCTGTGCAAATCCTATTGTAATATGTGCTCTACTAAAGATATCTATACAATCATTTCGTATGGAATTATTTTTATTATATCAATAATCGTAAAATAGAAAATCTGGAACCAGTCATTTTGATCGATGATGATAGGTTTAGTGTCAATGGATTTCAGCCTTTAAATATTTAACAATACAGATTCAAAAATATCGACGACGAGGCACAATACTTTTATTCAACACGCTCACTGTCCCGGGCTTTAGCCTTCCATGGAGTCAGTTGAAATGTTCATTTTTGTTAGCATTAATCAGTATTTTTTTTCTACGACATCTCTTCATCGACCGATATACGTTCCCGTTTGTTAATTTAGTTTCATTTAACGTATGTTTTAAATAAAGATTATTCAATACACGGACGCGCGGAAGGGTGAAGCGCATATGATGCACGGGACAGTGAACATGTTAATTGAAGTTTTTATATCAAGATTGGAAAGTATTATATTTATAATCATTGGATCTCTAAAATTAAAATTTATAAATGTTGGTTACAACACGCGTTACTTATATTCATTGAAGCTGTTATATCAGAATTGACGAATATTTATAATTGTTTGGTTAATACTGAAATCGACGAATGGTTCAAAAAGACTTGCTTCTGATTATTTCTTTCGCAATTATTTAAATTGTGAAAATGTTTCCATGAGGAATTCCAGAATGTACATTTTTTATTGAAGTACAAACGACGATAAAAATTGTAGGAGATTTTCACAAATGCAATCCTGTTGTTATTATTATAAAGTAATGTTAATAATGACCCAGGGACGTGATCACTTTCATTAATAACAAACAGATATAACGTAAATATATTTTTTCGTAAAATTTCCCGGTACAATTTTTATTTTCTCGACTCGCTTCGCTTTATAATAACTCGGTATATACGTTTACCAAGCGAATTCGAAACTTCTGAGAGCAACTGAGAATAAATAGTGGAAGGGACTGCAGCAAAACGGTGCTAAGCGTTTACAGACTGTTCAACTCCCCAAATTGCGTTAACAATCACGAGGAGACTGCGGATCTTTATGCAAATTCGTATTTCCACAACTGTTTCACGGAAAACAGTATAAGGAAGAAATTTCTACTAGAAGATTTCTTAACATGTCACGAATATAGCTGTACAATTACGTTTTAATATTTAATGTTCAATATTAATGTTCAATTCAACCTCAAAATGAATATTAACACATTACCATCCGGTGATTATTGCATAATTTTGAAAAATCTATGCTGCATGGTTAAACACTTTTTAATGGAACCTTCAATAGCAACAGCAATTTTCATTGTGATCTGTTTTTTCATGTTTCATTTAAGATTGCAATGTAAAAGATAATTTCTATGTTTCCTTTTGGTACAGCACAATTATTGAGAATCCTGTTAACCCTTCACTGCATGATTTTTTTAATTGCGATGAAAAAATTGAAAGAAGATCAATTTTTGTGTTTTATTTAAAGGAGAAATATTTTAAAAAATTACAACATTTTCAGAAAAATAAACATAATTTAGAATAGCAAGGAAACACATTTTTAGTTTACTATATAACCAGATTTGTTAACTGTATCAGATATGATACACTATGCAGCGAAGGGTTAATATTAGACTTCCGGTAGGTAAAGTGTTACTCGACAAGGAATACACGAGTGATATAAAATCTAAGAGATTTAATTAATCTCCAGGGAAGTATAATATTGATAATTTAATGATACCACGTTATGGTTACTGTCGTTTTTGCCTGGTTGTTAATACAATTTTAAGCAAAATATTGTTGCGAAAAAACGGTTGTATTATAGAAACTATAATATCTGCTAAATAATTTATTTCCAAACGTTGCACTTAGTAAATTGCAACGAAACTGTAGATTTTATGCATTCATAAAAAAAACGAAGTGGTGGAGATACAGAACAGTTTGAATGCATGAAAGAATGAATGAGATTGAATGAAGATTAACATTTTTAGAATAAGAACAACATTCACATAACAAGGGAAAAGTTGAAATTGTCGAAGCGCAATGTTCACTAGTTCTCCGCTAAAATTGTATCATTTATCTTGATCCATAGCGAAGTCACTGGAAAAATAGATACCACGCAAATGATTTTAGGGTTTCTTGTCGTCAGAAGGAGCTTCCATCAGGAAAATTTATGATAAGCCTCAGGATTCGCCCAGCAGAAATCCACGAACGAGCCGGGATTCCTTTTCTCGATTCGCCGTGTCCATGAAAAATAAAGAAATTTCAACGCGTGTCAGAGAAGAATGGCTCCGCAGGACGCGAAGCGATATCTTTTCCCGATGTTCGTCCTGGTCTACACCGGTAACCGCTATTCGAGGGAAGAATTCTTTGCGTTACGGCTGGAAATGTACCGCGCCGGAGAACTAAGCACCTTATCTACGATGCACAGACGGCCGCGTGGATTTCGCCGAGGACGACTCACGTGAGAGGCGAAAAACGTTGTGTCTGCCACGAGCTCGTATCCCCCTGCATTACCTACTTTTATTAATGCTGTCGCCTTAAATAATGCACACCACTTCGCAGCGAATATGCTGCTGAATAATAACGATAAGCACGGCTAACTTCGATTGTTCCGCAGAATCCTTATTAACACTAAACCTGCCGACCTTCGAAAGTAACTGATGTGTATAGTATTATAAAAATAACAAGATTCAATTTATTAACCCTTTGCACTTGAAGCTATTTTAACTCGAAAATTAAACGTTTCTTTTGACCTACAATATTTCCATTCTCTATGATTTTTTAAATTTGATAAATATGAAATTGATATAATACCTCATACAATAGTTAAATGTGTAGTAATAATTAATTAAATTTTTATTTAAATAATAGCACAGCAATTTTTAGTGGCGCCTTAGAGGGGTTAAGATGTTGTGCGCGAGTTTTACTACAATATATTTATCTGGAGTCGAATAGTGGAGGGGAGCGAAAGGGGTGATTTGAATAAAAAATAAAAATATATATATAGGAGTCAAAAAATATATTCAATAAATACCCACGTGAAAACACCTTTACCATTTCAATAATTGTCAAATAAAAATACAAACTTGAGTCATTTGATCTACCTCGTGGCAGGTTAATCTTCGTCATTACAAAAACAAAAACTTAGTTAACGTTAACAACGGAGCTCGAGAGGTTGCCGAGAAATGTTAACATAACTAATTCAATAACAAAACTTCTTGATTTCTCATTATTTAAGTCTATTAACACGACCGGTGGTTATTGCATATTTTTGAAAAATGTATGGTACATGACTAAATTTTTATTTAGCATTTAGTATGAACTAACTAAGTCAACCTCAATAACGTCGTCTAATAGTTTCATTTAAGATTGCAATGTCAAAGAAAATTTCTATGCTTTTTTTTTGGTAGAGCAGAATTATTGAAAATCCTATTAATAGGCTTCCGGTCGGTAAAGTGTTAAGATTGTAATTATTTGTAAATTAAATAAATCGGTTTTTTTAAGAAACTACGTGGTTTCCTTTACCCGTCAGTTTGACAGATGTTCGCAAAGATAGGTATATAAAAATGTCCGTAAACTTAATGTTAAACGCGGCACGAGTCTTGGAACATTATTATTTTTATTGTGTACACATTTCCGACCCATATGACTATTACGAAATTCTTAATACAGTAGTGCCTCGATGTGTGTGAAAGAAATGCGCACGATATTTGCGAAAAAATTCTCACTATCCCTGTGGTATAGCAGTAAGACGATCGACTGTACTTTGTCGAACGAAACGAAGCAGTAAACGTAAACATAGTCGATCGAGTGCGACAGAGTTGATTTTACCTTTCTCAGTTGGTCAGTAAAGAACGCACGCGGGTACTATACAGTTTCGTTTTGTTGGACGAGGTATAATTCTATGATAAAATTGTCTTCATTTCAAATATTTCCTGTGAAATATTTTTAGAAATTATTTGTCACATTTTTCGGATTAAGATGACGCCCAAATTTGGATCATATTTACTTTAATCCTCGATACAGTGAAACCTCGATTATCTAAACCGACATGTAATATTAGAAATTACTTTTTTAAGCTAATTAATATTGAAATAACACAATCGTGTTATAAATAAAGCTACTTATATCCAAGTTCGCAAATTGTAGACTCAATAAATGTATTCTTTTATTATTTCAGTAGCAAAAGCACAAAACCAGTATGAAATGATAAAGTTCCTAATAAATCTGTCAGCTAAAAATAATAAAACTGAACAGCACAGGGCACATATGTGCGCATGGAGACTTGGAAAAGGTTAATCCTATGTACTTAGTCTCCCGTTTAATTATTTTGTTTTTTTTATATAGTCGGACATGTTATAAATCCCTTAATACCGGTGGTTCAGTGTGGTTATATATGCTGATGGCTAAAAAATCAACCTGTTAACAGGTTGATTTATTACTGATTTTTCACGATTCGGGGGAAAGGAACATTTCCGTCTCGCAATTTTCCAATTTCCCGTCACGTATTCAGCGAATGCGTTGCTTGAAGACCATCATTCGATATGATTTTTCCATTTTATGTAGCTTCGCAAAGAATGCATTAACGTGACCGTAATAAATTCTTCAAAATGCTCAACCGATGTCGATCCAATTACCAGTAAATATCTAACGGGATAATTTCACGATCATAATTCTTCAAATAAGACGTGCACCATTAAAAATTCTTCGCAGCAAATTGCTCTATGATAAATACAATTAAAACGATATTTCAAATATAACAACGTAATATTTAGATATTGAAAAAGGAGATTTCTCTGGTCTTTAAATTTCTTCTTTCTTATCCCCTTTTGCATTTAATTTATTATAACATGTTGCCCGTTCCAATTGCGTAAATTGCCTACCTCATGTTACAACAATCAATGTTTAAACAACAGACTCTATGATAAATATAATTAAATTTACGATATTTCAAATACAACGACGTAATATTTAAATATTGAAAAAGGACATTTCTCTGGTCTTTAAATTTCTATCCCCTTTCTTATCCCCTTTTGCATTTAATTTATTATAACATGTTGCCCGTTCCACTTGCGTAAATTGCGCACCTCGTGTTACAACAATGAACGTTTAAACAACAAACCGTCCCATACAGAATTCTTATTATTCTTTCCCGAATTGACATTAGCAAATTGCAAATACATATTTAGCGACACAATGAACAACATTATCCGTCTTACGCGCAATAAATCTGTACTTCGCATTAATAAATTTGCTCACTGTATATATTCATGATCACTGTACAATGAAATATAATTGATGAACCGAATTATATCTATCAGCTGCCTCCCAGCGAGAGACAGAGCAGATATCATTTCAACAACAAATCCATACCGCATCTACTAAAAACGTCCTCGCTCCAAATCAGCTGCGTTAATTTATTTCCTCGCGTTTAAATCTTCCATTTCGTTGTTACTAAAACGCGACGTTGTTATTTGTCAAACAGAAACCGTGGAACAATAAGAGTGCATCAAATTGTGTGACGGCGGTGTTGACACTGTTTGCGGCGAAAACAAAAGACTGACCGTCAAAGCAACAAAGATGGTGGTGTTGCTATTGCAGCATTATTAATGGCTGTGATAAGGCTTCGAAGTGGCGAACCGAGAGACAAAACGAGACAGATAGATACATATAGGAATAGAGAGAGATAGAGAGAGAGAAAAACATTCATCAGGACTCACCAGCACGAGTACCAGCGACGTGACACTGCAGCCAGGCGATGATGGCGAACAACGACGAACTTCTCATGGTTTTTTCGCCGTTCGAACAGTTGGCAACCCCGTTGACAAAAACCGAACCGATTTCACGATCAAGACGCACGTGCGAACGACCCACAATTATTGCGACCACTGTCCTCGGGCTGCGACAGGACCGACACCGGTGTGTCTGGTTCCACGAAGACTTTTACTTTCGTTGTTGTAATGGTGAACGTCCATAGAGCGGCGACGGAACACGACGGGTCCTGTAAAACTCAAGTGAATTCCGGTTGAGAGTTCATGGTCGGCGGAGAACGGACAATTACACCGTTCCGCCTACAACCCCTGATAACGACTGAACACGGTTACGTCGGGAGAACACCCTCGCGAAATCCTCCCGCGAAACTACGGTTCTGCGCGCGCGCGAACTTTCGGCCAATCGGCGCCACCGTGCAACCACCCTTAACCTGTTAAGCGAGCGATAATCATGGAAACCCCTGTAAACATGATCAAAGATGAATAGAAATGTGTGTCGGATCCGACTTATCGCTTGATAGATTCGGCCACATTCGAATTTATGGTAGCGATGATAATCCGGCAAGGATTTCGATAGCCTCTGACGGCGATAGGGGATGATAGGAGTGATCGGAGGATGGAACGTATAGGTGGATGCGAAAAAAGCGGATGTACATGAAGAAGCCTCGTAAAACCGGAAGAGCAGTCGTACAATATATCATCGTGTATTGTGCGTGTGGTATAGGAGGGAGAAGAAAGAGGGTGAAGGTTTCGAGTCCTTTCGATTTAACCCTTAGCACTCGAGTGGCGCTTCTGAGGCGCCACTAAAAATTGCTGTACTATTATTTAAATAATTGTTTACGCTATCAGATATGTCGGTATCTAACCAATTACTACACATTTGAGTATTGTATGAGGTATTATATCAATTTGATATTTATCAAATTTAAAGAAGAATCATAGAGAATGGAAATATTGTAGGTCAGAAGAAACGTTTAATTTTCGAGTTAAAATAGCTCCGAGTGCAAAGGGTTAAAAGAACATGTATGTATGTAACATGATATTTGGTCCCCTGAGGGTTTCAAATTCATTTCCCCCTCTTTTCCACTCTCACCATCGCCTTTTCAGCGGGACCTACTGTTTATGGTGGGTTCCGAACCACCTTTTGCCAACAACACGTGAAAAACACCTCGGGTGGGTCACTTTCCGGTTTTTTACTAGACGGTCACCCATCCTAGTGCCGTTCACGTTCCACATTGTTTAACTTCGTTGATCTAACGAGAACCGGTGCTTTCAACGGGACTACGGTTGTTGGCTGGGTTAAAAGAACATTAACTTGTTTGATATCAGATCATAGGACTGTGGATATTTTCTGAGAAGTTTTTGTATTTGTTAAATTTCTCATGATTCCGATTAGTTGGAATTTTTTCGAAATTTCTCTTTCACGTTACGTAGCAGATTGATTGTCTCAACTTTTGTACAAAATCCAAGTCGTATGATCTGATATTAACAATATTGTCGTTATTTGAACCTTCTCTCTGTGTCTTCTTCTTGTCTTCTTATCTCTATGTACTTCTTATCAAATTTAAAGAATCATAGAGAATGGAAATATTGTAGGTCAGAAGAAACATTTAATTTTCGAGTTAAAATAGCTCCGAATGCAAAGGGTTAAAAGAACATTAACTTTTTTGATATCAGATCATAGGACTGTGGATATTTTCTGAGAAGTTTTTGTATTTGTTAAATTTCTCGTGATTCCGATTAGTTGCAATTTTTTTCGAAATTTCTCTTTCACGTTACGTAACAAATCGATTGTCCTAACTTTTGTACAAAATCCAAGTCGTATGATCGGATATTAACAATATTGTCGTTCTTTGAACCTTCTCTCTGTATATTGTAATTGAACCCCATATAGTTTTGGAGCATAGTGAAAGAAAAAATTTGCATTGAAGAGATTTAATTTAATTTTCCATTTATAATAGCTCCGAGTGCAAAGGGTTTAGAAGAACAATAACTTTTTTGATATCAGATCATAGGACTGTGGATATTTTCTGAGAAGTTTTCAGAAACAAATTGTGAACAACAACTTTTATTATTTTCCTCGTGATTCTAATTAGTTGCAATTTTTTCGAAATTTCTCTTTCACGTTACGTAGCAGATTGATTGTCCTAACTTTTTGTACAAAATCCAAGTCGTATGATCTGATATTAACAATATTGTCGTTATTTGAACCTTCTCTCTGTGTCTTCTTATTGTCTTCTTATCTCTATGTACTTCTTATCAAAGAATCACAGAGAATGGAAATATTATAGGTCAGAAGAAACGTTTAATTTTCGAGTTAAAATAGCTCCGAGTGCAAAGGGTTAACTTTCTGAGTCGAGGGTGCAGTTTGTTCCGGTGATTTGATGCATTTGTGACGATGTGTGTCGGTTAGCGGATCTATGGATGATAATTAAAAAACGCTGAACATTCGAGAAAGATTAAATTATAGAAACGATGAAGTCTATCGGTTATTGCGGCTCGTTCTTCGAAAGAAGACACCTGAGATACACTCACAATAGCTGTCCACTCCACCGCTACAATATGTTGCAGCCGGAAGTAATGGGAGTGGGATGGACAGCTATTACGACTATCTCGAGGTATATAAAGGTATACGAGCCTGTTACTTCAGATTCGCAACGTATTTTATGAGAGTATGGACGTCTTCGTACGAAAAATAGATTAAGACTAACACATTCTACTCGGAAGTGGTTTAAATATAGATATTGTTGTTTCAAATGAATATTAAACGCTTTCATATTGTATTAAGCTTTCAGGATCTACAGGATGCGCCGAAATAACGAAGATACGTATTTCCAAGTTAATTTCAAATCCTATTCGAGCGAAGATTTTTTAAAAGCACAAATTAATTATTTTTTTTATATATTCCGGTACAATCTACACAATTTTGCTAACAAATTGGTAATTTTATAATTCGCACTAAACCTACCGAGCTTTAAACGTAACTGCTACGTGTTCCGTTATAAAAATAATAAGATTTAATTTATTTGAACTTTATGCAGAATGTATTAAAATATCTGCGCTATTAAATACATTTATTTAATCATCTACCAGGAAAGCATTTTTATGATTTCAATAATTGTAAATTAAATATTCTGGAACCGGTCATTTATTTATTTATTAATGCCGTAAACCTTGTTTGGTTTATATAGCATACATCATATTATACATATACATAGATGTAACATAAGTATACAATATCATATACATGTAACATAAATTACAGCTTACAATTAATAAATGAAATTATTATAAATGGTGGACGTTAAATCCTGGAACCGGTCATTTGACCAGTGGTGGTAGGTTTAGTGTCAATAAATGAGCAAGATGATTTCCAACAAACCAGATTAGAGCAGTGCAGTATGGCAACGGATAAATAAATGTTTCTCGTTGCTTTCGGGCACGGGGGACATCCAGAAACGTGTCAGAAACAGATTCTCTTGTCGACATTCGCTTTCTTGCATACGGAACGTTTCTCCTTCACCGCCGTTTACCTTCGTTGTAAGACACGTTTGTGGATTTACGTGCGCCACGCGCGTGCAGCAGCGCATTTAAAAAGGTGTGTACGCTTTGCTCAGCGCAACAGACACACGTAGTCCACGTATGTATGTATATGTCTATGTATGCCAGCTTTGATACATTTTTTTTTATTGAAAGCTTAAGTGGAACTGCCTATAGGGGGTTATAAAGCTATACGTTATGATTATCATAAGGTCTGATATACATTTGGTTGATATGAAATCTTACAGTTATCTATATTTCTATATATATATATATATTTATATATGTATAATAAAAATGAAATGCTGTTCGTTGGTCACGACATCACGTGAGAACGGCTGGACCGATTTGACTAATTTTTTAAAGAAAATGTTTGTAATAGTCCGGACAAGGTTTTTAGGGAAAGAAAAATTGGAAAAGTGGCCCGGAAAAATGAAAAATTCGGGAAAAAATGAAAGTGCTTTCTTCTATGGGATTTTTGTATGAATTCAAGAGTATAATTCACGATTCGAACAATGGATATGCGTTATTCGTTTTTTGTTTTGTTCGTTATGGTCCAGGAAAAGTTTGAAGGAAAAAAAATTCGAGACAATTACAAAGGAAAGTCGGAAAATTCGGATAAACTGCAAAAATCATCTTCTAAATGTAGTCCTTCTTAAATTGAATATCCATGGCCACAATTGTTAATAGATACAATGATCACTCAGAAATACGTTTTTTTCTCATTTATACATCGTTTACACATTTCCAATAGCTTTTCACAAATTCGCAAAACGATCACAAATAAATTTATTGTAATTTCGACAGGACAACGCCTGTCGGATCATCTAGTATATTAATAGTTTAAGCAGTGGCGGATCCAATGGTAAGCGGACTAAACGGCCGCGTGGAGCCCCGCGATACCTTAGGGCCCCGTATTTTAAAGAAATTTATTTAATGTGTAAAGGTATGGAATATTATCATTACTTTTCTTTTTTGTTAATAAGTTTAGGAGAGTTTTCTAGCAACTCTATTTCTAACTTGAGTTTGAGGGCCCCAAAATTTTTACCGCTTGGAGCCTCCACTTGACTTGAGCCGCCATTGGACCCCGGGATATCATAGAACCCCGAATTCGCAGCATTCATTTTTTTTTACAAAAAATATTCAATTTATTTACAAAAAATTAAGTTTAGGAGAGGTTTCTTGCAACTCTATTTCTAACTTGAATTTGGGGGCCCCAAAATTTTTACCGCTTGGAGCCTCCACTTGACTTGAGCCGCCATTGGACCCCAAGATATCATAGAACCCCGAATTCGCAGCATTCATTTTTTTTTACAAAAAATATTCAATTTATTTACAAAAAATTAAGTTTAGGAGAGGTTTCTTGCAACTCTATTTCTAACTTGAGTTTGGGGGCCCCAAAATTTTAACCGCTTGGAGCCTCCACTTGACTTGAGCCGCCATTGGACCCCGGGATATCATAGAACCCTGAATTCGTAGCATTCATTCCTTTTTTACAAAAAATATTCAATTTATTTACAAAAAATTAAGTTTAGAAGAGGTTTCTTGCAACTCTATTTCTAACTTGAGTTTGGGGGCCCCAAAATTTGTACCGCTTGGGGCCTACACTTGATTTGACCCGCCATTGGACCCCAAGATATCATAGAACCTCGAATTCGCAGCATTCATTTTTTTTTACAAAAAATATTCAATTTATTTACAAAAAATTAAGTTTAGGAGAGGTTTCTTGCAACTCTATTTCTAACTTGAGTTTGGGGGCCCCAAAATTTTAACCGCTTAGGGCCTCCACTTGATTTGACCCGCCACTGAGTGTAGGTACCGCAGAATATAACGCATTAAGTACATAACTTAAAATCTTTAACTTACATTACTTGAAAAAATTGAAAAGAAGATTACATGTCTGAATAATTCGGTTCATAAAGTAACTATCTGATAATTAAGGGTGGAAACAGATTGAGCTTGCTCAATCTTTTCGTAAGATCGACTCTTTACGATTCCAACATTGCCAAATGATACGGTTAAGATCTTGAACCTCATTGTTGCAGTTACATTTGGAATCATTTATTATATGTAGGGGTGAAAGGGATGCAGCATGATGATAATGATCTGATCTACAACGCTTGAATGTTACAATGAATTCTCGTGACCAACTTCTGCCCGAAAACCACGGTGCAACACCGTCCCTAATATAACACTGAAAGTACTCTTTGCCTTTGAAAAATGTTTACTCGAAACGGAAGCAATAAATGAGCGAAGGTCTTCTCTCATAATTGCTCTTGAAAATCAGTGTTCCGTTGCATGTGAGAAGTATTGCGAAGATTGACACTGAACGAGGTGATAACGAGTTTATATAATTTCGATAATAACTTCGAATAATTCATTAGGGGCATAAGATAACCTTGTTTTTCAATTATATAGACGAACTCGTGTTACGATCATCTCTTCCGCATGTAGATGCAGCACTATCCTATACTACTATTGTTTATCTACAAAATGCAACCTATAACAGTCTTGTAGATGTTCAGCAAAATTGATTTTATCAATCCCACGAGGCTGCAAGATAAACTTTGATCTATAAAAAAAAATATATTTCATTTGTCATTTACGTTATTATATCATTATTAGTAAACAATGTAAAAATTGTTTGCATATATCGCAAGGCACAAGAAACTTCTTCCTTTTTTTTAATTATCTTATTTTTTTTCTTTTTTTAATTTTTTAAATTATCTTAATTAAGCTGATACACATCGATGTCCTTAAATACTTTTAAATATATCCACTGCTTTATATTGCGAGTATATCGAGTAGGACGAAAGTAATTTCTATATTTTAAGGTGAAATAGAAAACCCAATTTTTTTATTCAACCAATGAACTTTAATATGTTTTATATTTTCCATTTTGTTCGATGATTTTTCGCCATCTTTCTGGTAGCTTCACAATTCCACGCTCATTAAACATCTGGTCCTAATCAGTAAAAAACTGATCCAAAGTGCGATTTCAGGTGATCATCATTTCACCTTAAAATACCGAAATTACTTTCTATCCAACCCAATACGTATGCACATAACAATCCGAACATTATCCGCAATACGTCCCAGAGTTGACTGGTTTCCTTTTCGTGGGGAGATTATATTCATTGAAATGTGTCCATTTTATGCAACAAGCTTCATACAGACTTTTTTTCAGAATTGTTGCGAAGGAAGGAATCGATAAAATCCAGCAATTTGTCGCCTGTGGACAATTTGTGCCAGCCTCTTTGTTCTCTAATTCGACCTACTTTTCTCACATTGTTTCGCATATCCTGCTGATCGTTAGTCATTGCACGAGCCACAACTTTATATTTCCCAGAACAGACATTAAGGTTATTCGAAGGGAAAGAGATCGGCTGAGACTCACGGTCGCAGAACGTCAGGAAGAATGACAGAGAACGAAAAAAAAGGACGAAAAGAGAGAGAGAGTCAAGGACGCAAGAGACAAGTTCAATGTAGACAGCGCTTTTAAAGGCTCCTCGTGATACTTGTCCGCATGATCCTATATGTATAGTACCGAATTATTATTCGGTTGCAATGTAAAATCGTTCGCTTGCAAAATATAAATACGTCCTTTTTCTTAACGATTTAGTTGTGACTCATTGCGAATGCAGATAACTGTAATTAACTCTCGGACGGCTGACCTTTTCCGCAACTATAAACCCGATGCTGCTTAAGAATCATTCACAGCTTTCTTTATCAATTCTTTTAAGCATGTTTTCGAAGATATTTCTTGGACACCCGTTAAGTCGTCTTGTTGTTCTAGATATGTATTTATTTGCATTTTGTTTAGACGAATATTCAGTGGTAATAGTCTGTGTGGATCCGAAATAAATAAAAAACGTACTGTTATATAATAAAGTATTATTACAACAATGCGTCAATTACACTTAATTTTTCTCTACAAAACGTACTTTAAGTTAGTAGGAAAAATATTTAGAACAATTTTGTCACTTGTATATTATTATTTATATTGTGGTATTATAGAACAAATTTTATAATAAAAATGCAATAATATAATTCCTATCCACAAATACGAAATCTAGTGGTCTCGGTGCTTGAAAGAATTTCAAGTTTCACTTCGTTTCATTTCTAAGGTGCAGAGCGAATTCAGAGAATTTTTCAACACAAATACTAATAATAAAACACTAATAGAATAAAAAAACCATCTCGTTAATCTTAATCTACTAATATCGGTAAGTTTCCACATAAGTAGTTTTCAATTCAAAAAGTTAGATATTCGATAATAAAGTAATAAAGATCGATTTTAGATCGATTTCGATGCACAGTTTTCGAGAAATTTGATTTTGAACAGAGTAACACATTTGTCAACTTTAAACAAACATTGCGATGTTATTACAAAAGCTATTGAATTGTTCTTTACCGCAGAAGATTCTGCAGACTTTCCCGAATACAGTGATATCCGATATTAATATACACTATGAATGTTTAAACGAGTAAACAACTCTCTAAGTATCGCATAGTGAAAATCGAAACGTTTTTTGGCCGTTGGACAGTGCGAATGGCGACTAATTGATTCCGCTGAGTGGGAATTAATTAGTGACTCCGATTAAAGATTGAAATGGATTAAATGGCTGGTTCTGGCTGTAAACGGAGGAACGGGAACCGTATTGTTTTTGTAGTTCGTCCTCGAGGCGGAGTGAAGCGAGTCAAGTTAAGAAAACTCGTGGAGGCCGCCACAACCTTCTTCCTGTCTGAACTTGGCCTGCAGCGCTCGCTACGTTCACGGTGTTCAGTGTCGCATCGTGCGTAGATGGTGACGGTTCGTTCGAGAGGATCGTACTGTTTAGAAAGAACGGAACTCGAGTCGCCATTCGCTGGGGGGTGACTGAGAAAATTCGCGAATAGAATTTCTCGTCGCACCCTAGCCGGGTGTGAAACGTGTTCGGGTAAAAGCGGGAAAATTCGATCGATCACGGACGCGGCTGACACCATGGCGAATTTGCGACAGACACCGCTGACGTGTAGCGGACACACAAGGCCCGTGGTGCATCTCGCGTTCTCCGACGTCACGGAATCTGGCTATTACTTGATCTCCGCCTGCAAAGGTAATCGCTTCGTTCGGATTTATCATTCGTTACGACCTGCCCAGCTCCTTTGTTCGTTCTCAATGGATTCTTCTTCTTTCGACACGCACACACACGCGCGCGCGAGCAGATTCTTGATCTCCTTGGCCTAGTTCCCTTCGAACGCCAAGGTTTTACCGAGTTGCAGGTCCCGAGGTTAGATACCGCGTGTTTCGAAAGTTTTTGGTTTATTCGAAAGCGTCTCGTCTCCGTATCCCACATCACGTTACACCTTAACCATAAACACTCACGTATTCGTGCGTGAATAATTCTCCTTCCGCTCGACTCCGTTTAATGACATTACTATCGATCTGTTGTTTATACGAGTAATTGTCAAGTTTTACTTACCAGGCAACGAAAATCTCTACGAAATAGATTCTTTGTGTTGTTAACTTTTATTTACATATCAATATGTATTTAGTACTGTTGTACTTTCCTTTCAAGTTTTCTCTGTTTAAACTTTGCCAGGAAACAAAATTCTTTTGTCTGAAGGAATTAGAGGAAATGTCATGACAATATATGTATATATATATTTGTAGATACACCTATTTGATTAGGTACCTTTATTTGTGCATTCCTATTCTCCCTCCGTTCGACTCCGTTTAATGACATTACTATCGATCTGTTGTTTATACGAGTAATTGTCAAGTTTTACTTACCGGGTAACGAAAATCTCTGTACTACGATATCTCTATGAGATAGATTCCTTGTATTGTTAACTTTTATTTACATATCAACATGTAATACTGTTTTACTTTCCTTTTAAGTTCTGTGTGTTTAGACTTTGTCAGAATACAAAATTCTTGTTTGTCTGAAGGAGTATGTATATATATTTGTAGATGGCAAACCTATGCTGCGACAAGGTGATACTGGAGATTGGATTGGAACATTCGAAGGACATAAAGGAGCGGTGTGGGGTGTTGCACTGAACCCTGAGGCTACAAGAGCTGCTTCGGGTGCTGCTGATTTTAATGCTAAAGTCTGGGATGCCATTAAAGGGGAAGAAATTTACTCGTTTCAACACAAACATATAGTCAAGTCCGTTAGTTTTAGTACAGATTCCAATTACTTGTGTACTGGATCTAACGAAAAGCTTGTACGAATCTACGATCTCAATAAACCAGAAGCAACTCCACAAGTATGTATCAACATCTATTTATAGTTGGCTCTTAATAGTTTATCTAACGAATAACGTTAACAGGTATTCTCAGGTCATAAAAATTTCATAAGACACGTCACCTTCTTCAATAACAACACTCAACTAATAACTTGTGCCGATGACAAGACGCTAAGAATCTGGGATAGAAATAGTGCACAAGAAACGAGGAGGCTAGCCTTTCCAGCTATTCCAAGTTCCATGGAAGTATCTAGGGACGAGACTATAATCACCACTACTCACTCAAATATAGTCACCTTTTGGAATAGTAGAGAGTATGTATATTTTGTTGTATACACTACTGTGCAAAAGAAAGAAGCACCCAGCCATATTTAATAGAAAAGCATAAATAATAAAATAAGAATATAGTAAGTTTAGAAAAAGGATTCTGCTATTTAATTGAATAGTTCTGAGAATAGATGTGTTATTGCGGATTATCCAATACTGTAAATGCAACAAATCAGTCATTGTACAATACAATTTCTTCATAAAGATATAGTTTGCCATTATATCTTATAATTATACTGAGTGCTTCTTTTTTTCGCACAGGAGTATATGTATCCACGAAAGAAAAAGAAACATAGTAATGGAAAGAGTACAAGGTAGTTAAGCGCACGTAGCGTATTTTGTATGCTCCTGTTCGAGGTCACGGATTAATATTCTCTTTGTGTACTTGTAAATCAGTTCCAGTACCTTGTAATTGACCTTCGTTAGGAGGATACATTTCCCAGTGCCAAACATTACATTTCAATGTGATTTCATTTACTTTCTAATAATTCGAAAGTTTCATTGCTATTCAAGGAAATGATTCTAACTTGTACATTAAATTGTTTGTTTAGCTTGTCGAAATTACGCGAGTACGTTGTGCCGACTCAAATGAACAGTGCCAGTCTACATCCAGATCATAGTATTTTTGTATGCGGCGGAGAAGACCTGAAAATGTACAAGTTCGATTATAGTACAGGAATAGAAATTGGTAAGATTCGATTCGTTATGAGATAAACAGTACGGACAATATTTTTCGTTGATGCATTACGTAAATATTTGAAAAAATGTTTTAGAATCATTCAAGGGTCATTTCGGTCCAATTCATTCTGTACGTTTCTCACCGGACGGCGAGTTGTATGCTAGCGGCTCGGAAGATGGTACTCTGAGATTATGGCAAACGACCGTTGGCAAAACATACGGCCTTTGGCGATGCATAGATCAACCGCCTGTAATGCAAGAAAATGCTGCCATACTGAACAACAAACAAGAAGTTTCTGCCAGTTAAAAATCAGGCGATTCACGACTAGTGTATCAAAAAAACAAAAAAAAATAAACATATATACTTTGACAGTGAAGAACAGACACTTATCGAGTGGAAGTGAGACAGGACATTAAAGCAAGAATCTCGAGATTTTACTAACTGGCGATTCTCATTCGCTTTGTAAATACGGGGAATCTTTGTAAACCTAAGCTCCACTCCGAATCGGGCTGTTGCTGTTGCACGTGATACTTCGGAGAAGACTTGAAGAAAAAAAGCGGACCAAACTTCATGGTAGTCTGATAGGGGAGGCATGGAAGTGTGGGACACGTCGTTCACTATTTATTACAAGGAGGAAAGAAGAAACAATTAACATTTATTAGCATTATACATGTCCATTATTATAACTACAAGAAAATTAGATAAAGGTGTAACGAGAGAGAAAGAAAAACAAACTCGAAATGGAAGTTTTGTGTTCGCATTTGTTATTTTGCAATAATAATTACTATACAATGTATAAAAATGTTCTGTCTGGGTACACTTGCCAAGTGCATCTCCCTGAAAAAAACACACGTATCACTCATCCGATCAATATAATATAATATTCACAATTCATCCCCTTTAACATCATCCTCTTTCGTCTTCGCATAGCAAATACGTACTACGAGATCACTGCACGAAATTTTCCTTCAAAACTGGCAATGACAGCGTCCGCACACCCACAGGTGACCGAGAAAAAGTATATTTGCACTGCTACTTTCTGTTTACTGACTGCCATTAGCATCTCTCCGAGCATAACGACTAAATTCTCGCAATCACATAAAGTATCCGGTATAAATAATATGAACATTGGAAAAACAGCATAACCAAGAGATAAACGAAGAAGCTGGCGGTGTAAGAATACTTTCTTCTATCACTGTGCACGTGCATCGTGTACTGGCCATCTTATGTTTCCGAGAGTACGCACACCGTCCTCGGCGAATTAAATAACTCTTACAGTCTATACAAGTAATCCTACAGAGTCAACACAACAAACAGATAAACATGAGAGGTATTTCTTACAAAAACAAATAAAACACAGTACGTATATGCTCGCCGATTTCAAGATTCATGCGCGTGATAGTACTCTTCGGAAACGCGGACGAAAATTGGCTGTACACAAGTAACACACACGACACGTCATCGCGTGTGTCCATCAGTTCACCGATTAGAAACTGAGATTTTTTTTATGGTCACAACATCGTTGTACAGCGTTTCTCGAAGGAAGACAGTGTGTCTCTTGTACGCAATAGTTAATAAGTAACATTCACGAATTTCTCCTTCGTTCAGCCTATGAACTGCGAGAGATCAGGCAGCTTGAACCCGTTGAAGGAGGCAGGCGTCGGAGCGCTTCTCAGGTTATTCCTGTGGCCCGTGAATCCAGCAAAACTGCTCGGTGTTGTAAATTGTTGAAGTCTCGATGTAGCCTCTGTGGCGGCCAACACGAAGCCGCACTGGGCCGTGCAGACGTCGTCACGCAAAATTGCTTCCCTGGACGCTTCGCGAAGCAGCTGGTTGCAATCCGTGATCCTCAAGGAAGCGCATTGGGTCTGAAACAAAAATGTATGGTTACAACCACTGTTTCTTGTGTTTCCAGGATCGCAAGGGTGCGGGATGCGCCTTCGCATTTCTCGATAATGCAAAATGAGTTTTTTGGTAGTCAAATGTGCTAGCTAGAAGATCAATCTAGGTCGCGATCGCCCTCAAAAGACCTACTTTTACGTATACGAGGCGTAATTTGCATTATTCGGAAGCATAAAGCTGTGCATGTAGCTATTTTCTATGTAGAATAATGCAAATTACGCCTCGTAAACTTAAACATAGGATTCTCGAGGGTGATGGCGGCCTAGAAAACCTGAAGAACCCCATGTTTGCGTTATCGAGAAATGGGAAGGTCGTATCCCGCACCGTTGCAATACTGGAAACGAGTCTACCCCGTTAAAAGCAGCACAATAAGGTTGAAAATGAAGGCGAAACTTTCGGGAAGAGACACTTACGCCCTCGGCCGTGCAGACGCAGCTGGTGCACGGTGTGGGGAAACCAGATTCTCCCAAGGCGACGTTTCTGCCTCCAATTTGGCATCCGTGCCTGGTCTCTCTCCAAGCAGACAAGTCCATGTGGGGCATGGAGCTGCAGGGTACGCGTGGATTCAGAAAGTTGCTCGGCAAGTCGAACGCCGCTCTCTGCATGTCGTTGTGCTCGTCCATGTTATCGCATATCACTTTCGACAAAGTGACTCTGCGCAGCTCGGCCAGCTGGTGCTCGGTGAACCGGATGTTTGGATCGTCCGTCTCGTACCAGAAGCGGTCGCACTTCCTCGACTGCCGGAACTGTATGGCAATAATACAAGCAAACGTTGGTCCAACCATGCCACCTTGAAGAGGTCTTTCGCTCATTCCGCCAGGGAACAGATCGATATCATCCACGGATGCATAGATGCGCTTCATACGAGCAATCACTTCCGGCGCCATTTCCCTGGACAGATCTTCGAACGTGGAGGCCCGTTTCAAGTTACACAGCGCTCTGTAATTGTTGTACGACGGTATCCCGTGATCCCTAGCGCGGTGAATGTTCAGGGCGATCAGATCGATGCCCGAATAGGGGATGCCCCGGATTTCGAATAGATGATTGGTCACTTCTCCAGTTATAAACTGATCCAGAGTCTCCATCGGGGTAGCCACCAAGCCTCGGACCATCTCATCGATCATCCCTTGCCGATAAAGCGCGTCGGGATCGAAGAACCCATCACGCAATAAGATAGACGGCTCCACATTCTGATAGTTGCGATCCATTCGCGGCAAGTGCGGTCTCAGCAGCGAGTGACCAATTCGATAGGCTGCGGTGGCAAATTCTGTGAGGACACTGGGGTTGCAGGTAGGCGAGTACTCCTTATAATAGCCCTGGGGCAGAAGCTTCAGACCGTAGAGTGTGACAGCGTTCCAACCGAGAATCCTAGGCAAGAACTCGTTGTACGTGATGTGCTGCAGCATAGCGCTGATGATGCGACGAGCCTGTTGGAACAGTTTCTCGCCATCCCAGTGTGGATTCACCTGTCTCAATAACTCGACGATCCGATTGTGTTCACGCACCCACAACGTGTGCATGACGGTTAGACCGGGTTGCTCCGAAGCGCGACCGTCGCCGCCGATGAAACAGAAACCAGACTTCGCTTTGCACTCGGGATGGGTTGCCGATTGCGGTAGAAGGTCCTTCGAGGTACGATGAGGACTCTGGGTTACGTTCATGCGACCATTGAAGCCCCGCAGGACATTGCAGATGCAGGTATTCTCGCCGTAGACTACGGAAGCGTCCAGGTACCCGGTGTTCTGGTTGATCTGCTCGCGAGGACCCAAATGCTGTTGTCCTGGCAGCGACCTCATCGACGGGAAACACATCCTAGCGCCGGAAGTTACGTTCACTGTGGGATAATAGTGATCGCCAGGTGGGACAGGGAATGGACTGCACTCGGGATGCACGGTGCGAGGAGAATCGCAGGGACGACAGCTGGGTATAGACTCGGCGAAGCCCTTGTGGATCGGCGTCATCGTGAGATCGTGGTCCAGCAACTGTGCGAACTGCATCACCATCAGCGTGTACCGGTTGTGAAGGTTCGAGATGTCCGGATGTATCACGGTGGAGATCACTCTGGGATTGGGTAAAGGTGCCCCGGTGACCGATGTTGATCTTGGTTTCGACACGCCGTCTTCGTAGACTGGGGGCAGCAGCCTGGCGAAGGTCGTCAGGGATTTCGCGAGGTTAGGGTTGCGGAGGTTGTTGCAGTGTCCTGAGAGGGTTCTGTATGGAGTCGTGGGATCGCATGGACTGTCGTCCACTGGACACTCGACCTCTTCGTGGTTCGTCGGCTTCTTCTCGGAGAGGAACCCGGTGATGTCGACGTTCTGTAGTAGATCGGAGAAATCGTTGTTGGGAAAGCCGAGAACGTTGTCGGTGCTGTCGAACACTTGTCGCTTTCTGCGTCTCAACCCGTGCACTCCGTTCAGGATCTCGTTGGTGGCCAACTCGTAGATGATCGATTGGTTGGCTAATAGTAGAGCATCTCTGTTTGCCTTTGAGAAACTGGCAGCGGTTCCGGCTGGCGACTTAGGATCCGCTATCCTCTGCTGCAACCATGAATTATACTCCAACTGTTTCCGCTTGATCAAGTCAGCCTCCGCCCTCTTCACAGCCGCCGCTATCAAGCCAGGATTAAGATCGGGTATGACCCCCGATGTTGCAGACGTGTCGATATCCTTGTCTTTGACTGGCTGCTCCGGCAGAGGGTCTTCTCTCCATGGAGTCACGTCGAGTGTGCTATGCTGATCGCAGTTTATCCTGGCGTTCAGGTACGGGTCCTGCTGGATGAAAGCCTTCGGCTGAATCTTCTCGATATCCGTGTTCGCGCAGAGGATACCCGCCAGCGAAACTTTCCTGATCTCGGACAGCTGCGCCGGGCTCAGGCTCGAAGGCGGTAGATCGTTCTCGTACCAAAACCGGTCCGAGTTCCTCAATTTCATGAACTGCCTCTTCAGCAGGCACTCGAACGTGGGTCCGACCACTGCACCGTTCGCCGGGATCTCCAGGATTCCACCGAGCAGCAGGTCTATGTCCTCGACGTGGGAGTAAATGGACTCCAACAGCTTCGCGTGCGTCGGACGCATGAACCGCTCCAGATCCTTGAAGTTTTCAACCTACGAAGTTCGATCATCTATATGATTAAGCTTATTCGTAACTAGACTGCGGATCTTTATGCATTTATGGCTCCGGAAAATCGAATAGTTAACGAGATTTGTATTGTAACATGATATTTGGTCCCCTCAGGGTTTCAAATTCATTTACCAATCTCTTCCCCCTCTTTCCATTCCTCACTATCGCCTTTTCAGCGGGACCTACTGTTTTTATGGTGGGTTCCGAACCACCTTTTGCCAACAACACGTGAAAAACACCCGGGTGGGTCACTTTCCGGTTTTTTAGAAGAAAGGAAAGAAACAATAGAAGAGAGAGTAGTAAGTAGAGACAGGGAGGTTCAAGAACAGGAAAAGATAAAGAAGGTGTGGACATCAAGAAGTGTACCCAGGTACAAAGAAATAAGAACGGTGGGGAGACCGAGATACTTGACAGGAAAAAGAGGAAGAAAAGGGGATAGCGTGACGTTGGTAGCAAGACAGATGCGGCAACGAGGACAGAGCAAATAAATTTTGGGAAAAAGAAGGGTAGAAAGTATGCAGGATGTGCAGAGGAGAGGAGGATACGCTAGAACACCAGGTAGAGAGATGTAGGGAGATGAAAGAACTAGAAGGAAAAATAGAAGAAATACTGGATGAAAAGGGAAAAGGCGCAAAATGGGGTAGGAAGCTAAGAGAAAACAGAGAAAGGGTGGAGAAAAAAGAAAGAGAGGAGTGTGAGAACTAAACAGTATGAAAGTAGTGAAGGACAGGGAGTGTAAGGAGAGATAAGGACAAAAAGAAGAAAGGAATGAAGTTAGAAGGGTAGTAAATTAGGGCGTACATATATAATGTATATATATATAAGTAGTGTAAATAATAGATTAAAATAAAGAGAAGAAAATGTAAATATTTAAGGAGTGGAGAAAAGAAGGAAGAAGAGAGAAATGTAACGCCTAAAGGCATATATTTATGAATAAAGATACTACTATTAGATTTATGATATACGAAGGTCAATACATTTTCACGCAGAATTTTGTGCTTCATCCGAGCACAAATATTGGGCAATCCATTTAAAAAACTGAAGGTGAACAAAAAAGCTAGTAATTGTATCTGATGCATTTCTTCCTAACACCGATAGCAGCCGACTTATTTGGCTGGCCTGTTTCAGGTGCCTCGTCCTGTACATATCACAACCGGACTCCTGCGGTGTTGTTATTTTTGCCTTCACCACAAGCACAAAATAAAAACCGAAGAACCTACCGTGACATTGTTCCCGGAGCAATCGGCGACGAAATGCACGTATCCGGGTAAGCCATGATCGCGGCCCATGTGAACGAAACGAACATTGGTGTCCAGACGTGGTTCGAAAGTGGACTGGTCGCGATCGAGGCTGACGCGATTGGCTGAGGCTACCACGTGGTCCTCCAAGCACGTGGCGTCGTTGTACCCGTGTTTGCGCAGGGACGTGAGAGCGCGTAGCGCGGCTAATGCAACCGCATCGTACGTGCCGCCCACGTTCGCCGACGAGTAACCACCGTAAAATCCACTGGAAACTGGCATAAGCTCGGGGTCAGTGCGAGCACTCTCGCCGAGTATGCTCGGCAAGTACTCGTTCAACGTAACATGCTGAATCTGAGCAACGACGATCCTCCGAGCCTCTAAAAACAGCTTCGAATCGTCCCAGTGCTGGTTCGCATCGGCCAGTTTGTCCGCTATCCGATTGTGCTCGTTCAGGAAAGCGGCGTATATGGTGCCCAGGGCTCTCTCTTCAGTATTGTTGCAGATCTCGCAGGCGGACACGTCCACCTTTCCCCGGTTGTAGGTCCTCAACTGGTGAAGTTGCTCGTCGGTGGAGCCGTACATATGAGAACCGTCCAAGTAAGCGGATGCGCCATTCATCTGCTCCCTGCCCTCGAAGTTGCAGTTGTGCACGCTTAGGCTAGGCACCGAGCGCCAGTAACTCGTGCAGCCACCTTGATCGTCACGGATCTCGTAGCATTCCGCGTGTTTCCCTTTTCTCGAACAACACAGACTCGATTGACCCGCAGGGTGCACCGTGATCGCGATGTCTTGCGCCACCAGCTCCGTCCACACTCCCGAGAAACTGGTCAGACCTTCGTGGGCTTCCTGCATCGGCTGCAGGTGGTTGATGATCGACGACACTGCTTTCGTTGGGGTTGGTAGCGCGTGGTTGTGCCTCATCGACTGTCGGGGGGATGCGACACCTGGGGAACAATTAGCGTTTAGGGTGAGCTGCTTATCATCGAAGCCAAGAACAGATGTGGTTAGGGGTGTCTATCGACTCGGCACTATCTTAGGAAGCGAGATCCAAGGTCAAAGAGGAGGAAAAACTACCTTGGCAGAATCCGAGTATGTCAGTCGACTTAGAGATCTTTTCTGAGTTTTCAAGAATTTTGGTGGAGGGAAAAAATTATTTGTTTTTCTGATACCCCCCAAGTGGGGTGTCAAACGAACGGTATTGTTAAGGATTATCGACTAGGAGCGTTTTCGAGACCGCCAGGGGTCGCCTGACGGCCTCAGAACTAAAAATTTGAATATAGTACAGCAGCATCTTTAACACTAGAAAGACTGAAACTTAGTATATACCTATATTGCCCAAAAGCAGTCAAAATGACTGCATTGTGAAAGAATAACTAATGTGTAAAGAAATTTGTTTAAAATTAATTTTTAATATTTTTTATATTATTTACAGTTATATAACAAGTTATTAGTAAATATTAACAATAAAAAAAATTGTTAGAACAACTTGTTAGAACAAAATCGAAAATTTATCATGTACTTGTATGTTATCATGTGACCGTAATCGAAAAAATGAAAACTGTTATTTCAATACAAAGCCGAACTGGTCATATAAGAAATGTACTCAATTCAATAATAAGAGTCATTTGATTATTTAAAATTTCCCAAGCAGTCAAAATGACTGCTTTTGGGCAATATAGGTATAACACACATATATATACTGGAAATAAAGGAGGTGGGAGGTAACTAAAATTATTAATAAACGCATTTATATGTTGTACAAAAAGTCACAAAATTCGAAGAAATTGTGTCATTATATACATAATTGTTTTTCTAATTGAAATTAAAAAGCAGTCAAATCTAGTGTTAAATTCTTCAGATTTTCTTTTACTGTTTTGCGACATCTTCAATTTGAAATTGATTATATCTGAATAATTAAAACCACACTCGTCGCACCTCTGCAAACCTGTTGCGAAACCGCGAGAAGAAAATTACAGGTAAACATTGCAAGGGAAATTGACATTAATAAAGATGAATCAACAATTGACGTGCACACGACGTTTTCGATATTATGCGTTCATTAGAAGAGCAACTGGCAATTGGTAACGGTTTGATATGCGCTGTTGTAGTTTCACGTACATTTAATTTACATGAAAATCCAATCAATTCAGTTTTCTCTTTCTCGATGCGAGATTGCTATGCACGTTGAAAAATTATGTAACGAATTCTAACCCCGATTTCGTTCCAGAAGATTATACGATTCTACTTTTCCGATTTAATTGCGCGGGAATGCGCAGAAAATATAAGAATTGTAAGTACATCGATTATAATTTCGTTATTAAATAAATTCTTCGATATTACATTTCTTAGAAGTAACGAAATACTTTTGAAACTCATTTAGCATTCCTGCTATTTTTAATGCGAAGAGCGAGAATTATTTTTTGATTGTAAAGGTTTACGAGCGAATGGTATATACGACGTGGAAAAACAATTGATCAAGAAAAATACAGTCGAGAAAAAATGGACAAGTATTTTCTATAAATTGTTGGCGGAATGAATATACTAATAAAAGGAGACACGTCGAAAGCAATAACGCGCGTGGCAAACACATTCGCAACGACGACTCCGTCCGCACATAAAAATAACGACGAGTCTGAATGATCATGACGAAACGCTTTCGATTTCTAATAAGCGTTATTTGGTTTCAATGTCGAACATAATCGAGAGGTGAATACTCGACGGTGGCGGCGCGGCGGCCTAGAAAGTCCCCGATGAATTTCGCTGTGTGCGACATCGACGTGAATCCGAGTGCGGATCGTTACGAAGTGAAATAATCACACACGCTCGAAATAGAAAGTACTTTTATACGCCTTATTTCGCGAGATCATTCCCAGTCAAATAACATTCATGCTATCGCATCTAGATCTAGAAGAGCGCCAGCCAACAGACGTTCTAATCGCGCGTGTAAAGAAAAATTACATTCAATTAGAAGAGATACAGAGTCTCGACAAGAATTTTTCTGATCGCGTTATACCGGAACCACTGTGTAGAACAAGTAATAGAAAGGAGGAAACGAGGAGAATAAAGTAAACTTTTACAGCACTCCTCAAAAATGTTCCCGGATGATATTTGCATCGATACACCTTGGTCAATTTGTAATTTTATACTTTAAATAAATACATCAAGTAATGACAAGACTGTGGATTTTTGTGTAAAATAAGAATTGTAAATTAAATGTAAAAGTAAACTTTTACAGCACTCCTCAAAAATGTTCCCGGATGACATTTGCATCGATAGACCTTGGTCAATTTGTAATTTTATACTTTAAATAAATATATCAAGTAATGACAAGACTGTGGATTTTTATGTAAAGTAAGAATTGTACATTAAAAATTATAAAAATAATTTCAGTACAATTTTTATTGGCGAACTCGTTTTCGTTCAAGTACGTTTGTAATAAAAATTCTGCGAGATTTTGATAAATGCAATCTTGCTATTTGTGGTAGGTTTAGTGTTAATTTAATCTTTGGAATGAATATTCGTGTACAGTGTAAGGATTATATAACTATCTATAAAATATAGGAAATTTACTTTACTAGAAAATGTAAATAAGATATTTTTAAAGAGCATGCGCTTTAATGAGAACAAAATCAGAAGAATTAAAAAGATCAAAGGACTAATGAACTGAAAAGACTTGTTTTTATTTTTGCAGATCATGAGCAACATAGGTGAACGAAGAAAATCAGAAAAATTGAAAAAAGAGATGACAAAACGCGTCCACGATAAGATCAAAGAATGATGAACAATGAGTGAGAAGACTTTCTTTCTGTTCGGTTAATTCTTCGAATAATTCATCATCAATCGATTTTCAATTTTTGTGGGCAAATTTTGAAAATGTGGAAGCAAATGAAATTTTCTTTTCTGTGGTGCTGTTGTTTTTAGATCTAAGATGAATTAAAATTGTACTAAATTCTGTCGTATTTGACATCCTAGCATTTTTTGAAAATTTTCAAAAGCGATAATTGCGTAAAAATCCGCAATCTCGTGATTAGATATTGTGATTAGGTATAGCGATAGATAGATAAGAGATAGAAGAAGCATCTCTTCCCCAATTACCTAATTCAGCCGAGATTCGCCTGGCAAGCCGAATCGTGTAAGTTTCTCCGATCGGAGGACGAAAGTTAGGGGATCAGGTCAGCGAAAGTCGAATGAATCGCCAATCACGTTGCAGAAACCGAACCGCGAGCGCCGAGGACGAGCACGGGCAGGACCAGCCGCGAAATTCTGTGTCACGGTTACGCGCCGCTGTCCGCATTCGATGAATCTCGCGACGAAGTAGGCCTGACGATGATCACGACCAACCTTCCTACGCGAGGATCATCATCATGACCGTCCGGCGCTGCGCACGAAGCCCGAGAGATCCGCCAGAGACTCGCAGATCTATGGGCCTCATTGATCGCGCGGAAATATTTGCACAACCATGAAAAAACGGGTAAATACTTTCGAAAGTATTTTAACCCTTTGCACTCCGAGCTATTTTAACTGGAAAATTAAACATTTCTTCCGATCTAGAATATTTCCATACCTTATGATTTTTGCAATTTTATGGATATGAAATTGGTACATTACCTTATACAGTACCTAAATGTTTAGTAATTGATTAGATACCGATATATTTAATAATGTAAACAATATTTTGAAGAATGGTACAGCAATTTTTAGTGGTGTCTCAGAGGGGACAGCCGAGTGCTAAGGGTTAACACTAAACCTACCAACCATCAAAAGTGACTGATGTGTATATAGAATTATAAAAATTTTGTGTGATTTTTACTATAATATTAGTTTCGTAATTCTTTTATTGTGTCATTATCAGACTGCGGATTTTTATGCATCCATGAAGAAATTGACTGGGTGAAATATAAAACGGTAAAACATTTTAAAAATCGAAGAATATTGTTATGATTTGTTCAATGGAAAAAAAAATCTGTTAAGGGATGAAACAAAATTTGATTGAACTTCTGCCGCCCACGATCGGTGCAAAACATTTTTATTTTGCATAAAGATCTGCAGTCTAATCATTATAATCTCTGAATTTTGACAGCTCTGAATTTTCCGATTAATTTGATAAAAAATACTCGTGCTTAAAAAATA
Organism: Lasioglossum morio; assembly: GCA_916610235.2. NCBI lineage: Eukaryota > Metazoa > Arthropoda > Insecta > Hymenoptera > Halictidae > Lasioglossum > Lasioglossum morio. The sequence goes on along the minus strand of OU744330.1, from coordinate 9,518,756 downwards.
TATATAAATGACTTTGAGAATATGTGGAGGTTGCAAACTTAATTGTCAATCTATACTGGAGTTAAAAAATATATTCAATAAATTCCCACGAAAACACCTTTACAATTTCAATAATTGCCAAATAAAAAATCTGAAGTGGGTCATTTGACCCCTCGTGGTGGGTTTAGTGTTAACAAGGCCCGACCTTGTCCCTAATTAAGTTGATCGACGAGCATGCGAACGCTCGCCAATTCAATATTCCCGTGAATGTGGAGAACACTTCTCTAGGCTCGCCTAGAGCTTCGGATCAGTACACAAAAGAAATTTTCTATTCTCTCTTCTTTCACGGAATTCTGTTCAAACTTGTCCGTCATGTTTAACAGGACATCTGTTAATTTTGTATATTTTATTACTTCATCATTTTGAGTAAATTTCAACATTTTAATATACGACCATTTAAAAAATCTTAATAATACAATATCAATGAATATTTTAATAGTTAACGTGGTTTGAACACGGGATAAACAAGTCAGCCACCGTAGAAGCTACCGTACGAAAGGATGACGTCATACGAAGCCACTATAGTGATGTATAGTAGCTAACAAGTTATAGGTTGTTCTGATTGAACAGATATTGTGTTGCAACGTAAATGCTTCTGGATATCTTGAATATTTCTTTTTCATTTATCTGAGGCGCTACTAAAAATTGCTGCAGCATTATTCAAAATATTGTTTAGATTATTAAATATAAATGTTTTCTTTTATCTCGATCGCCAATTTTAAATAGAAATTGCAATTTCGGCGCACAGGTTCGATCCTATGTTACTAATTTCCTAAGCAGATTTACAAATTATTAAATTCCACGTTTCGGTCTAGGTTAAGACCATCTTCAAGAATATAAAAATTAATATGAGAATATATATTTCCGTGTTGAAAAGCAAATTATTAAATATATCGGTATCCAATCAATTACTAAACATTTAGGTATTTACGAGGTATTTGTACCAATTTCATATACATTAAAATTTCAAAAATCATAGGGAAATATTCTAAATTGAAAGACATGTTTAATTTTCCAGTTAAAATAGCTTGGAGGACGAAAGGTAATAACAAGAAATACATTTCATTTTAGCCTCTGTTTCTTTCAACTGATACGATCATCTTTATCTTGCATGAAAACCTGAGACTTCGAGTCGATTATCGGTAAAAGAAGAAGAAGCGGCGGAAATGCAAGAAAAATGTAAAAATATTTAAATGTTCGAAAGTTGTTCGGGTCTTCTTTAAACAATGTACGGCTTCGGGCGTATTTTGGATCGTGCGACCCACTGGAAGTCGCTTTCTTCCTTCTTTTCACTTTCATATTTTCGTTGGTATTTTTTCCCCTCGGGAGGAGAGCTGCCAGATGTCTTTCGTGTTCTCTCTTCCTCGCTTACTTTCCATCGTCAAAAAGTTTCTTCGACGAAACTACTCAATTTCAATTTTTAATTTACACTGACCCATATCTTCGACTTCGATACGAAGCGTGGAGCAACGTGTCCTTAGGCTATTACATGTATAGATTCTAGATCGAACAGCTTCCGTGTCCATCGTTTCAATATTAATTAATCGGATTCACAATACACGTTTCCTAGTTTTTCATTGTGTAGACGAGTCTATGTGACCATCTGAATTGTTTACCAGTAATCATGATCGTTATATTATATATACAAAGTGGTCCAGTTAACCCTCCGCTGCATAGTGTGCCATATCTGACACAGTTAACAAATCTGGTATTATATAGTAAACTAAGAATGTATTTTCTTACTATTCTAAATTATGTTTATTTTCCTGAAAATGTTGTTTTAATTCTTTTCAATATCTTTCCCTTAAATAAAACGCAAAAACTGACATTCTTTCAATTTTTTCATTCCAATTAAAAAACTCATGCAGTGAGGATTCTATGCAATTGTATCATGTTTGGTCTCACGTTAATCCGAAAAAATAAATTTAAAAAATAATTAGGAACCTCATTATCATTGTCCCACAGATAGTCTTGTAGTCTATTCAAGGGGTAACTCAATGATATTAACTATAAATTTTTCTCAAGTATCATGCACATCTCTTTCAAATTTATCGAGACATTACTGTGGTTCGAAACAAAGTGCCAAATCTCTTTGGACACATCTTTTAGTCGTACAGCAACTCGGTAGTAGATTACAGGAAAATGTTAGCGTCGGAACCGTAAGACTCTTAACGGGTTAATGAACCACTTGTTAGGCTAATGGTATTCGAGAAAGACTGTATTATCGTACATTTCTCTTGCCCCCTAGGAAGGATCGTTCCGCTTTAGCGAGGAGAGCTCGCGTAACGCCGACGCAGAGCGAGTGAATCGCAGGTGGAATTGTTTATTATTCGCGCGGCCGGTGGCGCAACCGAAGTCCGCCGATGGCGGACTCTCTATTTCGTTGGATTGGCGAGTCCCTGTCATGCTAATCCGTCGTTTCTAATCCCTACAAGCGTGCCAACGCTCGTCGAAATGGATCATGAAGTCGTTCGCGTGCTCGGTCCGTTCAAATTTTCACTTTCTACTCGAGGTGCCGGGGGACTAGGAACCGGTAGACCGTCTATGGAACGCTTAGCCTACCTACGCACACCTCTGCCACTCCATTTCTAATCTTCTTCTGCAATTAGCCATTCGAAGACAGCTGGACTGTCAGAGCTACTCGTAGCTCCGTGGTTTCATTTAAAACTAGCTGACCCGACAGACGTTATCCTATCCAAATTTCAATAAATCTGTTTTTTTTTTATTAATCTCGATCGTAAATTGTTGCTAACAAAATTTTTATAATTTTTCTTAAAAAAGAAAGATCTTCTTCTACAATTAGCCATTCGATGACAGCTGGACTGTCAGAGCTACTCGTAGCACCGTGGATTCATTTAAAACTAGCTGACCCGACAGACGTTATCATATCCAAATTTTAATAAATCTGTTTTTTTTTTATTAATCTCGATCGTAAATTGTTGCTAACAAAATTTTTATAATTTTTCTTGAAAAAGAAAGATCTTCTTCTGCAATTAGCCATTCGATGACAGCTGGACTGTCAGAGCTACTCGTAGCTCCGTGGATTCATTTAAAACTAGCTGACCCGACAGACGTTATCATATCCAAATTTTAATAAATCTGTTTTTTTCATTAATCTCAATCGTCAATTGTTGCTAACAAAATTTTTATAATTTTTCTTGAAAAAGAAAGATCTTCTTCTACAATTAGCCATTCGATAACAGCTGGACTGTCAGAGCTACTAGTAGCATCGTGGATTCATTTAAAACTAGCTGACCCGACAGACGTTATCCTATTCAAATTTCAATAAATCTGTTTTTTTTTTTTTATTAATCTCGATCGTAAATTGTTGCCCACAAAATTTTTATAATTTTTCTAGAAAAAGAAAGATCTTCTACAATTAGCCATTCGATGACAGCTGGACTGTCAGAGCTACTCGTAGCACCGTGGATTCATTTAAAACTAGCTGACCCGACAGACGTTATCATATCCAAATTTTAATAAATCTGTTTTTTTTTTTATTAATCTCGATCGTAAATTGTTGCTAACAAAATTTTTATAATTTTTCTTGAAAAAGAAAGATCTTCTTCTGCAATTAGCCATTCGATGACAGCTGGACTGTCAGAGCTACTCGTAGCTCCGTGGATTCATTTAAAACTAGCTGACCCGACAGACGTTATCATATCCAAATTTTAATAAATCTGTTTTTTTCATTAATCTCAATCGTCAATTGTTGCTAACAAAATTTTTATAATTTTTCTTGAAAAAGAAAGATCTTCTTCTACAATTAGCCATTCGATGACAGCTGGACTGTCAGAGCTACTCGTAGCACCGTGGATTCATTTAAAACTAGCTGACCCGACAGACGTTATCCTATTCAAATTTCAATAAATCTGTTTTTTTTTTTTTATTAATCTCGATCGTAAATTGTTGCCCACAAAATTTTTATAATTTTTCTAGAAAAAGAAAGATCTTCTACAATTAGCCATTCGATGACAGCTGGACTGTCAGAGCTACTCGTAGCTCCGTGGTTTCATTTAAAACTAGCTGACCCGACAGACGTTATCATATCCAAATTTTAATAAATCTGTTTTTTTTTATTAATCTCAATCGTCAATTGTTGCTAACAAAATTTTTATAATTTTTCTTGAAAAAGAAAGATCTTCTACAATTAGCCATTCGATGACAGCTGGACTGTCAGAGCTACTCGTAGCTCCGTGGTTTCATTTAAAACTAGCTGACCCGACAGACGTTATCATATCCAAATTTTAATAAATCTGTTTTTTTTTTTATTAATCTCGATCGTAAATTGTTGCTAACAAAATTTTTATAATTTTTCTTGAAGAAGAAAGATCTTCTTCTACAATTAGCCATTCGATGACAGCTGGACTGTCAGAGCTACTCGTAGCTCCGTGGATTCATTTAAAACTAGCTGACCCGACAGACGTTATCATATCCAAATTTTAATAAATCTGTTTTTTTTATTAATTTCGATCGTAAATTGTTGCTAACAAAATTTTTATAATTTTTCTTGAAAAAGAAAGATCTTCTACAATTAGCCATTCGATGACAGCTGGACTGTCAGAGCTACTCGTAGCTCCGTGGATTCATTTAAAACTAGCTGACCCGACAGACGTTATCCTATCCAAATTTCAATAAATCTGTTTTTTTTTTATTAATCTCGATCGTAAATTGTTGCTAACAAAATTTTTATAATTTTTCTTAAAAAAGAAAGATCTTCTTCTACAATTAGCCATTCGATGACAGCTGGACTGTCAGAGTTACTCGTAGCTCCGTGGTTTCATTTAAAACTAGCTGACCCGACAGACGTTATCATATCCAAATGTTAATAAATCTGTTTTTTTTTTTTTTTATTAATCTCGATCGTAAATTGTTGCTAACAAAATTTTTATAATTTTTCTTGAAAATGATCTAAAAGGAGATCGAAACGTCGAAAAATAGATTTTGTGATATTTTGCAAATAGTGTAGAAGTAACAACTGATCGAACCTGAGCGCCGAAATCATTCAATAAATCTGTTTGCGATCGTTTCGTGAATTTGTGAAACGCTATTGGTGATTCGTGAACAAAGTAAAAATGAGAAAAAAACGTATTTCCGTGAGATCATTGTATCTATTAACGATTGTAACCATGGATATTCAATTTATGGTGGAGCACATTCAGAAGTACGCCAATGGGGAATTTTTTTTATAATTATTAAATTCAATGGAAAAAAGCACTTTCATTTTTTCCCGAATTTTCCATGCTCGACGACAAACATATTAATGTGCTACTTGTACCGTTTCAAAAATTATTTGAGTTTTGCAGTTTGTTCAAATTTTCCGACTTTTCTTTGTACTTGTCTCGAGCTTTTTTTCCCTGAAAACTTTCCCAGGATCATAACGGACGAAAGAAAAAAAGAAATACGCATATCCATCGTTCGAATCGTAAGCACAGAAAAAAGCACTTTCATTTTGTCCCGAATTTTTCATTTCTCCGGGCAGCTTTTCCAATTTTTCATTTCCTAAAAACCGTATTCAGTCTATTACGAAGATTTTTTAAAAAAACAGCCAATTCCACAATAGCATTTTATTTTTATTTCTATAGATTTAGAACCAACGCTATCTAGCAATTTCGACTAAAGGTGGGATCTCCTTTGCGCGTCTGGACGAAACGTTTTGTAATAGTTAATATTTCTCGATCGTGAATTTTAAAAATATATAATTAATATATGTTCTCGGCGCACAGATTCGATCAATGATAAACTAAACAAAGCAAATTTTCAATAATTAAATTTTACTCGACGTTTCGATCCGGGTTTGGATCATCTTCAAGAGCATTGCGTCTGAAAATATATACTACAATAAAGTACTGGGTGTTTCACAAGATGAACAATGACTGTACAATAATCTTTTCAAAATTCATTAATAATCCTGAGTGTAGTTGTGGGGATGGAGATGAGTCGCTGAATCATATTTTGTGGCAATGTAATTTATACAATGATGAGAGACTCTCATTGATTAATAAACTCAGTAAAATAGACTTTCAGCTTCGAATAGATGTCTCAGTAATGATAGCCAAACCTAATATTAGGGCCTGTCATTACATGTTATCATTTTTTAAAAGCTGTGGCCTTAAAGTATAAGTTTCTTTTTTTTATACTGTTCTCTCTCTGTTCATATACTGTTCCTTTTAATCATATGTTAATATTATAATATCTGTATTTCTACAAGAAACCTATTCTGTTTTGTAATCTTCATACTCTGTATTATATGTAGTGTATTTCTGTTTTGTAATTATGTTGTAATAAATCTCATATGAGATTTTCTATAATAAAAAAAAAATAATCTTTTCAAAAGAACCATACTTGCTATGTATAAAGAAAGGTTTTTAAGACTGTAATTCACTGACTGAGTTCCATGCTGGTCTAAATTGAACTGTGGCAAAAACGTTTTGTTATCCATACTCTATTCGTCGTAGCTCTCTTTCCTTGTTTTTCACTTGCGAACAAAAGCGAAAGAGCATCGGCCAAACTCGAACATGTGCGTCGATCGATTTACGATATGTGTTCGACGCACACGTTTTTAGAATAAGGTGGACTATCTATCGTTCACTATTTGAAAAGAGTATTTCAGTCGGGTCTGAGTTACTCGTCTTCCTCGGTTAACTAGGTTGAGAGACAGAAAATAGATGACTGGAGAAATTACCGTCTGAATAGGCCGGTGGCAGGGCCTTCAAGAAAGGAGCCCCTCGAGCACCCCAGACCGGATGTCGGACGTTGTTACAAGCCCCGGAAGGTGTTCTGTACTTGCTCGGAGGGCAGGGTCGGTCCGGTTTGATTCTGCAAGGAGCATCGTCTGACTCTGACCTATCCTGAAACCTGGAACACCAAACGAGAGGCTCGCATGAAGGCAGTTTCCATCTAGAAAAGAACTTTCTAAGTGAAATGACCCAAATGCCTTCGCTCTTTCTTCCCTTGTGTTTCTTTTTTCTTCTTCTTCTTTAACAACTGTGTATACAGTCGCAGAAACTTGTATTCATACGTACCCCGCCGAGTTTCACTATCACTTCGCTATGTTTCCAGTCTATTTAATGCCATGAATTAAACATTAGATTCTACCTTAACAGGAAATGAAAAGTAAATTATTAGAAGATAGTCGGAAGTATCTAGTTTTCAGTTGATTATTTGGATTGAAATTATTTTATTAATCAAGATCGATGACTAGTTTTTTTTGCATAAGTTTTGCTGGTTTGCGAAATTATAATATTCTTGTATTTATTTTTATTCTTGTATGTTATAAGATTAAAAATAAATACAAGAATATTATAATTTCGCAAACCAGCAAAACTCATGCAAAAAAATAAACTAGTCATCGATCTTGGTTAATAAAATAAATGATTAAAGTTTGCAAACACGTTTCAATCCGAATAATCAACTGAAAGCTAGATACTTCCGACTATCTTCTAATAATTTACTTTCTGTTTACTTCTTGTATGTTATAGATTGTAACTGCAAATCTTTTTGGAAAATTGTTCTTTTCTTAATAATTCGATTGTGTTAAAAACAAAATATTCGTACAACTTTTAAATATTTCTACTGTTTTAAATTTCATCTAGTCGTTTTGATCATTGATGCAGACAATTCACAAACTAATTGTAACAGCATTCATAAATTTTTCTGATATTTTTATTGATTTTTATTGCCCCTGTGAAACAGTGAATTGCGTGTAATATGCTTTCGAATGGTTTTTCTGAAAAATTGATTGGTACACCAAATGGAAATCGAGTGGGTAAAAACAGTATTTGCGTAAGCTCGCTATACGTGCAGTTTTTTGTATTGTTTATGGGAAGTGGAGTTGCTGGGAAGTTTCAAACTCATCGCGTGTTCTATATTGCAAGTGGATTCTGAAAGCCCAACTCTGCTCAAGTGCTAATGGCTGCTTTTACGCGCGACTTGGAAGAATAGATCCGGAGCTCCGCGTAAGCACTTTCATTTTTATCGCTGTGTTTTTCAACGTTCGTAACATGTAAAACCTCCTTGTAAAAAATTTGAAGTCGCAATTCGATAAATCCACGGTAGTCGTCGACTTACTAACAAATAAATTTGTAAATTGGTATTATTATTCAAGTACGTGGCTTACGATAAAAATGAATAGACACTGATTAGAATTCTCTTTACAGTGGCATGTCTGAATTTTCTTACTAATGTTAAAGAACTATTTATAACATTTTTGCAATGAAGCTATTAATTTTCACTCACTCTTTAATATTCCAAGGTTTTTTTCTGGTTGGTGCAATATTCCTGAAAGGAATTCCAAGTTTAAATTAGTTTGTAGCAGTCTGTCTTATAAATAGTAATAAGTATATGCGAAAAATGAACGAAGTTTTATTGAGTTTTATAAATAACACAACTGCATATCAATCTTTTATGACGGCAATATTTCTTGGGTGCTGGGCGTAACTTTTAATAACTTCAATGGGACACTATATATATTTGTAATGACTATGTAATTGGTGAATAAAATGTCTCTTGAAAAGGAGACGCTTATAAACGTGCATCACAAATTACGAATCAAAATAAAGAACTTGCAAAAAAGTCTATAAAATTGTTTTAAAAAAAATTAATTAAAAGTTTGAACAACTTTATAGACTTTTTTGCAGTTTTTTATAGTAGCATTCGTTGGCGACAGTGAACAGAAATTATTATATCTCCTTGTTTGATGTACGTTTACAAGGTTCTCCTTTTTAAGAGACATTTTATTAACCCTTTACATAGTCATTATAAAAATATATAGCGTCCCATTGAAGATATTAAAAGTTACGCTCGTTATAAAAAAATTCATATGCAGTTGTGATATTAACTTAAAAAGAATTCATTTTTGAAGTGCTATTCGATGTAGGCTTTAACCCTCATTCGTCCCTCATTTCACGAATCGAAACTGTCCTTCGGTGTCAAATTGACACGGTGACGAAAGACCGATGAAATAAGGAAAACAGTAATAACAAGAAATATTATTATTCAAATGGACGATTTAACATTTACATCTTAGGCATTTCGGTTATGTGTTTCGTATTGGAAAAATAAAAGACACGAAGTTTTGGGAAAATCGACCTACCAATAACAGAACAGTATAACTTATTTCCGGAAAACTGTGCCAAATATTATGTCTGATACAGTTAACAAATCTGGTATATAGTAAACTAAGAATGTATTTTCGTACTATTTTAAATTACGTTTATCTTCTTTCAATTTTTTCATCTGAATTAAAAAAATCGTGCAGTGAAGGGTTAACATCTTAGGCATTTCGGTAATGTGTTTCGTATTGGAAAAATAAAAGACACGAAGTTTTGGGAAAATCGACCTACCAATAACAGAACAGTATAACTTATTTCCGGAAAACTGTGTCAAATATCATATCTGATACAGTTAACAAATCTGGTATATAGTAAACTAAGAATGTATTTTCGTACTATTTTAAATTACGTTTATCTTCTTTCAATTTTTTCATCTGAATTAAAAAAATCGTGCAGTGAAGGGTTAACGTCTTAGGCATTTCGGTAATGTGTTTCGTATTGGAAAAATAAAAGACACGAAGTTTTGGGAAAATCGACCTACCAGTAACAGAACAGTATAACTTATTTCCGGAAAACTGTGTCAAATATCATGTCTGATACAGTTAACAAATCTGGTATATAGTAAACTAAGAATGTATTTTCTTACTATTTTAAATTACGTTTATCTTCTTTCAATTTTTTCATCTGAATTAAAAAAATCGTGCAGTGAAGGGTTAACATCTTAGGCATTTCGGTTATGTGTTTCGTATTGGAAAAATAAAAGACACAAAGTTTCGAGAAAATCGACCTATCAATAACAGAACAGTATAACTTATTTTTGGAAAACTGTGTCAAATTAACACGAGGGATGGACGAGAGTTAACTCTTCGCTGCATAGTGTATCATATCTGATACAATTAACAAATCTGACATACAGTGAACTAAGAATATATCTTCTTACTATTTTAAATTACGTTTATATTCTTTCAATTTTTTCATCCGAATTAAAAAAATCATGCAGTGAAGGGTTAACATCTTAGACATTTCGATAATGTGTTTCGCATTAGAAAAATAAAAGACACGAAGTTTCAGTTACAAATGACAGAACATTATCGTGAAATTGACATCAGGGATGAACGAGAGTTAACTCTTCACTGCATAGTGTATCATATCTGATACAGTTAACAAATCTGGTATATAGTAAACTAAGAATGTATCTTCTTACTATTTTAAATTACGTTTATCTTCTTTCAATTTTTTCATCCGAATTAAAAAAATCGTGCAGTGCAGGGTTAACATCTTAGACATTTCGGTAATGTGTTTCGCATTAGAAAAATAAAAGACACGAAGTTTCAGTTACAAATGACAGAACATTATCGTGAAATTGACATCAGGGATGAACAAGAGTTAACTCTTCACTGCATAGTGTATCATATCTGATAAATTTAACAAATCTGATATATAGTAAACTAAGAATGTATCTTCTTACTATTTTAAATTACGTTTATCTTCTTTCAATTTTTTCATCCGAATTAAAAAAATCGTGCAGTGCAGGGTTAACATCTTAGACATTTCGGTAATGTGTTTCGCATTAGAAAAATAAAAGACACGAAGTTTCAGTTACAATTGACAGAACGTTATCGTGAAATTGACATCAGGGATGAACGAGAGTTAACTCTTCGCTGCATAGTGTATCATATTTGATACAGTTAACAAATCTGGTATATAGTAAACTAAGAATATATCTTCTTACTATTTTAAATTACGTTCATCTTCTTTCAATTTTTTCATCCAAATTAAAAAAATCGTGCAGTGAAGATGAGAGCTAAGAAAGGCGAGGACTAAGAAAGCATTATACGATATAGAATTTCGACGAAACTACGACGAAACCAGTGGAATCAGTGGAATCGTTTGCGTCGGAACAGGAAGCGACTAAAAATCATTCGATCTTGTTTTTGCATTGTATTCCCGGTAAGACACGCGCGCACGCACGGTGAGTTGGTAAAACAGTCACGTGAAAAAAAAAAGTGACCCTGCAATTAGAACGACTGCAGCGCGGCGACTTTCTATCTCGGGTGAGGAAAGGAGCGGTTTTCAAGATCGCCGAGGCAAGAAGCGATGAGTCCGGCCGGAATACTCGAGCGAGCGGCCAGGAAGGCCGTTTCACGATAGTGAAACACGACGACAAGCATAATCTTTCGTTCGGAGAGCGTAGAGACTGTTGTGTGGCCTTTGCGGAAGGTATGGGGAGAGCAAGTAGTTGGGCCAGTGGTGGTGGGCCGTGCCTGCATCGGGCCCACTCCACGATCGGCAACCTTCTCGAGGCTGAGGAAAGGGATTATAGTACCGGTAATGGTCAGACGTGAAACCTTCCTCGTGGACGCGACGCCGACGGTGCCTTTCCTCGGCCATGAAAGTAAAAGCTCGCCGCGAGAGAAAAGGAAGGAAAATGGAGCAGGAAGGATGTCGGGATCGCCGGCTGTCATGCAAATCACGCGACGGTTCTTAAACACGCGTACGGTATTACGACAGTGGCTCAACTCTGCGAAGAACTGTGGCAGTGAACCTTTTAATAGCGGTTACTCAGCTAAACCCGTTAGCCTCTCTTTCTGTCTCGTTCTCGGATTTTTCTCGTCGGTGATTTGACTGCGATTCATGTTAGAGAATGGAAGGGTGTGATTGTAAATTGGATTTGATGATCCTGTGGCCGGGGATCTGCGAGTGAAATGGACGACGGTAAAAACTTCACGGAGAAATTTCAGAGTGCTGCTCTATTTAACTTCTGCTTGCTTCTAATGGATTCGAATCATTTTAATCCTGCGTGAATATTCGTTTGAGAGTCGTTTTTTATTACTTTAGGAGGAGGGATGTTGAAGGATTAAAAGGATTTAAGAATGTATATGTATACAACGTAAATCACTATGTCTACATAACTACTACTGAACTTAACTGTCTACTAAATCTACAAGGTCTACGTACCTAAACGTACATATTAAATTGTATGCAGATGATTAAAGGAAACTTGAAAGAGTAAAAGGATTATCATCATTCGAGAATGTTCGCATATCACTTTTAATTTATTAAGATGACTAAAGGAAGAAATTTGTAATTGATGAAGAGAATTTTAATTCTAAAAAGTCACTTTATGCAATAATGAAAACTAAGTGTACAATTTTTTGGTTAAAAGAAGAGATTTTCTTATTTAAAATATTTGAGAAGTAACAAGATTTATTATCGTGTGTATCTTCGAGTTTGATACTGTGAAATTACCATTAAGAAAAATGCTGTGTACAAAAAAAAAGGAAACGAGCGTGAGCCACACCGATGACTAAAGTGAAGTGCATTAATTTTATCTTGAAAGAATAATAAACGATCGGTGGACAAGAAATTAAAGCGACTGATTGTGAGTGAAAGGAAACACTTCAGTATCCTGCATTGGACCATATATTATATCGTTATTATAATTTCGTCATCTTCTTTGCATAATGAATTAGTAGAATTGAGAGACTTCCCTCAAAAACAACTTTTTTTCTCGAAATTAATTGATACGATGTATGTTCAACCTTGAAATATATTATCAAGATTTATAAATACCTTCTATAATCAACATTAAAATAAATCGTGATACATCGTCTCCAATGCTTTCGAAAAACTTGCTTCCAAAAAGAGAATTAATATGTATTCATATGCATTTATAGAATAAAATCAAGGTTATACAGGATAAAATACTGAAACGTTTCCTTTCACTATATACATAGGTAGAACATATACATATACATATCTATGTTACATTTAATGAGAGGCATTGAATCCACACCGATTAATTGAAATGAACGTATACTATAAATGGAATATCCACGAAATAACAAATTGAATAAATATGAAAATTTACAAATAAAATGTTAGAGGGAGTGAATATAATATTCAACAAAGAAAAGAAGTATGAGATTAAAGTTGAGTTAACAATCATTACAGGATTATCTGTTTCATATGAAAAAAAACACAATGTATCAAGGAAAAATAGAAATACATTTCATCAAGAAACTAAACGAATAAGGAAAGCTTCCTGTTGAGCACAATTTCATAAATCACACAGTTCTGTTACGAAGATGACCACGTTACTTTATCATACAGCGACGGTTCGAATAATTCCTTGCTGCTGCATCTTATTAATCCCACAGAATATACTTATTACAAAAGACCGAAGTGTGTGAGCTCTATTTTTACCCACTGAATGTACATGAACCTGGTCGGAGCCGTTTTCATTACAAATTCGATGAGGCAAACGACCTTCGACATTTCTGTCGCAGAATATTTATTAAAACGTGCGTGGATTAGGTAAGGCCAGCATTCCGTCTGCTGAAAAAGTTTAGCCAGCATGAATGGAAGCCCACGTACGTTTTGTTCCGTTGAGTAAGAAACGTTGTCTGTCATTTTCTTCGAATTATTGCCGGTTGACAGCGGCAAACGAATATTTATACTACCCTTTACAGACTCCGCAGAGAAATTATACTTGAATATCTATCATTAGATGAGCATGCTTATGTAAACGAAATTACATACCTGGATTTCGTTTGGTACGTAAATCTCTCGGCTTCGATCCCTGCGCGAGCTCGCGCCTGTAGATCATGATCCACGCCATACAGGTAATCTGCAATTAAAAAATCCTTATCGTACTCGCGTTTCTAATCTTTCATCTCTCGGCAGATCGCTCTTCCGATTTCCACGAGTGGCGAATTTGTTTACGGGGTAATTCTACTCGTCGAAACGAGTCGAAAATCAAGAGCGAAAATGAAATTTTATCATCTCATCGTAGGTGTTTATTAATAACTAGACTGCGGATTTTATGAATTTAACACAAAAATGAGTAGGCGTAAAAACATTCGACAAATTTAGAAACACTGTTATAACATATTCAACCTATTAAACATACTAAGAAGGACGGTATAGTTTTATTTCACTTTAGTTTGTTGTAATTCAGGTAGTAAATTTTTATTTTGCATAAAGATCTGCTATTTATTAATAACTTTTTCTCTTTCAAAAACTCAATGTTTGTACATGAACTCTGCTTTCTAGTCTTTTTCCTGATAGTTCTTATAATTAATAAGACAGTTAAATATAGAATTAATTAATAATTATTAAATATCTTAATAGCTGAAACCAATATTAGTGCTTGTTTATATATAATAGCCTTCTTAAATACATGTAACCTACGTGCCTAAGTATTTTTGATTTTTCTATTGCTTATAATATTTTTGTTATACTATACAATATACTCTGTACTAATACTTTGTTATGTAATACTCTGTACTAAGCATTATGTTGTAATAAATCTCATATGAGATTTCCAAAATAAAAAAAAAATTATTAAATATAGAATTAATAGGACAGGTGAAAGTAAAACTACACAGGACGTCCCGAAAGTGTACTTTAAACGGGCAATTCCTGAGATAATTCCAAGTAAGTTTTTCCTTCGCGAAAATGTTCTCCGTGACTTTGTTAAGTCCTCTGATTGGTCCACATTTTTCGTTAATAATTCCTTACCTAAGCCACGGAGAGCATTTTCGCAAAGGAAAATTTACTTGAAATCAGCTCAGAGTCCGTTTCAAGGAAGTACTAAATTTTTTGTACATCATGTATACATAGAATACGTGTAAGAAATACAGTTTTGTTCTGTACAGTCTGTACGAAACACTTTGCACTTCTTAATTTAATTAAAACTATATATATATAAATATATATAAATATATATAAATATATATATAAATATATATAAATATATATATATATATATATATATAAATATATATATATATAACTATATATATATAGAGAGAGAGAGAGATAGTCTAAATTATACTCTTAACTTTAATTAGATTTTATTCTCCGTATATGGAAATATGTATTGTGTATGGGGTTGCCTGTGAAGAGAAACAATGGGCAATGAATATTCAATTATCGATGCTCCCGGACGAGACAATCGCAGCGCATAATGCACGTTGACATTTGACAATCGTACGAACTTCAACGAGTAAACAGGAATTAACAGCATGAAACACATCGCGCAACGATTCGTGTCAGAGTCTGTGAAATATCACATAGAAGGACCCAGTTCATATGCTCGTGGTCCCACTGACCTAATCCACGCTGTTGGCCTACTTCGAATCGTTAATAATTTCAAAACGAAACGATATTTTGTCGCTCTTGATTTTCGCTTCGACAGGCAGAAGCACTCTTGCGATCATTTGCAATGAGAACACCCTGTACTATTTTTCCATCGACTCACCTGAAATGTTGAACTGATTGACTGACGTTGTGATTGCTAGTGCCACGAGAGCTACAGCGCTCAACAGAGCCAGGCTGCACCTGAAACAAAATTATTTATATATTTCACGGGACCGATTCGTGCAACATAGACGGCCTACAGACTTTTGCAACTTAATCTTAAGTCTTAATCTTAACACATTACCGACCGGTGATTATTGCATATTTTTGAAAAATATATGGTACTTGGCTAAATTTTCATTTAGCATTTAGTATGAACTAACTAAGTCACCCTCAATAACGTCGTCTAATTGTTTCATTTAAGATTTCAATGTCAAAGAAAATTTCTATACTTTTTTTTGGTATAGCAGAATTATTGAAAATCCTATTAAAAGGCTTCCGGTTGGTAAAGTGTTAACACTGGATCTACGAAATAATTAATTTACACTATTGTATCGAAACAATATAATTTTTTATTTTTCTTTAAAGGAACTGATTTCTGCACATTTGGCAACCTACATAGTTTTGCACATTAGCACGTCTTAACTTGAAAATTAAACATTTCTTCCGACCTAGATAATAATTCTATTGTCTGTGATTTCTTTTATTTTATAGATACTAAATTGATATAATACCTGATAGAATACTGATATGTGTAGTAATTTATTAGATACCAATATATTTAAGGGTTAATCTTAACATTGGATCTACGGAGTCACTAGTTTACATTACTTCATAAAAAGAACAAGAATTTATAGGTTGGTTCTACATTCGAAATACGACGAAAGGCGGTCCCGAGTTATCGCCTTATATCGGAATAAAACTGTATTAATGAAATATTGGTGTGAGTCAGAAACTATTCGCAGGAGTCCGAGGGTTAACCCCTTGCCGCCTCTATATGAGACAAACCGATGAAATCTGTGTCAAAATCAGGGATGCGAATCCTAACCCGAACCCGGTTCGGGTTTCGTAACCCGGTTAGACGGGTTACTTGGGTTACGAGAACCGAACCGGATTCGGGTTAGGGTTAACCCGGTTACACAAGACTACAGTAGGATCATGAATACCATAGTTGTAACTTTTTAATGTAAATTTTCGATGAAAATTGGAAAAAAAAATCAAAGAACTACATCTCGCATAAGTCTCATAAAAATCGGCTTGTACCGACTGAATATGTTCCCTTGTCAGTATGCTTTATTAGGTCTGAAGCGCTTTATTATTACCACGTTTTTTTATTGCCTACTACGGTCGCCATACAAAATTCAAGGACTGTCTGCTCGACAGTATGTTGTTCCGAAACAAGAAATAATGCAAAATTAAAAAAAATTTCAAAGACTAATAACGTTAGCGCATTCTATGTTTTGAATATTATTTAATAGTTATTTTATTTTAATAATTATATTTAATCATCAATTATTATTTTTTAATAAATAGTTATATATGTAGTTAATTAGTTTCATTAAATTTTTGATGATACCATAAAAATATTATATATATGCCCAAAAAAAATTATAAAAAATGAGAATATTATTTATGATTTAGTATTTATTGAAGCTAATTTTTCCACATAGACAGTTCCAATAACGAAATTAGAATCGAATACGTTAACATTAAAAGATGCAATCTAATCAGTTACTTTGCTGAATATATTTTTTGATTATTTTATTTTATTTTAATCATAACAATAAAAATTCAAAAACAAAAAAACATCCAAGACTAAATAATAAAGGGAAATTGCAATACAAGAGGGATCTCTTTTTATCCATAATATATGTACATATATTCGTATATCTCTGAACTATGAAGTGAACTGTCTAGAAGTATCTATCGTATCTCACTAGTAACCTACTCGGGAGCGGGTTAACCCGCTGTCTCTAGACTCTGAAACCCGCTCCGTGCGGGTTAACCCGCTTCCAAGAGGGGTTAACCGGCTCTCACTAGGCTCTAAAACCCGCTCTCTCCGGGTTAGTATGGGTTACAGAAACCTCACCGGTTAACCGGGTTTGGGTTAGGGTTAGTCCGCGGTACGCATCCCTGGTCAAAATCAAAGAACTTTCGATAGAAATGAGATAGAGTGATGAAAGTTTTTTTTTAATTAAAGCTGAAACTTTGCAGAATATGGAATAATTATAGAGATTGTGGAACGAACGTTTTTTAACCTTGAAAAAATTCGTTAAACTTGCACAATTTCGAGAAAATCGTGATTTTTCCAATATCACGTGCGGAACAAATTTATTTTTTAGCTGCTATACATCATTTCCCGTAGATTTGTTCACGCTGATTTCAAATATGGTCTCAAAATTGGTCTACGACCTCCGGATTTTGCAAAAAGTCGAATTATTGTTAAAAATTTACATATTTATTTTTTCAAGGAATAAATAACATTCGTACCATCATTTTCATAATTATCCCATATTCCAGAACGTTTCAGCCTTAATTTTAAAAAAGAATTCATCGCTCTATCTCATTTCTATCGAAAGTTCTTTGATTTTTACATAGATTTCATCGGTTTGTCCCATAATGTGCCGCACCGTTTCTTTTACCATTACAGTGATTAGAACGTCTTTAGTCTTTCTGCACAAAATTATCGTAGAAGAGAAGAGAAAACGTATATTTTTAGTACGGCTACATTTATTTTAATGCTTAAACATTGCTTACAAACGAATCAAATTTTATTTCGTCTGTAGTAAATCGCGTAACATTCATATTTGTTAGACTTTGTTAAGAACTCCATAGCGAGTGTGGCTCGTCAAAGTACGGCAAGGGATTAATGTTTTCTTTCCCTGGAAGAACGTTACGAATTTTATTCCACAACGATGCGGAACTGCGAAACTGTCTCCGAAATGGGTTCGGGTTAATAAACCGTCGAGTTCTTCGAACGTGAGTTTCGCGAATCGCGGGTCAAGATTGTCGTGGACGACGCCGGAGAACTGTGCGTATAACAAATGAACTGTTATGAAACATTCGTCATAAACTAAAGTTACAGATTCGCAAAAACTCGCGGCAATCATATTAGTCTGGCTGACACTAAAATTGAATATTTCCAGCACTTAGAATGCACGAGTTAATTGCCACGATGGCAGCTGGAGGCTTACGTTACCGGACTGTGCTTAAAAACGTTTCCAATGACACGAATATCCGGCAAGGTTTTCAACGGTGCACGTAACTAGACGATCGTATAAAATAGATTTTATGGTGTATCAGTGCCATTCATATTTCTCGCGAATGTGATAATTGATACTTATATAAAACACACAAAGTCTACACTGTAATAAACTCGTAGCATGAAAATTCATCCACTTCCTTGTTTTGGGTGTTACAAAACGTTTGAACTGAAGCATAATTTGTTGACTTGAACCAGTTTTTACCGGAGTCACACTCCAAGTCAACAAATATACCCTAGTAGTACAAAAATATTAGATAGATATTTTTTTCAAATATTGGACAAATATTTTTTAAGCCACACTTTTTCATATGAGAAAAATATTGCATCTGAATATTGTATAGGTACATGTACAAGAATAAACATTATCTGTATATTAGGAAGAAATATTCTATTTCTAATATTAAATAAAATAAATAATATTATTTAAATATTAAATTATAAATATTAAATAAAATAATGTGATATAAATATTATTTCTGTATTAGGAACAAAATATTCTACTTCTAATATGAAATAAAGATTCATTTAATATTTAGAAAAAAATATTTTTCTCTTAACATGAAATAGATATTTTCTCCATATTTAAAAAGAAATATTTGTTACTTATTATTAAATAAATATTGTATATATATTTGAATATTAAAAAAGGATTGAATCTCTTTTTAATATTATTTGAATGTGTATACAATATTTTGTGCTACTAGGGTAGATATATATATATATATCTTTATTGAATTCCTCTTAGGGTTACAATTCTAATACTATATAATTCTCCTATTTGTAAAACAAAAATCGCGATTATCCAAGGATTTATGTAACTATTTCTGAAGAACACAGGCGAGAAATAATCTAACAAGTGGTTAGATGCTTCCCTAACATAAAACAGAAAATATTTCCATTCACGATAGCACAAATACAATGGAACTTGTATACGTATAGAGTGGTAATATTTCTGTGTAACTGGAAAAGAAAGTGCAAGATCATCGACAATTAATAAATTGAATAGCGGGGTACGCCTTCGAGTAATTGCTCAAACTTGCTCCATGAAAGCCTAGAGTGGAAGGGTTTTTTCAGGAGAGAACGGAACGTGTAAGAAGAAGATATGCTTTATCATTAATTAACTCTCTGTGGAGGGCGAATGCAGAGTGCGTGTAGACATTTAAAAGGTGACCATTTAAAAATTGACAAAATTAAAATTATTTGAAGTAAACGCTGCACCGCTACGACTGGATCGTAATATTTTACTATAAATATTCAACCATAAAAGATTCATTAAAAATTTAAAATTAAAACAAAATTCATTAAAAAATATTCCTAACTTACTATCGTAATAAATATATTTTCTGTAATCCTTATTAATTAATTCTTTAAATTTTATTGTCTCAAAATAAGATATGTTATTTTAATTAATGAAAGAGAAAATAAATAAAATAACAAGTTTATTAAACTTGAAATTGCATTGCAAATTTTTTCTTTCACTATGCTCCAAAACTATATGGGGTTCAATTATAATACACAGAGAGAAGGTTCAAAGAACGACAATATTGTTAATTATCAGATCATACGACTTGAATTTTGTACAAAAGTTAGGACAATCAATCTGCTACGTAACGTGAAAGAGAAATTTCGAAAAAATTGCAACTAATCGGAATCACGAGGAAAATAATAAAAGTTGTTGTTCACAATTTGTTTCTGAAAACTTCTCAGAAAATATCTTATAACTGGAAAATTAGATTAAATCTCTTCCGATCTACAATATTTCCATTCCCTAAGAATTTTGAAATTTTATGAATATAAAATTAGTATAATACCTCATACAATGTCTAAATGTATAGTAATTGATTGGATACCGATATATTTAATAATGCAAACAATATTCTGATTAATGGTACAGCAATTTTTAGTGGTACCTCAGAGGGGACAGCCGATTGCAAAGGGTTAAAACTACATGAATACAAAAGAAAGGAAAGTATAAAAATCGTTATAAAAAAAGAACGATCGTTGGCACAGATACACAGGGTGGGGTGAGGGGAGAAAGGCCATGAGAGATCAATTCGTGTTTGTTGTAGAGTTAATCGAAATCTTGATAAGCGTCACGTGCCAAGAACAACACCCTTTCTCTCTCTCTCTCTGTCTCTCTTGGCATCTCTCCCTCTTTCTCCCTGTCAGTTCCCTCTCGCTCTCGACATCATAGTAAAATCATTCGAGCGGAAAATATTGCGAACTTTTGCGCGTGCCGTTCTAATTAGATAGGCATGGCACGATTCCAATGAGAGGCTCTCCCGCGAGCAGTGCTATTCATTCAAGAGGCCCGGGCCTAATATAGTCGTCGTGGATAGCCTGAAGAGTAGCTGTAACGTGCTCCGGTGAAACTGCCTTGGTGATGTTAAGAGAACTACCAGGCTTGATGATCGGCCTGCATTAAACGTACCGGCAACCTTTGTTCCCGCATGCGTTTGACACCTAATTGTAAATTTACTGTTGCGTCGATGAATGATCAACTAGTACGCTAAAAGTGCCGGCACACTCGAGGGAAGTTATCGAACTCGTAAATTGCACACGAGCAAGTTATGCCTAATGCAACCCTAGTTTTTTTCGTGCTACTCGCATGAACCCCTTGTCGTATTTTGACGAGCCAGAGTCGCGATGAAGGTTTTTAACAAAGTCTTACAAATATGAATGTTACGCGTTTCATTTTCGATGAAATAAGATATTTGATTCGTTTGTAATCAATATTTAAGCATTGAAATAAATGTAGATATACAAAGAATATAATATTTTCTCTTCTACATTTCTCGGGATAAAGACGTTCTAATCACTGTAACTGTAATTACCCCTTGAAAAAATATCAATTTTTTCATTTCAGTTTAATTTTTCTCGACAACAAATGATATTAAAAGATGAAACATTCTCGCATTAAAGGGATGAAATTAGGCCCTGAAAAAATTTCAATATTTCCTTCCTCATGAAGTTACAATTATTATTGTATCAGAAAAATTGTTCAGATTTATGACTTTGACAATGTATTTCAGGGTCATTGAAATCGGAGAGGAGAGCATAGACAAGTTTACCATAATAATAATTATCGCAGAATGAAAGTAATTGAAACGTTTTAAAATAATTTAAAATAAAATGTATAGCAACATAATTCGCAAAGTTTGTTCCGAAGAAGGGATAATAGACTCGTAAATGAGATGCAAGAGATGTCCTAATATCCCTAATGATCGCTTGCGAAACGCTATTAATGAGAAGCCAAAAACAACGCGTAAATCGCACGCAACAAGGTTCCGTGCACCCATTGCAATTTCAACCAGTGCAGGAAGACTTGCGAAAAAGAAGCCGGCGTTAGTTAACAGTAAGGGCGTCTCGTTTCCGCAAGACAAGAAGATTGCAAGAAACCACGTCGGAGAAAATTTCGGAATCCGGCTGAGAAACTTTTAATTTGTTCTTTGCATGCTACGGATTAGCATTAATTTTTTTTTTCCGCTGAAAACTATGCAACAGAAAATGTATTTACGAATCCTGGTAGTTTTTTCAACACAGTCAACAATTCTTGCGATAATGTATTTACGGGATCGTGCAGTTTTTTTCAAGCCAGTCCGCAATTTTCACGATAATGTATTTACGAATAATGTAGCTTTTTAACCCAGTCAACAATTTTTACGATAATGTATTTACGAATCGTGTAGTTTTTGCAGGCGAGTCAACAATCTTTATTGAAGCAATACGTATTATGTAGCATGGAAAGGGCTTATCAAAAGTATTCGTAGCTAATTTAACAGAAATCTAATAGCAAGAACTACGAGTTAAGATCAAACGTTTACTATTGGGTAACGAATGAGAAAATATTGTGCTGAAAGGAATGGCAAACATTGGTCACTTCTAGATTGCCGATTTTTGTGCAAAAGGTTTGCGCATTAATTGCAAGGTGCAGGGAAACGTGCACACTCGGGATTAAAATAAAACATCAAATTAATTAAAGATAGAGAAATGAACAAGTATAAAATTTCTTTTGAGATTATTAAGATTATGAAGTCTGCCTGCATTGAGAATTTATTTGATTAACTTATTGGAGGTGTATTACAGAGATGTATTACAGTGTATTATGTTAATACCATTTATTTAATTAATGCGTCATTTGCATGGAAATGAAGCTAAACAAAGATGTATTTTGTGTGTACCTTTTTTCAACCGATTGAAAATAACTTCTTCATGTTTTTAAATTCTCTTAGTATTTTTACTGTTTAGGTTTCACCTACTCATTTTTTATATGAACGCATCAAATCTACTGTTTATTAATTAAAATTGTTCGAAACGTGTTTGCAGCGTATCCACTGATACAGTATTTGGTCCAGAAACCCGACATTTATCTGCAACAGTGTTCGTCGCTGACTTCAAGCGGTGTTGTACCACTCACGCGAAATTTCCGGCAATCGCGTGTAATGTAAATGCGCGAGGTCTATGGACTAATTATCGGAGTAACTTTTGTCACGGAGTTTTTACGGGACACAGGCCAGGATAAAATTCAAGTATCGCCGATCGCGATGAACACTCCTTTCACAGCTTTCGAAAGCGTAAGAAAGTCGCCACAGAAAGGGAACCTGTTTAATAAGGACTCGTTATTTTTCATCAGAAAACGCCCGCTTGTATCCTTCACCTACAGATGATCACAATGTCATTCGAAGGGAAGGGTACAGTGAAAAACATAAACCACGATCCCAGAAAAAAAAAAAATTGAAACAAAAAGAAGTCTTTTCATAGTCTGAGGCGATCAGAATTATTTTTAGAACAGTCTGCATGCGGAGAAATATATTCGGACGTCGGGCAGAGACGTGATTAGTGTCACAATCGTCAACGTGCTCTACTGAATAATTATTCTGCCTTTTGCGTACCTCGTTCGTCGAAATCGTTCGACCAATTTTGACAATTTCATTTTAACGTTTCCATTATATATATAGCAATCAGTGGATTTAATGCATTTATGACAAAAATAGAAGGAAACGATAAAAATTATTAATAGAATTTGGAATTACTGTTGAACCGATTAAATAAAGAAATCAATGTTTACGTTGCTCCAATTTGTTGCGATTCAGACAGAGAATTTTTATTTCGCATAAAGAGAAACACAGACGAAATCTTCAATGAAAATCTAATTCACATGTGAACAGAAATTGTTTCGAGAGGAATTATGCATCACAGAGGAATTATGCAGAACAGAATCAGTATCCAAGAGTTTCATCTTGATTTATAACTGGATAACTGGACAGAACGGTTTATTTCGTAATTTCTATTCCACCACGTCGATAATTTTCAGCTTTCTACATTATTTAGTTACATAGTACTGTACGTAGCAGGATCCCAACATATTTTAACGGTGCAAATTACGACACGCTTCAGTCCACTATTAATCATCTTTAATTGCTCGTACAAAGTGGATAAGTAAGTTAAAGAGGTCTTGTGGTCTAGAAAAAAAATGGATTTTTCTATTTCTTGCTGCGAAATGTCGGCAAAAGGTTTCTATAGTGAGAATAGTAAAGAGTTATGCAATTAACTTCAAATTGTGAGAGAACCTTCAGAAAACAAATATTCTAGAAAATTTAGAATTCGAAATTCAGAATGCCTCCATTTTATTGAACAATCAGATATTTTATTTCCTTCAGTTTATGTGAGAACTGCACTCACACTTTAAGGTGAACCCACCTTAATAAACTGTAAGTCCCGTCGCGAAATAACCTTAGCAAAGAGTTGAGAGCGACGTGAAATAAATAAATAAAAAAATAACTACACTCACACTGGATCTCAATATTACTTCATATTTTTATTTCAAACCAATAGAACGACTGGAATCGTGCCAGTTAATAAGACAATTTTCGAGGTCCTATAACTCCACCAATTTGAAGTATTTTTACTTGAAAAAAATTATATTGTATAGTCCAGATGCTATCAAAAATATGAATGCAAAACCTCGATAAACAACAGTCGTCTGACGTCTTTACAAAGATTTCCAAAAGTCTGCGAAGTAATGTTGTACGTATTACAGGCCACAAGACCCCCTAAACAATTCGATGAAACTATTCGATTGACAAGAAAGTAATTTCGATAATTTAAGGTGAAACAGAGAGCCAAATTGTTTTATTCAAGCAGTGAACTTTGCCGAATAAGATATTTTTCTTTGTATTCGATGATCTTTCGTCAAAAAGAACAAATAAGAAAGTATGTTATTGATTGAAGTTTATCGCTCGAAAAGAGAATTTCGATTTTATTTTACCTTAAAATTAACGAAATTACTTTATTGCCAATCCGATATAATGAAAATATGTTTGTTCGATCAGATATTGGCGAGCGTAATTTTCATTTGCCGTGCGTAACGCGAAGTTACGGATACATACGTCTGTCTGTCCGCTCGGCTCCCGGCTCATTTGTGTGCAGATTTTTCAAGCGCGTGGGAATCGTGTAGCGAAGATCGCGGATCATCCCCCGGCGGGATAATCTGCTTCTTCGATCTCGGTTTCCTTAAATTAATTATCATTTCAACGAGTCACGGACAATGGTTCACGGCAGAAGTGTCTTGAACTTGTTGTTTTTCCTCCCATCTCACCGGCAATGGAAAGATGGTCGCGATAATTCGCTAAACCGAGGAGCGAGTCGTTGGACCAACTACCTAACAACCTAATGCAAATACATCCGACCGGAGTTCACTATTAAAAATGACATTCTTTCGTAATTTCGGTGCGGTAGCTCGGACACGTCATAAATCGCTCGGTAACGAAGCTTACGGTTCAATGTCGAGAAAGTTGTTTCACTCTTAACCGGGGAGAATGCGCGGAGCCTCGTTGTACGATTCATGGTGTATTTAGTCTCGTTTCTGTTGGGTTAATAATGCTTACATGGTGTAATGTGACGAATTATGAAAATTATACAAAATGACACTCCCCGGTTTAATGAGAATTATCTGAATGATTATTGTATAAAAATTATAGAAAAATGTCTGTCCAGTTTAATGAGAATTATCTGAATGATTATTCTATAAAAATTGTAGAAAAATGTCTGTCCAGTTTAATGAGAATTATCTGAATGATTATTATATAAAAATTATAAAAAATGTCTGCCCAGTTTAATGAGAATTATCTGAATGATTATTGTATAAAAATTATAAAAAATGACACTCCCCAGTTTAATGAGAATTATCTGAATGATTATTGTATAAAAATTATAGAAAAATGTCTGTCCAGTTTAATGAGAATTATCTGAATGATTATTGTATAAAAATTATAGAAAAATGTCTGCCCAGTTTAATGAGAATTATCTGAATGATTATTGTATAAAAATTATAAAAAATGTTTGCCCAGTTTAGTGAGAATTATCTGAATGATTATGTGTTACATCACGTTGTAATCACGAATTATAAAAATTGTTAAAAATGTCTGTCCAATTTAATGACAATTGTCTGATTTATTACTAAAAGCAGATCCCCTAGAATTATGTGTTCATAATGACATGAATGAGCAAGTACAATTTAAAACAATGAAAATATTAAAAGACTTTAATAGTATGAATACATTATTTTCACCACATTAAAATTATTATTGAAGAATGTAAATTTTGTATTTAGCTCCTACATCTTGCAATTGATGCAGGAACTTTTTATTTTGCATAAACAGAGTCTATTAATAACAAAGGAACTTCGTTGATGCGAAATCGGAATAAAAATTACCTAAACTTACTGTGTGCATCCGCATAACCGCGATCGCATGCGAGTACACAGTGCCGAAAGAGGGTGGAGTAAATTAGTATCAATTCGCTCCTCGGCTTAGCGCGAAACTTTCTCAGCTGTGAACTACGGTCATTGTAATTACCCGATTCGTGTTGTGTTTGGATTCATCTCCATCGGAGACATGTTCCCAGTCAATTAACAATGTTTCTACACTGTAATTACATATGAAAAAAAAGTGTGCTTCTCGTCGTGTAAATAGTGGCCTCTAATAACCGCTGAAAACATGTCATCGGAATTTGCCGCGCAGGAGACTCGCTCCCCGGATTAGCGAGAAATTTCTCAACGTCGAAGCAGTTTTCATACTAATCTAATTAGGCTCGTGTTTCAATTAACGCTAAACCTACCATCACCGGTCGAAATGACCGGTTCCAGATTTTTTATTTAACGATTATTGATATAATAAAAGTAATTTCATAAGAAATGATTGTACAGATATCTTCATTGGAGCACATATTACAATAAGAGCTGCACAAAGTCTAGATAAAATCAATCTTGTTATTTTTATAAGGGAACATGTACCAGTTACTTTCAATGCTTTCACGAATCAATTAAAAGAGATTGGTAAATGATATAAGCTGATGATTTGATAATTGACAACGTTTAAATTGTTCAACATCGAATCACAGCCTTCGTATTAATGTATGTCGTGTTTGGACTCATTTTCATGATGAAAATATACCCATTCCATTAACAATCATTCTAAACCGTAATTATTAATAAAATTGTGTGCGATAACTGTTCAAATCGAAGTGCATTATCGGAGTAGAAGTTCGTCGCTCAAAACATTCATTCCCCGGATTGGCGATGAAAATCTTGAACGTGAAATAGAAGCGTCTACCTGTGTTGTGTTTGAACTCATTTTCATCAACGTCCCCATTCCTCAACATTTCTAAACCACGATTATGAATGAATGGAAAGGTTTCAACTTGACGGTGTTTGCTATTGCTGCCGCGGAAAGGATTCGTTCCTTGGATGAGCGCCAAATGTCTCAACACCGAACTTAGCCCCCGGAATCAACCGATTGACGTCGTGTTTCGACTGATTGTCATCAGAAGAACGTTCCCAATCAATTGACAACGACTCTGAGCTGTATTTATGAATGAGAGAGAAGGTATAATGCTTCCCACGCGTGAGCGGTCTTTGACAGATTTGGGTAAAGAACATTTCAACTAAGAAATACAAATATTTGCATATACTGTTTCTCACAACTGTGTTACATATAGAAAATGCAATTTCGGCGCACAGGTTCGATCCTACATTACTATCCTAAGCAGTTTTACAAATTTATAATTCAACGTTTCGGTCTAGGTTAAGACCATCTTCAAGAACATAATTGCGTCTGTAAAAATTGATATGAGAATATATATTAACGCGATGAAAAGCAAAAAGATAAATAAAAGAGACAAGTACAGAAATGAACCACATTCTTTTTACTGGTATAAACTTACTTGCTTAGTAACAAAGTTTAATTTAAATTTAACATTTCAATAGGATCGAATCTGTGCGTCGAAATTGCATTTTCTATTAAAATTGGCGATCGAGATAAAATAAAACTGTGTTACATATGTTTCATTTGAAACAAATACTAAATCACTGTTTAAAATAAAACATACGTAACACAGTTGTGAGAAATAATATTGGCAAGTATTTGTATTTCTTAGTTGAAACATTCTTTACCCAGAACTGTCCTTTGATAACATCATCAGAGTAAGTAGAAGTTTGCCACGCGAAGGGGTCGCTCCCCGGATTAGCGTGAAATCTGTAGACACACTGAAATCGCGTGGAGTTTGTACTCATTCTGATCGGGAGATCATCCCCAAATGGAAGTACAACGTGCCGAGGGTGTTGAAGGAAACTCGACCGGTGGAGTATGAAGAGGGGGTTGCTTACCGAAGCGAGTGGACCCTCCCCATCGTCTCCGACGAGATCCGGCGTTGCACGAATAGTGTTCACCAAGTCGATCCTGCGTCTGCTTGTTGTCGGAAGTTCGCGTTACCGGTGTTCGCGTGGACGAGGACCGTGGGCTCGGGTTTGAACAGAGGGTACACAGATGCTGGTGATCAGCGGCAGAACACCTTCCTCTTCAGGCGATACACCGGGCACGACGACATCGAGCCACGCGACGGTTCGGTGAATACTGAGCGGTCGGGGCCCGCGATAGCCTCTTCACACGGGGACGAGTGAAAGCGAGAGGTGCCTCTCGCGGCACCAGCGGTTGCCGACGGCGAGTCACGAGTTCGGCCAGGAAGGAGAGAGACGGAGGGAGCGACAGAGCGAGAAAGCGGGACGCGTCGGTCACGTGAAAACAAGGAGAAACGTATGAGAGAGCCGGCGGAGGACGAACGTTCGACGCTGGAAGAACCGCGAGGACGACGCCGCCGCCGCCGCCGCCGTCGCTGATCCTCTCTGTTCCGCGAACAAACAGGAGGCTCCGCGCCGCGTGATACCAAGAGAGCAAGAAAGCACCGCAATCAGCCTGCGAGGGAGAACGCGATTCAAGGGGAGTCGGATAACGGGCAGAGTCACGAGGATTTCAGGGGACGCCAGTCACCTGACTCTCGACCTCGCCAGCCCCGCGGTGGTTGCACGGCTGATTTGAAATTGGTCGGAAAGAATGCCACAAAGTGAAACACTCCGCAGCTAACTGCCAGCAGACTCTCCGTTGTACGCATCTTGCTAGACAACGTGGATTGTGCTACAGTAAAGCATACACTCCAATTGACAATGTCTGATTCTTTCAAAAATGTTTGTTTCCTCGATTGCGATTGATAAACATTAGTTTTATTTATGATTCAATGAAGATGTTATGGGTATATGGAGCAGGGAAGATTCAACATTTGAACGAATGCCACGAAGTGAAACACTCCGCAGCTAACTGCCAGCAGACTCTCCATTGTACGCATCTTGCTAGACAACGTGGATTGTGCTACGGTAATGCATACACTCCAGTTGACAAAGTCTGATTCTTTCAAAAATGTTTTTTTCATCGATTGCGATTGATAAACATAAGTTTCCTTTATGATTCAATGAAGATGTTATGGGTATATGGGGCAGGGAAGATTCAACATTTGAACGAATGCCACGAAGTGAAACACTTCGCAGCTACCTGCCAGCAGACCAGCAGCCTTTCTGTTGTACGCATCTTGCTAGACAACGTGGATTGTGCTACAGTAATGCATACACTCCAGTTGACAAAGTCTGATCCTTTCAAAAATGTTTTTTTCATCGATTGCGATTGATAAATATTAGTTTTCTTTATGATTCAATGAAGATGTTATGGGTATATGGGGCAGGGAAGATTCAACATTTGAACGAATGCCACAAAGTGAAACACTCCGTAGCTAACTGCCAGCAGACTCTCCGTTGTACGCATCTTGCTAGACAACGTGGATTGTGCTACGGTAATGCATACACTCCAGTTGACAAAGTCTGATCCTTTCAAAAATTGTTTGTTTCATCGATTGCGATTAATAAATATTAGTTTTCTTTATGATTCAATGAAGATGTTGTGGGTATATGAGGCAGGGAAGATTCAACATTTGAACGAATGCCACGAAGTGAAACACTTCGCAGCTACCTGCCAGCAGACCAGCAGCCTTTCTGTTGTACGCATCTTGCGAGACAACGTGGATTGTGCTGCAGTAAAGCATACACTCCAGTTGACAAAGTCTGATCCTTTCAAAAATGTTTTTTTCATCGATTGCGATTGATAAACATAAGTTTCCTTTATGATTCAATGAAGATGTTATGGGTATATGGGGCAGGGAAGATTCAACATTTGAACGAATGCCACGAAGTGAAACACTCCGCAGCTAACTGCCAGCAGACTCTCCATTGTACGCATCTTGCTAGACAACGTGGATTGTGCTACAGTAATGCATACACTCCAGTTGACAAAGTCTGATCCTTTCAAAAATGTTTTTTTCATCGATTGCGATTGATAAACATAAGTTTTCTTTACGATTCAATGAAGATGTTATGGGTATATGGGGCAGGGAAGATTCAACATTTGAACGAATGCCACAAAGTGAAACACTCCGTAGCTAACTGCTAGCAGACTCTCCGTTATACGCATCTTGCTAGACAACATGGATTGTGCTACAGTAATGCATACACTCCAGTTGACAAAGTCTGATTCTTTCAAAAATGTTTATTTCCTCGATTGCGATTGATAAACATTAGTTTATTTTATGATTCAACGAAGATGTTGTGGGTATATGGAGCAGGGAAGATTCAACATTTGAAGAATGCCACACAGTGAAACACTCCGCAGCTACCTGCCAGCAGACCAGCAGCCTTTCTGTTGTACGCATCTTGCGAGACAACGTGGATTGTGCTACACTAAAGCATACACTCCAGTTGACAAAGTCTGATTCTTTCAAAAATGTTTATTTCCTCGATTGCGATTGATAAACATTAGTTTATTTTATGATTCAACGAAGATGTTGTGGGTATATGGAGCAGGGAAGATTCAATATTTGAACGAATGCCACGAAGTGAAACACTTCGCAGCTACCTACCAGCAGACCAGCAGCCTCTCTGTTGTATGTACCTTGCGAGACAACATGGATTGTGCTACAGTAAAGCATATACATTAGTTGACACAGTATGATCCTTTCAAAAATGTTTCCTCATCAATAAGTTGAGATTATATAGAAATTAGTTTCCTCCATGTTTCAATGAAGATGTCGTGGCTATATGGGGCAGGGAATATTCAAAATGGAAGAAATGCCACAAAGTGAAACACTCCGCAGCTATCTGCCAGCACGCTTGCATACTCTCTGTTGTACGCACCTTAGGAACACAAAAATTCTGTGTTTTCATAGCGAGCCACTTTTTAAAAATTGAAAAAATGATGATATAGCCCCAAGTGTTTCCCTTGCGGACCTCTTTTTAAAAAGATGGACATTTAAAAATTGACGAAATTACAATTGTTTGAAGTAAACGCTGCACCACGATATACAATCTCGAATGGCCGAAGAACACAGTGGGCTGGATCGTAACATTTTACTATAGTTCTTCAACCGTAAGAGATATCGGGATGAAATTTCCACTAAAATTCATTAAAAAATTATTCCTACCTACAATCGTAATAAATATATTTTTTCTAATCATTTGTTTAATTAATTCTTTAAAGTTGTCTTAAAATAAAATTAAAAATTATTCATTTATTACTTATTTAGAAGTTTTTCTGGTAATTTAAATCACCGATGTCTATGATTATAAATTTCTCTGTCTTCTTGAAATATTCATAATATGAAGAATAAATGTGGAGTAGAAATGAATACATTTTTTGAATAGATACTCTTGTGTGTTCACTATAAGCTCCTAAAAACTAATTTTCCGCAGTTTGCTAGTTCAGCTAGTATAATTTAACAAAAAAATGTCGACGCTTTATTTTACACGTCTGTAAAACCAACAATTTTTTAAGATTTCGAAAAACACTTTGAGATACGTTTATATATCATTACAGATTACAGATTACAATATATCAAAATTTCAACAAAATCCGAAACAGTAGTTCGAAAAGTATTCTGAATCAGTGGGTCTACAAACGCATGGCTCTAAATGGATTATGCTATGTGGTAGCACGTATTCCGACTGACAAAGGCGCTGAAATGTTCCTTTCAACATTGTGGAACTATATACTGATTTGTATCCTCTCAATTTCTCACGAAGAAAACCGAGATTATATAAAAATTAGTTTCTTCCACGATTCAGTGAAAATAAACTCGTTGCGTGGAACAGGAAATATTAAATTGTACATATGTATAGAAATTGTTATTCCTTCAGTTCCGCATGAAAAATAATTAAAAGTATACGGTTGCTTATGGAAGTGCTTGCATTGAACAGGGGAGATATAAAATTGATTTGGGAGAATGTCACAAAGTGAAATATAGTTTAGCTACCTTTGCAATCCAGCATGATTTCAGCTTCTGTGTTCTCTGTATCTTGCAAAACAGAATGAGTTATGCTACGTGGAAACAGCGATTCTGTTTACGAAGACGCAAGAGCGTTTTGATTCTGTCGAAATTGTACATGTACAGTGTATGATCAAATTATTAGAGTCGCTGTACGAAAAATATGTTTTTCGTCCTTGTGAGATATGTGTTACCGTCATTGTTTCTAAATGTACTTTCATGATTAGCGATCATTGACACTTCATTATAAAAAAAAAAAGAAGATATTCTCAGTGTAGTTTGCTTTTCATTCAAAAATTAAATGCCTTTTTTAATTCGAGATCTAAAGATTAATTTCAATTAAACTTAAATGAAAATGCAGTAGTTGCATTACAAATTGGTTTGCAAGAATGCTGAAAGTGAAACACAGTTTATCTACCTTCAGGAACCAGCTTGGAAGTATGTTAATTCGGAGCGGAGATCTTAATTCGCAACGGTGCAGACAGGTTTTAATAATTACGGAATTGCGAATGTTTATGCAAATTTCTGTCTCCCGATTACTTCATAGAAACTAAAATTACGTCTGGACGATTCCAGGACCATGGTATATTAACCCTTAGCACTCGGAGCTACTTTAACTCGAAGATTAAACATTTCTCCCGGACTAGAATAATTCCATTACATATTCATCTTTTGCTTTGTATGAATATAAAATTGATGCAATACCTCATGCAATACTTAAATGTTTCGTAATTGATTAGATACCAATATGTTTAACAATCTAAACAGTATTTTGAGTGAGAATATTCAAACAGAACCTGTCGATTATGAATATTGTTTTATGAATTTCGTTCTTTTGTTATCATGTTTATTTCAGCAAGAGGGTAGACACTTCTAGTATATTCTAGAATATACTTTGCGGGAAGGAGCCAAAGATCATTGCGTTAGGCATGCTTGAGCATAAATTATAGTCAAAATATAGCCCTCAGTATTTGAGGAAATAGTACAAGATGTATCGATGTGCGCATCGTTCATTGTTCTGTCACGTTTTCCAACGGTCTAAAATTGATATTTGTTCCGGAAGGACACTTTATGACCAAATTACGTTTTTCCCAAGGTCCACAAGAACAGGTATCCTTCTAGCCTTCGAAAAACAGGTGCTGCTGATGATTTCATAGCAGCGACAACTAGATCTACTCAAGTATTCATGTATAAATTTCTTACATATTATAGAACCTACATTGAGAGATTAATCTTATTATCGAATCTAATGATTTTGATTTTCTCTTTTAATATCAATCTTTTAAATGATCTGGATATAACAATCTTCTAAATGAAGAACACGGAGGACCAAAAAATTAAATTTCTACTCGAGTAAAAAATGTTTGATAACAAAACGTGTTGGCTAAAACAGTGTTAGCTGTGACTGATAAGTAGACAACAGATTTTATGCATTCGTGACAAAAGTGAGTAGGTGTAATTTAAAATAGTGAAAACATTAGAAGAATTATCAAATACTACTATATTTCAGTTTCATTCAAGTTTGCTGCGCTTCAGGCACAACATTTTTATTTTGCATTAGCTGACCCGACAGACGTTGTCCTGTCTAAATTTCTATAAATTTGTTTGCGATCAGAAATATTGATTAAAAGCTGCAATGTTCGTTATCTTGTTGTATTGAAATATAATTGAAAAAGCACTTTCATTTTTTCCCGAATTTTCCATTTTTCCGGGCAACTTTTCCAATTTTTCTTTCCCTAAAACCTTATACGGACTATTACGAACATAAAAAAAATTAGCCAAATCAGTCCAGCCGTTCTTAACCCTCATCCGTCCCTCATTTCACGAACTGAATCTGTTCCTCGGTGTCAAATTGACACAGTGATAAAAAAAATCGATAAAATAACAAGTCAAACAGTTACATTTCGACGTTCTTTTTATTGAAATTGATGAGTTAACATTTACATCTTAGGTTTTTGCGGTTATATGTTTCGCATTAAAGAATAAAAGTCACCAAGTTTCGGACAAACTTACTTACAAATAACAGAACGGTATTAATTTATTTCGGGAAAACTGTGTCAAATTGACACGATGGACGGATGAGGGTTAAGTGATGCGCTTACCAAAGAACAGCAATTGATTTTGATTTTTATATAATAATATAGATATATAGATAAAGCACCGCTGTCTACTGATAAGTTTTATTCAGAACCAAGTGACGTTCGTTCTACGTGACTGTTAAAAGCGAGAAATTTACAACAATAGACTCTACTCTGTTCGAGAACATACCCTAGTAGCACAAAATATTGTATACACATTCATATAATATTAAAAAGAGATTCAATCGTTTTTTAATATTCAAATATACATACAATATTTATTTTATATTAAGTAACAAATATTTCTTTTTAAATATGGAGGAAATATCTATTTCATGTTACGAGAAATATATTTTTTTTTTCTAAATATTAAATGAATCTTTATCTCATATTAGAAGTAGAACATTTTGTTTCTAATGTACAAATAATATTTATTTCTCATTATAATACAAATCTTTATTTAATATTACAAATAGAATATTTCTTCCTAATATACACACAATGTTTATTCTTGTACATGTATACAATATTCAAATCTAATATTTTTCTCATATGAACAAGTGTGGCTTCAAAAATATTTTTCCAATATTTGAAAGAAATATCTATCTAATATTTTTGTGCTACTAGGGCCCTAGTAGCACAAAATATTGTATACACATTCATATAATATTAAAAAGAGATTCAATCGTTTTTTAATATTCAAATATACATACAATATTTATTTTATATTAAGTAACAAATATTTCTTTTTAAATATGGAGGAAATATCTATTTCATGTTACGAGAAATATATATTTTTTTTCTAAATATTAAATGAATCTTTATCTCATATTAGAAGTAGAACATTTTGTTTCTAATGTACAAATAATATTTATTTCTCATTATAATACAAATCTTTATTTAATATTACAAATAGAATATTTCTTCCTAATATACACACAATGTTTATTCTTGTACATGTATACAATATTCAAATCTAATATTTTTCTCATGTGAACAAGTGTGGCTTCAAAAATATTTTTCCAATATTTGAAAGAAATATCTATCTAATATTTTTGTGCTACTAGGGTACTGTGCGTAAAGGAGCAATGTAAGGCGTGCTCCCCGCTGCAGGCTAAATGATAGTCTCGACAGAGAGATTAGTCGCTAGTATTCGCGGCATAGTATAAGATGCATCGATGCGCGCATCGCGTTCATTGTTCCGTCGGTTATTTTTTTCAACCTCGTCAAATCGAATAAGAGAGAGGGAAACGAGAGGAAACGGGGCGGGGAGTTAGTCGACTTCGAGGAAGGAGGAACGGCCGGCATGAGCCGGGGGATCAGAAAAGTTCTGAGAACCGGCGAACGGAGAATCCCGTCGATCAGAATAGAGTGTCGTAATTGTCATGTGATCGTCGAAAGGATCGCCTAACTGAACGTCTCGTCTCTTCGACCGTTCACCGGCAATTTCATCGGACTACCTCCAGTTGTGGCTAGCCGCCTTTCCCCGTCGAAATTTTCCTACGAGCCGCGATCAGGTCCGAGTCCCAGCAAGAAAGTCTCGATATGGAAGAACGGATATCGATTTTTATCGGAGAGGAAGCCGAGATCGACCGATCAGCCAACTGTTCTGCCGCGAGAATAAAACAACCCAGCTACAATTATTTTAACACAATATCCCTTTCATTTAGAAATTGCAATTTCGGCGCACAGGTTCGATCCTATGTTACTAATTTCCTAAGCAGTTTTACGAATTAATAATTCGACGTTTCGGTCTTGGTTAAGATCATCTTCAAGAATATAATTGCGTCTGTAAAAATTAATATGAGAATATAGATTTCCGTGTTGAAAAGCAAAAAGATAAACAATTGAGAAAATTACAAAACTGAAACCATTTGTTTGTTCGTATAAACTTACTTGCTTAGTAACAAATTTAATTTAAATTTAATATTTCAAGACACTTGTTGACCATGTGCCGACATGATACATGGTAAGGTGGATTACAAACGTTATAATATAACCAAGGTTCTTTGTTTGAGGAGACGACAAATCAGATGACAAAGATCAAGCCAATTGGCCGATCGATATATGACGGTTAATTCAAACCACGAAAGACATTTCTAACCACAGTAAAGAAAAAGCCTGTGGTATTAAGTTGATCAACATTCAATATGCTTTTTATTTGGTGTAAGCCATTTTAGGATTTTATGTTAGTTAGAAAGATTCATCATAAAGCATTACTGGTTCAGTAATGCCGCGTAATATTCATGTATTTTAATCGTGTGAATCGTTACTAATAAAATCCTTCGATGTAAGTTGGCTTCTTTTTCAACTATTTGAACGTTTTCAAAATCAAAAGCATGGTTAAATTCCAAATTATTCAACAATTTCTATTTAAAACTGGCGATCGAGATAAAAGAAAACATTTAATATCCTTTTCATTTACAAACCGGACGTGGAATTAACATTATTAATTGACGATTATTACGATTGTAAAGATTCGCTCGTAGCTATTCAACGAATTTATTTCCTTGGACGTGGAATAAGCGCATTCTTATCATTTTTAAACATTTCATAAATGTATCAAATCCGCCGTCTACTGATAGCATTCTTTATTTTAAGTAAAATATTAGAATGCTGTAAAAGAATTTGTACGAGGATCGGCAGTCCAGCGATTGCCATTTACTCTTCGAAGCAAGTAGAACAAGTTGATGATTTGAGAAACAAGAATCAATTCATGCAGGAATTGTTCAGTTTCTCTACTTTGTATGATTATTTTTATAATATTTTACTTGCTAAACATTTATAGTAACGTTTTTTATACTGAGTAGTACCTGTGTTCATTAACATATTACGTTACAAAGTGCGTGGTTCTGTTTTTTCCAAATAGGCTCGAGCGTATGTGGAAATCGACCATGAACTTTTGCAATCATCCATTATGAAAAATTAATTCTCATTAAAACTCAGATGACTAATGGACTCTAATGATAATGGCAAAGTCTGAAATAATGTTGTGTTCGTATTAATTCGAACAGTACATGGAGGACACCAGTATTTTATCTTAACCTTTTGCACTCCTTTGTCGAGTGACAAAAGGAAAACGTAAATGAAACTTGTGTGTTGGTTCTTACTTTATTTATCAAGTCGTTTAATTAAAAACAAATACAAGTTCCACAAATATAAATTACAACAAAATTTGAGAGCTATATTTAATCTAATTAGTAAACAAAATTGTTTGAAACAAGTGGTAGTCAAGGTACTGTCCTTTGAAGTAATACAAATGAAACACTTAACATATTTTTCACATTTTAATTATTGAAATTATAAAGATGCTTCCATCAGAAATTATTTAATTTTCTTTATTTAATCACGTATTATTATAAAAATTGTGAGAACTCTAAATAAGTTCAGTCTTGTAATTTTTATAGACATCCGACACATTTCATAACCGGTACGGTTAGCATCAAAATACTAAGGAGTTGTTGGCAACAAAATTGAATAATAATTTCGGTGTGTAAACGGTTAAAACAATGCTATTATTCAGTCCGACGGATAAAACGATTTTTGTACCGTTTGAAGAAGGGGACAAAGGAAAGATTTCTACCTGGGAGAAGAAACGAAACCGACGAGACGAAAAGAGGTCGAAGAAGACAAGCAAGGAGAGGAAGCATCTCGACGAACGGACCTAAAGGGGCCCATGCCCGAAGAAAATGGGACGCGATGGTCCCTCCACGGTCGTCCATTACATTTCGGAGATGAAAGCATGCCGTGACCTTGACCCCCAAAAAACAGGAAACCGAAATACTTGCGATTCTACTTTCATCGGCAGAGAAACTTTGGTTTCGCTCGTGGACCGGAAATGATTCTTGTCGGTCGCCGTCTTCGTAAACACTGATTCGGAATATTTCGCGTAATCGGCGCGTCGCAGCGGATCGCTGGCAACATTCTTACCATTCCAGCCGTTCGTCAATCTCCGCGCAGAATTTTGTCGAGTACGTTGAATCTACTAAATTTATGAGAGACGCTGTAACAACTTCCTAAGAAAATGAAAGTTCTTCATATTGATTTACCTCCCCACCCCAACGTGGAACTCGGGAAAACCTGGCTTCAGTTGTAATCCGTTAATTATGTAGTACCTCGGGAGTAGTGAATCATCGCGACTCTTGATTGACTTGCTCTTTTACTCGGTTGCTCTCCAACAAGAACAATAAAAGCATGTTTAGAGTGAAAAATAAAACTGCGTTGTTGTCAATCCGAGTTTAAAAAACAATATATATATATATCCGTGCTAGTAGAGAATTTAAATGAAAAAATTATGCAAAACAACGCCTGCTATCGTCGAGAAAGCGAAACGTCCCGCTTCCTTATCGAGTGTACGATCGCTTATGAAAAGTACAACAACGACGCAATTTTTTCACGTAATGTTTAGATAACTTTCCGACTTCATGTCGACCGGGACCTGCCACCGGATGCAAAGTTTTGAAGTTCGTTCGTGTGGGACGTATGATTTTTGATGTACGATACAAATATGAATGTTCCCCCCGTATTTTTAAATGAAACCAAATTTGACCCGTTTCTATTAGTTTATAATCCATATTTAAGTATTTAAATAAATGTAGCCATAGAAATAATGTAAATTGTCTCTTCTACGACATTTTTAGAGATAATGACGTTTTAATTGCTGTAGCTGTAAAGAAAATTATATACGCCAAGGGGTTAATGATTTATGATATCATTATCAATGTTAAATTGAATATTTCTCGTTAGTGGAGAAATGATACTCCTAGAATTCAATAATTTTTCGACTCAAATTAAAAATATTCCAATTGACCTAAAATTCTGTACTTTAACATACATTTTACTTTATGCTTGTATTTTCTAATAGATGAAAAAATTTTTAATAAAGTATGTGGTGGCTGTGCATTCCAATACAGCATTCATCCATTTGCTTCAACTTTTATCAACCCAGATCGCGAAAAGAAAAGAATTGTGTAAAAAATGTTTACGTAAACGGCGTGTATATTCTACCACGAACTTGTTACAAGAACTTCGTACCATTGAACCGGCAGATTTCGAGAATTATTTAAGAATGGACGAAGATGCTTTCCATTTCTTGTTAGAATTAGTTCGCCATGAAATTACAAAACAAACCACAAATATGAGAGGAACAATTAGTACTGGAGAAAGATTGATTGTTACTCTGGGATATTTCCCAGAGGAAGTTCGTATGAAGATCTTAATTTCAGTAGTCGATATCAGCTCAATCTTAAGGTAAAATTGTCCCCAGAACTTGCTGGGCAATTTACGAAACATTAAGAAGAGAATATTTAAAGATAAGCAACAAGGACGTGCTATTAATATTTGTTAACAACTACCCACGAACGGTTAAACCAGTCGTATGTCGAACGGCGTCGTACAACAGATTTTCAGATGTAATAGATGAAAGGACTTTCTTTTATTAAGATGAAGGAACAGATTGTTGAAGCAACTTAATTTGTACGATTTGTTGTACGATAAATTACAACGTCTGTGGATCGTTGTATTGGGTTGGCAAGAAAAAAATTTAGTTTTACTTCGCCTTAAAATACCGAAACGACATTCTTGCCAAACCAATAGTGTTCGAAATGTACTGTCGATTCATCTATATAATAAAAATGAAATGCTGTTCGTTGGTCACGACATCACGTGAGAACGGCTGGATCGATTTGCCTAATTTTTTAAAGAAAATGTTTGTAATACACCGGATAAGGTTTTTAGGGAAAGGAAAATTGGAAAAGTGGCCCGGAAAAATGAAAAATTCGGGAAAAAATGAAAGTGTTTTTCTCTATGGGATTGTTTGTATGAATTCAAGAGCATAACTCACGATTCCAACAATGGATATGCGTTATTCGTTTATTATTTTGTTCGTTATGCTCCTGGAAAAGTTTGAAAGAAAAAAAAATTCGAGACAATTACAAAGGAAAGTCGGAAAATTCGGAGAAACTGCAAAAATCATCTTCTAAATGTAGTCCTTCTTAAATTGAATATCCATGGCCACAATTGTTAATAGATACAATGATCACTCAGAAATACGTTTATTTTCCTCATTTATACTTCGTTTACGCATTTCCAATAGCTTTTCGCAAATTCCCAAAACGATCACAAACAAATTTATTGTAATTTGTACAGGACAACGGCTGTCGGATCAGCTGGTATCAGAATATTTCCAAATACAGGTAGATTAATTTGTTGCAGAGATATCGCCGACACATTCGCCTTGGGGCCGACTGTACATTTGCGATCGCAAAGAGAGCTGGCGATTTAATTAGAAATAAAATCGAAAGCGGAAACGGTTGGAGGTTGGAACGTGTCTCGAAGGTGGGCCACAAGGAGCCGATTCGTCTAGGAAGTCGACCGGTCTCGGTTTGCGAGCTTCCGAATCCATCGTCGATGCCGATGCTGATCTTGAAAACAGCCAGCTATTTTTCCTCATTCCACCGCGGCCAAGAAACTGTTGTCCGCGGGCACCACCGCGCACCAGGTGGCCATTGATGGACGAAACTTTCGCGTGGACCGGTGTATCGTAACGAGGACAAGAGCGAAGAGGGAAGCAAGGGGATCAGAGTCACGGGACACGCAGTGAAAGTGTTGCCGTCAGTGAAAGACAGAGAAAGAGAGAGAGAGAGAGAGAGGGGAGAGAGAGAGAGAGAAAGAGAGTGAGAGAGTTACCGGCTCTCTTCCCTCTCGTTTCACCGGCGGAACAACAGCGAGCCGTGATGTGTGTCGGGTAAAAAAGAAGGAAAAGAATTCTGCGAAGAGAAACAGACGTGTTCGACTAATCTTCTGACTATTCTTGGAAAAAATACTTTGGCTTTACAACTTATTCGTCATTTGATATAGGCAACGAGCATGACAATCCTGTCGTCCCGTCGTCGGCCAACCAGTCGACGGTATATTAATTATCAATTAGCGATCGAGCCGTCTCTCGATTAAACTTCGGATCTTCATGAGAAATAGAGGATGCGACGAACAGAAGCCAGAGAGAAATTTCTTTGTTCCTTTATTGATTCTCATCAGTTGAGACTGGTACTATTCTTATATTCTTCTCACCCTTTGCGGGCGAGTTGAAGTTACAAATTATCTCATTATTGTATCAGCGAGGGACGGGATTTAACGAAAATATTTTTAACATTCCACCAAATGACCAAATCAATAACTTTTTCCTAGAACATAGTTGAATATGTTTCTTAATTCATGCAAAAATTATAATAAAAATATTGAAAAATCTAGATAAACTACATTGTAATATTATTATGGATTATGACTGATTACAATTTTTGCAAAATTTCGTTTGTACATTCTCTAATAAAC
Source organism: Lasioglossum morio (assembly GCA_916610235.2). Classification (NCBI taxonomy): domain Eukaryota; kingdom Metazoa; phylum Arthropoda; class Insecta; order Hymenoptera; family Halictidae; genus Lasioglossum; species Lasioglossum morio. The sequence continues at coordinate 9,477,153 of OU744330.1, read as the reverse complement.
TGAATTCCAGCTTCTCAACGAATATCAAATCGTTTGGCTAGATTTTCATAAAGTTATCCCTTTCGTGAAGAGTGTCCTGATAGTAATGGTGTCATTCTAAATGCGTTTTGATAGCATTGGAAGAACTCGGTTTTCAATTATTCATTAAACAGGGCGCTGTTGTTTGCGGTCGAACGGTATACCGGATTTAGGTATTATTTTCTCTAGTAAATTCACTTTCACGGCACATTCTAAAAGTAATAGCTCCTCGAGGTTATAAATCCTTGGATCTTATATTCTTGTACAAGTTTTTCAATGATACTAATACTCTCGAGCCACGTCGCTGTGCTCGGACCAAACGTGCGCACGCGTTTGGATATATTATTTGGTCTCTTTAGTATAGAACTTCCTGCCACGGTATATTGAAAAAGTTCAACACCCATTTCCGAGTTTTGCGGATAGGCATTATAGGTACCTCATGCCATAATTAGGATTCTCTACTCTCCAATCATAATTTGCTAACTTTGAGGAATGAATATTAATGTATCGGGGCGAAAAAAAAGTGCGAGATTGTTCCTTCATACCGTACGACGAACATAATCGTGAAACTGCAGACGTTCGAAACTGTAGACATGTGTCGCCTGTGCATTTATTTTTACAACTAAATCTTCATTACTCAACGTAGCACAAAGCTTCTGAAAACAATGTTGAAATTTACATTTTAACAATTACTTATTTATTGGACATTTTCCAAATTTATGTCGGTGCAAAATGTTTAACAATTAACGTTCGTCAAATTCAAATTCCCAATTACTATTGGACTTGTGACTATTGTCAGAGATTATACTCCATTCAGATTTTTTAAAAACTTACTTCCTCTTGTTTACAATAAGAAAACTAGAAAACATATTTCCGCACGAACATTCGTGTCAAAGACAATGGACTCTGAAATATTGAGTGAAACGTATAAGATTAGTATTGAGGAAGTAGAAACGGCAAGCTGTAGACAGACACGTTATCTGTTCGTCAGCGCGAACCGAAGTCGATTATCTCGGATAAGCGACCTAATGTGAAAAAATGGGCATTACGTATTTTCGATCGAATTTTTCGTGGTTTTCACTGCTTTCCCAATTATATCATCGATTACATGACACTCTGAATAATTTCAGCATATCGGAGCACGTTGGATTACGTGTCCCAAAATGGCAGAGCTGGAATCGATTAAAAATCAGTGTCTAGTTACGTATGAAGTATTATAGAATGGCTACGCATTGCGCCGAAGGTTTCCGCATTCTAATAACGCGTCGGGAAATCGAAACGCGTGAAAAAATCGTGAAGAACGTGTACACGCGTGGGATGAATGGAAAGTACAAATTTATTTAACCGGCGAAGTTCTTCGCGAAATTATGTAACCTTCAACTCTTCGTTCGTGGATTCATCGAAAGATTGAAAGAATTAAAATTATTTTGATCACGGTATCATAAACAAATGACGGAAACACTTGTGTTACGAAAATGTATAAATATCTTCAACTTTTTAGTTCATTCTCTCAACGTATTTTTAATAATTATTCTTCTAATAATGATAATATGGCATTTATTTAGATTTCGTACACGGGATATTTAAATATGTATTTCAATAGAGAAGTTTACTAAAAAAATTTCTCAAAAAAAAACATATTTATACTTTTAATATTTCTAATCGAAAAAAATTCGCATGAGTCATTTCGACTTGTCCGGTAATTCTAGTGTTAAATATTAATTTAAACAGTAAAGGATAATTACCATTTCCGTATAATGGGTATACTTACATAAACATGTAAAATCAATTTTAAAGTCAATATACTACAAACATAATACCACTGCAAATTTCAAAGAAGTGTCCAGATTATAATTTAGTGTGCAGTATTAATTAAAATATGAATTTGTAATACACAATAATCAACGTTCGCGTAAATATTTTTAAATTCCATATCATAAATGTTCGAAATGCGGCTTGATTAATTCGACATACAGTATTCATTTTAATCAAGCCGCTCAAAGTCTGAAAGGAAACAAGAGCTGCCGATAAATGAAATTCAATTAAAATCTAAATGTTGAATATCCGAATTGATTTAATTTAAAACCAGCATATTTCACAATCGTCCCTCTACAGCGTTAAGATATTCGCCGAGTGAAAATGGCAAATGTGCAGTTACTTAATTAATTAATTTTGAAAGCGCCACGATCTCGAGTCGCGCTATGGTAGGTGGCTCTCGAGTCTCTTTTTATTTCAAAACATTTCCCTGCCGGTTGGTGACGAGGAACCACAACCATAAGTCGAATTCTGTGTCAGTGTGTCAAATACCGTGCTCGTATCAATAGCGAGAGTGAGGCGCGAGTGTTACTCAATGAGCAATGTTCGTGTGTGAGCAGCATACGGGCCAACGAGCGGATCGTCGCGTCTCTGTGCTAATCCTCTTCGTTCGCACAGCGACGGGACAGATGAAAGAGCACGCAGTCACTGAAAAAAAGTGATGATACACGACGCATCACACTTTTGACAGAAAGCGTCCAATAAAAACGCGATCACCGCAAATATTCTTGGCCGTATTGTAAGATCTTACCGATCTTCACAGCTGTAAATATGTAACATGATATTTGGTCCCCTCAGGGTTTCAAATTCATTTACCAATCCTCTCCCTCTTTTCCACTCACACCATCGTCTTTTCAGCGGGACCTACTGTTTATGGTGTGTTCCGAACCACCTTCTGCCAACAACACGTGAAAAACACCCCGGGTGGGTCACTTTCCGGTTTTTTACCAGACGGTCACCCATCCTAGTGCCGTTCACGTTCCGCATTGCTTAACTTCGGTGATCTAACGAGAACTAATTTTCAGTTTAAAAACTCTTTATTTACATAACAGTAATGTTTTATAAAAATATATATGTATTTTTTATAATTTTACGCTTGCAGTCTTTCGTAGTCCCTATCTAATGATTAACCTACTTGCTGTAGTATTTACATGCCTTCTTTATATTATAGTAGTATAATATATTTCTAACAGACTTATACATACTTCGGTTATACGTTACTACAGTTGCGATTGTTTATTCTATAAAATGTAGTTTTATGTAGGAAAAATGGAATTAACGAGAATCGGTGCTTTCAACGGGACTACGGTTGTTGGCTTCTCAGCTGTAAATAAAAAATTAATAAAAATAATAGTAGTGCCATGTAATACTGTGGTGCCCAAGGTGGTTCGGAACCCACCTTAATAAACTGTATGTCCCGTCGCGAAGTAACCTTAGCAAAGAGTTGAGAACGACGTAAAATAAAAAATAAATAAATAAAATAATTTTATTAACCCCTTGCCTTACAATATCGTGTCAGACTCGTGTCGTAGTGTCGTAGAAGGGGAACGATAGAACGGGTACACAGTCTCGAGGTCCTAATTGATTTTGCATCGTGTTAATTGTTTGCAGCAACTACTATGTAGATAAAACATTAATGTTGCGTTCGACTGAAATATTAATAGTCATTGCAAATGTTCATCGGTGGCTTGAGAAATTCGAAAATTAAATAAAACACGACCGAATACATTGAACAATTCTGTAGTTCACTATTTTCATCATTTATAAACGTTATAATTTATTGGCTGTGAAATGTGATGCATAATGAATTAATAGACTGCGGATTGCATTGATGACGAATAAATAGCCGAAACGCAAAATAGTGAAAACATTGGAGGATTTGTACACTAACGTAACCACAACCGGTCAGTTTGACCATTTTCATAGTCTGTTTTTGGTAAATGTTTGAAATTCGACAGATACTTCCGTTCGAAATTATTAAATTTTCTTCGTTCAAGCACGCCTTGGTATAAAAATTAAATCTTTTGATTTTTGTAGAACAACGTGTGTACCAGTCGTATTTATTTTTCTCGGATAGTTTGCAAGTTTTACACAAAACATTTTTCACGTTGAAAATACAAACAGTTGCGATAATAGACAGTTGTGTGATGCAGAGGTTGAAAACGGTTATGATATCAGTTTCGGTTCTCAAAACAGTTATAAGAACCGAAATTGTGTTAAAACAGTTATGAGTGAAAAAGGATCTGCCTTATACCGATTTCGGTTCCGGTTCTACGGAACCGATATTATATCGGTTCCATAACGGTTATATATCGGTTATATTTTATAATACATATAAACTAACATATTAATTAAGTCAAATATAATTATTCATTATATACATATGTTGAACTGAACTATAACTGATACAGAACCAAAAAATATGAGTTGCATAGTTGTAGAACTGATACGGGATTAATATATTATGGATTTTTAAGAACCGAAACCGATTTGAGAATCGAAAAATAACAGTTATGGAACCGAAACGGAATCGATATAATATCGGTTCTGTAGAACCGAAACCGAAATCGATATATCTATAACAGTTATAATATTTTTTTGGTTCTCATAACTGTTTCACTCAGAACCGATATATAACCGTTTCAAACAGTTATTTTTAGAACCGTTTCAATCCCTGGTGTGATCAAATAACTTCTGAAAATTCAATGAAAAACAATTCTCTCTGATTCTTAACAATTGAAATGACCATATGAACCTGTTGTTTTGTCTCTATGTCGACGATTGACAGCGGTCGCCGTTTTCCCAGACCGCGATAGAGAAAGTGAAGTTGAACCGGCTGAAGTATAGTTTTACTTTGGCCGTGCTTCCTGGATCCAGGACTCTCATTAATCGCTGAATTTTCTCGAGCGCCCTTCTTCGCGCGATCACGAGGAAATTATGAAACGTTTATGGTGTGTCGGCAAGCTTCCTGGCCAGACGCAATCAGATTTCCACTCGGAGCCAAGTCCGTGAAAAAGACCCCGTGCAGCATATGATTTATCGTATGATGAATCGTGCAGCTTCCTCCGATACAGAACGATATAATCGCAAGGTACAAGAGATACGATCGTGCTCGGACGCAGCGTGGATCTACGGTAAAACGAGAACTACCGTCGATTGTTTATAGCTTCTGTGTAGTTAAATAAAACGATTTCCTCGATGGCTTCAGAAAAGCTGCTTTTCATGCAAGGAATTCGTTTCCCTATTTCCTCGGACATTTCTATAGATGCTCTTTTTCCGTAGTTACTCGACTGCACATATTTCTGCAATTTTATAACATGTATCGTAGTAGACTTTGACGACTACTAGAACATTCTCTCTGTGTATGGGGTGCATATGCACCCCACGCTGCGCTGACAAGAACCGAAATAAAAATCTGACGAATGAAAAAGTTTCAAAAATTCTCTAAGAATGCTATTTGTGATATGTTCCAAAATTTTTTAAGAATTGTATACTTATATTTTAAAAATCAATAGAACATCACAAATACTTATGCAGACAAATTTTTTCTTTTATTCTAGACGGTTAACCCCTTGCCGTAATTAAATTGTAGCTACCCTTTTGCCGAAAAATGTTAGATGCCCGACCCAACATTAAAGCTTGTCTTCTTATAGTTCATTTCCTAAAGATTTGTAAAGCACGAATTTAATTAGATTTAATATTGTCTATATATGTATGAATATGTATTTATTGTAACTTACATTTGTACAGCAGATATAGATCTCAGTTGAGATCTGAAATGCTTAATAAAAAAAACCCCTTGCCGTATTTTAAGGATTCACACTCGTGAATATTTATAATATGAATTTTACTATAGCTCTTCAACCATAATAAGAGATATCGGGATGCCTTATCTTATGTTATATTATATATATATATAAATATTTTTTTCTTATCTAAATATAATATATCTAAATATATTATATGTTATCTTGTCTTATAAAGAGAACTGCGTTTAAAAAAAATCCTGTAAAATGAACCCTGAAAGAAATATGAGCAAATCTGAATCAGCCAGGAGAGGCAACGTGTATTGTTTACCTCACCCACGCCCGAAAAATTTTCTCGGCCAGCTGAAGCGTTTTTCGTGGGTAAAAACCTCGGTGGGAAAAATTGTCTCGGAAGCAGCAGGTCAAAAAACGCTTGCGTTTGGGTCTGGCGCAACATACAGAGGTCTCGATGCGAAAATTGATATTGTGCGATGCTCTCTCGCTTGTATTCGGAAGTGAAATACAGGGAAAGACATATGAAACCGCATCACAGGAACGCAAACTTGTGCGTCCAGGGGCACAAGCAGAGAGCTACGGAGAATGGAGTGTGGACAAGAAAACGCTGCGTCCAGACGTGCAAAGGAGATCGTACCTTTAGTATCGTCGCGAACGATCGTGGTGCAACTTGTCATACTATAAATCGCGGCACACACGGGCCCGTTTCAGGATTCAATTTAGCGTGTGCTCGCCGCTCCACCGGTTCGATCTCGACATTTTCGATAAGTCGAACGAGAGAAGAGGCGAGAGAAGAGAAGCAGAAGCGACGAGCAGCGCAGCGGCGAGGTGAAATGATCCAGGAACCAGCCGCGAGATAAACGAACCGTACGCTGACCCGCTTTCCGCCGTAGACATCCTTGTTTCATAATATCCATGCTGAACGACAGTCAGGGGCCGGCGTTGTAACCCGGGAGAGATGCATCTTCGTGCATTAGTCAACGCGTGTTTCCCCTATGCTCGGTGCTCGAGCAACGCCGAGGAACAGAACCCGAGACACACGGCTCGCCGTTACGCAATCTTTTACTAGCTGCTGCTGCTTCTGCGGCTGCTGCAGCTAGTAAAAGAAGACGACAACGCGTTCCTGTCATTCCGAAGAATCGGTCGGTCCTTGCGTTCTCGCTTCAAGGAATCACCTGCCATAATCACCGCCTATGATACTATCGCGCCTACGTCGATCCCTTTTCCACATTCCTCGCTGATTACCCCAGGGATTTTTCTTCTACAAACTCTCTTCCCTGCTGTGCCGGAAACTGATCGCTACTAGATCGAAGCCGGATCGACGTGACTACACACATTTCCAACAAGCAGTCTTTGGATTTCTCACATTTTTCCATTTAACCCCTTGCCGTAACATTTTCTTTACTGTTACACTGACTTAAACGTCTTTGTAAGAAAAAGAATTTGTATTTTTTTGTATGGCTACATTTATTTTAATGCTTAAATACGAGTAGGTGTAAATTAAAATAGCGAAAATATTAGAAAAGTTTAAACAAAGCATTATATTTTTTTTTATTTAGCAAAGCATTATATTATTCTCAATCTGCTCAACGTAAACGGAAAGAAAGTCAATTTTTATTTCACTCCAGTTTGTTGCGATTCAGCTTTTTCAGTTTCCATGAAGATCCGCAGTCTAATGAATCAAATTTTCTTTAAAAAGAAACGTGTAACATTCGTATTTGTTAGACTTTGTTAAAATCTTCATCACGAGTCTGACTCGTTAAAATACGGCAAGGAGTTAATGAAGATCTACCAGATTTATTTAAGAATTGGACCTCGTAGGATTTACGCAACCAGACCTGCTCAGTAGTAAGCGTAGACAAGGTCGACATGATTTATTATTAATCTTAAGATTAGGTTATTTTAGCTCATTTAGATGTATATAATTTTTGTCGGCCATCCTCGCTGCTCTGAAATTCTGAGCTAACTAGTTGGTCCCAAGGGATTGTGGATGCTCTGAGTACTCGAAGCTCCTTATTAGCGAATAGAAGCAAGGTCGTCAGGGTTTATTATAAATAGACTCCGGATTCTATGCATTTGTAACAAAAATGAGCAAGTGCAATTTAAAACGGTGTAAATATTAAAAGACTTTAAGAGTATTCATATATTACTTTGACCACATTAAAATTATTAATGAAGAATATAAATTTATATTTAGCCCCTGCGTCTTGCAATTAATGCACAAACTTTTTATTTTCCATAAACATCCGGAGTCTAATTATAAATCTTGTGATTGGGGATTTCTATTTCAACTAGATGCATCTAATTTTTGTCGGCCATCTTCACCGCTCTGGTATTTTGAGCTAACTAGTTAGTCCCAAGGGATTGTGGATGCTCTGAGCACTGGAAGCTCCTTATTAGCGAATAGAAGCAAGGTCGCCAGGGTTTATTATAAATAGACTCCGGATTCTATGCATTTGTAACAAAAATGAGCAAGTGCAATTTAAAACGGTGTAAATATTAAAAGACTTTAAAAGTATTCATACATTACTCTCACCACATTAAATTTATTAATGAAGAATATAAATTTATATTTAGCTCCTGCGTCTTGCAATTAATGCACAAACTTTTTATTTTGCATAAACATCCGGAGTCTACTTATAAATCTTGTGATTGGGGATTTCTATTTCAACTAGATGCATCTAATTTTTGTCGGCCATCTTCACCGCTCTGGTATTTTGAGCTAACTAGTTAGTCCCAAGGGATTATGGATGCTCTGAGGCACTGGAAGCTCCTTATTAGCGAATAGAAGCAAGGTCGTCAGGGTTTATTATAAATAGACTCCGGATTCTATGCATTTGTAACAAAAATGAGCAAGTGCAATTTAAAACAGTGTAAATATTAAAAGACTTTGAGAGTATTCATATATTACTTGCATCACATTAAAATTATTAATGAAGAATATAAAATATATAGCACCTGTGTTTTGCAATTGATGCACAAAATTTTTATTTTCCATAAACATCCGGAGTCTACTTATAAATCTTGTGATTGGGGATTTCTATTTCAACTAGATGTATATAATTTTTGTCGGCCATCCTCACTGCTCTGAAATTCTGAGCTAACTAGTTGGTCCCAAGGGATTGTGGATGCTCTGAGCACTGGAAGCTCCTTATTAGCGAATAGAAGCAAGGTCGTCAGGGTTTATTATAAATAGACTTCGGATTCTATGCATTTGTAACAAAAATGAGCAAGTGCAATTTAAAACAGTGTAATTATTAAAAGACTTTAAGAGTATTCATATATTACTTTCATCACATTAAAATTATTAATGAAGAATATAAATTTATATTTAGCCCCTGCCTCTTGCAATTGATACCCAAACTTTTTATTTTCCATAAACATCCGGAGTCTAATTATAAATCTTGATGCATCTAATTTTGTTCGGCCATCTTCACCGCTCTGGTATTTTGAGCTAACTAGTTAGTCCCAAGGGATTGTGGATGGTCTGAGCACTGGAAGCTCCTCATTAGCGAATAGAAGCAAGGTCGACAGGGTTTATTATAAATCTTGTGATTGGGATTTCCATTTCAGTTAGACGTATCTAATTTTTGTCGGCCATCTTCACTGCCCTGGAATTCCGAGCTATCTAGTTGGTCCCACGGGTTTGTGGAAGAAAACAAGAAATTCCGAGATTTCTGACGGGGTTCTGTTTCATAGAAATGTACTGGATTTCTGTAAGTAAGGATTTCGTTGTAAGGTGCTGTACAGACAACTCGACAAAGACGTCAGTAAAAGGCACCGAAGGACAAAGTAAATGGCACTCGGACTTTGCAACAAAATTGTTGAAAAACAACGTCTACACTTTTAAAGTAATGAAATGTTGAACTGTGTGTCATTTGAATAGTCCTTTTCGAATGAAACTTCCCGTGACAATCTAACTGAGACCACGTGATTCTAATTACCAGCTATCCCCTAATGGCAACTTTGTGAAGGTTCGTTCACCTTCTTCCAAGACCGCGCGTACGCTAGAACCCTATCACAAATCATTTGAAGACCGAATAACGACGCGCCGTCCGCTTTCGATTCTATGGAAACCACCTTGACACTAACATACTTCAGATTGCTGTCTAACTATCGCAGAAAATTGTCTGTCCTTTAACTTGTACAAAATAAGATCTCAAAGAAATAAAAAAACTCGTTCCATGTAACTTTTATGGAGAGTCTTAAATGATTTTACAAGTAGTTTCTATTTGTCTATTCGAAAGCTTTGTTAAAAAAAATTAGAAAACAACAAGAACAATTATTATATTTTCTATTAGTGAAGCAAATAAAATTACACGATATTTTGAGTTTCTCCTGAATAATTATGACGAATATTATCTGATGTTACTTTCGACTGGCTGAATCTAGGAATCTCTACCCCCCCCCCCCCCCCCTTTCAATCAGTGTCACCAGCTCATGCTTCTCTGAACCACTCGTTTACGATGATAGTGAACGTGACATCGTGCACGTCCTCCTTTTCTTCGACCCTCGCACAGATTAATGAAACGATAAAACGCGAACATGAAATACATTTATTTCATTCTCTTAATTACTTCTACTCGGGATGACTGGGCCAGACTTTTGCATAATTATGCAAAATAAAAAATTTATTTCCTCCTATTAGGTGGACCTTCGAAGTGTACTTTCAAAATGCAATGATTTAACCAAATTATTTTTGATAATCTCCAATTATAGTAACTTAAAATATGCTGGTGCTCTCTCAAACCCCTTTTTATTCAGTTTTGTCCTGAACGAGTTTAAAAAAGCAATTTAATTAGTCACAGATTTCCTATTAGATTAACACTAGTTAACACTATCAGCAAAACCGAACCGGCACACGGAATTCTAGGTCAGAATTCATTTCAGCGATTATACTCACCGACGATTAATATATTCGCGAAATTAATAGCCACGGTTGTAGGAACATTATCACAGCTGGTCGGAAAAGCTTTCGGACCGAACTGTCGCATTCACCCGCGGATCAAAGGACACCGCAGAATCGTTGAATGAAGACATCGGTCGCTGCGTCAGCGAAATTCCAGTGTCAAACGCAACACGTAATTACGAAATGCTGACGGTGGCTTGTTCTAATTCTACGTGCAGGGTCACCCATTTCATGGATACACTTTCCCTGTATATACCTATCCACAACCTTGTACCTGTAGATCATTAGACTTCGAGTCGTGTAACGCAGGTGTTTCCCGCCGATAATGAAAGCTCTATAAAAAGTCACTAGCTGAATCATCCGGCAAACGTTGAACGCCAAACTCGCAGACTTCGAATGTGCAATTGCTCCAAAAAATATCGTCACACTTTTATTAGATTGGAGGGAAAGTTCTGTCGTATTTTAAAGAAAACATTTGAATTAATTTGTAGAAATACATGTTTAAATTATCTTTCAAATTACCTGTCAACCCGCTAGTAATATTTTGATGGTAAATATTTACAACAGGTCCACGTCCTCCGATTTTGATGAAATTTAAATATGTTATGCAGCAACACATTTTGAATAACTTTTTCCTTTTCCAATATAGGGGGGACGCTTTTAGTTTTCGAGATATTTCAATTTTTGTCTGTATTGAATTTTTCGTATTTTTACAAGCTCCATGGCAACGTAAGCCTGTCCCGGTGTGGCGTTTGTTTACGTTTTGACGCTGTAGAGATGATAAACAAACACGGGGGACGAAAAATTCAATACAGACAAAAATTGAAATATCTCGAAAACTAAAAGCGTCCCCCCTATATTGGAAAAGGAAAAAGTTGTTTAAAATGTCGAAATCTATAACATATTTAAATTTCATCAAAATCGGAAGACGTAGACCTGTTGTAAATATTTACCATTTTGATTTACAAGCAAAAGTACCTGCTTGGTTAAAATACAACAGAATTTTCCCTCCAACAATTTTCATTAAATTGTTGATAACCTTCGCACAATCCTCCGAAATAGTCGCATAGAAGAAATTAGGATAACAATTTACCCGTTTTCGTTCTACTCGGTAAATCAACAAATTATGTTTTATTCATAATGTCGCACTTTAGAGAAGTACATCTCACCACATTAACAGAAAGAAATCAATCCTATTACTACGTGTATAAAACAAATTCTGGTTTTCGAGGACGTTTTTTCCGGAATTTTTTTCAGAAGAACCATTAATCTTTTTGTATCAGGGGTTTGCACACATATTTATCGATATTTGATGTATATAATTTATTTTTTTTATGTAAAAATAATCAAAATTACACGAGTTGTGTATTTTTTTGTCAAGTATGTTTCAACAACCTCTTAAGTTATTTATTTTAATAATCGTAACTTTAATTCTTGTTTAATTGTTCAAACAGAAAATAATTCTCCTCCTGAATGAGAACGTAAAAATTCGTTCGAATTCTTTCAGTGAATTCATGCCGCACAGGCTACAGATTAATCAGGGTTAAGGTTAGCTGCGTTGAGAGATTTTACCATTTCTTCTGTGGTATTTGCTTTCTACCTTATGTGTCAATTGCCATTTCGAATTGCAGAAATCGGTCGACAAACTGCATTATAGAAACGCAAGGCCAGCCCGAGAATTGAAATTAACAAAACTGGGGAAAAAGCCTTGCATCGCTCGCGAACGGATTGTTCTCGAATTAGACTAAACCTGAATAGATAGAACGAGTATGTTCGGATCACTATAAAAGTATAAATAATTTAAAATGAATAAAGAAAGCCGCGATACCAAAACTTTGATATGCGACAGACTTGTAATTGTCTAAAAATTATTAATTTTACACTTTTAACTCTTAGATGTTTAATCCCTCAGCGAATTGTTCGGAATATATATTTTCGAATAAATAATATGATAAACATTCTTTTCATAAATAGACCAGTCAGAGAAAAAACAAAAGTTTAGTAGCAGCGATTGCAGAAAGGTAAAAATATTGCGCTGTGATGAATGCACATTAAGTACACGTTAAGTTTCACCCCGCCTTGTGTTTTGTTCTCGAGCATTTCCGTTAGCCATAAATCTATAAAAACAACAATTCGATATGCAAAAAATCTATTTTTACAATTCCCGAAATTCATCTTGCCGAGGCCCAGACAAGTAAACCAGTTTTTCTCGTTCGGAACCAGTTCCCAAATTCGATTCGACAATTCAAATAAATTCTGGCTCGGGGCATTCGTCATTTCCGAGGATTTACTAACAGGTTCTTGCTAAACCCACTGTCGCGCAGAAGAAGAAAAAAAAACTGAATTTTCTATGTATACGTGCACCGATTGATAATTTCGCTGCAGAAATGTCGCTTACGAGAGAGTAAACGTCGGCCACGCCGCGGCTCTTTACCTTCGTTTACACACGCTTCTCACGAATTCCCGTCAAATATAAATGTTCGGCCATTACGGGAGAAAGTAAAGATGCAACGATTATAATTTACCGTTCTAGAAAAAAAGAGTTGCCGTCGCGTTTGTCTTCAATTAATAATATCGCTGGCCCCACTATTTTTTTCTATGATTTTATGTCGCATTGTTTCTACGAGATGAAGTAATTTTCAATTCGGCGTTACTCTAACAACGATATTGTTAAATATAGGAAAAAGTAGATAGTTTTTACTTGATATTACTACTGCAATAGCTGTCTAACACGTTTTGTGATACAAGACAGTGAACTGTATGCAATAAATTTAATTATTTTATTCCACACACTCTGAGAATAAAGTAAGATAAATAGCGGGAGGAAAGATAGAAATGTCGAAGAGTGATCGGCGAAGTTGAGGAGAAAGAGAGAAAAGGGAGCATAAATATACCGAAGAATATACCAAACTAAAAAACAAATGTTAGGGAATAGGGATGTTAGGGATGCAATAATTAGGTTAGTAATAATTAGGATACCAAAAGAGTAGGTCAGGGTAGGAATGACTGAGACAAAGAAAAGAGTAAAAGAAGGTATGGACCGAATGCGTGAAGTAAGATAAATTTGTACAGTTAGATTCGTGTAAACAAAGTCACATTTCTTAGCTGTAAGGCTAAAATCAAGCAAATACATTACATTACAAGTAAGATAAATAAATAAGCAAAAGTTTCAATTTAAATGCTCCCCTGGCGAGAGTACGCTTCATTTCGAATGGTTCCTGTGAATGCAAAATATGAGTCAGAACGAGGACACTTGTTTGAACTGCTCCTCAATCGTAAACACTATCCTCTCTACACTATTAATTTTTTTCTAAGCATAGGAGACGTTACAGCGCTAATGTTTATTTTTAATTTCATAATAATTACGATATATACTTCATTATTAGCCAACAACCGTAGTCCCGTTGAAAGCACCGGTTCTCGTTAGATCACCGAAGTTAAACAAAGTGGAACGTGAACGGCACTAGGATGGGTGACCGTCTGGTAAAAAAACGGAAAGTGACCCACCCGGGGTGTTTTTCACGTGTTGTTGGCAAAAGGTGGTTCGGAACCCACCATAAACAGTAGGTCCCGCTGAAAAGGCGACGTGAAAGTGGAAAGAGGAAGAGGATTGGTAAATGAATTTGAAACCCTGAGGGGACCAAATATCATGTTACATACTTCATTATTATTTGTAAAGTGTTATACTAATGTATGCTATATAAACCAAACATGGTTTACGGCATGAATAAATAACTAAATAAGTTCGAAAGACAATATATTAAAAAACTGTATGTGAGACATAATCTAAAATAACAACAGTAAATCCAAAAATAAATCAACAAAGTGTTGACCAATTTTATAACCAATTAATAGGAACTTGACAATTTCTGACACGGACTACAACTATTGTGTAATTATTGATAGATTCGTAGGAGAGTCCGGTTGGGGTATCGGTGAATCTTTATTCGGCGGGCACCGGGGCGTTGCAAAATCACGTTTGTCAGTCCGTATAATAACGTCAGCTGTCTCGAAACGGGCGGGCTATACAGTGCGGGAATACGAATACACGTCCCATTTCTAAACGAGTCGAGACCGTGAATCCGCCGCGGCGACTTCGGTGACGATATGAAACCGTAAGCGTGTATAATGGAGAACATTACACGGTTGACGCAATTTTATAAAACCATTGATTTTCAAGCACACCACCCGTGACGTAACACGCCGCTTCGCGCCGTTAGATAACGGTGTACCGGCCGTTTGCGCGAGTTGTCATCCGTTTGAACGATGGATTGCATCGAAAGGGAAGAAGAAGAAGAGGAGGTGGTGGCGGAGAAGGACAAGAAAGAAACGCGGGAGGAGAGAAAAAGAGGCAAAACCATTGCACAATTTGGCGCGTGATCGCAGCCTGCTGGAACGCGCGCGTAGAAACGCGATTTTCACGGTGTGCTCGATTGCCGGCAGTCTATAACGATGTTATTATTTATAATGATAATAAGGATACTTATTACCGTCCTATACCCCGATGTTACAAACGCTTGAATCCGTCCAGCAAATAAATTATTCTTAAACGCGAAGCCCAACTATACGCCACCAGGCCAAAGGATCTTTGTGCACGTATTTACAGTCCACGAACGCGTCAAAAGTTCAACATAATTGACATTCGAATGAAAACAAAATGAAAACCTGAACACATTACCGACCGGTGATTATTGCATATTTTTGAAAAATGTATGGTACGTGGCTAAATTTTCAATTAGCATTTAGTATGAACGAACTAAGTCACCCTCAATAACGTCGTCTAATAGTTTCAATTAAGATTGCAATGTCAAAGAAAATTTCTATGCTTTTTTTGGTACAGCAGAATTATTGAAAATCCTATTAATAGGCTTCCGGTCTGTAAAGTGTTAATTTACAGAAGCAGTCGCACTTATATTTGACATTCATCTCTATCAAAATGGTAAATAAAAAAGTAGAGAGATAGTAAAATTTCATCTAAATCCACAAATAATTATATGATTAATACAGTTACGCATTGAATAACGATTAGCACAAAGAGTGGTGCCGCGTTAGCCCCAATATTTCACTTGGGTAATTGCAAGTCTTTGTTCAAGATAAACATTGTTCGTATCGATTGGTAGCAGAGTCACCAGGTGAGGGGAGGGAGCACGAATTCAGGGGAAAAAGTCACCAATACCGAGTAGATAGTAGAAATCTCAATCTGGCGACTCTGATTGGATGACACAGAAAGAAAATAAGAATTTAGTTTCCTTTTAAACAGTTTTGATAAAGTGCGAGTTTTAATATTTCCACCATCTAAAATTTCACAAATGCAATCTCGCAAATGCATACAGTCTAGTTGTAATGAAGAACTCAACGGCGTGGACTTTTTTGTTACTCGACTCACTGATTTGATTAGTAGTAACACTGCTACCAAGATTCATTGTGGAATTACGAAATAGACATTACGAAAATTGAATCTTTTATTGATAATCTATATTTCGCTTCTGCAATGCGTCGGCATGGCGGAGATATCGATTTGCAAAGAGAGACGGTGAATGGATACTAAACATATAGCAGAGGTCTCTGTCCGAAGTCTTTAATCTATTTTGTCGTTATATAATATTGTTTATAGGAAGTCAACGACGGTCTTCCGTCTCTCCGCGGATACGTGGAAATTTCCGAAATCATTATTTTAATGAAGGGGCACCTAAAGCTGAGAAACGTCAATCGAGAAAGTCGGTGAGAGTCGAATTCGATGATATTCTACGATTCCATCGACAATGCCTGGCCAGTTGCAATTTTAAATTCATAGACTTTTTAAAGTATTCGGCCGAGCCTAACTTTCGAAACAATTTGCGCGTGCTGTTGGGGATTTACCCAAATCAACAAAAATTTCATATGCAAATAAACACGATTATTAAATCTCCATAGAAGCATTAATTCGTGCATTAATAGTTTCAATAACATACTATCTATTATATTTCTGTCCTTCGTATGCGTTGTATTGTTGAACAATTTTTTAAATATGCTTCGCAGTTGTACAAAGAGTATAAATAATGAATGAAAAATGAATTTTGCATGTTTAATGGCATATCCCTGCAACATGGAAATGTATTTGAAAACACAGAATTCCTTGCAACCATACATCTTACTGAACACCTAACAACCCCTCTACCGTCGACTATGGTTATTCTCGGTAACATGTCGACTGTTAATTGTATGTTAAATCTCCATCGTCGTAAACCTTCATAGAATCTTGCAGTTATAGGGAAATTCTCATGACTGTAATTCCGTTTGTCGACAGCGAAATAGTCGGCAATGATAAATAGTCGTAGGATGTTTGCGTGTTTATAGCCAACAAAGATGTCGGTGTGGTTGTGCCGTGAGACGCTTCTCGAAACGTTTTATCTAATTCCAGTTTCTCCGCGCGCGTATGCTTACATATAAAAATGCGAATTCGCATAAACATCCGCAGTCTACTGACAAAGGACGCGTCGTTTACCGAGAAAATCGGAGGACGATCGCCAGCCATCCTCCGCTCGCGCGGATGTTCCTCTTCATTACGTGTACAGCTGAGCGGAACGCACGTATTCCGGTTGGATGCACCGGTATTTAGCTGTTTTCGTAATAAATTATGCAGTCTCGATATACCCGACACGTGTGTCGTACACGGAACCGGATCCGATTTATTCTTCTCGCCCGAAGAAAACGCTGCGGCTCCGTCGAGAACAACTAGTCCTTCGGACAACAATAGTTTTACACTGATGGCGAACAGTGCGCACATTGTGAAATGACGGTCTCGAACTTGGTCCTCATTTTTTCTTCCATAAAACAGTGAACAAAACTCGGACATCGTTTTTGAAAGTGTCGTTGTGAAGGAGAGGCTTCAATCTTCATTTGGGTTGCAAATTTCTTTTTTAATATACGGAGATTTCAATTTATAGCATTTTTTTTAGAAAATGCGGTTCTTCAGTTTCTCATCTGCTACATCCAGGAAAAATATGTTCGAGGAAAATGAATAATGGCGAAAGTTATCATAGGACTACGGAACTTTATGCGAAATAAACATTCTTTGCATCAACTACGATGGGAAAGAGTTCATGAAAATTGTTTTCTGCTCTTAATAATTTTACCAGATTGTAAATAATGTTCCTGTAATATCAAATTCGTCTAATCTTTCTCCTAAATTATTTGTACTCTAATTATTTTGCCATAAATGAGTAGCACTTCGATAGTTGTTGTAATTTGACTGTTGTGCACGTTGAAAAGAATAGTGGTTTCTAGAAATTCTGGTTCAATGGCACTAACGCGGACTTCGCAATTGTTATGCAACAAAATTGACGTTACAGTAACACCTGGTTCAAATAGTTACACGACGCACGCGGCCTTGAACAGTTCGTTACTCTATCGTGCAGTCGTTTTGTCGTAAAAACGTGACCGCAACTTGCGATCTGTGCATCGATTTTCGCGGACAGGTCGTTTGCGAAATTGCCGTTAACACCGGCTAAACAATTTAACGTTTGTACACTCTCTTAACTCGTGGCAAATATTGCCTTGTAGAAAGAACGCGAAATAACTTTGAGCATTTTCAACATGCTATGTAACACTCAACATTTTACATACCACTCTCAAGACAATATTTATCTAGGACAGTGGGGAAACATTTTTTGCGCGTTTCTAATTTCCCTTTTATTGGTCGTAACTCACTTTTACGATACAAAAAGTGGAAATATAGGGGTTAGTGAAAAAACAAATCTCTTTATCTATACCTGAGATTTTTCGGCTTATCTATTATTATTATTAATAAATGTAAACAGCAACCTGATATCAGTACTTTTATACATGATTTACAATTCACATGGACTATTTAAATCATGCAAATAGAATCTTTAAAATATATCTGCTGTTTTCGGTATTCTACAAAAACAAAGATTTATCGTTTTCTTACCTAGACTTTTAAATGTCAGAAACAGTTGAATGTATTAAAAGATTGAATATATTATTTTACGAGGTTATATATATTGTAAAGGTTATATTATTTTACAAGGTTATATTTTAGTTAACTCATCGAGAAATTGCAGTTTCGTTGCTCTCATTTTATATGTATGTAATATTTAGTAAATGATAGAACCTTTATTTGTGTTATGATTAAGTATTATTGTATTTAGACTGCGAATCTTTATGTAAATCGCATAATTATAATATAAAAATATAACAAATTATAATGTAAATACCTTATTCATCACTTCTCTAATATATACTGTTAGGACGGCTTGAGATAAACACATTATAGATTATCCGTTATTATCCGTTGTACGCAGAATAAAGAAGCGTTATTATTTCAGGCAATATGGGACCGAAAACTCTGCAACAATAACGAACTGATACGAACTAATACAAATTTTGAATTGGATTTCCCTGCAGCCAACATACTAACCTGTATACAATCAAAATAACTGAAAATAATTGATCTAGTTCTTAATCTACTTACGCCTAGTTACTGAGGATGGCGCTTTTGTGTCATCGAATACGTTGCGCCTCCGTGTGATGAGATTGAGAAACAAGATGCAGCTTGAGCCCAAACTTTTCTTTATGAGAATGTTATTGATAAACAAGACATAGATTTGCCAAATAGAGACGTTGCTCTTTATATTAACAGATGATTGTACTCTGAGGTGGATCGATCTCGATAATGCACACAATAGTTTTCCGAAAACAATAATATAAACTTTTCGTCAGATATGTGTATACAGTATGATTGAATACGTAACAAACAAACTTGAATTTACATTTAACGACCAATCAGAATAGGAGTACAGTGGAATAGTTACGTTTCATTGGCCATGTTGGTGATTTATTAATTATTTATTGTTATATACAGAAAACATAACGTGTAATGTATACAGAAAACGTAACGTAAATAATTTTAAGTTTACGTTATATACCGATATTATTATGCAAGCTAATTGATTTCATTCAATCGAGATGAAGAATTAGGATGACAGTGAGCAAATTCACTGTAGATTAAAAATTCATGATCACGGCGTAAATGAAGTAAAAATCACGATCGTTATCGTGATTCTACGATCGCTGTGATAAATCACGGTTAGTGATTTTGCACGCCATCACTGATATCACTGTACCTATCATGAATTCATCAAGAACTTGATAGATGCACTCGACTCATATTAATTTTTTATGTCAGTGTTCATTTTTTTGAGGTTATATACAAGTGCATTTTCTTCGTAAATAAAAGCCCAATTGTAGCGGGGAAAATATTTCATAATTCTATGTATGATAGAATCGTCGGATGAGTTATTACTCTCATCATTCGAAATTCCGTTCATAATGTCAGATAATAAAAATCATCAGGTAAGATTTCATAAAAAGATAGTTAAACAACTATTTCTTCATTTAAATAAGTTTCTTTTCACAGGTTAGAGATAAATCTTACGGCACAGAAATGAATAATAAAAGTTCGAACGATGAAAATAACGATCCAAAAACTGAAGTTACAACAGTGACTAATAAAAACAAAAATAAAATTAATGGATCGGATGCGTTGAATAAGCAACTCAAATCTTGCAGCCAATGTTCAATGACGTTTAGATACAAAAGACATTTGGATCGGCATCTAGAGGGCCACCAGAAAAATAACTGTTCATACTGTAATGCAAAGTTTGCCAGGCGCAAACATCTTGAAATACATCTATTTCGTTCGCACGGAGAAAGAGTGACAAAGTATCCGCATTCTTGCGACGTGTGTCCTCGCAGTTTTCCTAAGCGTACTTTATTAAATCGGCATCGGGCTAAACATAGCTATGAGAATGGAAAAGTTTGTTCGGATTGTGGAAAAATGTTACAACCAGACGAAGATGACACGAAACACAAAGAACATCACTGTATAAAGAAATTTAAATGTAATCGATGCTTGCAATCATTCAGTATCGAACAAACATATCTTTTACATATTCAGAATCATGATAATTACAAATGTTCAAAGTGTGATGTTACGTTTGCTTCTAAAAAGAAAGCTCACGAACATTACAAAACAGTGCATTCTTCGAAGCTAAACCATAATAAAATCTCAAACAGCAGTGAGTTTCTAAAATATAAAGGTAAAATGTATGTATAAACAATATTCATAAGAAACTCTTTTTGTTCTAGGCATTTACTTCTGTGCGGACTGTAGACATACCTTTGTTAAAAAGGACGACTATTCTCGTCATTTGGAATCTACTGTGCATCTCAGTAAAGTGAAAAAAGAAGTAACTATAGCAGATATATTTACTTGCTCAATTTGTTCGAAAAGTTTAATTTCACAACGAGCACTTGATCAACACGTTAGACGTATACATAAAGGAGAAAAAAGGTTTATCTGTAATATATATGGCTGCACATTTCAATGTGCAAGAAAATCAGATTTGAGTAGGCATAAACAGTTACACATAGAACAGAGGAATATTGTATGCGAACAGTGTGGTAAAACTTTTACTAGCATTAGTATTCTTAATGATCATGTTCTTTATGTACATAATAAAGAAAGGCAATTTGTCTGCGACGAATGTGGTAAAGCATTTAAACGAAACAGTTTATTAAAGAGACACAAATTATCTCATCAACAACATCGACCATTTGCTTGTATGCAGTGTAGTACTGCTTTCAAGAGATCGCATCATCTTACTCGTCATATGGAAACTTGTCATAGAATTGTGTCTGTAAAGAAGAAGAAGGTGAATTTAATCAAACTTTAATCGTTTCTCTTCCAATATTTCTCGAAGATATTTAAAATAAATGTACATATTCGACAGGTCGTAAAACTCATGAAAACAGAAGATGGTCACCTTGTTCCAGTGCCAGAAATACCAAAAACACTGAAGCCGAAAAAATTAAAAGTCAAGGAAGTATTCGACACAGTAACAAATGAAAAAATTCTGTCTTCAACAAGAACGAATATCATTAACGAACATATTGATTCACAGTTTGAATTACAAACACTTCCTGGCTCTAACGATCTTTGCGAGAACTCAATTTTGTCATTAGAACTGACAAATTTATTACCTACCACTGAATCTGCTCCTCAAGTTCTTTCATTGGTAGATATTAATGCGGAACAGATTGTTACAGTAGAAGTTACCAGCCCAAAGACTTCAACAATGAACGATCTTATAGATCAATTTGAATCGAATTCTAATGAAATATTGAATCTTAATAGCTATCAAGATCTGGAATTTCATCATGGAATTTTAAATGCGGATCAACATTTCTTCGAAAATTCAAATTATTCTGAATTATCGTTCGGAACTGTTGAAGGAACGTCACTTTTCGTGGATTCGAATATTAACAAAGTAGATAGTACACCAATAGATAATTACTTAAACCACTCGTTTCCATCATTTTTAAATCTTTAATCGAACTCAAGAAAATATTTAATTATTCTTCGAAACGTTTACACACATTTTCTTTATAAATATTCCCACTTAGAAATGTATATATGCTATAGACGTTAACAATGACTCGGTAATTAAAAAAAAATATGATGCGATTTATAACTCCGATTATAAAAAGAATTTCAGAAAATTACATGTATAGTATCGACAAAAGTGTATAGAAATTTGATTTACAAGTATACATTACTCACAACATGTACATGTTTGACATTAAATATTTCTTTTTCCCGTCTTGCATATAGTAGTCCAAAATACCCCGATTCATAAAAAATGAAAAATTTTGTACAATAAAAACATGAATATAATAATTAATATAGCAAATTAATGTATAATACAAGATATAAATACAAACTGAACATAAATAGTATGTTCCAATGCAATTTTATGACTTTCTTTCCAACATTTGACATATATTGTTTAAGCACCAATTTTTTACAGCTTACTTGTTTTATATTCGTATTTTTATGAACATAAATCATTAACAATGTTAACTGTGTATTAGTACATTTTACAATATTTCCCTTGCGTGTTATTGTTAGTTCTCAGGTCCATTCACTTTCTACATTTCATTCATTCCTTGTCCCTTTTTCACAAAACAAATCTGTATAAAAGAAATCCTGCTACTGCTGCAGTTGTTCCGCCAATTATGCTCCATGAAACATTTGATATGGTTTTACTTTTACTCTCTTCCTTTTTCAAGGACGCGTTATTATTTTTATGTGTAGCAAACATTTTTCGGTATAAACTCTTTTCATGCTGAGCATCTTTGGTAATCTTTTCTTTCAATATAGCTACTTCCACTTGAATAGCCTTCGTCTCTGGTTCTAGCTTTGCTGCTTGCAATAACGTTTGATATGCCAATGTGTGTTCTCCTTTATAATGCAAGATTTTTCCTACAAAAAAATATATATATTATATTACATTATATACATATATACGCATTCATTAAATAGTTAATAATACCTTTCCTGAAAAGTGCTTTTACATTTCGTGGTTGACAATTTAAAACACTTTCTACACTTTTCAAAGCTGCATCGTACGCTTGTGTCTTCATTTGTGCAGCTGCTAAATTGTTGTATACCTTCATAGAATCTTCCAACAATGCTTGTAACTCTGCATCAGTAGCAGAATCATCTGCCTCTGTTTGATATGAAGAGCGAGTTTCTGCTGGTGATAAGAATTCTAATGCTCTTCTGTAACATTGAATTGCTAGCATTGGTTCATCCCGAGCAAACCACCAGTTTCCACGTTCTCGTTTCTTATTCCTTGAAAATTTTATTTGAATTTAGTCAAATTTAAACACAAAAATGTAATATTGTTTAATAAACATATTAGAGGTACTTACCCAATCTCTTTCCGTTGGTTAACGCTAAGCGTTTCGAGTTCCTGTTCCATTTCAACCGACTTTAGTTCGACCGTATAGAAAATAGTTGCATCAGGTGGTATAGTTGGTAATTTCCCTGAATGACCATAAGCAAACCTTGGATCTACTTCTATTTCAGCGACTTCCTCTACATCCATAAGAGCAATCGCTAGATCTAATCCCTATTATAAAATGTAACAAACCATCCAAGAATAATGTTATACTACAAGAATGATCCTTGTAATTTTTTTGTTGAAACTTTCTGTAGCATTTCTTTTGTAAGCAAATCATTATAAATACCTGAATCACTTCGACATCTCCTAATTGAATCTTGAGATCCTCGTATTTTTCAACTACCGTACCATCTTTTAATTTCCCAACAATTTTCAATACACATATATCAGCTCTAGTAGGTCGGGTACCACTTTTTCCTTGTTTCACTACCTTTTTTCTAAGTTGTCCACTTCCTAGAATATCTATCCATTCTTCGGGAGGGTGATCGTTTAATGTTGCTTTTGTGATAGGATCGTTTGGATCTACGTTAAAATTTAATTCTTCCTTAATAAAGTCGGCCTGAGTTTCTCCTGGTTGAACCATGTCATTTTCCATCTTAAAATTCGAAAAAGAAACAAAGGGAAATTAATAGAATTGTCTCGAAACGTTCACTAGACACACAGAGGCTGTGTCGCGCTTATTGAAATTGATATCGCGTTGTTTTTCAAACTATTGTTGAAATTCTATTCACTAGAACTACGAGAAAATTCAAATGAAGACTATCGCATCCTTATCGAGAAGACGTTATACAATGAATTTTTCATAGGCAACAAAAAAATGCACAATCATTTGATAATCGAGAAAATTCAACGTGTTCAATAATATTATCGTTGCTGTTTACCGTATTATAGTAGAATAATCTTAAGTATTTTCAAATAATATACGTAAACGAATACACACCTCTGTATTTTGAATATCCGTGACAGTCTTTCAAAACGTTTTAAAATAATTTCTGTTTATTTCTAGTACACGCGACACCGGTTGGCTTCACTTGTCACTTGAAGTAAGCTTCACAAGACCAAAAGATCGAAACTGAATTTTCATCGACTTCGTACAATTTGTGGTTACGTAAATAATCATTTTTCTTTGAGACGTACAAAAATTTCCGAAAATCGATCTCTTCGTACTATTGGAATAAGTCTGGAATCAAGTAAATACCCCTATATTGCGACTAATTTGAGTATTTTGTAGCTATACCAATTTTTCATATATTCACTAATGTTTTCCTCTAGTGAAATTCAACTAAATATTACTCATATTATATGTATATATGTCAGCTTTCATCCTTTTCCCTTTCGAGCGTTTGTGGAATCTTATTATGATCTGCAAAACGTAGAAAAAAATCGAATATCATCCAATAATATGTAGCGTACCAAAACCTGTTTAAAACATGAAACAACAATTTAAAAAATGTCTTCTTTTTGTAAATTTGAACCTCATTTTTGAGATATTAACATTATCATTCAAGGTTAAAGATTGAACACAATAAATCGAAATATATGCAAAAGTGAAAATTTTTTTTTTAAATCAATGCATGTTTTATGCATTATTTTATGTATAATCCAACTTTTATAGTTATTAAAATTTTGCGTAATTTGTAAGAAATGAATAAACGCGAATACACGCTTCAAAGAGAACTATCAACGACGATTAACGATTAAAATTTGAAGAAATATAACGGCTGACGAAAAAGCGCGCTTCAAATTCGAAAGTTGAAACTGCTATATTGACACTTCCGAGTACTAGATAATAAGATAGCAAAAATCCTTGTGTATATAAGCAGAGAGTGGTATAAGCAATCACTTTTTGTCTAATTCTTGTTATCATAAATTTGCATTTTAACATTCACAGTTTATTACTCGTAGCTTTTCTCATTGCATGTCCATTTGCATGTGTCATTTTTCTATAGTCCAATCTCCTCTCTGCTATTACTGACTGAATCGTACAATGACCGAACAAAAACGAGTAACAACTAGGTTATATAGCAATCAATTTATGTGGGATGAAAATACATCCTTTAGATTGTATCACAAAGACTAATCGTTTTATTCATTTCAGTATGTGCATCTCAAATGCGATAAAGCTCTTCATGCATGATATGCAATTAACGTTTATCTTATTTGAAACGGACACCTGCAAAATTGTGTCTTTTTTCCAATTAATTTGTTAAGTATAAGATACTCGGGTAGTTTTTATCGCAATCTTCCAGAGTTATGAAATTTTTACAAGCTTAATTTTCACTTTATTTCCTTTGAATAACATGGGCATGAAACTTTTATATCGAACCATTGCAACCTGCGCGGCAATTTTAACATCCGAAACTATTATTAAGATCAAAGAGATAATAATATATAATAATTAGCTTTAATGTCATATAAGTTGTTCAACTTTATATTATTAAAGAATTCGAACTATTTAATTATATTAAATCATGGTTTATATCAACGAACATGAAATAACATATTTGTAAAAATTGATGTGTACAAGATTTACTCTTTTTTGAATATATTTTTTAAACAAATTGACGTTTTGAAAATTTTTTATATACAGCAGATCGTACTGAAAACAATCCAGCATGGTTTATTTACATTATTAAACTATATATTTTTTATTGAATAGAAGCGATTTGCTTAAATTAACCATTTATTTATTTAGACCTATAATAAAGTTAATATGTTTCTGTATTGATAATAATCATGTTTTATTAAGATGAATGAGTAACTGACAATAGTGGATAGGATTCAGTATGAACCACTGTAGATGAATTTTTCACTAAAGAGTATACGATTTTTTTCCACACCAAATAGTTTTTGAGATAATATATTAAGAAAAGTATTACATTTCGAATTCTGATAATTGTTTACATCTCTCAGTCGTAAACGATAAGGAATCAAGTTTGTTTGAGAGCATGTTGCGAAAGCAATGCCACGTATTAGAAAGCAACAAATCCGTAGGTAATTTTTTTTTCTCTTGTTTTACTAACTACTGGAAAAACTTTACTCCTTCTGGAAAAATGTTCAAAGGAAACGATAATATGTACTCATAAATATCATTCATAAATATATGCATACAAACGTGTACAAAATATATTACACTTATAAAAATTGTTTGTACTACGTGACTGCGTGGGGTGAATGTAACCAATCAACGGATCACACATTTCTACCGTGTACGCCTGCGCGAAGGATTCACGTTCCATCTGTGTTCCATCCTGACAGAGCGCAGTCGTCCGGTTGCCTTTGTCCAGTTGCTTCTTGTTAAAACTAAAATCTTTTTAATAAACAATGAGATTACTTTTATTAGTGGGTCTCGCGGTATCAGTCTTCTGTTCGAGTAGCGATGCCGACGATAAAAAGGGCCCGAAAGTAACGGATAAGGTAAATAAACCACATGTCACGATATAACGGTCCCGGTATAACAAAGAATTTTTTCTGTTTTCGAACAAAGTAGAGAAAAATAAAGTTCCGTAAAAGAAACAATATTTATTGGTATTGTAAATAATATTTCAAGTGTACTCGTACGCTCATAATGTATCAAACTCTCGAAAATATGAGGGAGAAGATTAAAGGAATATCTATGAAACTTTTAAGATTTCAAAATTAATTAGTTATTATTTATTGGTTTTTTAAATAATATTTCAAGTTTATTCGTACGCTCATAATGTATCAAACTCGCAAAAATATGAGGGAGAAGATTAAAGGAATATCTATGAAACTTTTAAGATTTCAAAATTAATTAGTTATTATTTATTGGTATTTTAAATAATATTTCAAGTTTATTCGTACACTCTTAATGTATCAAACTCGCGAAGATATGAGGGAGAAGATTAAAAGTAATATCTTTGAAAATGTTAAGATCTCGAAATTAATTAGTTTGTATGTGCAGGTTTGGTTCGATATCAGTATCGATGGAAAGCCTGAAGGGAGAGTTGAGATTGGTCTTTTCGGGAAGACTGTACCAAAGACCGTGAAAAACTTTGTAGAATTGGCTAAGAAACCTCAAGGAGAAGGATACAAGTCTAGCAAATTCCATAGAGTCATTCGTGAATTTATGATTCAAGGAGGAGACTTCACAAGAGGAGATGGAACTGGCGGTATGTTCATTACTAGACTGCGGATCTTTATGCACAATAAAAATTGTCTGCATCGATTGCAAGAAAATAGAAACTAAATCGAATATTGATTGAATTAACATATTAACCACTGAATTCCATAAAATCAAAGTAATTTGTTTAGTGAAATGATGACTGAAAGTTTAATGTACCTTTTCATTTCTAGGACACAGCATTTATGGAAACCGTTTTGAAGACGAGAACTTCAAGTTGAAGCATTACGGAGCTGGATGGTTGTCCATGGCAAATGCTGGAAAAGACACCAACGGTTCTCAATTCTTTATTACTGTGAAGCAAACTCCATGGCTCGATGGCAGACACGTTGTCTTCGGCAAAGTAATCAAAGGAATGGTATGTTACAGTAATCTTCAAACATATTACTTATGCAGTGTTTTACATATTCACTTTATATTTAATATTTATTAATATATATTTATCAAATAATTTTATAGGATGTAGTACGAAAAATTGAAAGTGTAGCCACCGATACAAGAGACAGACCCACCAAGGATGTTGTAATCGCTGATAGTGGAGCAGAAGTTGTAGCAGAGCCATTCAGTGTATCGAAGGAAGATGCTGTTGAATAAACTGTGTTATCCACACTTCATTTTCAGAGGAAAGACTAACTTTATACGATTACTCTAATCCACATAGATAACTTTATATGCTCTGATACGATGATTCAATGATTCTGTATGTCTTCAAACTTGATTTAACGAAATGCAAATTTAATGTTAGAATTGGTTTGAAAATTTGTTTAAAAAAATTCAATGTTATATCAAGAACAACGAAAACTAATTATTTATGATAATTATGTAATAAAGTCTATTTTTTAAAAGTTTAATTTTACGACGATTAAGATATATGCCATGAATCTAGAAATGGAATTTTAAAGGACATATAAAATCGAAAAAAAAAACATACTGTACGAAAGATACCCTGTTTCCTTCATTGTTATCTTATTCCAACTTTTGTAATAATATATGTACATGTCGAAACGCGCAATAAATTTTATATATCTATATAATCATGTTTCTTTAATCAGTAACAACAAGTATACTTTTGTTCGATAATTCGTATTTTTTCCCGTAATTATTTTTCCCTTTTCCGTTACGTTACAAATAAAATGATAATACTTTATACGATTGTACGAAAGTATATCTATGTCGTTGCGAGCCTGAGGTGATATTTTTTTCTGTGACTGAAAACATGCATCCTTTCACTTGAAAGTTCACAATGTTCTCACGAGCTTAATAGATAGAAACATTTTATTCTCGTTCATATGAAAATATGTACTGTACAGAACTAGTAACATATAAAATTAATTTTGTATTTTCAAAAAATCGAATCCCTGAAGGTTAAAAAATTGTAAATATTGTCTGATATTATATTATATTATATGTGAGAAAAATCAAGTAATTGATGTTAAATGATATCGATTCGTATATGACTCTAACCATAAATAATTTTACAGTTGTTAACGTTATTTTTTATTGTGATGGATTGCATTTTTTCAAATATATTTGTTTCATAGCGAAGCGAACGGTATGCGCAGTAGCGTATTTATTAAATGGATACATCCTATATAGTACACGTGCAGATGTATAACGTATAACCAATTTCACTTTCATACATAGTGTCGTAATGTCACACCTTAACCATAATAATACACAACAATTATTTCTTTGCATTAGAACATAATGTGACCAATGTATTATAAAAAGAAAACTTCGTATTTACGCTTCATTTATTTGTCGCGCGAAGTAACGGGTCTTCCTTCGAAATGATTTAATTCATCATCGTCTTTATACATATGAGCCACCGAACAAAATAATAAAAATGGTCCAGTTTAGGTCAATATTAGTCTATTGCGTGTGTTTTTTATTTTTCATATTCTACATTCTTGGAGCTGCTCGTTATATTACGGATTTCGAAGAAAATACTTGCGATATGACATATATGTTTGAGTACCCACAGTATGTGGTACGTAAAAAGAGAAATGAAATTTCAATGCGATTAAACTAAAATGAATAAATGTTCGTTTAATTTATTTCAATTTTTCCTTTGGCTGATTAAACCAAATTATATCTAGACTGCGGATTTTATGCATTCATGACAAAAGTGGGTTAGTACAACTTAAAGCAGTAGACATTAAAAAAATTTAAAGACATCAACGTATTGATTTCAACTTAATCAGATAGTTAAAAGAAAACATTTTTTATTTTGCATAAAGATCTGCAGTCTAGTTTATATCACTGCATAAACCATAGAAAGTTTGGATACAATAAGTTAAATTTCAAAGTTCACATGTAAAATCTAACACATAAATCTTGTTGTTATCACCAGAGAATCTCTTTGGATAACAAAATAGAAGAACGATACCCTAGGTATGGATTGTACGCGTACGGAGAAGGTTTTGTTACAGAAAAACATAGAAGAATGTATTTCTCAGGAATACCAGTCCTTTTTATACCAGGAAACGCTGGATCTCATGAGCAAGGTTTTGTATAATTCACTCATCAAATTTATATTGTTTCTAAGACTATTTCTGATTTGTATTATCTATAACATACATGTGTTTCTTTTTCTTTTAGTAAGATCTCTTGCGTCAGTGAGTTTAAGGAAGAGTTTAAAAGACAGAACGCCATTTTACTTTGATTACTTCACAGTTTCATTGGGCAAGGATTATTCTGCTTTATACGGAGGTATAAAATATAATTACATATGAAACCTTTTTTACAGATAATTATTTCACACTTACTTATATGGTAGACCTCTGTTTATCTGGATCCCATTAATCCGAATTGTCAAACATAATCCCCGTTTTTTTTTTTGTAAATCTGATCTCACTGAATCTGACACAAAAGAAACTCACAGACTTTTCACAATATCCTGATTAAATTAAATTTATAGTATACATATGTATATGTCTTTTGCTTCTACTACTAATATCGTTGTAAAAATATACATATAAAATCTACAACATATAAAATACATAAGATGTATTTGTGTTATTTATGTTGTTAACGAATTTTTCCGGATTTCCTGATAAACGAGGTCCTATTGTATTTGTAAAACATTTCTGAATTCAGTTTAGTAATTAATGCATTACTAATTCAAGGTGTATTAATGGACGAAACCTTGTACGTTTCACATTGTATACAAAAGATTTTGAGTTTATATAAGAGTAATGTGGAAAATGTTATACTTATTGGACATTCGATGGTAAGCATAGCAATTGTAGGAATTTTGTAACATACATTCTAAGAAATCCGTTTACTATTTTAGGGTGGAGTCATTGCTAAAGGTTCTGTCTTATTAGCTTCTAACACAAATACCAGTGTGACAAATATCATTATTACTTTAGCTACTCCTCATACGCCTACATTGGTATTAGACAGAACTTTCGCCAATTATTATTATGATTTAGAGAACCGTTTAAATGAGATTAAAGATGCAGGAATAAACGTTATATCGATAGGCGGTGGGCCGAGAGATACGCTTGTGACCACAACACAACTTCTAGACTCTACAGCAGACATTAATGTTCTTTCTACAAGTATACCAACCGTATGGAAATCTACAGACCACTTGAGCATTCTTTGGTGTAAGCAATTAGTTCTCGCTATTGTGCGTTCTTTATTCGACTCTGTTAGCGTTTCTCGAAGGCCTCCTAGAATCTCTCCAGACCCTCAAGAAAGGATGCAAGCTTTAAAGTATCATTTCCATCAGGTAAGAAATCCTTTGAATTATTTTTGTCTCTGCATGTAATGTTTCTAATAGAGTTAATTTATAGCGTACTTATGGAAAAAAATTATATTACCCTAAAGAAACGGTACAATTCGAACCTGGCGGCGAGTGGATAGAAGATATTCGAAGGCAGTATACATGGAGCAGCAAAAATTTATCGAAAAGAACATCTTCCATTTATCTTATGATTCGACTGACTGGACAACCGGATGAATTAACTATAGACACTACAAACCTGGAATCTAGAGACTGGTTGTTTGCTTGTACAGCATCCAGTATACAAGGACAATCGAGAGTTTGGTAATTACATCTTCTATTTACGAATACAGTATGACTCTAAGTCATTTCTCTGTTCTGGATACTACTTTTAGCCGGTCTTGCAGTCGGACATTAGTGTAAAGTAATTTTTGAATAAACATCAAAACATATATTAATCGATTATTTATCTTTTAGTACTTGGGGTTGGAATTTGACGAATAGAACGCTACTTCTACCAGATCGTCTATATCGTCATAGAAAAATTGTTGACTTAAATCTGAACAAAGTAAAATATCCTGGTGTAACACATATTGTAGTAAGAATTACTCCAAATGATTTAGATGAACATGTTTTGGTAAACGTTGACTTACATTCCCATGAAACAAGGTATATACCCGTTAAGAGAAATATACCTTTATTGAACACTTTACTCGTAAAACCTAAAATTAAAAAGTCAAGTATTGGAGATGTGAGGTACTATGCTACTATTGATAGCAATATGAACGTTGTGACAACCGAGCTGATAGTTTCCGAATGTACAGACACAATGCAAAATATCGAAGCAATTGTTGAATTATACGAGCCGTGGAGCGTCGGTGCTACGCAAATTCAATTTTTCACGGAAGTGTAAGTACAAATAATTGATATAAATTCGTTAGTAATTACTGCAGCGTGAATAACACTCTGTTTACGTTTTTAGAGATAACGGGCCGAAAACAATGAAAATTCAAACTAACTTTAAACATTCTAGTGTCTCTCCATATTTAAAGTTAACATTAAATCGAGCGTGTTCTTATACGTTCAATATTCAGGAAGGTGGTATTATAGATCAAATATCCGTTATTGTCAGAGACCGCTGGTACTTATTATACACGACGATTATTAGTTTACTTTTAATACTCCTATCAATAAGAGTTAATCAAGGCCGAGAACAACTTCCAACTATAGTAGTTACAGTATTCCTTTCGTACTATTACGGACTAATGTTCGAGTGTTTAGTTGCTACAGGATTTCTTTGTGTATTCACCATCGGACTATGCTGTTCAATTCTATTTTTGGCTTCAGTGGCTCATGGTATTGCTGTGAGGTAAAACAAGTTTAATTATTAATTCATTGTATCTACGTGTATATCACATTATAGAAAAGTAAATTTTGGAAATTCTTTTAGATTCTTAGCACGCGCTGTTGCGTTTTCAACAACATGGTCGGATTGGCTACTTGGGGGATTAAATCAGTTACCCTTTGTCACAGCGATTCTTGTACTGTCCGTAATCCCCGCGACTTGTGGAGCTTTAGCTATGCTAATATCGTTATTTCTGTATTTTTTGAATCTAACGAAAATGTATGAAGACTTTTTAGAAGAACTTTTCATGGCTTACATACCATTGTTCAGATCTAGAAAAAATGATTCTGAAGAACGTGAAGATACTAGACAAAAAATATTCAATCATGTTATTCTTTTCTTGCTTTGGTGTTTTACCGCTATTCCGGCTGTGCCGTCTGTTCTAATTTGGGCAAAAAATTTCAGGTTTGTTTTTTACAGAATTTTAAAGTATATTTTACATGGATATTATACACCGACGTGTACAGGGTGAACCACGAATCGTGACTAGTAGAGATTATTCTGCTATTAGCAGTCCGGTCGAAAATGTTTTTATCACGTACAGCATGGTTTCAAAAAAGCTTTCACTAAAAAAATTTGTTTTAGCATTTTATTGTTATTGTACTTATCGAATTCGCTTTGAAATCCTCTAACAGATAGGCGTAAAAAAATTATAGGCATATTTGCAAAAAATTGAAGATGACCTTGAAAAATCACGAAAAAAAAGAGTTGACAAAAAATTTGCTATAATCATGTGAAAGCTCTCTTGAAATCATGCTATACCTGATAAAAACATTTTCGAGCGGACTGCTAATAACAGAGTAATCTCTACTGGTCACGATTCGTGGTTAAACTTGTATACAAAAAAAAGATGTGATTTTAATTCACTATAAATTTATTTCAGTTACGACATTAGGTTGACTACTGAAGATCCTTTGCTACATCAAAGCTGGATAGTTTTAGTAGCATGCAGTACGTCAGGCTGGTTACAAATTCCTCAAAAATATCAGGCAATTCGATCACAAGTATTAGCCAGTGTATTATATTTTGTAGGGTGGATTATACTTTCAATGGGAGCAGCGTCCCGACCACAATTTTATCAATATTATGTGCCACCTATTGTCGCTGGAGTCGCTAGTCTCATTACAATAAATCACTTCTTTAAGTAGATAGTTGGTTACATAGTGTCGAGATTGATGTATATTTGTATATTTCTAACATACACTTTTTTAATTTTCTAACCATTAGATATGTGATGTACTAAAAAATAAGATCGTGTAAGTACAGTGAGAAGAGATATCATGTAAATTATTACTTACTTACCATATACACACACACACACACACACACACACATATATATATATATATATATATATATATATATATCGCTTTCTAAAAAGTATTCGTATAATAAATCAAAAGTTATATTGTATGTGTCACAAAATAAATTACTTTATTTATCATTTATGGGGAAAAAGAGATACACAATTATAGTATACATGATTGATATTCATATGATCAGACCTATATCTTCTAAAATCCCATTTATGGGCACTGTGCTGCGTTTGGTTTTTACAAATAATACACAAGTACTTTTAGAAAATGTTTAAAGTAATAAATTTTGTTTCTACACAATACGTTTATAAGTTTTTAAAAGGAATTTTATAATAATGACTTCTGGATATATTCAATTAAAGTAAAAAAGAACATCTCGTCATAAAAATACGGCAGTAACCTAACTATACATTTTAATAATATAATGCCCACTCGTTTTCTTGCAGGAACGTGTCTACTACTTCTTTCATTGCTAAGTTTGGGATCAACTGATCTTGAGTTAAACGAACTCTAGTAACTGGATCGAAATGTCCCACCCTTTGTAAATGTTCTTCTATGTCTTTTCTCTCGTATGTAATTCCACTCGGTGTAATTACCGGTTCTTGCAAAATTTCAAAACTAATTTTTCCACATAAATAATCAGGTACTTCCCTCTTCTACTCAATACGTTCATAGAAATCAACAAATAGACCATTATTATTTTTATTTGCGCATAATCAAAAGGTATAGAAAAAGAAGAAAAGTGTTTACTTACCCTTCTTCGTTCGTCCACTTTTTCAAATAAGTCATTAAGACGGGTCATACATGTGTCTCTTTTTTCTTCTATTTCTTCTTTGTTTCTCGCGAACGTACCAGATGCGACTTCCCCTTCGGTTTTTCCATTTGTATCTTTCGTTGCTTCTTGTTCTTTTAATGTAGCAATGCTTCGTTCAGCATCCTCCACTATCAATTGATGTAGATATGATTGTAACTCAATATCTTGGGCTATCCTTTGTTCTTCCCTTAATTCGAAACGACGCTTCCTCGCTTGCCTCAGAATACTGGTCATCTCGTCCCCATAGTTTAATTTTTGTTCCTTGGCCAAATCCACAGCTAAACAATCATTATTCAAAGCATGTAAGAACATAGAACACAATTTAAACGACTTTACATTATGGGTATCGTAGGAAAGGAGTATTCGTAACACCAATAATCTGCTCGAAAATATGCTATATATAACTCAACTTATTCGATTCACGTCTTCTTCCATTACCAATGTAACAAGTATCGAGATATTTTGATCAAGTAGAAATTACATTCCACATAAATCTGGCAATTAATATCAACGAACCTGCTCAAACTCAAGAAAGTCCAACATTAAAAATGTATTCCTTCGGATCATGTGATACCCTCGCAGAGTTCGGCAGATTTTATTTCGAATAAAGAATAAAGTCCCAAGATTTATTAGCGAATAACGAATTCATTCGTCGAGAAATTATTCGTAAATTGCGAGAATAACACTGTATTCGTTATTCATGAATAAGTCCTGGGACTTTTATTCGTTATTCTAAATGACGCTCGGTATCAAATACAGGCCGAAAATATGCGCAGCCGGCAGCCTTTATGGGTAGGAACCCGACGCCGACACCCGAGGCAGACATCCGAGGCCACATTCGTGGGTATGGTGTCTCAGAAAGCGTAGAGATACTACTTTATTTGATGTGTGCCGAACATAGAGAAGGACAGCATGTAAACGAGAAAGAGGGACTGAGCGTCGAGGCAGCCGGCAAAGTTCAAAAGGCTGCGTATCGATTACAATATCAATGCAAATTGGTAAGCTTTTTATTTTTCATTCTTTTTTACAGAACTTTTACCAACGTATTTGTGAGGTCCTTCTATTTAAATACGGCATAATTCGGGCCATATTTACTTATTTAATTTAAGCGTGTTTTAAAGTAAGATTTAAAGTGTGATCAAGCTCGCTGTGATATCGGTAAATATTATTGAAACTCTATCGAGTTTGGTCTATTTTAACTAGAGAAATCTCACAAATCTATTGTTGAAAGTTTCGTTCAAGTGGAAGAAAAACTAAGAAAATTATGAATGAAACTAACAACGTCTTGTTCAGTCATTGGTTCTTTAAACAGCTCACATAATGTGTTGTGTTGTGTTCACATAGCTTACTATCTCAGTCCTGGAAGCGAATTTTGACCGCTTAACTTTTGCTCTATTTGATCTGAACGCGACTCTGCGCGTCTCTTTGTTTCCATTCTTCTTTGCGAAAATTTCATTACTTATTAAACAAGTAAATATTATCGCAATTCTATCGTGATTGGTCTCGTTTTAATCAGAAACATTTCACGAATCCGTTGGTAAAGGTTTCGTAACGAAATAACTAAAATTAAGAAAGTTTCATCATTGTATTAGTATTGCCTCACTGATATCCGAGTTCGGATCGTGTTACAAAAAATGTAACACCATTCGCACAGACGAAAGTCACATCATCCGGAGGAATACTGTACTAGGTAAAGGGTGTCCCAACAAAAGTGGAAAATTTAAATTTGACGCCGTTCTGCTGATGTGCTTTTAGAGTCAAACCAGTATCACATTTCAATGGTAGACAGTCTGCCATTATTAAAAATGAATCGCTATTCGACCTCTTTCATTATCTTTGCATTATTCTTGCTGGATCTTTGCATTATTGAGAAATGGGAAGGCGCATAATGCCTTTGGATTTCTTTCTCTGGGGTTTTTTAAAGTAGAAAGTTTATGTGAACACGCTCACAACCACCCAAACCTCGAAGAAGGAGATCAGATGCTGTATCCCTGAGATCGAGCCACAATTATGTTGTGAAAATCTCGTCAAAAGAATGCAAATATGCCAGCAAAGCTGAGAAGGGCATTTACCAGATGCATTGTTCCATACATAATTCCCACACGTCAACTTTACGATTAAACCAAAATTTCAATAG
Organism: Lasioglossum morio; assembly: GCA_916610235.2. Taxonomy (NCBI): domain Eukaryota; kingdom Metazoa; phylum Arthropoda; class Insecta; order Hymenoptera; family Halictidae; genus Lasioglossum; species Lasioglossum morio. The sequence goes on along the minus strand of OU744330.1, from coordinate 9,440,292 downwards.
TAAATCAATAATACTGTATTTCATTTGGAATTTAAATATTCCACTCTTGTCGGGACACTCTTTATATTTGAAACGTATAGAATATTGTTTTAGCATATGTGTTTAAGGCAAGCTATGCACGATAATATAGAAATTATTAGAAGGGGGATCGTAGTTGATTAGGTTACTACCATATGGTGATCTAATGTACAAGAATCGATGAACAGAAAATTTGCTGGCGAAATACCTCTCTGCAAATGTTTAACAGCTTCATCGAAAAGTTCCAATTCCACTAGCGCGAGACCAAGGAAAAAATGTCCTTTTACCAAACATGGATCGATGTCGAGAGCTCGTCTGCAATCTTGACAAGACGATTCCCATCGTTTAAGCTTCAGGTGGCAAAGAGCTCGATTTGTGAAATACAGTGCTTGAGATGGATTTTTAATCTGCATAAATCAAATGCGAACATCGTAATTTGTTTGTATACGGTATTCGTAGGAACACTCACGATTGCTTTAGTGTAGCAGCATGCCGCGTCTTCGTATTTGTGGAGATTGAAAAGACGGTTTCCTTGTTCTTTCAACTCCTTGTCAGAGAGGTTTGCGGTTGTGTACATTTTACTCATCATGAAAGTGTTAATCTATCGTGGGTCGATCAGTTCCCTATTCACGAAACGTCCTTAACAAGCGCCCTTAAATCATCTTACAGAAAAAATCAGACGTTCTGTTAAAAAAAAACAGACCAGCAAAGTGATGTATCACCTTAAATAAATATGTGTTCTTCCATTTTCCTGTTATATTTGTTACTCGTTGGCCACAGTATGACAATACAGATATGTGGTGCGGACTACAGGCATTCTTATCAAAAACTAAAACTATCCGATGATTATAGATCGTGAAACCAGGGAGCGCTGATCGCATTCTTTTAAAATTTACCGCGTTGGATTGTCATAGATTATGTATACTCTGTGATGGAAAGTACTGGATGTTCGATACTTCCGCAAAAAATCGATTCTCGAAAACAATCGAATCAATGGTACACGAAAAATGTACCTGAAAGACGGTGCCTAGTTCTGCGGGGTTGAAGCAAAAGACGGAAGGGGAGTCGACCTCAAAACGTACTTCAGCCATCTTGGAAGGCAAACGTGGTGTTGCCATCTATAATGTCATGTCGCGGTAAAGTTAAAAAAAATACAATTTTCGATAATGTTTTGATTGATAAAAGATAGTGAAATCACACCACAAAAAGACTCGGACAGAAAGAGACGCTAATTTTACTACGCTTACTTAAATTAAACGGTATCACTTGTTTGTTACATTATATTTAATATATATATATATACTATATATTTGAAAATAGCTCTTACATTATATTTTACAATTCATTTATGTATGTATATACCTATTGTAACAATCCTTACATAACTACAATCTTTGTAGTATACTCCTTTTTTTTAAATAATTTTTAATTTCCTATTATTCGTTCGTATGAAAAGTATAAAGGTTGTCTTTTACAGTGATTCTGTAGCGTACCGAATTGATTGCAATTAATTATTACTGTACTTAGTTGACTTTTGACATAGTGTACATTGATATAGGTTTCTTAAAAGTAGGATGTTGCGAATACTCCACAGTAAAACCTATTTTATGGTTGAAAAATTCCAACATTTTTCTCGCAATTAATTTGTTATTTTCGTGTACTTCCGAGTGTTCCAGATACTCTGATAACTATGAAAATAATAAGAAACAATAGTAACACACATTAAAATCTCATGTATACATGGTGGAAAACATTGAATTACCTTCATCCACTGACATTCAGAAATTTCTCTATTACATTTTTTAATTTTAAAATCATTGGGAGTTAGATAAGAAACGATATATATATCGGAACAGCTGAATGCAAAATTATGAGAATGTCTAAAACCGATTAAACATTTAAAAGTAGTTTGAATACCAGTTTCTTCTAGAACTTCTCTTTTCACAGCTGCTTCTAAATCCTCACCTAATGCATCGGAGCAATTATTCATTATCAAAATTAACACAGTTCTTAATAAAATGTATTAGATGTTAATACCTGGATCCACATATCCACCCGGCAGTTTCCAAAATGGTCTTCTATATGCATATTTCTCCTTAATAACTAAAATTTCTTTAGTTTCCTCATTATACACAAATGCCCCAACACCTATATTAGTGTGAGCATAATGTGGAACATTACATTCCTCATCTTTAACCATCCATCGGTACAATGTAACATACTCCTCCCGTGCATGATGAAATTTAAATCCTCCTTTGACAAGTATTGGTACCCATTCAGAATGTGGTAAATGTACACGAAACCAAATGGTACGCTTATTATCCTTCGTCCATTCTTGTAATGAAACTATTATAAATAAGTTATAGTTCGAATAAAAGCATTAATATTTATACATATATACATTGTAAATAGCAGAGAATTTATAGATGTCATAAATTAATATTATATCAAATAATGAACAGGAAATATAATTTTGGTAGGAAAAAAAAAGTTTTCTAATTTTCTATTAATAAACGTTATAGATTGCATACTTGCAAGGCGTTGTGTAAACACTTCTGGTTCGCAAGATTCTTCGTTTGAATCGATAGTTATGCCGTTATAATGATCGGTATGCCCTTTGAAACACTTCAAAGCCATGACTGAAGACGGTTCAACACAGTTCGTTGTAAAATGCAATACCGAAGGAATAACGTTCCGGAATTTCGATAAAAATCGACGCTGATTAAACAGTGTGGTAACGTGACACAATTTTATAGATATAGTTCCGTGCATTGGAACATCTACCAATGTACATATTGAACGATAGTCTTTTTCACTTTTGTGACCTTGTCTCGTAAGGATAGAAAAACATTGCTGGAATTCTTTATGTAACATGAATTGAACATTTTTTATTGTCATATATCGCGCAACATGAATAACATAATGAAACATTCTAACCTGATCATATCATTATAAAAACGTTAACAATAAATATGTATTGTACCAGTCTTCGTATAGCTTGCCAACATGCTTATATAAAGAATTATTTCGTGAAATGTATAATGTGCGAATTTATTACATGTAGTGCCTGACACGAACTGTAAAATTTAAGAAATTGTTTCATATAAATTATAACCTTATCACATAATAATATATAACATATCAAATGATTAAAAATTTCTTCGTAAGGCTGCGCTTACTATTGTTTGGCAATACAAAAAGACTGGATATTATTTTCTATACAATCTTATTACTATTTACGAATGTACACTAACCTTTCATTAGGATGAAATTCCCGAAAATACTAATACTTGTTATACATTGTTAATCAAGGTCTGGAATGTGAGAATTTGAACATTTAATATCTTTGAAAAAGTTTGCGATAGGAGATAACAGCCTAGTGTATCATATTTGCATATATATATGTTATGTTTCGATGAACTACAAAAAGATGGTTTCATTCGATCTGCTGTATTACAATTGTGTATAACAATAACAATGAAAATAACGTATTTAAAGATATTAAGGGACGCAGTCTCGATTTCTATTCCAAAATGACTGCATATTTTCGTAAACTTTCGAAGAATTCGAGTTATAATGTAGAGCCTCGCAAACGCGACAGTAATGTCGCGACATGCTCCCAAAATAACCGTGCTCATTAATTACTTTATAATATTTACGCCATTCGTGGTACTCGAGATACTGTTCATCATGTCGATCTAAATAGCGAACATAATTGACTAAAGTCGCTGGATTAGCAAAATCAGAGACATGAAGGAACGAATGGGGTGGTAATAACCGTTCGCAATCTTTCTTCGATGTGCCCATTATTATCGGGATCGCTAGTTTCTGGTAGGCGTTCCAAAACACCTTCTCCGTCACGTACTCTTTGCAATTCGAATTCTCGAAAGCTAAATAAAATTTGTAAACATTCAGACCAGGACAATCGTTGTCGAAATGGCCCGGACAAGCGGTTACGTTGCCATTCAAGCATTTTCCATATATGTCTAGATCGTCGCCGAGAATCGTTTTAAGTTCGCTCACGTAACTCCATCTGTTATTAGTTCCAGCACAGTTGCTACCCATCACGGCGATCAGTTTCTTTTTGGTCTTTTTCAAAGAGTCTTTTATAAAATGATCATATTCAACATTTACATGCGATCTAGATATTACTCGTCCGTATGGTACCGGAATGTCGCTGTCCATTCGATAAGTCATTGACCAGTTGAATAGACCATTGTAGTCTGATATTTGTTGATTCCCATAAAGGAAAGTGTGTATTGGTGATTCGTCGGTCAAGAAGATCCATCTTTGATCCCGCCGTTTTCTAACTGGCAAATCCGATACGGCTTTCGTCAAGTGTAAATGAAAAATCACCGCATCCGCTGTAGCTATGTCTTTCGACCGGTACGACAACATGCACTCCGTTACCGAACAATTTTCCCATGGCGAATACCTGAAAACAATCTTTTCCGTATTACCTTCCGCTGTGTTTGTTTTATTTAAATTCCTTATACTACTCTATCGCTATGAACGTAACGTCGCTATTTTATTAACTTTTTGTTTGTAAAGCGTTTGATGTGCCTGCGCTCCAAGAATTTCCCATGCATCCAAATTAAAATTAAAAAAGGCCTCTGTTTTGCATTAATCCTCGGCGGTGGTAAACTCCCCTCAGAAGACAAGAGCCACCTTCCAAGCGAAGTCATATTACCAATCTGATACGATAGAAGACACGAATTAATGATTTAGTCAGCAGAAAAAAACTCATACTATAGTGACGCAATTTGTATAAAAATGAATAAGCATCGGCTCCATGGATCTAAAGGACGGTGTTTTCTAAAACGTCCTTCAGTCATCTTGGTAGGCAAACCTACCCTACTAGTAAGTGTCCCCTGCAGCCGAGTTTAGTATCCTCGTAATTATTCTTTGGCTACTCCAATTTCTGGTCAACGATATTTGTTTGCTTTCGCCTGCGTTGTATTTCGTTGATTACTTTAAAATATATTATCGTATGGTACGATTTGGAAATTACGTAAGTAGTATTTGTGTTTCAAATAGAATAATGAAAGTAAAATATAAATTAGTTTTAGATACAACCGTAGGATAAATTTAATTAAGTGTATCATAGAGTATTATATTAATTCAAGAGTAATATTGCAATAAACTAGTTTTATTTTCTGGCAACTAAAAATATCTCGTTTTTAACTAATCCGATATATTACATTTCGTATCATTTATTATAACATTTATAAAACAATTTAACCCATAGACACAAAGTCATTCTATAATTTACAGACATAAAATGTAATGTAAGCGTGGAACTTTAAAATTTACCGCGGCATGACGTAGATGGCAGCATCAGGTTTGCCTACCAAGATGGCTGAAGGCCGTTTTAGAGGTCGACTCCTTTTTCGTCTTCCGGTTCAACCCCCGGCACCGATAAGTCCTGATAAGTCCACTTTATGCACCGTTCTTTAGGTTCATGATCGGCTCGCATTGGTCACCGATTAGTTACACCGATTACGTTAGTGTATTTCGCTCCTTGATGATGGCAACTCGTTCGGGCCGAATCATATCGAAGATGGGCCGAGAGTCGATTAAAAAAAATTTTTTAAATGAGGATAACCGAAAATTCCGCGACAATGAATGCGCAGAAGGAATAGAAAACGACAAAATGCGTTAATAAAAACGCGAACATACCTGTTCGTCGCTGAAGTAACGTTCTCTCGGCATTCTCGTAACGTTTAGGATCTCCTTCGGATACTCTGACTGTTTCGCGACGAATTTCTTGGTGATTCTTTCGCGTAGGTAGCTCGGGAATGTGAAAAAGATCGCGCAAAATATCGACCAGCCGATACACAGATATAGCATCACTCGAATATATCGCGGTGTTCTGAGCATTGTAGTTTCCAGTATTTCTAGGAAGGTTCGTGGCAAGTACTGAGCGAAGCATATCGGCACTCGGTCTTCACTACGTTCCTATTCTTTACGGAACTATACGTGTTTGCGAATTGCTTCACGATAACTAATACAATACAAGAGAAACGGATTACACGGCGACAACAAAATAGAGGAATTTAGGTCGTCGTTGTTAGGCAAGAACTAAAGGACACAGAGGAAGAACAAAGGAATTTCGCAGAAAGGAATAATTCCGGGCAACGATCGACAAGGCTACGTTTGACGTTTGCGCTGCAACTGATCGTTGATCTCGATTGTCTTGGTTAACCAAGTGTGACGGTCCTCGGTGCAGTAAGTTGCGAACGTTACCCCCAACACTGACAAAACGTTACATGATTCTTGACTATTCCAAGTTTCAAACAAATATTCCAATCCTTTTCATATAGACCTGCGCATTATTATATTTCTAGAAGATATCCAGAAGCAAAGTTGCTCGCAAAGAAACGTCCGTCTAGATCCTGCACTTTTCTTCTATACTATAATTATTTATCCATTATAATTCCCATGCGTATATTAAGACTTTCAAAATCACAGTTATCTATAGCTGGTATGCACTGCATTTCTAGATAACGTACATGTAATTAAATATTTTATTATCAGACATGAATCGCTAAATATTTTACGGGTTTCAGATGTTTCGGAATTTTGATATTTGAATAGCAGGCACCATTTTTTTATTTTTAAATTCAATATTGTGAAATCGTCTATTCGATACTGATAGCGTATTGATATTGTAATTTATAATTATCTAGTCTAAATGAATGCATAGTTTAATGCAATTATATTTTGAAGTAGTCGTACCTTATTCTTGCATTTACAATTGAATGGTGTTGGATTCAATATTATTGACCGACGAAAGATGGCTGCCAATTTATAATACCATCGTTTCATTGGTTACTATTGACCGTGTGAATTACGCTAATCATTTTGACAAGTATATGATCCTACCGCGAGAATACAGTCTTTAAATTGATCCTGTATTATTTATTATTGATCGGGAATCACCCCGTAGGAGGTGACCACGTGGCCATCGACAAGATACTGATAAAAGACTGCCAGCCTTATGGGAGATCGTGTCATCTAGGATGTATTCTGGAGTAAAAAAACAAAAGGCCATCGACGTGATCTCGTCGGTACAGAAGGCCACTGAGGAAATTCTCGGTGGTGAGAGTGACCACCACAGCGTTGTGGAGGATGTCGACAATTTAGATTCCTATATTCGGTATCATCTATAGGAAATGTACAGGATGCAGTGTTCCAAGATAACGAAGTATCTGGTGCCAACAAGTCACGTCACAAGATAATTAAAAATGATGGATTCTTACTATTCTTTTTTTTAAATAAAGTAAGTTGTGAGGAAATAAATGCAGATTTCATATTATCAACATCTACATTGAAATTTAACATTTTTCAAATTATAATTGACAAAATGAGTTAGTAATATTTAAAATAATAAGAGTGAAGTGTAAAAATAAACGAGTAACAGACAATTAGTACTTTGCCCACATCCGTCATCTGGTGGATGAAGTAATCTTGGAACACGGCATGTTATTTGAAGCCGGGTCTATAAGTATATATAGTCTACGACTATTTACGTCACATGTCACCACATGTCACGTTTCTGTATGCGGCCATTTTTCCCCTGTATGAGGCAACTCTGAATGCAATTATGAAGAAATTAAAGGAACAGAGTAAAGTAGACAGCGTAGATTTATCGAAAGAACACATATTAAAATGTATCAGTGCTATTTTTCACTTGAACAAAGAGCTGAAAAGTAAAAATGCTTTGTTTGATGAAGAGTGCCATCCAGTGTTTATGCAGGTAACATGCATGAAAGTACCAAAAACACCGAGAAGACACATGAGGATGTAAGTAAAAATCTTTGATTATAATTATTGCTGTATTGTACGCACGGGTGATTATATATTTTGAATAACCAATGGATCCTTATGAGGAATCATGATTATATTTTTCAAGAATGATGCAACTATGTGTTTATAATATATAGGTCCATTATAATAAAAGATAATCGCAGCTCACTATTTCTTTCGCAGACTACTACCACATTCGATAGTTACACCAGACGATGAAGTAGCACTGTTTGTAGGTGATTTAAGGAGAGGTAGAAGACAAGACAACGACATCACAATAGACCACTATGAAGAATTATTACGCAAACATGGCTGCACAAACATAAAAAGAGTAATATCATTGAACCAAGTGAAAACAGAGCATGACCAATACGAATTAAAGAAGAAGCTTGTGGGCAGCTATGATTATTTTCTAGTGGATGGAAAAATTGCTGGTCATTTGTCTCATTTATTGGGGAAAGAGTTTCACAAAAAACGAAAATTACCAACATCCGTTAGGATGCAAAGTAAAGATTTGAAGCATGAATTAGAGTACGCTTTGAAAAAGACTCCTATGCAGTTGCATTCGTCTGGGGATACTAATATCGTTCAAATTGGACATACGTCTATGACAGAAAAAGAAATTTTAGAAAACGTGTGCGCAGCGTGTAATTATTTGTCGAAAAATTATCCAGGAGGTTGGATTAATATACGTTCTATTCGTCTGAAAACAGCTAAAAGTCTAGCTCTTCCTATCTATACCTCGTTCAGTAAGTTCTGCAATAAAAACGACAAGCAAAATTCTTTTTTATTTTTTCTCTAACTTCTTTTTGCTTTACAGGAAATAAAGATTCTGTTGAAATACCAGTCGTACAACCTAAGAGGCCGAAAGCATACCGCAACGTGACCGACGAATTAAGTACTATAGGAGATACAGAAGTAACTGTTACTCCAGAGGGTGAAGTCATTGTAACAGATAGAGAAAGCAAAAATTAAAAACGAGCAATGTTAATAAGAATTTGTAATAATTTTTTAATCACTTTATTAAATCTAGTAAATAAAGTTGAAAAATTATTTTTCTACTTGCTATCCTATTATATGTATTCGAAATATTTCATTATTGCGTTTTAAGAGTTCCACTCTTGCTTATACATAATGCGTTTCTATTAAACATTATATATTTGTAGTTTTAATATGTGTACGTGGAAAAACGCAAAAACCATAATGATTAATATAAAATAGTTTGGTCTTTCTCAGAAATACTTTGATATCCATTTGCTGGCACTGTTGGAATGTTATTCGAAACACTGTTCGTGTTTTGCATATACTTGTGCGAATTCACATTGTTAGTAACAACCTCAATTTCTTGAAAATTCTGAAGTCGTTGAACATCTTTATCTTTCCTTAATTTAGTATTGGGCAGTTTTCTTAACTTTACATTCTGGTTACAGTCAATATTTAATTCTTGGCAACATACTTCGAGCAATGTTTGATACGTCAGATCATTGTGAGGTAATTCAACTTCTATGAAGTCTGGATCAACAGCATCGGCGATACGAATCTTTAACACTAACTCTAAAATGCAATTAGAACAATATTATTAAAATATAGAAAGAGAGACTGATAACAAAGTATTTCTCACCATTCGTGTATAAACCATTGCTCCCTATTCTATGTGTTCCCGAGTCTACGTTTCCTTGTACAAGATCATTTTTTAAATACTGTAATATAGCATTATGCATTGTTGCATCGTTTAATGACAATTGAGAGTCAACCGATGTTTCCAAAAGATCCAAAATTTGTGGATTGCTGCACAAATATTTCGGAGTTGCTCCAAAGTTAGATTTAATATTTTTATCTGCTCCGTTCTTCAAAAGTAGAGCAACTATATCTACATAATCATATTTACATGCCCAGTGTAAAGCAGTCCTTAAAAGAAAATTAATATATTATACGATTGTTAGGCTGTTTGAAAACTAAAGTTGTTTCCATTCGATAAGAGTGGAAATATTATGCTCGAGTCAATAAAATAGGTTCTAGCGATTTACAACAGTTACAACAATAGGACTACAGTGTCACAAATAGTCAAACAAATACCATCCGTTATCGTTATGTCGTGCATTAACGTCGGCTCCTAGATTAAGCAATTCTTGAACCGCATCTGTATCACCAACACTGGCTGCCTCTCTTAAACGTTCTCCCAATAGTTTCTTACTGTCCATGTTATCACAGATAGATAATAGATCTACACATTACTCATTTTTCTCCATCGCAAACCTCTCTGAGACATTTTGAATTTGATTGTCAATCGGTGCAACTTTGTTCAATTCGTACTATATATATATATAAATACTTTGACGTGTACGCCATTGAACAAAATATACATGTAGTGTTCACTCTGTCACAAACTTTTCATGAGATATGTACCTTAGACCATATATATAATTTATAGACTCGGTTTCAGATAACATGCCTTAATTATAGCAAGATTCATCTATCAAATAACGGATGTGGGAAAAGTGTTATAATTGACAGAATGAGTAAAGTAAAAATGAACGAGTAATAAAATAAAATATATCATAAATACATCATAAATATTTATATATGGTATATGGTTTATTCTTCTCTTTATATATATTTATAAATAAAGATGGCGTTGTAGAGCCTGAGCTCTATTTCATCTATTTTCTCAATGCAAACCGGTCCTTTTACATATAATGATGTTAACAAAAAAATATATATATTGATATGATTAATATCAAATGAAAAATTTGTACTGTTTAAATCTGTAGAGTTTTGTTTAAATTGGTCTATCTATATATTTGTGAATGAGATACGGCGACGATTTCCCTTTCCCCTCTAGGTACACTTTAGCTTCGTGGTACTTCTCAACAGACTATAGCACTTTGCCCACATCCATCATCTGGTAAATACTTAGATGAAGTAATCTTAGAACACGGCACGTTATCCGAAACCAGGTCTATATATATAAGTATAGTTCTGAAGAATATATGATCTAAGTTCCCAGATATGTTATCTCTCCAATAGGAAAGGGATAAATACGAACTCTTTTCGAGTTAGTGAAATGAACGTCAAGAACATCATAATTGAAAATTACCAATATACGATATTAATTCAGCATAATGCACTAAGCAAATCGAATGGTAGATCTACGATGTTTTTCTATATTTTTCTCTCTGATATCGTAAAGAGAGATCAATTTTGGTGTCGGTATCACGCCATCTCGCAGTGGATGCTGACATTAGTATTACAATTCACTAGCCACATCTACCTAGCCTATCGCCATTTCAGAATAAAAATTTGTTTTAGGACGCGTTGACATTTGCTAATCTCATTGTTACACATACAATATTGTTTCTCGAAAGAAAATACTTGGTTGTAGCTAATTAACACTAGAATGGGCGAAGATTACAATGGAGGTAAGCATTCGATATATTTCCAAGAACACTATGCTCTTCGCCACTGTTCCCGCGTTACAGTCAGGTAAATAAGTCGGTGATTGCAATGGCCGGAGAAACGCATTCGTGAAAGTGATAAACATACCTTCAGACAATTTCCATTACAATTTTCTCGTGAAAACGAACGAAATTCTTGTCCGCAAGTCGTCCACAATTCATTTCAACGTAAACCGAGTAACATCCAGTCATTCTCCACGAGATTCTGCGAATTTATCGTTAACCTGATAAACAAGCATCTAGGAAGATTGTTCTTATGGGTATACTGTTCATCATATATTCAGTGTTCGGTATCCTTTAAGGTTCCCACTATCGCTTATCATGTTACATTTAAAAACCGTATTATTTCTGTAATAATTTCATTTCTGTAATTCAGATATTGAGAATACATATGATATATATGTATATATGTATATGTGAATGCGAATGCATATAGTATACTCTTATACACAGCAAGTGATGTATATAGGCAATAACTCCGTTAATTATTTATATGTGTGCGATGAATATCACGATCCTAGAATGAAAGTATATGAGAAACAGTTTTATCAAACTTTATATTTTTTTCAAATAATACAAATCTGTTATTATTGTTAAGAATGATTGATTTTCTATATTTTTTGTAGATCGAGATCGTCAAGACCGAGACAAGGATAGGGACAGGGACAGAGATCGTGATAGGAGACACAGATCTCGTAGTAGAGAACGTAGGAAACGTTCGCGTTCACGGTCAAAAGATGGTCGAAGAGATAGAAAAAGGAGTAGTTCACCCAAAAAGAATCGTAGTTCTAGAAGGAGAAAGCCGTCGCTTTACTGGGATGTTCCGCCACCTGGATTTGAACACATTACTCCTTTGCAGGTAAATGTTTCTAACTTATTAACACGTTCACTGCTGAGCGTGTTTTGCTAATTTTGTCTCCGATGTCGGAGTGACATTGTCCATTGTAGAATCACATCACTAGATTGCAGATCTTTATGTATTTATGGCTTCAAGAAATTTTCAGAAAATGCTAGAAAATTAAATTTCATAGAATTTAGTACGATTTTTATTTATTTTAGACCTACAAAGACTACCACTATTGAAAATAACATTTTACGTGATTCCACTTTCTTAAAATTTGCCTACAAACATGTATAAGCATCTGCAGTCAAATTGTAATTTAACTTTGAAATAATTCTGAAACTTTTATTGGAATAGTACAAAGCAATGCAAGCTGCAGGACAAATACCAGCAAATATAGTAGCTGACACACCTCAAGCAGCTGTGCCAGTAGTTGGTAGTACAATCACTCGACAAGCAAGAAGACTGTACGTAGGAAACATTCCATTCGGTGTGACTGAAGAAGAGATGATGGAGTTTTTCAATCAACAAATGCATCTTTCTGGACTTGCACAGGCTGCTGGAAATCCAGTATTAGCGTGTCAGATCAATTTAGACAAAAACTTTGCTTTCTTAGAGGTATAAACGTTTGCTTAAACATGAAATTACAGTAATGTCCGACTGTAAATCGTTTCTCGGTTCTGTGTTACGACCTAGATATGAACGGGACATTTTTTTGTGGCTTTAAAGGACGGCGAAGCTCGAGAGGCTCGAGCAGTGTAAACATAACTAATCCAATAACAAAACTTCTTTATTTTTCATTATTTTTTGATGGGACTTTGACCAAGATATTTGTGGCATTTTTCTAATGAAGATGATACCAAACATGATATAATTCCAATTATATTTACTTGCGTAATACGATGAAAGTTTTCGACGCGAGGAAGGATAGCGTATGGAAAAGAAAGAGACGCGGAGCAAAGCGTTTCCCGTACGCTATTCTTCCTTGCGTCCGTAACATTCATCGTACATGAATAAGTTCTAACTTACAGTCGAACATTACTGTATTACGCTTTCCAAATGTCTTCTATTACAATGTACTTACCCATACTCTTTTAGTTTCGTTCGATAGACGAAACGACACAAGCCATGGCGTTTGATGGCATCAATTTCAAGGGGCAAAGTTTGAAAATAAGAAGACCACATGACTACCAACCGATGCCAGGAATGACAGATAATCCAAGCATGAACGTGCCAGGTACGGTTCCCGGTATGTTTTATACATACTCCTTACATATGTTTGCATACTTTTCAAGAAGAATTCTCTTTTACCATTACACAGAGAAATTTGACAAATGTAACTTTTCATGATTCCAGATTCTCCGCACAAGATCTTCATTGGTGGTTTACCCAATTATTTGAACGAAGAACAGGTATGTAGGCAAATCCGTAGCCTAATATTTCGTTTATTGCACACCTTTGGATGCAGTTTTTTAGTCACTGATGTCGATATTTGAATTAATCAATTTTGTTTGATCGGAATCGCAAAAAGAAAAACAGTGTAGAATGTACGGAATATGTTTGAATGGCATCAGAGATTAAATGAATTGCGCCGCAGTATAACAATGCTGTAGAATTACTTTAACTATATGCTAGTTCTCAGCATTGTGAGATGTACCAAAGGATTAAATTATAACATAGGTATTTAGCTATTTAGCGGAGTTCGAAACTTACGAAGATGTGTCAACTATCCAAATGCCATAGAGGTACGTATGTGTATCCATTGGATTCCAGCGTCGACTAGGTGTTATTTAAAACTATAGTTGAGTCAGGTTGCAATTCAATTTGTGTGTCTCTGGCCAAGATTTGGTGGTGTCGATACATTATTGTCCCTTGGAAAGTTCATCTCTCCTCGAATCGTCATTATTCGTTAGCAGATTAGGGAATTGGTTGTTAGTGGTGTTGCAGCATTCAGGCGGCATGCGGTTTCCAGCAGTCGCGTTTATTTACAGTTCTTTGAAGATCATCGTGGACCCAGCCAAGGGAATACGAAATACCGTCTTTTTTTTTGTTCTTTACACTCAGGAAGTTCCGAACATGAATATCAAATCAGACATTTATAAAGGGAAGGGTATAGGAGGGAAGGAGTAGTTGTACATTTGAAATAACGATGGAAATTGAGAATTGTTAGGTGCGAAGGATTCTCTTCAGTGATAAAGGTTCTTTGCATTCCTTACATATCTAGAACACATTTACAGAATCAGTCTGTTCTCCTGCTATGGTATTTGCATCCGAAAACAGATTTTTTAGGACGACAAGAGATTAATCAACGTTCTCTCGAGTGCATCGGTTCCATTTGTTTTTTTTTTTGTTTAATGGGATTACAGGGTCAACACATAAATCTTATGTGCATCTGGTAACAGCTCCAAGTCCTTTGGCATCTATTCTTTTTCAGGAGTATCTTTTCTCTTGCAGCTGTTTTCTTTACAGGCTTTTCAGGCTTTACAGCTCTTCGTCCTTGTGCCTTGATACATTTACAGGTTACACGAATGAACTTATATGTGTTTATAAGTATCAGTAATGTGCATTTGTACAAAGACAAAGTGCCAAGAGAAAGTAAGAAAAATCAAAGTCGATAAAAATGTGATTATCTTGAACGTCGGAAAAAGTTAATGCTGTGTTCTTACAGTGATACGTTGTTGAAATAATGATCAAAAAAAAAAAAAAGAAAAAGAAACAAAGAAATATAACCATTTGGTTATTGTATAGTAACTGTGGACTGATACCAGTGCCCTTTCTCCCCATTTCTTAGCTTAGGGTCGCGCCGATCAAAAGCATTTGCTTACCACTACCACTACTTCTACCACTACTTCTACCACTACTACTACTACTACTGAACATGACAAAATACCACACTGCCTGGAGAGAGGCTAGCCCTGTCCCTCGAGGCAAGTACTTATATCATTTTCATGCCTTCGTATTGGGCTTATGCGACTTTTGCAGCCCCTTTTTTGAAGATTTTGGTCCTTCTATACAAATGGTGCGTTTTCTAATTCGATAGTATTTTTTTATTGATAATAGCGTGTTGCTTGCTCACATGAGTACGAATGGTGCTATTAGGGGTCACCGAATAGATAGAAAAATCTTTATGAATGTACGAAACTTCTATAATCACTTGAACAAAGTGGTCTAGTCTCCCAGGTGGTTATAATGTTTAAGCTAAATTCAGATCTAGTATTCTTCACGATGATATAGTTCTTATTGAGGTATATCCATAGAAGTTGCCTGTAAATGTCTTGATTAAATCATGTACATACTTTTTGGATTATGTGTGTAATGTTATAATCGATACAGGATAAGGCCAAGTCTACGGTATGCTTTGATAAACTAATTGAAACGCTTATAAAACATCCATTATTGAGCCGTGTGCATCACAGTGTTACTCGGAAATACCAGCTTCCGGTAACAATAGTAAATCTTCATTAAATGCAACATGCTGTTATCTCTGCTTTAGAGTTTTCAGTACTTCAGGGAAATGGAAAAGGCAAACGTAAGTAAATTTAAGGTACACTTCTTTCTGAAGAGAGAATCAAAATGAGTGTGGGAGAGTTCCGCGTTCGAAGAGCAAGAGTGTTCTGTTCGAAATATTGACAAAAATCTGTTCCAGACTGGAGTAAAAACTTTTGTATGTAAGAAAGATATTGTGTGAAGATGTTAAATGGAAATCAAATAGGCGAGATATAACACATCTATCCTTTCATACTGAATTCTTTACCATTGGATTATGCAACTTCCATCATCTCATCCATACAATAAAGAATCATCTCCGTAAATTCCAATTTAGACTTGTTTCTTAGTAATTTGAAAGCATATGATAATAGTTCAATTATATTACATCTTTTATGTAACATCAGAAAAGAAATGAGCCTTAACAATTCTCAGAAGAGGCAGGGGTCTGGTTCTATTTTGACCAGACTTTTCAAAGTCTTCATTTAGCTTTTCTGACGGCTAATTTAAATTGTTAGCTATTCGTATTGCCTTTAACCTTTAGAGGACCGGCATTTTTCCACGGAAAACTTGAATTTTCTTTACGAAATTCTTTCTTTTCACGTTTTCGTGTAGAATTACTTCGTAATCGGTTGTCCATGCGTTTATCCTTGGCCACCCCGGCTCTCTAAAGTTTAATAAGGATGTGTATATATGATAAATGAATGAATAACGATCTAAATTAGTTTAGATGTCATCGCTCATGAAGCCTTAGAAACTGTCCACTTTCTGAGGATTAATTAGAAGAAAAGAGTTGCATAGTCTAAGCTGTTCTAGATGATTTTACAGCAACATAAGTAAATAAGTAATGTTATTTTCGTAACACAGGTGAAGGAGTTATTGATGAGCTTTGGACAACTAAGAGCATTCAATCTAGTAAAGGATTCAGCTACAGGTCTGTCCAAGGGTTACGCATTCTGCGAGTATGTTGACGTGTCAATGACCGACCAAGCAATTGCTGGATTAAACGGGATGCAGCTGGGAGATAAGAAACTGATCGTTCAACGGGCTAGCGTAGGTGCCAAAAATCCTATGATTGGTGCACAGGCACCAGTACAAATTCAGGTGCCTGGACTGTCAATGGTGGGAACCAGTGGTCCAGCGACTGAGGTAACATAATCAATTTCATATATGCTATGTTGTAATCAAATTTCGAATGTTATAAGAATTGTTCGAATAATGTACACAGGTGCTTTGTTTACTGAACATGGTAACGCCCGAGGAACTAATGGAAGAAGAAGAATATGAAGACATTCTAGAGGACATTAAAGAAGAATGTAACAAATATGGTGTAGTTAGATCAGTGGAAATACCAAGGCCTATAGAAGGTGTTGATGTACCTGGATGCGGAAAAGTACGTTTTATAATAATATAAACACACTTTCCACGAACACATTTTTTTATTAAATATAAAACATTTTTTTAACGTTGTCGCCGTTCTGTTGCAGGTATTCGTCGAATTTAATAGCGTGATCGATTGCCAGAAAGCACAGCAAACACTCACAGGACGAAAATTCAATAATCGTGTTGTTGTGACATCTTATTTCGATTCTGACAAGTACCACCGCAGAGAATTTTAAACAATAGAATTATTTCTCTTTTCATACCGATTAATAATTAACTACCAATGTATAATATATATATTGAATTAATAATCTAACAAGCTCGAAAATTAATAATTTTCTTTTATCCGATTGTACAAAGCCAATTGTAATTGAATTCCGATCGTATTGTCCAATTGAATGATGTTTATTGTAACCTGCGAATCTTTCGATAACCGATATAACCGTATTTAATTAATGTGTAATTTATGAGACATAATAATTCACAATTTTGAGCTAGCAAAAGAATAAAAAATAATGCGAAAGGTACAATTATACAAGCGATATTTAATTTCGTTAATCAATCAAAGTGATTAAAATACTTGATAATCAACGGCGGAATTGTCCTAACACTGTTTAGGAATGACAGGCAGAATACATAAAATTATGTTTCACTGAAACATTTATTACCAGTAAATTCAATTGGATTTTTTTTATAAAAAAATCGAAGTATGCTGACGTTTATTTTGTGTTTACTACATGATTGTTAAATGAAAGTATCACTCAATGACCTGCCGGTCAGATCGTCTCGAATGTTTTGAAATCAATAACACATTGTTACTGTGTTCACATAAAATCTTATCTTTTTTTCACCTACACCACTGTTTTGGTATATCCTTCAGTTTAAGCATCATTTTGCAAAGCCGGTGAATACACATGTCCTTCTCCAGTGTCAGCATTGTCAACCACAAATTTTTGTAGCGCCACGCAAAGTCCGCCGCCAGCAAGCAACAGACCAATTCCTATTATCACAACTATAGACCATGCTGGAATAGCAGTTCCCCCTAAAAAATCCAACATACTTATTATTATATCCGCTGTCACTCTTCTTTTAATTATATATTCATATATTTTTCGCTTACAGTAGTAACGTCGATTAATTGTTTTCCGACCCCTTAAAATTTTACGCCTCGCTTCGACTTCGTCCATAAAAAGTCCTGCGATCACTGTTTAAAGTCATTCGATTAATATGAAGCGATTTTTATCATAATATGAATTTTTGTACTATTCGGCTTATAAATTCTGTGTATTATATAGAAAAAAACATTGTCGATAATGCTATTGTGTTGCAATTAAATTTTATCAGTAACTTATACAATTGTAGTAGACTGGCTTTTGTAAAAATATATATTTAATTCCGCACTTTGTAGAGATATTGTCGACTAGTTTTGGTGTGCAATTAAAAAGATGCATTAAAAATTGTCATATTATTCCACAAATTAATCGTATAAGATTATTAACTGTTAAACAATGCGAAAATTCATGTATTTACTTACGTAGACTTATAGTAAAGTAGCACAGTAACTTTTTCGACCACATTTTTTCATCAAACAGATGAAAACCTTCAAGATTAATGAAATTAAAGACCACTTCGGGACAGAAATAATTGTGTGAGTAAGGTGAAACCGCGTTAGGACACCGAAGCGATACGAACGTGAATCCACTGTGAATCAACGGTGTGATAAGGTGTATCTGATAACAGGTGGAAAATGCATCTTATCTGTTCTTGTAAGAGATAAAAAAAGCATATATTCTCACATATATGTATAGATATGTATTAGAAGTAACAGAATCGACACACTTTACGTACTTTAATAGTTTCTGCTTATCGATTATGTTTCTTTGCAAGCGGATGTTTAACTGTATAATTTGAATATCACGTATAATTTTATATATATAACATTTAAAACGTTTTAAATATATAGAAAACAGCTTGGTTTCGTTTCAATGGATTTATAATACAAGGATAAACATATGTTTGTACAAATTTATAATAAATATTTAAAAAAACTGGACATCCAAAAAGCAGCTGGTATTTAATCGTGCGGGGGAGTGCAGGTTGAAGATTCGGGTGAATAGGAGTGGGATCTATTGAACAGAAAAGATTCACGGTCAATTATTAATATATCTCTTAATCGCATACGGACTTTTTATTCATTCAAAATCAAGAGAACAAAGTTATACAAATGTCAGCCGGTTACATGATCGTCGTGATACCGTTTTCGGTGGATGCCAAACTCACAAGAAAGACCCTCGAATCGAATGTGAAATCAAAGACCTTTTGCTGTACCATGGCAGTATATTACATAAATATACCCTATTCATAACATATATGTATATATATCCTGAGTTACATAGTATAAAGTATAATTTAGAAGGAACATCGCATGTTAACTAATACTTCCCCTATAGTTTTTCGTTACTAATCTTTCGAAATGTTTACTTGAATATTAGTTTAAATTTATGTAATATTGTAATATAACATAATTTTCAATTTCGAAGGATATAATATTTCAAACCGTTGGTATCAGTGTTGTATATATTAATTTCTCACAATGAATATATATATATTCCTTGTGTTTCAAACAACATTCAACGCAAATATCGTGAAAATAAGACGTTCTGTAGATTGGCAAATATATATAATTACTGCAATAATAGAAATAGAAACAACTGGCATATACAGCATGTATATTATATATATACAAGGCATTCTAAAACATCGTGTTTCACATAACAATCTGATCCGCCTCATGCATCAGCAGCACTCGTATTGTTTTTCCTTTCTTCATCTAATCACTCTATTTTTTCTTTTACTTTAACACATTCTCTCGTTCCCTTTCTTTCTCTCAATCTCTCAATCTCTCATGCTTTCTCTCTCTCTCTCTCTCTCTCTCTCTCTCTGTTTCTCATATGGAAACTGTAATTTCATTGGTATGACATAATTTAGTGATGGGTATATTCAAACCAACGTTAACGGCTTTAAACTCGAGCCCGCTCAAGCGCCTTAATGTTCAAACTAGTGTTGTAAAAATTGCAAAGTTCGAATTTTGAATTCTATCAAATATTTGTCTAACTATTTTATTAGGATATTATTCTTATCATGAGCTATATATTAAGCAATCGTATTTATCTGTCGATTTAAAATATGTACTTGGATTCTGTTTAATCTTCTCTAATAATTCGACAGTATTATTATATGCTACTATAAATTCTTATCAAACTAATTGTCTTCCACCCCGAATACTAATAAACTTTCAAAATCTTTGATTTTAGGTAACTAAGTAACTCTCGATAGCTTTTAAACTTCGTTTGAACTTTATTTACATCTCTAGTTCGAACATACGTAAGCGGCTTGAATGTTTAAACCACCGCGAACAAAATTTAAATTTTTATATTTTTGACTATATTAGAATGAAAGCATTGATCAATGCTGTTCATCTTATCAAGACAGAAATGAAATTGAACGAAATAGTTTTCAATAGTATGCTATGTTATTTAGTTAGTTTTTCATCGTAATACAGCGAACAATATAAAAGTTTAAATATTAGTTATAGATGAATACTCTCGAGGATTGATGAAAAGAAAAAGACGCATACAGCGTTTGCAAGCTCGAACAGGTTGAACTTTCTCCATCACTCTCCCCCCTTCCCCTTTTCGACACCTCGTCATTTTTTCTCATTTGTTTCTAGTCAGCACCATTATATTTTCGAAGAAATCTTCGAGCGAATAAATACATACTTAGTTTTTTAACCAAGTTGCCACATAACTGCCACAACCGAGTCCCATTATCATGACAATTCCAAAGTTATTGTATTTTAGGAGTTTCTTTGACGTTACAATCTACACGATATTTGACTTGAGAGTACAATAGATTCAATTCATTCGAGATAGAATCATTAAGAAAGTCATTTCATACCATAAAGGAAATGTAATACTGCATTTAAATATTTTATACACGGTATTCTCAGAAACTGTTCAAGACCAATAATAATTATACTATCCCCCCCCCCGTACAAGTTTGTTCATTGTAAGTTCCCCTAAAAACAACATTTTTTTTCATTCTTAATAGTTGAAAAACAAAGTGTGTACATAGATCAACATCAGGGAGTTCCAACTTGTTCCTCTCCAAGAACCGCAAGGCCCCACCATTAGTCAAACTTCTTCCCACTATTTTAATATCCGACGTAAGTCTTGCTGTAGTAGTGTGAACTACTAATCCAATTACAAAACTTCTTTATTTTTTTATGAAACTTTGACCAACATATTCGTGGCATGTTTCTAATAAAAATGATACCAGATATGATATAATTCCGATGATATTTACTTGCGTTTCGGACGCAAGAAGAACTCTCCGAGTACTGTATATCATATTTGATATCACTTACATTAGAAAAATGCTAATCTCTTGGTTCCCCCAACAACGCTTCTTCAATGTCTTTGTTGCCCCACTGTAATGGCACTTACTGAAAGGAGATACTGATCGCTATGATGGGGACGGTCTTGTCTCAATTGAGCAGTATCGCCAGAATCGACCAAAAACGGTCGATGTTTCCACTCCGCCTTCTCCCCTTCCACTATCCAATTCCATCACCATGTCCACACTCCAACATCCCCCACTGAGATCGTAAATTGGCTGCGTAACATGTCACGTATTAATCTGGTTATCAGAGAGGGGGTAAACTGTATTCCCCTCGATTTCCCCGATCTGGCGACACTGCAATTCAGACAAATGTGCTGTACGGCAACGATGAAGTCTAAGAGTGAGGGTAGAACCTAAGCGGGGAATGTGTCGCGTATAATTCGCGAGCCACAAGTTGGAACTCCCTGATCTACAGTATACCTGATCATACTCCATCTGTTTACATTCACGTCTCGCGTCTACTTCTGGATTTCATTTGACACGATGTAAACAAATTTTTGAATTCTGCTGAAACAATGTAATTTGAAACTCTGGCTCACGTATACATTAAACACAGACCCGTGTATTAACGTTTCAAATTACGGGTTACAACACCGTATACACATTTGAATAGAATGTATACTACCGACCTCTATCTGACAACAAAAACTGCATCATCAATTATTTATTAACATATAAATATTTAATGTATAAATAAAGAAATGCATGACAAATGTTATCTGGTGTAATACGCGACATGAAACTATAAATTAAAAAAGAAAAGAAGGAAACGTTACTTCAAATGGAAACATAATTTGTACACGTAATCGTTCAGAACGTTACATCTCTTAACAGTATGAACAACCGGTTACATAAATAATTACTTTAAATGAATATATTCTTAGGTTTCGAGGTAATAAATAAATACAATGTAATAATGATATATACTAATAATCGCGTAACAAAAAAAAAGATAGAAAACAAAGTACGTTCGTCTCGACACAGTGATCATAAATTATTCGTTGCATTCGGTATCTTTTTCATAATTAACTATCCGATTTCAATTATATGTGTCCGGTTTTTGGAATTTGTAGAGCTAAGGAGTATGAAATTAAACAAAAAAAAAATAAATATTAATAATACATATTGTAAAACGCTCGTGTTGCAGGGTAAGTACTATATGCTCTCTGCAATTCTTGTGGTAATACTATAAGTACAGTTTGTTATTATACTTTTATTCGCGACATATCAAAAGAAAGCTCAGCAAGGGTCATAACGACACTCAATTCCCTACAAATGTACGAAAAAAAAACATTGATAGATGAAACTGTACTTTAGGTAATAGAGCATCTCTAAGGTAATTTCGCTAGACTTTACAAGCTACGTTAGAAGTGTCTCTAACAGTGGGCTTAGTCATTACAGGTTCTCATCTAAATACGAATCTTTCTGTCTAAGCTAAGATCTAGTTTCAATCAAAGTCACTTCGCAATTTCACTTCAAATACTGTATTTAGTGGATGGCATAATGACTGTAAGGTAGTTGAAGGTCAATGAGTCTTTTTCTTAATTAACCTTTTCGGTACGATTGCAGATTATAGTTCACGGTCACCAAATACTCAAATTTACTGATTGCTTTTCTTTTATATATATATATATAACTGTTGTAAATTGTGTTCGGTGAATTTAATTTGGCATTTACGTGTATTTGGTAGATCATGCATTCCCATCCGATATACTTATTCGTTCGCGCATTATTAACACATTGCTGATCAGCTGTTTTATGCAAAAATTAACGCGTGTCACTGGCTATTGTTCGTAATCGGGTAGAACGATCAAGCAGACATTATCCGACACAATAAATAATAAAACAATGAAATGATACATATGTTTTTAGGCCAGGCTACAACGTTTGTGCATGAAAACACTTGTATATAGTTTGTAACCGGTCAACAAGCTGTTATCAACGCGACCATAGGAAAGAATTCAACGTGACGATATAGAATTTCGTCGTCCCTAGAGTTTCGGCCATTGAATTGCACTTCGTGGATGTCTCCAAAAAGGTTGAATTGGTAATGTTGTTACTTGAAGTATGCTCACTGAAATGCATTCGAAATTAATATCTATTATTATTGTGTCCCTCAAACACTATTGCAATGTATTTCTTATGTTGGCTCGACGTATTGCTACCAGCCACGTTACTTTCCTCTTAATTTTTATTAAATTTTTCTTTTTCTCTTTTTTTTATTTTTTTTTCTTTAACAAAGTGACAATTCTTTTTTGTCTTTTCAATACCCGAGATTGTTTCCGCCCCTACCACCTGTTTACTAAATCAGTCGAGTTGTTATTGCGTTTTTAAGGAACGCCCTATCCTCATTGCAGAATTATATAACTAAATGCATGTGGTATTCTATTTATTCTTTTCAGAGGTCTCTATCTCACACATGTTAAGCGTATCCGTGATAGTATATGTACTAACAAAAAAGAAGACAAATTAAGATACGAATGTATTAACGAATGTGAAATAGGAATCTCTAAATACACAAGGTAATACGAGCAACGCATGTACTTAGGTGGATACTTTCGTTTCACGTGTACCCGTGAAATGAATACATGTTCAAAGCTGTGACCACCCGATTCTTTTATCTCCCGACAAAATATTATTTTATCATTAGTAGACTGCGGATGTTCATGCAATTTGCAATTGTAGACGAATTTTAAGAAACTTGAATCAAATGAAATCTTATTTTCCGTGGTAGTAGCCATTTTTAGATCTGAAATAAATTAAAATCGTACTAAATTCTGTCGTATTTAATGTCCTAGCGTTCTTTGAACATTTTCAAAAGCTATAATTGCATGAAGATCTACAGTCCAATCATTAGTTAATATTTATATTGTTATACATTATATATAACGTTCCATTTGTATATATATACCATGTAACATTATAAATTGATTTCATAATATATCCTGCAAGTTTGCAATATTTTTTATGCAAGAGCAAAGATCTTTGAAAGCTCTCGTGCCGTGCTCGTATGAACATTTTTAGTTGTTAGTATTGTGATTACTTCAGAGTAACAAGTATATTTCTAGCTGCGGAGCAAAGACAGCGGCGTTTCTGTTACAATGTTATCATTCGTTAATAATAGTGTTAATATTTAATAAATAGATACCGCAATTATCATTGAACGTACTTTTTTTCTAAACATATGTATATATAATATATATTACATACATAGATATATATACATACGTACAAATATGTATTATATATATATATATACATGCATGTGTGTAATAAATTAATTGAATATATTACCGCATAGTCGGGTACGTTCTACGTGCTAAATTTTTAGGTTTCAACTTAGGTTTACCTTGCGGCTATCTGATGGTACGATCCGAGCTGTTTTTCTTCGTTTCGCTTGATGGCATAGTAGAAATATTCGTCGAGGAAGATGAAACAATGTCCTTAGACAGGCTACCGTTCGGTGTTAATTTGTTGCTACTATCTTGCGGAGTGCTGCTCTTTTTATTGTTGTCACAATCTTTCACGCTATCGTCAGTGGCTTTACATGGTTCGTTACACTCATGCTTAGTACTGTTTGTTTGTTCCTTCGTAATTTCACTGTTTTCTTCACTGCCGCCGCTTTCAAAGATGCCCTCTTTGAGCAGTACTTCTCTAAACGTGGCCAAGGTTTTACGAAGCGTTATGCAAAAACCTCTAGATGCAGGTATCAACGGAAATTCCGGGAGAATCTTGTTGTCTAAAAGAAGAAAGGACTATTACTTTATGGACTATCACTTTAACCCTCACACGGTCTGTTGATCGTTTCTAGGAGATAAGATTATTTTTGCTTCTGAATAAATGGCAATAACGACTAGACTGCGGATCCTTATGTAAAATAAGAATGTTCTGCATTGATTGTGGGAAGCAGGAATAACATAAAAATTGATTTCATCCCTTAACGACTTTGTTACGTTAAAAGCAACATTACAAGATTCTTGAATTTTTAAAATCTTTTACTGTTTTATATTTCGTCCAACCAATTTCTTCATAAATGTATAAAGATCCGCAGTCTAATAATGACGATAATTAAATTTCATTTAATTGACGTTATTTTAAATGAAGATCGTACGAGGGTTAAATTGATATATACAGGCAACAAAAAGGAAAGAGAATATGATTGCTACGTACCAACGTCTGATATCTGTTTGAACGTAGTGGGTGTTACCGGAGACAGCGGATGTTGATTGTTGTGTTGTTCAGAAATTTCCATCCACAAGTCTAACCGCTGTAAAAATTTCTTCGAGTGTCTCTTAAAATGTTCGACAATGATGTCTTTGAAAATAGCTGGCGGGTGTTGTAGTAGTTTGGTCTGGGCTTGAACTAATTTCAGCACAACCATTTCATTATACATCCTTGAATTCTCCCTTCCTTCTTGGGAGCCCTTCTGTTTCTCGAAACCGGCTTCGTTGAAGTATGGCTCGGGTACTAGTATAAGGCCCTGAATTGAGACTATAACTTGCAATAACGTTGAAGAACTTGTCCATACTTCTGTTCCACGACCAGACCACGTTCCAAGCAGACTCACGCATACTTTACCATCTTCGTAGAGATTGGGATTTAATCTATCGTTACAATAAGATATATAATGGCAGAGCGGAGGAGCGACCGGGTAATCGGCGGACAATTGGAAATCAAACAGGAAGAGACCATCCTCGTATGGTGTTTTTTCCGGTCCACGAAACATTACCGAGTATAAATCTATCCTATCTTCGAATCCTTTCACCCATATACCCGGTGGAAGCGAACTCTTCAAGAGTTTTAACTCCTTGGAAACAGTGCGGAAAAAGTTTGTGGGGTCTGTAGGTTGGAACATGGTTAATTTAAATTTATGACTATCCGGAGCCGTTTCCTCTATAGAAAATCCTTCTCCCTCTGCATATATCGGTGGTGGAATCTCTACAGAAGATTCAGACGGCTCCTGTACTAATTCTATACGTGTCTCTTCTTCCTTTTTCTGCTTCTTCAAAGGAGACGAACCCTTCTCGGCATCGGATAACAACATTTTCGACAATCCAAATCTTTTAGAAACTTCTGCGTGCGCCAGGACAAGCTGAGCCTTTATCAAGGTGCACAGTTTCACACAGACTTGAGAGCCTGCCACGTGAGAACTAGTTACTTGTGTCTGCGTCTTCGTGGCTTTGTGCGCTTCGGGTTTCTCCGTTGAACGATCCTGTACGTTGTTCGCATCCTCGCTAAGCAGAAATTCTCCGCTCGACTCGCTCGAACCGGATTCTTTCTTCGAATTTTCCGCAGAATATAGTCCAGAATCTTCTGGATTCGGATTAACATTGATGAACAATCGATCGCTCGATTCTTCAACTTTCTCGTTCTGGTGTTGTTTGTCCGTGTCTTCGTTGTTCTTATTATCGACAGATTCTGTCATATCTGTTACCGTAATTACTTTCTCGCTGTTTTCAATATCATTCTTTTCTATGTTTTCCTCGGATTCACCGGGTTTATGAGTAAATAATCTTGTTACTTGATCCGCCATACGTTGCGCCACGTTTGCTCGACCACGTTCTCGAACTCTTTCCAATAATCCTTGGAAATGGCTTTCGTGAAAAAAGGAAGTACCCATAAGCTTATCCATGTATCGACAATCTTTATATACTTCTAATAATTTCCTCATGACCTCGGTCGTCTGGAGCGACGGGTTCTGAGTGAAGATTTCTTCCAGCCTGGACATCGCGATTCGGGCTTTTTCAATGTGCGCGGCCAATTTCGGCTTTATATTTACTAACTCCGTTTGTTCGGTTCCATCAGTGTCGGCGATAAAACAATCTTCCAATTCCGTTTCCCACGATGCATCGGACGACACATCGTCCCATAATTCACCTTCGTCACTGTCATATTCGCCTACCTTGTACAGATCTTGAGGCCAACACATACTTACGTGACCATCGACCCACCACACTTTAACTCGACCCTCTGGATAATTATCTAGCACTTGACCAGCAGTGCATCCAGCGTCTTCCCCTTCGAAATTGGCTATTCGAATTACTAACGTGCCAGGTCTGTATTGAAAATCTGGATGATCCTTCAAATCGTATACACTGACCTCGCGTTCTTCTATCAAAATTGGTCTAACAAATATTTTTACGCAGATTAATATTGTGTTCCACGAAATTTAATTAATTTCAATTTACAAACGATTACTTACTGCGGACTTTGACTAGAAGTATACGTTTTGAACCATTTTATTTTCGCCGTTCGACCTTGGTGATCAACGCTTTGAACTACACCGTACATTCGCGATTCTTCTTTTTGATCGACTACAAAATCACCCGGGAAGAACTCTTTATCATCCAAGTGATGAATCGGGTATAGTTGCGTCGATGGAATGCCTAAATGAATATAACGGTATAGATTGAACGTGTATATATATAATTATTATGCCGCGGATCTTTGTGCAAAATAAAAATTGTCTGCATCGATTGCAAGATTATTTCTTCCCTCAATGATTTTAATAGAAAACAATTCATGTATTTTGCTATAAATGCATAAAGATCCGCAGTCTAATAGTCATGTAATCGATAGACGCGCGCGAGAACCCGAAAGTGTCGGGTAACCCGTTAATTAAGAAAATTTCTTTAATACAGTACCGAATTCTACCGAGCCATCTTGCCATACGACATTAGCTTTTGTATTTGTAGATAATGTTTCCACCACGATTTTAGTTCCTGGAATAAGTGGGACTGGTGGTATCTTCTTCTTTGCTTTGCACAGTTTCTTCTTTTTCAATACTTTAGTCATTAAAGCTGGACCCTTTTTCTTTTTGCCCATAGAAGACATACTGGAACAACCGCTAGATACCTGTGCGCATAAAGTTGTTTATTACATCCGCTGATTCTGGAACAACGCGAACAGTTGCAAGAAACCTTACCGAAGCACTGTCGCTTTGCGAACCTGTATCTTCTGTATCCCAATCGTCTGAACTTTCAGTATTTTGGTTTTGTGCTGGAGGCATTAGGGTGTTATTGCTTGTCACGTTTTGTAAGTTATTAATATTATTTTGAGCATTCTCCTCTAATGTCTGTTGCTCGTTATCTTTGTCCTTGTCCTTATCCTTCTTTTTCTCGTCGACTGGTTTTGTGATATTAATGTTCGGACGTGTTTTTTTCGGACTATGCTTAGGAACTGGAAAAACACCTCTTTGCAGCTTCCTCCATTGTTCTCGTGTAATAACACTTTCATCACCTTTAATTACATAGAAATTTCGATCTCCCACTTGTACAGTTGAAGGTTCAAATACATTTAATAATTTCAATTTTTTCAAGTTTTCTCCTTCCACTACAAACTTTGGTTGTGCTTGATCCGACCAAGCACCGTCCTTCGAATAGGCTCTGCACTGCCAATGTACTCCTACCCAATCTGTCTCTACCTTTTCGACAGTTACTTTTGTCATTTTCAATGGCTTAGTTTTTCTTTTTGCTTTCATTTCTTTTGTACATGTAATCCACTGTGCATCTTCTAGGCAGTGAACTGGTCCCCACAAACATTGACCAGGATAAAACTCGGAGGAATGAGGAAAGTCGTTATCCTAAAAGATTTTCATTGTATCAAGATAAAGTCAAGAAATCGTTTGAACATCGTTCGAATGCTTACGCTGTCTCGTTTCTCTTCTAACTGTCCTAAGACACGAGAATCCATTTCGTTCACGACACAACGTGATCCGTCAGGCGTAGCCAGCCACAATTTAAAGTGTGCCATTTTAATTCCGCCGACCCACGAATCCATGCACACAGCTATATCCGTTGCGAACTCCTACAAACACAAACAATTAACAACAACGTACAAAATTGCCAGAAGCAGTCGTTGTACCATCAGAAGATTACATACTTCTAAAGACACTAAATCCTCGCTCCTAATATTTGTAAGGACCTGTTTAGTACCAGTTGCTTGTATGCAAGCAGTCAATTCGATTTCCCTACAATATCCTCTTTGCGTGTCTTTCCCTTTGATCATTCGACGCACGACATCCCCTGGCATAAGCGTTCTGTCCGCCAAGTAGACCTATGAATGAAATATCTAACATTCGTTAAGGGGGTAGTCTCGTTTCCAGGATTGCAGTGGTACGGGACGCGCCTTCTCAGTAGTCAAAAGCTCTAGATAAAAGATCAATTTAAGCCGCGATCACCCTCAAAAGTTCTATTTTTACGTTTACAGGATGTAATTTGCATTATTTGGCAGCTTCATACTTCCGAATAATACAAATTACACCTGGTAAACTTAAAAATAGGACTTTTCAGTGCGACTATGGTCTAGATTGATCTCTTATCTAGCGCTTTTGACTACTGAAAAACCCCATTGCATGCATTATCGAGAAATGAGAAGGCGCATCCTGCACCCTTGCAATCCTGGAAACAAGAATCTACACCCTTACACCCATAATCTATTAACGACCACGGTGTACGCATCGAAACCAAATTCAAATTCGAATTTAGACACTTAAAACCATAAATACTAGAGAAAGAAGGTATAATAGAATGAAATTACAAGGTATTATTGTAAATACGTGACCGATAATCTTTCGGTCAGTGACGAACGAATGATGTTATATTATGAAGTCTCGAACACTTTCTTCGCATTGACTATTCAACTCCTTGACACCGGAGGGATGTCAGACCACGCGAATCTCGCTGAGAATGAAATATCTAACATTCATTAAACCCACAATATTTCAACGACCGCGGTATACACATCGAAACCGAATTCAAATTCGAATTCAGCATTCGGTCGGAGATATGGTTCGCGTGACAGGTGTCGCTGTTCGGAAACTTAAAAACATAAATACTAGAGAAAGAAGGTATAATAGAATGAAATTACAAGGTATCGTTTTACGTGACCGATAATTGTTCGGCCAGTGACGAACGGATGATGTTATATTATGAAGTATCGAATACCTTCTTCGCGTTGACTAACTCCTCGACACCGGAGGGATGCCAGACCACGCGAATCTCGCCCTTTTTTCTTTTCGGGCTTTCTTCGCTGTCGGAACTTTCCTCGGACAAATCCTCGTCATCGTTTTCCATGACGATCCCGAACACAACGTTACCCTTCTTGTCCACACGGTAGACAACATCCTCGAAAAAGTACTGACACTCTACCCCTAAGTTCGTAGCCATCTTTCCTCTGATCACTGAATGGTATTCGGTCTCCGGCGACGACTGACAGAAGGTTACACGGCGCAACGATTACGGCGCACGTCGCAACCAGGGAACTCGACTCCGACCCCGAACCCGACCCCAACCCCGATCCAAGGATCACCTTCGGGATGTCCCTTGATTGTTTCTCTCTGGTCGAGTTATTATCGACTCTCTTTCAATCGAGATTCTTCTTGCATTTTTCAACCGTCACTTTCCACCGTCTATACAAATATTTTGATTTAATGTCACATTGAACTATACTTGTACACTGTATAGTGTGTACGTACGCATATACACGGTGTCCCGATCAAGCCACTCGACGTTCATTACTAAACGGATCTTTATTAAAAATAAAAATTTTCCATCTGAATTGCATCAAACTCGAGCGAAATAGAAATTCATTTTCTTCGTGAACCCGTATGTAGCTAACTGAAATGTATAGATTATTTAAAACCTTTTGTATTGGGTTGGTAAGAAAGTAAATTCGGTAAATTTTTTGCGTTGATTTACTTTTGAGCGGTAGTGTACTTCAATAAATTGTTAACTGTTATTAATCTCTTTCTTATTCATGCAGTTTATATCATACGTTAATTCAAAATGATAATAGAAAGGAATTGATTACAAGTTTGAATAAATTCTGAGCAACTGGTTCAACGAGCTCAACTTTTAGGAATGGGTTCATATAGAAACCGGATGGATCTCTTATAGTAATAATATTCATTGATTACCGTTTATTGTCTTTCATATGACTATGTCAACCAAAGAGATAAGAGGTATCTTTTATTTGTTTGGTGAAGGAAATCTGCATATACATAATAAAATAGAACAGAACCAATTTATTAGGAAATTCTAGACTATTTTATATGTACAATTAACATACATAGTGAAATTTGCAGAAGTTTATCACATCGTCTGACGTTATTATCTTCATACGAAAATACAATTTCGTTATTGTTCAGACATCTCTTTACACTCAATTGATACATGAAAATTTTACAGTTTTCTAGAAAACAAATATTGTCAAAGCCAGAAATTATACATATATGTTTTTAGAAAATATAGGATTTGCGTATATATATATATATATATGTTTAAAATAAAATAATTTGATTTAGGTGTAAAAGCTAATCGAGGTGTAAAGTAAGCAAAGAATGCATTGACTAGATTTATAGATTGGACAAGTGTTTGAAGGTCATGTAAAATAATTTGTAGACTGCGGATTTTTATGCAAAATAAAAATCGTCTGCATCGATTGTAAGAAATAGGAACTACATTGAATGTTATTTCTTCTCTTAATAATTTTCATAGAATTTTGAATTTTATCTACCTAATTTTGTTATAAATGCATAAATATCAGCAGTCTAATAATTTGCTATAAAATCGTTTTTCTGATTAGAACAATTAAACTGCAAAATGAGTACGTTGAAATCCTTGGCCCAGACTTTGTAATATAGTCTGCACCACATGCTCATTCTGATGATAAAAGACATAGGCATCAAATTTGGTTGCTCGGCTGCAGTTAGTATCTCTGAAAACACAAGTAAAAATATAATTACAGATGCGTACGTTATTAATAGAGGGAGTATAATATTATATTACCCTGCGATAAAAGCAAAATAGTTTGGAATCTTTACAGTACGGCCACAAGAAGAGATTTCCATGTAACTTTGTTTACATAATACCTAAATGTTTAAATAAATATAACCATTAATATATTATATACGTCTAAACACGAACAGTTCTATATATACGTACTTTATCATCCGTTTCTTGGGTCACTCTAATGCCAATTTCTAAACATTCAAATTTAACAGACACTAATTTTAAATTTTCTGATTTCAATACTTGAACGATCGCCCTTTCAATTTGTTTAACATCTCCCTGTGTACCAATATACATAGAACCGCAATATTTAACCGAAAATCCTGCATTTAATGACTTGTCTACTGGTTTAGATACATCGGATTTTTCTTCATGGTCTTGTTTGCTAGAATTCAGCTTTCTTAAAAGTTTCTTCAAACAATCGACACCTGAGTTTTGTATCAGATGTATTATTGGAGCATATATCTCTTGTGTATCTTTATTGCGATGCTAAAAAATTATAATATTAAAAAACGTACTGTTTTATAATTTAAGGTTCACTATTTAGTTAAGAAATACATACTTTAATTACATATAAGCTCACTGGTTGACCCACAGTTTTCCTCATAATTCTAGACAATTGACCCTTAGTGCTGGATGTTATGGCATATCCATTTATCTCATCCAGAATATCACCGATTTCGATCTTATCCTAGCAAAACGCAAAGCGAATAAAACTATGAATTACAATGAATGAATATCATAGTTTAAAATGAAATAATCTACTTCTTACATCTTCGGCAGCTACAGAATTTTTGCCTAGATTTATTATTAAAGCTTTCCCATTGATAAAACTGAAATAGAAAGAAATATGTCATTTGGAATAAAAATTCGCGTGTATAATTTCAATTTCTTACCATACAGAGATTCCTAAGCTTTTGCACGGTACTAATTCTAGTGCTGTGCATTCTGGTAGGTCCCAACTCTCATCCAAAAAACTAGAATTCCGTAAATTTAATTTAAAGTTTAGTTTACTACTTTGTAGTAATACAGATAAAAATATTTCACCAAGAATTTCATCTCCTAAGATACTGTTTTTATCATAGTAATCTATAGCCATCAATGGTGTCCTCACCTAAATCATTTTATGTAAGTTAAATTCTCTAAATAGTTTTATGTACAGTATTTTACACTTTGCTGACTGGCAATTTGAAGACAACACGATAAGATAACTAAGAATACCTAAAATGCTCTTAGACAGAATTCTTTGTGTGAACAATGTTCAAAACACGAGTATGCTTGTGACCAGTCAACAATGTGTTAACCCCTTGCCTTACAATATCGTGTCTGACTCGTGATGTACTCCGAGTGTACTCCTGATGTAAACCGAAATAAAATTCTGTTTTGATCTTGTTATTACACAGCTATTGGAGAACATATAGGCATACAATTTCTATAAATTTTCTCTTTCTTTAGGAAATTACGATCTACAAAGAGTTCTAATTGCTGAAACTGTGAAATAAATCATATGGCAAAGGGTTAATATATGTAGTTGAAGTATACCAGCAGTTCAATTGGCATATGAAGGCACTTTCGCATCAAACATGTTCTAATTAAAAGCCTAAAACGACCAGTGGCTGTTTGCACTTTAGGATTTAGTTTAACTTGTTCAACCATTAACGGATAAGTACTAGAGGAACTGGAACAATATAATCAGTTAGTTTAATACAATAATATTTAAGTATAATCGAAAATATATTCTATGTAATTCTACAGTTAATTCTTTTAAACCTGAAATGTTTCTCTGCAATCTCTTCCATCCAATGCCATGCATCAGGTAACTTTGGGAAGCCTATAGGAGTCAAGCTCATTAATACACCTTGTTGTAAACATTTTTCTAAACATTTACAGAATGAAGGTAAATCTAAGTTTCTGTCATCAATCACCCTGTCACATTCTGTTAATTTTCGTGCCCAACCTAAAATAGAACGATTGATTTATCAAGTTTACAGCATGATAGTAAAACGTTGAACGACTAACAACGATAAACTGATTATTAGATTATGAAAATAATTTCGAGTTACCTTTTAATTCTTTAATAAGCGGACTTGAGACCGTCATCGCATTGTCAAGTGAACTGTCATAAGATGACAACTAATATATTTACTTAATAAGTAAATCAGGTTATAGGTTAGAAACTCGTGGTGACATAAAACATTTTAATCGATTCAAAACGACATTCATGCGTATGATTGTTTCATCAATTTTAAATGTTTATAGACCAACGACGGAAGCACAGTCATTCATCATACAATCATTTTCAATATCGAATTATTAACAGAGAAGTTGGGGAATTTGTAATTCAATATTTTTTCTAAAACAGTCCGATTGCTAACTGAACGCGTTTAAATTCATATTATATATTATTAATTAGTGGTTATGGCAATGGCTGTGCCATAAACTTAAAATCTGCACAGATGCATCATGTGCATGTGCAGTACTCTGCAGTCTCATATATGTATTTAGTGCATTTTTCTATTTATAGATTTGGAGATCCTTAGGATTCCCGTACGTGCCCGTACCATTTTAATATCATGTCTGACGTTACCGATAATTAAG
This sequence comes from Lasioglossum morio, assembly GCA_916610235.2. NCBI lineage: Eukaryota > Metazoa > Arthropoda > Insecta > Hymenoptera > Halictidae > Lasioglossum > Lasioglossum morio. Next base: position 9,405,451 of record OU744330.1, on the reverse strand, counting down.
ATTTATTATAGGTTTTGTCAGGTTTTTCACTCCAAATTCACTCTTTTGCAAATCAGTTTCATCCATTAAGAATATTTAAGATTAATTACTCATTTATTTAGATTTTTATATAGATCAGTGGCGTCTGATCATGTCTGATATCATGTCTGATATCATGTCTGATCGATCATTACTTGGCGGCAATAAATGCAGACGGCGCGGCGGTAGTACATTCAAACGATGAAAACAGCGGTTACGGAATATAATAAAATTCTTTTCTTTTAATTTCCACCTTCACGTACATAGGAAAAATGAAATGTTCGAACAGTTTAAATACTTCGTATCGAACGTTTCGGGTAAATTCGGTTGCGTCCGTTGCAGAACTTTAATGTACACATTGGTTGCGCGAAAACAAAGTTCATATGATAACGTGTATCATCTCGCACGATGAAGGCTTGAGAGCAATCGACGCGCCCGTCGTCAGTATATCTTGAACCGCATAAAGTTTTGCTACTGTCCGTTCGTTTTTACAAGTTTCATTATACTAATTATTCAAACGTCATCTTTTTACGTTAGTGTAATAATTTCGTTGCATTATTAGAAATTGTGTAATTTCGCTAAATACATAAAATTCCAGTGGAACTAAATATTAACAGATTTCAGGATCGTTAACAATGGCAACTGTGATACCTATCGTGGACGAAATTAAATCAAAGGCTTTGGAAGTCTACGCAAAAGAATTTGGCGAGGAGGCCGACATTTGTGTATGCGCGCCAGGTCGCGTAAATTTGATCGGAGAACACACTGATTATAATGAAGGCTTCGTTTTGCCGATGGTAAACATTTCGAATGTTAAAATGAATATAGTATAGGACATTTCATCAAACAATTAAAATAATTGTATTGGATATGTAATATTTTTCTTTGCCTTTGTTACGTCAACATGTAAATATTAATTACTTGGTGAATATACATTACTTCGTTGTTACTTGCTATTTTAATAATAATATTATTATTTATTCAACGATTGATAATTGTTTATAAATAATTTTTTCACTGGTAAAACATATATTTTTCTCAATATTCGATACCGTTTCATAACAAAAGATATGTAATCTAATTTATCGCGATAATCTTTATCGCATTTACTCGATTGCGTAACAAAAAAAACTGTACAAATATGTAATACATTTTTTAAATATTTTTAAAACTATTTAAAGTTCAATTTCCAATATGTATGTAATTATTTAGCAATAAACAAGAATATGAATATTTATATTTCTAGGCGTTACCGATGGTCACAGTCATGGTTGGTAAAAAAAACAATACTGACAAATGTAAGATTATTTCAACTAATGAGACCCTTGGTTCTGAAAACTGGGTTGAATTTGAACCAAGCCCTCGTAAGAACATAAAGAAAGGGGAACCGAAATGGGCTAACTATGTTAAAGGATGCATAGCTTATTTCTTTTGTGAGCAATATTTTATTTTTTTCCTATAGTTTAGAATGTATAGCAGTTGTCAGAAATTTAATTACACGTTTATTTATAGGCGATGTACCATGTTTTAATGCTGTAATTGCATCATCTGTACCAGTTGGGGCTGGTCTTAGTAGTTCTGCTGCGTTAGAAGTTGCTACATACACATTTTTAGAAACATTAATTGGAAAGCAGACAAAGATACTTGAGGATAAGGTACAACCGAGAAATTAGCTTAGAGTAACTTTCTTTTCAAAAATAACAAAACGTAAAAGTGGATATACAATGTTTTACAGGCTTCTTCATGTCAGCGTGTCGAGCATGATTTTGCTAATGTGCCATGCGGCATAATGGATCAATTTATCTCTGTGATGGGAAAAGAAGGGTATGCCCTTCTTCTTGACTGTAGAGATCTAAGCACCAAGCTAATACCTATGTCACAAATCGACGACTATGTTTTTCTTATTATCAATTCTAATGCTCCGCACAAGTTAAGTTCCAGTGCATACTGCGACCGTAGAGATAGTTGCTACGAAGCTGCAAAGAAATTGAACAAAAAGAGTTTACGTGAAGCATCTATGAGCGATATTAAAGGTAAGAAACAAAGTTAACATTAAACAAGAATTATTTCATTAAATTTGGGATTTTTTTCAGTATTGCAATCACAAAATGTATCAGAAACTATGATAAAAAGAGCACGCCATGTAGTTACAGAAATTCAAAGAACGATCGATGCAGTGAATGCACTCGAGAATGGAGATTTTATTAAGCTTGGACAATTGATGAATGAAAGTCATGATTCATTGAAAAATGATTATGAAGTTTCTTCGGTTGAACTCGATACATTGGTGTCAGCAGCAAGAGAGATAAAAGGTGTTTTAGGGAGTCGTTTGACTGGCGCTGGTTTTGGAGGTTGTACAGTATCTTTACTAAAAAAAGATGTGATCAATGAAGTAATTGATCACATTAGAGCCAAGTAAGATTTCAGTTTCTTTTTAACACTATTAATTCCACAATGATTTTAAACAAATACTGTTTTTTCGTATAGGTATCCCGGTAACGCAACATTTTATATTGCACAACCTGCAATGGGAGCAAGAGTTCTGACCATATAGAAATTAAACAGTGCATTTACGAGTGAAAAATGATAATGAAAAATGACTAAATGTCAAAAATAACGAGTATACATACGTCAAAAAAAATTTTACCGATTGATGGCGATATATGTAATATAAACTTCAATCGTGTTCGTGAATGTTCGTTAGCATTTTTTCGAATAATATATATTTAGAAAACGCATACCAAAGATAATAAAATGTTACTAATAACAAGTAAGTAGAGATATGTACAATAGTATATATACGGTGTTCAATAACTGATGGGATAAATTTTGAGGATTGATTCTATATAACAAAAAGACATCAAGCCCGAGGATATTGATATCTTCTAATGGATATATATATACAAAGAGAGAGAGAGAGAGAGAGAGAGAGAGAGAGAAGAGAGTTTTTAAGTTGATTTTTTAAAAATTTTTCCCACCTGTTGAATCCTTTTATGTACAAAAAACATGTTAATCTATTACCATATATATATATACATGCACGTGTATATAAAAGACATATTCAGGCATATCCATGTAGTATATGTACATTTACGTACGTTTTGCTGTTGGAATAGGAATCGTGAGAAGCGAATTCTGTTTACTTTGCATGCACACGTAAACCAGAAAATTTCAATAACACTCAATTTCAAGTTAAGAAATTCAGATTGAATGCTGTGCTCGTTGTTTTAATCTTTAAAGGATCGGCGTTTATCCATTGTAAATTTAATTATTCTTTATAGTATCTACATTTAGACTTTACAGTGTCTAACGTCTATAGATGTTAGAGAGTGATTCAGTTTTCGTTCTAAGGAACGCGCGAGAGTTATGAAATTGGAGAACGTACTCTTCGTTCGCCAGATAGGCTTGATCACGTGCAGTTCCACCATGAAGATGACCGCGGCGATGATGATGGCTGCGAGTGCGGCGTTGGGAATGAAGTAGAGGTACGGGGTGAGGAACTGAAGCGACAAGAGTACCAAAATACCGGTGTATATGCCACCGATTGTAGTCTTTACACCGGATGAATGATTTACGGCTCCACGACTGAGTCCACCGCTGACGGGCATCGAAGAGACAAAAGCCGACGCGACGTTGCACACCCCTAACGCCAGCATTTCCTGAGTCGCATCGATTGGTTTACCTTCATCTGCGACAATTGTTATTCGTAAATACCACTGGCTGTCGGTACGTTTTAGCCTTGATACGAGAACTTACTGAATACTTTGGCGATGGAAATGGTCTCTAAAAGGCTCAACAGAGGGATGACCAGACACCCGGAACCGAGGGCGGAAACCATGTCGACGAAATTATACGTCTCGTTCTTGTGAGTCGTTTGGAATGGCGGCAACTGAAACTCCGGAAGTCCTTGTTTCACGTGACCAGTCAGTCGCACCGGCGAGGAACCCAAATGATTTTCTAGAAACCAACACATCACCGCGCACACGAGGACTAAGAGAATGTTACGAGACGTGGAAATCAACTATAAAAATTTCTCCGTTATCGTTCGCATTCTCGACGGAGTCTCGCACCCTCTTGCGTCACCGATATATCTTTGATTTTCTGCAAAGAACAGATAGTCGAATTTTACCAATACACTCTTAATTGTCTTAGAAGAAATGTCAGAATGGATAGCTTTGATCAATGCACCGGAAGGTTAACAAATATACGAAGAAACAGTCAACGAAGAGGAATGTATAATGAAATGAAAAAGGGTATTGATACTGACCCGAAGGAGGAGAAGAACGATTATGCACGTGATGCCCAAAGCGGTGTCCCACAGTCTCGTTTCACCGATTTGTTCGAATATCTTTCACCATACGTCGACGAATTTACTACCGCTGATGCGAATACCTAAGATGTCCTTTACTTGGCTCGTTGCGATTATGATCGCCGCCGTTGACGTGAAACCGACCGAAACTAGTCCCGAGATGAAGTCAAATAGGAAACCTGGCGAATTTAGAGATTCCATGATCTCGCCTAATATTGGTTCCATATTCTGTGCAGTCTTATTTATTATATCAACATTTTGGTTGATAAGTGTTTCTGTATCACTCTCAGCTAACTGCTTCATATGAACGTACGCTTTCGCTTTCTTTTTATCCACTGTTGGATCATTTAAACAGGTTCTAGGTTTATCATCTGTTTTCCCTGATAACTGACTTTGCTCATGCTACTGCTTCTACATTCTTATATCCTTCTTGTTGCTTTTTGTCAGAATATCCTGAATGAATTTGTTTTTTCCTTTCCCTGAAGTTACATTTCCGTTGTGAACTATCTACTTCTTCAGGTTTTTTTTTACCATAACTGGAATTGCTTTGTTGTGGACTAGTTTTCGTTTTTTGCTATTTTTATCCTGACTACCTGAACTCGTATACTCTTCTTTATTACTTAAAGAGGTAGAAGAATCGTTTATATCCTCCTGCATTTCGCCTTTTTCTATTCTATTAATATTCTGTTGTTGAAGTGATATATCATCTAAGAAAGTAGAAGGACCTTTTCTAACTTTTATATATAATATGTTAAATATCTTATTCGGCGGGTTATTTTTGATAAGACTATTTAAATAATTTGTTTTGTTTCCTGCCTTATCAAAACAAAGATCGTGCAATTTTTTAAAGGTAGAACAAGTTTTAATTCCTGTTCCATATAATATCTTAGATATATTTTCTGGTGTAAAAATTTTCTCCTCAGTCAAGAAATGACTTAAATAATTTTTTTTACCAAAGCAAGATTTGTGAAAATTTCTCAAAATGGAAGCAGCATTATTTCCTGCCATGGCTAATATATTGGATAAAAATTCCGACGTAAAACCCGCATCATGGAAATCATTCAAAAGCTGTGTTTTATTGTTTCCTGTGTTATCAAAACAAATGTCATGAAAATCTTTTAAAGCAGAGCAAACATTTGCTGCTGCTCCATGCAATATATTACATAAATTACTCAGCGTGAAACTTTCTTTTTCACATGAAAAGCGATTTAAATACTTTTTTGTTTCTTTCGTAAAACAAAAATCATGAAATTGCTCTAAACTATCTGCTGTTCGACTCAATATGTTGCATAAATCACATGGCCTAAAACCAGCTTTATCAAAGAAATCCTTCAGAAGTTTTGTTTTTTCTCCTTTCTCATTAAAACACACACTATGTAGTTTTTTTAATATAGAAGAAGCATGAGCTCCTGCTCCACATAACATACAGGATAAGTTACGTGCGCTGAAACCTGACTTATAGAAATCATTTAAAAGCTCTGTTCTTTTTCCTTCGTCATCAAAACAAACATTATGCAGCTTTTCAAAAGTATCTTTAATTTTAGCTCCTGTTCCACATAGGATACTCGATAAGTTACGCAATGTGAAACCCTTTTTACCATCTTTTTTTTCAGTAAAATTCCTTAAATACTGTGTTTCATTCCCTTGTTCATCAAGCCAAATATCACACAAGTCTTTAAAAGCTTCTGCAGCACTATTTCCTGCTCCATGCAAAATAGTACATACAGTAGAGAGATTTATTCCTTCCTGTTCTAGAATTTTTAAATATTGTGTTTTATTTCCTTTTTTATCAAACCAAAGATTGTATAAGTCCTTAAAGGCTTGAGAAGCACTATTTCCTGCTCGATGCAAGATACTGGACATATTAGCTAGATTTATTCCTTCTTTTTCTAGGATTTCTAAACATAGCGTTCTATTTCCTTGTTCATCAAACCAAAGATCATATAAATCTTTAAAAGCTTTAGGAGCACTAGCACCTGCTCCACTTAAGATACTGGACATACGAATTAGATCTATTCCATTTTCTCCTAGTTTTGTTAAATATTGTGTTTTTTTTCCGTTGTGATCAAACCAAAGATTATACAAGTCTTTAAAGGCTCGAGAAGCATTAGCACCTGCTCCACTTAAGATACTGGACATATGAACTAGATCTACTCCATTTTCTGCCGGTTTTGTCAAATACTGCGTTTTATTTCCTTTTTTATCAAACCAAAGATTGTATAAGTCCTTAAAGGCTTGAGAAGCACTATTTCCTGCTCGATGCAAGATACTGGACATATTAGCTAGATTTATTCCTTCTTTTTCTAGAATTTCTAAACATAGCGTTCTATTTCCTTGTTCATCAAACCAAAGATCATATAAATCTTTAAAAGCTTTAGGAGCACTAGCACCTGCTCCACTTAAGATACTGGACATACGAACTAGATCTACTCCATTTTCTCCTAGTTTTGTTAAATATTGTGTTTTTTTTCCGTTGTGATCAAACCAAAGATTATATAAGTCTTTAAAGGCTCGAAAAGCATTAGCACCGGCTCCACTTAAGATACTGGACATACGAACTAGACCTACTCCAGTTTCTTCTAATTTTGTTAAATATTGTGTTTTTTTTCCGTTCCGACCAAACCAAAGGGCACACAAGTCTTTAAAAGTTTCTGCAGCACTAGCTCTTGCTCCATGTAAAATGCTTGATATATTAACTAGGTTTATTCCTTCTTCTTCAAGAGTTTTCAAGTATTGCATTTTATTTCCTTCTTCATCAAACCAGAAGTTATATAAGTCTTTAAAAGCTCTTACAGCTTCATTTCCTGCTCCATGCAAAACACTAGACATATTAGCTAGACTTATTTCATTTCTTTTTAGAACTTCTAGATATCTTCTTCCTTCTCCTTTAATTAAAAAATTTAAGAATTGATAAAATGAGGGTGTTCCTTCTCTGCCAACTACACTTCTAGCAAATTTGATTTCTTCATCAATATTTTTTTGAATTTTCTGATAACTGGACCTATTACTTTTTATATCTCTCAAAAGCTTCTCCATTATTTCCTTTGTAATAGGGCCAAATTCATGAGATTCTAACCAACGTAATGCTATTTCATGTAATTCTTTATAATTGTATGGAACTTTATTAGACTCATTATCTTTTTCTACTGCACTTTTAATAATGCTGTCCAGTTCTTCTCTACTAGGCTGATTAATTGCGAATACTAATTTATCTAAAAATGCTTCTTTCATTTCTTCTTGAGAAAGTTTTCTTTCCTTTGCCACTTTCTGTATAGCAGACGAACATTCTAATAACTTTAAAAGTTCTTCTCTTGTTGTTTTATCTTGTGAAAATTGATAAAAACCACACTCTCGCGTATTATCGTTTATAAATAAAAAGTCTTTTAAACTGTCACATGCTTTCATATCTATACTATCAAATTTTAAAGGATAAGAACCTTTAGATCGCACTTTTTTAAATTCCTTTTCTTCTGTGAGATCTAGATCTGCATTAGTGTAGATAACAAAATATCTCATATCATTTTTTAACTCTTCAACAAAAAGAGAAAAATGTTTGTTAATAGAAAACGTATTCTTTCCTTTCTGTTTTCTGGAGGGAAATAACTGACTATAACAAATATTACTATCTGTGTTATGAGCCTTTACATAAACAGTTCTATCTTTATAATTGATAGTAATGTCATTAGATATATCATAGCTTTTTTCTTCAAGATTTATGGAAAATATATTTTTATGTAAGAACATGTCATGCAAGAAAAACATTAATAAATTAAACCCATATATAATTTTTGGTATATACTTATTAAATTTTTCTGGAGCTATTAAATCACTTAATACTTCTTCTTGTAATGCTATATAATCGTATTGAACTTTACTATTTTTTTTTATTTCATCTTTAATGATGCTATTCAGTTCTTCTCTATTGGGCTGATTAACCGCAAATATTAGTTTATCTAAAAATGCTTCTCTCATTTCTTCCTGAGAAAGTTTTCTTTCTTTTATTACCTTCTGCATGACAGACGAGCATTCTAATCGTTTTAAAAGTTCTATTCTTGTCATTTTATCTTGCGAAAATTGATAAAAACCACACCCTCGTGTATTATCATTTGTAAACAAAAAGATTTTCAAAATATCATATTCCTCCATATCCATGCTATCAAATTTAAAAGGGTAAAATTTTTTAAATCGTCCTCTTTTTAATTCCTTTTCTTCTGTAAGATTCAAGCATGAATTAGTATAGATAATAAGATATTCTATATTATTTGATGAACTATCCGATTTATACATTAGATGTCTTACAAAACTCTCAAAGTAATTATTAATAAAAAAAAAACTTCGTTTTTCTTTAGTGAATAGCCTAGCATAATTAATGCCATCATCCATATAATACTTGTCTACATTTTCAATCTGTATATGAATAGTCTTCTTTCCGTAGCAAAGGACAATATTACTAAACTTATCAATTTCAGAATCTTCAAATGCTAATGACAATGAAGGATATTTATGCTCATACGTGGACTTTCTAAGTGAGCAAAGCACCAATAAGTCTAATTGATACATAAGTCCAATCAAATGATGAGGAATGTATTGCTTAGTTTGACAAGTATTATCCAATTTATCCTGTTCAGATGTATTCTGTAAATCACTAGGAAATTTTGAATTTTCATTACTAGTAACATTTACATCTATGCTCAGCCTCTTTGATACTGTACCATCTTTGTCTGTGACAGAATGCCCCCGTTTTCTATTCGTTTTACTATTTTCTTTATCTGGACTCCTTAAATGACCACTTTGTTTGCGTGAGGAATTTTCAATATCTTGTAATGATGTAGAAATGTAAGATTGAGAAATATTGTTTGAGTTTGAACCTACCACATTACCATAAGCTTCCTCTCTAAAGACTTTTATTTTTCTATTTATATCTTTTTCAATATTACTAAGAAGTGGTACAAAATGGTTCCTGTAATTTACTATATAAATAATATTATTACCTGTTCCTACCTTAACTCTAGTAATATGTAATCCATTTATCTCTCCATCTCTCAATTCTATAATCCTAACTTTTACACCATACTTTTTACATATCATTTTTCCTTCAACTTTAGGTCTTCCCTCTATAGCATTCTCCAACTTTAGAATTTTTATTTTTGAACCAGAACTTGCATTTTTAATGTCTTCTGCAGTAAATTCAATACGCTGAATATATTCACAAAGTTCTTCAATTTCTACTTTTAAAGCGTTACCCAACCATGAGTCTTCTTTTGATTGATCAACTTGTTGTGCATATTGCTTACAATTTTCTCGCAAAGACTTTACACTAAATCCTTTACTACCTGTAATTAGACCTTTATGTTTTAGTTCGTTCAACCCTTGAGCAATGGAATCAAAGAAACAATCCCCTTCACCTACAGCAGCTCCTATTTTAAAGCCCTCAGGCAATTTCTTTCTTAGTATTTCTAAAAGTTGAATAAGCTCCTTTTTCTCTTCATCCTTTGCAGTTTTTATCTGACCAAAAATGGAAATAGGTACTCTAGTAACAGACCTTTTTAGAGCTGCATCATTAGATGATTTATCAGGTATTTCATTTACTTTTGTTTTAAGCATATTTAAGTTACTTAAAAAAAAAACATCAAGGCAAGTTATTTTTTTTTATGACTAACAAATACCAGTACTAATAGAGAAAATCAACAAGTTAATACTACATAGTTTGTCTGTGTGCTATGAAGAATTAAAGGGTTCTATTCATGAGGAATTAGAACAAAAAAGAAAGCTAAAATTTGAGCCTTTTCATCTACAGGAAAAAAGAGAGTGTGTAAAGATGCAAGAGAATTCCCTAAAATAAAGAAACAGCTTAGGAAAGCTAATACAGGGCAAAAAGATTTGTACCATAAATTACTGAAAGCTTTTGAAAGTGAAGATTTGGTATTAGCAAAAGAGCTGAAAAGAGCTAGTAAGGGGGATGAAGAATCTATATCTTATCTTTTAAACTGTGCCGGCTCCCTCGACGCTTAGTCCTTGCCTACATACGTTGAGCACATGTCAAAGAAAGTCATACCTCTACTCTATTTACATACATACACAACCGGCGCATTCCGCGTTCCGCGCAACGTGTATCAGTGTATCTCATTTGCCTCACTCAATCCCCGCCGCGCATGTGCAACGAATCACATTATCACATATTACTCTGGTCATCAGAGAAGGGGTAAATTGTCTTCCCCTTAGCCATATAAACCCATGGATATAGGAATATAATATCCATATATCCATGTATAAATATATATATATATATCGTCTACGGTCGCACGCCGCTTATTGAGCAGTGCCGCTAGGTGGCACCACAAGAGCATGGTCACTTCTACCTTTCAAACACGCATTTTGGACCACTGATCGCTTAGGATTGTGAAGCGTGGATTTTTGGCATTTTCTTGTCAAAATCTACAGTATTACATAAGAAAGAGTCAACAATTCCTGATTTCCGGATGTAAAGTTTAATTTTATTTAATTTTCATCGATTTAAATGTATTTCTCGAATCGTGTTGCCTTCTCACGATAATTTACTCTTTTGTCGTGACGACCGATCCTATTCAAATTCGTTTCGTGGTATAGAAATCAAGTTTATTTAATTTTGGTTCACATCAATTTTGACTCTCTATTCAAATTGAATTGTTTATTTGCTATTAATTCTAGTTTATGACTGTTTGTCTGTTCTTTCTGTTACAGTATCCGCGGGAAAAAAATCCATCGATCGGAAGACCATATTCATTGCCCAGATCGATGCTTTCGAGAATCGAAATCAAGAAGCAACGTCAGGTCATACATTTTTCAAGCAGGGGAGGACTTGAGCGTGAGTACCAATTATTCCTTCAATTAAACTGTGTTATTGAATATCTTTCCTTCGAATTATTTGTATTATTTGTTTATTATTAATTCTGATTGAGTCTCCGACTGTTTGTCAGTTGAAATTAATGAATTCGTTGTTTCTGTTGCAGAGTCCTAAAGGTTTTTAATTATTTTGAGGCTGCTTATGTGGATGCCTAATGCTGCCTACCTTGATGACGACATCGATAGCTGAGACCGAGGACAACGAGCTTTCTTCAAGGGGGAGAGAGACTCTAATGCAGCTTCTCATCCCCTCAACCAGTAGTAAGTGAACAAACAACTGTCTTTTTTATTGCTTTATTTCTTACGTAGTTGATTGTGACGAGTACAGTGGCCGTGAGAACGCCAGGCGTTCTCGCGAGTAGTAATCTTTTTCCTAGCTAGGTAGGGTCTTTTTGTACGTGGTGTTTTTTTCATAAATTAAAAATTTCAATAATTTAATTTTCAACTTGAGAGAAGATAAAAGTCTTCCGTAATTTGGAACACAATTATTAGAGTCACTTTTTATCATCGAGATAATCGTTATTTGTATTTTACAATTATTTTGAATTGCTCAGAAACATTAAATTAGATATACCACTTACAAAAAAGCGATTAGCGACGAAGAGAACATTTCGACAAAGCAAAACTACTTAATTAATTAACCTGTATCACTTTCACGAGTACTTTACATTTAGTAGAGTACCTTTTCAATCATTTTGGAACTTTGCTTTGTCGAAAGGGTCATACGAGGGTTCATAAATATTTTCATAAAAATTCAGAACATATAAATCAATAAAAATATACTACTTTATTAAAATCTTCTTTAGTCTCTTTTCGCTTGACAATTAAATTATCCTTAGCCTTTTCAACAATTAAATATTTGTTTTGTAAATTGAGATAAAATTTTGAATTGAAAGTAGAGCCATTTTGCAATAATAAAAGAACATTAGCCCGTACAAAATCTAATCATAACAATTCTTTTAGTTAGGATTTTCAGGATATTGAGATTTCCTGTTCGTTGCTCGAATCCTCTCGCGTGCCCAGGTGCTACTCGCGAGGGTGAGAGCAACAGGCACATGGAATATTGTTTCTTAATCATATATGTGGCGACTGGCAATGATTAGTGTATTGTGCACGACGTATTTTCCACTTGTGTCTGTTGTTAGGCAGTGTAATTGCGTCGGTTGTTTAAACTTTAAACTAGATTCATTAAAGCACATTCCTGTCGATCCGTGACATGCTAGGTACATGGATCTTCGCAGAATGTGCGCGCGCGTACCTTTCTCAATTCACTAAGTACAATGTGCAGGTTTTAGAATTACTTGTAATTCAATTCATTGTCAATTCAGCTGTTATTTCGGTGTATTCATTAGTTTCGCAATGATCACTGCCATTGATAGTCGATTTCAGAAAAATTGGTACGTACTTTAGAGTGTGCTTGTGATTCGAACGTTAGGGTGTCGGAGGCGTCCCGGGACGTTCTCTCTAGGTGTTAGGCTGTTGCACCCTGGCGTCTGTGTGGAGATCGTGTTGCGAATGTGTTGGAGAGCTTGTGTTTTGCCATTTTTAAAATATAGGGCTAGGTAGGTAGGTAGCTTATCTTCTTGGTGTGATTGTTTATTCTAAATAGGTAGGGGCCGGGGCTGGCTACCGTTTTCTCTTTCGGGTAGGCCGCGATTCGCACGGTAGTCAGTCACTGGAAGAGCTCGAAGTTTCGTCTCGAAGCTAAATCGAACGATGCATGACGTTCGAATTGATGTTTCGAGCTCGGTTCTTCCTGCTCGTGTAGCTTTTCGCGGACGCGAACGCGCGGGAATTAGGGTTTCGAAACGTTGCGCACCTGCTCGATCGCACCAGCGGAACGATCGGCTTCTCTCGAAACTTGTGATTCGTTTCGGAAGTCGTCGATCGTTTTCACTGCGAGCACGTTTGGGGTTTCAGATGTTTCGTGGATCACCGAAGAAAAAGAAGAGGCTATATGCCGAAGTGGCCCCGACAAACTGTCGCTCAAGAGGGCAACTACAATGGCCTCGCATCTTCGGATGCGAAGTCATTTCATTAATAATTTTTCACTGTACTCGTCTGTAGAAATAGTAGTATGTATATAGTAGAAGTAGTTAGTTGTACCCATGCGATTTGCAGTAGCGTTGCGGAAAAACTACGCGTGTTGCAATAGTCGGTTTTGAACAGGGATCTAAGTTAGCGTTGCGGAATAATCGCGATTTCCATAAAGTTCACTATAGATAATAATTGTTTACTCTATTGTATACTGTAAACAATAATTGTAATAAGTGTATATTCTAAACAATAATTGTTTAGAGTATAGCGTTGCGAATGAGATGTCGCGATTCCATTTTGCATTATGATTGCTACTGAAAGCAATATTTAAGATATACCAATTTTCGGCAAGCAATGCGATGACGCGATGTGTGGTAAGTATGTATATATTTCCAATTGTACTGTGTTACTGAACATCTTTCTTAATGCCATTAATGAACAATTGGTTGACTTTTCCATTCGAAAACTTTGTTGAAAAGATATTTTTTTTTTCATACAGACAGATTTCTCAGAGAAAGCAGATTATGATGCAGATGTGTGTAATATAAACTTCCATTGTTTTTGTCAATGTTCGATAACATTTTTTCGAATAATATACATTTAGAAAACGCATACCAAAGATAATAAAATGTTACTAATAACAAATAAGTAGAGATATGTATAATAGTATATATAAGGTGTTCGATAACTGATGGGATAAATTTTGAGGATTAATACTATGTAACGAAAAGAGATCAAACTCAAGTATATTGATATCTTATAATGAATTTTAATAAAGTTCAAGGTGAGTTTTTAAAAATTTATCCCATCTGTTGAATACTTCTATGTACAAAAAACATGTAAATCGTTTACCATATATATACACATGCTCGTGTATATAGACATGTTCAGGCATATCCATGTAGTTTATGTACATTTACGTACATTTTGCTATCGAATTAAGATAAGGAATCATGAGAAACGTGTTTCTGTTCGCTTTGCATGCACACGTAAACCAGTGCGTTCAGACTTTCTCTGTTTTTCCCAAACAGAATGGTAACAGAGCATGGCATAACAATAATATACACGACTAATATAAACATCATTTTCCTTAAAACGGTACGATCTATGTAGTCGTTCGTCTTCGTGTTAATATAATACTGATTAGAACATATAAAAGAAGAGTGGTTGCAGGACGGATTGCTCATCGACATCTGATGACTATTGTTAGTACCTATTCGCAGCAGCTGCCGATACGTTCGAAAGTTCTGCAAAGAAAATAACATTGTTTTATCATAATTAATTTACCGAAGACACACGCGCACTCACTAAAAAAAGTGTGACAGTTTAACTAGCTACCTTTGAGGCTGTCGTTAAGCTCGTGCTCGTTGGAGCTACACCTTAAAACAGACGGCTTCACGCCTTTGAAAATTTCAATGACACTCGGTTTCAAGTTGTAGAAAATTAAGGGTTGGCCGCGTTTCGAAAAATCCTCTGTTAAATTTTTAACACCCTGTAAATTAAAAAGAAATATATAACAGAGTAGGTGGAAGTCCAGGTGCGGACATCTATGATCATTAGACTGCGGATCTTTATGCAAAATAACAAATTTTTGCATCAATTTTAAGAAACAGGAACCGAGGAAAAAGTTTTTCTCTTCTTTAATAATTTTAGTGGGATGAAAACAATACATTGGTGTTTCTAAATTCGCTTCACCTGTAAAATTTTTAGATTGGACGTACCCATTGTTGTTATAAATGCATAAAATCCGCAGTCTAATGATCATTAGCGCATCTCGGATCTTTCCTCTCGCAAAATAGGTTATATTACAAGTACCTTCGCGGCAGTAAAGTCTGCTGCTTGGATATGCGTCGAATCGATGACCACAGGGACCGCGGTTCCTTGCTTGGTGCCCTGTTTGCTGATCACAGCTCGCACGTATTCGACGCTCGGAAAAACGAGGCTTCTATCGGGCGTTA
Organism: Lasioglossum morio; assembly: GCA_916610235.2. NCBI lineage: Eukaryota > Metazoa > Arthropoda > Insecta > Hymenoptera > Halictidae > Lasioglossum > Lasioglossum morio. The sequence goes on along the minus strand of OU744330.1, from coordinate 9,390,247 downwards.
TGACCAGGTACTCGCAGCCGTTCACACTCTGTGACAACATTTATTTTCATAATAAATTAGACACCGTTTAACTGGGCTCGTGAGCCGATTTCTTATCTATTCGAATCTTCATTGCTGAACGAATCACGCTGTGAAATATAACAAATAGAACTCTTACCGTATTTTTATGAACTCGTAACGACGGCCGCGCTGAAGCGTAAAGTAGGAACAGGACGTTTATACCGATACCAATCACTATACCTATCTCGAGTCTTATGAAGAGACAACATAGAAACGTGGCCAGCGCTGGTATGAGATCAATTTCTGAAACAGGAAATTCAGATTGAATGCTATGCTCGTCGTTTTAATCTTTCAAGGGTCGGCGTTTATCCATTGTAAATTTAATTATTCTTTATAGTATCTACATTTAGACTTTACAGTGTCTAGCGTCTATAGGTGTTAGAGAGTGATTCAGTTTTCGTTCTAAGGAACGCGCGAGAGTTATGAAATTGGAGAACGTACTTTTCGTTCGCCAGATAGGCTTGATCACGTGCAGTTCCACCATGAAGATGACCGCGGCGATGATGATGGCTGCGAGTGCGGCGTTGGGAATGAAGTAGAGGTACGGTGTGAGGAACTGAAGCGACAAGAGTACCAAAATACCGGTGTATATGCCACCGATTGTAGTCTTTACACCGGATGAATGATTTACGGCTCCACGACTGAGTCCACCGCTGACGGGCATCGAAGAGACAAAAGCCGACGCGACGTTGCATACCCCTAACGCCAGCATTTCCTGAGTCGCATCGATTGGTTTACCTTCATCTGCGACAATTGTTATTCGTAAATACCACTGGCTGTCTGTACGTTTTAGCCTTGATACGAGAACTTACTGAATACTTTGGCGATGGAAATGGTCTCTAAAAGGCTCAACAGAGGGATGACCAGACACCCGGAACCGAGGGCGGAAACCATGTCGACGAAATTATACGTCTCGTTCTTGTGAGTCGTTTGGAATGGCGGCAACTGAAACTCCGGAAGTCCTTGTTTCACGTGACCAGTCAGTCGCACCGGCGAGGAACCCAAATGATTTTCCAGAAACCAACACATCACCGCGCACACGAGGACTACGAGGATGTTGCGAGACGTGGAAATCAACCATAAAAATTTCTCCGTTATCGTTCGCATTCTCGACGGAGTCTTCGCACCCTCTTGCGTCACCGATATATCTTTGATTTTCTGCAAAGAACAGATAGTCGAATTTTACCAATACACTCTTAATTTTCTTAGAAGAAATGTCAGAATGGATAGCTTTGATCAATGCACCGGAAGGTTAACAAATATACGAAGAAACAGTCAACGAAGAGAAATGTATAATGAAATGAAAAAGGGTATTGATACTGACCCGAAGGAGGAGAAGAACGATTATGCACGTGATGCCCAAAGCGGTGTCCCACAGTCTCGTTTCACCGATTTGTTCGAATATCTTTCGCCATACGTCGACGAATTTACTACCGCTGATGCGAATACCTAAGATGTCCTTTACTTGGCTCGTTGCGATTATGATCGCCGCCGCTGACGTGAAACCGACCGAAACTGGTCCCGAGATGAAGTCCAATAGGAAACCTGGTCAAAGACACGCGGAAATGTAATATTAAGCAAACGTTTATTGAATCCGATAAGAGTGTTTCTATACTCTCGCGTGTCTAACGTTTCAGAATATTGATTCTCGAAAGCTAGACAAATTCTAGCGACTAGTTGAAGAGTTGTTTGCGTGTTTGTTGTCCGGAAAGTTTACTAAATTTCGATTCGTTCATTACCTAATTGTAGGATACCCATCAGCATACAAGTGCAGCCAGACACGAAGGTTAATAGGACCGCGAAATCTGGTCCCAAGTCACTTTTTTGCAACGTTTCCCTAGTCAAGATCGCGATTATTGCTGTCGGTCCGACTGGCACGTCTTTGCAGGATCCTAGGATGGTGTACACGAAGCATGCCATGAAAGAAGAATACAAACCGTACTGCAAAGTAAAACATAGTTTCGTTTGCTCGTCTCGTTTCGATCCCAAACGTTCTACGAACAATTTTCTCCGCCTAACATCATTTGACAAACTTTTTGGCCGAATTCGAATTCAATCGTGCATATGATAGTAGAAGTAAATGTACATTTCATCGAACCGCTTAATAAATAATATTCTATTATCTTGTCTCTATAGTAGATCCAATTTTTTTTTCCATTGAAGGGCACAGTATTGTGCGAATTAATATGAGTGTAGATAGTAGACTAATTTGGTGCAGAGGACACATTTTCACATTTAATTTTCAAGAGAGAAATAATGTTCATAGCCTCAACGTCATAGGAAGAACTCTATTGTAGAATCGTGCAATTTGAAGGGTGAAGTTGAAGGATGATGGAACGTCAATGTCCTCACCTGTAGAGGTAATCCTGCAACGTTCGCGTAAGCTATCGCTTGCGGTATAACGGTAAGGCCTACGGTAATACCGGCTACCAGATCACTCGCTATGTAATCCTTGCGATACATTTGTAACCACGTTACAATTGGCAGCCTTCTGTAGATTAACTTTTTCTTGCAGGACCGTTTGATGCGTTGGTACAACCACCGCCTTCCCAGGGAGCACAACAAGTTCTTCTCGGGACTCGCTGAAACTGAAACGAACGATTACTCGCTAGCGAAAATCTACATTGGAAGAAGTACATATATCCGCGAGATGTGTCAACAGTGTCAACACTTAAAATGGGGCTCTTACATTCGACATAGATGTGTAATTATTCATTTTTTACTACTATACATTAGAAAATTAGGATATAGATGGAACGTTTGTCACCCTGGATTTAAACGGACCCATGTCCCATGATCGGAAGGTTAACTTTCCTATAAATATTGATCTGTACGTCACGCGGAGCGCGTGACTTCTCCAGTAGCTTTCGAAAGTACGAAAAAAAAAGGAGGAAATATTAAAAAACCGTGGTCACGAGGTATTTTAATTTATGACCATCGTGCTGACTTTCAAAGTATATGTATATATATATCTTATGTATATGCATCTGGTTAGACGTATAACCAGCGACAATTACGTCCAAAAGCAAGGTGAGACAGGTTTGACTGGTTTCAAACGACGGCACGTGATGCTAATGCGGAAAAAGTGATCGATTAAGAATGCACTGCCATTGATTCGATTCACGTTTTACCCTGTGACGATAGTGCCCATGACATGTACGGTTTGCCTAGCAAACCCCTTCATCGGGCTGTAGTAAATGTCCTTGAATCGAATGAAATCGATCGAGGGATCATAGAATACTTCTAATGCAACGTTTCAATATATGTATAGGTTAGAATATAATTTTTAGAATGGTTAACTAGAAGATTTTTATCGACTTATCTGACTGTCCCCATTTCTACAAAATCGTTATTGATCAAGATCAATCGTTACAACTCACTCTCAGTGTTTCTTACATAATAGGAAAAGAATTTCCAGTATTCGTGGAGGTGTAATTAAACGATACTACAGGTTAAACTGGAATTGTAAGATAACGATCAACGCATTGTTAAAACATTCTTCGGAATAATAAACGAGGAGCTAGTGTAAGCTCGATTCTGCAAAGTAATAATTCACACGTTTCAACAAAATATCTTGCGAGCCAATGTCGTTTCTATTTAACGAGATGTGTGGATCAATAATGAATTATAATCAATAACGGTGTTTCGCGGAAGCTTTGTAGACTGAGAACGCTAGATGCGAGAACATCGATAATGAAAATGGATTCGCGCTTTCACCGAGCATTCGCTCCAAAAGAATATTCATTCGGATAAGCCACGAGGCCAGCGAATTCATCGAAGCGATCGATCAATTAGTCGTTCAACTAAGTCTGGGATTATTATGCTATTGAATTGCTCGATCATGGATATGCAGAATAATTTTCTATCAATCATTCTTTCTCTCAAACGTCGTTCGAATAAACAAGTGTCTGTAGTTAGTGCCCTCAACAATATTTTTACAGTATGAGTATTGTCAAACAAAGTATAAACCAAGTGTTAAGTGTGTCTGAATATTAACCCTTAGCACTCGACTAAAAACTAAACATTGCTGTACTATTATTTAAATAATTGTTTACACTATCAGATATGTCGGTATCGAACCAATTACTACACATTTAACTATTGTATGAGGTATTATATCAATTTCATATTTATCAAATTTCAAAAATCATAGAGAATGGAAATATTGTAGGTCAGAAGAAACGTTTAATTTTCGAGTTAAAATAGCTACGAGTGCAAAGGGTTAATGGGAGTCACTGTACGTATCCTTCTTCATGGATTGTGACATATAAGAATCGTGTAAAAAAAAACCGTTGGAACATAAAATTAAAAGCCTGCACTATAGTGCCGGAGAAGTGGACCCGTTCAAGTTGGGGACTCACCGTCATTGTTCACGATTTTGTCGTTTTTACTGCAGACATGGATGCTGCTGAGCCTGTTCTCGAGGTTGCTGGTCTGATTAGGATTGTTGTTATCGTTCCGAAGCGGATCTTCGAAAGCGGCGTTGCTGTAGCCGGTCAGTTGGACCTGCTTCCCCGTTTCGAGGTCGAATTCTTGAATGTTGTATTTCGACATGATCGCGGAGTGGACAGCGTACAGAAAGAACCGATAAGGGAAGGAACGGGATGGTGTTCTTCGGGGACTCTGGTTCTACTTGGGGTGTCTCAATTCCAAGGTGTTGCTTATCGTTCTCGTCAAACAAACTCCATTGTCCGGTATCCCGTACTCGTCTCGACCCTGAAAAATAGAAACAAGCGGATTAGTGCACTCGCCTGTGCCTTTTACACGCGTTAGCCTTTTCCCTTGACTCTTGGACGTCATCCTCGTCGGACTCTTTTTCCCTCGATTCGTTAAACCTTTTACCAGGTGCAGAATCTCGCAACAGCGCGTTCAAGGATCTTTGTATTTATTCGCTGCACCGCCTTCACCGTTGTTCCAGTTGCTCCATTTTTTTTTCCGCTCCCATCCGGGGAATACACCTGGGTCTACCTTTTACTCCGTTTTCAACTACGTGTTGACAACCGAGTACAGGGAGTGATTAAATTATTCTGATCACCTTCGAGTCGACTACTTGTTGGAAATTTGCTGACAAAATGGAATTCATAAGACTGTGGATATTTGTGCAAAATAAATATTATTGTGTACATCAATTGCAAGAAACAGAAGACACTCGAAGTTCTTCGATTCTTTTAATTTCTCCATGGTTTTCAATTAAACCAACTCGTTTTAGTTTTCTTATATATATATGCTGATCATTTTATATTAATCGAAAATGAAAGAAATGCTGCAGTAAAGAAGCTGTTTTAGTGAATTTCTGGTTAATTAATATCAGTGTTGATCTATTCTTACATTGTACATGGAAGTTACATCATTTTTACCGTTTTAATCAATGAAATTCAAACACTTTTTGAAATCTTTTTCAAAAAGTAATTGATATGTCGGCCAGCATGGCAATTTTTTAGTGTACGCACGAACGAATCATTCGCTAATGTAGGAAAACGTGGTTTCAAAGAATTCCTGTAGATTGTAGAAACGAAGAAATTAGCATATCGAGTGGTACTCTCGAAACCGTTTCCAACTTTCATTTTCAATGTTTCTATGTATGTCGAACAGTGTACAAGTGGTTCGCAACCGTCAAATTAAATGCATCATCCTGTCTATAAGAGAAAGTACTGTTTGTTTAAGATATAGGTATCTTTGTGAAATTGTTACCTGTAATCTCTTTTTTAGCTGACACGGTCTACGTGATTGATACTATGAAAATTACAATTACTGACATCGAACATGTGTAATTCCTTTACTAATTTTAATTTCTTACACAAAAGATTTGTCATTCGATGTTTTCTGAAATGTAGACAAATCTTCAACAATTTTGCAATGATTTCTATTGTTCACAAAGTACAAGATGTTTCATTGCATCTAGATGAAACATACACCGAGTAGATGACTAATGGAGTAACCATTTTCGATCCATCCACGGATAAGCTATGATTTCCCAAGCATCATGAAAATTGCATCGCATAAAATTTCGCTGGCTCGTCAACATTTCGCAACACGTTTCACGAAAAACCGACAAGAGCGTTGCTTCCGCGGTAACGATTACGCTGATTATTGTACACATAACGTAGCTTTTCACTTATGCTTGTAAACTCGGACACGCACGATTCTCGATGAATTTATTACATTTTTTTTTTCATGTATCCGGTGCCTTCCTGTTTATCTTTCTTGGTGTTCGTTTCTGCCTCCACCGATACGTGTACGTACAATGCCGTTCATAAATCATCGGGACACCTGGCTATTCGAAAGAAGATCTAAGTCGACAACGGCATTCTTACCTAACTATTTCCTTCTTCTATTATACAATGAACGTTAAATATTCTGTATATTTTTAAATTATTTTTTTCAAATCAGCAATTGTAGGAAGAATTTCTACGGGAGGTTTGAAAAGGTGTAAACAAAAGTATTTTTTGATTATTTAAAAAAATCTACAATTTGAAAGTCTGAATTTCCTGTAGAATTAAAAGTCTGAATTTCCTGTAGAATTAAAAGTCTGAATTTCCTGTAGAATTAAAAGTCTGAATTTCCTGTAGAATTAAATTTTTAAATACTGAAATCGATGGAGAAATACGAATGTCAGAAAATCTATAACAATCTGGCAATCGAACCGTAAAATATTTGTTGGACAGTGTAAATAAAACGGCGACTTTTGGACGGGAGTGTACCCGCGATTTTCGTAATGAATAACGTCACAAATGTTTCACAAGTATCGTGCGATGTGTAACTTTTACAAACTTCCGACTCTTTCGCCACCGAAATAATTATGCTTGTTCAAACAGTAGAACTACAGCTCGGGATCATCGTGTAGTCGACGAGTTCCGTTAAACGCCGTTAATTTTAATCGTAAACACGATTCGATTTGTCTCACCGGTACAAAGTAACGGTATTGATTGTAACGTCGAGTGCGGGGGACTCGATTATGCGGATACGCAGTTAAGTTAACGTTTAATTGATTTATTAACGAGTAGATGATGCAATTCAGTTGAGATTTGCAAATGATGGAATAGAAACTATCGTAGGGAGCATATGTATATGATGGTTGATCGTTTTATTGCACATTTATGGTAATATCGGTGTGTCGGTTTTCTTGTCCTCTTTTCTTCTATTCTCTTCTTTTTTCTACTAACATTTCTTTTTTTAAATTGAGAGTGCGATATTTTGATTTCTAATTTTTTATTTCACTCCGTTTCTATTCGTTGTATTTGAATATACTAAAATATACCAGAACATACTAGAATATACCAAAATATACTAGAATATACTATAATGAATTGAAGACAAACTGATTTTTTTCATATTAAAAGACTGTTCAATGTATGTTCCAATTTTCGAAATGCTCTAATAATGGCAAAGTTATTAATATCTTTCTTATTGGAAGTAATTATTCAATTTACTGAAAAGGTTTTGATTTCGGCGAACACCGTGAACGAAATAGATTAATTTAAGTTCATACAACAATTCGGAGTGGAAAATTTGAAAAAAAATACACTCTTACGTATTTTACAATGACTCGCGACGACGCAGAAAACAAAAAGAAAGGAAATTCTTACTCGGTCGGATCATCGAGCGGTGAGACTTGAATAAGCTGAGGGCGAGCGTTAGATTAGCAGTTTCAAGGCAGGTTACGGGATTTATGAAAGCTGTAATGTTTGGGTTGAAGAGTATAAATTACGAGTAGTGATTTCATTAGTCGGTTAGCTCGCGCGAGTTATTAATAAAATTTCCGAGTGAAACCGCGTAACTAATTAACTGATTCTGAAGTCTTTGCGGGAGTCGAAGCGCATAGAAATAATATCAAACGTGTTTTCAAAGGTGGATAAAAGAACGTCGTGTGTATTTCCTCTTATTTCAACCCCTTTCTGTATTTTGACGGCCCAGAATTGTGATGAAGGTTTTTAACAAGGTCTAACAAACACGAATGTTTCATTTTAGATGAAATAAGATATTTGATTCGTTTGTAATCAATATTTAAGTATTAATATAAATGTAGCCATACGAAAAATATAAATTTTCTTTTATTTTATAAATATAAATTATAAATTTAAAGACGTTCTAATCGCTGTAACTGTCAAATAAAAGGTACGGCAAGGGGTTAATATGAAATTAGCAGGTCCAGTGAATGTTTCTAGTAATATTAATATTTCTCACTAACATTTGTACGTGCTATTTTTGTCCATTCAGCAAAACATACGACGCAACGATAAAACGTGATCGTTAAAAATCTTGAAGATTGTCGACCCGCAATTATGTTTTGCTCGAATCACTCTTTGCGTAAGGTACCACGTGTATTCGATGATTTTTCCCGGCTGCTCGGCAGCTCATGTTTCTTACTATACAATAGTATACACACACAGACACACATACATGGATCTGTGACCAAGAACGACAAACACGTGGCAGTCGTGTGGTCGCGGTTTTTATATCGGATAGTACGAAAGCTCTCGCGAGAACGTAATCGGTTGATCGATTAATAAGCCGTTATTCATCGGACGCGTGGTCACGCATACAAGCAGCTAAATTATCTCGAGGAGTCCTACGGTCTCTCCCATCGAGGAAGAAACTTCGCCGACTCCTTCGGAATTTCCATTTCGCGTTCTCGGTTCCAAGAAGTTCGATCCGGCGACTTCGTCTCGCAACCTCTGGCCGAACAATCGTGCTCAAATGAACCGAGGAATTTACTCTCCTATCATTAGTCATTTATTCTTTTCTCGCTTCGCAGAAGGAAGTGGCACGCTTACGTCGCTTAATCTCTTCACGTTTTTAACCTTTTGCGGTCGTCGGATTCTTTGCAGGGGAATCCCTGGGGAAAAAGGTATCTTCTTGAAATTGACTTGACGAATTATGGTATTTCAATGGGGAAGTCCGGTTTTACCAACTACGGAAGATTGATCTTTTTGTTTTGTGCCTTCGCCCTGAAAAGATGTTAGTTTTAAATTAATTTCTTCCGGCTCGGAATATTTTGGTGTATCATTTTTCTCATTTGTTGCATTTGAAATTTAACCTGTTTATTTATACACCTTTAACATTTCAGCAATTTATTAGGCGTAATATTAGGCCTTACAGTATTTTTGTGTCTTTTAGTAGACATTTAATTAAGTCTTCAAACATTTAGGATTTTAAAATATTCAATCAAAATATCTTCCGACTTTACAACATCAAAAACATTTGTGATGGATGTTTGGGTTAAGTTATTTTTAATAAATGTCTTAATTTTAGAACTTCATTCCTTACCATTAACAAAGAACATTATCATTAGCACGGTCGTCAGTTTAATAAGATGTTGATGACACTGATATTAGCTGTGACCACTCAACCTATGCAATCGTGGGTTTAATATACGAATCTATATGTTAACGTGATCTTATTGAATTAATTCAGCTGAGAAAAATCATTGCAAATAGTGTGTTTAAATTCTTACGCCTCCTACTTTCTCTATCACCCACGCACTTGATTTTTAACTTTTGTAATTTCCATAATTTTGAAGATTTTAAACTAATTCTTTCATGTACTTTCTCTAGTGGAACAATTTTTTATTTCAGAATACACATAAAACTATTACCTAATATTTTCTACACTAAGGTATTTGATTGTACTGTTTACAATTAATATACTCAGGTGTCCGACTACGTTTATTCGTCACTTCAGGGGCCCATGACTAAGCAAAAATGGGACCATGATTAAGAAGGTGACGGAGCAAACATGGGGGACTTCTTTTCGAACAATTGGCGATTAAAAACTCTCTGTGAACTATGACGATTGGACAATAATGGTATGCGCGAGTCAGGTCAGTGCCAGCGTGGACAATGACGTATCTACCGTGCGAAGAAGAAACATAAAACTTGACTCACGTGCCGCTATTGGTGGATTTTGAATTGTTAATAGCTTCTCTACCAACGTCATACATCTGCGATGACCACCACTTCATACTTTATGCAAAGGAAATCAAATTAATTTTACATGCATTATTAATATAATTCTTTCATATTTTCTACAGACAATCTCGTTTAATTTTCATGAATTCCTCCTGTAGAATAGTGCCACCAATTTTCGTTTTTTTAAATTGTAAAATAATTTCTGTTTGTTTTACATTTGTTTTACAAATCAATTTTTTCATTTCAAGTGGAACGTATTAACTTAAGATCCTTCGTGCAACTATTTCCGAAGAGTGCACGAAGGTTAACAAAACACTGTAATTACAAGCAGTATCATTTACATACGCTTATTTACAAAGCATGCAGTGCGGAATTTCATCACTCTCAATGTGTTTGTCATTTAGGTTTTAAAAGTCATCTTCTCTAAAAGGACGACCACTTGTAGCCGAGTACTCTGGTGGTGCACGTGTTCAAATTCGTCATCGTGTTGTTAAACGTTCAGCTCACGTGACGAGCTAATTATATGGAAATTTATTAATTTCGAAGTGTTTTAGGAAATTTAATTGCATCGTAAAGCTTGATGTAACGTGGGAGATGGGATCGATATCGTACACGTTTTGCATATATGTAAGGATCGTCGGCCGAGTGACGATCATTTTTGTGAAAGTGCTAAATAATTCATCTCAATGTTGCTCAATGTACGAATTGAAATTCTAAACAGCCGAAAGATGTCAAACCAGTTTACTCGCGATTAATGTGGTATAATAAGTCTGCGGACTTCACGGAGCAATCTCATTCCCTGATAAAATCTCGTGTCTTTTTGTAATTGAAAAATTACGAAATTATCGTCTCCTTTATTCGCATTGGCATTTTAAATCCCTGTTGCGGTTAAAGCCATTTGCCATTAAGTTTACTGGATTTTTATAGGTTCAGATGTGAGTCAGTCTCGATACTAACAGCATAGTAAAATGATCATTATTTTGTCCAGAAATAAAAATATTTTTGTATTATTTTCAACTCATTGAAATTGTTAAGAAGAGAAATGAGCGTCTATGTAGCTCTTGCAATTAGTTCAAATAATTCTTATTTCGGATAAAAATCCACAGTTTAACGAATTAAACCAATGAATTATAGCTTTCAAATAATGAATCTCTCATCTGCTTATTGACAATTAGTTTCAAAATTATTTATCGCAATTTTACAAAAATTTGTACTCATTATTTTCGTATCAATTTCTTCGAGTTACGCTTTCCATTAATTAAAACATGGGCGTTCATTGGTTTGGAGAAACACAATTAGTGCAGAAAAAATGAGTGTCTCAGTGTATACAATTTAATTCATTTTATCGTATACCTGTAACTATATCTTCTTTAACAACCGTAAAGTTTAATTAATTCTGAACAAATATTTTTTAACGCTTCTTCTCAGGAAGTTCAGATTATGGAGGTTGAATGCGGTGGTCGATTTGTTTGAAAAGTATCGTTCGAAGAATCTGTTGAATGACTTCCGTCGATTTGCATTTTCCTCTATGCAGTCGAAAATATTCAGAGTAATTTTCTGAGCGTAAATATCCTCGATCTTATCCAATTTGCGGCAGCAATTAGGCTAGTCAAGGCTACAGTTACGTCTCTGCGGTTTAAATTTTTCATGGCTTTTCGGTTGGAGCGTTGTTTTTCATTTTTCCCTATTTTCAGTCACGAATCTCTCAGGCATGCACAACCACTAAATGCATTTTATAAATAGTCCCAAGGTCTTCTTCGGACGCGGAGACAATTGTTACACAATTTTAAAGGACGAGCCGAGTTCAAGATATGCTACAGCAATGTTTATTTAATACGGCATCATCGAGTAATACCGGTCGATCGCTTTTCATTCATGAATCCAGCGGCTTACGATCGGAAGACGAAATCAACGCTGTTGAATAATTAATGGACGTTAACGGTTGTTCGTTGGGGCACATGTTTTCGGGCGAATTAATTCAGCGAGATTGAGCAAAAGTGTTTGGTACATTAGTATTATCCCATTTAAACTTCTTTTCGGATTGTCTGTTGTTATCATGGAAATTGATCGTAAATATTTCGTAAATATTTAAATATTCTGAACAGAAAACTAATGTTCGGCTGGCGAGGCCCTTAATTCTTCTTTAAAATTTATTATCTTCTCCGCCCATTAGGATCTAACATTTCTAGTAACTTTACATTGTTAATAAAATTTATTCATCAATACTTCTTCATCGCTAGTAATGTTTAAAATCGTAACATACTGTCTTCATGTAGCTTTCTACTATAGGCAATTTTTCTATGTTGTTCTAAGGATAATACATGTACAATCATCTACATGCTTAATACATACATAATCAACATGTATAAGTACAACGTTTTTTTGCGCGACAATCGAGGGTTAGCAATTCAATCGATGAAAATTGAAATCATCGCACAGCAATGTTTTCCGATTGTCGCTCTCGTTTGTAAACATCGAATGAAAAAAAAAGCATGATCCCGCGGTAACGAGACACATAATCAGGACGAGCGTTGGGCTCGCTGTCTCACAGTCACGGAACGGTGCCGGAGAAAAGAACTGAACGGTGTAACAAGGTCTATTTTCTTCTGGACGTAGTATGTACTTTCTTCACGAGTGTAGCGTCCCGACGGAAGTGTTCATTCATTTGCAACATTTTTCTCAGTCCTCCAACTCGTCGCAGCGTCCTTGTGAGTATTCAATAGTTTTTTTCAAAGCATTATTAATAATGTTCCTATAATTTTCCTCACTCGAACAACGATTAAAACGGTTTAACTCATTTCTACCATTTTTTTACGGTTTTCTAACGTGTTGCAATGTCCTTCAACAATGTATTTATTCAGTAGTTTTTTCCAGTGCATTTTTAAAAAAATCTTCCTATAATTTTCTACGCGTCATAAATACTTCTTCATAAATGCAATCTTTTTTCATAGGTCTTTCAAAGACGAAGTAATCACTTTTAATGCTACGTAGATTTAGTGTGAAGAAATCTTGTTGCAATTTCTGTTCATCGGAACGGCGAACAAAAAGTATATGTTGCGAATTAACGATGAAAACGAACAATTACAGAAGCTCTACCATGTTCGCTCGATTTGTCATTCGTTTCGATCACGCGTTGTACCGAAGTGCGTGCGAAAGTTTATTAGAAGGCCTATAATCCTACATAAAAGCGGATGATGCTTTCTCTGAGCAATTTCGACGCGTATTACGCGCGAATCGATGAACTAATATTATCACCGTGGTTTTCATTTGTTAATTTGTTCCCCGGTCGCCTCTGCTCGACCGTTTAATGCCGCGGAATAATATTATTAATGAATAAAGAGAACTATATTATATTATAATTTACTATATTATAAAAGACTGTATTATGTTCTTTTTATTATACAAAAGGTTTTCACGTGATACGATCGTTTATTTTTGACTGTACGTATTTTAAGACATTTTTCTATTTGCACAATAATGATTTGCCTTTTTTCGTTTTGTTACGGTTAATATTGTTCTATCCGAACTTTGTTACGAGGAAGTTTGAACTTCTTATATTATTTTGAGTATTTCCAAAATCTACAACAAAACAGTATTACGAACCTAATTCAGCAGAGATTAACGTTGCGGAGAGGCTGAAGCTTTTTCACATAGAACAAAATTGAATTATGCAGAAGCTGAACGACTATAGATCTTCCACATTTTTTTTTGCAACAAACTGCAACAACTATCACGATAAATGATAATGTGTACCTATTCGCCGGTGAGATACATTGAAAGAAATTACAAAGGCTACGGATAAAATCGTAATTCACTTCGAGTAGGAAGAAGCGGTGCACTATAAATTACAATTTGATTGAGAGATAACGGCCGCATTGTTTTCATAGCATTACAGCCGCGGAGGTAATTAATTACAATTCTATCTCTCCTCTCTGCATTCGCAGAATGCACGGGTATTTTAAGGTTAAATGTATGCTCTTGCGGCTCGTTGTTCCCATTCGAGTATGTTACTACTTTATTTTTAAAATAGCGAACACACCATTTTATTTTTAAAATAGTAAATATACGTTTTCTGTATCGAAAGTAGTAGATACAGGTACTATTTGATTTTGGAAATGGTAAATGTATTAATTTGTTATTTAAAAGAGTAAATATATTTTATTTCTAAAGTAGTGAACGTATTACTTTTAGAATAGAAAATTAACGTTTTTTGTATGCAAAATAATAGATATAGGTACTATTTTATTCCTATAATAGTACATATACTACTTTATTTTTAGAATAGTCAATAAGAAAATATCGCGTAAAAAGGACTCTTAATAATTAATAGTTAGAAAGATGTAACGAAGTGCTGATTCAATGAGAATAATTGTATCATCACAAGCTGTTACTATTATCGTTTTTCTTTTGAATGGATCGCGGATTCCACTTTCTCATATTGATGTTTGGCAGTGTTGTAAATAGAACGTTGTGATTTTTACGAAGTGAAATAATTATATGAAAGTATGTATTTAAATTTTATATAGATACTACAATGATTTTTCAGTCCTGAAAACATTCTCAAATCACATGTAAATACAAAATATCAATATTTTACGACGAAAGGCTTCTTTACCTTTAGAATTAACATACTGGAGATCAGACGAAAGAAATGGTTCCGACTGAAATCTTATTGTGAATTCATATTCAAAATAGTATGAGATCATTTAGCACACGACGCGAGTTTTGTGGGTCATCGTAATAAACTGTAACTCTGAGAGGAATGCCATTAAAACAACTTTGATAGCCGAGTTACTCGCATCGTTTAAAACTTTTAGATAGTTTTGCTTCTTTAGAATAAGAATAATCAATTTCTACAAATTTAGAAAAAGTCGTGTTCATAATGTCGACTCTGGTAATCAAGATCCTTCAATCCAAATAATCATGATTTCAATATCTCTTTGAATTTTCATACCAAACTTGCTTTACATTTTTGGAACCTACGAAAATTATGTGAGAGATTAATTTTCAAAAATTATAGAAAAAATCATACCAAACTCGCTTGATACAATTTTGAAAATTCGCCTTATCTCTTGCACTACTATTTATTTTACGGTTGTTGTATAGAAGAATAAAGTTTCTTGTCTATGTATTATTCTCCGATAGCTGTGTATCGACAATAACAAAATAGAATTCTACAATTAAAATTGCGGTGCAAGGGGTTAATGAAAGTGAGAAAAGAATTTCTAAAAATCTCAATTCTCTAAAAGGAGAACAAAATAAAATTATAAAATACCTCGAGTGTAACGTCACATCACAACGAACGATGAACCAGAACGTTCGGGCCTCCCGAAGCCATAATAGCTAGTGGCGCGTCTGCTGGCGTGCCGTTTGCGCCTGGAACCTGACAGCGGCGTTTCCGGTCCGTTTCTTCTTTCCGTCTATCCGAAGAAACGAATTGTTTATCCACCTTACGAGTCCGCGAAAAAATCCTCGAATCTCGGACCGAACAGCTCGCTCGGTGTAGATTCCAACTCGTAAGAACCACGTGCGGCGATGAACGGTGTCAACGTACGCGCGAAATAAAAATGGAAAATTCGAACCGTGGAAAAACGAAGGAATGCAAGGTGTATCACCGGTGGGTTTGGAAAAGTGATGCAGTGGCGTTTTTCAGGGAAACTTGTTTTGGAAAACGGACGGAAAGCTTTATAAAGGTTCGAACGCCGCGAACGTCACCGTGCCTCGACCAGGGGAAACTCTCACCTGAGTGCAGACGCTCGAAAGCCGCGAGAATTCGCCTTTACGCGGTTGCACGGACGCGCCTGCGCACTCGCGCCTACTCTCCCTAAAACATTGTCACGTGCTTCTGAGTCAGAGCACGCTTCAACGCTGTCCCATGCTGCCACGCTCCTCCTTGTCTTCGAACAGGATCAAAATAATGGTAAAGGGGGGGGGGGGCGGGACGGGCTTCGGAATTCTTCTTTTCCTTTCGATCGACCACTTCAGAACCCGGGATATACCCGCAGCTGGGAATTATCCGAATAAATTAGAATCTATGAATTAGTACCTGTAATAGAAAGCGATTAACAAGAAATATTATTACCACATTTTATTCACTGTTTTGTGATTCTTTCGACGGTTTTTCTCAGACAGTGAAACTGGCTTTGTTGCAACAGAAGGACTCGACTTTAAAAAGATACTATCATTGTCGTTTAACTTATTTTTCGTGTGTTTATTGAATAGAATGTTTTTAGAAAATGCTTAGTTGCAAATTCGACTTTTCCTTGCCACTGTGCAAAAGTGGAAAGATATAGTACAGCAGCGAGAAAAAAAAATAAAAGATACTAGATAGAAAGAGGATGACAGAATGTGTCTTTTTCTTAGCCATGTTTCCTCGTACAAAAAAAATCGATTCGATGCTTAGTATGTCAAGTTTAGGGTCACGTGCATGCATCGGAAGTGAAGACAAGAATGAAAATGTTGTTATGTTTTTATAGCTCTGTCACAAGCGTAATATTCTGAAGTAGGTTTTTCTTCCTGAACTTTTCTAATTTTTCGAAAATCTAGATGACTCGGAGAGAGATCATATATAAATAATTTCTGTCGGAGATTTTGATTATGAAATCTCATCGTTAACTTTTCGTTCCCGGCCAACACGCGCGAGATCGATGCAGTAGAACCTGTTCTCAGTTCTGTGATTTTTGTCCACCGGTGCACACGGATTTTATAAAAATTTCTCGCCGTTTATTAATATCTTCGCAGATTACTTTTACAATTATTTTCCTCCTTGCAAGCAGACTTTCAAATAATTGTTTACAAAAGTTAGCAAAATATCCACTGAACAGCTGTTCACTCGTCCCGACGCCATCTTGAATCACTTTAACGACAATAAATAGCTGTTCACACTTGTGTTCCTAACCTTTCAATCAGGAATGAACAGTGCACGCGTGACATGTATTTATCTTTATCATTGACTTGTAGATCATTCATTTATCTATTTAGGGATTCTTAGGAATGCGAATTACATCTTGGAATGAATCGCTTCAGATCGTTATCATATCTCCTTGTTTGGTCTCATTTGAATATTCTTAGTCGATAATCCACATGATTAGCACAGGTACAGACACAGCAAAGTCTAAATTAAGTTTATAGATAGATCTATGTGCCTAATTAACAAACTGTGGATGTTATGCATTTGCTACAAATAGACGTCAGATCTTAGTGCAAAATAAGATATGTCTGAATTAATTGCAAAGAATAGTGAAACCAAAGAATGATTAGAATTAAAGTACATTTCACATAAAAATCCGCAGTCCAGTAATAAATACAACAAGAATGGAAGACCGACAAAACAAATAATAGTAAAAGGTCGAACGACTTTTAGCGTCCATTCCGTAGAATCTGTGGAACAAAGGACAAAAAAAATGGAGCGCGCACTTGGAAATTGATATCAATCATCCAATTTTTGCTTGTTAGGGAAAAACACGTTTATTAGGTTCGTTTGCGAGCGATTTCGAAATATCGTCGTTAACGACGGAAGGTTGAAAACGAACCGGGAATCGATTCTGATGACGATGCGTTTTGATTGGTGTGTTGAAAACGCGTTACTTCGATTTCCTAAGCGGGACTCGAATTACTAAATAGATTCCGTTTGGAAGCGCGCGCGGTCTCCGGCAACGCTGATCGCGAATAATGAAAACTTTTTGCGGTGTCGCGTGCGCAAATATATATCGCTCGTAAATTTAACGTTTCATTGGGTTCGATCCTCGGCGCAAAAACATACTCATTATTTTTCAATTAAACGGGGAGAACGCAAAAAATCATGGAATTATTCTTGTAGATTGTAGACTGTAGACGTTTTTCACACTGCTCGCCTGTCGGCTGCTGCACCGCAGCCTGCAATATTTATGTGCGAGATTGCGATGCACATGCAACAGATAAGCTTTGGAATTTGCTACAGAAAAATACTTTGCTGAAAGTCATGCGAGGAACAATAATACAGTTCGTCTGCTTAGTTTCGTGCTGGTTTAGTTTCTTCTTTTATTTTTTTTTTAATTAAGTTAGCGAACTACACATATATAATATATTTAATAGTAGAAATATTTAGGAGAGTTTACTAAAAATCATTCGTGTATAAGGAAACGATGATAAAGTTTCTCTCTGCTGTTCTCGTTGACTTCCTTCCTTTACTTTTTCGCTTAACACGTTCGGCACGATGAGCGTCAACCTGTGTGCCGACAACGAAAATCAAATTACTTTTTGGGCATGTCGTTATTTATAATTATAACGTGTAGCAGGATATTCGGAGAATTTATAGCTTTTCTGTGAACAATATTTTCGTAAGGGATTACGATATGCAGAATACAGCAGATTTAGTATTTACTGTAGAAAGAAAATGAAGATAATAAAGTTTCTCTGCTGCTTTCGCTTACTTCATCTCTTTAGTTTTTCGATTAAAATAACACGTTATACATGCATAACAAATTTCGTATTAGCATAATACTTTTGCAAAATGTTGTATCACACGACACACGATACAAGAGATATAAAATAATGAAATTTTTCTGCTGTTCTCTTTTAGTTCTTTACTTGTTCTTTCAAAACGGCGAGATCAAACGAAGTGTAATCAATGAAGAAACAAAATATTTTTTAGATTCAGGATACATTTCGACGAAATCGAAACAGATTTTCACGTTCAAATCACTATGGTGTAGCGGACACCCTTGGTGTATCGCATCTCACGTGCTCGCCGCAGATCTTTTTATTCCCGAAACCTGTTTCTTGTGAAAGAAAAGTGTTTTCGAACGTAACATAAGTTGAACTGTACCAGGGACAAACCGCTCTGCATCCCGCACGAGTTCAACAAATTTTTAATGAAATTTCTGCGCGTGTTTCACCGCGGGAGAGCCGAGTTGACCAAAAATGTTCCTCGCTGAAGGACTTGTGACATCGAGTAATTTTTATTTATAGATACAACTCTCTAATGAAATTTTCGTTCAGAAAAAAATATGTTTCGATGTTGTCACAGACGAGTGTTCTCAGTATTTCATCTGCTACATCATGCACAAATATCCTAGAAAATAAATGAGTGATAACCACCGGAAGTAGAAGCCCGGAGTTGTAAAACAAATCTAAATGCACTATTTTTTTCCACGAAATTGTCATAGCTCAGATAATACCGATTTCTCGAGAATCGAAATGAACTTTGTCTGTCCACTGTGGATAGGCGGAATGATTCAAGTTCAAGCGCAACATCGTCCGGGAGAGCGTTTCAAAAATATTTCGCCGGGATACCATTAATTATTATTTACCAGCCGGAATGTTACATCATTTGCCCGGTAATTGCACGGATCGTTAACGATAAGCGCATTTACCAGCCGAAGATCGTTTCGTCCGTGTCTGGCTATCCTATCTTGCATTTCGTTTCCGTTCTCTTACGTCAGAGCGACGCATACTGGCGCAGTTTCGCGGCGAATGAAGTTCGCGTGAACCGGTGATCGTTGTGGGAGTGATCGGATCGAGCGGAAGAGGGAGAAAAAAAAAAATGAGAGAAAAATATGTGTCGTCTCGTAACTGTGTCGCGAATCGAACGAACCAACGATCCAAGGTACGATCGTTTACCATCGGTGGTTTCGGTCGAACGATTCGATGCGCCGCCGACTGTTCGGTTCGGATTCGCGGAATATGTTGTGGCAAAAGTTCGCGTTCTTGGAAATTTCACGAGGCAGCGGGTGGGCTGTGGTTTTCGACGCAGCGTCGAACTTCTGGATATAATTGACCACGGAAAAAACTGGTTGAGGAAAACGAATCGCTATTTCGTTGCGAAACTTCCGATCTACCGCAGGGATGCATAGTTAAGAGAGGTTCTGTTCTGTTTTTCCCCGACCGTAGGAAATTGAAAACGGAACGGACGATACGCCATAATCACCTACGTTTTCCATTAATTAACGAATTTACAGGACACCTTTTTTTTTATTATTAAGCATTTTAGATCTCAACTGAGATCTATATCTGCTGTACAAATGTAAGTTACAGTAAATACATATTCATACATATATAGACAATATTTTTTTTTTTTTATTTAAGCTCTTTAGGCCCTTAAAAGGCCCATTTCGCTTTAAAATTTATCTTTTACAATATTGCACTTTGATATTACAATGATACATATAATTAAATAAATAGTTTACAATCTGTGAAGTATTGATGAATACAAATACACGCCTTAATATTAGGTTTAGCTATAAACATCTCAATACTTAAGGGTAGTTGGTAACCCATTTTACTTAAAGAATCTAAAAGTTTGTGCCTTTGAATGTCATACTTATCACATTGCCAGATCACATGGTTTAAAGTTTCATCATTTTGATCACAGCTACACCCGCCGTCGGAAATTAATATAGACAATATTAAATCTAATTAAATTCGTGCTTTACAAATCTTTAGGAAATGAACTATAAGAAGACAAGCTTTGCCAGACAAGCTACATTGCCAGAATCTTACATTCACTATACGTGACGCTATATATGTAGCTCACAATCTTTTAGGAAGGAACAAATGATCTTACATACAGTTACAGGACACCTTTATTCGTCAATTTCCTCGAATAGGAAAAATCAAGACGTGATAAAAGGCAATTTTGAACACGTGTACGCTAAACAATTCGCTTGCTCGTGCTACATGCTATACTCCGGATATCGTGTGCTTTTTCTTTCTTGGCTGGTGTTGAGTTTTGATTGCACTTGTAATTATAATACATTTGAATAAGTTCAATGCAGATTTAAATCTTCGAACTGTTTCTTTATATGCAGATCAGCAGTAACAATTATGTTTTAATAAATTTATGCGTTTAGCAATGCAACTCACACTCACAAAGACTTCCTGGAAATGTCCTCGATAGATCTAGGAAAGATTAATATAGAATGTGCTGCGTAGACTGCGTACCTACCCATAAGATTATTATTCGAGTCAATTTCAAAGTTTTATGTATAAATTTTCAGAGACTGGCATCAAGCACAACCTCAATAATGTAAAATATATACTGTATTTGTTACAGTTACAGCAAATTAGAACCAAATAGGTTTAAAAGAACAGACGAGGTGTCGACAAATAAATAATATTAACTGCACGTGTACTGTAAAATTCGAGATCAGTTATCGTGGAAATCTTATTGGCGCGCAGTCCTTTTCTGTTCCAGCAACGTTTTCTCGCGCACTGAACTTTCGTTGTAAACTTGTACTCGACCGGAATACAGAATCTATAAAATCTGATGTGACGCTCGAGAAAAAATTCGCAGATTCGCAAGAAAATAAACAGCTTTCAATTGTACCGTAAAATCCTGTTCGTTCGAGCATTTACACTGATGAATTCTTAATCCCAATTACCCGTTACGTATAGGACGGCGATTATATTGCCCCGAGGCTGATTAGAAAGCGTTCTTCAGCTAATACGTGAAGTTCATGGAAATTAAGTGCGTTGGCACGAGAGGCAACCTCGTGATCAAAGGAATCCTGAATTTCTCGGCCGATAAATAATCGACATTTGTAGGAGTAAACGGGACGCACGTGATTTCCCGTTATTTAGGATCGAACTCGCATTGTTTCCAGATGGCGGTCTTCTTAGTTTTGCATTCTTCGCAGATTCTTGTAAACCATTGCAATATCTGAATCCGTTATTCCCCGTTTCTCATATTTCTTCTCTCAATATTTGTATATCCTTTTTATGATTACGCGTTTATTGAATCGTTCAAATTTATGCAATGCGGATTCCCCGGGTCTGCAGCGATCCCATCAAGCGCATATCTTTTCTTAAACGCCGTGTTCTTTTTTACTCAAATAGTGCTAATTATAGCTTCGATAAGTTTCCTGAATCGTATTATTCAAATAATATTGGTAGCCGCATACAGTCATTCGCAATAATATTCGACACTCTTAAAAAGACGATAACTTTGTCAAACGAGCATGTAGTTTACTACATGACGTGACACAGACATTTTGATAAAATTACGAGTGGTCGGAATTGTAGAGAAAATACTAAAATTTCTTTTTTACAATCTTTTTTTTTACAAAAAGTCAGTATTTTAAAGCACTTACATTTTTCAATGCCTGTCGTTTTAATGATTTTTTTTTCTGCAAAACATTTTCACTATTCTTCTGACGTATTTGTCGCTCTGTCGCAGGTATATTAACTCAAAATATATTGCAATTCTCTAAATGTTAATAAATGGCTATATAAAGGTCGATATTGCTCTATATACTTTATCATTCTCACTGGAACAGTTTGCGGAACATATTTCATTGAAATATTCTGTTACAATAATGGAACGGATCTGAATTCTCATTAAAAGTAATATCACATCTTCTGAACAACTATATCAAAAATCGAGCGTCACCATAACTATTCATATACTTCATGTAGAAAATATAAAATATTAGATCAAGTCTATTAAATCAAGTGTATTTAATTTTGAATTCAGACCTCTTTCAGCATACTTGTATTTTGGAGAGTATATTTCTTTCTGTTTGTACATAGTCAACAAATTCCCGTAGAAATGCTCCGAATGGATTCGTACACCTAACTATATCATACCAGCCAGAAGTAGCAACAATCAGCAATGAAACGTTAGAGCGGCTGGTTCGAATTTTTGCGCGGCAGTGTACGTGTCAATACCGAGCGGAACATTTTAAATAAATACCAAGCAATTTCCTCCGACAGATAGAGTACTATAATTCCGTGGAAGGTAAACTGTTTATTACGTAATTAACAAGCTGCACGTCGAACTCGTGAAACGGTTCGACTGATTCTGGCCGGGGCATTCGTTCGAACGTTGCGGCTGTTCCCGTTCAATGAGCCGGAACGACGGAATCGTTTCGCACGCTGTGAACAAATATTATCGATTGTGCGGTGCAAGGTTGAGGACATTTGGACAGTGTCAGGGACAAGGGCAGCGTCGGGGAAAGATATACGGACGAGAAAAGACGCGACGTACATGACGAAGTAAAAATAGACTCAATGAAGAAGCGCTTGTCACTGGACGAGGTGGCCGAGTGGTTAAGGCGTTGGACTGCTAATCCAATGTGCTCTGCACGCGTGGGTTCGAATCCCATCCTCGTCGTTTCGCTTTTTGTTACTCGCGAAAATTCGGCACGCTTCCTGTCCACCTGTATCTGCACATTCCTAAAGAAAAACGGAGTTTCACAGCTGGGAAAATTCTTTATACCGAAGGGAAAACAACAATACGCAAACCGTAATTGTGCGCGCGCCGTCCGGCATATCACTTTGTTGCAATCCCGATCGTTTCGAAGAAACGCGTGATGTAATAATTAATAAAGGATCTCAATTATTCCTTACAACGTAAACAATACGTCTGACACGAAACCTACCACGGCCGAATGAGCCGGTTTTTCTGATCCATAGTTATTGAAATTATCAAAACGCTTTTATAGGAAATTACCTCATTATATATAGTACAATGAAAAGCGTACAAAGTTTAAGTAAATTCAATCTACTGAATTTTATGAGGTGTTTCACTTCTCTATGTTTCGAGCTTGATAGGTTTAGCGTTAAAAAAGAAAGAGGGACAAAAGTCCTGCCTACCGCGCGTGAAGGAATAAAATGTTTGTTACTTTTTGTTTTTCACTTAATTAGTAACGAAACGAATTATTTAACGGTCACCGAGTTTTCATGAGTTTTCCTCGAATAGATATCAGTTTCACGTCGATCGGCTCTTAGCGTTGCGCAATCGATTACGTAAACGCGGAATGTACTATGCGTTTGATTATGATTTTTTTTTAACGAGTGTCGCTTTATTTTACGTTCGATCGTTTGTCGGAGTAGAATCGTTCCGAGCTTATGAAATGAAGCACCGGTGACGATCGAGCCCGTGATAAACGGATTTTCCTTACGGCAGTAATCTATTTGCAACATTAACTGCGCATTAGCGGTAGATTAATTCCAATCGAGCTGCGATCTAATTATGCCGTGGAACGTAACATTCGTTGTTTTCGGAACCGGAATAATGAAGATTACGGAACAAGCGTTTCCTCCTCGCGCGATTCATATTAAGTCGGAACAAAAATAATTTCAATTCAATTTTTACATTTTTATATTTGAGAAGCAAAGACCATTACGTTTGTGACAATATTTTTCGAAATAATTTCCATTCCACGAACGTTTGCCTTTACTTGTTCTGGAATTAATCTTCCATTGTTTCGCGCGTGCGGCATTTTGTGCTAGGCTTTTTTTATGAGGTCTATCCGTCACGCAAAATTGGACGTGCACTTCTGCTGATTTTTGAGTGTCACCAATTAAATTATCAGTGATCAACGAGCAAGAATGAATTAACTATTGTTTGACTCGGTGGCGCACGTGCATATGAAAACATTTGTTCTTCGAACAAGGCAAGGTGCATTGTTTTCGTGCAAGTGCCAGTCACCTTTGTTATACTGGCATACACCCGCGAGCCATGCGAATGTATATATGAATGAGTAATTATGTATGAATGAATACAAGTAAGTCGCTCGACTGCAATATCGATGTTGGCGAGTCTCCTGTCACTTCGAACGCGATAGAACTCGGCCTATAACGAAATCAGAATTTTACACATTTGCAAGGACATAACGACACACTTTTACCTGTACCCGATCGAATGGTAGCCAATCAGTGATTAGAAAAAGTCATTTTATTGGAAAATAATATGTTGCGTCTTGTCACGAAAAAAAAATGAAGTCGACTTTTAACAAAGGTAACTTTTTTATTTATACGACAGAACTTGTCCAATCATTCGTGTCTGTTGTTCAAAGTTTGGTTTAATCATCATCGCCAATAACAAAGCGAAGTACGTAAATATATTTCGTCACGATGTTGCACTGAAATGCAAGGACACCGTGGTGTCATCATATCTGTCGAATAAAAAGACGATCTGTTGATACAATTATTTCGCGAAACACGGCACACGCAAGGCAATATCTTTTCGATCAAGGCTATCGATTCGATAACCAGTAGGAAGTAAGATCATCTACCGTAACCTCCTGACGACACGGATTTGTTTGTTCCGCATTTCGTCACACGTCGAAAACAGTTCATTTGAATTAGTTGTTACTTTTCCATTTCTAATATACCAGCAGATCAGCTATTTTACATTATCGTTCACAATCTAATAAAACAACGATTCGAGAAATCAAGATTCTAGTAAGATGCTTGTAAGTAGACTGTGCAGATTTTGTGCATTTATGACGAAAATGAGTGGAAGAAATTATAATATCAACCTCTTTAGTCATTAGAAAAAAAGAAAATTTATATTAGAAATCATTTTTATTTTGCATAAAAATGAGCAATCTACTCATTGGTACTAATAAGTATTCGTAGAAGTTACCATTTTTATTTTCCAAAATATCTACAAGGTACAAACACTTAAATTCCACTTGCTCTATGTTTGAATCTATTTTCAGGGCACTGTATCCCATCAGACAATTTATAAATAATCTGTTCTGCGAGCAAATTACCCGCGGACCATTTTAATCCGTGGAAACGAAACGATTCGCAGAACGATCATGATTATCCGTAGCATGTATAGTCGTGCGCCGATTATGATCGGCATGATTTCATGATTGGGGATCGTAATTCGAAAAGAAGCGGAACGACTCTGTTCTAGAAACTTTGTGTGACGAAGCCTGGTGGTATTGTGAACGTGCGTCCCCACGATAACATTGCCGCAGTCGCTTTACCAATCATGCTCTGCCTTATCGACAATGCCAGTATGCTCTCGGATCGTTATTTTTCCGTTGGGACATGCGAGGCTTTTGTGTTTTCCAGTGTATACACGTAACCGCCTCGATATAGTTTTTTGATTATGCAGAAATGCTGTACGAAAGGAGCATCGGAGAAACGACGCCGTTGTTGAGTGAGTTTTATTGGCGAATTCTCGATTCGTTTCGTAATAGTCGTTGTTTATTCCATCAAGTATTAATCGCTAGATCATTTTCCTGCATTATGTCGTCGATCGATCAAACTTCCATGTGGAAACACTGTTTCGTTGGTTAGATCAATCGTTATATGTGATCGCGAAAGCTACGGGACGCGATGACAATCGCTGTTAATTATATTATTATTTAATGTTGTCTAATTGTTATATACAGACCAGTTAAAATTTCTTCAATTTAAGAGACACAGTTCAATATGGCAGTCGTGGCCGAGTGGTTAAGGCGTCTGACTAGAAATCAGATTCCCTCTGGGAGCGTAGGTTCGAGTCCTACCGACTGCGAAGTGGATTTATTTTTTTTTTATTATTGTATTTTTAATAAAAATGTATATTTAGTGTATAAATTTAGTGTATATAATTATATGTATTATTTTTTTATTATATCTTGGATTATATAAATAACTTCCAATATTTTATAGTTCGCTTCTGATTACTTCCACGATTTTTCTGAAACGTTCTATCAAATATTTTTACCAAATTCTACTCGGTTTATCTTTTAATTCCTACAAACTAGTTTTGTTCTTTAGCAAAGTATTTCCACATTTAATCGTTGACTACTTATAGTCAACGACAAAATATTACGATTCAATACATTCAATTTACTAAAACTATTGAAGAACGAAAGTTTCTACTCGCTTTCCGATTCTTGCAATTCACGCAGACAACTTTTATTTTCCGTAAAGATTCAAACCTATTCTCCTCAGGCTTTGCAACATAAATTGCGATGTTCTCAAATAAAAATTTTTCGATATTCAAGGCTGAACTGACTCCGAAAAACAAATGTTACACTCGTGATCTTAAGAGCAAGTGCTTATCGACGATAAAGACGTCTTCCTCCAGTCGGCCAGAGAATTGAGCCAACTTTTATTTATTTACACGAGATCAGTAGATAATGGGACAAGGATGAGACGTGTTAAAATTACACTCCCTTCTGCCGTACGATATCCGAAACGGTATCGGTCAGAGATAACAATTTTACTGATATCCATGACAGCCTCGCAATAAAGATGAGAATCCGCCGATGTGATTTAGTGAGCAATTAATACGATAAATCGGTTGGTCCGGTAAGAATCCGCGAATTGTTATCATCGGTAGTGTCAGGCTAATTCGTGGATACGTGTATCAGCCGAGATAATACTGCAGACTTCCGAACTGAGCAATCAATATAAAGATAATGGATCGCGACACGTGACGCACACCGTTGCTTACAACAATGTCTTTGTTCTATCCCGATACAAAATCGTCTCGTTCGTCATTTACAAACTTTCTTCCAGTTAGAAACGATCGATACACACCGGGCGCCAATCAGCTCGCTGGCGAAGTCTATCAAGAATCGCTGAAAGTAAATATTCATACGATCACCTGGTACGCCGATCATACTTTACAAAAATCCGAAAGTTTTTCGTGCCGATGACGCGGTGGCATTTAACGTACACTTTCCTATTGCTTGTCGCGAGATCAGATCCGGGCAAACACAGCCGAAGATTTCACAGATGTTGTAAAAAGATTATTCAAACATTGTTCTACGTTGAACAAGTGTCAATACGTACGAGTATATTAATACAGTTGTCAATACTCCAATCTGTTTGCTACCTTGGAAAATTCGTAGTGAAAAACATCGATGAAGGTTAGCGACCTAAGAGTCTAGCGACTAGATAGCGACGTCCATTCGGAGCATTTGATTCGCGACTTTAGGTGACACACAATCCTAATTTCGCGGCTCGGCATTCCGCTTTTACTGCACCGGGTTTCATACAAAAATGTCGAGAGCACGGCTCGCTTTATCAACTCTTGATTAACTTTTTAATCCAATACCGTTCAGGTGGTACTCACAGGTACGTACCCTCGATTTAACTTCACCTATCCGACTCCGTTTCGCGAATTGTTTATTTCGATTCTCTATCTGAAAAAAATGTGTGCACTCCGATAATGCGCTCGTACGCGCTTTATTTAGTAGAGTCGCGCATCAGCCTTCTATTATCCGTCTTCATCAGTGTCCAATATCGTTGCTTCCAATTTTTGTATTTCTTTTCATAGAAGGTTCACGACTTTCCACAAGATCTGTCGGTGAGACCAAATTGATTCAATGAGAAAACTTTTTTTGTTCTTCATGGACTGCGGATCTTTATGCATTCATAGAAACATTGAGTAGATGAAATTGAAAATTGTTGGGAAATTTTTCAAATTGAATATGTCGATATAAGATTTCTCCTCTATTAGAATCATTAAGGGAAGAAATAATGTGCAATTTGATTTCTATCTTTTACGATCGACGCAAACAATTTTGATATTGCATAAAGATCCGCAGTTTAGTTCTTCATTATTTCGTGAAATTTTCATTAATACATTGCTGATATTCTTCTGATTAAAACGAGTCCAAACATGACGTAATTCGGAGGATGTTTGCATTTCGGTAGCGCCATAAATAGTTTTAATCTAAGATTTAATCTAGCCAGATAACTGTTCTATTATCGGGACACGCATAATCGGCTGATTAGAACATGACTACTGTGTTCGGATAGTCGAGGCTCTACATATACCGTGTATTAAACACACAAACACGATTGAAACCTTGTCGTGTTTGGTGTCGTTTTAATCGGAGAAGAGTGACGAGTACGCCCGTGAAAGTTTCTTAAAAAAAGAATCAGAAGCAACAAAGTATTATCACCGAATATTGTCTCACCTCTTTACCAAGAGATCGAAGAGCAGGATCCCGTCCGCGAGACAAGTGACAATTCGGTCCCGAAGTTTTCACATGTAGAATCGGGACATTGCTGTGACGATAGTGGCTATCAATCGCCTGTTGGTAATTACACTGTCATTTCCGTATCATCGCGATAAGAGTGTAGAAGCGAACTAGCCGTCAGCCAATGATCAATCGGCTCTCTAAAACCCGGCAGCTACCACGATTTATAATAGCCGGTATCTGAGACGTCGCGTCCAGGTATTCGAGTCGTTTGGTTTGTTAACGACCGATCACGGGTTTCGGCGAGTTTGAACAAGACCCTATACCATCCGGATTAGTCATGTGATCCGTTATCAGTCGGAATCGTAGTGTCAATACGATGCAGCTTCGAATGCTGTGTTATCTTGCGCGATCCGGTTAATCCAGTGAATCGTGTTATCGGCGTACGATTGCTCGCCGGAAAAAAAAGGCGCCGAGTCCACCGCGTCTCTTAATTAGAACCGCGGGCTCGTTATGCCTGCCAGTCTATCGAAAAAGCTGTCCCTGGTTGCTGCGGCGCCTACAGGCGAGTCCGATCATCGAGCACCGATCGATGCGATCGGCGAACATCCGCGATCTAGAACAGTCGGCGAGGTGGGATCATCGCGGTAGCAGCGCGGGCTCGTTGGACCGAACGTGATCTGGTGCAGATCCGAAAATATGGTGCTGTGTAGGTACCTTCGAGAAATCGGACACTTGTACAGGATGTTTCGTAGCAGGTGGTGCAAATTCAGTGGTTCCACGAAGCAATAGGAAAGTTCCCCTGATGACGGACGCTTAAGGTTTTTCTGAAATGAATGAAAACTATAGTACTTGATTTGTTCTGTTCCGCGGTGTTTGCGAAGTAACGATATTCGAGAAATAAAGTGATAATCGACAGTTTCGTAATTGTTTCAAGAAATCGCGTAGTGTCCCCTACCACCGGACACAATAAAACTTACTCATATTTTGCAACGATCCCGAACATAATGGCCGAGACATTTTGCAACATTGTCCAAACCTTGCAGATCAAAAACATATTTTTGAAAGTACTCAATTCTTCCATTTCTCCTAATACAGTTCATTTCATTAATTCGCGAAGTACTGATCTAGCAGTTCGTTAAGATTCCAGCACTGTTTGTCTTCACGTCAGCTACAATATTATGAAATCGATGTTTAGGTGGTTAGAATTTAAGTGGACCACCCTGTATACTAAGCTAAACTAAATGCAACCTCACGCGCTCCTCGAGATGTTCAGGATAAATGCGCAAATAATGATTTTTCAAGAAAACGGTTTTATCGGTTCAATTCCGCTCCTCGCCGTCGGTTCTTCGATGCGACTCGCGTCCATGAGGCAATCAGTTCTCGTTTACGTGTATACCATGAACCGAAAAACGCATTTATTTTTCACCACACGCGAACGGTCTGGCATTGTTCGGCCATACCTCGTCTGTACGCTCAAGCTAATGCTTAATGGGTCTTGTTTTATGGGAAGGAAATGATAAGGTTGCTGGCAATTTCAAACGAATAGGCTGATATCACGAGGACATTAACGACTAACGGGTTATAGCCGATGATAATCAACATGTTGCAATGTCTCCTACTTCGGACATAATTACGGTTCTCCTCGTTTCTCATCCGGTAGCTATTGTTCTTGGCTGGGAGTGCTCTTTCATTCGTCTCTGAGGCAAGATTATCTAGCTGCGATCGATTTCTATCGTTTCTACCATTTGCCTGTAACAACGCGAAAAATACTCATTCGATTCCGACCGAGAGTACCATAATTTACTTGGTGAAAATTGTGCGGTTTCTTCGCGAACATGTCGGGACTAGTGTACACTCCGGTGCCGACAAGTAAGGATATTACATTCTCGATTTTATGCGATAGTCTGCTCAGATTTATCATTTTCTATATCAAACAAAAACAATGCCAACAACCGTAGTCCCGTTGAAAGCACCGGTTCTCGTTAGATCACCGAAGTTAAACAATGTGGAACGTGAACGGCACTAGGATGGGTGACCGTCTGGTAAAAAACTGGAAAGTGACCCACCCGGGGTGTTTTTCACGTGTTGTTGGCAAATGGTGGTTCGGAACCCACCATAAACAGTAGGTCCCGCTGAAAAGGGTATGGTGAGAGTGGAAAAGAGGGGGATTATTGGTAAATGAATTTGAAACCCTGAGGGGACCAAATATCATGTTACTTACTATCAAACAAAAACATAAATTCGGCTTGGTAGCACTTTCTTACTATCTCTATGTTATTCCGCGATTAGAGTACGGTTTCGAGATCGACCTGTGCTCGGGAATATCGTTACCATTCGCCGTTAACGCTGCAATCGCAAGCTGTACCATGTCCTCGTCGGTAGATACGATACCGACTTTCTAGGGGACCTTCTCTGTAGCCTAACTGTTCCATAAAATATTCCTCGAAACGTTCATCGTATCCCACGAACGCTACGATTTCGAGGGGCAAGATGCGAACTTTCAAGGAGCATAAAATTCCGATGATCCGTTAAAAAATCGCGCGAGACCACGTAACGACTTCGGCCCGATAGTTAGTTGCGAACTAATTAATTCGTCGTAAATAAATGGTCGTGGTTTTGCGAGTTCCAGGGCGAAGCGCGAGCTCGAAGATCGATCTGAAGCGGCTGCTTCTGCGGAGGATACCGATATTGGCATGGCTGCCCGTCTACAGTTGGAGCAAACTTTTGCAGGACACTCTGGCAGGGCTGACAGTCGGTCTGACTGCTATACCGCAGGGCATAGCTTACGCGATTGTCGCTGGACTTCCACCTCAGGTGCGTACGCCCGTTTTCAATAGCGTTCAACTTTCTTTCCCGCGGGAAGTTTCCACGTACGGGAACGATACGCTCGGAAACAAAGTTTGAATCGAACCGGTTCGACCTTTGCCAGTTTTCCGTCGTGGCGTGTCGGTAAGAACATCGCGGAAACCGTGCGAATTCGTTGCGAATCGGTCGAAAACGTGCGCTTTGTCGAGCCGACACGATAGCGGCGCAAAAACCGATTCCCGTTTAGTTGAACTTTTGAAAACTTCAGTACGGCCTGTACAGCAGTTTCATGGGATGCTTCGTATACCTGGTGTTCGGTAGCTGCAAAGACATCACCGTCGGCCCTACCGCAATAATGGCCTTATTATCGCAGTACAACGTTATGAGGCTCGGAGAGGACGTCGCCGTAAGTGCACTTTACACGCTCCTTTTTTCCCCATCGTTTTTCCGCGAGCTTTCCTTCGGCTAGCTCTTTCGCTCGAGCTGCAAAATTCGTGCCCCCTCTCCCGAGTCGCGTTTAACCCTCGGACGACGGGACTCGGGTTCATTCAGAACCAGAGTTTTTTTTTATTATAGAAAATCTCATATTAAATTTATTACAGCATAATTACAAAACAGAAATACGCTACATACAATACAGAGTATGAAGATTACAAAACAGAGTAGGTTTCTTGTAGAAATACATACTTATGATTAATAGGAACAGTATATGAATAGAGAGAGAAGAGGAAAAAAACTTATACTTTAAGCCACAGCTTTTAAAAAATGATAACATGTAATGACAGGCTCTAATATTAGGTTTGGCTAGCATTACTGAGACATCCATTGGATGCTGAAAGTCTATTTTACTGAGTTTATTAATCAATGAGAGTCTCTCATCATTGTATAAATGACATTGCCACAAAACATGATTCAGCGACTCACCTTCATCCCCGCAACTACACTCAGGATTATTAATGAAACCAATGCGTGCTAGGGAAGAAGCTAAATGGTAGTGGTCAGATCTACACCTATTTATACTGACAATGGTTGAACGGGATAAATTTAACTGAGAAAACCAAGGAAGTCGATTTTCATTAAAATAATATCGAAAATAGGTTTTGCCTTTGAGAAGACCATCAGTCTTTATAGAGGCGAGGGAGTTGTCAAACATATTTTTGAAGAAATACTCGAAGCAATTGGTGAAAGGAACAGAAACAGAGTTGCGAACGTTTTATCTAAACTCTAGCTTTCAAGTAGCTAGACTGCCAGATCGTTATTGTATTAGAAGATATATATATTTTTATATTTATTTAACGTCGCGTTTAACTCTTTGCTAAGGTTATTTCGCGACGGGACTTACAGTTATTAGAAGATACTGTATTGTACTATTGTATTGTATTGTAATATGATATTTGGTCCCCTCAGGGTTTCAAATTCATTTACCAATAATCCCCCTCTCTTTTCCACTCTCACCATCGCCTTTCCAGTGGAACCTGCTGTTTATGGTGGGTTCCGAACCACCTTTTGCGAACAACACGTGAAAAACACCTCGGGTGGGTCACTTTCCGGTTTTTTACCAGACGGTCACCCATCCTAGTGCCGTTCACGTTCCACATTGTTTAACTTCGGTGATCTAACGAGAACCGGTGCTTTCAACGGGACAACGGTTGTTGGCTACTGTATTGTACTAGAAGTTCCATAATTTTTTTAATTCGCCACACGTTCGAAAATATGTAGAACGAGCTACTGATTATTCCAGTTACAGTTGCGATGAAATTGTCGAAAGCATCCGAGGGTTAATCCGAAAATTCTATTGTACGATGTTCGACGAGGGCGTTCTTTCCCCCCAGGTGTTCGTCTGTTTCTTGGCCGGCTGCATTATTCTGCTGATGGGATTGCTGCACTTGGGATTCCTCGTGGAATTCGTTAGTATGCCGGTGATCTCCGGATTTAGCAACGCGGCCGCGTTAATAATTGCAACGTCTCAGCTCGGGACGCTTCTTGGCCTGAGCGGCAGAAGCGACTCGTTCATCGACGCCATTGTCAAAGTTGTCGATCACGTGAACGATATCACCCTTTGGGACACCGTGCTAGGAGTCTCTTCCATGATTTTAGTTGTCTGCTTGAAGGTATGCTTGCTCTATCGAAAATCGTCTCGACAAGGTTTTGATCCTTCAGTGATTTTAGGATCCGCGAAGAAGATTGCCATCCTTTTGTTCCGAATTAGAAAGGTACATTTCTCTGGAGATATCAATTAGTGGAATGAGGAGTTTCATTAAAATCCGCAGAATACGCTTTATCATTTTTTCAAACGAGAATGCTCCGGTAATTTCTCTGGAACAGCTTGGCAATCTATATACAATTTTGTTTCGTTAACACACGCGAATGAAAAGTTCGATTTTGTCGGATTCGATCTATACGCTATTACACTGAAGATGAAATCCTGTAATATGAAAAGTTTCTCTTAAGAGAAAAGTTTCTTTAAAAAATGTTGAAACAGAATTTACCAGGCAAGAAGACCGGAACACCGTTCCAGAAGTTCCTGTGGCTCGCGTCGCTGGCTAGGAACGCCATAGTCGTTATCATCGGAATAATATTAAGCTATTCATTGTTCTCGAGTGGAATTAAACCTTTCAAAATTACTGGAAACATCACGGCAGGCTTACCGCCTTTTGGTCCACCGCCGTTCTCCATCGTGAGCGGGAATCGTACATATAATTTCAAAGAGTCGGTCAGCGAACTTGGAAGCACCATCGTATCAGTGCCGCTGGTTGCCATTTTGGAGAGCATTGCCATCGCGAAATCTTTCGGTAAGTTCCTCAAAGGCGGATTAAACCATTTTCGCATCTCTCTTTCAACATTACGTCGTTTGAGACATTCAATTCGGACGAAATAATTGCGGTTTTAAACCGTATTAACATTAGCGCGAGCATATCCGAGCTTAGAACGTGTTTTACTAATTGAAACAGGAACCAAGAAAATTCGCGCGTTTTCATCGAGAGGAAACAGATCTGTTAATTCCCTTTATCGCGAGAAATTGCTAGAATTCCGAAAAAGATAGTAAGTTGATCGAAAAGAGGAGAAATGAATCGGATGAGATAAAATCACTTAGCTCAATTCATTCAATTTGTGCAGAGTCACTCGCGAGATATGCAGTCGACCGTTATCGCGAAAGAATATAGGTTTTTTCGATTGGCGAATTTTTAAAAATTTTCAAACCGCACAATAGAATTGCTTGAATTCCCGTTTTCCCCGTGTTTACATCGACATGGTCGAATGAACAGCGCGAAACAAAACCATTTGCATAAATCAATAGAGCGAACTTTGCGCTTTAAAACGTCGCGTTACATAAACCGATTTGAATAAAAATTTATTCGAAAACAAAACAACCGAAGTATAAACGGGCGAAAGCTGCGATTATTTTCAACTTAATAATTCTCATGCAGAGAAAAGTCAGTGAACGCCGGAAGCTGGCGTTTTATTAAACATTTAACAGTTAAATAAAGTCCTACAAAATAATGAACAGTTCGGATGATCGAGGTTCCGCTTTATCGTGAATTAAACGAGTACATACGGTCCAAATGGTGTCGTGTTTGTTATCATTTCAATCCGAAAATCGTCACAAATGCGTCAGTGAAGGTTCCATAATGAAATGATTAGTTACGACAAAGTTGTATCATCGAATCAGTATTGTTTCGCCTGTATTCGTTTCTGCGCTCGACGTTAGAGCAAGAGATTGAGGAACATTGTCTGTACACTAGGGTGGTCCTTATTTTTCGACTATGAAATTTTGAACACGCCTCCCCCCCAATATTGTTCCTTTTCATGAAAAAATGATATATCCAAAGTTTTAAAGCTATCGGACGTCGGGAAGTCGTGTTTCATCGAGCGCGAAGTTTTGAAATAGAAGTAACTGCTTGCTAAATGTGAAGAGTATACTGAAAATTCAAGTTAAATATTTTATACCTCGAAAAATATCATGATTTCTTACGTGCATTCAAGTACAAGTGTACTTTGTACGAATTAAGATTATTTCACATTAATTAGCCTGTCTAATTGCTGTCCGCCATCTTCCCGCTAACAAGTCCGTTTTCGCTCAAATCTCTGTAAAAATCCTATCACAATTCCTCATGAATTCTGCAGACGGTTAGAGGCCCCAGCAGCAATACTAAAAACTTCTAAAAAAAATTTTTTTCTTTTGTTTCCTATAAAATTTCTCATGTTATTGTCAACTTCAACGTCGATGAGGCACGCCTTCCCCTTATCCGATCAACTTTATCTTTTGCTGGAATTATTTTCTTACCAAATGGCACAATTTTAGGGGGAGGCGTGAAAAAAAATCTCGCAAACAAATTTTCACCAAGTATAACTAAGGACCATCCTACTGTACAGTTTGTAAGTGACAGTTCGGTACCGAGCTTTTCAGATACATACATCGAGACATCGCAGTGCTCGTTGAAAGAGCTAAAGTTTTAAAAAGCAGCGAAGCTCCGGTGAATTCTGCGGAGGCACTCACGTTCGAAAACGGGTTTTTTTTTTGTTTCAGCGAAAGGGAAAACGGTCGATGCTAATCAGGAGATGTTCGCTCTGGGACTTTGCAACATTTTCGGTAGTCTGGTCCGTTCGATGCCGGCCACGGGCAGCTTCACAAGGACCGCCGTAAACAACGCGTCGGGCGTAAAAACACCGATGGGCGGTGTAATCACCGGATGCCTGGTGCTTTTAGCGTGCGGACTCCTGACCTCGACTTTCGAGTTCATCCCGAAAGCGACGCTCGCAGCTGTGATTATAGTCGCGATGTACTACATGTTCGAGATCCGCATTTTCGGCGTGCTCTGGAGGACGAAAAGTAAGAAATCCGATTACGATATTATCTCTGTAAATGACGTAAAACTCTCCACGGTAACTGTCAAAATTGAATACCCACCACTGGGGGATTCCCCCCTGGAACCAATTAATCGAAAACACGCCGAACGACCTAGCGAGGTGTCGAGTACCGACAACTTAACACTAATGCGAGCCAAGCAAAAGATTGCAATTTTGTCTAATTTTTGTTGTTCCTTTTAATGAAACTTGTACCATCTCGCATTCTTCTTATCTTTTCAATTAGAACGATATGAAATAAGATATGGTTACGATTATAATTACTTGCGTCATAAGCGATTAAAGTATCACTAGACGACACGACAGTTACATTTTCGGTACTTCAACCACTGATACGTCAGAAAATAATTGTCAATTCAACTTGAAAATTTGCACTGAATCATGTCTTGATAGCTATCATTTGGCACAAAAATAGTTCCAAAATCAGGGAACGCAAAAGGGGCGAATTTTGTCAGTCTCTTTATATGCTCCACATTGGGTCGTGTTCGCTGCCATTTCAATCAGGAAAATGTCAACGGGCAAAGGTTTCCTAACAAAATAATTAAACAAAAAGACAGTTCTGCAAAAGTTGACCCTTAGCACTCGAAAATTGCTGTACTATTATTCAAATAATTGTTTACACTATCAGATATGTCGGTATCTAACCAATTACTACACATTTAAGTATTGTATGAGGTATCATATCAATTTCATATTTATCAAATTTAAAAAATCATAGAGAATGGAAATATTGTAGGTCAGAAGAAACGTTTAATTTTCGAGTTCGAGTTAAAATAGCTCCGAGTGCAAAGGGTTAATGTCGAGGCTAAGTTCGGCGTATGATCGAGACAGGTTAAGGGAATGCATTAAATGCGTTGACTAAGAAAGGCTGACGGTGATGTGCACACGGTTCGATAAATCGGATGTTTACCTCTTCCCGTAGAGATCGATCTGATACCGTTGACGGTGACTTTCCTGAGTTGCCTGGTGATCGGGCCGGAATACGGGATGATTGCCGGGATCGCGGTAAATTTAATTCTCCTGCTCTATTTCGCGGCTAGGCCAGGCTTATTGATCGAGGAACGCGTTGTCGATGGACTGACGATTCTGTTTGTATCGCCGAAACAGTCTCTGAGCTATCCGGCCGCGGAGTATCTACGCGAGTGCGTCATGTCTTGGTGAGTAAACCGCGCGTGTCTCTTGCATCTCTGTAATTTCGTCCGTAAATCCTTCCGGCTCCGTCTGGTTCACTTTATTCACTCCGTACGCCGTGATGGCTATGGTTCCCTTAGGTGTGACAGCAGGTCGGAGACGATTCCGGTGATAGTGGAGGGTCGTCACGTGCACAGAATCGACGCGACCGTTGCCAAGAACCTTGCCCTGCTGCTGATGGACCTGGAGGCGAGGAACCAGAAGCTCGTCTTCTGGAATTGGTGCGAGGACGCCAGGCGGACCTTGATCAGCTATGACTCCTCCCTGACGATGTCCTTTAGGACTTCCGGCAGCGTCGCTCAAATATTTTCGAGCAGAACCGTGCCGCTGCCCCGCGTTCCGCGCGAGTGACATTCCAGATCCAACGAATGCGAGGAACACTTTCCTTGGAACGCCACCAATCGTATTCGCTTCAGCAGCCGCGCGCGCGCTCTATCGCGGAATTTGCGGATCCTCGCCGGTCTCAAATACATGGTTCATTTTACCGAGCACCGGCTGCTAATTGCTCATCGTATGGAAATCCTAGGACGACTTGGACCACTCCTTAGTTTCGTAATGGACGGCGCTGTCGTTAATCCTCGCCGCACGTAAACTGTTAACGCTGCTACCGTGGTGAGATGAGAAGAAGATCAGCTGCGGAACGACGCAGGGGTCCTTCGTTAGTCCCAATGTTTATTCTTTGACGTCACGCGACACACGGTGACTGTTTTAGCCAATACATACGTATTGGATTTACAATAAGCGTGTCTGTTTGTCTTCTCATCTCACTACGGTACGTGTCGTTTATAGGCTCTCAGCATTTCTTTGCTTTAGAGCAGGCGTGGGCGGAGATCGCTCTTTGGGGCACAGCTCCGTTCAGAGAGCTACGAAACCACGCCCACTCAGAGTTTAGGAGACTAGGTCTCTTCTATCTTGCGGATGATACAGAGAGAGAGGAAGACAGAGCTACTTCAATAGCTCTGCTAATTCAATAGAGTGGTCAGCACAAGTGTGTCTGACGAGCCACAAGTCGGAGCTGAGAGCTACGAAGCCACGCCCATACGCGCAAAAAGAGATCTAGAGGCTGTTCAATAACTATTCGTTGGGCACCATCAAGTGTGTATCCCCACCACTTCCTCAGGAAAGCTAGAGCCCCGAAGGAAGATCTTTATCAAGCTCCGAAGCATTGCTTCCGTGGCAAACTCGAAGCTCCAGGACGGAGAGCGTTCGTCGCTCGTGCCTGCTTTAGGGCAACAAGTGACCTAATGCGTGTACAGTGCCGGACAAAATGATAGGACATTTGATGTATTTGTATATTTCATGTTACACAATAGGATATATGTACATATTACTCGCCCTATATGTTAGATATGCCCTTCAAAGTATCCATACAAAATTGCAAGTTTGTATCTTGTACACGAAAGAAATTAGAGACAATAATGTAGACATGTATTGATTTTAGTAGGACAAAATGATAGAACATTATTAAAAAATACGATTGTCTAAACAGAAATATTTTGCTGAATTCCAAATTAATATTTAGTAAAACCACCTTTCCGCTGTATAACATCTATTAAGCGGTTAGGAATTGATTTAAACAATTTTTTAATACGTTTTTGTCTTAAAAGACTCCAATTTATAACGATACTTTGTTTTAATTCCGTTACATCTTTGTATTGCTTTCCATTCTCATAAACCTTTCTTGAAAGTTCTGCCCATATATTTTCAATAATATTAAGGTCGGGTGAACGGGCCGGCCACTCGAGGCATGTCACATTTTTAGAACTGAAATAAGTTTTAACACATCAGATAAAAGTCTGCTCTATCGCGTGGTATAGTTTGATTTTCCACTGGACCCTTACTTTTTGATATAAATGGAAAAATATCATCAAAATTTTCTGCAAAAGTGGTGTCTCTCCGTCTTTAACGACTGTTTAAACATGTTTAAACATTCATAATGTATTAATATCGGATATCATTGTGTTCAGGAAAGTCTAAAGAATCTTTTGCTACAAAGAACAATTCAATATCTTTTATAGTAACGTCACAATATTTGTTTAAAGTTGAAAAATACGTTTTTTTTTCAAAGCCATTTTTTCAAAAACTGTGCGTGTAAGGAAAAAATTAAGGCCAGATTCGGAATCAGCGCAAAAAACTCTACAAGATACACCCGACAGTTATATGAAAAAAATTTTGGTGTTGGACAGTGTAATTAGAAGCTACGCGTAATATGGCCCGTCTGACGCGTTCTGTTGTAGCATGAGGTCTGCCAGTACTTTTCTTTTTTCCGTAGATTTTCGGATTTTTTAAGAAATTATAAACAACGTGACGGCTTCTATTTAATAACTTTAATTACTTAATAACAAAATTCGGTCAGTTTCACTTTTGTCTAATTGTTTTCCTCGACTCATTTTAACTTCAATGCCACAAATGTAGATAACTAAAAAATTTGCACGTCTGCTTCTAGTTACTGCTGATAAAATACTGTCAGAATACATAATAACAGAAAATATTACATGCGTCCTATCAATTTGACCGAGCAAAGTCAGCCCATGTTTACACTTCTTCCTCTAATTTCTTTCGTGTACAAGATACAAACTTGCAATTTTGTATGGATACTTTGATGGACATATCTAATATATAGGGTGAGAAATATGTACATATATTCTATTGTGTTATATGAAATATACAAATACATCAAATGTCCTATCATTTTGTCCGGCACTGTAGACTACTAGGCATCAAAGAATTAATAATCTCAACGCTAGAAACTTCTAATTAGAGTGAAACGATTGCGCAACGGAGATACAACGGGTCCGCGCGGCCTGGCACCGGTCAGTATTGCGAGGATGGAGCGTTTTACACGCGACCAAACGGTATTTGAAAACTTCAAGACTCGGTAAACGTGTAACGATGAGGACGAGCTTCCTGGTTACGTATTCCATTTTAATCAGTCCGACGGGGTACGTAACGATAAACATTTTCTATTTACAAGGGTACACGATGCCGTTGGAATGGCCAGTCATACATAGAATAGTTCGCGGGCAACAAGTAACAACCTAACGTTTGCGTAACCGTGCCGAGATCCTGATTGCCGGAAACGCCGGGAAACCGTTCCGAGAATGAAACTTTATTCGAAATGTTTCCGCGAATAACTGTCAGGAAGTTCGATGGGAGGAATTTTCATCGGCACATATCTACGTGACTGCTATCGAAAATTTTCAAACGCGTTTGTTCGTGACTGCGAGCTGCGTCGTCGTGTGTGCAAGCGTATGTAATTGCTTGACGGGTAAGTTGCACGCAATCATGGCGGCCCACTTGAATCACGCGGTAATACTTGATTCCGTTTGTTGGTCTCTGGATTCAAATGTGCCACGGCGGAAACCAGCAAAGAGTACGTTCCACCTGTCAATCTCGTTTCAAGCATATGCTAGAACGCTTCAAAAATCGTTTTTAAATATTATTATTAAGAGTAAGCACTTTCAACAAGTTACACACAGCTATTTAAACGGAGAAATCCTTTCACTCCTTTACAGTTCACAATGTTAGAACGTCCTCATAACAAAATTAACTCTTTGCAGTGTAACATAGGCATAACATATATGTATACAAACTTTCTTCTTCTTCTAAGAAATAATGGACGACAGAGAGGTTTTAATCACTGCAACAGTAAAGAAAACGTAATGCAAGGGGTTGATACCGGACGCTGTTATTCGGTTAAACAGTGCAACGAAATATTTTACTCGTGAAAAATTGATGGTAGCAACAGTGTAATAAAACTAGCGAGCTTTAAGAAATAAAGAATACATAAACAATGAAATGGATGTAGATCATGCAAGCTATTCCAAACTATGCCATTCTACCGGATGTTGCCTCTAAAGAAATTGAATGTGCAATTTGCTTACAGAGCAATGGTAAAGGAATCCGTCGGCAAGCTAAGCTAACAATAAGCTATACCATGCTATGCTGTATTATGCTGTACTATGCTATACTATGCTGTGCTCATAGTATACTAAGGTATGCTATGCGATTCTATGCTGCGTTAAGTTTGCGTCTATTTTTTCTTTATCCTGCATCAAAACTTGCAGAATGAAGCGCACTCGTAATCTCAATTTATTTAAAGTTAAAACAGATAAAGTATTAATGATTTCGGCGCAACGGTTCGATCAATTAAACACGATAAAGCAATTTTACAAATTAATTTAAACTTGCAACGTTTCGATCCTTATGTGGATCAGTTTCAAGAAAGGAGAGAAACTGCGTCTGAAATTACAACAGATAGAAACGGTTATGATGTAATCAGATTACGAACCGTTGCGCCGAAATCATTAATACTTTATCTGTTTTAACTTTAAATAAATTGAGATTACGAGTGCACTTCATTCTGCAAGTTTTAATGCAGGATAAAGAAAAAATATACGCAAACTTCTATCTATTTTAACAATCTTACGTCGATAACATTAATAACATTTATTTAAAGTTATTTTGCAAATATCTCGGAAACTAAGACCGAGCGACAGGTATACGACAGTATACGTATAGGAAAAAGAACTGCGTCTCTTTTTGTCAATATTTACCCCTTCAAAAAATTGTTCTGCATGACGAAGAATTAGTATCTAGATCCATTACAAGAACTAGTTTGAACATTAGAAGTGCCATCAAGCTGAAAAAAATTCAAGGAGGATGTCCCTTTAAAACACCCTCTATATGAATATAACTCGTGTAGTTTCGATCGCGTTTTGACTCGGCGAAACTAATTGACATATTTCAAATATCCATAGATACGTATGCGAAATTCGAATGCAGCAGGTTCGGTAGTTTACCTGAGAAAAATTGGTAAACTTGTAAAAAAAAGCGGCATTCAAAGGAGGAATACCCCCTTAAGGCGCCGTTTTTCAAGAGTGCGAGACGCGTGCGCGAGCAGTGCGGGTTGCGCGCGCAGAGTTGACCGGCCAATCAGAGGGCCGGGTGGTAGAGGGTGCTCCGATCGATGCGCTCGGCCTGGGAGCGTGCGCCAGTGGCCGAGCGTTTACAGCGCGATAAGCGTCGTGACGGACCGAAGTACATAAAGATCCTGGCCGTGGGTGTTTCGGTTCCCCTGTTTTCTCGCGATTCCTTACTGAAAACTCGCGGCCCTTATCCCCGTTCGTCGCTTATCAGTGCTGTCACGTGACCCGCGATGAAACGATGAAGCAGTCGAGCACGAGCAGCGACGACTGTCAGGAAGATGCCGGTA
Source organism: Lasioglossum morio (assembly GCA_916610235.2). Classification (NCBI taxonomy): domain Eukaryota; kingdom Metazoa; phylum Arthropoda; class Insecta; order Hymenoptera; family Halictidae; genus Lasioglossum; species Lasioglossum morio. The sequence goes on along the minus strand of OU744330.1, from coordinate 9,347,558 downwards.
AACCGCTCTCGCACGGGAAATGTGGCCCAGCCGGACACTGTGGAGTTCTAAACGTAAGTGAATTCGAATTTCATTCGTCCCGCGAGTATATATTCCTGCACGCAGAAACAACCACTTCGTCCCTGTCCGACCGTTTCATCGAGAGGTCACTGTACTTGTCACGATCCACCGAACCCCTATCCGATGTCACCGTCGATTTCATAGTGATATCTCGAATCGACTTTTCACCGATAAACAGTTCCCAGATACTCGAAAGAAAAAAAAAACAGGAAAATCGCTCGACTCGCGGACACCGTTCATTGAAAAGTTAACCAATTTCCGAGGTGGAGTCTCTTTCTAACCTTGATTTATATTTCAGCACCCCACTGGTTCGTATTTTTATCGATGGCAAACTCGGGTGTCTTTTTTGTCGAGAGATCGATTTCGGATTTCAATTAGGTTAGACGGCAGGGGACTCGTCTCGAATTTGCTCGGTTTCGTTCAGTTTCTATTTTGATTGTAACCTTCGGCGGTGGCTTTGTTTAAAGTGCTTCGGGGATGGTCGAGTGACACATATGCTGGGGGCAAATGTGCTTCATGATCGCTAGAGTGTAAGCCCGCGTAGCGAAACCTTCGATTGAATTACGGTGAATCGAAAATTTTTGTAGGTTCGGTTCCGTGCTAGTTTTCAACCCCTGTCATAGTAACCGGGTAACCGGTTCGAGCTTTTATTTGGACGTTTTATTGGCTCTGGTTGAAAATTGGAAAGTTGGGATTTATATTTATTAAACAATTTTATATTATTTTCGGTATTGGATGTGAACGTTAGTGGAAAATGTAGGACAGAAGGGTTGGAATCTGCGTGATGTCTCAATTATTATAATTATGTCGATATCTCATTGAAATTGGTTTGACGCATTACCGACGGGTATTTCTCCGATAATGTACGTAGGACTGGCGGATTTTAATGACTCGCTGTTACATTTAAATATTTCGCGTTCGTTCAATTTTTGTTATATCAATTTTCACATGTAAAATGTTCCTGAAACTATTCGTTTGTCCATATTTTTATCCCAGATCGATGTTGGTCTTATACAAAAATTGCAAGCAATGTTCACAACATTTTTATGCAACTTTCGTCGAATTTGGTACTTGCAAAATTATATATTTTGAGGGCTGGGAACTATACTAAAACTCGACTATTTTAAAAACTGTGAGGGCTAGATGAACGTTATTACTAGTTGCGAAATTGTATATTTGGAATAAACGATAAAACTGTGCAAACAGATTTCAGGTATTCTGTTTTTGTGGTGAAATATTAATTAATTTTCCTATATATTTTTGCGTATAGATATGCTCGAATATAAAATACGGATACTCTTAATTTTGCATTATAAGGAATAATTACAGTTTAACATTTTCCGTGTTATTTCTGTGTGGCGAATTTCTTACGAACGCAAAATCAAACAGGTAGCAAACTTCGGCAATATTTTGAGGAATGACGTTTCCTGAGATCTGCTTGCACAGCCGGATTCCTTATTCAAGAATACACAATTTTGCCATTTACAACTTTCTTCTGGCTCTACTAGTTCCCAAGATATTCGACCAAGTATGTTTTCCACCCCCAGCTTCGAGGGATGTTTTCACTTCTTCAATATGAAGGTTGTCAGATAAAAAGATACGAATCTTAAGAACTACTTTTATTACAGTTTCGGAGCAATCTGCAATTACACGGAATTCTTTTTTATTAGTTTATTCCAATACTCTTCTTGCAAATTAAATGCATTCTTTATACATTTATAAATGTTTCAATACTCATCCTGAAAATCAAATGAATTCTTTATAGATACATACACGTACATACATGATTTGATTATACAAAATACAATTTCTACATTGATTAGGATGACATGTACAATGAATATTAATCAGAGGAAATATGTATACGTAATAAAAACGAAACAGGTTCATTAAAAGAATAAATATAAAATCAATATAAAAGGTGGATGGAAGAAATATGTTTTAACGCACGCTTGTCGCTTTTCATTTATTTATTATTTATTATCCGAAATGAAATTGACATTAACATCAAAATAAACATGTACATTAAAATTGCTTGGTAGATTTGATAAATTATTATCATTTTCAGTAAAGTCTTCCTCGTATATTACGAGGGTTAGAGACTGAAATCGTGATTAAGTGTATGGAAATAATTTCAACCCCTTTGAGTATTCTATAAATCTTTTTGGAGTATAGGGTGAGTTGGAGAGTGTCGAATGCTACTTTTATAAAAAGATATCATTAAGATATGAATAAAATCGATATTTATCGCAACGAGATATATTTATAAAAGTAAACACACGTACATCATAACATTTCGATAAAATACGAATTATGGAAGTTTTAGTACATTTGGAACTGTCTAAATTTTTAAATGAGGGTAAGGCTTCTTTTATGAATTGTTATGGTAGAAATAAAATAATAAAACTCCTGTGTTTTTCTTTATCTCTTTATGGAACTTTCACCAACTTATTTGTGACATTTTTTCTAATTACAATGACACTATATAAACACGATATAATTTGAACTGTATTTAATAGTTTCATCGACAGTATCTAGCGCGCTTTCGATCGCGCGGTCCGTGTTTACAGGCACTATAACCTTTTCTACGTTCGGCGCGGTCACAAAAACTACGATTTAAGAAACAGCTCTGACCCGACGGTTTTTGTTAATCGAATTTTTCTGTACCTTCACAGCCGAGTATATTAATTTTTGTTCACAGTACTAATCTGAAAATCCGAAAATTGTTCACGGTCGTATGGCCCGTATCACTCGGAATTACTATGCACAAGCTGTTCAACAAAGCAAATCGGTTTCTGCTGTTACAGCAGTGGTACCGTTAATCTGCATTTGTCGAGTGAATTTCGCGTGTGTCTGTGAACGCGTGTCGTTGTTTCACATCTCGGGAACGCGCATAGAAAAACGCGATTTCTCGTCTCCCCTCTTGATAATGCGTTTTAATTACGGTGCAAAAGCTAACCGATGGAATTCAACGACTTGAACCCCTGTACCCTTTGCTTGGCCGGATATGTTTTCAACGTGAATTACGACAGAAACACGCATACGATAATGGATTCCGATAGCAATGTAACGATATCGTGGTGACCCGTCGTCTATTCTATTGTTCGTTCGTGTTATTCGAACGCGAAATGCAAAAATAGTTCTCGTGACAATCGAAATTCTCCGAGAAATCATCGTCGAACGTTCAAGCGCTAATCGTGCGCGGGAAGAAAATTGAATCGTTAACGAACGGTAATTAATAAGCATGCGTGCAGAGCTTGCTAGACCGAAGGGAACAAGGAGCTTTCTCGTTTTGATTGCGGGTGGCTGATTTCACTGTTAATTTTTCATTATGTCGCAACACAGGAACTTGCGTATCTCGGTTCATGAATGACAAACGGGTTAGCGATCAAATTTAATTCAATCGCACCGATCTCGATGGCCTCGTGTATAATGATCGGCGAGATTTGTACGCGTTCTACAAACCGCCGCAAAACTTACACAATTCTTCCTCGAATCGTGCGTTTACACGCATCACGGTCGCTTTTCACGTCGATTTCACCCGGCAAAATTTATTCTACCGAATATGATCGCCGTTATCGCTATTACTGTTATTACCAGACCTGCGGGTTTCATGCATTTATTATAGTGTGCACAGTGCGAAAGAATATCACACATACTTTTTAATCCATCATCGTTCGCATTGACTGCGCGGAAACTGCCCTCAAAGTTCGGAGTACGGATCATGTTTGGTTCAATATCGTGGAAACTTGGTAGCAAACTTTGTGAAAAACTTGGTAGCTAAAAAAGAATTACTTGAACAGGAATATCGCCTACTTTTTAATAAAGGATCATCCAGTTATCTGACGAAGCAGATTTTAGTAAACTCTTTTTATGCAACTGATACATCAGAAAATATCATTTTTGTTGATAAAATGAACGAGGTTTGTAAACGTACTTTCTATTCTATTATCGGTTACATTGAATCTGCCATCAAAATTGGGAGGTAGGGATCATGTTTGGTTCAATATCGTGGAAACTTGGTAGCAAACTTTGTGAAAAACTTGCTAGCTAAAAAAGAATTACTTAAGTGGGAATACTGCGTGCTTTTTAATAAAGGATCATCCAGTTATCTGATGAAGCAGATTTTAGTAAACTCTTTTTATGCAACTGATACATCAGAAAATATCATTTTTGTTGATAAAATGAACAAGGTTTGTAAACGTACTTTCTATTCTATCATCGGTTACATTGAATCTGCCATCAAAGTTGGGAGGTAGGGATCTTGTTTGGTTCAATATCACGGAACCTTGATAGCAAACTTTGCGAGAAACTTGGTAGCTAAAAAAGAATTACTTAAGTGGGAATACTGCGTGCTTTTTAATAAAGGATCATCCAGTTATCTGATGAAGCAGATTTTAGTAAACTCTTTTTATGCAACTGATACATCAGAAAATATCATTTTTGTTGATAAAATGAACAAGGTTTGTAAACGTACTTTCTATTCTATCATCGGTTACATTGAATCTGCCATCAAAATTGGGAGGTAGGGATCATGTTTGGTTCAATATCGTGGAAACTTGGTAGCAAACTTTGTGAAAAACTTGGTAGCTAAAAAAGAATTACTTAAGTGGGAATACCTCGTGCTTTTTAATAAAGAATCATCCAGTTATCTGATGAAGCAGATTTTAGTAAACTCTTTTTATCCAAGTAATACATAAATGAAAAGATATCATTTTTGTTGATAAAATGAACAAGGTTTGTAAACGTACTTTCTATTCTATCATCGATTACATTGAATCTGCCATCAAAGTTGGGAGTACTGATCTTGTTTGGTTTAATATCACAGAAACTCGATAGCAAACTTTGCGAGAAACTTGCTAGCTAAAAAAGAATTACTTAAGTGGGAATACTGCGTGCTTTTTAATAAAGGATCATCCAGTTATCTGATGAAGCAGATTTTATTAAACTCTTTTTATCCAAGTAATACATAAATGAAAAGATATCATTTTTGTTCAAACACAAATAGTTCGTGAAATGCTGGAATGATAAAGGTTGGCAGTGATCGAGTGAATCATATGCTTCGATAGTAACAATACTAGAAAACCGACTGTGATTGACAACGGTCTTTCAGCTTTATTAGTTTCCAAAACACTGAATCAAACAGTCCACCTCTAGTCTTCTTTCAGGGTTGTTTTTACCGTGGCAGCGTGACCGATGGCATATAAAAAACGTCCACACGTGAAATATTTTCGTGGCAGCGAGGTTCCCGCAAAAGTTCCATGGAAATCTATGATGATCCGTTCCGATATGTTTGTTTGTTCGACCTGGTTCGTCGATTTCAATCTATTTCGGTGCAGTAATACACCGATTGTTTCGAATAATCGAGTACCTTCGATCAACGATCTTTCGTTTGTAAAGCAAAGACTCATCTCTTACAGCGACGCTGCAACTGTAAACAATTGGAGGCACACCTAGTTGAATTTCGTTCTGGCAATGAGCAACTAACTGGGATTGAAACTGTCCTTGGCTCGCGGAACCGCGTCGCGAGAAAATTATAGAGAAACGTAACTCGATAACTCTTTTCTCCCCGGCGTGTCTGTCTCTGTTAACTTATTAAAGTTAAATTTGCGAACGGTGTTCTGTTTTGTATCGGGAAAGTTGCCGCGAGGGGTCCGACAGGATAACAACGTATCGCAGCGCGCGAGATAGGGACGCGCGGGACCCCTATTTTTCTCCAATTTAAACTTTCTTGAGCTGGCGACCACGAAAATTAAGTATGCCGAAGTTTTCGCCGCCTTGATAAACCGAATTCACCGTACGGTCTCTCGCGACGGCCAACAAACTTCGCGAGCGTTCGCAAAAGTTGCACGATTTCCTTTAAACCTGTTCCGACAATGTTCCTCGCGGACATTATGACGAATAATCTGCCGGTAGTTTTAATTACCTTCTCGCAGATTTTACCGTGATCTTATCGCGTCGTGCTCGCGTTACCCCTGGGCCGTGGATCTTGGCACAAAATAAAAATTGTTGTAAAAATTGTCTGTTGGATAAAATAGTCGAAAGATATTGTTGTACAATCGAGGGGATCAATTTAGGTCTTCAATAGTCAAATCTGTGGTGGTTTTAATCCTTGAAAATAATTTTGAATGGCTGCGGAGTTACTCAAATTTGATAAATTTTCGATGAAACCATTTTTATCTCTTTCTTGTCCTAAATAACTCTTCGAGGCACACGATTTTGAAGAAAATAAAATCCCAAGTTGCACAGAATTTTTTTTAATATCAATATATAACTTCGACTTTTTGAGATGAGTGAAAATACATCTCACTATGCATAAAAAGCTGAGCGAAAGGTGGGACAGTTTTTAACCCACCTAACCCCAAAGAGATAATGGAGAAATTGTTTCATTTACTGCTTAATCGAGCAAAATTACTCAATGATTCTTAAAATAGAAATTTTGCGTCTTGGAACGAGCTTATGATTATTGTTATACTACTTTTTGTTACGGCGATATCAGCTCTGCAGTAAAAATCGAGCGCTCCATTAATTTTGCACGCCAGCGTGCGTGGAACGATAATTTAAAACGTCCAATGATTTATAATAATACTCTCGCAGTCATTCAACATTTATATCATATTTGCCGACAGGGTAATATTTTAAAACCGTCGTATCGATCTTCGAAACTTTTTCAGATTTACAACAAATACGAAAATGTTTACTAATGAAATTAACGTATATTTAAGAGACTGTTAGAGAAAGAGCAGTGTAATAAAACACATTGCAATAATCTTGAATTAATTTGGAAATTTAGATTTATCAGGCATTATGATGTAGCTTACATATATCGTGTTTTATGTGGCAGTTAATGTACAGTAAATGGTGAAACAATCGTTTGGTAAAACTGCACATTCACCATCGCAGACAACTGAATATACACAGTCGTTTTAAACAATTTTTCATCCGGTCCTGCGAGAGTTTACCACTGCAAAAGTTTTTCAAAAATACATTCCAACGGATTGGTATATTTTTTTTTGTGGTAATAACTCAGCTTTACTCGGGAAGATGTTTCACGAAAGTGCACGATATTTATATTCATATAGCGAAGTTACTGCCTCTTGCTTCAGTTTATTGATTTACGTAGTTCAATAAAACGAAGTTGGCATAGTACCTGTATGTAGGTGATCTACAGATGCGCTATGAATACGGCAGAATAGACAGAGACTGTATAGGATTGCCAATATCTCTTTACACAAAGCAGATATAATACGTATCACGTTCGTGACGTTCTGGAATCGCAGTCTAACAGCGAATTATTCTGCACGAAGGAACAAGACCGGAAACACAGAACAGAATTTTTTCCGAAATTTTCTCGAAACACAAATCTCCTAATACGGAACAAGCTAGACAGAATTAGCTAATTAGTTCTACGACCTGGTTCATTATAGCATCTCTTCGTTTCAGCTTCAAGTTCTAAACTAACCCTTTGCAACCCAAATCCTTTTTCAACTTCTCCAACTTCCTGTTATTTGAAGTGTTTCATTGAAAATATACTTCGGAGGACAGTTTCTTGATTGAAATTCTAAATTTCCTTGATTTTTTATTTGACAATTATTGAAATTGTAAAGGTATTTTCATGGGAATTTATTGAATATATTTTTCGACTGCAGTATATATTACAGTAAAAATCGAACAATATATAAATTAATTTAATCTTGTTATTTTTATAATACTATACACATCAGTCGCTTTTGATGGTCGGTAGGTTTAGTGTTATATAATTACGAGTGCTGAAACGAAGAGGTTTATTCCTCAATTTCTCATGAAAACATTTGTAGAAACAGGTCGAGTCGTGCTCGACGTAGAAGTTCAAAGCATTAAAGTTTATTATCTAATAAATCAGCCAAGACAACAATCTGAACGAGAGAAATGTATTGTCAAGGGAAAAAAACGCAGGTGGAAGAAAGATGCAAAATGAAGTGATCTGACATTTATTCACCGTGCGAATTTGAAAAATGTGAATAATGTTCTTTTAATGGACACGATAGAAATCACACGGAAGTGAAAATAGAGCGTTCCCACTAACAGATAAGGACACTTTAATTAAGAAGTTCGTTAAGTTAAATTAATGTAACGCGCGTTATTCTTTGAGACCCGTAACGCTCGGTACGATATTCAGATAATCGACGATTTTTCTCTGTCAAATTTTTTAATATTCCATAAAGGGTATACTTTTAATCACTGTCGCAACCGTGAAGAGCCAGCGAGCACAGTAGTTTCATTTCACTTGTAGAGGCCGTTCGCTGTAGAATCGTTTATTCCAGCATTGCTGTAGCATACTTCGTTGTACTTCTTTTTATTGGAACTTTGCAGCAAACGGAGGCACGCTGTTTTCATTTCAATCCAGCCTTCTCGAACGTCTAGTTTATTTTCAATGATTTCCGTATAATCTTGCTGAGATATTAGGTTGAACGGAAACCTTTTTTTTTACGTTTTTACCTCGTTAGACTCTGCTATTTTCTTTCTGTAAAACGCGATGTATTTGATCAATAAAATGAACCCTGTTTAGTCTGTATTACTCTCTGCCAGACAAAGTTATGAAAATTAATATGCAGCGCGATTCACTTAAGTGCGGGTATCGTGTTTTACTTTCTCAACGAAATCAAAAGATTATTCTGTTCACTTACTTTGCGGCATCTTTCGGGTGTTGCAACAGGTAAAATTTGATCCTGCCACTGGAAAAAGTACAAAAATTAAGAATCACCAAGGTATTTTTGTTTTCTTCGAAACTACAGCGATAATATTTTAATTATTATTACCAGGCTACGGATTTTATGCATTCATGACCAAAATAAGTACATACAATTTAATACAGTGGACATATTAAAAAGATTTCAGGACATCAGTGTATTAACTTTATCCGTATAAGATAGTTAGAAGATGAACAAATTTTCTAGGTGGTCCCTGTATTTTGCAATTGATGCAGACATTTTTTATTTTGTATAAAGATCCGCAGTCTAATTACTATATTTCAGAAAGTTAGATTTCTTACAGACTAAAACTTTTGCATATACTCTAGACTGTGGATTTTATGCATTCACAGAAATGTGTAATTTAAAACAATGAAAACGTTAAAATAATTTAAGATCTTCATAATACTGTTTTCAACGCTAATAGGTTTTCAATCTTAATAGATTGTTGAAGAAGAAAAGGAAGGTCTACGTAGTTAGTATTTCTTGCAGTTGATGTCAACAATTTAATTGTTGCAACAGTATATATATATTACAAAAACATTTATTTTATATATAAAAATATATAAAAATCCGCAGTCTATTGATTACCTTTTCGTCTATTTGCTAGATGCAATCGTGTTTTGAAGAAGTAGGTTGGTCAGGTATGAGGACGCTGAGAGAAAATCGTTGCATCCGTAATCGGAGCGGTTCGCTTTGAACTTTTTCGCTAGGAAAACGTTAATCCGATTTTCCCGGTTGCGAAATCCGCAGGGGATCTGCAGTCGATCGCCGAGGAGGTGTCGTGTCTCGATGATTTACCAACGTAGATTTCCCCTTAACGATAAATTATAAAAAAATCTGCATAGATCCTGGCTCTGGGTTAGTATTGTTACGCGGGGTATGTTATCGCGAATCAATTTTCCGTTTTCACCTACTCCGTATGTGTTTCTCATTGTACACTGTTCAACGTTCAACGTCTCGCGAGGTAAGAGGCCATAATTGTTCCACTCGATTGCTCCACCGACTTAAACTTCGCTCGACTTTCGAAAACTATAGAAGCCACGCATACGCCCGACCATAAGTTCACGCACACTTCCCACCGGTACACGTGGAATAACAGCGTATTGTTCCCGCGAACTTTCATAAATGGCGAATAACACTGTTGAATATTTATTAGCGCGCTGATTGCCGTATTGGTAATTGCCGGAATTCCACAAACTCGATATAATTCGTTGAACTCTTTAGAGCGCGCGAGTCGGCTCCACGATGTCCCATGAAAATGTTATTCTTTTGTTTAATTTTTATGTTATCGTGTAACTCGTATCGCGCGAAAGAAGATTCTCGCGGATTTTTTCATTCATTTTATTCTAAACAATTATATATGGAAAATTTGTCGTATTTCGTAGCTTCGGGTGTTAAAGGGTTTTAGTAAACTGGTTATAAGCTAGAAAATTATCTCATCGTATCTTCAGTTTTTAGAAATCTATTGAATCATATTAACAAATATAGGTTTTGTAAATGTTTCCACAGGTTGACATTTTAAAATTATTCTATCGTCCAAGGTAAAAATTGGTAAAATAACTAAACTGCAGATTTCGCAGTAAAACATTTAACAAATTCCAAAACATATTTAGCGAGACCGTATATCGGAATTGTAAGCTTCTGCATAATTTTTACTACCGTGAATTAATCCTTAATTGAATGGAGATATTCATTTTTAAACTTACTTCATGCTTTTCTTTTAGTAATTTTGTTAAATGTGTATAAATATCGAAGTAACGCAGTGTATGCAACATTGAGCTTTAAAGTAGAATATGCTAATTTGGAAAATAGTGAATTCCATTGGAATCGCAGTGTTCGATGATGGGTACAAATGATTTTAGTTATTTGGTAATACGAATGAAAAAATCAACCACAAAACCTATGACCCGTGTGTAGAGGAGGATTGTTCACTTTACATAGGCTGGTGTTCGAATACCCTAAGCCACTTAGGAAGCCAAGAACGATTGAGCAATTATCGACAGTGGCTGTCGAAGATTCCGCTTCCTTCGTGGAAAGCTTGCTTTGTATCCCAGCAATTATTAATTGAAGATACATTAACAAAAGTCATACTCTTTATTTCATCAGAAAACGAAATGAAAGTTTTAAATAAATGTTTCTGTAAACCACATTTTTACAGTGAGCTTTTGCTGTGAGAACTTGCAGGACTTAACTAATTAGTAAACTGTGGATTTATATGCAAAATAAAAATCGTTAATCAATAAACCTTTCTTTTCTTCTTCAACAATCGTAATAGGTTGAAAACACATTGACAATGTTTCTACTGTTTGAAATTGCACCGACTTGTTTTTCTCATAAATTCGTATTATTACGTAAAAGAAGACTTTCAATCTTCCCCTTGGTAGACAAATCGTTGAAAACTATTTTACTTCAATATGCACGATCACAAACTGTATCCGACACGTGTACGTTGAGGGGTTAAGAACAAAAGTTCATTGACGAGTAGATCGATCACAGTAGAAAGTAATTCCTCACAATCAAAATTGATAAATGACTGATTTCTATGTACATTCCCCAGTTTATCTCGGAAATATACAAATGCCATAAATGTATGAAGACCCGACAATTATTTATTCAGCGCGTCAGCTAAGTCAACGTATGAATTACAAAAACCACGATGACGGGCAACGATGGAGCATCGAAAATGAGCTCGATCAGTTTGCAAAATTCGATTCCGCTGGTTCTGAAATCCCCTTTCGTCCCGTGAAAAGTGTACAGCATTAAACGAAACGTACACACGGCGAACAAATAATCTGCACAATCGCATTAAGACTACCATTTGTCCTGTTTACGTCTCGGCGATTACCCGGGTAATTGTATGTCGCCTCGTCACCGTATAAAACGCCCGCGAATTTATCTTGCTAACACCTCGCGATAACTTCTGCATCTGTCCGCGGCACCGGTGCCGAGTATGATCGTTGTCTTTGTTAGATCCCTGATAAACTAGCATTATTTGCGTTGCTTGTTCGAGCGTGTTTCGACGACAGTGCAAACGGACCCGTCGCCGCGCCACGTTTTAGCCCTTCATTAACACGGTATATTTTTTTTCTCTTTCGACTTCGGCGAACGGCAAATTTGTCAATTATCGTGGACCGCTTTTCCTTGTCGGTGATTGCACGCATTCTCCTGTTCCCGCGCAAACTGCTGCGAATCGTTTGACGGCCGAGCACTCCGGACAATTGCGATGACGATGACTTTCCTGGCTGAGCCACTTAAACAGAAAAACACACGGTGAGTTGCTTGTTGTGTAAACAAGTGTTTCTAAACAAGAGTTGTTTGGCATCGAGTGGTGTGTGTACAATGTCTTCATTAGTTTTGCTATTCTGCCGGGCCGTACAATGTGTTCATTAGAGGGAATCATGCAGTTTGACTTATTGACGGATGAGTGAAACATTATTAAGATATGTGGTTCACTCATTGATTAATACGGTAATATTTTAGGGCCGGAATGTACCTTATATATACCTTATATTATATATAGTGTACTGTTCTGATCATGTGCAATTTAAAACAGAAGAAAAATTAGAATAATTTACATTGATCATTAATTAATACAGTAACATTTTAGGACCGGAATGTACCTTATATATATACCTTATATTATATATAGTGTACTGTTCATTGATCATGTGCAATTTAAAACAGAAGAAAAATTAGAATAATTTACAAGACACCACATATTATCTTCAATGCGTTAAAATGATTAAAGAAAGAACTTATTGACGGATGAGTGAAACATTATTAAGATATGTGGTTCACTCATTGATTAATACGGTAATATTTTAGGGCCGGAATGTACCTTATATATATACCTTATATTATATATAGTGTACTGTTCATTGATCATGTGCAATTTAAAACAGAAGAAAAATTAGAATAATTTACATTGATCATTGGTTAATATAGTAATATTTTAGGACCGGAATGTACCTTATATATATACCTTATATTATATATAGTGTACTGTTCATTGATCATGTGCAATTTAAAACAGAAGAAAATTTAGAATAATTTACAAGACACCACATATTATCTTCAATGCGTTAAAATGATTAAAGAAAGAACTAAATGTGTACCTGGTTCCTTAATTTGCATAAAGATCTGCAGTCTACTCATGACACCAGTGAACAATATTCATTCAATGATAAAACTTGATTGTTTAAAACTTTATTTTTTAATGAAACTTTTTCTATTATATTCATTTTCTAACACGATACCGTTTGGACAGTATTTACTCCTCTAGGCCACGATGCAGTGGAGCCTCGATTATGCGAACTCACCTGCCAATGCAGACCCTTTTTATTGTGCTTAAATTGTAATGAATTTACTTACTTTCTAGTCGTACCCAGAAATTTTTTATGGAGTTCTAATTCAGTTTCTCGGTTTTATCTCTAATCGTAAATGGAGACGTGTTTAAACATCTTATCTCTCTTTGACAAAGATAAAATACCAAAAATCACGTAACCGATTCTACTTTTATGATATTCTATATGTATACTAGTAGTTATTTCTGGTACCAAAAGTTATACTGTCGTGTTGAGTTTAGGATACATTTGCTACTTATGCGGACAATGACAGTAAGTTGTAAAATAGAATAGTGAAATTAGATGTACCATACCTTTAAGAAAAACAAATTCATAATTTAAGTCCACAGAAGAATGTCATTCACATATACAATAAATCACGAATTATTTTTTAACTGTACCACGCAAAAATGTTCCAATTCAATCTAGAAAAATGTGAGTGACTCTAGAACCTGTGACACGATCCCCGAGAAAACTTTTTATTACCGCTAAATCCTTTAAAATCGCGTAACTTTGTCGCAAAAAGGGCTTCCCCGTGCGACCATAAATACCGGTGATATTTTTCTGTTCTTAGCTGTGCCAGTCCGCGGAACTATAGCATTAACTGTAGCGGTAAATGCAGAAAGCGCACGGACAGCTTTTTTTATACGAAATATGCAAATCATGTGTGGGTTTACACACGCGCGTGGCATCGATGCGAGCTGATATAAAGTTGGACAGAATTTGCCTTGTAAATCGCGGTGTTCGTGGTCCACCTCTTTTTCCACTCCCCTCGCCAGTCCCCAGAGAGAAAGAGAGTGCGAATTAATTACTTGTCGTTTCGTTTTGTCTTTGCTTCCAGAACGAACTACCGTCCCCATGCTTGGCAGCGCTTTTCCTAGGACCACTTTAGGTGAGTTACGACGACGGGGAAAGCAGCGATGGAAATTTCTCTATTAAAATTTCAGGCAATAAGACTGTTTGCCTTCCATCTTGCACGGTTCGCCAGCCACGATGCGATTCGAAGCACCCTTCACTCCACCCGGGGGTTTATTATCGAACGAGCACAAAGTACTCGCGCATTTTAAAAGGGAATCGATACCTTTCGGATATGCTAAGCAGCTCGACATGCACAAGGAAACTACTTTTCCGCGTAAGAACGGCCAAGTTGCTCCCCGCTCACCCCCTTTTTCGGGGGTGCTCGATAAATCCCATTAACGTTGCCAAGTCGACAACAGGTGCACTGGCAACTTGTCGTCGATCGGAAAATTACTTTCGGATGCTATCGATTTCTTTTGGTTCCGAGTGACATGTCGAAGACGACATCGCGGAACCGGATGAGAGACGCGTGCCCCACAGAACTGCGGTAATACCTCGTTTATAGGCTCGTACATGTTCCTTCGCCGCAACAAGTCGATCGTTTCTGAAGCAAGGGGCGGCAACGTGCCCCCCCCCCCCCCCCACTTTTATTATTTCTTCCGAAAATCTGATTCATAACTGATACTTCAATTTCTGCTGAAAATATTTTTTATCTGAATTGCAACGAACTCGATTAAAATAGAGATTTATTTTCTTCCTGGATATGTTTGACAGATTGGAAATAATGTAACAGTATCTTGAAATTAAACATTTTTGTCATAAACGCATAAAATCCGCTGTCTAGTGATAATACGAACCCGTCAAAATGACGAGTCTCGCAGTTGAAATGTTAAAAAAAAATTTTTTTTTAATTAAGAACATGTTATATTTTGCGTTTGACGTGCAATTCGGTCAAAAAAAATGGCGAAATTGCAATCGTCCGAAATAGAAAAGAGTGACGTAGCTGGTAACTTCAAACTTTCGAAAATCGTGTATGTATATTGTTCGTTTTCGAGGATCCGATATTTTTACACGCGTTTTTCGTAGGCATTCGATTTATTGGTAAAATTGCAATCGTTTGAATAAAACGAGTCGCGTTGCAGCTCTAAACTTGGAATCATAACTTTAAAGTGTGGCATGGGTTCCACAATTTCCGAGGATTGATATTCTTTTATGTCCATCGAAAGGTGCATATTGTAAAAATATTTCAAAGTCTACTATATGGAAAGTCGGATTATGGACGATGTTGCAGTCTTTCGGAGCACAACGAGACGCCATAAACTTGAAGGCGGAACTTCGGTCGTGTTATTTTTGAGATAGAATTTTTCAAAACGACGGGCAAGATAACTATCGTAGCGTTCATCCAATTAACCTCGTCTACCTTGCACGTATTCTAAATAAGATTCGTTATAGACTAACGAGTTTCCCTTCGAAATAAATTGAACTATTTTTTAACAGTTAAAAAACTACGTTTCCATAAAAATGCACGACCTTTTCTTTAAAGCGTTACTACCTTCGTAATATCTTTTTTGCTGAAAAATAATTTCGTGAGCCGAGAATTACGATCCCAAGGGTGTTAAAACGTCGAAAATGTCTGCTCCAAATAACTCGTACGAGTTTTGGCTTTAAAAAAATATTTCACGCCATTGCAAAGAGGCTCCGCGTTTAATCTTTCTCATTTTTTCATTTCTCTTTTCTATTCTGTGACTATGAACTGTGCACGGATGAATTAAATCAATAGGATCGATAGTATGTTATTCAAACATTCGCAAATCCTGTCCACTGTTTCGAAGACATTGGAAAAGTTAACTATTACACTATTTTCAGCTTATTAAATTTACTGAAAGAGAAAGTACAAGCTTATCTGACTTTTTTAACCACGAAAATAATTTTCTCAAAGTAAAATTTGTCCGTGTCGGGTTTCGTTTTCTCGGCAAATCAATTACTGAAAACTTGAAAGCTCTTCGCGAACTCTGCGCCGCAGCACTTTTTATCTTCCACGCCGCGCCGA
Organism: Lasioglossum morio; assembly: GCA_916610235.2. Taxonomy (NCBI): domain Eukaryota; kingdom Metazoa; phylum Arthropoda; class Insecta; order Hymenoptera; family Halictidae; genus Lasioglossum; species Lasioglossum morio. The sequence continues at coordinate 9,331,575 of OU744330.1, read as the reverse complement.
AAGCGCAGAGCTCGTGCGACGCGCTTTGTAGAAAATTCCGGTTCTCACTTAGAATAATTAACACTCATCCTTTTATCTATTTAATCTTATGATCGCGATAATCCAAGGGGGCGTCCCGATAAACCAAAGTTCCTCGACGCGTTCTACTTCTCCCAGTTTTACTTTCCTTAGTGACGGATCTATACGTTATATCGCGCGCGAGTGACGCTAAAACGTAGAAAACTTTGTTGTTCCTGAAATTGGATTCCAAGTTCCGAGTTTGAACATCGTCTCCGATGTATAGCACGTTCATACGGAAGCATACTTACACGTACATTTGCTCCCGCGACTCGTTCGAAGAAGTTTTTCAACGCGGAACGGGCTGGTCTTCTCTCGCGTAACAGTAGTTGAAACTGTAGAATGAAATTGTTTCTTATGAGGTTTCATTTACACGGGAATCGAGTTTAACCCTTACGCGAATCAAATTCTTCATGGTGTTCGGCGAGTTTGAAATCTTCGCGCTCGGAACTTTGAACGCTTACGTTGGAGTCAATTGTCTGAGATAAAACGTGATCGACGTCTTCGTAATTTATAATTGTACCACAAGACAGTAGATCAGTTTCATTTTTCTTATTGGTCTCAATGTGAAAATACTTTATTCAGTGTGTGCACAAAACTTGGGTCTTTTTTAACCGTTATAGCATTGTAATTAGACTGCGGATCTTTATGCAAAATAAAAATTTTCTTGCATTTGTTATAAGTAGACGGCGGATCTTTATGCTAAGGAAAAATTGTCTTAAAAAATTGCAAAAAATAGAAACTAAGTTGAATATTATTTCCTCCCTTAATGATTATAATAGAGAAAAAATCATATAATTGACACCTTGAATTTTAAAAATTTTCCAACAATTTTGAATCTTATCTACTCTATCAATTTTGCTATAAATGCATGAAGATCTACAGTCTAGTTAGAAGATGTAGGAGCTCTTTAAGTACGGTTTCTTTAATTGAATGAGAAATTTCCATTTGAATTAGAAATACAAGACTACAATGGTAAAAGTTAAAAAAAAAAATAAAACTAGAAAAATTGCAATCTTATGCTTCGTTTGTATTAGTATGAGTCTCACCGACACCTCCTCGCTGGCTCGGTCGTCGACCGCGTTTACGTTCCAAGGGGAATGCCTTCAGTAGTGGGGATAACATTTGGACAGTTACGGTAGAGATCTTCGTGACAGTTACAGAGATAACTGAACTGCAGATCTTCATGCAAAATAAATATTGTTTGCATCTATTACAGAGAACGGAGGCTTCATTCCTCTGTTTATAATTTGGATAAGCTGACCTAATTACATTGATGTTTCCAAATTCTTTCTTACTCATTTTTTATCATAAACTAGCTTACCCGACAGACGTTATCTATTCTAAATTTCAATAAATTTTTGATTGTAAAAAATCCTATAGAAAAAAGCACTATCATTTTTCCCGAATATTCCATTTTTACCGGGCAACTTTTCCAATTTTTCTTTCCCTAAAAACCTTATTCGAACTATTAGGAACATTTAAAAAAAAAAAACTTTGCCAAATCGGTCCAGCCTTTCTCAAGTGATACGCTTACCAACGAATAGCATTTAATTTTTATTTATATAGTAGATACTAGATAGAAGATAGAAGATAGATGCATAAATTGTTGAAATTAGTTGTAACATGATATTTGGTCCCCTCAGGGTTTCAAATTCATTTACCAATCCTAATCCTCTTCCTCTTTCCACTCTCATTTCGCCTTTTCAGCGGGACCTACTGTTTATGGTGGGTTCCGAACCACCTTTTGCCAACAACACGTGAAAAACACCCCGGGTGGGTCACTTTCCGGTTTTTTACCAGACGGTCACCCATCCTAGTGTCGTTCACGTTCCACATTGTTTAACTTCGGTGATCTAACGAGAACTAACGAGGTGCTTTCAACGGTTGTTGAAATTAGTTGATTCGGCCTATTGATTTTTGTGGAATGAATTGTGGAATGCATAAAGATCTGCAGTGCAGTTATGATGAATAGGTGTAGGTACTTGTGGGACTGGTGACGGTGCGTTATGGTTGTTCAGTTGCAGAGCCTCTCGAGGATGGGTTCCCGAAGGAGCGGGTCCAGCGGAAGCCGGGCGAACGCGGGCGTTCTGAAGGAACGCGCCAACATGTCGTTCATGCTGGTGGTGATGTTCTTCGCGGTGTTCGGCTTGATCGTGCTTACAGAGATATTCCTGATCGACGAGAGGCGTGGCGTGGGTGTAGGTGGCACCGGAGCCTTGGGAGGTCACAGGAGCGGACATCGATTGCCGGCTGCGCCCGATCGTCCAGATTATGGGGAACTCGGAGTGAGTACGCAATTAGAACCATCTGTATTCGTTTAATTGACCGAGCCAAATCTCTCTCAACGATTAATCACCCGCGCCCCATCCTGCCATCTAACAACCAGTCGTTTTACCAACTATCCAGAGAGTCTCCTATGGTTTACCATTTTTTCCACGTTTTCCAATGGAAATACATTTAACGTCGTTTTGGGAGTCGAATTTTCTCACCTGACGCTTCTAGCCGAACATTTCCAACAACTCTTCCTTGAGAGTCTTTCACGTTCACTATTTATTCGTGTTCTTATCGAAAAATGATACATCTAAGAATGAGTCGTTTCTCGTTGAAAAATTGGAAAATTGATCTGTTTTTAACACTAGGTTTACGGAGATCTAAAAATAACTACTTCAAATTATTTTATAAATATAACAAGAATGTGTCCATACAAATTTTTGGCCATTTTTCTAATAGTATATACCGTAAGAAATAAATTTGGTAAATAATTCCTCAGGAAAGCATCTTTACAATCTTAACACATTATCGACCGGTGATTATTGCATATTTTTGAAAAATGTATGATACATGGCTAAATTTTCATTTAGCATTTAGTATAAACTAATTAAGTCACCCTCAATAACGTCGTCGAATAGTTTCATTTAAGATTGCAATGTCAAAGAAAATTTGTATGCTTCTTTTTGGTACAGCGGAATTATTGAAAATCCTATTAATAGGCTTCCGGTCGGTAAAGTGTTAATAATCGCAAATTAAGAATATTAGAACCCGTCATTAATTTGACAGACTCTATACCATTTCACCCACTCTTCGAAGAGTCTTTTTCGCAAAATTGGAACAACAAGCAAAGTATAAAGAAAAACACACTAAAATAAGTGAAAATGTAACTTCTTCTTGCAAGGAATTTTTTACCGTTCGAGATTTTTATCTATTGGAGCAGCGCAGAGAAATGTGAACGTTTTCTGATGATGGTACAGAGAAAATCTTTTGACGTTGTGTATCCGGAAACCAAGCGCAACAAAACGTGAGACGGTGTTTGCTCAAGCTTCTAATATATCAGTGCACGTGTACGAAAAAGTTTCTCGGTAAATAATAAATTCCCGTTGATTCTTGAAGTGGACTAGGGACGATATATTACGAAACCTTCGATTCCGAATTAATTTGGCTTCACGTTGCGTCACTTGACGATATAATAATCTTATTGTCTCAGCTATTTATACGCGATACTTCCCCCTGTGAAGTGATTTTCTCGAGGCCAAGTTGATTCTGTTTATTAACCCTTAGCACTCGGCTGTCCCCTCTGTGGCACCACTAAAAATTGCTGTACCATTCTTCAAAATATTGTTTACATTATTAAATATATCGATATCTAATCAATTACTAAACATTTAGGTACTGTATAAGGTAATGTATTATATCCATAAAATTTCATATCCATAAAATTGCAAAAATCATAAGGTATGGAAATATTCTAGATCGGAAGAAATGTTTAATTTTCCAGTTAAAAGTAGCTCCGAGTGCAAAGGGTTAACTAACTGAACAGATCGGTCGATTAGATTCCGTGTTCTCGTCACGCCAATTTAAGCAAGTAGATTTAAGGAAAAACGGGTGCAAGGATTCTGATTAAGTATCGAGATAACTACGAATTGGTCTGAAGTGTTTGTCTGCTATCCGCAGACCGTAAAGTCTCCTTCTTCCATACGGTCTCGAACACAACGATAGATCGATTCTAATTGTAAGTAGATACCCTTACGACCTCATAGCAAACTGTTTGCCGTGCTAAACTCTGAGTCGTTCCACTGAATAGGCGATAACTGCGCGACTCCTGCGAACTAAATTCTTTATCTCCTCAAAGAAAACACATTGAGAACTGCATTGAAATTCTATTGTGACACCATGGAGAAATCTACAGATTTATCCTTTTTTTTTTTAGTAATTCTAACGTGTACAGGGTGTATAAAAAGTAAGGTCATCCGTTTCTAAAGGTGAATTTACACCTCTGGATCGGTGGACATTTGTAAAAGAAACTTGCTGCAAAATTGTTTATAACAAAGCAAATTGTTGGTAACGTTTCTGTTTCCATCAATACCTTCTACTCATCGAGAAAAAGTTTGAAAGGAGCTACATGTAGCAAACAAATACTGAACAAAAAAACAAACTGACAAACAAAAAAACTGAGATATAAGCTGTTTCTTGAAAAAATTTGATTCTGTAGAATTATATATTCACACGAACATGTCGATGAGACAGAACATGATCGTGTGCGTGCAAACGAAATTTAAAGGGATATTCTTTTTATACACCCTGTACAAATTTCCAAATTTGCAATTTCTCAGCCCGTAAATTGGAGGCTACCTTCTATACATTATAACTTGTATCTTGTAAGAGTACGCGAAACTTTAAACACGTTTTCGTAATTGGCCGAGTTCATAACTCGAAAGCCGATTTACTTGAAACTTGGCAAATAGGTTCTCTCCATGTTCCCGCATCGTTCGAACTATAACAAGTCAACTTTGGCAAAATTAAAAATGGTTTATGCTTTTTTTTTTATTCGAATTTGAATAACAAGTATGCACAGAGTAAGAATGTTTTTGAAGTTTCGTTTCACGCAGTATCTTTTTCCCATATTAAACTAGTTAACTAAATTATTTTCATTTAAAAAATATTGTGTGTTCTTGACATATTAATAATTATATATCGACATATTCTGTATCAATTTCAAGACACAGGAGCTAAACATTGCATTTTTCACTAATAATTTTAATGTAGTTAATGTAATATATTAATATTCTCCTAATCGTTTCACTGTTTTAAATTGCATCTAGTAATTTTTGTTATAAATTCATAAAATCCGGAGTCTATGAACAATTTTCAAAATTCCCAAAAATAAAGCCAATTTAATTAATAATACGAGTGGTGTTAACGTGTTAATAATTTCGACGCATAATAGTGTTACCGAAAACAGAAACTTGCAAGCCAATCTTTGTCAAATTAATCTCGTAACCTCCTCGAGCTTTACCGATCTAATTTGCCTGAACGAACATTTCCCCGTGGTAACTAATTTTTCGTACCACTGTGAAACTGAAAAGTGTTTACGGGAGAAAATTGTTCATCGACCGGGGGTCAATTTGCATAAACGGCTAAAGAAAATCATGCGATCGCGTAATAATGGCGAAACACGTGCACCTCCAACAATCTTCTTAGAAAATAGCGCCGTACATCTACATTTTCTTTCGCATTATTTATTCATTCATTCAACTATCCATAGTAGAACATCCTTTCTACGAAAACAACGATGGCGAATTACCATCGGAGAATAGCTATCGCGTTAAACTTTCATCTGGTAGCCGGAATACACAGACTGGTCGGTGCCTGGTAGAACAACCGAGCAACAGATGACTACAACATCAAAAAAATAACTCGAAAATGTGGAATAACATTTTCTCTTCGAACGCTTTGTTTTTACGGATATCAACATTGAAGATGGTTGAGGATGGAATTAGTAATTTGTCTCCCTGGTACTTCGAAACTCGATTTTATCGAAAACAAAGCCTCGGATGAATACATTTATTCCAAAATTTTCGAATATTTTGTAATGTACCGTAGAATCACGCCCTTCTCGGTTGTACCACCCTGTATAATCCCCGAAGAATTACAATCCCAAAGGAGTGGATTTATACACTGTAATTTACCGATTCTGTCGAACAAGCGTGCAGTTTTGTTCGAACACGCGCATTTTGAACGAAATTTCTGGTCTCTCTGTTGTGCGTGTGTGAGTGTGTTCGCTTGTTTCTTCTTTTTTTTTATCCGGCCTCGTCGCGCCAGGCTAGCGATAGTTTTCATTGTCGACATCGGCTGTGAATTATGGCGCTCAATGGTTCGTTAACGCAAACGAATTGCTTTCATTAATTCGTTAGCAAGAACAAAAATTTTAATTCTTTCGTCGGCTGGTCTTGGCACCGCGCGAGGCGATCAATTCGTGTCATTTCCCGACGACCACGTGTATCGCATTACGGTTGCTAAATACTATACTCGGATAATGATAGCGCGCGTCGTTGTCGTAAGCCTCGAAGACTACCGTTTTTACCGAATTAAGCGATGTCGCTTAAAACTGGATTTTGGGAGCAATAAAAATTGTTACTTCACAATGCTTTATAAAGACAACAAGAATAATAAAGCAACAATATGTAAGAATGTTTATACCTTGTAAGAATGTTTTAATTTTATAATATTATGTTTAGTTAAGTTTTTAAGGTTTAGTATCTTCTCTATCGTATCTATACATTTAATCGAGGACGATTAATTTGTCAGGATGACCGTAATAAGGAGGTTTGACACGTCAATATCCTTTGCTCACTCGTAGGAAACTGTTTATTTAACCAAAACTCATGGTAACATGGATTTGTTAACAAAATGCTAACTCAACGTATAAATCAATAATATTATACATATATAACAGTATAAATCAATGACAGGTAAATATATAAGTAATACATTTAGTCATCTACATGGTGGTATAAACATTCTTACAAATATAAATTTTGAGCAAATCACAATTGTTAACCCTTTTAAGGGAATAGAAAATGTATATTTTTTGTATGGCTACATTTATTTTAATGCTTAAATATTGATTGCAAACGAATCAAGTTTTATTTCATCGAAAATGAAACGCGTAACATTCGTATTTGTTAGACTTTGTTAAAAACCTTCATCACGAGTCTGACTCTTCAAAATACGGCAAGGGGTTAATTAACGTAAAATTTTGATAACCGTCTACTGTAACATTAAACAAAATTTTAATGAGTTCAGTGCACCTTCGTTGTTAACATGGAAAAAATTGTTATCTATGATCATTAATAACTTTGGTGTTGAACGAATGCAAGCAAAAATGATAAAACTTTAAAAAGAAGTTTAACTGGAATAGTTAATCAACTGAAAATTAACATGACCAACTGTCCAGTTTAATAAAATTTTACTAGTTGACTGTAGCTTTAACACGAAAGGAGTAAATCAATTTCTCTAATACAGCTGGATAGCGTGTCTGGCCATAACGCGGCTCTACTACTTAAAGCGAAAACGGCGAACGGTATGCTATTACTTTACTCTGTCTGTCTTTCTCATTAGCCAGTTTATATTATAAGTAGACTGCGGATCTTTATGCAAAATAAAAATTGTTTGTGTGAGTTGCAAGAAACAACAACCATGCGGAAGCTTTTCTTTTTCTTTAACGATTAAAACGTTTATATCCGCAAAAATGTCGTTAGAAGTGAAAGAAAATATATAGTACGACTAAATTTATGTGAATGCATAAATATTAATTGCGAACGAATCAATTTTGATTTCATCTAAAAAGAAACGCGTAACATTTATATTTCTTTGACTTCGTTAAAATCTTCATGACGAATCTGACTCGTTAGAATATGGCAAGGGGTCAATAACTTTATTAAATCAAAAATAATACATTGATGTTCTTAAATTCTTTGAATCTTTATCCTATTTCAAATTACATCATCTCATTTTTGTCGTAAATGCATAAAGATCCGTGGTCTAATTATAAGCAACAAATAAACAATACCAAGAGTTAAAATTTCAAAATAGAAATTAAGATTATACTCTCGATCTTATGATTTTATGTTCAAATATAGGAAATACATTTTTGCACAGCTGCTGCCTTAATAAATTGAGCAAACGTGCGTGCACGTTCACCGCGTTGTCAAATACAATTACCGATTTTCCAGTTTTTTTATTTCCCCCTTTCGATTCGGTTACACTAACAATTCCACGAAATCAAATACAATAGAGTTTCCTCTCGCTGTGAAGTTTCACCGGATTACTGACACACGATTAGTACCGAATTCCCCGTCGCGCTCCACGCGATTTGTAAAGTTAACGCATTTGCTAACGTCACCGTGGTAACGTATTATTGAACAAAAGCAGCGTATGCCTGCGGCGATTGTCTATTCGAAATAGTGCGAAGCAATCCGTACTCCACGGACATCTGCAAAAATGGAAATCCTCCGAATACATCCGATAAACTGCGATCGGAATTCAGGAAACCCAGTTCCCTATTATCAAACAGCCATTATACAAATATATTCTTCTATCGATCGAATTTGTTGTTAAAATAGAATGTTTAATATTTTCGGCGCAAGGTTCGATCGTATGTGACTTTATTCTGTAAAACAAGTTTGCAAATTACCAAGTTACATACTCGACGTTTCGATCTTCGTTTAGATCATTTTCAAGATTAATTAGAATTGCGTCTGTAAAATATTATACAATGTTCAAAACACTTGATGAAATTAATTATAACATATATTATTCAGAAAAATTATCCACTTGCTTTGTGATGAATTAACCCTTAGCACTCGAGTGGCGTCTCTGCGGCGCCACTAAAAATTGCTGTACTGTTATTTAAATAATTGTTTACACTATCAGATATGTCGGTATCTAACCAATTACTACACATTTAAGTATTGTATGAGGTATTATATCAATTTCATATTTATCAAATTTAAAAAATCATAGAGAATGGAAATATTGTAGGTCAGAAGAAACGTTTAATTTTCGAGTTAAAATAGTTCCGAGTGCAAAGGGTTAAATAAATTCTTTAATACTTTGAAAAGCATATGTTAAAAACATGTCGGTTATCGACACTGAGGTAGAACGTAAACATTTGGCAAGAACGTATCATCAGAGCCATTAACGAATATAAGAAAGCCATTATACAAATACGTTAACGATCGAATCAATTGTCTCATAGCGATAAATATTCCTCCAATTAGAGATTCAATTGTCCTATAGTGGACAATTTTCTTCAGTGCTTCACCAATCAATATCGATTTTATGATCCCATAGCTTGCGTTTTAAATGTACAGTTAATTAATGTAGACATTCAATCGTCAACTGGACGTATCGATTTAGTTATTTTACCCACAATTGGAACAGTAATTAAATATCATATTTGTTTACACCGTGGTATACATAAACATCCGAGCACGAAGCTATCAAATACGTATTGAAATGTTGAAAATAAATCATAGTGCTTTAAGTAAACTTATTTCTATTGTAATATACGCTGTCGCTGGTGTTCTTATTAAAATTTAAACATTAATGAAACTGATGAATGCGTTGAGAGAAAAAATTAAATTTCATTTACATTTAATCTCGATGAAAACTAAAAATTGATGATTAACGATGCACATGTATTTTTAATTTCTTTCTTGTTTATTGTTTATTACATCAATCATGATTTTTGAGTTTTTTGTCAATCAACAAAATCTACAATTACACCCATTATTTATATAAAAGCAATTGTATACGTTTTTGGGAATTAATCTTTATATTTTTTTTGTAATATATATAATTATTTTGTCCTCGTTTCTACTGGCTGCCTCTTCTATGCGAATACTTCTATCGACACCTAAAACGCTCTTAACAATAGCTATATCGGTATCAAGCTTCGCTTGCAGCTTTTTTGTGTCAGCCACGTTCGGAAAGCGAAAGACGTGAATTGGCGTCTCCGGTCGACAATGTGCTAAAGGTCGCTAATTCAGCAGCCAGCTCGCAAATCCAAATAAGGGATGCTCTATTATATCGCGGTGATCCGGTTGAAATGAGAAAAAGGTTTGTTGACAGGCAGGACGGACGAGAATCGATACGAATCGCGGCCAAGGGACACACGGGCAAAGAGAGTCCACGATAGCTAAGCTAGGGGTTAGAACGCGGGGGTAGTCTCTCTTCCAGCGAGCCGAAAACCATTTTAATCTCCGGCGTAAAGTTCACAGTCATCGCGAATAAAAGAGAACAGATTATGACCTAAAAATCGCACGTAAATCGGGCCGAGGAAAGGCTTTGCTACCCTCCGGCAAATTAAAGTGTCTCGATAGCTTCTGGCGATCCACTGCAACCGAGTTAGTTTACTTCCGGTCAACACTTCACTTTCTTTGCCAATGTCCCTTCTTTCTTGGCCCCTCAGCCTTTCTTCAGCAGCTCTTCACGGCTAGAAAGAAAGCATGGAAATGCTAGTCTCATTGGTTATTAGTAGATTTTTATTTGTGGCAAATGTGAATCATTGTTTGTGGCAAAAAATTGATTCGTCAAACAACAACTTGAGAAATACGATGTTCCTATATTATTTTCGACTCGTCATAATTGACCACTGAAAGAGTCACTTAAATATTAATCATTCGCATTAGTGTTCCAAGCGTAAACAAAGATGTCGAGTACACTAGCAAATATTTATTTTGTATTGTGGTAGTTATTTTATTGAATAAAAATTGATTTATGTTGGGGCGATATAATGTTCCATGTAACCAGTTATGCAAACAGTTGAGTGCGAGTAACCGAAGGTTAAATTACACTTACTCATTTTTATTATAAACTAGCAGACCCGACAGACGTTGTTCTGTCCTTTCAATAAATCTACTCCTGATCGTTTCATGAATTTGTGAAAAGCTATTGGAAATGTGTAAACAAAGTAAAAATGAGAAAAAAACGTATTTCTGAATGATCATTGTATCTATTAACGATTGTGGTCATGGATATTTAATTTACGGAGGAGTACATTCATAGAAAAAAGCACTTTAATTTTTCCCGAATGTTCCATTTTTCTGAGCAACTTTTCCAATTTTTCTTTCCCTAAAAACCTTATTCGGATTATTACGAACATTTAAAAAAAAAAACTTAGCCAAATCGGTCCAGCCGTTCTCAAGTGATGCGCTTACCAACGAACAGTATTTAATTTTTATTTATATAGATAGATGCATACAATCTACAAAGTCTTATATTTTATGTACAAATAGAACGCAACAAAGGCGAAGGAATTGGAGACCGAGTGCTGAGCAATGACCAATTTCAGACACGAAAGGGTAACTCCTATATTTTAGCACCAAGTTCTACAGTATCTACCAAGTTCGATGCATTAGTTCTTGGTCGGTGTTCGTCGAAGGAGCAAAGAGACGGCGAATCCTCGATTCGCGAGGGCCGCGGAGGCTCGCGAATCCTCAAACGTTTCCCGGTCCGGGGCAAAGAGACCCGGCAAAAGACTTTAGAAGTAACGAAGAGGGTTCAACTTTCCACTCGTCCTGTCGCTTGCTCTTTGTCCGCGCAAAGGAGGAAAGTGGTAACGGGAAACTTTGCCATCCCGGTTCATCGATTTCCCCCTGTGCCCGTCGCCTTTTCCCGGCTCGCCATGCGGCGTTCATTCTTCCTGCTAGCTACCGGTTCCCTCTTTATTGCCGGACAATGATAGGTTGGAAGAGAACCGCACATTCTCGGCACTTCACATTGTACCAAAACGACGCGATGGCCGAAAGGACGAATCGGTCCGTTTGCTTACAGCCAGTCCAGAAAGTCTCCATACACACTTTAAAGCAAAGCGAACCTTTTTAAGAGTCGATCTACCGAGGTGATGATCGAGTTAGCTCTCGATTTCACCGTGGATCCTTGCGGGATATAAAAATTGGTTAACTGCAGGAACGAACAGTTAAACTCTGTAACTTTCTTTCTTACTTTATTGATTTTGATAAATTAATTTGACAAATTAAATTCCTTTTAATTCGTCTACTGTTTTAAATTCCATCCACTCTTAGCAATAAAATCTGCAATTAGCATCTATTAATAAATGGGACAAACCTTTTTAAAAATCGACTACGTCACTTGCTGATCAAGATATCCCTCTGTGTATCATTACGCAAAGTCAAAATTGTTTACGACGAATGCACGAAACAGAGGCAATTTGCATTCCATTAGCATTCCATCAGCATTCTACTGTGCAGAATATGCTGACGTGTCCGTAAATAGTCCACCTATTCTACTTCGTTTGAGCACTACTACTGCAACTCAAACTGTAAAAATCCAAAAATACTTCCACGATTTATGAGTAAATCGGGGGGGGGGGGCTTTATGCAAAATAAAAACTGTCTTCATTAATTGTAAGAAATCAAGAAAAATTACAATTTCTTTTTTAATCCTTCGCTCATAGTGTATCATATCTGATACAGTTAACAAATCTGATATATAGTAAACTAAGAATGTGTTTTTTTACTATTCTAAATTGTGTTTATTTTTCTGAAAATGTTGTTTTTTAAAACCGAAAAACTGACCTTCTTTCAGTTTTTCATCCCAATTTAAAAAATCATGCAGTGAAGGGTTAATCATTTCAATAAGATGAAAAAAGGGGTAAAATGGAGAAACGTTAAGCAATCTTTTCAATGTTTCTGTTAAGGAAGTACAATATTTTTAGAACACCCTGTATGAGCACGAGAACCAGTTATACGAGGCAGATTATATTTATAAATTTTCCGAATGGATTGAACTGGTCACTGTGATTATCAAGGGTGTATTATAGAACCCTGGACTAAATAGGGAATAACGCCGAACGCTCTAGAAGCGTAATCTTCCCGATTAAATGGTGTTTTAGAGTCCCTCGGTTGCTCTTCTTCCACTTTGCCGTGCGTTTCCTGTTCCGGGGAAATCCGAAAAAGCGAGTTGGGGGAGTAAATTGGTCTCAAGATGATTTCCGAGATGGAAAAGAGGTTTTGCCCAGCAGGAAATAGCTTTTCCAGGAGTGACGCGCATCATTCGATTCGTGTGTAACGCACCATCGGTGTAAGTGAACGGGAATTACACGCGATATTTTTATCATAATGCTGCATTAATATTATAAAGTACCAGCTTCCACATTTAGATCGCTTCAATAACGATTCACATTCCAACACAGCCTAGAAGTACACAATTTTTCGGAATTTCTAGATTCGATTTTCAAATTCTAAAAGTACACAGCTTCTGTAAATGTTTTTTATTATCAGAAAGACACTCCTTTATTCTTCGAAAAATGTTTTTGTACACTTTCAAGTATAATGTACGAGCCCCACTCTATCTTCCCTGACTATATGACATGAACGTTATTTTTATATTCAGAGAGCTTCTGTTAGATTTGATAACGTACAAAGATATATGTATATATATATTTTTTTATCGTTACTAAAATTTCAATGTGACAGGACGTTGAAAATCATTGATTAATTTCTGCTATGCTTTATTTTACCCGAGCTGGTGTATCAAATTTGAAAATGTCATATTCATTAGTCAAGTTTATTCATCCGTTCTGGGTGTTCCAAAATCGATGAAACAGTGGATTTTGCAGAATTCGTGTAAAGTTAAAATAGTACATTTAATTACAGGAAATGAAACGAAAACCATTTTATCTCTAAAAATTGTAAATATCTGCACAAAGATGAAAACGTTATAATACATCGTTACAATTATTACGTGAACATACGAAACCTATTAACAAACAAATTAATCGTAACGATTAAAACGGATTAATAGATATCAGTTTTTACCGAATTTACAACCGTGTAATCTCTGGGCCATGAATATCCATGTAACGCGAGTGGAGTGCAATTTAATTTCCATTTTAATTATAACTTTGTTCAATTTATTATTTCATTGATTAATGTAGAATATAATTAATTTACTCCACACGTGTCATGCGATTATTAAAATGTGATGTAATGCTATAATTTCTAAGTGAATGAATAGAGTAGCTATAAATCGGCTGTATCATTAGACAGATTCAAAATGGCGAAGCGACTGATAGGGATCTGTTGAATAGCTGCCGCAAATACGGTTTATGAATCAAGTAATTGATTACGCGCTCTCGAAAGTAGAGTAGGTATTATTAATTTAATAAATAACGAACAACGGTAGTTTTGTTCAATTAAGGCTTTAATCTTGGTCGCTGTATATTCTTAGGAATTCGTAATTAAGTCATGTCGATGCGATATCGACAGATTTCCGATAAAAATGGACGATAATACTAGTGCGCCGTCGAAAATAGGTTGACATGCACGACAGTGGGATGTTTAGAGAATATTAAATTACCGTCGTCAATTAAAGCGAAATATCGTTCTATGCGCTATTGTACGATCAGCACCATGCTAGTAGATATCAATTATCGGCCCGATGCCGTAAACTATTCGATATCGTTTCGCTTCCAGTTAAACAAATGGAGATTTATCTTAATTCTCAACGCGTGGCGTACTACGGAATTTACTTATCTATAATTCGACGAAACTCCAACGCCACATGTATTTTCTTAAAAAAATCAATTATCTATGTTTGCTATGTCTAATTACTATTTCTAATTCTGATTGATTACTGAAATATAAACAAAAATGTCTTCAACATTCAAGTTGTCCGGTAAAGTTTATTTTAACAATAGGTTTACGTTGTTACGTCAAAATGATGAGTTCTAATATTCTTAATTTGCGATTATTAAGATTGTGAAGATGTTTCCCTGAGAAATTATTATATTACAATTTATTACCAAATTTATTTTTTTTTAGATATATATATATATTATTGGAAAAGTGGCCAAAAATTTGAATAGACACATTCTTGTTAAATGTAAAACATTTTTTTTTATTAAAGTGTACAGCAGCAATGTGAGATATATTTACATTTGTATTTAACCTTTTAAAATTCGCGTTTTAACGTGTCGCAAATGTTGATCGTGTTTCAATTAAACCGAAGAGAAATTCAAATATTTTGAAAGTATTCGATCGACTTTTTGAATGAACGCACGATATCGTTTGAAGTAAACGATTCTTCGAGCAGTCGATGCGGAGACGAAATGTTTCGGTGAGATTTTGTCGAGCATTTAATTAGAATTTCCCGGTTTTACGCCCGCAGGTTTTGCTCCGAACTATTCCCCGTAATGAAAATGTACTGCTAAAAGCGGACCATAACTTCAAAGAGTTTTAAAACTATTCTCGAGACCCTTAATTAGGATACCGGGTAAATAAGGAGAAGGCCTTCCGTCGTACTAATAACGAAACAGAAGGGGGTAAAAACGTTGGGAAATGCAAATTTCCCGCGCACTTCCATGCTGGGGGAATACACATAGCAAAAATTTTGCAACGAGCTAAAACTAAGCCAGTCAAGTTTCAACTTCTTACTTGGACGCGCAGTCTTTTTCACTTTAGCCTGGAGTTTTTTCTCGGATTCGAAACACCTATGTACAGCTTGTTAACAATTTACATTAGATAACATTGTCCGACGTCAATTATTAATTTGCTGTTCCTCCTGAGGTTACAAAATTATCAATCTACACATTAAAAATTCATTGTGTTTTCAATTGTAAACGATTGTTTAGTAATTTACTTCACGAACGACGTACAATTTGTTATTATCGAGGTCGTTAACGTTATCTACCATATAACAACTATTCTTACACTTGTTTAATAATTTGTGTCATTAGTTCAAACTCTTGTACTATTTAACCCTTTGCAATTCAGCTTAGTGACTCGTGTAGTACACCAACAACTCCAGCACAATATTAGTTACAAGTGTATAAAAAATAAAACATAACAAAAATACGATTGCTGTAATAAAACAAAATATTTATTCCTTAGCTACACTATATAAAACAAATTCCAGTTTATAAATCTTCAATAGAATGAAAATTCTATGTTTTGTAATAATTTAAAGTTCGTATTTCAAATATCACATTATCGGCGACAACGGAATGCAAACGGTTAATTTTACTATTTATACCATTATGAATTTCACCGCCTGCGGTGCGGAATCAAAATAGTAATCACGATTTTCTGCAACCCTTAAGCGTACTGTTAGACATCGAGACTCACGCGACTGCTACATATAGTAGAATGTCACGCAGACTGTTAATATTAATTGCGTTATTACGGTTACACACGAGAAGGGCTCATCCTGACGAGAATAAATTTTTCGTAGGTGGACACGTAGTGGAATACGAAGGGCATTAACATTTTTAAAATAGAAACATATATCTTTTATCGAATCGTGAAAACATCATTTATTTAACCCGTTGTCCTACCATTTTCTGTACAGTCACACTGATTAAAACTTCTTCATGCACAAAAATATCGCAGAAGCGAATAGAAAATGTATATTTTTTGAACAGCTACATTTATTTGAGTGCTTAAATATTGATTACAAAACTAATCAAATTTCATTTCATCTAAAATGGAACGCGTAACATTCGTATTTGTTAGCCTTTGTTCAAAACCTTCGTCACGACTCTGGCTCGTTAAAATGCGGTAGGGGATTAATAGATATGAGAGGTTCGAGAGAAATGATACAATAATAGTCACGTAAATCGAAGTGGTGATGCACCCTGTATAATCCGAATACTAAACGCTTGTTGTACTCCGTAAAAATTCTGTTACACTTCTGCCGAGAACTCGAGCGAAAGTTCCACCGTGTATCCCCATTTTGTGTAATTTTTATCGTCGTTGGCTTAGCAGTGGACACGTTAACATCGCTTTAATTGATTTCGTATGGAGCTATGTTGCCGGCTGCACCAGGGGTTGTAGAACGTAGGGGTGAATTACGGCTGGCATAAAAGTTCGAGGACAGGTTCGATAAGGTTCTATAAACTATTCGCAAAAGGCCGACTGGTGTGCGACGTCGCGCTTATTAACCGGCCGGTAATAAAACCCCTACACACCATTTATTTGCCGGGCCGGTAATTACGGACGAGAAAGTGGACGCCCGCGTCCGTACAGAATTTATACGGGATTCGTATGCGTACCACCGGTCTGTCGGCGGAAGCTGCATAAAAAAGTGTCCATCAACCAGCGATACAGGTTTTTGCTCCAACGATGGAAGCTTCCCGGAGAGGATTTTATGCCGAGAATTCGCGAGATTATGCGGAAAATCCGTTTGAACGGCTACACGAGAGCGGCCACTCTACTAATAAAACCGAAACGACCGCCCCCGTAATAAGTCACTAAAACGCCGTCGCCGATATTATAACGCGGCGACACGCACATTTTAAATTTGATACGATGATACCGCTCGTGATTTACACGGGAATATTAAACCGGAGATGATTGTACGTCCCTGTCCCTCTCCGGATCATCGTGGATTACACACTCGCGACTGCGCGTGCGAAATGAATTCCTTCGGAAGATGAATTAATCGGTGTATCGCGTCAACTTGTTTGCGAAAATCGATGCCGCAGCTTCCCACAGAAACACGGATTCAACCTTTCAAACTTTTCATGTACAGAGTCGCCGAATGAGGGGAGGGAGCACGAATTGAGGGGAAACAGTTACCCCCTCTCTGCCGAAACGCGTCACGTGACCGGCTCTCGGAGGAGGAGTGGGGAATATCGTCGTAGAAGGGATACATAGAGTAGGGAGAGAAATCTGAAGTTGGTGACTCTGGTCTCAGTAGCTATAGACAATTCTACTTGTTCTTGCGAATGTTAAGCTCGCGAACTTGACGAGTCGTTAAAAATAATTAACCCTTTGCACTCGGAGCTATTTTAACTCGAAAATTAAACGTTTCTTTCTGACCTACAATATTTCCATTCTGTATGATTTTTTAAATTTGATAAATATGAAATTGATATGATACCTCATAGAATACTTAAATGTGTAGTAATTGGTTAGATACCGACATAGACAGTCAGAGCCTGATGGCGAGAGTGAGATGTGGAAATATAGAGGAAGGAAATAAATATTGGAGGAAGGAAGAGGAAAGAATGTGCATGATGTGCGAGAGATACCAGGGGATACTGAAGCATCTGGTAGAGGACTGCGACGAGATGGAAAGAACAAATCTAAGTGTAGAAAAGATAGTGCAAAGCAAAAGAATGAGAGAAGTAGTAGAATGGCTCAGGAGTGTGGAAACAAAAGGGAAGGAAATGACCAGAAGAAGGGAGGGAATGCAATAATAGGTGTAAGTTAGTAGGATAGTTTAGAATAGATTAGAATAGGTTAGGTTAGACTAGATTAGATTAACAAAGGACATAAGATATGGAGGAATGGGTGGAAGAATGAATGGATAAAGGGATGGAAGGATGAGTGACATAGCAGATCTGTAAACCAAGTCGAATTTCTTGGCCGCGAGGCCGAAATTAAATAAAAATAAATAATGTCAAATAATAATAAATGGTTAGATACCGACATATCTGATAGTGTAAACAATTATTTAAATAATAGTGCTCGAGTGCTAAGGGTTAACACATTATCGACCGGCGATTCCTGCATAATTTTGAAAAATCTATAGTACATGGGTAAACACTTTTTAATGAAACATTCAACAGCAATTTTCATTGTGAACTAACAAGTCACCTTCAATAAAGTCATGAAATAGTTTTATTAAAGATCGCTATATAAAAGAAAATTTCTATGCATTCTTTTGGTACAGCACAATTATTGAAAATCCTATTAATAGGCTTGCGGTAGGTAAAGTGTTAACATAATGACTTCCATGTATAAATACAATATATTGGGCTGGCGAGAAAGTAATTTCTTGGCCAATTAATTATTTCGTCGAAATGTTCGATGACATTTTTCAACATGATCGCTCCAATCGCATTTACCTCAGCAATAATATTGTGTTTTAAGTCTTGGTTGTGGTAGTTGGTTTATTTGACGTAAACGTTGCTCTTCAAAAACCACATGAACAACAAATCGCATGAACGAGCGGGGGCCGATTCACATTTTCATTTCATGAAATTAATCGTTCACCGAACTTCGAGCGCAACAACTCGATGACTCTAACATAAATGAATAACTTTAACGCGGTATTCAATCAAATATGATTCCACAGCGATAAATGGCAAACAGTCAACTTACAAAAGGTTATGTAAATGACAGAAAATAAACATGGCGTCATTATTAAATTGACGATCACTTTATAGCGTCCCTATTGGCGGACCCTGTACATACAACATGAAATAAAAAATATAGCTTGTAACCAGACTGCGGATCTTGATGCAAAATAAAAATTATTGAAGTCACTTGCAAGAACCAGAGGTTAAGGTTAAACGAAAGTGTATATCCTCTTTTAATAATTCCAATAAGCCAAACGCAATAAGATCACCTCCTTGAATTCCGCTAGTGTCTTTACAGTCTCCTATTTGACCAATTCATGATCGTCATGAATGCATAGAATCCGCAATCTGCTTACACCGAACATGGATAAAACAACGCAACGAAATTCTCCGTTACATCGAGAATAAAACGAACAGTCCCGAAAAAGGTGATGGTAAACTCGCCCGAGCAATTAGCTGGTGATCCCCAGTTAAAAGGGGATTAAATAATCCGCTAATAGGCTTTCGTTTATCAAAAGCTGGAATATGCAAGGCGTTTCCAATTTCATCGAATCCTTGTGCGCGCAAAGAATCGTTATCGGATCGAGCACTCGCGGGGAACGTGTTATTATTTGATAAGCCCCCTCGTGTCTTTGTTCGTAGCGGCGTTTCGGTTTCATTGATGAAATACTGTTCGCGTTAACATACTCGACTAACAGCTCCGCTAGAGAAAGAGCCGTTTCGGGACAATGAAATCGCGTTGAAACCAGTTTTCGAACCGGTCAGAAAAATACCGAGCCGTGCTGTATTTTCCTTTCTTCTGATATAGGATATCCATCAAAATCGCAGCGTGGAACAGACGGGGTTTATTGAACGGTTCTCTGTTTGGCTCTCACGCAGGCTGAAGATTATATCGGCTTGAAGGGCAGCTTCGACGATCATATCGGATTATTGGTGCACGGAGAAGATGGAGGGCAGAAGACCGCGATACAACCGGACCCGAGAGGTTTACCGAGCTTACCACCGAACTTGGAAGCTCGTCTACCGCAACCCGATCAGAGTCTGAGGATCACGGATGCCGAATGGCTACCAGTCACGAAAACTAGGTGCGCTCACACCTGATAACACGCCTTTCCGAAATATTTATCCATCACGATTAACGCGACCTTGACCCCGCACCAGATCCCTATGGGTCACGTTTCACATCGCGGGTTTTCAACGTTTTCGAACTTCTCCGATTAAGTTTGTAGATAGATTGAGGATTTTATGCATTTATGACAGGAGACAAAACAGAAAGAATATTTTAAAAATTTCGGGATATTGGTACATGCCCTAGTAGCACGAAATATTGTATACACATTAATATAATATTAAAAAGAGATTCAATCTTTTTTTAATATTCAAATATACGTAAAATATTTATTTTATAATAAGTGACAAATATTTCTTCTTAAATATGGAGGAAATATCTATTTCGTGTTACGAGAAATATATTTTTTTCTAAATATTAAATGAATCTTTATTTCATATTAGAAGTAGATTATTTTAATTTTTCTCGATCGCCATATTAGATAATAGGAATTTTTCGCGGCGCACAGGTTCGATCATTATTACTTTGTATTAGCTCTACTTGTAGCAAATATGTAAGAATTGTCATACGTGTGTGACCTACAAGTAGAGCTAATACAAAGTAATAATGATCGAACCTGTGCGCCGCGAAAAATTCCTATTATGTAGAATATTTTGTTCGTAATATACAAATAATATTTATTTCATATTATTTTATTTAATATTAAAAATAGAATATTTCTTCCTAACATACAGATAATGTTTATTCTTGTACATGTATACAATATTCAGATCTAATATTTTTCTTATATGAAAAAGTGTGGCTTAAAAAACATTTTTCCAATATTTGAAAAAAATATCTATCTAATATTTTTGTGCTACTAGGATGGTTTTCAATCTTGTTGGAAGTATTGATTGGAAAGAACATTCGTAGCGTTCTCAGATTAAGAATCGATGACAAAAGTAAGGTGTTTATTCAATAACACGAGAAGTTACCTCGAAAATGACATAACGTGATAGAACAGAATGAAAAATATGCGAATAAATGTCTAATGTTTAGCTTTCGATTTCAATTTACAAACGCTACGAACTATCGTTGCAATCCAATATTATTTTGCATAAAAGACCGCAGTCCGTTTATGAAACATCGTTTTCCTTGCGTGTCATGACTTCTGTGCACGATGGAGGTAAATCCTGCAGTGGCGTAGCTCCCTCTTGCAGCGGACCCCTCAGTTGCTCAGAACGTCGACCTTGACAATATGTTTAAAGATCGATGAAGTGAACGAGGTCGTCGACCTGATTCTAAAAAATTACACCGTGTCCGATTTCTAACGAGTTCGAACTTTACTGTCCGTAGATTCAAATTCTTCGTGTACTCGGCATACTTCGACGACAGGGTTGGCGGCGCAGGCACGCCGGCAGGGAAAAAACAGGGCATGGTGCGCATAATAAGCGCCACGAAGACCAAAGGACCGGAGCGTGTCTGGTGCAGATTTTGGTATCGAACGGAGAACGGTGGGAACGTGACCGCTTCCGTGACGGTGGCAGCTAAAGTAAAGGTGCGTCAACCGAGCAAACGAGGTTACGAACTTCAGTCCCCGGGAAACAGAACAAAAAAAAAAGAAATCGGAAAAATACGGTAACAAATTCCGTCGTAACGAACCCGGGAAAACGGTACAAGTTGACCTTTCACTGGATTCATTTGATTTTTTTCTTCATATTTCTTTTTTCTTTTTTTTTCAAACGCGTTCGAACATGCTCAGCCTTGTGCGCCCCGCACGCAAATATGGGGCAAGATGTATTTCTCCTTGACGGGCCGCCTACCGTCAACCGAGGGGAACGGTTGGCAGCACAAAACGACATTGCGTTTGCGTGCACCAGGTTTACGGCGTTCCTAAACTCTTAACCTTTTATTCGTACTCACCTTAACCCTTTGACCAGTCTAACTCAACATCGCCTTTCGTTCCACTTACACTCGTGAGCCTAACTCGCCTCGACATAAGCGTTTTTGGTTAGTGTTGATCAATGTTGATGATGGTTTAAAGATTATTTTCCGTGCTATCAGATAAATGCACATTTCACATTAATAAATAGACTGTGGATCTTTATGCATTATGGATTTATCTTTATTATTAACAAAACTAGCTGACCCGACAGACGTTGTCCTGTCCAATTTTAATAAATTTGTTTGTGAAGCAATTTCAATTTGAAACTTGAAATTCAATTCGTTGACATCAATATTTTTCTTATTGTAATTTTCATATTATAATATGTTTTAAATATTATGATTTTTGCTGTTTGTCCGAATTTTTCTTTTGTGATTGTCTCGAATTATTTTTTTCTGAAAACTTTTCCAAAACTACAACGAACAAAACAAAAAAAGAATTATGCATATCCATCGTTCGAATCGTGAGTTATTGTCTCGAGTTCATACACAAAATCTCATAGAAAAAAACACTTTTAGTTTTTCCCGAATTTTCTATTTTTCTGGGCAACTTCTTCAATTTTTTTACGCTAAAAACCTGATTCGGACTACAACGAACATTAAAAAAGAAAATTAGCCAAATCGGTCCAGCCGTTCTCACGTGATGTCGTGACCAACGAACATCATTTCATTTTTATTATATTATAGAAGATATAGATAAAGTTCCACAGAATTTAGTTGGATTTTCATTTGTCTCAGATCTACAAAGACTACCACTACTGAGTATAACATTTCACATGATTCCACTTTCTTCGAATTTGCCTACAAAAATTGAAAATTGCACGAACATCCGCAGTCTACCAGTATATCAAGATATTTGGCAATTACAGTAAAGTTTACTAACGCGGTCTACGCAGTCATAAAAAAAATAGTTTCCCTTCACAATCTCTGTCCCTGCTCGGAACAGACGATGAGAGCTAGACACCGCGGCTTTACTGTAATTGTAAATTCGAATAGTTTCATTAGATCTGCACCGTCAACGTTTCCCTGGTGCTCCGTTTCATCTGGCTGCGAGCTTTAGAACCTCGTCATTCGGATTACCGATCAGGTTTATATCACGTTCCGACAGGTGATCAGAGAGAACTGGAACTTGAAGTACAGCGCGTGCTTCGTCATCTGTCCGTTACCTAAAGAGTCGCCGGCGACCGATAGAGTACCGGAAACGGTGAGCGTTGTGGCCAGGCTGAAAGCAGCCCCGACCAATCGCATCCTCGTGCAAAACCGGCCGGAAACTAGGACGGAGGACAAGGAGTTGTTGGCGGTTTGCGTGAAACCTCTGCACTACGATTACAACCGGGTACGTGTACGAGATCGTCCGGGATCGTCCGGACGCGGAGCGCTACCGAATCGCCGAAACCTGGTGAAAAATTTCGGAAATGAATTCTTTTTATTTCTCATTCGATTTTAGGATTTCGAATCGACCGGATTCTGGCGATTCGGGAGCACTGCGCGACGCACAGCGGTCGATAAGTATGAAAACTGGAACAAAGAACTCATGTTTGTAATTGAGAATTGTTGTATAATTCAATTCATTGATTCTAATACGCGTGCCTGACAAGTTTGCTTCGATTAAATTTTATTTATAAGATTCTTAAATTAAAATTCGAAGAGGAGATTGTTCGGATATTTATTCATAAGTTTAATTCAAGAATGGAAAATAGGTTATTATGAATAAATCTATCTATTAGGTACTTGATTGTATTACGGTAAAAATGAGATATTATTTTTACACGACAGTCGCGTTGGTTGACGTTGAAATGTACTGTATTGAAAAGTTCAATTGTACAATAAATATGAAACTATAAAAATAATAGGCACTTGGTTGCCTTACAAAAATGGCAAGATTTAATTTAGTTAGACTTCGACGCGATTCTTATTATAGTACGTGCTCTAACAAAGATATTTATTAAATCAATTCTTATGATAACATCTTTATAATTTCATTAATTGTGAAATAAAATATCTAGAATCAGTCATTTGATCGGTCGTGGTAAGTTTAAGGAGATTAGCTTTGAAACTCAAACTATATACTGTAATCGAATTTCTTCATCGAAACGTTTCGTAAGATTTGCATTCTAAAATCGGACATTTCGTATGCAACAACTTAATATCTTCGCGGATAAATGAAATTTTGATACAGCAAAGTCGCGTTATTTCTTAGCGACCGCCTACCCAGAATTTGTCAGTATATCTCGGCTCGGGTATATCGATGTGAACCACTACCAATCCAATTACAAAACTTCTTTATTTTTCATTATTTTTTTATGGGACTTTCGCCAACTTATTTGTGGCATTTTTCTGATTAAAATGACACTAAACACGATACAATTTCAACTGTATTTAACGGTTTAATTGACGATAAAAGTTTCGGGCGCAAGGAATGCTGTCCTTTTCTACGTTCGGTTTCCTTTGTACTTTCAGCGCGGTAGATTCAGTCATCAAAGAATAATGTCCAGGCACGATATTTCTCCGTGCAGAACACAGCCGTTTGCAAAATAACGCGATTTCGCTGTACTGATCTCCGACCCAGTTTTCCGAAAAATCGACCACTGTGCGACGCGACGCGTAATTATCATCGATTCGACCCGGCTATTCTTCTTGTCTCTCTGGGCGCGATAATGTTGCAGGTGCTGCAACTTGTGGAGTTTATCGAGTTGCACGGGCTGCTCGGCGCCACGCACGTGACTCTTTACAACGACACGGTCGGCGCGGAGGCCGGATGCGCTCTCAAGTACTACGAAGCCAAAGGTCTCGTGACCGTGCTACCTTGGCACCATTTGGACATGATTTCGCAGCTCGAGATCCGCACGGAAGGTCTGTTCGCCGCCCTGAACGATTGCCTTTATCGATCGATGTACAAATACGAGTACGTGGCGCTGGTGGACCTCGACGAGTTCATTATCCCGAGGCACAACGACACGATCATTGATCTCATAAGGTGAGATTACCTATCGTTGACAAACAAACGATTCCCATTTTTTTTTTCAATCGTAGGATTCATTCATCCAGTCTCCCTGTTTCCCTACAGTCTATCGCAAAAATCTAGATTACACCTGTTAACTGCTAAACTTTTTTTTCTTGACAGACTACGCCCATTCCAGTAATCAATGAATCTATATATATGGTGATTGAAATATTTTAATGCAAAATAAAGTTGCATATGACTAACTGTAAAAGTGACGAATTCGTTTGCTTTTTATTGTATTGTATAAATCGAGAGAAAAACTGTAGCTTTTCTTCATACGATATTGTACGAACTCAAACTAATGTACTTAGAAGAAATCTTAGTTTCACACAGAGTTGAAAATCTTTATTTTTTCGTTGAAGATTTGTTAAAATCTTTTGTCGAAACGTTGGATGCCAGGTGTGCGTAGACTTTTGCGACTGACTGTATACGTACTTTGTGCCTTTTGCGCGAGTTTTATTTTCTGTTTTCGTCTGTTTAGAAGAAAAGCTCTTTCCAGGTCTTCTATTTTCGTGGAAGCAGAAGCAACTTATGTACAGAATGTTTGTTTTACGGGGGTATAACCCAAGGGGTTTGAACCCTCGGAAAACGAGCACATTTTTTGGACAGTCTTTTGCACAGTGCTACGGTACAACGGAAGCTTTTCATTGTTTTAGCACATTAACATGACAAACAAATTAATTTTTGTTGAAGTTAAAAGTATGTTTGAAATAGCTTTTTCATTTTATACGACTGTATCAAAGGTGGCGAATGCGTTTTAAAAAGTTAACAGTTGGAAAGTACAACATTTATTAAAACTATAAACGTTAAAGAACAATGCTCTTTAATTGGACACGGTAGAATACCTCGTGAAAAACTGAGGGTAGGAAAAAATGTTCTTGCAAAAGTTGCTCGAATACAAAAACAGACATTTTTCAACGTTGATAACATTTTTTTTTTTTTGTAATACGTATCTTAGAACGTCTTTTTTCAAATACAGACATCTATTTATTTCACATATTTTTTGTACATTACAGACAGTTTTTTTAATGGGGCAGATTCCAATATCAAGTTCATTTTTTTTAAATGAAACGCTATATTTTCTCATTCATAATATGATAGCGTTTATTGAGAAGAATTCAACGAGAGCTGCCACACTAATTGTAAGTTCTTTCGTATTATGGGCAATTTTAGAATTCTGAGAAAACCAGGAAGTCCCTATCCTAAACCTTAGCTTACCTATACGTCGAAGCCCCCAAATAGTTTTGATGAGAACAATTTTTCATACCTTTAGTTCCCAGTGTGTAAAAGCAAATTTCTGAAAGTTGATGTTCAGTAGAAATATTATTTTCTGTATACAAAGTTTCTTTCCATTCAAAGTAATTTAATCTTTTATTGAAAGTACATACTGTTACTCTGTCCAATTAAAACATACCCAATTCTGTTTTTCTACAGTAGATAGATTCCCTTAGCAAACTATAGCTCGTTGCAAAAATATTTCAATAAAAATTATTCTGTTACAGGGGAGATATCTTATATTTTAATATCATCTTCGAAGGTCGTTCAAAATTATTTGATGTCGTTCAAAATTTCACCTTGAAATATCAGAAGCGCGTACCCCTAAAGAGGATAATCACCAATAAGATGTCTCCCTCGAAATAGAATAATTTCATCTATATAAATAAAAATTAAATGCTGTTCGTTGATAAGCACATCACTTGAAAATGGCTGGACCGACTTGGCTAATTTTTTAATTTGTTAATGTTCGTAATAGTTCGAATAAGGTTTTTAGGGAAAGAAAAATTGGAAAAGTTGCCCAGAAAAATGGAAAATTCGGGAAAAAATGAAAACGCTTTTTTATATGAACTAAAGACCATAATTCACGATTCGAACGATGGATATACGTAATTCTTATTTTGTTTTGTTCATTATGATCCTTGAAAAGTTTTCAGGAAAAAATTCGAAAGATTTAAGAGGAAAATCGGACAAATTGCAAAAATCATAATTTTCGGAACAGTACAAGTAGCACATTGACACGTTTAGCTACACACTATTGATTCCCAATGAGTTCGTCGTCGAGCACAGCGTCGAATTTTGATTAGAGAATCGAATTTATATTAGAGAATCACACGGCAACCTAAATCAAAATAAAATTACAAATTTAATTAAAAATTGGAACAAGACAACGTCTGCCGGATCAGCTACTTTAACACTAGAACTACCGGACCAGTCAAAATGACTGATGCGATTTCTTTTCAATTAGAAATATTAAAAGTATAAATATGTTTTTTTAAGAAATTTTTTTAGTGAACTTCTCTATTGAAGTACATATTTAAATATCGCCTGTACGAAATCTAAATAAATGCCATATTGTCATTATTAGAAGGCAATGTATGCCAACTGCATTTAGTGCTCGGTAGTGCTAGCGTTAAAATATATTTCACAACGAGCTATGGTGCAGCCCGTATAAATTCGAACGAAAAAGCTAACTGTTGGCTTCGATCTCTGACTGTGACGCGTCGGAACGGAACGCAACGATGTACATAAGAGCATCTCGAAACGCGTTGCAACGGTGTCAGGTAAAAATAGACATCGGCGAGGATAGAGAATTGGATCATTTGTCCATAAATCAAGAGATCACGTAAGAAGAATCCGTAGTAAGAACAGAATCGGGTGTCCGTCCAGCCCGGCTAATCCACTAAAAACGTCCCACATTTCTCCACTTAACTAGTCTCGCCCGATATTTACTACTTATCGTGTCGGAGTGGTTCTCTCGGCTGAAGGGTGTTACTCGATGTTCCCCAGATGGATGGGCAGCCGTATGAATACCAAGTCGACCGGAGCGTATTCGTTCCAGAACGCTTTCTTCTATCTCCAATGGGCGGACGATCCGTTTATAGTAACGAGTCGCACGCCGATCGAAGCTGGCCTGATCACGCTTAGGAAAACGCGTCGCAGAGCGAAGCTGCACCCGCACAAGCAACGCTCCAAATACATATGCAAGCCTCAGAACGTGGTGGAAGCCGGGAATCATTTCGTCTGGGAGTTCATCCCGGGACACGGTACCCTAAACGTGCCATCGAGCTCGGCGATCCTCCATCACTACAGGGTCTGCGAGTTCGGCGGCGACGACTGCATCAAGACGCAATCGTTGGTCGACCGTACGGCCTATAAGTACAAGGACAGATTGTCCGAGAACGTCGCTAAGACCTGGACAGATCTGAGCGCCGAATGTCTGCTGCCGAAGTTAGAACCTGTCCCAGCTGTCACGCAACGAACGAAGACCGGTCCCCTGCTGAAGCTGGTCAGGTAGCAGAAGACCATCGTCGACGAGCTATGGGATATCGGTAATTTCACCGGCACGCCCAAGGTAGCCAGAACTTATTTCTACAACTACGGTGGCCCTTAGTTTCGCGCTTCTCCGTGAGACGCTCCGCAACGCGTGCCGATCTTTTCTACCTTCTTCGCGGCACTCGTGTCCAAAACTGATACCGGTAACATTTTCATACCGGTACTATGCCAACAGGCTGAAACCGAAATAATACCGAAATTAATGAACACCGAAATCATTAAAATACCGGTTTCGGTAGAACCGATATTCTACCGAAACCGATATAAATATCGGTATTTTTTCGATTTTTCCAATGCGAAGAATACCACAGATAAAAAGGAACTGCGTGCCGCTTATCCCAGGACCCTCGAGAAACACAGTTACCTAAATTAGTTAAGTGTACACGGTATAAATACGTTCCGTCGTGAAACTCTCCGTGCGAAGGAACAAACGCGAGTCCGAATTCAGAATTCGAAACATTAAGCCAAAGACTTTCCCAGATGTACCTCTCAATTAAGTGATTTTTAATCGTATTTATAACATATAATATTTACTAAAATTTGTATCAACGTTAATTATTCGTAAGCGCGCGAGTCGTGGAATACATTGGAAAAACCGAAATTATTACCGGTAAATATATATCGGTATTTCGATATTTTGGTTTCTATAACGGTTAGGAAGAAAGAACTGAAAAATACCGGCATGATACCGGTATAAGTCCCAAAACACATGTATCTCGTTTTTTGAGAATCGAGGAGAGAACGGCGCCTGTCCAACTAGCGACGAAGGCGCGACGCTCATCGACAAAGTTGACGAAGAATATTTTTCTACGTGAGAAAGATGCGCGATCGGCCGACAAGAACGCCGCCGGCCGAACGTCTGCCCGATCTCCTAGGTCGATCATGCATCTCTTACGCTATGGTGCTTCTTTCACGATTTTATACCTATACATTTACCTAGGCGTTCGTTTCTGTTTCCGAACGAGTCCGATCGACGCGGGAGAATCGATTGAAGGATCGTGGATAATATCGTGTTGGGCCTAAGTCGGAGTCGAGCGATGTGCGATCTGATTTGTGTTGTTGAAATGTTTCGCATTGTGACGTCGTGAAAACCACCGAGACGCTACAGAGCAGTGGAAGCTGTTTCGTCTTGGCTCTTACTGGCTCACTTGCTAGCTAAAGGGCGTGGCTAGGGCGTGGCTAGCCCCGCCTTTTCGTTGCGCACTCGACACTGCGCAGACCTCTAACGTGATTTTTTCATTTCTTCAATTATTTTGGCACTGTAGCTTCACGGTATTTTCTTTATTTCTTTTATTCGTTAATATAGTTTTATCGGGTCGTGATTGTTCGACAATATGTTTATATATTCAGGCTATATTTTCAAAGTTTTGTGCATGTCCGAGTCCAGTCATGAGTACACACATATGTGGGTCAAGAGTTGACACACTTTAACAATTTGAAGCTTCGCAGTATTTATTTTATTTTTTTTTATTCGTGAATATATTTTTATTTGGTGTCGTGAATGTTCGACAATATGTTTGGATATATTCAGGCTATATTTTCAAAGTTTTGTACATGTCCGAGTCCAGTCATGAGTACACACATATGTGGGTCAAGAGTTGACACACATTAACAATTTGAAATTAATTCGTTGAACAAAACATGAAACGTCTTGCAAAAAATAATAAACGTAGTCCAGATACATATCTAGTTCTCAATGTATACTGTCGAATGAAACCGAATCAAAGCAAGCAAGCTTCCATGACCCGCCCCATTGCGTAACTGCAGCAAGTCGCCAGCCAATCAGCGCGAAGACGAACAGATTCCGCTGCTCCCGAACGTCTCGCCACGTCTCCCGACTGACAGTAAGTTACAGGAGAGATACTATAATTGATTCTATTACCAGTTACTGCCTGTAATCATTAATTTCGACCATTCTACAGCGAGTTACAGAAAGTACCTCCTCATCGGTGCAATCAAACGTCATTTCGCTCCCTCTGGCCTACACCTCGGTCTACATAGCCGGCTATAACGTGAGATTCGATATTTAATACTGTTGTATTGTTGATACGTTCTTTTCGAACACACCTATAAGTCCGCACAACGTATAAAGAAAACATACGCATATCCATAGGATCAATACCTAGCCGTAGTTTATGTATGTATAATATGTATCTAGAACATCCAGTATTTAATCTATAGCAAGCGCGTAGAATGCGTAATGTTTAAACGAGAGGGCGAGAAAGAGAGAGAGAGGAAATGAAGAAAAAGAAAACAGATACCAAAAGAAAGACCACCGTTTACACCTAGCTCTATCTGTACCCGATGGAATCGGTTGCACAGCGAAGAACCATTTTAGAAAAATGGAAGATTTGTTGAGTCTCCGGCGTCGGTTTTGGTGAAACTTTGTCCGAGTGGCGGAACTAATGGTAAACGGACTAAGCGGCCGCGTAGGGCCCCGTGATACCATAGGGCCCCGAATTTCAAAGAAATTTATTTAATGTATAACGATATGAAATTTTTCATTACTTTTCTTTTTTGTTAATAAGTTTAGAAGAGTTTTCCTGCAACTTCTATTCCTAACTGGAGTTCGAGGGCCCCAAAAGTTTTACCGCTTAAAGCCTCCACTTTACTTGAGCCACCAGTGGGCCCCGGGATACCATAGGTCCCCGAATTCGCAGCATTCATTTGTTTTTACAATAAGATTCAATGTATTTATGAAAAATTAATTTTATGAGAGTTTTCTTGCAACTCTATTTCTAATTTAAGTTCGAGGGCCCCAAAAGTTTTACCGCTTAAAGCCTCCACTTTACTTGAGCCACCAGTGGGCCCCGGGATATCATAGGTCCCCGAATTCGCAATATTCATTTGTTTTTACAAGAAGATTCAATGTATTTATGAAACATTAATTTTATGAGAGTTTTCTTGCAACTCTATTTCTACCTTAAGTTCGAGGACCCCAAAAGTTTTACCGCTTAGGGCCTCCACTTTACTTGAGCCGCCAGTAGGCCCCGGGATACCATAGGTCCCCGAATTCGCAGCATTCATTTGTTTTTACAATAAGATTCAATTTATTTATGAAAAATTAATTTTATGAGAGTTTTCTTGCAACTCTATTACTAACTTAAGTTCGAGGACCCCAAAAGTTTTACCGCTTAGGGTCTCCGTCGGATTTGAGCCGCCAGTGGGCCCCGGGATACCATAGGTCCCCGAATTCGCAGCGTTCATTTGTTTATACAATAAGATTCAATGTATTTATGAAAAATTAATTTTATAAGAGTTTTCTTGTAACTCTATTTCTAACTTAATTTCGAAGGCCCCAAAAGTTTTACCGCTTAGGGCCTCCGTCGGATTTGAGCCGCCAGTGGGCCCCGGGATACCATAGGTCCCCGAATTCGCAGCATTTATTTGTTTTTACAATAAGATTCAATTTATTTATGAAAAATTAATTTTATGAGAGTTTGCTTGCAACTCTATTTCTACCTTAAGTTCGAGGGCCCCAAAAGTTTTACCGCTTAGGGCCTTCGCCGGATTTAAGCCGCCATTGCCGAGCCAAAACCTGTCCGAGAGCTTACCAAGCTCACGAAGGATTCGTCCGAATCCTGGTAAACCGTCTTTACTTGGAGAAAGGGGGTGGCGATCAGGAGCTTCATCAAAGTGGAACATTACCCGCTAGTTTAGAAAGAGATTTCAGTTTGGCTTCGTCTCGGATCGACGTGTGAACTCACGTTGTAATGACATCGCTCGTTATCGACCAGTCTCGCGAACATTTTCTCATTCGACCCAGTGAAAGTACTTATAGACGAGCATCGTTGCACGAAGGTGGTCATGTCAGACAAAAGAGGATCGTTGACAGAGGAGACATTTTTAGCTGTATGCATGTGTGTGAGTTTGTCCGTGTATGCATGTGAGAGAGAGAGAGAGAGAGAGAACGAGAGAGAGAGTGTGTAAGAGAGTCGATCGCAACAGAGCGTCTCTCGCGACAATGAGAAAACGGCAAACCGTTTCTATTCATTTCCTAAGGTACATTTTTTACACGCACATACGTTTATGTATATATGTGTATACACCGGTGTGTACGCGCGTTTACGTACACAGCACGTAGGCTAGGCGAATACATACATGTGATCGGTGCTGAGCCAGAATCAACGCGTGGGTTTGCTCGCGTTGGAAGAGTTAATAAATATTATACGTCGACAATATGTATTTTGATTCCCTTGAAAATATATTTCGTAACGCGAGTCTGGGACC
Organism: Lasioglossum morio; assembly: GCA_916610235.2. Lineage (NCBI taxonomy): Eukaryota > Metazoa > Arthropoda > Insecta > Hymenoptera > Halictidae > Lasioglossum > Lasioglossum morio. The sequence continues at coordinate 9,299,073 of OU744330.1, read as the reverse complement.
CGGTGTTCCATCGATTTAGTGCTCGCTGAAGAAACTCGCTCACACAATTTCTCAGTGCACAAAAGTATTTTGCGTCTTTATTGTTAATTATGAAACTTGCTATTGTTCGGTGAACTTTGTAGCGGACCATGAAATAACCGTGGAAAAGTTGTCGCAATCTTTTTCACATTTTTTTTTGATACGTCAGCTTTATTTTGCAGAAAGATCCGCAGTCCACTGGTTATAGTTGAGTTTGCTGCACCATAGTTGATTCTGTTCAATTCTTAATTTATTCTTAAAAAAAAACAACCAAAGCTTGTATCAATCATTAACAAAATTACAAAGAACTACTTTTACGTTTCAATACCTTGATCTTCTGAACGGAAAATTTGAATTGTTTAAGTCCTTGCCGTGCAATTTTCTTTAACTTTACAGTAATTAAAACGTCTTTATTCCGAAAAATGTCGTAGAAGGGAAAAATAACTTCGTATTTTTGTATGGCTATATTTATCCTAATGATTAAATATTAATTACAAAGGAATTTGCATTCAACTTTCGAAGAAATCTCTAGAAAGAAACGCGTAACACTAATATTAATAAAATAACTTCGTATTTTTGTATGGCTACATTTAGCGTAATGATTAACTATTAATTACAAAGGAATTTTCATTCAACTTTCGAAGAAATCTCTTGAAAGAAACGCGTAACACTAATATTTGTGAGACTTTGTTAAAATCTTCACGACGAGTCTGACTCGTTAAAATACGGCAAGGTATTAATAATTCATTTTACAGTGTGTCTAGCACTTTCAACCAGAACTGAACAACTTAAACTTGAAAGATACAGTGCAAAATATAGAATGTTGCTTGTAATTGTTGCGCAAACTTCGCTCGAACACAACAAAGGAAAAATCCGAGGCGAGAGGCGGACACCGATCGGTGGAACACCGTGCGCGCAATGTTATACGATCGATTATGTTTTCTCAATGATTTAAAAAAAAAAGCTATATATATATATACATATATATTATATATATGTATACATGTGCGTCTTAAATATTTTTTACTAAGGTTACAGTTTACAATGAGTCGCACGGAGGAGAATAACGTATTACTTTTTATCAAGTATCTATTATATTTACAGTTGTATTGTAAAAATCTGCGTAACACTGATCGATAATTACACGAACGGTATATTTTGTAGTTTTTGTAACTGTCTTTTTATAAGGGTTAAAAATCCTCATCCGAATGATCTAGCTTACTAATGGCTCGTTTTTCTTGTCCAACCTTCAAATCAAAATTCCCGATTTCTGCTCCTTCAACGGAATCTAAGATGTCGTCGTCGTCGTCGTCGTCGAGATCGCCGTCGATCAACAGGTCGCTGTCGCTGTCGAGCGAACCGGCACTGTCATGCGATTCTTGGATAGTGCCCCGTTGTCGTCCGGACATGCTGCCATAAACTCGACGCTGCGATATCTGCATCCTCGATGCGCGTCCAGCTATTTTTTTTTCACACACGTAATAATAAACAAATATCATTCTTGGAACCTTTCCTTTATTCGTCATAATTAGACTGTCGATTTTAATTTATTATTAGACTGCGGATGTTCAAGCAATTTGCAATTTTTCTAGACGAATTTTAAGAAACCCGAATCAAATAAAGTCTTATTTTATTTGGAATTAATTAAAATCGTGCTAAATTCTGTTGTATTTTATATCCTAGAAATTTGAAAATTTTCAAAAGCCATATAGTTGCATAAAGATATTTATTATATAGGATAGCGATTTTCAAACTGGAAGGCGCGGATTAGTTCAGAAGGAGGCACAAAAATTTTAAGGAAAGAATTTGAGTCTGGTAGATCCTAGCAAAATTTAGTTTACTGAATAAATTGTAATAGAAATTAATTTTTAAGAATGATCGACAAAAATCATGGCACGAGTTTTAGTTTGCATAAAATTCGTGCATACAGCTCACCTGATTTTAATCGACTACTCGGTGCCCTCTTCTCGCTATTTTGTTTCTCAGGATCAGCAAGCGGAGGCGGAGGTTCTTGAAGATTCGTGGGCAAAATGGAATCGTTCCCTTCCATCATGCTCTCGAAATTTGCATCCTCCGCTCTCATTTTCTCCAACTGCTTTCTGGTTGCTTCTTGCCTATTGATCAATCAATCATAAGTAACTTCCAATGGAAACCTTTCGCTTGCAATTTACGTACCGTCTTTCGAATCTCTCCTGTTCCGTTTTCGCGGCGTCCTCGTACAAATGCTCGAGGTACGCCAGATAACGAAACTTCTGCAAATAATCGTCGTACAGCGATCTCAGCTCGATTTCCAGCTTGTCGAACTCCTCCATGAAAGCTGGCCGTACTTTTTTCAACGTTTGCAGCCTCTTTTGGTTTCTGTCTAGCTCTATGCGCCGCCTTTCGATTCTTACGTCCAAGTTTTGCTCTGTATCCTTGAAAAAATGTATACGTCTCAGCGTCGACATATTTTCAACCCTTCGGTAACGTTCACGGGACCATTTCGACCCGGTACTTTGAAGACGTTGTTTAACACTAAACCAACCACCACCGATCAAAATGACCGGTTCTAGATTTATTATTTTACAATTATCGAAATAATAAAAATGATTTTATAAATATCTTTAGAAGAGCGCGTATTGTAATAGGAGCCGTACAAAGTCTAAATAAAATCAATTTTGTCATTTTTATAAGGGAAGTCTCGTGCAGTCTCGTTTTCTTATTTCTCGATAATGCAAAAATGGGGGTTTTCAGTAGTCAAAAGCGTTTGATAAAAGATCAATGTAAGCCGCGATCGCCCTCGAAAGTCCTCTTTTTACGTTTACGAGACGTAATTTGCATTGTTTGGAAGGATAAAGCAACGCGTGTTACCATTTTCATAAAGCTACCACAGCTACATGCTGCTGAATAATGCAAATTGCACCTCTCGTAAACGTAAAAATAGAACTTTTAAAGGCGATTGAGGTCTAGATTGATCTTTTATCCAGCGCTTTCAACTACTGAAAAACCTCATCTTTGCTTTATCGAGAAATGAGAAGGCGCGTCCGGCACCCTTGCAATCCTGGAAAGCTTTTAGTGAGTAATCAGTGACGGATCTAATGGTAAGCGGACTAAGCGGCCGCGTGGGGCCTCGAGATACCATAGAGCCACGAATTTCAAAGAAAATTTAATGTGTAACGGTATGAAATAATTTCATTACTTTTATTTTTACCACGTTTTTTGTTAATACGTTTTCTTCTAAGTTCTATTTCTAACTTGAGTTCGAGGGCCCCGAAATTTTTACCGCTTGGGGCCTCCGCACTTGACTTGAGCCGCCACTGTGAGTAATATAAATGAAAGTCGATTTTTTTAAAAATAAAAATCGAAAGAATCGAAATAATGTCAAAGTACATTATTTAAGATACATTTAAAAAAAATTGATAAACTGCCTAAATCAGATTGTCCGTTTTCCGAGAGTTAATAATATATAGAATTAAAAGAAGACGATCATGTTAGAATTATACCTTGACGTTGTCGATTTGTTTCTTGGTATCGTCGATCTCTCTGCGCATACTGTCGATAACATTCTTCAATGCCGTTTCGATTTCGGACGTGTCAAACTGTCTAGCAACTTTTGAGTTGCGAATTTCTCGTAGATCAACCTCGCGGCCTAATAGATCGAACAATGATGCGCCGGTGACAGTCAACTGCCTGGCCAATTCTCTAGTCGATTTCAACTCGTTGATTTTATCGGAGATGTCGAAATTGACTACGTTGAAATTATCGTCCTCGACTACGTCGCTGTTGTTGGTGTTGCTCTGGGCGTCGTATAACAACGATGTGATTTTTAATAATTCTTTCACAGCGTAGCCGTCCGCTTGGTACAATTTCTTTGTGTTCAATTTCACGTTCGTTTTTACCGCCTGCATTTATAAATATATTACAAATTTTGTGTCGCCTTTTAACCCTTCCCTAGTAGCATTTACGGTTGGCCAACGGTGGCCAACGGTTGGGAGTTTGTTGGGGAATGGTTAGTGGTTTTGCCGACAGATCCCCAACGTAGGGCCAACGAGGAAAAATGATGTCAATTTGCCGACGAATACCCAACGCTGGGCCAACGACGAATACCCAACGTTGGGCCAACGACGAATACCCAACGCTGGGCCAACGACGAATACCCAATGTTGGGCAAACGACGAATACCCAACGCTGGGCCAACGACGAATACCCAACGTAGGGCCAACGACGAATACCCAACGCCGGGCCAACGACGAATACCCAACGTTGGGCAAACGACGAATACCCAACGCTGGGCCAACGACAAATACCCAACGTAGGGCCATAGATAGTCGGTCAAGTAACGTGAACTTTACAACGATTATACTACATTGGTCCAACGAAAATCTGCCAAAAAATATATCGTCTAACGATAGTCTGACAGAAATTGTTTTTTTTTTTCGTATTTCTAAATGTACTTAAAATTTGTAATTTTTGCGCAATGGTTGATCCACTAAAGTTTTATTGTGAGCAGCCTTGGAATTTTTTAATTTCTTAAATTTTCCCATTTTCCAAGGGAAAGGCAAGAGGGGTGTGCATGTAATATAAGAAGACCCTTTTGGATTTCTTAAAAATGGGTCTTCCTTTTTTAGATACTTTAATTTTAATTTGCTGACGTATCTAGTAGCCTTAATCATAGTATCTACAAACAAGAATCAATTGTAGGTTCAGTGATAGGGCATGTACTTAATATGCAAGCGGATCAGGGTTCAAGTCCGACATGGGTGTATTATTTTAGTTTTTTCTTTTCCTAAATTTTTTTGGTGAAAATACACTTTTAATATGTATATTATTTATGATATACCATAAAAATAACTATTAAAGAGAAAATCAGAATGTGGGCTCTGTGGGATTCGTCTTATAGTAACGTTGGCTCTAGGTTGGGTCTGATCGTTGGGCCAACGTTGGCCCTGACTGTTGGGCCAACGTTGGCCCTGACTGTCGGCCCAACTGCAAAAAAGAGCGACATCTCCAACGGTTGCCCAACGCATATCGCCAACAGCGGCCCAACGAAACGCCAACCATAAATGCTACTAGGGTTTGCACTCGGAGTAATTTTAACACGAAAATTATACATTTCTTCCGACCTTCAATATTCCCATTCTCTATAATTTTTTAAATTTTATGGATATGAAATTGGTATAATACATCTCATACAATACCTAATTTATTAGATACCGACATATTTAATAATGTAAATAATAGTTTGGATAATAGTACAGCATTTTTAGTGACTCAGAGTCGCCATTCGAGTGCTGAGGGTTAAAATATATTTTGTCATTAACTTTTATTGAAACTAACGCGACATAACTATACATTATAAGTGATATTCTTTTTCTTAATAATTTTAATGAGTTAGAAATGGTGCAACAGTATATATATTTTTAAATTTTTTTAATGTTTCTACCGTCTTGCATTTGATCGGCTTGTTTTGTTATGAATTAATGTATAAAATCCGCAGTCTAATTATATTTTCTAAATTAGACAATGTGCGGTAGAGACTTACTAATTCTTGTCTGTAATTATTTTTAAAGAAAGCATTTCCTTAATATGTTAACGTACTTGTTGCTCAGAAATTTATAAAATCATCGTTGTGTCAACCGTAGGGTACAATATTTGTTGTTTTATTATTAAGGAATATTTTCGCCGGAATATTAAAAACTAGTATATTTTAATTTAGTACGCCAGGATCAATATAAATTCTCAAGAATGACAAAATCACATTTTCGAGACACCATTCTCACCATAAATTCTGCAACGGCGCGTATCAACGCGATACGTTCATCCTCGGTGTTATGTTCGCTAGGTACGTCAGCATCCGGATCAAATCTCCTGACCAGCCAAATAAGAATTTCCGCTACTAGTCCGAAATTTGGTAAACGAAAATTACCAACTGATATCAGCCTCGGATAACCGAGAACGCGCATCATTTCTGTGAAGTCTACAATTAAATGAATTTTACTTTATACAGTTTTATTATATTAATAAATTAACTATATATTAATTAATAAGTATGAAATATCCTCAATGAAACCTGTGATTCACGTACTTCTTAGATCGCGGAATGACATTGTCGGGAAGAGAAAGAATCGCTACTGAACAAGTCTACTACCCGTCAATAGTGGTTAGTGTTTTCATTCAGGCAACGTGCGTTACCAAGGAAACGCAATTATATATCGCATAACTATACACATAAATACTTTATTAATAGACTCCGGATTTTATGCATTTATAACAAAAATGAGCAAGTGCAATTTAAAACTGTGATAATATTAAAAGACTTAAAATCATTAATGAAGAATATAAATTTACATTTAGCTCCTGCGTCTTGCTGCATAAACTTGATGAGCTTAATCCATAAACATTTTATTTTGCTTAAACATCCGGAGTCTATTTATCGATATTACAAAGGATAGTGTAGAGATAAACTTCGTTAAAGAAAAATCGTTAAAGAGAACTAAGTACACACAACGATAAAATGTGCGCATACTATTATATTTCTTATTCCAACTCCTTTATTTCAACAGTGTTATTTTATATACAGTGTATGATGCATTGCTAGAGAAAAATCAAAAATCTACATCATTGGAGTTTCGATTTCTCTTAGTTTCTGATTTCTTTCGTTTCTCATGAAGTCGTCGTCTGCCTGCAGCCAAGAACTGTTTTCGTTTCATTTCTGCAGTCTCGGGAGATACCTCTGCAGGAACTTTTATAGCTTCCCTAATCATTGTTCTTAATTTTTCTAAAGCGTCGGCCAGATTCAATTGCTGAGATCTTGTTAATTCAGATTTGATGATGAGATAGCCATCCTTGGACAACTTGGTTGTGTACTGCAATCAAAATTAGTTTCACACATAATTACATTCTCCACCAAAAGGTACCTGTAAGTTGTACGAGAATAGACTAGAATTTTAGGTGGATCCAAGATTTGAAAAAAGTTCAATCATTGATACTAAGTATAAGGATAGACCTGTTATCCAATGTATTTATGCAGCCCACTTTTTGGGGGCCATCTAACCGTATTACAATTTTCATTTCACGCGATTTAGACGAGTTTATACCAGAATCTTCATGCCACAAATAAATTAATAAATCTATTTCTGTTCTGCATCGTCGTTTCGTGTGCTAAATAGCTTCATTTGCATGCAAATTGGTGAAATGAGAATGATAAAGGTGTGCAAGACCAGGACAGAATGGGGACAATGTTTGGAATCGGGACGATCGAACGAGAACTTACTTCTAATTTAAGCAACAAACCTTTTCTACTAATTTTTCTTTAACTTCATCGGACAACCATTTAGCATTTTGAACATTAAATCTAATGTCTACTTTACTATTTGTAGTATTAACATGTTGTCCCCCAGCACCACTGCTACGGCTGTATGTTATTTGAAGCTGTTCGACAGGTATGTAGCCAGTGAATTTTACATTTGGATTTTCAGGAACCTAGAATAGTGTAACATTGTAAACATTCTATATCACGACATAGGCTATTATACTAAATATAAAACATTATACGTAATTGTAATATAGGATACAATTGTGAGGAAAAGTACTCGTTTCTTATTTAACATTTAAAATAATTCAATAATAAACAAACTTACGAAAGCTGGCGTGTACAAATTTAGGTTACTTGTAGGATATATCTTCTCTAGAGAGAATGCACTTTTGTACGTAAGTGCTCTCCCGAGAATTGAAAATTGATGTTGTTTCAAGTCATTGTGAAAAATCCTCAAACATTGTCGACCGACAATATTCATTTTGTCTGATGTTGAATTTCGTAAACACCGAAGTGTGGAACCACAGACCATTCATATGATAGACCGAATTGTGGGATTTTATATTTGTCAGCAATCTGCTGTATCGACAAATGAAATGTTGATTTCTATTTCTATCGATAAGATGGAGGATAACACCACTCTGAGAATAAGCTTGTCAAACATGTATCTGAGCAAACAATGACTCGCAACCTTAGACCATATAAACTTATAGAACCGAACTCATCTACATTGTCTACTAGATAACGGATGTGGGCAAAGTCTGTTGAGGTCAGTTGAGGTCGCAGATTGGAACTTACAAGCAGAGATGAGTTACAAGTTAGATTAGAACTTACATTAGTCCTGTAAACATGAAATACTTGTGAAAAGATATATTTGTATCACGGTTCTGTCGTTCCTTACAATTCTTTATGCAAATTTGCACAATTTTTTAAAATGTTTACGAAATAATGCATAAATATACTTGTATACCTCGCTTTCATATCGCTATCCACCATTTTAAATCTTGTGACGTGACTTGTGGGCACCAGATACTCCGTTATCTTGGAATGTTGCATCCTATACTCTCTGTCTATACCTATGCCGGGTCTATAAGTATATATAATCTAAGGTCGTAACTAGATAATTAATATTTTTTTTCGAATATCTTGTAAACTAATGACTAAAGCCGACCGTCATATACGTCCAAAGGAAACAGTTGTACAGAATGGTGAGCTTGACACATATGTAAAGCTCATTGAAATTGCTGAGAAAGTAATACTTGGACAAGTTTACCAAAATTGATTTATTATAATTTTGTACATTGAATATATTTAAAATTTATAATTTATAATTTATGCTTGTAATACTGGTCTTTCATGTTTACCTTCCAAATGGTTGTTAACTGCCGCATATCCAGTACCACCCTGAAAAGTAATATGGATAATTCATATTCTTATTACTCCTGCTTAAATAGATTTTAAACAATTACCCTTTGAAGCGGTATAATATCAGCTTCAGATAATTTTGTACTATCCAAAGGATTTATCCAGTCTTTCTTCAGGATTTTTTCTACACATTCTACTGTTATTACATCACCACTAAAAAGAAAGTAATTAGTTACAAGAAATCATTCGAAAATTAATTTTATATAATGGTAATATGTGGAATGATTAACCATACGTTGTTCTTATAACCGCGCATGGTACACTGTTACTCAGAATGTCATGAGTAATAGGACACATGTATCGTGCCTGCTTGATAATCAGAGACTTTTTATCGTCCGGATCTTTTACTTCTGTGAATTTTACTGGAATGAGATCTTTTATTTTTAATGGACTTCCACTTATAGGACAATAAATTGTCTTGTCTGGTTTTTGTAATATTATTTCTTTAGCCTCGGGTGTTTTAGAAGGAATCCAAAAGCTGGGTAATATTTTATCCTTGCCATTGCACATGTTAGAAACCGACGAGCCTGATTCATCCACTCTGCTATGACTTCTGGAGACAATGTTTTTCTCTCCCTTCAAAAAATTCTGTAGCTTTTGTAGTTCTTCGTTAGCAGTTTTTTCATGACTTTGTTCCTAAAAATATCATGAAATTGAAGTTTTATCTGTATTCGATTATTTTAGTTAAAGCTCTAGTACAATGGATCAACTCTTTAAAAATTAAGAAAACTTAGTAAACTTAAATCAATTCATTATGTGCTTTATAAACGATTATATTTGTTATCTTCCTATTTAATCCAACTAGTTTTGTATTTCTGTGACTATTTGTATTAATTACGACTATTTATGTTTGTATTAACCTCTTGTTGCTGTTTCTGTTTCTCATATTCTTTCAATTTTCTCGTGTATTCTTTCTTTTTGGTCAAAACGTATTCCAAAATTGCTTCCTTATCGAACAAATAACCATCCTTCCTAGAAATAAAAGGAGATAAATGCGAGGCAGGAAAATATATACGAGATTTAAACCAGAAATACGAACGTTATAACAGGGTTTCTACAGGGTTGTAACGTAAGGCAACAACAGTCGAAATCTTTTACAGAATCCTTGCCCACTCTCTGAGTATTCGTACCATAACCCGACGCTGCTGCATCTTTCTTTTTCTCATGATAAGTGTAGACTGCTCCAGCCGTACAATTCCTCGCGTGTCGTGTCATATTTTGTTTACTAACTTAGAGTTTTCCTAACCTATAACTGCAGAGCATTCGAATGATGAGTTTAACCATAGAGTAGAAAATCAGAAGGTGGAACTTCTATCGGAAGCTTTGAGACTCTCAGTTTCCCGCTTATTTTCCGAATGTTCACACTTCTAGATAATTTTCAAAAATACGAAAGTACATACAGCCGAAAATTTTCGAGCGTCTGACTTGTCATTGAGTTGTACTACTGAATTTTCGAAAATTTTCGGCCGTCTGATTTATGGTTGACTTGTACTACTTTGCAGTTTTCGAAAATTTTCAGAAATTTGAGCAAATTGAGAAGTAGTACAAGTCAACCATAAATCAGACGGCCGAAAATTTTCGAGCGTCTGACTTGTCGTTGACTTGTACTACTGAATTTTCGAAAATTTTCGGCCGTCTGATTTATGGTTGACATGTACTACTTTCCAGTTTTCGAAAATTTTCAGAAATTTGAGCAAATTGAGAAGTAGTACAAGTCAACCATAAATCAGACGGCCGAAAATTTTCGAGCGTCTGACTTGTCGTTGACTTGTACTACTGAATTTTCGAAAATTTTCGGCCGTCTGATTTATGGTTGACATGTACTACTTTCCAGTTTTCGAAAATTTTAGCAAATTGAGAAGTAGTACAAGTCAACCATAAATCAGACGGCTGAAAATTTTCAAGCGTCTGATTTGTCGTTGAGTTGAACTACTGAATTTTCATAAATTTTCGAGTCTCTGACTTGTACTACTGAAAAATTTCAAAAATTCAGTAGTATAACTCGACGACAATTTGGATATTCGGGAAAAGATAGGGGAGTCAATCAATATATTTGTAAGTACGTTTGTTTTCAACACTGTATTTATTCATTTAATATTCATACATAAAATGGTCGACGACTCGCTGCAAAAACCGGTTCTCGTCCGATCATCGAAGTTAAACTGCTGTATAGTGTACTTGGATGGGTGACTGCCTGGTTATACGCCAGAGGTGGACTCCCCGGGTACGGACCGGGTGTTGTCGGCAAAAGTTGAATTCGGAACCTACTGTAAGAGACAGTACGTACCCCTGAAATAGGCTGAAATAATCCACCGCTGAATCTGGACTGTGGGCTGGCCTGGTGGAAGAGATCACGTTTTGCGGTCGTTGGCTGTGAGGAAGGGTCCAAAAGGCCTCTGGGCGGTGGGCGACCATCATCAGGAGCGGGGAGGGGGGTGGGGTGCGTAAAATGCATTTCCCCACCGCCCTTAAACAAAAAGAGGCTGAAATTAGGCGATAGTGAGAGTGAAAACAAGGGGAGATTGGCAAATGATAAAGGTCTGCGAGACCTTTAGAGAATATTCTCGCACACCTCTAGTAAACGGATTTGAAATCCTGTGGGAACCGAATATCATAAAATTTTGAATACTGCAATAAAAACATTTACAATAGATAGGAATAGAAACATTACAAATATTTTGCAATGTTCTATATTCAATAATATCTATAGAAATAGAAAAAATATAAAATGTAGAGATATCGATTAATTTTTAAGCTTCAACAGTAAATTGAATCCATGAAAATTTAAATAAGAACATACAGGGTGTCTTTAATAACAGTTTGGATATAAGGGATGACTCATCTATAACCACTATAAAATGAGGACAAAATAAAAAGAATTATGATTTCAGCTTCATTTCTAAATTCTACATATGCGATCTAACAATGAATGAAAAATTATATTTGTCGTTTTTATACAAATTTTAGTCAATTTCTTTATATTTATGAATGTGTGCATGTTTATAAATCATGTAACTTTATTTATACACACTGTATTTATACGATCGGTATTTACATTGTTGATATAAAAAATTATTTCTTTTTGTCATCATCGTCACTATCAGAGCTACTGCCTTTCTTATGCTTTTTATGTTTCTTGTGCTTTGACTTTTTCTTCCTTTTTTTATGTTTGTGTTTTCTTTTCTCTTCAGCAGAATCCTCTGTTTCGGATTCGCTGTCGCTCGACTCAGATCTTTCATGTTTCTTGGACTTTTTCTTACTCTTCTTCTCTTTGTGTTTCTTTTTAGCCTCCTTGTGCTTTTTCTTCAATTCCTTCTCTCTTAATTCAGTCAAAGGAGTTACATAATTTTCATCGCTATCAGAACTTGTGCTACTGACATCCAGTACGATCTCTTTATTAGGATCAACTTTAATGAAGTTACGACACTGATATGTAAGATGTCCAGCATATCCACACTTCTTGCATGCTGGACGAATATGATCTTTGTTCTGTGGAATTAGTCTGGAAAGGAACTCTGGGTCCATATCTAAAATGAAACACAATATTATTAATACTATTATCGAAATACAAAAAATTAGATTTGTTGTCCCAAAGAATTAATAGAAATATGAAAAATATAGAACGGACAAAAAGGAATAGAATATACAGTACTTTTTATTAAATAGTTTCGAGTTGGAAACTAATATATTGTCTCGATATTAACCTAATTAAACCATAAATGGAAACAAGAAAATTATGATTATGTAGACTAATGATCTTCATGCAAAATAAAAATTGACTGCATCGATTGCAAGAAATAAAACAGCATTGAATGTTATTTAGAGAAGAAATCATATATTGTCGTTTTCAATTTTTAAAATTGTCCAACAATTTTGAATTTCATCTACTCAATATTGCTGTAAATGCATAAAGATCTACAGTCTAATTATGATTCACAAAATTAGTTAGAATAGAGTAGATAAGATGTAAATAAACTTAATTAGGTATTTAATGTACAAATATAAACAATATGAACCTCTATGTAGTTTGATGGTGACGGTTGTTGTACGATATTTTCATTCTTGAGGCACTAATTGCGAAATGTATTATTCACTTCGCTAAAATTGGTACAAACTTAAGTATAGATTAGTAATGCACGTGTAATTATGTAGAACTTTTAACTTAAATTACTCTCATTTTTCCCACATGCAATTTTATGCATAAATAGAGGTTGATAGAGGTGCTGTACGAATAACAGAAATTTATTTAGTTTGAATAGGTGGCGCTGGAGAAAAATTAATTCCGACACGATTCGTATTGCAGAGTACGTAAGACGTAAGAAAAGATAATTTATTATTATTTACTCTATGAAGTTCAAAGTGGATGAATCACTATTAAAAAGTCTTGCATTCCTTTTATTCAATATAAATTTCTCATTGCTGTATATAGATAAACCGATGTGATTTTATTGTCTTTTCCGTTTCATGTTCGACGTGTTTACCGAAGTATCGTATGTATTTTCATCTAAAACAGAGTTTAATTTTTAATACTATAATCTTACGTTTCGTTATAATTAATTTTAATACATACAATTTCTTTTTAATTAAATAATAGAATACTTATTCGTAAAATCTAAATCCGTCTGAACTGCAATAACTAATGTATAGTAATTATAAAAAGAGTATTTTGTACTTTGACCTCTTTCTTTTGATCGCAAATTTATCAACAGAACAGAGCATAAGCTACATTTGCTATAAGATACGTATTTATTATATTATTTATTAATGCGGTAAACCATGTTTAGTTTATAGAGCATACGTTAGTATAAATATACTAAACTTGTTTAGCACTTTTTTCATTTACCTTATTTTTATAGAGTATTATATCATTATAGCAACATTATGTCTAGACTGTGGATTTTTATGCAAAATAAAACTTGTCTGTGTTATTTACAAGACAGAGGAGCTACTATAATCTTTAATTATTTGTTTCCTTTCAGAATATTTTGAAAAATGAATCGATTTGTGTTCCTTCTACTCTTCGCTGGTCTGTTAAATGTTACTCTGGCTTGGAGGACATTTATGAGAGGTCGAAGCAAACATGGTAATTTAGGTACTCCAGATATACCAGAGGAACATGATCTAGCAGAAGAGCAATGGTTTACACAATATTTAGATCACTTTAATCCAACCAATGCATATACATGGCAACAGGTAATATAAGAAAGTATTTATATGGTTTGATTGTCTCATTAAATTCAATTATTCAATTAATTATTACAGAGATACTTTGTAAATTCTTTCAATTACACAAAAGGACGTCCAGTGTTTTTATTGATTGGAGGTGAAGGCGAAGCTTCTGCTAAATGGATGAAAGAAGGCGAATGGATCGATTATGCAAAGAGATTTCAGGCTCTTTGTTTTCAAGTGGAGCATCGTTATTATGGAAAAAGCCATCCAACACCGTAAACAACAATAATTCTTACTTACTATGTCCAAATACTTAAGTGATTACATTAAACACGTTCAACATTTACAGAGATTTGAGCGTGAAGAATTTGGTTTACCTTTCATCGGAACAGGCACTTGCAGATTTAGCTTACTTTATAAAAAGCATGAATCAGAACTATTCATTAGGAAACGACGTGAAGTGGATAGTGTTCGGAGGATCTTATGCTGGATCTTTGGCTGCTTGGATGCGTGCTAAATATCCTCACTTAGTGTACGGTGCAGTCTCTGCGAGTGGACCATTATTAGCTAAAATAGATTTTCAAGGTAAATGTAAGAAAGCTGTTAGTTCGCTGAAAACAGTTTTGCATTAATAACTCATGTTTACAGAGTACTATATTGTTGTTGAAAATGCACTGGCGAACTACTCTCGTGCTTGTGTGGACGCAATAGTGGAGGCGAATAAACAATTCTATATAATGTTGCGTCACCGCATTGGTCAAAGAGGAATAACGCAAAAATTCTCGTAAGTTGAAACTGAAATATATTTGCGTCGAATTTTTTCGAATATGCCATTAAAGTTTCTTTTATTTGCAGTCTATGCGATCCTGTCGACAGTGGACACACAACACGCAATGATATATCGAATTTATATGAAACGATCGCAAGCAATTTTGCGGGTATCGTACAGTATAATAAAGACAATCGTAATAATTCAGCAATGGCGAATTTGACTATCGATAGTGCATGTGATATTTTAACAAACAAATCATTGGGTATTGCTATCGACAGACTGGCAACTTTGAGCAATAAAATAGTGAACGCGTCGAAGGAGAAATGTTTAGACTATATGTATAATAAAATGGTTCATGAACTTCGAAATACTACTTGGGCTAGCGAACAAGCAGAAGGAGGTAACTAACTCCAGCAACAAAAATTTACTATTTACTAGTATATTTCTATATTTTGAAATGTTAATTACACATTCTTTCAGGACGTCAATGGATGTATCAGACATGCACAGAGTTTGGATTCTTCCAAAGTTCTACAGCACAATCGAATTTATTCAGTGACACTTTTCCAGTAGATTTCTTTATACAACAGTGCATCGATGTTTTCGGGCCCAGGTTTGGTCATGTACAATATTATATCAATATTTTTCATTATTATACAAACTAATTGTACCTTTGAATTTACTTTCCGACAGGTACAACATTCATTTGTTAAAGTCGGCAGTAGATCGGACAAATATTTTGTACGGAGCACTAGATTTGAAAGTGACGAATGTAGTGTTCGTACAAGGTTCAATAGATCCTTGGCATATGTTGGGAATTACAAAATCAATGGATCCGCAAGCACCTGCCATTCTCATCGATGGTACACTATCATTACATATTTTACATATGCAATTATATAAATTATTCGATTATTCGGCTATTTACTCATAAAATTTACAGGTACTGCTCATTGTGCAAACATGTATCCTCCATCCGAGAATGATTCACCTGATCTAAAGAACGCCAGAGCTCAGATTGCAGATCTGCTTAATCATTGGGTTGGGTAATTAATGAATCTCAAGTTTTCAATGTGATATACAATGAGACTGCTTAATGATATGTCGATATTTTTGTCCTTAGTTCTTAATGAAACAGTGATTAAGTTTATTTCAAGAATTTTGTTAAAAAAAAGTCACGTTTTTATTTTTCTTTATATAGCTGAAATATCATTGTTAACAGTTAGGCTACATAAATATTTGTTCGATCGTATTTCGTGCATTATCGAGGCTAAAACTAACATTAGATGTTTACTAGCGTTAGTCATCCTGTGCTACATTAAATGACAAGAACGTAAGTGTAAATATATTAAACAAGTTTGCCCGTAATGGCACTATTACAATTTTTTGTGAATTATAAAGATATTAAATACATGTACAAACTTATTCCGAGAATATCTCACTTCAGTCAATGAATAAGAAGATATCATTCCCTAATGATAGTTTCAACAATATTGGACTGGATAAGATAGAACATATCAATATCTATATATAAATAAATCAGTATCTTCAACTTTGATACAAATCATTTCTTTTTATATTATTAAATGAGCACCACAGCTACATAGATTTTGTTCTGAAATGGACAACATCGACCTTTCCTTAACGACACATCCTTTAAAAACATCTTGTGTTGCTGTAAGAAATTATTTCAACTTCTTTAAGGTGAGGCCAAGGTGTCCATAATCAGATTTTTTCTTTATCTCAACTTAAAAATTTGTCGGAACATCGTACTATTAGATATGTCGTTGTAACAAAGAATCCCTATAAATATCTCTTAGAAATCGTTTGATCGGTAATTAGTAATTATCTTCATTTTTTGGCATGTCCTTTGATCAACTAGTGATCCTCCAACATCCGCGAACATCTCTCCTCTCACTTATACTACTGCATATACCGTATTTACATTAGATAACGATGTACTTGTAAATAATTTACTGTATAACAGAACAATAAATGTAGGACGATTTTGTTCTATAGCTTGTCCATATAATCGCGTTGAAAGTTTCCTCTACGCAATATTTCATCGTTCACCACGTCTCTATGAATTCGATTATCGAATTCATTTGTATATTTTATCTCTGGCAAAAAAAAGTTTTAATCAAGCACAGCAATATCAAACTACCGGAACGTATCGATACCTTAGATAACACGTATGTTGCACAAAGTAAATAATAAGACAACAAAAATTTCCATTTGTTATTGTGTCGCACATAAAAATTTCTTCTGTTGATAGAGAAATCAACTTATCTATAACAAACCAAGAAAATGTTACATATCCTAAAAATTGTATATTTTGTTCTCTTACTATATCTACTTTTATACGAATTAATCCTTACTGTAAGGTATAATTTATACTTTCAGTTAATATCGTGTCACTGCTCGATTAAAAGTTCCTCGCCAGAGACAGCAAATTAATGTGAAAGCTTCCACACGTAATCCAATCGTGATTCGCTAGAGTATATTTGATTCACCGAATTTTTAACGAGGATTCTATCTAATTAAATCCGGTGTTCAGTATCTGTGATGAGATTGAGACTGCCTCCACTCGGGTGTCGAGTTACCATGATGATGGTGATGGTGATGATGATGACGTTTCTTGTCGGAAATACTCGCGTGTTTGCTGGACGGGTACGTGGCCACGTCGCTGATCACTAATTCGGAGCCGTCTCTCTCGGTGTTGTTGCTATTACCACGATAGTTCTCTCGGTAGCCTGGTTCATCCAGGGTTTCCTTGCGACGAAGCGGAGGATGACCAGCTTTCTGGCCAGCAGTTTCATGCAAATTCTCCCAAGCCTGTCGGTAGTATCGATTCAGGCCACCTCGACTTTCGGAAGAACTGCTACCGAAACTGGCCACGGTATTGCAATCAGGGGATGCACGGTGCCTGTAATGTTTGCTGCTCCCGCCACGATTTCTGTGTGAAATAGAGAAAATTAAAAAGTGCATTCTCCTCGAATTATTAATGCGTCAGTCTACCACATTGACTAACACTACTCCTACCAAGCCCAAAATAAAAGTGAAACACCGTATAGAAGTGAGAAGATTGGATTTACTTCCACTTTGTACGGTTTCTATGAAAGCGTTTTTATAACTTCAATAACAATGGCACAGAAAACCAGTCAATTTGACCGTGGTAGGTTTAGTGTTAAACAGTCTTCTAAAGGAGGCAAGCAATATGCGTTTCACTGTGTAATCGATTTGGTTCTTCATTGTACAATTTTTTAAATTGTATATTATGTGTTTCTTATATGTATATGGATTGTTTCATAGTTGGAACTGAAAAACCAAATTGATTAAGTGAATCATAAAATTAAGCAGCTCATTGCATATATTACAATCCATCACCAAGCAGACAATATGAGGAGGAGAACAACTATATGAACACAGAAATATGGTTGATACCTTGCGATTTTTTCAGCATATAATTCTATGGTCAAACTCGTATAAATATTGAAATTATCTAAATATATAAATGCAATCGTTATTCTACAGAATCATTATACGGATAATTTGAAAGGAAATTGGAAAGATTAATTTAGAATAGTTTGGTAGACACCTATTAACATTGTAGCATATTCTACATTGGAAATTTCTAATAATACAGTAAGTATATAAAACATTGGTACTATGTGCGTAGTGATTCAAGTACAACTTGGTTAAACTACAACTGCCCTTGGTCCTGTTTCAAGAAACATTTATTAGGGTGTATTAATCTGTAGTACAACTAAGCAGGAAGTGATTTTTCATTTACAAGTAGAATCTCCATCCTCTAGGACATTTTTTTTCTATTCAAGTATTATTTATTAAAACCGAGAATATTATTCTATTGTAATTTCAACTTCCTCGTTAAAGAAATTAATCCCTGTCAAACAAATTATATCCATCAATTTCCCAGGGATGTCTAGAATCAGATCAAGTGTCTTTTGGGATTGAATTACATTCAAAAACAGACGACGAGGATAATAAGTAGACTGCGGGTCTTTATGCAAAATAAGAATTGTCTGTATAAACTGTACAAAACAAGAGCCAAATAAATTCTCTCTCTTCAATGATATCAAGTAGCTGAAACTGGCACATTTATATCACTAAATTCTTTTAATCTGTTCACTGCCTTAAATTGCATTTACTCATATTTTTATCATATAAAATCCGCAGTCTAAAAATAAGATTCCAATCATAGATGAAATGAATTAAACCTCCAGGGATGATGCTTGAATCTCGTACGATCACTGACTTCATATTTCTTACATATCTGTTTTTAAGTTTAAAAAATTAATGAATAAGTGAATAATTAGTGGACTCGATTAAAAAGTCATTGAAAGTCCATCGCTTCCCAAAACCATCATCTACCAAGGGACTTTCCTATCCAAAGAAGCTTTGGGTACTTCGAGGAGAAGTGCATGGGTTCCTGTGCGTTGTAGAAGCTTCTATCGGTGAACGGTGGTGAACGAGCTATCGCTATCAGTGCTCATTATTAAACCTTGCTCGTTTACCTTGACTAGAGGGTGGCGCATTGGGCGGTTGTAGTGGTACGTGGTGATTGTTGATGTAGTGGTGGGCGGTGGTTGCGTGGAGGGTGGAGGGCGATGGTGGTTGGCTGTATATATATATATTTATAGAGAGAGAGAGAGGGGGGCGTATGATTGTTAAAGGTACTATAGGGATGGATTGGAGAAGTATCCAGCGCGATGGGCCGCCGAGAGACCGAAGGAATAGGGATGATCGGTGCCGCGGCGTGCCGTCAAATCGCGGCGCCCCAGGTGCTGGTCGGGGAAGGGCAGCGCCAGTAGCGTATACCAACGCGAGGGCATCCCAGTATCACCTCTTCCAAGGCCACCACTACCGCCACCCCTCAACGCACCAACCCCACCAAGCCCCCTGCGGCGCCTTCCTCTGACGCTGCCACTGCCGCTAGCCACCGCAACGCAAACGGGCTCAGTGTTAATTGTTATCCTTGATCGATCAACTTCCCTTCCCTTCCTCTCTTCTCCTTTCTTTTCAATCTACTCTTCCTAAATTGACCGCGCGCACCGAAACTAATTTCATGATCCCTATCTATGTATATCTATTACTAATTAGAGTACGAAACAATAATCCGCCGACGAGATTCGAAGTTTTCTACACGCTTTTCGATTGGAAGAACTAATATATCACGTGAACTTTGTTACAGTACTTACAACACTTCAGATGCAATAAATTACAATATTTCATGAGAAGGTGGCATGAAAACAGTAAGAAGGCAGACAAAGGTGTAGAGTACAGTTTAAACAAATGTAGAGCAAGCGATACAGTATACACACGTAGAATCGAAGATAAATAATATATTCTGGATATGTATAATAAAAGCTAGTTATGTATAGTTTGTCCAAGAAATAATGCCTGTTAGGATGATTCATGATGCTACAGTCTTCAAACACAACACGGCCGAAATTCTAACAATGCAAAATATTTTGCAATGCTCTGAAAATTTTAGATGAATATAATGCAACCTCCACCTATATTACGTTCGAAATATTCACAGAAAATGTCAGTGGATAGCGATAAATATAGAAAAACCAGTCTTTGAAGAAGATGTTACTGCTCGAAACGATTAGATCATCTTCTCTCAATGACTGTAACGTCTCTAAAAGAAAATTTACATCTTTTATACAATATCTAAACAACAGTCAAGTAATTGAATGAAAAGAAATGTTGAAACTTTTAATTTATAATGTTACAGAGAAGTAAACGAAATGGTCAACCATATATGTAGCATTTATCATGTACTACAATATTTAATATTCAAAAAAATACCTACAATATCATAATAATTTATTTTTATACTTTTCATTAATTACACTAAAAATTTAGATCTCTAGTCATTTTGAGCAGCATCTAATCTAAAACATATCGCATGCAGAATATTTCTTTGGCAATGTGCAACAGGCGTTACTTTTGGAACAACCTCAGCAACGTGATCACAGAAACTAGCAAGGGAGGTACACCAACGACAGAAGTAAACGAAGCTTCAATTAATAATAATCGATAACGCATCATTCTTCGAAGAAATGATTTTCAAGCAAATTTAAATTTACAAATAACCTATATTTATATTAGAACCATGTATTTTCTATTATGTATTTAAGAGCAACTCACTAACGAGCAAAACTAGAACCAACAACAAAACAGAATAGCCTCTATAACTCTATACTAACAGATGCTTAAAGCTTCATCTCTACACACCAGTCTTTCATCAACTGTTACTCATTTAACTCACAATATGAATCAGCCATCGTCTACTCGTGTACTTCCCTTGCAAGACAGAGGCAATAAACGAAAACTCCGATTCACTTGAATGATCTGCACACAGAATTACCTGCGAATGAGTATCACAACTGTGGTAATCACTGCGGCGAGGAACACGAAGCCTCCGAAAACTCCAAGCGCTATCACAGCACCCAGATTCAGCTTGGCCTGATGGGTGTTGTTAGGTGGATCAGTGTTGTTAACTTTGTAGGGTCCTGATGGTTCCGGGACACCTGTTCCGATTCCGATTTGCGCCTTATCCACGCCACTACCAGAGATCTCGTTGTCCTGTGGATGATCGCTACTCTCGTTGTTGACGACGACTGGAGGCGAAGCTGCTGGCCTTTGCAGACCGACACTTGGCTTCCTCGGAACAGTTTCTCGGACAGTCGCTGGCAATTCGCCTGTGGTCGCTACTTTTCGAGATGGAACGGCAGTGGTCGTGCTCGTTGTTGTGGTAGAACGCACTTTAGGTGGCAAGAACGTGTGTCGTGTCCTTGCTGTTGTTGGCCGCACTGTTATCCTTGGAGGAGCTGTCACTGTTGTTCGAGGTTCCTCTGCAACACCGAGATTCAGTTTGTGAATACTTTATAGATGTGCAAGGCATTTATATTAGAGGAGTCAGCTTCGAGGACCTGGACCTTGATGTATATTGTCAAGGACAGTTTCCTGAAGAATGTCCTAATGATTCTTCGTAATTTTTAGGCAGTAACTAACATGTTAAATGATCGTACCGTATCTTCATCATGAACATTGAAGAATTATAATGAAATTGTAAAAGGATTGTATGCGATGCAGTTACCATACAGATGTGGAATGATGCAAGAGCTGATTGTTTAAGTAAAATGAATTAGTATGTACATAATATTACCTGTACACGTTGGGGCGATATGATCGTACAATCCAGTGGGCAAACACAGTATCTGCCTAAATCCGGTGAGTCTATAACCCTTCTCGCAAGTGTACGTGACAGCGCTGCCTACGAGTAAGCTTCGATTCAAGCCAGCCTTTCCTGATATCGTCTCAGGTTCGTCGATCTCGTCTACGCGGATGTAACTGTGTGGAACAGGTGTTGGAGGATCGCAGAGAATCGGCTCGCAACGAGGTGGTGGTCCGTTCCAACGGGCATCGATGTCGCAAGTCAGTCTTGCGCGGCCTTCGATAGAAAGAATTATTCATTTCTTATGTAAAATGTAAGATCTGACCCATTTAGATCTACCGCGTGATATACTCAATGAGTGTATCTATCCTGTGATCATTATATTGGAAACTATAGTTGTTTTGACTTATTACTTTTGTTTAGTCTAGTAATAAAGTGGCAAATCCTTTTAATACCTACCATTTCAGAGTGGCTCCTTGTTTTAGTCGAAAGCATTTAACATATAGATCGTTATTAAATTTTTAGAGTAAACAATATATAAGAACATTGTAAGACCACCATAACTATAATTCTAAATAGACTCACAAGCCCAAACTATTATATCTCAACGAGTCCCAAAATATCGAATCAAAAATTTCATTAAATATGTGTTTCATCTGTTACCTCAGTTATAAATAAATCTGACACAATATTCCTACTTTAGATTTAGATATTAATTTCTACAACATCGTATTGAGGACAACACGGAAGATAAATGTAGTAGTAATCACTGTTAAAAACCATGACTTCGCAGTTCCGATTTCATTGACCAAATTGCTTCAATTTTACTGTACTTTTGAGAGCACTTATCAGTCAGTGTGCCAAGCATAGAAACATTTCTTCGAACCAAGTAATAGCACATCGGATAGTTATGCTTTGAAGTTAGAAATTGATTTACTCTTCTCTCCCGCTTCGAGATCGGATTCTCTCCGTCGGATATATATCGATGAACCAGAACGGATTCTTACCAGTCATCTCGTATCCTTCCTCGCAGGAATAAAGCACCTGGCTTAGATAAGTAACGGTATTGTTGATAAGTGTGTAGCCGCCGTATTTTATGTTCGCTGGATAGCCGCATTCAATGCCTGAAACGAGCAAGTTCGAGTTTTAGATCGAGTGGACTGTATATGGTCCAGTGCGACCGGGACTTCTGCTTGACATTGCGGGTTTCTTACTTTTGCACACTGGTGGAAAGTCGTTGTAGAAGCCGGTGTCGAGGCAAGTACGAGTCGACGGTCCTATACGAGCACTGCCCGCGTTACAGGTGTACTCTACCGTTGTCCCAACTTCGTAAACGCTCGATGAACTTCTGTCTGTCGATGTGGTTACGCTCATTGTGGAATTAGGCGGTTGTTCTGGACGACCGCATGCACGAGGCTCTGCAAATTATCATACGCTCCTCTAAATCATGTTTCTAAATCTACGATAATTCACAAGCGAATGTTCTGATAACAGTTAGCTTGCTACAGCGTTAAATTAAATCATTATTGACTTGTAGAATAAATCGTGTTGTACGTGGATTGTTTTAAACCAAACTATTTAGATGTGGAAATTATTCAATCAGTAAAAAAGTCCACTGTATATAAAAATGCACTGCCTTTATTAACCCTTCGCTGCATAGTGTATCATATCTGATACAGTTAACAAATCTAGTATATAAATTTACTATAGTAAACTAAGAATGTGTTTTCTTATTATGTTTATATATAAAACACAAAAACTGACCTCCTTTCACTTTTTCCATCCCAATTAAAAAAAAAATCATGTAGTGAAGGGTTAAACCATGAATTACTATTTGATATGTGTTTGCAGAGTGGTCAAATGTGAAATTCTATCGCGAATAGAACAAGTGTGACGCGGTGATCTCATACGATCCAGTAGAGCAACGGAAGAGAAAGATGTATGGAAAAGTGCGTTTCGAAAGTCGATACTCACGATGCTGACAGATGAAATTTAATCGAGCTGTGCAAGATGTAGCGGACCAGAGCCAGCCTTTGCTGCCGTCGTATCGAGCGCAATCCTCTTCCGTGCCCTGAGGTAAGTTCCAGAATGAAACTGAAACCTCTTCTCCGCTCTCTGTCCATCTCCAAACCGATCGATCTGTCTGATCTCTTATCGCGCCCATCCAATACTGACTGGACGTGTCGCTCCTGCGATAACGAAACGTGTTTGTACGCAAAGTTTGTACGCAAAGACACGTGCGACAGGGGAGGAAGCAAACTGATGCGTGATCACAATTATTTATCGACCTGAGAACCTTTAATCTATTCCAAGTTAATTTTGAACATTAACGATTCACCACTGTTAGAACAGAGGTTGTAAAACAATAAAGGATAGTTAATCCAAATTATTTAATAATTATTTATCGATCTGAAAACCTTTAATCTGTTCCAAGTTAATTTTGAACATTAACGATTCACCACTGTTAAAACAGAGGTTGTAAAACAATAAAGGATAGTTAATCCAAATTTACTCCCAATTATTTATCGATCTGAAAACCTTTAATCTGTTCCAAGTTAATTTTGAACATTAACGATTCACCTCTGTTAGAACAGAGGTTGTAAAACAATAAAGGATAGTTAATCCAAATTATCTAACAATTATTTATCGATCTGAAAACCTTTAATCTGTTCCAAGTTAATTTTGAACATTAACGATTCACCACTGTTAGAACAGAGGTTGTAAAACAATAAAGAATAGTTAATCCAAATTAACTCCCAATTAATTATCGATCTGAAAACCTTTAATCTGTTCCAAGTTAATTTTGAACATTAACGATTCACCACTGTTAGAACAGAGGTTGTAAAACAATAAAGGATAGTTAATCCAAATTATCTAACAATTATTTATCGATCTGAAAACCTTTAATCTGTTCCAAGTTAATTTTGAACATTAACGATTCACCACTGTTGGAAATGTTCGGATTTAAATTCTCACTTCGCAAATAAGAGTCAATTTTGCCTGACAATATCAGAGGTTGTAAAGTAATAGAGGCAATGGCGGTTCAAATCAAGTGGAGATCCCAAGCGGTATAAATGGGGCCCTCAAACTCAAGTTAGAAATAGAAGTTGCAAGAAGACTGTCCTAAACCGATTAACAAAAAAGAAAAGTAATGAAAAATTTTATAGCGTTACAGATGAAATAAATTTTTTTGAAATTCGGGGCCCTATGGTGTCCCGGAGCCCCACGCGGCCGCTTAGTCCGCTTACCATTAGATCCGCCACTGAATAGAGGATAGATAAAACTACAAATAGTTATGTACATCTATAATTATTAAATAATTATTAATTTGAAGATATTCAGGGCTGCGAGGACCCCAATAACTGGCTGAAGTACACTATTTCTGTCTAAATATGTTACCTATGACGTCTCCATAGTTCCCAGGATATGAATCCTTGCAACGCGGGGTTACTTTCGTCCACCAAAGTACCGCCTCTTGCATGACAGAACGCCAATGCTTCTCTGAACACCATTGGTTGTCGGTTGTAGAAAATGTAGCATTTCCCATTGTAAGTTGCTGTTGATCCTGGTGGCTGGTCTCTAAATTGTGGACACCTCTCGATCGGGAGAGCCTGCACACAAAAAGGTTACTTAATACTATGGAAAGAGAAGAATTTTTTTGTTCCCTCATCTCTCAGTCCTTCAGAACCTTTAGCCTTCTAGCCGTTGAAGGTAAGACGTTGATTAAGCTTCTTATTTACCCTCATCCGTCCCTCGTGTCAATTTGACACAGGTTTCCACGAAATAAGTTATACTTAGACTGTGGATTTTTATGCAAAATAAAAATGTTTTGCATTTACTATGGGAAGCAGGGATAGCATAAAAATTGATTCCATCCCATAACGACTTTGTTACATTAAAAGCAACATGACAATATTCTTGAACTGTTTTAATCTTTTACTGTTTTATATTTCAGTCAACCAAGTTTTTTATAAATGTATAAATATTCGCAGTCTAGTTATACTGTTTTGTTATTTGTAGGTAAATTTTTCCGAAAGTTTGTGTGAGTTTTATTCTTTCAATGCAGAACGCAACCGAGAAACCTAAGATGTAAATGTTCACTCATCAATTTGACTAAAAAAAACATTGAAATTTATTTTAATTTTGTGTCGTACATTTTGTGAGTACCCATGAGATACCCGGGTAGAGCAAAACTACCCGGGTATCTCATGAGATAGCCAAGTACCCGGGTACCCGGGTATCTTATAAGACAGCCGTGTCCTCGGATACCCGAGTATCTCATGAGGTCTCATAACTGGTTACGAGAGCTATTATTACCTGTGCCACAGCGCCATATGCTTTATTTGATTATTAAATTAGTTTATATTTTACAAAAATGATATATACGACTAAGTATTTTCAAGAATTGTCTTTATTAATATCCGCAGTCTATTCATGAGATACCCGGGTACTCGGGTAATTTTTGTTTACCCGAATACCCGGGTATCCGGGTACAGCTTTTTACCCGAGTACCCGGGTACCCGAGTAATTTTTGTTTAACCGGGTATCTCACGGGTAACCCGGGTACCCGGGTATCTCATAAGTCACAGCTCTAGTCACTACGTCAATTTAACACCGAGGGTCAGATTCAGTTCGTGAAATGAGGGACGGACGAGGGTTAACGTAAGCTCTTTAGTTTTCGGATCGAGAAGTAGTCCACGAATTGGTGAAGTGCAATACCTGGTCGGTGTAAACGAAAGCCTCGCAGAGGGAAAGCTGCACCGGCGTAGGTGTCGGTGTGTTCGCCTCCAGGTGCACAGACACGAAAGCTCCAGGCATAGGTGGATTACAAGGTAGAAACAGAGGTTGTCCTTCTTCTTGGGGTCCGGTAAATCGGTTGCAAATTGGATTGGTTCCCAAGTCTGGCCGGTTGTTACCGACACGAACAACAATTGTTCCTGGCAACCCGTCGCCTGTAACAGCAAAGTGCATGGTATGAGGAACACGTTGATCCTCTCTCATTGTCCACGTATGGACAACACAACTCATTCTGCACCATTAAAAGCGAATTTTTCATTTCTGTAGTAGATGTACTTATGGTCTTTTTACACTCGTTCGATTCCGTACGTGTCGAAAGGATTCGTCTTGCATGGTGAATGATACATAATGAAAAAAAAAAAGAAATACCGAACGATTTCGCTGAATAGAAAATTGTGACCATCGGGTAGGCGATTACAAGGAACGAAAGGTGGAAAGCATGTAATTGGAGTTGATGGTCGTGGACGAAACGACGCGACGCGACGGCTGTCCATCTGGTCACGCCTCAAGTGCTTTCCAGGACGAAAGATGTAGTACTTGTCGAGCTCCGGATTATTTCCGACGAATTCAGATCGTCGTTCGAACCCTGGATTTCACGATCACCGATTATGCCCCGAGCACGCTAATCGAATTCGTTCGTGACAATCGCGTCTGATTCGTTCGTGACAATCGAGTCTGGTTCGTTCATTGCCACGAGCAATACTTGGATCGTGCTAGATGTACGTCTTTCTAAAACTTTTGTTTTAGAACAGTGATCACTAAATCAATATATAACAGGAATGTATAAACTTGGAAACGTGGCGGAACGGAATTGCCAAGTCATACATAATTGTAATAAGTTCCTGAATTTCTAGGAAGTAGTACTCGAAGATAACCGATTTCGTTCTCGATTCATTATTCACGAACCGTATGCTTACTTCTTTAATACATACATATCATAATAATCTTTATTCTCAAGCAGTTTGTTAGTTTAATTTTATTAGCCCTGATTCAATCTCTTATATCACTTTTACGTAAAGTGTGAAACTTTGTGTAGTCGTGATATTAGCAAATATGCAAATTACAAGGAAACGTTTACATTAACACTTTACCGAGCGGAAGCCTATTAATAGGATTTTCAATAATTCTGCTGTACCAAAAAAAGCATAGAAATTTTCTTTGACATTGCAATCTTAAATGAAACTATTAGACGACGTTATTGAGGGTGACTTAGTTAGTTCATACTAAATGCTAAATGAAAATTTAGCCATGTAGCATACATTTTTCAAAAATATGCAATAATCACCGGTCGGTAATGTGTTAACAAGTAATAATAGCATTTCTACTTTACTGCTGTTATAAAGAACATTAAACATTTATTATTAACAATAATACGATCGATATAAGTGACATATATTTTGCTATAAAGAGTCTTTGTTCTGATCGATGATGAAAGTTTGGCTCTGATTTTTATTCGCTCGTTCGCTTTGAATGTTCATTAGAACGGATTTTTAGGGAAAAGTTGTGATTCGACGCCCTAATGACGAAGTTTGAAAATTTTGTGAAAATATCTTTTTGAAGATTATCAAAATTGAAGAGTATTTTCTGTTAGAGACGGTGTCGGAGCAACCAAAAAGTATGATTGAGCAATGATCATAGCACTGAAAAAGCTTGATCGTTCTGGAATTAGAAAGATGCTGCGAAATCGCTTGTTAGCAGATCCAGTAATGCTATTGTCACGGTCATTAAGGTATCATTTCAACTGCATCGTTGAAGTGCAGACGATCCACGAGTCACGAGCACGCTAGGATCATTCAGTTTTTCCTCAGCAATCTCGCAAGAAACACGATAGCAAAACGATAACCGAACTACCTGTGTAATTAAACGCACTCGCACCGGCCAAGATGCAACGTGAAAGTTGCACCTTGTTCTTTCCTGCCGAGGCAGAAACGCTTTTAAAATGGTTAACCAATCTGATCACGGCTATGCGTGAGTCAGTTCGAAAAAACACGATCGCGATATCTTTTCGTGGATGCCGGCTGAATTCTGCGCAGAAGAAAGCTGTATTATTCAGAATCGGTGCGTTTTTATTTCAAGAACAGCAAGAAGAACATGCAATATAATGAAACATAATGAAAGTAACGTTCGGCTGACACGATAATCGTGTCGAATCATCTTATTCGTTCAGCGAAACATTTCTGGATCAGTTTAAGTGCTGGAGATTAGCTGATCGTTTGATTACCAGTCGAAGAAAAGAAATTAGCAACCGTTTAAGGAGTCGAATGCAGTTCATTTTTAAGAATCGCTAGTCCATAAAATGAAAATTAAGAGAAACTATCCATGTCTAATAAAAATTAGAATAGAACAACGTCCAATAAACTTTTACTGTCAGATTAAGACTTGTGTCCCCACTCTACCTTCTCTTCTACAAAATACATTTGACTTTAATGAGAAGGCTCTTTGAAATATGTTGCTAAATGCTTCAAGATTATTTCACTATAACAGAGATCCTGTGAAATTAAAATTCGATAAAATATCGAAATTGATATTTTAAATGTTAGAACTGTTTAATATTATTTCTTTGTAACAGAATTGATGAAGTTTTCCGTGTAGTGACACGAAATAAAACCCTAGTAGCACAAAATATTGTATACACATTCATATAATATTAAAAAGAGATTCAATCCTCTTTTAATATTCAAATATATATACAATATTTATTTTATAATAAGTAACAAATATTTCTTTTTAAATATGGAGAAAATATCTATTTCTTGTTAAGAGAGAAATATTTTTTTCTAAATATTAAATGAATCTTTATTTCATATTAGAAGTAGAATATTTTGTTCCTATACAGAAATAATATTTATTTCATATTATTTTATTTAATATTTATAATTTAATATTTAAATAAAATTATTTATTTTATTTAATATTAGAAATTGAATTTCTTCCTAATATACAGATAATATTTATTCTTGTACATGTACCTATACAATATTCAGACCCAATATTTTTCTCATATGAAAAAGTGTGGCTTGAAAAATATTTTTTCAATATTTGAAAAAAATATCTATCTAATATTTTTGTGCTACTAGGGGAAGTTGATATTTGAAGATGTTGCTAAATGCGTGATGATTGTTTCTCCACACAAGAGTTGGCAGCAGTGTTTCGCGAAACTGCACGAAACACGAGATTGTAATTGCACATTTGTGTTCGAAACATG
Organism: Lasioglossum morio; assembly: GCA_916610235.2. NCBI lineage: Eukaryota > Metazoa > Arthropoda > Insecta > Hymenoptera > Halictidae > Lasioglossum > Lasioglossum morio. Next base: position 9,269,186 of record OU744330.1, on the reverse strand, counting down.
TTGCCAGACGGATCAAGATTATTTCTTGATGCTGGAATTTCTGCAGTGTTTCGTGAAAGGATAGAAAATGGGTTTCCTTTCCACGAACAACAGAGCACTCTCACTCTTTATTTCCGTGTAAACGCGAACGTCCGTCGTTATTATCGGACGTGTCGTTTAACGGTGAAAGTTCTACCCCTGTTTGATCAGCCATTTGTCCAAGCAAATCTGTCCCAGACACACCGCGACAGGATCGCGGAACTCGTGAAACCACTGGCAAATCTAACCGCGATCGTAAAACATTCGACGAATGTTCTCATGAAACGTTCTGAAGACATTTCAGGATCATTCACTTTCCCACGCGGGGAATTTAATCATTCTGATTGATAGTTCCTGACCGGGAGGTTCTTGTCGATTCATTAAACAATCGCAAACGGTTACGGCGTTCTTTCGTGCGAAATAAAAATTGCTCGCGTTAATTGCAAGACACAGAATTGCATAAACATTTATCTTAAATAATTTATATTTCTTAAATTTTGGTTTGGTGAGTTGAAGACAATTTATTAAATCGTTTTTTCACACTAGAACATACTAATTCACGATTATGAATAATGAATCATTTTTATAAAATAATGTGAAATAGTTCATTTTAGTGGTTCATGTGGACCTAACGTTAATTGGACTTTGTTGCATGTTTTACAATCACATTATTCGCTATTGAAAAGAAGCGAACCATCGTTTATGGGAGTAATTGTGGAACAATAAATAATTTCTTGAGGATTTCGCTACAGGAAATGTTGCTTAGAGATTTTCCGACTTCCGCCTATGTTTATATGTTTATAGCTTAGAGGAACATCGTAAACGGAAATAATAGCCTAATTCTAGCAGAATTTAAGCCTGAATCATAACTTCTGGATCGCAAATTTTATGCAGTTGTAAAATCCGTAAGGCAAAACGAACTTGTGCTCAATTATAATCACTTGAACAGCAATACCACTGTTTAAAAAAAAATGGAAATTGATGAATATTTATTAGATTAAGATAAAAATTGGTGATCCTTTCGATCGCTGAGTAGTAAGTTTGATGCTGTCATTTTTATCGAATTAATCAGTTCAATGTTAGAACCGTGAGTGAAGCACGGAAGTGATTAAGATGTAATTGTTCAAGTTAGTCAAACTAGGTACTTCGTGTAATGGCATACTGTAACTTAGTCATTTAGGAAGTCATTCTCAACGAGACAGTAGCATTGAAGCTCGGGGGGGCAGAAAATGAAAATGACAGCGGCCGATGATAATATGCAGGAGTGCAGACCGATGCATCATTATTCAGCGATCAAAAGTGAAAAGACTCTCACTTTCGTTCTGGAAAGTTTCGAAATATTTCTCGCGTCCGAACAATGCCCACGATAGGCGAATTTACGACCGCATTTTACGGCTCGCTGAAGAGACGCCATATTTTTTACCGTTTCGGTCGTGGGCATTAATCGCAATGGCCGACTTTTCGCATAGAAAGTGTCGCTTTATTACTAATTGCCAGTTTTCCGGAAGGCGTTAGCTAAACTGCACGGAACTTGAATTTGCCAACATTTTCCGGGGTCTCGGTTCGCCGCCGCTGGCTTCAGGAAGTTTTTATTTAACACTAGCTTTACCGAGCACTAAAAATAACAAGGATGTGTCCATCCAAATTTTTATTCATTACTTAAGATTAGCAATTAAAGGACAAATGCAATGGTGAATTTATTTCTACGAGAATAGAAAAGTTGTGATTGAAAAATAGAATTCACGTAATTATAAGAAAGTAATAAAGGAAACTAGCTATTCGATATTTGAATAGTCTGTAGAAACTACACGTCTGATATTTTAATATTTACTTTCCTTTTGGTTTTATGATTGCTTTAAGTATTCTTCGCATAACATTTAATTCATTAGATGGTAGATTGGACGGCAATTTTCCAGTGGTACTAATTAATCTACGCTTTTCCATGAAAGTGGCTTTCAGATTTGCGTTTGATGATAATGTGGCATTTATGAATTCGTGCATTAATAATTCGAGATAATATTCAACAATTGTGTGCAGACTCTAAAAAATTTTGGAGTATTTTATTTTTGCTTGAGAGGAACTCGAGTATATAATTAAAAAATTGTAAAATAGATAAAGATGTCATCAATTTCCATTGAATTGTTACTGAAATCTTGGTTAGATTTTTTCTTATTTATTTATTTATTTATTAATGGTTTATTTTTTTAATGTGGTCGCATTAACATCTAGGTCATTAGCGACCACATGGTTTATAAACAAATATATATTACATGTTACTGAAAGGGTTACGGTTAATATTAACAAACAAATTATAGTAATTCATAAATGCCGATAGATTTAAAAAAAAGGAGGACGTTTCCAATGTTGTCATCGCCTAGATTTGACTTGAGGTCATTTTCAATGGAAAATAGATTTTTTCTTGTTTTTTGTACCAGGAAAAATGTATATTCAAAGCAAATGTACCAAGTACTTTCCCTTATGAAAATGATTTTGTTTCAGCAACGCATCGCAGTATTTATGCGCCGCATAATTCCGACGTGTTCTTCCGGACAGCATTAATCACAAACTACTTCTTGCTACCTCGGACGGTACTTTTGCGATTCCGTGATAATTCATTTTCACTTTTATTTCGATTTTATAGTACTTCGCACATAACTACTCGTCCGTGGTATTCCTCAACTTGTTGTGCTCGAGATCGCTATGGTATATTTTGCATTCGTATTTTATGTGACCGTGGAAATCATTAAAAATTATTACATGAACTCTTAACCGGCTTTTAGTTCGATGCCACCAATCGCGAAGGCAATTCATTTTGTTTAGTATCGATAACTCTGCGCGTATCAGACCTTGGTCTCTTTAAAGCAAGAGAGGTGGTTTGCACAAGACATCATTTGCAATTTTACAGTGACCATGTGAGAAGATCTAATCTTTTGTCGTTTTTATTGTTCGGGAACCTTCGTGAGCATTGTCGAAAAATAATTATAGCTTCTGAACGTTCTATATTTCCATGGAAACATTTTGGAATAGTAGATGGAATAAGATGTAAAAGAATAATTGAAAGCAACAGTACAGTAACAGAACAAAATGCATTATGATGAACATGCAAGTGATTTTAAGATTTCTATGTACAACAATTTTGGTACATCCTGTGTAATTGTTTTTGGTGTTACTTACCGCAACATGGCTTCCCAAAATCGAGCCGGACGAGCTGCACCATGTATGGTTCTAGTAAGTTCACGTACCACCATGGTCTAAGTTCTGGCCTGGTTAGGGTGCAGGTTTGGGGTGTATAAATTTGACCACTGCTACCATCTACTGCTCGTTGTGGAATTCCACCCTCCGTGCTGGTGGATTGCATCGGTGCTTTGCCTCCAGCAACATTTAATACTGCAATGAAAAATCAATTCGTAATATTAATTAGGTACCTGTTTATTACTTTTCTACGAAATATGTTTATTCATATCTGACAAATCTGTCGAGATTGAACCCAGCACTGCACCTCGGTATAATTGATTTGTTATTCTATCAACACTCAGGTTCCACTGACTAGTTCGGATAATCGAGGCTCTACTGTATCGTGGATTAAAGAAGCAAATATTACTTCCAACCATGTCGTGTTTAAGCTGATTTCAATCGGAAGAAGAATCGATTAAAAAAAATGTTTTTATTACTTCATAATTAATATTAAAAAGTTTTATCAAACATCCTGTATAATATAATCTTGTGTTACATTCTGATCTAGTCTCGATAAAACTGAATCTCGATAAAAAATATTAAAAAGTTTTATCAAACATCCTGTATAATATATATATAATCCTGTGTTACATTCTGATCTAGTCTCGATAAACCTGAAAAATGTCACGGAAACTGTGAAAATAAAGTGAATATTATTTGAAAAATCTAGTGCATTCCAACTATGAGATTTCGCACCGTAAAATTAACCTGATTGCAAAGATTGAAGAATTCTTGGAATACCGGTCCATTTCTAGATTCGCAGGATGGAAATTTTTATTTCTGTGCATATCGTTCGCGCACTGCTCAGAATTACAACGTGAATTTTATCTATTTGAAAGAAACGAAGTTTTATTTGTCCTCGTTCAAATACTTCTGTGGTTAGTGCAGGATTGAAGTAACTGTACCCCCGTTTGCGATTCAAAAGCAAATGACATTCTTTCTCCCGTGTGCCCCGTCCACGTAACTAAAAAGTGAACGGCAGAATGAGCGATGAGAAACACGAATTAGTTTCTTCGTTTCTATTGCATTCCTAGTTATTTGTGCAGTTGGAACTGCCCCGCCCAAATTGCGGTACTCCCGACACGTGCTCGCGATGTGCAAATCTTAGGTCGCATTAACTCCTCGTGTACGCATTCTCCTGGCTATACTGGGTATACCAATTTTCGACCCTATTTACATCGCGTATCGTATAGTTTTTGTGTCACTGTAATCGTCAGGGGGTATGCAATTAAGCGATTCTATGTGGGACCACCTTGTATCATTCTAACCGCACGCGAAACTAGTTATACTGGTTAATTCTTCGCCAATTACCTCCTGTTCGTATCCCACTTATTACCCGCATTAACCATACAAATGGGAAAAAGGACAAAAAGATCTGTTCCATTCAGTATCCAAGTGATTTCTCTTCTTTGCGACTTGAAAAGTCGTAAGAACATTTGTCCAAATGAAATTATCATTGCTAAACGTGCTGTTCGATGTTGATACGAATTTTATGTATTTGCACGATGCAACAATTAGTTTAACAATTTTGTTAAGCAGCGAGCACAATTTTCTATCGATTCTGTGTTTCATAATTATATTGATTCGTATACTTGTAACTGGACTGTGGATTGTTATGTAAAATGAACATTTTCTAAGTCAATTCTAAGATACGAAGAATAGATGAAAATGTATTTCTTTAACCCTTTACACTCCGAATTATTTTTTAATTTTATTGTCAACAGCTTCCTAGTATTTTAAGTGTTTCGTTTGAAATTTATTTCAAAGGGCAATTCCTTGACTGCTACTTATTTAAACGATTTTGTTTACTAATTATATTAACCCTACGCTGCATATAGTATATCATATCTGATACAGTTAACAAATCTGGTATATAGTAAACTAATAATGTGTTTTCTTACTATGTTTTAATTTTTTTTCAATATTTTTCCCTTAAATAAAACACAAAAACTGACCTTCTTTCAATTCTTTACACTTCGAATTATTTTTTAATTTTATTGTCAACAGCTTCCTAGTATTTTAAGTGTTTCGTTTGAAATTTATTTCAAAGGGCAATTCCTTGACTGCTACTTATTTAAACAATTTTGTTTACTAATTATATTAACCCTACGCTGCATATAGTATATCATATCTGATACAGTTAACAAATCTGGTATATAGTAAACTAATAATGTGTTTTCTTACTATGTTTTAATTTTTTTTCAATATTTTTCCTTTAAATAAAACACAAAAACTGACCTTCTTTCAATTTTTTCATCCCAATCAAAAAAATCATACAGCGAAGGGTTAAACTCTCAAACTTTCTTGTAATTTACATTCGTGAAACTTACATTTGATTTTAACTAAAAAATAAGACTTACATAAATAAACCAAGAACCAAATACATATAAAAGTCCGTTTCATTTACATCTTTCTTTCACTGATGTCGAATTGCACTCTACAAAGGAGTGCAAAGGTTTAATACTTTTAATACGATGGAAATAATAACCACATTTTTTAAATCCTTCCTTAAATTTGTAGAATCGTAAATTAAATTGCTGTCGCTTTAAAACAATTCATCGACGAAACCTCCACCGTTGATCGTCGATTATAAAGCCTAGTAGATCATTGCCGCTACAAATGCATAATCAAGCACAGTCCAACAATTAGCATCCGTAAGAACTTACTCAGTGATTCGATATGTAGTCACTCGAGAGTGTATCGCCGAAGGACCTGGGAAAATGTTAGCGGCTCATTGCCGTTCCCATTAAATAAAAAGAAGGTCGCAGAAAGAGTCACGTCACACGGTTGAACAGCCGTTCGGCACGCAGCGCAGATGCGCAAACTTTTGTGTGCGCGGTGCGCGCGCCATGCCGCTGTTGCACATTCGTGAAACAAGTTGCGTCGATCTTGCGGTAGTTTTGCTGTACCGTAACGTGAGAATTTTATCGACGCTAACTGGCACTCTGCCTCGATGTTAGTAGTCCTCTTTTACATTGATTAGTGTCCCAGTCGATCATCGCCGTGGAACTGCCTTCGTCGGAATCGCTCTTCTCCCCCATTCATCGCGAGCATTTTCCTGCGTACACTTTACGCGGCGGGAGAAAGTAGTCGAACCAACTTGCTGAACAATTATTTTACAATTTCTTTAGATTTATTATTACGTAATTTATTTCCTGAATTCTTTCATTTTACATTCAATCTTCTTGCTCGTTAAACGTTAGAAAAATTATTTCGAGACTACCTGACCTGACAGACGTTGTCCTGTCCAAATTCCAATAAATTTGTTCCGTCTAACAAATTATGATTTTTACAGTTTGTCCGAATTTTCCGACTTTCCTTTGTAAATGTCTCGGATTTTTTTCTCTGAAAACTTTTCCACAGCCATACCGAAAAAAAAAAGGATTACGTGTATCCATCGTTCGAATCGTGAGTTATAGTCTTATGTTTATACAAAAATCCCATAGAAAACAACGTGGTGAAGAGCACTTTCATTCTTTCCCGAATTTTCCATTTTTCCGGGCAACTTTTCCAATTTTTCTTACCCTAAAAACCTGATTCGGATTACAACGAACATTAAAAAAATAATTAGCCAAATCGGTTCAGCCGTTCTCACGTGATGTCGTGACCAACGAACAGCATTTCATTTTTATTATATAGATTGGTACACTTAAATCGGCAATAGAAATGTACTTTATAGGAAAAATATTTGTACTAATTTTATAGCAGTCCGCTTAAAGGAAATATGTAGACTATCACCTGCCTAATCTCAACTCTTATATTCAATATTTTAATATTTGACTAACCTGTTAAATTGTTCTTCTATATTTATAAACACTTCGTAATTTAGAAGTCCAATTAAAAATTCTTTTACGTCTTTATAGTTTTCTCGTTTTTAATAACAATCGAAGCCCTCCAAAATTATGAAGTGTAATGAGTTATGTGCTTTTCCTTGATAATAATATTGTTTAGAAGTTTACTTTAGACTAAATATGTCTATCGTATCTGTATTACTTATATATTTACCTGTTATTGATTTATACTGTTATATATAATATTATTGATTTATACGTTGCGTTAGCATTTTGTTAACAAATCCATGTTACCATGAGTTTTGGTTAAATAAACAGTTTCCTACGAGTGAGCAAAGGATATTGACGTGTCAAACCTCCTTACACTTATATCGATCATATTATTGTTAATAATAAATGTTTAATGTTCTCGGCGCTACGGTTCGATCAATTATTACTTAGAAAATCCAAAAACAATTTTACACAATTTTACTTTAGGCTAGTTGAAATGAGAATGTGGTTAGATTAAACAGATTTGGAACGGACGATCAAAGTGGTTCTTCCGAGAATGGTTCGGGAGATACAGTAATGGTTAACAAATCGTTTCTAGTGGTTCCAAGTTGTTTTGAATACGACTGGCATTAGAGTTGTCGAAAACGGTCCATGAATCATATAAAACCGGTTAGCCATCGCAGCACTGCTCAAGATCTAAGACCTAAGCGAAGCTGATCGGCATTCCATCCAGGTGTAGTTGGAGGAACATAGATAATCGATGCGTTCTCGACCTAAACCTACATACCGAGTCCCGTGAAGTTACTATGTATACACCACACGCGTTCCCACAAGCCTAACACACATACACGTGGCCACGTCTTTATTTACAGTTATACTCTTCGCGCGAGCTATCACCGAAGATTTCATCTCTGTCGACCAAATTATTTTCCGGTGCCAGATAGCAAAACTCCTCTTGTTTAGACACTTCAATGAAGACATTCTAAATTCTTCTTAACCCCTTCCTGTATTATTTTCTTGATTGCTACAATGATTCGAACTTCTTTGGCTTTAATCGCTTACTGGTAGACACAGCAAACATTTAAATTTATTGCACATGTATGACAATCATGTGTCGTACAAAGAAAATTAAATTAGAAATTTGATAGCATACGTTTGCAGATTTGCTACAGGTAGAGAGAATATAAATAGTAATAATGATCGAACCTGTGCGCCGCAAAAAGAAATCCATATATAATATAAAAGGTCGTATCGAAAAATTAAAAACCCATTAATTAAATTAGAAACATCGGAAAACGTGGTTTCTATAAAAATTTGAATAAATTCGTGGACAATACACTGACAATGCAAAAATCTAAACGATCCAGCCCTTAAACTTCAATGCAAAATTACATTTTTCCGATGGTTTTGATTTATTATATCCAGGATACATTCTACAGAAAAATCTGGAAAAATTCGTGAACAATAGTTCTATCTATACACTGACACTGTAGAAATCTAAATGGTCTAGTCCCTAAACTTCAATCCAAAATCACAATTTTCCGATGTATTTTTAGGCTTTTGATTTTTTACAGTCAAGATGTTCCATTTAAAAATAAGAATTAATTGCAGTATATGTATCTGGGTATTTGACATCTGTTAGATTTTTCTCAGAATCTTCGCATATGACTAAATATTAAATACGAGCACAATTGAAAGGTAACGTGAACATTATTACATACAATTTCAATCGAAGTAACTATATTAGCTACAATCTAAACACCCATAATTATATAATGATGCAATTAAATCTTGAAACTGTTCCAGAAAAGAAAGTACTACTCCAAGTACCTATACGAGGAAATAAAATGATGTAATTAAGTCTTGTATCTGATTAGGAAAAGAAAGTAATCTCTCCAAGTACTAATACAAGAAAATAAATGATTTTAATGAAGGAGACAGCCCATGTAGGAAGAACAAGATTAATTTGATATACCGCACAAAACATATTATAACTCGTTCTAACTGACTTTTTGCCCATACGTAATCCTACAATATTTTATACTAACGCTTTAGTTTAATTAAGTAACAGAAATGTTTCTTATACTACATCTCGACATTACGCCGTATATGGTAGACACTAGAAGCGTGTCTACACTAAAAATTTACAATTAAAAATTGTCAAATTATCTCGTAGCATCACACGAAAGTCCTGCGAAACTTTACATATAATTAAAATAGTGTCCAATTAAACAGCGAAAAAACTCTTTCGTTTCTACCGAGATTATAATCCGAAAAAAATGAAACTCTGCTTTAATTGGCCGAGAATTATAATACACCAAAGTTCTTATCTATCCCGTCGAGATCTGAAGTATAACGAAGCGAAATAGAAAAACAAACCAATCGATTTTGATATTTCTTGAAAAAATTTAACACTAGTAAATTAAATTCTGAAACAATCAGTGAAGATTGATAAAATATATATATTGATTTTTTAGTAATTTTTATAAGGATAAAGTATGTGAATAAAAATATATCTTTGGAAACGATCGGAATACAAATCTGTATGATTTGCATCTAAACGAGTGTCCAAGCTCTTAAACCATAATAGGCAGGTTATAATAGTATAGTTCGATTATCATTATGCGAGCCGTACAACCAGTTAGCAGGCACGCATATTCTCGATAGTAACGCCAGTGTGTGTCGTTCAACCTATGCTCCGAGCACACCTATAGAATAATAAATGAATCGTGAACAAAGTATGATTAAAACCTCTTCCCCTGGTTGGACACCTTTTACAGATAATTTAAAAAATTCACATAAATTATTATATTAGACTTTTAAATCAATGAATACACTCGAATTTTTAATACCGGATTTCATTCACGATGATTCTCCACAAAATTAATAAAATTTAGATTACGGTTTTCATATAATATAATAAAACTGGATGTTTATAAAACCAATATATTACAATAAATAAAATCGTTTAGAGAATTTAAAAATGCTGTTGTATTGTCATAGAAAGGTTAGAAATATTTTGTGCTCTTCTAAATAAAAAGTCTTGTTTTACTTGTTTCTCTTTGATCATTGTATTATTTGTAGAAAACGATATTTTAAAAAATATTTCGTACAGTATTCTCTCAGGAGAAAATCTTAACTAGAGGCTACGTTTTCTTCATTCTCATCTTCTGATTTTCTTTATACGTATAACCTGCTTTTACCAATCACACCAACTTTTCAGACGCAAATAGCCTATTTGCATGACAATTCTCTCTAATAACAAAAGTCGGCGTTAACCGTGTTCCCCTCGTTGTTTAAAAGAAGTGTTACCGCAATAGAAAGTACTAAATGCCGTTCTCTACAGTTCGCGAACAAAGCTAATGCTACTTTACGGTCCAACCAAGGGAAAGAAATCGAACAACGTCACCGGCAGATGACTGCGTTTAAAGAACTTTTATTCTGCTCTACGGGAATGCCTGACCGCGATCGTTAGGAGACGTTCGCGAATGGAAAAATTAAATTTCAGGGGGAACAAGTGAAAGTCGTCGGGAAAATTGCAGAGTGTAATGCGAAAACTTGATTTTACTTGCTAACTAGAAACCGAGCTACCTGATTTACGCAGCTTCGTCACGTTTTGATTGTTGCATACGGTCGATGAACTTTCCACAACAGATCTAGCCTAACATGGTCGATAACTATAACCATAGTCGATCAAAGAAATTAGGAACGCCGATTGAATTCCAAAGAGAACATAACGAGGAATAAAAATGAAAGAAGTTGATTTCAATAGAATCATACATAATTTATAAGATTCTAAAATTATTAATCTGAGTAAATTGGTAGCAGAAATAACTAGTAAATATAAATGAATGTATAATATATAACTGTAAAATATAACTGTATAAGTAAACTGTTAAAACAGTCAATGGATATTTTTATGAATCTTGTGAATTTGTAATTTGTTGAGGTAAATCCGTTTGTTGTTCTGTGTTCGCTCACGTAAGGATCGAATGACTTATGACCTGAATTGCAACGTTATTCGTCAAGTATTGCACAGGAAAGTGTGAGTCACTGTTAATTGCACATTTTCTATTTTTTTTTTCACAATCGAATACATTAAATATAATAAAAATTATCAAATCTGATGAAATCTGAGTTTCTTAACCCTGAACCTACCATCACAGTTCAACACGGATGACCTTTACTTTTTATACACCTTGTACAACGTGTTTACCTTTGAGGAGCCAAATTCACGCATAGGTGGGCAAGTGGCAGAATTGCGAGAAATTACAAACCTGTCCGGTTGTTTATTTGCGATGACGACACGGAAACGTGGCAGAGCTATCATCGGTATTTCTTTCAACTTCCAACGATTGTGTTTCGGGAAGAAGCATTGTCAGTTCTTATTGAAGAAGTACTGCTCCAGAGAATTGACTTTTACATGTCTTTTTTTCTTTTGAAAAAAAATGTGTTCAATGATTTCAGAGAGGAAGGAGTTCCTAGACATGGTATACTAACGACAAAAGTGAGTATTCACAATAATATGTACTTAAATAAAGAAGTGAATCCACACATTTCCTATAATTTCAATAACTGTGATGTGTTTAGTGTTAACCTCTTCCCCTGCTACAATAACGTGTTTGACTCGTGATGAAGATTCTAAACAGAGTCTAATAAATACATGTATATAAACAATAAAATAAATAAAGGAAATAAAATTCTACTTTGGTTTTGTTAATATACAGCTATTGGAGAATAGTTAAATACACAATAGATATAAAGTTCCTTCTTTTTTAGGAGATCTTACGAAGTACAAAAAGATTCTAATCACTGAAACCGTAAAATAAATTGTAGAGGCAAGGGGTTAAATGTAAAAATGAGAATTCGCAGAATTTTGTGAGTTGTCTAATAGAACAAAACAGGTCGAGCAAAGGAAATGGTAAAAAGATTGTACTGGAATGGAATTTATTTCAATATTCATTGGTTCCGGAGGTTTTGGTTGATTTTTTTTTTTCTTTAAAGATATCTGACCTGGACCGAGAAGAAGGAAACAGTGAGCCAATGCCAGGAATGCGAGTGACGTTGAAAGGCCGGGGGCGCTCTTAGAAGGTAGCAGCAGGTTCAGAGTTAACGGTGTTCTGCCCCCTCTATTTTCTCCGCTCTTACATACTGTCTTCTCTTCGGTCAAGGACACTCGGAATCAGGTCACTTGCCACCGAAAATTGTTCAGTATTCAATCGAGGCATTCGCGGACTTCGGTTTGCCATAACCCACATACAATTAACGCTAGATTTATGCAGCACTAGAAGTGGCTACTCTACATTTCACAGAAAAGGCGAGAATTTACCTATCCGGGGCTTCGGGAATGTTTATTGTAATGTATTTCCAAAAAGATAAGTTGGCAAGAAAGTAATAAATATCAATGTTTAATATTAACAAGTAACAGAAATATTAACATAACTATTATTATTCCGGTAACATGTCCTCATTCAATTTATAATAAGAGTGTGACGCTCACACAAATGATGAATTGAAAATAAATGGTAGCTTTTAAGAGGTGAATGGTTAGTTGAAAATAAATTTTACAGGTATCAAAAGGGTCTGTTACAAATTGAAATCCTAAATTGTCTAAAAATAACGTCATTTTATTTGGTCAGAAATTTGTTAACTTACTATTGGGTTGGCAAGAAAGTAATTTGGGTACTTTAAGGTGAAATAAAACCAAATTTCTTTATTCAAGCGATGAACTTAAATCAATAAAATATTTTCTTAATCATTCTTTTTGGCAAAAGATCATCGAACAAAAGGGAAAATATGTTGTTCATTAAAGTTCATTGCTGGAATAAAAAACATTAGGCTCTGTTTCACCTTAAAATACCGAAATTACTTTCTTGCCAACCCAATAGTAAGTTAATAAATTTCTGACCAAATAAAATGACGTTATTTTTAGACAATTTAGGATTTCAATTTGTAACCGACCCTTTTGATACCTGTAAAATTTATTTTCAACTAACCATTCACCTCTTAAAAGCTACCATTTATTTTCAATTCATCATTTGTGTGAGCGTTACACTCTTATTATAAATTGAATGAGGACATGTTACCGGAATAATAATAGTTATGTTAATATTTCTGTTACTTGTTAATATTAAACATTGATTTTTTGTTTCGAATGTGTACAATGATAAAGGAGTGTTTGTCGTATTTTTGTCGGCCAACTTTTTCGTAAACGTAACAAAAGTTACAATAAACTGCACACCACACGAAATGAATGTCGCTGTAAAATTCTCCCGTAAAAGTCTCTCGACAGTTCGCAAGTTGGCTAGGCTCGGGTGAAACTTTTGATAAAATCTTTCTGGCTGACGTCGACTTTCAAAACTCTGCCCTAAAAAAGATGTATATACTCTCCGAAATTTCCGCATCCGACTACATATGTATATGATGAATCAACACCGATTATATTTCTCAGAGTTACGATACGTCTATTCTTCAAAGTGTTTTGTAGAGGCGTGACCGGAAGCGCGAGCACGTTTCCACGGAACGCTTGAACTTTCTCTTAAACCCACATCCGCGAGCGTATTTACCTTGATGAATCCTTCACGAATTTCTTTTTTTTTATTCGCCAATCAATGCAATTATTCAAATTCCCTGGCATGATCCATACGACCTTGCAAGTGATTATATAGCTATCGTAACTAGGACTGTTGGATTGAAACATCAATCCTTTCAGTTGCAAATATAAATATGTCATTATCTTAATGATTTTTTATCTGAATTATCTTAATGAAGTTTTTAAATTAAAATTCAAAGATGAACTTAAGATATTTATTCACATAGACTGATTCGATAACATATTTTCCATTCTATTCTATTACTTTCCGCCATTTCCGAGGTAACTTATACTATTGAATAAATCTATGGATAAATATTCCTCGCAAGGTAAGGTCTAATAACACACAAATAATAAGGTAGAGTCTCTTAGGCCTGGACAAATGAATTTCATAAATAGCACCTTTTTAAATAAATTTGGGACAAAGAATAGCACAGGACAAAAGAACGTAAATAAACAAATTTAATTTTGTTCATATAAAAATTCTTTTCAAAAACCTTAAGCTGGGGTGTCTGAGATCCCACATTACCTTGCGAAGGATATCTTAACCCTTTGCACTCGGAGCTATTTCAACTCGAAAATTAAACGTTTCTTCTGACCTACAATATTTCCATTCTCTGTGATTTTTTAAATTTGATAAATATAAAATTGATATAATACCTCATACAATACTTAAATGTGTAGTAATTGGTTAGATACCGACATATCTGATAGTGTAAACAATTATTTCAATAATAGTACAGCAATTTTTATCGAGTGCTAAGGGTTAATTTTATCTTTGAATTTCAATATAAAAATGCTACGAACTCGTTAGTGTTAGTACAGTGGAGACAGACGTCTTTCATTAGAGTCGGTACGTCGTCCTTGAAGGATTAAAAGATGATGAAGAAGACTCACCGCAAAATGGTATCCCTTCAGGTAACCAAGAGCCATCAGGCGTACATTGTCTTCGTGCTGGACCAAGCAATTCAAAGCCACGATCGCAAGTGTACGTGGCCAAGGTGTCCACAGGTAAGTTGGTGTCCTTAAGAAGGGCGTCCTCTTCATCTATGACGTCCTGAGTACCTGGTTCCGTGAAGCGGACTATGCTGTGCGCAGGTGCGCCAGGGTAACCGCATCCGGCACCGTTGCAACCTGCAATCAAACCAACACGTACGGGGATGTCAGTGAAATAAAGGTAATCCGTTTTACTTTCGCTTAATACCTAACCATCCGGCCTCAAGATAAACAGTTTCATGCTCCGAAACCAATACCTATTGGTATTAACCCTTTGCACTCGGAGCTATTTTAACTGGAAAATTAAACATTTCTTCCGATCTAGAATATTTCCATACCTTATGATTTTTGCAATTTTATGGATATGAAATTGGTACATTACCTTATACAGTACCTAAATGTTTAGTAATTGATTAGATACCGATATATTTAATAATGTAAACAATATTTTGGAGAATGGTACAGCAATTTTTAGTGGTGCCTCAGAGGGGACACAGCCGAGTGCTAAGTGTTAAAAAAAGAATCTATTACCGTGGAATTTTTCAGAGATTTTATGACGAAGAATATTGTTGCCCTTGTACTACAATTTTCACCATTTTCAATCGTTTATAACTCACAAACACATTTTGTAAATTTTTGTTACAAAATAAAAAAGTAATAATTCAGACAAAACGCAAGTTTCTTAAAATGTTCATTATATATAATAAAATAATCTATTTAGCTTGTTAAAAAAAAAGCTGAAGTCGTTTGGTCTGTTTATATAATAGTTATTCTGATCTATGTATAAAGCGTTGCCATCAATTATGACACTGAGGTACAATTTCTTTTCCTTCTACGAAAAATATAAACGACGCAGAAGGCTTAATCGCAACATCTTAATCGTAATTAAAGAAAGCAGTATCGACAAGTTGTAGAAATAAATTTTCATTTGGTTCCAGTAGCTTGTAGTAAACGCGGAAAATGTCTTATTCTGCGATAAACACCGGCAGTCAAATGATAAACCGACCAGTTATCAGGAGTTTGCTTGATCAACGAGGGAAACGTTGGGAAAGAAGCCAAGGAACCGGGAACGGTCCGGAGAAAGTCGAGATACCTAGAATATTAGCGTGGAATATTAATAGGCCGATATAATTTTGATGAACGTTGATCGCAAGCACCGGTTTACACTGTTACGCGTAATAAAATCGGCTATGAACGCGTCTAAACGTCCGCAAGATATTGCTAATGAATACAGAGTTCGTTTCTTGCGGATTATGAAAGTTACACTTGATTCAATTACCGTTCCGATTATCTTTGATCTCGCGTGAACCGCGGTTCAATCCGTTCGCGGCTAATTTACACGAACAATGCAACATTCTATTGCCCGGGCCGGCAATTGGCGGGCGCGTCACGGTGCATGGGTGACACGCAACTCACATCATCACGCGCGAAACGCATTTGTTGGAACCGTTGCGAAGCGGGACGTTGCGCGATGCCTCACCGGGCGTCACCAGTTCCTCGAGTCCGATGATTTCAATGATCGACCAAGCCCCGTGACCTCCGCCACGCGTTCAACTCTCCGGTTGCTCTTTCGCTTTTTTTTTTTACCACCCTTTGTTCTGCCAGCACGTCTCGCGCGACTAAAAAGGACGATCGACGTTAGGCGAACAAAAGAATCTATTTGAGTACTTTTTCTTTGCAACCACAGTGGTTTATAACCGACTACAATAGTGTCTGGATGTAGGTGAAGTTTTTGAGACCGAAATGTTACTTATATCGTGGAGAGACGTGCTCCTTCCTAGCGTATCAGTGAAACAATAGTAACTTTTTGCAGTCGGAGTTATTTTTAACACTATGACTATGACGAGCGGTCAAAATGACCCATTTTAGATTTTTTATTTGACAATTATTGAAATTGCAAAGATTTGAGTACTTTTTCTTTGCAACCACAGTGGTTTATAACCGACTACAATAGTGTCTGGATGTAGGTGAAGTTTTTGAGACCGAAATGTTACTTATATCGTGGAGAGACGTGCTCCTTCCTAGCGTATCAGTGAAACGATAGTAACTTTTTGCAGTCGGGGCTATTTTTAACACTATGCCTATGACGAGCGGTCAAAATGACCCATTTTAGATTTTTTATTTGACAATTATTGAAATTGCAAAGATTTGAGTACATTTTCTTTGCAACCACAGTGGTTTATAACCAACTACAATAGTGTCTGGATGTAGGTGAAGTTTTTGAGACCGAAATGTTACTTATATCGTGGAGAGACGTGCTCCTTCCTAGCGTATCAGTGAAACAATAGTAACTTTTTGCAATCGGAGCTATTTTTAACACTATGCCTATGACGAGCGGTCAAAATGACCCATTTTAGATTTTTTATTTGACAATTATTGAAATTGCAAAGATTTGAGTACTCTTTCTTTGCAACCACAGTGGTTTATAACCGACTACAATAGTGTCTGGATGTAGGTGAAGTTTTTGAGACCGAAATGTTACTTATATCGTGGAGAGACGTGCTCCATCCTAGCGTATCAGTGAAACAATAGTAACTTTTTGTTGTCGCAGCTGTTTTTAACACTATGCCTATGACGAGCGGTCAAATGACCCATTTTAGATTTTTTATTTGATAATTATTGAAATTGCAAAGATGTTTTCGTGGGAAGTTATTGAATATATTTTTTGACTTCAGTATATATTATATTTAGACTGCGGATCTTTATGCTAAATAAAGATGTTTTGCATTGTTTGTGGGAAGCAAGAATAACATAAAAATTGATTTCATCCCATAACGAGTTTGTCATTCTTGAATTATGTTAATCTTTTACTGTTTTATATTTTACTCAACCAAATTCTTTATAAATGCATAAAGATCCGCAGTCTAATTATAGTAAAAATCGCACAAAATATAAATAAATTCAATCTTGTTATTTTTATAATACTGTACACATCAGTCACTTTTGATGGTCGATAGATTTAGTGTTAACACGAAAATTAAACACTCCTTTCGACGACAATGGGTATGAAATTGATATAATTAGATAGCAACATATTTTAGAATGTGTAGAGTATTTTGAATAATGGTACAGCAATTTTTAGTGATGCCTCAGAGACACCTCTCAAGTGCTAAGGGCTGATCAAATAACTTCTTTGTTTCTGTGTATACAGGCAAGTTGTATTTTCCATAAAAATCCCCACGCTAATGATCGCAATGTTTCGATCAAAAGTCATTGACCATCGAAGACCCAAGTCCAGGATCATCAAGGCAACGAGGAAGAAAGACTAAAAACAGTCGTAACGACCGCACCTGGAGACTCTCAATTAATGTCGTGCAACGAATTGAAAAAAACCAATATCATTTATTAATCAAGGAAGCCACAAAGTCACATTAGCGCATGACAACGCTCGGTCGCGTGTTAGTCAGGCCACGAAGGAAATAATAATCAGCAGGGGCTGGGAAATTCTACCAGGAAGACTTACAGACTTACAGTTACCTCGAAGTGCTATCACTTGTTAAAGCTATCGCAACATTAAGCTGCTGATGCACGTTTGGTAACAGCTAATGATTTCACAGAATATTTCATTCGTGAACCGATTTCAACGGGACTGGTATCCACTTTGATTGCAGCGTTATAATTTGTAGAATCATATAAATTCAGAAAAAAATCCGCAGTTTAATAATAATTGTGAAGACAAATTTTCTAGTTGTTCGATAAATCAAGGACTCAATTTTAATAATTTCTCCTGCAATGCGTAACTAAAAATTTCATTTCGCCCAGTAGCAAGGATTATTTATTTAAAACTGTTCTTATTCATCCTAAAAATCGAGATTATAAAAATGTCTCGAAGAAACGAAGATTGAGTATTAATAAATTATGGAACTCCTTTCTTTGTTCACTGTTTGCTACATTCGTTTGTCCGAGTGAGTCAGTTTTAATAAATCACTGTAACCCTTTGTTTAACCTATTCTTTGTCACGTCAATTTGAATAGTCTTTCACAATTCTTCTTTAGATTCTTTCGAGTGTTGGCTGGAATGCAAATGGCCAGTAAAAAGCATCGACCCTTCCGATTGACGACAACTGCAGTCGAACGACACGACAGTCGAACAAAGAAGATAGCCCGGCACAAAGAGAGAAAAAAAAAAGAAAAACCGTCGGCGTTGCGTAAAGGGAACGAAGTGAAATTTCGCGAACACGACTCGGCAGTTTATTTTCCTCGGACACACACGATTCGGGTTGTTGGCGCACGACGCATAGCCAATGACTTCCTAGATGATTGCGCGATGGCCGCAGGATGCGAGCTGCTTGCATTATCGTTTCCGTTACGGCCTCGTGGCGTTTCTCCTTCTGCTTATCTGCTCGCTTGGCCACCTTGCTTGGCTACCAAAGATCATCGATTCGACGCGGCTTTGCGACGCTCCAGATGGAATCCGTTCATTTCAACTTGGACCTGGCGAACTATTCTGCGGAAGTCCGTACGGTTGCACGTCTTCATAGGCAATTCCACTTCAATCCCATTTGAGTTCCTACCCTATACTCATTGCTAGATTGCCGGTGTTTATGCAAAATAAAAATTTTCTACCTGAACTCTAACAAATTGGAATGAAATAGAAATTCATTTTATTTAAAACTAGCTGACCCGACAGACGTTGTCTTGTCCTTTGAATTTTGTGTTCGAATCGTGAGTTATGAAAAAAGCACTTTCATTACCACGTTTTTATTTTTTCCCGAATTTTCCATTTTTCCGGGCAACTTTCCCACTTTTTCTTTCCCCAAAAACCTTATTCAGACTATTACGAACATTTTTTTTTAAATGTATGATGGTTTCGGCGCACAGGTTCGATCAATAATACAAACATTAATTTATAACAATTTTGCAATTCTAAACCTCGACGTTTCGATCCTGATGAGGATCATTTTCAAGAGATTTTGCGTCTGTAATAAAATGTAACTTCATAATAATAACCGTAATTTAAAAATATGTTTCGAACAGCAGAATAAATTTATCTTTCTCACATGTTGTATAAGGTAAACGTAAGATTTATGAAGACTATATTAATTCCATTTTTTCTTTTAATTAGTCAAATCGATCCAGCCGTTCTCAAGTGACTTACCAACGAACAGCATTTAATTATTATTTATATAGATATAGTAACAGTACTTTTCAATTCTTCTAATGTCTTTATTATTTTAGATGGCACCTACACATTTTTGACATAGATGCATAAAATCCGCTGTCTTCCGATTACTAGATTGCAGATCTTTGTGCAGAATAAAAATTGTCTAAATCAATAATAAGAAACAGCGTCATAAGAGAGCTTTTATGAAACAAATTAATTGTAATGGCAAAGTTATTGAGTGGACTGCGGATTTTATGCATTTATGACAAAATGAGCAGCCAGAACATGAAACAGTAGAAATCAAAAAGGGACTAAAGAGTATCGATATACCGTCACCAATTTCTTAAAATTATTAATGAGAGAAACCAATTTTTTAGTTGATTCTAGTATCTCGCAATTGATCTAGACTATTTGTATTTTGCATAAAGAGCCACAGTCTAGTTGTAGCGATTCCGGAAGAATGATGCTTCGAGGTCCACGATACTGACCAATGTAATTTCTTCAACAAATTTTTCCTACGTTAACTAGTAAACTTCTAACATCTGAAAAAAATTATAGAGGTGTCTAAAGAAAGTTGTGGGCTGTTTAAAAGTGCTGAAGTATTATGTACTTGTGAATGCCTGTACATCCAGACATTGCTTTAACCCTTAGCACTCGGCTGTCCCCTCTGAGGCACCACTAAAAATTGCTGTACCATTCTTCAAAATATTTATTTATTAATGGTTTATTTTTTTAATGTGGTCGCATTAACATCTAGGTCATTAGCGACCACATGGTTTATAAACAAATATATATTACATGTTACTGAAAGGGTTACGGTTAATATTAACAAACAAATTATAGTAATTCATAAATGCCGATAGATTTAAAAAAGAGGAGGACGTTTCCAATGTTGCTTCAAAATATTGTTTACATTATTAAATATATCGGTATCTAATCAATTACTAAACATTTCGGTACTGTATAAGGTAATGTACCAATTTCATATCCATAAAATTGCAAAAATCATAAGTGCATAAGAATAGCACACGTTTGACAATTCTGACATAATTGCTACAAGTAGGGCTAATACAAAAGTAATAATGATCGAATCTGGCGCCGCAAATAAAATTCCTATTAAAAAATCATGAGGTATGGAAATATTCTAGATCGGAAGAAATGTTTAATTTTCCAGTTAAAATAGCTCCGAGTGCAAAGGGTTAACGGATGCTATTCGTGCGAGTGTCAATGCCAGTTTACGTGTGGGCGAAACAGCAGATCGCGCTCGCCGATTTCTGGCTTGAAAAGAAAAGATCGACGCGTTTTAATCAGCTCGGCTCAGTTCCTAATTTCCCACGACTCCGTGAAGTAACGGGAGTGCATGGCGGGCAAGGATGAAGAGGAAGAGGAAGGCGGTGTGCTCGACCTTCCTCTTCTCTCACCTACTTCTGCCCTGGTTATCCACTTTTCCTTTGAGATGCGAGCGAATTGTCGGAACCACGTGTTCGTTGCCAGTAGCCTGGCTGCTCTGATCTGGGGAAAATAAGTGTCTCGCATGGAGAATGGCAAATCTTAATTCCCGTCGCCAAAGCGAAATAATATTTTCATTAACGCTAACACTATCGAGCCTTAAAAGTAACTGGTACAGGTTCCCTTATAAAAATGACAAGATTCATTTTATTTAGACTTTGTGCACCTCCTATTTGTAATACGTGCTCTACGAACGATATCTATACAACCATTTCTTATTAAATCATTTTTATTGTTTCAATAATTGTAAAATAAAAAAGTTTATTCTTTAGACATTTCATGACATCTACTTTCTATCTTGTTATCCACGATCTCTCTTTTGAAACAAATTAAATTTAGCTCGATTTGGAAAAACGTTCGGAGAAGTTTGTTGACTAATTTTTAATGAAAAAAAAAATTAATATGAAAAAAAAATAAATCATTTTTATTATTTCTATAATTGTAAAATAAAAAAGTTTATTCTTTAGACATTTCATGACATCTACTTTCTATCTTGTTATCCACGATCTCTCTTTTGAAACAAATTAAATTTAGCTCGATTTGGAAAAAACGTTCGGAGAAGTTTGTTGACTAATTTTTAATGAAAATGTCTTGAGATAATCATCTTTAGAATCATACGAGCAAGCTGTTATCCATATGATACTACATTTTCGACTTTTGGTTCTGTCTAAAATAACTTCCTGTTCAGTTAGGCCACCTGCTGCCGTCCATGCTGCCATACTACACACGGTATCATAGTATTCGTATAGTCGCACCTGACTCATTCCCTCAAAATTCCCACCGAATTTTAGACTCTGGACAAGAATTGTTAGAATATGCAATTAAATATTTTCCTATCTATTTATTTTTTGGGAATCACTTTTCGCCAATACGAGATAAGAATGTGGCAATATCTCTTTAGTAGAAAGGCCTATGTGAACGGTAGAATTATTTATTGCATTAATTTCATATGCGTAGAATGAATAAAAAAAAACTGTGGAATGTGAATTATTTAGGTCGGAGGAAATGGGTGGCGTTGGTATTTACTTTCTTCGTAAAATAAGTAGATTCTGTTTCTTCAATTCTTTTTTTTTTTGTCACATACATTCGTCATTTATCTGTCCAGTTTCTAGAAAAGTAGTTTGCTGCAGTTAGCAATTTCTGCTTTCACTGTGAGCCTTCCTGTGAGATCACGGCGTCTGCTGTCTTTCAAACAGTATCATTCTCGTCCGATGGAGGATCATTCTACTAACTAGCGAAATGACAGCTTTTATTCGTTCATTCTATATTCATTGTAATTCTGTTCAATTCTACTCCTTTGTATTCATTTAAATTCTTTAAATTCAGCTTATTATAAATGTTCGTATTTAAAGTAATCATTTAATTCTCAAATACATCATAAATTTCTTGTAAGATCATGCCATTCGCAAGAAGAATGCTTTCTAATTTCGAATTTTCAGATTTATATCGTGCGGGATGAAACGGTTCATGTACAACACGTCAAGAAGCATAACTGAACTTTGTGTTTCTGATTAACCCCTTATCTCGTAATGTATTTAATTACTATGCTCTCGAGAATTACTTTGTCGCAAATTATTTCCTACCAGGGAAACAAGTAATACATATATGCATCTTAGGTGTAAGTTAACTGTAAAGGTTGTGTGTTCGTAATTGTAACTGATGTGATCTGAACATTATTTACACTTATTAAATTTAACATTAAATTAACACAATATTATAAAGCAGCTGTCGGTGGTTTTAAACATTATTGTAGTTGTCAAAAAGATTCGCTATTGAAGGAGTTCTAAGTTGGAATGTACAAGACACTCTCTCGCTATCTCCAGAAACTCCTGAGAGCGTGCAACATTACCGCTAAGCATTTATTGTCTTGATGTTATTATTACAATTGTTAAAAGCCTGAGAATAATATAAAATTAACAGTTGAATGTAATAATACAGAAAAGTAATTAACCAACCTAGCGGGACCATGAGAAGAGCTGACGGCAACGTTCTTCAAAGAACTTACAGTTTTATCAAACGCAGAATATTACAATTCAAGCTTCTAATTAATAAATAATCTCACTCTACGCACTTGTTAGAAATCTTCGAAGTAGACAACAATTTATAATTTTAATAAATTCGTCAATTGTCTGTTAATAATTTATGATTGTCCCTTGAGTCTTCATAAAAGTTTCTTTAAATAATGTGCCCTTTTTCATATTTTTTGGAAGGTGAAATATTACTGAAAAATTCATACCATTAATTTCCAACAATATACCATACAATCATATGCGAAAAACTAACAATTTGGAAAGATGAAATTGGAAGAAATTATTTCGATCTCCATTTTAAAAAACGTGAAACGAAACTCGCATACTTATGACTCGATACCATTACTTTAAAGTGTGACACAAGTGTCACGTGTTCGAATCAATTATGTTTCACTTATGAGCTGTTTAAGGAAAGTTAAAAGATATGTAATTATCGGAAGAAAGTATGGAACACGGCTCGACACGCAGACGGATCTATTACAGTAATAAGTCAGCCCGAAGTCTTTCTTTCGTCGAAGTCAAGTGAAAAATCGTTTTGAAACGGATCGCGGAGGGTCCGGGTAAGAGATAAATAAACGAATAAATCGGCGAAGATCGGAGATAGCGAAATGAAAGATTGATACGACCGGAAGAATGTAATTAGTTGGGAACACGGTGTTCAGGAAGCGGTCGAAAACCGCGTAACAGAAAAGTGTGTGGGAAAATGACTGAGAACTTACACTACGAGAAGGGATCGCGAGAGATCGTTCTCCACGTAGAAATGCCATTTTTTTTTTCTTTTTGCTGGATCGCTTTTCACACGGACCCACAATGCAGTTTACTCCACGATTCCAGCGTTATCTTTTCTAATAGCATCTAACGAACGTCTTGCAGTACAGTGTTCGATCATGTAACAAAGGAAAACTGCAATCGGGAAAATCGCTTTCTTTTTAATGAAGTTTAACGCGCAAATTAAGCCACTAAATGTACATAATTATACTGTTGCAATTATCGTCGGCTAATCTATTCATTTTAAAATGTTATGGCTTGTTGTTTGAATATGGGCTGTGTTTTGTAACAAATTATGCACTCTAGTAGCAATCATTATAATTAAATGTGTTTTCAACAGATCGACTGATGTACCAGGAAAATTTTATATCAATTTGGGATGATTTATTTATTGATGCAAAATTTGAAATAGGAAATGCAATTTTCTTTTTTAATGGCATTAATCATCTTTGTCACAAATGCAGAAAAGCTACAGTATAGTAATTACTTTTTATTGGCTCTAACTAAATTTAGTCACCCCATGTATCAATACGAAAATTAATGTTTAAATTGGAAAAATTACTTGGATCTTATTTGAATAGATTAGCATTCAACGTAGAATTACAATGACTGTATTAATAGCTACATGGTCTCATCGTAGGTAACAGTAAGAAATCATTAGTGCATGAAGTACAAAGTCATAAAAATAAATAGGTTCTTCGAATATAAAATCTTTCAAACAAATAATTTCTCTATGCTAGTGAATGAGTTGAATCGTTCATTGGAACAGACGGGTTACCCCGCCAATTATATCCTGTTATCATTTTAGTTAAGAATAAAATTGAATTTTCTTCTTGTATTCGTTTTCTATATCATTAGATGCTATTGTATTATGGTAATCATTGTCTGGCAGCTGTACTGCCTCTTCTATTTTCCTGTTTCACTGAAGCGTTGAAAAACAACCCCATACACACATACATATTCACTCGAATCTATCGACCTAACGATCAGCTTTGGAAAGCAGTCTTTACAAAAACTATTTCATACAATATTTTGTCTTTATTGGTCGTTTACATTTAAGGGAAGATAGCTTTCTATCGTGGGGGTGAGAATGAAAGTTCATCACCAGATAGTGGATTTTATGCATAAAAAAATTTGTTCTTTAGAAATTTTAGAATAATTTAGTGAAATCCATCGAAATTTTAAACAGAATATCGACAATAGTGAGATTATTCCTTTACCCCATCTGCAGATTATAGTAAAATTATTCTGTACTCTAAAATATAACAAAAATAAATGTCTAAACACTTGAACTCCTTAATTTCGAAACATAATTATTTATAAAAATGTTTTCGTTCCAACCAGTGGAACAAGTTTTTACATTCTCAGACACAATGATTGAATAGGTGGATAAACAAACACGCAACGTTTCAAAACAATCGCGTGAACGTTTTCTCTGAAATTCTAAGAGCATTCTACTTTTCTACAGAGGAATAATCCTCCCATAGTCCTAATCATACGGTAGACTGTCAGCATTTTATCGCAGGAATTCGAAACACAGCAAGACAGGTACATTAAAGACGGTTTCAGAAGATATTAATCTATTTCACCGGCAATTTCTCTCAAGTTTTATCAAAGGCAATAAATTATCGCTCGAACTCGGTCTTTGCGAAATAACATAGAATCATTCCTTTTCGCATGGAGATCGACAAGAATCCTGTTACAAACGTGGTTTTTACAACTTTCTAATTTTTCGTGGATCAAATATCACGATTTCGTTCATTCCAACTGTTTTAAGCATTCCTGTTTGTAAAAAAATCCCTAAGTCGTGAACAAGTTTACAGAATAAATTATTTAAACGAGAACACCATGTCTCTATCGCTAATGATTTTATGGCGAATGTATTCAGAGAAGAGTTGTATTAAGGTGATTAAAATTTTTCTGACCTCCTTAATTTCCTCGTTAAATTTTCTTTAACGCTTTGGCTGCCACGTTAGTAGGCGACATAAATTTTCAAACAAATAATAGTGCATCAAAGGGTTAAACAACAACCCCTCGCCTCGAAGACTGTCTCGAAAAAATCATCAACAACAGAAACATTTCGGTGTTCCCATTTAAATGGTTCACCATGCTCGTCCGTCGGCATTAACGACAAATACGATGTATCGAAAGCGCGAAATCAAAAATGAATACGAAAAAGAACGAACCTCTCAGAGCCAGAGCAACGATGATCAGAAGTAGCGCAGCGGTACTCTCCATTTCGCCACAAAAAACTGATCTCTACGGGAAACCGAGTCAGTCTGTTCACAATTACTTCCGGTAAAACACTTTTCAGCCGCGTGAACGTACTAATCCAGCAATGGGTATGAGGAAGGCACTCTATTGCAGTCCGAAGATGTTTGTTTCTTTTTCACGAGGCCAACGTCATTTCGGCGACCGATCCCGAAGAGTTCAACCAGTCACCAATGTCCAATCTCGGATGTCCTCTTTTAGGCGAACGAAAATTTTCGTTGTTCTCTCTCTTTCGAGAAAGGTGTCGCAGCCGCGGTTAGGCTCGAGGACGTATCAGGCCGAAGAGTGACCGACGTGAAACGATCTCTCCTGAAGACTGAGGTGCTCGATACCTGGAAGGAAGTCGACCAGGTGTTCTAGCGCCTTCCCCCCTTATCCGCCAATAGCGGTTACCACCTCCCCAGACAGGTAACGACCGATGTGCCGGTTGCCGGCGAGAACGAGGCTGACTCTTCGGCGACTGACTGACTACCATACGACTCCTCCGTGTACGCTGCTATGTACATCGCGGTATTTAGGCCAGAGGCTCAGGCTCCCTGCAGACGTTTCACGGCACCGTATTATGCATTTTTCTGTCTACGGGTCTGAATTACCGACGACCGTCAAAATCCACTAGGACGATGGCGGACTCTGCCGAAATGGAACGGTCAGTCACTGAACTACGTCACACTGCAACACTGAAAGTGTCAGTCCGAGGAGGATGGCCCTTCTGCAGCGTTGTCGGCTTCGCTGCCGCGACGATACTTCTGCGAACACTATCCGCGATAGCAATGACAGCGTTCCAACTTAGAGATCATTGCTTTGAAGTCACAGTATATTCGCACAATTTTATGAAGACGCTAACTTGCGAAAGATTCGACCGAAGGACTTTCATTTCACAGAGACGTTGGAAGGATCACTAGTCGATGTAACAAAATTTTGTTGAAAGAATTGCAGCTAGTCAGAATCGTGAAATACAGCAAAAAGAAACCTTTCAATTTTTCTTCATGATTCTGACCAGTTACAATTGTTTAAATAAATTTTGTTTCGGTCTACTAGTGAACTGATCTTAATCCTTTGGAGTCCAAGCTATATTAAATAGAAAATTAAACATTTCTATTGATCTAGTATAATTCCATTGGATATGATTTTTGTCATTTTATGGATAATATGAAATTGATATTAAAGATTCTTCCGAAGGACTTACATTTCACAGAGACGTTAGAAGGATCACTAGTCGATGTAACAAAATTTTGTTGAAAGAATTGCAGTTGCTCGGAATCGTGAAAAATTCAGCAAAAAGAAACCCTTCAAATTTTCTCCACGATTCTGACAAGTTACAATTCTTTAAATAAATTTTGTTTCGGTCTACTAGTGAACTGATCTTAATCCTTTGGAGTCCAAGCTATATTAAATAAAAAATTAAATATTTATATTGATCTAGTATAATTCCATTGGATATGATTTTTGTCATTTTATGGATAATATGAAATTGATATTAAAGATTCTTCCGAAGGACTTACATTTCACAGAGACGTTAGAAGGATCACTAGTCGATGTAACAAAATTTTGTTGAAAGAATTGCAGCTGGTCAGAATCGTGAAATACAGCAAAAAGAAACCTTTCAATTTTTCTCCACGATTCGGACCAGTTACAATTCTTTAAATAAATTTTGTTTCGGTCTACTAGTGAACTGATCTTAATCCTTTGGAGTCCCAGCTATTTTAAATAAAAAATTAAACATTTATATTGATCTAGTATAATTCCATTGGATGTGATTTTTGTCATTTTATGGATAATATGAAATTGATATAATACCTCGTACAATACTTAGATAGGTACTAATATATTTAATAATGTAGACAATATTGTGAATAATGGTACTGCAATTTTTAGTCACCAATCGAGCGTTAAGGGTTGAAGAATTTGTTGACACCAGAAGCAAATTAAGACTTCTGTAAAAGTAGAATAGAGAATTTACTTTATGAGAAGATGACCATCTTACTGAACGAAGTATTGTAACGAGCCATTTTGTGCGGTATTCGTCTTCATCGATTAAATTGGCCCGAGCTTTTTTGATTATCCAATACCATGCACCTTCCTCTATTATATAGAGTAATTTGCCATGTAACATCGTTGAATCGAGAAATTATGGGTTTACTTCGCATCAACAGTAACATGAATATCGAGCAAAATTTCCGTGTCTCGGTTTCCGCTCTTGTAATAATTCCAAGTACAATTAACAAAATATTCGAATGAAGAAGCTGTTCTTTGAAGGTGACGTATTTAGAAGGGACAGAATATGTAGGTAAGACGAATTATAGCGCGGTTTCTTTCTAATTGTAAAATGTAGGGGATTACTTAAGTTAGCATGCTTCTTCCTCTATTATGTAGGGTAATTTATCATGCGACATCGTTGGAAAGCACGTGATTCCCCTGCATCAGGAGTAATCCAT
This sequence comes from Lasioglossum morio, assembly GCA_916610235.2. Classification (NCBI taxonomy): domain Eukaryota; kingdom Metazoa; phylum Arthropoda; class Insecta; order Hymenoptera; family Halictidae; genus Lasioglossum; species Lasioglossum morio. The sequence goes on along the minus strand of OU744330.1, from coordinate 9,240,448 downwards.
TTTATGAAAAGTAAGTAACGATGATTAGTGCACTTTGTCTTCAGTATTTGGGTCAATCCAGTTTGATGTAATATCGTTCATTTCGAACTTAATACAGTAAAGTCATATGAGTTTTAGTGCTTAAATTAGCGATCTTCCTGTTGCAACATTTAGGTCACCTTTTAATACCACGTTCGTTAACTTTTCAGATTATAAAACGTCCCTTTAGTGGGATTTAATTTTTTTATATAAAATTCCCTCAAATTATATATAAGTACTCTAAATTAATAATTTTTTATATAAAATTCCCTCAAATTTTATACTAAAATTAAATTTATATAGTAAATTTCTCAAATTATATACAAGTACTCTAAATTAATAAAGGATATATATTATTTTCAACTTACTAAAATTATTAGATAATTCTTATTTTGCATAAAGATCAGTAGTGAAGACTTATAATTGCAAATTTTATTTTGCATATAAATCTACCGTTTAAATATGAAATACTAGACTGCGGATTTTCATGCATCTATAATCTATGGCTTCTAAAAATTTTCAAAAATTGTCGAAATATAAAATTCCACAGAATTTGAGCAATTTTTATTTATTTCAAAAGTACCAAGACTACTACCATCGAAAATAAAGATTTCACATGATTCCACTTTCTTGAAATTCGTCTACAAAAATTGCAAATTGCATAAACATCCGCAGTCTATTAATTACTGTTCAGCAGTCCACGCCGAAAATGTTCTGCTAGAGATTATTGAAATTAGTATTATTTGAAAGGTATTGTTAATAGTGGTGTAGCACGAGTCCGAAACACTTTCTCGCGGACTATTAAATTTCACGGCTGCGATAATCAACGGCGCTCGAGGTGAAGGTACGAGAACGCGTTTCATTGTTGGAGCGAACCAGAAACAACAATTATCTCAAACAAGGAAGCCTGGCCATCGAGGGTTAGACGGTCCGGTTTAAAGTGTTGCGGTTCGCTGGTTCAGCTACCTATTCTTCTTGCTTATTCGTGGACATGCTCGAACCTTCTTCATTATTTCCTCGATGGATCTACTGAAATAACAATGCAATCGGCAAATATTTTCTCGACAAATAATCCTATCGTCATTATCTTAATTAATTTAGAAGTGAACTCGAAGCGGAACAGAAATGATTTAATTGTTAGATGTTCGATAAATATTTAAATACCTTATTCGCAAAAGTTAACAGTTTCATTCTGTTAGCAGCAGAAGATATACGTTCTTCTCGGTAAACAAAAGACAAATTTATTTCAACGATCCACTGAATTCATTTGTATACTTAATATTATTCTGAGCACGCTCGCTGCCAGCGTCACACTTAGTGGGATACGCTGGAATCAACTAATTGATTCTAAAACCTCCTCCGTTATATCACCTGCCCGTTCTACCGCATGTAATACTGAAACCCCATCCAGTCCCATAACATTCTTACACCTCGTAGACTCGAATAAAATTTAAAAATAAAATTCGAATGGAGTAAAAACTGATCTTCAAGCTTCCTAAGGAAAATGTGCCGATGGATAATAAAATATATTTTTCAAACCCACTGAAAAGCTGTTAGGTAATATACATTGATGGAGAAAAATTCTAATTTTACACCAGTTTCGCGTGATCCGAATACCTTGAACTCCCATAACAGTCTAATTATCGTACAGACCGGTCGACTCGTCTTCGGGAACGTTTGACTCACGTATTTTTTCGGTCGATTGCGTGAAAAGTGTGGCGGTTGGTCACCGGCCGGTTCCTTTCTCTATTTTTCTAGGGCACTTTCGGCGTGACGGTGTGTCAGGGGGATTCGCGTAGGGCCGAATTTGGTCGAGGCGGAAATTCGGTACGACGAAAGTTAGCGGTGTGTCGAGTCACTTGTCAGTAACGTCGGCTTCCTGACCCACATACCATGGCCGCGTTGCGAACGGGACGACTCGCGTGCGATCGCGTATTCATCAGCGCGTCATCGTTTTGACGAATAACAACAATAGTAATAACGCTGAACGAACACCTAGCAAAGCCACTTGAGCAGCGTAGGATCAATGAGGTAACGACATTCCGCGATGGTGACACGGTGGTCGTTAACACTTGTTCCTCCTTTCTTAGGTTGCTACAGGTAATTCCCAGGTTGTTGGCCGCACACGAAATTCAAGTTCGCCCGAGGTAGCGTAATTTAGCTTCCTCGTCGACTTCCGGTTGGATCACTGGAAATGTCACACTTTCGAACGAGTCGTTTTCTCGAGCACTGCGTCATCGTTTACGCATCTCGAAGGAGTCAATGGATATGCTCTTTTCTTCTAAACGTGTCCGAAGTTAGGTCGTCGACCTAATAGGCGTCTAATCCGACCGAATCAAGTTTCTCCGTTAGTCTTCGTTCTTGTCGTCGTCTTCGTCCTCGGGCATGACTATAAATCGATGACAGTCGTCCCTCTTGCGCATATGAATCGATCGACGATCGGCCACGTTCCCAAAATTTCGGGTCGATGAACGCTCTGCTATTGACCATCGTTCGCTCGTTGTCAAATTATTTTATTCCATAGTTATATCAAAACGATCGCTTATTCATACTCGAAAGGCGAGAGCTGTTGTGCAGATGGCAACGCCCAGCTCCATTTAGGTAGTTCTTGATTAATAATCTGGCGGACTTTTATCCCTTTCTTGACACATCACCGGCCGATGATTATTGCATAATTTTGAAAAAGCTATGGCACATGGTTAAACACTTTTTAATGGAATCTTCAATAGCAATAGTCATTTACATTGTGAACTAACAAGTCACCCTCAATAAATTCATCTAATAGTTTCATTATAGATTGCAATGTAAAAGAAAATTTCGATGCTTTCTTCTGCTACAGTATTATTAGTGAAAATTCTATCAACCCCTTGCCGTACCATTTTTTCATAATTGTAAAGTTATTGTGATTAAAACGTATTTATCTTTCAAAAATGTCGGAGAAGAGAAAAGAAAATTTATATTTCTTGTGTGTCTACATTTATTTTAATGCTTATTTATTCGATATGAATCAAGTGTTATTTCATCTAAAAAGGAACGCGTAATATTCATATTTGTTAGATTTTGTTGAAATCTTCATGACGAGTCTGACTCGTTAAAATACGGCAACGGGTTAATAGACTTACGGTAGGTAAAGTGTTAATCATCTTAATCAGTTGGAAATTGCAACTTTATCTTTAAATGGTTTCCGTGTTTTGCATTCGATCTACTTATTTTTTTATGTAAATGCATTTTTCTTCGTCGAGTTTCTTTTTGTTGTCGAAGCAACTAACTTACGATTCAAATGAATCGTTGATAGTTGCGTATCTAGATGCTTGGAAATGTCGGATCAAAATGGACCTAAGTTCTGTCATCGAAGTGACGAATTCAAGTTTCAGAGTCACCCTGTATATTGATATAATTGCAAGGAATGCGATTCGTCGCAGAAAATCAAACAGATAAGATGGAATTTTATAATTTACATTTCAAGGTGATTGAATTTGAGAGATTACATTACACTTTCATGGACGCTGCAGTGTCTGACCATTGCTGGCTGCTTCTACTTCGAAAATATTAATCCTACCACTTGCACGGTGTTGGCTCCAATAAAGTTTTGAAGCCAACAACAGATACTTTTAAACAAAAGATAATTTTTCTACGTTAATTGTTTAACGCTGAGCTTTGATTCAATTTACAATGTTTAAACGAAGTAATTGTTACGAGGTGTGTTAATAGAAAGTCAGAATTGTATAATATATGTACTTCGTAGAACAGTTAGATTGTGCGATGTCATGGATCATAGATCAAGATTTATAAATTCCTGCATATCAAAAATCCATCAGATGGAAGGTATGCAATAATTGTAAAATGGAAAATTTCAAACCAGTCATGAAATAACAATAATTCTTAAATGCATTCGATCGACTAGTTTAATGTTGTTTTGACAGATGATTTCGCACCTTTGCGAACCGGACACCCTGTATACGCATATTGTTCGCGCACATGCAACGTGTTCCCATAGGATAGCTGTGTTACTGGCAACAGCAGCACCGTGACCCCGATTTAAACACCTGTGGAGATTCCTCGCGGCATTCGATGCTCATGGAAAGTCAAAACAGTAAGATGGTAGATACGTGAACGTGGTTGCACACATTGTGTTCCCCTATTCGCGTAAATACGCGCGCGCGCGACTATAATTTTCTCACAATTTCTACCTTTTCCTACCCTATTATGTGTCATTCTTGGGTAATTTTGATTCGTTAATTACCTAATTAATTAGCATTCTAGTATTTTGAAACCGCCGGAGACCGCTTGCGAAATAGGAAATGGCGTCGCGTACCGTTAACCCATTTACTCCTACAAACTAATTCGGTCAGAATTTTGATAAAATTTTTTCATTATAAATATAATCACCGCCGGAGACCGCTTGCGAAATAAGAAATGGCGTCGCGTACCGTTAACTCATTTACAAACTAATTCGGTCAGAATTTTGATAAAATTTTCATTATAATTTATGCTATATATACTAAATACATTAAATATAGATTTCATCCGCCTTCTAACAAATTATTAGAAACAAGTTTTAGTCATTGCAATGAGACCAAAAAATGAATGAAAGATGGTCGAGCGGATTTCGTTGAACTCTCATATTTATCTTTACAAATTATTCTTGGAATATTTTCCATTGTTCAATTTTCGTTTTATAGAATCTATGTATGCGTCACAAATTACGTTCACCGTACAACATACAGAGTGTACGCCGTGACATACTTTCAATAGTCACATCTTTTTATGGTGAAGTGGCAGATTTTGAAGTAATAAGCATACGATGTTAGAACGAGTAAAACAAACAAATAAACAAACATACATCTTTATCTCGATGATCTTCGTTTTTCGTCTTACTTCCAACGTTAGAATAATAAATCTTCTACAGCTTAATGGCGGCTTTAAAGTAGCATTTAATACTTTTTACTATAAGGCATAATTATATCTCTATCTTGCCAGCAACTTTTGTTATTTTACTCCGCTTCATTAATTTTCGAATTAAATTATATTTGGTGACTCGCATTGAAGGGTTTGTATTGTTCTTAATTGATTATTTCTGGAGTGTTAATTTCTGTGCTGAATATTTATCATACGTTCCCTATTGTTTTATTAAAATACGACGCGTTTTATCGGCACCATGTATAAGGTTGCTTATTTACTCTACGCTCGACGCTCTCTTTTTTATCACGACAGCCGAACAATATGTTATACACACTCGGGTGTAATTTAACTTTCTAATTGCAAGAGTCTAGAAGCAAATAGCTATGATCTACGCGCACCGCTCGCACAGACGCATCGCGCAATTCGTACCTTAAGAAAATGGTTACGGAAAAGATTCACAGGAAAACAATGCCCTTCGGATCCTCTGTGCGTAGCTTTATCATTGATAGTACAGTAGTGTCTCGATATACACTACTGTGCGAAAGAAAGAAGCACCCGGCCGTATTGAATAGAAACGTGTAAAAAATTAATTAACAACACAGTAAGTTTTGAAAAAGGATTCCCCTGTTTAATTGAATTGTTCTGAGAATATGTGTTATTCCGGATTATCTAATACTTTAAATGCAAAAGAACATAAAGTTATTGTTTGTCATTATATCTTATAATGTGTAATATATGTGAGAACACTATTTCTTGATCTCCTATCACTCGCATCATAATATAGAAAATAAAAGCAAGTAAACAAACCTGTATAAAAAAAAAGTGTGTATCATATCTGATATAATTAACAAATCTGGTATATAGTAAACTAAGAATGTGTTTTCTTACTATGTCTATTTATGAAAAACTGACCTTCTTTCAATTTTTTCATCCCAATTTAAAAAAATCATGCAGTGAAGTATTAATAATTTTTTAATGAAACATTCGCCACATTTGCGTGACATTTTCATGATCGAAACGACACCAAACACGATACAATTTGAATAATCGTCACTTGTCTAATCCAGTGAAGATTAATTTTTCCCAAATATCGTGCAGATCTTTCGGACATGTATCGAGACACTACTGTGCTTGTTCCCCGAAAGCGTAACCGTAATTTCCAAATCAGTTTTTATTGTCATCAGTACTTTCTGTGCTGGCCAAAACTGGTTTAACCCCCTGGTGATTTCACGGGGCTTTCTCCGGCAGCGTGCCGACGAGATAAATTGTCAGGCACGAGCTTCGTCGTCGTTGATCTAACTCGACCCCGTTTTCTCGAACTTATCGCGTCTATTTTCACGCTCCGATAGAGATCCTGCGTATTCGATCTGTCGCTGGAAGAGAGCGAAAACTGCGCGCATGAAAATCCTCCGCGGAAAAATCGAATGACTGATTCCTTCTGTTTTCTATCCGTTAGAAATTTACTTGTTGGCGCTATCGGCTTGATCACGGATCCTGATGATCTCGAACAACCGCGATATACTACAACTTTTGTTCGAGGTGCGGTGGCTCGCAAAAATGTTCAAACAAAAATCAATTAATATCGAACCTACCAGCGTTAGTCAAATGACCGATACCAGATTTATTATTTGAAAATTATTGCAATTAGAAAGGCTCTTTCGTAGTAAATGATTGAATTTTCTTAAATCAAGCATTGTGATTAAACTGTCTGTTGGTTAATTAAAATAGCGAAAAGTTTAAGTGAACTCAATCCTTTCATTCTCGTAAAGGAATACAAGTTTGTAATTCTCGGCGGGTTTATTGTTGAAATGAATGAATTTAAAGATACACAGCCTACTTACGACAACGTTCTATTTATTTATGTTTGACCACGTACGGGGTTTACGGCGAAGTTAAACGAGTCATGAGAAAGAATAAATGGCTCGCTGTTCGAGATTACTGAAACATTTTGAGCAAATGCAGCGTAAGTAGAATGATTTCTGTAATATGTCGTCAACTCGTTTCTATCGCATGCTGTTCAAGTATTAGGGACGCGACCAATTCCACGTATTATCCACGGAAGTTCGAAGCGAGTTTGCAATAACGGTCTTCCACCTGTTATTTCTACGGCGCAGTCTATTTTACCGTTCTGTAACGAAAGTTTTATAAAATCGAGTGAAAAGACACAAATTAATTGCATTACGAACACTTTCGTTAAAATAGTTACGGGAACAATACAGTCAAAATGAAGTTCATATTGATAGATTTACATATTAAAATATTTATATTAAATGTACTCGCCAAGAATGATAAAAAAAAGTTGTTCATCCGTTTAGAAAATTATAAAGTACAATAACCGAGTGTTTATATACGAAGATATATATTCTTACTAAGGTATTGCACAACGTTCGAATTTTTTAATTCAGATTACAAGAACCTTTCGTCCCATTATTTAAGCTCGTCATACGACATAAGACATTAACAAATATTATTCCCAACAAGCTACAAGCAATGTCTCATAAATAAAATATTATTTTCTTAATTGAATCTGCATTACATTTTAAGTTGCATGATATTATTTTAATAATTCAATTGTCTTCCCTAATTTGTGCTTCCGTTCAGTGTTGATCACGAATAAAGTAAATTCTACATTACTGTCGCCAGTATTTTAATGATATTCTGCTTGAAGTTTGCAATAAAGATGCGGAGGCGGATTAATAATGAGGAAAAATGCTAGCGCATTATAATTAACGGGTCCGTGCTACTTAATTAGCGATGATAGCACTATCTAAGATCAAGGAGGCACCGGCGTTACCAGAATCGCAATATCGTCGATAGACCAAGCGGTTTCTCCGGTATTAAATGAACCAATTGCGGGTCAAATTGATCGAGACGAGATAATGATCCAGGGAATGTAGCGCGACGTGAAAGTTCGCGGGACATTTCAAGAAAGAAAACGCTTAGTCGGAGATATTGTATTATCGTTGGTATCTCTAGTATGCGCCGACAGTATGCAATAAAACGCAAGCTGTTAACGCGTAGCCGGTCACTCGATCATTTCGCGTCGATTACCGTAGCGATATTAAAATCGGCATTCGAAATGCGGGTTTGAATCGCATGCAGAGGCGCAATCATTCTGTCTTCACCCAACTTCCGGTTAGCCTATAAGTGCAGGGCACAGGTAAAACAAGTAGAAAAGGGGAAAATAGAAAGTGAGTAAAGAACATAGGATAAACGAAAAATTGAAGAGATAAAGCTGAAAGAATAGGAAATCTAAAGAATATGAGAAGGTGAAGAGAAATTACAGAGATAAGTTTCAATGTTGGTATCAATTAAAGGGAAAGTAAACATGAAGATTTAAATTTCATTGCTGAAGCTGAAGGTACGAGACACCTGGCGTTAGTAACGTGTGGCAACTTTATTTACCGATTGCAGATAAACAAACTGTTTTGTGATTTTTTGAAGTTTGATGTCACAGACAGTTACAATTTACGCTTTACTTACAATTAAAAATTGAATTCAATTTAAAAATCAAATATTTAATTATTGGAAAGATGAGAATTTTATTGTCGAGCGAAGGACTAAGCAAGATTTTAATAAGTAAATCTTTATAAAAATATATTTTAAAAAACCCTCATACGACCCTTTTGACAAAGCAAAATTAATGTAGGTTAATTACTTTGTAATTCTAAAGAATCTATCCGTCGCGAATGTGAGAGGCAACGACACAATTTGAGAAAAAATTTAGATCGGTGAAAAGTAAATAATTCACTTAAACAGAATTAATTTTAAAACTAATCAAAATCCAAATAAACAATCTTAATGCCTATCGAGAGGATGAAACAAGAAAACGGTACTTACCACATAACGGTCACCGTATTCCGTCATACACTTTGACACTTTCTGCGTATCGATAACAAATGACGCGGTTGACATTGTCACTCACAGAAACACACGTGCGTTTAGTTTCGCTCTCATTACTCTAATGAAACCGCGGACGAACCTATGGGCCCGCGAGGGTCGCAGGTACGGCGCGACGGTGGGGCGGTTACCCTCCCGAATTTTTAATTGGTGGAGAGGGGCGAGAGATCCGAACCAATAGAATAGCAATAGAACTTGAGGTACAAAACAACTTTTAAGCCGTGAACATTCGCAGGCTTTACAGAATATTTATCACTTTGAACTGGTTCATATTTATAACAAATCCTTCTGCCAACGATGTCGACAAGTATTTGCTTCAGCACCTTGCTATCTATTTTTTTTACAGTAAAGTCTTGATTAAACTGTGAATCTTACTTTGTTTTTTTTTTTAAACATATTTTTGTTCGCATAGATGGATTTTTGGAATACTATGTAATTATATACATGATAAATTTATATATATGAGATATGTAAAAAAGGGTAAGGTAATAATTCTCGTTTATGAAATATTTTGAAATTACAAATTGAAAAATTATGCTTCAATACTTTCTTATGTGTAGAATATTTCTAGGAAGATTTTGTCCTTGATATTAATTTTGCTTTCAATATTTTATACCTCAAAAACCAATACGAAAACATACGTTCGGTTGCAGAATGTAACAATTCTTGATAATCAATATGGATATGATGATTTGCCTTCTCATCGACGAGATCACGTCGGTGGCCTCCAGTTTCTTACTCCAACCAGAATATGTATATCCTAGAGGGCGTAAGAAAACACCAAATAAGGGTGGTAGTCTTTAATACTATTTTGTTGGTACCATAAGGCGTCAGGTCTATTCCTAAGTTTCGTCTGTGTTAATATAAATTAATACTAAATAATTATACTAAATAATAATACTAAAATAATTAATGCTACTTTACCTAACATTGGTAACGTGGTAGAAAAGCAATACCTACAGACGGTCAAGTCAGTGATTTCAATCACAAATTACGATGACTAATCCATTCTCACATTCCTTCCGCATATTCCTTCCAAGTTCTCTACAAAAAAAGTTTCCAATTAACTTTTCATGACCATAAATCTAGCTCAGATATTTTCCTTCAGACTCATGGTCACTGACAGGACTAATAGTGTCATCTGCTATATGTAGGTCTCTGCTTAGTCAGTGTAAACGATACGAATTTGATATTACATACATCAATTTTTCAATTTTAAAAAAATACACATGAACAGCATCTATAGAATTTTTGTTTATACTGTTTTGGCGTATTTTCCTATTTTCGAGCAATCATCGACAATGAATTGAAATGTGAGCATGTGCTTTAGCTCCCGGAGACGTTACACAGGTTCAGGATAATGCATGAATCATTACACACACGTTCAAAGGACTGGATGTGTGCAAGGTGTGCACAGGTAAACGGAAACATGTCCGTACGTGATTCTACGGTTACAAGCAACAGATCCCTGTGCAAACAGGGGAGCAACGACATGTTGACGGGGATAAAAACGAAAAGAAAGAAAACACAAGTTCCCTTTGAACCAGACAAACGATATCGTAAAATATCTTTGCAGGATCAAAACTTTTAGTGGATCGACTGGTTTTGCTCTCCCTACATTTGGGTCCTCGGAGTACTACTTACAGACAGTGTTGCCAGTTCTTTACATTCATTTTCCATCACTTTCTATTATCTTGCGGATAAAGAAGGATACAGAATATTCGAAACGTTTCAGAGAATCGAAGCGCGGTAATATTTAATATGAAGTAGCATAACACACGGTTTTTCCCAGGAACATTTCATTAAAAAGTACTACAGAGAGCGAACATATCATTCAAAGACTAGACCTGTAATTTTTTGTCCTTATTAGGTCGTTATAATTAATAATAGGAGTTGCAGAAGTGATCTATATGAAGCTATCAAACCATAAAATTTAGTGTAAAATAATTTGTACATTGAAGTTTGTCTTCTTTTGTTTAGGTTGTTATCGAAACCCGTTTTTGAAGTCTTTTTTAACAGAACTCGTTTACTACTAGATCGTATAATGCCACCTATTGTTTCTCTTTTATATTGTGTTTTTTTTTCAAAGGGATGGTAGGGTGTAGAGTGTGCAGATGAACAATTGGTTTCAGAAAATATCCAATATTTTTCCTCCGTGGAAGTCCACTGTGAACACAGACAGGACAATATGCAAATGAAAGGTGCACTGATCGATCTAAGCGAACGAGTGTCCGCAAGAGGCACGTGTCCTGTCATGCAACACAGTCTCGTCAACAGTACGCATTGAAACATACACAGCTGCGAAGAACCTGCTGAAACAGTTCAATAGTATACTGATGAACGGTGAAGTTCGATCTCCATTCGTAAGTTGGAGTCTCTAGTCAGGGGATCAATTGACTAGACCAGATCATCGAGGATTTCCTTTTCTACCTTTTTCTGAAACCAATTTTGAAACCACTGTGAATGTTGATTTATAGAAAATCATTATTTTCACGGCCAGACTGCATCACTGACTTTATTCAAAATTTTATTGATAGACTATTAAAATTATTCCTTTGCAGTCGGAGCTACTTTAACTTTCAACTCGAAAATTGAATTCCATTATACATATATGAATTTTTTCATTTTATGGATATGAAATCGATATGATACCTCATACAATACTTAAATGTGCGTTGTGACACTGAGTCGCCACTCGAGTGCTAAGTGTTATTATAGTTACCATAATTAATTTGATCGAACATCGAAGCATACGTGATAAATCAAGTGGACTGTTGCACGACGTGTTTACGTATAGATTGTGTGTACATACGGATTTCGAGAGAGAAAATCGTCGACGACCCGGATAGCTTAATTGGTCATAAGTAGTAGCCCCGAAAGCGAAACACTAGATCGTAGTACTGATACGTAATTATATATTTAAATATACTGATTATGCAGATGTGCTGTTGCAGCGAAACCTTACATTTTATGACACCTCTCATGAATCAACGTGTTTGACGATGCAGAGGAACATGAAGCGAAAAGTACAGCACCAAATTTCTCAGTCGTCATTAAATCATTTGAATCTACCGTTACCGTATACAGCAAAGTTCATCGAAAATTATCCTTTTATACTTTTCTGACGATTTCAACTAAATTATATTTATGAAGAAAATTCCATACAATTTGTCAGAGCTCGTCCATTGAAGGTGTCCATACCAAATTATTTCAAATCATCGACTGCATTTGGTGCAATGAATACATTGCTTACAAATGTATTCAAAGGCAATACAGTTCTAGTGTTAAACTACAAGTTGGCATATATTCAGGACGATTTAATTCGTCATATAAGCATATTCTCTCCGAACAAAAATCCCCGAAAATGCGAACAACAATCTCCTTTCTGCTAAAATGGATATTAAAACTAACCCCTATATCTTCAATATTAAAGAAAAACATAATTCCTTCATCCATGATAGTGTGTCTAGCTCCATTATGTTCTACTGGATTCCGTCTCATATTGGGATTGAAGGTAATGAAAAAGCTGATCTCTTAGCTAAGGAGGCTTCATTCTTTAGTGTTCCTTCTATTTCCCGCATTCCTTTCACCGATTGCTTCCAGTCTTTCTTCAAAAATATGTTTGACAAACTCCCTCGCCTCTATAAAGGCTGATGGTCTTCTCAAAGGCAAAACCTATTTTACCACGTTTTTATTATTCGATATTATTTTAATGAAAATCGACTTCCTTGGTTTTCTCAGTTAAATTTATCCCGTTCAACCATTGTCAGTATAAATAGGTGTAGATCTAACCACTACCATTTAGTTTCTTCCCTAGCACGCATTGGTTTCATTAATAATCCTGAGTGCAATTGTGGGGATGGAGATGATTCGCTGAATCATGTTTTGTGGCAATGTCATTTATTTTGGAATATGGGTATAAACAAATAAACTATAAGAGTATATAAACTATAAATGAAATTTATTCAACTTTATATATTTGAAGCTACGTAGAGAGGCACGTCTATACTCTACAAGATTTAGAACGCGAGTGAGAATCGTTCTGAAAAACGAATGACGATCTCTGAAACATTTTAAGGTTGAGGGTCCCATGACGTGGACCGCATTGATACAATGTATCTTTCGAGCCTTCTCGAAAGTAAAGCAATAGTATAACCTACTAAGTAATAGTAGATTATTTTTGTTTCATACATAAATTCCAACAATTTATACAATGATGAGAGACTCTCATTGATTAGTAAACTCAGTAAAATAGACTTCCAGCTTCCAATGGATGTCTCAGTAATGATAGCCAAACCTAATATTAGGGCCTGTCATTACATGTTATCATTTTTTTAAAGCTGTGACCTTAAAGTATAAGTTCTTTTTTTTCCTCTTCTCTCTCTGTTCATATACTGTTCCTTTTAATCATGTTAGTATTATAATATCTGTATTTCTACAAGAAACCTATTCTGTTTTGTAATCTTCATACTCTGTATTGTATGTAATGTATTTCTGTTTTGTAATTATGTTGTAATAAATCTCATATAGTCCAGGATCCACCGAGCATTTTTACAAGTTATTACTATCAAGCTAATATTCCGTGAGTAGCTTCATTTTTATGAGACGCCCAACTTTTTCTCTTGTGGTACCTCGATTGTGGTAGCTAACAGGGGTAACAGGGATAAAATATGTCGATTTGACGATTCTCCAAAATTTATTACTAACTGGGTTTCTTTTGTTAAATCTCAAGATAATTATCTAAAGATTAATTAATATAAAGATTTTCTATAATAAAAAAAAAAAACAATCTCCTTTGGTTCGGCAACGGACATAACTTGAAGCAACGCGATAATAAAAACGCAAACGGCAAATCATATGACATATATGCGTGTCGCAGAAACAGAAATAACGCACACCGGTGCGACGACGACGCCGGGCACGCTATGATGCTCAATATCCGCCGAGGAATGGTGTGCGTAAGCGGGCCAGGTAGAAGGAACGCGTCTCGTCGACGACCGGTGTACGCACACAAGGAATAACTATGCTCACACGCACGTACCAAAGACAGGTAAACGGGGAACAGTGTACGTGCACAGGTAGAGGGAACGGCGGCGAAGGTGCGGCGTGATACTACACGAGACCGCAGTGAGTCGGTCGCAGCCGTGTGCGTCGCTCTTCGCCGCTTTTTCGTTCGACTCGTGGAAAATCCGTGGTCAACGAGCAACCTGTTGCGCTACCGGTATCTACAATATACGGAGATCGTAAGTTGCCGAACACCTACTCGCTGTCTTAACGTATTATCGCGAAACATTCGATAACGATATAAACAAGTTACTCGCTCGTTGCACGAAAACGCGACCGGAATTCCAAAGCAGGAATGTTTTTGCGAGGAACGAGGGTATCCGATCGCGTAAGCGACTTCCCCGTAACTTCCCCATCATTCAGTCCAAGTCTGTGCTCCGAAAGATCCTTTCGCAACGTGCACGCACGATATTGTTAGATAACGTGAGCACACACAAGCGTTAACGTCTTATTACTCGCTAAGCTTCCTGTTACGTAGCAATTTGCTTTCTCAACACCAAAATTAGCTTGAATTTGTATTAATCTCTCCGGCGTACGCTAATTTATAGAAGCGACTGCAGACTCCTGTAGACAACGCGATACAAAAATTGTGTGCACAAGCGATTTACATGTATCATCCGTGGCAGTAAGAGCACACTCTTTTCCAGCAAGTTATTCTACATTTACTGTACTGCCACGTGACCTAACCCAGACCATCGCCGGTCAAATGACCGGTCTCATATTTTCTCGTTCACAATTTCTTTGATTTTCTTTGTTCGAGCTCGATCGCACGAAATCTTAAACGAGTTCAGTTTTAATAGTTATATAAGCTGAAACGTTCAATCCTATTCAGTTCTATTCAGAGTTTAATGTATTCTTGAAAGAAGTGCAACGAACGAGGCTCCCGTGACGAACATTTAATCGTGCAACGAGGAAGATAGAATCTAGCAGATGAAGCTCCCTAGGAGATGAGGTAGCTTCCTAGCTGTCTTGTTCCTACGCAGTTTCTAGATGATATAGTTTGTAGATGCTCGGCAACTTGGTTGTGTACAATACTTGATATCCTGCATCCATCAGTGTGTTAGCCTTGACAGGCGCCAGGCCACGTATGTGACTAGTGCGCGAAATTCTCTCGTCTACACGTGGACCCGAATCCGCGAGAATCGAGACGGACATCCTGTGAACATCCAACGAGGAACGTCACCAAACAGGACGTCGATATGTGATCCCGAACGGTGACTGGCCACAATCGTCAACTGGCCACCATGTCGACCACCGACGTGTTTCGCATCGCGCAACAAGGTCCTGCTGCTGAAGAGGAGCAAGGGTAACGTTGCTTCTTGCCTCTGCTTAGTTCTCCTCGTCTAGAACGGCTCGATGGTCGTAAGAGTTCAGAGCACCGCGGTTATGTGGAAGTATGAGAGACAGAAACAGTGTGCAGGAATGCACGCTGTGCCTGCAAGGGCCGCCATGCATAAGCATTCGTGCGAGCGGCAGTTTTACCTGCACTGGCGTGCGGTGCACGCCGCGAAACTATGTAGAGTTACAATAACTTTTATAGTTTCTTATCAGTCTCGCGGAGGAACGCAGCTGATAGGTAGACATCAGCTGTGGGGGATTTAGTGGCACCGAGTGACTGGTTAGGCACCTTGTTAACATTCGATAGTGGCGTTAATGGGATTTCGTGTGATTCTGGTGTATTTGCAATGGGCTGAATTGTTGCTGAAAATTGTAAAGGTGCTTTCACAGGGATATTATTGAATCGACTTGTTTTGAAGTATGATGACGTTCTTGTTGTTCTTATAGAGTGACAGGAAATTATTCAATTGATTTATTCCTTCGGATATATTTTATATATTTGGTTGGAACGAAGGTTCGTAGCGTTTGTAAATGAAAATTGAAAGCTAAAGTTCAGATATTCGTTCATAGATTTATTCAATAACGTATTTTCTAGTCTGTTCTATTGCTTTTTTGCCATTTTCGAGGTAACTTCTCGTGTTATTGAATAAACATATGAATAACTTAATTTTATCTTTGATTCGTAATTTGAAAATGCTACAAAGTTTCTTTCCAATTCAACATGTTATGAATATGGTGTACATTTCGAATATATGAAATGGATTGACTTTCTTGAGTAAACGTTTGAATGAAAATCGTTAAAAATTTGGATAAATATTCTTGTTGTTTTGCCAGTAGAATAAGATATAGTCATTTTAAGTGCTCCGTGAATGCAGTGCTAATAGGCTTTTTGATGACTGTGCTTTATGAGCTGCTCATTTGCCAAATGGCTCAACGCCATTCAGTAAAGATTAAAGAAAATCGGTGAAGTAGTATTATACTCATCTTCGGCAGTTCCTTCGATTTGTAGCACTTAATGGTTGTCAAGTGAATTTATCTTAAATCAACAATATAAGCTACAACCGAGTGTGTCAAAGATAGATGGCTAACGATTTAACCTGTAAATGACTCATATTTAGAAAAAGCTTAATCCTTTTGTTTAAGTACATTATCTTAGGAGACATAAAAATATTTTTTGCACAACAACTCTAATTATTAGATCACCAACGGTAATAATCTTGAAAGAGGTTGTTAGATTCTATTGCGCAAGCTGCTGATTTAACGGACATTGAAAAATCGTGAATTATTTATGAAGTGTTAAATTAAGTCGCTTCTGTTTTACAAGCGAGTCGAAGTTAGAAACCGGAGACTGGTTTAGTTATTTACGATTGTACGAGGCCATTACAAATAGAATTTTCAAAGACGTTTACTTTAAATGACATTGTTTGGAAAACTGTATATATTTTACGTAGCAGTGGAAATGTGTGTGTGTGTGTACAAAAAAATTGTTGAGAAACACCGAGCTGCCGCAAAAGGTGTACAATTTTTGTAAACAACTTTTTGATGACTTCGTATAAGAGGTTATTGTGATTCGACGGATTCCTTGAAAGAATTGAGCAATAGTAATCCCCGTTGTTTCACATGGAAAAAAAGACAAAGTGGTTTGCGTGTTTCTACTTTTTCATACCTGGAACACGCACAGGAAAATCAATCTCGCGACGATTGCGTACATGCCAAACAATTGACATTACACACACATACACGGTTCGCCGATTTGAGCGCGACACACACGCTTCGTCTTGCATTAAAAACATATGACCGTGCGAGCAAAATAGGCGGCGAGAATCAGCGCGTATGGCGGACCTACGGTTTCGTGGCCGTTTTCATGTCTGATGACGCACATAAAGTTGTTTCCTAGAACGAAACGCAGTCTTCAGATTTATTTCTGTAATGATGTTCCTGTTTTCGTTTTCGAATACGCTTTTTACGACTACTATCCCGCGTACGACTCTGTCATACTACGGTTTATGGATACAGACGGGTGTTATTACTATTTTAAATGTTTCTATATCCTATAGATCTTCTTCTTCGACTCTTACTATTGTATGGTAGTCTTTCATTCACTGCTGACCTTATGTTATATTCATGGATCTTCGATAATTACTATTATCATGCATCTACGTTTGTGAATCAGTCTATAAACTGTCATTCCTTTCTTTCATATTGATTTTCATTGTGCTAAGAGATCGTCTACAGGTTCGTCAGTTTTTGCACTGTGTTGTGTATACATATGTATAATTGGTGTACACTTAAGCTGACGAAAAGTTACTTGAAGGAATGTTGTTTATTTGTCAGTTTTAGGGCACCGTGTATATTCGTTAGTATTGTTGGCGTTGGCTATGATGATAGGTACAGATGGGCGTCGTCTTTTAAATTGCACTTCAGTATATTGTATTCGAACGTTTTTGAGAACAACGAAATTTGTTTTTAATTTGTTGTATAGTGGAATGTAATTTAATATGTTTTCCTATTCAAGAAAACATTTACCTTTCGAATAGAGATCTATAACCTGTATTTCCGTTGAAATGTCAGTCTGTTTTCCCGTATTAGCAAGTTGGCTAATATATGCAATGTGCTATGTTTCTAAATCGTTATACAATATTAAATAGTCTGTATACATATCAGAAACGCCTATATAAATATTAACTTTTGTATGTTAACTATACAGGTTCATACAACAGGCATTACTAATATTAAACTGTGTGAATTTTCTTAATATGAAATTATCAATTAAAGTACCTCTAAATTCTTCTAATATTTGGTCACTAGGTTTATATGCAAAATAAAATTTTTCTTTATTAATAATAAAATAGGAGCCAAATGAAAATGTCTTTCTTTAATAATTCTGATAAAATAATTCCGTCAAATTTTTAAATTTTATTCAATTTTAGCAATCATTTAAAATTGAATCATTATTTGTAATAATAGCTGGATTGTATATTTTATAAATGCATAAATAACCTACTCGTCCAATTATACGCTCGCTGGCGCCAGAAAGTGTTATCGCGTAAAGAATGCAACCATGCGATTCTGAAACGTGTTGAAAGGCTGACGAGGTTGAAGGTGTTTTGTATATAAATGTTGGTTTCGTCAGGGAACAGTATCGCTCGGTCGTCGGACAGCGAAAAATAACAAAAAATGACAAAGGGGTATAACCGGACCAGCGGATCAGAACAACCTTGAAACAGATTAAAGTTTAAACCAAAGATGGCCCATTAAATAGTTCACTAAGAAGAGCATAGACTACGAAATTTTAACCCATTATTTCATCCTGCGGAGTAACTCAAAATATGTGTAATGAGTAACTCTCCAATTACTTGCAATAATTCTTGAAAAATATATGACAAATTATAATTTTTAAAACACGCTTTCATAATTTTTTTTCGAATGTTTTCTTTAAACTAGTAATCGTAAACATGAATCAGAATCTGGCAATCACATTTTCCTTGTATTTATTCACCGGATCGAGTTAAATGCGCGAAACCAGTCACAAAATGTGTTCTCTTTGCAAATTCCCTATATAATTATCGCGTCATATTCGGTTGTGTTTTGATGAATTATTGCAGATTAGTTGGGAAAGTCGATTTTATCGCGTTAATACAATTATTTTTAGCACTGTGTATATCAAACTAGTCGTTTACCGCGTTTTAACTGGTTACAAGAGTTCCGGACAATACGAAAACAGGTTTCTCGCGAGCGGGTCTGGGTAGTTGGGCACCCGACAGTTCAGTATTCGACAATCGTTCTGCTGGTTTGAGCCCGTCGAGGTTTATCGCCTCGAGCAGGGTAGAAAGTCGACGCAAATCGCTCCAACGAGACGAGGGAGATTCGATCGAGAATGTACCGGTACGCATTCGATGCATTAGGGGAGGTTTGTCTAGAATTTTACATCTTAAAATATTCTATATTACTTATATACCTGTTGGAACACTTTAAAGGAAAACTACTGGAATCAGTAATTGAAATACTATTAAAAGTATTGAACTATTAAAGAAAGAAACAAATTTTTGCTTGGTTCCTATCTGTCGCAATCGGATTCACCAGATTAAGACTTATGTTCCTACCTTCACCCTCTACGACGTTATTCCCCTCACGCTTTCATAAAATAACATAAAATAATTCATAAAAATATTTTCAAATGTGCATGAAAATGCAGCAGACTAAATTTGTACAAAAATCGACAAGATGCCAAAGATAGTTAGGCGATTACAGTAGGTATGCAGTAGATCGGAAAATCCCAACAATAGGAAACGTGATTTGCTTTTGACTCATCGCTCGTCGGTGCCGCGGATGGCAACGGTTGAATAGAAAATGCGAAAAGCTTTCCTTATACAGGTGGTAGCGCGATATTAGACTCGTTCTAGAGAGAGCGAGAGCTCCTCTCTTCTCTCTCTCTCTCTTTCTAACTCTTTCACTCCCTCTTTTTCTCTCAATGTCAATGACTGCTCCCTCAGGCTAGCTGTGACCCTCCGTGTGAACGTGAGTCTCGTCTTTCTGTGTGTCGCAGCAATAATACACGTTGAAGCAGAGAGGTACGGCGCTTTCACACGCGAGAGGCGCACCGAATGTTAGTAGTATAGTTGTCCCCTTATGGAACTAGTCATATTTATACCGAACGATCATGTGTTAGTTTGGGGTTTGTTAGTTTTGTACGATATTCATGGCTCTGAAAAAATCTATTAGCCCTTTTATTTGATAGCACATGATATAAAGATAATTGAAAATAACATATGATGTAGACATAATTGAAAAATTATTATAAGGATTATTTTTTAAAAAGATATTTTAAATTTTGGTGTTAAAATCTAGTCTTTATAAGATTTATTAATCATTTATAAGATTGACCAAGTGCATAAAAAATAATGAAAATTATTTATAACAGTAAAAATGTATTGTAATCAACAAATTCAGGAAGAAAGGGCTACGTATTAGTTTGTAAAACTAATTGTACGTTAAGAAATGCACTGTGGGCTTATCAAAACCGTGAAACGCTTCCCAATCCTTTAAGAAATGTATAGAAACACGGAAAAAGAGAAAGCAGAGGTCGTTCGAGACAGATAACAGTATGCGGCTTTCAGGAAAGCATCAAATTCCGTTGTAACAAGAAAAGCTATTAAATCGTCGACAAATATACCGTAGAGTTTTATGGCATGATTGAGAGTTTGATTACTGTGAAAATACTGAAATGAAGTTGTATACTACATTAACATACTTCATTACTCTTTTTAAACAGTAGGATAAATATAGAAAGGCGTTTCAGCGTTACAAGATTTTATTATTTTGTTTACTTTAACGAAAATCATTTAGCGGTAATACTTGAATTTAATGGAAATGGAATGGTGCAAATTGATCCAGATTTGTTGGCTGCTCGAGCAATTTGACTTTGTTGCGTAGAATGACGATAGCGGAAATTAGAATTTGTATTCTTGGAAATTTATACGACGACTGACTCGAAACGGTTTTCGAAGGAACGAATTTTAAACCTTAAGGTTGACTAACGGGACTTCCGGCGTCTGTGCATACCTGTACAGCAAAACGGTGATCGCTGTTGCAATTTCTGAGACCCATGGCGGACATGTATGCGCAGGCTGTTCGAGAGGTTCTGACTGTCAAAAAACTGACCTATCTTATTCAATTATTAACTCGAATAATCCTGTTTTATTTCTTATTATTAATGTACACGTTTCCGTATAGCCACTTTAAAAAGTAGATCTGCTAAAATTATTTTTAATCAGCGCTGTCTATAATTTGAACTTTGATACATTGAATAGAGAGAAATATCTCTCGATATTTCCAATTAAGTTTTTCGATGAATTATTATGAAGAAAATTGTTATTATAGAAATTATTTTGTAGTAAAATTTCGTCCAAAGTTTAGTAATCTTGCTCGATACAGTCGGTGAACGATGAACAAATCAGATTATTATTACATATTAGTATGTGATTAAGATTATTAGTAACTGACTGTGATTACATTGTGATCGATGATTATGATTGATGAGCAGCTGAAATAATCGCAACGAATATAATCACGAGAATTGATTAATCCTCGTCCAAGGTCCTTCACGTTCATTCTGTTCCGTGCAGACTATGCCGCAGTCATGAGGTTACGGTTTACGTTTCCAACGATTTCTAATGGTAGCAAGTGTACAATGCTGTAATTGCCATATAAACATGTTTAATACATTATTATTATTACATGTTCAAATTTAAATATTATGCCTTTCACATACGCTATATCATAATAATGAAAATTATTCGTGAAAGGTAAGGATTTTATGCATTTGTGACAAAAACAATTACATATATGAAACGCAGAACTGCAAAAACATTTAAAGAATTTCAAAGTACACGCTGTTGTATTATTTTCAACTGATTACAATTATTAAGAAAATGGAGACATAGTTCTTGTATCTGACAATGAATGCAGATAATTTTTATTTTGCATGAAAATCGCCAGTCTAATATTAAATGAAGTGTTTGGAACAGATATCAGGAAGCAAAGTAACGAGATTCAAATTTTCGAATGCAACCTGTGCATAATGATAGTAAATTACAATTCTTCATAGAGTATCAAGGTGCAACCGGAAACGCTTTAAGGGCAAGATATTCACGTTTTAAGGCTCATAGAAAGCAGGGTTGGTCGAGTTACAGGAGACGGTCACACTATCCAGTGTGAAGTCCTTTGTCAGCATCGCCAACACTGGCAGATAGTTTGCAAATGTTGGAGTTGCAGCGGGAACGGACACATGAGCCGAGGACACTTTCCCTGGTCAACTTTCCCAGGGAAACACAATGATCTTGCGTGTTTAGATAAAAGATTTTTCATTGTCAGGATGCTTAAACCAGGAAGATTTACTAATTATTGCAACAGCCTTTGGAAAGTTCTTTAAATGTTATGACTGTTCTGCTGTTCATATACTTATTGTTTTTCTACATAAATGTTTTCTGTAAAGCGTCTTCATTGAAAGTTACTGTGCACGATTATGTACAATTCATAAAACTTATCCACAATGTATAAAAAATTATGAAAATCACGAATGCACTGTATTGTCAGGAAAAGATTACGTTAAAGACTATTGAAAAGTTGCGACAGAATGATCACGGAAAAGGCCCGTGTCGGGGGCATCGTCCTCTGTTTTTCGACTGTGTGTGTCTATCTGTACTCACACGTGTACACCTTTGCTCAGGTGCTCAGCTGACTGGAGTTTAAACTACGCGCTCCGGAAGTCGAACCATTAATTTTCAACTATTTATATCTCGGATACGAATTCCCAGTGCGTAAAATGTCACAGAACCGTTTTTTATTATATTTTCCAAACACTTGGTTTACATAGAAATACTCGGTGATCGATCTCCGCGAAACTTTCACATCGTTTCTGTAATAATAATAATTTTTCACAAATTTTCCTTCTGCTTCTTTACACTTAGCTTCTGATAAATAGAAATTAAGTGCTTCCTGTATAACTAGTACCTACCAGACTATAATTTTTCCTTGCCTCATTCGGTTTATAACTTGATATATTGGATATTCTCTCGTGTCATAAACGTCAACGTGATTATTTGATGATTGCGGATTCTGCTGGTGATTTTACTATTTACGTGTTTCCAGATTTTAATAACCAGAGGGACTGGAGGTTTCCTTACACTTTTCGACACTTTTGAAGAATATTCAAATTATTTTCCTTTAGTTCTATTCCCTCAAAAATTTCGAAATGGATTTTTGACCACTTTCTGTTTTGAATGCTATCCTTTATGCCACGAGTTCTCCTACACGTTCTCTTTACCATACTGATCGCCCTTCACTTTCACTTATTGCCAAATCTTCATCTTCTACAGCTCTATTCTATCCCCCTAATTATTTTGCTGTACTTTACCCTTCATTAACTCCATGCCTTAAAATGTTACAGCTTTTACACTCGGTTTACGGTTCTAATATTTCTAATTTACAATTATTGTACAACTGGTTTCTTTGGGCGTTTATCATGAACAAATTCGGGTGCATAGATACTTATTATTTTTACAAAGTAATATACAATAGCCACTTTTAGTAATTCCATTATATGAATCTCTAATTCCCACTTTTTCCATCCGAAAAATATTTACAAATTTACCTTTACCCAAGTAATTATATATTTCATTCTCCCTTCGCTACCTCCCCCAAGTCTGCTAATTTCTATTTATCGAAAATAATTTCTACAAAAGGAATATGCAAACGGCACTGTGAACACCAATAGAAGCTAATACTTTATAGTTGATAAGGACTGTCGAACAACTTTCTGTATCATTATTATTGAAATGATCGCTCTTTTGCGTTATTCCTGACGAGTAGGCAATTCAAGGAGAAATTTCGCTCCGTTCGCCAGATAAGTTGTCCATGTAATGGGCTGATTTTCATCGACTTGTATCGCATGTACAATTACTCGAACATAGAATAATGTTGCACGATGATTTCACGTTTCGCGGACCACTGGCCAGGACAGAAATTTATTGAATGATACGAGGACGAGATGTCTGCTCGGCACTTACGCGGAGTGGAACGATTAATTATTTTAATGATGGGAAAACGCATTGTTCCGCAGTTAGAGAAGCCGAATTATAGCGTTATTTCGAAGGTGGAGACTGTTCCCTTCAGATACCGTATGTGCATACGGTTTCTTCCGCTGATTTACTGAAGCGTTGTCATCGCTTTTACTGTTATCGATACGCGTGTGTCATGCACCGGTGCATCGATTTCAAATGCGTCTACAAAAACGCAGCGAAAACGTGCCTGCATCGTAATTTACTTTCATGACACACTAATCGAATTCTGTTGTTGCATTGCATGGGTTAAATTGTTGTAAACATTTCGAAACTTGTATTTGTTACCTTTCATTTCGAAGAAAAATATTATCTGGCGATTGTTTAGCAAAACGTATGCAATCTTTTCAAGGAAATCGCGTTGCTTCGTGATATTTATGTGGAAACTTAAAGTATACTTCAGTTTGAATATGTTCATTAGTCACTGTATTATTATTGATTGCATTCATTTATTTTACGCTACGCTTTTTTTTAAGATACTAAGATATTACTTCGAACAAATTCACCTTTTTGCAGATCAACTTTATCGTGCAAATCTCCCAGATTATTTTCATTCAATTCTCGCAGTCATCTCCAATGAAATTCGCAAGAAATCTTTAAAATGGCATTCTATTATGGCTATTAGATCACTGTTGTTGAGTGATCCTCGAGGGAAACTAGATTTGCGAAAGGGTGGATTTGGAAGATTCCCTTGCACTCTGCTAGTCTATTTAATATTGTAGAGCTTCTTACATTGCTAAATGTATGTAATAAAATACTGAACGTTCAAGTATGGCACGTATAAGGGTCTGTTTATACTGGTATATTTCCGACCGGATATATCAGACCAGACAGATATTTTTCAATGCATTTTGCATTCTGCTAGTCTATTTAATATTGCAGAGCTTCTTACATTGCTAAATGTATGTAATAAAATACTGAACGTTCAAGTATGGCACGTATAAGGGTCTGTTTATACTGGTATATTTCCGACCGGATATATCAGAGCAGACAGATATTTTTCAATGCATTTTACTGGAAGCATGTACACCTACTGTAGATCTACATACTTCCATTAAAATCTATTGAAGAATATCTGTCTGGTTGCATATATTCCGGCGAATATATTTGAGTATAAGGTTAATTCTTCTCGATCGCAAATTTAGATAATTAAAATTTTAAATGTTATCGGCGCCAGGTTCGATCATTTTCAGAAAAACAACAAATGTGCAATTATTACATGTTTCTAACGTTTCGATCCCGATGTGGATCTTTTTCAAAGAATCATTATAGCGTCTGAAAAATATTTTGAATGAATAACAATGTAAGAGCTTGTAAAATAAACGGAAACCACAAAAACTTACATGTTGTGTAAAAATTGGACAATACATTATAACAATATTGAATTTTGTATGAATACTATTTTCACTTCATGGTGGCAGATATGTAACTGAGCACATGCTGTTCAAAAGGCAAGAGTGATGCGACATATATGTGAACACCAGATCCACCAGATCCACCAATCGTGACGGGTCTGTCACATATATGTCGCATCACTCTTGCCTTTTGAACAGCATGTGCTCAGTTACATATCTGCCACCATGAAGTGAAAATAGTATTCATACAAAATTCAATATTGTTATAATGTATTGTCCAATTTTTACACAACATGTAAGTTTTTGTGGTTTCCGTTTATTTTACAAGCATTGTTATTCATTCAAAATATTTTTCAGACGCAATAATGATTCTTTGAAAAAGATCCACATCGGGATCGAAACGTTAGAAACATGTAATAATTGCACATTTGTTGTTTTTCTGAAAATGATCGAACCTGGCGCCGATAACATTTAAAATTTTAAATATTTGAGTATAAATCGACCTTAAATGAGAAATTAAAAGAATTCTGTGGACAAAAATAGTTTGGAGTGCAAAGGGTTAACAGTGTCTCGAAATTTCCAACCACGTAGGAACCAAAGATGGTTTCCTTGCACTGGTCTAATATTCTAAGAAGGAACCGGGCATTTTGCAGAAGACTGAAGGTCGATCTGCAGTTCCTGCGGAGGAGGGGACTTCTAAAGTCGTCCGGCGAGCTATCGTACCAAGGACGCAAATGCACCAGATGCGGCGCGCCGTTCGGAAGATTTTACAACACCGGCGCGAGGTGTACACGCTGCGCTCGAAGAGTTTGCAGACAGTGCCGTATCGAGGTCAGAAGCCTCGCCGATAACAAAGACGTCGAATGGATCTGCAACGTTTGCTACGGAATCGCGTGAGTAACTCCCTTCCCGTATGAAAGTACCCGAGGTGTCTCCCGTCCGATCCGAGACCACTTTCGCAGGACAATAGCGCAGAGATCCTGTTACCGTCGTCAAAATCTTAACTGCAACTCTCCCGATCGTTTAACCACGCAAAATATCTAACCAACGATACGTGACCGGAGTGAAGCACTTGTGAATGTTCGTCGTGGTACACGTTCTATTCAGTGTAATGTGTTTTGCAATAGGGCTTCAAATTTGGAGATGAACGACTTCCTTTTCCGCAGCATCGGATTAGTTTCGAAGGTAGTTTCAGTATGTAGAATATATAGTTAAACATCATTTTGTGTTGGATTGTCAGGTTATAGCAATCCTTTTTTTTAATAATTTATGAGGAAGAAAAAAACTGTTATGCAAGCATGGAGTCTTTAAAGCTTCATTGAAACGTGATAAATATATTTGAAGGAAGAAGTGTGGTCTCGAAGATGAATAAAATCGTGTGGGAAGATAAAATAAAGTAATAATGAACTCCGCGGAGCAATAAATTCCGTTATATGTTTGTCAATCTTGTATTTTTAAGCAGAGTGGAACATTTCGACATGAAATGTTAGCTGCTCCTTGAACAGGATACATGTAAGGATATGTTTGAAGGATATCAGTTTGTTGTAGACTATAGCACAGAGTATTAAGCGTTTAATGTAGAGTCCTAGATACAAAGAGGGTCTCAGCTCTCAGGCAAGCGGGACTTGAACCCGTGATCTCGAGAGTCGAGATCCGCCCCACGATCGAGGCCCCAGCTCCGTGCCTAATCCACCACGAGCCACGTTTAATTCTTTAGAAGGTCTCTAAGCGATCTGGTTACAATAACACCGTGATTTTAGAATCTTTCTATTTTCCAGGGAACTAAATGTTGCCACGGGAAATTGGACGTACGAAACTGCGGTGTGCAAGGGGCCCATAAACGGAAAAAGTTCGGTGTCCCCTGTCGAATTATTGAAGCACAGCATTCGACGTGCTTGGACTATTAACGGTACGTTTCGAACAACCATATCGATTATTCGCTATTGTTATTCATGACTAGACTTCGGATTTTATGGATTTTTGACGGAAATGAGTAGGTGCAGTTTAAAACAGTGAAAAGATTACACGAGTATTAATATATTATTTCGACTAGAGGCTATTAACCCTTTACCGTATTTTAACGAGTCACACTCGTCATGAAGATTTTAACCCTCATCCACACGACGTGGTACCAGAGTACCTATTTCAAATTCATTTAGAATAGTACAAAAAATTACCCGTGTGGATGAGGGTTAAACAAAGTCTAACAAATGTAAATGTTACACATTCCTTTTACAAACAAATAAAATTTGATTCATTTGTAATCAACATTTAAAAATTAAAATAAATGTAGCCAATACAAAAAATATAAATTCTTTTTTCTCTTCTACGACATTTTTCGGGATAAAGACGTTTTAATTACTGTAATTGTAATTAAACGATACGGCAAGGGGTTAAATACAGTCATTGTTACAATCGACATTAATTATCGATTAGTAACTATCGATGAACAATATCAGTTACTTGGATGCACCAGTTTCAATTAAATTACAACACGTAGCATGATATCTAATTTCTTTTATAAGGCAATAGCTTGCAGTTCAATAGAATTTGTGAATTATGTGTAAACATATATTGTGGTACACATTGCAAAGAAATTTTTTAGGACAACCTCATAACAAATTATTGTACACGCTGATGATTATATTAGCTTGTCCCAAAAGTTTCTTACGCAATGCGTACATTTAATATTGTTACATCACACAAGTATATACAAACACCGTGATCGTCTGTTTATTAACTTTTCATTACTTGGTAATAGAACGGACTGGAAACGGACTTTTGAGTAACAATCGATGTAACAATATTAAATGTGCACATTGCGAAAGGAATTTTTAGGTTTAGGATACGCAGTTATACGCTGTACGTTATTCGTTATACGTTATACGCTGTCCGTTACACGTTATACGTTATACGTTGTACGTTATACGTTATACGTTATTCGTTATACGTTATTCGTTATACGTTATACGTTATACGTTATACGCTGTACGTTATACGTTATACGTTGTAGGGTATACGCTGTACGTTATACGTTATTCGTTATACGTTATTCGTTATACGTTATACGTTATACGTTATACGTTGTACGTTATACGTTATTCGTTATACGTTATACGTTATTCGTTATACGTTATACGCTATACGTTATACGTTGTACGTTATACGTTATTCGTTATACGTTATACGCTATACGTTATTCGTTATACGTTATACGCTATACGTTATACGTTGTACGTTATACGTTATTCGTTATACGTTATACGTTATACGTTATACGTTATACGTTGTACGTTATACGTTATTCGTTATACGTTATACGTTATTCGTTATACGTTATACGCTATACGTTATACGTTGTACGTTATACGTTATTCGTTATACGTTATACGTTATACGTTATTCGTTATACGTTATACGCTATACGTTATACGTTGTACGTTATACGTTATTCGTTATACGTTATACGTTATACGTTATACGTTATACGCTCTACGTTATACGTTATACGTTGTAGGGTATACGCTGTACGTTATACGTTATTCGTTATACGTTATACGTTATACGTTATTCGTTATTCGTTATACGTTATACGTTATACGTTATACGTTAGGTATAACAGCGTATAACTAAAGGAATATATTACTGTTTGCATAAACGAGATATTAATTACGTTTTGTATACAGGTCCACCCACACGCTGGTCCGCGGGCAGAAAGTCATCGGAGTTGCGAATCTACCGAAGTCTGCCATCCCGTCGACAAGAGTACCGGAACATCATCGACGAGAACGAGATCGTCAGGCCCGTACTCGGCGAATTCCTGAACTCGTATCAAGAGGACCCGATTGCGCACAGTGCGCACGAGCAGGTGGACTGTTATGGTTCCGCAAAGGACATAGCAATTACGCCGGAGAAATCCGCGCTGCGAGTCGAGACGAACGAACGAACGAGCACGAAATGTGCAGAAAAATCGACATGCATTCAGGAGGAAGAAGTGCCATCCGCCGATGCCATAAAACCGAAGAAGTCCGAACGATCTGTCGCGACGACCGCCGGTAAAACGAAAGTTGACGAGAAGGAGGAGCCCGGAAACGGTCAGGAGCAGACCACGCCGAAAATCTCCTTGATAAAACCGCCGAGGATCCTCTCGAAGTTCATCTCGCCGGAAATTAAGTTCGGCCAGTCGAAGCACAACGAGAGAAAATCGAGTATACCGATATTCCGAAGAAGTTCCAAGGAATTCGAGGACATTAAGAGCCCGCAAGAGTCGACGAAACGTTCCCTTATACCGCAAAGGTACCTTTTTGGTCTCCTCCAGTTTACTCTGCTTAAATCGTTTGTTATTTTCGATGTGAGAAATTGATTAATTCCTTTTTTTAATATGGAAAGTTCTTGAGAGATTCCTTTAGGCATTTTAAATCTCGAATGAGATTCACTGCAGTAAGATGAAGTACAATATGTTATATCAAATCAAATTAAATTTGTATTTTACAATTTTTTACCTGGTAAAATAACTTAACTAGATTTACTTACTGTTTACATAAAAAGAGAAAGAAATTGTTATAAAAATGATACTCGTTTTTCAATGAAGACCTGACACAAATATGCGATCATAGCAGTTGTCTACATTACCATAATTACTCCTAGTTGATAACTAGATTTTTGTACAAAATACAAAACATTTCTTTAACAATAGACTGACAATATTCAATAAAATGTCTTGTGCTTGTATACTGTTTCATTTTCAAAAGAAATAAGTTTGTAAATTCATATAGTATACGTACTACTGACTGATTGCACATCCGTTGATGTGTCTGACTACGATTGACTGTATCCGATGCAGTCATACTGTATAAATATTCGCAGTCAATTTTTTAAAAATGTATAATTTGATTTAAAAATTGTTCCATTCATCAAAGTGTTAATAAATTTCCAGTAGGAACAGGAACAAATTTGAACAAATCCTTACGAGTTTGACAAGATCGTTTGTTCAAGGATACCCCATTGTAGGACTAGCCTTAATTAAAACTTGTCAATTTGTTACAGATACAGGGGCAGTACGGACGACCTGCGTCGTAGCAGGGAGGACATCAGCGTTCCCAGCCTGATCCCTAAATTACTATCGCCGCGCAACAAGGAGGACAAGCTGAAGCGTCAGGACAGTAAGGACGACATCCGTTGCGGAGGGAAGCTGAGCCGCAGGAACTCGAAAGAGGAGGTGAGAGGCAGCCCGTTCCAGCCGGGGAACAAGGAGGACTGTAAACACGGCATTAGACTGTTCCGGCGGGACAACAGCCGCGAGGACGTGGGCAGGAACAGCGGGGGGAATTCCAATGGAAACGCCACGGGCGCTGCTGCAAAAGGAAAGCAAGATGGCAAAGAGGAGGAGCGCGTGGGTGTCTCTTCGAGACCAAAGTCGACGGTGCAAGAACAGGCCAGGACTAAAGCGGTGCTGGCTAGAGAAGACAGGGAGACGTTTGACGAGAAGTGGCCGAGGAACGAGGAGGAGTTTGCAATAAACGCGAGGGAGAATGATAGAGCGAAACCCGAAGCGGATGCCAACGAGAAGATAATGCTGGACGTCGTTGCTGCCGAAGAGAAGCTGCTCAAGCAAGGTGTTAAGAAGAGTGACAAGGCGAGGAAGATACCGGCCGAGCTAGAAGATCAGATAAACCTGGAACACCCGGACGAAGAAGAGTGCAGAGGCACGGAGTCCACCAAGGAGACCGACGAGTCCGAGGTTGATCATGCCGAACCGGATGGCATCGATCTGAGGGAGAATGATAAGAAGAATGCCGCGGATCTTGGACTAGGGAAGAAGCCTGAAGAGTTCCAAGTGGTTAGTTCGTAGTTTATCAAGTTTTTGGTGGAATCATCAAGTGTGCTCTGTGTTTTAATGTTGTTGATGAATTAATTGGAGGATACCTGGTTGTTTGTTGTTGCATCTTAAACTGGACTGTTAACGAATTACTCACTTGTCATTGTTTAACAGAGTTTCGACATTCGTGATTCACAGCTGAGAATTTCTTTTAAACAATTTGGTCTAACAAACTACATGTCTTTAAGATATAGTCTAGTCAGTTCTTTTGGAATTATTTTTTATAAGATTTCCAAATGGTTTTTTTAACGCAGTTATTGGGAATGATGCTAATAGTCAGACTTTTGTGCAAAATAAAAATTGTCTGCATTTAATAACAAAATACAGGAACTACGAGATTGAGATACTCACAGATACAGAGAATATTGTTTCTAAAGTCTCTAAATGTTTTTATTGTTTTAAGAATGCTTTCCAAATGCATAAAATCTAGAGTCTAATAATAGGCTTTCAACGAGTGATGTGTTAATTGAATATAGGACTGCAGAAGTAATTGTTATGTTATTTATATTGTCATATATATATATTCACATTGAAATGTATTGGACAGGACTGTCAGGGAATTTAAAATTTATGGAAGAGCAATAATAGCAAGAGCATTCAGAACTGTTGAGCAACAGATTACTCATTGAGGCCATACTAAGCCACGTGTGGTACAGCATTCAGACATTGTCTGTTGTAACTAATGGACTCTGGATATTTATACGACTATAGTAGATGCTTTTATCCTTTAAGACGCTATAAAGTAATTAGCCTCAGTGATTTTAATAATATTTATATGTAATTACTGTAAACTTAGAATATTGATTATAAGAAATACTTTCTCTAACTTATAAATATGATAAATATCTTTCTAACTGACATGGTGATTTGTGTGATTCAGATGCGGCGAAAATTTTCCAAGGAGGAATTTTCCAACGCCGACGACACGGATGAGACCGTGAATAAACGATGTTCCAGTGTAAGTATTTCTGATAACATTATATTGGAGCATAACATATTTTCCTTGACCAACTTTGTCGAGTAAGATATAGTAATTCCTGGTGAGATGGCCCAGCAGGTGAGACAATACGATCTCGTATGTGTTTCAAATCAATTTCAATTTTAAACTTTTCGTAATAGCAGATTGAACATTGTTTACAAATTTTCTACTTCGATTAAGGGATTGAATAAATTAAATTTAATTAATTTGATCCCTCGTGTGCCAATGATGAAGGAAATTCTAAATTGAAATTTAGCTGTAAACGTTCTTCAAATTTAAACAGTCCTTTTTATTTTTAGTATTTACTTCTGCAAACATATTCCTTTATTGTAGATATCGATTAAATGTACAGTGTAAACATATTTTTAAAAAATGAGGGCCATCACACATTAGCAGGGGCTTTATCTTGCCCCAGTTGTTTTGTATCAGCCTGTACAGCATAACATTTCCTCGTCTATCGTGTAAACACTGATATATTTCTTGCAGCACTTGTCGCCCGAGGCAAGTCCATTAAGCACACGATCGTCGAGGTATAGTCCTCGAGAGAGCGAGAGCGAACCAACACCGGCCCTTCCGCGGAAAACTGGTGACTCTAGCTTCGCCTCGCAAAGGATACGCGATACAATTACAAGGACCAGGAGAGAATCGAACAGCAGTGCCAGATATGAAAGCAGCGGCAGCGAGAGTGTGAGGTGTGAATTTACCCTAATTCGTCAGAAAACATTTTGTCCAAGCAATCGTCCAATAACATTCCGAGATGCATCCCTGCCAGGCAGTGGATTTTATACACATATCAAAATCATGATACCTAATTATCCAAGAAAGTAAAAATCGGTAGTGATTTTCCTATTTGTTGGTAAGAACGTACCACAAATTTTAGAAACAAATTGAAAATAAATTTTCGGGGACTCAGATACAGACATAAAGGTAAAATAATCATCATAATATATCTAACTAGAAGTACACTGGCCTCAATAAAGTATCTAATGTTTACATTACGATATTGAGCGTAATGAAAGTATCTTGATTTAAAAAGAAGACAACTGTTTCCACTTCTTGAATGTAGCTCGACATTTTTAAATTTAGTTTGATATGCTGGATAGAAAATGTACTTCAAACATAAGTACCGATCAAGAAACTGTTTTTTTGAAGTACATTATATACGTATAAAATACTGAAGACGATAGGAGGTTGTTGGGAACTAAAATTGAAAACAAATTCGGTGGTTACTTTCTGGTGACGCCTACAGGGCTAGGATATTTTCGAGAAATGTTCCACGACAAACGTATTCGGTATTTTCTATTTGGGTAGAAAATGTACTTCAAACATAAGTACCGATCAAGAAACTGTTTTTTTTCTAAGTACATTTTATACGTATAAAATACTGAAGACGATAGGAGGTTGTTGGGAATTAAAATTGAAAACAAATTCGGTGGTTACTTTCTGGTGACGCCTACAGGGCTAGGATATATTCGAGAAATGTTCCACGACAAACGTATTCGGTATATTCTATTGAGTATTAATTCTTTGATTTATATTTCGCCCGGTTAGGTTAAGCGAGACGGGTCTCCACGGCTACTTGGACCTGGAGAGAAAAGTAAAGTTCTTCGGCGGGACCGGAAGTGGTGCGGTGCCGACGATCGGAAGCGACGAAATAGTGCAACGTGATAGTGCAACAAGTGCGGGGGAAGACGAGCCGCACAACGACAATCATGGAAGAGCAGGTCTCGTCTCTTCTCAGGGAAGGAGCATGTTACGTAGGCGAAGGCAATTCGATGCTCAAGGTACGTCAGAATAGGTTTACGCTCACGTTGTCTTCATTAGTGCACGTACAGCGAGTCCCCTCGCATAGTTGCATGCAAGTGCAATGACTCACACGCCTGTGTGTTTCGCATCACGTTCGATTATCCACACTAGGCATTAAACTGCGGATGTTTATGCAAATTTATAGTTACACTAGCTAGCCAGCGCGTCGAAACTGCATGCAATATGATGTTCAGCATGTTAATTGTTTCGTAGATACCCTCCCTTGATACATGCATCAAACATTTTGCTGTTGATAAATATATTCTACTTTATTCAAGAACCAACACCCAGGAAGCCTTAAATAGAAGATTTTATTTTTTATATATTTTAACGTTGAGAACTGTGCAAAAACAAATTAATTCTGATTGATAGAATTGCACGTGGCTAAATGGCGTAAACGGAATGTATTTAATTAAACATTAATTAACTAAACAACTACAGACGACTGAAATCAAATGATTAAAATATTATACGTATTAGATAAATTGGATAAATCGAATGACATTATTACGAGTAATTGTTTTTCGTCCGTTTTAAAATGGTGTCGGCGCGCACAGAGAAAGTTATTAATGTTTTCACGTGCGAATATGTACCTTGAGAAACATGACGTCTAAATTAAATCGAGCACGGATGAAAACGTGCGTAAACAGAGAGGACCGAGTTTCCTCACGCATCTTTCTCTATGTGTCAACTTCAGCACCCAAGAACAAGGGCCACAAATTTCACGCCACTTGAGAATCTTCGGAGATTTCTCCAGTGTTCCCACAGATCACCGGGAAGCTTGGGAAACGTTTTTTATGCTTTCTGTTACTTTAATAATATTTCTTTTGTTGCAACATACATTTACTATGCTCCACTATGCATTCTATTGGATACACTAATGATATTCCCGTTTTCTGTACACATCTTGTTTATACACCTGCTGTTTACCGAATGTCTATTTGATCAGCTTGATTATTGTAAGTCATGTTTAGTATTATACAATCTTTCATTTCTTTACAGTATTATCAATTTATTTCAATATCTTATGCTAAATTTTTATCAATTTTTACTCAGGCTTTAATATAAATAGGATACTAAATACTATATCTATGATTTTTTAATATTGTATGGAGTAAAGCATAAAGTTGATGCAGAAAACATATTTAAAATAATTTTAGATAAATTCTTCTCCTTCTTCTCGTTCGTTAACGAAGTAAAAAATTCTATAAAAGTACTCGTGGTTCTTTGCATTTGCAATTATTCATATTTGAACTCTTTAAATTTACAGTATATTTATATTTACAACCTATATTTAATGGTTTAAATGGAGCCTATTGAAGAGTTCCATAATTATGATATTTTCGAACCGAGGGTTTTATTAATTGTGCTCGCGTAGCAGCATAAAAACCAACAGAGACACATGGCTCTCGATGATGATAAAACTTATCGATTTCTGAAACCCATACGATGCTGGTCCGCATGAAACCAGTTAGTATTCCTCGTGAAACCCGCGAACAACGGAACAGTATTATCGGCATCGCGGGCACAGCGTGTCGCTGCAGTATCGTTGTTTAAACACGAAATCGACGATAAGAAGTGCGCTGTAAAAAGAGTTTCACGTTGGCGCACGTGTCGGAAATCACCTAATCAGCATAAATAGGTCAATCCGGAAACAAATGATGTTTATTCACGCAAAATAAACGCGAAACCAGACTCGAACACTTTGACGGCCGTTGGTACAACCAATACTAACTTCTAAATTATTTCTTGGCGAACGGTGTCCAATAAAATGAAACGTATACCGGGCTCTTATACTTGAAAATTTTGTAATTGTAATTTCATATTAACCTTTTCAAGCATTTTTTGACGCATTGATTGTTATTATGCATTTCACATAACTTTCAACTATTTCAGTCATGGATAGAATTGTTTAAAGTTTTTGACGATTTCTGGATACTAAAAATATACAATTTTATTAAATTCAACAAGTCTGCGTTGTAAATGAAATAGTAACGAGAATCCAGGAAAACTAGGAGAGGTACGACATAAATCGAAAATTATATAAAAATGAAAAGTGGGTTGTGACTTTTTTAAGGGGAAAAAAACCGAACGAAATGCGGAAACATTTTTGTTATCCTGTTGTAAAGAAGTTAATAGCAAACAGGTGCCCACACACCTAGTTATTGATGGAAGGGTTAATCGGCCATTGTTTCAGAATAGCGAGGTCGTATTTCTAGATATCTCAATCCTATTCAACAAATATGGACGTGAGGAGAATATGCCAACTGTTGACCACGGTCTTTGTGTCCGTGTATTTCTTGCTTTTCTACGCCGCGTTCGTCGTTGTTCTCTATTTCCTGTGGACTGGAAAGTAAAATGATTCTGACGCGGTGAACTCGAAGGTGAGAGAATCGACACTGCACCAAAATCCCTAAAAAACAATGTTCATTACTCTAGTTACTAATTTACAATTTGATTAGTCTAGTTACAGACGAATTCAGCTAATTTGATCAAGTTCAGCGTTACTATTGTTCTATAACAAAAAATACTTGCTTTCGGAACATGGGCCAGATATTTAATTACAAACGTTTATTATAACGCTATATATTTTTATATTGATTATGGAAGAGATTATTCTTTATGGCGTGCTTCATCAATATTAATGAACTTCGTGCGAAGTTCATTGTCAGTTGTGAATTCTATCTCCGAGACTCGTTTGAGACGCCTCGAGCCTAATCGTATTGTATGAATGTGGAAGATTCGCATAAGTCTTGCTGCTCCCACTCACACTTGTTAACGGTATATTTTGACAATTATAAATATGTTTGTACACAAATGTAAAATAGATATACTCTCTTCAAATTAATTTATCAAATTTGAATTTCTCATTGTAGACTTAGTGCAGTTACCATCCGAGCAATACCAAAGAAACATTCTTCAACTGCTCCACTTCCTCGGCAAATGATTATCACAGTTTCGACGATAAGTTCGTAGAACAATTCACGAACGTACTCCAACACATATAAAAATGTCTGTCAACTTGCATAAAGTTATGTTAAACAGTCCTTGAATTACGTCGATAAGTGAGAATGCATCCTCAACTGCATTGCTCTGTAATTTCCAGGTCGTTTCTGTTTCTTTTGTTCTTTTTTTTTCAAATAATGTCCATTGTTCCTCCGCTGTCACTCGATTTATTAAATCAATTATATAGTCGGCATTGTTTCAAGGTCAATTGGACATCTCAGTTGGGTAGTCAAGTAAATTATCAGTTGATTTATCCAAGGAATGAAGTCACGAAGTACACATTTTGGTCTCAGTCATTGCACGTTTCTATCATCTTCAAAGAAAATAGCTGATCACTCGGTACACCTGATACATAGTGTAATTAATTATAGCGGCCATGTTGAATTTGGTTCCATAGTGGCCGGGGGAGGGGAGGAGGGGAACAGGTGAACGAGCAGGTGAGACGAAGCGAAACAGCATGGAAATAATAGTGTAACGACGTTCTCTGTTTCGCTTTGTGGTTCGACAACATGCGACGCTTATATATACGGTGTCCTGAATTTTTTTCGACTCGGCGGAGCATCGATTCTCTTTTATTTTCACGGGAGGAGCGCTTTAATTACAACCGCAGACTGTAATTACCTGCATGGGTCAGCTGTGCCAGTAATTATGAGAGTCTATTAGCTAAAACGCTTAAATTGCAACAAACTATTTTTAGAAAGAAGTTTCAGATTGAGACTATCCATGAATTTGCTAAAATAATTATTTAAAATGCGTTTTTCTTACACGGGTAACTGTATACTAAAGTTATATTTGTGTATTAAATTCTTGTAATTAAAATCTCATCATTGTATAAAATTGTTTTTAATAGAGCATATGGAATTTTTATAATAGTATTGGTTCAGAAAAAGTAAACGATTAATAACAGCATCGGAGAATACATGTATTAGTTCATTGTGTCCGAGCATAGAGTTGAAGTGGTGCCAAGTTGCATAATTAAATATATCGGATTGAAAATAGCTTAATGACACGTTCATATGTATATAGGTACATCACTCATTATGCAAAGAGCTGATTTGTTTGTGCTATATAAATATACCTGTCGAACGGTTCCTTAGAAATCTTAAAATAACGACAACCAGTTTCCTTAGAATAACTTTTACATTGAGGATTCTTATTCTGTAATACTATTGTTCGTTATAAACACCATACGCTTTGCATTTCTCTACGAATACCTTTTTAAATTAATTCAAATAAATAGAATATTTTAATACGGGATCACGTAGAAAATATTAAATAATACAACATATATTTTGCAACTAAATATTTCGGTGGGGAAACATTTCAGTAAAACTTCATGTCAAATTGTTTTGGGAAAGAAAGAACATTCAGGCTTTCATTCATAAAACACTGTTTATGCATATATGTAGTGATTTGATTATAAGAATTAGTATGACAGTACAAAGTTTGAATGACTTCTGTTTATCTCTGAAATATGCCACGACCTGGGTTAATGCGCTCTAGATAAAAGCTGTTCACATCGCTAATTCCACAAATCGTAAATCTCTTGATGTGCTCCTACATTCAATAGGCAACCCTCGCAATTATCAATATGAAAAACTTCTCGTGCTTCAATTCCGAAAGCTAGACGTAGTCTTTTGAAAATTCATAAGCGTAAAGGTCGAGACTTCATCTTTAAAACCGAATTGTAGCAAAATGTTGTAAGATCATTTTACAGAAAGTTTCAAAAGTTAAAATGTTTACGATTTTTCGTCTACAATCTAAAATACGTTCTTTTCGATATGACCCCACAAATGAAAATGTCTTCACAACGACCTCTCAAAACTTCTGCGATTTTCCATTAAAATTTGATCGCTCTTCAAACTAAAAGTGTGTCGAACTTACAGGAGTCCAAGTATTGACAAATATATGTATAAACATGAATTAAAAAAAGACGTTTTCTCAATACCCACAAAAGAAAATGACCTTTTCGAATGACCTCTCAAAACTTGACCTGCGATTCCCCATTAAAATTTAATTGCACTTCAAACTAAAAGTGTCAAACAAGAGTTCAGGAATCGACAAATTTTCGGTCACGCTTTAACGATTCCTTAATTTTGTCAATGAATATAAATTTAAAAAATACGTTTCTTCCAGTATGATCCCACAAATGAAAATGTCGTCTTCGCAAAGACCTCTCAAAAGTTCTACGATGTTCCACCACACTTTTATTGCACTTCAATCAAAATGTGTGTCGAACAAGAGTTCAGGAATTGACAAATTTTCGGTCACGCTTTAACGATTCCTTAATTTTGTCGATGAATATAAATTAAAAAAATACGTTTCTTCCAGTATGATCCGAGAAATGAAAATGTCGTCTTCGCAATGACCTCTCAAAAGTTCTGCGATGTCCCACCACACTTTTATTGCACTTCAATCAAAATGTGTGTCGAACAAGAATTCAGGAATTGACAAATTTTCGGTCACGCTTTAACGATTCCTTAATTTTGTCGATGAATATAAATTAAAAAAATACGTTTCTTCCAGTATGATCCTACAAATGAAAATGTCGTCTTCGTAATGACCTCTCAAAACTTCTGCGATGTTCCACCACACTTTTATTGCACTTCAATCAAAATGTGTGTCGAACAAGAGTTCAGGAATTGACAAATTTTCGGTCACGCTTTAACGATTCCTTAATTTTGTCAATGAATATAAATTTAAAAAATACGTTTCTTCCAGTATGATCCCAGAAATGAAAATGTCGTCTTCGCAAAGACCTCTCAAAAGTTCTGCGATGTTCCGCCACACTTTTATTGCACTTCAATCAAAATGCCTGTCGAACAAGAGTTCAGGAATTGACAAATTTTCGGTCACGCTTTAACGATTCCTTAATTTTGTCAATGAATATAAATTTAAAAAATACGTTTCTTCCAGTATGTTCCCACAAATGAAAATGTCATCTTCGCAATGATCTCTCAAAACTTCTACGATGTTCCACCACGCTTTTATTGCACTTCAATCAAAATGCGTGTCGAACAAGAGTTCAAGGATCGACGGGTTCTCGGTCAGAAATGATTAATTTAAAAATTTCGCGGAGCAGTGTATCGTAGACGAAAGGTCTGAGCAACATGTAGCCACGGTAGACAGTAGATACAGTGTTGTTATCTCGTGTTTGTTCGTTTCTATCGGTGTGGTCGCCATTTCGCACGTCCCACCCGGTGTACACGTCAGAGCGCGCCGCGCCGTAGCGACGCCACGGTACGCGTTGTGTCCCGGCGTAGAGGAAGGTATAGTGACCGATGCTCGTGGGATTCAGGTGTGCCTCACGGCACGGACGTGCTCAGTTGAGCCGCGTTGGCCCACGCGAATCGTCGGCGTTAGAAAAACCTCGCAAACGTGAATCATTTCGCGAGTCTCCGCCGAATCAGTCAGCTGCGAGAAAAAGCAGACCGGTACGGCGCACGTGAATTGTTCGTCCGTCAACCGGAAAGGACGAATTAATCCTCGAATTGTGCACCAAATTGCGCTAGATCCTGTGATAATTTCTCGTTTTGCTCCATATACGAATCCTTGAACTTAAGTGGCTAAAGTAAATACCGCTACATTGTATTTGTGTTCATCGAAGGACAAATCGCCTCGGATCGTTGTTATTTGTTAATTCATGGTGAATGTACAAGGTGTCCAATTGGTGGTGCAACCAGGCTGAATCTAAGTGAAAAAAAGTTGAATCAATTGGGTCTGTTCGCAATTGGGAATATTGTGTTCTTTGGCAAGTCAACCGAGGCACTTGATTCAGCTTGCCAAAGAGTCTGATCATTGTTTACCGTTTCTACTTGTTGGGAACCTGGTCGCACGTGCAGTGAATTTTTAACCCTTAAGTGAACCATTAGACTGCGGATTTAGATTCATCCTTTTTTTGGGTTGTGCTACCAGGTCGGAATCACTTCGTGTACATCACGATGGAAGAATAGTTCAGCAAATACTAACAGTTTCTTTATTAATTTGATGGTAGTGAATCGCTTGATCCAGGAAATTCATTTTATTTTTATTCCAATCTCTAGAAACTAATCCGTGATACATGATATTCGCTGACGAAGGTTAACACTTTACCTACCGGAAGCTTATTAATAGGCTTTTTAATATGCTATATATAAAATTTATGAAGATCAAAATACTGTTAACACTAAACTTAGCTAGCACTAAAAGTATCTGATATATGCTACTTTATAAGAATAACAAGATCAAATGTATTTAAATTATTCGCTCGTTATTCATAATTTCAACAATTTGAAAATAATGAAACATTTGCGACTGTGTTAAATCACCAGGCAGACTGCAAATTTTACTTTCCCTTTTTGTTTAATAATTTCAATAAGTTAGATCTCTTTATTTCTTTTAACCATCCACTCTGCCATAAGGGCATAAAATAAATCTGATTACCGACAGGTAAGGTGTTAAAACGTTCATCGGAGTTCGCGATTTTTGTCGGTTATTGTTAATTGAAATAGTATTTTGAACGTTTCTAGGCGCGTGCTAAATGTACGACATTATCGAGGGTGCAAACCTGTAAATCATTCGGAATCATTCGAAATATAAGCTCCGCGTTCTCGGATAGTGCCTTTTACCTGTTTGCAATGGCGAAACCAATGACGATTCTACAACAAAGCTGTCGCCTCGAAGTTTCTTCGATCCGTGTTGTTTGTGAACTTGAACGTGTCGGTGGAAAGTGATAGTGAATCGCCGTTTCGCAGACCGTGGACAGTGACATCCGTCAAACAAACGCACAACGCGACGGATATACTCGACTTATTCTCGCAGGTTGGTGAACGTACTTTGCCTGGGGATTTTGAAAGAAAAACCGTTCCTTCGTTTTCTCCTCTCGGAGAAAAGCTCTAATTTGCGTGACGGCTAAACTGACCGTTTTTGCAGTAATTCGTATTTTCAGAGTCGGTAAAACACCGCGAACACGGTAAACATTTTGTTTTGTTGTTCGTCAGACGTTTAATGGACTGTTATTAGGGTTTACGTACAAGGAAAATTTTAACTGAACAATACGTGAAAATAGCAAGGACTCGATAAAATATCATTCTATAAATAAAATTACGAAATAATATGAAGGGCGTATTTTAAATGCTATTATATAAATAGTATTTTTACGAGCTTGATGCTAGTAAAGTGCCATTTTGAAAAACATTGGAAAGTTTGAAAATGTTTAAAAGATAGTTTCAAAACGTCAGATTCGAATCCACTGACAACCATCGCCATGTATCGCACGAACTCCAAAGTCACTCATGCTATTTCTCTATTTATATCTATAAATCACAGTTTCCCAATGTAGCGACTATCTGGTAGTTGCTAAGGAGATCTGAGAGACCTTAATATTTCAATTTCTCTATTTTCAACCGAACATTTTACAATTAAAAATTACACGTACAAATTTTAATAAGAGAAGATTTTGAAAAAAGGTAATACACATACAAATTCTAATAAAAGAAAAAAATTTTGAAAAGAGGTGCTATCACTTTAGTTTCGTTGATTCGCGGTGGTAAATATTATCATCTGAAATAGTATTTTACTGTGGACTACAAATGCGACGCTAAATTTAGCTCAGGTGCTCGCGAACACCTTAAACGGTCATTTACATCTCCACACCGCACCGGCGAGAAGTGTCGCACACGTAGTAGGTTACTCAACCTTTAAGCATTCGACTTCGGTAATGCACACTTTCCCACTGACTCCGTTTAAGGGATTATCACACACTTGCAGAAAAAAAAGAATTCTCCACCTCCTCTTATCTCTTCTCTCTTTCCGTTTCATCTTCCACTGTTCCTCCTTATTCCTTTTGCGCTTCCCCTCACCCCTTTTGTTTTGTGTAATCTTCTCCATCTACATCCTACTCTCTTCCTTTTTCAGACCTTCTTCTTGTCTTCATTTCTTGTGTTTTATCAAAAACCTCCAAGAC
This sequence comes from Lasioglossum morio, assembly GCA_916610235.2. Classification (NCBI taxonomy): domain Eukaryota; kingdom Metazoa; phylum Arthropoda; class Insecta; order Hymenoptera; family Halictidae; genus Lasioglossum; species Lasioglossum morio. The sequence continues at coordinate 9,197,640 of OU744330.1, read as the reverse complement.
TTGACTTCTAGTATTCTTTCTTATTCATTTTATGGCTCTCGCCACCTCTTTTTTGTTTTATCTTCTCACTTTTCTTTCCTTTATTGTTCCCCTGAAGCTTTGCATCACTTTCTTCTTCTTTTTACTTCTATCTTGTCTGCATTCGACTCGATTTGATTTCTTTCTATATTCTTTTTCCACCTTGATCTTACATCTTTCTTGGATCCCCCTCTTGTATTTCTTATTTCCTTTTATTTGATCTTTTTGTGCATCTTTTTTTAGTCTCGTATTTTCGATGTTGTTCCTTTGTCCCTCCCCTTAAACTTCCTACCATCTTTTTTTGCATCTTCTTTCATTTCCTCTTTTTCCATCATTTTCTCTGTTCTTTCTTCCACATTTTCTTTTCTTCCCTCTTTCCTAATCTTCTATCTCCTCAATAATATTTCCTTTGTTCTTCCTCCTGAAGCTTCATATCATCTTTTTCTACACCTCATCTTTTCTTACATTTTCTTAGTTCATTTTTCCACATTTTCTTAATCGCTTTCTTTCCTTCTCTTCTGTTCGTCCATCTGTCCCAGTCATTCATCTCCTTAATATCGCATCCTTTGTTCTTCTCCAGCTTCTGTCATATTATTTCTCCTATCATCTCCCGTTTCCTCCCTTTCCTATTGTTCCCTTTGTTCTTTTCCATCTTTCCTTGATCTCTCTCTCTCTCTCTGTCTCTCTGTCTCTTCCTCCACGTCCCCCTTGCCTCCTTTCCTCTTCGTCCATCTTTCCTCGTCCCTTATCTCCTCGCCCCTGTTTCCTTTGTTCTGCTCCTGCATCTTTCCTCGGTCCTTCTCGCTTCCTCCGACACGTTTCTCTCTGTTCTGCTCCTGTTCACGGGATGTCGTAAACTCGGATCCGGTGTCCGAACGCGAACACTACCATTCACAGACCACCGCCCTGCGAGTCATACACCTGGCCAAACGATGGCCCGTGCCATTGACCAGGTAATTCACCGGAGTGTGAAAACCCGGCACAACACGCGCTCAAACTCTTCCTGTTGCTCGCGCCGCATGACCCGTGCTCGTGACTACGTGTGTTATTTGAATAAACCGAAACAACAGTACAGCAAAAATTAGTCACGAACGCAACAAATTGTCTTAGATTATGATTCCCGGAAACTGCGTGCGAACCCGAGCCAGGTAAAACTGACAGCGGGGAACACCGACAGTACTGTTAAAATGTTAATCGTTGAAATTGGAACTTTTATCACGCCTACTTTAATTTTATTTGCTTTTCATGTACGTTCGATGACCAATTAAATTTTGTCACAGTGAAGATTGCTGATAAAAGAAGTAAAATATTTTTGCTTCATTTTTTAATAATTCATTTCGAAATAATTGTACGTGTGCTCTGGATTATTTAGATACAGTTCAACACATAAAAATAAGAAATCGTGTAAATTAGCTAAATTTGTCGTTCGATTGTTCATAATTAACCCACAAAATAATTATACGTAGTCTATTGTATTGTCTGGAATTGAAGTTTTCCGCACTGTTCGATACGTTACGGCTCTGCCAACTATTATGAGACGACGGTTTCCACTTCGAACAGTTTCTGCGACTACAGGTGAACGACTGGTGCGACACAAAAATGCCTGTAACTGGGGAACAAGGTCACATTAGACATACGTTTACACGATTTCTTTTTATTTTTGCGTGCTAAATCCACTATCGAAGATCACTCCGCAAACACTTTATAAAACAGCTGCTATGTTTTACAGAGAAATGTTCTAATCGATAATAATTGTTAGCGTTGTAAATGCATTAAGTCCGAGGTTTAGCGATGCTATAATATTTCTGTGGAATTTTTTTTTTTTGAGGAAATCCTGGGGGACCTTTTTGATATCGATTAGTGCAACCCCTACTCTTAAAGCTCGTATGTGTGTCATGGATACTTCACATGTGCTACCATTTTACTTACTCCTCTCTACCTCTTGAACGTTGCATATACTGGTTTCATGCATTATTCAACTGAATCTCCTTCGACCCTTTTATTTATATAGTTTTTTATTCGACCGGTTGATGAACACTCTAGCCACCACATCAATAACCGCGAAAGTAGCACGGAATCGAAGTAAGTCATTTAGTAGAATAAAAGCTAAAATTCATTGTAATGGTGGTTCTTTTAATCCTTACGTCATCAATATTATACTGACATAATTGTTGAAATAATTTCATTCATCCATGAGTTTGATTAGAAGATTGTTTGTTAAAAACTATCCTCCTACACTAGAGTACGATATATAGGTATACCGGAAACTGGTGATAGTGAAATGGCTTTAGGGTTGGGCGAACACTCGAAGAGGTTCTCATTCGGTGCAAACTGTATGGTCTAACTAACCCTTTAAATAGCGTAATTCTTAATACATGAAAAAATTATCTATTGAATACTGTTCGGTGGAGGTTGTAAAAGATAAATTGAGTATTACGTACTGTTTTCTAGTATTTGTGATAAGAGATAACAACCAACATAACACTAATACTTATTCTTGGTATTACTTTGATAATACTTCAACATTATTATAAACTTCAACTGAAACTTGAGTTTAACTTGTTATAAAATAATACTTTCGTGTCTTAGCCTATTTGAAATTAAGATTTCATTTGTGAAAACACTATATCTACCGAAATCCTGTTGAAACGATTTTCAATGATCGTGCTGTACCAAAAGGAAGCTTAAAAATCTTCTCGAAATATAATAATCTGAACCGACACGATTAGATTACGCTACTTGTTGATTCATAGACTTTTAATAATTATGAAATAGTCGCCGGTAGATAAGAACCAAAATTTGATTACTCATTAATCGAGTGATATCCATACACCGCACGCAACATGACGCATCACAACAAAACAAGACTGAAATATCGTGTAGATAAGTACATCAATGTTTCGTTAAAAATTGCAATGCATATCAATTATTTCAAAACTAATAGAACAAATGTGGTATCGTAAAAAGTGTAAAATCGGTTTTGTTCGTCGAAATGGTTATTTCGAAACCTCGCGAAAACACAATCGCAAGAAATAGGCGCCATTGCGATGGACGACTTTCTGCAATCTCGCGAACAGTGTCGCCGCTCCATTCAAGTGTAATTTCTACGACTTCCTGCAGAGTGTTCCAAAAGGTTTAAAACATTTCCAATGACGCAATGTGGCAATAAACGTTCGAGCAACAAAGGGTGCCCCAAATTTACGAGTTGTCAATGTCGAATGGATTGACTCGGTGCACAGTGGTTGCCGTCGAAGCATGAGAGCTCTTGTTAGGCTAGCTGTTCCGTCATTGGAAAGAGAAAGGTGTCCAAACAGAGAAAGAGCGCAGGTAGCCCCCATTCCCTTGCTTCTTACCTGGGCATGCGCACTACTTCTATTACCTGTTTCAGATAGAGGCACCTTTACTGCAACTCCCCTGCAAATTTCATTGAACTCGATCGTAGCTGGTCGTCCCTCGTGATTCGCATTATTTCCGGGTAGGCTGCATATCGGTATACAAAATAAAAGTCTTCTGAATCAATATCGTTGATATTCATTTCATTCATGATAAATAGTTTTCTCAAATTGCTCAAAAAGTTTTTCTTACCAACTAAGTTCATCAAACACTTCATTCTATAATTTTTACGTAAAACACCCCGTTTCCGGTTGTACCACCAGTTACTAAAAATTCCCAAATATGTCCCTGGCCACTCTAAAGGTGAAATAACAGGGACATTAGTGTTCCATTATTTCATTATTCCTTTAACAACAACTCTGCTGTGCCACTATCGACTTTCGCCTCGATCGCTAGAGCCGAGATCGTCGAGCGTGCTATCACTTCAGCGATAGCATCTGGATCGATACCAATAATCCCGCGATAAGTTGATCGTTGATACTCGGGGACCGTTCTTTTCCAACGATCTTATCGACCACTTTAGAAAGAAAGCGGCAACAATCTAACCCGCTCGGGGAACCGTTTGCATTCAACAGGTTCGCGACGAAGAGGACGATCGCATGCGAGAAGCTGTTGCGCGGAGGAGCTCCAGAGTTTCCAGACGTTGCACGTGATTGGCCGCGGTGGTAGACAACGGAGCCCGACCGGGAACAGTCAGGGTCAGGATCAGCCTGTGATCGACTACAGGCGGCTGGTCTTCATCAGCTCAGACTCTTCTTCTGGCCGCGAAGAGGACGACGCGGACAGCAGTTGCTCGAGCTCCTCTTTCCTGAACGGTTTGGCTCGTGGACCTGGACCTACCCAGTCCATTGAGGATTGCGACTGGGACTACTTCGAGAGCGGCACGTTGCCGGTCCCGACCGGCGCCTTGCCGGTCATTGTCGGACAGAGCAACGTCGCCACGGACACCGCTAACGTCGCAGGGGATTGGAGCTGCTGCCCCGGTAGAGGATCCACCGCTTCTTGCCAGGTAAGTTGCCAGGTTCCTTGGTGAATATCCGTCTTACCAACCTCCAGATGGATTGAAAACCCAACACAAATACTTACTTTGCTGCTAGACGCGCGTCTGCATATACTATTAACTAACAAACCCCAAATATCTAGGCTTAATTGTTATACATATACACAGTGTCCACATAATTGCATTGTATCAACTCCTCTAGTGACGATTGGGTTCTGTAGCGTCTAGAAATTGCCAAGATTCGCCGGAGTCTTAGGCAGCTAATGCACATGGTTCCACTCTTATTTTTCCCTCGATAGGCTTGCGGAGGTTCGCGAGGTGCGAACGTGCTTCCGGTGCCGGTCCCGATACCCGTTCCGGTTCCGTACCCGGTCCCGGTGCCAGCTGCCCTCTGGACCGGAGACTTCGCGGTCGCCGCGTCCTCGATGATAAGTCGTGGCAGCGACACCGAGCCAGGAACCCTGAGGTTACGAGGGGACCCAGCCGCGCCCTGGTTCGCCTGGCACCCTCGTTTCAATCAACCCCTGCACGGGGCCAGACTCGACCCACTGACAGGTGCTTTCGACCCAGCGACCTGCACTTTCAGACCCGACCAGTTACTAGCACCAAGACTATACGGTTCGTCGTCCATTCCAACGACCGCCGAGTCTCTTCAGCAACGACTGTGCAACCTGCAGCTCGACCAAGACGAGAAAGACAACGCCGCTGCCGTGCCTAAGCCCGTGGACAGCTTGCAAAACCCTAGGAACGAGTCCAAAGTCATCGAACAGTCTTCAGCGAAGATTCGAGCGAAACGAAACCAGCCGGTCGCCGAGAAAAGCCAACAAGACGATGAGCAACCGAGCAAGACGAAGGAATGCGAGGAGGACTCCCAACAGGACACGGAAAGCGTCTCCTTCGAAGATAGCAGGGAACAAAGGATGTTCGAGAGCGAGGACTCTGGCAGCTCATCCGGAAGATCCTCAGCGGACAGCAGCGACTTGGAGGACGATTCATCCTCGCACAGGTTCTCCAAGGTGTTTGTGGTGAACGACGACTCGTTGACCAGCGACAACGACATCGAAGACAACGAAGACGAGGACGCGGACACCTCCGAGTCCGCCGAAGACGGCGTCACGTTGAAGAGAGTGACGTCGGTGCCCGAAGAGGAGCCGGTCGTTCTCCAATACGTGAGGTTCTTCAGCGAGGATTCGACTTTCGACGGTTCGAACGAGAAGAAATTTGAAAGCAGCAGCGAGGAGAATTCGGGAAGCAGATCCAATTCGAAAAAAGCAACCTCGCATAAGAAAAAAAGTACCATTCCTGGAATAGAGGGTCGTTCCAAGGGGTGCAACAATAAGAAGGCAGCTGTGCTACTGCACCACCGCGCGTTGCCCGAGGAAATGTACATCGCAAGTGACAACGACTGTTCGGAGAGTCACATCGAGCTAAAATCTGTGAAGACATTGGATCCAGACAGCATAGAGTCTACGGACGTCAGCGAAAATATGGTAACGCTAGATGGAGCCGACAATTCAGAGACCGATCAGCTCTCGGATTCGGAGAATCAGTTTGAACCTTCGTCTAGTACCTGCGATTCCAACATTATCCCTGACTCTTTAGAGGTGCCGTTATCCGAAAATAATGTTGAAGCCCACAATGGTTTCCCTCGGATATCAGAGAACGTACATTTCGATCGACCGAACGAGAATGGTCAAGTTACCGTCGATAACATGGACGCATCATCAATGGTCATTATCGACGAGGCAGTCGGTAACGTGGGACACAGCACACTGACCGATGGCAACTTAAAGATCACGGTAACGGCCAGTTCAGGATCCGAAAGTTATACGAGCAACGATACAAACGCAACGGGCAGCGAGGTAAGCAGCGACGAGCTGCACGAATACGAGGTTACGCCGGTCAACGATGACGAAGATGGTTCCTCGGATCGATCGAACTCGAGACTGGACATTGCGAAAGGTTTCAAGGCCGCGGAGTCAGAGTCCATTCCTAAAGCAGCGAGACGATCGATATGGGGTAATCAGCATGAGAAAATCGAGGAGCCACCATTAGAGAGTTTTAGCATCGGGGGTGTCGCGAACTCCACGACCATCGATTCAACGATAGAGGATAATGAGCCTAGGCCGGTGGAGATGCAGGATGAAATGGGAGACAATGAGCTAGCAGGGGCAGATCGTCGAATGGAGCTGGCCGCGGCAGGCTGCGTTGTGGCAGACATGACCAACAACCGAATCGGGGCGGTGCTGAGGTGCGGGGATGATGATAGCGTGGGCGCAGCGGGCGGCGCGCACGACGGCGGCTTCAACACGGTGAGAGGTGAACGTTCCTGCGATGGGCAGGTGGTACGGGAGGCTAGCGGAGGTTGCGAAGGTGGTAGAGGCACCGAGGAGGGGATATCGACGCTGTTTCGTTCAGTCGAGCGACACCCGTCTGCTCGTAAGGAGGTTGAACTCCTGGCTGGTACCGAGGTCGAGAATCCTTCGACTGCTAGAGACAGAGACGCGGTGAGAGGTGATCGTTCCACCAGTTCCAACAGTTCCACTGTTGACCAGGTGGCAGGGGGCGCCGGCAGAGGAGGTTGGGAAGGTGGTAACGGGACCAACGGCGTACGAGGTGAGAGTTCCGACGGCGGCCAGGTGGTAGGGGATGCTGTCGGAGGTTGGGAAGGCAGTAGCGACGGTAGGGATGGTAGCTCGCGCGCGCCGGTGAGAAGTGAGAGTTCCGCCGTTGGCCAGGTGGTAGGAGAGGTCGACGGAGATTCGGAGACTGGTGGCAGCACCGACACCACCACCGCAGAGGGGATACCAGCACATTTTTGCTCAGTTGAGCGACGCCCGTCTGCTCGGAAGGAGAATGGATTCCCTGGTGTTACTGCGGCGAAGGATCCCGTGGTCAGAGACTCGCAGCAGCGCTTTCCCCCCGCGGTTCATTGCGACAGTGTCGGGACGAACAGCGGTGGCAACCGGTACCGGAGCCTCGTGATGATTACCCAGGAGGCCTCGTACCAGCCGGTCAGCGTGATCACGTCGGACACCACGACCCTGTTGCAGCCGGACGAGGTGAGGACGGCCGGCCAGGGTCTCGCTGGTTACTTCCAGCTGGCGCTGGAGGCCGTCAACGAGCAGCCTCACCGTAAGAATGGTCAGGGACCGAGGCGTCCGCTGATGGTGAAACGTTTGGCTGCCGTTGCGACGACCGGCCACGCGGAGCTGGAAGCGGACAGCGGACTCAGCGTCGGCAGTGCCAGTGAAAGCGATGACGTGTCAGTGAAAAACCCAGGAAAAATCGCCGGGAGGCTCGAGAACAACGAGGAAAGCGTGCCGCGGGAGCGGCCGGTGAACGAGCATCGGGAGAATGCGCGGCCACGTGCCTTTTCGCAATCCAGCGACGAGAATTCGGCTGGTGGTGGGGTCGTCATCTTGGAGGATGGATTGGCGGATGACGATTCATGGGTGGAGGAGGTGTCGCACGACGAGGACGAACCTGGAGCCACCACAGCCACGGAAGAAAGCTCTGAAGATGAAGCGAACAACCTTGGGGACCGTGAGGAAGAACTCAGAGGGTACCACAGGCAGGCCATTGATTTCACCTTGCACACTATCGTCGAAGAGTCCTGCGAGGAGAGCGAGACAGAGCCCAGCTTGGCGACTGGTAGTCCTTCAAAGAAGCAGAGACCACCGTCGGCCTCGGAACTGGAAAAGTATTTCTTCTTTGGTCTCGGTGGAGATGGAAACAACTCCAGCATGGGCTCTCGCGAGGTGGACAGTCTGTCGGAGACGTCTTCTATTTATTCCGAGGGTCTGGAGTCTTTGGGACAGGACGAGGCTACCGGTACCGGACAGGGTCAAGAAAGATCAACATCCGGGGAGGGATTCCTTAATTCTTCGAGGCTAGAGAAGTACTTCTTGTCGGAGTTTCTTGGGTTCGATCAAGATAGACGCGACTCGGATGGATCCGTTGGCAGCGATTCAGAGGGCAGACCTAGTCCGGAAGCACAAAGGCGGAAGAAACTAGTCCGTGCCAGAGGCACTGGTAGGTCGCATAGTTCCTCGTTAGACAATCTGCTAGCGCTCGCGCAAAGCTCGCAGAATCTGAGCTCGCAGAACTCTCTGCAAGATTTGAGTCTGAGTCAGGACGCGCAGGAGAGTCAATCGGAAGGTTCGTCTACCGAGACTGACGGCGCCGACGATGGACAGACAGCTGCGTTTGGTACAGATGGGCAATTCGACACTGTAAAACGGAAGAAGAAGAAGCCGAGGAATATGGGTACGCAAAGTCCGCGAGTACCTGACGATAGGAACAAGACGCCAGAGCCTAATAGGGAGATGGTCGTGGTCGGTGAAGTGGTCTTGGAGAACGAGGCCGAAGCGAACCACTCGGAAGACTCGGAGCGAGCGAAGACCCCCCAACCGGAGAACACGTTGTCCTCTTCGTCTTCGCCAACGACGGCCCCCAACGCTTTGGCCGCATGCGCATCGCTATTAGACTCATCGAGAACAATCCAGATGAGTTCAGGGGAGTCATCGAGCTACAATCAAAGATCCAAACAGCAATCAAGGGACTCGGGTTTTGTTGGCAGCTGCGACGACCTCTTGCAGCACCAAAAGCTACCTGACGATACTCAGACCAATGCTGAGGCGAACCAAGAGTCGAAAGACGGTAACAAGGAGAAGAGAGAGAACGATGGGCACCAAGCGTCCGCTGAAAGGAGTTCGACGGCAGAGAAGAGCGGTGGGAGCAAGATGGACCATCTTCTGAGTCACAGTACGTTACCTCATCTGCCGAATGCCTCTCTGTCGCGCAAGGACAGCTTCAACAACTGGTCGAGCGACGAGGAAACGAACCTAATGATGTCGAAGATGCGACAGTTCTTCAAGACCATGGTCGCCAACTCGAACGGTCCGAACACAAACGCTGCTAATTCCAGTGGTGCCTCGCCAGCACCTAGTCCTAGACTGTCAGGCTACTCATCCAAGGCTAGACTATGTTCCTCGCAGACTAGAACTAAGCCGCCGCAGTTGGTGTACTTTGAGAACGAGTTGACCAGACTGATGAAAACAGTACCGGGGATACGAGACGACCAGGTGCGAGAAATCGTCGAGTACCTGAGCTCCGAGGATACCTGGTCCGATTCGTACGACAGTTCCGATTACACAAGCTCGGATCTGGAAGGGGCAGCTGGCGGTCGTCGGTCCGCATTGCAGGAGCAGATCTCTCAGAGTTGCCAGCAGATTATCAGCAAATTCGACACGACGTCGAATAATTGCCTCTCGGACAAAGAGAAGGACGACAAAGCGTCGGTAATTGCATCGATGCAGCCTCACTACCTGGGCCGGGACACCGCCTTCGTTTACCAGAAACTGGTCCAGAGTTTCACGAAGATGGCCGGCGACGGTGTCAGTTCCGACGCCAATTCCACACCCCACAGCAGCCCACCGTTGATCGCTAAAGTGATGCATCACATAGGCAGTCGACTGGTAGCACTGATGCACGAGGTTTCCGAAGGTGGTCCAGCCGTTCAGCATCATTCGACTAGCTGGAGAAGATACTCCCAACATCATCGAACTCCGTCTTCAGCGTCCACCACTGAAGACGATGATTCCACCTCGGACTCCACCAACGCACCTCCTTCGGCTCATTTACAACTTCCGAGGTCCAAGTCCCATGACCCTCTACTGTTGATCAACAACCACCCGGTAGCATCCACGGGTCAGGAAGGCGAAGAGAGGGAAGCTAGCGATTACGAAAGGTTCTCCTGGCGTGGTAGCTTCGAGTCAGCGTTGATGGCAGCTGACTCCAGGACGAAACTCAGCTTACTAGCTTGTTCCGGAGACGTCAGCGTTGGTACCAACACCAGCGCTAACGCCTTGGCTATGGCAGCTAAACGTCGTAGTGCTGGGGATTTGCTGTTCAATCCGAAGAGCTTTTCTAGAGAACAGTTGGACAGAGTTAGGAGCTGTGGCTCCATTGGCGGTGGAACTGCTGGGGCTGCTAGTGGCTGCGGAGGATCTGTGGAGGAAAGGATCTGGAGCAACAGGAGGAGGTCTTCTGTTCCTGATGCTAACACCAGAGCGGAATCTGGTAAGCTATAGTTCTACTTCCATTGTAACGCGCAGTTGAATTTGTAAGGGTGAGTTTCTTTGAGGATGAACATCCAGGGTCGGCTGACTATCACTTTCTACAAACTTTCGAGTCTACTAGATTTAATTTCTCTATATCATCTCCTGGTGTATTTAACCATCAAATATTCTGCGTCTTCAGGTACATCTGCTGGAGATGAAGATACCGAGGATGAACTCGAGTACAATGGCGAATCCCGTGCAACCACGTTACCCCGTGGCATGCAGTCAGCAATCACGGCTGCGACCAACTCCTTGCCACGTCTGCCAGCCTCTACAACCCCTGCTGGCCTAACTGCAGCCGCCTCGCAGGCTTCCTCTAACATGCACAAGGCACACAGCGTGTACTATTTCCTGCCACAACATTCTGGTGTTAAATCAGCCAGGTACCGACCACCTGGGTTCGCCAGGAACAGTAACGTGGCGGGTGCAATTGGTGGTCCTAAACGAGCAGTCAGTGCTCCTGGTCTCCAGATCTCGGGCTCACAATCTTCTGCTGGCAAACGAGACAACTCCAGGTCGAGGAGGCAGCAAGCCATGTCTCTCACCTCCGGTAAGTCCATTTATTGTTCTTGTTAGTTAGAGTCGATTCTTTATTATCCATTTTGAAGAACACATCGGCGTGTTACTGGAGTTGACTTGTTGGTTTACAATTCATATTTCTGTAGCTGTTGAAGGATCTATTAAAACATCCTCAGACACGGACTATAGACTTTTGAAAAATTATGAAACAATCGCCGGTAAATGTTAAGCAGAACTTCATGGAATTTTTTGCATAATAAGGAAAGCCATTGAATCGAACGTAACTGAGTGTACAGTCGCGGAAAAGATTTTTCGAATGGTAGCAGTAGAAACATTGTAGAAGAGTTTTTCTGGAAACTATACGGTTAGCTGATTGTAAACAGCTAGCAAATCATCAGGGGATTCTTGTTTGTTGAATATGTACTCGCCTAAGCAATTAACAGAGCCACCGACAAGAAAAGTGTAGTGAAAATCTCTGCCGCGTAAAGCTGGCGAATATTCTGAATTTATTAGGCTTTGAGGAGCTGTAATTGTTGAGCAAACGCGGTTTATTGCAGTTATGAATATTTTATAATCGGATTATCTAACTGTGAATAAAAAGCTGATGTCAATCGAGAGTTTTTATTCGTGGAAAGAGATTATTTATCACTAGATAAACTATCCACATGCAAAATAAAAATAATTTTAGTACGTGGGAAACAATATACCAATACTTGTTAATTCTTCTGATATTTTACCGTATTGTATTCTGCTGACAATGAATGGAACTTTCATTTTGTTATATAACATCAAAAAATAAATAGATATATAACAAAAGGTAGCCACACACAATTCTCTGTAGACCGTTAAATGATTCGCGTAATACACGACAGAGTTTGTTAGCGAATGCACAAAACGCTTCTACCGAAACACAAACAACAATCAACTGACAATTACACAATACAAATATTTTACGTGAGTGAGCACGTACAGTGATAAAAAAAGCTGACTCGCGCTGTAACTCGCACGTAACAATTAAATAATTCACGTAGTCGACAAAAGGTCGAGTGCAGAGTTTATCACTAATTTAATTAAATCTCGAAACAAGTTTCGTTTCGTAACAGCTTATGAAACAAATCGATAACTACTCGAACGAATTATGTCTCAAAGTGGATTTTGGTTGCGTTCTTCTGGTTACGGAGGGAAATATATATTTAATTTATGCGTTCATCCCGAATTTAATTAAATCCCGAAACAGTTTCGTTTCTTAGTAGGTTTGAGAAACATTGATAACTGCTCGACAAAATTATTTTTAAAAGTGAATTTTGCTTGCTAATGAATGTCATTCGCGCGATTGCTGCGTATATTCGGGTAGAATTAATTGAGTCTTCTGTACGCATTCGCCGAACACTACGCCAGTTTATCGATTTTCCTGGGCAGGGAACAGCAGAGAAGGTTCGTGGTAGGTGGGGGCAAAGAAAGAAGGGAAATCTCGTTGTAATAAAGCGGTTACACCTGTTACACTCTAGTGAACGCTTTAAGGTGGTCATTAACAAACCGCGTTCTACTTGTTGGTGTAGTCGTAGCTAATTTCGTACGTCGCCTACAACGCTTCGTTAAAATGACTTTTTAGCTGTTGTCGCGCGTTCGACGGTCCAGGAATTGCGACCTAACAGGTTGCGAATTTTTCGGAGAAACCGCACGAAATTTCGCTGGGAACGTGTTTCTGATATTTCAGTGTCAGAATAAGCATTGTCCCAGAAGCTAGCTCCATTTCGAAGATGATTGCGTGATTGTATAGAGAGTGGACGTCCGTTACATAAAAATTACAGGAAAACGTAAAAACAATTCATTGCTCACTGTAGTCATTGAAGAGGTGCACATACGGCGTGTAATAAGGTGAACTTTCTTCGACTTTGAAAACAAATTTTATCAAACAGAATAGTAGGGGAAAATACATAGCAGTATTTTGAGTCCTTGAGAAATTTACTATGGTTTTTTAAAAAAGTATGCAAATGATATTCCATTCAATTGTTATTAGAGGCTGACCTTTGAATGGAAATAATTTTCAAAATAAACCCTCGTACATTTGTCGATATTTAATGACAAGAGAGTTTTTTCTTTCGCAAGTAATGTATAAACACTGTGTTCAATTCTTTTAATATTTTCATTGTTCCAAATTGCAGCTACTCACTTTTATTATAAATACGTAAAATCCGCAGTGTGGTAATAGGAGAATGAAACGTGCGTTTTAAAATACACGAAAAAGATTGTATCCTGCTTCGTACGTGTTACCATCGTAACATGTAACTTCATACTAACTTGTTCTACCTGATAAAGATCTAATAGTAATTTTCATTCCACGTATAGTCTTGTGTGTTTCTAAAAATAGGCTTGTCCTAGAATATTTCACATTCACTTTACGCGAATGTCACATTCATTATAAAGGTCAAAACTATATTTAGAAATATCAACTGAAATATTCACTCAATTTTCGTTTATGAACTTATACCTATATTTATTAATAATTTAAAAGTTATCCTCCTGTATTTCATGAATATTTATCCGAAACATATGAACTCGTTCTGTGTAAAGATACATCTATTGCACATAATGCATATTAAAGTAAAAATCATAATTATAAAATGTACTTTAATTACGTGAAAGATTTTAGATTATAATTAATGGTGTACAACTGTGAACAAAAGTTTCTTTAATAACATCGACAACGCAAATCCATGTTTAAAATGTTAGGTATCACGCAACTAGATTAATGATATGGTGCAAGCTATGTACCAGATGAAGAAAGTGAAATAGTTAAAAATACATTAATTCAAATCAGATACGTTTAATGCGTCGTTAGACAACGAATGTTTCTACAAATCTTTAGTTTTGGAGATGAATGTATAAAATCGAGGTTAAATAAAATATCATGCCTGACACTTACAGTTTCAATAGATTACAAATAATTCAAAACTGTACTAAATTCTATTGAGTCATCATGTCATAATACATTTCATCTTTTTAAATGTTTTATGTTTCGAATTTTATTTTATCTTTCAAATGTTTCACGAGCCTACAAATGCATAACGACCCGCATTGCAACGATATGCATCACAACACTGAATACAAGATTATGATTTCTACTAATGAAAAACAGTGGGTTTGCTTTCTCCGTAATGAAGTAGAACATGATCCAATGCTTAGAGCAACCGTGTATTAAGCAACTATTATTTTTAAAAACTGTTGTACTAACTCACGGTTACATATGAATATGTTGTTTAATCATAATATTGAATATTGCGTTCTGAGCTGCAGATTAATATAAACAGAAATACATAATTTTACTAATTATTTTCTGGATATTTCTGAATTGGTTATTGATACGTTCAAACACGAAATTAAATAATTTTGTTAATTTTCTTTCTAACTTTAATTGCACTGTGGTAGAAAATATTTATAAAGTATTCCATTTCTAATATAATATTAAATATCTAATAAGCGACGTTATTATTTAATATCAGACAACAATAAGATTTAAATATCAGACGACAATATGAAGTATCTACTCAAATAAAAATCGGCGACGAGTGAGAAATATTACATCGATTACTTCAGCGGTACGGTATCTTGCAATTCCTTTTTCGTGCCACTGTTCGAAGAGCAGGGATTTACCGTAGCACTGTTATTAAAGCCTCACTTCAGTTCGACAACCCTCTGCAATGCATTATTCATATAAAAAATACGCTATCCACAAACGCAATTCCTTTCCGATTCTGTGACGCGCCGTAATACACGCTGCTAATTACTCTAATGTCATGTAAATTATTACGATAGGCGTGGACGCGCGTTTAGATGTCACTACCCACCCTCGATGGTTATCTAATAATGTCTTGATATTACTGAATAATTAATTGCGGATTTTATGCATTCAATGTAGACATGAATGAAGAGTCTGTCGTCAGTATAATGAAAGCTGAACAAGTTTCGCAAGGCTTCCATTCCATTCAAGTCGCTTTGGGTTTTAATAACACGAAAAGGTAGAAAATAATATTCATTTACAAACGTTCTACCGTCTCTTTATATAAATAATAAATAAACAATAACTTATATGGATAGTAATAAAAGCAAACTTTCTGTTCGAACAAGATATTTTTACTTTATCCTAAGTTGCATCACTTTATTTTTAAATGTGACAATTTTGATACATGTCTATTGTGATTGAAATAATTTTTAAATATGAAAATCGTTATGAGTTTTGTAGAATGTACGGAATTTTTAAATGCTCTTTTTATATGACTTTCACTAAAAAAAATTTTCTTGCTGGAAAAAGAAATCTCCACATATTTGTGGCATGTGGAAAATTTTTTAAATTCAAGAGCATTTGTATACTAACGAGTGTTAATGGTATTTTTATGTCACTTTTACCAGAAGAAATCTTCTAACTGGAACAGATATTCTTACTTCATTTCAACTTTCATAAAATCTTCTTTGAGCATGAGCATTTGTACGCATTTCTGTTATAAATAAAATAATCTTTAACCATGGAAATCTATATGTAACCGTGATATGTACTGAAAGTTTAAACGAAAGAGCACACGTATACATACAAACATAAAAAATCTTCTGAGTGGAAAAGGAAATTCATACTGTGCTACAACTTTCATGAACTAATATTTGAACATAGGAATTTGCATAAAGTTCCGCAGTCTAGTAATAAACTATTACCGGTTGGTAGAGGAAGTAACTGGTATGTGGAACTCCTGATTCGCTCTGCTAAAATAATGTGATCGAAACCAGTTCGTAAATAAGTCTTTCTCGCCTGGCATTATTCGAATCTTTCATGTGAATCGACCTAATACGCTCTAACAGAAACAAGCATTGTGACTGGCGAAAATAAGTAGTTAGGCTACACGTTGGAACAGTTTTCTACATTGTATGCTGATAAGATTTGTCTTGTCCTTTCTCTGAGAATGATTCGAATGCAGCGAGAGCATCACTTTCTTTAATCATTGTCGATGGTTATTTATAAATCTATTTTTCGTCAAATAAACGTGATTTTATTTTGACATTTATAATGTAAAATAGTTGTATGTATATGACATGACAAAGTTGTGTTGTTATCTGTGAAAACTGTTAAAGATACAGTGAACTCAAATAACAAGCTTATTTAAATAAAGCATCTAAAAAATAGTTCGCCAGGTAAATTAATAAATATAAGAAAGTTGTGTTGTTATCTGTTAAATTATTGAAGAAACAGTGAACTAAAATAACTAGATATTCTTCAAACAATATTATATTTTCATCTATGCCATGTAACACGATCTTATATGATATAATAAAGTTGTTTTATTTATCAGGTTATCGAAGAACCATAAATAACAAAATAACCTTAGAATGATTAATTAGCTCGTAACACGCGAGATGAAGAAATAAACTTGCTTTCACGATGAAAGTAATAAGGCAATGTTAATGACCCGACACATGCCGTTTTATATTTCGAAAGATTTCTGCTCAAATTCGTTCTTTTACCGTATTTCGTTTTCAATACCACACGATCTTAATCGAGTTACGAAAGGCATCTTTCTCTTTGGAAGTTCCTACAAACCGATCACCTTGACATACATTCGCTCACTTTTGCTCATAGAAATTGCACCTGAAGCGTAAATACAATACTGGAATCTTCTGTAATTGTAAAACTGATTACGCAGCAGCATATTACCTCGAAAGAAATATTTTTCAAGCATCTCCGTTGCCAAATGATCTGCGCAATTATCACCATTAATTATACATAGTTTTTAGCATTTTATTATTTTTAAAAATAGTTTAATTTAATTGCTATTTCTTCAAATGTCCTTGTCTGGTCAGTTTCCGTTTTCAAAATGAAAAGATTTAAACGTAGAAATAATTTCTCGAACGAAAAAAGAATGAAACTTCAGCCTGCTGGAACTAAGAACCAGTAGAAAGAAATTTCGCAATGTTGTGTCGAATCGAATACTGCGTTCCGTTACGGATGACGCATTAATGAATCGAATGACTATCTCCTCGAGAAACTGAGACGCGTGCATAGGTTGCAATTCAGATCGCGACTTGATCGACAGTTGCGTGCACTGCACAATCCAATAAATAATGCACTGAAATGATTATTTACATAGTACCTTCGCAAATATTCATGTGTATACGTCTCGTCGTAGATCATATTAATCCTCCTGATCGAAAATTTTTAGTAGAACTGTAGCTAAAGTATTAATAGACAAATTACACATAAATAATTCCTTTTATCGAATACATAGCCAATTGCTAGTTAATTAACGTGTCGATAGAGAAACTTGAATCGACTAGTGCAATAATTGAAAAGTAAAAATTTGATCGAACACAAATTTCTTTCTTATTTTTCAACTATTTCGATAAGTTGAAAATAATATTAAAGATTGATAGACATAAAGATTTTTAATCTTGTTGTTGTTTTAATTTTTTTCTGTTAACATTTGTCGTAAAAACCAATCGATCAGCGTCGACATTCTCCACGGAAAAATATGAACAATAAAAATTGCTATCGCCATGGAACTTCTATTCATAGCAGCAATATAATCCCTTATCGTAGTTCCGCAGCGGCAGAATCTTGAACATGAAAGTCCTCCCACAGAGAGTACCGGATGACAGAAGGTCAACCAAAATCAGCATTATCGTAACCCTCATTCCACTTGTCAGATTATCAGAAACTGGCATGGCACAGACGAACTCGACAGTGTACAAAACGTTCTGCCTTGGTTCGCATACTTTCGGCAACGTCTGCTCGTCTTGCGGTGGTAAACGACATAAAACCTTTGAGAGTTTCCAACCAATTATAATTGGACTGTGGATTTTATGCATTTGTGACAGAAGCGAGCAAGTGAAACACACATTCATCCAGTGCTTCTACTATTTTGTTATTTCGTTATTCACTATTTCGAAAATAACGTGGCAAACACATACTCTTCAATTCTGTCATGTTATTTTTAATTTGCGTACTATCGTGTTATTTTTAACCTATTACAATTATTAAGAAAAAGAATAACTTTCTATTTGACACTTGTCTATTTCAATTGAGGTAGAACATTTTGCTTAAAAATCCGCAGTCTAATCGTAACGATTAGGATAAGGGTAGGTAATATGGAACACCTGATTTCAACAGATTGATAAAATTAGCACAATTTGATTTTATGCGACTTATAATGTTAATATAATGTGAGTACATAAATGTGAGGGAACCAAGAAACTATTGTTACCTAATTATTCTCAATTAAACTCAATTATTAGCAGTGATTAATCGCTTCTGTGAAATTAACACCTTCAGAGCCTTTATCAAGAAATTGTTCCATGTTACCTACGTTTACTATCCTCCGGAACGGGAACTGTGATTAAAACCGTAAAATGTGAATTAAAGTGCATCAAAGTGCATCAAAGCGCATCGGAAACGTCACAAAAAATGATTATCTTATCCAAGTTCTATTAATTCTCTCCGAACGTAATATTCAGCGGAAATAAAACAAATGTTTGTTGGAAAGGAAGTGTAACAGATAACACCATGAAGAAAGGACCACCAGGCTATCTAACCATGAGATGGTTGCCGAACTGCTGTGTCTCTTGCTACACAGTGAGCCGAACTCACGAGTCTGATAACGTTGGTTCCTCGAACGAGAAACTCGATGACCCTGAAGAAAAAGAACAGATAGAATTGCACAGGACAAGATCCGACGACTCGTTGACGAAGAATGAAGTTCTAACAACAATGGACACCAGCTTTGACATCACCGATCAACTGAAGTTCGGGGACTTGAGGAAGCTGAAGGAAAGCATATTCTCCGCGATCGACTATGACCTTGAAGCCCGAAGATCCTCTTCGAAACTAGTATTGGATGAGTCAGTGAGTTCTGAAGTGGGAAGAGGAGGTAATCACGATTGGAGGCAGGCTTCCGAGGGAAATTCGATGTCCACGTCTCTGGAAGAAATGTTCCCGAAATGTAGAATGAAGAAGATGAAGCAACATTCATGGCCTTCGCCGCTTACAGACGTATTCCCGAAACGTCCAATCAGGAAATCGAGAGCAGCGAGCTTGATGAACAACTATGGAAACGCAGCAAGTTGGTTGAACCCCGTCTTGGTTATAACAGTTCCTTCAGTGCAATTGTTATACGTCAAATATGCTTGCGAACATAGTGCAGTCAACGCTAGACCTACGAGACACTTCAAAATGACATGTTACAAATTGTAAAATACATTTCTGTGAAGTAGTATGGAATAGTTCTCTTAAATACTCTTTTAGTGTTTCGTAGATCTAATGTTGATCCTGATGTTATCCTCGATTGGACTATGTACTTTTAATATAATTAGGAAAAACTTACGATCATAATAGGGTTATAGAAATGAAAGTCTGAGTGGGTCGAAAGCGACCCTAAGAATAGCTACCGCAGGGTTGAACTCACAGTTTGTTGACCCTCGAGAAAATAACTATTCTGCATTTCCTTAAACCTGTACTTATCTTTTTATTCTGAATGTGTCGTATGCTTATCTATTGGGGCACACTGGTCTGGTTTAAGTCTAGTCAGGTTTTCTTATCGGAAGACTATCGACTGTAAAATTAAGCGAGATTGTTTAACCAATTGCATATGCTTAGCCTAGTTTTAACCTGTTAATCAAGGGACTTTTCAATTCTGCATTAAATGCTGTTATCACTTAATACCTGTTTGTTTTAAGTAGGGTAAACCATTTTTTTGCTAACAAGAAAACGACGAGATTATTGCTAAAACTAATAAGGAAATGAAAGCTTACTGAATAGTTGGTTAAACCAAGAAGAAATGTAAGTGGGGAACAAGAATGACGAGTTAACTGGACTTCCGTGGTCGACAGGTCCAAAAATTAAACTTGAGAGAAAGTGGAGTTAATTAACTAGTCCAGATGCGATCTAAGCGTACAAATTACACTGAACTACAGAAACAAATGTAGTTCGAAACATTGTAGCGAATAAACCTTCAGGAGCTTCAACTGTGTGGTGAAATTGATATAAGGATAGAAACGATCGAAAACTAATTCGGAGCATTTTGCTTGGTTGTTGTAGATGATGGAAGCAGCTTGTCGGAGGCCTGCAGTACTCCGATCATCGGCGCAGGATCTAGGACAGGCTCGAATCACACGGTGATGGACGTAGACGACATGGATCAGGGATTGCATTCAGGACATCTTGCTACCCGAGGGTCCTTATCTAGTCTTGGGGTATGTATAGCCAATCAATTTCTACTAAAGTATATATACATTGAAAAGTATACAGATAGGATATACAAGAATATACTGAATGTATACTAGAACTATGTATGCCAAAGAAAAATTCAGCATGTCATCTTTCAAACATCTGTCAAATAACAGTGACAGTAGCACGTCACGGAAGACTCCTCGTTCGGCCATTTTGCGCATTTGCATGGAAGAAGTGCTAGCAAAAACCATTGATGACGCTTGCTCGTGTAGACTCTTCTATTATACAATGTGATAAAATAAAGCGTAACTCAGGATAACGAATCAATCCGTTATCAAAACTGTTAAGTGGGCCTTCAAAGTGTCCTACTTGAAAAACGCAATGATTCAATGAAATTATATTTAACATTGATGTTTAGTGCGAAATTCAAAAAATACAGTAAGAAATACAAGTTTGTAGTGTGTTCATTCTGAGTCATCTTGATTCTGACAGCGAATCATCGGGATGCATAAAAACACAGACACTAGTGAGTCAACTAAATATTTCATTATAATCGTTGTGCTTATGCGATTTATTAGACACTTGCTAACGGGATACACGTATTACGTAATAAACTGTGACGATCACGTACGTTGCCGCACGTGTGCGTGCATTTTAAGGACAAATTTGAGTGCCGGGAATGACGATGATCCTTTTTAACCGGAGTAGAGTTCAATGTACCTTCGCGTATACCAATAATTAAGTAGCATCGTTCATTCATGTATGAATTTCGAAAAAAATATTATTGGAGCTCCGGATCACAGCTCCGCATGATAAGCGTCTATCTTTCGCGTAGAGCGTCATTGTCAGTGTTTCTGCTGACTTGACTGTTACTGGCTGCTGTTATTGATGGATTGTGGTAGTACAGAAAGACTTGTAAGTGTTAATAACTCGAACCAATTTCGTTCCACTTGGTTTTATGTAACAAACGTTTACAATTGTCGAAAGATTTTACTGCTTTGATCTAACTTCGATTATTTATTTTCAGGCACGCTCGGATTCAATGGCATCGGTCTATAGCGGTGCCGGAGAAGGCCGATGCTGTCGTTCTGTAGCCGTCACCGGAGAAGTCGAATTCGCGTTGCAATACGATTACAAACATCTAACGTTCGAGGTGCATGTAACGAAATGCAAGAATCTTGCACCTGTTGATGTGAAACGAAAAAGATCCGATCCGTAAGTAACTTGCTACTTATCTCAACACGTTGTTCGCAGTAGAACGTTTCCTATCTCGGTTGACGATCATTGGTAAATGCGTATCAAATGTAGATTATAGTTTATTATGTAAAAAGCAATCAGATTGCAGAAAAGCAGTGAGCATACTGACGTATTGACGTACTGTGTGTTGTAATCTGTATTTCGAATGAAAATATCTGAAGTATATTATGCTGCAATAAATTAGTATAACAAACGGATTCATCAGCGAGGAATAGATAGGGAAATCTTCGAAATACAAATTAATAAACTACAGACACTTTGTCAGTTTAATATTATCGGTGTGTGTCTTTCAAACTACTAATTGTCTTGTTACTTTATAAATAGTTACTGCCAATTTATAGGAGCAGTCTACACGTTAGTACACTTTTTTCTTAAGGGTACAGTGAGGAATAAATACAGTAGTGCATTCTGTATAGTATAAATACTTTTCAAAAGTGCATGAGCCTAGTCGAATATATTTATTTAATAGTTTACGACTTATATGAAAGTGTTCAGAAAATACTGAAATATGTAGTTTGATAGAAGTTATTGCAGTTTAAGATGATTTTTGTTCTATGGTAAATATATATATATATATGATATATAAAGATAAAAACCGAGATCTCTCATCAGGTACGTGAAAGTCTACCTGCTGCCGGACAAATCGAAGAGTGGCAAGAGGAAGACAAAAGTGAAGAAGCACACCTTAAATCCGGAATTCAATGAAACGCTAAAGGTAAACTAATATAGTCGAGATGATCTTACCTTTCGTTGCGAGTGGAAGTTAGGACAACTCGATAACACAATCACGTTCCAGTTCCATATGAGTCTAAGCGGTTTGGAGACCAGAACACTATGGCTGACTGTTTGGCATTCGGACATGTTTGGACGCAACGATTTCCTCGGGGAGGTGCGAATGCCCTTGGAGAATAAGATCTTCGACGATCCCACGCCAAAATGGTATCCACTTCAGGAGAGAGTAAGTCCTTAATCATTTCAGCGTTTAATCATAATTATTTATGACAAACATGGATAGAGGACCTAGAAAACAGTAAATCGATTTATTGAAATTATTAAACGACAGAATAAATTATTATTACTACAATTGTTGCGACAGCGAAAAATCTTATGCAACCCGTTTCTTATACAGAAAATGTTTCTCTTGTATAAAAGTTTGCAGTCTAATCGTATCAATTTTAATTATAATAATTTATATCGCAATCATTGATCAACAATTCGCTGATAGAAACTTTAGATGGTTGGTCATTAGACTGTACATGCCGGAGGAGAAGAAAAAGATTTCTCTTGTCTGCAAGACGCTTTTTTGTGTATAAAATTCCCTTTCTAAAGCATAAAAAGAATTAATGGTCGTGGGTCTGGGTGATAAATACTTACAATTAGATAATGAACACTGGGTAGATTAGTAAATCGTGAAATGAAAGTGAAAATAAAAAATATCGCTGCATAACATCGTGACACGAACAATTATAAAACATCTAAATGGTACAAATGTGAATCGGAAAGAGAGAGTTAATAATCTAATTAGTTAAGCGAACAAAATATATGCTAAATTTTCAGTTTATGTGAATTGCGAAAGTTGTTCAAATAGTGACATTAAAATGAATTTTAGACGGAACCGTTCGACGATCCCATCGCGTACAAAGGCGAGGTGATCGTCGGCTTGAAGTTCGTGCCACCGGATCCCACGCAACAGGACCGTGATCGAGAGATCGGGTCGGATCGAACTGCTTCGAAATGGAAAAAGAATTGGAGTCGAGGAGCGTTGCACGTGCTCGTGAAAGAAGCGAGAAACCTGCAAACCAGAGGGAAGAATTCTGGCACGTGTGATCCATTTTGTAAAAGGTATTTCCTTGCAGTTGTTCAATTAGAGACTTTCAAACTTTCATTTTCATAAACCACTGAAACAAGGCCAGAGAAACATTTATTCGATCAACGATGAGAAATAGCCTGCGTTCTTAATTCTTATGATTGTTACTTCAAAATATTTTTCATACTGACCTAGTTTTTTTATTTTATTTAATAACGCTTATTTCGGCCAGAATCGTAAGTACTACAGTTCTAGGAAGAAATTAAAGAAAGGAAAACAAGAATTGTTTTTTTTAAATATTCTGTTTTTTTAAGTAATTCTGATTGCCAATGCTTGATATTTTCAGTTACTTACTACCTGACAAGGGTCGTTCAGGAAAACAAAAGACTGGAGTGGTTCGCAGATCTGGTGGTTCACCAGTATGGGGTCACACTTTTATTTATAAAGACGTGAGTCTGCAGGAACTGGCAGAACGTGGACTGGAATTGACAGTCTGGGATCACGATCGTATCGCTAGCAACGAATTTTTGGGCGGAGTTCGATTTAATCTAGGGACAGGTATGCAGTACTTAAATACTTAATCCTCTAACTCTAAACTAAGGTTCTCTCAGTTAGAAGATATACACTGTAGACCCTAAATCATATTTCATTTCGAAATGACGATCACAAGCCTAATTCCAATGAAGAGCATTGTTATCAAATAATTTTACTAACAACATTTAAACAACACATCTATAATTTTCAGGGAAGCATTATGGAAAGCCGGTAGATTGGATGGACGCAACAGGTCGCGAGCTTTCGTTATGGCAGAGCATGATCGAAAGGCCAAACTTCTGGGTGGAGGGTGCTGTCACGTTAAGGCCAAATCTGCACAACCATGGAAAGAACAACGGCCCATAGAAATCACCGCGATTTCCAATGATGCCACAGCGACAAAATATTCGCATGTCAATGGAATCGTTAAGTGATTCGGCCTAGATTAACCGAAATGTATATACGTGGCTTGTATTAACGCGCCAAAACGGTGAATAGATCGAAATGTGATTCCCGGAATGGAAATTAGTGCCTTTTGGGAGCATCGTATCCTGTCCAGGACACAGTCTAAAATTTCTAATGATCGTCCGCCGTTGACGATACCATTTCGATGAACGATCCGTTGCCAATTATGGCGTACTGCCGCCAGGTACTTAACTAATTTCAAGTTACGAACGATCGGATCTTGATTTCTTCAATTAGTGCTTACGTTTACGTCGAGTTTAATTTGTACATGATATCGTAAACCCGTTCTAGTTCTATTTGTAGTTTTTATTTCCTAAGTGTCTTGTTCTCACGCTCTGAGTTTCTCTGTACGAAAAGCTACACGACTACAGGCTCTTCAAAAGAAGATTAAATGCTTGTACAATAGGACATGCTGAGTGAAGACAAATATTTTTCTATGTTAATATCATAATTGAATTACTGGCTTCTGTTTTCTAAACGTCGTAGCTAGACTGGACTTTTTATATTAAATACGAGTAACTTACAACAATAGAAAGATTAACAGAACTGAAGATACTCAAGAAAGAATTCCTAAATAGCTCTCGTATCTTTCAACAGATACTTTGTTTTGCATAAAGAAATGCAGTCTAGTCATAGCAAAAGAGCATGTGTCGAAATGGAAAAACATATTAAACAATTTTTGTGAACACAAAGAAGCCTGTTCACCTTTTTCAATGGTGTGTCCTATGTACCATGCAAGTGTTGAATGTTTTTTTAAGCAGCCTGTACACATATTACTTCGTGCCTTTCGCATTCTTTCGTCCGAGTCGTTCTCGAGTTACTCTACCCTCGGTGTCTATGTCCCGTTTTTGCAAAATACGAGAATCCTAAGTAGAATAACAGACGAGGGATCGATTCGATGAGGGTTCGGCGCGCAGAATCGTGCAATATGTCGAAGGTAACGTAGACACTTCGTCCTTCCCCGATACGTTTAATGATAGACGATTGCGAGGCGATTCTTCACGGGCACCCGTCCAACCGTGAGACAGGATGACCAATCGAGTATTTACGGTACATGAGCATTCTTCGTGGCCAAGCGTGTTAATCACGGGAAAGAGAAAAGATGGGAAGAGGTAATTAATGCCACCGCGTTCCAAATAATCCCTCCTGTTGTAATTCGACGATTTTTGTTTCTACATTTCATTGTTTTTTTGTGTTATCTTGTTTCCATTTGTATCGTCTATCCAATCTATCTATATTATTTCTGCAACAGGGAGGTAAAAATATTCAATTAAATTTCAAAGATTTGAATCGAAGAAAGGAAACAAGAACTGAACAATGGAACATGATCAATAGATGTGAAAGAAGACGTTTGGAACACGGTGGCCATTGTGGACACTTTCCTTTCTTGGAGAGAAAGATGCTTCCAGTGTTGTACAATACTCTGAACATTTTTTCTTGCGTCGAACATTGCCAAGTTTGCGGAACGGCATATTTAAGGAATTAAATATGACCGGTTCCCAGTACTTAATCATGTATCCATATAAATGTTATATTTATACATTCTTGTAGAATTAATAAGAGTGTGGTATAAGCAATGGAGCTTTTTTACGAGCTTCCAGTCTATGTTGACATTCGTAGGAGGTCTGTGTTTCATGTACAGGCAGTTCTCACTTTCTAATCAATATCAGTCTGATGAAATGAAGACGTTTAAGAACGTCATTCTAATGATTTCGCAAATACAAACATATAAATACAAAACACAATGGTTAAGTGATTTTAATTACCTTGTATATTGTCATTAGATGTTGCACTTTTGGACTCAACTGCGCAAGAGTGTTGGAGAGGGAAGTAATTATTTTTGTTCATTCTTATAAACCTTCCTGGCATTCATGTGTCTGTTGTATTTGTTCTTAACACGATTGATAACATACGTATTTGGACCTGATCATATGTGTTCTCTAAATATTATTGAAATATTGGCAAAGCTCTTAAAGTTCTCCTCTGATCTTTTAAATAAAACGTTCGCTACGCATATTGTGTCAACTATCTCCAGGTAAAGTGTTTAGTGACTTTCTTCATGAATTCGAAGAAAATATAATACAAGTATAAATTTGACGACTTAATACGAGTATAAATTTTATTAGACTGTTGACTATAATAATTTCTAATCAGTTAATTCGTCAGGGTTGAACGTTATCGAGCACTGCCTGTACTTGCCACAAAAACAGTAGACAAACGAATTGCGAAACATCGATGCGAAGCACGGGGATGTTTGTAATTCCACTATTCGAGCGTTTTTGATGAAACGAATTGGAAGGCTGATGTACTTAACGAATTTGGTATTTTGTACTTCACCAATCAAGCAAGCGGTCGAGTCCTTGGTCTTTGGCGACAGCACATAATTGTGTGACATAATTATACCATGTCTGATCGAGTGTATTCCAAAATGTATACGTTACAAAAATGGGGACCCAAAATGATCGAAAGATTGCTGTCTATACGGTCGTGGAAAACGTCCATCTTCATGGAACTAAAAACCGTAAAATTGATCCCAGATACAGGGTTAACAAAATCGAAACTATATAAACTGCCTTCGATGTAAGCTCACACGAAAGATTTGCACTGCGCAACGAAACGTGTGGCTATTAGGATACTTTAAACCGTGCGTTCGGGGTGAGACTAATTATCTGTTCAACGGACACGGTCATCGAGAGCCAGAGATTGTTCTTTGTACATTAAGGACCAATAATGCTAAATTAATCATTAAAGTCAATAGCAAGGAGAAGCCTGTTAACACATTGCGGTCCACTGTTGTTTGCAAACATTAACATTTGAATGGCAAAGCCAGGATACATTTTAACCCAGTATTTCAATAAGTATCTCCTGAAAAGAAGATCAATGAATCAGTAATAAGAAAATGAATGAACTACTGTCGAAATGGAGTTAAAGAAACCCGAAAGAATGGAAATAATTGCTCTGCAATATCAGAGAGCTTCGTACATAGATTCTGCATAAAGTTTTCTAAATAACTTTGTACACCAGGACCATAATGTGTTAAAATTCGAGCTGCGCATCTGTCCATCTCTGTTTGTGAACACCAAACGCTCGGAACAATGTGTGACGCTCCTTTAAGATATGTTAGGGAATAGAATTAAACGTACTTATATGTCACATACATCGTTGTACATGATAATAAAAATTTTATACGTTTATTCATCTTGAATTAGAGTTTATTAAACACATATATGTAAGTATACTATATCTATAGTCGAAGGATAACAATGTATAAAAAGTTAACTACTATAGTAAGGTAATCATTCAAACAAGTGCAACATCAGGCACGTAGATCTTTGTCATGAATATTTCGAACATGGTAGAAAAACAAAGTACAATTTGTGCTACAACTTTACATGGAAGTCGTTCTACGCACCTAACTGCTGTTTTTTTCATTTATTAGAAACACATGACGGTAACTTACTGCTGAAGGGAACTTTTGGAATCTCTGGACTCATGTTCAGAGATCGTTGTTGGAGATGAAGCGATTTCCCTCGGAATTCTTACCAGAGTATCGATACTTGCATTTTCCGAAAGCACCTAAAGCAGAAGGTCATCTTGTATTTTCTCGCGTTTATAATGGTAATAATTCGATCACCCACGGTAATTAAAAATCGTACCTTTGTGATCATGAGGATCCCGGATCGACATTGGAAGAGGAGTGTAATGGATGTTGAAGAAAATATCATCAATCTCGTCCATCGAGTTCGATGCGAATTTCGAGGTCAATTCGGGGACAAGTTTTATAGTCCTCGAGAATTTCCCTCGGATTTCAGCATCGATTCTCTCTTGGTGTGTTACTGGACGCGAATCGAGAAATCGAAGACTCTGAGGCAACAGGTATATCGCGTATAATCTGTATCGATTATAATCCTCTTCATCTGTAGATGGATTGGTTAGTTGATCAGGACATCCTGGATTTCCCAATAAACTCACATACACCAGATTTGGACAACATTCTTGTATTTTTTTTAATACGCCATCAATCTGAGATATCTAAACGCAAAACAGAAGAAGACCTAAATACGCGTGAGGATCATACGATCATACGGCGGTAAGATATTGCGCGCTTTTTTCGCGCATGCGCGACGATGTATTAAGTAAAAATGGCGTACCTCGGTCACCCCAATAATTTCGCATGATTTGTTGATTTGACTTTGAAATATGACTGTATAACATGTATATGTATATATTATATACAATATATAATCTTCTGAATTTTTCCGGTACTTTTCTACCAGTAATAGTTTTCAATTACTTTCACCACAAACTTAGGACGTAGATACGTTCCTGGCGAAACTCGCGCATGCACGAAAAAGGCGCACAATATCTGATCACTGAGACCATAATGCTACAGATGAAATATTCTTTTGTACGGGCCTGGATTCGCGTTCAGGGTTGATATCTCCCCCTAATATCTTCTCGACTGACGTTGCAGAGATCGAATTTCGCGTTCTTTTTCATAACAAATTCGATGAAAAATTCAATACGAATTATAACTTAAAATTTTCATAGGCTATACCTTTCTGAACGATTTAAATGTAATATTTATATTAACATTCACCCTGCAGGAATTGAATATCGCAACATTTTACACTCAATATTATTTTCAGATAAAGTAATGAAAATCTTGCGTTCGTTCACAAATAATTTTTGCAACGGCCATTTATACATTTTATTTATGTATTCACATTAATTATTGTTCATGAATTAAACCATTATATGTAATATTAGATGTATGATATTCATAAAAATATGAGGATCAAAGAATCATTCGCTGATCCAATTGATTTAACGATTTTTCGATGTGCACACCTACTACACAAAGTAATTCCCCTTATCAGCGATAATACCATATGATAAATATAGTTTTACACCAGTTCAAAACATAAAAATCAGAATGTTTCGTACTTAGTTTAGCACTTATAAATAAAAATAATATGAAATTTTAATAAATCAGCTGAAACTTGTACAATCATATTCAGACACAAGCATAGTTTCCATATACAGATGCATGAACGTTCAAAGTGGCATTATAATATTTAAAATAAAGCGAAAAATAAATCCAAACCTTGTTATTATTCAAGCTGAGTGTGGTCAATGTCGGCATTTGAGGCAATGTCCTCAGGTCCCGGAGTTTATTGTTGTCCAGTATCAACACCTGTAGCCTGTCAAAGTATTTGACAGCGGTGATTGAGGTTAACTCGTTGTAGGAAAGATCTAAGCTGGTGCAATCGTAGCCGACAACACCCACCAAGCCCTCAGGAATCTTTTCGGCGCGTTGGCCCGTGTAACATGCCTAACATTTTGATAAGAACATGTGATGAAACGTGTCAGAAAAAATCTATCGACAAAGAAGACTTTTCCATATATTTTAACGAAAATATACGCTGATTACCCGGCCACATCGCACGGTTAACGCGCTCCTGTTGAAGTCTTGTTGTCCTCGTTCCGCCATTTTCCATGCGCGTTACCATATAATGAAGGAAATTATCATAAAATAATAAGAATGATAATGCTCTGGATCTAGCATCGAACCGCCATTATGCAAGATATCTCCAGAATGGCAAACATCAATAACGTGGCTCGTTGGTCTAGGGGTATGATTCTCGCTTAGGGTGCGAGAGGTCCCGGGTTCAAATCCCGGACGAGCCCAATTTTTTTTATTACGTTCTTTCACATTTTTGAAACATTTTCCTATCTAGGAAATCTTTGCTTTTTAATTTTATTCGATTCTTTCTCATTTTTCACAAATTTTCTTTGCTAATAAATCTTTATTTCATATTTTGATTACATTATTTTTCTTATTACAAGTAACTGGAGCATGTATTATATATGACCACTTCTTTCTTACTTTTTACATTTAGTTATTTATTATACTTGTATCATTCTAATTAATTATCTTGATTCCATAATATGTATTTCATTTCAAATGATAATAAAGAAATGAATAAAATAATTTTATTAAAGTTTGTATACAGTACTTTTTATTGTGTAAAAGCAATATAATTTTGTTTTTATATATACATAGATATATCTTATATACCTTATCTTATATATCTTATATACAATTTTTGTAAAAAATGGAGTATATATATAGCATATATATTTTGTATTAATAATTCATCGTGTAATTCATTGTATTATGTACATTATAAAATTTCTTGGATTATATATAATTCATCTTATGTTCTTTGATTCTCGCATCGTTCTACGATATAAAACTCTTCAAGCCTTTGTTTAATTTTTTAATAGGTTTCTTGTGCATCATATTTAAAATTCTCACTTTACTTTTATTTACGTCTTTCTGACTTTTGCCTTTAGATTTCGGGGATAGGAAACTTAAACTATCTTTCTTAGACACATTACTGTGGTTGTTTGTAGGTATACCTATACTCTGTTCTGCATCACTGCAATATATAATAATACAATTGAATTATAATAGTTCTTCTAAATTTCTCAAAACCCTAATGTTGTTTCAAGTTTACTACCTTGTGGATTCTACATTTACTCCACTCTCTTCCTGCAAATCAAGTTTGTTATAAAATTGTTCACTTTCATGGAGCAAATTGATATACATGTTCATATCGGGGACTGGAACAGGTATCTTTAATTGTTCCTCTCTAAAAACTTCTGTTTTAATGATCTCTGTATCAACAAACGAAGTGTTAGATTTTATATTACAATAAAGCAAAGTAGAGATAGTTCGTATATGTATTAAATAAATCTTACGTCTTGTTAGTTCAACATCTTGAGCTCTGTACTCAGCAATTTCCACATCCTTCTTTTTAATCAAATCTAAAAGAACTTTGTGTTGACGAATTAATTCCATTAATGATATATACAAAGGTTTATTTATGATTTTCCACAGCTCTTGCTGTGGTCCTTTTGATAGATTTAAATTAAATTTCAACGATCCTCCCTCTATCTGAATCCGTAGCTTTATTTGTTCGACAGAAGCTTCATCGATATGTTCATGTAAATTATTAAAAATACTTGCCACAATGTCTTTCTGATTAAGAGCATCAACATTTAGAAGTGGATTCAAATTCTGAGATAAAAAAATCAAGATTTTACACTTCAAAGAATGCAATTTACTCCAAAACTAATTTACATTTGTACATGATAACTCTATTTTTTGATTAAGTACCTTGCATCTTTTCATAATAATTTCATCTGTCAATGTTTCTGTCCATATCTCAGATAAATCTGTCAATAGAACATTGATTCTGTCACTGTCATTTGTGACAGAAATTGTATAAACATTGTTATCAATTTTAACCTGATTCCATTTCCTTGCTTGGGTCATGTTTACTTTTCACACACCTATAAATCATCCATAAAATAAGTTTTTTAACGGATTAAAAATGTAATTAATATGCAATATCCATATTATTATGTACATATTACGTCACTGGATGGTAACATAACCAAAAAGATTAAAAACCGTGTATGTATTAAGTACAATCGGGTACAATATTAAGCGGACACATGTGAATCGCATAATTTTTTAAAAATTGGTCCAAAGGACTTGAAATTTTTTTAGACGTTAGATCAACTAGTTTGCAAGAGAATGAATAAACAAAAATTCGTTTATTTAAATTGCAATTGGTAGGAATCATACAAATTTTTAAAAAATTATGTTTTTTCAACTTTTTTGTCTGAGCCTGTATCGATAATTTAAAGAAATAGGTTTGTAGATTTCGGTAACTTATATGTAACGGATAGTTTTATCAAAACCAGTCAACATTGCAATTAGCTACATACGTCTAACGGTGAGAGCTTAGGGTGAAAGTCACAGATTTTCAGCCTTGTCAATGCATTTCGCCCTTACATCATGTAAGTTACATGATCGATTCGAGTCTCTGCAAGTATCGATATGAGGAAAAGTTCTAATGCTACGTTCATGCGGTTCATGCTATACACGTGCATATGTAAGGAATTGTTATGTATGTATTCAAAAAACGTAGGATATTTGCCACTGTCCAAGTCGGTACACGTAAGAAAATGTCAACATTATAATTAGACAGTGAAAAATAAATGCCACAGTGGTAGATGCCTTACAGCTGGGGAACAGTCATTAAAAAGTCCGAACATATTCGCAGAAATGCAAAAAAATAAAGTGAGACTGTCATTTCTGCCAAATTGTAAGGCAGTAAACCCTACTATCAGTAAGGCTTCAGTAAAAATACCTCAAATGACTGAAACAGAAGCTAACCAATCACCTGGTAATAGTTCAGAAAATCTAGCAAAACAGAAAATGTCAAAAATCCAAGGATTTCAAACAGCAAGTGGTAAGAATATGAATATAACAGAAAAAGCATTGATGAAAGCAAAAGCATTATTTTCTGACGAGACGTTTGAAAATTATGACGGTGAACCAGTATTAAGTGAATCATTGCAGAAATACAAAGATACAGCCGAATTAAAAAAGTCTAAAGTACAGGGATTTCAAACGGCAAGTGGTAAGAACATGAATATTACAGAGGAAGCTTTACTGAAAGCAAAGACGTTATTTTCTAATGAAGATTTGGAAAGTTATGACAATGACACTTTACTAACTAAACCACTGCAAAAAGACAAAGATTCTTCTAAATTTAAGATTCCTAAAATGCAAGGGTTTCAAACGGCAAGTGGTAAAGATATGAATATTACAGAGGAAGCTTTACTGAAAGCAAAGACGTTATTTTCTAATGAAGATTTGGAAAATTACAACAATGATACTTTACTAACTAAACCACTGCAAAAAGACAAAGATTCTTCTAAATTTAAAATTCCTAAAATGCAAGGGTTTCAAACGGCAAGTGGTAAGAACATGAATATTACAGAGGAAGCTTTACTGAAAGCAAAGACATTATTTTCTAATGAAGATTTGGAAAATTACAACAATGATACTTTACTAACTAAACCACTGCAAAAAGACAAAGATTCTACTAAATTTAAAATTCCTAAAATGCAAGGGTTTCAAACGGCAAGTGGTAAGAACATGAATATTACAGAGGAAGCTTTACTGAAAGCAAAGACATTATTTTCTAATGAAGATTTGGAAAATTATGACAATGACACTTTACTAACTAAACCACTGCAAAAAGACAAAGATTCTTCTAAATTTAAGATTCCTAAAATGCAAGGGTTTCAAACGGCAAGTGGTAAGAACATGAATATTACAGAGGAAGCTTTACTGAAAGCGAAGACGTTATTTTCTAATGAAGATTTGGGAAATTACAACAATGATACTTTACTAACTAAACCATTGCAGAAAGACAAAGATTCTTCTAAATTTAAGATGCCTAAATTGCAAGGGTTTCAAACAGCAAGTGGTAAAGATATGAAGATTACAGAGGAAGCTTTACTGAAAACAAAAATTTTATTTTCTGATGAGATTTTGGAAAGCTGCGATTATATACCTTGTTCACCTTTGTTAAATGAATCCTTGTCCAAACGCAAAGATACAGTACAACTCAAAGTGCCGAATGTACAAGGGTTTCAAACAGCAAGTGGTAAGAATATAAAAATTACAGAGGCAGCTTTATCGAAAGCAGGAGCCTTATTGTCTGATAAGACTTTGGAAAGCCTTGATAGTGTGCCTTCTTCATCTTTATTAGATGCACCTATCCAGAAATGCAAAGATTCAGGTAAATTTGAAATGCCGAAAATGGAAGAATTTTCTACACAGGATGCATTGATGGAAGCAGAAGCATTATTTTCTGAAGAAACCTTGAGTAATTATGACATTGGTCCTTTATTAAATAAATCATTACAGAAAGACGAAGATTCTGCTAAATATGAAATGCCTAAAATGCAAGGCTTTCAAACAGCAAGTGGTAAAGATATGAACATTACAGAGGAAGCTTTACTGAAAGCAAAGACATTATTTTCTAATGAAGATTTGGAAAGTTACGACAGTGATCCTTCCTTAACCAAATCACTGCAGAAAGACGAAGATTCTACTAAATTTGAAGTGCCTAAAATACAAGGGTTTCAAACAGCAAGTGGTAAGAACATGAATATTACAGAGGAAGCTTTATTGAAAGCAAAATCGTTATTTTCTAATGAAGATTTGGAAAGTTACAAGAGTGATACTTTATTAACCAAATCACTGCAGAAAGACAAAGATTCTGTTAAATTTAACATGCCTAAAATGCAAGGGTTTCAAACGGCAAGTGGTAAAGATATGAACATTACAGAGGAAGCTTTACTGAAAGCAAAGTCATTATTTTCTGATCAAACTTTGGAAGCTTGTGATAATGAATCTTTACTGAAACACGAAGATTCTAAAGTACAACGGATTCAAACAGCAAGTGGTAAGGATACTAATATTACAGGGGAAGTTCTATGGAATGCAAAAGCCCTACTTTCTGAGGAAGTCATGGATATTTGTGACAGTAGATCCTCTTTGTCCAATTCACTGTCGAAACGCAAAATTAACGATTTGGATGATGCATCTATTAACAGAGAAACAATGTCTAATCAATTTAAAAAGTTGCGTTTCAGCAATGAATTCCAAGTACAGGAGAATGTTTGTAATTATTCCAATATTAACAACAAGCGAGGGAGTCAGGGAATACCTTCAGTTTCAAGCATGACATTGCCTTCAGACAAAACCAAAGACACTAATGAATTAGTCGATGAAAACAAACAAGATATTGATATGGAGATAAATTCATTAATTTCTAATGAAATTGTAGAAAGTGCAGCAGCACTTTTAGAAGATGAAAACAGTTCAGAGATGTTTAACCAATGGATACCATCTCCTGCATCAGCTATAGATAATAATGGTGCTACAAACATTCCATTGAGTCCTGTAATAGGTGGACAATTTGTTATTAAAAAGAGAAAAAGTACAGGCATACGACGGAAAAGTACAAATGCTGCAGAGCCAAAAAAAAACAAAATTACGTGTACAGATAGTATAAAACAGTTAGGTAATGAATGTATAAATTCAGATGAAGAAAAAAAGAACTTATTGTTAAACCAAGGATCAATGAATAATGAGAAGAGATGCGAGGGAATTGTCAATGATTATGGTGACACTCAATTAATGTTAGACTTTATAGACGAAACTGCCGGTATATTAGAAAAGCGGATGCAATCCGCTTTAAATCAGGTACATCGCACAATTCACGGTTTACAGATTCTGATAATGTTTTATGCCTGATAATCTATGTATTTACAGGAAGAACAAGTCAAGTTGAAAGGAAAAAGCAAACCAAATCCAACAACTGGTATATTATATTCCCACAGGAAAATCAATCATAATAATCGTACATCTTGGAGAGAAATTAGTAAGGGAGGTGCACCAACACCATGTACTTATGAGGAGGTAATGGTTGAACTGGGTACACATATATATTTAAATTGATTCACGAAATTGTAATTAAACAATGCTTTTTACTAGCTGATTCAACGAAAATTACCACCTGAAATTTTGGATGTAACAACTGACAATGCGGTAAAATATAAATTTCGATGTTCAGACTTCTATGGGTAAGAAAAGTCAATAATAATGAGTAGACTGTGGATGTTTATGGAATACGCAATTTTTGTAGACGAATTTTCAGGATGTGAAATCAAATAGAATATTGTTTTCAATGGTAGTAGTCTTTGTAGATTTGAAATAAGTAAAACTCGTACCAATTCTGTCAAATTTTAAATAGAATACTACCATTTTTTTTTAAATTTCTGGAACCATAAATGCATAAAGATCTGCAGTCTAATAATGGGTGTCCTGCTAACTCTGTTATAACGTGAGACTTTTCGTTATGAAGAAATATATTTGTAACATGTTTAGGCAAAGTTTTGTACAGAATAATATCGATGGTATACACCTGGAAGACGGAGCGTGTTTAATTCTAGATGAAAATGGCTATGTGGGAATACCAGAGATTAAAAGATCGTTTTTGGCGAGTCCAGGAGTGGATCCCAACTTGCTCCCTAACGGATGGTTGGAAAATCATTATAGATGGATTGTGTGGAAGTTGGCATCAATAGATAGAATGAAATTCGCTTCCGTTGTTTTGCCAAGGTAATGGTTATGATTATATGAATAATAAATAAAGCTAGGAGCAAAGTGTATGAAGTCTATATTATTTATACAAAAGGATTCATTCCTAGAGCATTGACTCCGGCAAGAGTGATGATGGAATTGAAATATCGCTACGACCGAGAAATCGATAGATCTCAGAGACCAGCATTAAGAAAAATTTTAGAGAAAGATGACGTTGCGTCTAAAAGAATGATTTTGTGCGTATCATCTATTACCGAGGTAATTTCGTGTGTAATATGTACAGAAGGGCACAGTATTTTTATCAATACTTTATTCATATTTTCTTTTATAGAATAATAACCCTGTTGATTGCACTGTAAATTTAATCGACTTTAAAAATCCTTCAAAGAAATTAATATTAACAGATGGATGGTACAGTGTTCAGGCCACTATTGATCACGCGATGTTCGAGAATATTAAACGAGGTAAAGTGAAAGTAGGGACAAAACTGATTACATATGGATCGGAATTGTTAAATTGTGATCAAGGATGTTCACCATTGGAAGTAAATATAGCTTTTGGAAAGATTTAATTACGAAAGAAATTTATTCTCCCAGTAGAAATGATTAATTTGAAGGTTCCAGAGAATGTCTGTTTAAAAATTCACACGAATGCGACGAGAAGAGCAAGATGGGACACGAAATTAGGATATGCAAGACCTTCAACACCAATATGTACAAAGTTAAAATATATTTGTCCGTACGGAGGTTTAATTGGAAAAATTAAGGTCGTAGTTGCAAGGGTGTACCCGATATTGTACCATGAAAAAACGTCTTCCGGCGAATCTAGTAAGATACATAATTCTATCATTGCGATCATCATTGCATGTACAATTAATTATTTGATTCAAAATTTTAGTTTTTCGTAATACTAGATGCGAGGAGAAAGCTAACGCTGCTTATGAAAAACAATGTCGATCATTAACAGAAGCTTTCTATGAAGACGCAGAGAGATATTTTTCTACAGAGAAGAGAAAAAGTAGCTCAACTCCTGATAGCATTGATCTGGCAGCAACGGAGTGGGCCAAAAATCGTGAAAAATTATCTGAAGGGGTATAGGCTATATTCTTTCTGTAAGTAAGCAGAGATATTTATTTTTATATTAATACTTTTGGTCTCGCTTTATTACAGAAATTCCTTTCAAAGCAAGAACAGCAACAATTAATAAATAAATGTCGCATGAAGGAAGAAACGATTAGACAAAAATTGAAATCGCGATTGACAAAAAGTTTACCACCACAAAGGCGGGTTACAGCTGTTCTAAAGATTAGGATAGTTGAGGAAGAAACAAGTGCCATTCTTTCGATTTGGACACCAAATGAGGAAGTAACGGATATTCTAAAGGAAGGAAATTGTATAACTGTTTGCAATGTTACACCATCTATGAAAAGGTTTAATTCCACTTATCTGTGAATGCTCATTCATTATTGTATAATAATTATCGATTGTTTCTATTTTCGCAGAGGAAATGAGTTGCAATTAACCACAGGCTGGAATACATTATTTAATCGAATGAATATATCTGATAAACTTTATCCTCAGAGAACATGTACGTTATTATGCGATATAAATAAACCCAATTATGCTCCAGCTTATGGTGAGCTCGACACAGTTGGGATTCTTGTCTACATTGTGAATGAACCTTATGTAAGTCTGAATTTCCTGTTTGTCACTACTTGTTACCGTCCTGATCCGACATTATCGGGTTCTTGCACTCCTTTAAAAGTAACATGAACATTCGCAGTATATAGTAACTGAGGGTTTTTATATTTGCAGGGTATGAAAAATTTTCAAGCTGCGTACCTTGCATGTCCGTACACGGAGTCTCAATCCTTTCATTTATCAGTATTATTCTGGAACGGAATTTCTGCTTTTGGATATGCAGAAATTTTGACAATAGGATCATTTATTGCGTGCAGTAATTTAGAATGGCGGCGGGCTACGTCATGGAGTATACCGATGACATACTGTACTGATCGAAGTACCTTCACACAAAATCCTAAACAGAATCATCTGCAAGGACCGTTCGACGAATTAAAACGTTTGGTCACGGTACTGAAAAAATAATTTGTATACCCTTCTTTATCAAGTAGTTAATTCACATTTACAAGTCTGCTTTGAAATTAGGCTTGTAACAATTTAATACTAATTATTAAGACTTCTTACTCATTTTTTAATGTAGGACATCAGTTCGTATGTATCTAAATGCGCAGCAGAAATTTCAGAAGAAGCACAAAAGAAGCCAACCAGATATTCAGATCAATTTACCCCGGATAAAGATCATTTAAATAAAATGTTGTCCAACAAAAATTGCAATTCTTCGCTTCAAGAAATTTCAGAAAGAAGTTTATTGAATAATTCGGCGAAGTCTGCCGCTATACAAAAACGGCTCGATAGATTACAGTGTTACGGTGAAGCGTCAAGCTTATCTCCAATTGTACTGAACAGTTCCAGACGAGTGTCTTTAAATTTTC
The DNA here is from genome assembly GCA_916610235.2 of Lasioglossum morio. Classification (NCBI taxonomy): domain Eukaryota; kingdom Metazoa; phylum Arthropoda; class Insecta; order Hymenoptera; family Halictidae; genus Lasioglossum; species Lasioglossum morio. Next base: position 9,158,759 of record OU744330.1, on the reverse strand, counting down.
AATCTCCCGTTCGCACATCTGATGTGAAACAATCGAAAGCGCAAGTATCATTAAATGCAAAGTTTTCTGATAATTCCAGCTAATATCTTGTAGGTTTACCAATTTAAATTTTAATGAAATATGCTATTTATTGATAATTAAATGGTGAATGTTTGAATTCGTTTAACATCTATAAAAAATGTTACTTGGTTGAAATTTCAACTATTATACATTCTTCAAATTCATAGACTTATGCTAGAAATACGTGAATATCTACAGTAAATTATAATATTTTTATACAACACATTACTTATTGTCTACGTATGTACCAAGTATTTTCATGTATTCAAGAGGCTGTAGACTACGTTGTATTTGCGATGAGAGCGATGAATGTCAATGTACATATATTTATAATTTATTTTTATAGGGTAAATGAATAGTAAATCGTTATAAAAAAATAAATGTATCTATCAATCTATATCTATCAATTAAGTTTTACAGTTATTATAAAATGTATTTCCTGATATTAGCTTAATATTTCGAACGAAAGTGATTAAATTTGAATACATTTATTCTGAGCATAATAAATTCAATCAAAAAACACAAATGTGTGAAAACATTTGCCAAATAATAAAATTGATGGTTACAAAAACTATGCTTGTCTTCTGGAATGTTTTATAATTCGTATGTTAATGTTATGAAACCTTGTATTCAATATATTGTGAATTCTGCTATTGAGAGAGCGAGCTTGGGAACTTGTTCCTTTTATTTCGATCTGAAATTCAAAATGATTACACGTTAGATTAAAAATATAAATTTCAGATGATAAATCTGGCGCTGTTATAATAAAAAAAATATATATCTTTTTTATATATTATATTATATACTTCAACAGTAAGTTTAAAATAAAAATTCAGCAATTTCAGTTTATGAAACACAAATGTTAATTTCAATCAATAATTCCGTGCATTTCCTATATCCATAGAAAATAGTATCTTACGTTATATTCAATGTTTAATAATAAATAAACAAACCATTTCGCGTGATTTATTACACGTGGTGGGCGGTACATTATTTTTTAATTTCCTGGATTTTGAAATTTCTTTCCAGTTGGTCAATACAACAGGATTGCTTCTTTTAAAATGTTCTTTACGATTATTTTTTTTATAGCTACTTTTTATAGTTTCATTTGAAGATCTCTTTCTCCTCGTCGTTAAATAATTATAAATAGAAGAAGTTTTCAGCGATAAAAAACTTGATGTACTTGTTGCCGCTTTTTCTCCAATAAAAAGGGTTTGAACTTCCTTCTCAAGTTTAATATCGTCAACAATCTGTTTTCTCGCTGTATATATTATACAAATACGTTAATAGATTTATTTTATAAATAAAGAAATCAATTGATATGGTCATTTCAATTTGTTATAAAACAATTACAATATTCATGCTCTAACTCTTCTACAACATTTTCATCATCGTTTACTGTGTTATTAGGTTTCTCAGCAATTTGATGCTTACTGCATTGTGTTTCAGTATTACTCGAGAGTCGTAACTTCAAACAGAGATTACCTTTGCTATCTACATATTGAGATGCTATTGCATGCTTCGAAGTAACCTATAGCATAAAAAGAAATTAATAGATTGCATAAAAGAACACTGAAAAATTCAATAACATCTATGATTTCTATTTTTAGTAATTATTATTGAATACCAAGTTCTGGACCAGTCCATGATTCTTTTGGTGCTTCTTTGATAAATGATTTAAGATGTCTCTGGTGTATGCAGTTATTTTATTTGTAATATTCGATAGATCATTGTATTCCCTTTTGAGTTGTTTAACTAAATAATTTTTTGCTTCTGAAACGGGCACATCAGGACTGTACGGATCCAAAAGCATGCACGATACACCTACATCCTTCATCAAGACTGTATCTGAACATTGGCTACAGTATTTGCTAGACCTATATAAAACTGATTAGTATAATTACGTAAGCATTAAGTGTCAGAGCATGAATTAAGTGTGAAGCATGAAGACACTATAACATAAAGAGTGTATATGTTTATTTAATTTATAACGAAAATTAAATTTGATGTACCACAGTCTATTTATAATGTGTCAATATTTTACGTATGATAATAATGATAATAGTCACCTATAATAAGGAAACTGGCAATCCTCGCGAAGTGTAGAGTTACTAATCTTATCACATGCGAAATTATGCATCAGTAATGCTTCTTCGTATTCCCTTTTATTTACACCATTAACGCTATTGAAATTAGTCGAACGAATTAAACTTCTACGAAGAACATTATCCCTCTCTGACATTGTAGAAATAAAACTTTTTGAGTGATCATCAGTTATAGCAGAATATTTCTTCATTTGCGGTGTGACGTTAACCAATGAATCTCCTGCTTCCGGAGAAGCAATAAGGGCACCCATCTCAAAACGATGATCATTAAATTATGCAATAATTGTTCAATTAATCACTCAAATGTTGATAAAATTATTAACGCGATCTCTATTTTATTTAAAGTTAGCTCGACATGGAATCAGCAATAACAATAAAAAGCAATGCTACGAAGTAATAATCAAATGGTAATAAAAGAATAGTTTATTGTATAAATTACTGAAATTCTAAATCTTCTTTGCCCCATCACAGAAAAGCAGAGAGACGTTTCTAATTCTTGCTTGTATTTCTGCCAACTTTTCGAAATGTCCATTACATAGGGAAACTTTAACGTTACCGATTAATTTAGGACGATTATCGCCTGAATAGAGTTACTGTTGTTAAAAATAAAAAACAAAACATTATTTCATTCCTGCGGAATATTTTGGGATAATCAAGTTGCTATGTTCGTATTGAATAGGCGAAGTATTCGCGCCATAGCGACGCGCGTTGCCAGTTTCCGGTGCAGATGATAATTCAAAATTACAAATTATACAATTATGAAATTTCTATGGGAAAAATCACCATCATTAGGTATTATAAATAATGATTATAGTTAGTTAAAATTAAGAAGACAATGTAAAGTAATAAGACAGTGATTGCTCGATCTCCTCGATTAAGAGAATAATAATAAATTGTTACTGATCCAAATTTTTCTTCGACAATGTACAATAATATTTAATTTTCAAAAAATCAGATGACTTCATTTCAAATTCGTAACTTCCACCGGCATCCCTCATTTCCATTTAAGTATCTCAACATTTCACAAAAAAAAATGATATATTTATAATTTGTTTAATTGAAATCTTTCATTTATGTTACATTTTAAACGGCTCAAATAATTTCTTTTACTCCACATACACACACGTGCACAATACATATATTTCCTAGAAACTGAAGGCAAGTTAACCAATGGCGTTTTCTCACATTCTGTAGAACTGTCAGTGAGTCAATGGCGTAGTCTCAGATGGAGCACACCTGAAGTTTGAAATCATAACGTTCCTCTAACTAACTATAATCTTTTTATCAAACCGTCGGATCGTCAATTATTAATAACATCTTTAATATAATTGTAAACTATAACATACACGTATACCCATGTTTTAATAAAATTATATTCATCTGTATTCACTTCTAACAATTTTATTATTTTTATATATAATTGATACAAATAGACTAGTTTTGCTAGACAAATTTTTTTAACTGCGTTTAGTTCTGTCTCGCAGTTCAATTCAAATGAATGGACTCGTATGTACAAAATTCAATAATCCTGAATTAAAAAGTTTCGGCAAACAACTAACAATGAATATATATTTCAATTAATCCAGCCAATAGTGGATGAAGGTCACAACCAACAGGTTCTTGTAGAATCAAGAACGACGACTGCTAAATGGCAATGAAATGGACCAGAGCGTTCGCAAAAATGATTACAAAAACAAATCGGTCGATCATCACCTGGTTCAATTAGGTTAATTCGTGTGAAGGTAAACCACGCTGATAGGTTCACCTTCTACGCCATTGAGACACGTTCTTTCAGTGGATCGGCATGGCTGCCTTGTCGGTCGCGACGAAGGCACAGTCGTTGTTGGTCCGTGAGCGGTATCGTTGCCGAATCGAACCCCGTTTTTTCGATCGGCACTCCTTGATCCTCGGGTTCCCCCAAACGGAAAAGTGATTGTCCTAATCCCGGACCTGTGAGGATCGATCGAAAAAAAAAAAAAATCGGCAGAAGAATTTACTAGAGACAGTCGCGACGAGTGAACTCCAGATGTTCATATAAATAAATTGACTAAAGTGAGAACCGAATCGCACGGTTGATTAGTGCAAAAATAAAATGAAATTACCTATTCGGTTGCCAATCCCAAGTTAGTTGCAATCCTTATCAACATTTTTGCTAAATAGTCACCAAACAGCTAGAAATCTTTCATAAATGTAATTTCAATTTAAAAATCAAAGATTCGTATTACATCGACCGCTGAACTTGTTTGAATATATACGTTACCCTCCGTGTGATAAATTTTGCAGTGTCGTCGCACTGAAGATCCAAAGATGGGTAAAAAAGGCCCGGTACCAGCTGGACTACAAACAAGCCTCTTCAAGTTCTTCGTTTTATTGTGCTTCTGTTCCTAAATGTACACAGCTGTAAAAGTGGTGTTCATTAACGAATCGATAGAGAAATCGCGATAAATTGAACTTATCTTGGTCACCTGGATCTCGATAGACACCGATCTATGGATGTTGCTAGCTCGAAGTATTATTACCGAGAGCATTTTTACGCTTTCGACTATAGGGTCTCGTTAGAAAACGATGAACTACGCTTGGGATTCGAGGAAGTCGAATGCGAAGTATTCAGAATCGGTTTACAGTGATTTCGCGAGTGACCGGCACCGGGGCTGAAACCTGAGGAATCGTGAGGAAGTGGAAACACTACGGGACCAGTTACTGATGTGTGCAAGGAATAATCGATTCGTGAGAGCAAGGCGGATGATAGCGACGGAATTGGCTGTCAAGGTGCTCGAGGATCGTCGCTCGATTTTCAAAGATCGAAGAGGATCAAGGTTTAACTTGTTGTCGGTCGATGCAGCGCGATGTTCGCCAGATCGATCATCCTTGTCGCGGCGCTGTGCCTGTGGACCACAGTCGGTAAGATCTCTTCTTTTTTTTCCCCTTTTTCATTCGCCGAGCGATTTTTACGAGGTTTCCATTGGCGAGAGTTGTTCACATCGTACCACTTAATATGTGTTACATTTTCTACTTCGAACTGATTTGCATGCGACAGTGGTGGATACCGTAAGTTCACGTCTAAGGAGAATCGTCGTGTTTCTGGGACGCACCAAAAATGATTCTTGCCCTGTGAATAAAATAGTAGCATTTGATAGATACATTCGGTGGAAAGGTGACGCGACCACTTTCACATTCCAATATTAAATGTCTTGGCAACAGGGTTTTCGACCAAAAAGTCAGTAAATTTTCGCAAAAATAGATAGTCCGGTCTTTCCTGTTACTGTTACTCTGGTTGAGATATAATCCTGTTGAAAATGTTAGTTCGACCAACAGGTTCCTAATCGAATGGTCCAGCAAGAACTAGTTTGAAATGTAACGCAAATATGATAAAGCATAATCTTAAAGCGGGTACCGAATAGATAGAAATGTCAAATGAATTTAAGGTATACACACACAATTATTTGAAGCATAATTTTTCTGCGTTTAATTACTTTTCTTTTCATTTGTTTCTCTCACATTCATTTTACCAGGCGCATTCTGCTTTCCATCTAGTAACACTCGCAATGCCTTTATTGTAAAAACGTTGAAAAGAACAGTCTCGCGAATATTCGAAACAGATTTCGCTGAACAAGTGTTTAATCGTATTTGTGTTTACTGTAGCCGTGCTCTTGTAGCCTATACTTTCTAATATATCCCGGAGAAAGCGTCGAGGAAACTTCTTCCGATGCAGGGGTTCGGACAATCGTGAAACCAGACTGTAGATGGTTGAAAATTACGAAACGAACGAATTACTTTTGGAATAATTAATTATTCGATCTGTGTCATCATTAATATCGCTATGTCTCAATGTTTCTGTTTCATTATGACTGCCTTGCATTACTTGTATATTATTATCTCAGCACACGATAAGGATTCTTAATTATTAGCTGTTTCATGGAAGAAGGTAGCTGAAGTCATAATGGCTGTCCACTCTACTCCTATTACTTCAGGCTTGTAGCATAGGGAAGAAATGGACACCTATTACGACCACAGGTTTCTTCTATTGAAAAACCTTTCGTCACTTTTCCATTCATTTTTATTGTTCCCATACGAAGGGACTCGCTCTTGTTAAGTAAATACACATACCTGCGCCTAGTCTCACATCCACGCAACATTCCTCTTACGTTGCATGAACGATTCCTTTCTCTTCCACGTAAACGCCGAGAAGAAGCCGCCTGCAAAAATTACCATTAAAACTTCCACGGTCGCGCTTTTCACACAATCTATCGCTGCCATTATCCGTGAATTAATTTATACGGCGTCTAGAAGAAATTTACATGCGTTGCGTCATGTGCCATGTTCCAAATTATTTGTTATCGTAGAACAATATTGTATTGTAAAACAAATCAACTTTTTATGAGATCATTTGGAGGAAGATGCCTAGAGTTTCTTAACGTTTCAGAAGTTTCGATAATTATTTGCATAGTTATGAATGTACAAGGTGAAACCAAATGGTTGATTTTTATGCAACTGACCCTCGTATGAGACTGTATCTATGTTAAATATTATGTAAATAATTAAATACGAAATATATTACGACTCAATATAATACTATAATATAATCAATGTTTTTTACCATAATTGAACAGTGTCTAATTGAGTTACATATTATATAAATAATTGGATTCAATAGAACTCAATATAATACTGTAATATAATCAATGTTTTTTACCATAACTGAACAGTGTCTAGTTGAGTTACATATTATATAAATGATTGAATTCAATAGAACTCAATATAATACTACAATATAATCAATGTTTTTTACCATAACTGAACAGTGTCTAGTTGAGTTACATATTATATAAATGATTGAATTCAATAGAACTCAATATAATACTACAATATAATCAATGTTTTTTACCATAACTGAACAGTGTCTAGATGAGTTACATATTATATAAAGGATTGAATTCAATAGAACTCAATATAATACTACAATATAATCAATGTTTTTTACCATAACTGAACAGTGTCTAATTGAGTATAACATATTATATAAATAATTGGATTCAATAGAACTCAATATAATACTATAATATAATCAATGTTTTTTACCATAACTGAACAACGTCTAGATGAGTTACATATTATATAAATGATTGAATTCAATAAAACTCAATATAAAATTATAATATCCATAACAAATATAAATTGTGTAACACTAAATTAAAATATGCTGCAATAGTCTTGCCGATCAGGAAGAGTGTTCTCCTTTTGGAATCACTTTTGTAACAGGAGTAGAAACTCTACACACCACTATACCGAAACACACTTGCCTCCCTCGGATAGGATATCCCCTCCAGCAATCACGTATAGTTTACCCGGGGGTTTTCCCAATTCGCTAGCCGTATTGCGGAAGATCCGGCTGCGCGGGGTTGTCTGTTGTAATGCCAAGAAGACGGATTGAATCTTGCATGAGGTTGAATACATTCGGAAATGCATCTCGTTGTGGATTGATAAATTCGTTCAAAAATGTCAGGATTATCACGTCGCGCCGTAAATCTATGCAAGCGTTTCTATTGATAACGTCCTGAATAGGATGAATGTGTCCATTACACAGCTAATAATCAAAGCCAACATAATTAGCTTACTAAATAATTCACAGTTTATCGACATTCGTAGAGATATACACTACAAAACATCAATTTCGATAACGTTCGCATCCGTTAATTTATTAATCTATTATCTTGTACAAAATTAAAATGAAACGCTGCGTTTGTGTAAGACATGTCCGAAAAATAAGTTCAGATAAGGTGCACCCTTGGAAAGGACCTTCCGGCATGGGAAAGGCCAGACCGTCTGAACTTTCACTTCAACATGGAGACCAGACGGACCTCGAACAGTGCAAACGGTCCTTAAAGCGTTAAATATTTTTTGGTGCGTGTGGAGAGCGGCGTGTATGAAAGTGAAGCGTCACTCCGAGGAATATTTAAGGACCGACGATGACCTCACCGAAGTGAAAGTTCTCGGGTTCGGTTCCCCGTGGTCATTAAAAACGAGAAAGAGAGAAAAAATGCCGGCCCCCTTTCGAATCTTTGTGTAGTCGTCCGCTCGTATCCGTTCCTCATCGACGCGACGTCAGAGAAGTCTTGGGATTTCTCGTGGCGAAACCACAAATTCGATATCCTTTCGACACAGCCAGCTTTCGTTGGTGATAACGAACTTTCTATCGTTCGGCGAGGTTTAGAAAATGATACGATCCTACCTCCGTAATGCTATACTGGGTGGGCGATACAACCTGATCACCTTGAATAAATTGCGAGTCGCCTGCAGCGAGCTGGTCTCTCTGCTGATCTCTGGTTATTATAGTTAACTAGCTTAATGCACCTGACGATTACCTAGCTTGGCGTATCCGGATCATTCGCAGATATGAGATAAAACAAAAATTCCATAATTTATCAGTCTCCAGCATCGCATCTCGACGATTTATTTAGGTAACCAGCTTCGAGTACCAGACCCTAGAATAGAGTTAGCAGACGTCCAGGATTCGAGGCTATGTCTAAAACTAGACAATTCAGCAATTTTCAACGCTTTTAATCCACAAGTGAAGTATTTCGGTCTCATTCAAATTTCTGGTAAGCATTATTTAATGTGTCAGTATTAATAGTGGTACTCAAGGACTTAGACGGAGCTTTTCCACCCCACTACGTTTCTATGTATTTACCATTCCGATGGAGTTGAATATTAATGCGGATCGTTTTGCGAACTGCATCAGACTGGATATGGACATTTTTATTTTTACTTTGATAATTCTAACAAGCTGAAAATAGTAGATGACATACTTAGATTATTTGAATCTTTTTAATATGTCCGGAGTTAATATTTTCGTCAGACTAAAAGGATGCTGAAGAAGTAAGAGTTTTTGAATAAAATCCTTCTGATGAGTGCAAAGTAAGATGTTGCAACAAACTGGTCTCTCGATAATTCTAACAAGCTGAAAATAATAGATTGGCATACTTAGATTATTTGAACCTTTTTAATATGTTCGGAGATAATATTTTCGTCAGACTAAAAGGATGCTGAAGAAGTAGGAGTTTTTGAATAAAATCCTTCTGATGAGTGCAAAGTAAGATGTTGCAACAAACTGGTCTCTCGATAATTCTAACAAGCTGAAAATAATAGATTGGCATACTTAGATTATTTGAACCTTTTTAATATGTTCGGAGATAATATTTTCGTCAGACTAAAAGGATGCTGAAGAAGTAGGAGATTTTGAATAAAATCGTTCTGATGAGTGCAAAGTAAGATGTTGCAACAAACTGGTCTCTCGATAATTCTAACAAGCTGAAAATAATAGATTGGCATACTTAGATTATTTGAACCTTTTTAATATGTCCGGAGTTAATATTTTCGTCAGACTAAAAGGATGCTGAAGAAGTAGGAGTTTTTGAATAAAATCGTTCTGATGAGTGCAAAGTAAGATGTTGCAACAAACTGGTCTCTCGATAACTCTAACAAGCTAAAAATAATAGATTGGCATACTTAGATTATTTGAACCTTTTTAATATGTCCGGAGTTAATATTTTCGTCAGACTAAAAGGATGCTGAAGAAGTAGGAGTTTTTGAATAAAATCGTTCTGATGAGTGCAAAGTAAGATGTTGCAACAAACTGGTCTCTCGAATCGCACGTCGTCGATTTATTATAGTTAGCTAGCTTAATGTACCGGACGATTATCCAGCACGGTGTACGCAGATCATTTACAGAAATGAGAAAACAGAAAGAAATAATAATTATATAATATATTGGTCTCCTGCGTTGCGCTGCGTCGATCTATTAACTTCAAGTATTAGATCATTACCGCGACTGGAACGTCCACATCGTCTTCGATGTTTATAGAAATGTAAAAATAAAAGGAACGGTGGTTGTACGATAGATTTAACGTAATTGCCACCAATGTTTGCTTTGCAAATAGCCTTCATGTTTAGAATAATTGATGATACGCGGTAACATTTTAAACAAATTGAGTAAATGTTGGTGATATGGAACATTTGATGTAGTTTGTAAAAATAGAAAGAACTGTAGCTGTATGATAAATTCAACGTAATTGCCAGCAATGTTTGCTTTGCAAATAGCCTTCATGTTTCGAATAATCGTGTGCGGTAATGTTTTGTGCAAATGGAGTTGGTGACATGGATCATTTGATAGTTAGTCCGATAAATATTGATACAAGAGTTTCTTGTACTGTGTACAGATTATTTTTCAATAATCATTATTGTAGGTCATTCTACACATTGATCTGCAATCTTTAACAAAGCTTCATTGAAATCCGATTTTTCGGGATGGCAGGTTTGCTTGCGAGGCACAAAGATGATCGCTCGATTGCACCTGAGTTTTTATGCGTCGTCTAGCGACCTAATTACTCGCGGCTCGACGCTTCAACCGTTAACTTGTTAACCAGATAGTTCTTCTATTACACTGTCCAACAGCGATTTTGCGTCTCGATAATCAGCAGACAACACTTGTGAATTTTAATCTGCTGAACGTGAATCCGAAAGTTGTTTCTTTCCGTCACTCTCGGTTTTTGAGGAATTCAACTTTGAACAGGTCAAAATTTTAACTTTACGAATTTTCTGTAGACTCTGTGTATCTTTTTTGTAACATTGGAAACATTTCATCATGCTTAAGCTGTTTCGAATTGGGGAGACACAACTTTTAAGATAAAAGTTTAAACTTCGATAATTTTTTCTGTTTCAACCGTAAATGCTAGGCAAATGATTCTTGCTTTAGACTTTTCCGAATACAACGGTATATTGTTTAAAATATTAGAAACGTTAAGATGTATTTAAATAATTTCGGAAGAGAGAGAGGCTCCTTTGACGGACTATTTTTCTCGGGCTCCGTGCTATTTTAACCAATACGACGGCCAACCATTTGTTTGTAACAAATTTCCAAACCCTTCAGGATTTTATTTGTTCTCTCTGTGAACTGTTTTCCGCTCGAATTCTTCACCTGTGTCTCTTTTCTCCTGCAAAAAATAATACCGGTGGAATTCCATGGAACGTTTAAAAAGTCATTCCCGGAACACATTCCTTTGATTGGCACATACTCTCCGACCATTCTTTTCGTTTAGAGAACAAATGTTTGTTCAGATCCACGTAGCTTTTAACAAGCGACTGGAATAGTTCGAATTTTCTATGCGCAGCATTGTTTCGAAACGTTTAGTGTTCTAGCTTGAACAGATTCACAACAGATTGAACTATTATTCTTAGTTCCCACTTCCTATTATCTCTAAATATGAAAGAGTTATCTACATCGTATTTTGAGTCTCCCTATAATTGATTCATCTAAAAGCCTGGTAGAGATTTGAAGCAAATATACAATAAAATGAATAAATAAAACCTCTGAAATATTAGAGGATCACTGTTTGCAATTTCATTTTTCAGCTTCATTTATTATTTACGTTTTGTCTTTTAAAAATGCATTCAATGTAGAATATTTTACATTTGAAAAGTGCAAAAATATCGCTTCGAACAAAAATGTATTCGTATCAAATGAAATTTTTAGTGTGAGTGTGGAAAATAAAAATGGTCTGCACTAATTTTTTTAACATTTTCAACGAGTTAAAAGGAGTAATGCATTTTTAAAATCTTTGTTTTTATTGTTTTGCACTTTGTTCGGTCCACTTTTGTCAGAAATGCGTAAAATCCGGTTTAATCGTAGGTGATATAACGCACAACTCTCCCCAAGATGAGGAAACAGCTTCCAGCTATTATCAGCCCTAATCTGTGGATAGATCAGTGTTAAATAGAAGAATTGAACGGGCACAAATGCTCTCGGCGTCAGATCTACGAGCAAAGGCAGTCCGAACAAGACGGAGAAAGTGGGACGATGAAAGTGCGACCAAACGACTAGCCTGACACTGTCTGTCTGCCTTTGCTTATGTGTACACGATCGTTCGCCATCGAATCATGTTCTTTTTCGCCGGCGCGGCTTCGAAAACGCAGGATCCACTTGTTGCTGACCGTTCGCGAGTCAAGTGTCGCACGCGAATCGGTTCGTTCTACTTACGAGACATGCTAGGTAGCTCAGACGTTTTTTAAAAAATTGGAAACCTTCCGCAAAATGCAGTTCATGCAATTCTAGTAGCGAAACAATTTTTTTCCTGCTGCGAAACATATTTAGGAGGGGAGACTTTCTCTCCAAAAATAATTTTTTTTCGAAATATTTAATATTTTAAGATTCCCTATGTTTCAATTTCAATCGAATTGAAATAAAATGCAATCCTTGCATTAGTATTATAGTTTAAATCCTATTTAACACACAGGTTCTTCTATTCTATCAATTGCACAAATAACCTATTAGAATATATAAGAAAATATAATTGTGTCACAATTTTGTCCAAAAATAATTTTTTGAGCGAAAACTTTAATATTTTAAGATCTCCTATGTTTCAATTTCAATCGAATTGAAATAAAATGCAATCCTTGCTTTAGTATTATAGTTTAAATCCTATTTAACACACAGGTTCTTCTATTCTATCAATTGCACAAATAACCTATTAGAATATATAAGAAAATATAATTGTGTCATAATTTTGTCCAAAAATAATTTTTTGAGCGAAAACTTTAATATTTTAAGATCTCCTATGTTTCAATTTCAATCGAATTGGAATAAAATGCAATCCTTGCTTTAATATTATAGTTTAAATCCTATTTAATACACAGGTTCTTCTATTCTATCAATTGCACAAATAACCTATTAGAATATATAAGAAAATATAATTGTGTCATAATTTTGTCCAAAAATAATATTTTGAGCGAAAACTTTAATATTTTAAGATCTCCTATGTTTCAATTTCAATCGAATTGAAATAAAATGCAATCCTTGCATTAGTATTATAGTGCAAATCCCATTTAACAAACAGATTATTCTATTCCTTTTACTTGCACAAATAACGTATTAGAATTCATAAGAAAATATAATTTTATCACTTTAATGAAACTTACAGTGAACTGTGAATTAACGTTAGCATATTGAATAGTGTAATATGGAATACGAAATACGTTTTATTCCGAAGTTGTCAAGATAATTGCCAGTGATTCGAACTTCGTTATCCTTCTCGAGTTACTCTGCAGAAGATAACAAAGTTCCCGAAGAATCAGATTCCACTAGTGTTTGTTGGTGTTCATCATAGATAAGAATAAACCGTTTCTCGTGAGACTTATTTCCTAAATTCTTCTCGCGGGTACACAATATAACCTGTGTGTGTTCTATTCATTAGCGATACCGTCACCTGTTGATATTGCGAGTTCCATGAACCGTACTGTGACTCAGACTGAATACAATTACCTGCAAACATTACAGTTATTTTAGAACGAAGGGAAAATAGTAGAACATTGTATAAACTACGAAAAAGAATATGAAAAATTATATTCAACACTTGTAACTAATCTTCAGGGTGTTTCGCGATTAATAGAAAATGCAAACTTTATAATTATATATACACATTTCAACAAAACTTCACGAATGGAAAGACACTAGAATGAAAATGGTCAAACAAGAGGAAATCGAACGTATTACAGTGTCCGAAAAAGAAAAATGGGTTATCCTGAAGAATATATGGGGGTTGAAATAGTTTCTATCAAATTGATTGGGTCTTACTAAAAGATAGAATCGTTAATAAATTATTCAAATCGAAGTCAAATGGGAAATGTAGCGTAAAATACAGTTTAAGTAATAGGACAACCTCCCTCTAGCAGAAGGGAATCGTTCTTCGCGTATTGTTCGGTTTCATCGAAGCGAGCAGCTCTCGGACAAATGAACGATGACTACGGGTCTGTAACGTAGCTTCTTTCATCGCGGCCCGGCCGGTGCATTACAATATAGCCGCTTCTTGATTTCCAGCACGTTATAGCGGTATTGAAGTCACTGCACCGTGAGAATACAGTTACGCGGTATTCCCTCGTGAATAATGGCGGCCATTAGCTGCGAGGAGGGGACAGACAAGATGGAGAAAACGCAATCCTATTAGAACTTTCAATAATTTTTTCCTCATTCCACGAAAGAAAGACGGGAAACCCAAGGCGGACATCTTTCAGTCAGACTTCCTCGCGAATCCTCCTTTCTTGATCTCTGCGAATACTACGCCCAGTATAAAGCCATTTAACCCCCTCATTAATTTCTTATTTCACCAACTTAATATGTTCTTTGATATGAAAATAAAATCACTATTCACTTTGCTGCAATATAAATAGAATTGAATGTTTAATAAACAAAACTGAATGCTTCGTGAGACGATGCTGCTAAGTTAATAAAAAAGCTTTTGCTTGAACAAAACAATCTACGTGGAAATTCATTTGTTTTCTGTTTCTGCATACGTTGCGATTTTTATTTTCTTTCTGTATATGTTATTTCTTTAAATAATGTATTTCATTAAACCATGGACCGATAAATAAAATCTTTTAAATATTGGATTATACTTTGTAAAGGATATCAATCGATATTCTCGCACAATTCTCGATATAAAAAGATTTTGGGAGACGAGCTTCGTAAAATCGATTCGTGAGCATTTGTGTTTGGACGAGAGTCTAATAATCATTAACGAAAACACGAAGATCATGGTCTCGGACTGAAGCACTGGAAGGTTACACTCTACTTGACGATATGAACTCGAAATCCAAGAAGGAACGGATATCAAGGCCGATCTCTCAGGCCTCCCGCAGCTCTCTCTCATTATCCTTCGGTAGATCCGAAGTTAATTAGAGCCCGGGCGGAGAGGCGTGTAGTTATGTTCGGGTACGAATTGAATCCGAGAAATATATCAGGTGTAGCCTTTGAAACTTGACAATCTGGAGTATCTCATTTCAATTGACAAGCCGACCGACTAAAAACAAAACGATCACTGGGAAAAGTTATTTTTTTCCGGATTGATCAATACTTTGCATGTATAATTAGAAGAAAAAAATGACACTGTAGTTGCTAAAATATTATATACAACAGCACTTAGGATGGCTCCTTAAACAATTGTCCCATAAACTTTCTTTTCTCCCCTGAGAAATAATTATGGATAAAAATGTTCCGATCATTCCAGCCGCGAAGAAAGTCATTCTAGCAAAGGGTTAATAATACTTTCTGGGTTAAGATAGTCCAGTATTTGCAGTGCAGAATCGAGTCCTCTAGAGACGCTAAGATCTTAAAAGGTTCTGAGCCTTACAGAATTACTTGAACGCTATGTAGGGTGAATTTCAGAAACTGTCTATGGTACAGTATATTTTCTATAGACGCGACAGCTTTGGGGGGATTTGGTCGCGTCTATCGTATAGGGTAACTATTTTTTTTATCAAAGGCTGAACCGAACGTAGAGAAGGACAGCGCGTGTAAATTCTATACGACGACCTGATATACCGAGCCGAGATCAGATTACTAATAAGTTGGGGGGGATATTCTTGGTCGCATCTATCGTGTAGAAATTGTCGCATCTATCGTGTCGAAATTGTCGCGTCTATAAAGAATATACTGTACCCTCGTTCCCAATGCCCTAAGCATGTGGTTAATTTGCTTATTGATTAATCCAGCACTGGGTATACGCACAGGACATCTCTGTAACGACGCGGCGCGAGTTTGCAGAGCATCATTAGTCATAGTTGCGAATTGATTTGCGGTTGCAGGAAGCCAAACTAGCGAGAACTCGCCGCCCACGATTACGATTGACCGAAATCTGGTGCTTTGGGACACCGATCCTGTGGGAAGCGTCGTAACTAGATCCCGCGCGGAGGACCTTGAACAGGACGAGCTGACCTTTGGCCTGGAATCTTCAGGCTACAACTACAATGGCGATGACAGTCCACTTCCCTTCGTCATCGACAACAGCACTGGCATCATATACGTCAACGAATCCCTTAAAGATAGGGTAGGTCCCATTTCTGATCTTCCAATTAGCTAACGTCTACTGTCCCGGGACAAAAAGTTACTTACAATTTTTTTGCTGGCTCTTTTTGAATGTTTGCATCGATTGCAAGACACAGGAGCGAAATAAAAATCTTCTTTTAATTATCTTATTAAGGCTGCAACTAACGTATTGATGTTCTGAAATTTTTTCAATATGCCCACGGCTTTAGATTGTACGGACCCAGTTTTGTCATCTATATAATAAAAATAAAATGGAGATGAAAAGAACAAATCTAAGTGTAGAAAAGATAGTACAAAGCAAAAGAATGAGAGAAGTAGTAGAATGGCTCAGGAGTGTTGAAACAAAAAGGAAGGAAATTACCAGAAGAAGGGAGGGAATGCAATAATAGGTGTAAGTTAGCAGGATAGTTTAGAATAGATTAGAATAGGTTAGGTTAGACTAGATTAGATTAACAAAGGGCATAAGATATGGCGGAATGGGTGGAAGAATGAATGGATAGAGGGATGGAAGGATGAGTGACATAGCAGATCTGTAAACCAAGTCCAATTTCTTGGCCGCGAGGCCGAAATTAAATAAAATAATAATAATAATAATAAAAATGAAATGCTGTTCGTTGGTCACGACATCACGTGAGAACGGCTGGACCGATTTAGCTAATTTTTTTTTTAAATGGTCGTTGTAGTCCGAATCAGGTTTTTAGGCAAAGAAAAATTGGAAAAGTTGGCCGGAAAAGTGGAAATTTCGGGAAAAAATGAAAGTGCTTTTTTCTATGAGATTTTTGTATGAACTCAAGACCATAACTCAGGATTCGAACGATGGATATGCATAATTCTTCTTTTGTTTTGTTCGTTATAGTTCTGGAAAAGCTTTCAGAAACAAAAAATTCGAGACAATCACAAAGGAAAGTAGGAAAATTCTGACAAACAGCAAAAATCATAATTTTCGAAACGGTGCAAGTATTATTGGTTCCCAATAAGAAAAACATTGATATCAACGGATTGAATTTCAAGATTCAAATTGAAATTGCTTCACAAACAAATTTATTAAAATTGGACAGGACAACGTCTGTCGGGTCAGCTAGTAAATTCATAAAATCCGCAGTTAAAACACGGCTTGTAAATGGGTGACACGATTCTTCGATTAGGTTTACAAATTGACGTTCGCAGTGACATGCTCGAGTAAATTGAAAAACGGTTAAGAGAGTAATTGTTGTGATTTTACGGGATCTCTCGGAAGAGCTGCTCGGCAGTCAACGTGTTAAAACAAGCGGAAATTATTAGGATGCGATGTCTGGTGAATAAGCAGGGTGCGGTAGGACTTTCCATCGGAGCTATTTAACGTTTCCATGGGCGTATGAGTAAGCGGTCTCGCACTGCAATTGCAACAGGATGGTAGGTAAATGTCGGCTAATTCATGTGGCACACGGTTTCCGTCTTTTTGAATTTTCCCATACCGTGTAAATGCCTACTTACCGCCTACCGATTAACGCACAGATCCTTAGCTAGATTTACCGTCGGTATAACCATAGATTCTTGGCCGACAACTCATTCGAATAATAATTTTGCACTTCCAGCCGCCTTAGGGATCGTTTACCGTTCAAATTAGCTACCGGGCCAATCGAACCACTGGTTTCAGATATTTTGTAACCACTGAAATTGTCTAAGGTTCTAAGATTTTTCCCAATTTCACGCGTTAATCGCTGCGCGAGTTCGAACCTGCTTACCTGTTGAAATTCTCGAGAGATTGCTAATGCAGCCTGTTAATAGAGCCTACTTTATAATACTGTAGAAATAGCACACAATGAAATAGCGAAGTACAAGGATTTTTAATCAATCACTGTTAATCGTAATTACCACGCTTATATTAGCTTGCCGGGTTGTATGAAATCTTGTAATCGAATTTTAAACCACTTTCCGATGAGCTAGAGACTTGAAACTTTAAACATAGCTCAGAACTGAATGACAATTCAGTATTAAAAAAATTTTTTAAACTGTGCGTTTACGAGATAAAAAAATCTCAGCAGAGTATCTCAGCGGGAATCGAATCCGGGCCTTACTAAATACGCTCGGTAGTAAAGACTAAAAAGTCGAAAATAAAAAACTTTTTAGAAACCACGCTTATATTAAACTGTACTAAGAAGGAGAAAATAATTTTTTTTAGATATTAGTGACTATAAATAAAAGCGTGGAATGCTCACGAAGATTACGTTAATATAGTTTAGCGCTCTCCGCTTTTATTTATGGTCACTATATAATTAAAAAAAAAATTATTTTCTCCTTTTTAGTGTATTTTAACATAAGCGTGGTTGTTAAAAAGTTCTTTTAATATATTTCTTTCTTTTGTAAATAACCTATATTCATAGCTTGTTTAATTGTAATATTATCCTGGTGTTTCCGAAGATCTCCGGTTTTTAGATAAATGATTGTAATGAAAAAGCAACGGTACTCGATGTTGCACTTTTAGTATCGAGCTCTTACGTTCTAAAGGATAACGATTGTCGTTCATGCGACTGCTACAGGCTTTAGAAATTTAAAACGTATGGACCAATCATTGTTATTCCCTCGTACGTATTCCTTTCGATTTCTGTACGATACGCGCACAAGCATTCGCGTGTGCCAGCTTCTTCACTTCGCGACTCATAAAATTAACCTTTCCAAGTGCATGCTCCGTGTGCAACGTGCCGTTGCACAGATCTGGTCTTGCTTGGCCTGATTGCAATTTCATTCATGCAATATTTACATTTATTGTAGCCGTGAAATATTATCGCCCCCCCAAAACATATTTATTTACAAATCAGAACTGGTTGCACAAATGTCCTTTTAGTAAAAGCGTAGAAGAAGATATTAGTTGCTATTTATTCCTGCTAACTATTATTGTGTGTCTAATATTTTCATATTAACATTTTCAGACGCAATTATATTCTTGAAGATGGTCTTAACCTAGACCAAAACGTTGAATTATAAATTTGTACAACTGCTTAGGAAATTAGTAATATAGGATCGAACCTGTGCGCCGAAATCACAATTTCTATTAAAAATTGGCGATCGAGATAAACAAAACCTTTATTATTGTGTGTCGTATTGATTTTATATTTTTGCTGCGTATAACAGTCACAGCATGAAAAAATAATTTTTACCATATATTACGCTGTTATATTTAAATACATTTCAATAATAATTAACAGTAACACTTTACTGCCACTTCAGTTTACTGTTCCGTGAAAGATTAAAAATTAAAAATGTGGAAACATGATTTTCTCATGCTAGGTTCGAAGCGGGCTCTTACCGCGATGATATTCTATATCGTTCGTTGAACGCCCATGGTAGACACCGTTAAGAGGATAGTGGTTCGGCTTGTCACGTGACTGACCTTTGATTGATTTACTGATAATCAAGAGAACAATAGACCTCTTCTCATCCCGAAATGTTAATACTGTGGAGTAACTGTAGACGCAACCTCAAATATCCCACAAAATCGAAGCAACAAATTCGAGGTATTCAACGAAATAAAAACTGGAAAGTTCAGATATATTATCGCAAAAATTCATCCCCCTCTTTCATTTCCGTTCTGTCCGGATCTCCAGAAATCTCGACTTAAAAATTCATTTCTGTAATAACAAATAGACGATTAAGAAAGTAATCCATCCGAAAAACCTCCGTTTCCCAATTTCCGTTTTATTGAATTTTTTGCGTCACTGAGCATTGAAAAAATTGATTTTCAAGCGTGATAGAAAAACGGTGTCGATCACATGCACTGCCGCTCAAAACTATTCGGACAGTTCCTTTTTCTCTACAAAAGGTAGTTTAAGTTAATAGAAAAAATATTTAGAACAATTTTGTCACTTGTTATTATTATTATTATATATATTGTGGTATCATAGCACAATAGAATTTATGTTTATGTAGACATTATATAATGAAAACGCAATAATATAATTTCAATCCACAAATACGAAATCTAGTGGAACGGTCTCGGTGCTTGAAAGGACTTCAAGTTACACTTTGTTTCGTTTCTAAGGTGCAGAGCGAATTCAGAGAATTTTTTCGGTAGAAATACTAATAACGAAATACTAATAGAATAAAAAAACTAATAAAAAAATTGCCGCGATTAGTGTGAGCGGTAATATCTAATCGCGGTGTATACACACAGATAGTTTTTAACTTAAAACGTTAGATATTCCGTGGGAAAGCATTAAAGATTGATTTTAGTCACAATTTTATTTAGATGCTTAACACTTTACCGACCGGAAGCCTATTAATAGGATTTTCAATAATTCTGCTGTACCAAAAAAAAAGCATAGAAATGTTCTGTGACATTACAATCTTAAATGAAACTATTATACGACGTTATTGAGGGTGACTTAGTTAGTTCATACTAAATGCTAAATGAAAATTTAGCTATGTACCATACATTTTTCAAAAATATGCAATAATCACCGGTCGGTAATGTGTTAAGTAACTTTTATGCGTTGCTATTACACATTTCGCAAGTGTGCGAATACTTTTGAGCGGTAGTGTATGACCGACGTGGCACTCAAGGTGCGAAGGGGTGAGGTATAAATGCGAATGGGGCGAAAGACGCGTCGCAGGACCGTTTATTTCGGAACAACGAGAACGTAACACGAACGAGCCACATATGGTCGATGTCCAGAGATTGAACGACGTTTCTTGCTACTTCGTTCCAGGGAGGCCAGAACCTGTTCCTCTACGTGACCGTCTCCGATGGCAAGTTCACAGCAAAGGCCGAAGTCTTCGTCACCATTAAGAACACTTCGAACCCCAATGGAGGACACACCAGGTAGGTTAACTGTCAGGGACAACATCGGTGAACCGATTGAGATCAGAGCCACGATACCTCTACTTCCTATCCCCTACGATGCCGCAGACTTCGATTTGTCTTTTTAACGACAGATACAAACGACCTGACTCTATGCAACATAAGAATCTGTGAATACTATGGTGTTTCAGAATACTTTTCGGACTACTGTTTTGGATTTTGTTCAAATTTGAATATGTTGTAATCTGTAATGATACATAAACGTATCCCAAAGAATTTTTTGAAATCTTAGAAATTGTTGGTTTTACAGACGTGTAAAATAAAGCGCGAATATTTGTTCCATTAAATTATAATAGCTGAACTAGCAAACCGAGGAAAATGAGTTATTAGGAACTTATAGTGAAAACGTAAGAGTATCTATTTAAAAAATTTATTCATTTCTACTCAACACCTATTCTTCATATTGTGAATATTTCAAGTCATACAGAGAAATTTATAACCAAAAACATCGGTGATTTTAATCATCTGAAAAACTACTAAATAAGTAACAAATGAACAATTTTTAATTTTATTTTAAGACAAGAAAGTTTAAAGAATTAATTAAAAATTGATTACAAGAAATATATTTATTACGATAGTAGGTAGGAATAATTTTTTAATGAATTTTAGTGGAAATTTCATCCCGATATCTGTATATGTCCATTAAAAATGTCTCACTATAAAAACACAGCATTTATTTAAAACAATTCCAAAATAAATGGTGAAAAAAAAAACATTTTCTTCAAATAACAACAGTTTGAGTGGATTCTTATATACTTTCACTATAAGCTCCTAAAAGCTCATTTCTATCGATTTGTCAGTTCTAGTCTTACAATTTAATGGAAAAAGGTTGACACGTTTTTTTACGCCTCTGTTAAATCAACAATTTTTCAGATATCGAAAAATCTTTTGAGATTCGTTCATAGGTCACTAAAGACTACAACATATTTAAATTTGACCAAAATCCGAAATTTTAGGATGAATAAAAAAAATGATAAGCCAGATACGTCCCATCAACTTGCACCCAACAGTGTAGTGAAACACATGAAACCATAAGAATTTTGTAATTAAACACAGGTGGCATTCGTTCATAAAACGCTGGTACTTCTCCCATTAACTCACTAACGCTCACGACAATTTTTATAGAACATCGTAAACTGCTTCGATGGGACGTTACACATTCTTTTCGTTTTTCATAACGATTTTCATACGGTAGTATGAATGATGACTAAAACTCGAGACTATTATGCCGAACAGTGGTCGTACCGTTGCAACGTTTCTGCAATAATGGATGCCATGTTATCCGTACAACCGGATAGCTCCGAATGAATTTTCGACTACATGTGAATCAAGTTTGCAACAGAGTTTGTCTAATTGTTACTTCGGACTGAGCTTGTGGGATCTGGTTATAGTCCGATGAATTGTATCGTTCATGGAATATTGGAAAACGAGACGTGGAGTCCTGGTTTGCTGAACAAGCATACGTTGGAAGAACATGAATACAGTTTAAGCTGTGTCTACGTTGAAGCAACAATGAGAAGAACAACAAAATTAGAAGACTATAACTTCATATCAAGGACTTGAGACACGTAACTCCGTATTTAGGATCTTTTTCCAGATTTTTTACTCTACTATATGTTCTTGATAAAATGAATCTAAAAAGTTCGCTAAAAATGTACTCTATGTTTTGCAAACGAGGTATTAAGAAGAATCGAGATGCTCAAACACAATTTTCAAAGTACAGAACAGCCTTCTGTTCCAAAAACCAGATATCAATGCATCGAATGCAGCTTGAATTTTTTTTTCAAGTAAATAGGGTAACTGCACCAGTGAATGAACGCTTTTGTATATTTCAACAAATTTTAAGCCGCACGGCATACTAGCGATAATGACTCTTGGGCCAATTGAATATATGACTCTTTTTCGTAGTTGTATTCTTATTGGTTTATATTGGTCACGTCACCATTAGTTTCTATGATGGTCTATTTTCACCAAGTGCGTTGAGTGTGTATAACAGAGCTAAAACTAGTAAGGTATGTATACACGACCTTTTCTTTTACACATAAGATTTTATACTTTTCTTTTACACATGAGATAAAAGTTACTAACAATATAGATGTACGAGGGTTTAAGTATTGAATATAAATCACAAAAATAGCTATAAAATGAATATTACGTTAAAAATTCGTTGTGTCTATTCACTGGTCCACGATATTACTCATAGCCCAGTAAAGGAACAGAGAAAAAAAATGCAGAAAAAGAAAAGCGGAAGAGAAAAAGAACGCACGGGTGACATTACCGAAAAAGAAACAGAGAAAAGAGAATATTTCCCATAATATTAGTCCTAATTCCAGTTCTAAAGAAAGTGATTCTAAAAAATCTGACAGCGAAGATCACGAAACTCAGGAAGACAAAAAAATTCAGAATCCGGAAAATCAAACCCAATATGACAACAATGGTAGAATGTGAAAAAGGAAAGGTATGGAAATGGCCAGAGATTCCAGATACGGTTTGGTACAAGAGACAGGATGTTTTAACAAAGATAACGGAGCCAAAGAAAATTAATTCTAGGGGATTTTTTTGTGATTAAAGAGTTAAATAAATAGGAGAATATTGTTTAGTAATTCAGTTCATTCATTGTTCAATTACTGGAATGTAGTGTTCATTGACTGGTATTTTTCACATTTCTTATTTAACGTTTAATAAACAAAAATAATACTAATTTCATTGTATTTGTGTTCATTTATTTTTGACAAATGAAGTATAGGGAGCTATTTGGCATATATGAGATTCTTTTAATTCACATATTTTTTTTTTTAAATAAAATATATTCCTGAACAAGTTCTTAAATGTTCATTCACTGGTGCAGTTACCCTATATGGCCATCTTTTGGAGCAAACTTTGCGACGTCCTTTTGCAAACCGACGAAGTTCGGCGTCCATTGGAAAGTCGGTCGCAAATTGCATGAAAGATGAAACCTTTATGAGGGTCACCCGGTTGGCTATATACGAAGGAGACGACGGAACGAACTGAATCGACGCAATGCATGTGTCGGACACGGTCGAGGGCCTTGGTCTCCCTATTTAGTCCCTTCACATGGAGTCAGAAGGGGCGGGTAAAGAAAAGTACGGAGTTGTAAGGAAGAGCCAATTTAGCTCGGAAGACACACCTATAGAAAAATTGCGGGCGCTAACATGTTCCGTTGTGCAGCAATGAACCCTGCATTGAGTGGTGTCGTTAAGGGCGAGGGCATCGGTATCACAGTTTTAACCACGTATGAAAAGAGTCTCCGACTGCTGTTCGGACGACGACATTGTGCACCGAGAATCTCGACCGGTAGTCTATCTGGTGTTTTCATTTTCTCTCAATGGGAGACTGGGGTTTATGGCAATCGCTGGAGATTCTTTCACGAGTCGGTCTTTGAACTTCTACAGCAGTAAGCTGCTTGGGGAAGTTCTACGGATTTCATCTGATCGCTACCTTTTCGCGGATGAGACTTTGAGGCGATTGGGCGAGATCGGTTTCCAATTTAACCCTCACACGCTGCCCGGAAATAGTTGCATCGAAGATCCAAAGATAATATTTCACTTGTTCTTGTTTTACACTTACAATAAAAAAAATTGTTTCATTTGTAACGTCACATTTTAAAGAAATACATCTCACAATACGAAAACGTGAATGGATGATCTTTCATCCTGAGGAACGTGAATGCTGTTATCCTACTCTTGTTCCTTTCTTCTAATTTTTCTTAACTTCTGTAAGGACACTGTTTTTGGACTTAATTCCACCATGATTCTCCATCGACAGGAACCCGTTCTCGGGACAACACGGGTCCCCAGGTCTAATAAGGCCGCCTCTGCTGGGCCTGCCGAATCTGCAGAACTATCCTCGACCAGGATTACCTCATAAACCAGTGTTACCGTCGGTACCGGTGTCTATACCGGTCAATATACCAAAAATAACCAGGCTACAGCCGAAGGAGGTGAAAGAGACCGTGGGGAAGATAGATGACAATACTGTCGGTCCTCATGTACGATCTATGGAAGAGAACGAGGTCGGGGGCCCACCGTTAAGCTCGAAAATCACACCTGCCGAGGCACCACCCTCCCAGGACATCTCGATGACTTTGGTGCCGGTTACTGCAGTCTGTGTGCTCGTGGTTGGCCTTGGGATGGGTGCATGGTCACTGCGAAATAAATTATGCGCCGCCAAAAAATCCAAAGAAGACACGGTGCGTTTATTTTGGCTATAGTTACCATTTGTAGAAATTGCACTGGCGAGTAGAAAATCGAAAATTTTCAACGACGGTTTGATTTAATGAAGACTTATACGAAAGAAACAACTTCGCATTAATTAATTTAATGAAGTTTCAATTAATCTTCCTATTTATAGCTGTACCTTATTTGTTACAGAAAGAGCAAGCTTCAGTCAGTGTTTCAAATATATCAGACGATCCATCTCTCGTTTTAAAAAGATGGCGAGGCCCCAAGGCTCATAACAATCGATACGAACCCTGGGAAAAAGACAGTCAAGCCGGTGCACAGAATAAACAAGAAGATAAATGGGAATTTCCTCGACATCGACTGAAGGTCAGTGACAGGGTTAAGTGGCATTTCAGATCTTGTAATATACTGGGTGCTCGTGAGAAACGTGGTCTGTCAGATATTTTAAATTCAATTGTATGTTACAGACAATAATTTTTCTAAAATTTTTACCAACATATTTTTTGATTAAATCATGTGACATTTTCTGATTATATCGTGGACTAATAAGTATTTGTTTACCACCCGGCTAATTGTACCATAATTTCTGAGACCACTATAGCAATGATATCAAAAGTTTGATAAAGAGAAAACTAAATAGTGATTTGCTGAAATTGTCGCAGGTCTTCAACATTCTCGGAGAAGGTTGTTTCGGACAAGTTTGGAAATGCGAGGCCCTGGACATCGACGGAAAGTCTGGCACGACGATCGTCGCAGTAAAAACTTTGAAAGAGAACGCGACGGAAAGAGAACGACTGGATCTCGCGCAGGAACTACGAGTGATGAAGAATCTAGATCCTCATCCTAACGTCGTTAGGTTGTTGGGATGTTGTACAGAACGCGAACCAATGTTCGTTATATTAGAGTATGTTAGCGGTGGAAAACTACAAAGTTTTCTGAGAGCTTCGAGGGAAGAAAGAAGCCATGGAGGACCTGGATTGACGTCTAGAGATCTGACTGGTTTCGTTTATCAGGTACATTAGCGACGTTTTTTATTTTTTCTTATTTATAATCAGGGTCTCAATTTAGATTTCGAGTTATAATGAGTAATCCGGATGACCGGATAGCCCGAATCTATAATTAGACTGCGGATCTTTACGCATTTATAGAAAAATTGAGTAGATGAAATTCAAGCTTGTTGGAGAATTTAACCCTTTGCACTTGGAGCTATATTAACTCAAAAATTAAACGTTTCTTCTGACCTACAATATTTCCATTCTCTATGATTTTTTAAATTTGATAAATATGAAATTGATATAACACCTCATGCAATACTTAAATGTCTAGTAATTGGTTAGATACCGACATATCTGATAGTGTAAACAATTATTTAAATAATTTTGTAACATGATATTTGGTCCCCTCAGGGTTTCAAATTCATTTACCAATCCTCTTCCCCCTCTTTCCACTCTCTCACCATCGCCTTTTCAGCGGGACCTACTGTTTATTGTGTGTTCCGAACCACCGTTTGCCAACAACACGTGAAAAACACCCCGGGTGGGTCACTTTCCGGTTTTTTACCAGACGGTCACCCATCCTAGTGCAGTTCACGTTCCACATTGCTTAACTTCGGTGATCTAACGAGAACCGGTGCTTTCAACGGGACTACGGTTGTTGGCTAATTATTTAAATAATAGTCCAGCAATTTTTGTGGCGCCTCAGATGGCGTATCAATTTCATATTTATCAAATTTAAAAAATCATAGAGAATGGAAATATTGTAGGTCAGAAGAAACGTTTAATTTTCCAGTTAAAATAACTCCGAGTGCAAAGGGTTAATACAAACGTACATACTTTTAATTTTTATATATTAAGAAGATCCGCAGCCTATAATTATTTTTCTTTGCAGATTGCTAAAGGTATGGAGTACTTGGCGTCCAAGGGAATCATCCATAGAGATTTAGCCGCGAGGAATATATTGATTGACGAAAACCACGCGTGCAAAGTCGCGGACTTTGGTTTCGCCCGTGATGTGGCTGCCAATCAAATCTATGAAAGGAAATCCGAGGGCCGACTGCCCATTAGATGGATGGCGCCAGAGAGCTTGTACGATAACATATTTTCCGTGAAATCGGATATATGGAGCTTTGGCGTATTGATTTGGGAGATCGTTACTTTAGGCTCCACGCCGTATCCCGGTTTGGCTGCTGCCGAGGTATACTTTCTTCGATCAATCCCAAAAAAAACGTAGTATTATTGCTCAAGTCATTCGTGATGTACATGCTTGATATTGTTAGCCAGCGATCATTAGATTGCTTAGAAAACTGTTCTGAATTTAAATCGAATACCATATGAACTTTTTAAGGCAATCGAATAATTCGTACAATTTTAACAATGACACAGTAGTTTTTCTGTAACGTCGCGTAATTTGGGGAACAGCGAGACGTTCGAGAACAGTGGAAGCCAATTTGCGTTCGCTCTCATTGGCTAGCGAATCATTGTTGTCTCGCGATTGCTTGCGCTGCGAGGTGGGTGGGACAGAAGCGCGATGCTATGGAGGAAAATGAAAATATAATAAAAATGAATGTGCAAGACGGAACAGTGTACGATAAATATTTGTTTCAGGTGATGAGAAGGATCAAAGAAGGCTACAGACTAGACAGGCCAGAACACTGTAAGAGAGAACTGTATAACATCATGTATTACTGCTGGGACAAGGACCCAGCTTGCAGGCCACCGTTTGGAGAACTCGTTGGCCTAACAGAGGGTCTTTTACTCGATGAAACGGACTACATCGAATTAGACAGGTTCCCTGATCACTCGTATTACAACGTGCTCAACCTCAGCGGTGAAAAACTGTGAACGATATTGTTAAATCATGATTTTCATTCACGCCGTGAAAAGAACAAAGTGAAAAGAAAAAGAATCACAGACGCCTCAGCGAGTTGAGCCAAATAAGAAATACTCTTGCTAATTGTAAGTTAGATTAGACTCCATAACTTGAATTAGTGGATATTCAAAGACGATCGTTAAGAGTATACATCTGTTGCAATTAATGTTACATTAAAAGGAGACAGCAAAGTTACGTTGGCGAATGACGCTGTTCAACGAATTCTGATTTTTTAAACAATCCTTCATGACAAAAGAACTACGTAATAATTCCCGATAAAACAAATAATATCTTTGTTTATTTTATGTACAAGTTGAATAGCGTAGTCGCTGCTCTAGCGGAATCATGCAAATTCATCGAGGTATTCATATTTCCAGAACGAATTTCCATCATCGAAAATGCCAATCGGGTAACTTTTAATTATGATCACCAATTACGGACCGATTAAAAAAAAAACATATGACAGGCACGAGTGTGAGTTAATTAAACGCATTGATTGCCATGACGATCACCGATGATCGGTACCACTAACAATAAGTCACGATCGATCGAAACCTTCGAAGCGTAAGAGAGAGAATGTATATGTATATAACAATCACATACGAGTACGATGTAATTATTGCGATAATTTAACGAATCGACTAGCACGATGGGCATCAGTGATCGGCATATCACAGTGTCGTATCAATCGGAGCTACTGAACGATGAAGCGAAATCACGCGAACGTGATCCCGGCCGTTAATCTCTAGTGTACAAGGGAAATGATGCGTAGGAAACGCTGTCCGTCATAGTATTACCAAACGCGAATTGCGGACCTTCCGCGCGGCAAAGTGTATTCGTGTGTTCAAGTTTCATAAACGATTGATTTTTAAGGCGTTTTATCGTTGACACTATGACTATCTACAATTTACCGTTTTACATTAATCGCTTCAAATTTATGTTTAAGTACTAACCATTATCACTAACTCAAGATTTTCTGCAATTATAACAAAAATAAGCAAGTGCAATTTAAGACAGTGAAAATATCGTATTAAAATGATTAACGAAGAATACAAATTTATATTTAGCTCCTGCATCTTGAAATTGTTGCACAAACTTTTTATTTTGCATACACATCCAGAGTCTACTTATCACTTCAGTTGCTCGATAGTCCTAGTGTTAACGCTAATTTTACAATCTGAAATGTACTCATATTACAATACAGCGCTTGTAATTCTTACCTGATCGCATACTTGTTAATTAATTGTACGTCGGTATGTAAATATGAAAGAATAACTTGTACTACAGTTCGTATCCACTGTAAGTTTAATTTCATGTTAAGTTTATATTTATCGGAGTTGTATATATACGAGCATCGTGAACTAGTCACAGTTCCAATCAATATGAAAGTATTTTTAAAGGGAAAATTAAGTGGATGAATGAACGAGCGAGTGTGGTACGCGTTTGTCAACGCATTTAGAATGCACGATAAATAATGATTGAAGAAACTCCGATAAGTGTCGTCGTAAAATAATCAATTTTCCAAGGTAGGAGTTTATTGTTTAGTCAATATCGGCTATACTACACCATCTTCGCTAAAAATCGAATCAGAACTCGTGGAAAATTCTTGCCAATATATCTCTATTAGCAGTTTAATTAACCCTCGGATAAAAGGCGATCTGAGGCAAATGCAGAGTTGTTTTGACTCGTGATGTGTGGAAATTTCAAGAAGAAATTCATCATAAAATGTAGTATCTCTTTTTAAACATATATCACGAATAAATATTGAAGGATGTGACAACAATCAAGCCGAAATGACTGCATTCGTTACACGAGAGTCTGCTACGGCGTTTCGTTATAAATTTTTTTCGTAGTGTTCTTATATTTCTCTCACACCCTTATAACGTTGAATGAACTAGAATACGATCAAACCGACAAAGTCCAAAAAACGCAGCAGGATTAAAAAGATATGGAAGTTATAAAAATTCATAATAATGATCAACTATTTTTTTTTTTAATAAAACACAGAGAGACATTTTGTTTATAAATAATACGAACAGAAAACATGTGTTAATACTACTTTATTTATTCGAAATGCAATTCATCTTTGATCGACGAATAAGTTTTTATTTATTGTTTAAAATTGTTCACCTAGAGTATAAATTTGTTGATAAGACTAACTTGCGCGATAGCAAGTGAACTGGGCGTGGTTAATGTTATAATAATTACTGTAAATATATTATTTGTAAAACCTTTTTATGCACTTGTGTAAATTGTACATATATCTCCTACTGTACGATAAGTTATTGTATAATTTCTTGTTGTAAGAATAATAAAGTACATTTTATTATTCAACGTGTCTCACTACGATAGTCGTGAGTAGACAGTGAATACGAGTGAGTTCAAATTTCGCATGATTACAATTGGCAGTTAAACTTTAAGCTTTAAATGCAAATTCGTTTTACAAACGCAATACGGTATATTTACTGTGAATCATTGCTTCATTGTTAACGTTATGCATTGGTCATTGGCCATACTCGTCATACGAGATGATATGGAATTCATTGAAAAGTAAATAGGAATGCTCTTAATGTAAGTTTTGTACGTAAAAAAAGTAATACCTTACGTTTGTACTACTTCTGACAAATTAGTAAATTCGGTACATCGTTAGAATGAATATGTAAGTTCCGTAATTTCCATTGTCCATAGTTTATATTACATGCTGAATCAAACAAGTGGAACGCAAATATTACTTCTTTGCTTTCATGCAGATAATACCCAACAAACTAAATATTTATATATATTTATACATATTGATATTTCATATCAAATATCTAGTTCCACGTTGTACGTTGTTATTAAAGTCATATATACAATCTGGTCACGATGTAGGTATTTATATCTACATGAGGCCAGTTACTGCTTTGTATTAGTATAATAATGAAAAGACATTGCTCTTAAAACAGTTTAAGATGCAGTTTTTTTTTTTAGCACAGTAGCATTCTTATCTTTAAAGTTCAGTAAAATTTCATCTAAAAGTGTTATCAACAGAGGATTACCTCCTAAACGTTGTATCTCATTTCTTGCTTTTTTATCCAATTCTTCGAGCACAGTTTCAGTATACGCAAATGAGCCAAACTTTTCTAATAAATTGATGCAATAATGTTTCACATCAATATCCTTGGTCCGCTGCCTCAGGATATCTTTATAAAGGTGTATTAAGGAGTAACGCTTTAGTTTCTCATGGATAGATTGTGCTACGCTATCTAAATTGGAGTAAAGGATACTCATCAGCTGCCTATCTTCGGGATGGCTCCGTATGGCATGTATTATTGGAAAACTGAATTTTCCTTCGGACAGATCTTCGCAGAAACTCTTATTTTCAGCATACTATAAGAGTGTTGCGTGATATTATAACGATAATGTACAACGTTACGCTACACTTACCTCTTGAAGAAGTAAATTACAATAATCGTCACGAATTTGGAAATAAAGTCCTATGATTCCTGCTAAAGGTGCGAAATCCTCTTTGCAATTTGAAAACAACTGCATTAAACGGACAGCTAGATTGAAAAGTCCACCAGTTTCTGCAATGTATTTGTTACCTCTAAATCCTTATCCCTTTGTAAGACGATTAATATCTTTATCGCAGACTTACTTCGAATAGTCATCTGCTTGTAAGCAGTCTCAGAGGGGCAAATATAGTTATCTCTCCAATAAATTTCCATACCTTGACCTCTATGAAGTTCCAACAACTGTTCTACATATACTTGCGTACTCTAATAATAAGAAAAATACTATTAAATCAAATGCTATCATAGGAATAAAAAGTTCGTTCTTGTTTCTGTTCACACCTCAGGATGATTCAAAGCGATAACCTTCTCCAAGGCAATGAAAAGCGCATAATTTGCAGCATTTATTGTACTAGCTATCCCATAAATATTATGAGCTACAGGAATACCCCTCCTCAAAACTGAGTTATCTTGAATATCATCAATTCTGTAAAAGTCATATACTAATCAATCAAACAAATATAAACGAGTGTAAACGAACAGTGTCCCTGAAACTCACAAGAGGCTAGAAGTATGAAGCATCTGGATTATATCTCCAACAGCGTGAAGTTTATCTTGTGGTATTTTTAACCAATAATTGAAAGCCTGTGCTAACTTCGCTCTGATCTGCTTTCCAGGCACTTGTAGGATATAACTAAATGGTTCCAATAATATCTATACAAAATAAACAACTCTGAACTATAAAACCAAAAATTGTCCGGTCATCCTAAGAATAAGTATATGGATTTTAATTGTTCCCACAAATTCATTGTATCTTCATTGAGTAATATTAATACTGAATATTGAAGTAAGACGTAGTATATCGCACGTACAACCTTTTGTCAAGGACAGGTCAATATAATATAAACTGTATGATTCAAGCAATTAGTTTTATAAATTGCACTTGATTTTCATAGTCCATTTTCTTCCAATTTTTTGCCAAAAATGTAATAAACGAACAAGTACTTAGAATATATTCATTCTGCAATAGTAATATAAACAGGACGTAAATGGAAAAATTCCATTGTTCATTCTTTTTACATGTTCGCAGTTTGTAACACGTTTCGTGTCACTCAGAAATTTATTAATTAGAATTTCGGAAACTAGTAAGAAATGTGTAAGTCTATTCTACTGTGTGTACTTCTATTCTACTGTGTGTATTTCATTGTATTGTCACTTTGACAGATCTTTAACCTTAGCAAGCTTAGATCACCGGTAAAACTAACCTCGTCTTCCTCTTTGTCACCGGCCGCCGAGTACGGTATGTTTCTTTTGTCCTCCATTCTGCGTTCAAACTCGAAATATAATGGTGAGCCCGTAATCACAATAATTTAATACAGTACGGCCAGTAATGATTACACGTGCGAATAAAATTGTTTGTATCGACTTATCGTATCACTTGTACATAGTACACGATAATCATCGTCTGCTACATAGTCACGTTGCGTTGCTGAGTGGCGCGTTTCAGCATCGGGTCACACACATATACAACTGCATACAACCAACCGTAAAACCGAGCCAATCGCTGCGCGTTTTACGAAAATCGTTACCTTCTGGTATGGTACACTTCGATAAATGTTTATTAAAGATCTAGCGTATTTATATCATCATCGATTTACGCAAGTCATTCCAGTGTAGATTGCTTGCACATTGCGGGGTGCAAAAGGAAATTCTATAGTTATAAAATTGAGAATTCTTTTTCAAATTAATTTGAACTTTCAAGTCTTCATGTATAACAAATACTTTAGATTCTAAAGTTTAGAATGTCTGATTCAGAGTTTGGGTGTGATGAGCGAGAGATAAAATTAGATGGCAAGTTTCGCAATGAAGACTGTTGCTATAACCTATTTTTCAAAAGAAGAGATCAGCACTATTGGTCATAATTTATGGGCATAATAATGCGAGCATTACCCAACGATCATTTGAATGCATATCTCATTATTATTTTATCTTACATTTCCTTTTTTAACATTAAACCTATCGCAAAATGTTCGTTTTTGGTATTGTTACTGCTCGGTGCGAACGTTTCCACTCGTTAAACCACTGTTCAAATACTGCTTACTTAGAGATGCTATTTTTTTCTAAACTTTATTCATATAATAAATATTATATATATATATATTATATATAATATCTTTCTATTATATAAAATAGTTTTGTAATTTCTGTCACGCTAAAACGTCGAGCGGTTGCCCCTGTAGGGGAACCAAAAATTGAGGAACGGGTTGCCTCCTGAAGGGGAACCGAAAATTGAGGAACGGGTTGCCTCCTGAAGGGGAACCGAAAATTGAGGAGCGGGTTGCCTGCTAAAAGGGAACCGAAAATTGAGGAGCGGGTTGCCTCCTGAAGGGGAACCGAAAATTGAGGTGCGGGTTGCCTCCTGAAGGGGAACCGAAAATTGAGGAGCGGGTTGCCTCCTGAAGGGGAACCGAAAATTGAGCGACGACGCGACAGTGTGTATTTTTTAGAAAGAGAGAGAGATATAATTACACATAATAATATATTAATTATAATATTATATATAATATATATTATATATGTATTTGCTATATATTTAAAATAAACAATCTGGAATCGGTCATTTTGATCGTTGGTGGTAATTACTATTATATGTAGAACATTTTGGAAAGGGTGTGTAGAAATAACACTATATAATCACTATATAGGACACGGATTGTCAAATATTTAATATTTGTACAACTACAATGGTAACAATACTTTACAGGGTCTAATACTTTCGGCCGATAGTGTATATCAACGTGGTTTCACCTTAACAATACAATGTCCCCGTACTATCTCGCATTCAACGACCACAGTCACGCTATTCGAATACCTAATCATACCACCCGGAGTCCTACTGCAATAACCAAGTTATATTATTCATTTCTTGCTAGTAATTACCTACAAGTATAAAAAAAACCTTACCACCAGGTATTATCGGAATAGGACGCCAGGATAAATGTGATAAGTGGGTCTTCCAGTCTAAAGCGCCATTGTCTAGACCTCGTCTGGAAATTTTTATAAAAAAGTCAGACTATTTTGTATCGAGAGTTTGCATATACGTAATTTTTATTATTTAGACTATACAATACAATTTTTTGAAGTCGAAATACTTAAAATTGTAAGAGTTACGGTTCCTTAAAGAGGAGCATACAACAAAAATGTGTCTTATTGGCTGACACGATTCCAGCCGCTCTATTGGTAGAAAATAAACAAACGAAGTTGCATTTTATAGAATATTTAATTATTTATTTAATTTTATCGACGGTGGGAGAAGAAATTGTAAAAACAAGATTTTTTTCGAATGTCGAGACCAGAAGACCCGCTTAAAACGTGGATTTGCTTACGAACTTTCCCATTATACATAGAAAACAGTTTCTCTCAGTTCTTATAAATTCGAATGAAAAATGAGAAAACGTTCAATCACAGTTGCCGCTACGGTTAGGCCGTCGATGTTCGTGTCGGCACGGCTCGAGGGACACCAATACCCTCTTCTTTCCTGCATCGAGGATTAATTAAGACAACGTCGCTATCTGACACGTCCTTTGCTCGGGTTCACTATCCTCATCTGACTCACTAGCCCAAGAGGGCTGACGTTCGTGTCACATTTCCCCGTCGCTGTTGCCCATTCGTTCCGTCGGACCCGTCATCCCGTCATCCATGACCTCGGTTACCTTGCAGGATCATTGTCACAATTAAAATTTACCGTGTGAATGAAGGAGCTACATACCTTCGCTAACATACAAATAGGAATTGAACGAAGGTACAATCCCGTTGCACAGGTGTGACATAATTTTGTACGTTTTCGGAAATTCAATTTCATGTTGAATAAATCCAGGAAAATTGTTAATCTGTACGAACGTGATAATCCGATAACCGAGAATAATTAAAAAGGAATTAAACTGAGGAAGTTATAAACTCTTAAATCAATTTGCATTCACTCTGGCGAAAATACGACGTCTTTAATCATTAACACTAGAGATGAACCCTGAAAAAATTCAAATGAAGTTCTTGATCAACGGGAAATTCGAACTTATCCTGTCGACCCACTTTTCAGACAGGTGAGGGTAAGAGAATCCTTTAACTTCGCTCTGGTTTCAGGTATTATGCTATGTTATACCGGGTTGTGTAATAAATTCATTCGTGACCCCTTACACGAAAATTAAGCAGCTTCAGCTAATTTTATGTAAAATTATGTAAAACTATCTGGTGAATAATGTATGATCGGGACGATTCTACTATCTCCCTGATAATTTAAATATTATTTCATTGCACGAGATGTTCCCATTATTTTTGTAGAATACATTTAAACATTTGCAGCGTTCGCTTTCAAAAGAATTTGATGGTATTAGAAAGATGATTTCGGCGCACAGGTTCGATCAAAAATAAACTATCTAATCCTTGTTTTATAACAAATTTGCAATTTCAAATCTCGATCAGGATCAGGATCGAAACGTCGAGATTTGAAATTGCAAATTTGTTATAAAACAAGGATTAGATAGTTTATTTTTGATCGAACTTGTGCGCCGAAATCATCTTTCTAATATCAATTCTTTTCGATCGCAAAACTACCTCGATATGAATTTGATGCTGTTTGAAATATCAGATTTTTAGCAGTAGCTTCAAACTTAAATCATCAACATAATTTTTCTCGAAATTAGATTCAGTTAAATGTAAAATTATAACACGGGAGAGTTTTCCAAGCTGTTCGAATAAACGTGCTTCAATAAATGTTTTCGGTGCTTTCTCATCTACACTGTTGATCGACTATGTTCTTTATTTATGATACTTTGAGAGAGCATTCGTCAGCTATAATTTTGTGCAAGCATAGTTTTAATATTTCGACAGTGTATGGATATAGATATTTTGTCTGCACACGCGAAAAAGGCACGGAAACATCTGATAAATTAATAACGAGGTCGATTTTATCTTCGTAAGTAGCGTGCACCTACCAGAACTTCCTCGAAACGATCGTAATGTTCGTTCCTGGCGTTTAAAAGGCTTTCAGTCACAGAATCCGTGGTGTTGCTTATCTGGCAGACTGAGCTGCGATCCCCTAAAGCGCTGGATGCAATATGCAGCAAGGACAGCGCGGCCAACAGTCCGGCTGCGTGCAGAAAGAAACAAAGCGGGTATAACTGGAAGAGCGGTTCCTACAATTTTCGTGTTTCAGAGGAGCGAACAGTTGCGCGTGACGTGATTTTTATGCATATTTCGCCGACGCGGTTTCCACGGGCTCCGCAGTGCATTTGTTATCGTTAAAGTGGATATACAGGAAGATGGCTGAAAAAGTACCGGCGACGTAGGATAGCCAAAGACTGTACGGTTTCCATGCCAGAACGCAGGACAGCGGCAGATAAAACAACGCTCTCCGCCAACCGTTCGTTATCGCCAGAACGCCAGACCAGCAACAGGAACAGAGCGACTCATCGTTTCTGGAACAAAAATGCACGCCTGGTTTCCCTCTTACTTTCCCCCGTTTTTGTCAATTACCGTGGAACGCTTTAAATATCTTTTCTTACACTCTGCAACATGCATATTAGTTGCAGAGACACTTCCCACCCCCGTTAATACTCCGACTCTCTTTCTTCAGGATTGCAAGGTTGCGGTATGCGCCTTCTCGTTTCTCGATAATGCAAAGAAGGGATTTTTTCAGTAGTCAGAAGCGCTAGATAAGAGATCAATCTACGACGCAATCGTTTTCAAAAGTCCTACTTTTACGTTTCGGAGACGTAAGTTCCATTATTCGGAAGCATAAAACTGCGGATGTAGATATTTTCATAAAGAATATTGCAACTTACATAGAAATTTCAATTTCGGCGCACAGGTTCGATCCTATGTTACTATTTTCCTAAGCAGTTTTACAAATTAATAATTCGACGTTTCGGTCTAGGTTAAGACCATCCTCAAGAATGTAATTGCGTCTGTAAAAATGATGTGTTTGAATTATTAAATCTAAATTAAATTTGTTATTAAGCAAGTAAGTTTGTACCAGCAAACCATTGGTTTCGGTTTCTGTATTTTTCTCTTTTGTTTTTCTTCTTGCTTTTTAACACGGAAATATATATTCTCATAATAATTTTTACAGACGCAATTATATTCTTGAAGATGGCCTTAACCTAGACCGAAGCGTCGAATTATTAATTTGTAAAACTGCTTAGGAAAATAGTAACATAGGATCGAACCTGTGCGTCGAAATTGCATATTTCTATTTAAAACTGGCGATCGAGATAAAAGAAAACATTTATTGCAAATTACGCATCGTAAATGTAAAAATAGGACTGTTGGGGGCGATTGCGGAATAGTTTGATCTTTTATCCAGCGCTTTTGACTTCTGAAAACCCTCATCTTTGCATTACTGAGAAATAAGAAGACGCATCCCGCACCCTTGCATCCTGGAAACGAGTGTACCTCCTTAAGGGTCTGTTTATACTGGTATATTTCCGACCGGATATATCAGACCGGACAGATATTTTTCAATGGATTTTAATGGAATCATGTACACCTACTGTAGGTCTACATACTTCCATTAAAATACATTGAAGAATATCCGGCCGGAAATATACCAGTATAAACAGACCCTAAGGGTGTATTCTCAATTGACGAGAGTAAATAGTTCAGGTTATTATAGGGGAAGGTTCAAAATTTGTTACACTTGTTTTTCTGTTGATTGAGAATGCATGTCTCTTTCGTTGCAGATAATTTCGCGAGTACGACATCAGCATACGTAACTATCAATACCTGACACAGATTTGCACGAACAATGTGATGGCCCACGTGATCTCCAGGAAGAAGATGAAACCGGCTGCTGCTCTGAAATAGCATGAGAGGCATGAAACTAGGTGGGGGAATGTACATACACCCTCTCATATGCGAGCAGAATGGGGAAAGCACGAGGATCTGACATCACACATTACTCTAGAGTGGCCATCATTAGTCTACGACCGACAACGCCGTGATACCGGCTGCTATAGATTGATTGACGGACAACGGGCATTAGCCAACCACGATCCGCTTCTACTGAAAATTTCCGCGCAACAGAGTGTCATAAATTATTCGACATATATGGTCCGAAAGCCATTCATTCTCGCGCCGGGAAGAAAATATTCTAAAAACTCGAAAATGAAAAATTATATTTTCTTCCCTTGCGCTACGATTTATTTTACGATTGCTAAAAAGATAATACAGATGAGAGTTGTATAATTGTTTGATCTTGAGACAGCGTTCGAAGGTCACATTTTAAATGGAACACTATACTTTCCAGTGCACGTTCTTGTAGATATTATTGACACGTTCGTAAAATCTAATCAGAAGCAACAAGATGGTGCGATTAGAGAATCAATTTAACTCTTTCAAAGTAGACGTTCGTATAGGGTAACGCCGATCTGCTGTTACAAGCCGGAAGGAGGTGAATCTACATGGAAAAATAAGTCGAGAAAAGGAAATAACATTTTTTTTATTCGACGCCTCGTTTTCGAGGAAATCGAGTTTGAATATTCAGCGGATGCGCCTGCTGTTAGATAGGAATCGACTGCCGCGTCTGGTCATGACCGACCGGTTCTACTTGCCGCAAATAGGGCACGCGAAACCCGACGAATCTACCAACGCATTTTTCTCGAAAACCAGGCGTCAAACGAAAAAAACTTTATTCCTCTTCTTCGACTTGTTTCTGCACGTGGAATCATCGAAAACCCTGCCACGATATGTTGCACCACGGAAAATGCAGCTGTCTCATTATTGCATCTAACCTCTCATTTTGAAACTGGAACAAGCTCGATACGAACAAAGATCCTTGTTCCTACAATCCAAATATAGGGTTGAAGTACGAATGATGTGTGTGTAGTGTATGAATGAACGTGTGTGTATTAACAGACAACCCTATATACAGGGTGAGTCACCAAACGTTAGCACCTCAAATATCTTTGTTGTTTCTAAAGATACGTAAAATATGGTAAGGACAAAGTTGAATGGTACAATGGGGCTGACACGATGCAAAAAAAAAATTTTGTTTTGTCATTTTTTTTGGAGATATCAAGGTAACCTTCATTTTTTTAAATGGAATGAGGTATTTTTTAATACATCAGTCGATGCAGCTGGACATTCGTTATCAAAAAGTACTAACCTATGTATGTCGAAAAGTTAAATAACTCAAAAATACCATTGCAATCGTAGTAAGACGTTACACTAGTAAGGAAACGCTGACGTCTTAGTACGATTGCAATGGTATTTTTGAGTTATTTAAATTGAAATATCTCCTGAACTACTAACTTTTCGACATACATAGGTTCGTACTTTTTTATAACGAATGTCCAGCTGCATCGATTGATGTATTAAAAAATACCTCATTCCATTTAAAAAAAATGAAGGTGACCTTGATATCTCCAAAAAAATGACATAAAAACAAAATTTTTTATTGCATCGTGTCAGCCCCATTGTACCATTCAACTTTGTCCTTACCATATTTTACGTATCTTTAGAAACAACAAAGATATTTGAGGTGCTAACGTTTGGTGACTCACCCTGTATAGTTAAATTTATAAAATAGAGAATCGGAACAGAAGAATTCTAAAATTGCAATTGCCAACGAATTGAACAAAGAAGATCAGATCGAAACGAACGCGCCCGTGACAAACGCGTCTGTCAATGATTATAATAAATACGGCTTTTCCTTACATAAAAATAAAGAAAAGTAAACAATGGTGCTGGCAATAATTCATACGAATCGTTCTCATAAAATGGTTAGACGATTTTAAAATGAATTTAGTTGGCTATAAATGTGACGCATGTCGACAAAATTTGGTATGGGCCACATGTGTACAAGGTTTCATTAGAATCGGCTTGTACGATTCGAGCACCGTCCCCTGCGTGCGATACGTCCGCGGTATTCGTTCATTGCACTCGTGTGCAGACTGTCAGTAACACTGTTACTCGTTCGCGCGTAACAGTGCGCGGCCGATAACGATTGACTCGCTGAAGTCACGCGTACGTTACACTGGCCGGTAACGATCGGCTCATCAAAGTAACGTATACGTGACAGCGGTCGCGAAAGCGTGCGCGCACCGGGCTGATATTAATTCCGGAAAGTGCATCCGGTAGAACCGGAAGGCCGCTTTGATCTAACAAACTTCGTTATCCGGCAGGGGTTGATAAATCGCGTTAGCTTATGCATGAAATGTATGGACCCGGTCAGCCCCAGGACAAAAGTCAATAGGAAATTACGATTCTAAGTTCATACTTATCGGCGGGCCGATTCGATAAATTGCAAATTTTATAGATCCGCGCCGGTGCGCGCGCCGTTGCAGATTGCATCCCGGGCCGTATCTATGGAAATGAGTGTTTTGCATGCATACGGGATGCCACACCGTAAAATATGATCGAGCGAGTGATATGTCGCGGATTAAGGACACGCGTTTGATTAAAAATTAATAGCCTCCTTCCCGCCCTTTTCCCCGAATCGGGATTGCCCTTATACCCGTCATCGATACTCGGAAAATTCCTCGTGATGATGGAAAGATGTCGTATTTCACTGTGATGAAACGTGATCGTTTCTTTAATACATATACATCTGCATTTTTTTCCCGGCTCATCTGTCTTTTCTTTCTCGTATTATCGACTGTCGAAATTCTGACATTTTTCTGATTAAAACGAGCCCAAACGTGACACTTCGGATCATGTGTACTCGTTTAATCCATGGTACAATAGAACCTCGATTATCCGAACGATTCAACGAAACACGATTAGTCAGATTTGTACTATAAATTATGTTACGTGTAGATCGTTTTTGATTAATAATCGTTGAATAATCGTAGTACCACTGAATTGAGAATTACATAATCAAACGTATTGCCAACAACCGTAGTCCCGTTGAAAGCACCGGTTCTCGTTAGATCACCGAAGTTAAACAATGTGGAACGTGAACGGTACTAGGATGGGTGACCGTCTGGTAAAAAACTGGAAAGTGACCCACCCGAGGTGTTTTTCACGTGTTGTTGGCAAAAGGTGGTTCGGAACCCACCATAAACAGTAGGTCCCGCTGAAAAGGCGATGGTGAGAGTGGAAAGAGGGGGATTGGTAAATGAATTTGAAACCCTGAGGGGACCAAATATCATGTTACATAATCAAACGTATTTGGACTCGTTAAAATTAGAAAATTGTTACAAATATGTTGGTTGCGGTGGTAGCAAAGTAATTAAAAATAAATGGAAGAGCCTCGGAAAAATCTGGTTCTACGGTTTGCCCGAAAATCCGGTTTGTCCGAGTTCTGATAATTGATTGTGAATTACGGTACACGCGTGTTGAATTATCCTCACGTGACGTAAATGCCCATCAGGTGTTGATGGTACGCAACATCCACACCGACGCCGCAAACGACTGAAACAGAAAAATCCCAAAGAAATAATTAAACGAACAGTGACGAATGATAGTAACGTCAAGCACATCGAACAGTGATAGAAACAATGAGCATTAATAATATTACTTAATCACCATAAGAATCATTAGTGGGATTAAACAAGTTGATCAAAATGAAAACAGTGCATGAAATTATTGGGATTACTGTGAATCGAGCAAATGAGAATCGCTAATACGTTATTGTCGAAACGTATGAAATTTCAAAAATTTCGTAAATATTCATGTGATTAAATAAATAAATATTTTTAAAGTAACGAATCGATAATGGCAATACTGTTAGCGTTGTCCAGCCTGAACGCTTAATAATTCAAATTACAAAATGCTGTTTATGTATGGCTATACCTAAATACATACAAACATTAAACAATTTATGCTTGCCTCTCGGCTATGTGCATGCTGCGGTACACCAAGTAGCAACAGCCAATGTTTACCCAGATGTAGATATTACACGAATGATCCCTGCTGCGTTCTCATAATAGAGTCTGCCTTAAAGTGATACGAGTCAGTCGTGCGCTATCTGCATATTAATAAACATTCCTACGTCTATTTTTACGAGTCCTTCCGTCGGGAATCATTTTCTTGAAAGCTGCATCACTTCGAGTAATCGTAAAAATTGAAAATGCTGTTACTTCGTTTTGAAACGTTGACATGAATTTTACAATCCCGCAGTCTACCGATAATATTTTTATTCATTTATTTTCCTAGAATCGTTGTACGTTCATGATGCAAATTTTTAGACAAGAATGAATTATAAATTAGACACCACGTAAGTGTCTGCGACATTTTAAAAATCGTGTTAGAGAATCAACACTAAACCTATTGACCATCAAAAGCGACCAATATGTATGGTATTATAAAAATAACAAGATTAAATT
This sequence comes from Lasioglossum morio, assembly GCA_916610235.2. Lineage (NCBI taxonomy): Eukaryota > Metazoa > Arthropoda > Insecta > Hymenoptera > Halictidae > Lasioglossum > Lasioglossum morio. The sequence goes on along the minus strand of OU744330.1, from coordinate 9,115,999 downwards.
TGTTTATATTTTGTGCGATTTTTACTGTAATATATACTGGAGTCAAAAAATATATTCAATCAATTCTCATGAAAACACCTTTACAATCTCAATAATTGTTAAATAAGTAGCCTATTCATTTGCATAAAATGTATGAATTATTTGCAGCACAGAACGCGAGATTGATTTCCGTGAAATCGTGTCGATCTTCTGACAGTGCATGAAACGAGTGCGAATGCAGGAGTATGTGATTGCTGCAATCACCGAGTGCAATCCAACGTCATTAATACGATCGGGACCAGTGTAATGAAGAGGATAGGCGCGTGAAATTCTTAGTTCCGTTAATGATCGGTTTCTCAAATCGCTCTTTCTGAGCGAGAGCAATTTCCCGTTGCAAGTAGGTCACAACGAGGTGGATGATTAATAATTAACCATGCTTGTTATCGTTATCTATATATATATATATATATATATATATATATATAGCGATCACATCAGCGATCGACATTCGAATCTTCAGTGGGACAGCGAAATCAATGGCGACTTGTGACTGATTTGCACCTTTCACCGAAAATCTCTGTTGATCGATCTTTGACCATATTCAACAAAATAATTAAAAAGTTGCAATACCATAGGATTCAGCTATAAACATGTGATAATAATAATAAATAAATTATTCTCAATTTTGGTGGTTAATTTTTAATTAGAAATTAGTAGTTTTGATCATCTTTCTTTGAAATTGAAAGTAGCCTTAACTTTTGTCACCAATATTTTTTGAAAGTTAAAAAGATCAAAAATAAGATTATTTGAACTTCATAAGAAAACTTCTGATAAAAAATAAAGCTGTTTTAACTTTCAAAAAATATTGGTGACAAAAGTTAAGGCTACTTTCAATTTCAAAGAAAGATGATCAAAACTACTTCTAATTTCAATGAAAATTAACCACCAAAATTGAGAATAATTTATTTATTATTATTATCACATGTTTATAGCTGAATCCTATGGTATTGCAACTTTTTAATTATTTTAGGTTTAGTGAATGGTCTATAGTTTTAAACAAATCTCCCACGATACTAATAAGTGAGAAATTAATGTTTAAATTCAGTTTGCAAGTCATTCTAAGGCATTGTAATTTTTCTACTCGCTCCCAATGGGCTCAACTGAAGAGCACACGTCTAGTTAAATATTAAACAATGAATTTTATTTTTGAGGCTCCGAGAACGTTAGCAATTGAATCGTTTTCAGCGGGGGGCTTAATGAGGGGATTTACGGCCGCGATCGCAGACGAGAATATCGGGAGACTACGGTTCGCAACTTTTCCACAAACTTTCGAGCTGTTGACTCTGAAACAGAATCATTTAACCCTCTACACCCAACGGTTGCGTTCTGTGCCTTCTTCTGCTTGAGCTGGTTCGACATTTCGCTCGATTACATCTCGTTGTTCTCGTTCCTTCGCCCCCGAATATCGGCTTCCCCGTAAACCCGACTTCGACAGAAACTCCGTTCTCCAACTTCGGTTCCTTATATCGTCGAAATTGTTATAATTAATCCTGAACGACGGCAGAACGTTTTTACGGGGTCCCTAACCATACAGCAACAGGTGGTGGGGAATTTAAGAGGTGCCTCCATAAAAAATGATCACTATATGTATATATATATAATTCTCATTTCTGTAGATATTTTATAAAACTTCGAATAGAAGAAAAATAAAAGATTCTACAGAGTTCGATTAACCCTTAGCACTCGAGTGGCGCCTCTGAGTCGCCACTAAAAATTGCTGTACTATTATTTAAATAATTGTTTACACTATCAGATATGTCGGTATCTAACCAATTACTACACATTTAAGTATTGTATGAGGTATTATATCAATTTCATATTTATCAAATTTAGCCAACAACCGTAGTCCCGTTGAAAGCACCGGTTCTCGTTAGATCACCGAAGTTAAACAATGTGGAACGTGAACGGCACTAGGATGGGTGACCGTCTGGTAAAAAACCGGAAAGTGACCCACCCGAGGTGTTTTTCACGTGTTGTTGGCAAAAAGGTGGTTCGGAACCCACCGTAAACAGTAGGTCCCGCTGAAAAGGCGATGGTGTGAGTGGAAAGAGGGGGAAATGAATTTGAAACCCTGAGGGGACCAAATATCATGTTACATACATATTTATCAAATTTAAAAAATCATAGAGAATGGAAATATTGTAGGTCAGAGGAAACGTTTAATTTTCGAGTTAAAATAGCTCCGAGTGCAAAGGGTTAACATTTTGTAATTCTTCGAGACACATGTTTTTGTAAAATGTGATGCTCAACACGATGCTCAACTCAAAGAATTAAAAAATTGTCCACATACGAAAAACTTTCTGGCACACAACTAATCGGTACTGAAAGCTTGCATAGTTAAAAATTTCGCGACGAAACACAATCCAATTAGTGAAACAAAGTTATACAACATAGAACACGGTATTTATATACAACAAAAAGTTAGTCGGTACAAAAAGCTCGTACAAAATTTTACAATAGTTTTCAAAAACTTTCTCTTGTTTTAAGGAAATTCTCGCACAATCCACCTAATGAAGCCAATTTTTTTAACGCATAATACACCGGAGTATTCGCACGTGCAACTAGAATATGCTTTAGAAAGTTCGCGTGCGTACAGCAAGCGCAGAACCAGTTGTTTGATTGATTAAAGGATCGAAATTCAGACACGTTTATTACCGGCGGAACGTGACACGTGTGTCCGACGCCGCGATCAGTATTCTACAACATTGTGACATAGATGAGAATGTTGCTTTTCGCAGTACGTTGGCAGATAGGAACGTGGACGGAGATGGTCTACATTGTTCAACCGAAGTTCAGCAAAATTGTTTAACACATTCACCGCAGCGTTGGTCGCCGGTGAACAACGCAGACTTTCAGTTTACAACGAACGTGCCAACGACGGCCAACAGTGTAACACGTATTCAAATACTTCTTCGCAATTATAGTAACAATTTATAATAATGTGTAGTGGAAAATTGTACGAAACAGAAATTGTCTGCCTCCAGTAAACGAGGGTTGGATAGTTTATATTTCGATAGTTGTATTTCTTCTCTCAAATTTATTTTGAAATTCTTTTGATGTTTACTATTTTGTTTAACAAATATCTAAGCTCATTGTTTTAACTATTCGAATTATTTGAGAACAGTGTAATAATAATTTTAGAGTTTTCTAACGTGTTCACAGTTTTGTATTTCGTCTGTTCATTTTTGTTGGAGCCGTCAGAAAAATACAGTTCAAACTCGGAAAAATAAAATACGACGACCAAGCGGAAATTGAGAAGTGAAAGGTCAGAAAGGATAACAAGATTGTATTTGCAAATAAATAGTGTTTACAAATCTCCGGAAAAAAATGAGGAAAATTGCATTCGACGACTAAGCGGAAATTAATAAATGAAAGGTACGAAAGGATAACAAAATTGCAAATAAATACTTCGTCTGAGATGTATGTGGTGATCGTTCAGGAAAATATGTGCAATATATATTCGATTGTATACACGGTGCGTTATCAAAGCGTGCAGAAAAAGATGTCGTGAGCCATGTACAGAGAGGAAATCGGTTCGCCAAAGGAAGCCGACAGAAAACGTTGGGAACGAGACCGTCCCGGCAATCTGTCTTCGTTTCTGCGACACAGAAAGAGACAGAGACGGAGTAATTAAAAGAAAAAGAAGCAACATCGAGGACCGTTCAACCGAGAAGCATTTATAGCGTTTATAGGAGATGTCTTTCTTTCTTGCGGCCGCGTTTCCGGTCTTATTTTTTCCCCGGCGCCTGTCTCTATCTGCTTGATCGCTCGGCCAGCTTGTTCACCGACAGCCCTAACCTATTTTTCATGCTTTCAGCTGTGAAAACTTAATTCCACGGCAACTTCCGTGGTTACCCCGTGCTCCTCGGTAAACGTCTCGGCTGTTTTCGCAAGCCACCGGCTTGCTTGTATCGCACTCGACTCTTATATCGTGGGATCGCTGATAAATATTTGCATAGTATCTTCGTATCAACAACCATCCTCGCGAAGAACACGCTAAAAATACAGTGGATGCTCCAGATAAAATAATAAGAGGAATTTCGAGTAACTAGATTTTCGATTAGGCATTCTGGGAATTATATTAATCTGTATCCTTCTGTCAACAAAAATACAATGGATGCTCAAGAGAAAATATAAGATGGGTAGATACAATGCGAAACAGTAGAAACATTCAAAGAATTTCAGAACAATGTCGCGTTGTTTTCAATTCTATAAAACGATTCAGAAGAGGAATATTCTACATAGCTCCTGTAATTTGTAATTAATACAGACGGAGACTATAATCATGAGAATGTAGAGTAAAATCTGGAAAAAATGAAATGTATAAAATCCGTAGTTCATTTATTAGCATGCCGCGGCTTTTTAATAAATTATTAACACGTCATATACGCATACAACACATGCTGTCGCGAATTATTAACTAAGCGAACAACTAAAAACTGACGGGAAAGAGGTCGGATAAAATCATAAATTATTTGCACGTAATAATTGCATACAATCCGCAGGCCAATTATAAGATTCAATGCTATTCTGTGTACAAGTTATTACTGAATGTGGAATACAGAAAATTATCGCACGACTTGACGAATTATTGATTTATCGAACAGCTAAAAAGTGACGGAAAACATTCCGTATAAAATAATTATTTATTCCCTCATCGCGAATGCATAACAATCGCAGTCTAATTATCAGATTCAATATTGAATTGCGCAGAAATACCGAATGCAAAGTAGAACGAAAGATCCCGCGATGTTACGAAGTATTTAGTGGACCACTAAAAAATTGAGGGAACACGGATGCGTTTGAAATTTTATTGTTGCCGTCATCGGTTTCGATTAAAAAAAAAAAAGAGAGAGAGAGAGAAGCGTGTCTTTTTCATCACGCGGGAGCGGTCGGTGCATTTACCTCGCCATTCCAGGGTGTAGTTTCAATTAGAGGCGACACTGTCACCCCATCCGTGCTCTTTGGTAATGCAATTAGCCGGGCACGCCACTTCTGCTGCCGGGTATCTCGTAAAAGGGCTGAACGCGCGTGATAATTAAGATGCGCACCACTTCCGCGAATAATTAAGTACTGGCTGAAGGGGATAGGGGAGGAGGGTGGAAGCTTGTTCGCGAAGCACGAGTCTGTAGACACACAATGATGCGCGTCGAGTGCGTGTTCATACGATTCCAGTCGAATTAAAGGCCGCTTTGAGGCTTCCGAGTCCCCGGGAATCCTCGTGCAATACAACAAACTCAAAATTGCAAAGAGAAAACCAAAAAATGAAACTACACTAACAAGATAACTTGCTCCAGCATGAAGTACTTTTCTCTTGCGGATGTGCAGCACATGTTTGCAATTTGTTTTTACGAGAGCTTGAACATTCCTGTTTTCTAGAGAATTTCCAGCTCTTCTGACCGGTGACGGTACAATTTTAAATATAACAATGGTTAAAATTGTACCGCGGATTTTACACGTTTACGAGAAAAGTACAGTGGGGACACAAGTCTTAATCTGGCGACTCTAGAAATGCCTTCGAAACGCTAATTCGTTTAGAACTAGTGCTTGAATATTCTTCAAAGACAACAAATTCTTCTAGTATATTTCCATTTTCTCAAAAATTCATCTTTGCGAAGGACCCACAGTCTAGAAAGTTCGTAGCATAGTAAAAACACTACTATAATCGACTTCGCTTCTAAAAATGATTTACTGTAAAAATAGCGTTCCCCCAGCGAGCGTTTCTCAGCTCCACATACATTAAAAGTTCCATGGAAATTAGAATATTCAAGTTGGACGAGTTTCCTTGTTAGCGGGGTTCTGTTCGCGTGAAAAATGAGACGGGCCTGATGCGATCTACGCGTTCAGGCAAGAATCACTTGCTCGAGGATGGTTCGAGACACGATCGGCCTGTAATCGTTCGACCCGGAATCGAATTTTCCGAGATTCCGACCACGGCCATTCGATTCGTCGCGCGATGTTGTGACAGGAAGCTTGAAAACTCGGGGAGCCTCGCCCGAGTGAAACGCGGTCGATTCCGCTTTGAGAGAGAAATAAGAAAAGGGGAGAGAACAGGAAAATTGGAGCAACCCGGTTCGAGACAGGTTAGGTGCTCCCGAGCACTTCTGACCGAGAAGACACCGGCAGAAACGGACCTGGAGGGGGTAGATCGTTAACGTTTATCACTCTGCCACACGTTGAATTATTAGATTTCTTTTTTTTTCTTTAGCCCCCTTTAAGAGGCGCAAAGCACGCAGTATGAATCGCTGAATTTTTCCTGACAGAGAGATTGCATAGGGATCTCAAGTGTACCCGCATATAGGGTGCGCAGAAATGAATGGTTCCGAGGGATGAATCGGGGGACGGTTCGCTTAATGCGTGCTGGTCACATAAATCGCATAATCTGAATTAACAATCTGAATTATACAGGCTGTTACAATGAAGCTTGGGATATCTTGGTAGGGATTGAAGCTATCAAAAACATGTTCCTGCTAAAGTTGTTCCGTACAAATGATTTCTGCGTGGGTGAGATATGGGAGACAAAGTACTTTCTTTAATTCTTGTATTTTTGTACTAGTTAATATTATTCCTGATTTCTCCAAAGAACCTAATTCTTTTGATTCGATTTAAAAAAAAGTTACTACCTCTTGAAAAAAATCTAAATATTACTAAAATTTGAAATGCTGACCGCTGAGTACTAAACAAATTTAAGTATTTCAAAGTATGCGTTATATACGCATACAACATATGCTGTCGCGAATTATTAACTAAGCGAACAACTAAAAACTGACGGAAAGGAGGTCGAATAAAATCATAAATTATTTGCACGTAATAATTGCATACAATCCGCAGGCCAATTATAAGATTCAATACTATTCTGTGTACAAGTTATTACTGAATGTGGAATACAGAAAATTATCGCACGATTTGACGAATTATTGATGTATCGAACAGCTAAAAAGTGACGGAAAACATTCCGTGTAAAATAATTATTTATTCCCTCATCGCGAATGCATAACATTCACAGTCTAATTATCAGATTCAATATTGAATTGCGCAGAAATACCGAATGCAAAGTAGAACGAAAGATCATAGCCCGTGATGTTACAAAGTGGACAACTAAAGTTGTTCCGTACAAATGATTTCTGCGTGGATGAGATATGGGAGACAAAATACTTTCTTTAATTCTTGTATTTGTTGTACTAGGTAATATTATTCTAGTACTAATCCTCCTGATTTCTCCAAAGAGAACCTAATTCTTTTGATTCGATTTAAAAAAAAGTTACTACCTCTTGAAAAAATCTAAATATTAATAAAATTTGAAATGCTGACCGCTGAGTACTGAAGAAATTTAAGTATTTCAAAGGGATTTCAAATGTATGAATAACATTTACGTTCTTAACTTCTCGAAGATACCCAAGTCCAAGTTCGGTCCAATTTGAAAAACTTAATTCCTAATTGAATACTGTTCCAATATCAACGAGATCCACTGTACACATACACTGACTTTCTTTCAAACGGATTTCATGTTCCACAAGTATTCACTCTATTCACCCATCATCCGCTAAACCCTCTAACTTCTCAAAAAAGAAGAAACCGAAGTCGATTGATTGAATTCGAAACGAATGTACTCTTGTCTAAGGAGTATTGGAATATTAATGGCCGGCCATCTAACAGTGAACGAATCGAGGTGTTTCGAACAAATCCGATGTTCCTATACATAGCAAAACTGGAAAATCTTCGTGGCACCCGGTGAAAAAGATGTCAGAAAGTTTAATCCGACGTGGTATGAAACTTTTCCCCCTCCGTGTGATTCCCGCGGCGCTGCCCGATGGAATGCGGGAATCGGCAAAGAAGTTTGAACGTGGCGGGACACAAAGTTAAAACCAGGAAGAGTCAAAGTGGCCGCGGCGATGTATTATTCAAAAGGCGCGAACGTAGAGTTTTAATAAAAGCAAAACACGTGCCGGTCGGTAAGGTTTTTTAACGTGGAAATGGAAGCACGCGGCCGATGATATTCTTGTCGCCGCCGCCGTCCGGAAAAATATTTGCTGAAAATTTCTCTCTCGTTGGCGCCGGGACTGTTCCCTACCGGAAACAAGGGTCTCGGTCTTGTTCCCGAGCTTGTGAATAACAGCATGAATATTTAACGGCGAATTCTGTAAGTAAGTAACTCTAATTATAACGCTTCCTAATTCCGAACGCGATCACGGAACTTCGTGCCGTTTCTAGAGACGAGTCGCTCGATGCTGGCAGCGGGATAAAATATATAAATAACTACGTTCCAACTGTTTCACTAACTAATCAACAAATTACCTCAAATTATAATATTTGATAAGTTGCAATTTAATAAAATAGCGATGCATATTCGCCATTTCAGACTATGGAGAAATTATTATTCTTTTATTTTTCCAGTAAATCTCATTTCGAAGGTAGAATATTTTTTCATGGTACAGCAGGTGGAAAATCGAATGCACATTGTTCCTCGAAACTGTTGCAAGTTGAATAGCTACTAAAAACAATGAACAACATTTTGTTCATAATAAAAATCATGTTTACACAATACTATAATACCATGGATTTGAAGAGAAAAGCTGTTGCAACGATTCTCCACAATTTGAGAAAGGATACGGTTAAATAAATAATATTGGAGGATCGTAATCGTACGAAATTTTCGGCGCAAAGTTTTCTTTTCCGCGATACTAACTCCTAAATGAAATGTAAGGAATATCCGGCGTGCTTTTTGTCCAATTTATGTGCATACATGCATGCATAGAATTTATGAGAGCCGCTGTCTGAGATCCGTAGCTGAGGATCGGATCTTCCGTTTCCGTGAGAAAGCGGTATATATATACTAGAAGCTGCTATTCTTTCGGTTACATTGTCATTAGTAATTCACTTCGGTAAAAAGGAACTCGCGCGTTGTGATTGTACATTTCCCCAATGGTAAGTTGTTAATTATACAAGTTGTTCGTGTGTAGTCCGTCATCTCGTTAAGAGAGTGTTAATGATTTAATATTCCCGGCCTGTTGTTTCCGTCCGCAGAACGTGTTTCGGGCATGATGTATACGACATGCCTTCACGCTGGACTAAAGTCGAACTAAAACTGAAATTATAACTGTAATTAAACTCAATTATTTTTATAGTTATGAAACAAACTATCGGTACACTATTTCAGAATCTATATAAATAAAAATCAAATGCTGTTCGTTGGTAAGCGCATCACTTGAGAACGGCTGGGCCGATTTGGCTAATTTTTTTTTTAAATGTTCGTAATAGTCCGAATAAGATTTTAGGGAAAGACAAATTGGAAAAGTTGTCCGGAAAAATGGAAAATTTGGGTAAGACTAAAAGTGCTTTTTGAATCATATTTCAGTACAACAAAAAAACGAACGTTGCGGATTTTAATTAATATTTCAATAGTAATTTACATTATCGACAAATTTATAGAAATTTCGAATAGGACAACATTATTCGAGTCAGCTAGTTATCTAATAAAAATGAACTGTGGCGGAATAAAATCAGACAAACTGTAATATTTTAGTGAAGAAAAACGGTCCAAATGTTGTTTTATTAGTCAACATATCTATTCAAGGCGAACAAACTACCGCTCGACGACACCATGTTGCATGCCACATATTGTCGGCTAAAAAAAAATACGACCCGATATCGACATTTGTTTCGCGAAACAACTATATGGTCGAGAAAAAAAAGTCTGCCGCTACTCTATCATCATTGACGTAGACAACTGTAAATTCCATTCATTCCTAGAACCGAGTATACTCGAAAATTTAATAATACTTCCGTTTGTGCTCGTGGAACTTGGAATTAACTTCTGCAAATGAGTCAATCGTGCGATGCGCAATATACGTTGACATGGGCATTGGAATGATCGCAATGCGTGGGTACATGGTAATGTTAACCCTTACAAACGGAATAATTGCATTGCGTGATGCGTGCCAACATTCGCAAGCAAATTTATTTATTCATTGAAACCGGTGTACCTTAGTAATCTAATGGCACAGATATTAAGAAATGTAGATTGAGGATTTTATATGTTTCTATAATAAATGTATTTTCTAAATTTTATAAATGTATTTATATATTTCTATCAAATATGCAACTCTAAGAATATTCATGAGTTGACTCCGGATTTGATGCATTTATAACAAAAATGAGCAAGTGCAATTCAAAACAATGAAAATATTAAAATACTTTAAGACTATTAATATATTATTTTCACCACATTAAAATGATTAAGGAAGTATATATATAAATTTATATTTAGCTCCTGCAGCTTGCAATTGATGCACGAACTTTTTATTTTGTGTTAGTAGTTTTATTTAAACAAAGTTTTATTTTAATTTTTATAGATTTTATTTCTTATACTGTTCGTCTTACACGTGAGCTTCTCTTTCCTTTTAACAACGTCATACATACATTTTTACCAACCTAACTTTCTTTCATTATGTCTAATTTGACAGTCATACCAACTTAACAAAAATTATTCTCAACATTTTGCATAAACATCCGGAGTCTATTCACGAGAATAAAATTTTGCGGAGGAAGTTACAATTTTCTCTAGCAGATGAGTCATGACAATAGGAACATGATTGGTCGCATCTCCTACGAAGCTTTTCATAGCCCACCAGTTTCCCCTAACTTCTTCCAGCAATCAGCTTAGCTTTTCCCGAACTATCTCGCCTAGTAACTGCCACAGATTCTCTTTACAAGAAACTCTCGCGAAATGTCAGGCTCAGATTTCGACGAAACTTTGCAAGCTTGTAGAACAGCCAAAAACAATAGATACGTGCTTTTCTTCAGCCGCGGTAACTCGAGTTTAAAACCACCCCTCTCAGAGTTCGATCCCTGCAACGTGAAGTTCACCCTTAACTTTTTGTTAGCCCCTTACAAATTTTCTTGCTTCGTAAAACCACACTTTTAACAAAACGTATTCGATCAAGCGTTTTCTAGTTATAATTATACTAACGAATTTGACTGATGAACAAATTCAAACGAGCATCAGATGGACTACTCTGCACATATTTTTTTTTAATGGATATTTGGTTCCCTCAGGGTTTCAAAACCCGTTCCACACCTCTCACCTTCAACCAACACTCCCTATCGCCTATTTCAGCGGGACCTACTTTTTATTAAGGTGGGTTCCGAACCACCTACTCTGCACATATAAAGAAAATGTTAATAAATAGACGCGAAGTTACGAATAATTGTTACTACACAAGGTATAATTTAGTGCACTTTTAAATAAATTGATATTCAGTGCCGCTGCACACATGATTTTTATTTTGCGTAAAAATCCGCTGTCTAGCAATCACTGTAACCGTAGAATAAATCCCAGCGCGAGGGGTTAACAGAAAAAATCCAATATTAGAACGAACTCTTCTATTTTGTTGGAGCGAGCTGTCAGGGTTAATCGTATCCAGCGAAAAGCTCCGTAGTGTATGAATGCCTCTGTGAAAAGCTCAGTGTACCGTGAACGACCGAGAACACCGTTCCCTGTGTATCATCGCGTCACCATTGTTGCGCGCACTGTTCACACAGTGAAGGACTCGGTGGAAAAGCGGTAACCGCCGTCGCGTCGCGCTCTTCCTCTTTAATTCATTCGCCGAAAACAGCAAATACAATTGCACGCCGGGAACTTTTGTTCCGTCACGGAGCTTATTATTCCTAGATGAATGGACGGGGGACCTTTCGCGACCGCGTCCTCGCCGAGCTTTTCGAACAACGTTAGAGACCGTGTACGCGAATTAAGAAAGCTTAAGTAAAACAGAAAAGACCGCTATGAGAAAACAGTCTTTTCATGCCTTCTTTTCCGCAGGAAAACCCACTGGCCCGGAAAACAGAAATGTTTCCATTGTGCTCGATATTTTTACTGAGAATTCTTTACGCATGAAAATAAGGTCGTGTCGGTTCTTTGCAACTAGCAGTCTAATTCTTAAATGGTCGTACCTGTGAGAGACATTGTCTTATGCTCGAACGAAATGGTGCGCTGAAAATGAGCAATTCTCTGATTTTACTTCTTCTAAATAATTATGAATTTTTAAAACCAATTTTGAGCTGAGAAACTCCGCCATTTTCTAGATTATAATATCATATTACAGGAAACTTATTGAATTTTGAATAGCAAAAGAGAAGTCGATATCCAACAGTAACGGTCACTGCAAACTGCTCTTTTCTTCTATAGAGCCTTCGGAAGGACAGCCATAATTTTAAATAAAAAAAATTACTAGATACTCTTTAAAATAAGCTTTTCCAAATGCGACAACATTTATCGAACGTACTCTTACAGTTTTTCTGGAAAGAATTTCTAAAGACCACCTTTTTCAGCTTCCTGACTAAGATTTGAGTAATTATCCAGTCCTTCAACGAAGGACCTTTTGTTTAGAAGACAAATATTCAATTGTGAGATAATGACACGCGTTCTAAAATCATGTAACGTACAATTTTATTGTCAAAGATCGCTAGTTTTATATATTGGTCAGGTTCTCACGTACTAGTATTCATAGGAAGTAGAATGAGTATGTTATGGTCAGACACACTATGCAGCTGAATGCGACGAAAAGGAGTTGTGAGCGTATTAAGTATATTTTTTAATTATTCATAATGTCTCTCTTATATTACTTCTCGAGAATAGTTAAATATCAATTTTACTTTACAAAATGATTATCTCTATGTATGTTATATTCAGACACACTATGCAGCCGAATGCGACGAAAAGGAGTTGTGAGCGTATTAAGTATATTTTTTAAACATTCATAATGTCTCTCTTATATTACTTCTCGAGAATAGTTAAACATCAATTTTACTTTACAAAATGATTATCTCTATGTATGTTATATTCAGACACACTATTCAGTCGAATGCGACGAAAAGGAGTTGTGAGCGTATCAAGTATATTTTTTAATCATTCATAATGCCTCTCTTATATTACTTCTCGAGAATAGTTAAATATCAATTTTACTTTACAAAATGATTATCTCTATGTATGTTATATTCAGACACACTATGCAGCCGAATGCGACGAAAAGGAGTTGTGAGCGTATTAAGTATATTTTTTAATTATTCATAAAGTCTCTCTTATATTACTTTCCGAGAATAGTTAAATATCAATTTTACTTTACAAAATGATTATTTCTATGTATGTTATATTCAGACACACTATGCAGCCGAATGCGACGAAAAGGAGTTATGAGCGTATTAAGTATATATTTTAATCATTCATAATGTCTCCCTTATATTACTTCTCGAGAATAGTTAAATACCACTTTTACTTTACAAAATGATTATCTCTATGTATGTTATATTCAGACACACTATTCAGTCGAATGCGACGAAAAGGAGTTGTGAGCGTATCAAGTATATTTTTTAATCATTCATAATGCCTCTCTTATATTACTTCTCGAGAATAGTTAAATATCAATTTTACTTTACAAAATGATTATCTCTATGTATGTTATATTCAGACACACTATGCAGCCGAATGCGACGAAAAGGAGTTGTGAGCGTATTAAGTATATTTTTTAATTATTCATAAAGTCTCTCTTATATTACTTTCCGAGAATAGTTAAATATCAATTTTACTTTACAAAATGATTATTTCTATGTATGTTATATTCAGACACACTATGCAGCCGAATGCGACGAAAAGGAGTTATGAGCGTATTAAGTATATATTTTAATCATTCATAATGTCTCCCTTATATTACTTCTCGAGAATAGTTAAATACCACTTTTACTTTACAAAATGATTATCTCTATGTATGTTATATTCAGACACACTATGCAGCCGAATGCGACGAAAAGGTGTTATGAGCGTATTAAGTATATTTTTTAATCATTCATAATGTCTCTCTTATATTACGTCTCGAGAATAGTTAAATATCAATTTTACTTTACAAAATGATTATCTCTATGTATGTTATATTCAGACACACTATGCAGCCGAATGCGACGAAAAGGAGTTTGGAGCGTATTAAGTATATTTTTTAATTATTCATAATGTCTCTCTTATATTACTTCTCGAGAATAGTTAAATATCAATTTTACTTTACAAAATGATTATCTCTATGTATGTTATATTCAGACACACTATGCAGCCGAATGCGACGAAAAGGAGTTTGGAGCGTATTAAGTATATTTTTTAATTATTCATAATGTCTCTCTTATATTACTTCTCGAGAATAGTTAAATATCAATTTTACTTTACAAAATGATTATCTCTATGTATGTTATATTCAGACACACTATGCAGCCGAATGCGACGAAAAGGAGTTTGGAGCGTATTAAGTATATTTTTTAATTATTCATAATGTCTCTCTTATATTACTTCTCGAGAATAGTTAAATATCAATTTTACTTTACAAAATGATTATCTCTATGTATGTTATATTCAGACACACTATGCAGCCGAATGCGACGAAAAGGAGTTTGGAGCGTATTAAGTATATTTTTTAATTATTCATAATGTCTCTCTTATATTACTTCTCGAGAATAGTTAAATATCAATTTTACTTTACAAAATGATTATCTCTATGTATGTTATATTCAGACACACTATGCAGCCGAATGCGACGAAAAGGAGTTGTGAGCGTATTAAGCATATTTTTTAATCATTCATAATGTCTCTCTTATATTACTTTTCGAGAATAGTTATATATCAATTTTACTTTACAAAATGATTATCTCTATGTATGTTATATTCAGACACACTATGCAGCCGAATGCGACGAAAAGGAGTAGTGAGCGTATTAAGTATATTTTTTAATCATTCATAAAGTCTCTCTTATATTACTTCTCGAGAATAGTTAAATATCAATTTTACTTTACAAAATGATTATCTCTATTATATAACTATAGGCACAAAACTAAATAGGGTCACAGCAGCTTTCATAGTCCATTGAAGTGTTAAGCATGCTTCGGTGCAAAGGTCATGAAGATCCCCATCGTGGCAATAAGTGAGGCTCCTTTCGTAAGTAATAAGGTTGCTGCTAACAGCATTGACATTACCACAGAACCCAATTTCTTCGGGTTATTAAGGTATTCTAATTGTAAGAAACTTGAAGGGGAGAACAAAAGAATAATGTTTCTTTATGGATACCACGAACTCGTGCACTGGCAGTTGAAGCTTTTACATGGACTACAAAGCATTGTCGTTTGAACGAAATCTCGGTCATTTAGTACACAAGCAATCGAAGCGATTGCGACTTTGAAACGGGTTGCACGCGTTTCACACGTGACGGGGCAAACGTCAAAAGTGAAATCTCTCTCGCGCGAACTCTTTCACTTCCCAATCGTTGAAGATTCTTCTGGTATGCCGAGACAACAAGGTTCGCCGGACAAAAGCCCGTTTCGCAGGATTTGTTGGTGCGCGGAGAGCAAATAACTCTCTATAGAATTGCCCGCCTCTTCTTTGCACTGTGCTTTTGCGACTGACTCTCCCGCCCGCCCTGCGCCTCTTCTCACGAAGTAGCTCGGCTCGGTGCTCAAAGCTATTCTCAAGACCTCATTCTCGCCCGGAAAGCTCGGCTGGCCGACAGCGTGTCGCTCGCAATCTACTGCAGCAACCTCAGTTTAGCTCCCCTTGAACCCTGCCCCAAAAGGAACTTGCCAAAGAAAAATTCAACTACCGAACTTCTCCCTGTATCCCCCTCCCCTTCTTTTTGCATTCTTCATCAGATTGCGTGCTACTTCCTTGACACAGCGTGATTCCAGAAATCTGAACAAGGTACAGTAATGTCGCGAGATATGTGATAGAAATGTGCACGATATTTGTGGAGAGTTTACCATCGTGTACACCTCGACGATCTCAGAATCTGTAACTCAACATGATACAGATATACCGGCGAAAGCATACTAATTCAGTGACGAATCTTTTATGTTTTTAACATCTTGAATTTCTTTCTGCGACCCTCTTGAATATCATTGAAATCAAATTATTAGATCATTAAAAGAGTTAACATTAAACTCAAACTGAGATTTAACTGTTTTTGAAGTAGCGGTAGTAACTATTATCCTTGGGACAAAATTAATGAACATGGTTTTCCTCAAAAGAAGATGAATTTTGCAGAATTTCTTTCTACAACCCTCTTCAGTATCCTTGCAATCAAATTACTAGATCATTAAAAGAGTCAAGATTAAATTTCTCAAACTGAGATCTAACTGTTTTTGTAGCATCAGGAATAACTATGATTCTTGTGACTTTGTTGAACATAGTATTCCTCAAAGAAGATGAATTTTGCAGAATTTCTTTCTACAACTCTCTTCAGTATCCTTGCAATCAAATTACTAGATCATTAAAAGAGCCAAGATTAAATTTCTCAAACTGAGATCTAACTGTTTTTGTAGCATCAGGAATAACTATGATTCTTGTGATTTTGTTGAACATAGTTTTCCTCAAAAGAAGATGAATTTTGCAGAATTTCTTTCTACAACCCTCTTCAGTATCCTTGCAATCAAATTACTAGATCATTAAAAGAGCCAAGATTAAATTACTCAAACTGAGATCTAACTGTTTTTGTAGCATCAGGAATAACTATGATTCTTGTGACTTTGCTGAACATATTCTTCCTCAAAAGAAGATGAATTTTGCAGAATTTCTTTCTACAACCCTCTTCAGTATCCTTGCAATCAAATTACTAGATCATTAAAAGAGCCAAGATTAAATTTCTCAAACTGAGACCTAACTGTTATTGTAGCATCAGAAATAACTATGATTCTTGTGACTTTGCTGAACATAGTATTCCTCAAAAGAAGATAAATTTTGCAGAATTTGTTTCTACATCCCGCTTGCATGAATATCCTTGCAATCGAATTACTAGATCATTAAAAGAGCCAAGATTAAATTTCTCAAACTGAGATCTAACTGTTTTTGTAGTATCAGGAATAACTATGATTCTTGTGACTTTGTTGAACATAGTCTTTCTCAAAAGAAGATGGATTTTGCAGAATTTCTTTCTACAACCCTCTTCAGTATCCTTGCAATCAAATTACTAGATCATTAAAAGAGCCAAGATTAAATTTCTCAAACTGAGACCTAACTGTTATTGTAGCATCAGAAATAACTATGATTCTTGTGACTTTGCTGAACATAGTATTCCTCAAAAGAAGATAAATTTTGCAGAATTTGTTTCTACATCCCGCTTGCATGAATATCCTTGCAATCGAATTACTAGATCATTAAAAGAGCCAAGATTAAATTTCTCAAACTGAGATCTAACTGTTTTTGTAGTATCAGGAATAACTATGATTCTTGTGACTTTGTTGAACATAGTCTTTCTCAAAAGAAGATGGATTTTGCAGAATTTCTTTCTACAACCCTCTTCAGTATCCTTGCAATCAAATTACTAGATCATTAAAAGAGCCAAGATTAAATTTCTCAAACTGAGATCTAACTGTTTTTGTAGCATCAGGAATAACTATGATTCTTGTGACTTTGCTGAACATAGTCTTCCTCAAAAGAAGATGAATTTTGCCAAATTTCCTTCTACAACTCTCTTCAGTATCCTTGCAATCAAATTACTAGATCATTAAAAGAGCTAACATTAAATTTCTCAAACAGAGATCTAACTATTTTTGTAGCATCAGGAATAACTATGATTCTTGTGATTTTGTTGAACATAGTTTTCCTCAAAAGAAGATGAATTTTGCAGAATTTCTTCCTACAACCCTCTTCAGTATCCTTGCAATCAAATTACTAGATCATTAAAAGAGTCAAGATTAAATTTATCAAACTGAGATGTAACTGTTTTTGTAGCATCAGGAATAACTATGATTCTTGTGACTTTGCTGAACATAGTCTTCCTCAAAAGAAGATTGATTTTGCAGAATTTCTTTCTACAACCCTCTTCAGTATGCATGCAATCGAATTACTAGATCATTAAAAGAGCCAAGATTAAATTTCTCAAACAGAGATCTAACTGTTTTTGTAGTATCAGGAATAACTATGATTCTTGTGACAAATTTGCTGAACATAGTCTTCTTCAAAAGAAGATGAATTTTGAAGAATTTCTTTCTACAACCCTCTTCAGTATCCTTGCAATCAAATTACTAGATCATTAAAAGAGCTAACATTAAATTTCTCAAACAGAGATCTAACTATCTTTGAAGTAACAGTAGTAACTATGATCCTTGTGACCAAATTGTTGAACATAATCAAAAGAAGAAGAATTTGAACGCGCGTTGCGATTTTGTTGCAACGTATACTGCAACTTGTAGCTATACTAACTTAGTAGCTATACTATTGTAGTACACTAACATTTTACAAAAACCGACGACTCACCATACTTAGAATAATGTTAGTACTTACTGATCGCGGTACACACGCCCAGGATCCTCGTCAAGGTCGTCAGATGAGTATCGGTGTTTCTGACGTAGGTGGACATGCCGACCGGACACGAAGATGCGTTAAAACCCTGCGTCTGTATCACTGTATGATGATTAACATGCCGATTGACATTGACAAAGGACCACTCGCGGTAGAGTGGAAACAAAATTCTCAGAATAGTTGGCGGGTAGACGAAGACACGCTCGACAATCGCTTTGGTCAAGGCAACAACATCCGACCCCTTCCGAGGACCACGCGCAACTGTCTACATTCTTCAGGGGTGAGTTCATATTCGCAACCCCCGCATTCTGTTGCGCGCATGTGCTGTTATCGTTTGTCGTTCAAATTCCCTTTCTTGATGAAGGTTGCCTCAATCATCCATTCCGTTGCATTGTATTATATCGTTAGGTAGCCATGAAAGTCTTTGCATTTTTCGTTTTAGCACGTTTCAGCAATTTTTTTCTAGATCAGCCTCGGAAACACACTTTTTTGATAAATGTTTCTTTGCTGCTATGTGAAGTTAGATGAACAGTCGAGTTCTTCTTGTATGTTTTGTTGATACAAAGTCTGATTTTGTAGCTTATTGTTATAGATCGTTCTGTTCCACCCTCTACTGTTTATGCGCCATCTTATTTTTTTTCCATTTTGTATAATACAATCTTGTTATGATTCATTTCGAGATCTCAAAGGTTTTAATAAACGTCCCATGATGATATATTATATAAATCGATTTGATGTACCCCTCGATTTTAGTTAGTTAGTTTAATAAAAAAAACCAAGGCTTTAGAACATGTTAGGTTCATAAGCTGATTAATACATATTATCATACAAAGTTTATAAATATTCTTGTATCACAATGTGCCATATGCCTCCTATGTTTCAAGCTTTCAAATGTTGAAGAATCGCCTTAAAATAGGGAGAATATCATTTTTCTCCATGGTATCAGTCGTAATTCATTGATTTTTTAAATCTAAAGAAGTCTATCATAAAGTGCAACTTTCCAGCTTTAATTTGAGCAATTAAAAGTTACAAATTCTTAACACGAAAGCATTAAAATTTAATTGTTTTATTCGAGTGCAAATGATTCTTGCCGCTTTTGCCATAAGATACAATGTAATCGGAAAGAATTATTTGCTCCATTCTTTTTCTTTTATTTAAGCTTTAGGCCTAACTTGACCCATAAGCTGATTTGCTCCATTCAAATGTCCGTATAGCGCCATTTCACGTAGTGGTAAAACGCTCAAACTGGTAGACAAAATTACTAACAGTCGATATTTTATTTAAAAGTCATTGGCACCGACGAGATACCGTTAAAGACTGCCAGCCTTACGAGAGATCGTGTCACTCGAATAATTCGGTGTTTTCTTACGCCCTTTAGAATATATTTTGACTGGAGTAAAAAACAGAAGGCCATCGACGTGATCTCGTCGGTACAGAAGGCCACTGAGGAGATTCTCGTCGGTCAGAAGGGAAATTGTCACGCAACCATCTTGACACCAACGAGAGACTGTTAGTATTGTTACGGGTTAAGCAGATATTTCAGACGATGTTTTAGTGTTGGTTATCTAAGGTTTACACTACTAAAAGCAAAACTCAACGACAAAAGATGCCTAGAAATATTAAGAAAGCGTTGAAGCATAATTTTCGGAAAATCAACGATTCCGACTTTAAATTTTATATGAGATAGGTACCTCAATTTGTACTTTCAAAGTATTCAAAGTCAAATAAACGAGAATTATTACCTTACAATTTTCTTACATAAATGTTCGAAGAATCGATCTGTGGAAAAGGAAATATGTTGAAGAAGAGAGTAAGGGAGAGTTTACTGTAAACAATTAAAATGGCAAAAGAATTATTATAGACATTTAACAGATAGAATCAATAAATTAATGCGAGTGTGCATGGTTTAAAAGTTATTCTGTATCTCGAGTTCTATTGCCTATTTTGACTAAAAAATTAGATGATCAGATAGTCAAGGGAGTGCTGGTTAACATCGTTGACGAAAGGAATTGTTATAAACATTGAACAGTCAGAAATAATAAATTTCTCAGTGAATTGTATCGAATAAATTAACGTGCGCGAATATTCATGTTACAAACGTTATTCTATATCTCGAGTTCTATTGCATATTTATAGAAAAAAATTAGGTGGTCAGATAGTCAAGGGAGTGCTGGTTAACATCGTTGACGAAAGGAATTGTTATAAACATTGAACAGCCAGAAATAACAAATTTTTCAATAATTACTAACTCGGCGATCGAATCGATCGATGGTAGAGGAGTGGGGAGAAGCAGCAAAGCGAGAGCGCTTAGTCGTCAGTCAGTCAGTCAGTCAGTCGGGACGGCGGAGCCGGCAGGGACGGACGTGTTGCGGTACCGGGGGTTCCAGGAGGTCCTTGGAGACCAGGGGTGGACCAGGAGTGACCAGAGGTTCCCTGGTGAGTTTTAATTCAAATATTCTTGAATGCTTCTTGCTTTGTTCACTCTTGGTTCACTTTCAACTGTTTTCACTGAACAATCATTTTCAACGTTTACCTCCAATATTCTTATTGCAATTTCCATCAGAGAAGAAACTTTCACAGTTCAGTGTTCGAAACATATTTATATTTCTGATGCTGGACATGTGATTTTCTTCTTGCTTCTGTTTGTCAAATTCGCACTTTTGCCTATCTAATTTCTCGATAATTACTCGACGTACTTGCGTAACTTGGTAGTTCGGTGTTGTAAGAAAGGGAGCCAGAAGGAATATTGCATTCGTTCTGACTCCCTTTCCGGGTCTCTTGTGCAGCAACCTCCACGTGGTGAGACCTGGTAATCGGCATTATCCTCTATTCGTAAGAACTTCAAGTATCTTACGAATAAAGGGTAATGCCGAGCTAATAGCTGCACATGTACACTTTTTGATAGAGTTTAAAACTTGCAAAATATAGAAACATATTTCATTGTATCGAATATGAATTTACTTCCAGCTAGCTCGCAGTCGGCCAAGGATACATCGATGGTTTGTTCGTTTACCCTTGGCCACCTTCGGTTCGTTGTTTCGAAGTACTCGTTCAGTCAGCGAACAAGACAATTTTAATTGCTGATTTCATAAGTGTTCACATTGGTACTTTCACAAGTTCCTCTTCGAAAAATTTTCACATCTTGTTGAAAATTGGTATTCCTCCGATCGGAGTTCCCTCAGGGGCTCGCTCACGGGTGGGGCCTTGAGCGAGTACGGGGAGTCGCGTCCCTGGGGCTACCCGAATCGCCTATAGTTTGGTCAGGCCGCACTCGTGTGCGGGGTTAGTTTGGCTCTCGTGAGCGGGATTATTTTGGCTCTCGTGAGCTGGTTAGATTCGCACTCGTGTGCGGGGTTAGTTTGGCTCTCGTGAGCTGGTGGTAGGTAGGCTCATGTCAGCTGGTCGTCAAATTTACTCTTGTGAGCTGGTTTGTTGGTTCTTCTGGTTTTCTCGTTTTTTGGTTTTCTCTCGTCAGGTGTACTGGTGGTCTAGTAGGAATTCGCACACGTGTGCGGCATTATGTATTGTGTATAACTATTATTAGTCTGTTTCAGCTAAAGTACTACAACCAGACAGCCAACCATCCATCCATTCAGCCAGCCAGCCATCCATCCATCCATCCATCCATCCATCCATCCAGCCAGCCAGCCAGCCATCCATCCTTATCGTCGAATAAAGAGGACACAGAGAAAGAAGAGGGCACATCCCAAAGGAGAGTTGTCGGAAAACAGAAACAGAAACAGTACCGGAAACAGAAACGGAAACAGAAACGGATCACAGAGACACGGTGTCAGAAACAGAAACAGATACAGAAACGGGAACAGAAACGGAAACGGGAACAGAAACAGAAACGGAAACTATTGTATATGAGTCTAAGATACTAAACGCATTAAATACATGCAAATAGATATCAAAACCATATACAATAGACACAGATAGCGGAAACAGAAACAGTCACAGACACAGAAACAGTCACAGAAACGGAAACGGGCCCAGAAACGGAGACGGTTAACAGATACAGAAACAGAGCCAGAAACAGATACAGAAACAGAAACAGAAACCGACAACTCGAAGAAGAAGGAAGGAAGGATGACTAAAGATGGGAGAAGAGGAGATGAGAGGAGGAGGATTGGCAAAAGACAACGTGAGTAGGTAAGTAAGATCAAAGGTCCCTCAGGGGCTCGCTCACGGGTGGGGCCTTGAGCGAGTACGGGGAGTCGCGTCCCTGGGGCTACCCGAATCGCCTATAGGTCGGTCAGGCCGCACACGTGTGCGAAATTGGTTTGGCTCTCATTGAGCTCGTTTTTTGGTGTGCTCACGTGTGCTCTTTTTCTGGGTTTCTTGTTTGCTCTCGTCAGGTGGTCCCTCGTATGGTCTCGTGTGTTTCGTTGTTTTGTTCTGGTGGTTCAGTAGGAATTCGCACTCGTGTGCGGGGCTTGTGTTTGCTCTAATTATCATTAGTCTATTTCAGTTATGATACAATAGTCTTTCATCGTCGATGGAGAGGACACACATGGAAGAGGAGGACACTCACCAAAGAAGACTTCAGCGTATAGTTAAGTTGCGTTAGTTACTAAGACTTTAATTGTATATCGTCGTTGTACATACGTCGAGTAATTATCGCCGTAAATTCACTTTGTTCGTTTTTTTTTTACTCCAACACAGTCTTCTACTGTGTCGGAGACCTTTGCTCGCATGTAGTATGTACCAGATATATTGGTACGGGAGTTCGCGGTAGTTTATATTAATGGGGGGGGTCGAGACGCGTTGTGTCCGCTCTTTACCACTCTCCCGTAAAATTTTTCCACCCATGTCCGTCTCTGGCGGCAGGTGGTTGGAGAAGTTGGTATCGGTGTCGGAACTCCTCTCGACCATTGCTCGCGTTACCCTCAAACCAGAGCCTTCTGCTCTGGTTTGCTTAGTTTTTCTTTTTGAAAGAATCAGAGCCTTCTGCTCTGGTTTGCTTTTGTTTTTCTTTCTTTTTGAAAGAATCAGAGCCTTCAGCCTGATTCGCTTTTTGTCCCCCGTGAATCGAAGACTTCTTCTTCAATTCACACCCTTTTGCTCCGCGATAATTACTCGACGTACTTGCGTAACTTAGTATAAGTCCGTCGTTGTAAGAAAGGGAGCCAGAAGGAATATTGCATTCGTTCTGACTCCCTTTCCGGGTCTCTTGTGCAGCAACCTCCACGTGGTGAGACCTGGGCAATCGGCATTATCCTCTATTCGTAAGATCTTCCAGTATCTTACGAATAAAGGATAATGTCGAGCTAATAGCTGCACGTATACAATTTTATATAACAATGTGTAATAGAGTTTAAGATTTGAATAATGTAAAAACATATTCAAATCAATTGATTATGAATTAACTTTCCGCTAGTTCGCAGTCGGCCAAGGGTACATCAGTGCTTCTTTCGCTTACCCTTGGCCACA
The DNA here is from genome assembly GCA_916610235.2 of Lasioglossum morio. Classification (NCBI taxonomy): domain Eukaryota; kingdom Metazoa; phylum Arthropoda; class Insecta; order Hymenoptera; family Halictidae; genus Lasioglossum; species Lasioglossum morio. The sequence continues at coordinate 9,092,205 of OU744330.1, read as the reverse complement.
ATCAGTTCGTTATTTCGAAGTACTTGTTCAGTCAGTGAACAAGACAATTTTACTTTCAAATTTTCCAACTATTCAGTTTGGAACTTTAATAAATTCTTCTTCGAAGATTTTTCATATATTGTTAAAAATTGGTATTCCTCCGATCGGAGTTCCCTCAGGGGCTCACTCACGGATGGGGACCGTGAGTGAGTACGGGGAGTCGCGTCCCTGGGGCTACCCGAATCGCCTATAGATCGGTTAGGCCGCACTCGTGTGCGGGGTTGGTGTGGCTCTCAGGAGCTCGTTTTTTGGTTTGCTCACGAGAGCTCGTTTGTTGGTTTGCTCACGAGAGCTCATTTTTTGGTTTTCTTGTTTGTTCTCGTCAGGTGGTTTCTCATTTGGTCTCGTGTGTGGAATCTTGTTTTGTTCTGGTGGTTATGTTGGGATTCGCACTCGTGTGCAGGATTGTGTGTTGCGTCTAAATATGATTAGTATGTTTCAGTTAGGATACAACAGCCGACGACTTTCATCGTCGACGAAGAGGACACACCAAGAACAAGAGGACACACACTGAAGAAGACTTCAGCGTATATTTAAGTTGCGTTATTCAATAAGAATTTACTTTGTGCGATAGTTAATAAGTTTGTAAATCGTCGTTGTACATACGTCGAGTAATTATCGCCGTAAATTCACTTAGTTCGCTTTTTTTTTTACTCCGACACAGTCTTCTACTGTGTCGGACCCCTTTGCTCGCAAGTAGTATGTACCAGATTTATTGGTACGGGAGTTCGCGATAGTTAGTATATTAATGGGGGGGGGGGGGTCGGGACGCGTTGTGTCCGCTCTTTACCACTCTCCCGTAAAATTTTTCCACCCATGTCCGTCTCTGGCGGCAGGTGGTTGGAGAAGTTGGTATCGGTGTCGGAACTCCTCTCGACCATTGCTCGCGTTACCCTCAAACCAGAGCCATCTGCTCTGGTTTGCTTAGTTTTTCTTTCGTTCTGAAAGAATCAGAGCCTTCTGCTCTGGTTCGATTTTTCTCTTTGAAAGAATCAGAGCCTTCTGCCTGATTCGCTTTTTATCCCCCGTGAATCGAGGACTTCTTCTTCGAATCACACCCTTTTGCTCCGCGATAATTACTCGACGTATTTACGTAACTTAGTATAAGTCCGTCGTTGTAAGAAAGGGAGCCAGAAGGAATATTGCATTCGTTCTGACTCCCTTTCCGGGTCTCTTGTGCAGCAACCTCCACGTGGTGAGACCTGGGCAATCGGCATTATCCTCTATTCGTAAGATATTCCTGTATCTTACGAATAAAGGATAATGTCGAGCTAATAGCTGCACGTATACAATTTTTGATAGAGTACAAATTTGCAAAATATAGAAACATAATTCATTGAAATGATTATCAATTTACTTCCAGCTAGCTCGCAGTCGGCCAAGGGTACATCGATGCTTTATTCGTTTACCCTTGGCCCACATCTAGTTCGCTATTTCCAAGAACTTGTTCAGTTAGTGAACATTCCCATTTTAATTTCTGTTTTTTCAATTGTTCGCTATGGAACTTTCACAAGTTCTTCTTCGAAAAATTTTTACATCTTGATGAAAATTGGTATTCCTCCGATCGGAGTTCCCTCAGGGGCTCACTCACGGATGGGGACCGTGAGTGAGTACGGGGAGTCGCGTCCCTGGGGCTACCCGAATCGCCTATAGGTCGGTCAGGTTGCACTCATGTGCGGGGTTAGGTTGGCTCTCATGAGCTCTCTTTCTGGTTTGCTCACGTGAGCTCTTTGTCTGGTTTGCTCTCGAGAGTTCCTTGTTTGGTTTTCTGGTTTTTCGGTTTGCTCTCGTAGCTGGTTTCTCGTTTGGTCTCGTGTGTGGAATCTTGTTTTGACTTGGTGGTGAAATAGGAATTCGCACTCGTGTGCGGGATTTTGTGTATCATCTAAATATAATTAGTATGTTTCAGTTAGGATACAACAGCCGACGTTTTTCATCGTCGACAAAAAGGACACACCCAGAAGAGGGGGTCACACCCAGAAGAAGGCAGAAGCGTATAGTTAAGTTGCGTTATTCTATAAGAATTTATTGTATGCGATAGTTATTAAGATTATATATCGTCGTTGTATACACATCGAGTAATTATCGCCGTAAATTCACTTTGTTCGTTTTTTTGTTTACTCCGACCCAGATAGCACCGAACGTCCGAAGGACATTCGTTTCATGTCCACTTTATGTCCATATGTCCCACGTCCGTTACGGACGTCCCTCGGACATCCATTGGACCTAAATTTCGGTTATTCTAGGGACATCCGTTTTTTAGGTCCTAAGGACATCCGTTGGACTTCAATTTCGAACGTCCGTGGGACATCCGTTATTTACGTTCCTCGGATATCCGTGGAACCTAAATTTCGGATGTTCCAGGGACATTCGTTTTTCAGGTGCTAAGGATATCCGTGGGACTTCAATTTCGGACATCCGTGGGACATCTGTTTATTACGTCCCGTCGGATATCCGTGGGATCTAAGTTTCGAATGTTCAAGTACGTTTATTTTTTAAGTCTTATAATAATCTTATGTGACAGGTGAGCAGAGTGACATAGTCAGAGTCAAAGCGTCACACAGTGGGGTATTTGGCCGAAAATAAGAAATGTATTTTAACATTTAAAAAATCAAAATGATTTTTGCTTTTTGTCGAAAAAAAATTTTTTCGAAATTTTAAATATAGAATTTTTAATTACTGTTCTTAATTACTAACTACTGTTCTAAGTACATATTTAAGTACTGTTCAACTTTTATTCGAAACATTTTATCCTCAGATTATGCAAACTCTTGAAAAGTAGTGATAATTGAATGCTTTGAGTGCGATGTACAGAGCACTCAGATTTCATTCAGTTATCATTTAAATTTGTATTGTTATTAATATTTATATTATATATATAATATTATAATAATAAGAATATTACTAATCACTTTGTAAGTTTTTTTCCGATTTCAAGACTTTATAGACGATTTTCCCGTTTCTCAGCCAAATACCTCACAGTAGCGTCGCGTCTCATCACCGTGCGTTTACGTGAAGTGAGGTTAGGTTAATTTAGCACGTGCTCCCTGTGCACGTATTCGTAACCTTCCAATTAATAAAAAGCGTGTGCAAGTGATTCGATGCCTTCAGCCACTTGTCAGGATTGTGTTGGTGACACTCGTTACTGCGATTTCAGGTAAGCTTTTATTTTATATTTATTTTATTACGTTTCTTCAGTCATTGAAACATTATTGGCAAAACGAAAATACAAAAATATTATTAGGTTGGAGGGAAAATTCTATCGTATTTTAAAGAGAACATTTGAGTCATTTTATAAAAATACATGTTCAATATTATTCAATGATATAATTTCCATTATTTGTAACAATATGTTGCCATTTTTCAAATAACCTGTCAATTTCTGTTTTCCCATGTCTCACTAATTAACATGTGTTTTTGCATTACAAGTAAAATTACCTGCTTATTTAAAATACCACATAGCTTTCCCTCTAACCTAATATATTCATGTTAAAATCTTCCCGTTTATTGAACAATGTTTCTAACCAAGAAATTTTAATTTTCAGATGCAGCGAAGATATCCAAAACATCTATACATCAGAAAGAAAGAAGTGTTTCCATACAGATGCGGCGTACATTAGCGGAGAACCGTGGAAAGAAACAAACATTTTTAAAAGATTTTTAATAATAAAATTAAAAATTTATATTTTATAATTGTTATAAATATATATATTTATTATGTTATAAATTACTGTATATATTAGTGTTATATGTGCTATTGTATTGTACTATGTGCCAAATCTATGTGTTTGTAATATATGTAATTTTGATTAAAGTAAAATTAAAATGCAGAACCCATATTCTATGTAGTTCCTGTAAACGTCCTGTAAGGAACGTACAAATAATTTCCTTATGTCCCTGGTACGTACCAGGGATGTACAAATAAAGTCCGTATATCCCCAGATACGTCCCACATACATCCCAGATTGGTCCGAACGGGACATCCTATGTACATCACACTTTGTAAATCGTACCTCATTCGGACATTCCTGGGACGTATATCGGACATGTTTCGGACATACGGACATGATTCGGACATCCTTGGGACATACGAAGGTCCAATACGGACGTACTTTGGACATCCTTCGGACATCCGAGTGCTATCTGGGGACACAGTCTTTTACTGTGTCGGACACCTTTGCTCGTACGTAGTATGTACCAGATAAATTGGTACGGGAGTTCGCGATAGTTAGTATATTAATGGGGGGGGTCGAGACGCGTTGTGTCCGCTCTTTACCACTCTCCCGTAAAATTTTTCCACCCATGTCCGTCTCTGGCGGCAGGTGGTTGGAGAAGTTGGTATCGGTGTCGGAACTCCTCTCGACCGTTGCTCGCGTTACCCTCAAACCAGAGCCTTCTGCTCTGGTTTGCTTAGTTTTTTTCTCTTCTTGAAAGAATCAGAGCCTTCAGCCTGATTCGCTTTTTGTCCCCCGTGAATCGAAGACTTCTTCTTCGATTCACACCCTTTTGCTCCGCGATAATTACTCGACGTACTTGCGTAACTTAGTATAAGTCCGTCGTTGTAAGAAAGGGAGCCAGAAGGAATATTGCATTCGTTCTGACTCCCTTTCCGGGTCTCTTGTGCAGCAACCTCCTCGTGGTGAGACCTGGGCAATCGGTATTATCCTCTATTTGTAAGATTTTCAAAAATCTTGTGAATAAAGGATAATACCGAGCTAATAGCTGCACACTTTGAATTATCGTTAATATTGCATACTAGAGAGTAAATTAATATCCACGATTATTTCAAACCTATTCCCTTCCATAACATTTTCCAATGTCACGTTTCATCAGAACAAAATATATTATTCAAGCTTGTTCATTTGATTTATTTGTTAATGCGCATGCCAATTATTATTAAATGTTACATTCTCCGCCATATTTCAGGCGATGTTTTGGCACTATTTTGAGACTATTCTTGTCGGTGGTGGAACTTGTAGCGATGTGGTATTTCAGATCACTGTAATTTCCACGTTATCCCCGCGCCTATTTCGCCCACTTACCGTCCCGCGGAATAGTACGGGCGCTGGCAGTATCTCTTCGGCGCTGTATGGCGCTGTATGGTGCTGTAGGCCTATTATGAAAATTTTCAGAAAACAACTTTGAAGAATAGTTCTACCGTAATAGAATTATAGTATGATGAGAATTATAAATTGATATTAATATCAAGGAAAATAAATAGTAGTTTCTGTATTATTTGCTGCATACGTCTTTAAATTTCACTTCTGATTCCATTTTAGATATCGCTATTCTTTCTGGAACCGTATTCACGATAGCGTCGTATAGATGCGCATGTGCACCTGGGAATTTGGGTTGCTCTAAACAGCTACATTCATCAGTTTTTAAATACTTCGTGGCGCGGTATATTTATGTGTTTGAATAAAATACAAATTTTCTGATGGGTTGTGATGCTGGGCTGTACAATCTTTTTCGATAAAAAATATACATTTATTGAAGGAAATTGCCGAATCAATAGTAGCACAGTGATGGTAAAATGATTCAGAAGAAAAGTTCTGGTTAAAGATGTGCTACTAATGAGATAATCAATAAAATTAACGTGAACCGTGTGCAAGGTTTCACTTGATAAAAAGGTGGGAAAGGAGTCTACATAAATCGTCTGTCGAGATTAAACAAAAATACGTTTTAAGAAGCATGAAATGCATAAAAAGACAGCTAAACGAAATACGTAGGTATTGCAATATAATATTGCTTAGATATCCGTTTATTTTCCTTGTATTCTCATACAATTTTAAGATAATTAGAATTTTTTAAGATAACAATTATCCCATTGCGACTAGAAATTAAATGAAATTATTGTTGACGCAGATCCATTTCATTAATCCAAAACACAAAAGCAGCAGATAAATTTTCGTATACAAGGGAGTACAAGGATAACGACAATGAGTCGAGCAAACATTTTCAACTACCGAGTCTACAGAAGAAAAAGCCATGGAAAGATACCGACGGTCAAGTGTCGACATCGGCTGAAGTCAGTGGAACAACAGTCTGTACATCTTCTATGACAGACTTGGAAGATATTGCCACCGCCAAAGTTGTGCAGCAATGGGACGCTATTGAAAATACACTTTACGAGGATGGCGAACAAGTAACTCAAACAGCTCTGTTGGAAGAGTGTACGCAATGGAAGAAACAAATACCGCATTTCAGGATCATTGGAAAAAATCCATTTCTGTTGACAAAAGCGAACTGCGAAAACCTTGGCAAAAACAGTAATCAAACGAAAGCTACTTTCGATTCATTTGATGAAGAAGCATTCTCAGAACATAATCAATCTGTAAAGGTAAAAAGTACCTGGCCAAATTATTTTATAAGCTAGATTTGTCGATTAGGATTACTTAATACGAACATGAAACACAAGACCTATGGTATATTGTTGTGCATATATAGTTTATCTTTTATAGGAAAGAAAAGCTTTGTCTAAGCATAAATCGCAGACAACACAGCAGGATAAGATACTTGATATGCTCTTCGAGTACATTATATCTGAATTATTTCCGAGTAAAGAAAACGAAATTGAGAGAGATTTTGAGGAAGCTCTGCAAATACGAATGGCACCCATTCATAGTAATAAAAGTTCTGCAAAGAGTAACAAGTCGATGTGGTATGAAGAAACTATCCCTCTGGATAACAGATTTTCAAGCGGCAAGAGCAGAGTGATGGATGACTACATTATACCAATAAGGAAAGAAATTGTTCATCCAAATACACTAGAGATTCGGAAGTATGTTCATATGTATGATACCTTATTGTAGATAGTCATTGATTATAATTGCTAATATATTGCTAAATTTGTAATAATCACGTGAAAGCTCTCTTGAAACCATACCAGATAAAAACCTTTTTGATCGGACTGCAAATAACAGAATCTCTAGACAATAATCTCTATTGGTCACAATTCGTGGTTCACCTAGTATGAATACTTTAATTGATTTAATGCATTTCTGCTAGAGTTACTATTTCCAAAAAATCTATATTTACAATCCCGATTTACAGAAAATCTACATGTAATGGTAGAATCAAAAGTGGACAGGACACACTTGCAATAGATGACAAACTTTTCAGGCCTACTACTAGTAGAAATAAACTTGGAACTGTTTTTAATGAGAAGATCGTAGTCAGTCCTGTACCATATATTCTATCTACCAGAGAGAGCTTTTCTACTATAAAGACTACTCCTATCAAATTTATGGGAGAATCTTTAAATGTCTCTACGTATCAAGGTACAATTTTTTAAGTAATATGTATATCATTTGGAAGACTTATATTATTTTCTCAGCATTAATTACTGTGAACAATACAGGACATAGTTTAACTCCAACAAAATATACAAATTATCAGTCAGCTTGGCACTCAACTATGTCACCTGCTGCGTGGACAAAGAATGTAAAGCTTGCTCCATTAGACACTTCACGACTACCCAGTAGTAAGAATAGGTAAGTAAATCGTAGAGGTGTACGAGTCGAGTTCTCGAATGTATCAGGATTCTCAAAAGTTTTCGAGAAAACGTCCCGACCCCGAATAAAATATTCGACCCGTCTCATTTCAATATTTTTTGGGGTTCTCGCACGTCTCTAGTAAATTGTATTAATATATAATTTCCTTTGAATAAGTTTAACATAATGTTTGATTTTTGAATATTTTAGATCTCTAACGTCGTCATCAGTTGTATTACAACGTAATAGGAAACCTCTAAGTCCTATTCCTCGATCAATTCCGGCTGACACTGCACAAACAACATATAATAATAATACGAAATGTTTCGAAATTCAAGGAAAACACATAAGTCCTGGACAATCCCCTAAATTAAGCGCGACTAGCACTGGTTTAGATTATAGCACTAGAATGAGTAAAAACAGAAAAAAGAGGAGTCAATCAAAAACGAAATTACAATGAATACAATCAATATGTATTAATTAACACGGTAAATCAATTTTATATATGATCTCATTACCACTTTTGCAACTTGAATTGTATTATTTAGCTTAAATATCAAACAGGGAAAACTCGGTATACACATGCAGTATTTAATTCATGTTAATTATGGAGAAGAAATTGCTCTTTTCCGTATAATTTTAAACTAATGTGTCATGTTATGAAATGTTTCTGATGCCTTAAATGAGCAATATATGCTATATCAAAGTTCAGATAACGATCGATGTAAAGTGATGTTTTATATAAAACGTAAATGTACTGTTATTGTTATGTAATTTTAAGGAATATTGCTATGTTGAAGTATTGAAACGTGTTCTCATTACAAGTGTATTTCGCACTAGAAGGAAACGTTCGTACACGATGTTACGAACGATATGTGTTAACTGTTTTCAGCGCGCAAATGTGTATTTTAAATATTCTTGTTGTTCGATAGAAAAATGTATTGTTGAAACTGTGTCTACCTCACACTGTGTCTACACGTTAATCAATGCACACGCTTATGTGCGCAGGTAAATATATTTTTGTAATGCACAAATTTGTAAATAAATGTATTTCTTGTAAATAAACGGTATATAGCGTGTTCAAATATATTTTTTATTCAGTCGTTGTGTCTTACATCTTATTTTGTAGATTAAAAGTCATTGCAATGTTTTCAATATAAATTGTATATTCATCGAAAAACTAATTATTTCTTTTAGAATTGTACGAAAATTTTCAAAAAATCCATTTATTAGTTTGTAATGTCGTTATCAACTTAGAAAATGTACTGTTTGTTTTGAAATTTCACAAAAATTGAACGAATACATATGACTTCAATTTTGCACGCTAATGTTTGTTTTTATAAATAATGAATATTAAAGATAAACTATTGTTAATTAATATTGTCAAAGAAATCGTAATTTCAATATTACTTACTTAGACACTTCCTTTCTTTTACTACACTTCTCATCCCAGTAGTTCACTTCTCTTAAATAAGCTTAGATAAATTATTAAACGTACAAAATCCTAAAAACAAGCACCTTTTCTTGAACTTTTGTTTGATGTTATAATATAGAAGAAAACGAGAAGAGTATGATAACTACAAATCTTAATTGCGAATACAATATATAATAATAGCAAAAGATTTATATAAGCTCGTAATCTAGCGATATATTATAAATAATATGGAATGTTGCAAATTTTTCTCAAAATAAAAAACATACCATTTATGTGAACTCGACTATCACTTTAAATTCAATTAATTCGATTTACATAAGTGCCATGTTTTTTAAAGTGATTGTAAGCGTAACTACTGAATCATGTACATATGTTGATATGTATTTATATTTACATATATTATCCCGTAGATGTAATAATGTACAAGGTGACTACATTAGTGATGAATGGTTAAACTGAATGAAAAACAATACATTGTAGCATTAACCACTAATGCTTTAGTATACAAATACGAAGTTAAAATCCGATTCTATTACCATAAAATACAAAATCGTGACTTATGATTGTATCATTAAAAAAACGAAAAAGATTCTCGTATATAGACAAACAACAATGTACGAACGAATGTTTCGATTGTGATTTGTATATTTGTCATAAATAAATGATGCGTTTTATTAGTGTGTACTATTTAATGCATTATCCCGTAATACCTAATGGCGAGCCGGTTACTAATATCATGTCGAAATACAGATCAGTAGTGGCGTAGCTTATGGCATCGGAGGCTAATCCGCAGTAATAATGTGTTAACGGTCATAATTGCGAAATATGAAAGAAAGTCTAAAGATTGATTTCATTTCGTTCGGTCATTCACTCTTTTTAATACCGTCAATAAAAAAATTGTTCTCTCACGGTTGATCACGTACGTTCGATCGGCACTTGTACGACATTGACTTTCGTGTGTTAGTGAACACTACTCGAAGAGAAAACTTACGTATTTAGAACATTAATCTCCTTATAGTAATCTTACAAATTACAATTGGACCAAGTGTACGTTGAGATGCAACAGTTTGTTCTTTTTTTTTACACGTTTACCTATTGGACACTGAAAGTTATGACTACATGGCCTTTTAAGTTGTTATTATTAAGAAATACTGTACATGCGGCTGTAGGCTCGAATGAAATTTAAATAAATAATTGAATTAATCATCTTATTTTGATTAATTTCAAGTATTCGTAGTTACTGCGCCTACAGTAACAACTTGTAGAGATATTTGGTTTGAGAGATATTCAATGGTGATCTATACTCGGGTATAAAATCAAATAATTATGAAATGTACAATTTATACAGTAATGCATGATAATAGTACAACTGCCTTAAGTTTCATACTAATTGTCAAACAATTGGTCAACATGGAATTTTCTATTAAGATTTAACTTAACCAGGCCATGTAAATTGTTCACAACTATGTATCCATATACATACTCGCAGATATTTTTGTTTCACAAACATACATTACAATTACTCTTAAAAGATACACACAGAACTTATTTTCATGCTTTTCTGCTCAACTCACACGTCACTCTTATTTATAACACACTCTCCAGTTCGACACCTGATTCAATTCACATTCTCAACTACTTTTAAATCACAATTTTCAATTAACAAATAAATTCAAAGAACAATTCCAAATTCGACATATTCGATGAATTTCGTTATTTCGTGTCACATGGTGAGAATTTTGCAAGAAATATGAAACACCAGATGAAATAATTTATGCCAAGTGCCAGAAACAAAGACTGTACAATTATCGTGATTCAGCTTTCGTTTTTGGTGGCCTGAATGCTTTCAGTTTCTTTGCTTTCTTTTGTTTTGTAGCACTAGAACCAGACTGAAAGGCTTTCCAACTGTCGACTCTTGATTGTCGTGATTCTTCAAAATTCTTTTGCCATTCACGCTCTAACGCGGCTTGAGCTTCCGCCGATAATTCTTCTTCCCGTTTCCTTTTACGCTGTTCTGCGTCTCTGGTTGCTAATTCTCTCCTAGACATTAAAGAAAAATATTATTTATTACGAGTCACTTTCCTAAACAGCTTATATCTTCTGAATGGTTATCAACCTTCTTCTCTCCATGTCAGCGAACAGTTTCATTGTCATCACCCAAACAGCATGTCTGTAGCCTTCTTCTGATTCTTCTTCAAGCATTGTTACACCATCTGCTTTTCCTTCTTTTTTTAATTTCTTTTTCTTTTCTGAAATCTAATTAATTCTTTTCATGTTACACGTGTTTGTTTAAGCAAACAGAAGTTTCCATCTTTTATCCTTACCATGTGATCTGTACGAGCTTTCGCTTCTTCAATAACATCCATGCATTTTGCTCTGGTCTCTTCATTTTCCAATGTCTTCCATGCCTTATTGACAACTATAACAAGCAATATAACATTCATGATATATCTTCTCATTTGTATAAAGAGAATACACAACACGATCACGTTGACTCATATTGAAATGAATTTTTTTTTAAAAGATAGGACTTGAAACATTAGCTTTGTATCTCTAAATAACATATAATAAACATGTAGATTATAATAGTATTTCTTGATTGAAACACTCCATAAAATTTGCATTTGAATTTGGTCATTATTAGACTCTGGATTTTTATACAAAACAAAAAAATTGTACAACAATTGCAAGGCACAGGCTTCATTAATAATTTTAATGTAGAAAAAATAATATATTAATACTTTTAAAGTCTTTTCATCTGTTCACTGCTTTAAATTGCGTCACTAATTTTTGTTATAAATGCATAAAATCCTGAGTCTAGTCATTACATATACCATGACCTAATACTATGATGAGTTCCCTGTTATTCTAATATTATTTTTATCTTTATACACATGGAATTTTAATTTTATTTGACCGTAAACAATGTAATAAAGGAAAAAGTAGTAAACTATAATGAATTAAGAACCTATTGTTGCATGCAACTAAACTTAATACATACTTTCAAATGCTTGTTGTGCACGTTCTGCGTCATCTTGATTTTTGTCAGGATGAACAAGAATTGACATCTGGAAAATACAAACGATACAGTGTTATAAATTCTTGGACTACATATTCACAGTACAGAAATAGAAAGATAAACAACTTACACGTCGGTATTTCTTTTTGATTTCATCTATGGAGGTGGATGGGTCAATTTGTAACACTTCAAAAGGATTTAAGTTAAAGTATGAGGATCCAGGCCGAAGGAGTCTGTCAATTTGTTGTTTAGGCGTCAACACGGAGTCCCTTTTTTCGATTTCCTTCACCTATGCAAACAACAAGATTCTTGGGAAGTTATGCGTGATAATAGAATTGTTTGGAACGCGCGTATGCTTCGTATAGGTTAGGTTTATTTTTAACTCAATCGTTTACCGGAGAAACAATCTTGTTCACAACATTCCGCACGATCTTAGGCACAATATAGTAAACAAGACTTAACTATGTACATCGTCCTAACGTTACATTTATTGTTTCCCTTTAAATGCGTTCAGGTTGACGTTTGATAACCCTTGAAATAAGGTTATGTAACTACGAATTATTATATCAAATGATATTTCGCGTGAAGAATTATTGTTAACGGTACACAGTCGAACGAAGTGATTACATACTTCCGTGTAAAATTCATTGAATTCGTCCTCTTTCTTTGTCGGATTATCATTGGATATACTCGACTTGGTAGCAGCCATCTTGATTGTTACCAATTTCCGTGTCAACAGTGGTATCGCGTATAAAGGGGAAAAAATAAAAAAGGAATCTCGTTCTTTAAAAAATCACTAGAACATTTCTCAATCATTTCAAGTGATTTTCAATTAGCTAAGAATTTTCCTCCGAGTCACTGTGCATTCAAAATAAATTCAATCGTGAGCTCTGCGTGCGGGATGTAATATCAATGGCCTGGAATTAAAACCTGCGTATAAAATGACTATTTAGGGGCAAATATAAAAGAACTTTCTTGCAGCACGACTAGAAAGTTTCCTGGGCATTTGGAGCTAATTTGAATTGTTATTAGGTAAGGCACAATTATAAGCTATTTCGTTCTGAGATGTGCGTTGTATATAGAGACAGACATATAATCTATTTTGTATAGATACGAAGCATTATTATAGAGACAAAACTTCTGTCGAATACTTCTCTCATGTTCGTATTTGCAAATTGAATGACTTTGTGGTACACCAAGCAATCAACGTACCCACTTCGCTAAATTGATATTTCCATCTCCAATGGATCAAAGACGAAGAAGAGAATGAAAGCGAAAAATTGAAAACGCTGGAAAGCGCGGCGATATTTGAAATATGATATGGTAGAAAACGATATCTCATAAATGAACATAATTTTACGAACTGAATATCTTTTCTTTCTATTATATAAAATAGTTTTGTAGTTTCTGTCACGCTAAAACGCCGAGCGGGTTGCCTTCTGAAGGGGAACCGAAAATTGAGGAGCGGGTTGCCTTTTGAAGGGGAACCGAAAATTGATGAGCGGGTTGCCTTTTGAAGGGGAACCGAAAATTGAGGAGCGGGTTGCCTTTTGAAGGGGAACCGAAAATTGAGGAGCGGGTTGCCTACTGAAGGGGAACCGAAAATTGAACTATGTGACAGTAAGATAGACAGTAAGAAATGAAAATAAGAGTCACAGTCTTCTAGAAATAAAATTTACATCGCATAACAATCACTGATTTTATTTTTATTGCGACTCAACATTTGATTAACTCTTGTAGTGTGTTTCTTGAAATTTACAGGACTTTTTCTTTTACAAATTGACAATTTCGTGTCCGAGAAAAATATCTGCTTCACCGACTTAACATTTGCAATTGTATATTGTTACGAACAGTGACACTAAAGTTATCAGAAAGTTATAATGTCGGTTACATTTTATTATCTTCATTTTTTCTTTAATTTATCTATTTATAATAATGTTGATTATACCGTCGCAGCGTCGGCATAGCAAGATTCGTCGCAAACCACTTCTACCTCATCTACCGATTGCAAAAATTCTTCGTTTGAAATCAGCATTGTTAACACAGCTTTCAGATCGTCGTCAGTGATATCTGCCATGCTCATGGTGTACTTCTTTATTTTCTTCAGCGCTCCCATTATGCAGCCTTCGAAATTCCTGCTCCTCTCCCTCAATTTTTGATAATTGTTTTGTAATTCGTTCGCTTTCCGTTTCAAGTCGGCATTCATATTTCTCAAGGCGTACAGCTCGTCTTTCAAAGCGACCTTCTCCGACTCCAGTCGGTGCAATTTCGTTTCAGATGCTTCCAGTCGAATTTGTAAAGATTCCTTTTCATCTCGCAGTTTCGTTAGTTCCGTTTTCAAAGCCCGGATCTCTTCCAATGCATCTCGCAGCTCGCGATATCTCCTCCCGTCTTCCGAGAAATTAGCGACAAAATTACATCTCAGGTTGTACAGCTCCATTTTGAGGGCGACGTTCTCGATCTTCATTTTATTCGCGAGCTCCAACAATCTCTCGATTTCCATTCCGGACTGTTGATCCGTTAGCTCCCCGCCGTAGCAAACGCTGGCCTGATCGATACACGTCACGATCCCCATGGGATCGTCGGAGAAATGATTCGAGTAACTACTAATCTCTTTATAATAAAGATTCATGATAGGTCTGAGCGCGGTCTCGTTCGTTTTGCTTTGCAGTAAGCCAACCTGTTGTCTCTGGAATTCTTCCCTCGTGCGATTCAATTTCATCTTCACCTCGTAGTTTTCGCTTTTCAAGTTTGACAACTCGAATTTCAAAGCTTTATTCTCCACTATCAGCTTCTTCAGCTCATCCTTCTTTGTACTCGTCGTCTCGTCCGCGCGTTTCCCCGGTCTCGCGCTGTCTTTCCTCTCCTGATTGTCGCCTTTTTCCGGAACGCATTCCTGTTCTCTGCGTTTCATCGAACCCTTATCCTCTTTCTCCGCTTGCGAGTATTCTGATCGCGCTCTGTCGAGGTATTCACGGTACAGCGTATCCTTCTCCTTCTTCAATGTGGCGTTCATCAATTCCAAAATTTTCAACTGATTCTCGAGCACCCTGTGCTCGCTGTAGACATTGCTCAACTTCATTTTCAGGTCCTCGACTGTCCTCCGCAGCGTCTCGTTGCTATTCTTCGTTTCGTCGAGTGTGTTCCGCAGCGACGCGTTCTCTGATCCCGCTTTGTCACGCTCCGTTCTCAATTTATTCAATTCGACGGAGGAATATTCGTTCTCCGTTTTAACTTTATTCAGCTGAACCTTCAGCCGGGCGTTCTCGGCGTCGAGCTCGTTAATACGCGTCGTCAGGTCATCCTTTTCTGTCAGCAGCACTTGCATGCGGCTCTCGAAATCGGTGTTTTTTAAAGTCAACTGGAGTAAGCTGTTGCAGTTCCGCGAATTCTCGCATTCCAGCTGCTTTATTTTGTCGCCGGTGCCGTTCAGCTCCGCCTGGGCATCGCCTAACCTCGACGTTAGATCATCCGTGCTTATTTTGAAGTTTCTGATCTCTTCTCGTAGCACGTCGCACTGATGCTTGTACTCGCCGAGCTCGTTCTCGACCTCCGAATATTTAGTGTTCAGATTTTTCAATGATTTCTCAAGCAACTCCTTCTCGATCCTCAATGTGTCCATTTTCATCATTAAATGGTTCCTTTCGTTTCTCAACTTCAATCTTTCCTCGGCCAGCTCGTTGTAGTCCGCCATTAATTTCGCCTGTTCCTTCGCCTTCTCCCTGGCCAGAGTTTTCTCAGTCTCTAGCTGATGCTCGCGCATTTTTTCAATCGACTCTAAGCAACGAATGCTCTCCTCCAGCTTAATTTTATCATCCTTCAAACCGATGATTTCGAGCCTCGCGTTATTCAAATTTTCCATCGACCCGTCCAGCTCCTCCTGCAGTTGCTTCAGCTGAACACTGTTATCTGGTTTTTTCTCCGTTTTCTGATCAGCCTTCTCGATGTCAACTTTCTTATTCAACTTCGTCTTGTCCATCGAAACAGCCTGGTTCTTTTCAATATCGACAGCCTTCAGCGCCTTCTCCATCGCATCCTTTTCGGAAACTATGAGCTTCATCTCGTCGTTTTTCTTCTGCAAACTATTGCGCAACCGGCCGAGCTCCTTGAATAATCCTTCTTTATCAGTTCGAAGGTTTTGCAATTTCGTCCTCATTACGTTCACCTGATTTGTCGACTGTTGTAGCTGCGTCATCTCGTTCTTGTCGTTCTCCCGTTCGCGCTGCAGCATCGACACCTTGTTCTCCATCTTCTTCGCTTTAGCCTTCAATATTTTGTTCTCTTCCGTCAGAATCGAGACCGTCCTTTGCGTATCCTTCAGCTGCCCGGTTCTTTCCTCCAGCGACGCTTCCGTGTCGGATAGCTTCCGCTTGATTAGGTCCGTCCGTTCGTCTTTCTCGTTCAGCTCAACTTTTAATCGAACGATCGACTCCTCCAGCTGCTCGACCCTCTTAAATAAACTCGAGACGTCGCGCGACGTAACGATCGCTTCCAATTGCTTGATCCCGTGACACATTCTGTCAACGAGATCCTCTAATTTCTCAACGTCTTTCCCATCATTTGAGCCCCGAGTCAATCCATTTATCGTCATTCCAGCCTTCTGGACGATCGGCTGAAGTTCCTCCAGCTTCTTCAGATACTCGAGACCTTCGATCTCCCCTAGCTTACACTTCTTCGTCGCGTGATCGGTCTTGAATTTCTCAATCTCGATACAAATATGCGTCAAATTAACATCCAGCGTGGACACCTGCTGCATGTACCTATTATACTCCATCACCTCGTCAGGGTACCGAGGAGGTCTCTTCAATTCCGCGTGCAAATGTTTCAAATTCACTCGTAGCTCGATGATCTTCTTAATGTATTCCAAACAGCTGGGGTCTCCGACTGCGAGGAATGCCTCGTAGTCGTTCCTCAGCTTCTTCTTCAATTCGTCCGCTAAACGTTCAGCGTTCTTCAGATTGCACTGGTCGGTGTTAGTCATGTTCCAAGACTTGCTGTCCGAGTTGGCCATGCATACACGCAACTCCATCTTCAGATGGCTCGCCAGGTTGTCCAGCTCGAGGATCCTCTTCGGGTAGTCCAGCAGGCTGTCGTTGCACTTTGATCGCAGCATGGCTCTCAGCTTGTCGACCTCGAAGCGCAAGTTGTCGTTCTTCAGACGAGACACTTGCAAGTGTTCGCTCACGTTCGCGAGCTCCTCGTAGAGGTTCGCGATCGTCTCGGCGACCCTGTTCACTATGTCGATAAATATTATCTCGACCGTGTGGTCGACCATCATAAAGTGCTTCAGCCTGCATTTAAAGTGTTCCAGATCGGAGCTGTCCTCTTGTCCGTCTTCGATCTCCTTCAGCCGGTTTCGCAGATAGACGATCTCCTCGTTCATGCGTTCCGCGTCGAACTGTTGTTTCGCTCCGCGAAGATTCTCGTCAGATTTCCGGGCGATCGCAGACGCGACGTGCTCCCTTTCGATCGGACTGCTTCTAAAATCAGCGATTTCCTTCTTCAGTGCCTGGTTCACACCCTTCAGCCGTTTGATCGTCGCTCGTTGGTGCTCGATTAGCGGATCAGCATGCAAGACGTCGTCCGTTTCCTTACCAGCCGCTCGCAACGCCAGCTTCAGCTGCCAAATGTTGCTCTTCAGCTTCAACCGATCGTCCTGCCAGTTCTTCATGTGTTTTATTATGCTGTTTAGTTTGCATAGCGTGTTCGCTGCGGCTTCAGCGATCCTCGAGTTCTCATTGCACGTGCTCTCATTCTCCTCTATCGACAGGCAATTGTCCGGTTGCGGATCTGCCATCGTTAAGCCTTTGGTGTCCAATCGGAATTTTCAGTTTAATTAGTTTCGCACTCCACGAGAAACGTTAAAGGTGTGCCGTTTGAAACTGAATGCTATAGAAATTTTCTTCACTGTACTTTTCTCAGCCAATTTATGACCTTCTTTGATTCGTGCTGTTAACAAGAAGCATTCGTTTAATACAGATAATTAATATTTAGTATATGTAGAATTGCGAATACTTCTGTGAACATTTTTGTCACTCGTTTGTTAGAATTCAGTGTCCGATTGAAGAGAGAAATAAATTTGATTACTTCGGTTAATTTTATTTTCGTTGTGATAGATATCTCTCCGGAAATTATATCTGCGAACGCTGTATTATTATAAGTTAATGATAATGTTGCAGCTAGAGTATCCTTACTTTCGAAGTGCTATTTAAATATTCCAGAGAATTTAGTTATTCCAGCATTTTAACTTTTAATTTGCCTCCTCTTCCCACTACTGTATTATTTCGAAGTATATTACATTTTTAAATCGGTTAGTTTCGTTTTTCTAGAAAGGAGGTTAAAAATGTTGGTTATGATGTCAGCAGTTTGTTTCAGAAATATCTTCACATTTCTAGTGACAATAGTAAACGCTCAACAGTTATAGTGAAATTTTCCGTTTTCTGATTTGTTCATCTTTGTTTCTATGTTTTAAATAAAGTGAGATTAAATTTTCCAAAGGTGTGATTGCTATTTTTGTAGAAAATAGCGACGATTTCTCCGTTCGTCGCAAAACGCAACAGTAGAAAGACCTGTTCAAGTAGGTTGAATTTTTGTTTAGAAGCCCACAATGGGCTCCCCCAAGTCGCGCATGATTTTGTGGAGGCATTGTTTAACTTTGGAAGCTCGCAATGCGCAATTATTCACGGATGGTTAGATCTCCCGGCCGGTTCAGCCAACAAGGGAACTGAGCAGGATCGCAAAGAATGGTCGAGATGAAGCACTGAAAAAGTAATTATTAGACAGTTTTTAAAACTTATAACAACCATCAGTGCAATGAGGAGGATTCCTTCCATTCGCATCCTGCATTCAAGAAATTAAACAAAAATGTTCCGACTCAGACTACACGAGCATTTGGCATCGGTTTCATCTTGCAAAATAATCTCTTCGTGAAGCAAATACATGCACTTAATACATTATTAATATCAAATTTTATTCATTGCGACTTTTAAAATAATTTGAAAATGTCAATCCATTGTTTCTAATTCAATGAAATTATTAACAATTTTATTGGACTCTTTTTAAGATTTGATGTGGACTTTTTAATTTTATAAAGACATTTGCTATTACTATAAAAGTAACGTACAATGTAAAATTTTACTTAATATATAGTCATTTATAGGGGAACAGGATTTTAGAATGACCGGTGGATCATATTAAAAAATTCCTGGCATGAAAAGGGTTAAAAAATGAAAATTTGACGTTAATCAACTTATCGATTTTTCTCGATGATTAGCGATATCTGGTAATAAAAGTGTGACTGCCGCACCGTAATACTTCACTTCTATCTCGCATTTTTTCGGTTAAATTTCCAGTTTTAATTTTCCCTGCTATCCGGGAGCCGCTTCATGCTTAGGTAGATACATCCCTCTGTAATCGGTTTACAATAATAATTCACTTACACGTGTGATTCGGTGACAGTGGGCTTGGAAAAGAGCTAGAGTGGAAGTAATTACACGCGGATAACCTGTAAAATATGACTTAGTGGACACCTGCAATCGAGAGGATTCGAGGAGATTATACCAAGGTGTATATTGTAGTTGTA
Organism: Lasioglossum morio; assembly: GCA_916610235.2. NCBI lineage: Eukaryota > Metazoa > Arthropoda > Insecta > Hymenoptera > Halictidae > Lasioglossum > Lasioglossum morio. The sequence goes on along the minus strand of OU744330.1, from coordinate 9,072,637 downwards.
CAATATTAAATGTCTATTATAGTTGTACAATATTAGGTGTATATTATAATTATTCAATATTATCTGTCTATTACAGTTGTACATTATTACGTTCATACTGTTGCTGTATAATAATGTCTTTTATTTGACTAAAAATAGAACATTTTTTCGTATGGTCTTATTTAATTAAGATTTTGTTTGCACTTCACAGTTCGTTGCGAACGCTTAAGGAAATAATACAATTTAAATATAATTTATTACGCGCATACTGTTGCTACATAATAATGCCTTTTACTTTACTGAAAATAGAACATCTTTTCGTATGGTCTCATTTAATTAAGATTTTGTTTGCACTTCGCAGTTCGTTGCGAACGCTTAAGGAGATAACGAAATACTGATAATAAGTGAATCAGTAATATAATAAAAATTTGATTTCGAAGTGCGGTAAGAAATGATGTCAGTCGATCGATCGAAAAATTTTAATTTTGCATAAAGATCTATTCATTCCTTCCCTATCATGTTATTAATGCTATACGAACTAACAACGAGATCCGTGGATGACATAATGCAGCGTGAAATTAGAAGGACGCGATGAGGCTGCTGAATGCACGAAGAAGATACACGTGGAAGTGAATGAAGGAAGCTAAAGAAGATTAAACACTCGGGAGATACGCGATGTAAAGGAGGGAGGAAGGGAGGGAGGGAGGGAGGGTGGGCCAAGTGAAGGGGGTCTAAGGAAAAGGAAGTTTACAAGGGGTTGGAGAATGAGTCTGAAATTATTCGATGCACTAGCAGGGAGCGTTGTTTGGGGAAGAGGCACGAGAAAGGAAGAGGGGAAGATATAGGGGGTGAGAGACGAAGAGGGAGAGAAATGCTCGCTAGAACGATTTTTGCGGTGAACAATGGATTTAGATTGGAGGATGCAAGGCTACGGGAGGAAGGAAAGAGGAATAAGACGAAGATAATAGCAGGCAGGGGGCTATTCGGTTTTAGGAGAAACTGAAAGAGAGAGGGTGCGGTCGGCTTGGTAAGAAACGCTGGTAAATGAAAGCAGGAGAAACGACGAACGAGGGTGGAAAGTGGAGACCCGGGTATTATGAGGCGAAGGTATACGCCACGGGAGAAGCAGAAAATAGGGAGCAGGATAAGAGGAGAATTCGAGGAGTACAAACGAGAGAGAAGCAAGGATTAGGGCCCCCAAGGTTCAACAGGTGCTGCGCGAGGAAGGTTGCTGAAGATTGTAACGGCGAGCCTGGCGAAATACCTGAAGAAAATGGGAACGAAAAATGATAAGAGTTATTGGATTTGTGGGAAACGGAGGGATGAAGAATGGACGAGTTAAGAAGAGGAGGAAGTGTAAAATGTGAGGAAATGTGGAATCACGCGCGACTTGCACAAACGACACCGAAATAATAAAAACTACCCAATAATAAATAATATACATTGTAATAATGACAAGACTTCAAGTGCTTCAATAAATTCGATCATTTCTGATGAAAACAGTTCTATAGCCTCAGTAATAAGTACCATTTATACACAATACGTTATAAGATTCTTAAATAAACATGTCGTTAAACATTTCTGACTCTGAGAATAGAAGGATATGCTTGTAGACAAAAATAAATGAAATACATATGGTGCCATTTAAAAAATTTAAGTGGACAGCAAATGATTATTGTATAAAATTTCTTGGAATGTTAGCAGATTATTTAACAAGATGGAATCGATGAATCCACCGAACGAGCCATGTTGTTGCTGCAGTTACAATCCCTTCAGCGACAATGCGAAAGAATCGGAGATTTACGACCTCTCGTTTGCCCTGAGGAAACTGGCCGTAATGAAGTGTCAGATGAAGAAATGGCGAATGGAACGACTTCAGTTCGAGAGCGAAAATAGGTCTTTGAAACAAGCCCTCCAGTCATTCGGTATCGATGTATGATATTTCGTAGCAACTTTCTGCTTCCCAGCCACTTGGTTCGCGCTAAATTGATTAATTGGAATTCAGAACCGACAGCGTCCGCGCCCCTTCTATCATTTCTCGAGAGTTTCCAGTTTAATTGAAATGTATGCCACAGTGAAGCAATTAATATTTCTATTTGAGCGACCATTGGAAAGAGCTGCACCATCAGCTAAAAAGTTTCGTCACTCTGTGGCCATTTTATCTTGCAATAGTGACTCGAGTTGTTTTTTTTTAAAGGAATATCTAAGCCTTCGTAGCATACTGTAAAGCAACGCTGTTGATTTTTAGAGTGGATAGAAATTTTGTGACGAAAACGTATGAATAATTAATATTTTTAGCTGAATATAAAATGAAATATATTTCCTCTTCTGAATATAAAATACCAACGATGAGAGAGTAAACTAGCAATTTTTTTAAACCACACACCGAAATGGTTCTTAACATTTTTTCTGTGAAAATATGCTACCACAATGCTACACAAGTAAAAACTTCCACGAGATATTTTGCGTTATTCGTGTTTTATAATACGTATGAAAAGCTTTTTCTTCTTCTACAAGCAGTAAAATTGTTTTCTAGCATCCCATAAAGCTTTATTAAAATCGGATCGGGATCGTGGCTTCCCTTTTCAGTAAACAATAAGAGGCTGTAAAATTGAGTTCCCAGTCTCTCTCGAGCAATTTCTTAACCGTTGAATTAATGAAGAATCTTTAATAAGGGATAATACGATAATAGCTATTTAACAAGGGATTTGTGTAGGATCTTCCAAAGGATGAAGAATAACTTGATAAAACTTGTTCGATGATTTCTTTGTTAAAAAATAACTTCTGTGGAAACGTTAAATAAATTCGTACGAAATATGCTATCTAGATTCACTGAAAATTATCTTACTTAAACACACACGATTTTTAACAAAATTTCATGAATCCATTCTACGTTTTAATACGGTTAGAGTATTAATAACCATTTTTACTGTAGCAAAGAGTAATGCACAGATCTTAATCATTTATTTTTGAAATTAATTTAAAAAATCCATTATGTATTCCAAATTGTGTCTAGGAATTCCTGATCATGTATTCTGACAGTCGAAACTTATTATTAGGGAACATGCGGGTAATCAGGAATTTGGATAATCGATATTCCGTTATCAGGTATTCGGTGTCCAAATATTTCTCGTTCCCGTTCGTTAGAGGCGTATTTTAAATTCACATAGCAGACGGGTACAAGCTAAAGAAGAAACAATTCAATTTTTAATCTTACTTTTCGTCTAATATATTCTTATTCGATTGACTATATTCTTATTCGATTGACTATATTCTTAGTCAATTTTATATTTAGTTAATACGCTTCCGGTGTATTTATTACTGCATTATCCAACAATGACGATTGTTAGAACGCGTGGCACAAACAAACCACGTTGTTACGAGGGCATTACTTTGAAATTCAGAGTGCTCCCCGCGATCAGTATCTTACGCGTGCACCATACCGAGTGTTTCTAAAGATTAGATGTTTTCGTGTAGGTGTAAATGTGGATGAGATATTGAAGCCTGATCCGCTGCTCGTGCAGTCCCGGGAAGAAATCGAATGGCTGCAAAATGCAAACGCGGCGCTCGAAGATAAAGTGCGGGATCTAGAAGAAACCCTCGCCGAACGAGATTGGAGCGACGATCCTTGTGCATCGGTACACTATATCAGAGAGAAGATGAGAGATCTGCGGGAGCGTTTTGCACTTGAAAAAAAAGAGTACTTGTCGCTGTTCTTTTATCGCGGATTGAAGCATTGTCGCGTTTCGAACATGGTCGTTTTAATTGCCTCGATATTTCACGACAAAGAATTATGCTCGAAATTCTCAACCCATAGCTTTAAAATTACTTTCGCATTTCATCGTGAACATTAGGGTCGATTGAAAGGGGATGAGATAGACAATTTGTGACAATTTAGACCCTGGCAATATTCGTAGACTGTTACATTCATTTATACCATTGCGAGAAACATTTTTCTCTTTAAAATTATTTTGTACATTCGATTTCCAACATGCGGGGTTGATTGGAAGGGGATTAGATAGAAAGGTTGTGGTAATTTAGGCACTGAAAATATTTAAACACTGTTACATTCATTTATACCTTTACGAGAAACATTTTTCTCTTTAAAATTATTTTGTACATTCGATTTCTAACATACGGGGTTGATTGGAAGGGGATTAGATAGAAAGGTTGTGGTAATTTAGGCACTGAAAATATTTAAACACTGTTACATTCATTTATACCTTTACGAGAAACATTTTTCTCTTTAAAATTATTTTGTACATTCGATTTCCAACATACGGGGTTGATTGGAAGGGGATTAGATAGAAAGGTTGTGGTAATTTATGCACTGAAAATATTTAAACACTGTTACATTCATTTATACCTTTACGAGAAACATTTTTCTCTTTAAAATTATTTTGTACATTCGATTTCCAACATGCGGGGTTGATTGGAAGGGGATTAGATAGAAAGGGTGTGGTACTTTAGGCACTGAAAATATTTAAACACTGTTACATTCATTTATACCTTTGCGAGAAACATTTTTCTCTTTAAAATTATTTTGTACATTCGATTTCCAACATACGGGGTTGATTGGAAGGGGATTAGATGGAAAGGTTGTGGTAATTTAGGCACTGAAAATATTTAAACACTGTTACATTCATTTATACCTTTACGAGAAACATTTTTCTCTTTAAAATTATTTTGTACATTCGATTTCCAACATACGGGGTTGATTGGAAGGGGATTAGATAGAAAGGTTGTGGTAATTTATGCACTGAAAATATTTAAACACTGTTACATTCATTTATACCTTTACGAGAAACATTTTTCTCTTTAAAATTATTTTGTACATTCGATTTCCAACATACGGGGTTGATTGGAAGGGGATTAGATAGAAAGGTTGTGGTAATTTAGGCACTGAAAATATTTAAACACTGTTACATTCATTTATACCTTTGCGAGAAACATTTTTCTCTTTAAAATTATTTTGTACATTCGATTTCCAACATACGGGGTTGATTGGAAGGGGATTAGATAGAAAGGTTGTGGTAATTTAGGCACTGAAAATATTTTAACACTGTTACATTCATTTATACCTTTACGAGAAACATTTTTCTCTTTAAAATTATTTTGTACATTCGATTTCCAACATGCGGGGTTGATTGGAAGGGGATTAGATAGAAAGGTTGTGGTAATTTAGGCACTGAAAATATTTAAACACTGTTACATTTGTTTATAGCTTCGCGATGAACATTTCTCTCTTTGATATTACTTACAAATTCGATTTCCAACATTGGGGTTGTACACAAGGGGATGAGATAGGAAGATTGTGGCAATTAAAAGTGTTTGTAACGCTTCGGTGTAAATTAACGCAGTCTGTCCTACGAAAAAACAAAATCTCGTTTCCGCCGGCAGATTAAGGGATATGATATCGCACTTGAAATTAAAACTCGCGCAGACTGAGGAGGACGTGAGCTGTCCTGCGATATATCGCCTGAGGGCGAAGCTCCGCGAACTCATGAAAGGGGGTCAAACAGCGGACCAGCAGGTCTCGAAAGTCGTGGAGAGATCGATTGAAACGTTGGTGGATCTGTCGAACAGCTGCGACGATCTGCGTCTTGAAAACGAGCAGCTTTTGGCCCAGTTAGCCGAGCTACGTCGTCAATTGGCGGAACTTGAAAAAATCCGACCGAAAGAACCGGTAGAAGAAATGCTACGAACGGCCGAGACAACGACGGTTCCTGAATACATAGACGTTTCCGACCTGCTGAAAAAACTCGAAGACTGCGAGCTCACTGTTTCCGAATTGAAACATCAATTAGAAGAGAAAGACGAGCTTATCGAGGCGCTGAAGAAACAACTTGAAAACATGGTAGATCAGCAGGCTTTGTTGGATGAGATCGCTGCCATGAAGGGGGAACTCGCGAAAAGAGACGATAAGGTATTGTTCAACATCAAGGTAGTAAGCAGACTGCGGGTCTTGATGCGAAACTAAAATATTGTCCAAGTTCATTCTAAACAACAGAAGTTAACTAGAAATGTTCATTTATCCTTGAACATTAAACAATTCTTCTTAAGGTCATTTTTAAATAAATTTTTGTTGGGTATCTTTATTATATATTTTATTATTTTAAAACAGAACAGAATATTAATTAATTCCAGATAGGAGACCTTTTTTTAAAGCGAAAAGAGACGATAAGGTATTGTTGTTATTGAAACAAAAATATTGTCCGAGTTCATTCTAAACAACAGAAGTTAACTAGAAATGTTCATTTATTCTTGAACATTAAACAATTCTTCTTAAGGTCATTTTAAAATAAATTTGTTGGGTATCTTTATTATATATTTTATTATTTTAAAACAGAACAGAATATTAATTAATCCCAGATAGGAGACCTTTTAAATCGCATGGGACAATCGGGCGTATGATTATACATGTATCTTGTTGCATTTTTAAACAGAACAAAAAGGTGAACTCGATTACGTGGAGTATTAATTAATTTCAGATATGAAACCTTTTTAAACGAAAAGGAACAATGCGACATTATTGTACATAAAAGATGAGCTGAATCGCATGAAATATTAATCAATTTCAGATGAGGAACCTTCTGAACGAGATGAGGCAATCAGAGATAGACATGTTGGGCATGGGCAACCTAAGATCGGAGCTGGACACCTTGAAGCCTCGATTATCTGAACTTGAGGAGGAGAGGGACTCGCTGACAGACGAAGTGGCGAAGCTGAGAAAATTATTAGCCGAGAGGAACGATCAAATAATTGAGATACTGGAGCACAAGAACAAGTTAGAGCAGGAGCTGGCGGAGAAGGAGGCGGAGGCTCAGCGGATTATCGACAGCTTGAAAAAGGAGATGGACGACTTGCTGGCGCGAATGGCGAATTTGCAGGGCGAGCTCGACGAGCGTGATAAGCGAATCGCGGAGCTGGAGAAATGTTGCTCCGAGAGGGACGAGCTTTTAGAGAAATTACAGACCGCGCAGGACGAGTTGACTTTGCTGCGAGGCGAATTAGCGTCTGCGAAAGCTACGATAGAGGATCTTAATGGTGAAGTAGATGCCCTGAAGAAAGACAAGGAGAAACTGTTGAAAGAGTTGGACGAAATCAAGGAACAGATGAATGCGTTGAGTGACCAACTAGCAGAAGAGAGAGCCGCGAAGGAGGCTCTACAAAAGGAGCTAGAATCTGCCCGGAAAGACCTCGACGATCTGCGAAAAGAGAACTCCGATCTGAAGGGTCAGCTGGAGCAAGCAAGGGAGGAGAATGACAAGCTCAAAAAAGAGAACGATGCTTTCAAAGCTGAGCTGGATAACATGACCTCGGAGCTTGATGAACTGAAGAAAGCGAATGACGAGCTTCAGAAGAACTTGGACGCAGCGAAGCTGGAGAACGACAAGCTGAAGAACGATCTGGAAGAATCGCGACAAGAGATGGACAGGTTGCGAGCTGATGGTGATGCGTTGAAGAGTTTAGATGCGGATACAAAAGCTAAGATGGACAAACTTCAGTCGCAACTGGACGATCTGAAAGCGGAAAGGGACCGGCTAGCTAGCGAAAATGCGGACATGAAGGCGAAGAATTCGGAATTGGAACGGCAATTGGATGACGCGATGAAAGCGTTGGAAAAAATGAGAGCAGAGAATGCTGATCTGCTGGAGGAGTTGGAACGTTTGAAGGCAGAACTAGCGAGAGCTAAGAGCACGATTGAGCAATTGAAAGAGGAGATGGGATCGCTGAAGAACGCGTTGGACAAGTGCGTGGGTGAAATGGAGAAGCTAACATCCGAGAATCAGGACCTTAAAGCGAAGAACGAGGCTCTTAGGGCGGAGCTTGATCGATGCAAGGCCGATAGGGACTCGCTGAAGAACGACTTAGAGCGAACCAAGGCGGAATTGGACGGTGCGACCAACGAGCTGAACAAGCTGAAGGAGGAGTACGGGTTGCTGAAACAAAATTTCGACCGACTGGAAGGTGAAAGGGATAAGCTGCAGGAGGAGCTGAACAATCTGACGAACGACATGAGGAAGCTTCAAGATGAAATAGATGCCGCAAAGCAGAGAGAAGCTGCGTTGAATTCCGAGCTTGATCGTGCTAAGAAGGAGAAGGATGCGTTAGCAACGGAATTGAGTAAACTGAAAGATGATAATGCAGCTTTGCAGGATGAGATCAAGGATCGATTGAATAAACAATTGAACGACGCGAATGCTGAGAACGAAAAGCTGAGGGAAGAGCTGGCTAGGTTGAAGGACGAACTCGAGAAGCTGAGGAAAGAGAGAGATCAGTTGAAGCAGGACAACGAGAAACTGAACGCCGAAGTTGAACAACTGCGCAAAGAAAGAGATGCGTTAAACGACGATTTAAAGAAGCTGCGAGATGAGAATAGCAGGTTACAAGGCGAGGTGAATGATTTGAGGGAGAAGCTCGGTGAGGAGAGAAAGGCCAACGAGATCTTGAAGAAAGATTTGATGATGTTAGACAGCGAGGTGAAGGATTTGGGTAAGGCTCTTGATGAGGCCAGGGCGAAGAATGCTGCCTTGGCGGAGGAGAATCAAGCCCTTCAGTCAAAATTGAAGGATTTGCAAGACGAGCTTGGCAGTTTGAGGGCAGAGTGCGTTGATTTGAAGTCGGAGATCGAAGACTTGAAGCAGCAAATCGCTGATTTGAAGGCGAAGATCGCTAAATTGGAGGAGGACCTGGAACATTGGAAATTAGAGAACTGTAAGATCAAGATGGAGGTGGATAAACTGAAGGACGACTTGGAGAAGGCGTTAAAGGAGATGAATGACTGCAAGGTAATTTTTATGTATATTCTTTTAAAATAGTTCTTGGAGGTATACCCTAAGCTAAAATTTATCCGTTTCCCACCAGGTCGGGAAGGAAGCGTGCCAGGCAGAGTTGAACCGTCTGAAAGCCGAGAAAGCCGATCTAGAGAAGAAACTCGCAGATTTACAGTCAGAAATTGAACAGCTGAAGAAGTCGCTGGAAGCAGAAAAATCAGCTAGAAGCAAGTGTGAGGCGGAGCTTGCAGCCCTGAAGAATGAGTTGGACGCGTTGAAGAAGGAGTTGGAAAACCTTCGGGACGAGAGCAGAAGGTGCAAAGGAGAATTAGAAGAGTGTAGAAAGAAGATCTCGGAGCTGACCAACGACCTCAACAAGTGCAAAGAAGAAGTCAACGCGTTGAGAGATGCGAACGACAAGTTGAAGGCGGATGTGAACGCGTTGAACAACGAGAAGAACAAACTTCAAGAGGAGCGAGATAGATTGAAGAACGAAGCGGAATCTCTTCGGGCAGAGAACGCAGATCTTCGTCAAGATCGAGACAAGCTGGCGAACGAAACTAACAGGCTGAGGGGCGAGGGTGATGGACAGAAATCAGAGCTTGACAACTTGAGGTCTGACTTATCTGCGCAGAAGGCTGCTGTTCAGAACCTGCAGAACGATTTGAAGAAATGTCAGGACGAGAACGAGAGGTTGAAACAGCAATTGGCTGGGATGGAGAACTTGAAGGACGAGAAGAATCGATTGGAAAAGGCGTTAGCAGATGCGGAAGCTAAAGCGAAGGCTCTGGAAAGCCAGCTGAAAGATCTGCAGGCTGAGAAGCAAGAGCTGCTCAATGAGCTGCAGCGGCTGCGCGACGAGATAGGTCGCCTTATAAACGAGATTGACAAACACAAAGCTGCTGCTGAAGCAGCCACGAAAGAACTGGCTGCCTTGAAGCAGGAGTTAAGCAATTTGAGAGCTACGCTGGATAAAGCCCGTGCCGAAAACGAAGCATTGGACAAAGAGAACGAGAAACTGAAGTCGGACATGGCGAAATTAAATCAGCAGCTGCAGGAATTGCAGGAAGAGAACGCGAAGCTGAAGAAGGAGAACGAGCAGTTGGCCTCGGAATTAGCAGCGGCGAAGGAGAAACTAAAAGAAGCCGAAGACCGGTTGAACAATCTGCGCAAGGAAAATGATGATTTGAAGAAGAGGATTGCTGATCTTGAAAATACTGTGAAGGAGTTGGACACGCTGAAGAAACAGCTGGAAGATTGCAGGGCCGAGTTGGCGAGATTGAAGGCAGAATTGGAGAAATTGAAAGAGGACAATGAGAATTTGAAAAACCAGCTAAGGGATGCTCAAAATGAGTTGAAGGAGGTTAAGGACTTGAAGAATAAGCTGCAGCAGGAACTTGATGCTTTGAAGGCTGATCATGATAGATTGAAGGACGAGTTAGGGAAACTGAAGGAGATTAATGATAAATTGAAGGACGAGTTGGACGATTTAAAGGCATTGAATGATAAATTGAAGGACGATTTGAAAAATCAGAAGGCGATCAATGATAAGCTGAATGAGGAGGCAGAGAAGTTGAAGAAAGAACTTGAAGCGCAGAAGGCTGCCAATGCTATGTTGAAGGATGAGGCAGAGAAGTTGAAGAAAGAAATTGAAGCGCAGAAGGCTGCCAATGATAAGTTGAAGGATGATCAGAAGAAGTTATTGGCTGACATTGATAAATTAAAGAATGAGGGTAGAAGTTCTGCGGCAGGGTTAACGAATGAATTGGATAGGTTGAAGAAGGAAAATGATGACTTAAAGTCTGAAATTGAGAGGTTGAAGAAGGAAAATGATGACTTGAAGTCTGAAATTGAGAGGTTGAAGAAGGAATTGAATAATTGCCAGGATTATAATGATAGGCTGCGCAGAGAAATGGAAGACTGCAAAGAAAAACTTAAGAAACTGAGAGCTACTGCAGGTCTGAATATTAAAATAGATAAAATTCAAATTTTTTATCTACAAAATTCATTATTCTTCAGAATTATTTCATTATTGACGTGTGCTTACTGGATTAATTTCCATGTAGCATTTGTTAAAGCAATTTCTAAGGCATAGATATTACTTTTTACTGAAATATTATATTTCTCATTATAATACAACAAAAATTATTTATTATAATTAATATAGAGCAAGATACAGTGACTTTAAGAAGCCTAGCCGACGATTGTGGCGATTACATCAGGGCAAATGATTTCTTAAGGGATAAACTTGACAAGCAAAACGAAGGTCATCATCTATTATTAATCGAGAAGCCAATACAATTATTCAACACTTTTTACCACAGTTTACATTTGAATATATATTTTAATTTATTTAACATAGGTGTACAACGTGTCCGTGACTATATAACTTTCCTGGAGGGTAAAGTTGAAAATGAACCCAAAATGGCGGACGAATTGGAGGACGATTCCAGTATTGACCCAGAAATGAAAAAAGAGATAGGAGAGTTATTGAAAAAATCGCGAGATTTATCTGAAAATATTTATAACACTGAAAAAGAAATTCAGAATATTGCGGGTATTCTGAAACAACTTAAGGTATGTTCTGCATATAATTGTGGTCCAAAAATGCAGAAAATATTGAAAAATGAATCGAAATTACATAAAACAAATATAATGTTTCATAGGATGCTTCACAGGATGTTTCACAGGATGCTCCAGTTAGCGACAAGGCATTTGATCCCGATTCGTGGCTTAACGTGAGCACTAAAACAATTTTAATCTACTCATTAGTTAAGTAACCCTTAGTTTTAGTATGGCAACTTTCAGTGAGATATTCTGAAAATATTTGATGATATTAAATGCATTAAAAATTTAAATATATTAGATAGCAATAATTTTAAAAACTCTTTAGACGGCTAAAATATTTAATTTATACGGTGTTGAAATTTTTGCGCTGCATATTCTTATGCAAGGATCGTGTAACCCCTGCGAACGACAATATCCGGTTCAGTTTAATAACGCAGTTAAATAATTGAATGAACCTGATAGTCTAATAAATCATTCCACATTCCGGAGACTAATAAAGCCTCCCAGGTCGAAAGTCACAAATCTTAATCTTATCTCTGAACGTGTATTAAAATTTGATGATTCATAGACTAACGACTTTTGATATTTCCTTAGATTATTAGGAATTAAACTTTACTCGTGTTTTGACTCCACCTGACATCATTTTACCACCATCTTTTTTCTCTCTTTATTGTGTGCTGAGGAAATAAATACGGGATATTTTATGAAAAAATTTAAATTCATTACAATCAATACTTCTACTTATCTAAAATTGGTTCTTTTGCTATATATTTGACATGAAATTATGTAAAATATTATCCAAGACACTTCAATTTTGTTCAATACAATTTCTCAAAGTGATTATAATTATTGAAGAAAAAATCGTAGGATAAGTGATTAATTGATCGAGTTGCTCCATTTTTTAAATCCATTTTGAGACTCCGGTGAAGTGATGTTTTTTAAAATTACAATCTTGATATTATTTATTTCAGTCGTTAAAGTTAACGCAATTGGCAGAGCTCCACGATAAGATTTGCTTATTGACATCGGACATGGTGCACCAGGATAAGCCGAGGGCAGTTAGTTGTGTGCCAGGGAGTCCACTAAGTGCGGATTACAATATTTTAAATCAGCGGATAGCCGCTCTGCAGAAACAGATAGCGGAGAAGCAAATGGAGACGGGATGGAAGCTAGAAGAGCTGAAGCGAGCTCTTCGGCAGGAGCAGGCTAACCTAATTCGAATCTCCGACGAAATGAATTTAGAGAGAAAACGTAATTTGGCCCTTCAGTTAGGAATGGATGATGCATCTTAATTCGGTTTCCTTTAATCTAATTCGATGTCGCCTCTTGGAAGACACTACGAATGAGAAGTTCTTATAATGAATTCGTTGGGAAAAGTGTGATCAACAATCTACAACGAAAACACAATCCCGTCCCGAAATATTGATTTGTCACTTCAGTCCCACTGTAATTATACCTATGTAAATATGTCGAAATAACAGTATCATTATTATACAATTCGTTCGATATCTGTGAATCCGTTGTCTTGATAACTGTATCTATAGTGTGATCAGTACACCTCGGATCTATATACTAAATAAAAATTATTTTATATAACATTAGTATAGTTTTGTGCACGTTATTAATTCAGTTCAAAATATACATGTGAAATATGGTTTTATAAAGTGCACTATTTTCTAATGCATTCTCTAAACAAAGTAATTCTTTCGAAGATCATTTACGTAGATAAATTTGCCATTAAAAACAGATGCAAGTTTGTAAACAACAATTTTTTTCCAACTCCACTAATTTCCGTGGTATTCTACGAAATATTTTCCGAGGTTAACTCTAACGTAAATGTCACTTCAGCATAAATGTCAGAAGCTAAAAAAATGCGTGCGTGACATTTCCCGCATGCTCTATCACTGTACAAAAATGGCTTTATTCAAGTCGGTACTATAGACGTACAATTTGAGAAAATAAAAGCCGGCGAAAAGTAGGGTGGTTTGAAGAATTAAAAATTCGAATCAGATGCGCCTGATGTATGGCAATCTGCCTACCATCAGCGCGGATGTTGCAGGGTAATCGCGGCGTGTGCAGTAAAAAACAAGCAAAGGACACGCGGTTCTGTCGTAACGAACATGTGACATGTAACATGCTGCACCGGGCGAACGTGCTTTACGTTTGCCAACACGTTTTTATGAAACACAGCCGAGTAGTTAGACGACATTAAATCCGTTTATCTTTTTTTAAGTTCCCATGGTACATCAAATTTAATTCACGGGGTCTCCGAATAAAAAGAGGGACTCCCGCACGAAGTGCTGCAAATGTCACATAACGATCAGTCACTGTGAAAACTTTCTAATCGAGCGAATATACCGAGTCTGGTAATTTGATCGTGAACTTTCATGCAAGCTCCTCCCCTATTTATAAATTAATTTATAAAATTTGAAATCGGGCAAAAGTGAACAGAAATTAATAGTCTTTTCGCTTGCTGTGTGTTATACGCATTGTTTTCTATTATATTTTTATAAGATAACCAAGGTTTCGAAACAAAATAGTTTCTAGTGCTTTAAAATTAATGTAAGTTTAAATGAATGTAATGTGTGAAAATTTATAGTAAAATCTTGTTGCAAAGAGGAAGGTCACAGTCTTCAAATGGTTCTATGGTGGTTTCATTCTCGAAAAAAATTTGGTCAAAGTTTTTACTGACGTTCGAATTCTCATATAATTTTCAAATAAAACGATAGGCCAGAAACTTGATGAGATTCGAAAAGGGTTAGCAGAGTTTCTACAGACCGTAGAACGAATTCACCGGTTTATAGGATGTTGCAGATATTTGTCAAGAAGCTTATGTGTCCGGTGCTCGGAGAGCATCCCCTAAATCGTGTATAGGATCGCGGATGGAGGACAATTTTCGAGCAACCGTTCCTAAACGGTCCGAAATAATTTACTATCGGTTGTTTAACCCGGCGCGTTTATAATGAAACGGCGCCGAACGAACGGTGTATAAACGAATTCGGGAAGCTGCGCGCAGGATTCTCTCCTAGCATTCACTCGATATTGCTGCGGGGATCGCCATAAAAATACGAGCGCCGTAAATTAAGCGATACGCAGAAAATGCATGGGAGGGCGCGTCGCGCGCCGTTGTATTTCATGCCGCCTAAAATTAGCCCCGGCCATATCATTGGCCTCAAAGTAAACCCGGTTAATCGGGTTCCGCGAAATCGATTGTGTAAATTCTGAAGACAATTAATTCCCGAAAGGTAAACTGGCGAACCATTAATGGTTGCCAACGAGAACTTTCAATAAGCTGACGTCGCTCGTCGCGTCGCGCTCTGGTTTCGGATAATAACGCGTGTCTCTGGACACACGTGGCCACTTTACGAGCTTATTCCAATTCGGGACCGATGGGCATACGGCTAAACGGATTTCGTCAATTCATTTACCACTTGATCTAGCAGCGCATCCCAATTATGTGTACACTCTTTGTCGGGGAAATATCCGGCCTCGCGCGACACGAACACGTTACTCCATCGTGTATCTGTCGTGCACGTGTACGGAAACCTGTACACACGGACGTACGATTCTGATAAAGTCGTGGGAGCGGATGCGGTCCGCTGTACAATTGAATTAATCTCGATCGAACAACACGACCTCCGAAACGAAACAGGAAATCGCGTTGTCGCTTGTGCGAAATCGAATGAACGCCGAGCTCTCTCTCTCTCTCTTTCACGCGCGCGCGCACCGAAACTATCGGCCATTATTAACCGTTACTGTTTTCCAGAACGTTGCGCGTTATTGGCCGGACCCAGGCACCGCTTTTTTCCCTTCCCGCTTCGTTAATTAGGGTGTAACCGGTGCGACGCGGTTCAATTACTGCAACAACGGTAACATAAGCGATCACGATCTCGCCGGGATTACCGGGCGCCAACGTGTCACGCTATATTCAAAGTCAACTCACCCCTTCGAAGGCTTAGAGGCGTGTTGTCGATCTATTAAAACTCCGGAGACAAGAAAACATTTTTTTTCTCGTTTTTATTTCTCTTGCAACTGATTTATGGAATTTTGCAACTACTTACGATTTATTTCACGATTGCAGTGATTGGAATTTCTTTGTATTTCATTACCTTTTACAAGAAGAAGAACACGTACATCTATTATATGCTTATGTGTACGGTAACAACAATAGAAAAATAGAATTTTATTCATTAGTATGAGATTTTCAACTAATAATGATAATTTCAATGTTACAATTTGTAATGGATATAAAGCCGTTGCACGTGAACCATTGCAAAATACCTGAAACACGCTGTATATTACCATTGTACAATTCATTTACATCAAAATCGGATTTTCCGCAAACCGCGAAGTGGCTACTACCACCCGCTATTATGGTGCAGGCAGGATTCTCAGAATTGCAATGCTTCCACACGTTAACACCAACGTTCGGTCAAGATTTCTTTGTATTTCATTATCTTTTACAAGAAGAAGAACACGTACATCTATTATATGCTTATGTGTACGGTAACAACAACAGAAAAATAGAATTTTATTCATTAGTATCAGATTTTCAACTAATAATGATAATTTCAATGTTACAATTTGTAATGGATATAAAGTCGTTGCACGTGAACCATTGCAAAATACTTGAAACACGCTGTATATTACCATTGTACAATTCATTTACATCAAAATCGGATTTTCCGCAAACCGCGAAGTGGCTACTACCACCCGCTATTATGGTGCAGGCAGGATTCTCAGAATTGCAATGCTTCCGCACGTTAACAGCAACGTTCGGTCAAGATCTCCGCCACTAAACGACTGCCAAACCTCCGATAACATCTTTCGTCCAGAGTGATAGGATTTTCATCAGACGACGACGACGACCATATAGGTGGTCGAAGGGAACGAAAATAGCGGAAACAAGTCACGTTATGCCCACCTTTTCGATGAACTGGGCGCATGCCAATGTTAACGGTCGATAAGCTATTCTATTTGGTACTATTTTCTGATACTGCTCTAGCTACGTGAGGAGGAGGAAGGATACCGAATGCGGTTGACTTCTGTCAGTCCAAGGAGGTGATTTCCATTGATATCGGAATATTTCTTCTTTGGAAATTTCGCTTTCTGGCTGCGTTTCGCTGCGCCAGAAAACGGAGGCTGCACCCACTGTCTGGGAATGTTCGTGCAACAAGCATCGGAATCGTTGAAAAGTTAGATGTGTGCGAATAATACATTGACATATTCTAGATGAATGTTTTCTCGATATCTTATAATAAACCGTAAATATTGTTGTGAACAAATCGATTGTTTGTTTGAATTTTACTTTCTTGTATATTTAATCCCTTGCTTTATTGTAACGAGTCACGCTCGTTATGAAGATTTTAAACAAAGCCTAATAAATATGAATGTCGCGCTTTTCTTTTTAAATGAAATATTATGTGATTCGTTTGTAACAAATGTTCCGCACAAAAAATATAAATTATTCTCCTTTACGACATTATTCGGGATAAAGATGTTTCAATCGTTGTAACTGTAAAGAAAATGATGCGGCAAGGGGTTAACAATGGCAGTTTTGGTGTTTTTGAAAAATGTAATATAGGGTTGAAGTACGAATGATGTGTGTGTATCAACAGACAACCCTATATATAGTAACTATAGGGTTGAAGTACGAATGATGTGTGTGTATTGTATGAATGAACGTGTGTGTATTAACAGACAACCCTATATATAGTTAAATTTATAAAATAGAGAATCGGAACAGAAGAATTCTAAAATTGTAATTGCCAACGAATTGTAAAAAGAAGATCAGATCGAAACGAACGCGCCCGTGACAAACACGTCTGTCAATGATTATAATAAATACGGCTTTTCCTTACAGTAATTAATGTTAATAATTGTAACGAGTGTACAGCTGAATTTTTTTCATTGTCATTACCTTTTTCCGTATAACAACACGAGCTCTTGTTATCGAGTACAAAAGATGTTTATAAGCTACCAGTTCACATGATACGAATCAAATAATTAGCGGTCGTGCTACTAATTCACTTAATTGAAAGATGTCACGATTTATTATTTTTCCATATCGCTTCGTAGAAATATTTACTGGCAAATATGATCCTGATGTTATTAATTAATGTTTCACAATATGGTCACTAGACTTATACAGCTGCCTCTCCGATATTAAAATTTTCGATCAAATTATTTGTACAATTGCACACAATAGCGACAATTAAATATCATCTTGTATAACAAAACCATCGTTCACGTAACACATTTAATTTCACTCAATCTTGCACACTTATTTTCCAAAATATATTATCCAGCAATGTTTTGTGAACTTCGAGAATGGTCCTTTATTACGCTTACAAATGGAGAATTGTTGAACTCCTTGCTGCAGCCGCTGCTTTAACAAATAGTTTTAGGTAACACCTGCAGGTATGAGCTTGAAACAATAAATGCACCGAGCGTCCAAGGTCGATTTATAAAACACTGTGATTATGTAATAATTCCAAGTCCACAAGCGACAGTATTTGATAAGATCATGGATTCAGGAGATAATTGTATTAATAGTTGAAGTCCCCCATTGAAATAACACCGGGTCGGAAAATTCGTGTTCAGTATCACTCGTGAGCAAGTCGGGAAGCGTATTAGCTACGCGTAATAAAATGATTTTGTCATACGTCGTTTCGTGTGCGTTTTTCTTGTGCGTCGTGCAGGTGAGGGTCGAATGAAGTGACGTGTGCTTTTCTTTTTCGCCATTGATACATGGTTGCTGTAATTAAATTAAACCAATAATATCGTTTGTAAATACGTAACTTCGCCAATATTTACTCAGCTATATATTGGTTTTACAGAATTAAGATTCGAAGTTTTCGCAACGTCACAAAGATAACGAATTTGTGTATTTTCAGGAGACCATAAATCGAAATATACTAGTTTAGTAATCATGTTTAGACAGTAATTTTCTGTCTTTCAATGAACGTTTTTTCTATGCAAAAAAAAGCTTCTCCTGAAGAGAATGTCTACACACGATTCTCATGAACAGTCGACAATTTGTAACTATCAGTATAGATGTTTATTTCTCTATTTTTGTTACGCAGGCAAATCTTGAAATTCTCTTCGATGACGCCTTCTGTGAAGTTCACAACACGAAGTACATCAACCCTGATTGCGGGCTCGACATCGTGGATGATAGCGAATTCGGAAATTATTTGAACGTGCATCTTCAAATTGAAGAAAAGATTCCCTCTCTTGTAGTACGTATTTCTACGTCTTTATAATTGTTACGGTACTTTGTAGCATGTATAAACACATTGGCGGTTTAACAATAATAATAATATTGGGTTGGCAAGAAAGTAATTTTGGTATGTTGAGGTGAAATAGAGAGCCCAATTTTTTTATCCAAGCAATGAATTTTAATGAATAAGATGTGTTCCCTTTTGTTCGATGATCTTTTGTCAAGGGAAATAAATAAGAAAATATTTTATTGATTAAAGTTCATCGTGTGAATAAAGAAATCCGGTTTTACTTCATCTTAAAAAACCGACATTACTTTCTTGCCAACTCAAATACTATTAGTCCAGGATCCACCGACCATTTTTACAAGTTATTACTATCAAGCTAATATTCCGTGAGTAGCTTCATTTTGATGAGACGCCCAACTTTTTCTCTTGTGGTAGCTCGATTGTGGTAGCTAACAGGGGTAGCAGGGATAAAATATGTCGATTTGATAGTAATTTTAATATAGCTTAATAGCAATAACTTGTAAAAATGGTTGGTGGATCCTGAACTATATGTAAATAATAATTAAAAAATTCGTACAGGCCGAGGCAAAAGTACTTGAAATGGACAGGACTGGAGAATATACGCAAGACGTAGGGCTTAGCGTGACAATGGATATTTGTGAAGCTTTAGCTGGCCCTCCTAACGTTGCACATGTCTTTGTAAAAGCTCTCAACTTGAAGCCTGGCCAATGTCCTCCAGAACCGGTATGTTAACATGATGATTTAACTCTTCTATTTAAAGACGTACTGCCATCTTGAAGTATCTTTATTCTGCTTTCATATATTATTATTCTATTTCAGGGAGTGTATGGACAAGAACATTTCGTTATTGACACTGACGGGAGCAGTGGTTTGCCAAAATCATTTCCTGGTGGCAAGTATTTCTTAACATTGTCGATACTGTACGATGGCGAAGCACTGTGTAAAATTAGTATTTATTTTACGGTAATGTAATTTATTATACTATGTATGACTGTGTTAATTATCACAGAGCACATGTATGTAGTAATTAAGCAATAGATACGAGCCTGCAAATATAAAACGTAATTTATCTCGTTGCTCTTATTTTCTTGAACATACGCATGCATTTTTGCATGTTATTGCAATTTATCAATTGTTGAATACGGTTCACTGAATAAATATCTGATCGAATAAACTTTATTGTGTAAACAAACGTGCAGTGGGTAAATAAATTTATCGGTGCATAAACGTGGATTCAGTAAATATACGTAAAGTAAATAAATAAATGTGTATTGAGTGAATAAGTGAATAGGAAACTAATAGTGAAATAAGATAATTGAGTAAATAAGTGAAAAGTATGAGGAAGTAGATTCAAAAAGGGTTTCCATTTTGAAAAATGTGTATCAGCGGGTGCCCTCCAATTTACTAACTTTAAGCTAATTACTTGTAGTCGTGATTAACCGGTAATCAGGGGCAATAAAGCAATTTTACGAGGTGAGGAATAACTTTCGCATTTTCATTGAATTTTAAATAAAAATTAGACTAATTAGTCTACTGCATATCGAATCATAAAATAATTTCCGGCCACGATTTCCTGTAAATAAATTATTAACGATTTTCCAATAAGATCGTGCATTAATTCATTTTCGTTAGGAAAACATTGAAAATCCATTAGTCACAGTCTCACGACGATGTGATGTAATATGAAAACTTTACCTTCCACGATTGCTTGACCAAGATTCAATCTTGCGAACAGTTTCAATTGAAAATGTTGAATATATTATACAATTGCTTGTATTTTGTTTGCAATGAAATTTTGAGAAATTGCAAATTGTAGGATCTAGTAGGTCTAAATAACACATAATTAAATAAAATTTTATAATCTAATAATTCTAAAGAATAAATAATAAAATCGTTCTACAGTCCAATAGTTCTGAATAATCTAGTCTTTCGAAATCACAAATAAATTAATCATTTTATAATAGTTCTACATAATAAATAATACCGTTTTCTATACGATCTGACTAAATACTAAATATTTAAATTGTTCAATTTTAAGTTGACAAATCAGCTAAGTTCTCGTACACTGGAACATGGATTATAGTACTCGTTAACAGCACGTATCATCCTCGAAGCCATATAAAACGCAAGCGAAGTAAATTTTACGTGATCCCCGTGGATGAGTAACAAGAAATAAAAATTAATAGAGCTGTACACTGTGACGTTTTTTACATCGCGTGATAATGCCCGCGGCTATAAAATACGACATCAAGATCGCCTGAAAGATTTGAAATAAAATTTACAGGTGAAGATAAAATGCCTTCATTACGTTCATATTTCTTCAGTTCTTTCAAGTATTAAGGGCCGAAAATAAAACGGGCTGATACGTTTTATATACAGGACATGTTGCTTTTGTACGCTACCGTATGACTCAACTGGAAAATACGTGACACCGAATTGCACGTATAACACCAGTTTTCACAAATAGATTTAATCCACTACAAATGAACTTTTCTGATCATTGCACTGTTGACGATTATTATACTTTTGATCTAGTGTAATTTTCTTGAGATTTCCTAATGGCCGGAGAAAATTATTAGTCACAAGAAAAGTTGGATTAATTAATAATTCAACTACAGATTTAAATCTCAGTATTTAATAATGGTGCTCGACCGAAATTAGATTTGCCCTTTGACGGCGTAATAAACAAAGACTGCGCACGCGCGTGTGTGGGAGTGTGTTTCCTGGATTCCCTTGTTCGATTAATTTTGTTCAAGAAAAGAAGAAAATGTCAGAAGCCATGGTATTCGTGACTGGATTACTTACACTTGTCTTAGTCTTTTTCATCGGAGCTGGCTAATTAAATGAATGCCTGTCTACGCTGATAGGGAGCGTATCGATTTACGTTCTGCGAGGTTGGTCATTAAAAGAGATCACGAGACGCCAGCACCTTTTTTGTTTTACTGCCCAGTAAAAGAGAAGCGTGTTTGTCGCGCACCTACTTTAATTAATCTCGGAAAATGATGTGTACACTGCTAATTAAAATTACTGACCGTTGCCAAAACTTCGGGGGAAATCCAAATGTATTGACCGAGAGTTTCGCTAATTTGAAAATTCCTGTTTTTTAAAAGTCCTTCTCATTTATACCAACCTAATACCTCGGTAATTGGGTCAATAATTTTCCATTTATTTAATTTCACTTTGATCTGATTCGATAGAGTATCGCTTTTGACTGACTTTCAGTCCCATAGATTTTTATAGTTGGAGAGTGTGGAAAATACATTGACACAGAACCGTTATGAATTCTCGGAATATTCCATTGTATCATAATTTAAATTAACAACGTGAACAAAATTAACTTCATGCTTTTCACGCGAAGTACAAAATCGTGAACGCAACGCTGCTTACATTTTGCGTTATTCTCCTTTGAGTTTCTTGATGGAAGTAATGATTAAAATGGTAATTACATAAATGTTTATTATTATTATATCTTTGTTAAATACGGTAGCTTTGTTTGCAGATATGTGGAACACGTTATTTTATGAGGTAATTACCATTTAATGGGTGTACCTAATTAAAAAATAAATCCTGAATGAGAATAATCTTTCAATAATTATGAATAGATTGCGGATCTACAGTGGATTCAAGAGGTATTCGAACATTAAATTTCCGATTTAAATTCATTCAAAAAAATAGTAGATTAAGAAGAGTTGTGTCCCCACTCTATCTACCACGTTTTGTCTTTGTCGTGTAGAGTGGGTAACTTTTTCCCTTCCATTGGTGCCCTTATTTGGCGACTCAGAGACCAACTAGTATAGTTGAAAAATTGAGAATACATTTAATAGAATAAATTAATGTTGAAATACTTTCTTCCACTGTACATATCGTAAGAAAGTATGACTCAATTTGTAACATAATTTCGAATATGTTCGTAGATTAAGAAGAGTTGTGTCCCCACTCTATCTTCCACGTTTTGTCTTTGTCGTGTAGAGTGGGTAACTTTTTCCCCTCCATTGGTGTCCTTATTTGGCGACTCAGAGACCAACTAGTATAGGTGAAAAATTGAGAATACATTTAATAGAATAAATTAATGTTGAAATACTTTCTTCCACTGTACATATCGTAAGAAAGTATGACTCAATTTGTAACATAATTTCGAATATGTTCGTAGATTAAGAAGAGTTGTGTTCCCACTCTATCTTCCACGTTTTGTCTTTGTCGTGTAGAATGGGTAATTTTTTCCCCTCCATTGGTGCCCTTATTTGGCGACTCAGAGACCAACTACTATAGGTGAAAAATTGGGAATACATTTAATAGAATAAATTAATGTTGAAATACTTTCTTCCACTGTACATATCGTAAGAAAGTATGACTCAATTTGTAACATAATTTCGAATATGTTCGTAGATTAAGAAGAGTTGTGTCCCCACTCTATCTTCCACGTTTTGTCTTTGTCGTGTAGAATGGGTAATTTTTTCCCCTCCATTGGTGCCCTTATTTGGCGACTCAGAGACCAACTAGTATAGGTGAAAAATTGAGAATACATTTAATAGAATAAATTAATGTTGAAATACTTTCTTCCACTGTACATATCGTAAGAAGGTATGACTCAATTTGTAACATAATTTCGAATTTGTTCGTAGACTCACATGGTTAAACGTTTAAGGGACTCGAAATTGTCAAAACAGAGACGTGCCAGGCTAGCAAAATATTTGGCGAACATCATCGCTGTAATGCAGGTGTGGTATGGCACCGACGGTTATTGTTTCACGACAGAGCAAACTTTGCCGAGAAGTAACGTGCACCGTGATATAATCAAATGTTGTATAACTATAGAAATAAAACTAGCAGACACCGGCTGAGCGAATGGAACGTGCAACTATTCTCGTTCAATCTGCGAACACGCTAACAATTCCTTTTGAAACTTGCTCGGACATTTTATTCAGGGTATTGTATCACAACACTTCCAACCGGTCGTTCGATTTCGAATCGCGTGACGCATTCCAGGTGACTTCCAACTTCGTAATGATTTTCGCCGGCTCGGATTGATGTGTACGAGGCCAGAGGGCTGATCGTCTTGATATTTGTATAACACGCGTTTAATCAGCGCCATGCGACACTTGGCCCGGTTGTTAAT
Source organism: Lasioglossum morio (assembly GCA_916610235.2). NCBI lineage: Eukaryota > Metazoa > Arthropoda > Insecta > Hymenoptera > Halictidae > Lasioglossum > Lasioglossum morio. Next base: position 9,048,947 of record OU744330.1, on the reverse strand, counting down.
CCTTCAATTACGACCGTCGTTAATAGCCGACGTAAATTTTACGGAACACGGCTGTCATTAATACGTATCGACGCAGTAAACACGAAATGTATTCATGGTCTCATCGCAAATCAAGTATTTAGTGTCGAACGTAGAAAACTACAGCTAAGATAACATTTACTAATCCAATCATAACACTTTTTAGTATCTAATGCTTTTATTGTGAAATTTTCAGCGACATATTCCTGACGCTTTTTAATTAAAACGGAAATCATAAAATGGATCATATTTACAGGTTTAAACCACAATACGGCGGAACCTCTATTGTCGGTACCGTTTAATGAAAATTTTTTCATTGTCAACTTGTTATAAGCTACACTTTTTCATCCTTTATTTTTGTCTTACATTGTCATGAAGAACTACCCCTTTTTTCTCTCACCTGTAGTCGAACATCCTGTATATTGGCCCAATAGTTTTTCGTTAAGTCTACCGAATTGTAACTTTGGGAAAATATTCTATAGGTGTACGGTTATTCATCAAAGTAGAAAATTCGATGTTTCGTATCCTCTACGTCAGAATCGTTAAAGGATCGTTGTGTGTACGAGTCGTAGCGATAAAACGATACCGTGAGTTACATCGCTGTTTCTCTGCGTTGTTGAAGTTGCTATGGTACTCTCTCGAGGGTAAATCGCTTCGAAATTATAGTTTTATAAGAACAAAAGTCGTTAAAGGGTACGGTCGGACCTACCGGATGGGCAGACCATGCGATTTATCGTGATACCAATATTTACCCCAAGCCTGCACCGTTAGATCCCTGGAGGTTCAGCAACGAGGACCTCGGAGTCAGCAAATCCGGCGTCCCATCTAGCTGGTTTGGAAACGATTCAAGGAACTGCATCGGTAACGCCGTGAAAAATGTCTTATTGCAACCAAGAATGCCCTCGCATTGCAGAGCTATTGAACAAACTGTCCCACGTACGACGAAACTTGCAAATTAAAATGGATGGCCCCGGTGTCATGGTTGAATTTCGTTCAGCTGAAACTTACATATGTTAACGTCGCGGCTTTGTTTCGCATCCCGAAACAACCAGAAGCATACTCCGAGTATTGTCAGTGGAACGAGGGGCAAAAAGGTTTTTTGGGCTCAAAGCATTGTTGTCTTAATACTTACTTGTTCTTTCGTTTGTTCTTCATTTTTAAAATGCACAACGGGTACTCTGAAATTTAACGCTGACGACAGGAATATCTCTCTTTGCAGGAAGTTCGACGTAGACTGCGAATATTTATGCAATATAAAAATTGTTTATTCTTATTATAAATGACAGATTTTTTATTTTAAAATTACAGTAGGACCTCGATTAACCGATTGTAAGCAAATATGCGTTTCAATGTGATTATATTATATGAAGGAAATAAATTTTCAAAAATAAAAAATTCATTTTGGAATGTAATGTACATTTTAATTATTTCTTCGGATCTTGATTATCCATCTGGCTTTAATTTATCTGGGCAGTTTGTCTCTCGATCAAGTCGGTTAATCGAGGTCCTACTGTACTGAAATTATAAGGGTGTTCTCATAAGAATTGATTTAATACATTTTTTTATACAAAATATAAATTTAATCTTGTTATTTGTATAATACAATACACATCAGTCACTTTCGATAATCTGTAGCTTAAGTGTTAAGAAAAATCGCGAGCTTATTCTCACGAGCTTTTCCATTGTTCTCCGTGTATAATTGAAAACTGCCTCGTTCGAATACCGAACTTCGAATAACCATTTTCATAAATATGCATTTCAGGCGAACTGTTTACGTCGACGGAACAAAATACCGTCGACGCGGTTTTCGATCTGAGAACGAAGTTACCTCGCCCGCAATTACGATATACTGTTAAAAGTTAATCATTCAATTACACAAACTAAACGTCATTCAGCGTTCATTTCTGACCACTAAAACGATTCGCGCGTATGTATTCGGCCGGGCTAAAAACAGTGTGTAAACCGAATACGTGATTTCGCGTTGTGCAGAGAGAAATGTTAATTCATGTTACGCGTTTGTTTTTCCACGTGGCTGCAATCGTCGGTGATTGTTGCGATTCCGTATTGTTTTTAAACTCGGCTGCTCCGGCACGCTCGAGATTGCTGACGGAAGTTAATTATAATTTTTCGATATTATAAAAGATTGCAAGTAATATAACAACACGATGCTACGGCGTAATAAAAGTCAGTACGACTAAGCATTTCATAAATAAACTTATTTATAGCGATCGTAATATTATTAATAAAAAATCGTTATGAAAATGGTCCAAATTGTGACCGAAACGTCGATTATATAAAATTAGCAAAATTGCTTAGTTAATTTATTATTTTTTGTGTATTTAACGATCGAACCGTAGCGTCGATAGCATTCAACGATTTTTTATTGACTAAGCATTTCATTCGAAAAACTTTAAAAATCATTTACGAGTGATACTCGGACTTCCCTCGGTGTCGCGTGATGTTTCACAAATATTCAAGTCAGGCTTTTTAATACATTAATTATTCGCGACGTGAAATCGTACGACACAAATCATCGACCATCCCTCTCTGCTCTCCAATTCGAATCAGTTGACCAATAATAATTTAGCGGGTGACAGTTAGGGTAAATGCGTCCACGACGGATCAGTTTACAATCTATTACAACTCTAAGAGGATTTCATCGGGGGTCAGCAAAGCCACGTGGAACACAGGTATTCAATTTGTTCCGGATAATAATTAGTTTATTGTGTTTTTCACCTTTTTCTTTATTATAGAAAATCTCATATGAGATTTATTTCAACGTGATTGAAATACAGAATACAATACATACAATACAGAGAAAATAAAAATTTACAAAACAGAATAGGATACTGAAGATACATGAATATTATAATAAAGACATATATGTTTTTTCACCTTCCTCGCAAATCCCAACAAAACTCATCAGTTAATCCTGTATGTAATTAAAAATTTAAAAAGAACAAAATTGAATCATATTATTCAATTAACACAATACTACGTCTTCACATTGCAAAATCATGGCAAGTTCAGAAAGTTGACCTCGACAACATGTTTCAATATTTTCTTTCATTTAAATGCAATTTTTATCAAGAAGCGGGAAATGTTGAGAATCAAAGATTTAACATATTGGGTAACTAATAATTATTGAAAATCAAATTGAAAGCAGCGGCAACAGGATGGAAGAAATTCTTGTGAATCCGAGTTCATTGTCAGCCATCGAAATCCCCCATATCACCAGTAGATATTAAAAGCGTGACAATGCTTGCGTTTAAGGCCCCGTAAACCGTTTTATTGTTTATGGGACGGGGTGCGTTTAAAATATTGAGTGGCTAGGTGGTCGTTATCGATCGCACCAAGGGATTCCTTGCCTCTGATTATGGTCTCTCGACTCGGTTACAAAAGGGTCCTCCCTGAATGAGATGGGAAGTGCTACGTTCGTCACAATTACGACGAGGTTACTAAAAGGCCAAGGACGTCGACAATGGAGTGTTGGAGAAGGAAGTTTATTGCTTCCGCAATAAGATTCTGGGGTACACGCTAAGAAAGAGGTTAAGTTCAAAATACACACTGGCCAGATGATGTGGGTGCAAAAAGCGTTCCGAGATATCTTGGCGAGATAATACAGCTGCTGCTGCTCTTTCGAAAAGAATCCGTTTCCAACAGCAGCTCGTATTCAATCACTCTGAACGATCTGTATTCATATTTCGTTTTGGTATCAACAAAAACATTGCTCAAACTCACCTGACCTATTTATCAATCGCTTTTTTTATATTCCACGTTCGAATGTTGAAACGATTCAATCGCAGGGGACATTAATATTTAAAGAACCTCATTATACCACCCCTGGGAAAAAGTGTACGATCGAACAAGCCGAGCGAATGTCATTATATTTCACACATTTTGCATCGGAATTGTTTTCGTTAACTGCGGCGCAGATGTGGTGATAAAATTCGTATTGTTAATTGTGTCATTGATTATTGGTATGCATTATTTACATTAATTATTTCGCTGCGTCAGCTAGTAAATTTATTAGTCTAGACTATTAATTACTTCTTATTTTACTGAATTCAAAGTAGAACTGCTTTCTTATTCAGCATTTTCTACCCCTGCAATTTGTGGAGGTAGATGGAGATGAATTTTCCGGTGCTGTTGCAATGATTTGGGGTGCATGAGGTCGTTCTCTTCTGTTCGGCATCTACAGTGTTTGTCACGTTTGTATTGAAGAGGGAGGTGGAGTGTTTTCACCAAATCGACAGAGTTCGGACGCAGTGGATAAGTTCATCGCGTTGCGGATAGAGGGTGACAGGACAACTGTTTCCGGTATCGTGAAATGTAGCACCAACTAGCAGAGTAATTATGCATCTTTTGGCACCGGCTATGCAAACTTGCTCAACTGTTATGCTATCTTTGCGAACACAACAATTATCTTCTAGCTTAATGACTCTAATCCAGCGACTCCAGTTTCCATTAGGGGTTCTCGGTTTTTACGAAACGAGTCTGAATTCTGAACACTGGTCTTATCGAACAAATATTATACGAAATCAGGGTTTCGATTCGAGAATTAATATCTATCAGTTAACACTTTACCTACCGGAAGCGTATTAATAGGATTTTCAATAATTCTGCTGTACTAAAAGAAAGCATAGAAATTTTCTTTAACATTGTAATCTTAAAAGTAACTATTAGATGACGTTACCGAGGGTGACTTGTTAAGTCACAATGACAATTGCTGTTGCTATTGAAGGTTCCATTAAAAAGTGCTTAGGCCATGTATCATAGATTTTTCAAAATTATATCAGTCGGGAATGTGTTAACTAAACATTGTCAAGATTGTAAAAGTTCGACTCGAAATCACCTCGATTTGCAAGATGAATTCAGTGGCTATTTTATATTTTATAAAGTCATATTTCCTGAAGGAAGATACTTACTAAATGAAATCTATGAGATTTATTATTTGTGTTGTAGGTATACGGACTTTAGTTATTTTAATCATGTTTTATTTACTTGGATTTGTCCAAAGTGTATTTATATTTTCGAAGTCCATGAATATTACATGACCAAGAGAATTCTATTTAATAATTTCATATATAATTCTTAATAATTTTATTGTAGTATTTCTTTTATTTATTCTGTTTAACGTTTCAAAAATGTGTTTCATTTCGCGTAAATAAAATGAGTCAATAACATTTAATATTACTTTCTGTAACAATTGTTAGTAATTTACAAGTAAACGGAAGTTGAATGAAAATACTGTTATATGAAAGTTTATGTCGCATGTAAAATGCGTTTTTGATATTTTCAAATCTTCGAGTATCTAATGAAGTATTAGTGAAACGGAAATGAATAGCAATATTCGTTTATATTTTATTTTCATGAAGGAAAGGTGCTCGTAATGACGGTACGGATATTATTGATTTCTCACTCTAATCGTGAAACACCTCGACATGATATTGCAGAAATTATAAATAGAAGTTAAGAAGTAGAACGTGTATTTATCATCATTAAAGACTGGAAATCGTGTTTCAAACAACATGAAAACGGTTGCCAGGAAAATGTTGAACTTATAATTTATCGCTTCATTAACAATCCAATCTTTAATAATTCATTACTGGTAGACATCCTATTACTATTATTAAATATGTACTACACGTTTGAACGTGCATCAAGTTGGAGGAATCTGGGACTTCAGAATAATCAGCGATTATGTTATGTAATATAGGATTATTTACTTCTATCGCATGATAATGTACTATTACGTTCTACCACATGACTAATAAGTGAAGAAATTAATTATGTAGTGAACAGCTGGTTCAAAAGATTTTTTCATGTAACTATTGAAATAAAATTATTTCGGTTATTGTCGGTACAATAAGATTTATTTATTTGAAAGGAAAATTCAATATGTTGAAGGATATGATTGAAGTCGAGTTCCTTTCTAATTAAAAGACACAGCCTAGTGAAATAGTCGAGCACTTACTGTATTGTAAATTTAATGTAATGGTAGGTCGAGTATTACAATAAATCAGTGTACTATTATACAAAGTTTTATGAAAATTATGTTTGTAAATCTATTATTCACACGTACAACTAGCAGTGCAATTATTTATACGCAGTTGATTATTCATGTCTAGTGAAATTGTTATAGTGTATAGTATTTTTGACATTGTAATATGGTTGAACCAAATTCACCAAATACATATTTCAGTTTCCATGATTGCACATGTGGCGGTATAAACTTGTTGTTTAAGTTATCGATCAACTGCGGAATTTGAGGCATGTCTAGTACATAATATACTATGGAAAATGTCAATAAACACGATAGCACGTAATTTAAAACCGTTCCAGTTTATTTTTAATTTACTGAACGAGATCGAAACAATTTCGTTAGGTTTCAATTCCTCTAAAATTGTCTATAAAATTCCGCAGTCTAGTGGTCGCAATCCATTTATAGAAAATATAAACAGACTTTAAACTATATAAAGTATCGTAAAAAAAATATGGACAATGAATATGTTCCTTTATACAACGGTCCGCCGAGGAACCCTGAATTTTTAAGAGAAAGAGGGTTGGTTCAATACGCTTTATTGGCAAATGCTAATGTGATTATAAATATTTAAACCACTATTACTTCTTTACATTGGTAATATTCTCGTATAAGCCAATAGAAGACAAAGAGACCGGTATAAAATACCTGCTACGATTGATAGTAGCTACATTTAGTAGAATCGCTAGATAATAAGTCCGACATGTGAGTAAACGTGCGTTTTATAGTCTGGACAATGAATGGAAATGAATTTTCTAGAAAGTCAAACATTGTGTAAGAAGTACACAGCATTCGGAAAATATTAAACAAATATAGACTCATTTATGTACATTGCAAATGATGATATTTCAGAAGTGGCCAGGTCTGAAATATACTACATTTCCCACGCAGTCACCCTTATTTAAGCGGTTCCCGATCAAGAAGGCTGCCAACAGCTCCCGGAATTATTCTTGACGTTCTCGCGCGCCGTTCCCAGCCCACAAATATCTTAGCCATTAATCTCCCAGATAACGAATGAATAGTAAATACGACGTTCGAGGTTCTCACACCGTTTTCTAACATTTGTCTGTTCGTCGCGGGGTTGAACAAGGGGAATAGCCTGTAGTGATCACCGGTGGGGGCACGGAAAGGGAGTAGTATGAAAAGTGCTCGGAGAATGCTTTAAGCTGCCGCCGGAGGGTGGCGAAATCGCACGAATCGTACCGAGTCGAGCCGAAAGCTCGGTCACCCCTGTCAGTAGGCCTGCCGCAACGCAGCAGTGAGCGCGCCTTCTGCTCTGTGTGGGGACTGCGCGCTTCCTTGTTACCATTCCGACGATCCACGGTGCTTTTCTAATCAACCATCATCTGCCACAATCATCCTTAACACAGTGTCCAATCACAAAAACCGTATCATCAACGTCACCACTCGTTCTAACCCCCACTGTGCTTCGATCAACCAGTTCTCATTATCCCATTCATTATCTCCTGTTCGCGAACCCCTGTGATCATCGTTAACAACATTTCTTCCAACAAATTCGTCAAAACTACAGTTCGTGGACCTGGTGGTAGCTGTAGTGCATCAACAACAAAAAAAAAATCAAGTCTTCGATTTCTGTTCTTCGATTCGAAATACACTGAAGCTCGCGACTTTGTTAACGTTCCAACAAAATCTGCACCGAAAAAATTCGCCGAGCACTGCTGAACCTGGTGGACCTAGTGGTAACTAGTGAATTTAATAAAAACTTCTCGAGTTTTGTTCATCGGGATTTGGAATACGCGGTGCGTTTCTCGTGTCTTCCAGGACTGGTGCGTTTCGAGATGATTCGGTGTGGAAAGGCTGAGACAGTTGAATGAGAATTAATCGTGATCCAGCGCCTATGCACGGGAACAAGTGTCTCCGTACGCGATCTTTCCGTTGGTAGAGACCGGCCGCGTCGGTTGTTCGCGTTTAGGGGGCAATTTTCGTCCCGCGTTATCGCCAGCCCCGTGACAATTGAGTAAGCGCGGGGATTGGCAGTTTCGCACGGCGTAGGATGTGCCCTATAGATTATGACACCATGAAACGATTCTGACGACAGTCCCGCACGCCTCCTCGCGATACCATCTGATGGGTCCTAATGACGCCGCTTGGGTGTTATCGTCAGCATCGCCGGGGACGTCTATTTCCATCGTTCGATTCCCGCGTCCCACGCGCGCCAGCCTGTTCTGAAAAAGACCGCCGTTACGTCATTATCGGCGAACGATGACAGGAACCCATCTCTCTCTCTCTCTCTCATTCTCTCTGTCTCACGCTTTCCCTCTATCATCTCTCTCTCTCTGCGAGTGAAGTGTAGTCGCGTATGAAGCGGCCGTTAATGGACCGTGGACGGAATATACGATTAGCCCGTCGAGCAGTGCCATTAATAACGACGAAGACGCTTTATAAAGATCGCACGCAATCCCACCGACGGGGGCGACGCTTGTTTAAAAACAGGACGAGACACCCTCTGCACTGGCATTCACGTTTCGTAAATTAACTCGGATGGTTCGCCATCCGCAGGACATCTAGCTTGGTGTAGCTAATGCTGAACATGTTGTGAGAGGACGCAGAGCTTAGCGTGTGAAATTATTGTGGGGCTAGTTTAGGTTATTCGTGGATGAATTTTCATGGGGTAGCTAACGATGGACATGTTGTCAGAGGACTCGGCTAGCTGAGTGAAATTATTGTGGTTGGCTGCGCTCCTGTCTCGTGAATAAACACCGATGGTTCATGGTTACGATCTGCTACCTAGGCTAGCTGGCGAGAGTAGAAGATGATGGACATTATTCCGGGGCTGGCCACACTGGTTCCAAGGAATGTAGTAAACTGATGAACATGTTGCGAGGAGACACGGAGCTAGCAGTGTAAAATTACCGTGGGGGTAGTTGCCGTTCAGGCTATTCGTGAATGAACTTACCTGGTTCACGGTTTTTATCTGCAGGATAGGCTAGCTGGTTTCGAAGTGAGCAAGCTAATCGTGATGGACACGTTCTAAGAGGACACAGAACGAACTCCGACGGGTTCACAGCTACGATCTTGTACCTAGGTTAGCTGGCGAGTGTAGCTGACTGACGGACATGCTGCGAGGGTACACAGAGCCAGCGGTGTGAAATTATTGTGGGTCGAGTCAAGTGTACAGTGAAGTTCGGTGTCGGCGTATCCCGCCGTTGGAAGTCGCCCGAGCCTCCCTGGGGGACCAGAATCCCCGAACCGGGGTCCCAGGACCGAATTCATTGAAACTTATCAGCTGTCCCGACCTATTTGCTGAGGAGCCACGGTGTCCGAACGTGGAGGGGAGCGAGGTTAAAAGGATTCGCCCGTTCGGCCTTACACGATCGCAGGATGAGGGGAATGCTTCTGCTGATGAGCATGATGGTTCGATTTGTCGCGGCGGAACTTCTCCTCGACAACGTCGACGTGCCAAGTAAGTGATCGAAACTTCTGTTACTCTCCGACTGTGCTTTCGCGGACGCTCAATTAAGGCTCGCGTAGGTGGTGGTGGTAATTGTCCTACCGATTAAGAAGACCGTGGGAATTTTGTCTCCCCGTTTTCGATCCCGGGGAATCGCGCAACCCGGACTAGGTTAATCCGGAACGAACGTGTTTCGTTGTATCTCCGTTACTCGGCGGCCAATCCGTTCTGGAATTCCTATTCAACGCGGGCGTCGAGGCTAGCATTACCTGTCAAAACGTTACGTTGAACGGCCGGCGCCGCGAACACAGCAATTATGCCACCAATTAATGGGGAAATACGGGCCGACGCGACGTCAGTTATTCATAAAGACGCTGTCGACAGGCTCATAATCGTTGCAAACCGTTTACGCCCCAGCCACGATGTAGCTACCTACTGTCAACGGACAATCCTGTTCGAGGGGGAAAAAGGTGGTTGCTCCGAGGTCGGCGGATGTGTAGATGCTATATGGAGAATTTGGCTGTCAATAGTTGCTTCGCGGGCAACGTAGCCTACGTTTCCGTGCCCTACGACATCGGACCGCACCACAGTCCCGTTTATTTAATCGATGTATTATGTAAATTGACATAACGGCTACACTTCGGATGCAGTAATCGACCACCATCTCTCGACTGATTCACAATGGAACAATGTGTACGGTGAATAATTGGCAGCACCGGGCTGCAGCCTCGAAATCAAAGCTTCCGAACTTCCTACGCGGACTCCGATGATGAACGGCCACGAGGTTTTGAAGATGTGTTTGCACTGTCGAAACGCGTCTGCTTCGTCTTTCATATCTAAACACGACTGATTGGCTGCGTTTCACTTCCATGCACGTTTCAGACTTGTTGGACGCTTTTTACTTGTTTTTACTTGTTTTTACTTGTTTCCTAGAGTACACATTATTTTTGGTTGTTGCATATCGAATATGTACACTTGATTCTTTCTCGACACGATTTTGAAATAACATGCTTCAAAAATGTATATATAGTGGATCCAAAAAGTATCTGAACACGATGATTTTATTAAAACAATATAATCCTGGTCCCATTTTAAAGATTCTATTTTTACTAATTATTATTCGTTTGTGTTTAATACAATTTCTCACGACGCACAGTGGGGTATTTGCCTGATTTCAGTGGCCACAGCTAGTTAAAAATTTGCTCAATATTGAAACTGCTGTAACTTTGCTAAAATTTATTCAAATTTGATAAAAAACCATTTTAAAGCATGAGATTTCTACTTTTTAGTTAGTAGTTAGTACGTTTTTTGAGATATGCCTTAACGTTTAATTAATTTCAAATTATATATATTATTGAACACAAGATACAAGGGTTGGTCTTGCAATATTTATTGTCATCGTGAACCTTCCACATGTCAAAGATATTATTCCGATTTCTAGAAAACGGAACGAATTGAGAAAATCGAGAATTGCACGACCGGCCAACTGAACTATTCGAGAAAATTGAACTATTCGAGAAATTTGATAAATTGCTTTCAAGCAGTGTGTTTAATAAACGCGATGATTAATCCATTACACGTTTATTGGTTTGGATTTACGTACCCCTTCGGAGTAGTCGCGGGAACGCGAATTTCGCGGAAATCAACGTAACGCAGAATAATTTCGCAACGATTGAATTCTGGCGATTACTATGGCTTTGTCTCACCCGAATGTGCTCCCAAGTAAATATGACTCAAGTATTGTATCCGCTATTCCGCTGTGGCGTACGCCGCGCCAGCGTTTCGTAAATGGTTCCCAATTTCGTCATTTTCAAAGGGCAGAAACGTATCGTTTGTTTCTGCGGAATAACTGATTACACGTAATCCTTCGGACGTTTAGCGAAACAGAATTCAATTTCATAGGGCGGAAAGGCTGTTGGGTTTAACGGAGAATGCATGCGTTCTTTTCTTATTACGTACTAAGCAACGATCTAGTTATATGTGTTGAGAACATGTTCAATTTTATCGTTAGTCTTGCAACAAGAGTTATAGTTATTTATGCTGGAAAAATTAAAACGATATCCAATGTTCGCTTAAGGGGATTGTAGTTTTTCGAGGTTTTTTCTGCACGAATTTTTAGGAATTAAAAAAATTTATTGAATTGATATTGGAAGTAAATATGTGATTTTTTGAAAGTAATAAAAATCAACATTACATGAGCCATATATTTTTTATAGGGTCGTTGCCACCACCGATTATTATCTCCATAAAGTGAAAAGCAATTGAAAACAAATAATTGTATTTCGGTGGCCATAGCAATTTCAATTGAACCTCAACAAATTGTTTCAAGTAAAACAATCTAATAAATTCTTTTGGGTGTTTGTTATTTAACCCTTGATTTGTGAAAATTGGTTTCACTTTGATGCGGGAATACAACCGTTTCATCGGAATTTGCGTGAGCTATTTATATTAGACAGAAGAATTAATTGTGATCTTTCATCCCTTTTAGGGAAATTAATATAAATGACTGAATAATAGGCGCGAATTGCGTTTCATATATTGCAAAATATATTTTCGTACGAATATGCGATTTCATTGTTCCAAAGCGAAGCTCTTCCGCTCGAAAAGTGTCACAAAATCATCGGTGCTCTTCTCTGAATGTGTTTTGCATAAAATTGATTTTATTCTACAGTAAAAAAATTCTCTACACACAGTGAAGGGCGACATTTTCACGGTGACTGAGGACAGTGACAACATTGCGTAATAATTTGAGAGAAAAGCGAGAACTTTAATTCCTGATGCCACCATTTTTGATATTTAGGCGAATATAAAATATCTGGCTAAAATATACAGCTAATAAAGTAAATAATAATTTTCAAAAAAATTAAATCGAACGTTCATTCTTAATATTTCAAACATAAATACTGTACGAAGAGCTGTAAAGAGATCCTCAATTGATTATGTTTAAATTCATATTCCATTGTTATCACATATATTTTTTACTTGCTCTACTGAGAAAGGCTTCCTCTTATTTTAATAAATTAATGTATGAACCTTGATCAATTTTAAATTCGCTATATATTTTGCACAATCAAAGTGCAAAATATTTTTCGAGTATATTTTTTGAAGGATGGGGTGCACATCGTTGTCTCAGTCATATATTAAAACTCGCTTTTCAGTTGTCTCGCAAATATTTTTTCTGCGCTCTACCGACAGAGGTTTCATTATATTTTGATAAACGATAACGCGAGCCTCTCGGAAAATTTTAATTTCCCTACACTCGACGCGATCTAAGTGCTTGCGTTACTGTTTCCATCTTGACTGAAATGCGTCGAGTGCAAATTCTGCATTCCACGAGTACTTCTTGATTCGGAATAACAGGACAACAGGTACAAACCGCCGTGGAAGTAATAGCGTGAAGAGATGACGCTTCCCTCAGGACGATGTTCACACGGTGCAGGCACTGGCTACAAAAATGCTTTTAATGTTCGCTGCTCGAAATGGGGTTACGTTCCTCTGAATTTTATTCCATTTTTAATTTTATTCCATCCGCGACACAGATACGTAGCCTCCTCCGCATTGGATAAAATTTTCGTATATTATTTACAGTCGTGCATTACATTCGTGTAGGCACGCGAATTTCATTAAAGTTTGTTTGCTAATTTTTAGAATAAACCACGCTCTATTACAAACCCGTTTTTTTCCATACGTTTTTTAATCTCTATTAGTCACTCATTCATTAAACAGAAAATATTCTAATATTTTCCAGCAGGTTTTTGACAGTGTTTTTATTCGAGTTCGATGAATTTGATCGAGAAAAACACGCGCGCAACAAAATTAATACGTTAAAAGCGTTTCGCTGCGTTTCGACATTGCTTATACATATTTTAGTGTTTCTAATGTTATACGAACAATATACTAAAACTCTGAATTTTTGTTAAAATTGAAATTTTAAAAATCTCTAGATGACAGGTAAAAAATTCTAAAACTACGAAATGCAAGTTTGTGTTGGATAGAATTATTTAACCCATTTCGTTTCTTTTTTTTGTACTAATTTGATTTATTTATGTCGATTGGAAGCAAATTTTTGTTCACGTCAATTTTATTTATCTTGTGTTAAGTGTTCGGATATGTTTACAGTTGAAAGATTACAGGTTGGCTTTCACAAAAATATGAAGTGACCCATATTTGTTGACTTCCATACCGTGAAACCACTGGTTATACGGGTTGTACATACGACCTCGATTCAAAGCTCGGATTGTCTTTTCAAGTTGTAGACACATTATGCCTGAGTAAACACTAGAGTCTACATTGTACGGTATAGTGCTCACTGCAAGTAGAAGCACTCAGAAATGGACATGCATCCGACAAGTTGCATTGAATAGTTGATGCGGCCGTCAACTTTTCAAATTGGATCTTCTTGAAAACGGGATCTAGATTATTAATACTTGCTTATGTACTCTCTAGCCACTTCTGCGCGTGCAATGTCGTTAATATTTTATCATGTCATCGGCGAGGCGATTATTATCTAGAAACAAATTTTATTTTTATGAAATATATTCAGTCTTCTCGTCACTTTGTTAAGAGTATGACGCTAAGTTCTCTGTCTATTTTATTCATTACGTTTTTTAAACCAGAAAAATATATAAAACACTTTTTAGTTCAATAAATAATACAACTTCTTCAATATTTTTGGAAGATAAAGTGTTATACATAAACATGAACACAAGCAGCGTTCTATACAGCGGTCCAATGATATATACAAGCGGGCACGAGGAGATCGCTTACGAGAATATAAGAAAACATATAGAATTTTTAATATATAAAATATAGAAACAAAATATTTTTTCATCTCAAGCTTCGTTTTCGAGAAAATCGATTTTGAAAATGCAGCGAATACGCGCGTGTTAGATATTAAGCTAAGGTGTTTCCACTTTGAAAATTCTGAGGTAAGTGCCGTGCGGTTCCTCACAGTCCTCTTACCAAAAGGCATTGCCTTCCCCACTCCGTGGCCAGATCCTTCCGAAACACGTATTATTGTTTGGCAATACGACGTCGGGTCGTTTACCTTTTCCAAAGATCTACCTGAAGGAAACTATGCGGTCCATAGTTTTTGTGTCATGTGGCATTGGGGCTGTTTACTAGCCTCACGGCCACTCGTACCATAAATCCCTGCCATAAATATATCAAGGAACCAAACATTCGTTCAGTCGATCATCCCGAAACTCCCCTCCAACCGCGCTACCGCTAACACGCGCTATTCGATAAGAATCGTCTGACGCGTCTGATCATGATCGACCAATTCTACTTCCTGCATATACTACAGCACGCGGACCCGACGGATCTTTAAACTCGATTTTCCCGAAAACGGGGCATCAAACGTAAAAATGTTATTTCTTTTATTTGATTTATATCTACATGTAGAATCACCCCCTGCCCGATTGTACACGGTATTGGATCGCACCCTGTACATATTGCTCTTCGTACTCTACATTCAAATATAAATAAAAGACTTCTCTGTATTTCGCCTTTCAAAAATATGAAACAAAATTCGCATGATTTACGGAGATGACCTAATATTATTTTCGTTGTTTTACTATCGTTTCTACGAAGATTGCAATTTTTCTGTAGAATTCAGTATTCTTGGAACTGACGAATGACAGTCGTAAACACGAAGGTTTACAACATAATGTATGATAATATATGTAAGATATCTCGAAAGCCGCGGATGGTTTACGCAGAAATATGCACTTGTATCTTCGAACTTTTCTAATGGTTTATGGTTAGACGTTGTTTTCCTCAAAAAGTTGCTTCGTAAAAAGTTTTAACGACGTTATTACATGATAACAGATCAGAGCGTATTTTGCCCTGAAAAATACCTTCGAGGTACTTGGGAGATTTATAGTGCAGCCAAAACCGTATTTCTTTTACTTGCCATAAATCAAGTTTAGAAGATGAAAGTGCCCTTCAATGTTTCATTCCTCTGATGATATAGGGAAAGTTATCGAACATACATATACACAGCAGATATTATGTTGGACAATATGTGATGTACATGGAGCATTAACAATGATAAGTAGATCTTCATGTAAACTAAAAATAGTCTGCACCAATTACGAGAAAATGTTCGATAATTTTAGAAGCTCTCTGGGTCGAGAAACTTTCTTTGAATACTTTCAACTCTTAAACAAAAGTTCTGAAAACAACTACTTCCACCAACATTCCCTTCTGTATTTATAATTTCTTTTTACTTTGTTGTTACTATTATCCTTTGTTAGAGGTACTGGCTGAGTACATATACATATAAATACCGTATACAAGCGACTGCTGTGTAACGCCGTATTGTCACTCGGAAAAGCGCAAAGCCCAGAGGAAAATTTCGCAAAAGTGCACATGTCTTTATTACGTAATTTATAAAGATTTCCCGAGAGAAGTGAAGGCAGCCAAAATAACAGACTCTTGAAAAAAGAGAAGCTCGGAGTGCTTTAGAGATGGCCTCGGAAGATGAATATTTTGTGACAAAGAAAACGGTCGAAGTTAATGATGCACTGAAATGATCGACAAGAAGAAATTAGCCAGAATTATGTCCAATTATCGGAAGCATTTATTTTGTATTAAAGCAAAGCAATCTTAAATAGTTAAAATGGTATGAAGTGATACAGTATAAAATATTGTAAAATGATGTAATATCGTATAAAGTGGTACAAAATAATAGAAGAGAGTATGAAATAGTACAAAATGGTATGAGCTGGTGTAAAATAATATAACATAATACAAGATAATAAAAAATAGTATAAAGTAATACAAGAGAGTATGAAGTAACGTGAAATGGTATAAACTGGTATGATATAATACATAAAATAATATAACAGAGTGTAAAATAGTATAAAATGGTGTAAAACACTATGAAATAATATAAAACAGTTTAAAATAGTATAAAATAATATAAAATTACTATTTAATTAATAAATCACTAGTATAAAATAGTATGGACGAAAAATGATACGATCATTACATTCGCGTGAACCTGGCGAGTCAACACTGAATAAAAAAATGAATTCAGATGGGATATACTGTATTCAAGAATGAATTAAAAAGTAGTATCAATGACGCGGTCTAAAGGAGTGCAGGCAGAATGGAAAAAGAAGTCAAAGACGGGCTAAAAAGTGCGAAAGAAGTGAATCGCATGATAAATCTTTCCACGGGATTTATTAAGCAAATACCGCGGGGGCAAAAAGTATTCGATGTATATCGTGGAAAGGAGTTGGTGTTAGTAATAAAAAATTTCTAAACAGAAAAGCCACGGTTCCGGCCGCAAAAAAGAACGAAAAAATACGAAGCTATTCGAATGAGTTGAAACCAACGAACTGATAGGCGGCGCGAAAAAACACGAAGTCCAGCGTATTTCAGAGTTCGGCGAGGTTAACGAACGGGACAGTGGCAAACTTTTGCCCGTGAACCGCCGACTGAAAATTTTCCGCAAACTACGCCCCAATTGTGACCAATGTGTCGAATCGACTGAGCACTAAGATACCCAGCAGTGGATATTTCGATTGTTGTTGCAAAACTGTCGCCCCCCGATGTTGCTGCCTCGAATTCGCAACGCGCCGGTGACGATTTACTTGTTCACATAACATCTTGTCAATGAAAACCTTCTAATCGACACTCGTGGATAATAATTGATTTTGTAGGTTAGATCTGGAAGCGATAGTTCTCTCTTTAAAAAGATATCATTCTATTGCAAATTTACTCGATATCCACGATAAAAAATATATTTGTAAACGTCTTATCAATAAAAATTAATCAATATTCTTAATTATCAGGGAATGGTTTTATCCATAGTGATGATCAAACAGCAAAAATATAGCTTGCATTTGTTATGAATTGTTTTTGATGATCCCATAAAACTGAAAAATTATACATATTTTGATTTTTCATATGATGTTATTCCTACCTCATTATATTTATTTCAGTTCGATTTATACATTTAAATGGGCAGAAATCGCAGGAGAACAAATTCGTTCAATAATTTTAAGAGGAATAACAACGTCGGTACCTAATCTGATTGAACATTAAAATAATAAGTAATGAGTTTTTCGACAAAGGATCTCTTAGTTAAAATATGACTCTGTCTTTTTCAATACAGTTTCGATTACGCATTTGATTAAAATGTTTTTAGTCTTTATAACATTTATATCAAACGAATTTAACGATTTCCTCAAGATTGCTTTATACAAGTATCAAATTGGTAAAATCTCGATTCTTCCAACGGTACGTGTCCGCATTAAATCATTTTATGACATCGTTACCATAAATATTTATCGTGACGATATTCGCGGCGTATAACAAACAAATTATTCTATGTAATTATTATCTTAACCGATGCCGTTTACAATGGAACGTTTGTAACACAAAAGCAGTGAAACTGTGATTATATTTCGAGCTCAAATGTCAGAGGGATGACGATATACATATTATTTTATTGTCTTGAATTGATTGTAAAATTATTTCCTCTGTACACAAATCATTCGAATTTTAAAAATATGTTCAATTTCAACAGTAATGAAATTATAATGTATCGATTGAATATTAAAAAGAGCTATTAATACTATAATTTGGTAAAATAAATTAATTTTTGTATTCTATTGGTCAAAGAGAACTCTGTCGAAAGGGGTTAAAATTGCATAGCTCGAATTTTATTTTAAAATCGAGCACGTTTGCAACGATCGAATGCTTTGAATACGCATAACTCTGTTATTATTACTCCATAGATCGGCACTCTCGTGCAGAACGTAGAAAAACACGGCTCTGCAGGTTAGTTTCTTCTCGTACAGGAAGTAAAATAAAATGTAGATTCGAGCAAGTTGCCGACGATCGATCTTCCCAATGGATACCAGCCGGGCTTAGCCAGTAATGGATTTAGATGGACTTCGGAGTACGATCCCGAGTTTCGTTTCCAATGCTTTCCATGCAGCGGAAACTTTGAAAAGCAACCCGATCGTTCGCCGGACTTTTAAAAATTGCAACGCATTAGCCGCTTCAAAATTTCCTCAAGACCCGCGTGCACACCGTCAGAGTGAAACGTAAAAACCCTCTATTATACTCGTGCCGGTTTATGTTACATGATGCGGCCAGCCGAAGCAGCAGCTTAATTCTAAGTACGAATTTCTGTCGTTCGATACGAGTTCTACGAACTGTGGCTTTCGTAACACTCCTATTTTCAGTAGCAATAAATTAAATGTTTTTTTTAGAATCTATTATTAAATCTCTCTATTATCGGTTTATTCCATTTATTCGTACTTATTTGTACGTAACCAACTGTAATCGTTTTACTGTTTTCATTTTCTACATTTTTTCAGGCTCGTTAGTTTCACTGGATTCTTTGCCCCTATTGTTTTTCTCACTTACAGTGTAGAGTGTACATCACTTTTTAAAAATTAGACCAGATGGCTTGAGTGTTGAAATAGTTGATTTTTACAACTTATTTATGTGATCCTACATCTGAAATTAAAAAAAAATGTGTTTTATACAAATAAGTAAAGAAGTTAATTTTTTTAAGAAATTTATTTTTACTATTTGCCAACAACCGTAGTCCCGTTGAAAGCACCGGTTTTCGTTAGATCACCGAAGTTAAACAATGTGGAACGTGAACGGCACTAGGATGGGTGACCGTCTGGTAAAAAACCGGAAAGTGACCCACCCGAGGTATTTTTCACGTGTTGTTGGCAAAAGGTGGTTCGGAACCCACCATAAACAGTAGGTCCCGCTGAAAAGGCGATGGTGTGAGTGGAAAAGAGGGGGATTAGTAAATGAATTTGAAACCCTGAGAGGACCAAATATCATGTTACATACATACATATTTTTACTATTTTTTACCAATATTTTTGACCAATTGCAATTTTTTTACATCGTGTCCAATAAAGTAATCATAGCTTCCCAAAAACACTAGAGTCATTTGTTCTAAATTTAAATTTAATAAACTAACCCACGTTATAAATATGAGAGTAGCTACAGCGACAGACACTTTGATGGTTTATTTAACAACGTGTATGAAAATCGCGTTTGGAGAAGTCGCGAGAAGTCGTGAGAAGTTTGAATCAAAATACATTTCCATGCGAGCAAGTTGATGGAACGAGCAGAGCTCAACTTGTCAAATCGGTTATTCGGAACGGGTTGTACGAACGAGAGATAAACAAAACAAGCGACACCACAAATTGTTGATCGCTCATAATGCCGGACAATATGTACTAAATCCGAGTGGAACGACCGTACTTCTGCGGGAGGCGAGCGCGGAACAAACGACAGCTGGTGGAAAAGGGTGGAACAACCGTAGGAAGATAGTCGTCCGAATTTCACCGCAATTAAATATCAAAAGCGACAAGTCACCGACCCCTGCGTCCATCCATTATGGTCCTATAGTTAATAGAGGCGTCGCAATTGCCGTGCGTTTCCAGCATATAATCAAAGCAAATTCCCGATAACCGGTATAACGATGTAAAACGGACACAAGGCGACCGTTTTATTCCATTATCCTTTAAAACAGGAGTAATAACTCCCCCGACCACCTGCCCGACCATCCCCACAACGCCCACCCCTGTCCCCCATCGATACAGAGTAAATTGCTTGTTTTATATGCAAATCTCTTTACTCTCTTCACCGTGGTCAGAATTATAGCCCCGCGATAAACATGCTCCGCGATCCATCCGATAATCTGCAATCGGGGGGGGGGGGGGCGAGAGAGGCGGCCGTCAAACATCAGAGACCGGCGAAAATCAGTGTACACACGGTGTTACGGTGCTTTTACGAGCGCGTGCATTACGCGTTCTGAAATTTCCTGAAAAAGAGGTCCATCGATGCCCGGTCAAAGCGCGGAATCGTTTCTTCAATTTCGCTCAAACGTTGCTTTGCCGCGCGGACTAGGGGAAGGGTTGCGGCAACCCTTGTTATTTTTGATAGCACCCCAAAGACATTTGGCGATGAAACAAATTTACCATATAAATAAACTTATTTATATCGATCGTAATATTCTATCGGCGCTACGGTTCGATCGTTAAATACACAAAAAATAATAAATTAACTAAGCAATTTTGCTAATTTTATATAATCGACGTTTCGGTCACAATTTGGACCATTTTCAAGATTAATAAATTGCGTCTGTAAGAAAGATGAAAGATTTTTAACTTGATAAAATATAATTTTCAAAAGTTGTAACTATTAAATGTTTAAATATGAAGGAGAACAATTTTTCACAATTTTTTAGTTAATTTATTATTTTTTGTGTATTTAACGATCGAACCGTAGCGCCGATAGCATTCAACGATTTTAAATTTACCATATGTTTGAAAAAATATCACATTTTAACAGGAACGTTAAACAAACGTAACTTAATAGTTTCTTGATTGTGTTATGGTGAAAATTGAATTTACTTCGCGTTTTATTCAGTTCTTTGCTAGCATCGACAAGTATGTTAACTGTTTGCCGTTAAAGCTATTTTAATTCGAAACTAAAACATTACTTCCGACCTAAAATAATTCCATTGTGTATGATTTTTTTCATTTTATCTCTATTTTATTTATATATTAAAATGTGCGAAAAAACTCGTTCGAAGCGACATTGAAGTATGTACCGGTTCCGACGGCGCGGGCAGATTTGAGAGCGAAATAGAGGAATGACGTGAAGCGTAAACAAAGCAGCAGTTAATTGGACACATACCTTTCATTGGTAACAGCGGCGGCTCGTGCTCTACAAAGATAAAGTGGCACGGTCCGAGTAATAAAAGAGAGTTTATCGGCTGTTCCCTCTTTCTCGGGGCAATCGCTACCAAGGAATAATCATTCAGTCCGATCAGCGGTATATCCCGATACAATCTTCCTTGCCTTATCCGTTTCCCGGAAAGTCACCCCCCCTTGAAAACCTTTATCGAACCTATCCGGGGTACGTTATCACCTAGTTTTTACGCGAAGATTCACTAACTTTCGGGTATCGGCGAACAGGATCGCAATCGGCGGATGAGTGCATGGACGGGCAACGTTTTTTAGCGCGCGGGCGCGCGCATACCCTAATCACGATCCGACCATCACGGTAATCAAGATCCTCGGGGAAGTTATGCCGCGAGACGTATCTCTAAGAACACCGATTTCACGATGACAGACCGACATGAACTTGAAAGTAAAGCACGACCAACTGCACGGTCCGAGATAAAAGCCACACAGCGGCGGGAACGGGGATCTTGAAATACAACTGACCTATAAAAAATCTGCGAACGGAGAGTGTGTCCGCACAAACCTAGTTTCGTTAATGATTTAGGGTCCCAGTCACCCTGATCTTATCTTTATGTCGGATCGCACGACGAACGAACTCCGTATCGCCTGTGGGACATCAAGATCACCCTGCGATTGCCTGGGCAAATACTGGAAATCAGAAATTTTATCGCACGAGGTCAATACACTTCTAAACTGTAGATTTTTAAGTAAAATAATAATATTTTGATCGAGGACACGAGAGTAATTTTTTTAATCTCTTAACTGCTTTAAATTTCACCTACCCTCTTTTGTTAAAGTTATTGAAATTCATAGCTGAAGATTTCTTAATCGAATTTTTAATAACAATAGTAATTTTAATCGTCATCAATTCAATCGCATAATCACGGAATTAAACAAAAGAATCTGTTTACACCCTACGCAAAATTAAACTGTAGAATGTATTGGAACGAAAAGTAAATGGATTATTGGGACTGTGTGGTAGTCCCAAAAAGATTTAGATCATTATTTAAAATTTTCAAGCTTTTTTTTGATATAGCACAGTGATTGAAAGTTTTGGTCGACGAGCTCTGATAATCCAAATTTATAATATTCGTGATAACAATACGAATAACAGTTCGGGACTAAAAATTCTGCGCGTTTTAGTCAGCGCTGTTATTAAATCAAAATTCTGATTGCGACAACACTTCGTGTGCTCGGCGCGATGAATAATAGAGCGTAATAAAGTATGCAACGAATAATTATGTTTCTACGAGAACTCACTTTGACAGGGTGAAATCAACTCTCAATGTCTGCGCACGTTTTTTGATACGCTCGTAATGGGAGGGATATACAAAAAATGTGAGCATAGAAAATGCTCAGTCTTCTTTTATAATTTATTTATTTTTTTAAATTAATAGAATAGTCTGCGGATTTTATGCATTTATGACGAAAATGGATAGGTGGAATACGAAACTGTGAACATATTAGAAGAATGTTACTACATTATTTAAGAATATCCGTACATGCTTTCGGACCCATTCAAATTATTACACGAAGATTGACTTAGAAAATTTTTATTTTCGAGAACCAGCCATAGATTCTGAACTATAGGGACGGATAGAAGGCACAGAAGGGTTCGCGTACTTTTTATTCGGAATTTTGTGCATAACTTTGGAAAAAAAAGCGTTCGCGACAGTAGAATAAACGAAAGGCCACTTTCTGGTTTAATAGTTACGCTAGAACTTTCTGTTTATGCGCGCTCCGAGCCGAGATTTATGTTAATTTTACGATTATCGCGTGCCGGTACCGCGGGAAGCGGGCGAGTAAAGTCCGGATTTGGAAATTAAAGTAATAAAACGACCCGATTGTACAACTTTTACGCCACATTTCTAGTCAATTTATAACTGTTCGAGATTAGTTTTCCCCGAAAAGTAGCGGATTTCCAGGGCTTATTCAAAGTCTTAACGGGGCACGGATTCGATGATTCCTCTCAAAGAGAAGTTCCTCGGTCTCTGCCAACATCGTTCGCTCTCCTCTACTCCCCGCCTTCTCGACAATGCACTTTCGCGAGAAAACAGCGAGAGGGACGGAAAATGAGGCTATAAATGCAAAGCAATAACGACGGACGGGAGTTTCCCCTCCTAGAGCAACGTCGCGCAGGACGTTTACCGGTTGAAGGACTTTTTGCATTCCATCTTCCATTGTGATTGCTGAGCTGTTTGTCTGGAAACGCCATTCGTACCGGTGTGCGCTATCTTTTACGCGCCACGGACCATATTGCATTTTTCCATCCTGTCTACTCGAAACTCCGGATTCCACGGTTCTTTTTGTCGAGAACAACTTTTTCTCCACCGAGTCGAGATTAGTGGACGCGTAACCTCCGGCGTGGTGTGCATACACAGGGAAACATTTTGGCTGCGCGAATTTATGCGTCAACAATCTCCGCCGACGGCATCGGGTCTTTCGTCACACGGTAATGTCACGATACACGCTCAAATCTTTCTTTTCTTTTTTTTTTATTAAGCATTTCAGATCTCAACTGAGATTTATATCTGCTGTACAAATGTAAATTACAGTAAATGCATATTCGTACATACATAGACAATACCTACTATTGTAACATGATATTTGGTCCCCTCAGGGTTTCAAATTCATTTACCAATCTTCTTCCCCCTCTTTCCATTCCTCACTATCGCCTTTTCAGCGGGACCTACTGTTTATGGTGGGTTCCGAACCACCTTTTGCCAACAACACGTGAAAAACACCCGGGCGGGTCACTTTCCGGTTTTTTACCAGACGGTCACCCATCCAAGTGCCATTCACGTTCCACGTTGTTTAACTTCGGTGATCTAATGAGAACCGGTGCTGTCAACGGGACTACGGTTGTTGGCTCATACATAGACAATATTAAATCAAATTAAATTCGTACTTTACACTCGTTTAGGAAATGAAATATAAGAAAACAAGCTTTAATGTTGGGTCGGGCATCTAACATTTTTAAGCATAAGGGTAGCTGTAATTTAATTTTACACAGTTGGTGAGTTAATCGCTGCAAATCAAAGAGGCTACATTGCCAGAATCCTACATTTACTATACGTGACGCTATATATACAGCTCACAATCTTTTTGGAAGGAACAAATGATTTTACATATATAGTGTATGTAGGTCTGTGGAGCAAAACATTCAAATCTTTCTTTATATTCTGAACATACACTTCAAAGAACCGCATAGTGGTTACAAAAAGTATTCGAACACTGATTGACGATGTTAAACCTGTTGTAATGTCATAAAAAACAATTGTATAGTGATAAACATAGACTCATTTTAAAGCTTGAAGACTGTAGTCTCGCACACTGTTGTTCACTTTCCTCGTAGATAGTTTCGCAGGATGTAGCGGATCACACATTTGCTTCCAAAATGCTATAAATTGAAACCTGTGTGAAAATACTAAAAAACATTTTCTTAAATGCTTCTTTCATTGATTTGAAGACTGAAGCCTCTCCTTCGCAACGATACCTCGAAAATTGATGTATAATTTTTTTTCACTGTTCCATGGCAGAAAAATGATGACCATGTTGACCAAAACCAAACCCACACCAAAACCCTTATGGTGTGCTCTTTTTTTTTCTTTTTTAATTTTGAAATCTCATATGAGATTTATTACAACATAATGCTTAGTACAGAGTATTACATAACAGAGTATTAGTACAGAGTATATTGTATGGTATAACAAAAATATTATTTACAATATAAAAATCAATTACAATAACTTCCCTATAAATCGGGAAGTTAAAAATCCTTAGGCACGTAGGTTACATGTATTTAAAAAAGCAATCATATATATACAAGCACTAATATTGGGTTCAGCTATTAAGCAACCTATGTCCAATGGCAATTGGAAATCTGCTCTAGTAAGGTTCTGGATAAATTATGGTGTGCTTTATTCCACTTAAATCTTAATAAAACGACTAAAAAACATTCTCTTATTCTCTCTGATACTCTCTCCAACTAATTGAAATGAATATCAGAAAAGTTCAAGAATGTACCGTGATATACCCCTAATTAAACTCCGTGCAGAGAGGAACGAATTTCCATTCGTCGCGAACTTCTCTCTGCATCCGAGATATTAATCTGGCACAAAGAACCGCAGTCTGTTTATACATTATAGAGAGCACAATAAGAGGAAATATTCTAAATGACGGAGAAGCTGGTAATATTTCCTCATGAATTTTTCATTTGTCTTATCACGATAGTGCAGTGTTAGGATTGAGGAGTGGTCTCGGGACGATTGTCGCATCATTCGACGATTGTTCCACTAGCCAGGGATTATTAAGATTAATATGACGTCGCGGTGCGGTGAATAGAGACGTTAAATTAAGTTGTTCACGGGAGAATGAAATTGAAGCAAAGAACACGCCGAGATTCACAGGAGTTGAAGATGAATACTTTATCTCGAGACGAATTGGATTTCAAAACGAAACGGACTAGATTTAAGGAGAAGGCGTCGTCGTCGTCGTCGTCGAGTCGAGCTTTCGATTGTTTTCTGCAGGAGTGGTATAGGGATAAGAAGAAAGCAGATTAAGACCGAGAGCAAAACCCAGTTTTACGGTTTGTTGTGGGAATCGCTGGGAAACGAAGAGGAAATATTGGACACGCGATACGTTTTACTTTTGTCGCTGAAGAAACGCTACACGCTCGGTAGAAATTAATTGATGATGCAAGAACGTTCCAGCGAAAAACACCGCTATTCGAGCACATCATTAATCCGCTTTCTAATATTGAAACAGCGGATCTTCATGCAAAATGTTCAGCATCGATCGACAGAGACTGTACTTAAAAATGTATTTCTTCATACAATCTCGGACGGCCGAAAAACACTGTGGGCTGGATCGTAACATTTTACTATAACTCTTCAAGCATAAGAGAAATCAGGATAAAATTTCCACTTCATTAAAAAATTATTCCTATCTACTTTATTAGCGAAAAATTTGTTTTTTTTTTTTAACTTGCGGAACTTATTTCTTTTTAATTGTAGATTATTTTGCAGGATATTCCATATATCTGCTTTTTTGAAGGTCTTCAAAATTTTCGAGTTCCACTTTCCCAAGGGTTAAGGTCTTGTAAAGAGAACTGCGTTAAAAAAAATCTTGTAAATTGAACGGTTAAATAAATATGGGTGATGGATTAGGAAACTCTGATATAGTAAATTAGTTCTGACTGTTTATTGGGAAATTACTTAATTGTGAATAAACTAATACACGCGTTGGTATAAATAGAAATAATAATATTAATACATATGTGGATCCATTTGAAGCCACCCGTCGCGTCGAATTAAACTCTACAAGGATGCCGATGAAATCAGCACCGCGGATTGTTTCAGCTGTTCTCTGTTGCGAGTGCTTGTTAAACAACTCGTTAACTTGTACCACGGATGCCACAGAAGGATGTAAGTGCCGATTCGGATTTACACTTCATTTGTACGCTACACACGAGCTGGTATCGTGGACTAGCTGCAGAAACTTGTTTGGTGAACACGAGAAGGAGCTGGATGGACAGAATCGTTGAATCTCCTATAGACTTATGGTTGCTAAATCTGGCTGCGGTCTTCAGGTGAACCGTACAGTTGAATTAACGTTGAGAATATGTAGACTCATATACAAAATCATTTTTTAACCCTTAAATGGACCTTCAAAATGTACTTTAGACGTGTAATCATTCAATTAAATTATATTATTAATAGTTATACATTAAATTAGCACAAAATTTTACTGAGGTATGATCAAAATATTCGATCTGTATGCACAAGTCGAGAATTTTACATTAAGATTTTTAATTTTAAATGAAAGTTTAAATGAAACACACTGAATTTTCTAAATTTTTTTATCAATATTTCAACATTATTTTTCACCTGGTTATAGTATAATAGGTACAAGAAAAATATTTAGAATAAAAATCGAGGGCTTCTCATGCTTCATAAGGTAATGGATTTATTAAAGTGTTATACGAACTTTATAACAAAGTTTCATAATAAAGTTAGATGAAACAGCTAGTATATATCGGAAAATATTCGTGCAAGTTTATCTGCCGAAGATTTTACCCCGAATTTCTTATAATTTATTTAATTAGCTATCGTAACTGTCGAACTCCTCTTATTCGAAATCCAATTAGCCAGGGAACGCTATTACCCGAAAACTCTCTTATTAGAACATCTCGTTCGAATATTCTAGTGTTATTCCATTAAAGATGGTGAGCCAGGAGTTCAAATTTTATGTTCTCGTCTATTATGAAGATTCAGCTGCTTAGATAATTGTACGTAAATAGTTCCGCTAACAGGAAATGTGATAAATGGTGGGCAATTAATGATTTACATGTTTTTATCCAGTGTCGAGGCACTAGTAACCTCAGAAACATGAAATTTCAACAACGATGTTTACAGTTTTCAGTCGAAGCACTAGTTCCAAAAAAAATAATAAAATTCGAACAAGAGAGGTTACAAAGGTTGAGCATTTAATTGTTTGCAGTTTTTAGTCAGATAGAGGGACGCTTATATAAAAAATGGGACGAGAGAGATCACAAAGGGGGAGTAATTAATTGTTGTTAGTTTTTAAAAAATATAAAACTTGCGAGAAGATACAGATTCGAAGCGTCGTAAGAAGAATGTTGATGTATCTGTAGTCCAACAATGATGTCACGACAAGAAAGCTACGTCATTCGCAAACACAAATACCACATTCAGTTTAACGAAAAACCGAACACACCCAAAACCGAAGGTTTCGGTCGGTTTTACGATTGGTCATATGCAATAATGGACATCGTATGCAGAAGTTTCACCGCTATTTTGGTTCGGGGCAAGCGTTTTTGCGAACAAGCCCTTCAAAAACGACGTCGAGATCAAAGTAGCAGTTGCTTCTGTAGCTGAAAATCAATACATTGTGGTACACCGTTTGTCAGGTTGTATAGTCGACGAGAGTCGTTCATAAACGATTTACGTTTCGATGGGAAAAAGGGAAACGAGTGTAACCGGTGTGGGTAGAGGACTTTTGACTATTTTGGAAACGTATCAGATCTATTCAAAATGTGTTAATAGCTACTTCTGCCATGTTTTATAATTTATCTTTTGCTAACGATGATCAAGACATTATTATCAGACTTACATTTTTATGTGAAATAATTATTGTAACTCTAATGTCTACATTATTACTTTAAATAATTATTTCTAAAATAATTATTATACAATTATATGAGGTCTATTAGTAAAGTAATGAGGTCTTTCCTCATTATCTTATACACGTTAGTTTGTAAATACGTATACGAATATTGTTCCTCCTTGTATGTTTTAATTATTTTCGTGCAATAAAGACAGATTAATGTATCTGTTACAACATGCAAACATCATTTCGAATAACTATGATAATAAATAAAGACAAATAGATACATCGAACAAGAACTTTGTTTAATGCCATTCTTCTGCAAGAAATATTCAACAATTTAAGATAAAGCGGATTGATTAACATAAATAAAGAAATAAATGTAAAAATCTGAAGTTGTCGCTTTACTATAAATTATGCACTCTAGAAACTGTAGGAACGTAGTTTAAACAATCACGAAATCCACCATGTTTGTTGCAGCGAGAATAAAATTAAGGTCCTTAGCTTTTCGAGTTCTTTCCTCATTAGCCATATTACAGCGGAAGAAAATGTGTGTTACTCCACGAACTAATGTCCTCTGGTCATTACTGCAAAAAGCGTTGTGGAATTTTGTCGTAATAACAACCAACGACAACGGGACACGCGAACAAGAACAAAAGACATCGCGTTCAGAATCGCGTGGAATGTATAAATAATTCCGGCACAGAGAACTCCTCGATTAAGGTTCTGCGACGACAATTATTAACATACAACGTATATTCTGACTTACATTCCGCGCGCGTTACTCTTGATCTCGTTACACGCTGAACTTCTTCGGAATTCCGTGGATTGTCTGCCGTCTCTTATCGGGGGAAGCTATATTTTACTTCGGGAAGTGCAACCGCATTCGTGTTGCAGCTCGAGCGGGAAAAATTATACGAAAATCAGCTAGGTAACGGTTCTATATGTACGTGTACTCGCCGGTAATTGGGCTTTGAACCGATACTGTGTAACAGCCCCTTCGTTACAGATTTCTATTAGAAAATTTCTGCAGAATTATACGAAGTTTGGCTAATTTCTTAGAATATTGCATTTTCTTTGGTTGTTTCACTCGATAGTGTGAAATGATTTGTAATCATTAGACAGCGGATTTTATGCATTTATGACAAAAATGTGTAGGTGTAATTTCAAACAGTAAAAACATTAGAAGAATGTAAAAATACTGTTATTTCACTCCACTTTGTTGCAAACCAGGTAGAAAATGTTTATTTTGCATAAAGATTCGTTGTCTAGTAATCGTAATGATTATAATCATTATTATCAGATAATTATCAACTGATAACGTATCTCATATGTCGTGCATAAATGAAAGAAAATTGAAGAAAAGATTAAAACTTTTGCATACACATTTTATTTTGTCAGATGTATACATTATTATTATATATATTATAAATTTTTATTTATTTACGAACAAGTACAATGAATTCTATTCTCAAATACAATCTCCATCGTTTTCTCTTTAAAATTATCTCAAATGGAAAAATAGTGCAAAATATTGCTTTGAAATTGCAGAAGAAGAATCGCCTATGATCCCTGCATGAACCTGATAATAATAATTCTGCAGATTTGGGTGACCATCCAGTTCTCCTAAATTCTTCAGTGGCCACTGTTTATGCATTCCTAGAAAAATGGTAATCGCGTCTGTAATACCCGATACGGTGCTCGGCGAGTTCGCCGTTAAGCGGTTTATCGTTGAACCATGGTCTCGTTTCCATGTCTGATCGAAGGGTCGAGATTGGCAGCAGCCGTGACCCGATAAAGCTGATTTTAAGTCGCCGCACGGAGATAACTCCTCACCTTTCCTCGGCGACCTCTCTTTTTCGTTCTCGTCTGCGTTCCTTTTCTTATCTACTTCCAGCATCGAGCGTTCTCTGGTCTCGTTCTATTCCGCGAGAAGTGAGAAAGCCTCGCGCGACGCCTTGCGACGCGGCGTCGACGGTCCGCGTCGCGACGCTACAGAGAAGAGCGCAGGGCCCTGAAGAACTCAATGCGGGACTGATTGGTCCGCGCGATTGTCCGTTCCCCGCGATTGTCTCCCAACTGGCAAAAGGAAAAACGACTGCCAAAGAAATCCGGCGAAGGAGAACGTCAAAGGCCGCGGGCTCAGAAAAAAAAGAGATAGAACTCGGGCCAGGGGCGGCCCGATGAAAGGGACGAAGGGGTTGAAATCCTTTCTTCCGGTTTATCCTTCGGTGGTGGATGAATCCGACCAACCTGGAAAACGACACCCTTCGACCGGTTCAGGATCCCCTGGCTCCCCGGAGTCAATGCTCGGTAAAAACGCTGTCGATATCAATCGCGTGACTCGATTCACCGGCTAAGTCCAACCCCGGCTTCTCGAAATAATTATCCTGGTGACATCAACTTTCGGTTATCGATTGACAACCTCGCCGAGGGGAATAAACGGTGCCCAGAACCCACTCCAGAAGACTTTCGACGGTCACGAACTTGCCACTGACTTTTCTCTTTCATGGTTTTGATATACACTTGCATCGATACCTTGTAAAAATACTCAATTGTCACCATTTCATTGATCAATGGCTTACAGTGCTATTAGAAGTGGGTAGCATTTTTACCTTTAGTAATTTTATTAGCTTAAAAATAACGTAGTACTACTACATGTTTATCGTGAATCCCGCAATTCATTTATTATGTATGTATAAATACGTTCAGGTATATTAAGTACCTTCTTTTATCCACTAATGGAGCACAGAGTTACATTGACTGAATTTTATAACTTTTGACTACAAATGGATTTTCAAGCTACTTACTTTATGTAAATGTAGAGTAATAAATTCCGTGAAAACTGAAACTTTTGTTACCATATTTTACTATTAACGATCTCAATGATAATATGTCAGTATTTGTAACATTGGCTAGCCTGAATTATACCGATTTGCTTGAATAAGGACGAATGTTTCGTTTTACCTGCCAATGGTAATACCGGTTCTTTACATTTCGAAAAAAAGGAAGAAATAACCGCAACGTAGATTCGCCTGAATAAAACCGAAGAATAAAATGGGGCACCGATATTAACTAAAAGGAAGTTTGGAATGAAAAGGAAAAGAGATTTTCCTTCTCGGTTTTATCCGTTAGATCCGGATTCATTTTGCTGGTCACCCACGTAGTCATTGACTTCCTATAACGTTTGGACTTTTATACGTTTCTCGGCTTTCAATGTTCGGGAAGAAGCATTGCTGGCATCAATCGTGAGGAACGAGCGTGATTTTCTTCGATAAAACGACTCGCCAAGCCACGGAACCGTGAGATCCTCGAAACAATGATGCACCGTGCCGTTCTTTGTCGTGCCGGTCACCATGGAGAAAATATCTGAAAGGAGATTACGGTTCAAATTTTTTGAAAATCTTTCTGTGTCACCCATTAGGGCACCTTTCACACTCTGATATCAATCGCATCACTTCTTTCAGTTCTAAATAAATTTATAAACGTCACAGACACTATAATTTTTTTTTAAAATTCATTACCAGTTGCCATTTAATACATTTTTAAATTTGTAATTTGCAGCTGAAAATTTCTTTGAAAAATTTTTAATAGCTATGACAATTTTAATACAGAAGTAACAAGTTGTAATCGAATCATTCCTTTTGGAAGAGAAAATTTTTATGCTTTTATTTTCTATGGTTCTGTTATTGACAATTTTATTAATATTATTTTAGATGAACTGTTTCATATATTTAGTAATCTTCCTTTCATAATTATTCTTAAATTCGGATTAGCATGAAAAAATGAAGCAGAAAAGCACGAAAATAATATAGTTAACCGTCCTGTTCCAATTTCCGTCCATATATGTACGTGTAACATTACTTTCTACTTTTAATGCGTTTATAAGTAACTTAGTCGCTCACCACGTTCACGCGTTTGATTGATTGCTTTCTGGCCAGAGGGTAATATATGATTTTATTGAAAGTCAGACTATGATTTCGAGCTTCTAGCCAGTAATGTTCTCAGAATTAAATATTTTAAAGCATATAAAAGCACTTTTCGAAGCCCTTACATCGAGTGCTATTACCTGCACGAACTTATTAGATTGAAGCTGAAATAAGAAGACTGCTTAATATTCCATAAGTATCGGGTTGGCAAGAAAGTAATTTCGGTATTTTAAGGTGAAATAAAACCGAATTTCTTAATTTAAGCAATGAGTTTTAATCAATAAAATATATTATTTATTCGTTTTAGCACACGATTTTGTTCATTAAACTTTATTGCTTGAATAATTAAATTGGGCTCTCTATTTCACCTTAAAATACAGAAATTACTTTCTTGCTAACCTAATAATACTGCTACATCGTGAAAAGTTATAGGGCTGAAAGAATATTTCGAATAGAAATTATGTCAAATAATTCCATTATTCTATTTTATTATACAATAGAAACGTAACGATGGGAACTTACTTCTGCTTGAATAATTATGATTTATTTTGACGTACAATAGGTAGGACAGACATTCGTCCGAACAGAGTGCAACGAGATGCAACTGGGAAAACTGATTTTACATGTAAAAAATGTCGAACACGCGAAATAAAATTGTCGTTGAATGGAGGTACGTTTCAGAGAAAATTGAATTTCAAAATTTGTCGGTTCTGTGTATAACAGGATTTCGTTAGATTATTCTGTTACTAACTCCTTTCATTTTACTACGTTTACTATTCATTCCGCGTTTTCTGGTGCACGTGTCTTATCAACTTTAAGGCACTATTAAATAGATTATAAATTAAATACATGTATAATGCTGAAGATAACGTATTTGTCTTAATTAATTAATTGAACTCTACAGTTTATGGTCACGCAAGTACAATTGTGAGGTCTTTTGGCCTGACAACTGTTGGGATGATTAATGTTCTGACAAGTGAAATAAGATCAGCTCGGGATCAGATAAGTGAAATAGAGATGACTTATGGTTGGACGAGTAGAATAAGGATGATTTATAATCGAACAAGTATACTGGATGTGGTCTGTAGTCGAGCAAAGTATAATAGAGACGTTTATGGTCAGACAAGTAGAATAACAGTGATTATATCCAGGGAGCTAACAGGAAAATGCAGTATAATTTTTTCTTGGTATTCTTTCTTCTCTGGGTCTTTCCTGTAGGTCTTTTGAGACACTACATTTTTTTCTTGATCGTCATTTCTCTTTTAATTTTTGCTTTTCGTATCTAAATCTCTTTTTTGGACCCTTTATATTTTTTAATAAAAGAGTGTCCTCTACATTTTTTCCAGTCTCCTCTTCTCAAAGATCTGAACAGCCGTGATTAATGAAATAAGATACTAAGATTAATGAATAGATCATAAACGTCACTGAGAAACTCGCATCTTTCAAAATTATGTCGGGAAAAGTGCGTGTATCAAAAACGATTACATTATAGATGTCAGTGGGGAAACTCACATATTTGAAAATAATGTCAGTGACATTCGTGTAGATTAGAACTCGTTATAGTTGTAATATTTAAATTCACATTCATTCAGAGACAAGGAATAATGCAAAGAAATTGAGAATTTTTATTACTTTTCCAGTATGTATTCTATTAATAATTTTTGAGGAAGCCTAAACCTGTGTGTCGTGCTGCGTTGGTTGTACGCTACTGTGTTCCATCCTTCAGAAATCCTTTCATCTTTTGCTCGTTGACTTCTATTTGCAGCAATGCTTCTACTTTATCATGCTTCTTTCTGTCCTGTTTATTTGCCCTTTTTAAAAATTGCTTTTGGGTCACTTCTCTCATTTCTTCTTCCCACTATATCGCGAGCTTCTTCATATTACATTATATTCCTACCCGGCGTTATATACACCACCTTTCTTTTTTTATTTCTTCTTTATCTTCTTTTTTAGGATTTGCACGTTCACTGGGAAACTTCAACAACCTCTGAGAACACTTTTTTTATCCTTCCACTGTATTCTGATGTTCTCATTCAAGTGTATAAAAGTATGTTTGCTTCCATCACCTTTGTTAATTACCCTGAAATGGACAATGTAATGTCGTAATTAATTTTCTGCTGTTCTGTGCTGGAATTTTAACTGCATTTATTAAACAGTGCTTACCTGAAAGAGATATAATATTACACGTCGTACATTTATTCAAATTGACCATAATCAAACTGCGGATTTCATAAAATAATACATTCAAACAATCAAAAAATGCTATTGTATTATTTTTAAATTATTAAACAATAATACATAATAATCTTAACTATGGAAAGTTTCTTTTTCCAAATAGAAATAATTTTTTTAATCAAATCAAATGAAACATTTAATTTTTGGCGATATAAACGTCCTCTTGAATTTCATGAAGTTGTACGTAAGTGGGAAAAAGATATAATCATATAACATAGATTTTTATTCACAACTTTGTTGGTTGTTGCTACTCCTGAAACACGGTAGCAATTACAAAGTACTAAATCCTAGCATCAGTGCACACGAATCGGACGCCGTTCTTTGCTACTAATAGTGTTCACACGAGCATGATCATGTAGATGAATTTTCCAGCAGAAGTTTCATGAATGGCAACAGCCAAGGCTCCCGAGCACTGGTTCGTTAGCCATAAATAATATTTCAAAGAGAGGATTCGCAGTATGCACAGCTGTCCAAGAATCTCGGTTTATGTTAATTTGCTGGTCACTTCAGTGAGCCTGAGGCACAACAATCATTGCAAACCGTCAGTAACCTGCGCTAGGAGTTGCAACACTCGAATTAAACTGTTCCGAACACTTTGCTCGAGTCTCTCTCTCCCTCTCTCTCTGCTATTACATCGCAGAGAGGTTGCAGGTACTAGAATTTCCTCGAACCTGAAGTATGTTAGCACAGGCTTGCACAGTCCAGTCAAGTTTTAAGGTATGTGCATAAGTTAATCGTAATAACAGCAAGATTCATCAACGTCCGGTTTTGAGAGCTGGTCGATCTACAATTTATCAAAAACGCAATATTTTCTATCACGCATCTGTCCATTTCAGACTGATAGATTGAAAAGAATCTTGCTGAATTTTTTCAGTGACTGAAATTACATTTTAAATGTGTACTATACCTGTCTTTAATATTTTCCAACATAGAGGACGTTTAAAGGCATTAATCCTTTAAATATCTAATGACTGCGGATTTTATACATTCATTGCAAGAATGAGTTGATTTTCACCGTATTAAAATTATTAGTAAAAAATATAAATTTATATTTAACTCATCTTGTATGCAAACACTTTTTCTTTACGCATAAAGATTCAGAGTGTAGTCGTCAGAAAGCACAGGCATTTTAGAAGCGATCATTTTGATTTTATTCCGGCAAGGGGTTAATTCCTGGTAAATGTTTCAAAGTTTACGCTCGCGTAAAGAGCATGTTCGTAGTTTTTCCCGCAGCTGTTATAGGCACTATGGTTCTTCCATGCAGCTCGAAGCAGACACGGGACTCGTATTTCCCTCATCCCCTAACTCTGCAACCAGTGTGCTACGCTTTTGGTGTCATCTGTTATCTGGTTCCATGAACGGGCGCATATTACAGTAGTATACTCGAGCATTGGTGCGCCTTAGGTCGGGAGGAAGCGTATGCGCAGATAAACATGGTTTCGTGTATCGTAAGTACTATGGCTAGTGCATTAGGTAAACGGGCTTAACTACGTGCAACATGTAACACCGCGGAATGAGAGGACCGTGGGGTTTAAATTGATAATTTGAGCCCTTTATATCATTTCTCATAGCCTCGGCTCCGGGTATGCGCCGGTTTATCCCCGACACATTGAACACCCGCCATTAACTTCTGTGTAATTTCACCGAGACAATAGCGGCCGCGAATTCTTGGCGGATGGTCGACCGTATCAGTCAAGACATAAATATTCATTTTCGAAGAATTATGAAAATTTCAACTGTGAAATTACACGACCGCGTTCGAAAATTCTGCCGTGGGACGCGGCTGAGTTATTTATGCTCAACGCTGTTTTAATATCGTTTATCTTTCCTACATGGTGTCTCTGCTCGGTACAGTTAGTCATAAAAGTTTGTATACACGCCATCTGTGCTATTCCACGAAATTAAAGGATTTTTAAATTATTAAACTGAACGTGCCTGTTTTTGTTCAAAATTTAAATGACTCTACAGTTGAAAAATTTTATTTCCGGATTCATTTTAATGTGACTTTATAACGTGTAATTTTTTCTGTACAATGATCGCTCCAAAGTTGATTTACGATTTTTTTACCACGATTTCATTGTACTTTGAATAGAAAGTGGAATAGGAACGTTTATAGCCAGACACATAGAGTTTGTATTTAAAGAATTTTAAGTAACAACTGAATTAATGTTCATAGAATTCCCAAAAATATGTAGATTTTCGTGACAGACTGTAGAATTTTGATTAAATTCAAGCGAGCGAATCATTAGCATTTAAATCTATGTATATTTGAATAGAAAGTATGTGTTTCTGTGTATACATTTGCTAGTCAATGTATGCACATACTAATTTGATCAGTAAATATATTCATAAGCAATGAAATCTGATCTTTTGTTCACACCATCCGCACTACAACTGTTTGCAAGTACTAAATTTATTTTCACATTTTACCAAAATGTTGCAATAAATAGAGCAATGTAATAAATGTCTGTGTCATAAAAATATGAATTTAATTAATGCTTTGATTAAAAAAATATATATTTTTCATTTAATTTTACACTTTCCCTGCAATTTGTAGAAAATTTTTAACAAGGATCATTAATATAGTTCAGAGAGGGTCGTTAAAATGAAGCGGTAATAAAAATTCTATGTAAAACTGTAACAGTAAGTGTTCATGTAGAGTTCCATTACTCTTTCTGTATATTTTAAATGCATACACTATGCAGAGTAAATTTCCGTGCATGTTTGAGGTAATGTATTCTGAACGCGGTCCTATGTTTTACGACATAAATCTAAAATGCGTAAGATCACGCAGTTTAATTTACAAGACGAGACCATCGTTTGAGAGTGTGTCGCAATCTTGTACAAAACGCATTCTAAGGCCAATTCATTTAACATAACTTACGAGTAACGTGGCGTTTCATTTTACGTCTTTTATGCAACATTTACATACATTGGTTTTAATGTATACAAAGTCGAACATTGTTTTTAATATATACAAAGGATTACTCCAAAAAGACTCATCTGCTTATCAGCAATCCTATAAATCATTTTTAAGAAATGCTCAACTAGAAATTATATAAGTTAATAATATTGATACAAATTCAGTTAACTATTGCACAAAGTCTCTCTGTATTGTCTTTTTTCTTAAAATCTCTAAAATACTCGCAACAGTTCAATTTCTGTGTAAATTAAAAATCGCAATTTAAGCTTGCATGAACAGTCTTTCTTATTTTTCTATTTTATAATATTTCGAATAAAAATTTTTATCTTATTTAATATTTAGTACACATTAGTTAGTCGATAATTTTTCATCTCTCTGGAAGTCCTTCAATATCTTTTTGTAAAGTGGCAATATTTATTCAGTCTGACAAAGACGACGAAGGAGAGATATTTTTGCAAAAATTTATTTTCCGGGTAAGACATTGTAAAAGCATTTGATGTGGATGTATTGTCGAGAATTGCGAGCGTAATTAGGTCTCTTAGGAAAAGCGGAGCACTCTGTGTAAGTATCCGAATCAAATAAGGTCCACGAGTGTCGTCCAACCCTTACGCGCGCCTCTTACGCCGAAGTAGTACGTGTTACGAGCGTTCCTCGCCTTTTGGTCACGCATTGTTTACCCTGTAACTACCCTTCTCTGCGTCAACCCTCGACGCAACCGTGTTTGTCTCTTGTGTCGACAGCGAAATAGACGTATTCCGAAGATAACGCTTGAACGTTCTGACGACAGAACGATCGTCTCCCAGTTACACATCATTCGCGCTGTCACGGTGGAGTGACGTGTGCACATAGCAAACCTCTTCTTTGTCGCGTGCGTCCTCAACTTTGTGAAAACTTCTAGACGGGTAAAAGGTTTCCAAATATTGTCGGTAAAGAACTTCCGTCTCAATTAAGTCACTCGAAACTCAATGTAACTCAAATTGTCACTCAAACTGCAATTCAAACTGTCACTCAAACTGCAACTCAAATTCTGTTGATTATTAAAAAGAAGTAGAATAAAAGTAGGTTAAAAATATTTAACTATGGTTCTGATAAAAGACTGAATTAAAAATAATTCCAATGGGAATTGGAGAGCCATGTTACTTGCAATTTTATTGTCATAACATTAATGCAAGAACGTTTACTTTTTATACATTCTGGTGAACGGTTAAATTGAAAATGTATTTTCAGTACAAAATGATTTGATTGCAGATTAGTTTATAATACCAGGGTTTATTCTGCAGCTTGTAGTTAAATTTGTGGTTTGTATAATAATTATGTGGTCCATAGTTTACATTTTAGATTACAGGATATACTATTTAACTAATAAGCGTATTACTTTAGATTATGGTTTGGAGAGTAACACATAGCTTATAGAGTTATAGAATATGTAATGAGATATCAGATATTAATGATATTAGTACT
The DNA here is from genome assembly GCA_916610235.2 of Lasioglossum morio. Lineage (NCBI taxonomy): Eukaryota > Metazoa > Arthropoda > Insecta > Hymenoptera > Halictidae > Lasioglossum > Lasioglossum morio. Next base: position 9,010,057 of record OU744330.1, on the reverse strand, counting down.
TGCAAATTTTATTAGTATGTATTGAAAATCTGGTAAGAAAGGTTAATAAAAATCGTGGTGTTATTAGAAGATAATGATACTGATAAATACAATGTGTGGCATCATAGATACAGGATTCAATGGCGCAGGTGTACAAAAGCTTCTTTCGGCGTTCAAGGTACACAGAAACTAATTCTATGCACACATCTGGACATTACTCATTGATGAAGCGTTTGAATTAATTCATCGAAAATAGTTGCCGCATTACCCATCCAAAATTAATTAAACTCTACCTATTTGATTTTAATGTTAAAATTGTGCTGTCCTATGTAATATTACGGCGAAATTACTTTGGCACGAAATAATTCGATTTTCCAAAGCATTTCAAACTAACACTAACTATAGCCTTAATCCTTCGTGCCAATATACAAATTAGCTCTGAAATTACTTCGAAGTACCACTTTAATTACGATATTGCTACGAACAATCGCGTTTGAATTTTCTAAATTTAATTTACTTTAATTTTTCAAATAGACATACATTAAAAATATTTTATATCGTTCAACTATCGAGAATATCTCATTTTATCTTTTCTGACTTTTAAGTATATTTTACCATTTCTTGCCTAAGTAGAGTAAATTAAAATTGAGGATACGAATGAATAAACTGAAAATGTAAAGGAAGTTCTACGTTTGCATCACGAAACACATTAATGAACAAAACCGGGTGTCACTAAATATATATCTATGGTTATTGCAATTTAAATACATCACCTGCTTGTATAGGAATTATTAATGATCCAAAATGTGAATAATAAAATACGAAAGATTAATCACATTGTTTGGCAGTATCGCGTTTATAATTCACGGCACGCAAAGTCAATTAGTCATCTGCGCAAAAATATAAAATTCGATTTCACTATTAAGCGTAGAATTTCATTAATCGATGATCAAACGTCAATGCCTGTTCGTATATTTATATTTCATGGTGATAGTGCAATTTAAAAATTGTAAATGCAAAGAAACGCGCACGATAAATATAGGAGGTCTGATGAATTTATAATTTTCTCAAACAATGTTCCATAAGGATTTAAAAACAATTTAACAAATATTTAATGTAAGCTACACGTAACAATATTGTATTTACTAAATAAACCAATCGGTTTGAAGCAATAATAAATAAATAACTATATTCGGTTAGTAATGGTGGCTCTGTCCATGAAAATTTATGTTAATGAATAATACATTGTTAGTTTAATATATTTTCATGATTGACATTATAATACAAATTAATTGAAATTATGACCAATCACTGTGTTATCAAAATGTTTCGTGAATCTTATTCAATATTAATATACTTTTTTCTGTAGATTATGATTAAACAAGTGGAACACGTTGCCCAATGAAGTAGAAGATTTGTTTATGTGAGACAAGTGCCACTTGTCTCTATGACACTTGTCTCACATAAACTAATTTTACTCTACTTTATTGAGCCTCGAGTTCCACTTGTTTAATCGCAAACTGTCGTCATTCCAATAGTTCAATCATAAACTACAGTAATTGGCCATAATTTCAATTAATTTTTATTATAATATCACTCATGAAAATGAAACAAGTGAAATAAGTAGAATAAGGACAACGTATAGCCGAGAACTTACAAGACATATGACCAAACATATTTGAAGAGGTCGTTTATGGTCGGACAAGTGAAATAAGAATGACATACGATCACACAAGTGAAACAAGTCTGCAGTATGATCCGACAAGGGTAATCTCCTCTAATCGAATAAATAGAAGAAGTGCAGACAATAACTAAATAAGTAAAATCGGTGACCCAAATAATGTAAAAAATCCTTATCCGTGAAAGAATAATTAAAAAACATGAAAACATATCTAAACCCTAGTAACAAAAACACAGAAAAATAAAACTGGTGTCTTGACAATGTTCTACGTATCTGTACATCACCAATATCCGAAATTTGTCCCTGCGAAGGCTCCAGACGCCCATTAAAGCCGGCAGAAGAATTAAAACAATGAAAAACGAAGTACTCAACCGCCGTAATATTTTCCAATCCTGTTCGGTGCGTGTTATTGCAGGAATAATTTGTCTTCGAGCAATATTCCCCGTCGATTGCCGTCGGGGCGGTCCGCTTTTATTCGCAGCCTTCAATTCCCGTAGCTCTTTACGGATTCCGACCGAGATTTTTACAAGTTGAAGCCAGGGTGCGGGAGTAAAAAAAAAGAAAAATCGCGTTGCCTCGTCACAGAAAATCCTAAAGAGCGAGACATCAACGGTAACAACGCGAGGGGCCGCCTCGTATTTTTCTCCCATCAACGTTTTATGCATGTTTATACTTTCCCAAGGGCCTGGGGAAGGAAAGGAGTGGATAAAGAGGCGAGGGGTGGGTAGGTGAAATTCCGTAGTCCGTAAGAGGGTAATATGAAATTGTGTATCGCGATACCCTATAAAGTCGCGTAAGTCTTTCGATCCGAAGTTGGCTGGCCTGGCTAGTATGCAGGATGCGTGTGAGCCCCGGCTGGGTGTATCGTGTAACGCGAGAAAGAACTTGCGCACTTGATGTACCGTAAAATCCAATTGCGAGTCGCGATGGGCGAAACTGGAGGAACGACGCATGGGGCATTAGCCACGAAACGTGCCGGCGTCCAGAGAAATATGTCATACGTCGAAAGGACCGTGGCCATTCTCTTTCTCTCGCTTATTCTACTTTTTTTTTTACAATCCTTTCTCTTGCGTCCCTCGCGACGGCGAAAAAATGCTTTCTGCTCGCGCGATTTTGCGTGGGTATCGACTGACTTTTATATTTTTTCCTTGCCGTTGCGACTCTTAAATTTCCAAGGATCGAGAAGTCCATTTCGCCGTTATTCGATATTCCTTTTTTCGGCTAAACACCAGCGTTTTACGGTTCTCCGGCTGATGGTGTGCGAGAGTGTTATGACCAAAATTGATGCGAGCCTGAAATATGTAGGGTGCGCGAAGGTCGAGTCAGTTTGGACCGTCAAAATTCAGTTGTTTTTCGGTGTTTCAATATTTAAAGTGTGTATTATGGTTCACTTCAGTTGCTACGGGAGTATACGAGCGTGTTCGCTAATCAATTTTGCAGATTGTCGACGGGTTCTACATTTTAAATCAGCTTTTAAATCGTCAATTTTGACACCATATATTGAATACTTTAATATGCAGGCAAGTGGCATAAGTGAGACAAGTAGTATAATGGACTATGACTAGACAATTAGAATAGATAGATCAAATAAGTAGCGTAGGAGTTATTTATGATCGTACAAGTTAACTATGACTGTCATATGGTCAAGCAAGTGAAATGAGACTGGCATATTGTCAGACTAGTAGAATAAACATGGTCTCTGATCAATCAAATAGAATGAGGTCAATCTGTGACTAGGCAAATTGGGTATTTCAAGTAAGTAGATTATTGACACGATTTTTACAACTTCCTTTATCGGGGCTGTATTTAAATAAACATGAATATTTCATCTATATTGGCGAATTTTTTTACGAGTTGTAATACTTTTAATCGTCCATAATCCAATATCGATGAAATATTCAGCATGTACGTTACGGTAGAGTCTATAAAACACATTTATTAAATGTTTGCAGACTATAAAAACCAGTTGAAAATTTTTCCAAAAATTTCTTACACATCATCTGATAAACTGAAACCATTTACACTGAAACCATTTGGTTTAATTTAGTGTGGACATACTTTTGCTCTTTATTGTAAGTGAAGTAAGGCGAGCATATGGTCAGACAAGTAGAATAAGGATTGCTTGTGATAGAAAAAATAGAATAAGGAAAGTGAATGAGTAAACAAGCACAATTCACACGACTAGTAAACAGACGGCTGGTATAGTGATAATCAACAGCTAGACAAGTAGTACGAGTACGTTATATGACCGATTAAATGGAACGAGGTCGATAATCTAGTCAGACATGCAGACTATGGGCTGTATATGACCAGACAAGTAGAATAGGTGTGACCAGCAATCAGACAAATGGTGTAGATGCGATTAACGGTTAGATAAGTAATACAATAGCCTGAAATTGACAGTCAAGCGGAATAGGTCGATATGTAGTCAGACACGCAGAATACGGTGGGCTTATGGACAGACAAGTCGGAATAGGGATAACGTACGGTTGAACAAGTATAATAAATCTGATTTACGACTGGCCAAGTAGAATATCCACTAAATATTCAACAATGAATTAACACTAAATATAATAATTTTAATATTTCTTTGGATGTTTTGAAATTCTATTTTGCAAGTATTTCATGTTTCAGATATTATCAATCATTACACTGTTCAAATCAATTTGTTAATAGTCTGCAAATTTTAAGCATTTACGATCAATATGGTTAAAAATTCGTGACGTTCTATATATAATTCCCGTTTTTATTTTGTATAAAGATCTGCAGTGCATTCACCGAAAGCGGGACGCATGAATCTTTCCAGGCTTACAACAGCAGTACCGGTAAAAATTTCAGATGAAAAGATATCGCAACAAATTGCACACATACCTAACATTCTTCTCGACATGGCCAGAACAGGGAGAAAAATATCAAGCTACCGCACGACTTCCGTTTTCACCAATTGATCCCAGCGAAACTCGAATTTGCATAAAGGTCCCCAGCCCGCGTCTCGAGCGTAGCAACAAAGACCGCGGCGGACAACATCGCTCCTCAAACAACTACAAAGCATAATGCTATTTTCGTTGGTACGATTCCGCAGGAAATTCTGTCTCTCTTCGTAAAGAATACCGCGCGGCGCTACTTATATTTCCGCGCAAAGAAAACACGGTGAGCTCGAACAAGAAACGATCGAGCTATCCATTTCGTTAGATCCTTCGCGAGTTTTACGCAGTCCTTGAACGGGAATCGGAAGACCCGATCATGGGAGCACATATGCGTGAGCTAAAATTTTTAGTAACTCCTACAAGCAAGCTGTATTCGTGCGTGTTTGGCCACACATTCTTTTGACAAGTTGCTCGTGTCTTCGCGCGGCTCCCGATATCGTTCTGTGTGTTTGCCGAGTCGACGGTTTTGCAGAGGTCCTGTTTTCCAGGACATCGACGGGAAAGGATCGTTACCGCGCTTGCACGGATGCCGCTGTTTACACAGGGAAGTTTCCGCGGAACGAGCATCGTCGCGGATTCAGACGGACGGACGATAACAATCGCTAAAATGCGCGCTGCGCTCTCGCTACTTTGTTTGTGCTCTGCCCCTTTCTTTTTCGACCCTTTCTCTTCCCTTTCTCTTTATCTCTCGCTTCCTGCTCGGCCGCTGCCACGAGAATCGTGCGAAACTGTTCCGCAGAGGTTGCAAATCTCTGGTACGAATTAACATTGACGTGTCCATGCGATCTACAACTATGTTTAATCGTGTGATCGAGAAATTGTTACTTGGTGTGCAGGATGTTGAAATGTGTCAACATTAATCTAATATTCGATTATAATCGATTCGATATAATTCAATATTGGTATGTTTCAGTTTGTTTAGGAAACTGTTTCTTATTTGTTCTACACAACATTTTATTTTCTAGCCCGTGATCCTCACTTGACTATGACATTTGAACCTAAAAGATCTGTCTTCTGTGTGCTCATTAATTCGTTTGCTTGTGTTAATAAAGTTTAGTTCAGTTAATTTCGTTTATTAAATTACATAATCTAACACAGGACATATTTTAGTGTTATCAGTTCTTTCAGGTAGAGGCTAACTTTTAGTTCCCGTTTTCGATGAAATTGTGTATTCTTTAGTATACTAATTGACAGCTGGATATACTAGAATAATATTCTCGAATATACTAGATTAAATAAGAATATACTCCAATATAAAATTGACGTTGTTTAATCGTTCACAGTTTTATTCATAAATTTTTTGGACATGTTATTGTTGGCATTTCTGACAGGTCAATCAGTCTGTTGTTCCTATGCAACAATTTATTCATTTAATTTAATGGTCAGAATTTGATCAATAAAATGGTTTTAATTCTCCGTGTCCAGATAGACGCGGCCTCCATGGCAGAAGACTTAAAGCCGCTATTCGAAAAAAATCATTTTATCCAAATGATGGATAACATTGCTTACAGAGTTGCAGTAAAAGTTGCACCAATAGTGTATTTGAGATTTGCAAATACCGATGCTACATAAAAGAATCTGAAGTTTTTCGTTTCTAAATTTTAATTTAAAAATTGATGGGCGAAAAGTAAGTTAATAATTTTGAATACATTTCAACTTGAAACGGAAAATTTTGTGGTAAATGTTAGAATTTATTTGTGATCGTGTGAACTTCGGTTTCTCTTATTTACGAGAGATTCGCGCGAGTATATGACAGCGTGATAACTGCTCGTTATCGGACTGGCGGATCCCGTTGTTTTTGCCACGACCACTTGGAGACCTCGTATCTTCGAACGTGATTCGATAATGCTTGTCACGATGCAGCTTCGCCTGACAGTTTTATGGACCCGCGACAGCATGCTGCGCGCGAAGTGCTCCCTTGAATACGGATAGTCATAATCCGTGTGCTTCAATGCCGACCTCCGTATATCGAACTTAAGCAGGCAGTGGGCTAGATGTTTGGAAAAATCGATTTTTTCTTTCGCATTTTCTGTAGCCTGTGTTAGGCACGTGTGCGATGCGTGTCATTCATCCTTTTATTGGACATCGTGACTATAAAACGAAAGGGAGGATAAGAAGTGATTGAATAATGAAGTGTGTTTTTTTTGGAAGGGTAACTTTATTCTGTGTGAAATTGAACGAATTGTTTTTTTGAATGATTTTTCAATCGACTTTCAGTTGATTATGTGTGTAAGGCTGGATATTAATGATACTTTATTACTTAATGAATTTTCTTAGGAGTGAAATACCCGATTCCTCGCCGGAACTCGGCACGAGACGCAGTGGTCGTAATTTCCGGCATCGTACGCACAAGACAGTTTCTGCATTTAGGTGCTCTAACTCCACCACTTGCTATAGTAAAATCACTTCCGTCTTAATAAGTTCGGTACTCTGTATTTGACGTGCTCAAATGGAAATCACACGACACAAATGGAGTGTGAGATTAATGATATACATGTCTTTGATAAAGATAAAAAATAGTAGAATGCGAAATATAGTAACTCTTTAATAAAAAATTATATGTCTTCGAAATATATGTTGTATTTAGTATGTACCAAACTTGGGTACATTAATTTCTTCATAAATACATAAATTTCTAATTAATTAATTCATACATCTATTACTTACTTCTCTTAATAATTTTATGGAGTTAGAAATACTAGAAATGTTTTTGTATTCTTCAAATGTGCTCACGACTTTTGTCATAAATTGCATAAAATTCGCAATCTAGTAAGTCGTTGGCGACTATATTCGAGCTTATAAATTACTCCTAACAATTCGTATGATTAATATGCAATATACCAACGCTTACGAATAACATTTTGATTGTAAGTTTCTATTTTACCAACTGTGTTACCGAAGGTGTTCGTCTACATCCACATCACATTAACATTAGAATCACCAAGTCCTATCCGAGACTGATGTATATTCCTTTGTAATAATAACAGATAGAGTTATATTCAACCCTTGCAGTCGGAGCTGTTTCAAATCGAAAATTAAACATTTCTTCCAACCTAGAATAATTCAACCATAGAATATTGCTTAGTAGTTGGTTAGAAACCAACATATTTAATGTTGTAAACAATATTTTGAATAACGCTACTGCAATTTTCAGTGGTGCCCCAGAATCACCACTCAAGTGTTACGGGATAATTATAGCACGCTACAAAATGTCTCGAGAAAATCTTGTGAATTGTAAAAGAAAAAAATCCGAAATCCTTCATTTTGTGCTCGGTAGTCCCAGTGTTAATAAATCAACACATTTCTGACCGGTGATTTTTGCATAATTTAAAAAAATCTACGAAACATGGCTAAACACTTTTTAATGGAACTTTCAATATCAACAACAATTTTCATTGTGAATTAACAAGCCACCCTGATTAACGTCATTTAATAGTTTCATTTAAGATTGCAATGTAAAAGAAAATTTCTATGCTTTCTTTTGGTACAGCAGAATTATTGAAAATCCTATTAACAGGCTTCCGGTAGGTAAAGTGCTAAATACCGTTCACAACGACGTTGGTAAATATGAATCAGTCAACCCGGAAACACGTGCATTATCAACGTAAAAACCGTCGAATATATCAAAGAATGAACGACAAGATCGCGTCGTCCCGATCACGTGTATCGCCCTTTTACAATTAGTCCAGATAATGAACGGTCTTCGATACCCCGTGTAAGCCGAACGCATCGATAATCGATAATTCAAACGACAGACACTCGAAGGCAGATAAACGATGATCCAGGAGTAGACAGCGATACGTGTGCAAAAGTGGTAATGGGACACGGAAGTTCTATTACCCGATTAAATCCGCGGATAAGCCTAGCAAATTGGTGACTCGTGCATTGAGTTATTGGCGTGGCAGATGCACACGCAAACAACACTAAGGTACCGTTTGCACATTTGACATGCGTATTCGGACGGGTATCAGCGTTTACTTAAGGGAGTTGTGTAGACCCGTGCTCAGGGCGAAACACGTATCTGGGAAACACGCCGATCCCGGAGTAATTATTCAAAGCAAACGCAAGCTCATGTCGCGGATCGGTAATGCAACGCATTACCCGGTTCCTTGTACATACAGGGCCACACGCACACGAATTTAAACAGCTAGGCTTGCGCCAGGAGAATCGGAATCGAGACAGCACGCTCCGCAGACACTTCGAAACCTGCGATCTTATTAGCCACGTGAATTGATTTGATAACCTAAATGCTTGAAGGGTTTCCGGCCCAATCAGAACGCTCCATGTTCGATCCGAACGACTTCACGTACCCTCGTTTCCCTTCGCCAATGACGAGTAAAATAAAAATCTATTGGCTGGGCCCGAAAGATCGTTTCGTTTTCGATTATGCCTCTACTGACGGTGCCTGGTTCTATTGTGACCCAGAGATAAGCGTTCGTGTATTCAATTTTTGGCATTTGCGCTAAATGGATACCTAAATACAAAAAGTACCTTTAAAAACATTTTTAAAAAAATTAATAAGTCAAGTTGTAGAAGTTCTAAAACAGTGAGAAAAATTGTACATCAATATTTAAGGAGTCGCTTCATCCTTTAAATCTGTGGTAGTTTCATTTAGGTGAAAAATTTTTGAAAACGTTTGAATTAGCAGCATTTTTTTTTTTGAAAACATGGGTCTTTAGTTACCCATTTTGTTCTTCATGTAAAAATATATTAGAGGGAAATGAACACTGCTCTGTAAAAGAAGATTATTTAAGGTTTAATAAGAGCTCCAGCTTATGTTTGTACTACTTGTTTCCACGACATTATCACAAGTTAAATATCGATAATTTGCCGAGAATATCTTCATCAGATTAATCGACACAATTTGTTTGTATCCGTCTGTACTATTTTTCTCACGAATGCACATAGCAGCAGAAAATTTTCGACATCCAACAACAAATAGTTTAACCAGTTTTCGCACATAATAGATCGAATGAGTAATGAATGTCCAAATATTGAAAGCTGTATCGCACTATCAGGTGTCATTGTTGGTAACAGGTGTCCGTTTTGATGAACAGTTATTTCGGCTGGGGATTAGATTTGATCCATCAATTAACGGACACACTGTCTTTCATGTTATACGCCATTAGTTTACGTACTCTCGAATCGAGAGAGTGCGTTGTTAAAAGCAATTCGTCGATGAGGATAAAATTGTTTCCTCGCACGATCAATATTATAAATAGCGTTATAAAAGACTGGCGGGATGGTTTGTGCATTTTTACGAACTTTCATAAAACTAACTTTCAGATTAAGTGACTATAACCATGAAAGTAAGCTACATTAAGTTTATTAATCTTCCCAACGTGCATTAAATTGTGTGCCATTTTCGCAATACTCTGTTACCTCACTTACAACACTTTTCACATCTGCTAAGTATTTATTTTTCATTTCATTTCTTTTCAGATGCTTGACATTTATTTTATACGGTTAAAATGCATATTATTTTTATATGGTCCAATTACGTTCAAGATGAACGAATTTTTATGGTTTGAATGCATTTATTAAAATGATTATGTAAAAAGCAGGTTAATGCAGATTTATAATGCAGGTGTTTTTATTATGTTCCAAACGATTAACATGTATTCATTTAAATTTTAATATTTAATTATGTCCAAGTTAAACAAAATGTTTGAACGTTTTAGATGCATTTTAGTGAAATTTTGACGTATAAAATGGACTAATACAGCGTCGCATGTAATACTTTAATTTAGATGAATTTTGAAAACAACGATGATATCACACTGAATTTATGAACCTTTCCGTTTTCACTGTAACATGTATAAATATGGCGAGCAACGCATGCAGGAGTGCGTCTCGAAAGTTTTGAATACGGCTGCAGCATGTCGAGAACCCACCGTTAAATAACAAATTGATAAACGTCTCGGAAAGGGCCGTGACGCGAATCATAAATTGGCTCGTAAATAATGCATCGTCGTAAATGAGTTTTCTTTACGACGCATCCTTTCGATTGCACGTAATGCTTTCCGTTTAAATTCGCATCAAAGAGTGCTCGCGATACACGGTCCTAAAACCTTCGATCGCTTGTAAATTTGATAGGCAAGTTTCGCGAGGCACGTTCGCCAACATGACGCGGATATTTTCTCGACGCTGCCGGCGAGTAATCGCGAAATTCTTCGGGTTACGATTTCACGAGCTCTTTGAACTCTTCTGATCTCAGCTTGCAGCACAAGACTCGCGTATTATATTTCGTAACTTCAGAATTCAATTTTTAATCTGCAACGTATCGGTCAGAAAAGATGGTTCGTGATAAATCGAAAAGAAAAATATTTTATGAATCATTTATACTGCATTTCAGTATGCAAATCTCACTACTTCAGATTCTCGTGAATTAAAAAGAACTTTTTCATTGAAACACTCCTTCGTTCATTTACTACATGAAAACACTGTTGACTGAATCTTCATTAATTATTCAAGATTTTGCAGCAGAGAATTTACTACAAATTGTGTAATTTTAAATTACGTACTTGTTTAAACTAAAAGTCAATAATTAAACCAAATAAATATATTATTTCGATACTTTTAGTATAAGAATTTGGTCTCGTCATTCACACAAATGCATGATAATGTTATTCATGTTCTGTGATTCATCTTATTGTTAGTTCACAAAATAGATGACGATAGAGTTATTGGTCAGGAAGATGAACTATACTTACACATTGTTACAGCCATAAGAATTAATAATTAATTGACTATATTTTCAATTTATAGAAGTTTTGGAATTGATTAAAGATATTGCTGTTTTGAGGTGTTGGAAACTGTCTACACAGCTTCGAAGCTACTTACAGTCTATCTCTAACAGCAGCTTTATCAGGTAGTTAAATTGATACTGTTGTGTGTCGCGTCCTGGCATGCTATAGAATTGTCTCTTGTTCCCGTCCTTGATCAATGGCAATCCGACGGAAGATTTTAATTGGTCAGAACTTAGACTCTAAACTTGCTTTGCCCTCTGATACATTGTCCATTTTCTGACAAAGGGACACAGCTTTGCCATTATACCCAGACGTATCTTAATAATGGGAACTGTTTACAACGTGGAAAATATCATTTATGTTCGTCTGTTTCAAATATACAAAATCTGCAAATGTTCAAACTTGGAAACTGCTCTTGCGGGAAATAATTAACACTGGAACTACGTCAATTTTACGGACCCCAAATTTTTCAATCAAAATCTTTACAAATCTGAATAAGAACATTCTTCTTATTTTTATTAAAATGAAGTGGTAATTATACAAGAAAATACGTCTACATTGTACAGTGTAGTTATTTTTTTTATTGTAGATTGTTTTGCAGGATATTCCATATATCTGCTTTTTTAAAGGTCTTCAAAATTTTAGGGTTACACTTTCTCAAGGGTTAAAGGTCTTCTAAAGAGAACTGCGTTAAAAAAATCCTGTAAAATGAACGGTTAAATAAATATGAGCAAATCCATGATCTAAAAACCCCGTCCCCGTCCCCGTCCTCTGGTAAATTTCGTCCCCTCTAGGAGGGGACGCTAAGTAAGGGGAGTGAAGTTTTCCTATGTAGAAAAAATGTGAACAGAGCTGACGCGATGATGAGGGGTCAGAGTCACGGAAGGGTAAGATGGAAGACTGGTCTCAATCTGGCATTTTACAATAACTTTTGAACCATAAAAGATATCCGGATGAAATTTCCACTAAAATTCATTAAACAATTATTCCTACCCACTATCGTAATAAATATATTTTTGTTATCATTTTTAAGTTAAGAAGTATGGATAACAAAACACTGCGTTCAGACGCGCAAAAAATTATTGCATCTGCAGAACGTTCTGTTTTCGCAGCGTGTAGAAATCATCGAAAAGTTAATTAAACGCAGTTTTTAATCAAACATCATACAGCTTCACTTCACTCTGAATTTACTGGAACCTTTGATGAAGAAAATTGAATTTTGCTTCAATGTCTTAATTAGTTCGCAATATTATCGCATCGATGAAGATCAACTTCGAGAAATAACTATTACATATTTAAAATTTTCGAACACCACAGAGTTGATGGAGTCAATAATGATTTTCCACTAACCACAGTCTCATTCGCAACAGCAATTAACGTATCATGAGATCTCCCGCTGCTCAATGACTTAGATTTATGTGCTCGTTTTTCGTGAGTTGGCACTTGGAGTACCAAGCAATCAATATAGCAGGATCGCATTTACTTGCACAAATTGCACGAGTGCAATCAGTTTCACGATTTCAATGAGTCTATTAATTAATGTAATTATTCTTATTAAAAGCAGTTTCACATTCTTAAATGGCATAATTGTGTATGTGCATTCATTGAGTTTCGATATGAATGACTCAATCAATTAATTAAACTATTTTTATTAAGCTTTACGTTTTTAAATATCATAACTGCACTGAATTCAGTGAGATTCTACATAAATGAGTGAATCAATTAATTGAACTATTTTTATTAAACTTTACATTCATAAATATCATAATTGCATTGCATTCAGTGAGATTCCATATGAATGAGTGAATCAATTAATTTAACTATTTTTATTAAACTTTACGTTTTTAAATATGATAATTGCACTACATTCAGTGAGATTCTACAGAAATGGGTGAATCAATTAATTGAACTATTTTTATTAAACTTTACGTTTTTAAATACGATAATTGCACTGCATTCAGTGAGATTCTACATAAATGGGTGAATCAATTAATTGAACTATTTTAATTAAACTTTACATTCATAAATATCATAATAGCATTGCATTCAGTGAGATTCCATATGAATGAGTGAATTAATTAATTTAACTATTTTTATGAAGCTTTACGTTTATAAATGTCATAATTGCACTGCATTTATTATGATTCGATATGAACGAGTTTATCAATTAATTTATCTATTTTCATTAAAAGCAACGCCACGCTACTAAATGCCATTAAATTAATAACTCCGAAACGGAGAGTTGGCACGATCTGATTAGTTTATGGAAATGTCGGTTAATCTAAAAGGTCTTTTGTGTAATGGAGTGTAGTAGAGAGTGCATGCTAGATTTGTGCACGATGTCTATAGATATTCCAAGTTCGTGAAGATTCCCTAATTTACAGTTGGGTTTTCCATGTCCCCATTTATTTGCGTCTCTTTCCAAGAGGCCGTCCTAAAGAGAATCCAAGCTTTGGTACATCCAGGTGATTTTTCAGCAGCTGAAGGAGACTTCCTACGGCACGTATTTTGTTAACTTTACGTTCTTTCGGTGCGAATTTATTTCATAGCCATTTTATGTTTGTTATTTTGGTACATTTAATTCTGATCATCGTAGATATTATTTACTGACTATTTATTAGTGGAATTAAATTGTGCGAAGAGTTTATAGCATTTTATTTTATCATATTTATTTTTCGGCATTTTAGAGTTAAGTTCGTTTATTTTTGATGAAATTTATTTATTGTCGTGTATATTTATTGTTGTGTATAATCTGAAATTTATTTATTGATACTTAAGTATAGTTATATTAAGGGTGAACAACAATTATAAGTTGTACAGTTATGGAATTAACAAATCACTATCAGTTATAGTATTTTATTGGATTCTTTATTTTTGGTCATTATCTTATGATGTTCATTTTTTAGGGAAATTTATACAGTAGTAGTTGAATATAATTGTCTGATTAATAAACCGTTGTAGTATTTTATTGGATTTTTTATTTTTGATTATTGTACCGTTCAATTATCCCTGACGAGGATATGCGACGTTCATGAATCTATTGTTATTTCAATTAATTCTTAAAAATATTCGTGGCTTAGCAAAACATTACACGGACGATCACTAGAGTTAGAAATCCGAAGAAGGGTTAAGAAAGCACAGGATCTATTTAAAGTCAAAACATGCGGATCTGTTCGTTGCAGCTTCTGTGCTATTTTTGTGGTATAGCCCGAAGTACTGCGGATAGTCGATTTCGGGTATGTGTGCAACGTAACGTGTAAGGTGTGCTCAATGAAGCGGGACAGTGAATTTTCTGTTAGGATAGACATTGAAGTGATATTTTCCGAAGTTTGACGAACGGTTAGCTCTCGGGGAAATCTTGGTGAAAAACAATGCGAAAACCAATAACGATGCCAATAACTTGACCTGCATCCACGATACGTGTAATTTTTCAAGTATTTACAGTAGAGGGGAAAATCGAATGCTTTGTACAAATGCATATCTGTCTATACTCTTGTCTTGTTTTTTCCAATGAATTTCAATATTTTCAAATTTATGTGAAATATTCGCAAACTCCCGACATCTTTTTTTAGGTCAAACCTGAACAAAAATTACAACGTGAATTGTACGTTCTCATACAGGAAATAATATTCTTCTCTACTCTTTACCAATTATTTTTTATCTTCACGTTGCTTAGAATCGGAATATTTATACTGAATGTGTATCTAAAATATTATCTCTTACGGAGAGGAATGTTTTAGAACTGTATTATTTAAGAATATAATACGTTATGAATCTAATAGAAGGTGAATAATACGTTCTAAGCTATAACAACGATGTCTGAAAGTGAGTAAAAAAGAAATGAAAGAACAGGAAAGTAAAAATTAAGTATTCTTGATAGAATAATATTTTGTTTAATTGTGTCGAATGTTAGATATTAAATGTCTTCCTCAATTGTCCTATTATAAATATCAATCCCATGTTTTGTTGATCCCAGAGCTACCAAATTTGTAACTATAGGAAATATTAATATTATATTATTTACGTAGGAAATATTTGTAAATGTCCCTACAATAATAATTAAAACTCTGACGTTGGCATTGCGTAGACATCGAGAAAACTCGTTGTAATTGTCCGTTTTACCACGTTTTGTATAAACAAGTCGAAATAATCTAATGTCCCCGCAATTACGACACCGATTTCGTAAACGGCACCGCTTATTAGTTAATTAATCGGGACAATTGAGCGACGGCAACCGGTCCCAGGCAGGAAGTATTTAACAATCCTCTGTCCCGAACCCGTTCATGAATACTGAAAAGACGCGAGCTCGTTAATTCAGCATTGGGCTCGTTCCGGGTTGATACCCGGCACTCTAAAAATTAGTCGAAAAGCATTTTTAAATGTAAACATCGCCGGGAACGACTTCCATTTATTATGGCAAATAAATGCCCCAGTCCGTTTCTGCACAGCGGGTCCGACGAAATCGCATTTCGCGCGAGGCAGCGTACGTAGCGCAACGCTAAATCGATAACGCAAAACGATGCTGTCAACGTAATTCTGTTTCGGTCGAATTTTTCGATTCTCCGCCGACAGCTCGCCCTCCCAAACGGGATTACAAATTCAATTGGACCTGTTATTTGTCGTAACACCGACGCCCCGTGCAAACCATAAAAGGTGTATTAAAATCCAATAATTCCCATCTGAAGCCTCGCAAACCATGTTACCACCTCCCACTCTTTCCGTTTTACCCGCTCGAAAACCGTTTCTATTCGTCCCGAAATCGCGATGAAAAAATGCCGGACACCCGTGCCGCTGATCGATAGATCGCGAAACAATGCGGAGTGCTCTCGAACTTGACGGATCTCGAATATGTCCCACTTTTTCCCATTACGATTTCCCGACTGTTCCGATTCGTCTCGCATCATCGAAATATATTTTCCATAACAGGATAACGTATTTTTAAAGAATGGGTAACTAGATGCTGTAGATTGAAACGCGTCTGAAAGTATTGGACAATTTTTCTCCCAGCTAAATCCACCATGGATTTGAAGATTGGAGCTTCCTCTTTGCAGCGACATCATGGAATTTGATGCACGATTTCTTTTGACAGTTTTATGGAACAGAAATGAGGAACAAGTTCTATACTGTGTGAGACCCTCATGGCGTACCTTGTATTAATATAGTGAAACGAGTAGAAAAAATCGTACATGAATTTATGAGGGTTGAATCAAGGGGATTGTTGTATTGGGAAGGTTGAATCTTCAAGTTCGTGGAAAATTCGGTCGTGGAAAAAATTTTTCAACGTTTTTATTACTACCAGTTTTATATGAAAAGTCTATAGATCGACAGAACCAAATGAGAGTCGGAAATAAATTTTGATTCAACCACGGCAATTCCATGCTGACGAACCTAATATTGCAAAATAAACTTTCTTTTCGTTGAAAATAAATTGCGTTTCACTCTCGCGTAAAAATCAGCGGAAAGTTACGGGTCAATAAATTTCATTGACAGAAGAATCTCGCTCCGAAGCGCTGTCGGTATTCGCAACATTCGGTGGTGCTCCGGTACCCAGATACCGTATAGAAAGGGAGCAAACGTGAAAAACAGAGAGATAGAAAGAGAGTGACATAGATTTTCTGCCTAATTCTTCTCGCAAGAATTGAGATTCCTTTCTAATTTGACAGATCGCAAAACTCTATTTATTCCATTACATCACGTTCTCACGGTTTCGAATTGCCTCAAATACAGGACAGGAAGATAGATAGATAGAGAGAGAGAGACACATAGAATGAGAGGAATGGGAGGAGGAATCGCAGAGTCAAAGATAGAGAGGGGAAGAGAAGTGGAAAGGGAGAGGAATACAGAGAGGGCGAGAGAAAGAGGGAGGGATAGCGACATAGATTTTCTTCCTAATTCTTCTCGCAAGGATTGAGATTTTTTTTTTTTATTATAGAAAATCTCATATGAGATTTATTACAACATAGTTACAAAACAGAAATACACTACATATAATACAGAGTATGAAGATTACAAAACAGAATAGGTTTCTTGTAGAAATACAGATATTATAATATTAACATATGATTAAAAGGAACAGTATATGAACAGAGTGAGAAGAGTATAAAAAAAAAAGAAAAAGAAACTTATACTTTAAGGCCACAGCTTTTAAAAAATGATAACACGTAATGACAAGGATTGAGATTCCTCTCTAATTTGACAGATCGCAAAACTCTATTTATTCCATTACATCACGTTCTCACAGTTTCGAATTGCCTCAAATACAGGACAGGAAGATAGATAGAGAGAGAGAGAGAGATAGAATGAGAGGAATGGGAGGAGGAATCGCAAAGTCAAAGATAGAGAGGGGAAGAGAAGTGGAAAGGGAGAGGAATACAGAGAGGGCGAGAGAAAGAGGGAGGAATAGCGACATAGATTTTCTTCCTAATTCTTCTCGCAAGGATTGAGATTTTTTTTTTTTATTATAGAAAATCTCATATGAGATTTATTACAACATAGTTACAAAACAGAAATACACTACATATAATACAGAGTATGAAGATTACAAAACAGAATAGGTTTCTTGTAGAAATACAGATATTATAATATTAACATATGATTAAAAGGAACAGTATATGAACAGAGTGAGAAGAGTATAAAAAAAAAAGAAAAAGAAACTTATACTTTAAGGCCACAGCTTTTAAAAAATGATAACACGTAATGACAAGGATTGAGATTCCTCTCTAATTTGACAGATCGCAAAACTCTATTTATTCCATTACATCACGTTCTCACGGTTTCGAATTGCCTCAAATACAGGACAGGAAGATAGATAGAGAGAGAGAGAGATAGAATGAGAGGAATGGGAGGAGGAATTGCAGAGTCAAAGATAGAGAGGGGAAGAGAAGTGGAAAGGGAGAGGAATACAGAGAGGGCGAGAGAAAGAGGGAGGGATAGCGACATAGATTTTATTCCTAATTCTTCTCGCAAGGATTGAGATTCCTCTCTAATTTGACAGATCGCAAAACTCTATTTATTCCATTACATCACGTTCTCACGGTTTCGAATTGCCTCAAATACAGGACAGGAAGATAGATAGAGAGAGAGAGAGACATAGAATGAGAGGAATGGGAGGAGGAATCGCAGAGTCAAAGATAGAGAGGGGAAGAGAAGTGGAAAGGGAGAGGAATACAGAGAGGGCGAGAGAAAGAGGGAGGGATAGCGACATATATTTTCATCCTAATTCTTCTCGCAAGAATTGAGATTTTTTTTTTTTTTATTATAGAAAATCTCATATGAGATTTATTACAACATAGTTACAAAACAGAAATACACTACATATAATACAGAGTATGAAGATTACAAAACAGAATAGGTTTCTTGTAGAAATACAGATATTATAATATTAACATATGATTAAAACGAACAGTATATGAACAGAGTGAGAAGAGTATAAAAAAAAAAAAGGAAAAGAAACTTATACTTTAAGGCCACAGCTTTTAAAAAATGATAACATGTAATGACAAGGATTGAGATTCCTCTCTAATTTGACAGATCGCAAAACTCTATTTATTCCATTACATCACGTTCTCACAGTTTCGAATTGCCTCAAATACAGGACAGGAAGATAGATAGAGAGAGAGAGAAACATAGAATGAGAGGAATGGGAGGAGGAATTGCAGAGTCAAAGATAGAGAGGGGAAGAGAAGTGGAAAGGGAGAGGAATACAGAGAGGGCGAGAGAAAGAGGGAGGGATAGCGACATAGATTTTATTCCTAATTCTTCTCGCAAGGATTGAGATTCCTCTCTAATTTGACAGATCGCAAAACTCTATTTATTCCATTACATCACGTTCTCACGGTTTCGAATTGCCTCAAATACAGGACAGGAAGATAGATAGATAGAGAGAGAGAGAGAGAGAGAGAGATAGAATGAGTGGAATGGGAGGAGGAATCGCAGAGTCAAAGATAGAGAGGGGAAGAGAAGTGGAAAGGGGGAGGAATACAGAGAGGGCGAGAGAAAGAGGGAGGGATAGCGACATAGATTTTCTTCCTAATTCTACTCGCAAGAATTGAGATTCCTCTCTAATTTGACAGATCGCAAAACTCTATTTATTCCATTACATCACGTTCTCACGGTTTCGAATTGCCTCAAATACAGGACAGGAAGATAGAGAGAGAGAGAGACATAGAATGAGAGGAATGGGTGGAGAAATTGCAGAGTCAAAGATAGAGAGGGGAAGAGAAGTGGAAAGGGAGAGGAATACAGAGAGGGCGAGAGAAAGAGGGAGGGATAGCGACATAGATTTTCTTCCTAATTCTTCTCGCAAGGATTGAGATTCCTCTCTAATTTGACAGATCGCAAAACTCTATTTATTCCATTACATCACGTTCTCGCGGTTTCGAATTGCCTCAAATACAGGACAGGAAGATAGATAGAGAGAGAGAGAGAGATAGAATGAGAGGAATGGGAGGAGGAATCGCAGAGTCAAAGATAGAGAGGGGAAGAGAAGTAGAAAGGGAGAGGAATACAGAGAGGGCGAGAGAAAGAGGGAGGGATAGCGACATAGATTTTCTTCCTAATTCTACTCGCAACCGGACGTACGGCGTAGTCGGTTGAATCTCAGGTCCGGGGCACCGCAGCTGCCGGATCACGTATATTTTCTTGCTGCAACCACAAATTTCCAGTTTTAGTCAGTCACTGACCGAAAGCCGAGTTACTGCAAATTGGCCAGAGTCCGGTCAGCCCGCACTGAATCGTGGGCGGGCGAGAGAGTGAGAGAATGAGAGAGAGAGAGGGAAAGAGCGAGAGAGAGAGAGAGAGAGAGAGGGAGAGAGAGGGCCACGGGCCACCGCCGGGAACAAAAGTTCGTACGGGCGCACACCTACAAGATCGCCGGTCAAAGGTAGACCTGCACACCACCGCCGGAGCCAATTAATCGGTCTACTTGCCGATTTATGACCTTGGTCCTGAGGTTACCGCGACGTCGCGATTTTATTGGCTTTCATAGCCACCTCATCAATCCTCCTGCCACCTAACCGCTACCGCCTCCCACCTTCGGCACCACGTCGAACGGCGTCGCTCTAACCTCGTTATCCTTTTCCTCGTCGACCTTAGATACAGAGGGACCTCTCCAGATATTGGACAACGACGATCGATGAAAATTAACCAGTTCACCTGACCATTACGACGCAATTTCTGCGATTTTTTTTTATCCCCCTCTGGTCTAGCTTCGCAGAAGGTGTACCGACGCATACCAACGAGAAGTTCTTTTCAAAAGTAATAGTTTTATATTTTACACCTACAGTAAATTATTGGAATAAATTGCAATATTATGACTACCCTGCGGATATTATGCATTTATCGCAGAAATGGGAAGATATAATTTCAAAGAGATTTATAGAATTTAATGACATAACCACCGAAGAGAAAAATCAATATTTCTATTCGATTCCTATGGCGTGCAATTAAATGAATTTTGTTTTCCATAAAGGTCTGCTGTCTAATTATGTGACTCTAAATACTATGTAGTTTTTTCCCTATTGATACTAATGTACTTTTTTCTCGTATAAAAATAAAATTTGTTTAAATATAACACTAGTGTAAAGTATTAATTGATTAAGGTTTTAAATGATTTCATTGCATCAACGGGTCATCTGATGTGAAAATGTCTATGTTAATCGAAATAGTGGAATCTTATTTTTAAATATTCGGTGAATGCAAATGTGTTTAACCAACTTCGAACCAACAATTCTTTTTGCACCTAATACATTTTAGCGACAGTGTGTATAACATTCCGCGCGTTACGAACGACACTGTGCAGTGCAAACATAGTGGCCAATAGGTTACATTTCTTTGTTGTACTGCATTTTGATTTTGAACGTAGTCGATTGCGCGTGATCTGCACGCGTCACTGGCACGCAACACAGAAAATGTTGGAATAATTGGTTCAATTGTTACACGTTGAATGCTGTGTGTTAAAAAAAAAAAAAAAACGGAGTGCAGAGCACGCCGCGTTGAGAAACACACATTTATTTGCATCCTGCATGCGGACGCTACGTGAAAAATGCTCGTGTAATCGAATCAATTGGAAAGCATGAAACGCGTTCTCAGATATTTTATAGTTTGTTTTAACTTGGACGCAATGGGAAAGACACGCTGTGAAAATGTGGAATAAAGTAAACTGAGGGGAATGGAAGTGTCCATTCTATACAATACAACAACTGCGGATGTTTATGGAATTATATGCAACTTTTTAAATTAGAAGAAAAATTACTTGCTCCTGATTTGTTCGTTGAGAAATATTACTAAAATTATAACTTTGTTTTTCTGAGAAATTGTTTTAGTGAACGTCTCTATTGAAGTGCATATTTAAACAAAACTGATACGAAATCTAAATGAATGCAATTTCGTCATTATTATACGGCAATGTATGCCAATTGCGTTTAGCGGTCGGTAGTTCTAACGTTAATTAAAATAAATATCATTTTTTATAAATCTACTAATCAATCAAAGAAATGCTTACCTTATTTTTCATAAAATTATACAATATTTTAAGCTAACTAGATTTTATTTTATTTATGATATTAATTAAGGAATTATTCTGACTAGATGCAATTTTTCCAGAAAGTTCATTGCACAGCATCTAGCTTTGCGAAAAAGTCGTTTGGTTCATTTATAAAAAAAACTATATCTGGTTGAAACTGGACGAATTACGTGAGTCACTGTGTATAAGGTCGCCGAAATTTTGTAGAGCACCCTGTACGTTAGAGGATGGTATTGAAAATTCTGTTATCCGAACAACGGTGTCACCGACGATTTGTTCGGATAACGGGGGCTCTATGATATTTCGAGCATCGATTGAACGGAGTCGAATAATAACAGCATTGTTTTGGAATGTTTTCAGTTCCCATACTGGACGTGTCGGCAGTGGCTGGCTTCAAAGCTCAAATACCTTGCGACATTGATCCCTCAACCAGAAGCGAGGTGGTGAGCATGGTTTTTTGGTACAAAGGCGAAAGGAATGGCTTACCGATATACAGCGTGGACGCTCGCGGCAGATCGATAGCCCAGGCGAGGCTCTGGTCAGATCCATACGTATTCGGTGAAAGGGCAACTATGAGAACAAACGTGGAGCCTGCGAAATTGGAGATCGATCCCTTGGAAACGAACGACGCGGGGGTGTACAGGTGCAGGGTGGATTACAAAAATAGCCCGACGAGAAATCAGAAGGTTAACCTCACTGTGATAGGTGAGTACACTATTTCGATCGGGGATTCTATTGTTTGACGCGAGCCTACGCATTTGCATGATTTCGCGAATTTTACAGTACACTGGACTCTCCTGTATAACGTGATCAAAAAACTGTCCGAAAAGATTTAGTAGAAAACATGCAGCGAATGTACAAAATATTGCTTAGAAAGTTAGTACACATGTACAGTCGTTTTAAATCATTGTTTCGTCGCGTTATACACTAGTTTACTGTTCCTGTGACACGTAAGTGATGCTACATGAAAAAAAATAAAATGATACTGGAGGACAGAATTAGTTAATACGAGAAAGATTTTCATTCCAAATGAAGAAATAAATTGATACCGAAGAACAGTATTTTTTAATGAGAGGAAGATTAATTTTTGTACGCCTGATAATGGTGACCGTGAGCCACCACTTTTGCAAGATTTCGCAAATTTTACAGTACTGTGATATAATCAACGCTTCAGAGATTATACGTAAAAAAAATTAATTGATAAGAGAGAACAGAATTTTTTAATACGAGAATAAGTACTTTAGAAACTACGTCGAATTGGATTCACAAACATAATAAATATTTTACAAACCACATCAGAGCAGATTGAAAAGATTCATTACCTAATTATCTAATTCATGATCTTGTTCAGAAATGTAAATAAACGGTACGGACGAACAATGAACATGTACCAGAGAAAAATGCAATCGCGTACTAGCATCGCACTCCATTGATAGCTTCCTCACTGGCGAAGAAAATGCAGCATTTGCAAGGCAAATTTTTTAGCACTGCTACGAGATACGGCATTGTATACCTGTCATCTTATGTGATATTAGCATGATAGATGTCAAGCCCACTCTATTCACCAGGCACAGGCGGTATTAAATGATTCGTTTCATGAAAAATGGTGTGCTTGACAAGTAACTTCGTGCTTAATTATCAGAAACGTATTTATGGAGTGCCGTATTGTATTTCGTAGGACAGGATGCATACTTTAAACAAATTGACATGCTTTTACAAAAATAAGTACTAATTTCGTTTTGTAAATAGCTCCAAAAAAATTATTCCAAGACATATTGAGATTTGAGACCATTTTATAAACTATGTAGAAAATAAAAGACAGGGGTAAAACGATTGTATTTTTTAATTAGATAACAAATTTAAGTTATTTTAACTAAAATATTCTTTCTATTTCAAAGTCAGACAGTGGTCTTAAAATTTTGGAGAGAAAACGTGAGAATTGGTTATGTTTATTTTTAACGCTACTTTCGCCGAAATTAGCATTTATGTAATTATTCAAATGGTTCCAATATAGTGACAGAATTCTAATTTCAGTGCTGATCAAGCTGAAAGGACGGGTACAATTTCACAATTGCGCTGTTTTTGGAAAATTCAATTTGTGTGCGACATTCGCAGAGAAACAGTCTCCACAAATATTTCAGATATTTATTCCTTTCTCGGCTTTCTTCTTAGAAAACCAGTTTCTTACCAGATGTGGGGCATATTCGAGGTGAAACCGCTGCACTCTTGAAGATGATAAAGTTTCCGTACGCGAAATTTCCCTTAGGTCTGCCCGTTAAACGGCAGGAGAGCATTTTGATAGTCTACCACGTTGCCTTGCTTCTCATAATTTTATTTTCTTTATTTCCACAATTTTTCTAAACAAAAGATCATTTGTATTCTGAGATCTCTTTAAAATTCGTTGATAATCGAGTATTCATTTATGGCTAATTATCGTTTCATAATGCTGTCAGCATTTTACAAAATGGCTCCAGCAATATATTTATGAGTATATTTAGTACGAATATATTTATGAGCTTTTTGTAAACAAAATGATGTCAACACGTTCCATTACTAAAATTAAGAGAAAATACATAAATCTACATTGTTTAAAGCTTTATTTAAAAGTGTTTGCTTTGAAATACTTTCATAATTTCGTTAAAATAGGTTCTGAAATAAAGTGGTGTATAATGAACACGTTTATTTCTTTTAATACAAATATATATGTTCCACGATATACCATTACTTTTTACTACTTTATCTTGGTGCTTTTATAATTGGAATTGCAAGCATAGGTTTTCATATTAAAAAATGAGGTGTATGAACATTTTGAAAACAATTTTTTTAGTTTAAAATTTCATCGAAATGAAAAATAGATGCATAACTGTATGTTCAACATTATTCGTGTCCTTCCTAAACTCTTTAAAAAAAATTTCTAAAATTAAAGTTTCTTAGTAGACCACGAACGCAATAAAAACTTTCAGAAAATTAATTAATACCAGGATACGTATCTATTAATCATAACGGAGACGTGATTCTGTAATTTACGTCTGTACGCATGGCTTTTTCCTGCGGGAGCACTAATACGATTTTTAATTAATTGCGACCAACGAAGATTCAACAGGTGTTGCAGTGTTCCGGTTCCAAAGCTGAAGAATGATGTGTTATCGTGTATTATTTAAGCAACGTGCGACTTCGTTTCACGGTGTGTCACTCCTCGGTGTTTTATAACGCAAGAATGCAGTAAGCATTTAAACCCAAACCGTTTGCTCGTGATTTAGGATTGTTTCGCGGCAGTAACCGCGTTCATGGTGCTTAATGGCATTCACATTGCTAATCTCAGACGTACGTGTATGCACGTATGTATAATGACGATTGCGATTAAACTTGGCCGTGGCTGTTGGAGAAACAAATTTTTAGAGAAATGGAAGCGTGTAAGTGGCGTTCGAACGTTTAACAATTTCTAAACAGACATAAACTTAGGTTCAACAATATTTCGAAAACGTTGTTGCTGAAAATTAATTTAATTTTCGTTACTACAAAGACATTTTCAAATTCTTGAATTTAGCGATTTGTGCAGCACTTTTAAATATTGCTTTCTAAAATAATCAAATATAATAAATTATTTGATGATGCACCGAAATCCCATTCGGTCCAAAAACAATTTCAAATTCCTAAATTTTTATTGGTTCACACGGAAATTTTAAATATAAATTTTTAAATAAGGTTCATTCGAAAGAAGTAAATATTGAAATTTTGAATTCCTAAATGGTTGATCGATACGTGAAAAACTATTAAATTTAATTTTTGAACGAATTTCACTTTAAGGAATGTTTGAAATGTAATATTAGCAATGCAAGCAGTTATCAGTTTCACTGGAGTTCCACGTACTCCTTTGGAGAGCTTGTACTTCATTCGTATTCAGTGCTGAAGTGGAGCAGATTGATCTTCCTTGTTATTAGTTTACATAGAAATGACATAAGCATTTCAAAGGAATACGGGAGACTCTGCGGAAGCTACATATTTCAGGTTTCGATTTTAATAATGTCGATATATTCGACACTATTGCGATTCACGTGCTATTCGAGGAAATGTTCAAACTTGCATCTCAAACAAGTGCGAAATGAATTATGTACGTTGGACATGGTATATCTGAATAGACTGTGAACTGTACAGTATTGTACCTAAAATAATACTGCGGCTATAAACTCGTACAAAATCAATATCTTACAAACAAATAATAAACTAACCATATAAAAGAAACAAACAGTGAGCTATATACAATTGTATTATTTTTCTCGATCGAAATATTAGATCATAATAGTTTTTATTTTTCGCGGCGCCAGGTTCGATCATTATTACTTTTTCTATATTAGCCCTACTTGTAGCAAGTGTGTAGGCATTGTCATACGTGTGCTATCTAAATGGTAGAGGAAAAAGGAAAGGTGGTGTTTCGTCCTAGACCCGCTAGAGGACTCATCAGTAAGGCTATCTAGCGGGCCCTGTCTTAGACAACGGGATGTTGGAAGGCGTTTGGGAACGTTAATATATACTGATAGGTGGTGGAACAGTAACTAGCGAGAAAGTGAGCTATATAGTTTTGTTCCTAAAATATTACAGTAACTACAGCAAGATACAAACCTTATTTAGTAATTCCTTAGAAGAAGGATTAATAAAGTACACAAAATTGAACGAAAAATTTAGAAATTGGTAATATACAATATTATATGTATATTGAAATCTAAATCTTGAGAGAATAGTAATTGGTTTAAGAAACATTTACCAAGGGACATACAGAGAGAATAGAACAAACAAATGAAGAAATTTGTATAAACCCATAAGGCTCGAGTATTAAATTAAGTTTCCTAACCAAGACAAGGTACGATTTGATCTGTCACATTGTTGTGAAAATGATATATAGGAATCTGTGGATGTGTATGAATAATTACAGTACTGTGGTAGGGAAATCTTTCAAAAGATTCGGTAGAGCTCGGCGCGATGCGCCCTGACTCACATAAATTAAACTTTCGTGACAGTGCCACCAAACAAGCCGGCGATTTACACTGGCGTCGGCCGAAGTTTGGCTAAGATACAGCAGCCTTTCAACGAGGGTAGCGAATTGTCCTTATTATGCGAGGTAATCGGGGGTTCACCGCCTCCGAATGTCACGTGGCATTTCGAGGGGAGACTGCTGGATGATACGTACACCTTGGAACACGGAGACATCACGATAAATCGGCTTGATACCTCGAAGGTCACGAGAGAGTTCCGCAGGGCGAAGTTAACTTGTCGGGCGAGCAACACGCATCTCATCCCTCCTCAGACATCCGAGATCGTTCTAGATGTCAATTGTGAGTAAGAGAACGCGTCCCTTGATATTCAGATTTCTTTGAATACATAATTCCCTTAAGTATCAACCCCTTGCCGCACTTTGACGAGCTAGACTCGTGATGAAAGTTTTTAACAAAGTCTAACGAATATGAATGTCACGCGTTTCATTTCAGATGAAATACAATTTGATTCGTTTTTAATCAATCAAGCTTTAAAATAAATGTAGCCATGTAATAAATAAATGGGGTTAAATAGGTTAACCTCTTTGTTAGTTTTGTAGAAAATATTGAGGGATGACGATCCATTTTCACACTTAGGAATTACTAGCAGTAATTATTTTATGTTTGTTGTATGCTTCACACAAACCGTGTGTTTAACGGTAATTTTACAATCTTAACATTCCAGAAACGCGGCAAACAATTAATACAATCAAATATAGAGTTATAAAAGACTCTCTTTTAAAACGAGTAGTAAAAATAATTCTTTGTCATTTCAAGCTGTGGTAGTTTGTTTGAAATATTAATCAAAATCAAGCGTTCACTTAACTACACCCGTTGGCTTCCAGTGAAACCGTTGGTAGTGAACATAACGAATAAGGAAGCTTATTTGTCGGCCCTAAAAACGTACGAAATTGAATGCGTCAGTTCAGGGTCTTCGCCGGACGCTGTGTTTACCTGGTGGAAAGGGAAACATTTGGTGGAATACATGGCTAGAAATGTGAGTATTACATTTTTGAATCTGCCATCGTCACAGGAGAATTCCTCAACTGCGACATGGACGTGTCCGCTGGCTTAGATTCTGAGTTCTTCGTAGTTTGTAGTTAATCCGAACATTACGAGAAGTGTGTTGAGTTATGTACCGACCATGGAGGACGATGGGAAATATCTGACATGTCGGGCTGAGAACTCGGTTGTACCTGATAGCGCTTTAGAAGACAAATGGCGGCTGCTAGTCTATTGTGAGTCTTACCAAATGTGAATTCTACCCACTAATTGTAGAACTTAGTGTCTGGAAATAATTCCGAACAATTTCCGTACAGTTAGAAATTAAAATGTCCATTTTTATTGTATTTTTAAAGATTTGTTTTCTCACGAGAAAATGCATCTGTAACAATTTGAAACAACTGAAATGATTTCAAATGTTTCTCGAATTTATGCAATAAACGAATGTTACGTATTCGATATTGTTGCTTGCAGATGCACCAATAGTGACAATCAAGCTAGGCTCGAGTCTAAAGGCGAACGACATAAACGAGGGCGACGACGTCTATTTCGAATGCGACGTTCAAGCGAATCCGATCGCGTACAAGATGGCCTGGTTCAAAGACGGCAAAGAATTGCATCAGAACACGACAGCTGGAATTTTCCTTCACAGCGGACAATCTCTGGTTTTGCAACGCGTGACTAGAAATTCCGCCGGTGAATATTCCTGCATGGCGACCAATAGCGAAGGGAAATCCACGAGCAAACCAGTGAAACTCGAGATAATGTGTGAGTATCAAATATTTGCGGTTCGGGGTTTAATCGGCTAGAAAAATGCCAAAATGGAACTGTTCGATATTAACCAAACAAACAGTCGTATTTATTGTTTCATATTGCTTCGATAAATCCGAAGATTTAGGATGAAAGTTATTGTGTGTACATTTACAATGACAATCACAAAAAAGAACAATTGAGAAACTTACGTAGAGCAACTTCTACTGTCTTTTTCATAATACACATCACATCATCTAGTAAACGAATGATAACTGGAAAGAGAAAATGAAGTCGTGTGATCAATGTATAAAAAAGCTATTCTAATTTTATTTTTGTAACAATCCAACACTATTACAATCCAAAAATTGATCTCCACCATACCCTAAGATTACAGCAGAACGACACACTCCTGTACCTAGCATCCCAGTGCCCCTCTCTCGGGTATCCACCGGTTCCCATCTATCGTTTATCGGTCTCTTCTTTCGGTGGCAAACGGTAGAGCAGGGTTGACAGTCGGAACCCGTTCCCTGTCGCATTTTCAGACGCACCAATCTGCAAGGACGGCTCTTCCACTCAAGTGGTCGGCGCCCTGAAGCACGAGACGATCTCGCTGGTCTGCGGTGTGCAATCGAAACCACCACCGACGACTTTCCATTGGACCTTCAACAATTCCGGCGAGCTGATGAACGTGCCGGCGAATAGATTCACGCAGGTCAAGCCCCTGAGCCTGATCACGAACCACTGGCATGGATCCAGGCTGAATTACACGCCAGAAAACGACATGGACTACGGGACTGTCGCGTGCTGGGCCAAGAACCGTATTGGGGAGCAAAAGACGCCCTGTCTTTTTCAAATCATCGTCGCCGGGAAGCCATATCCCCTACAGAACTGCACGGCTCTTCAGTCGACCGGACCCTACGCGTATCGAATGGGTAAGCGACACTTTAGTCTCTCTCTTTCTCTGTGTGTGTGTGTGTGTGTGTGTCTGATACACACGCAGGCTTTGGATACTCCCTCCTCCCTTTCTGACCTAAATAGCGCTAACTACACCATTACGGTCGGCCCCATCATCGAGGATGACGGTTTACGGTCGATAGCCTTGTTGTGTTCAACAGCTTGTTTCCTATTGTGACCCGTGAAAAGCGAAGGTGACCAATCGTGCGTGAAAAAGGTCGTGAAATTAGGCGCGTTCCGAGCTGGCCTCGACGATCAGAGACAGGGGGGGTCTTTCGTTACGGGAAAGTGACACCGGAGAATCCCCGTATATTTGAGATATTTGATACTCGTCGGGGTCAGCCGCTCCCAGTGACGCGTTAAAAGTTAGATTACTGTTTCCAGCTTCGATCCCCTCGGTCTGGAGGCCCTTGAATACGAGCATTTTGTTTGTGTCGCGTCAAATGACAGATCGTTTGATATTACACGGCTTCAGGAAATTGATGGAACGCTGAATGGAATAGACAACGCATCTTCACGCGAAATAATTTTTAATCAGTTTGATTGATTGAAATTTTTCTAGAGTCTTTTGTTTCGTACTTTTCAAATGTCCGTTCTAAAGAAATAGCATGGAAATTAGAAGAATCTTTATTGTCTCGTAAAAATGCACAGAATTGATCTGAGCGTGCCTCTTGCTGAAAAATTGTGTTTTCATGGCTCAATAAAAGAGTTGATTCTCCATTTGAATAATGTATAGAAGCTGGGAATGCATAAGTATAGTAACTTCTGTATTTTCTCGGTTGGAAATGGGTTTATAGGAAGCGTAAAGGTCTTTCCAAGCAATCACAGTTGAGTGTAGAATTGAATATGCTTTACTACAAAATTGATGATTAAATGGATTATTTAGAAGAAAAAGCTACGACCCCTGTTCTACTTTTGTATAGAGCAGAATTCTCTCCCCAGAAAATTTCTAATTGTTAATAGGATAATTAATTTAGCCTTCTTTACATACCCCAATTAACATTCGGATAAAAACTCTCGTGACAAAATAATCGACACTGGAAATGACCTGTCACCCGTCAAAATGACAGATTTCAAATTCTTATTTAGACAATTCTATCAAAATAATCCTTCTTGTTATTATTGGCGGCATGAATTCTGAACAATGTAATATAATTTTTCACAATTTCTTTGTGCGAAACAGGTCACGAGGATTTTAAGGCCACCGACTCCCGGGACGCTGATTGGTTGATCGTGCGATGCTTTGAGGGATTTGACGGCGGTTTGCCCTTAACTAATTACGAACTCGAAGTCTATAGCGAAGAGAACGTTTATCATGTCAATACCATTTACTTGAATCACACAGAGAAATCCAGTTCATTAGGTCCGGTTTTCGAAGTTCCTGGTCTAGAACCTGGCCGCAACTACAGACTCCATCTGTACGCTGTCAACGCTAAGGGACGCAGCGATCCTGTAGTCCTTGAACCAGTTACGCTCAAAGGAGTAGCCATGTACACCACTAACGGTGAGTGTTCTTTTTAATCGTGCTATTTCCAGTGAAAAAAAAATTAAAAGTCTTGTAACACTTTTCATTCTAATAATATTTTTAAAGAAGCGTATTAATTTGTTTTCGGAATCACAATCTGAAAAAGAAGTAAATTTACTCAAGATGATGCGTTAAAATATCAAGTTGATATGATGTCATTAACCTTTCGCTGCATAGTGCATCATATCTGATACAGTTAACAAATCTGTTATATAGTAAACTAAAAATGTGTTTTCTTACCATGTATATCTATTTTTATTTTTCTGAAAAGGTTGTTTTAATTTTTCAAGATATTTTTCCTTTAAATAAAACGCAAAAATTGACCTTTCGTTTTTTTCATCTCAATTAAAAATCTCATGCAGTGAAGGGTTAACAAGTTGTGAAAAAAAATGAAAATAAAAAGTTGTAACTGCCCTTAGAAATACAGAAATCCTATCAAAAGTGTATAGATGCGAAACAATATTAAGACACCACAGTCTAATTTGCGTCGACAGTAAAAGTAATTACGAAAAGAGTGAATTCGGCAGCTACCCGACAAGCTGGCAGAGAATCGGTTCGTTTTTAACGCGCATCTGCGAACCGCAGAAAAGCGGGCGCCTGAGTGTCCGATAATTTATGGGCGTAGGGTCGCGTGTTTAATTACGCGGCATTGTGCGCGATCGGTTGAACGACATGTATAGACATGATCGCAGGGAAAGCAGTATCTCTCGGGGGCGTCGAAAAGCGCGATTATGCGCATCCCGACTAACTTTAGGATCTCTTTCAGCGAGGCTGGCCGCCCTTCTTTTATACGATACGTTTCTTCGTATCCTTCTTCCGCGGACCCTGAATTAAAATCCCATAAAGAGCCCGAGTCCTTTTCCTCGCTGCTGTCTCATTCGAGGCGCATTTATCGCCTTTAATTTCCATCCTCATGGTTTATTCATGCCGATCCGTTGGACGATCCCACTGTGTGTGGAAACGCTTGCGTACGAATGCCTTAGGCAGCCTGACTATCCTCTCTCTCTTTGGCTCTGTGTATGTGTCCGAGCACGTCCCGCGACGCGAGCTCATCTTGGATCTCAGTTGCACGCGTTTACCCGGTAGCTGCTACCCGCTTCCCTGTGTGCCACCGACTACATCCACAGTTCCATTCAAACTTCTCAAAATCCTTTCAAAATCGTTTTAACCGAATTGCACGTCCCTGTCATTTTCCACTGCTCACGGTCGTAACGTGTGAGCGCGTCGCACGGATAAGATCCGCGTTTCAAAAATGGTATCCTCTCTCGAAAATACACTACTCCGAAATATAGTCATTCTACAGTGCTCGGGAAATTGAGGCATGTGTATTTTCGGAATTACAGTCACCCGAATCAATACTCGGACACTCTTGAAAAGACGATTATATGTTGTGAAAAGTAATTGTGGAAAATTGGTCGGAAATCCAGAGAAAATACTTAAAGTTGTTTTTTTTTATATTATTTTTACGTAGAGCTGTATCGAAAAGTGAAGGAAATTTCGGAATTACAGTCACCCGACTCAATACTCGGACACTCTTGAAAAGACGATTATATGTTGTGAAAAGTAATTGTGGAAAATTGGTCGTAAATCCAGAGAAAATACTTAAAGTTGTTTTGTTTTTATATTATTTTTACGTAGAGCTGTATCGAAAATTGAAGGAAGACGTCTTGTACTTCTAAATCTAGAAGTACAGTCTTCTAGTTTACAAGCTTATGGAGGTAACTTAATGTTATTTATGAAATGTATTTCCTAGGTAGGTTGGTAATCTTTTTCCAAGATTTCAGTGCAAGATTTGTACTTATATTTTTTGAAATTAAACGTGCTTGGAATAATGTGAACATAAAAATATAAATTTCTTTGAAAGGAGTTGTATTTGTTACAAAAAATAATAATATTATATTAAGGGTCAATACTATTCAACTTTGAGTTTAGATAAGTAGAATAGGTCGGCCATAGTCGGACACGTCAACAGAGTCGCTATTAATTGCTTGTAGTCGGTGAAATTCGAATTAGATTCCCTTCAAAAATTACATTTCACGTGTATGCGATTAGCAGTATTACATATAAATTATAGTCTGTGGATTTTTCTACAAAATTCGATCTCAACGTCCAAGAGTTACGAATCTGAGGTAGAACATCAACTTTATTTTCTTTACTAGTGATTTCAACTTCATGAAAAACCATGAAATTCTACGAAACTTTGTGCTTCATTTTCTTTCCCTGACGTTCCTCAAGCTACGAATACATTCTGTTAAAGTCTGCGGTGAACAGTCAAATTGATTTTGTCTCAGTTTTGTAATTTGTTTAATACCGAAGACGTAGAAGAAACAATAAAGAAATATTCCCCAAGAGAATGGTCCACAGTCCGCGAGTTAAAACCAAATAAGGTAAAGGCACCAGTAGTTGACCAGGTAAGAGAAATTTTCCACGAGAACAATAGTAACCACTTGCTCTGTCATCAAATAGCGAGAGTCGATGCGTGAAGACACTCTTTAAGTCTTCTAGATTATGTAACAAGGCCACTTTTTTAAAAAAAAGTTTACTTATACAAATTTAAGGAACATATTGAAAAATTCAGTAATTGCTTCAGAAGTTGACCACTCTTGAACATGAAAAATATAGTAATTGACCTTCTCTTCGTTAGTAGTTGACCACTTATACTAGAAAGAGGGTTAAAGCAATAATGTTGGGAATCATTTTAGTATCAATTAATTTCAACAATTACCAACACAAATTACAATTACAGAATAAAATAAGAGATATATCAGAATATTACTAACCTTAATGAATTCAGACGTCCGTTATTACTATGCATACTTCACTTCGCATATAATTGTTCTGAAATTTAAACAACAAATGCCATAGCACCCGAGATTCACTTTCATCAAAAGTGCACAGCTTATAAAAACCTTATTTTTTACGTTTTTCTATAAAATGGTCAACTACTGGTACCTGGTCAACTACTGGTGCCTTTACCTTATATTGAAATAAACCATAGACAAATGCTTGTAGACGTTTTCTTAATTTTGGTACGATGCTGTATTTCGAGACGTAATTGGTAGCTAGTTATTAAAATACTTAGCTGAACTACAGTCGTTGGTTCTCCGTAGGTAAGCGAGCCGGCGTTCACCGAAATCCGGGATTTCTTCTCTAATTTCATTTAAACTTGGGACTAGAGTATTAGAAACAGTTCCTCTTGATTACAAATTGCCAGTAAACGTTACTTGTACATAAATCAAATTATCTTATATATGTTCGCCCCGACACAGATATGTATAGGTTGGCAGACACGCGCGCGTACACGGGCATGTACACGTGGAACGTTCGTCCGCTAACGAACCAAGGCGTTTTCTGAATGCCAAAAAGCTCGGTTAGTCTTCGTCAGTGGTCTGGCTCTCCCTCTCCTTCTTCCCTTCTTAATCTTTGCTAACGGAAGTTCTTTACGTTTCCTTGGCGATCCAATAAATAAAGGGAAAGAGCGAATCTCGTTTACCGGACACGTTTGAAACGCTTTTCTACGAGCAGACGACAACCACTGCCGGGGGTTGTCGTCGTCGTCGTCGTCGTCTGTTTGAGACCCCGCAGACGAAAGGGGGTGTCTGACAAAGACTAGACTTGATTCATCATTTCATTTGGAAAGGAATGCTGCCAGCCTGTGGGTTAGTCGGTGGAAATTAACCTTTGGTTGGTGACGCCGCGTTCTCACGAGGGAAACGGCCTGTAATCACGCCGATTCTGACTGTTCTGGTTGTTCTAATCAATCGTTAATTGGAAACTCCTTTCCTGCCGACAAATTACTGTGGTTCTTAATTATGTTTTAATTAGTCATGCCCCCGCCTCTTCCGTAGAAGAACTTCCGCAATTTTGAAGCCTCTAATTTGCCGCGCGAACTTTTAATTGGTCGCATCGAGGACCCTGACGAAATCTTCGACACTATGAATTTTTTGGATACGCTTATCTCGCGTCGCGATTGAACAGTCGACTATCCTGGTACTCAAACGACCACAGAAAAATGTGATACACTTTTTGGTCAGGATATTTTAATTACAATTTATTTTTTACATAGTATTGATTTTTTGAACGCTTTCAGTAGAAAAATCATGATCGATATTTCACTTTTACATACCGATAGACCCTTCTGGTTGCGCGAGGGTTGAATGTTCAAAATCGATCCCCACCCTTCCCCTACCACTCCAAAATTTGGGAGGACGTAGCAAAAATATTAGACATATATTTTTTAGCCGCCATCGTGCATATTCAACGAGTGGAAACAGCCCTTAAAGATGAAAATATCGAAATATTTGAATTATAACTTTTCTTATAATGCAAAAACGAAACTTCTATTTGATCCATATTTTGTATTTGGGTGTGAATTTCTCGCACAGAAATATTCAAGAAAATTAACATTTCAATGGTAATATTATTTAAAAATACATATTCGAGCAAATGTGGTTTCAACCCCTTCGAGGGCAGTTCTCATCCCTCGAATATGAAAGATGTCCGCTAAATAAAAGTGTGTGTCTAATATTCTAGCAAGAACTACGTCCCCCAGCGATATTCTTATATCAGTTGATAAGGAAATAGAACAAACATAAGGGTGCAATGCAAACAAGAAACGGCAGCCGCGAGAATTTGAATGGTGGTTCGCGGAGCGTAGCGAAATTTAACCGTGGATCATTGTAATTGTAAAGCAGACGACGAAGCCCGTTGATCGCCGGGTAATAAGAAAGCCCCTGACCCGGGGCGAGGGAGCCGAGTAACGATCGCCTTTACGTGAGCCACGTCCTCCTTTGTCCGCAGGTCGCGGAACTTCGAACGAGAGCACCGACTACAGCCTCTTGGTAGCTTGTTTCGCCGGCGGGATAACGGCCGTGTGCATTCTGATTGTCGGGATAACTTTGACCTTGTATCGTCGCAGCCATCCGATCCGCGCGATGAAGGCCCACACCGAAGTCGTGCAGTATGGGAACAAAGAGGATCGAGTGGTGATAGCGCCGCTTAACAAAGATTCCAGGGACGAGGTCAAGGGGCAAATGTTCAACGATATTCCCGACGACGATCCGGACGTGATTCCAAACAAGGTGGACAAGAGGCCGGACATATTCGAGCCGAATTACGGGACCACCAAGCCGGAAAGATCAAAGGACTTTAGCCACCTGGAGGACCTCGATTATCCGTCACCGTCCTCGGTCCTCCACACAAAAGACTCGTGGATCTACCCGAACGGGTACGTGGAGAAAATGGAGAAAAGTCTGAGCCCGATGCGACCGAGCACGCTTCCTGTCCACCGCACCCTCGACATTTACACGAGAAGTTCGCGAGTTCAAGAAAGTTGTATATAAGACGACCGATCGGTTTCAGTTCACCGAGTTATCCGACGGCGAGATCGACACCGGGCAAACTGACGAGACGTTTGTAGCGTGACGCGTCCACTGATCCATTGATCGATTGATCGACCTCGGCGGTTGTCTCGTGGAGAATCGTTAATTGGATCCTGGAACTTCGCGAGCCGCATACGGTAAATTGAGGTAATATGGAACGTTCAGGAACCAGTCTATTACGAGAAGACTCCAGATTTTTATGCATTCTTCACTTTAAGAATGTTCATTATATTATTTTCACTGCATTCAAATTATTAGCGAGAAATATAGATTTATATTTAGCGTCACGAACGTTGTATTTTGCATAATGATCCGGAGTCTGATTATGATCATGACGAAATTTTTAACTGATTACGAGTTAGTACGTCATTCGAGGACTAGAATCTTTAACAAATTATTCTCTTTCCTCTTGAGTCCGAATTTTTAAACATAGCCAAAGATAGCTGGCATGCCTGTTAAGATCTTAATTTAGAAGATAATTAAGAAGAAACTCTCTAAAGGTAGCCGTGTATACTAACTCGTAATCACAGACGGTCCTGCGAGGCACTTAAGAGGTGCAGAACCATTTGTTTTATCCGATCCCAAGAGAGTCTGCTCGCGAGTCTACGTATGTACCTCCTTTTACGTAGCTGAGACTTAAAGTAATCTGCTATAGAAGGATAATTATGACAATTTCACATAAGAGAAAGCAATTTAATTCGAATAACAGATTGCTACATTAAAGTAACTCCGTTTCGATGATATTCTTTTATTTTTAATTAAATTAATTGTACAAATTTCTTTAATGTAGTAAACTAATTTTTTAGCTTCTCAAAAGAATGTACTTTTCAAAAGTCTCTTTTTCTATTGTCTTTGCCTAGCTATCAAACTGTTGCAATAGTAAAAAATCGATATGATGGAAATGTAAGTAATTATCTTTGTAAATTTTTTGTTTGAAATTTAAGAGCTAAGGTACAAATATTAAACTCGACTTCCCCGAGTTTACCCGAATAGCGTTTCACCTTTGAGCGTGACGGATCAGACTCATTCTCTGTCCAGTAATTGTTGCGCCTAAAGAAGTTTTCATTCAAGAAATTCCTCTACATTTAAGAATTTTAATGAAGGACATCAGGGAAGCATTTAAATGAAATGTTCCATATTACCATCGTTTACCTTATAATGGGTAGAAGCAGATAAACTCGTGGCACGACGAAATCGTGAGAAACAAGGAACGCAAATTGCTCCCGTTCGGAACGGGTAATCGGTATTGTCAGATCCGGTTACGTTCTGAAATTGATTGAAAAAAAGATGGGATTATCGGAGGAGAGGGCCGTTTATATTTTGCCACGCGAATTCACTGAGCCACTGCCAAACGCGTCCCAAACAAAAGACGTTTGTAAATAGACAATAACTATTCTTAAGAGTCCCTCCTGAGGTGTCGAAGACTTGCTCTTATTTTTCACCTAGACTAAGTAACCGTAACTTGAATGTAAAAAAGGAACATCGGGGCTGAGAAAAGAGATGTTTCGTCGTGGCGGAAAATCGGATTTTACGGCGTTTGTACATAGACAATAAATTTCCTTCCTTTAATGTTCTTATACCCATCGGGACACTCCTGTACACTCTGTGGTTTCGTGTTGAACATTGTTTCGTGAGGGTGTTTGATGTACTGAGAAAATGGAGACGTTTCAAAGCTCGCTGACGTATTACCATGCTTTGTGAACAACATTGAGTAAGCATGTAAACCTTTGTATATATGGATAATAAACCTCGTTGTTTAATAAATCCGACCTACTATTATTTTCCAGCAGAAACCTCTGAAAATCGCGCAGGTAAGTGTTCACCTAATTTTTCCTACTTTATAATTCCATATAATTTCTTTTATGTCGTTTTTAACTGCTGCACAAATTCGAACATAATCCAGAGAATATATTTTAATTTTAACAATCACATATAGATTCCATAAATTCTGGTAAAAATGAATTATTCTAGCACAGTTAAAAATATATTCGCGGAAACCGTTCTGTTAAATACGCTCCACTTCAATTATTATTTCAACTCGTTTAAATATTCATAATGTTATAAACAAATATGGGGCACGGTTTCCTATATTGAACTATTTAAACTTGAACAAATACCTTCATAAATCGAAAACGTGTTCATATTTTCCAGCAAAAAAATTGAGAAATATTCAGAATATTTAAAAAAAAATGTAGGACAGTAAAATCAATTTATAAACGAATAAGAACTATGGTCCAATTTAGTAGCGTGTATAGCTAATACCACTGAAGCAGAAGAAACGGTTAAAGTTAAAAATTTGTCTAATGATAGTCAAAAAAAAGAAAAAGCGACTTTCGAATTCGAGTTTACTGTATCAAAATCTATAGGAAACATCTACCGGTTATGGAAATGCGAAATGGGGTTGAAACTGTGTAACGTCGTTCAGCGAGACATTAAATAACATTTGTAGTTTCTGGGAAATCGCGCGGTTTGCGTACTTGATTTTGCATTCTGCACACTCGGACGCGTGTCTGCTTCCCATACATTAACCCCATGACGTTCGGAAGCCATCGTTGACTGATTCTGGACGCACCGGGCGCGATTTATTGGGCTGGTAGATATTATTTGTAAGCCGCTTATCCGTCGCTGTGAATCTATAGATCTCTCCGAGGTATCTCGTTTAACGGTTAACACCGAGTACACATCAGGTCTACAGTTCTCCCACGCAGATCCCAATCCACTGGTGGTTTGACATTACAACAGGGATCCAGAAGATGATGGACAACGATAAATCACATTGTTAGGGCGATGTTTGCCCACTGAATCTGGTTCCATGCAGCGTGGAAATAAACTGCCGCCAACAGTCCCTTTCTCGAGAGGGTGCACGGTCATTTTTCAATTTTTGGTCCGCCGCGCTCGCCGGAAAAATCAACCGAAACGAAATTTTATCCTAGCTTTCAAAAATCTCAGGAATCATTAGTTTAACCCCTTGCCGTACGATTTATTTCATAGTTTCAGTGATTAGAACTCTTTTTGTAGTTCGTAATCTCCTAAAAAGGAAAAAAAAAATACATCTATTCTACGCCTACATATTCTCCAGTAACTATACAACAACAAAATCATAATTGAATTTAATATCGGTTTAAAAGAAATTCATATATTTATTAGAAATGACATACATGACTTACATGACATTGTAGAGCAAGGGGTTAACAGAACAAACGGTCTAGGTTCCGAGTCAATGTTATTCGTAGCCATTATTTTATTTCATCAATTTTACGATGCGAAACAGATTTTATTAAATCCCTTGAAAATCTCTGATAATGTTCAGTTGGTGGACAAATCATTCTCGAGGATGCATGAAACAATTTCGTGCTGTTATTTCGTTCAATCTAAATTACACGATGTAAAACGAAATTTTGTCAAATCCTTTAAAAATCTTTGAAATCAGTGCGATTAACATACATGTAAACTAAAACTAAATAATTTAAAAATGGATATCACAAAATGTACGCGACTTTTGCCTTGTTGAAAATATACAGAAATCGTTGATCTGTTATCACGAATAAAAAATTCGACGTTGCATTAATATTTACATTTCATGCTTTCTAATTAAATATTTACACTAATCCCTCGTATGTGCTCTCCACTTACTCCGGTTGACAGAGACGAATTCTCTGGCAACGACCTAGGATGTGAGTTTTGGATAAACAAGCCGGTCTACAGCTCAAACGGGGTCCCTCTTGAGTAGCTGTATGTCAACGGGGACATCGTGGACATCAGAGATAATCTGATGTCACCTGTACATGCATACACAGCGCGAGAGACGCGTCATGCGTTGCAGCCGACTATTTCCGAGAATATTAATAATAGTAAAACATGTCACTAGACAAAGTTGGAACGAAGTTTAAGGTTCTACGCTTAGAGGCTTAACTGTTTGCATGGCACAGTTCCTAGAATACGAACAGGCGTTTAATTCCTTGACATATTGGGTGTGCGCAGAAGGTTCAGTATTTTCCAATGTTTCTTTATAATATATACACGACGAAACTGCGGATTTTATGAGTTTATTGGATGAATTATTTAAGAATGTTTTGTATTACCAGATTGCTAGTAAGATTATTTGCGAATCAGTCGCAACACTATAAATTTCTTTCTTTCTTTAACAACTTTATTAATTTGCAAACAGTGTGTCAATGTTCTTAAATTCCTGTAATATTTTTTACTGTATGAGATTACCGTCTATTTTTGTTATAAATGCATATACAATGTAACATGATATTTGGTCCCCTCAGGGTTTCAAATTCATTTACCAATCCTGTTCCTCTTTCCACTCTCACCATCGCTTTTTCAGAGGGACCTACTGTTTATGGTGGGTTCCGAACCATCTTTTGCCAACAACACGTGAAAAACACCCCGGGTGGGTCACTTTCCCGTTTTTTACCAGACGGTCACCCATCCTAGTGCCGTTCACGTTCCACATTGTTTAACTTCGGTGATCTAACGAGAACCGGTGCTTTCAACGGGACTACGGTTGTTGGCTATAAATGCATATACGCCATTCGTCATAC
Organism: Lasioglossum morio; assembly: GCA_916610235.2. Taxonomy (NCBI): domain Eukaryota; kingdom Metazoa; phylum Arthropoda; class Insecta; order Hymenoptera; family Halictidae; genus Lasioglossum; species Lasioglossum morio. The sequence continues at coordinate 8,969,004 of OU744330.1, read as the reverse complement.
TTGGTCAGAACTGCGTCTACACGGTAGAAATCAGACGGTCGAGGCAAGCAATGCGATAACGCGTTGTTTGTCGCGGCCCAGGGAGGACACGTGTATTGTTTACCTCGCCCATACATCGGCTAGCTCAGGCGTTTTTTGTGTGTAAAAACCCCGTCCCCTAGTAAGTTTCGTCCCCTCCAGGAGGGGATGCTAAGTAATGGGAGTGCAGTTTTCCTATGTAGAAAAAACGTGAAACGGTCGAGAAATATCGGTATATTTGGTAATAGCGAAATCAGCCGAAATCCACTTTTTGGACGGGACATTTTGACCGCTGAGGGAAGAACCGAAGCGTGCCTCGGGCCTTTTTTTTAAGGGCGGTGGGGGAATCCTATTACACCCTCCCCTACGATGTTGTTCGGGGAGGGTAGTGTGGGACTCGGCTCCCCCCTCGGATGGTATTGGGGGGATTATCATTAGCTGATACTAAGTCTACCGCCATACCCACTAAACCCCCACCGCCCAGGTCTTTTTGACCTTCTCCTCAACCTTATTTGACGCATATAACATCGGCACCGTATCGCTGTTCGCATTTCATGGTGCCTATGTCTTATGCGTCCCGAAACTACACTTGTTCTTGGCTTATAAAGCTTGCCTCGGGCCTGCCTCGGGCCTGCCTCGTCCCAATACGCAAGGGTGAGTGGACAGCATCACGGTAGGGCAAGTGGGGAGAGTAGTCTCAATTCGGCTGTATCGAGAAATATGCTGTCATTTTACTATAACTTTTGAACCATAAAAGATAATCATTTTTCAATTGATTCTTTCAATTTTGTTGTCTTAAAATAGAATTTTAAATTATTCATTTGTTACTTACTTAGTAGTTTTATCAGATAATTTAAATCACCGATGTCTTTGGCTAATCTCTACTTTTCTTGACATTCTTTATATTATGAATACTTCTTGAAATACAGAGAAATTTATAACCAAACACATCGGTGATTTAAATTATCCGTGAAACTACTAACTAAGTAACAAATGAACAATTAAAAATTTTATTTGCAAACACAAATTTGAACAAAATCCGAGTTGCTCGTGTCTAATTATCACAATATAATTAAAATTGTTTAAAGGAGAAACAGATTTTAATTGAATTTCCATTTGCAATTGACTCAGAACATTTTTATTCGTCCGACTGTGCGTCGGGTAATTAACCAGTGCACATTATCACGCATCGCAACTAATCAGAGTGACGCAGGGGAGCGTGATTAGACGAGAAGCAAACGCTATCGACGTCGTATTTCGACCTTAGCAAGCGAATTCCGGCGCCAGGTATTTAGCGACTACTAATTACAGCTTGCTACGGAACGGCAGAAAGGGTTATTGTCGTTTTCGGTAGGAAACGCGTGGGATTTCGCGCGTAATGCCAGTCAGGATTTGCGGGTTACGCGAGTGCGTCGAGAACGCAGTTATCGGATTTCACAGTGTTCTAGCGAAAATGCCGGGTGAGGGCACGCGGCAAACGTAAAATGTACACGGAATTGTAAGTAGAACTTCTCGGACTGTTTGTTGAACTCGGAATTGTAAATCTGCCAGGGGTTCCGATAACGAATGCGAACGCGGGACTCGAGAAGAATTGGTATCTCGGGGATATCGATCGTGAATTCTAGAATGGGCTCACCTATTATAAATTCGTTGTGAGGACTATCGACCGTGTCTCCTTTGTAGTGGAATATTATGGTTTTCCATGGTACCAGCCATCGAATTTCCATAACCTCTCGCGAAGTATCGCTCTCGTTCGCATTTCATATTCGAGCCTTTGCCCGGCGTTCTATTAACCCTCATCCGTCCCTCATTTTTCTAACTTTAAGGCACATTCTCGTTTCAGAGGCTCAAAAAAGAACGATTTTCTCTTTGCTCATGTCGAATGCACATTTTGAATATGTCCTTCTAAAATCTTATAATCGTATTTGGGAAAATAACGAAGTTACAGCTCGTTTAGTGTGATGCAGCCAAGGGCCTAAAGGCGGTTTATGTATGCTGTCCTTTAAGTGATAATTACTCAGATTAAAATTCTGTATAAATTTTCTCGGATACTTTCAGGTGTATAGTTTAATATATAATTGATATATATGTTCTCGGCGCACAGATTCGATCAATGATAAACGAAACAAAGCAAGTTTGCAATAATTAAATTTTACTCGACGTTTCGATCCGGATTTGGATCATCTTCAGGAGCATTGCGTCTGTAAACATATACCAAAATGTTCCTGGGTATTTAACAAGATGAACAATAACTATATAATTATCTTTTCACAAGAAACATACTTGCTATGTATAAAAGAACGATTTTAAGACTGTAATTTACTGACTGAGTTCCATGCTGGTTTAAATTGAACTGAGACAAAGACCGTTAAGAGAGCACATACAATAACATTGGAACGACGCAGTTTGCCATTCGACCAATAAGACACTATGATCGACAAGTTCTCAATCGATGCCGAGCGGTAAATTCAAAGTAAAAATTTTTGCCAGTCCATCACAGAAAATATCTGCTTCGATACCATAATGATTTATGGTAAGTAAAAATTGACATTCAGTCCTTTTTTTGACAAAAGTTGTTAAAAACACAACGTGTTTCATGATGGACGAGAACAATGATACTTAATATATGTATATATGTATGGAATATATAGTTTAAGACTGAATAATCCAAATGTTCGAAATACGTGACATAAATTTTGTAGTTAAGGGTACTTTCGTAAAAAATGGCAATTTAATTTTGTATTCTAAAAATCTCAACAAAGTCCGATTTACCCGAACACATCGCAGCAAAAACGAGTTTTACCTCTTCAAAGATTAATATCAGCCACTGACGAGTTCACGTGTTAACCGAAAATTAATAAATAATGCTTTCATTATCACCGTATCGCAGTCGCATCTATACCCCATGAAATATTAAAAACATTCGCTCGTATGAACGTTTAAAGCCGTTTAAATAATCACAAGGGGTGGCGTGCTCGCTCATTGTTGTCTTCGCACATTAGTTGGAAAAGAAGGATGGTTGGAGGTAACACGAGAGCGATTTAGATCAGGCCATTATCTGCGGCATGATCCGATTCCTGCGAATAACCGGTAAACTATTTCCCAGAAGCTTATCGCTAACCGGCGACAGTATTTTCGCCGTGAACTCCGGCCCGCTGATATATCGTCGGCTCTTTCGTGTTCGTTCCGAAATTTATGACGGATGCCCTAACATTTTCGGGGCCAGTAAATTCCGGTTCCGCGCGCCGAACACGAAGCGTGTATTTCCCTGTCGAAAGAACGAATTCTACGATTAGTTCTTAGAATCCTGCAACTTAGAAATTCCCGAACTCGTTGCACCCTCTTCGATCGCTTATTTTCGAAACTTGAAAGCGTATTCTGGCGTGACAGGTCGAAAAAATCGACTTTGTTCTTGCACAAATGAAGTATACAACATATGAAAAATATTCTCCCGAAACTTGATGCGACGAAATACAACTTTTTCTCATTTTTGCAGCCACTTGCAGATAAACTAACATTTCGGTAGATCGTAAATTCCAGTTTCGTACAAGAAACGTGTATTTCCCTGTCGAAAGAACGAATTCTACGATCAGTTCTTAGAATTCTGCAACTTAGAAATTCCCGAACTCTTTGCACCCCCTTCGATCGCTTATTTTCTAAACTTGAAAGTGTATTCTGGCGTGACAAGTCGAAAAAATCGACTTTGTTCTTGCACAAATGAAATATACAACATATGAAAAATATTCTCCCGAAATTTGATGCGACGAAATACAACTTTTTCTCACTTTTTGCAGCCCCTTGCAGATAAACTAACATTTCGGTAGATCGTAAATTCTAGTTCCGTACAAGAAACGTGTATTTCCCTGTCGAAAGAACGAATTCTACGATCAGTTCTTAGAATTCTGCAACTTAGAAATTCCCGAACTCGTTGCACCCTCTTCGATCGCTTATTTTCGAAACTTGAAAGCGTATTCTGGCGTGACAGGTCGAAAAAATCGACTTTGTTCTTGCACAAATGAAATATACAACATATGAAAAATATTCTCCCGAAATTTGATGCGACGAAATACAACTTTCTCTCATTTTTGCAGCCCCTTGCAGATAAACTAACATTTCGGTAGATCGTAAATTCCAGTTCCGTACAAGAACCGTGTGGTTCCCTTTGGAAAGAACGAAGTCTACGATTAGTTGTGGGAACTCTGCAACTCCGGCGAACTTCCCGAACACTTTACACGGTGATAATAATTTCCCCACGACCGAGGGAACCGTTCGTCTGAGCCCCAAGACCAAGGGGCGTCTAGGTTCGAGCAACGAATCGCACGGTGCGAATAATGAGCGCGGAGAAAAATTATTCTCCGCCGTGGGCCAACCGGAAAGTATTTCGTGGTCCTTGATTTGGAAATTTAATAACGTCGGCGTGATGGAAAGAATAGGAGGAGAGCGAGAGCGAGAGAGAGAGAAAAGAGGTTTTGCCCTCGCTTTATCTCCGTTTCCGTTTCATCGCCTTCTTCTCCTAGTCGAATATACTTCGACTGTTCTGTGGATCGTGCGAATCGGTCATTCTAGCGGAAGACTAATAACCGAATTAAAAATTTAATTATAAATCTGTGCCAGTTCGTTTTTTACACGATGCTGCGTCAGATAGATGCAATTATTTAATTTTTCTTGCTTGAGATACCTCGATTGTTTTTAATCCTATAAGTATTTTCGGGATGCCATCTTTATAAATAATCGAAAATTTGAAACAGATTATTAGGCGCTATTTCAAAAATATATTATGGCTTCTCATCTTCAACTAAATTATTGAAGAAAAAAACTGCGGCGGTAAACAGAAAGTTTAAAGTGCAAATTCACGTATCTTTGAATTACATAGAGTATACATTAATCATACGTATTGTACTAATATATTTTCTGAGTAAATCTCTTGTAAACATTTTTAATGTTATATACGAAAACAATCAATTTATATGCATTTTGAATATTTGATTATGATTAAAACATTTTAAAGTTGAAAGTACAGTTTAAAGACACGGGATTTTGCATTTTTAATTTTGTGTCTAGCTCCAACAGTGTGTCCGAGATATTCCAGTAAATAGGTTTTCCACCCCTACCCTTCTGGGTTGTTTTCAGCGCTTCGCCATGGACGATTGCCGATAAAAAAAATGTGTATCAAATATTTTTCAGCGTTTTATCACCGTGCGAAATTTAATCAGAATCGGTGATTGTCACTTCTGAATGGTCCCTTGTTAATTAAATTCGTTCCAACGATATTCCAAGCACTGAATGTATTTCACTGATGAAAATGCAAGGAATATACTTGTATTCGTATGTGCTCGTGAAGCGTACAAAAACTTTTGCATAGTAGAGTAGGTGGAAAGTTATGAAATCGTCTGATACGATTTTATATTACAACTAATAATTTCGTGTTAGTAAATTGAATAATAGAAAAATGAGATCGTATTTCGATTTAAATTAAATGGATACGATTCATATTTAGTATACATTGTTTGAACTTTTTTGACATGTTTGAAAGGGTTAAAGAAAATGTCGAAGTTGAAGCAGAATTTTGTAAAAAAGATTTTCAGCCCGGCGAGAAAGCGATAAATTGTGCACGGAAATTCTATGCTAAAATATAGGAAAAATGTTGCGTTAGAGTGGTGATTCTTGGCGAAACTTTCTGCATTTCTAACGGCGGTTTGCAGTTCTTACTTTTGCACGCATCGCGCCAGTTCCTCTGTCGGCGTTACCTCGCGTTCGCTTCCCCCGTCGCTTTATCCGGGGACGATACAAATTCTGGGGAAACACAGTCGAGTGGTTCGTGTCAATGAAGAGATAAATCTCCTTCGAGCGTAATGTAACCGCGCGCAGCGAGAGGAATTTACGGCAGTGACGGTTCGGAAACGTTGCCGTTTGAAATTTTGATGAGAGCCGGTAGAATCCTGTTACCCCCGGATGGCTATGCTGGTAGAAACTTTTCTGAGCGCCGAGCGAGATTGAAAAGCGAATGTGAGGCGCGAGACGCGAAAAAACCGCCCGCAGAAAGAGAAACATGGGAGATGCCTCGCCTTATATTATCGTGTCAGACTCACGGCGAAAATATCAAACGAAATTTCGTGAACACGAGTGTAGCTTCGCTTCTGTAACCAATAGCGTTCGATACTTACTTAAAACTTATTTAACCTCTCAGTGACGAACAGCCATACAGACGTATTCTCATATATTATTAGTAGATTTTTATAAAAAATAATCATTTTAATGAGTTGGAAATTACAGTATCTCTAAATCCCCGGAATATTTCCTCTGTTCATTTTCTGTTTATCTAATTTCGTTTCTTTTTGTTAATTTGTTAATCTTACACAAGCTGGCAATTCCTACACTTGTTGAAAATTTGGAAGTAAAATAATTAGAATGAGTAATTGGGGCAGCAATCGAGTACAGTATATTTTTATATGTGTTCCTAAAGAAAAATAAATTACAGGCGTAGAAACATAGTTAAACAAACACCTGTTCAGTTTCGATCAGAGAGAAGCTCTCTCAAGCAGATTTGACAAAACTCGAAATTTTCACGTTTCTTCCTATGAAGGCAAATCTACTATACGGACTAAATTCAATAAAAATTGAATAGTGCAAGATGGTGTGAATACAGCAGGTGAAACAGAACGTGTCATCCACCATACTGCCATTGTCGTGTCGAAACCCGCAGTCTTTTATTAACCATTTACATTCGCTCGATTCTGAAAGTTGATTTTGTCGGTATAGGACTTTCGGTACACAATATTCCGCATTCGGACAATCCACTTTCCGCCGCTTGTTGTCATTCCTTTCAGCAACTGATCTTTTTTGATTAATTAGTAAGGTACAAAGCAACATCAATTCCATTATCTGCTCGTCACTGAAGTTGCCAGGAATGCGACCGTCAAAGCCATTTACACATACATACGATCTTATGTAGGCGGTTTGCAATGTTGCCTTTCGGTACGTTCAATATCTCTGTATCTCCTGTACCATTGATTTATAGTGCTTGTACAGTTTTATCGGCCATCAGCTGGCGGCTAACTCGTCTTCGACAACAGAATTTCCGCGTGGAACTTCGTAAATCAAAATCCACTCGACTAATTGGTTGCAATATTTTTCTTCTCATTTTTACATGGTGTGATAAAATAGTGTATCTCGAGAATCTATATTATTTTCTTCTATTTCGAGATTGTTTCGTTTTGCACATGATTTTTTCAATATTCACTTCTCCAGCTTATTTGCTCTCGCGAAATTATCAACCAATTTAAATTATATGTGACAGAAAAAGACATTTTTCAGAAGTGAGAAAATTTTAATTCTTCATAATTTTGTAACTAAATTCTATTTCTTTATCTTTTTTTTGACTGTATTGCAAAATTGTGTTTCCTCAAATTGTGGGCAAATAGATCAGGATATCATTGAAGTCAATGAAGATATTTTATTGTTAGGCGACTTCGTCTGTATTTAAAATTGAATTTTATATTCGAATACAAATCATAAGCTGCCAGAGTTGAATTGAGAGCTCGATGTCACTGTAGCATTTGGATAAAGACTTTGCTGTAGCATTTACAAATGAGAAACATTTATGTCACATCTTCCTCGACAGCTACATTTCAACGGACATTGATGTTTTCCTAAATTCATTTTATGTCATTTTCAACGGAAACGACTCGTTTGTGTTTGCGCAACTAGCTTCCTTTCGAAGTTGCTCCCAGCACGTGTAATAACAAAGGCATACTCTGTTTATAGAACTGTTCTTTCAGCAACATATAGTGACGAACGCATCTCTCTGAAACTAGATCGTAAAAATTCGCTGGCTGCGTCTGGAATAGTGTACCAATATTTGCAGTTTGGAAGCACCGCCGCGGATGGAAAATTCCCTCGAGGCTTTTGTCGAAGTTACTTCCACTTCATGGTCATGGACGCGGACTGCAGTTAATAAAACCTTTCCTCTTGGTTGGGTGACGCGAATTCACTGGTTAAACGTGTGTACTCGGAAGACCCTTCAAACGGATTAAAACATTTCGACTCTCTTTGTTAGACATTAACGTATCCGGTGAAGAAATTAGGTCTTTCCACGCAGATTCGTGCAACCAATACACAATAGCTTTTATGAATATTCACTCTGCATGTACAATACTTTTCAAAATTTTACACCAACGTAATAAATCTACAAATTCTAACATCTTTCTTCACCTGTGATTCATTTCCTCATTAACCAACTTCTTCTTTAATAAATTTTGAATATAGGCCCAGATAAAAAAATGTACGAATTAACACGTTTGCCACCAGCGTCACGCACATGCGATGACTAGCAAAACAGAAATTTGGTTCTTCTTATAATAATTTTAATAAACAGTAACAAATGCGCTGAAATTCTTAAATTCTTTTAATCTATATTTTAGATTGATTAAATTAATCTTGTACACTATAAGAAAGAAAATCTATTTAAAATTTGTAATATAACGTGATTTTCCTTCCTATGTCGTGTAATGTTTTGCTCCACAAACCTACATACACTATATGTAAGATCATTTGTTCCTTCCTAAAAGATTGTGAGCTACATATATAGCGTCACGTATAGTGAATGTAGGATTCTGGAAATGTAGCCTCCTTGATTTGCAGCGATACAAGCTAACTCACCAACTGTGTAAAATTAAATTGTAGCTACCCTTTTGCCAAAAAATGTTAGATGCCCGACCCAACATTAAAGCTTGTCTTCTTATATTTCATTTCCTAAAGGATTGTAAAGTACGAATTTAATTTGATTTAATATTGTCTATGTATGAGCCAACAACCGTAGTCCCGTTGACAGCACCGGTTCTCATTAGATCACCGAAGTTAAACAACGTGGAACGTGAATGGCACTTGGATGGGTGACCGTCTGGTAAAAAACCGGAAAGTGACCCGCCCGGGTGTTTTTCACGTGTTGTTGGCAAAAGGTGGTTCGGAACCCACCATAAACAGTAGGTCCCGCTGAAAAGGCGATAGTGAGGAATGGAAAGAGGGGGAAGAAGATTGGTAAATGAATTTGAAACCCTGAGGGGACCAAATATCATGTTACAATAGTAGGTATTGTCTATGTATGTACGAATATGTATTTAAATTCTTAAATTCTTTAAATCTGTCTTAAATTTAATCTTTAAATTGATTGAATTAATTGTGTAAATTACAAGAACGAGAATTTATTTCAATATAACATGACTTGTCTAGTAATCACTAGGGGATTTCCACAATGGAGGATATCGACGTATCGGACTCCGAAGCGCGAAACTTTAGCAATGCCGCGGCTGGTGTAATAATTCCGGAGAAAAATTAGCGCGGGTGACGTCGACCCGGCCGTTCCGCAGCAACTAATTGCGTCCGGTGAATCGACGCTTTTTGCGGGCTGCCTTGACGAAGGGTAACCGGGCTATTCTTCGGGCTCCCGAAGCGCAGGTTCCCGGCAACGAGTCTACGGAATTACGCCATTTTTCTAGCGAATACCCCCGGCGACGAAGTTCCGCGGCTCAAAAGAGGCTAATGCCTGAAGAATGACAACGTTAGTAGCGTTTTCTGCTCTTTCCACGACGGTGGAAAACGGGGTCGAGCTTTTAACCGCGATACAGCCATCCGAGGACGATAAACAGATGCCCCGGCAATGGGCTGCTTGTTCTGATGAGTTTGGTAAACAGAGCAGCTCCGGAGACTGTAGCCGGTCACGTGTGTATTAGAGGAAATTCCACTGATGTGTCATCGGCACTATTTAATTGGCAAACGAAGCAAATCCCCTTTGTTAGCTCAGAAGACACGGTCCGGGAAATTACGTCAGACCTTCGGTTTGCAGATAATTTTACTTTAACGAGTTCCATGCGAAGCGCATCAATAGGAAATTAACCGATTCATCTTTGATGAGGCTGCAGCGTGGATCGTGCTTGTGATGTACCCGTCACCCGGTGCCTTTGCGGAAGTAGCCGAAAATGCTCGATGATACTAGCGCGTTAACACGTGCACCCTGTTGCGTAGATTGGTGGCTTTGCAGTGGTGAATATCAATTTTGCAAACGTCGTCCATTATAAATAGAACCACGATCTTCGTACAAAAGGTAAATGGTCTGTGAAATATCAATTTGTGAAGAAACTAGTATTTGCATATTGCATATTTCTTCACAGTTTCCAATCCATGCAAAAATATCAGTATTACCTACAATCTATCGAGTTGTTTGTTTTTTAAATTTTATAATCTGTGCCAAGAAATTAGTCATCTTTGAAAAATTTACAATCCTTGTCGAGAAACCAGGTTCACGTATTTTGTTAATTAGTAAATTTTTTAATACTATTCAATCTGTAAGATGTTTTTAGCTAGGCATTATAATTTTCTTCAAATTGTTGAATAATAATGATGTGATGTTACACCACAGTAGTTAGTTGATCATAGACAGGGCATCGCTATTCTCTGAAACGAGCATTCAGTTATTGAATTTTGCAAGCAACTATCCCGAATTTAGTCACGCGAGAGAAAACAGTGTGTGACATTCGGATATACGCGAACGAACCTAAAATTTCACGGAGTTTCCAAAATTATTATTCCACGCGACATGTTCTAGAGCCGAGTGAGTGCCGATTTTTGCAGAAAAGTATGCGACAGAAGAACCCTAAACCGAACAGGAACAGACAGTCGCGAGTCAGATGTGGCACAAGTAATCATTCATATTATTTACATCAAGTAACCTCTCTAGTATACGTAATTTTTGTGAAAAGTGTCGACAATTTTAGGTACGAGCACGTAATATATATTATTAGTAATAATTGACTAATAATATAACTTGACCCCAAAATCTCGCGAATACGTTGCATCGAATTAATTAAATAAGTCAACGCTTCTTTGGACCTGAATTTAAAAAAAAAATACAGTTCTCTCATTTCTTTAATTTATTCCATTTTCTCGAGTTGTTTGATGAGTAAATGTACGCGTCTTAAAAACACGTCCAGGACACGTTTCAAGGGTGGATCATCATCAAATTCTAGCTCTTAAAAATAAGTCGCAGTTCCAGTGGATGAAAAATGTGCAATGAGGTTGTTCGAAGGGCAGACAAAGAATTTCGAGGCGCTAAAAATCACGGTAGAAGGAAGTAGAAGGGCGTAGACTCCGGTGGAAGGGTGGCAGGGCAAAGTGGTTCCGTACTTTACGAAATGAAATACACCCACGCCTTTAAGAAGGCAGCCACACCTATATGTACCATGCGACAATTTTCCACCTCGACCTCGGGGCTTAAATTATCATCACACTTGAAATTACAGATTGTGTCGAAGGTCTTTTGACCTCAAGAAAAAGTAGAATCTTCTTTCTCGTCATCTTATATTTCTTCTTTTAATTACTATTCCATGCATGTTGCACTCAACGAGCTAAATGTAATGAGTAGACTCCGGATGTTTATGCAAAATAAAAAGTTTGTGCATCGATTGCAACACGCAGGAGCTAAATATAAATCTAGAATCTTCTTTAATAATTATAACATGGTAAAATAAGATATTAATACTCTTAGTCTTTTAATATTTCCAATATTTTAAAATAAAATCTGGAATCTAGTAATGAGACTCAAGATTCACGACATATAATTATTGTGCAATTTTTATAGAACTTTGTTGGCCCTCACTGATGTGTAAATTATTGTACAATTTTTATGCAACATTTTTATATAATGTTTTAATTGTTGCACAAGTATTATTTAATTTTGTTTGCACGTGACTCTTGCCAGGATGTATATAATTATACAATGTTTTGTACAATGTTGTTTGTACTCAATAATGTATAATAATTGGAGGAACGTTCAACAAAATTCAAGTTTCTAGTTTTATAATCGAGCATTGTAAGTACGCCGCGCTATTGAATAAAAATGCTCCGAGTTATTCGCAAGAGAGTGAGCTGACTATCCCCAATACGAACTCGTGACTTCGTAAGAACACTTCTCACGTTTAGAGTATGCTCTTGCGAGTACATATGTACACAACCCCGAAAGTTGGGTACACACATCATCTACATTTTGCGGGCATGAGTGTGTTAGAGCTAGAATCGTTTAACTGCTCTTACGGGTGGTTTTATGCAGTTAAGTCTATCTAAAAGAGTTAATTATCTGGCCCATTTATCGTCGACATTAGAAGAACAATTTTGTTAATACTCGTACATGATGAATTTACATATAACATGTATAATGATTATAGTATGTCAAAATCTCTAACAGAGTAAAGAATTTATTTCGTTTCCTTTTTTGTATATGTCCTAACTATTTATATTTGTACAAAGATCCATAGTCTATTTTTGTTATTAAATATCCAGAACCAAAAAATTTTAATGTTCGTGACTAATTGAAACAATAGTTACATATCTATAGATACATCATGATGATTAATAATAAGATTTTATTTTTACTATAAATGGCTTTAGTATTCAATGCACGAGTATTATGACAAAGTGCTTCCCCGTAATGTGATCAATAACAATTGATGATAGGACACTGTTGAATGTGTAATATTGGCCGGGCCAATTCAAGCTCCGCAGAAACGTTTTATATGCACCGAAGTCCGTCAGCAATTAATATCAGAATACTAAGCTGTTAATTGGCACAGCCCGGCACGGCGGCGCTAGTATCTAGAATACCTGCTTGCACAAAGGCAGTATTACTTGAATGAAGCCTGTAAATGAAATTAGCAAGTCTCAAAGTCGTTTCAATTGCATTATTTAAACATGCAGAGATTATGCAATTTGCCTACACCCGCCGAGTGACACATTGTAAGGGTGTTCCATTGTTTTATAAATATTAAATCGAGTTAGAGAAAGATATTCTGAAAACATGGCTTGAGTACACAACACTAAACGTTGTTCCTTTACGTGAACAATTTGTAGAACTATTCTAAGTTAGTAGGTAGCCAAAGAACTTAATCATTGGCACAATAACTACCAGTGTCCAATTAGAACCTAATCGTCCCCATCGTTCCAAACTCATAGATCGTTCGTACGTCATATCGAAGAAGGCGAATGCCATTCTGTCGACAGTGGTGGCAGACATCCTCGAGGAGTCATTGGAGGATGCAAGAAACTTGGCGATGAGCGCTGGCAAGAGTAGCGTGACCCCAGAAGAAATGGAAAAGTCGCTGAGGAATCTCTGTCTGCGTTTGAGCACCGTGCCGGCCTACAACAATCGCGTCAGCACCTGGAACAGCTCCGAAGACGAAAACGATCATCATGGCGGCGGTCTGTCCTCGTTTAAGGTTGGTCGAACGGAGAACGACAGTCTGTAGGAACTGGACACGTCCCTCGTCGATAAACGAAATAGGTTGTTTCAGAAGGCTCGCGACGACGCCGCAACAACTCATCGCGCCGTCACAGGGACTGCAATCATAAAATAGTAACGATCTATCGTAATCTACGTTTCATGGGGTAAACGACGTGCTGTGAATTGTCTGTCTCTTTGGTGAATAAATACGTCCTGCCGGTGACCACCGATTTACAGTATTTTCTCGTTTCGTTTATATTTCATGCGTTAATTAGAATCATTCGTCAATTTTTTTTTTACTTCGTTAATTTGTTTTTATTATTTTTTCCTTCTCATTTCTAGTGAGACAGAATTCATACACTTGTAGTTGCACTTCTTCTTTATTAACCCTTTGCAGCCGGAGCTACTTCAACTTCATTCCTTTCAGCTACTTCTATTTCAAATTCATTATACCCAAGGTGTCGTTGAATGAATTGACTGTAGATATTTTATTTAGGGTGCTAGACCAGGGATCGGGAAACTTTTTTTGGGAGAGACCAGAATGTAAAATTTTTAGGTCTGGTGCGCCACGGAGCAACAAAAATCCAGGGGTTCCAAATATTTTTTGATAGAAAGTGATATTTTTACATAAGTTTTTTATTTCGTGTAATTTGATTTATATTTAATTTTTCCATGTAAAGAACAATATTAACCTCGCGGATCGGATTCAAAACTCCTGTGCTAGACGAATAAAATGGCTCTGCACAAATAAAGGAAACAACGCCAAGAATGGCGATTCGTTGTAGTATAAAATATCACGCTCGAATTCATCGATATTAGTGGCTAAGCAAACAGCCAAGCGGCGAGCAAATCGGCTGTGCTCGCGAACGTCATGGGTTAGCTCAAATTTGGTCAGTCGTGTTCATATATGTCACAAGCGTGAACATTGAGAGGTTAAATCCACTTCCACTTGATACAAGCAAACTTCAACTGTTTGTACACATCGCAATCTATTAGAGATCATGGTTTCGAACTGTACAATAAACAATCGTGTGTAACATTTAGCCGGGAAATATTAAAAATGTTTCCAATACACTGAATTAACATTTAATCTAGCCATCAAACGATTAATTTCAGATTTTCTAAAAATCATAATGCAGCACAAAATCTAACAAAAATTGAATTACATTGAAAATATAGAGATGCTATCGTCAAAAATTGAGTAAATTTGTTGATTGGAGAACAAGTTCTAATAAAAATTACACAACACCAACATAAATTGAATCTTTTTTTAATTTGATAATGCAACGCATGTTTGTGCTTTTAACTCTCGATAGATTCAGTGTTAAATAATTTAATACTCGTGTCTACCGATTTTTCAACACCAAAATCAACGGCACAACAATCGGCTGTCTAAACATTGCGGATTACGTAGTTGCCGAGCGATAAAAAAAAAATCCAATCAATCAGTGCGTGTGAATATTATTCAGAAATTAATTGGATACATGGCGATCCATACATTTCCCCTGATTGATCGTGTGCATTGTTGAAAAGAGCGAGCACGGCGAAGCTGTTCGTTGCGATGTTTGTTCTCGCTATGAATTATATGAGAATACCGCAGATACGGATCGCAGAACGGTAACGATCGCGAAACTGTCTCTGTCGAGCGAAAAAGTCGCGGGGAAAGGGCCAGACATCGATAATCAATCGGAAAATAATTTCGGATAGTGAAATGGATCGGCCGATAAATCTTTAAAACTCGCGATTAAGCAGATATGTCGGGCTACAGAAACGAATGTTCACAATTTTCGGAATTCCGTCTATGTATACACTGGCGAAATATATTACGTTTCTATATATGTGCATATATATTGAAATGTCGGAGTAAAATTTCGATCGTTTTATCTGATTTCGCTGCCTTGTACCACAGCCTCTCTCTATCACTATGACGCGAACGCTGAAACGCAGGCGTCGCTTTTTCGAAAAACAAACATCGACTCCGGCAAAAATATTTACCGGCCTCGTATTTTTTATAGTTACCCTGCTCTGTCTGGCCGGGTGAATATTTTCTTGAATAATGATTCAATGTTTCGAAATATTCTTATAAAAGTAAACAAACAAAATTCTTATTTTACCGTCTGTTTCCGTAAGTCAGACTGAATGAAATTTTTCCAACGTATACATCACATATCACCTAGTAATCTAATCTCGACAGCAACACTGAAGTTTGCTCCATTTTTTTAAAAAGCTGTTCTCATTTTATATATAATTTACCAGCTGACCTGACAGACGTTGTCCTGTTCAAAATTCAGTTTGTGATCGTTTTGTGAATTTGTGAAAAGCTATTGGAAATGTGTGAACAAAGTAAAAATTAGAAAAAAACGTATTTCTGAGTGATCATTGTATCTATTAACGAGTGTGGCCATGGATACTTAATTTAAGGAGGAGTAAATTCAGAAATACGCCAATGGGAAAACTTTTCCAGGACCATAACGAAAAAAATAAAAAAAGAATTACGCATATCCATCGTCCGAATCGCGAGTTATGGTCTTGAGTTCGTACAGAAATCCCATAGAAGAAAGCACTTTCATTTTTCCTGGAATTTTCCATTTTTCCGGGCAACTTTTCCAATATTTCTTTCCCTAAAAACCTTACTCGGACTATTATGAAAATTTAAAAAAAAATTAACCAAATCGGTGCAGCCGTTTTTAAGTAATGCGCTTAACAACGAACAGCATTTAATATTTATTTATATAGATAGATGATAGACGTTTCAGAGACGTCATTCAGGGGTTAATCAACCGCGATCAGTAGTTTCACTATTAAACACATTATCCCGTTATGGTCATCGGCGAGTCCACAAAGTCACCGTGTCAATTTCGTGGACCGGTATAATTGTGAACGACTCTTCAGAGGTGTACACTTCACCGCGAGAAAACGTGACAATTGACGCTTCAATATCGTCAGGAAAGGGCGAGGAACATCGAGTATCGGAACCTCCGCGTCACTTCTTGCGGTTCTCACGAGAATCTCCGTGCGAGCCGTTGCATTATGCACTAGGCATAAGGATCACATTACGGGACATCCATTCCTCGAGTCCGACACTCCTCGCGACGGCTGCGACGAATTATCCGGCTAAATTCTATCACCGGTATCCCCGCGGAGATTATTTCCACGGAATATCGAGGATCGCTTTTACCGCTCTGTCTCTTGCTCTTGGCTCTCTTCTCTTTCTATTCCTCTTGCTCTTTCTGCCCCCCCGTAGTTGCTCATTCTACGGTTGGTCGCGTCGCGACGCCCTCGATCCTCCTGCAACGCTCTCTCGCAGACCAGCAAGAAGTTTTTTAGAATCCCGCCGGGAAATTAAAAGTCCGACGACTCACAGAGCCGATGACAACCGCCTCATCCTCCTATACCACCCACCCACCCTTCGTTAATGTAAAGCTAAGCTACTGGAATATTTCATTAACAATGGAACTTGCACGAGATCGAAGTAGGACGCCGAAAGAAACGCCGCGCCACCGCCTATTGGTTCCCAGCTCTTTAATAGCCGACAGCCAAATAGGCCCCGGATAATTAATTGGTGCCGATCAATTATTTATGACTATAGAACTCCCGTGGAGGTATCGGTGGCTGTGCTCCTCGGTGAGTAATTGATAAGTTCGGGTCGACCTATTTTCAGTTTTGTTTCGGGGCCTTTCCGGTTTGCTCAATCTTTGCTCGTCTCTCTGGGTTCTATTGCGTGCCCGGATTTGTGGGATTTCTATGTGTGCGATTGTGACTGAATTTGCACAGTTAATAAATGTGTTAGGTTGCTGCATACGAAATAAACATAATATTTTTTCTAAATCGAAGGGACATTAAATGAACGTATTCTCCCAACGAACTACAAGATTATTGATAATGCTAATAACAATTTCTGTCCTACCAAAAATAGTATTTCATTTAATAACTCTATTTAAAGTCAATCTTGAAACAATATAAAAATATTTCAATCACCATGTCCTGTGCGTTTTGTTTGAAATGTGCCCTGCACTGTTTTTAATGAAACTTTATTAATTTATAGAAAGCTTGCAAAATTGTTAATATGAAAACTTTTAATTTCAATGGAAACTGATAAAGCTTCAGAAAATTATTTTTTTGACGTTCTTTCGCGTTCAAAAGTCTGTCAAAAACACGTCTACAGAGACTGTTTTTATTTTGCATGATGATCCGCAGTCGTGTAATTATATTCTTAAAATCTTCTAGTCATCTACATTCAGCTAACAATTTCTTAAAAAAATTATTCAACGGCAGTGCGATTTTCTTTGAATTGTAATAGAGATTTAACGGAAAGAAAAATGGTGTTACCAATCTGCGGTTAATTCGACTTTTTCCGCACAAAATGCGAGACGCCGGTGATCGCAAATATGTAACGAACGTGTTAAATCGGATCCCGGTGGCCGAAACAAAAACGAGGATCGGTATCGTGCGAGTTCATGGCGAGTTTCTTGTAACAAGATCTTCCGTTCCATGGAAAGTTCACGCGGAAAACTACCTCCGGAGGTTCTACCTTGAAACTAGTGGAACTCCGGGTACACTATCCCTTCTAATTCCCGAATTAAGATCGATGCTCTGCTTTTTTTCTCTCTTTTCCTCCTCTTCCTCGATTAAAGTGGCGAAACGCGGCGTTAAATAATTTAGGAATCCTATCGATCTGAAGGAGCGTTCTTGAAACTGCACAAGGATAGAGGTAAAATAAATAAACTAAACTTTTTATTTATTCTTCGAGATGCATCAGCCTTACAAGGGTCATTAGCAAGTACAGGTTTATACACGAGTGGTCGTTTAATAAATTCGATTAATTAATTTTGTACGTTTCAATAAATTGATGAAGTTATACTTTGTCAAAAGACACACAATTTTTTATTAATAAAAACAGCAACTCTACGAACATGGGAACTCCAAGTTGCCCGAAAGATGGCGGAAGATCATACGATAAAATGATCTCTACATCACCGAATAAAAAAAATATTCTAAATAGTGAACAATCGTCCTTCCCTCGAGAACTGAAATCCCTTTCCGAACAACACAATATTTAATAATAGTAATTTTTCGCGGCGCACAGGTTCGATCATTATTACTTTGTATTAGCTCTACTTGTAGCAAATATTGAAGAATTGTCATACGTGTGCTATCCAAATAGTTGTTGCTATTTAGTTACTGATCCACCACCTATCAGTATATTAACGTTTCCCAAACGCCTTCCAACATCCCGTTGTCTAAGGCAGGGCCCGCTAGATAGCCTTACTGATGAGTCCTCTAGCGGGTCTAGGACGAAACACCACCTTTCCTTTTTCCTCTACTATTTGGGTAGCACACGTATGACAATTCTTACATATTTGCTACAAGTAGAGCTAATACAAAGTAATAATGATCGAACCTGTGCGCCGCGAAAAATTACTATTATCTAATATGGCGATCGAGAAAAATTAAAAACAATTAACACAATATTTGTTCTTATGAGATAATCATAATTTAAATATCGACATTTTTTTAGGAGAATTCACTCAAATTGAGGGGGAAAAGTTACCCTTTTTGTCTACCAGTACCAAATGAGTCACATGACCTTGTGACACAAGGATGACAGCGAGAGAGAGAGAGAGAGAGAGAGAGAGAGGAGCGTCGTAGAACGACAAGATAGAGTGCAGACACAAATCTGACGACTCTGCCCAAGGATTGAGTTCCTCCAATCGTCATCCCTTAGCCAGAGGCGTCCAAACAATCCTCCATTAAGAGCACGGAAGAGATTGTCCTTAAAATCCGTTCCTTTCGTGTTTTAACCAGAAGATTTCCACTTACGTGGTCGCAGATCCTCTGAGTCTCGGTCAGTCGAATCTTCGACGGTTCTCGAAAATTGTTGTAGCCGTGATGAAAAGGAAACGACGACGAACGCCGGTGTGGAAAACTGTGAAAATTCCGTGAAGGGGGCACCGGGAGGTAAGAAACGAACGCGACCAGAGGAAGAAACGACACGCGAGAAAGCGAGAGAGAAAGAGAGAGAGAGTGAGTGAGTGAGAAGAAGAAGAAAGGGGAACGTAGAAACGAGAACGACAGTGGTCCACGGTTACCACGAACTACACAATAGTTGGCCGTCTCACAATGGAGCGACTCCGGGCTGCGGGCGAGCAGACGGAATGAGTTTTTCTCCGTTTGGTGCCGAGAAGACTATTTTAGTTCCTATTCTTTCGCCTCACGACACGCACTTCTCTCTCTCTGTTTCAGCCGGCCCCCTTTTCGCGCGGCTCTTTCTTCGTCTCGGAGGCGTCTCATTGAGGGCTTCTCTCGCTACGAGCCGAGCGGAGCTGAGCAGAGCGACACGGAGCGGTGCGGAGCCGAGAGCCGCGTGCTGCCTCCATAAAATTATTATTTTACGAAGCTTCGGGAAGGCGGGGCTCGGCCCGAAACTCATTTTCGAGGAGACGCGCGCGTGAAACTGAAATTAATTTGTTTTCGGTCCCCTCGCTCGACGACGTGCCGGCTCTCCTTCTCCCTGTCTCTCTTTCTCTGTTCCAGCGAATTTGAAGAATTTCGGGAACGCGATGTCGAGGACGCTAGCCAGCGATAGAGACGGGGAGATAGCAATAAATGTCGATCTCTGAGGCTTGCTGCTAACTGCTACGTTATGCAACTGAAGCACACCGGCCCGTTTCTATGAAATACAGCCAGTCTAATAATTGATGGCGCACTTTCAATCGGAATAACTTTTTTTTATAAACGACCGAACGATTTCAGCTTTTCTGACAAGCTAGATGGATTCCCGGACGAAGCGTAATGAAACTTTTGGAAAAAATTGCGTTCAGTCACTTCAGTCTGAATTGTGAACAAATATACATACAGGCTGAAAGTTTCATCGAAATTGGTCAGCTGGTTTGCGAGTTGTGAACGATTAAAAATGGAAAACATCATCAAGTAGTAAAACAGAGAAAGGTAAGCAATAGACTGAATACCGTGAAAAATTGTATTTTTCATTATAGTCAACATTTTCACAAGACTGTGAAAAAGAACATCGAAGAATCTAAAGATACTGTTCCATTATTTTCGACTTTTTAAAATGATTGAAAGAGAAAATAAGTTTTTTTAGCGGTTTCTTTTTGTTGCCATTTTATTTGACTTCGAACAAAAAAAGCGTAGCCAATCCGAGACCACACAGAATCTAGCTGGGGACCGAAAAGATCATAGTTTTTCATGCGCTATCATTTTCTGGCCGCATTCATCATGTTCTTTTTGACGTGGACAGACTTCTCCTAGGGGAAACAAGAAAACAGTCATCCATCTCTAGCGTTTGATAAATATGTGTGGCGGTTTCACTGTTTAATTAGGATCTGATCAAGTTAGTGTAATTATTTCCGAGAAAGCCGAGGGGGCGTGGCTGCAGGGTTTCACATAATCCTCAGGTATGAAAGGGTTCCCGGCAGGGCCGGTGAGAGACTGAAATTAATTTGTTTTCAGTTAATTTCGACTCTAGGCGGACCACCTTGATTGCGTCGAAGATTGTTTAGTCTGACGCGTTTCTATTCATCGCTTTGGCCAAATTGTCGTTCCAACGTTTATCAATTATAATATCACAAATTAATACTATTTTAAAATATGTTTTACAGCTTTCGTTTCAATTATACTTTGGAGGAAAAAATATCTACGTTTGATTTCCTGCAAATTCCTGTAAAAAAGTTTTTCCCAACATTCGTACAAACACACCCAGATCTGTTTTCGTTGTTCGCTCAATAAAATACTCATTTTGCTATACAATAAACTATGACAGCAATAGAATTCTTCATCGTTTGTTCGCAGCACACAAGTATCTATGTATGACATGAAAACTCGATTTTTTTTTTTTCAATAACAGTTACCACGCATCAACAATTTTACACGAATCAAACTATTTCACAATTAAATACTTTTAATAGCTGTCAAAAAATGTCGAGGCTTATTTTCCGCTACCATTTTTCGGAGCTGCGTTTCGAGAACGAATCAAATGGAGAAGGCACTTGTAACAGGAGAATTTATTTTTCAGCATGAATCGGTCTTTACACGAAAAAAAATCTACGGCGCTATGGATCTAGCTTTTTATTTCAGGAAATAAAAATCGTTTGTTCGACGCTGGAAGAAGGGCCGGCGTAACAGTTAACGGCGTGGCGCGGGGGGTGAAAAAAAAGGAGAAAGCAAAATAAAATAAAATCAGTTTTACAGGTGAACGGATCGATGGGCGGTCATCTATTTCCGATCGCCGATTTAAATCGTGACACTGCAAGGGTAGCGCCAATAAACGAGCTTTACTTTGCGATAGTGGAACGTGCTAAGAACGGCCCACTTCGCCGAATCACGTTTCGTTCATGGCTCACGTGCGCAACTCATAGTTCCCATCGCGATCACCGAAGCACCCACGAGCACGGATATCTTTCCTCGGCTGAAAAGTATGACTCTCAACTTCCCCTAACGCCGCAACCTTTGTCGCATCTCCAGGTATTTTTCGAAATTTTACCACTAAAAAGTACAAAATAATGTTTCCTACTTCCATACAGATTCCCAACACTGTACTGATAGTCCTAAAACTTTGTAATTGTGAATTGTTGAATAGCTGTGAAAATACTTGTAAGATTTAAAACGAAAATCGTGGGGCGCAAGATAATAGTAAGGAGTCTAGAGAGTAGCTGCCGTTGAGAAAACTTACACAACAGTCCATATCATTTGCGGAGAAATAAATTTTTTAGTGATTTAGGTGAACTATTTATGCATCAATTATCTATTGCATGCGCCCCACGTTTTTCGTTTTAAATCTTACAAGTATTTTCACAGCTATTCAACAATTCACAATTACAAATTTTTAGGACTATCAGTACAGTGTTGGGAATCTGTATGGAAGTAGGAAACATTATTTTGTACTTTTTAGTTCGTTTTTAAAAACGTGGTATTTTTTAAAAATGTATTTTTATTTTTATTTCTAGGTAATCGGCCCTCTATGATCCGTATAAAAGTCGCTCTGTTTCGTAATGGCCACTGAACTGCTGCAATACTTCGATTACAATTATCAATATACTTCAGATTTTTATGCTAGATAAAAAGTTTCAATTGCAGGGAACAGGAATTAAATAAAAATGTATTTCCTCTTTCGATCATTTCAATTATCTCAAAATATATCATAAAATTCTGAAAATAGAAATTTGTTCACTACTCGTTTCTAATTAAATACACACACTGAGTACATTTTTATCCGAATAAACACAGATCGAATAATCGTTCGGTAGTGACGACTAAAATTTTATCGACAAAAATTTTCCCAACACCGTGCTCACTGTGAACGTCCTATTTTCGCAATACTTCGTAGCTTTTCCGCGAAACAATGGCCGCAGGCAATCGCGTGGTTGCCGCGTGCTTCGAAATTCGCGGGATCCGTCTTCCCCGCTTTGAAACGGAGGCGCAGCGATTTCTCGTGGCACGTCACAGGATAATGCTTTTAGCTACGGCCGGTAAACTCTTTATTTCCGCGTGATATACGAGCGGATCCCACTGTTCTCTGTGCGGATTAAACGAGGTGGATCGGCGGCCGGCGTCGTCAATGGACTTCGTTTCGAGGGTCCTTTCATTATCGCCGGGAACACGGGCCCGGGTTAGAAGGGAGCTGTTCGCCGTGGCCACCGAAGAGAAGGAGGGGATAGGTGACAGCGGATAAAGAAAGAGTCATGGAGCAGGGAGAGGAGACAGCTGACGAAGAAACTGGCGGAAAGAGAAGGCTGGTGGAAGGAGCAAGGTTGGGAGACCTAGGGGGATGGGACGGACATTAGAAGAAACAAAAGGGATATTTTTGCCTCGGCGAAATGGAGAGAGAAGTTCCACCGTGCTCTTCTATAACTACCCAGGACCACCTTTATGCCCGCGGTCCCCCAAAAGGATTAATGTCGAACGGCACGCTGCCAAAAATGGGGGCGGCTGACCCGCGCGATAGCTGCGACTTTAAAACCGATAAACCTGCGAATTCGGGTCAGTGTACTACCGTCCGGAATGGTCACGCGTGCGGGATACGAATCGTTGTTTACACATAAACGCTAATCCGGCTGTCTCGTATTGCCGGCCATAACTTCCGGAACGGCGATTTTTTTTCCCCCGTGTCCCACCCACATCGAATATCGTCCCCCCCTCGCGCCGAAGGGACAGATCAAGGCTCGGATGAAAGGATTAGGAGATTGATTCGATCAAACGGTTACTATTTTGACGTGGCAAAGCCCCGTCTGGCTTTCGTCGGCTGAACGCGTTTCTGCGATCGTTCTTCCGGAGGTGGGATTAAACGGATATCCCATTTGCTGTACCGGTTTTTACGGTTTTCTGTTTCTCTTTTGGTGGACGTCTGGATCGGTGGAAATATGATTTAAGTGCAGAGACGGGCGTGTAGAATCAGGCATTTACATCGAACCATTTAGAGTCTTTGTCGATTATGGAAAGAAAGTACTTGCGAGATATTAATTATGAACAAATTTGTTCTTGAAATAATTTCGAAATAATTGATTATTTTTAATGAAAACGGATAATTTTTGTCGATAATTTGATTGACGAAATACATTCTCGTGTAACTTTAGTTTCTTGCGATTGATATCGACAATTTTTATTTTACAAAAAAATCCACAATCTAATTATGAAAGTTAGAGTTCATTTTAAATGAGCAACTTTCAAAATGAAATGATGTACGAAGTTTATATTAACTAATTAACTTAACACATTGTGAATTATGGAAGATGATGTTGCTGCACAATATGATTAATATTTCGTGTTTCATTATTACATTTACATTCAGGGTCATTAAAATTCCTACACGAGCAAGTGATTCAGTTAAGTTGCAATGATCTGTTTCACACCAATTTGCGTTAATTATAACCTGAAAGCCCTTTATGTGCGCACCACGGCTTGAATTAACGATATGTCAATAGGATTTTAGTTTTTCAATTCAAAGTAAGTGCATAATAATTCACAATGTAGTGATGAAATGAGATGTTCAATATTATGGTAGACACTTTATCCGCAATGTAGAAATATATTTTTGCTATTATAATTATAATACCTTAACTGCTCGTTACTTTCGTTATAACAAGCTGCGTTTACGGCTCCAGCCATTTTTCTATCTCGCGTATATTTTACCAGAACTTCCTAAATTACACATGTAACATAAAACAATTCGAAAAACTGTGTAGTAGACTCTGTTTCTGAACCAGATTTAAAAATTCATCTTTATCATGGGTAAACTAAATTTTGCTAGTATTTGTAACATGCAGAAGAATTAAAGAAGTAATCACTCTACTCACACAATTTGAACTTTTCCATTCCGACTTTACTAACTAAGTACTACATTGTGTTGTTAAATGTTTAGTGGTTGCAACTCGACAGTCAACGTAGTAAATCCACCCTTCAAATTTCTTTTCAGAGCAAAGTGAATTTGACCAATTCCTAACTTTTTAAGCTGCATAATGGTGGCGATTACACGGGAAAAGATGGATCGAAAACGCGCAATTAAATTTTCCATGTAATACTTTTCGTTTCCGCGGGAACTGAATTTATATTTCTCCGTAGCACGTGTGCGCCGAAGTAGCGGCAACTGCTGCAAGTACATCCAGTGAACGAAGAAGGTGCACGTTTCATTAGCCGAAAAAATGCAGAAATTACATTCACCTTCTTGTGAAGACTTTATTTCGCCGTGTTTCGCGCAATTAAAAATATAATGTAAAAATTCAGTGTAATTCGTGGAACGAAATGAAAATGCCGGAACCTTACACGAAGCTATACTAATAAGAAGTATGGTCGTCACGCAAGTCGTGCGAACCAACGGAGAAGAGAGCTTTGTTCCGAACCCGAAACCGATCACCAGATATCTATTTCGTAATCTCCGTTTATCTTCAAATCCGGAAAGCAACGTGGCTCGAGCAAAATTGAAAAATTCTACCGTGTATTTCGAAACCGCAGGAAAATTTTCGACCAAAACATAGCGAAACTTCGATGTTTACGCTCCTGTTATCCCTCACCTTATTACCTCCGGCTGGTGTATCATACTAAAGAGAAAACCGCCAAAAGAATTTTTGATAAAGAAAACAGGGGAAGTTTAGGAATCACCCGTGGCGAAAATATTTGATGAATCGCCGACGTTGTTCCGTAAGCGAAAATATTGAATACTGATTGCTTCCGATTTCTGTTCCGTAGAATTTCGCTCCGAGTATTTCTGACTTGTTTCCTTTGTTAAAGTATTTTCTATCCGATGGAGAAATCTTTTCCTATAGTCCACTGTAGTTATTCCTGAAATATCAGGGAAGTTCGGTAGTGGAAAACGAATATCTCCCTTATTTGTTTCTGGAATCATATGTGGACTATGTTCCTGAAAAATATAGGTAAAGCTGGGATCAAAGTGCTGCACGAACCTCGCTTTCATAGGGTCACGTTTCCCCATGGTCGACTCTACTTATTTTGCTTCCCTACGGTAGCAAGAAAAAATGAGGAAGGGACCTGTGCTTCAACCTAAAAAATTTATTTAACTCTTACCTTTGGTGGACGCCGAAAACCCTGCAATTTAAACCTGGAAGCACGGCATATATAGGTGGAGTTACAACATTGACGGGGACTTTCGATTGAAATAAGTTTTCTCTTGAGGAAGCGGAACAACTTTTTTGTAGTTTGCAGTTTTTGAAAATAGTATTACCCACAGAAGTTACTTGACAAGCTCACAGCAGTATACGAGAGGCAAAACAAGAAATATAAGCTAAAAAATAAATGAAAAGCAATTAAACTAAGTAGTTGCAAAATTACATTTAACATCAACATTATGACAGGGATCTCAAAGTGTCAATTCTTCGACAGCGCTGTGTCATTCGACTACTCAATTTCTGGCATTTCAATCGAGTCGAGAGTTACATTAAAAAATAATAGAAAAATGGACGTAAATAAAATAGTGAATGATCTTAAACATTGTCAATAATCGTGGCGGTGAACACACAGTGGACGGACGACGACTGTCTCGAGAAACAAAAATGTCTGTTCACTGGGTTAGCAACAAAACGTCTGGTCCACAAAGTATGAACCTCGTTGACTAGAAACGTCCAGAGTCGGAATGTTCTTCGTGCAGCATCCCAAAAGCACAGTCACGTTCATTGGGGGACCGTTCAACACTTACGTCTCGGTTGTCAGCGATTTTCACGACGACTGTTCAACATTTACATCTCGTGGGTGGCTGGCACAGCTTGGCGGATGTGTTGTATTCTCTCTCTCTCTCTCTCTCTCTCTCTCTCTCTCTCTCTTTCTCTCTCTCTCTCTCTCTCTTGTTCTGGAAAAAAGTAGTCTGCAAGTAGAACGAAAAGAAAGAAAGAACAACAGAACAATCGCAACCCAAAAGAGCGATTCATCTTTGAAGGACGGCTCTTCAGGCAAATATATATCCCAGGCGTGCTTTCGACAGTCGACGACACCTGCACACCGGCATTTTTTTTTTCATTCTTTTAAGCTTTTTCCCTGAGGTAGATATTCGTGGAGCGTAGCATCGCGTCGACCCCCCGTCATATTGCGCCAGAACAACGGTTTAAAATAATTTAGAAGCGTCGCGTGGGTGGCGAAAGAGGGAGGTGCAGGAGAGGTGGGCCGAGGACACAACGGGCGTCGTTGTTGTCGCGTTCCTCGCACCCGTGTCCTTTCGTTCGTGTCGACGAGAAAATAATGAATGTATGAGGAGGGATAGAAGGGTGCGTGGCGAGCCAAAGGTGGCTGCACGCGAGGCAACGTGTCGTTATGCCGGGATCTCTCAGCTTCCGTTCTGCCCGCTCCTTTGAGGCGCGTTTCTCCCGGTCCACGCGCGCAACGGAGAAAAAAAGACACCGGGGAAAACCCTCCGATGCCTTTGAAACTGCGACCGAGCTTTTTCCGACGCGAGCCGACCTCTTGGAATAACATTTATCAACTTAACCGTTCTCGCATTTACACCGACCCGCCGTTCGCATTTTTACTCCCGTTTCGGCGCATCTCTGCGGCTCTTTTATTATTTGCGACTCGATTGGGAGAGGAATTTCTGGTTGATTTTTTTCGAGAACGATCGAGGTACTTACTGTAATATTCCACCACTATTTCACTAAAAGTAAATTACATACACTGTTAAATACAGATTAATTTGCAGACGAAAGACTTTCAGATGATTTTTCGATCGTTCAATTTATCTCGATGTTGCCTACACTAAAAACGTCACGATATATTGCATGAATTATCAAAAAAATAAATTTCTATATTATATTGATATAATAACAAAATAGACTAACTATTAATATATAAACAAAATGAATTAACTATTTTTATACGCGTTTATCTACTCGGGTGTCTTTCACGATCCTTCACCTGCATTCTGGAACAGCTGGATTTATGTAATTACAGTAGACTGTACGTTATGTGAACGCCTGTTACGTAAACGTTCTGTTATACAAACACTTGTTTGAACGTTCTCGTACACAGCGTCTCGAGACGGGTGGTGCAAGCGATCCCGAGGTGATTTCATTTATATTTTGCAAGGATAAGAAAAAAAGAACGAACAACATTTTTTCAATCACGATTTTCTAAAAAAAAAAAATGAAACGTCAACTGAAAATATCTGATTCGCTCTTTTTTTTACTTTGCTACATTCAATTTCTTTGTAAATCTTTTAACTATTGCTACATTTAGAATCATCAGTGTAATAATTTATAATTTGAATATATAAATGCATTCTACATGCACGAATTAAGCTGTTTAAATCATATATTAATTTATACGTGTTAATAATACTAATATGTTTTAAATGATTAATTAATTTTCAATTCGATGTACAACGTTCTGTATCTTGTACAATACAAAAGCAGCTTGCGCAAATTCTTGTACGCTATAAATTCATAAAATTCGTTGTACGTTGATTTAGTGTAAGAAATACAAGTTAAGTTTTTTAGTACCTCATTACCAGAAAAGCATAATGTGTTTATACAGAAATGTTTATAATTCGAAATGAAAGTATGTCATACCTACTATTCTCGTGTGCAAAAGTATAAAAAATTCAACAAACGAAATTATTAAGCTACCATGCTGACTAACTTATATAATACGCCAATTAATTTTTGGGGGTTGCTATTTGTCAATAATAATTTCTCGAAAAAATTGCGAAGCAATGTATTCGTACGTTAAGTGTTACAACGCTTTACCCAGAATCCAAGGGGAACACTTTCGCGCAGGAATCAAGTGCAATTACCCTAGCTGGGTATGAGAGGGTATGGGGGAAAAAAAGAGCGTCGTACGTGACATTATTGCAACAAGCAAGACGATTTGCAGTGGCGGAAGTTGAACGAGAAGGAAAAGTACAAAACCATAAGCAGCAACGGCGTCGGCGGTGGGCCACGGACGAAAAGCGTCGCTGGAACGAGAGGAAGCTCTCCTCCCTTCCACCCCCTTTCTCTCTCTGTCTCTCGCAGACCAACAGAGATAAGACCGTACTTCCACGGAGTTGAACCGTGGTAAGCGCGGGACTAAAAGTTCGTTCTGCTATCAGTTGCCACGCGGAAAGTAAGGAACCTCCGTTACTTTTACCTCTTCGGTAACTGTAACTCAGAAACGCCCAGAGAGTTTGGTATAAGTTATTTTATTAAATCCACGCCCTTCCCCTGAAACGGCTAGTAGCTTGTTCCGGGGTTCGTCGTTCAGGAAACCATTGTTACAAAACGAAGCCCGGAAGTGAAACTGCCAGCGTCGCCACCGCGTCGAACTACCAGAATCATTCTGTCCCGATGAGAACTAACAACCACGCGTTCCCAGACAGTCGGCTGTGTTCGAAACCGGTTACGTTCGGTTCACGATTGTACCCTGGTCCACATTGAAATTCTGTGGCAATAATTCGATGCTGTTTACGAGATTAACTCTCCTTTTTTTTAGTGTATTTTAGAGTGGAGTATCGTTCGGCTTATAACAGAAGCACGTTTGGTGCGTTTGTTGATAATGAAACTTGAAACTCAATCTTTTATTAGAATCTGCGAGATGTTAAAAATTAAAATAGTCATTGCTATTATAATCTTCTCATTCTTGTATTATTTATTCAGTTATTTTAAATGTATTTAGGCTAATTTAATTAATGTAGATTTTCTTCGTTTGATAATAAAATGAGATTTAATTTTTGTTAGATTCCTAAAATGTTTGTATAACAGTAATGAGTGAGTATATGTGTAGATTACTAATAATAATTACATGTATACGAGTAAATCTCTAATAATAATAAATCAGAGAATTTGTGGGATCAACATGTTCATTAATGGTTATGGTAGGAGTACCGCCAGTTAGAGCGATTTAATTCGGTAGCATTGGACGGTAACCATAAATCGATCAATGAAAGTAGCATTAGAGAAGTGAAAGTATGACACTGGCATAAGTATGTTCCGCAACGACTCTCGGTCAGGTGTCCACCACAACAATTGACGTATTATAAACCCATTACGGAGCACACGAGGTCAGTTGCCCTAACAGATGTGCAGGCGTTAAGCTGAAATCCTACACCCGGTGCGGTGCGTCCCCCACTTGCTCATGGTATACAGGGTGTTCTGTGCAACTGTGACAAGCCATATGTTTAGATCGAAATTTGACAGCAACTTTATATTACGATTTATTCAATAACCTCAGAAATATTCACACAAAAGATCCTAGCATAAGACCCAGGACCAGAAGGCGGTTAAACGTTTTATAATGTTTACAAAAAAGGGAAATGTGTGAATTTACATCCTGAGAAACATATGGGGGTTGAACTGTTTATTTTATTTTTTATTCACCGATTAATGTACTTTTTAAATGTGCAGTACTTGAAAGCTTAATTTTTTATCTTGATAATATATTTACCTTGTAATCTTCGAAACGACAAGTTGGAGAGCAACGCCCTTGCATTGATCCTATAATTATTAATATTCTGTTATATATCATCATTGTTTGTGTCTTTTCGTCGCCAGCTCTTTCAGAGACAGGTCGACGACAATATTCTGTTATCATTACTGTAAATAACTATGACTTTCTAGTTACTAAAAAATTGTCTTCGTAAAAACCGAAATAATATAGTTCGATTAATGGTTGCACCGTGAGGAATTGTTTAAAATAATGTAAATAATATTTTAATTTCGTCGATC
This sequence comes from Lasioglossum morio, assembly GCA_916610235.2. Lineage (NCBI taxonomy): Eukaryota > Metazoa > Arthropoda > Insecta > Hymenoptera > Halictidae > Lasioglossum > Lasioglossum morio. Next base: position 8,938,566 of record OU744330.1, on the reverse strand, counting down.
GCCGTTATGAATGATTGAAGCATAATTCTCCAATTTTGAAGCGTTATTACAGTGACACAGGGAATTATTAGAGATAGATTTTTATTATATTTGCGCTCGCGTTAATATTTCAAGTACCTCCACGTGTATACCCGGTACATCTATTTCGGTGTATTTAAGTAGAGGAAAATTCTCATGTCAGAGAGCTTTTACTGATTTAATAGGCGCAAGGAAACATACGGTAGAAGTAAAAGACGTGTCAACTGCGAAAAATAAAGCGGGAGAGACTACCGAGGAAAGTTTTTCATTTTACGTTGTGTATTTTTAATCCGTCGTTTAGATTGTCTTCAATATTACATTACCGTGACAGCATTTCTTTTACTAAACTTTCTGCGAATTTTTGCAGCAATCTCGCGAAATCTGAACAGATGAAAATAGATGTAGACTTTCCGCGCTGTTTCAAGAAAGTAAGAAATATTGTTACCGCTGTGCCGTTTCTCTAGGAATTCATTTTCAAACAAATAAAACTGATTGTTCAACATTTCGAAGCACAATGGTTCATGCAAATGCAATTTTATTCAATCATTCACTTTAGTGTTTCAGAAATTAGGAAAAAATTTTTTATTGTCTGTAATATTACCAAAAAAATCTATATTTTTATAATCAAGTATACGATATAAAGTCCGCAATATACCTGGATGAATAATTACTTTTATAATCAAGGGAAAATTATCACATCTCCTATTCTACGTTCAAGTATGTTTAAGTAATTTTACATATTTATAAAGCATTTCAACAATAATATAAGTATAAGTAAGAGTTTGCAGAAACGAAAAATCCCACACGGATCACGCCATCATCTCTGAAAACAGGAATAATAATTGCAGCGTGCGTCGATGTAAATATTTTTCATCAACGTTGAGGATACTTAAGAATGCAGAGACAATCTTAAAATGGAAGACGACGAACATGCTCGCATTCTTAATTCTCGCGTATACTGCACTTCAGAAGTATTACCGCAGTCGCACTCAAGCTAGACGAAGGCATGGTCGTAATTCATTGTTCCAAAAAGCTCGTTGCAAAAAGCTTCGTACAATTTCCCTTACCTTATTATTTGTACATTGTTAAACCAAATTATGTCACTATCGAATCATCGTTTCTGAATGATTATCCGTATTTCGATTAACTAAACGTTTGGAAGCATAAACGATTATAATAATTAGTACCCTATCATTATACGTAATTATTGATAATATTAAACGATAATCTGTTTGCTAAACTGTGTATGGTAATTGAGCATAAGCGAATACCGAAAGAGATTTTCGCGTATGGGTCCGTTCATAAATTCTGGTACACAATGAATTACTATGCTTTGTAACATCTAAAAGTCTTCTCCATGTTCTGCATTCTTCTGGGAATTTATTCTTTTATTTATAAAAGATATTTTCGCCATAGAACCTAATCTAACAAAATTATTGACTACATCGAAGCTGTTTATTTTTAAGGTAATTTCTGTACTAGAAAGCCCTACATCTTTATGAGCAATTTTCTCAATCTGCTTCTCTTAACTAAAGATAAAACATTTACACGTTACAAAATACTAAAACAAAAAAGACTATCAAGACTAGAGAAATATATCGGCTGAAACTATGGAAATTTCGTTGACTGTAAAATAATCTGACTCTCTTCTGCCTCCACGTTTCTCTTGCTTTCTCTGCGAGCCGTACAACCTTTTCCCCGGACACTAATCCAGCAATATTCCCCAACAATTTCCACATATCGAAAATACTCGCGCAGACCAGTCACCGGTGGTATTAAAACCGCGAAACGAGTGGGCGGTGATTACTCGCGAGCACGTAGAAGATTAAGGACCAACTATTTTTGTAATACTGCGCATTGAGCCGCGCGATACGCGTATTCACGTTGCGCTAATCAGCCCCTCGTTTCGAGTAGGAGAGTATACCGACCCCCGCATTGTCGCGGCTTATAACGACAAGATAAAAAAAAGTCGACAGAGAGAGAGAGAGAGACAGAGGACGAATCAGAACGAACAAGAGACAGAGAAGATGGAAGCGAGACAAAACGGGACAGAGAGAGAGAGAGACAGAGAAAAAGGGAGCGATTTGTAAGTAGTCCTTCTGGGGTGGCAGCGTCATCGAGCACGGGACACGGATTGATCGCAGCGACGCACGCGGGGTGATGAGCATCAGCAGGAAGAGGGATTTTAGGGGAGGGTTAGAGCTCTCGTGGAGCTCGAGGCTCCATTCATTTGCCTGCGTTACCGCGACTGACTGTTCCGCTTTTTTACAAAACTAATTGAATGCAGTCCCCCGTTACGTACAATGTCCCAATTACCGGGAGAACTGTCGTCCAACGGCAACGAACCAGCTCAGTTGCACCGAGCGGACAATATTAAGTCCGCGCCGATTTGGCAAAACAGTAGGTTCGTAATGACACTAATTAGGTATACTCTGCTAGTCTCCAGCCCCTCCATCCCTTCGCGCCCACCAACGGTTACCACCATCCTCTCACTCCCACTCCGCCCAGGCGAACGATGTTATACACTCATTTTCGTTTACCACCTATCCGCTATCTACCTACCAACACGCAGAGCCGCCCTGTCGTCCGATTCTTTTTTCCACTCTTTTCGTTCTTCTTCTTGAAAGAAACTTCCCCCTTGTGGATGCATCCCACTACAACGATGGCTGCAACCACCCCTGCTCGTCATGGTTGTACCACACTGTCGTCGAATAATGACGCGACACTATTCGACAGAATCGAGGGAGATAGCCGTACGTTGGTTATGCTTTCCTGAGGACACCCTGTGCTTGAGTCGTGCCAGGTAGACTGTGTTCAGTCGGGGATGATTATGCCGAGGCTTTCTAGCCCTTCGAGGTTTGGAGACCCGATGGTGGCGAGACAGAATTTTTCATTGTTCGGATCTTGGTGCTCTGTAGACGTCGTGAGAGATAATTTTGTTCACACCAGCTTTTCGGAGCACTAAAATTAATATTGAAAATGTTAAGACTACAACTATACATAAGCTATTATTACTCCTTTATGTATATGGGTTTTTTTTTGGAATACAGAAAATATTTTTAATTACTGCATTAGTGTAGGAAAGTAGTCATAAAATTTCAAATAGAATTTCTCATTCCATTGATTACAATAAATTCTGATTTCATCCCCCAAAGACTGTATTTACTACCAGAAAAATGGGATTTGTACACATTTTGTGTTTGAGGATTGAAGATTTAAAGTATACCCTGTCGCAAGAATTTTTAGGAAATTCCAGACATTATATAGTGTAGTTACGCAAATGTGAAGTCAGTCATGTTGGTTGCAAAATATCGAGGCCATTACCATATTTGTAGATAGTATATCTGAAGATGTGCATGTAGCTTGAAATGACTGAGACCATTAGTACACGAATAACTTTGAGTGTATTTTGAAGCACAGTACATGTGTCATTTGTACAGTATTTTAAAATACATATTTCAAATTGGATAATATGATTTTTGGGTGGCTGCCAAATCAATGAATTTTAAATTAAATTTATCATACTAGTATTATCAGAATAATTATAAAAAATCCATTTATATATGTATATGACTTGCAACAGACTAAGTTAAACAAGTTCTGTACGAAATGGAATTATTTCCTCTCGAATAATGTTTCTGAAAAATAATTTTTCCGAAGTAATTTCTTCGATTAAACAATCGGTAATACCGAAGAGATGTTTACAGTTATTACAGTATATTCGTAACGTTCTTTATATACATTTCTCTTCTGTTGTGTAACTTTGCTGTACCCACCCATTCGACAAGTTTAATGCATTATTTATATGTTTGGTCAGCGTACCTGTTTAACTACGCTAATTAATATTTTCTTTCCATCTTGCGCGTTTCCTCTTCGTACCCAAACTTAGTTTCTTATTGTGTCCGTGCTATCTACATTTAAATTCGATTGTCCTACATTCAGTCTTTCAATTTGCATTACTTTGCATCAGTGAAATATAAAAACGTTGCATTACCAGTAGATAGAAATAAATAAATGGAAGGGTGTAAAAAAATATCTACAGTTTGTTAATCGTAACATTCTTCCCATTACCACACAGGATAAAACACACAATATTTTATAATTTCCTTATTTACAAGCTTAAGTAAATCTCTATCCTATGGAAAATCGTGTAAATCGTATAATAAAATATACAACAATTCTCGAAAAATTTATTCAGCACTACTGTAATAATTATAAATTTTAATTTTTAATTTTGTCCACATTTTATTCATTTATGAACAATTTAAGAATATGTATAATTTTCAACTTACTAAAATTATTAAACGAAGAATTAAATTTTAACAAAATGTTTATTTCTCGTAAAGTATCACAGTCTGTCCATATTAATTTTCCAATTGAAACGTCCACTGTTTTTTAAAGTTCGCCCCGATCGCCGAAACGATAGTTTTCCAGCGAGTAAGAATAAACACGTTTCCTCCGTGAAACTAAGCCAGCCCGCGAGGTCCTCGTCAATTTAAATCAACTCGCAACAACACTCCCGTACCGTTGAAATTCCATTTTCCCGCTCGGCCCGTGGCAGAGGCTCGGTTATTTTCTATGGGGCTCGGTTCGCAACAAGCCAGAGGAGCCGGGATGGTCGAACATCGTGAGCCACCCGGACTTCGTATCGCCTCGTCCCGGTCGCTGTCGTAAATAACGCGGAAATGGATGCGCCATTTGTCGTTCTTCGATTTTCAATCGAGCCTCCGCAAATTGTTTACGAGGCCCATATATCGCGCTCGTGAGAGCCGCGCGAAGACTCGAGAAGTACTATATCCCCCGATATTAGAGCCGGACACGCGAGCTTTGACAACTTTATTATAATGGACGGTCTCGCGGGCCAAGGAAACAGTGCATCGATATTCGATTGCGATCGTGACCGATGAACATTATGCTCGCGTGCAGAGAACCACAGAGAGAGAGACTCGTGATCAGCGATAGCCTCGACGCGGCTCGAGTTATTCCGATTACTTACAGCCGGTTTTATAACATGTGAGTCACGCTTTAATAAGGGAATACGGGACACCAAGACAACAAAAGGAGCTCACTTAACCCCTTGTTTTACGATCCGGCTCGCCGCTGCGCTGATTAGAGCCGGACATGCTCTAGAATCACGAAATTTACACGCGCCGCAGTCGATAAGTAAGTTACATCACTTCTACCCTTTCCACTGCGAATTCTGTTCGCAACAATTTCAAGTAGTTTATTTGAAATATATTTTACTCGATTTTGAGTGAATAAAATTGTACATCAAATTTTTAGGTGTCGTTAAGGCTTCTTCCTTTAAATCTGTGGAAGGTTTGTTTACGAAAATTTTTTTTTAATGTTTCTATAGAGATTGCAATTGATATCATTTTTAAGGAAATATGAATCTTCTGTTTCTTATCTGTTACATCGTGTAAAAATATCGTAGAGAAAAATGAATAATAGTGTGCGAAAGTATACAGGGTGAGTCACCAAACGTTAGCACCTCAAATATCTTTGTTGTTTCTAAAGATACGTAAAATATGGTAAGGACAAAGTTGAATGGTACAATGGGGCTGACATGATGCAAAAGAAAATGTTGTTTTTATGTCATTCTTTTGGAGATATCAAGGTCACCTTGACTTTTTTAAATGGAACCACTCTTTTTTAAATACCTAAAATGATAGTCCCTTTCATTAGGAATTCAGTGACTATAATTACTCCAAGGTCATTCAAGGTCAAGAACAGAAAAAACGTATAAAACTAAAATATGAAAGCAGAATACATTTATCACGGTTGAGACTTGTAGGAAATAGTATATATATACGACTGTTTTTAAGAATCGTCAATTTTTCAGGAATCACGAATTTTATGTTCGATTACTTTTTGGGTCAGATTTGATTATTCATGGAGATCTACGGTCTGTGTATCATTATTTACTGTGCAGTTATCGATAAATAGCATGTGCAGTCTCTCCCCTGCTTCGGGTAAGAAAGAATGCACACTAGTCACAGCGAGAAATGATGCTTTTAGGTAGTCATAAACGTGTCAGTTCGTTTCCTGGTCGGCAATCTAGTGTCAGATTAATGTCTTATCACGGAGAAAAGGAAAGGTCGCGTTACCGGTGCCCAGGTGTGTTTTCTCGAACGGTACACTTCCAAGCCGATCGCGCGGCGATGATCATGATAATTCACAGAGAATGATTCCCTTTCGCCTGCCTCCTCAGAAAATATATAAACCTGCATTTTACTCTAAAAGCTGCCCTCGAGAAATTGCGAATGCATTCCACAAAATGAAGGATAAATAGTGGAACTTCTTCGTTACTTTTCTCCACAATTTATAAAACCATTAATGCACTATAATATTACACTACTGTATAGTCTTTCAGTTTTGATCGTCAATATGAAATATTTTTATTTTATAAAAAATCCAGATTCCACAATAATTTTTGCAACAAGGGGACATCGAGGGGACAGACTCTCTCCAGCGAAAAAATTATTTACTCTACGTCCAGCTAGATGTAAACTACAAAGCTTTATGCAACGATCCAGCAAATCCATCGACGATCGATCGCCATTCATAGCTGTCCAGGATTTTCGACTATGGTTACAAAAGGCGAGTCCTGAAATACTATCCACCCGATCGTTGTTCCATTTGACAAAATCAAATTTCTTCGTGCGAGCGTTCATAAACTCGGCGAGCGACGAGCAAGAAAGTAAATGCCCCCCTATCCATTGTCGATCTTGCGTAGAGGTAAAAACGAGGGTGGCTGCTGGTGAGCGGTCCAATGAAAGATCGGTCAGCCGCGGTCACTTTAAGCAGACGTATTTTAACCTTAATCTTCCCCCCTTTTTTTTCCGCCAGCCGTTAATTCAATTTGCTTCCTTTTCTTCGGTCATTTTTAAGAAACTCGCGCTTTGTCTGTTTCAGGTGTCCTTGCTCCGGTTTTCCCGTGGCCCCGCCCACGAACTGTGAATAGCCCAACAGGGTTGCGCCACGTTTCCTTCTTTTGTTTTATCATTGAATTACGACGCGCGGCGCATTAACATTTTCCAGTGATTATTTAAATTGAAGACAATCGTGGCCGCGACTGGATGTTGGCTGCAGTTCCACCAGCTTTAATGCTGAACGACGTCGCAATGGAAACCGAGGCGGTGTGCCCTCTGCCTTCTTTCTTCCATTCTTTCCACCGTTTCCATCCTACACCCCCTTCCCTTTCTCTCACTCTCTCCTTCTCTTACCTTACCTCGCCTCGGACCCGTCTCGCCCGGGTTCTCCGAGTTCGTTCGACTCCTTTTTTGGCCGCTTCGGAAAATAATGCGGTCCGCTTCTTATATCCCGGATGACAAAGCGCCTCGGAACTTCCACCCGCGTATTTCTATAATTTCATTCCGGCCGCTGCTCCTTTTTGCCCGAACGCTGTGTGTCTCTTTTCCCAGTCGCGAATTGGTTTCGGCGGGATACGCTTTTTCCACGATTTATCGGGAAACGGCTGCTTCTCCTCGACAAATTTATCATTCACCGTGCTACGATCCATACAAATTTCTCGTATTTTATACATATATTTTTTTTTTCATCGGTAAGCCAAAACTAGTTTTTTTTCCAATAATATATTTAATGTACAGGAGTATACCAACCAGTACCGATTATAGTCAGTCATATTTATCAATGCGCGAGGAAAATTTCGATAATTAATAATGTTATAAGGAGCTGCCGCCCCGGCACCTCTGGAAATATTCCATGTGCCATCTAATACTGTGGTGTCCAAAGTGGTTCGGAACCCACCTTAATAGACTGTAGATCCTGTCGCGAAATAACCTTAGCAAAGAGTTCAAAGCGATGTTAAATAAATATAAAACAAAAAATGTTATAAGAAGCATAGCAACGCACAGCCAGAATCTTCAGATCAAGTCTCTCAACTCTCCCTTCTACGACGCTGTTCCCCCACGCTTCCAATACAGCTCCATCACGTGACTAATGCGGTACTGACAGAGAGGGAGTAACTTCTCTCCTCGCTTTCGAGTCCATTGAGAATCATTATCGTACCCTTCTAGATTATACTATAGACTGTCCTACATTTTTATTCACGATTTTATTAATTTATAACAAGTACTAGTAATAATTTTACAGAATAATTATTTCAGTGATGAGACACGAGCACCACTAAATGACTTGAATCTATAATATTACTGGAGAGATTATCGTGGCTTTCAAAGGAGACATGACAATGATTTTAGCAGCATCACTTAGTTTTCACTTTCCTTCCCTTCTGGGCAATTTAGCCTCGCGTGCGGACATAGCAACTGTGCATATGCGAAGTTTTTGGCGCACAATCGCTGTCCATGCGCGAACTTTTTGATGGATACGCTCTGCGTATGTGCGAACTTTTTGATGGATACTCGTTCTGTATTCGCAATACTCCCGGATTATGTGCAAATATTCTGCTGGATACTCGTTCTCTATTAGAAAATCCGATACAAAGGGTTTAGCTATGACGGTCGCCGAGTTTTCCACAGTTTCTACGAAGTGAGTTTTCGGTAGCCAGTGATTTTTTAGGGTAACTGTAGGTTTCTCTCATCCATGACCACGATCGACAATTGCCTGTATTTAAAGATCTCTGGGATATTTGATAATTCCAAGATAGTCATTTTCTATCTCTTTTAGACGTAGAAAATGATCTTGCGGATTTTCTTCTACCTGTTGCCCAACGATTTTTCTGTAAGACCGTTTTCATATCGAATGAATAGTTGTCGTGCATTTTTTGGCAGCGTTTTAAAGTCTCGCAGGCCGTGTCTCATTTTCTACATTTATCGAATGGTATGCTCGTGACGGGTTCTGAATCGGTAACAAGAATGGCTCGCCATCTGACTAGAGACGGTTCCAATCAGAAAAACTCTCCATCCAGATTGAGTTTTGGAAGGCGTTTTTTCTTCTTCTTTAATCGCGTATATTTTTACGTTTTCGAAGGCTCGATCTTGTATACACTGTATGCTGCTTATCCAAAAGAATCCAAGTTTCAATCATTCATTCGATATTCAATCGAGTTTCATTCATGGTGAGAAATAAACAATTGATTAATCATGCCTAGCTTTTTACAATGAGCAAAACGATCTTTAAACGAAGATTGAAATAAAATCTTTGTGAAATAATTCATTTGATATTCAACCGAGTTACGTTTATACTTAGAAAAAACCAATTAATTATATTTATACTTAGCATTTCACAATGTGTAAAATGATCTTTCAAATAAAATTAAAATACGACCTCTGTCGTCAAATTATATAGAGATGAGTACTTTATTAGTAATTAAGAACTCGTAACTGAGTCAACCATATGCAATTTTAAGGTATGAAATATTATCTATGAAGCAAATGTGATTGTATTCTTACATTCTTATTATAAAAATTAAATATGCCATTTCGTTAATAATATGTTCTCAAACCAGTTCGAATAATATTAATGGTTAAAATGCAAAATAATTTCGAGAGAACCAGCATTGAATACTGTTTCAATTTCACGACGAAACATTGCTGACCGTACCAAAGCGTTCCACAATATCATTGTGCGGCGTTATGGCCCGAAGAACGGTGATATGAAAATATGCGAAAAGTTTCCTAATAAAATGCAACCGGGGGTTCAAAAAGATCACGGTCCTTTAAGATTGCCAGCACTCTTTCGGTAGCATTGTTCTGGGACGTTAGAGTAGCCATTAAGTCACTCCTGACCCGTGTGTCCCTGGATGATGTACGAGCATAGTTTTACCTCGCAACTATCCTTTACAACCTCCCCCTAACCGCTCTCGCCTAACCGACAACGGCGTGACTGTTTCGCAGTTTGCTTCACGGCTATGGCCCACACTGCCTCCTAATTGCCGTATTGCTGGCAATAGGAATAAAACGCTTCTCCTGCACGTGTAAAATCGGTCTAGCATGTATCGCTATACCCACGAGTATCGACCAACGATCGCTGACTTGTCAATAAACTTTATGGAATTTATTCTCGACAAAAATCAATAGAATTTCAGGGAAAAAATTTGAAGTTCCTTTTCCTTAGGGGGAAACATTGATTTTCTGAAGAATCTTTTTAGAGGAAGAAGAGGAAGAAGAAAGTTTAGCTTTTTAATTATGCAAGGGTTAGAAGAATTAAAAAAAATATAGATATATCACTTTCAAACTATTACAAGGTTCAATTAAAGAATTGCTATTTAGCTTGATACACAAAATTTTTATTTTGCATAAAGATTCGCAGTCTAGTCATCAACAACAAAGGGACCATTTTGATTGAAACACTGGCAATATTAAAAACACATGCACTGTAACAATTTTTTAGTTCTTCCGTTTCTCCGAAAATGATAACTATGTCGCAAATATAAAAAGAAATATAAATATACACTGTAACAAATAATTAATATTAAAAATTTTTCTTTTATATATAAATAGTAACATGTCTGTCTGGTGCATCTTCCTCTTACGGTTCAGTAAACTTCAATAAACTGTACTTTAGGAGAATGCAGCTTGGCATTGCAAATTAACATCAACTTGCAGGCTGAGTTAAAATAAATGGATGTATTAGCAGACCGTAGTGTGGTTTATAAATACAGTTATGAACGCAACTTATATTTAACAACATCCCAGAACAGCTGCAAGATATTTCGACCATCTACTTGTAAAATGCGATTTATTATTAATTGAGATAAAAATGAAGCGTGAAGAATTGATATGCATACTCTGCTCGTGGATTTATTTATGGAGGTTCCGTCAAAGCTATTTCAATATTCTTTCACAAGTATTGATTCAGTAGCGGCTTTTCATGCAATGTGAATAGACATTTCTTTTAAATTGGCGACCAGATTGTACCAACGCCACTGAATCTAGGGTTTGACCGGCTTAAAACTTAGTTTTGTTGCACACGAATGCAGCGACTTATGCTCGCTCGAAAATGTTCATTTATTGAACCACGAGAATCAATTATATCTATAGTTAATATGCTGCGAATGCCAGAAATTATTTAAAAGGAAATACACACAAATCTTTGTACCTCCCGATTATTTAAAAAAAGGCAAATATCTACGTACCTCCTGCAGCTTGCAATTAATGGAGATACCTTTCCCTTTGTATACAAATCCGCAGTGATCATTAACAATAATAAAAATTGTCTACCTTCGTTACAAGAAGGAATTAAATGAAAATTTCCATCTTCACAATTTAAAAAGTTGAACATAATATAATATAATAATACTTTCAGAATATTCCTTACTCATTTTTGTCATAAATGCATGAAAGTCTTAACAACATAATTAAATAGTTACAAGTAGAAACACTATAAAAATATTGAAAGAATTAATTAAAGAAATGAATTCCCACGGTTCTTTTTCTAACAATGAACAAATGCAAACGATTCGTATTTTGCATCTCGCGTTTCGCCAAAACCGATGGTCCACTGGTTAATTAAAAAAGAAAAAGATATTCCGTGTCCACCGAACAACCTGAGACCAATTTTCTCCTACAGAATAAAATCGATCGGACGCACCGAGTCGACTGTCAACGCGGATTGCATTTCGTTTCAGATTGTTCCCATGCACAATCCGTCGGTGATGGCGCATCAATCGCGAAGCTTGCTTGTCGAATATCAAGAGAGTCAGATCTTCGTTGCGCACCGACGATATTCATAATGTAGAGCGTGCATTAGCTTTTCTCTCTTTCGGGCGGTCGTTCGGCGGGCGGAAACAATTTATTGAATACATTATTAATAAGAGCCGACATAGCCACGCGTCTCAACAGGTTTCCAATATGCTGTCGTCTACGAACGGTTTGCGCTTTTATCCGTATCATTTGCGCTCGCCTGTTTGCCTGCGAGCAAACAAAGTATCGGCGAGAGATTCGATCGGCATTGCATATTTAACCAGCTCTGGCTTCCATTTTATAATATGCACGAAATTAAATGTGCACCGACGCGTCTGCTTGCTGGCCGGCATATATCTTTTAATGGCTCTCTTTATTTTCCGCCGCGCCCGGCGTTGTATATTGTTAACAAACAGAAGATACGGTAAAAGCACGAGCGAAATATTAAATTCCTTTTGTATATATATATACATATATATATATAATATATATCGCGTATTTGACTACCGATATTTTACATTTCACAATCGCATTTATTATTAGCGCATTTCTATACAAGAGGACACGGGACGTCCCATTAAAATTACAATGATGTTGATTATCCGGAATTGAATGGCCTTTGTTTCGAAGTACGGAACCCTCTCGAACTGTCCAGTATTTTCACAAACGTTCTGCAATACTGTCTTCTCGAGAGACATTCGAAATACACCCCTCACCGCTTTTCACTTTCAGGATCGTTATTATATTGTTTGAAAAATGTTGGATCTCTCCGGGTTATTTTATTTGGGGATAACGAGGCCGCAATCAAAATCTCATGTGCGAATATAATTCGAGTGGTCAGCTTATTTATTAAATTGCGTTATCGATTTTCATAGCCAAGTCGTATATACTGCTTCATGTAGTTAATACTGTTCTTGTTAAATTTTTGTTATTTTTACATTTAAATTATTGTCAAAGTAATAGCAACTATCTTCAGCCACTGAATCTAATAAATAAATGGTAATCCTCGATCAATCGAACCGCGAACGGCAGCAAACTTGGCATTACCTAAATTACGGCGATTTAAATATTCATAATTCATTAAAAATTGCAAGGATCCAGTATTTCCAAATTTGAAGACACTTATGTAAGGAAAAGCCGTATTTATTATAATCATTGACAGGCGCGTCACATTTGTCACGGGCGCGTTCGTTTCGATCTGATCTTCTTTTTTCAATTCGTTGGCAATTACAATTTTAGAATTCTTCTGTTCCGATTCTCTATTTTATAAATTTAACTATGTATAGGGTTGTCTGTTAGGTTGAAGTACGAACGATGTGTGTGTATTGTATGAATGAACGTATGTGTATTAACAGACAACCCTATATATAGTTAAATTTATAGAATAGAGAATCGGAACAGAAGAATTCTAAAATTGTAATTGCCAACGAATTGAAAAAAGAAGATCAGATCGAAACGAACGCGCCCGTGACAAACACGTCTGTCAATGATTATAATAAATACGGCTTTTCCTTACAAAAATACGAATGATGTGTGTGTATTGTATGAATGAAAACCCTATACTTATATTTCTGGACCGAAGAAATAAATGGGAGAAACTCGGATTCTCCAGCGTCGATAGGTGTCCTCGATCAATCGAACCGCGAACAGCAGGAAACGTGGCATTATTCGTTCTCGGTAGAGTACATGGGGAACAATCATGCACGAAACGGCGGGTACGAGCAGGAGGGGCGCGGGTGCCGGGGGCGTTTTGCGAGGGCGTATCTCGAATCGGATTTATTCGAGCCTGCTAATGTTATAACAGCGGTGAATCAATGGACACGCGAGCCCTGTTCCATTAGCGTGCTGAGAACATTCCCGAAAATCCGGCGTAGAAAGCGAGCCCGGAGCCGATTTTATCGACGACACACGGTGTTTCGATCTTCAGTAAACGTACAACAAACATACACGGACGCGCACAGCCAACCCCTGGTGTCCCTCTTCAACAGGCTCCGTGTGGTCACAGTACGCGTCGACTTCCTGATTCGCTTTGACAGACGTGCGTGAATCAGACAAACCCGGGGCACACAGGGAGATACCCATGAAACGACGTGTTGGACACCGGCCTGATTCACGGTGACCAATCAACCATGATCACACAGGCTCGTTAATAACGCCTGTACAATCGACATCGATTCTCGATTAGGCACGGCTTGGATAGCGCCGAGGCTTCGTTTAATCGCTAATTAACTCGAGATTCATCGGTTTCATCGAATTCGCCGGGATCGTTATCGTATCTGCCCCCTAACAAACCGTAGCCCGAAACCCCCTCAATGATCAGCACGACTCCGCCATCGTTGCTTACGTATTATCGCTTCTCTTTCTTCTCCATTTTAGCCGGGTTTTCTTCAGCTGTTACTTTTATACGATAAATTATGCGTTGTATAGAAGAATTGTTTCCACAAGTGTTACGCGATATTCATGATTATCAATTTCGAAGATCGTGTCGCGTAAAGTGCAATTTAGGAGCAGCAGCCAACGAGATCATGTTCCCCGAAGAAATCTCAAGAGAAAGGAAAGAACGGCGAACCTAATACGAGATAATAAAATTTACGATCTTTTACAACGGATAATCTGTACGCTCGCGGTTACGGTCCATCCATTGCAAGTTCATACATATTAAAAAATTAATATTCGGTCGGCGAGGAAGTTTCTAGTCTCGCGAAATAAGCAAGAAACTTCCAACACTTTTCACACCCCGGGTTCTTTTCTAAGGCGGACAAGTTTTTAACGGGTCGGTGCATACATTGACGCCCCGTTCCGAATAGAACTTTCCGCATCCGCTAACATTCGGATAGTAATTAGAATTGCCTTCTCGATAAATCACGCGGCACAGACATAGTCGGGTTTAATTACTTGCCGTTCTGACCGACGTCAAAGCTCGCCGGAGCTTCCCTACGACAAATATTGCAAGCGACAGTAATACTTTTATTGCTTCTCGGTGTAAGACACTGGGCTTGCCAAATTGTCGTTCTAAAAACCACTGGGCTAATATAGCCTGTGGCTGAAAAATTCGGGCTGGTCACAGTGTTCGATACTTTTCTGTGTTGTTGGAACAATTAAATTTAATAAAAGCTTGAATTCGTGTACGATAATTACTTTCATTAAGTTGAGGAACACTGAATTAGAAGTTTTGATGTACGATATACAATATGATGTGAGGTGAATCATATTATGATGTACGATGTATAATATTACGATGAACGATACATGCTGCATACTATTATGATGTATGATATTATGGTTTATAATGTATAATGTCTGTTGTATGATGTATGGATGTATGATATTTGTATATCAAGCATACATAGCCAAATTCAAGAATTAATCACAAAAACATGGTGATATTAAAAATTCTGGAAATATTAGTGAAACAGTTCAGAGGAAAGAAAAAATATATCATACCCAGGTTATTGAAATTATAAAAAAAGAATTTTTTAACTAATTACTCTTTATCGCAACTGACGCAGAAAATTCTCATTTTGCATAAACATTCGCAATCCACTGATATTTCAGCATAAACATTCAGCCGACGTTCAATTATTCATTACGCACAGGAATTTCATCGTTCATAAAATATTTAAACATTAATAATGTGTAAATTAATGATACCCGTGTGCGATATACATTAGCAATTAATAGCTACATAAAATTTGAAAATTAGAGTTTTATTCGGTGTATAAAAGTTACATTAAAAATTGAAGAAATGTTGAAAATCGAGAGTAACCCTAACTTTTCGGTCAGTGTTGTAGACACCTTTTACGAGACGTGTTCAATAAACATACCACTAGCAACGCCTACTTCATTAAAATATTTAACGAGGGCTTTCCTTACTTGGAATTTCAATTTGATATTATTTTCATGATAGCACTTAATAAGCGCTTCGTTCCTTCGTTCATGCACGTCTCCGGGCATCAATTACATTCAATCTTGATGGGAATCGCAATTCAGTTCCCGGTTAGATGATCGATACCATCGCGTGTTATTTAGATCGAAAGAATTTATTAGATTTTGGGGGGAAATATGCTAATCGTTCCAAAATGTGTTTCTTTTATACGTAAACTCGCAACGCTAACGCACGATTCTTTTTTCAATTAAAAAGAAGTTCGAGTTTTATAAAAATAAATAGATACGCTCTTTTAAATTCAAATAGATTATCCAAGAGTAAGTTTCTCTTTGACGCAAATCCTGCGCTGACTTAAAACTTCTTTTTCGAAACAGAAAGAGAAGTGGGGACTTTGGAAACGAATGTACCGTGTACGCAATATTTCGCGCAAGATTAGCGGACTCGGGAACGAGAGAATGCGGCGTATGAATTTCTTTGTACGAGCCGTAGACAATTAAATAGGGACCGTGGCGAAGTACCGAAAGAATGTTCTGAAAACGTCACAAACAGTGATATAAACGCGAAATTTCCGGGCCGGTCCGTGGAACGTCCACGGTTCCCAAGTCTTGGGATAAAGACTGCGGTTGACACATAACGAAGTAGGAAACCGCGAGATTAACCCACCGCCTTGCATTCTATCACGGTGTCGGGTATGGTTGCCGTTTTATCGGCCGGAATTACTGCGGTATTAGTCCTCGGAGCTCGTTGAAAGGGCGAAAAGGCGACGGGACAAGGGACAGGCCACCAGTTCTGACCTGTAACGGGTCAACGACGAAAGGAAATAACGGCTCCCGGGATAAAGGTAATACCGACTAGCATAGAAGTGAAAAGAGGTTTCCAAGACGAATATTAAGGCAAGACAAATGTTCGCAATAAAGTAGAGTACACAATGGCCGCACCGGTTGCTGACGGATCAGACGAAACTCGGCTCCCGGTGCCCTACAGTTACGTCACTGATTTTTCGTCGCAGAAAGAAAAACCAGTTCAATGTGTGGATTTTCCTAATTTCTTTTTTTTTTAGTAATAGTGGCTAGCATTAGAATGCTCTTTGCAATAAAATAACTGTTTAAGCATCGAACTGAATGAATTTCTCTGACGAGTTAAGATTAGTTTACTAGACGATGTACAAAAGAAATTTTTTCAAAATAGTATTATACAATAATAGTACTATCCAATAATTCCGTGTCCAGACGCGCAAAGAAGATCGTAAACCTTAATAAAAACTTTATATTTCTATATTTTGTAAGTTCTATTCAAACTAGAACTACCACATTCTAGAATTGTTCTTTATCCGCCGTAGCTTATAACGTGAGGACGCTTTTCAAAGAAGTTTCACGATCCACGTCCTTAACAAAACCTATCAAAAAGTTCCGCAACTTTTTCGATCCCTGTCTACAACACTTTCACTCCTCTGCTCTAAAAAATGCTTGCTAAATTCTGCAATGATTCTGCTGGAGGAACCTATGAAAAGTGTCGCTAGCTCTAGGTTTCGAAGTTTCGCATGTAAACCGTAAACTTGTTACCCCTCCTCGGCTTCGCAGCGAATTTGCGGTGGCGACCGGACCCGAGAGAAAGAGCGAAAACGAGGAAAAAAAAAATATATAGAACGGAGATAGAAAGGGAGAAAGAGAGGAAGGCGCACGGCCACCGCGAAAAACGTCACGTCGATGACACCGGATTGCTGGCCCGCCAGAAACAAAGCAAACAAACGACCAAGAAAAACAGAATAAAACTTGTTTCGTTCATTACAATGTTCCTCGGGCCACGGTTGGTCCCGCGCGTGCTCTCTAATTTCCCACCCCTTGACCCCATCCCCGGAACCCTTTACCCTTTGCCGCGCGCGCAAACCCCTCTTGCAAGTACCCGGCGTCCCGGCTAAACCGAACCAGGTCGTGGCGCGCGTATTTGTGAAACGTGATTCGCTCCGGTTCGTGGACGTCGAGTGGAATCAAAGAGGGGGTGTATATCGATGATGGAGGAGTAAATCAGCGACGATGAAATGGTGCAGCACGAACACGAGAAAAGATATTGCTTCTGATATCGAAGGACTGCTACATGTGCGGCCCCCTCCCGGACGCCATCTTGTCTTCGGAGGACTCGAATCCTGGCCCCCCTTCGCGATCTTTGGTACAGTTGTTTCATTTTTTTTTCGCAACAATTGCAATGATTTTAACACATTACCGACCGGTGATTATTGCATATTTTTGAAAAATGTATGGTACATGGCTAAATTTTCATTTAGCATTTAGTATGAACTAACTAAGTCACCCTCAATAACGTCGTCTAATAGTTTCATTTAAGATTGCAATTTCAAAGAAAATTTCTATGCTTTTTTTTTGATACAGCAGAATTATTGAAAATCCTATTAATAGGTTTCCGGTCGGTAAAGTGTTAACACGCATTTCAAAAAGAAAATCGAGTCCATCACGAAGTTCCACAACGCGACGAGCGACGATCTACTTGAATCATAACACTTTGTTTACCTACATATTCAATTATCGACAGTTCGGTACAATTTTAATCAATTATGAATTATATTATTCAAGATTTGAGGGCTGGTTTCATCCCTTGAATATAAGCGATGATAAGTTCTCCAAAGTTTCATGAAGATCTGGTGGTGTCACTTAGGGTGTCCTTGAGAGTGTATCATATCGTTCATTTATAAGAAAAGTGACACAACTCAAAATATATTTTAAAAAAAGTGTATGTTTATATGTTTTACCAAAGACAACGGAGCCAAAGAAAATTGATTCTAGGGGATTTTTGTGATTAAAGAGTTAAATAAATAGGAGAATATTGTTTAGTAATTTTGTTCATTCATTGGACCATCATTGTTCAATTACTGGAATGTAGTGTTCATTGACTGGTATTTTTCATATTTTTTATTTAACGTTTAATAAAGAAAAATAATAATAAGTTCATTGTATTTATGTTCATTTATTTTTGACAAATGAAGTATAGGGAGCTATTTGGCATATATGAGATTCCTTTAATTCACATATTTTTTTTTAAAATAAAATATATTCCTGAACAGTTTCTTAAATGTTCATTCACTGGTACAGTTACCCTACATGACAGTTAACCCAGTACCTAAATAATAATAAATTATTTTAAATACATTTGGTGATATAGAATAAAAAAATAGCTTTTTTTTAACTTATGTCACTTTTCGTATGAACGAACGATATATTTGTCCATATGTACACCGATGTGACGTTTATTTTAATTGCCTGGGTCCGACAATTCGAAGTGTAGAATAAGCAACGACTGTCGCAACAGAGATTGAAAATGGAGGTCGAAGGTTCAGGTTCCGGAATATTGGGTAGCCGATTTGTGGATCCTATCGTTGTATCCTTTACGCTACATTATTGAATTGGATTTCGCACCGATTACCCGTTGTCCCGATTGATTTTACGCCGATTGATCCGTTTTATCGGACCACCGGCGACCCCATATACCGGATACTATGTATTAGCGATTACGCGTCCGACAGATTCGTTGCGCCGATTGGGAAAACAATTCCAGGTTTGTTTTTTTGCTTGATTTTGGTGGTCGCCTTCTCTGTCCTCCCTATTTCTCGCGATCGCGAAATTCGGGGGATCCGTACGGCGTCGATTACGAAACATTTTATTGGACGATTGCAAAAAATTGATGTAATAAAATACAACCGGAGAAAGTGACGTGATCGACGTGCGAGTTCGAAGGCTCGCGTTGATACTTGATGTCCTGTCTCGCGGAAGGATAAACATTACCTTCACACTCGGTTAAATGGAACTTACGACCGGGACATAAAGTTTGTATGAATATAGTAAGATAAGTGATCAATTTCGGTGAATCTGAGTTGTAAAAGTTTCTTTATATGCATGTAGAAGTACAAGGTTTAATGGTCGGTTTTATTAGGTGGAGAAATCTGAGAATGACAAACAATTTAATCAGTTTATTGACACTTTGCGGTTGATGTTACTACGTTACTGGTACTACGCTTTTTTTTATACCTTGGTCGTTAAATGCGGATCTACTGACCACTCTCGAGATATATCGAGTTGTACCGGAGATGCTCTTTGTTAATTAATGTGTAAAAGTATGATGTGATTTTGATGTGTTTGTTACAAATAATTTTATGAAAACCGAGGAAATTAACATTGTACGGACAATAACATTATTAGAGAATTTTTTAAACCTTTTATATCTCTGAATAAAATATAGATATTTAATTTATTATCTTATTTGTTGCCTACTGATATACGAGGAGTCTAATTCTTTTCAAAAAATGACGTAGATGTTTTTGTACATTTTAAGAGACTAAACATGGCATGCAACTAACCTAGAAGCACATTATTAATATTGTCGCGTGTTTCTCGTCCCATTATATCGCGTGTTACTGACAAGAAACACCGAAAACTGTTTGCTCATGATTGTTTACATTTGTGTATGTAGTCACAGTTTCTCGAGTACGTTTATTTGCGAGGACTGACAAAGATCGATTGACTGTCGCTAAAAGTAACGACTCCTGTAACCATTTCTTGCTTCGACTTCAGCTCGCGTGTAGGAGTTGTTTTCGATGTCGTCATACACAGGTTTTGTCGTGTAATTGCGTATAAAATAATGTTACATGGAAAAGAATGTTCGGGAAAAGCATTGGAATAATTTTTTAATAAACCAACATATATAATTATATTTTCTTCAAATATTAAGAATTGCGTCCTAATTTATTTAGTCAAACAATTCTTCCAAGAGGTGTACAAAAGAAAGCATCACCGAAGCGAGAGCATGTTCGATGGGTATTACCATCTCGATATATATTAGAATCTCTCATCGATCATGCAAATTTGTTGGGCGGAAATTCTAAGTCAACTGTGCATTCAAGCGATACTATAAACGGAAGGATCACGTTCTATGGAACGCTGCACTTCGCCATTCAATATAACCACGTTCGAGTCTCACGTAGGTATGAGTATTGCATTCCAGCGCACCGATCCGAATCGCGAGTAGGTATCGTTGCCACGTGTACGAAAGCGAGTATCATCCCCCAGCCATGCCGTAATAAGAGCACCGTGTGAAGCTTCCTGTCGTTTCGATAAAAATTACCTCGACGAACCGGCCGGAGCAGAAAGCTTTCGGCGGGAATAAGAAAGAAACGACCTTTCTTTGCAGATTTTGTCGAATGGAAAATCAGAATCCGAATCATTCCATTCAATATTTATCGTCTATCCTGGAAACGTATTTACGAGTAACCCTTCGAAAATCGTTGTTCATTAAGCCATTTTCACGCTGCGAAAATATACTATTCCAAAATTTCATCGTCGCTCTGGTTTTTCGTGTGTGTTCTCGAGTTTTTGTACGAATATTTAGGAATATTTTTCGAAGAGATTATTGAACCTTTTGCATTAAGATTTTGCACACATATTTATTGGCATTTGAAGTATACGTGTGAATATTTAGGATTAAAAATTATCAAAATGACATGAGTTATATAGTACGTTATGAAAAAGACGTGTTGATCGAAAACTAAAACTGAGGAAGTCTATGAACCTGTGGTCTGAATCGAAGTAAATAACAATTTTCATTACTTACAAAATAAAAAAGGTGTTTTTTTCGAAAATAAAGACCAAAGTACTTTCTTGAAATTAAATTTTTAACAGCTGATCTTCAACATCATATTCGGCATATAATAATGTTTCAGCATAACCAAATATCCGGACAGTGGTAATTGTCACGAGGACAAAGTGGCCATAGCCAAGCAAGAAATGGCGAACAAACAGGGGAACAATTGAATTTGTTCGGGGGAGGTTGTTGGATCTGCCATGTCTCCCACCCGGGTATTGATTCGATGCATCCTATCAATGTCGGTCGTAGTACATCCGGCGTAATGTTGGCAGTGTTGTTGGAAGGTGCAAACACCGGTGCGAGAAAAGTTTCTGGCTAGGATAAACGAAGGATTTCGCGAAAGAACGAGCACGGGTCCTGACAGACGCGGGTGGAACCAGGCGTCGAAAAGGGCGGTCAAATATATAAGGGCATATGTTCCGACTTTGTTGTCGCAGACACGGATGCAAGCGGTTCTAAATCGGCGAAAGTTCCCGTCGAACTGGGCCAAAACGACGACACCCCGCTCGAACATTTTCCGCAAATTGTACCGATATGCGCGAACCAACAACCTGGCAACACCCGTGACATTGAGATATAAATTTTCACGATGAAGTGGAGGCGCATGAAATCACTTATTCCCATACATCCGTCGTGAAATCAGTCGCGTGACACGCGAATTTCAGCCTTACTGCCAACACAATGACATAAATCACTCTGCGTCACGTCGAACCTACGGATTAAGATTCCTTTGTCATTTGCCTACCGTGCTGTCTCTTTCTGTTAAAGGAGCAACATTATTCACGGAACGAATTGTCGCAGTCTCTTGTGTCTCTGCATTTTACGGGATTAGTATAGGATTTTTATGCTATAATAAATCCTTGTGCAATATAAAAATTGCAAGCTTTTGTCCATTAATAATTTTAATAATAGTCTCATATTCTGTAATTCTTCGAACATTTCTACTGTTACTATTTCCAGTTATTCATTTCTGTCATAAATCCATCAAATCCGCAATCTCGTAACAAATGTATATAAACGTATATAAATGTATATAACGTATGTATATAAATATTTTTGAATTTAATATTAGTGCAATCTTCATTTAATGTGGCTTTCATTTTCCACCAGAAAAAGAAACAGCTACAAAGAACCTGTGCAAAGTTTCTGGAAACTTTAAAGAAATCAATTTTCCATCATTTATACACTGATCGCGTTCTGAAACTTGCGAAGCTGTTGAAAATTAGTGACTCATCTTTTGGTCAATGCCATCAACTTGTTAATCCGGCCGAATTTCCTTCAGAACGAGATTACTCAACGTAGGTGGAAAATTGAAATTTTGTAACTGGCAGAACTGATCAGAACTTCCTAAACTCTTGTAATCGACGAAACTGAATTGAACTCCGTAGGACCGTCACAGTATCGAAAATCTCCTGAACCTTTTAAAAGTCGTGAACTCTTAACTGAGAGCTCGGTAACGATATTACAGCTCTCGAACTTTGTGCTGGGGATGTTTGTATGACATTCTTTTTTTTCTGTAATTTGCCAGCAGCATTGCTTTCGAACAAGTCTTCGCTATTCTTCGAACAATCGAGATGGAGAGCTGTCATTGCAGTTTGCTATGAGATGTAGTGTTGATAATACTTTTCAACATACTGAAATCATATATTTGAGTTTTATGGAGAGCTATAAAACAATTTTCTTTTTGTTGTTATTTTACTTTATGTGATTTTAGTTCGAGTGATTAATAAATCGTGTATATTAAGGTTTAGATACGAGGTTTTGCGAATTCGAGTGTTCATTTTAGCAGTAGAAATTCTAGATATGCAGATTGGCGAAGATGTTACCTACGCATATTACCTTAGCATTATCAGCTGTCAACGACTAGATTTACCCTCGATTTAAATTTCCACCACTGCAGACTGAAATGCTATTGAATTCATTATACGAAACGTTTGATCTCCAGCGAAGATACCGCTGAGCGGACTAGAAATGAACAGAGTGCACAGACTAATGGTTTATGGTCGAATTCGAAACAACCAGATATATCGAGGTGTCTGATATATTTATTATAGTATGCAACTGAAGAGTAGTTTTCACTAATAAATCCTATTTCATCGAGTGGCGAATAGATAAGGGTACATCAGCGAAAATTAATTAATTTCTGTGCTCTTACGTTAACTCGTTGCATGAACTATGAAATTGTTCCTTATATGCAAATTTAACATTGTCGATGGCATTACATGACATACGTAGGCTGAATATTTTGATATATATATATATATATATATATATATATATATCTGTGTGTATATCTTATTTTAATAGGTACAATAAATTAAATGGAATATATCAACGTTTTTAAATTCTTCTAAATGTCTTCGCGAGTGCACAAAATCAACAGTTTAGTTATTATTTTACAGTGACAAAAATTCTTTTAAAAATTGGTAAAAGACAGTCTCATATTTATAAAAAATAAATCAGGTTTGCAATAAAAGAATAAATGGCCTTATAAAAGTCCGAAAGGCTAGTATATTTTTGTCTACGCTCTTTGCAGAAATTTATTTCATGCATGCTGAATTAATGGCACGGCGATATACTGTCTTCCCGATCCAATTTCGACGAAAAAAATTAGTTTCCACGGCTTTCCAGGGAATCAAAATGATCGATCGCCGCGATTCGTATCAGACACACGTTTCGATTCACTCTTTCGAAAATTCCAGGAACGATGAAAACGTTTCAAACTATCACGTAGTTATACGTGCAATTCTTTATGCTGCAAGCACACGTATCGGCGTTTCAATCATATTAGCTGCGTAGATAGCGTGCAAGTGCACTCGTAAAATTTATGATCTTTTTGTTGTCTTTACATTCTGCGATGTAACTGGGATCGATAAAACTGATCCACGATTAACGCGATCCGTTATACCCTACAGCACAGTCGTGCTTATCGTTAAAGTGAAACACAGCGTTCAATCGCGTGCGTTAAAATTAACAAACATATTTAACTGCAAATTTGTTTGCTCGAATCATAAAAGCGTAATAAATTGCGAACAATTGTTGGTAGCATGCATCACCGTTCGAATGACTTCGAAAGTACAAACCTTGAGCCATTATAATCAGAAAATTAAATCTAAATGGTGCATCTGTAAATTATAATTTAATGTCCATACTCGATGGAAAGATTAAATTAACGTTTCCGGAATTATTTTAATTTCAAACACCAAACATTTCTTCCAATAAATGTATATAAAATTACTTAAGGTAGAAAGAATTTTTTCAGCTGGACTCCTGTTTCTCACAATTGGTGCACACAATATTCATTTTGCACAAAAATCCGCGGTCTAATCATGTAACGGAGATAAAACAAATTTCCATTTTCTCTTATAGCGCTTCGACTACATTAAAACTATGTGAAAGGATTTGTTTTATCTGTTTCGAATTCTTTTATAGATCGTAAAAATCCACAGGCTGAGGTGAATCTATCGCGATACGAAGTTTGAGGTAATAAGTTACAATATGGGTCGGAAAAGACAAGTTTTAATGCATAGATAATAAAGTTTATCGTGGATCGAAGAAAATCCAACATCGCTTCGTATCTGACTGCCAGATATCCCGGGATCCAACAGTTAAAAAATTCCTGCTATTCGTCGAAGTAATTTTATTAACGTAGCTGCTGGTATTTCGTTGCGTGCTTTTTGCAATTTCATCCACCCGTTCTCCTCCCGCGCAGAAGGCATGGTTTTTACCTAGCTCCCTAACTGGTCTCATAAAAGTTTGATAGGATTAAGAGTCCTTCTCAAGGCGCACACAAGCAGCCGTATCCTACAAGTTTTATCAGCAGTCTCCTACGAATTCAAGAATTTTATTCTGTATTACTTTTGTACGCTCTTCGTTGCCGTTAATTCCGCGTCGAAGGTATTATTATAGCGCGCAAAGCGCGAATTTGCATAGAGATCCGCAACCTAATCATGACTAACAGCCTACTGTCAAATTTACATGAATTACATCGTATTTCAATTTCATTAATATTCTTGACATCGCGTTCGAGATGTAAATTTACCGTGGGGAATAGCCCGTAGTCCGTTTCCGTAAATAGTCCGATGCGATTTCTGGCAGAAATCCTGTTATTTTCTACCGTAGAAGTCTTCTACCTCAGTGGAATCAGAATTTATGTCCCGCAATGGAAGTATGATGGTCGGCTTAATGTCTTTTAATAATTAATGCTTTGAACTGCAGGCTCGTACGCGAAATAAGAAATTTCTACGTGAATCACATAACAGATTCCTCGAATCAAAATTAACTACCTTTTCTCAACTTTGCAATTACGTACTGTCGTCTCTCATGATGTCAATCAAATTCACGCTGATTTCAAGTTAAAATTTCTATTATTCAGGAAGATAGTAGTATATATACGAAAATAAATTAAATAATAACATTATTTTGAGAAATATTAACTTGAGAAAAGTTCATTCGAAAAATAAAACGCGATTAACTTGAAAGGATATAGTTCTACTTTCCGTAAAAGGGTTAAACGTTTCTACTCGTACACTAGACACAGCGAACTACCGATTTCAAGTTAAAATTTCTATTATTCAGGAAGATAGTAGTATATATACGAAAATAAATTAAATAATAACATTATTTTGTATTATATCCTTTTCCTAACAGTTCTGCGTTCGTTCCAATTAACATTTAGTTTAGTTCACAGAGGGAACGTAGAATATCTCCCACGTACTATGTACTTAAATTTTTTAACTCCGTGATAAAATGGAGCATTACAGAAAATTCTAGGTCTGTTGGAGAGGGTAATCTTGAGGAACTGTTTCGCGGGAATAGATGCAATTTTTATGGCTGCTTTAGTGCCGAGTAATTTTCTTCTGAATTCGAAGGGAGGATTAGAGGCCTCTTCTCATTATACCCGTAATTGGAATAGTTCTACATATAGGTGCCAGTAGCAATCCGAAATCCAATATTACGGATTGCGCCCATAATTTCTTGAACTCCTGTTAACCCTTGCGCGGTGTTCTGATGATTGTTGGTTTAATGATTCGCGAATCGTGTTGCATCCGAGTGAACCTCAAATCGAAGGAAAAATCTAATCGTTCGCCAGACCAGAATGTACATAATCAATTAGTTCAGGAGAAATTATTACATTTTTTATTAAATATTTATAAATGGGTTATATCCAATATCCAACTGGTGCCTAATAAGAAAAGTGAAAGTGGTGCCTAATCAAATGCTTTAATAACACGTGTTCTAGTCACCTAAAAGAAACAAATAACATCTCATTTTATTCGTCTCGAATGAAGCTATCGCTAAAACCGTGCTTTAACATGCCTATTTTGCAGGCCGTGAGAATAATCAAATTTTGGCTTGGATCAAAAGTCAGAAAGAACTCTGGACTTTTTTTTATTAAGCTATAAAACCCAAAATGGGATAATTAGCAGCATGCTTGTAATCTAGAATTGATAATATAATGAACATTTTCTAATACAACACTAAAGGTACAAACAGTGAGACTTAAGAAAGTGTATATAAAATGGGGGCCAAAGAGAAGGTCCGTGCAAAAGTGCATCGATTGTATAGGGTGGAAAGTAACCCTTGTTGCAAAGTTTGCGAATCGGAGCATTTCTATTATTATCATAGATCGGACATTGCCATAACACAATATTAAGATCCTGTAACAAACAACCAATTCTATATTTGATGACCCCAATATGAAATGATCGATGGCACGTTGTCGTAAACATTCACAGTCGACTCATTTATAGCGTGTGCTAGTTTTTGTTTTTCACTGCGAGGACTGTTCTACCTACTGTTTTCAAACCTGAAATGAATTCTTAAAACGCGCGGCGCCCGTTCATCGCGGGCAACGCGCAATCTATATTCGTTCTTATTGCATAACGAGCCTTTCGTAACTGATGTAATTACATTGAATACCGTTCCGTTTCGTTACTCGGAGTGCAAGTGCTTGGACAAATGAGTTGCCTCGTTATATTTATATTGCTTGTATACTGGCAGGGTTACGTGTCAGGCTACGAGCCTCGAAGCAGCACAAAGAATTGAAAACACGGCAAAACGCTATCTGAATCCGCGTCGAAACGTCGCCTTTTGTTTGTTGCTTTTACAAAATCGCTGGCATTTAATTGGTTCGGTATTCTAATTTCAAGAATTACTTTAATTGCCGACGCACGTTTTCCGCGCGAATTATAAAGCGAAATGTTCACGGTCTCCCGCGCACGGTAAATGCACGACCCGTTTTATTAATAATCTCCGCGAACTGAAATAACATTTAATATGCGGATCGGTATGAACAAAAACGTGCAGATTTGTATAGTGCCCGCTCGTAAGAATCGGCGCAATTATCTGCGAAAAAAAATTTAAACAGAACCGAATGAATTCGATATCTCGAGCCTCGGTTGAAATTGATTTATTAAACATTCCGCGCGTTTCGAAAAGAGTAATTAAGAATGGAATGGTATGTTTAACGAGTGAACGTTTAATGATCTACCACTGTACAGCCGCGGGGTTTTATGAAACAGAGGAATTGTGAACGAGATCGCTGATACATGTAAATGACCTGTAGTTTTCTGCAGGCGTCAGCGCTTTTTGATACGTTAGCCTACATTTAAGCTCTCTGTCGAAATTGATTCGTTATCATTGTTTGTCGGAGCTCAATTAAGAACGGAATGAATGAATCAATATTTACAATATGACTCCACGAATTCGAACATCGTATTATTTTATTCGTTGATTTTTACTTTTGTACATTCTGTGCAATAGGAACTTGGAAAATAATTGTAATTGCAATTCTTTACAAATATGATTAAATATTTTATATTTAAACAGACCGCTGATGAAATCACGCGAGACGAATTTGTCGAAACAATTTTCCACGGACTGGAAAAATCGACTACTCGAAAAAATTGACTATAATTTATTCCAGTCTCTTATTTCTCTCTTTTCGGTTACGTTGTCCTGTATGTTGCACTGTCAGGGAAGTGATACTGACGAGGATTGTTCTCAGGTTTTAATATAGGATACAATGGAACATCCTAGTATAGGAAACATGTATATTTACGAGACGTGTGTCAGCGTTGACGACCCCACAACGAATGCTCAATCTTTTCATCGTAGACAATCCATTCCTCTTTTCGTCGACACATCCTCGAGACAAAATCAAATTTGTGCAATTTGGACAACCCCGGTCGGTACGTTTCCCGTTCTATAGCAAGCTAGTAAGAACAAAATGTTGTATGTTAACATTTTAATATTCTTTTTATCTGTTCATTGCTTTACATTGACTTACGAATTTTCATTGTAAACGAGTAACGTTTATTGTATAATTATAATATTTATTACCGTGTAGAATAACTATTTTCGAACATCAGAAAAGCGAATTTTGTGATTTGTCACAGACTGGAACTTTTTCTAAACGAAGTAAGCCATTCCCGTGCACGAAGTGCATCCACCGGTAAAGTACAATTTTTTGTGTCCAGCCCAAGGGGGCACAGATGTGTTTGTACATAGCGTAAAAATTTGCAAAAAATTCCAAATGTACGAGTGAAAAATATCAATCAAAGGACCATGATTACGATGCGTCCTGGAGCACGAGTGGTAGAGGAATCTGTAAATATAGGAGTCGGCCCCTACCTATCCCTACTCTACTTTTATGGCTTTATCTCGCGGCCTTCCTCTCGAATTCGCTCACGAGCTGCGAAGGACCACTCTTGCTCGTGACACTGCAAATTGGACGGTAGAAAGTTACAATTTTGAGTTTAACCTTCTGTGAAACGACCAAACAGACAAACACTGCTGCGACAGACATTCATTATGATTGTTAAATAACTGCTGCAAAGTCGTCTACGGAAAAATTTCCGTTCTGCCAACTTGTACGGTCAAATATACTTATCTATCTTCGTACTCGAAAATGACTCTTTGTATTTAGTGCGGGTATTATTCTAGTATCTAGATTTCAACTCGCGCAAAAATAATGAGAAAATACTGTCACTTCACACTTTTCTTCCGCATTCAATTGTAAATCTATGTAATTGAAAATATTTAATTGTTAGTCACCGCAAGGTGCCAGAATGATTAAAAATCTTTTCTTTTTATAAACGTTTGTTTCTGTATCATTATAATTCGAAAAGATGTATTATGTGCAATTATAGCAAAACCAAATATCAAAGCTTGTATTAGCATCCACTCCTTTTTCCAAAATTGCAAACAACGTATTAAAAGGCATTATTGTTATACTCACTTGTATTATTAGAAAACTCTTACTGTATTATTCCTGTACTCCACATGACTGTATGTACTCATATTATTCATGTAAAGCAAAATAAACCCAGTAGGGTTTCAAGATGCTCAAAATAAAAAAAAAAAAGATGTATTATGTATACATTGAACTATATTTTTGTGGTTTCGTATTCGAGAGAGCATCGTGTTTCTTGCAGTATTTTTTTTGGCCAATATAGCCCTGTACCATTTCTAATTTCTTAGTGGTCTCGTGAAAGAGGATTGCCCAACATCTGCGCCACTTATTCCCAGAGTCTCTATTTTCCCCACCTGGTTCTCACCTCTTTTAAGATGCGTTCCGGCTCTATTTCGCGGAGCACGTTCTCGTATCGACTGAATGAAATTAATCCGACCAGCGGGAGCGCGTCGCGTCGCCCGAAACAGAGTTTCACTTAATTTTGAGTCACGTTTGCGCAATTCTAACGAAATTCCAGGCCAGTCCAACGACCAGTCATTTTCACACGGAGAATGAAAAAGGGGCCCTCCCTAATCTCTTCGTGAAACAAGTGACTAAGTGCGATAACATTCTTGAGAAGCGTTCCTTCTCGTAATCTCTTGCGACTTAAGTAATGGATGCCGCGCTGATAAAGTCTCGCTCACACCACCAGAACTAACCTGCGACCGCATTACCCTTCCACGAGTAGTTTCAACTTCCTGCAAGCCCAAATTATACACAGCTAAATGATGGATGACTTCCCCTGCATTCCGAACACACCGAACCTGCCCCACCGTTCCGACATTGTTCACCAACGCTGCTGTATCGAAATCACTGTTTTCAGAAGTATTGTTCGTTTAGGGGCTCCATCGGCGAAGTTCGTCGTCCGAATGAAGCTTCCATCGAATTGTCCAATTGTCTTGACTAATTCCAACACACAAAAGCTACAAGACATCTACAGTTTGTTTGAATAATTTTAATGAGTTCAAAGTGACGCAATTTTGAAATCTTTCTTTTTACTGTTATAAATCCCCAGGTGACAAGAATCGAATAAGAAAACGAATATTAACTTGAGAAAAGTTCATTCGAAAAAAATTATGTAAATAAAAATACATTTTTAAAAAATACCACGTTTTTAAAAACGAACTAAAAAGTACAAAATAATGTTTCCTACTTCCATACAGATTCCCAACACTGTACTGATAGTCCTAAAACTTTGTAATTGTGAATTTTGAATAGCTGTGAAAATACTTGTAAGATTTCAAACGAAAAACGTGGGGCGCATGCAATAGATAATTGATGCATAAATAGTTCACCTAAATCACTAAAAAATTTATTTCTCCGCAAATGATATGGACTGTTGTGTGAGTTTTCTCAACGGCAGCTATTCTCTACACTCCTTACTATTATCTTGCGCCCCACGTTTTTCGTTTTAAATCTTACAAGTATTTTCACAGCTATTCAACAATTCACAATTACAAATTTTTAGGACTATCAGTACAGTGTTGGGAATCTGTATGGAAGTAGGAAACATTATTTTGTACTTTTTAGTTCGTTTTTAAAAACGTGGTATTTTTTTAGAAATGTATTTTTATTTACATAATTATTTTCTGCTTTCTAGTCTTATGTATCTGAAAGTTTTCAATCGATTTTTAACATTTTTACCACGTTATGAAATTATAACAGAACATGTACTAAATTCAGACAGTATTGCAACCGCGACATATCGAAAAGTAAGTGCAGTAACGGTGTAACGATTCTTTCACTTGGTAAAAGAAGCGATGATGTATGTACTACGAATCGTCGCGCGGCGACATACTATCATATAGTGAGCTCCGTCGGGGCGAAGTGGGTCCGTGGAGTGGGGACGAGTCAGAGTGCGCACGCATAGTAAAGTAGAGAACGTTGTCGCGCGGAGTGGGGATAGCTGAACGCGATGACGTAGGTTTCGCGGGGAGGTGAAGAGGAAAAATATTTAATCGTTATTGCTCCGAAACGGATAGACTTTAAAAAATTTTTTTTTTTTAATAATGCATTGTCATCCAGTTCTGAGCCATATGTCCGATTTCAAGTGTCTAGCTTATCAGGAAGTTAGTTTAAAATCAATTCCAAAATTTGCCACCGAACAAACAAACAAGAAAGCGAGCTAATAAAAACGTGGTAATAAAACGCGATTAACTTGAAAGGATATAGTTCTACTTTCCGTAAAAGGGTTAAACGTTTCTACTGGTACACTAGACACAGCGAACTACCCGCTCTCTTCAGCGTTGAGAAACGCGTGCAGGAACGAGAAGTTCATTTCGTTTCCCAGGTCGAATTCGTCCCGGAAAAAAAATATTAACGTTGTAGTCGAAGGAGGGAACAACTCTGTTCACTTTACCGTAATCCTGAAGCAATAAAAGACCAGTAAAACGCACGGCGTTCTCGCGAAACGAACGGAGGAGAATGTATTCTGCACGAACAGTTACCGGAGAACAACGTACCTACGTAGCACCGAATTCGTTAACGTGCTTGGAAATTGTTGTGTCTCTACAGCTGGTGTTCCCCTTCTACCTTTAAGAATCCTCAGCATCGAATCCGCTGTTTACCGAACGGAATTATGTGAAGTGTCTTTTTCAGTTACCTCCCTGGTTGTCGTTGTTAACTGGTTTCCATGCCCGTTCTTCCCAGGCCTTTTGTCCCTACCAATCCCGTCTCGCTTCAATTCAAATTCGATAATTGTTCCCCGCACCTGACAACTACGCGTTTCGTTCGATTCGAACATTTTAGTTTTTTTTTCTTTTTTTTTTTGTTCTGTTCTGCCCTGTTCTGTTCTGTTCGCCGATTAAGTGCGACGTGTCGAGGAGCTCGCCGTCGCAATTAAATCTGATAAAAGTTTTTTCACCGTCGCCGCGTTTATTTTTGTCAATCACTTCTGCACGAACTGGCAAGAACTGTTCGAATGATCGACGTTCTTCACGCTCGCTTTATCCGGCCGGAATTGACTCAACAATTACCGGCTTCTGTTAATTATTGATTTCCCTGTTTCGCTTTAACCCTCGGTGTGCTGTGCCAGTCATTTTTCACCGGGAACATCCAAATTGTCATTTAAGTACTCGATTTGTGGCAATTAAACTAACTGAACAACTGTTTCATAGAGGATATCGGAAATACTTAATGTGTCTAGACGAGATATCAAAACAGTACATTTTTTAAAATTATTAATGAGAGCTGTGAACGGTCCTAAACATTGCCAATTATATAGGTATAAAACTCGTCCGTTGTCGGAAAGTTAACACTCTTAGAATCGCAAGCGCAAAGTGATGAATATTTAAACATAACTTACTTTAATCTGCAGTCGGTGATAAACTTAAATGGACACAAAGCTTGTGATTTTTTAAAAATTGCACTTATTTATGTTGTTCAGTGAACTACTGCTTATGACACGTAAAGAAAGCTCGAGCCGTGTGATCCAACTTTTAAAAAGTTTTTGAGGGGTGTCCGCTTATTTTTATGCTCGAATGTATACGTGGAAAACATTTGAGTTCTATAATAACGTTTGTCGCGCGAAACAAAACCGAACGAAAAACTGATTCGAGATAATTTCTGTTTTATTCCGGTGCACCGGTATCTTCGTACGATAATGCGTATCATTAATCTTTCGGCCAGAGCTCGATAAAGTAAATATGCGGGGGGTTTTTTTTTTTTTTTACGGAACTTCGCGCGCGGCGTTTCGCTTTATCAATGATTAAATTTGCTCTTCTGCAACGGGGCGCGATCACGCGCGAATCCACCTTCCGCACAATTACCGTTCGCCAGCGACGGTGTACCGTACAATATTAATAGATCATCAGCGTTATCGTGCTATTTCCATTGAATGAGATCCAATCACCGAAAATTATTCGGCCGTCCCCGTGTTCCGCGGCAATCATTAATCTTCCGGCGTGGGTGCAGCGGTGAACTTCGCCCACGATTTACAATCACGCTTTCATCCCCTTAGACGATGCTAAAGGCACTATTTCTTCCACCTGAATTCAAGACTGAATTAACCCCTTAACATGCATTCGCTAACAGACATGTTAGCACAACTATTTTAATCACGAAGCCCCTCAAAATATAACTGTTACACAAATTGAAGGATCACTAAATCACCAGCAACATGATCCTTGATCTCGTGTTACTTCGTATAAATAAATTGTTGGTAAATGCTGACAAAAAGAGGGGTCCGATACATATGAGAAAACATTCGAATAATGTTCTATGACTTTGAAAAACGATTATTTCTCACGAAGTGTACTTACATTGTACAATGTGTATATTGACAAAAGGGGATCCTCCATCTTTACATATGTTGTCAAAGTCAACATTCCGAACAACTTCTACCTATACGCGTACTAAACTAAGTTAAATTGAAATTACAAGAACACTTCTATACAAACCAGACAAGGTTTACGGCATTAAAAATAAATAAATAAATACAAGAACACATTATCCTTCTATAAGTTGTCAGTGAATGGTAATTAGAATACAAAATGTTCCCCCTCAATTACCATTAGGAGTTAAATAAAAATATTTTCTACACATTCTGTCATAAAGCTGGTATAAATTGCAGACACGCATTCGTATCTTCCATACTCCCCAATTAACTCGATAATGACATCATTACCCCACTGCGTTCCACACGTTTTATTGCACAGCAGAGCACGTTGATGTCGACGACGATAATGCGTAAATTGTGCGACAAAGCGGACACACGAAGGAGCATTTGTTTCTGTTGCTGCGAGTTCCCGAGTGTTTCCTATTTTTCTTTGATCTTTACCGCCCCAAAAGGGAGCGGGTAACAAGCGGCGATATTTGTAGCCGGTAACAGAAACACGAAGAAACTTGGAGAAACGTTCAGCAGCAAACAGCGATTTTTTCAAAGAGTAAATTATAGAATTTTTCGAAGAATTAATGTTATGTTTGAATTTTCATTTCGAAACACCACAAACATTGGTTGAGGACCAATAGTTACGCATTAGATAAAATTTAGTGGGTTTTTTCACCATGTCGCAGAAGGATTAAAAGAATATCTGAGTATGTAAAAATAGTAAACGGGTGAATTTCCACTCGGAGGAACGTATAATCGGGTTAAGAACCGAATTAACGGACTGTACATCGCGCATTTACATACACTAGCAGAGACCAACACTGTTGAAACATTGGAATATAGTTGTAGCGTTCTCGAAACAATGAAATTAATTCCCGGCAGTTTCGGGCACGGCTAACAAGTTTATATCAAGATTCCGGTAGGAAATCCGGAACCCTTGCTTCTTTTGAGGCGTTGTGTCGTTAACGCGTCCTGCAATCCTAGTCTCCGCTGGATCTTTGTTAGCAGTGCCGCTTCATGGTGTTCGTAGGCCGTAGATAGTTTTGTTTCCTACCCACCGCCACTCTTGTTCCTTCCTTTATAGCTATTTACCACTACAATGGCGGGTCTCGCCGGATAACCATGGCTAATCGGCCTTAGTATAATTTTTAATGCACGCAAGGTGCATGCCTTTTCACGACTTTAAAGCACACACAATTAAATCCACTTGAACCGTTAACTCGTTTAGACATATCGTACTGTATACGGTAGTTAATTCAAATTTACTGAACTACTCAATCGAGTTTCATATTCCCGATTTATTTAATTGGTGTAAATAATACAGCAATCCTCGCATGAATTCATATTTTATTGTATTTTTTTTAATGGTTTTGAAACGTGTTTAATTATATCTATGACGAAAATTTTATAAAATTCTATTTTGTACCATTCAGTATTTGGGATTTCATTTTTCTGGAAACTCAATTATAACAAAGAAAGATTTTGGTAGGTATTCCTGTCGGAATACGAAGACCAAAGAATAACGAAACACCATGTACTCTCGTCGAATATTTTTAAAATTACACGAACGATGAGAATACTCGGGGTTATATACTGTGCATCCGTATATTGCACTATCGCGATTAAATTTTTATAGCAGCGAAACAAAGGAAAAATGTTGTGACGCCACATGTTCCAGGTTCTATACGTTGTTTCTACATATTTTTTTCAATTCTCATGGTACTTCCAAACATTTCCGCGTTGCTGTAATAGTCAAACGTACAGTCGAATATTCTTTTTTCGGCCTTCAACTGTTGTAAAGTATCTAAAATAAAAGGAATCTCTCGATAATTCTGTGAAACTGAGCAAATAGATGGCTGTGACTTTCATTTAAAAATCATATCTGATAAAATCGTTCCCTGATTATTTTATAGTTGTTTATCATCTCTTGAATTTAATACAAATATAATGCAGTACATAATGCAACATAATTTTTCAACATATCAGTACGAAATTATTTCATTTCACTATTTCTTAAAGTAATAAATATGTGTTTTTTAATGTATGTTATATATAAACTAAATATGATTTACGGCATCAATAAATAAATAATAATTACGTATGTGTTTTGAAATAAGAATACGATTAAAACGGATAACAGAATTTTATCGTACAGAAATGAATGTATAATGTTGAAGTCAATAGTGACTAAGATATGGAAAATAATGTATTGGTTGACTTTATTCGCACATTTCATCTGTTTTTATTTCGAAATATATCTCGCTTTCAGAACGACAATAAAAGTTCGAAGACTTGATCAGCAAACCAGAAATTTCTATATTCGATACACATGCCGATAACTGCACGGGCTGCGATTGCCCGTGTCATTTTTCGATTTTTCCCATTGAATAAAATGCTCGTCAGGTTGGTTGGATTCCATCAGATCCTACAGCGCGCGGAATCATATTTAGAGATGGCGAACGTTTACGTGGGAAATGAACGATTTATTGGATATACTGCATCCCAATAAATCCGAGAGCGTCACGTGTAAAACCGTGGCTTCCGTTGCCGCCTGCCAGGAAGGGAAAGATGTTGCGCGATCCTTCCTTGTTCCGAGGATGTCACCGATAAGAGTCGAAAACGAGGAGCTGACGAAACTCGGGAAAATAGGGTGCAGATAACACGATCGGAAGCGGTATACTGCAAAAATACATTTCACTAGCCTTCGTACCGACAGAAGAGCCCATTTATTTCTAGATTATTGATTGTGGCTCTATCATTTTAATCTTGTAATAAATGAGACCTCCACAATAAGAACTATTAGTAGGTACTAGTTGGGTCCTAAAATTCTAATTATTTAACGTAAAAAGATATATTTGAAATTGTATCTGCACCCATTAATTACATATAATATGTATGAAATTACACGTACTCCCATTAATTAAATAAAATATGTATGAAATTACACATATTCCCATTAATTAAATAAAATATGTACTAGATTATATTTAAGAAGATAAAGACTTGCTTCTTGAGTATAAATAGGAATAGTTTTATTCAGCTTTTAATAAACAAGATGAGAAAGGATTTATTCTACTCTACATAAGTAAAAATTTAAAATGACAAAGTTCGTTTTGTATCTCTGTAGCTATAAAATAATAAAAAATCTTCTATAACTAATATACATATTCTATAGATACAAAATAACTTTACAAAATTTCTCCAGAAAAATTTGTTTAATGTCAGCTTCTTCTTTTTTTTTTATTCTCCTATTTACTCGGAGACACTGGTGAGGGCCCCTTCTCGGATTCACTCACCAGTGTCTAAACCGAGTGCGGCCACGCATGTTCTTGGCTTTACAATGTTTAATGTCAGCTAGTCAACTACTCCTTCTAACTTCTCGGAGAAATCTAAATCGTACGGTCGAATCTTAAAGAAGTGATCGTCCCTTTAAAAGTGTCGACTGTATATCACGGTGAAAGGGTTAAATGAAACGATGGCGGGCGAAGCTGGTGGTGCGACAAAGTGTTGAAAAATTGGATGAAGAAACCGGTCGTGAAGGAAGTCAAGGGGTATGTGCCAATAAGCACATTCCGGAAGAACGGGATCCATCGGTTCACAGAGATTACGGCGGAACAGATTCTCGATTTCCAAGGCGGCGAGGCTCGATGATACGTCGAATGGCTCTCGGTTCACCCCTTCGCAGAGTGGCGCCGAGGTAAATTGCGTCTGTCAAATCCGCTCTGTAAGTCTTTCCTCGATATTACGGATTCCGTAACCGACACGAATCACCGAACGATGCCGAGCAATTGCACGCGCACGCGTTTCACCATCGCCTCTCGTTCTCTCCGAGCATCATCGGTTTGCTCTCGTTCTTACAATCAGCATAACATTCCTTCCACCTATCGGATTACTCGATGCTTTACTGGGACTAACCCCAGAGACGCGACACACGCTGCATCGCCGCGGCCACTTTCGCCAGGCAGTCGCGTGGAAAAGTTTCGAACGAGGCCATCGAATCTTTCGAAAAACTTTCCACTTCCGAATCGAACATACTATTATCCGCCCGGACGACTAAACCCCTCCGCAAGGATTGTATTATTATTTCTTTTGACGTTAATGGACTCTACGGCCACACCGACGATAAAAATGCCGACGATTTTTCCGAGTTTCTTCTCCTGCCGATTTCTTTCCACTGCAATTCAATATTTCTTTGAATATTCCAAGGATTTTCTCTTCGTTTTCCCGGATGAAAATTGGTGGAGCCGGTTTTGTGGCTGTTGCGCTTGGTTGTACTTTTCCTTTCGCAGTTTGTACCGCGCTTGTTACTTTGCCTCGTAAGAAACTCTATTCTGCTAGCTTTTTATTCCTTTGATATTGAACTCGTTATTTATTTTTATTTATCTTTCAGAATTGATCGTTTGGGTAATGGACAGATGTTCAAATTGCATTGTTAACACCAGGTGTACGGCAACCGGAGCATCGAACTGTTAGGGCAATCAGCCACTCTACAACATAATCCAGAGCCAGCAGAGGCTCTAGCGAATTAAGTGTGGATTAAACAGTATCGATAAAATAGAGGAGAGAAGACCGTCCCGAGATGGGATGTCCCGGAGATATACGAATCTCGTTCGATCATTCTTATCGATGGTGTGGATGCGGAATGAAAGCTGATAGGGTGGTAACAAATGAAGAATCGAGCGGCAGAGGGGAACGTGAAAATCGGAGACACGGAACAGTAGTTGAAAAGGCTTTGGGTTGCGAGGCACGGTCGGAAGTCACAACTAGTTACAGGCAATAAAAAGAGATTAAGAAACTCTATTCTCTTCGCTGCTCCCCCTGGGGGGCGGGGCTGGAAATACTGATGGAGAATCGTTTCGGCATTCTCTCCCGAGGGAAAACAGATCGTCGCCGGCAATCTTGACGACGGAAAAAGACCGTGCACGTCTATGGCTCATTCTGTCGTTGACGAACAGCCATAACATTCGTCGGCCACTAAGCGGAAACATCGATCGGAATTCAGGAATCAACAACGGTTCGTAAAATTCTTATTAATGACGGATACGCGTTTTTTATGACTTTCATGAAATCATTCTTTATTAATATTTCCTGCTTCCGTCGAACGCTTCTGAATTTTAACGAACCTGGAGAATCAGAATTCTGCTGGCTAGTAATAAATGAACTGCGGGTTTTATGCATTTATATGGATTTATTAAATTCAGAACAGTCGAACAAATTTTTTAAAACTATGTCATTGATGCAACCAAGGAGCGTAATGACCTCCGTGTACACAGCAACAACAACAGAGAAAAGCGATGTTAATCCGGTAAATAATCGATGAAAATGTAAATTCGCATGATGACCCACTGGGCTCGCGATAACTGTCGCTAACAAAATTTTCCGCAACGCCTCGTATTTCTCCGTGGCAGCGAAAAGGGAATCGCTGAACCTCCAATAACAGGGCTTTTAGCAATCGTTCCGTTGTGTACGATACGCAATTCCCCGCGTCACTTTTTCACGTCGTTTCTTCCACGGTGCTGAACTGTTCGGAAACGTGTCTACCTAACTAACCGATTATTCATTGCTATCAAATAGGGGCGATTAATTGGTTTTGGGAGCGACCACTGCGACCATGCCATCGACGTTCGTTAAGTTTATTCAGTTACCATGAATACACCGATTGCTCGGCCCTCGTTCGGGGACACTACAAAATGGCCTCGGACTAACTATTTTTCCCCTGTTCCACCAACCTGGCTCCTACTGCTATACCACTGCCACCCCCCCCCCCCAGCCGCCTCTCACCCACCCCCCTTTGCATTTTGTGTTCGTCGATTAACTCCGAGGGTCTATCGTCCTCGGTCGAGCAGTCTGAATTCAATCCCGATCTAATTACGGGGAAAACTGATCTCCCAAGCGTCCTCGGACGTCTTCGGCGCCGTTGCTCCGCTTTGTCTACCGACCGAACCCATCCGGACGGATATCCAAACCCCATTTCGAACTTAATGGCCACGCGAGCACTTACACTTTTGTCTCGGAAATTAGCCCGGATACAGGCGACCGCATTAGCGTACCGTAGCACTGCTCCCTGACATAGTAGATACACGGCCGATGCAACACCCTTCGAGGCAACCTTAAGCTTGAATCTACAACGAACACGTCCTCTGACTAGTAAGTTAGATCAAACACATTGTACCTATGCGGCAAGTATTTGGCGATTTTAGTGGAAAAATTTAGAAAATAT
Organism: Lasioglossum morio; assembly: GCA_916610235.2. NCBI lineage: Eukaryota > Metazoa > Arthropoda > Insecta > Hymenoptera > Halictidae > Lasioglossum > Lasioglossum morio. Next base: position 8,898,627 of record OU744330.1, on the reverse strand, counting down.
CTTCGATATCTTGAAGGATCTAATCCGCGGCACGAGTAGACTGCGGATTTTCAAAATAGAATGATTAAACGAATCAAAGAGTTTCTACATATTTGCACAACTTAATAAAACCACTAAACAGATAAATGAATTTTTTAAACAATGTTTACTATGCACAATGATCCGCAGTCTTGTAATTAACAATTTTATTTTACATTTTCAACTTTTCTTTTTATGTAGAAATACCCCTCTTTCGGAGATAGGATGACCGAACCAGTCAAAATGACTGATTTGTTCTTTCTACAATGTATATTATAAATAATATAAAGAAGAGGTATTTAATTATCGATCGCCAAGTTTTGATAACTAGATTTGATTTCTTGTCGGCGCCACGGTTTGATCATATGTTCATCACTGAGGAATAAGCATATATTATAAAAATTATATATAGTTTGTTGTAACATATGATCGAACCGTGGCGCCGACAAGAAATCAAATCTAGTAATATAAAGAAGGTTCTGCAGTCTAGTAATAACAAATTAGTTGACGGTGTGCAGTACACATTCGGCTTCCTTATAGTTTCCTTACACTTTCATCCTTACACTTTCACACCGAATTCGCATCTTATGAGATTACATTGTCACGAAAGACACCGCTTACAACGCCAGTGTCTTTGTGTTTCTGTTTGCATTCAGCCGCAGCAACGTTCAACGCGTGTCAGTCCTTTGTCCAACGGGAAATTGTTCATTTTTGTTTGTCCCGCGGTAAGTTCGCCACATCGCGGCTCCCGGCGCGCCGCGTCGGCGTTCTGTAAACCACGCCATAATAATCATCTCCCTCGTTACAAATTAAAATTACACGGCAATTAGAAATCCTCGTTATGTAATTAAAATTCGCTCGGCAACCGGGCGCGGTTCCTGCAGCTTCCTGGCCGGCCGACCTCCGTACCTTCCAATTACGCGTGAAAGCGGGAACGCGAGAGCGTGTTCTACGCGTAAACTTTGATAATAAATTTGCAACGAAGGAAATTGGAACGCTCACAATTTTATCATTGTTACCGGGCGAAGAATCTTTAGTTCGCCCAGCGCAATATGTTTCAGTTTTTAACTTGGCTCGCGCGGCGTTTAACAGCGAATTATCCCGTGCGAATGTTCTTTACGAGCGAATTCTGGATGAATATGTGGATATTGCGAAAGTTCATGGCTACGCGGACTCTGCAAGCAGTTTACCTACAGGAATTCTTTCCGAGACCCGGTGTTCTATCGATGGAATCACACTGTTTGGATAATGCCTTTGGAAAACGAAAAAATATCATTCGCATTTTTTTTATTGGAATCGCAAGATATACCGTTGACTTTCAAAGTCAGTTTCTCGCGAAGATAACTTTTATTATTTACGGCGATGGCTTTACGGTTACGACACACAGCGTTGCTACAAGGCCGATGGTGCAACCTTAAAAGAGTGGAATGGACGTTAAGAGGTGCGATAAAGTTTTCCCATTAATACTTTGTTTTGTAGATGGCCGATTGAAAGGGTCTGATCAGGATGATTGTGAACAAGAAATGTTATTTTTTTAGATCGAATACAGTTTGGAGGTGTCGAACAACGTTTAAAAGATACATACCAGAGTTTCGGTTCTTTAATGAGTGGGATTTACTCATCTAATGAGGGGCTGTCTAAAGAGTACTCTAAGCTTGATAGTATCCGCTCAAAACGCCTGAGGGCGGAATTCCTTCTAGCCAAAGGAGGCGAATGAATTTTCAAGTCCCGTAGCTGAATGAACCGATTAATAAAGAGACACGTTGCGCCTTTGATCGAGAATTCGCCCTCTTCTTCATCATGAAATTGATTAACAGTTCAAGTAGGCGTATCTTACACTCGATCTATGCGATATATGTACTTCTCTGCTGAACCAGTAGCGAGTCTTTCTGAAGGCACAGAACTCACTGAAATCTTGCATAGATGACGTAGGCTTTATAACGACACCTTGAAAATTGATATACGATTTTTTCCACTGTTTCATGGAATAAAAATGCAAACAGAGTTTGGTTATGGAAATGGTGGAGCTTGTGTCGCCGTAAAGTTGGCTGCACACCTTCCACTTAAGCCTTAACCCTTTGCGGTTGGAGCTATTTTAACTCGAAAATTAAACGTTTCTTCTGACCTACAATATTTCCATTCTCTATGATTCTTTAAATTTGATAAATATGAAATTGATATAATACCTCATACAATACTTAAATGTGTCGTAATTGGTTAGATACTGACATATCTGATAGAGTAAACAATTATTTAAATAATAGTAGGCCAACAACCGTAGTCCCGTTGAAAGCACCGGTTCTCGTTAGATCACCGAAGTTAAACATTGTGGAACGTGAACGACACTAGGATGGGTGACCGTCTGGTAAAAAACCGGAAAGTGACCCACCCGGGGTGTTTCTCACGTGTTGTTGGCAAAAAAAAAAGGTGGTTCGGAACCCACCATAAACAGTAGGTCCCGCTGAAAAGGCGATGGTGAGAGTGGAAAGAGGAAGAGGATTGGTAAATGAATTTGAAACCCTGAGGGGACCAAATATCATGTTACATATTTAAATAATAGTACAGCAATTTTTAGTGGCGCCGCAGAGGCCCCACTCGACCGCTAAGGGTTAATAACACGACAAAAAAAAATTGTACGCTAAGTTTATTTTGTGCTGTCGTGAATAGGAGATTTTGATCTTCAGATCTACGGAAGATTCAATTCACGAGAAAAAATTTTCGACATTTTTAGAGACGCTTCAATTAGTAGAATTTTTGTAGCTTTAGACTTATCCAGCACATTTTCGCGTGCGACAAAAATTAATCCTGAGAAGTAACTTGTGGGTCAAACTCGCTACGGAATTAAGTGGGCAGTGACAGTGCGGAACAAATGTTGGGAACAAAAGGTATCGCGGAACTTCCGAAAGATTAGAGAGCCTGGCCCGTCAAAGGGAAAAGAAGTTGTTGTACAGTGCGTCGTCCGCATATCTGGCACTCGTAGGAGATATCTTAGACGGCTTGCCCTTCCGCGCCTCTCACTTGACAACTTTTCTCATTAGAGCGATCGATGTCAACCCAATTAAAGTTAACTTTCCGAAGGAATAAAGGAACTCCGACTAAAGGGAGTGAAAGAGCTCGAGGCGGTTTGAAAATTTCTCTCAGCGGTGATGCAGATGTCCTGGGACTTTGAAAATATGCAAAGAAGGGTACGAGATAGAGAAACTATCACTACAAAGGGAATCATATTTCCAGCTTGTGAATCGCGCGATTCAATCACCGCTTGAAAGATGCATTGTGGTATTGAATGTTCCAGCTAATTCGTTTTAATTAGTACCTCCTTAATCGACGCTGTTGTCGATGTGTAAAATGTAATTTCTTTCAGCAAGGATACACTGTTTTATCTGTGGTACGTCACAGTGAAAGTTAAAAGAATTCGTAGTCTTTAAAAACGAATAACTTTCTCGAAATTGTAAATAATATTTATAGAAAATTGCCAATGGTCGTTTTTACGCATTTATGACATTGATAAACTCCTCTAATACAATACAAAATTCATATTAAGAAGCGTCAGAAAAATGAGTACTTCATTTTCGCTGAAAGTAATCTCTTAAAATGAAATAATCTACGAAAATGAAAATTTGCACAGACTTTACACAATATTTTAAAATCTGCTGAAAAATGTTTGCTGAAAAATTCTTGTATGAATTTTCACGGTGTTGTATTCGTTTATAAACATATATTATAAATATCCTTTTAGATATGATAGAAATGAATAAGTAGTTGCAAGAAATAAATGAGGTCATTTTCGTGAAATATGTTTGTTTAGATTATCCGGGGTTCAGCATTACACCTATTTTTCGATTCAGTCATAAATAACGAGTCATGCTACCTCCATTAAGCTCGTAATGAATTAACAATTCATCTGTCAGTCATTAATCCGCAATGCTGTGTGGCACTCGTATTCGTTGTCGAGTAATCAGATTAGCTACCCAATTGTTACCAGATGTACAATATGATTTATGCTTAACCTTTCATGTACCACGAAACACCAAGTTAGTTATTTATTGTTTATTAAAGGTCGTTATCCCGGTTATATCAGGTATCGCTAATATCAAAAGAACAATCTACTTCAGTGGCGAATCGATCATACTAAAACAAAATTCCCTAACATATCCAATGAACAATAAAAATAGCACTGCTATTTACAAAATAAGTATGCACATCGTACAAGTACAGTTCGTGAGAAAAAAAGTTTTCAAAAAAACACGGGTAATAACCAAACTAAGAAAAAACAACTAACGGAAACCTTTACCCAACCTCTCAAATGCAGCAGTGAAACATCAGCCGAAGATCTAGAAGCTGCATCCGTTCGAGACACGACCAAACACAAGGACAACGATACCGTTATTGTTTTCTACAATAAGCAGCGATATTTATAATGTCTGAGTCGCGTTCCCGGTAAAGTCGTGCAGCACGTTCGTCCATAGAAAGGGGCGTAAACATTGACAGAAAAATATTGTATTGAGCAACGGTAGTCGTGCTGGGCCGGTAGCAATGGAGGATCTTTGGTGGTTCCAACAATCGCAAACCCGTGCGGAAGACAGATTCGCATAGAGGGATTCGCGGGGCTGTCAGAAACGTCGTCGTCACCGTGAGTGCGGTTTCCCAAGGAAATTCCTTACTCACGGAACACGTTGCGATCGATAAGATTTACCGTCGCTCCAGATACTTAACCGCGTTTATTCGCGGAAGGTTTCGCACGGTTCCCCGTACGTGCCTCATTAACTGCGACTGCCATGGGCGTCGACTTTATTTTCATCAGTTGATGCAAACAATGGCTCGGGCGAGCGTGAAACCGTACGCTTTCGGCGCACGTGCACGCACGTGTGCGTGTGCGCGTACGTGTGTGTGCGTCCCGTCGGCTTAAATCGTCGGGGATGCCGTGTTCGTTTGACGCCAAATATTTGTAGATACGATTGGTGCAACGAATCTTATTTAACGCGCATACAGCTATCGCATTTGCATATGGGAGCGACCGGTGCGCCGCCGTCGAGCCGCCTGCACACCTGCACGCGCAATCTCCGAATTCTACATCAGCATTTGTCCACTTGCACAGACGAGCGTGGGCGCGCGCGCGCGCTCGCGCGAGCGAATACAAACGCGTGCAAACCGAGCACAAACACAGGCCGCATTCTTGCGCATTATTCATGGATAACTGTGTACATATGTACCGGGGGGCTGCTACGCAAACTCCGTTACAAGTTTTCGCCAGTGTCGCCCGGATGATTTTGTTGAACTTTCGTTTAATGAGAGGTATCGTGCGTGAAATGTCGCCGGCTTTCATTTGGGACGGGAAGTTTTAATTGCGTTGCAAGTAAGTACGGCCGCGAGTCAAGAACCCTGGGATTGTCAGCTCCCGTTGTTCCCGCTCGCGAGTGTTTTGTGTTCTTCGAGCGGTTTATTGGCCGGTTTGTTGTTGTCTCGGGACCCGTCGATGGCGTTTTACCCTTTCACTGCGGAACGGTTCTTTATCATAGGGCGATTTCTTACAATTTAACCAACTTTGCACTTCTTTGTCGAGTATGACTCGACATCAGTTTTTTTTTTGTCACAGAATTGCTTCAAATAGTTGGCAACAAAATTGAAAAATAATTTGGAGTGTAAATGGTTAACATATACACGGTGTTCCAAAATTGTTTTGCATTTCATTGGAACGGGTGATTCCTAAGATCATTTGAAAGAACTGTTTCCTATACGAAATGTTTCCCGGGCCTCTGTTACGGAGTTCTTCACGAAAACCGCCGAGAACATTATCGCAAAGGTAACTTCAAATGTTACTTCAGAGATCACCCAAGAAAATTTCAAGTAAGTGCAACATTTTTGGGACACTCTGTATAACGGCTTCGAAACAGATATGGCAAATTCTAAACTATACAGTAATTATTACTACCTGTTCCTTGTTCAACAAATAATGTTTACCACTAATTCATTCATTCAATTTAACCGCACTGTTCCCGTTTTAAATTCGCAACGCAGCCCGCGCAAATAGAGTATGCATCAACCGAGAAATCAGAGGAACGTATCCGCGAAAATACTTCATTAAAAATTTACATACAAATGTGCAAGAATTTATTCCTAATGTGCAAACGCTGGAAACATAGAGAATTATAATATATTTCGCGTTTAATTTTCTATGGGTCATAATAATACCATTTACAATAACGTTTAGTTATAACACTGAAAAAAAAATATAACTTAACGAATCGGTTAATAATCTAAATAGCGGCCACTATCCGGCGAATATTTAAATTCATTTCTGCCAAAAAACACAGCTTCGCGAGTCGGTATTTTATTCGGCCATATCGATTTGCATTATCTCGATTTCAGTTATTCCACTCGTTGCGTCGCACGTTTATTCGTTTTGTTTTTCGCTGGGTGCCACGCTGCCGTCCCGGATATAATTTTAATCGGGAACAAAAGAGCAAATGCAAATGATAAACAACTTACAATATATCAGCGACGAAATTGTTGATTTCGTGTGGCCCGAAAGATATTCGCCGGGTTTCTGTTCAGCGAGCATACGGTATCGGTGTTATGTACATTGCGCGCGACGTATGCTTGACATTCCGAGATGTGTGTGCGTGCGCGCATATGTGTGTGTGTGTGTGTGTTTCTCTGTTACGTGATATTTCGTATGTGGCAAAATAGAAACCGCATCATGCATTGCCAGACCTACGTCACGCGCCGTGTAAAGTTCGCGGTGTATGGGCATTTTCGCGCCTAATCAATCACCTCTTTCACTCATTGTCGCGCACTCTGGCGAAATTAAAGTACGACCTGCTGTGCGATTAGAATAAGGTTTCGTTCTCATGTGGTTTATTGCTAGATTCCAAAAAAATATTAAATTTTTTTAATGGACCTACTTGAGGCTTATCATACAATCAATGTTCTCGTACAATTTTCATACAGAGTCACCAGATAAATTAGTCACCAGATAATTAGGGAAACAATTAGCGCTCCTCTGCCAATATCGAACACGAAAGAGAGGAACGCATCACGTGACCGGGCCGTGACGAAAGTTGGAGTGAGAACTCTCGATAAAACTAGATACAATGGTGATGTAAGTCAATTTGTGTTTTTTTTTTTTTTGATACCACATAATTTAGTGAATCGCCAACAACCGTAGTCCCGTTGAAAGCACCGGTTCTCGTTAGATCACCGAAGTTAAGCAATGCGGAACGTGAACGGCACTAGGATGGGTGACCGTCTGGTAAAAAACCGGAAAGTGACCCACCCGGGGTGTTTTCCACGTGTTGTTGGCAAAAGGTGGTTCGGAACCCACCATAAACAGTAGGTCCCGCTGAATAGGCGATGGTGAGAGTGGAAAGAGGGAGAGGATTGGTAAATGAATTTGAAATCCTGAGGGGACCAAATATCATGTTACATAACATAATTTAGTGAATCAATTTTAAAAGTGATCGTCTCCAAGGGAAACGTTTATAAAGTTTTCTCGACACTTAATATGTTGAAAATGAAAGTGTACAAATTCGACGATTAATAAAATGAAAGTTGCAACATGAAACCATTCCCATCTTCTATAAAATACCTACACACGTTCTAAAACTCCACCGCAAGCTTTGTGGAGCAGGTGCGAATTCGTATTCACAAGCAACAGTACTTACAAAATGCAATTGCACCACCTGCAAAGTAACGTTTCGGACGATCCCATTCACTGGTCTCTCGCGAAGTGCATAAGGCCCCGGCGAAACCGACAAAACAGCTAAACATCGTTTCGCGATTAAAATGCCGAGGCGAATGGAAGTTGCTTGAACTTCAAAACCGCGAAAGTGATCCCGTTGAAACCGAACTCCGGGGTACCTCGAAGTTGCCCGGACCTTTTACGTATCAGTATTCCGACGGATTTTTTGCCCTTTTCCTTCCCCTTCAATTTTCAGTATATCTGAACATTGACAGGGGTCTCCGTGGAGGAAGTCCTGACCAAATCCCACGTGGAGATATCCGGACTTCAATCTCGGGGCCTCGGAATCGGTGAAAGAACTTCCAACCGAGTCCTATATGTTTCGAAGTTGACCTGGTAGCGAAGTTAAAGTGATCTGCTGTGAAGCGTCACTTATAGGTCTCGAAACCTTTTGTAAAAACAACAAACGGCTGTTTTTTCACTTTGCATACATATTTTACATACAATATATATTTGCATACAATATAATTTTTTGGAACTGAAGTACGTGCAGAGTCCTGTATATCTCGAAGTAGTCCTGGTAGCGAAGTTAAACTCATTTTCTGATCTGAAACGTCACTTACAGGTTCCGAAAATTTTTCTGGAAAAACCAAATCGCTCTGTTGAGACTTTGCATACGTATTTAAATATTTAAAAAATTTTATGGTTTTAGAATAGAAGAGCGTAAAGGCGTGCTTCCACTTTCGACGTGGTTGAGACCTGTGGCTGGTCTCTTTAAAATGATTTATGTCCGCATTCCATTGGCAGAGAAAGTGGCTGAGCCATGGTTGCGTTGGGGTTATACTTCCTGGTAACGATATAGTGAGATAGTCGACCCGGCGGAACCTTAAACAGCAGCTCCTTTGCGAAGTCTGAACAGCCAGGGTCCTCTGATCCGGTTGATAGGTACGGATAATCCATTCCAGCTTCCGGGCACAGTCTCACCAATGGGTTCCTTAATATCCATACAGCCGAAAAGTGGCCAAGAGAGAACATCCTTGCAACCAGAACAGTCAATACACTCTTCTTTCTTGAACATCCTGATTTAACGGGAGCTGATCGCTATGGATCTTCCTAAGGCGATGCGCGAGATCCAATATCTGGGGGTTATTGGTGGAATAGCGTGGGAGCTCGACAAAGTCGTTGGGACAAAATTATCTTGGGACGTTGTACTTGTTGATCATACGTTTATAAATAATTTTTTTTATTGTCACTATGGCGAATAAACAACGTGTCCATATTTTAAATTATTTTACATCCCTATTGCCCAAAATGATTTCTAGCTTTATCCTTGGAAACTTATTTCAGTGTGATATTTCATTTCCAAAAGATAAACATCATTTTTAGATGTGTGTCTGCGCAAGTCTTGTGTGAGGTTAACTATCTAATGTGTGAATTTTTATAGACATTTATGGAACACGTAATTTTATAGCCGTAAACTAGACTCCCCATCAATTGTAGTGAAATTGTAGTTCGGTAGTTCTATTTGTAAGCGTTCCCTTTGACTATGATTGACCGTAGCCGATTTTCGGAGCTCGGGGCATCATGGGTGTTCTGAAGCCGTGTCATTGATCTAAGCATCCGCCTCTAATGAGCATAGCCCGAGTGCCAAAGGAGCGTAGTAAGTAATCCGCAGTTGAGACGTACGGGCATAGTATTGCGCATAGATGAACAATTTATACAGTCACTAGTATCCTTCGGCATAAACGTGAAAATATTATTAATGAACAACAGACATGTCTAAAACGTGTACTGGTTAGGTTAACATCAGCTGTGAATGTATAGCACTTATTAATTTTTAAATATTTTATATGCTTATGTCTGATATTAAATATATATTTAATAATTCTATTATTATAACATATATTCCATACTATTAACTATGATATTAATTCTGAAATCATGAAAATGACTCGTGACTTCATACACCTAAAATCTCGACACTACAATTTAATAAATTTGTTTATGTTTATTATTTTCTGTTTCTCAAAATCTGTATTATTATTCTTTTTTCAGACGCAAAAATTTTGTCTCTTGATAATGATCCACATAGGGATCGAAACGTTGAGAAATTTAAGTATTTAATTTGCATATTTGTTGTTTTCTAAAAGTGATCGAACCTGGCGCCGATAGCATAGTTTTATTTTATACTACAATTTAATGTTAAGAATGGGTACGTGTTTTCATTCACAGATACTAATTAAAATAATGTACCGATGTTTTTTCAAATTAGTGAGCTACTACTCGTTGACTTACCTTAAACGACCAGCGAAGAAAATCGACGTTACTGCCATGCACAAAAGGAAACAGCATCCTCGAGACGCGGCATCGATTCGCACCAATTAAGATGCCCGCGTCAAACGCCGGCTTTGAAACGCCCTCGCCAGAATTTCTCGTAAACGAACAGGTCGGTAACCATCGCGACTAACATCGCAAATGGTTAAGCGAGACAGGTGTAAAGGGTGACCTGTCTGCTGAAGAAAGAGGGGAAACCGAAAGGGTGAAACCAGAGAGAAAACCCAGCGAGGAAGAAAGGAAAATAGAGGAAAAGGGGGGTTGGAGGGTGGTGGCTTGAGGGACGATAGGCGAAAGACTTTGCCACATTTTCGTGGTAAAATCCGTCGTTTTCTTTCGCTTGTCCTTTCTCACCTCTTCCTTGGGAACCCCGCTGCATCCCTGAAAAAGATATCGCCGGACGAGGACGCACCCCTTTATGCGACACGTGCAAAACCGTCGCCGAGACGGGCATCTAACGTGGCGACAACGATTTTCCAAGGAACCAGACCATTCAGCTTTTACCCGCGTCGTGTCCCCTGTGTAGACGTATTTTATAAACTCACCGTTTCGTCTGTGTACGTGGTTGTGTGTGTGTGCTTGCGAGCGCGCAAGGCTGCGTTTGTTATGCGACGCGAAAAAGTTCCGAGGCCGTTTCTATTTGACAACGATTTTCTGGTTGGCGGATGGGGACTTTGCAAATTTCTGGGCGACTGTCACTGCCGTTGCACCCTCAGCTCCCTGACAGAGTAATTAACACGTTGGTAATTAAGCACCTAAAAATTCACACAAAGTGAAATTAATTTATTTAGCGTCACCGAAATTGAGAAGAACTTATCGCATCGATTAGTAGACTGTAGATTTTTATGCAAATTAAAAATTCTCTGCGTTAATTGTAAGGGATAGAATCCAGATAAACGATTGTTCCTTTCCTCAATGATTTGAATAGATTAAAAATAATGTACTTTGATATTCTTAAATTCTTTTAACATTTTTATCATAAAAACATACAGGTGAAATAATTGTACAGGTATGGTAATGTTTAAAAACATTCCAGGAATAAATTTGCGGCGGCAGACGACTCGAGTACCGTACCAAGTCATGTTAATTGACACTGCCAACCAAAAGCGACTGCTTATTACCCTCCAGTTAACAAAGATTCTAATCTAATGCGATGTAACACATCAGCAATCTTTGCTAACTCCGACCTGTCATAATTTACTAAAAACCCTCAACACTCTGTCTTGCCTCATCATGAATTTCCGGACTCGCTGGCTTTCGCTTTAATATGCTTTCAACGTAGTTCTCGAGTGGAAGTTTTGATACCCCTCGACATCCTTTAGATGCTGAAATTTTGGATCGCGATGGAATTTCCATCGGATATCGTTTCTCAATAAAATCTTGCTTCGATTCTCGGGAACCGCTGAAATCTAATTTATGAGTCTGAAAGCTTGGATTCGCGTGCCATTGCTAGAGTATCCACCTTTCGCGTATACTCAGACTAGAAAATTTACAATCCATTCCTGACATTGCCGATTCTATCGATTGTAAACGTGGCGGATTTCGTCTGCAGAAAAAGTATTCAAAATGTTAGGTGAAAATTAAAAATCGTATATATGCAAACTTGTAGCTAGCAATTCCAGTAATCCATTTGGCAATCGTCTGTAATTTTTTCTTGTATAATTTGTAAATCTAACCTTTTCACAATACAGTATAGAATAGAACAATTGATAACATGTATACCATTTAGAGCGAAATTAATATACCCTCTAAAGGGTTGAAACAATAATCTAATTTATATAATTAATACACTGCGGATCTTTATGCAAAATAAATAATGTTTGCATTGATTGCAGGACACAGGAGCCAAATAAGAATTGCATTCTTCTTTTAATTATTCTATTAAGCTGAAACTAATACATTGATGTCCTTAAATGTTTTTAACATGTCTACTGCTTTAAATTATATGTATCCGTTCTTGTGATAAATGCATAAAATCCGGAGTCTAATAGTTAAACATCCCTATTAATATCAGCGAAGAAAGGAACATTCTCAACTGTATAAATGAAAATCATTGATCTCAGAGCCATCTGATTTTATACAATAATTAAGCAAAGCATCTCCGTTAACATCCCCGAAAGCACGAAAATCGCAGCGCAGCGCATACAATTGCACGGTGCACCGACCCGTGGCTGTGACTTACGCTCGCACCGTCAAAAATAAACAACGCCAGCCAATTATCAATAAAATAAAATAAAAATAATCTGTAATTTTCTCTTTGATTTATCTTTTTGCTTTTCATCACGGTAATATATATTCTCATATCAATTTTTACAGATGCTATTATATTCTTGAAGATGGTCTTAACCTAGACCGAAACGTTGAATTATAATTCATTATAATGCATTATTGAATCAGTAATGTTTATTTATTAAATTTTCCAATTAATAATTGTAACTAGGTTCATCCAGAATCTCTACTAAAAGAAATGCGAATGCTACAAAATATATCATTGTATCAACTCTAAGAATGTCGATTTTCAAATTTACCACTTAGGTATAAAACAATAAGTGTTGGGAAAATATATGGCTAAGAAATAGAATTTCAAATTCACCGCCAATTTTTTATTTCAATGACAACGATCAATATGTTCAGTCGATATGTCTAGGTAGGTCAGTTTTTCCATGTTTGTTTCCATCGATTTGTCCTATTGCTCTTACGAACTTTAGTACATCTCTAACCAGTACAGCAATCAGTACTCAGTCAAACTATGAAAAGTAAAAACGATTCAGATTAAAAGTAATAGCAAGTATGTATCAAATAGTTTTCAAATCACATATATTATGTATATTCACAGTACATATAGAAAAGGTTTATTTAATTTTGTTTTTTTTTGTCTTTCTAGACGCAATTTCCCTTGAGAAAGGTTCAAATCAGAACCGAAACGTCGGGTATATTGTAAAACAGCTATAGTAATGTAAAAATTGATCGAAAACGTAGCGCCGATAACAATTGTTTAAGGTTGAATTATAAATTTGTAAAACTGCTTAGGATAGTAATATAGGATCGAACCTGTGCGCCGAAATTGCATTTTCTATCAATAAAATATTTGTAAACCGTGAATTTCTGACGGGTCTCTCTCTCTGTTTCGGCATAGACACCGCTGTAATTAAATGACAATTTATCCGCGAGTTATTCCGGCGTCGTTTTTTTTAGCGTCGTCGGTGTGGTGCGCGCGGGTGACGAAGAAAGTAGCGTAACAAATTTTAATTAAAAATTCATTTCAATGTGAATACAGTCCGGAAGGGGGTGGGCCGGTGGTATCAGGTTGCCGAACAGTGGAACAAAGTCAACTCGGCCGGCCGCAAAATACGCCGGTTGTTTTCCGAGCTTGTTGTTGGGCGATGCATCACGTGGGCCATTTCTCCGTCGTAGTCGTTCAAAAACGGCTGAACATTTCGTCGTCACTAGGTGATATTTCCAGCGGCGCGGGCTGAATAGTTTTCATTTTACCCCGAATCGCCGTTGGCATGCTTTTCCGACCCGTTTTCCGACCCACATGCGAGAGAGCTCGCCGCTTCGTTCCACTAGGAAAAAACAGGAAAAACAGACATGCCGTTGCGGAGAGGGAGGGGACGCGACGACGACGACGGCCCCGACGAGTTTTCTATGGGCCGATTCAAATTATGCGACGGTCATTATGGTAATAACCGTTCACGTATCTCACCAACTATTAATTCCGGGAACGGCATAAGCCGCGTATTTACGGCCGCGCCGTTGCATTCCTGCTGCACCGCTGCGGCGACAACAACACCGACACATACACACCCCGCGGAAACACCGACGGCCGCTCTGTATTAAAAGCCGGAAAATTGAAAGCAAAACACCGTTGGCCGGGGGGGTGGAGGTCTGGTTGTGTTCAATCGGCCAGATACGGACAGGACTATGGATTAAAAACGGAACGGAGAGCCAGACGAGGATGCTCGAGCTCGAGGATTTTCTGGAAAAAGGAGAGCGACAAAGAGATCTGCGGTAAATTCAAAATTTGGTGACTATTTCGTGTTCAGTAAGAGCGGGGCAAGATGATGAATTTTTTAGTTTTTCATTTCTGCAGTTTTTGTTCGAGTCGATTGCGTAAGGAAGGTATGGTGATGTATTCTTTGAAAGCATTTACTTGATAGATAAGACAGCTCTAATTGATAAATTTTTTAATTCCATTTTTTTATTTGTATCAAATTTTTCAAACATATTTACATGATTGTACTATTAAACAAATTTATTATTTTACTTGAAAGCTTTGTTAGAACTTGTGGTGGAGATGGATGGCGGTATATTTCCCGTCTCGTTCGTCTGTAAATATTTCTAACTTTTTATTAAAAAATGAATGGATCAAATGCAAAACAGTAGAATCATTTAAGGAGATTAAAAATACTGGTCCATAACATTTTCAACCCGCTGAAATTATTTAAAGAAGAAAATAATATCTCTTCTGTAACTGATCCAGATAATTTTTTGTTTGCATAAAATCCATAGTCGGTGTCTAACTGAGAGACGCTGAAAATCAGAAGATTTGTCAGAGCGTTTAGTCTTAGATTTTTTTTTATTACATGGAATTGTTGTTCAGCTCAGCATGCGTCACAATGGTATATTTTTTGGATTCCGTTTCACGGTCTGTTAACACGCACAAAAATCGGATGGGCCGGCGCGGCGAAACTCGATTCACCCCCAATATATCGGTTGCTTGCTCCGAGTGATGTTTGTTCAATGCCGATATTAGAAATAGAAGTGTATCGAGGACGCAGCGCTCGCTTTTATCAATATTTGCGTGTCGACAGAAGGTATTCCAGATTATCGAACTTCTATGGATCACGAGCCGGAAATCGGCCGTAACGAATCGACTGCTGACCTTTATGAATCGGTGACATTTTGCGACTTTGTGAAATAAAGGGAAAACGTAAATGACATTTCACTGTATTTTAAATATCACGCGTTTCGTGCGCGTACAGTAACAACATGAATATTAATTTTGTTACAAAAGGGGATATTCATGGACGAAACAAGTGCATGAATACTCCCCAAAAGTGGATGTTTATTTCAACCACGAAATTGTCAATGATTTCATTTAATAATTCCATTTAAACAGCTATTTATGAATTGTTATTAAACCTGCTGTTTAAGATATTTCTATAGCAATCTGCATTACAATTTGAAATTATAAGTACCAAATTATGGATTCTATTAAAATCGAAATTATTAGAACAGTAATTATAAAATACAATTACTCATTTTCTCAGATGATTCTTTACAAGAAATGTGTAAGAAAAGAACATTTAATAAAAGAATATTATAACAACTTCAAGAATAACAATCATCAACGAAACGGTGATTCTCTTTTGTTGGAGACAAGGGAATATGGCGCAAAGTTTGAGAAACAGGACAATTTGTATCAGCGGCCAAAGTAGCAAACTGACGCCAGAAGTCACGGAATGGAACATGTCTAGCGTTCCACGTGACCTATTTGGTCACAAGTATAACATAAGATGTACTCGAGCAAATCTGTTGGTGAAGTTAAAAGTCGAACACCCATGAAATTGAGACGAATCAAGAATTCATCATGAGGACAGTTGCGATCGTCTCAAATATTATTGTAGCGTACCTAGAAAAGCGATTGAAAACATATTTTGTTTTATAATTGCTTAAAAAGTTGGTCAATCTCAACAGCAATTACGTTTGTATTCATCAAAAAATTTAGATACGATTTAACCTAATAATTTGAAAATATCTATGCAGTAACTATTGTTATTTCAATCATTAAATAGGTTTATCAAACACATTTTAACATTTTAACACATTTCAATCACATCAAACCAAGACAACCACAGTACTAATCGCTTTACGTACACGATAAAAATATTCACTAAAAATGGACAAAATACAGCAAGAAATCGCTCCTTAAATAAAATGGAAGTTAAGACTCGCAGGTCCATGAAATTGCGGGGAACGAGGAATTTCGCGGGCACGGTTGCGAAAATCTGAAATATTAGATCCCGGGTTTCTCAGACTGCATGCATGCGTGCACATGGTCCCGTTCGAATGGAAAAATCAGTATCACGTGCGGAGCAATGGCGCAGCTAGGGAAGCATTTGAAGGATTAACCGGAGAGGAAAAAAAATATTTCTGTGAACCTCTAGCAGGTCCTACCTTCTATCTGCTCCGGCACCCTTTTTCGATCGCGCTCGGTTGGTATCACTTCTTCACGGTAGAACGGATACCGAAAATACGAGAGGGGAAAATGAGTGATAAGTAGTCGACCGAGAGAGAGAGAGAGAGAGAGAGAGAGAGAGAAAGAGAAAGAGAGAGAGAGAGAGAGAGAGAGAGAGAGAGAGAGAGAGAGAGAGAGAGAGAGAGAGAGAGAGAGAGAGAGAGAGAGAGAGAGAGAGAGAGAGAGACACACACAGAAGGGAACCTCTCTTCGAGTTTGTGATCTACAGAATTCCCTGTTACGCAGCCCGACGTTTCTTTCGCGGGAAATCGATCGGCTATGAAAACTCCTCGCCAACCGAGAGACACAATCTACATACACACGTATGCACTATACACGTGATGTTTCCTTTTCCGAGTGGCTCTCCCTCTCTGCAAGCAATATTCATATAGATGCGAAAGCTAAGCCGGCTTGTCAGTCGGAGAAGCTTGTTGAACATTGAAAAATGGAACGTTAACGAACATCGCAACACGAGACTAAGTAATGGACTCTTGAAAACGAATTCCATCTAAGGCGAACGACTACCGGCTGCTCCATTCGAATTATTAACACCGCCAGCCCTCCGAGATCAAAGCGTAACCTCGATTATCCGATGTAAATAGAAAAAACATTCGTAAAATAAATCAGTTGCTTGAACGTTTTACTAGTTGGCGGATGTACTTTCACTGAAAATTATACATGGGTTTTAGTAAGAAGGTGGAAGTATTATCGAGGTTCATTAAACAGAATCGAGCATCATTTGGCGCCCCTGTAACGATCGTTGTTAATGGGCACTTAAATCTTTGTTTTGCAACTTTCCAGAAATTCAATCACCATAGAACTTCGAATCACTACGATAATTATTCGAAGGTAGAAAGTTTCGAAAGTCTTGGAATCGGTCCTGCAGCATCCGCGAACCTTTTAAACTTCGAAACTTATCTTTCAACCAGTTTCGAGTGTTGCATTACAAAGCGCTTCTTCGTAATTTACACTCTTCGAAGAAAAATAGTTTACCTCTGCAGTTCAATGGTTTATTCTTTGTTTACATCTTCTTTAAATGTTCGTGAGCGTCTCTTGAAAATTATCTGTGTTTTACTGTTATCTAGATGACTGAGAAGAACAATTCTCTATATTTCAGACGATTACAAAATACAACTGTGTTTTACTATTTTTAAAATAATAAATAAAACTTTACTATTCTTCATTAAAATAAACATATCTAGAAAAAATCACCACGATAGATGAAAATATAAGAGCAATGTAAAAATGTAAAAGGAAGGTAATCTAGAATTGTAAACACATTTGGATAATGCAACCACCCTACAACTAATAGAATAGCAAAAGTTCAATGCCGAGAGTCAGGAGTAATAGGATGTTAACAAATTTTTTGCTCCATTTGGACTTCTCTACTCTTTGAGATATTTCAACGTAAACTTCAGACACCCGAGATAGATAAGTTTCAGGACTTCTAACAAACTTCGAAGATTTCCAAAACTTTCAAATCTTCCACGATTTTCAAGACCTTCAAGTATTTCAAAACTTCCTAACTTTGAATAATTATCGCAGTAATTTGAATTTCTCGATGTATACAGAGTTTCCGCATTTTAATCTCCCAAGACGAGTATCTTGAAAAATATGGGAGCCGCGGATAAACGTTTGCTACGAAAGTTGTTGGGTCTCATGGACGTTGCAAATCCAACGTGCTGACATCTATATGACCTTGCTAAACTCTGGAGGTCGTGTTGAACTATCTTAACTTCCACTTCTCATTTCTTGGTCTTGTTTCTCACAACGAAACAGTTTCAAAATGTTTTACTTGTAAATGTTCTAGATACTCGACTTAGCAATTGTTTGTTGATTGAATTGGGAATCATTGCCAATGATTAATGATCACGACGAACA
This sequence comes from Lasioglossum morio, assembly GCA_916610235.2. Taxonomy (NCBI): domain Eukaryota; kingdom Metazoa; phylum Arthropoda; class Insecta; order Hymenoptera; family Halictidae; genus Lasioglossum; species Lasioglossum morio. The sequence continues at coordinate 8,880,475 of OU744330.1, read as the reverse complement.
TCTTTTTTATTTATATTGTGTTCGATATTGACAAATCCTACCAATTAAAAAAAAAACATTTTGTGTAATTATTCCAGTAAAGACTTCGTACGACATCTGTGAACTTCTAAAACAAATGATAATCACATTAGATGATGCTTGAATTCAGGAAAATTAAGAACAAATTACATTTTAATGTAAATTAGTATAAATTTATTCCAGAAATATTTGCAAAAGTTGCATTCGAGGAATACTGTATGACAAATGTTGCACCTTCGGCAAAAAGGTGACGTCGATGGAGATCAAAATGAAAACGATGGCGAAGGATATTGCCTTTCAATGAGGAAATATTTGCAGTGACCAAACTCCATCGCGGTAAAAGTTCTGCGAACAATTCCCGGCCGGAGAGATAATATTTTTAAAATTCGGCCTGAAGCTATTGCGCGAGTTTCCTTTGTTTTCTTTCACAGTGGTGTTGGCTGTATAACAACACGAAAATTGTTGTTAGAACGAGTAGGGTAACTAAAACCTATGGTGTCCATTCCCGTGTACTTTGTGGACCAAATGCTAGCCATTTTCAACTTGCTATCGACACTGTAGTAACCATTTTAGACAACGAATTGAACTGTTCAATTACTGCAGAATTTTCAAATTGTGATTTAACATCTTGTATATTAAAGTTGACTATACAGACGGATTCTACAAGATTGAAAATTTGTTAATTGGTAAAACGGCGTGAAACGAAATTGTGCATTGTGCATTTATGCTGTGTCGTTTACGTGTTTCTGTATGTGGATTAATATTATTTTTTCCGAGGATTTTACCGGAAGAACTAAAGAGGCTGGTGGGTCAGTAGCTAGTTCAGTTGGCAGGGCTTTTCTTGGGTTCCAGGAAGGGGAGGATGCTGGCATCCTTCCAGTTGTCGTGGAAGTATGAGAGATGTAGGGCTGCTTTTACAATGTAATATAGCTTTGCAGCTAATTTCCGTGGATTTTAAGTTCCACGTTGATAATTTCGTCACTCGCTGAAGTTTTCAAGTTTTCAGGTAATGCTCTCAGTCCACTTAAAACGACAAACATCAATTTTGTTAAGGATGAAGCATAGTTAGAATTGTTCGTAGATTGCGGACCGTTATACAAAATAAAAATTTTCTATTTCAATTGCAATAAACAGGTGTCAAAGAATGATTTTTCCTAATAATATTGCTACCGTAGTTTAAACCCGCAGTTTATATATTAATGAAACGATATGAATAATCAAAAGAGACTTGTAAGATGATTGTAAATTATGAAGTGAAGAGAATTTTACTATTGAACCATTATCACAATCATTACTTAAAGATTCGCACATCTTCAGGTCATTTTAGATCGAAATTTGAAATATGAAGGTTTTGCTGCACACAGCTTCTGCTTCAAGGTAGTAGCACAGTCTTCACTTGTTCCGCGTAGTGATTGCGTCGGTTCTTATGCGCGAAGACTGTTTTTGTTGCACTGCTGTTTGAATGTGTTACAGAGTTTAATTAGTTTGATTAGAGTTTAATTATTGGATAGTGTTACATTCTGCTGTGTAGGTAGAGTTGGGTAGGAAGAAGTCTTTTCACTATTTATCAGAAAGAATCATTTCTTTTTTATAAATCAGATCAAGAAGGTTCTACAAAATGTTTTTGGGGGATTTTATAAAGAAGAAATTTTGTATTGTAAGTTATGTCTACGATTAATACTGTTTATTGTGATTTACGGTACTGCTGCACCGATGCACTTTGATGTCGTCAATGTTGTCGAGCCGAGTTTCGGAAAATAAGGCAATGTCTATTCTATGGGTTTCGAGGAAGTTGTGTAATTCCGGGTGCTTCAGGCTAAGACTAGCAACACGTGGGACCGTTTATTTGATTTGTGAGAGGACTTTGGATATTACAAGCATTTTACATATTTTTTATTGGTTTCTGAGCTAAACGGCCATTACAAAGACTACTTACATAATATCTTGGTTCAACAACATGTACTAAACCTCTTAAGAACACTATTTACAAGATGTATTGATGCCAATAGATACCATTTTGATCGTAGATTATTCAGAAATAATTTGTTTCACTATTTTTATTCAATTATTATCAATATTTTTACTCAAGGTCATCTGATAATTTAAAGTATACCGTAAATCTGTATCAATATATTTCTGCCCAGTCTCATTAATGCGAATCCCATGACGTTTCTGTAATTTTAATTTTTAATTAGTTAACGAACGTACGCTCAACGTGATGTATTGCATTGTTTTCGTGTCCCTCGTATTCTTGCAAAAGATTAATTTATAGCGCGCTGGTGTACTGCTTCGTGCCATGCTGTATCGTATCCAACGTCGACGAAGTTCTGACAGATGACAGTAATTGGCGTTCTGTCAAATTCCATAAAAGATTAACATTTGAACAATTTAATACTTGCTCCTTGTATTTGCTCCGGTTGTCGTAAAGTATTACCACGATATTTACGATTTCCTCTAGAATACACGATTGAATTCAACCAACCATATTAGTTCTAATTATTAAATTAAAAATATTCACTTTAATACAATATTCTCCACAGAAAATTTAGAGAAAGGTATGTTCTACATCCTCCAGTTCCCGACATATTAAAAAACTTTTCCCCGGACTTTAGGGTTGTTTTCATCTCCTTAACATGCACGAGTCTAGATAAAGAGATACATGTCGAATATTTTTTCGAGGGCCATTTCCCATGTAAATTTCATGAAAATCAGCGGGTGTAGCTCGGGTATGTTCTCTAAGCAAAAGTTGGAGGGTATCTACCCTTCATTTCGCCGTATTTCGTACAATATACATGTAAACAACGTAGACGAGTAGACCTTCTCTTGAAGAAGCATTATTAATCGTATCTCACATTAAGAATAACTTGCACAAAGGAAAAATTCCTATCGAAATATAAATTATAAATATGATATCGGCGCCAGGTTCGATCAACTTTAGAAACAAAACAACAAATGTGCAAATTAAATATTTAAATTTCTCAACGTTTCGATCCCTATGTGGATCATTATCAAGAGACTAAATTTTTGCGTCTGAAAAAGAAAAAGGAAAGTAAAGATTTTTAATACAGAAAACAACCGCAAGCAAAATAACACAGCCATGAAAATTAACGAAAAATTAGTATTCGAAAAAAACCAGAAAAAAGAGATTTAATACATACTTGCTGTGATAGAAAGGGACAAAAACTTTTAAACACATAAGTGTGAGTTACAGAAACCACACTTAAGATCGAACCTGGCGCCGATATCATATTTATAATTTAAACTTGCACAAACTCTGGAAACTTTAACTTTGCACATTCTTCCCATGCTTTTCTAATAGTTCATAGACCACGGGAGAAACAACGAATGAGTTTGTTTGAAGAATGCATGTTCGAACAGCTAGTCAATTTTCCTCGGTTTATTAATAAAAATATTCATTGGGTTCGTGTAACACCGTCGCTGCGAGAAGAGTGAGAGAGTCACGGTTAGTCTGCCAATTACTCTGTAATAGATGCAAAGTTATGGATCGACTAATTAGTTGGATAGAAGTTAAAGCGAGTTCCAGTAATCGAGGCTTTTCGTTCGGGTATCGTGAGAGCTCGCAATAGAGTTCGCTGTTTGCCTCGACATATATTAATTACTGGCTTCTGTTCGTGTTACGTTTGAAATGCGAAAGATAAGCACGGTGATACATATTTTACAAATTCGGAACTTTTTGTTAGCTACCGACATCCCCCGGTTTTGAGAAACATTCAGCTGAATCAATACTAAATCAAAGTAACTTATGCATCCCACTTCTGAGATATTAACATCTGGATTTACGTCATTATTATTAACCTTCGTTCGCCCTTCGTATCAATTTGACGCAGTTCTCCTGAAATAAGTTATACTGTTCTATGTTTTGTAGGTAGAAAAATTTACCTTGTTATTTCATCGATCTCTTATTACTGTGTCAATTTGACACCGAGGGACATATTAGCTTTTTAGATAAAAATTTTTTTTAAAATAAAAAAAAATTTTCTAAAATTTTTTAGATCTAAGTTTTTGTAGATGGCCGTGTCAAGGAATTATGAAGGTCAACTTTGATTTTTTACATGGAATCGTATATTTGTTTATTTGTTCTATGAAAAGGTATTAACTTATTTATGTCGAAAAATGTGTAGAAGATATTTTAATTGATATATATTTATTTCATTTCATCATTAATATTTGAAGAACTGTGATAAAAATTTGACAAAAATTTGTGAGTGTATCGATGGTATTGCCATTTTACTAAGAAGTTTTTATTATATTTATATATTTATATATAAATATATTTATTTATTTTACCATCATTTTATTGTATTCAACAAGTAGACAAATATCACTCGAGCGATGTAATCGCGCGGCATTTTATCTGTAGATCTTCTGTTTTTAGGTGAACCGGCTGGAAAAAAAAGAAGAATAGCTGAATTTACGCTGTATAAAATTTGATGCACGGATAAAGCACGATCGTTACGTTTTTAATGGGCTCTTTTGGAGAGGCAGACATCGCATCATTTAGTTCGCTTAACAACTTTAACTACATCAGTCACGCTAACGATCTATCAAAATAGGGACGAAGATAGAAGGGTTTAAGAAGTCTGACAGGGCCTCTCAAATTTTCCTTTAATCCCACTACTCGTGTTTCCGGGGATAGGATAGGCGTCGCAGAAACTGGCCAGTGAAACGCGATACCTGATGCAACCACTTCTTTACTGCCAATTTAATGGCGTTTGCTTCCTAACAAGGTGTAGGCTAGGGGAGTGCATGGACTTGAACAGGCTAGTCGAAATGCGACTACTCGGTGCATCGAATTACCGTAGACGAGAACAATGCTATTCTCTTACACGTAGACCCGTCAACATCAGGACTTCCATTACGTTCCCATTTTACCCTACGGTTTCTTGTACCGCTGCTGCGAAAACCCGTTGAAAATCGACGCATTTTGTTTTCAGACTTGTAACCTGATAGAAATACGATATTATCGGTTTTCACGGGACCGTGCGAGGCACTTGTCACACTAACGAATACAAAAGTCGTCAACTTACAAGCTTGCAGAATAATGATGATGCACCTCGTCAAAAAAGTATTCACCAAAATTGTCCGATTTCTGTTCAGAATCCAATCGTCAATGTTTAAACTATGACAATTTCGTAAAAAAAAAATAGTACAGCAGCAAACATAGGCTCATTTTAAAGCTTGAAAGCTGTTCTTCCGCGCCGCATCGTTAATTTCTGCTGAGATCTTTTTGTATGCTATAGCGGGTAAGAAACTGAGAACAACGTGCTTCTGCTTGAAAATACTTTAAAGTGAAACCTCTGTAAAAACATTACAAATTGACCGGTTCCAGATTTATTATTTTACAACTGTTGAAATAATAAAAACGATTTTATAGGAATTGATGGTATAAATATCTTTAGTAGAGCACGTTTTTATATAACACATTATAATAGGAGGCGCACAAAGTCTACGTAAAATCAATCTTGTACCAGTAACTTTTAAGGTACGGTAGGTTTAGTATTAATTCTCTAGTAGATTCTTTTCTATCGTCTTATCGAATTTTTAGTTAGAGTTGCACCGTCAACTTCGAAACAAAAAATACCAAGTATCCTGCAGTAATAAATAAGAACCCTGCCATAATTGTTAAAGGGACCTATACATCGCTGAACTGAATTCAGCGATTGGTGGGCGGTAAATGTGACTCTTGCGAAAGTTAACGATCCACCTTTGGAAGTTCGCGCATCCGCATGGCTCGCGTCATTTACAATCTGTCTTCAGGGAACGATCATTTCATATCCGCCGTCCGATAGCTGTGTGCTCGCATGAATATCTGGTAAACGTTCCGCTCATGTGCCGCATTTGTCCGATAAACAGATGTTATTTGCAATTTATCCATATTAACCATTAAATCTGATCGGTCCGCCATATAATGAACGTGTGTACATAGCCGGGACCTCATTTTTCAGTACGCGCGGAAGCATTAGTCCCTGCCGCGATGATTAATATGATGTCCTTTCATTCGATACGCTCGCAATTCTCAATTTCGAATTCGATATCTCCACATTTACACTCAATTTAATATCCGTCCCGCACACAAGTCTAACACTGAATGGCTGCAACGCCATTGGAAATTATGAAATTTTCTTTCATATATACTGTTCCGCGGATCTCTGCCGGCCTCATCGTGACGATGTGAATTTTTACAAATTTTGAATCCAATTAATTTCAATCCATTTATGCACTGACTTATCGGAATAGGCTACTGTACAGGAACGCGCGTACAATGTGGCGCAATGAATCGTATTGTTACCGGTACTAATCATCATTATGTATCATTCTCGGCACTAGCGACGACACGATTCAAGGCGTCACAATCAATATATGCACTTCCGATTTAACTACACGCTATTATTTACCCTTGAAAAATGATAAACGAGCAGTGAAATTGACTAATTCAGTGGAGGATATTTGGTACTAAACACTGGATTAAATTTAATATTTAAATCTAAATAAAATCGTTAGATTTGAGATACAGAAAAATAAAAGAAAAATTATATTCGGGATTTTATCATTATAAAACAATATCCTAAAATGGAGGCACTTACCTCGCGATATTAGGGACACCCTGTTTCCAATATGGGAAGGCTAATAATCGCCAGCTTTCAATTATTTAACAATACATAAAAAATTAATTTGAAGATTCGTGGAAATATATCACAATTTAATTGATATCACGTAATCATCATGATCACTTGAAATGATTTAATCCTTTGCACTCGAAGCTATTTTAACTCGAAAATTAAACGTTTCTTCTGACCTACAATATTTCCATTCTCTATGATATTTTAAATTTGATAAATATGAAATTGATATAATACCTCATATAATACTTAAATGTGTAGTAATTGGCTAGATACCGACATATCTGATAGTGTAAACAATTATTTAAGTAATAGTACAGCAATTTTTAGTGGCGCCTCGGAGGCGCCACTCGAGTGCTAAGGGTTAATTGAAATGACAAAATTTTCTTCTATTCATGAAGAATGTCTGATCAATCAAAGAAAACAAATTTTCCTCCACTAATATATTATATATAATTTTTATTGTGTCCCCTCGGGGTTACAATTCTTACACCTTTATCCCCCTTTTCCCCTCCCTTCCCATTCACACATTATCCTTACATCTAACTTATCAACTAACTTACATCTACTTTAACCTAAATCTTATTCTACTATATCTATAATATACAGAGAGAGAGAGAGAGAGAAATATTATCCTCCACTAATATAATTGCTACAAATTATATTAATAGAATTCTTATAACTAGTGGTTCGGTAGTGAAACTGTTGGCAGATCAATTGCAGCGGGAACGTCCCCGAAGGGCCAAAACTAGTGAACTCCGGCTACGGTATTGGCGCTCTATTGTGTTACGAGGATATACAGTAACACCATGATATCATTTCCTACTAGACGCTATTAGTATTTGATATTTAAATACAGATGCAGCGAAGCATGTTCCAACTGTTACCATTTACATCAAGCAAGGGCAACTCGCCTGTACCGGAGCTAGAGAACTCTCAGTTGCTCCGGAACAAAGCCGGAAGCAACGACAAGAACAAGTGGCAGTTTAGAGAGGGGATTATCTCGTAAGAGAGGGAAAATTACATCGTATGTATTACACCACAGCTGTAGCCATGTGCGCGTATACATGTCTTCAATTGTACAGCAACTACGGAATAGCGGTTGCAGCGTGGTAGCTACTGATAGTCTGTTACGCACATCAGTGAGCTGCGATTGTCAACTCGGTATTAATAGAAATCCATTTCGATAGACAATAATAAGTACCCTGTGGATCATTGTACAAGATCAAAATTGTCTGCAACAAAAATTAATTTCTTCTTCTATTAACTTTATCAACCCTTATCCGTCTCTCGTGACGATTTGACACAATTTTCACGGATACTGATAAAATTTTATGCTCTGCACATTATATTACGAGTTTCATTAGCACTGATACACAAATGGATTCGAAAAATCGAAAATAAATCGCCTTTTAGGACCTTGTACACTAAAAATTAACTGCTTCATTTGCAATAAACAGGAGCCAAATACTTTGGTTTCTCCTTTAATAATTATGGCAGAGACTAAAGTTAATACATTGATATTTCAAAACTCTCACGAGCCCTTCACTGCTTTAAATTATATTTATTCGTTATTGTTATTCTCGCGTAAAATTCGCAAGAAATAATCATCGAAGGCCGTAGGTATGTACCTGTAAGCATTCTTCAATTTACCAGCAAGACCGTACAAAATATTATGTAGACAAATTGAAGGTGTGTGCTCGGGAACCCAAGTATTGACACAAAGGTTAAGGACCTCTTTTCAGACGAAAATTGCAAACGCCAAGAAAGTTTCTCTTCCGCTTGGAATCTTGCTCGTTGGTGGGGGAAAAAAGCAATATGCCTGTTTCTACGTCGATCCACCGTCACGTCGCGTCGGTCTGTTTATCCTTTCCTTTCGGTGTGTATCTCTCTGTGGGGCTTTACATCGATCCTACTCTCGTCGCAACTCTTTGCTGACTAGATCGGAACAAGACTAACAGCATCTCAAACAATGTATTCAGTGTGTCAGAGGTCTGGAGTCGTAGGTAGGGGTTTACCCACCGTGTCTACTGAATAGGTGTATCGATTGTCACTTGCGCAACACCGGGTAATCTCGGTGTTAACCGCACGATGCAATGACTTCTAGACGCGTGTCAAGGTGCGAATGGTTAACATTTATAAGCGGTGGTGCGTGGCACTCCAATGATTCGATCTTAATGCAACGATCAAGCTGTGGATCATTCAGTAAATTCTCAATTGAATAGTCGGTCTTATCGAGGTCAGCCTGGAAGAACGTTTCTGGAAAAAATAAAGTTAAAGAAGCCACAATATTGGATCGTAAAATAAATTGGCTGGGTTGCAAATGTAAGCACGTCACTAGACTGCAAATCTTCATGCAAATTCGAAATTCGATGGCTTATTTTATAATATACAGGATGAGGAACAAGATTAATTTATCATATACAGAAATTCCTTATTTGTTAATATGCGTGTTTCCTCGTATTTTAATAATGTGCGTAAATGCATAAAGATCCAGGAATATAATATTTGAATACTTTCTTTTAACAAATATTAATTTTAAATCAATACTTTCTATAAATTCGATAATATATTTTAATTCGAAATGTGAAGATCAAGGTGAAATTCGAGGCGTTAATTTATAAACTATTTCCGACAATCGCAATAGAGACGTAACAACGCGCGTGTATCAGGCTGGAATGCGAGTGGCTGATTTATAATGTGAAGCGTGGATAAAAGCGCAAGAACACATAAATGGGAGGTTCACCGCATCCGGAACAGACGATACCAGTTTCCCCTCGAAAAACGTTAAATATCCTAATTGGCGGTGTTTAACAACGCGAAGGCGTGTATTTTCCGTGGCCATTCATAACCTTTTAACACGATTAAGCGGCCCATACTATCCAGCGGCTAAAGAGTACGAATGAACCCACGTGTTGTCCGCTTCTGAGCTGGCGGCGTATTTTTGTTAGGAAGGATTAGGTATTCCCGGGGATGGAGAACCTCGCCATGAGAATTAAAGCGGCTAGCTCGTTAACTAAGAGTAGTTGGATTAATAATGCCAGATTTTGTCACGCGGCTGCTTGCTTTCATTCTTTAATGCGATCGTGTGTGCTAGGTGCTCGCCCACCGCAGTTTATATTTTTAAGGTAACGAACTGAAACGATGTTGCACATTGCTTCTCAATTTATACATTAGGTTATTACAAAACAGTAAGCGCATTAAAATAATTTAGAACAATTATTTATTTAATTTTCAGTCTATGGAACCTATTAAAAGAGATTTTGCATACAAATCCGTAGTCTAGTATATGGAATGTCTGATTCTTAACAGTAAAGTCGAACTTGTGTTGGGAAGTACTAAGAGAGCAGCAAAATAAACCGGAATCAAGAATATTAAACACCGAGGAAATAAGCGAGGCATTTATTAGAGAATTCGATGTTCATCGATGAGTACAGATTGTTGACGTGCCTTTACTATTAGGTTCTCAAGAATAAAATTCCAACTCGAGTTAATCCAATCGATAGCCGACCGCGGTATGCGAAACATACCTTTAGTAAATTAACTGGATGATTAAATAAGGGTGAAGTGGTTATTTCTATTCCATAGCATGCCCTGGATTAATCTACTAGTAGTTCACTATACACTCCATCTTTGTTTTATGATTCACTAGGGTATATCGATTGGATCAATTTCTATAAAACAGATACCTACTATGAAATCTATAAAACGCTCATTTTCTGTTTCGTAATTAATCTGGACAGAAAGAGGAATTAATACTAAAATAATAAGCTCGTTTATTATTAATAATAGAAAAAAATGTCAGATGAAAAGGTAATTAGGTTTGAGAGGGTAAATAATGTGATAATTTTTCTCATGGTCGGATTTTTCATAATTTGAGGTCATCGATCTTTTTTTTCAATCAGACTGTATACGTTTATTACTGTCATGCAATATTAAAAGTTGAAACAAATCCGACTACTTATACCGACTTTTACGAGACTTATAATACTAAAAATTAATGAATACTATTTTAATAATATTCTTCCTACTCGAAGTCACATAAAGATCACACTATTATAATTTGTTAAACTTGTCTCGACTCAGCTTTTACATGATTGTATAAAAATATACAGTATCGTTTAAAAAAGATGTCGATGACTCTGAAATTTCAAAAATTATGGCCACGAGAAAAATGTATAGCTCACGAAAATATTGGCCAGTTGAAACCTGTGCATGGACCACGCTGTACGTAACGGTTATTAATTTGGTAGATTTTTCGTTCGGGTTCTTCCATTCTGTGCCGAGAAAGAGCTTAATACATCCGAATCATAATTAATTATTCGGTTAATCCATTATCGTGAGTATATTGAATGGATTCGCGCTGGCCGCTTTTAAAATCGTAGGATATCGTCACCCCTCATCAGCAATAATTAGCACGCAACATCATTCGAATTTTCCATTAAGAGGAGCCCGCGAACTCAATTTGTGAATGTAATAAATGACACGCTTTTATCGGCGGGGGCATCGTGATAAAGCCGTTATAAATGATCACCCGTCTCGCGAAATATAGGAAGACCGTGGTTATTTTTCATTAACAGACCCGTCCTTATATTTTAGTAAGCTCATTGAGGAGTTTTCCAGGTTAATCTACCAAGGGATCAAGTGCATCCACTTAGTGAGGTTTAAGCGATAATTGGGAATTGTTGTGCCGGGGCCTTGCGCTTAGTTTAGGGCTGGCTTTATATCAGCTTTATCCTGAAATAGGAGCCGTGGAACCACACATAATCCAATGCGCTAGCGTAATTACCAATATCTTGGAGTGTATAAATGATATATACTTGAATATTCCTTACGTTTCTTATTACGTGCAGCTTATGACCATATTCCTCGCGTAAGCATCCATTCCACCAGTCTTCATTGCGTATGATCAAATTTTATTATAAACATTTTCTCTCCTAGGCTAGCTTCAGAAATGGAACTTGTCTGACTAAATTATCCTATACTGCTATTATCATAAGATGGTCATGTATATTCGGTGACATTTTGTGATCCGTTTTATTCTATCAACGTGAAAGATTACACTTTATTTTATTTTTGACTACAGCAAACTAATTAATAATATATTTATACGTTTCATATGAATTATAAATTATATTAAATATATGGCGGGGCGTGCTGACATAGGCAATGATTTGAAAATTTGTATTATTATTATTAATGTCATGTTTGTTTTATTGTATGTAATTTATAAATTTGTGTTACTGTTACGTTTGTTTTATTTTTTTTTGAAGAAATGCGAGACAAGGTCCTTTAGGAAAATGGTTTAGGTCCTTGTTGAACGTGACCACGGGTGGTAGAATGGACACGTTCCTGATGGTTACAGTGTATATGAAAACATGACAATATCAATGAGATATTGATTGATTTGCGTTGTCAAGAGAGTAGTCTTTTGATATAGACAGAATCAATAAGATTTTGACGGAACAAGACGTGTAAAGGTTAATTCTACAGCACCCGTGAGCTCGTTGACGCATTTTGAAATGTCGAATCGAACAAGGGGTCGGCCTGCCACGACATATACAGGGTGTCCCAAAACTACCCTAGGAGCCGAAAATGGGAGGTTCCTTGGGTCATTTGGATCGACAATTTCCTTAGCAAAAATGTTATCCGCGGCTTTGTTTAGGAGTTATTAACGAAAAACACGGACGAATCAAAGCGCGACCTAGACGCGAGTTGGCACAAACGGCCAATGGACAGTTGGCGCGCCGAGCCGATTTTGCCAACTCGCGTCTAGGTCGCGCTCTGATTGGTCCGTGTTTTTCGTTAATAACTCCTAAACAAAGCCGCGGATAACATTTTTGCAAAGGAAAATGTCGCTTAAAATGACTCAAGGAACCTCCCATTTTCGGCTCCTAGGGTAGTTTTGGGACACCCTGTATATTGTTATAATAACAAGAAACAAATACATGTTATATAGATTAGTATCTTTATGTGCGTATTTCCCAGAAATCTTGCAAAAACAAGCGAAACGATTTACGCGCATCCAGCGAGTCTCGGGAGCAACGAAATAATTGTGGTGCGTAATTGAAAAGCGCGTGGCAGTTAGTATCACTCGGAGTACACGGCGTCTTCTAAAATGGCGGTCGGTACACAGTGGCAAGGTATGCGCGTAAAAGGATGCTGTACGGAAAGAAATGGCCCGCTCATTATAACGACGTTATTCTCAAGTAGGCGTATATAAACAGCGATAAAAGGCGTGAAGGATAACGAGGTGTCCGCCGCATAAAGTAAAAAGCCAACCGTTTTCTGCGTGGACGTATACCCGGAGCGGTGCCATTCTTGACTGACAATGAGGCACGACGATAAGTCGAAAGACTTGCCTGAGTTGGCCCCCGTGATAGAATCTACTGAATACCAAGGAAACTAATTTCAGTCTGGTCGGATTCATGCGGAACCGCGCCATTGCTGCCGAGAAGTTTGCTGCCCGGTAAAGAGCCTAACACACCGCGCTTTTGTACATTAACACTTTTGTAGCCACGTCTACCGCGTCACAATAGTGTCGGCCAGTATTAAGATTAATGTCTTCGTTCATAGCCACGCCTTCTGCACGAAAGATTCTACGACAAACACTAATTTCGTTCCATTAACCGTCGACCAACTTATAAGTTAATTTCGCCTGTTGAAGCTAAGCTTTGTTTTCCGTGTACCTCCGACGCAGCGACGCTGCTGCAGGGAAAACGTATAAATTAATTCGACAGTTTATGCACGGTATAATTGACTTCTGATGTATTCCGGTCGTTATTCGACGTCGATTTTGATCGAATTCGTAGCCGGAAAATGCGAGTTCGGCCAAATATAGCAGGCGAGGTTTAATAGGACAGATATGCGAGCGTCATATTTAATGAGATCGTTTCGCGAGGTACATTCGTTGCTGAATTTTCTCATGAGCTTCGAACATTAATACTAGACTCTTCAATTCGAGAATTAATGTACTTGTAAAATTTAACATAGTGAGAAGATTAAAACCATTTAAGTTGAGGAAGAAACAATCTTCGTTTTGATTTTGTACTTGTCAACTGAACATGATTATTTGTTAACATGAAAGATTAATGTAATTTTTAGACCGTGGATTTAATAAATGGAATAAAAGTCAAGAGAGTACATTGTAATGTACTAACATACATGGATGTAGTAAATATAACACCTTTGCTTTAGATAGAGGTTTCCACGGATTAATTCGGACAAGTTCGGTCAGTGAGGTGCAAATTAAGCTCCTGAGCTTAGGGTCCCTCCCCCGTACATTGCCCAGACTGCGTACTTCCGGTACCGACCAGCCCGAAATTTCGGTTGTATTTTGCAATTTACCGCGATCAATACAATATTCCACGATATTAAACTAATGATAAAAAGATATTAAAAGAATTCTAATCAATTCTGACTACACTTGCAGAGTACAAATAACTCCTAAACAGGAAAATGACACAAGTACAAGATATATTATTATTGCATTGTAATTTATAAAAATTGCCTAAATTCTTAAATAGAATTTTTTATATATAGAAATTATTTTAAAACTTTATTACAAGTCTTTGAACTATGTATGTCAACATTAATGTATTCTGTATGGTCTTAAAAATCTGTTTTTAAACAGGTCGTTCAGCAATAATAACAATTCTCTAAGGGTTCAAGAAACTAAATTTTGTATCAGGTTAGCCACAAAATCTTGCTACTTGTTTCAGAATAATGATGCTATTATGTACGTAAATGTTATAAATAGTTCGAATATTGCAATTGTACTCTCATAGACATTACTATAAATGTGAGGTGACCCATTGGACACACACAAGTATACAGATTGCTTTCATTGTCGAGAAGATTGACGGTAGTAGTACCTTAGCGGTTGTGTCCATGAAACGAGGCTTTTAATTAGATGCACATTGTCTATGTCGTTGAAAGGTTGTTGTCTCGTCTCACGCTAAAAAGAAATTAATTAAAGGAGTAATTGGAAAATTTGCGAGTCTTTAATTGAAAGGAATCCCACGGCTGTTCGAAGAAAACCAAAAGAATGCGAATAGGGAAATTCCGTCGCGAGGACGAAGAGTCGGAACTTCAATTTCATGCGAGCAGCCGTTCCCGAAAAATATCTGCCGTCCAAAATTACACGTGCAATTCGCAAGAAATAGAAGATCAAAATTACTCTACCAAAATACAAGTACTGTAGATCTTTGCACAACTCTACACTTTCAAATGTTTTTAAACGAATTTTTAAAGGAATCTTTTAAAAGAATTTAAAGAAACAAAGATCAGATGAAAATTTGTCTCTTTATTGATTGCGTCTCGTTAAAAGGAATTGGTAAAAAGCATTTTATACGGAATAAATAAAAACGTCGTCGTGTAATTTTGAAGATGAAAATATTGTTATCACGAGTAAAATTTAGTATATCTGTTGTAACTTCGCTTTCTGATATGTTAAAATATTGTCGCTGGAAATTACGAATGGCAGAATGTTCTTAGGGATTTGTAAAATTTGCAATACTGTTCCTTATCTCGAATATTTCGCTTGTGCAATTTCTGTTGGCAACGTTTCGTAAGAAAATTTCATAAGCAGCGGAATTTTCACAAATTTCGGAAGAGCTATTAGTTAACAGCGACCACCGTAGGCGCGTTTCCACAATGCATTACACACAGCAATAATTATTCATCGTTACTGCAAACATTCATTTGCGCGCATATGCGGTCACATGATCGACGCCCGGCTCTACTGAAACATTTCGACAAGTACGGTTGCCTCATTTCTCTTGTTTTGTTATTTTCACCGAGTGTATCCATCATTGCCTACACTTGCACGACCCATGTACACGTCCACGTGAGTATAGAACTGCATATCATCGAATTTTGCTTTCTGTCTCACTTCTTCGTTAACCTGCATCAATAATTACTGTATGATCCATAATGTGATACTAAAGTATATCATCTTTCAACTTCATCAGGTTTAAAGGTAAAAGCTAGTAATTATTTGTTGTTAGACTATTCCGAGGAAAACGGAGACGATTGAATTGTTCCACATAAAACAAATGAGAGACTTTGAAATTTGCTGTGCGGTTTTAATTAAAGAGAAGCAACCATTGTGGAATTACGTTTTTGTGAAATCAAAAAGACACTCTTCTATTTTCACAAATAAACAATCTGTTCAGGTGACCCTGTTTTCAATGGCTCTCCACATCGTAACCTCAAAGTATACTTTGGCTTTTGTAATGAAGCTCGTACTGTTATGACTAAAAGCAACAACGCAGGTCAGAAACTTGGATGACTCTGCTTTTTGTGGCTACGTTATTATCGTTTCTTCTTGTTCAACCACTACACATTTCGAACAATACTGCCTTGTAATGCTCTCGTAGCTAATGTCTGGTAATGTCCACAGAAACGTTTAATATGGCAATCGTAGAATGGTCTTCATTTTCATAATTCTAGTATCGGATAGTTTGTGACAAAATTTAATTGTTTTATATTTATTATTAGCTATTTAAGTAGACATTATTTATTGACAGAGTTCGAGACAAAAAATCGATGCAGATAAAATCAATGGATGCCAGCAGTACAGAAAACAATGTTGAAAATTAAGGAGAGAAAGAAAAAATTAAGAGTAAATGTTTATTTATTTTTCCACATTCTTTTCCTTCTATTTTCAATTTCTTTGTTTGCGAAATTATTTGCCTCGTCGCCTTTCTTTGCATAAAAATGTTTCACTAATATTTCCACTTGGTTTTCAGTTTTACTCGCGATCGTTTCAAGTTTCTTAGAGTTAACAGAGTCTAACGACAGCGCAATTATAATATTCTGGATCACAGTGTTACCTTTTCATATTAACCAGTGAATTTCGAACACCTTGACACACCGTCCAACTTCACAGCTCGTTCCGGAAGTATGTACGTGGGTTACGGAATTCAACGATACGTGCCCGAGATGTAACTGGACACAGGTCTGCATATTTGCTGGCTATTACCCTCCATTATCACTGCACAACGTTATCGTGATTCCATTACTTCTGGGGAAATAAGCGATCTTGCCGTTAAACAATTTTTTTATTTGTGTGGCTTGCAATTTTCATTGATTTTCGTCACTGTTCAGCCTCGAGGAATATTTCCACCCTTAAAAATGGAAGATTAGGATTTATCACAGTAACGACTACATAATAGATAAATATATAAATAAAATATAAAATTAAACAAATTCATGCAAAATACAATTTTCAGAGACCATTTCCGAATAATTAAGATTAATGATGAGACTGGATTTCATTTATTTGTTACAAAACTTAGTGGGTCAAATACAAAAGAGCAAAAGAACAGTACTATTTTGCATAAAGATTCGCAGTCCAAAAATATTTATTAGTAATACCTGTATTATTGTATTTGTTGGATGTACGCGAAATGAACTGTGATTGAAGTAGTCCATTGCATCTGGAACAGTGTTTCTATTCATTCGATTGCACTGATGTTTCTCGAGCATAATTACACATAATCGTAAACGATAAATGAAACAATCGAACATGTCCCAATGTCCCCATTTCCCATGGGCACTATAGACATTTCTATCGTTCATTCAGTACATTAACTTGAGCAATCCTATATACTAATCACAGTTACATCGTTCGAAAATAGTTTTGCAATGCGAACCAAAATTTCAAGCTCAGTAGAATCATGAATTTTTCCAATAATGGTAGGTCTACTCGGTGGTAGAAATTAGCCATCCTCCGATGATTTAGAATCCGTAAGTCGAGCCTGTTAATAGCAGCAAAGCCATATTCAAAAGAGCAATTCGCCATTGCGGAAATTTCATTTCGGTACGAGTTAATCACTATCGAACACGTGCGACTATGGGCACGAAACAGTGGCAATATGTTGAACACATGCGTTGAAGGGTCCGGTGCACGGAATTAGCATTCGGTGAAATTGTTACGCATTAATTAAAGTGTCTCGACGAACATTTGTCAAAGTCGAGCATACAATTCTATAATTATCTTAGCGTAAGACTGCGATAGAGGCTGGCCTCAGTTTACGGTTAAAAAGTGGATAGCAATTTTGTAGCCGCGAGTGACACAGCTGTGTACGCGACGTGCTGTTATCCGCGTGAAATGAAACTAGCAAAAATATCCAGTGCAAATTCTTGTTCATAGTTATTTCACGAAAAATTTTTGCCCGAACCATTCCATGCAAACGTGTTAGCTGCATTATTATTGGACGATCATTTTTACGGAATAATTTGCTTATATCACATTACAGAGACTGCACTTCAATAGCAAGATTTATTTATAGTATTTGAGATTTTATTCGAATGCAAAATGACATTCTGTAAATAATTAAGATGTTTCATTTATTTTGGTTTAGACCAGGTAGGAAAACTTCTTTAGGCGCACCCAACACAATTTTTGGGCAGTGAACGAGTTTGATCCGTCACGCTTCAAGGTGGAACGTTATTCGGGCAAACTCGTGCGCACAGTATTGATCTATTCTATTTAACGTAATCGAGATTTTATTCTAATCCAAAATGCATCTTTTAATTTTTTAAATTATTTTGGTTCAGACCAGGCGGGAATATCTATTTTACTTTTTAATCTACAAATTGGTAAACAGATGGCATTCGAAATCACAGTAGCTGCTCAATTTGAAGATTTTGATTGAACACAGCGCGTGTCTGTGAATTCGATTTGGTGGGTGTGTGTGCCGTTGTGTAGTTGGAATAATAAGTCAGAATCTCGGGCTGTGTTTAAGCAGTAATTCGTGCTCCCTTTCAAGATTTAACACGGCCGGAAACACGTTCACCCATGATCCGGTCGGTGTTCGATTGAGCTGATCGCGATCGATCGAAAAGCTGGCCGGCAGGTGAAACGAGCCAGCCCGACGAGAGCCTGTCTCCGTTCACGCGTGTAAATGCGCCTATGTAAACGCGTCGATAAACACGTAAGTCCACATCGTTACGCGCGACCACGGTACCTTCGACAAGGTACGTCTCTCACGTCTGGCAAACTCAATGCTCGATTTTACGAAGACCTATGTTACGTCATAGGAGCGTTACACGAATTAGCATACACCTGTACATAGCACGGCAGACATACACGACGTTTGCATAGTCCATTATTCCGGACACTGTCTCTTGTCACTGGCTGTGCTCCCAATATGAAAGTGACAAATGCTGACGACTTTTCCGGAGCGTCGATGGACGAACGGAAACACAGCTGGAAAGTCATGGTATTTCGGGTCTTTAAATGACCAGTGAAACTAGAACGTTTTTCTCTATTAACGGTTTGAACCGAATGGTTTATGTGGCAAACATTGTCACATGCAGCTTACAATTGTTTAATGTGTCCTATCAGCGTAATGGTCCAATTTAAGCAAACACGAAAATATTTTTTCGTGCATATAAAATTAAGAACAATGACATGGTTGACATATAAATGTCAACACAGTGGACATAACATTATCTAACCAATTGCAGGAAGATATTTTTAAGATTGTGTCACCGCATACCAAATTGGACCATGTCTATGTTCCAACGTATTGGTTCGAAAATTTTAATGATAAAACTATATTCTTGTAGTTTAGATGTCCGTTGTTTTGACATAGCACTTGACAGGATCGTCAGCATTAGCACAACAAAACGAATTGCTGCAGGTTCGCTGAATACACGGGTAAAATGCGAGCGTTTGCAAAGTATCCATAATTGAAAAACTAACTTCGTTAGTTCGCTTTTTACACGGAAAAAGAGTTGGTAACTTACTTATGATGGCTGCATTTCATTACCCTAATTGTAAGTTTACACATTCTGTGTAGACGCTCGAAGTCCGTTTTACCTCGGAATTCGTTCTTTCCCTGCCCTCCTCTCTTTCCAATGGTGTGTTCCAATAAAAAGTTTCCATTGTTCAATGTTGGGTGCCATTATCAAAGCTATTGTTTAAGATACTGTGGATCCAACGTTGATTAATTATATTGGATGTCGTCTAACAGCAGAGATATATTGTTTAGATATTTAACAAGTTGGTCAAAAGATGAAATGATAAATGGACATTTGTTGAGAGGGCCACGTAGAACACGAGTGAGCATGCCATGGTAAGCTGGCGACGAATGTATGTGTATGTGTCTGTTTACACGGTAATAGGGCACGGTGCTGCACGATAAACTGAGATATTAACGCAGAGTTTACGCCTTTAGTTTGCATAGCATGCCGGTGGCATTGGACGACTTAATGAAAACTTAAAACCGGATTGTCAGCAGGCTCACAATCGCTTTTCATCTGCATTGTAATCTCGACATGCCAGAAACAAATAGTAAATACAAAATTTCTACAAAGTGCTGATGATTACAAAGTTTTGTTCCTTCAACGCTAATTACATTAACAAGAAGAACGAGGACTGTTGTTGGTAGTTCATTATTTTCTTAATTGTTCGTTCGCAAATTAATTATAAAATCAAATTATACGAGATCATTTCCCCTTCGCATCAATTGCTTCATTGGCATTCGTGGACATCGTTTTGAATGTTCAATCGAATGATAAAATAGTCAGATATTTTCTCATGTTTCCTTAAAGCTTTTTTGAAAAAAAGCATTCTTTTGTACAAAATAAATAGTGAAAGTATTCGATGAATTTGACAGTAATGTAATAATACAGGTAATTGTTATTTCGCACAAAAATTGTTACTGATGACACGAATTTTCTAAACTCCATTTTTTTCATTCGAACCTCCAACAGCAACAACGTTTGCCAAGCAAAATAATGTTGGCATAATATTTTATCCCACCTTTCAAGAGGTCAAACACAAAATGGACTCGCGCGCAAGAAACTGTTTACCTTCCATTCATTAACGAGCACAGATTAATGAATCGGGATGAAGTGTTAAATCAACGTACCTCCACCCTTCGGCAAATATATGTGCACACCTTCAATAATAAGAGGGCGTAGGGTGTACCCTTTTTTTGGCCGATTGTTCCCGGCGATAATCCTTTAATCCCCGCTGATTCCGTGCGTTTAATCTCGCGGCGGTTCTTTGTAAAAGCTCTCGGGGGCTATCGAAAAGAAAGCACACCGGGAAAATTCGAAACGGCTCTCGGCACCCTTCGGAACTTAAGCAACGCATTAGAATCGAGAAAGGAACACTTATCGACCGTTATAAATTTTCAGCGAGCCCCATTGGAAAAACATGACGAGCTGATTTTTCTTCCCGATTATTTTTGTGGGGAGCCGTAAAAGACCCTCGAGAGATACAGCCCTGCGAAGTGGAGACTCGTATAACCGTCACAGCCATTACTATTCATTAGGATTTTTCCAGCTATGTGTCTTCCTTAAGTTTTGTTGTTTTTTTTTTCCTCCCGTCCCTACCCTCCACGAGCCACCGCATTACTAAGCGAGTTCGGATTTATCACGTGGTCGTACTTTATTAAATTCGCACCGAGTGCTGGCCGCCATTGCCACCCCCCGCAGCCCTCGTTGACGATACGAATCAGCTCCGCCTTGCAATTTATTCCGACGGGTTATCAGTCAGTTCATTCGGTGAAACTATCATTATCCACGAATAGTAAAGGTGCTGGAAGATTCGAGCAAAAGTACGTGCAACCGAGAACAATGTACGTTATCTATCCTCGATGTTTAACACTAAACCTACCACGAGAGGTTAAATGACCCATTTTAGATTTTTTTATTTAACAATTATTGAAATTGTAAATGTGTTTTCATGGGAATTTATTGTACATATTTTTTGACTGCAGTATATATTATAACAAAAATTGCACAAAATATAAATAAATTTAATCTTGTTATTTTTATAATACACGTCAGTCACTTTTAATGGTCGGTTGGTTTAGTGGTAAACTAAAATTTTGTAAGAGACAATCATATGACAATATCCTTGCACTCATTTTAATTCTCATTATAAACCGCCTCGTGGAACATTGAACAATTTTTCCGTGACTGACACCACCATCAACTCGAAGCTTGCAGCTTCCCATTTACAACGATTTGTTATAACTTGATGTAGAATTATTTTCGGTCGTTTTATCGAACTTTGAGTGGAAGGTGCTCTGTCTATTTATAAGGTACACCATTACCGAGCATGTCTATCAGTTTTATTTCCCACAAAACGACTATAAAAATTCGTACATCAATTTTGGAGAGATCGTTGTGAAGCTTCGATCTTCAAATCTACGTTACACTGCGAAACAAATTTTCGAATATTTTTTATTAATCGTATATCACTTTTTCAGGATTGTATTGCACACACTTGAAGTCTATGATTCCTGTAGTACTATGTATAGAATTTCCATGCGCTTTCCATTAAAATAATTTGCAGTATTGTATAAAATTAAATACATTAATATTGTATATCGAAAAATTGCGAATTGGTGAAGAACTTTCCGTATTTCATTTGTATGAAAAATGTACATGTTCCATACATTTTTATCACTTTTTCACAGCTTGAATTTAACACTTAATTTATTTAATTTTTATTTTAATGTTTTAAAATAATTAAAAATTGAATTTAACAACTGGGTTGAATAAAAATATTTCCTATAGAGAATTATAGAATTAATTCTTATTAAATTATAGAATTATAGAATAATTCAATTAGAGAATTAGTTTATGGTAACGCATTAATGAAAATGATACTTACCTTCGGCGCATAAAGAGTTAAAGCATTATACATAGAACATTACCGTAATGGTTCCCACAGGACGTACACGTCGAGGTTTCCATTCTTGGTAAAGTAAAATATACGTTTCCAGCTAAAAAGCAGTTTCCTTATCTCGGTCTTAAACGAAACTTCAGATGTTTGGTTCTCATGAAGCTGATTTAACTCTTTAGGGCATAGTGGGATAAAAGGTGTCCCCACTTTCAGTACTTGTACAAGCATAGCGAGATGTTTACCAAGTACTGTATTTCGAAAATTTATATTCATCGTCATCACCCAAAATAATATTAAAACGAATATTCAAAGTACATCTTCGATACATTTTGCAACATGTGTCCCCATTTCACAAATTGTTTATAAATATCACCCTGTACGGTTTTTAAAAATATTTCTCAGTGAAATTGTTGTTTACGAATTGGAGATATAAATCAGAATGCGTTCAATCGTTCATGTTATTTTCTGGCAAATTGCGCAATAAAATGAAATAATGGCGGAGGACGAAATCAGTGAATCGTTGATCATCACACTATATTAATATAAAAAATATTTTGTTTCATAAATATGGAAACCTGTAAGTGACAGCAATTTTAATATCTCTCAACAAGGAGAATAATTTTAAGTTTGCTGAAATTGACACAGTACCGAAAGCCGATTAATAGTATTTTCAATAATTATGTTATACCAAAAAGAATCTTAAAAAATTAAATTACCAAATGATGTTGTTGGGAGTGACTTGTTGGTTCGCGCTTAAAATTGCTATCACTGTTATAATCTCTACTAAAAAATCCACAAACCATGAACATCCGATTTTCAAAAATTACAAAACTTGTAGATAATATGTTAAAAAAAATATCAGTAATCCTAATTTTTGAGCAGTTGATGCTCGTATTGGAATCAACATAAACATCTGTACTGCAGAAAATACTGATCCCAGGGGTAGCAAGCAGGAAGTCGGTACCAAGAAAAGCGACGATTCCCTCCGTTCCCAGTCTAGACAGTTATCGGAGGGATGGGGGTTGGAGGTATCGAGACTTACCCTGAAAAAGCGCATGCAATCGTTAGAATACTCCGTCGGGGTTGTGCCGACAGAAAACTAGTCGATCAACTGGCAAAGATCAATCACCGCAACGAAGATGAAAAGCGTCGGGCAAGAAAGGTGGAAGAAAAGAAGGGAGGAAGGAAGGGGATATCCGGTTGTTGGATCAGCAAATCGACCTGTTCAATTAACTATCAAGTGGGAGTCCAAGAGTCGTGATTCATAGGGTGAGGCGAGAAAGACGAAGGACGAGAGGAGAGAGAGAGAGAGAGAGAGGGAAGAAGAAGGAGAAGGGGAGTGACAAATCGACCAATCAGTCGCGATGATGAAGTTCTCCGTCTTACCCGGACCTCTTTAAGGTCTCCCTTTGCGATTCCATTCACTACACCCCTGTCCCTGAGCCCCGTGGACCACCTGACCCAGGGGCGGTTAAGAAAATCTTCAGGGAAGTTTTCAGGAACAATCACCCTCGAATATCATTCGCTCGATTAGCTCGACTCGAGATCGGCCCGCAAAAAACCGAGCCATAGTTTATCTAAGTACTTCCGGAAACAGAGGTTAAAAGGGACCGGGGAAAGGATAAACCCTCGAGGATAGTTTACTGTGTCTATAGAACGGGATGATACCGTATTGGGACCCATACGTAATCATCGGGACAATACCGAACCGAGACTATCGGTTCTAGTCCACGAATTATTGCTTCGGAACGGTATCCAATATGTGGATCGCAAAAATAATCGATGGGGTTCACCATTACTTACTACTCGGTTGCTATTAGGGTAACTGTAGATTATGGGATACCACAATATATCTCGGTTACTATTGGAATCCGTTCTTGAATTTTAAAGTTATTCATTTTGATTCAGTTGAAAAGTGGTTTACCATATAAATACTAATATAACAGATGTTTGTACAAGAGAGGTACACGTAACTGCTGTTTAGCCAAAGGATTTTGGTTATCTCAAGGTGCGAAAAGATTTTTGTCGAGTCAACATTAAAAAAGGACACACGGACACGCGAGTAATGCTGGTTTGTCTGACGGATTTCGGTACACCGTGATAGAAGTCCGACGATAAAGTCTGGATCGTAAAACCGCGAACGAGCAGATTTACCGTGATGGCTTGCAGAAATGAAGAAAGTTAACGGCGGCAATAGGACCGCTCGTAACAATAATGCCGGTCGTGAGAGCAACAATACGGAATTAATATTGGATATTCGATTAGAGGAAGACTGCATGCGAGGATATTTTACAATCGAATTTGCGGGACTGCTGCGGGGACAAGAATTGGAATATCTAGAATAATAGCTCCTTATATTATCTCGACTATGTTATAGCGAGGCATAAGAACCTTCGCGAAGTCGAAATTTTATATTGATCACTTCCGGAGGAAGTGAACCCTTAAACTTCATATCACCTCACGAATTCTTCTATTTTGTTCTCCTCCTTTCTTGTGAAATGTTGGGATAATGATGATTTTACTAAACCGTAAATTTATATTTTTATTGGCAAATCTGAGAAAATTGGAATTAAATAAGACTCTATCTCAAGTGTGAACGATCTGAATAAATTATAAATTAAAAGTTACTCCATGTTTGATAATAGTACAATAATTGCATTTTATAATTTTTCGAAAATTTGTGCATTTCTTGTATTGAATTATGCATTATAAAAAAAATTATCATTAAAAGGAACATGAAAGAAATTGTTTCTTATTTATAAAATAAAAAAAGCTGTTCTTAATAAAATAATCTATGAAAATGGGGCATTGCATAGATGTCTATACGGTTGTATTACCATACTCGTAATTTTGTTTAGGATGAGTAAATTCTGTGAACCAGAAACGCTTTTAATGTATTCTATTGGTGCCATCGTTTTATGTAATTATTTGGTTTTATTTATTCGAATGATTTCCGTGTCACGGTTCTTCCAATCGATCGCGTGTTCACTCTTTTATACCATATTTGTACGAGGTTACGACACACAATTATGCTATATGTTAAAACATTGAATTATTAATATACATACTCGCTTAATATAAACGATAAATATTTCATTCAGCATTTTGAGCAGGAAGTACTCTGTAAACGTGTTCATAAATCAATATTGAGGAAGGTATACACATGCATGACATTTTTGTGTGCAATGGATTCCTCAGAAAATACATGCACATATGTAATAGTATTTCTCTTGTTACAAATGGCAATGAACGGACCGGAAAAATGTTTACGATTTAATATAATTTTCTTTTTCTTTTTTATATTTAACAATGGAAACAAGAGTACTGAAAGAAGTTTGCGCAACGATCGTAGATTACCAGAAAATTGCCAGTAATGAAATAGAAATATGTATTAAAATCGCGACAGTGTACAAACTTGATACTTCGTGTACCATAGTACGTCATGTCCTCTTAAGTATGGCCCTCATATCGTTAGGCAAAAGTTGGAGTGCGCGTCTGAACTTTCAGTCTGACATAAAGTTCCAGGGCTTGTGTATCTGTGTGCAAATATGTGTACACGGAGATTGGAATGGTGTAAGTAAACTTTAGACGTTCGAATGACTTTTTGACTCAAGATAACTCGAAGTTTTTATACCAATTTACGGATCATACATTCCAGGTACATCTCCGGGATATTTGAAGTTCCAGTTCAAATCTTACTTCATTAAGTATAAATTGTATCCAAATAAATTATATGTTTAATTTCGATCCTACTGAATTCGATAGAATTATTATATTCGATATGATCGTTATTTTCTTGTGGAATAAATAATGAACAAATAAACTTGATTTCATATCGACAAAATGAAGTACCTCGTACACTTATAAACTCGCCATTTAATTGGATTTGAATTTATTTAAATTCATTTTTAATTGCCAGTGTAAATTCGTATCGTAAAGGAAATTCTCTTCACTTTAAGATAAGTGCAGAGAAAAGATATTAAACAATTTAGCCAGGGTATCCAGATGAAGGTAAGCATAATTTTCTGCGAAACATACTATATTAAAAATTTCCAACTTTAGGTGTTCTTTACGATTACAATTTTTGAAGAGAATGAGAAAGTTCATTTTTCGTCAAAACGTCACTCGATTTTGCCAATCCGGACCATTGTGTGGTCACGTGACTAATCCGATACTGACAGAGGGAGAGAGAGAAAGAGAAGGTAACTATTTCTCCTAAATTGGAGTGAATTCCTCTGATCTGACGAATTTGTACACTGCCAGTCAAAAAGATTTCTTCAAATAAAGGAAAAATATAAGAACTATATCACACGTTACAAAATTATCAATAATAGAAAATAAAGGAGGCTGCAATGAAAGTATCCAAGATCGGGTGTAATGTCTGCAGTGAAAATAGCTTCGAGAGCAAAGGGTTAATTTGGTAGAGCAGAGTATAACGAAGGGTTCGAAGATTCACGCTAAAGACTGACCACCTCTGACCTCTCCAGCTATTTCGAACTTTTTAATAGAGTGTCGCAACATGGAAGGGGGAACTTGCGGAATGGCATAACGATCCTTTCCTCCTCCCTCGTTTTTCATCTCTTTCTGATCTTTTTCTACTCGCCTGGCAGAGCACCCCCACCTCCCCCGACTTTCTTCGTTAGCAGGGGCTCCGTGCTTCATCTTTACAAGTTACTCTTTCTCTTTTCCTGGCTCCGGTCTGTTCTTCGACACAGTTTTTCTTGCTCGCAACACCCTTCCGCCCGGAGTTTTCCTGCATAAACAGCAGGTCATTAACTAGCACTATGGCGGAAGATCTTATCTGCCTTATCTCGTCGAGACTCTCTCTCTCTCTCTCTCTCTATTCCTCTCGGCGGCCGAGCACTCGAGGCCTGAAAATGATTCATCCGCTTCCTTCCCTTCGGATAAGACGATGCTCAAACGCGTTATTAGTTTGTTGCGAAGCGTTTCGGATCAGCTTGATGGGCAACGGAGGTGTTAACACGCGACACCGTATAAATGCTTCCGTGATTGATGCGCGGTTAGAAGAAGGATTAGCCGCGCACTGCAGCGGCCGGATCAGGTTCAGTATACAAGGTCGATCTAAACTATTGTCGCGAGCCGGCCCGTTGTCGTACCGAAAAGCTTCCGACGAACGTCCACGTATTGACGAGTGCAAAAGTTCCTCTCCAATTTTAGGATAAAACGCAAACCGTTGCAATCTCAATTGAATAGTTTTATTAATCAATTATACACAGTCCAGTGACATGACCACTGCAAATTACTCGTTAGTTGCTTTGTTGTACGAAAACTATTTTCACATGTTCCATGGTTTCCAGGAGAACAATACCGTAATCTGTTTTATGTTCCATCGGTTTGTTGTCGAGATATGGGGGTCACCTTTTGCTTTTGTGTGAATGGAGTGCTCAGTGCTTTTTCTCGAATTCGGAAAAACCACGAAATTCAAAAAGAGCTTAAAATCAATAACTCCTAGAATATCTGTGAAACAAACTTCTTTTTCAAACGGTATTCGAAGTGTTGTCCATTGCAAAACACTTGCGTAATCGGATTATGAGAGAACGAGGAACATGCTTTAGTGTTTCTGCGATTATTGCTGCTTCTTTTTTTGTGGAGAAATATTTTCATGATCCTTACTGTATTCGTTTCAATGACTACTAAATGATAGGTGTAAAGTTTTCTCAAAGCTCTCTTAGTGGATCGTGATAAATTTCATAAAAAAAATTTCGGTTGGCCTGCTAATAACAAAGTAATCTAAACTAATCAAGTGGTTCTCGCTGTACAGGAAATAGAATTGGCTGGTCACAACCAGCCGCGTCAGACAATTCCAATGTAATAGCATTTTCAAACTGGATTTTCTCGAAAACGAAGCTGCCGATGAAAACATTTTTTTCTATATTTTTTTCGAAATCAGGAAAACTGACTGTGAACGGTACCTCGCGGCCGCCATCAACAAACCATTGCTTTGGTATGGATCGGTATTGGCCTCGGTGGGAACGAAAACTCGCTGAAACTTCGTTGAAGTCGTTCCTGGTACTTAGTATCAGATAGAATTTGTTCCGCGTAACTTCTTTATACCGGCTGCGCGCATTAACTCCGACTATTCCTTCGGTACTGTTCTTATCCGAGTTGAGACACTAATTAAAAATACATTTAGGTCAGGCGAATACATTAAAGTCGTACAGTTGAACGTTTTCTTATAGCAGTCGTTTTGAAACTTTTAAATATGCATTAAATATTTATTAACGCGACGGGATTCCCGTTAGGTCAACGAGAGAAATATTTTACAAGCGTTTTATGATAATTGCGAGCGGAACTCGCTAAGCTCGCGAGGGATAAGCGAAAAGCACACTGGCGAGGACTGGGAAAAAAATATTTTGCTCCAAGCGAGAATGTAAGACAATGTTGTGAGTATTTAGGAATTTAAGCTGAACACGTTTGTCGGGGAAAAGAACCCAAAAACGGTAGCAGCACTTTTATAATCTGTTTGGTGATCTTTGTGCTCCGTCATGTTGTGAAAAAAGTCTAGAAAAATTATTATGTCATTTTCAAGCTACTAAACCTGTTAAGAAATAAGACATATTTCTCTTTTGTTCCAGTTTGTTTTAATTGAGGTAAGCAATTGTTGTAATTAGTACACCATCGGATGAATTAATTCTGAATGGAAATTTAATTCACTGATTAAAGAGATACTGTCAATTAAAATTACAGACTACCATCTCCAATTTCTTCCTAGTCTTCCTAATCACTTTTTCATTTCGACAGCAAATGGTCACTAGCGCGGTAACATTTTCGTCACTTTTTAGAGTTGCGCTTACTAGCAAATGGCAACTCGAGAGTAATTCACGTTCAGCCTACAATTATCGCTTGTATAATTTGTGGGGTTCTACTTTGAAGTGGACACAGACCTAAGGGACACGTTTCAGAGTTAGTCCCCTTTGAACAAGCAACGTTACAGCTACAGTGTCGTACAAAATTGTAATACCGACCTCATTTCCAAGCTATCAGACGTATCAACAGAAAACCAATAAGTATTACGCATTCAAATGATAACACAAAATTAGAAAAACAAAATGTTCCACGTATTTTTTCTCATTCGAACCGACTAAAATTTGCTGAAACAAAATATCATTTTTTGAGAGTCACTAAAACTGTTCACTGACAAATTAACGAACGTCCGTGAAATGTGAAAAATTCGTGGGTTTTAAATATTTGAAAATTATTCGATGTACGGACATTTCTGTGGCCGACTGTACGTAATATCATCGACCTGCAACACGCGCAGCAGGGTGCGTTAATATATCTCACTAATGACGATTCAAACACGTTTTGCGATGATCGCGACTACAGTGTTTCATTTCACTGTTCACGGTTTCCAGG
This sequence comes from Lasioglossum morio, assembly GCA_916610235.2. NCBI lineage: Eukaryota > Metazoa > Arthropoda > Insecta > Hymenoptera > Halictidae > Lasioglossum > Lasioglossum morio. Next base: position 8,850,784 of record OU744330.1, on the reverse strand, counting down.
TAGTTTGCGAACAAGACACGTTTTTTGTCGGAAGCAATTGGAACGTAAACACAAGGTTGACGCCGCGACGGCATTTATGTCGATTTTCGCTGCCACGGACGATTCAATCCGTCGACGACGATGACGTTGATCGCGGGATGCTGCATTTTCGCTGTTTTATACATTTAATGACGGTGCAATTTGGCGCGCACTGTCGCATCTTTGCTGTTTTTTCCCTTGAACGCGTAGTCAGACGAAATTTACTGAAAATACGGTTGATTGCTCGACAGAAATGATTGCTCGCCGATGACAGTCACGACGACGCTGATGACGCCGGCGACGCGATTCAAATGGAAAAACATGGCGATATTTTACCGAAACACCATCTCTCTTCTATCTAATGTGTTTTATCTTAAATGTCTTTCTTATTTTTATTTAGAAAATTACGCTAGATATTTACAGCCACAGCGAACTACAGTAACATTTGGACACTTCCAGAAGGTCGACAAAGTTTTTTTTGGAAAGTTAGAACTAAATTAATTTACTAGATGACGTGTACAAATGCTCAAGGATGATGATTTTAAAAATAATATTTTGTGTGAAAAATTCTTGTATACTAAAAAGGTTCATACAACTTTTCAAGATTTGATTAAGTAAGAATTTGTAAAAATGAATATCAATTGAGCAATGAAGAAATAACTAATGGCAAACAATGTGCTATAACATGCACTGCTTACTCTGAAAACAGGATATTTCGAAAATAACGTATGACTTTTCACTCACCCAGTACATTGTTCAATGAATCACAAACTGCGGCCTCATAATGCCTGGCATAGTGCATTTGAATAAAGCCGACACACCAGGGAATAGAAATAGAGAGGAGGCAGTCTATAATACTACTCACAATTGGGAAGTGTCTCCCTGACCATCTAAAATATTTAGAGTTTTCTATAACGTACAAGTTCTACCTGGTGTAGGGGCCATCTGCAGTATTGGCACGAAACGTGGAGTATTTGTATTATAGAAACGAGGAGAGAGAGAGAGAGCGAACGTAGCGCGCAACTATTGAATAGGACTTCAAATATTGAATGAAATTTAATAAACACAGTGTGCGATGCCTTCCCATAGGTTCTGCAAAGGTTTAATAAATATTATTAGCTCGGAACGTATAAATGCTGGTTCGTTATTAGGTATTTGAATAAATGGTGCAGTTACGAACGAAACTCTTTGTAAAGCTTTCAGTTACCAATTTATGGTTTATATTGAAGTCCGATGTTCAGGTATACTTTGATGGTGATTTTTTCTTACATATCTCGTTCGGCTAATTAGCCACTGGGATCTTCTTCGTCAAAAGACTTTGAAATGAGCTCTTTGTAACTGGCTTTGTTTATAATTGCTTGAATGAAATATCTGTAAACAGAAATTGGAATATTCATATCAATTTAGTTAATATATTAATCTAACATTGCAGAATGCTGCAGAGAATATAATCGTATTTGTTTTACTTAATTATTATTATTGAATGTGGCACATATTTCTGTATTTATTTTCTAGTATGTATACATTTTTGTATTTATTTCATGTTTTTATCTTCTCTCGAATAGTTTTGTTGAAATTTTTTACTTTAGTACAGACATCAGGAGAAGAAATAAATTATTATTTGAAGTTCCGTATTATTATCTGACGTTCCTTGCTATTATTTGAAGCTCCTCGCTATTGTTGGAAACGTCGACTTTCGGAATCCGCTATTATCAAAGATCTGGTGACATAGTAAAATCCTGTGTACACAAAGCTGAGACTTCGGAAACTATTTTAACTCCAAGACAATCTACCGCTTCCCGGTCCATTTCTATCGTCTTCAACTTTCCCTCGCTTCCTGTACACCTCAATTCTCTGGTAATGGGGTACCAATAAATTACCTTTTGTCTTAGGATTACTAATTCTCCGATAGTATGGGATCGCGTGGATGTTCTCCACAGAATCAGAAGTATCTTCGGAAGGTGATAGCTTTTGTTGGCAACGGTTTGTTAGCAGACATTTATCATACGAAAAGATAGTTTGTTCACGAAGCAATTAAAACGGGAATTATCTGTTCACTGAATATCAAAAATGGTGTTTAAAAAGCATGCATTAATTAAGTGTGAAGAAAACATCTTCTGGCTCTTTAAAGTAAGTTAAAAGTTCTTAATCCACTTTATAACATGATAGAATCTCTAATAAGGTACAGCAATTTAAAAATGAACATTTATAATAGTATAAAAATGGACAGTTTAATACAACCACATAGGCAATAATTTAAATTATACTACATAATATAACTATTGACATTATATTGAGTAAGCAGAGAATTATACTTATATTGAGTACATTATATTGAGTAAGCAGAGAAAAATACCAGTTTCATCATTGCTATTTAAATATGATAAATTGCTACTGGCATAATATATTATATAACAGCACAGAAAAATTATTATATCTTCAATCAGAGTGTTCATCGACGACTAATTGATCCTTGGAAAATGCAATTGGGGTCCTGTCGTAGGAGTGAAATTTCGTTGCACTCTTTCGCCGGTCCGATTATTAAATTGAAACTCTTAAAACGGCCGATAATGAACATTGAAAATTGCATAATGTATTTATTGTGCATCGCGTGGAAAGGTTGATAAATTTTTCAACCGAATTTAAGGCCTCTCGTCCACGGTGGCCGGCGCGGATCGCGGCCGTTTCTGGCTTGAAATATTTAAGTGAAATTACGGTGGCCGTCGCATTACCATAAATATTGTTTACAGAATTAGGTATGCATAACACGTAAAGGATTAGGTTTCCCGAAGCTCCTGTATGCAAATCACAGGCACGGGTGCGCCAGGGCTGACGTACAAAATTCTCGTCGAACACGCAAAGCTTAAGGGGAGAGGGTGGAGGAGGAGCAAACGATCTAAATCACACTGTCTGCCAATACGGAGAGCATACCTTTGTCCCGTCAAAGGGTATCAACAAAGTAGAAGTTGCCCGGCCGTGCGGCGGTGGCGGGCGGTACAGATTTTATGGAAGTAGGTGTACGAATCGAGTTCCCGTCTATCCGCGCTCCTTTGTTCCCCTTGGAAAATGGGCCGCAAGAATTTTACACGCAGTTCCAGCTCACGTATTCTCCCGGAAAGTTCTCCGCGCGAAAGTTATCGAGGTCGATTCGAGCTATTGCCTACCGTCGTTCTTCCATACTTTCTGGATCCGGCTGAAAATTAATAGCCCTTCCAATCGGTAAATTGCGATGGAACAGCCGAAACAAACTTCTTCTGTTGTAGCAAAACGGGCACGTCGCCGGACGGAGACGCATACGCTTATATTTTTCTCATGCCGCAGCATTAAGAAATTTCGGTGACCAAATCTGAACAAACGTCCATTTTTCGAAAAATATAATTGTATACTGTATACTTCTTTGTCTTTTCTTTATCACAGCTAGGTGGTATCTAATTTTGCACCAAGAATTTATTTACGTCCAAATATTGAATCCAGAGGCAACCCCTTTCCCTGGGTTCTTTGACATTTACAAACTTGTAATGTAAATCCATGTAAAACCAAAAATCTTGTAACCAATCGTCAGGGAACTTTCAACCTTAGTTCATTGCATTGCCGTTACTACTTACATCCTGTTTGTGGAAAAAATAATTTTCGAAAAAATCGCATTTTACAGTCTTCATTAATTCCAGCCTTCGATTCTACAGTGTATAAAAACAGTATAATATACATAAAGGTCACTTAATTTTTCCCTGTGTTCTTTATACAGTAAATATAGTATAGTTCTTTATATAGCAAATATAGCATTCGTATACAATATAGTATCGAAATGTGGCATACATTTATTCTACACGAGTAGAATAGTAGACGATTCTAAGCGCAGCCTGACCCGCTGCTAAGTACAATTGCAATTAATTATGTAGATTAAAGTACCTGACACAATTTGCATCCATTCTTCGCGAAACTTTCATAGAGTTAATGGACCATGTAATCATTAGCTTTGAGTTTGCCGTTTCCGCGTGTTCAACCGAGCACTGATTAAAAGAAGGTGTAGCGTGGGTTGGGGGATATCGAGTCGATTGAAATGGGAAACAGTAATTATGCTGTGTGATCAAGATCAATAACAGTTGCGAAGCTGTTTTCAATGGTTTCAACTTCGGGAACGGTTCAAGCTTCAATTGACCCAGCGACCAACTTGACGCCCTCGTGGAAGATGAAACGAGGAAAGGCGTGGGAGGAGATGGTACTCGTGATTCGAAAATCTAGCCACATTAAGTGGCAATAAGTAGCCCGGTAAGTGTCCGTCGAGGAACCCCCTCAGTTATTGATTTTGAGAAAAACTGCGCCAAATATTTTATTCGGTGCTGATCGGAAAAGGTTGAGAAGCATATTGTTCTGATTGCATTTCGACCAATTGTGAGACTATTTTACTAACTTTGTTAGCATATTTTATAAATACAATGATTTCCTGCTATGCTGTCATAATTAGATTGCGGATTTTATGGATTTATAACAAAATTGGGTATGTGCAATTTAAATCAAGGGACCGATTACAAATATTCACAGATATTAATGTATCGGTTTCACCTTGTTAAAATCATTAAAAGCAGAAACGAATTTCTAGCTGGCTCCCCCTGCTTTTAGTTGACGGAAACAATTTTTGTTTTTGCATAAAAGTCCGCAGTCTAAAATATATATATAGTTTTTATTACTTTATTAAAAAGATGAGAAAATGAGGGCTACATCAATCTCGCAGTACAGTATATCTAAAGGAACCGTGCGCATTCCCGATAGTTCGTAATGCGGTGAGTTTGTGCGGTTACTGTCGTTAATTCATCTTCATTCCATTTCCAGTGGATTAGCTACGACACAATCAGACAAGTTGTCGGAGTAATCAGTGCGTCGTATAAGGGAAACGACGTCACACCGATCCGAGCACGTAGCACGCCAGTTAATTAAATCATCTTTAAATTTCTTCGTGCCACCAGCCATATCTGGCTGGTGTAAAATCCTGATTACAGGATAATAGATGATCGGGAACTACCGTACCATAATGGCTGAACCGATAACGAAGTGGTGACAGTTGATTAGTATAATTAGATCACACCTGTGGTTACGTGAGTATTGTGTGTGTAAACTATGACCGCGCAACCCTACGATTATGTGACATATAATACACCACCGACAACGATGCATAATACGTGTATTTTAACTTCTAATAAGTGTGTTGTGATTATGCGGTCGTGGCTGATTGTGTGATTAATAGTTTCCTCTTTATTCATAATTGCGGCTTTTGTGTAATGACACTTTTCGATTTGAAAATAGTAGAAATAGTAAAACATACATAAACATTTACACAGTGATATAATATATTGATTAATATATTTATTAATCTTCTTAACACGCACACTTAGCTATCTTCAGCAATTGTAATGTACACAAAAAATTGTATTGCATATCATTTACAAAAAATGGGTTTTCAATGGAAATATATTCTCTGTTTTAACCCTTCGCTGCATAGTGTATCATATCTGATACAGTTAACAAATCTGGTATATAGTAAACTAAGAATGTGTGTTCTTACTATGTTTATTTATGTTTATTTTTCTGAAAATGTTGTTTTAATTTTTGTAATATTTTTCCCTTAAATAAAACACAAAAACTGACCTTCTTTCAATTTATTCATTCGAATAAAAAAAATCATCCAGTAAAGGGTTAATAATTTTTATAATTAGCGAATAATATAACAACCCTTTTAAATCCTTGTAATGTTTATAGCAGTCTACTTACTCTCAAGGGCTTCAATGATGATCTTGAGGACGACTACGTTGCCCCTTCAATGAAAATCTTTTATGGGGAAGGTGGATCATCCACCCCATGTTCGAAGCATGTCATCAGAGGGTTGCACTGCCCTCTGTGTAGTCAAGCGAGACTTATCTAGCTTCTGAGCTCAGATTTAAGATCCATACACACATTGCATGATATGAGATTTAGTACTTAAGCCTAGGAGCGTGCCTGAAACCTCTGTGTCATTCATAATCTACAACATTTCACAAAAGGCTTTTTGCAGCAAGAAATGAGTGTCTTGCATATTTCATTCATGCTATAGGCGCTTCACGCGACTTGACAGCGACAACTGCACACGACGTGATAGAATTTACATGACACTTTTACTGTTACAAGTTAAAAGCTGGGGCTACTGGCTACAAGCTACATGCTACAAGCATCATGCTGCAATCTACAAGCTACGATACAAGCTACACACAAGCTACAAGCTACAAGCTACGAGGTACAAGCTACAAGCTGTAAGCAACAAGCTACAAGCTGAAAGCTACCAGTTCCAACTCACAAATTACAAACAATTAAATTGAATCATCCGGCTGCCATTTTACCGTCGGAACTTACAGCTCAATTGTTTCGCCGTGAATTCTCTCTCTCTCTCTCTTCGGTGAGTTATTTAAATTCCTACAACGTTTCTTTGTGATGCGACTCGTCTTATTGTTATTACGGAGCCTGATTTACAAACGAGTCTTTATGCAAATTTTTATTTTCGAGCAGTAATTTATGGAACCGGGGAGTTGGCGAAACTTGCTACCGCAATAAGTATTGCTGTTGGATGGAGATGAATATTAAGCCTATGATTAACAATATTTTTAGTATTTTTGTTTGCTGAAACTTGGTCAATGCAGTTGTATGTGATATAAATAGACTGCAGGTTTGAAGCATTTATGACAAAAATGATTAGCTTGAATAAAATTTTTAAGAAAATAAATAAATGTCTGCATAGCTCTTGTATATTGCAATTAATGTTGCCAACTTTTATTTTGCATAGATTTCGAAGTCCAGATGTAAATGTACGTGCATTAATGGTCATTTTTCCAGTAGAGTGAAGTTTCATTTTGTCAAGATATTTCTTTTTGTTAATCTATTTGTATCGCGTTTGGACTCGATTTTATAAAACAGACATTATTTATTGACCGAGGATGTTTTCTTAATTGTATCGGGAGAGGTACTAAAATTTAATTATCTTTGGTGCATGATTCAGCGTCTGTATTTGCATCGTTGCCTTCGGCAGCTGAATGCTGTTCATAGTTCGCGGAAGATTTCTCTCTGAGAAACTAAACTTGCTATTGCCGGGTAGTAGACATTGGACCTGAACATGTCGCACTAATTCGGACCGTGCTGTATATTGCGTGACTTTGTATAACAATTTTAGAGAAAGCCTCTTCAGTAACAATTTTAATCAACGTCGGAGTATATCAGTGGGAGATAATACGATTGAAAAATTCAGTGGTTGTACCTGTGAGAACAAAGAATTTCAATTGTTTCACAGTTGGTTTCTCTACGAAACTATTCAACATCTCTGAAAACATCTCACAATTAAAAATATATCATACGAAAATTGACCGAATTTATCTGACAGTGACAGGAAATGTTCAAAAGTTTAACATAACAAAGTGAAATTCGTGTTTTCGTACGAATATCCTAGAAAGAATATTTTTAATCCAAAAATACTTTATAATGTATACAGGGTACGATAATAGTTATTTAACCTCGTATATTATAGGCGATAGGAAAATTCATTTGAACGTGTTAATGAGAGAACCTTTCACTACTGAAATGAAAATTAAATATGAAGAAAACTGAAATAGCGAAGAAAATACTATATCGATACTGCTGAAATATTTTGTAATTTCACTTTACTTATAACCATTAACTTATGCCAGACGATGAGGTCTGCTATTTTTACCACCCAATATGATGCACGCCGATATAAAAGGAAACCAACAGCTAGACTTTTATCGACGATGTTTAACTGACTTTATAATGCATCTTTTAGGGGAAGACGTAAATGTTTAAATACCAATGTCCCGCGCACAAAGATTTTTATAGTTGATGAAATCTGAATGTACGAAAAAGCCGCGGTGAATTACGAGCGGCCGGGAAAATTTAAACGACCCCCCCTCCCCCATTCTGAAGCGATGGTTCCTCTATGCATTTTATACTCTTTCTAGTTACGAAAGTACGAACGCAGAAGTTGACGTACTAGAAAGGTAGTAGACCTCCCGTAATCGTGATATACAAACTCTTGAGCGATCAACCATGACAGATAACCCCATTTCATCCAAGCAGCAAGTATCTCCCTCGCTCCATCGTCACTTTGATCTCACTAACGAGGAACTGACACGAACGACCTGGTGTACTCTTATTTTCAAAGCCGCGCGTGCACTCACGACACTCGCGAATGCGGCAGCGTGAAGAATTCAAAATTGTACTGGACAGGTATAAAGTGTACTTGTTTGTAACCCTGTGCAACATTCACTATTGCACGCGGTCTTCGCCCCTTCCGCCTGGTTAACCGAATCTCGAAGGGAACCGTCCGAGGGACACCAATTTATTAATCTAATGTGCACCGCGTTAATTAATTTTAAAAGTAATTACTAGCTCGTCAATTTAGGAAGATGCACAATTAATAGTTACTGGCCTTTTGTGTGTATTGGGCACCGTCGAGTTGGAATTTATCAGTTTGATAATTGTTACATTAATTTAACCATGAAAGTAGTTGGAAACTCACGAAGGAAATAGATAATTAACTAGTCATTTATTAAGTTAATATGACATTATATAGATTGATATTTTTTAAGTTAATAATTGTTACATTCATTTCACTGCGTAGACATTCATTAATTAGTCTGCAGTGAAAACATTTTATTATTTCATTCTGTAAATAATTTTTGTGTCAACGGACTGAGAAAATGTTGATAAATTCTGTTGCACCTCAAATCTAAAAGAAGACATTGTGGTAGTTAAATTTTAATAGGAAGTAAACGGACAATTATAGAAGGACTATAAGCTGAAGAGGGGTAATTAATAATTATTTGGAAATCTAACTCTGACAGTATTAATCATTGGTAAATCCTCGTTTTATTATGTCACGTCACATCACGGCATTTATGATCACCTAGGGAACATGTTCATTAAATATGGATTCCATGATTCCATTTCTTATTTAAAATTGGATTGAAATCTCGTTCTAGTTTTGTAATTTGGGCTCGTTCTATTCTGAATTGTCACATAACTGTTTTATACGGCGTTTTCCATATTAAGGAAATTAATTGAAATCACTAAATTATTTAAGGTGAGTTAAATTCAAGCGATTCCATGTACTAAAAATAATTACAAAGCAAACGCTACATTAAAGCAACTTCGAAACATGAAACTGAAAAGCTTTTCTAACCGTTTGTTTTGTAATAATGTTTTTACTCTTAACAATACCAATGTAACTGGAAGATTTGCTGAAAGCCTGCCTGCGAACACGTTATTTAATATTCGTGATTGAACTAGCAGAGAACGGTAAATCAAAGTACACTGGCAAATGTTGACAGGAACGCAATTCCCGAAGGAATGGCAGTCAAAACTCAAAACACGTACCGCACGTCAATACCCGTTCGATTCCCGTTGGCGCGATTAACCGTAAAATCTTTTCTATATGCAGCTTTTCATTTCAACGGCAGGACTGTTCTAGACACTATAATTCAAAGGATAAGGATATAATCCGGATCCTTGGCAAAGTACAGACTATATATGATAGCACAAAGTGCCTGGAAGTTCCGTAAAATATCCCTTAGATTTTCGGGCAGCGGCTCTATTCAGTCGACAATGTACGCCCACTGATAAATTAGATATAAGCCAGCACCCTCTGGCTCGTTTTTTTTCTTATTTATAACATAATTATTTCGCGACTTCTGCCGGCCTAACTCACAATAAAACCTGGAAGATTTGTCCCCGTAGAAACAGTCGTGTGTCGTCTCCGAGGAAACCCGTGCGAGTCCACGAAGGAAAGCGTAAACTGTCGAACGATTCCCTCCAACCCTCGAATTAGAGAAACAATGGCAAAGGAACAGCCCGCTTGTCAACAATATAAAACTTTACTGCTTTCATTATGGCCGATGATGTACGGACAATTCTGCCATGTAACGCCGACGGTGTTTACAGCATCCGTAAAAACAGCAATTGTTCTGTTGGTCGCAAGTGTGTGTAAACATCGTGGAATTAAATACATTATTCGAGAAGTTCGCGTTTTCTCCTCGTTACTGCTGCATTATTATAAGTAGACTCCGGACGTTTATGCAAAATAAAAAGTTTGTGCATCAATTGCAAGACGCTGGAGCTAAATATAAATTTATATTCTAGATTAATAATTTGAATGCGGTGAAAATAATATATTTATACAACATGCTATACACGTTTAAAATCATTAGAATAGTGCACAGTAATCGTATGCTGTAGACGTAGTATGTATACCAAAAACAACATAATTGTTATATGCTATAGACCTAACTACATTGTATGTAATTAGAATAATTACAATTTATGAACATACGGTGTACATGTGGTAATAGACTCTGTGGTTTGCAACTGCATTTACATTACTGAAGAAATTCATTTGGAACATTTCCATTGTAATGGATTTTACTATACTGCATATAAAATCGATCTTGTATTTGTATCTTCTTATTCTGTTGGATGTATGATCATTTTTAAATATAAGTAAATTCCTAATTTTTGGTAAAAGTGATAAACTAGTTTCTGGTATATATAAAATCGATTTTAAATTAAGTTTGTGTATAAATGTAGACATGAATTTATGTTTTTTATTTTTTATGAAACATTCTGTATTACGGCGTGAGCAAAACTAAAGCTGCTCGAATACCTTAATTCATTCTCAAAAAAATCGATAAAATAACATGATAAACACTGATTTTTCGATATCTTTTTATTCAAATTGATGAGTGAACATTTATATCTTAGGTTTCTCGGTTACGTGCTTCGCATTAAAAAAATTAAAGTCACAAAGTTTCGGACAAAACCTACAAATCACAGAACAATATAACTCATTTCGGGAAAACTGTGTCAACTTCATACGAGGGAGGGATGAGGGTTGATTCCGATAAATGCTTCTATTATACTGTAAATACACCTTCTGTTTCCCTACTTGGATTCTACGATGTTTACGTAAAACTTGGTGGCAGAAGATCTAGTAAATCTAGTATATTCCGGAATGGTGTTCCCATGCACGCTATCCGCAAAGTAAAGGTAAGCCAATGACGTAACAGAAGCTGGAGAAGGTGTCCAGATCTAGGTGAAACGAAATACCAAGGCGATTTTGATCCTGAATCCAAGTGTGATCTTCGGGTGCAGCAGTTGTCTTCACCGCCAATCGCAATAACTTGCCAACACTTTGGCGAGCGCTCGTACGTTGCGTGGAATGCGGGACTGTGGTGCACTTTGGAATCTAATATGGCGCTGACGAGGACGCTCTGTCCAATAAAATGTCGGCCGTGCATAAACAGTTGCACCAGCCTGGTCACGGTTATTGTCGGTTGCACGATCATTTGCTTCCACCTCCTCTTCCTCCCACTCCTCTCCGTGAACGTTTTGCAGGGATATGCACCTACCGACAGAAACACACAGCTTCCGGAGTCTTACACTTAAGTAATGAAACCAAATTATTCAAGCAGTCTGCTGAGAATGTTGAACTAAACTGAATTTATAACACGGGTCAGGCGACTTCGTCTGCTTTTAAGAATAATTAAGTTCGGCACGCATTAAGGACACCGAGCCCTGGATGTTTGCATTCACAATTTTCTCACTTCTGAACACTTCGACCATAGATCCACTGTAGTTAACAGTCCTTGGGCTGCGCTCGTTCTAGCCACGGCATACTGAACAAATCAAAAATATTCGTGTGAATATATTCATGTTGGCCATCATGTACTACAATATTAATGTTCACTGTATCACCGACACGCTGAACAAATCAAAAATGATTTTCTTGTACACTTGTATTTAGTGGCTATAGCAGTATGAATGTATTCATGTTGTCCATCATGTATTAAAATATTAACGTTTATAATTATTAGACTGTGGAACATTATGCAAACCAGAAATTTCACGTGTTGATTAAATACGAATATACGTACATTTTAAACACGAATCAATAATTTCTGTAAGTCCAAAATAAGGTAACAAATTTCCTAAATTCTTATATATAGATTTTACTACTTGTCTAATAATTATGTTCACTCTACATTTGTAATATGTATGTACTCAAATTATTGCAGATACAGTCAGACAATTATAGAGAACAGTAAAAAATGCTTTAATCTTTGATCATCCAGGTACGTAATGCATTCATAAATCACGATGTTTTACGTGCAGTTATAATTACCTTTCGTCCGTGAAAAATTGTCAAGCCATTATTACTATAGTTCAGCGCCATGGTGGTATTAATCACTTGTTCCACATTATGAGATACTGCAATTTAAAGTGTGAGATGTCTGATTGTGTGTGCTTGTACTTCGTGACTTGCAAAAGTGGCTGGTATTAAAGAATGAAATTTTTCAAAAGTCTAACGCGAGATCTGCAGTTTATTTATTAGCCATGGGACGAAGAATATTCCCTATACAAATAAAAACTGTGTTTGCCAATCTGCATTTTGTGATATCTACGATAACTTGTCTACGAAAGTGAATATTTATGAAATTTTTCTTGCTGATGGCAGATTTACAATATTCCATAGAATCACCTTCTGTGCACAAAGTCGGCGAGTAAAGAGAAGTCAATGTACTCGCAGGAAAGTGAAGTGAACGAATCGGTCCCGGTGGCACGTTTTATGCTGATGATGGAGGAATGGTTGAAGCATAATCAAGCCGCAAATCTAAGCTCGCCTATCGCCAGGCAGCCGTCCCGAAACAAACGGCTGTCGTATAAATTACGATGATATCTGGTGGGCAACGGCGGCGTGCCACTCGAATCCTCGAGGACCATCCAAAAAGAGAAAGAGAGGAGCAGGATTGAAGCGTTCGCCTAGTCATGATACTCGTTAACGCGTCCTTCGGCCGATTCGACGGTTTCCCTCTGTGGATTGTGGCTCTGTGGTCATGGCTGTGGCTCGACAGCGGTCCACAACGATTTATTTAATGAGCTTACGCGGATATTCTCAAGACCTACTTTTATCGCCGACAGAATCGGCGGAAGGGACCTGCCGCCCATGGCTCTATCATGCAAATGTCCCTATTCGCGACCACGCACGGCGCTACCAATCGTCCATTTAGCTGGACAACATTCCAAATCACCGATTATCCGCATTTATTAAACCTCTCGAGAAAAGCACGAGCACTATTTCAGCTTACTTTGACAAAATTCACAATACCGCGTTGCAGTCGTTCGAAATTAGTATTGAAAAATTATGCATGTATTATGGTTGGACTTATGAAGACTTCAAGAGACTTTAAGAGCAATATTACTGCTGGAATATATTTTTTATTTCATTTGTATTTCTTATATACGACTTAGGTCGAACATTTTTTTATTTCATTTCTATGTTTTACATTTGAGTTAGAACATTTTTATATCATTCCTGTTTCGTACATTTGACTTAGAACATTTTTATTTCATTCCTGTTTCGTACATTTGACTTAGAACATTTTTATTTCATTCCTGTTTCGTACATTTGACTTAGAACATTTTTATTTCATTCCTGTTTCGTACATTTGACTTAGAACATTTTTATTTCATTCCTGTTTCGTACATTTGACTTAGAACATTTTTATTTCATTCCTGTTTCGTACATTTGACTTAGAACATTTTTATTTCATTCCTGTTTCGGTACATTTGACTTAGAACAATTTAATTTAATTTCTATGTTTTACAAACTGACCTGGAACACTTTTATTTTGCATAAAGATCCGCAGATTAATTAATGTCCAACGAAAACATTGCTTCAATAAGCAATGCCAGTTACAAATCAATCGCTCACCGTTATTCTCGGCGGTGATCATTCGTGGTCAACAAAAGGGTCATTTATCTTGGTCTGTTTTCCGAATGAAGCAGCCCGGAATCTGTTATTCTCTTCTTTTCTCATAAGGGGAATCGTGCGGGTCCGCCATCATGACAGATTCAATGGGAAAAGGGATCGGAAAGAAGGGTGATTACTGATTGCAGTAGTTGGAGATCCTCGAAGCCACTTCGCTAGCTATAATGATGCAATTAAAGCGATGTAAGTTCAGTTATGCGCCGCAACGTAGGGGTAACTTACTTTTCTTCTACCCTCTCGACAGTTTCCAGCCACTTGATTCTTTTCTCGAATTCTCGCCCTTCGTAAACATTAATATTATTTGTTCTTCCGACATTTTTCACGGTGTTCCGGCTCTTTAATTAACACGCCTGCTGGGTTGCATCGCGGACCCTTAGCGCTTTTTTAATGACGCAGTCATTAATTGCTCTCTACTCAGGGAGACAACATATTCGTTAGGTACACAGTCTACTCCTGTTCAGTGTGAATTTTGATATATTAATACTAAATTTATCAGCATGGGTCAACTGACTGGTTTTATATTTCAACTCTAGAAATAATTGAGAATAACTTTTCTTATTCGAGCTGGTTTTATAATAAAAACTGCAGAGGCATTTACCTTTGTCATTTTCTTCTGAGACAACTAAAATAAGTACAAGATAATTTGTTTTAATTGTTTGAATGTGATAAATTTTAGTACTATCAATTCTCGTCATAAATGCAAAAGTAAGTAATTTAATTATTGGTGTTGTAGATTTGAGTCGAATTTGCGAAAACGTGAACAAAGTAATAAGATGTCTGAGGAGATTTAATTTATTATAACACAAAGAAGCTTATGGTACGATGCTATGATAAATTGGATCATATTTCAACGCGGCAATAAGTTCGTGTGAAGTTGTTATGCATATAAATTCGAAAAAGAATACTACGGTAAGTATAATCAGCGAGTAAGAGACAGACAAGTTCGTTATTTAATGTGGTTTGGAGCGGCGAAACCAGTCACGAAATATTTGAAGCGGTTATACCTCGAATGGAAGAGAAAGAGGAGGATAAAATCACGAACGGAGGCGTGAAGAATCAAATAAATTACATCATCGTCTTATTAATCGGTTTATTCGGCAAATGTATTTACCTTGCTCTTGCTGCTTGAAGGGAATTTGTACTTAACAATTATTCTGACGATACTACCTCCAGCACAAATGACTCGGTCAACAAATCAACTGTCTATCACTGTAATTAGGAAAATATTTTCATTGATGATAAAAGCAAATACAAAAAATAATATAATTTATTTTATTTACGATATAATAAGAGATTTTGTACTCACAGAAGCACGTGAAAGCTTCATTGGGAAATTATTACAACGGATCGACTAATATTTCTCTCTCATACATAGCAATTATGACTTAATTTGTTATATGTATGTGTGTCTATCGTATATCTAACGGAAATCTAAAACTGCAAGCAAATACGACTAAATAAATTTTCACTCAATTAAAACATTCAATTTTTCCATCAAGAATTCCTTTCTGTAAACACTGAATAAAATTGTTTGCTTCTGTAACTTTCCCTGGTTTACCAATATGCAAACCGACAATGTTGATTTATAAAAAGGGAAAATCCAATATCCAATTTTGAGAAATGCTGTGTTTCACCCTCAAACAAGCACGTTAACGTTAATAACAAATCAACTCGGTGAATATTGGAAAGCACAAATTAAATTTTGTTTCGCGTTTGGTAGAACATTGATAATAGTTGTAATTAATGATATTGTACCAGCTGTTTTAATACTGGGCTTCACAAATAAAGTTACATGTTGAAACAATTCACCATGTTACAATGCTGAACACTAAACTCCATGATGTTGAACAGTAAAGTATTAGGTACAGTAATTTTCCAACTTTTCTAGGATGCTTGTGCTGAAGCCATTAAATCTGGCAATACAACACAATATAAATGACGAGGTCCATTTTTGCTATTTTTTAAGTTGCTTCCATAATTATTAGATCAAATTATAAATAACTTTCATTTTAGAATCATTGTCTATTATGCATAGGCATTTCTAAATAATTATGATAAATACGACTATCAGAATTTGAAAAATTAAATTGTATCACGAGAAATTCATAGAATAATAAAATAATTCAAATAAAATTCAAATTAACTATTCAACAATATGGCATCAAGCTGTCAATACATCCATTAATTTATGAAGAAGGTAGACTGTGCAATTGCACAGCAATATTTATATATTTTCGTCTTTCTGAAGTTTCCAGTAAATCAACCTGAAATAAAACGGCATTTATATTGACCTTTCTCTGGTACTAATTTCGGAAGATTTTTATTTTCTGTAAATATATGTACATATAATGAAGATTGAAGTCTAGTGATTTTTTAACACGATTGTGTGGAATGTGTCAAGCATTTTTGCAAAGGGGGACAAGAGGAAATTGTAATACGTAGAACATCACCTCTAACGACTGTATCTCACTTTCCGAATGGTTTCTTGGTTTCCACTGGCTTGTCGACAGCAGTGGAATTCTTGGTCTCCGTGGAACGTTTCGAAATATGCTAGAAATGTACCGGGAATGATTTATGAAACAGTTGCTTGTTTCGGATCTGTTGTCTTGCAATAAAGTAGCAGAAGCGCTTGATTACTCTTCCCTTCCCGCCCTTCTTAGCGGGCGACCACCTGCCCCGCACGTTGCATGTACACTAGACCCTGCAGAGCCACTCCATTTCCTTAATATTCTCAAATTCCCGGAATCTCCTTTCATATCGTCGGACAATCTGGCCAGCTCTAAATGATGTTTATGAGTCGGGCACGAATATTGTTGGCGAAACTAACCTCCTAGCAACGAACTGTGCATAATGAAAACACGATGACGCGATTATCTTCGACGGTCTGTTTCGGGGGAATATGAATCTCGTATTTGGTAGTTTTTGTATTACCTTCTTTCACATCAATGCCATTAGTCAAAAATATTCTTGGTACACTCTTTAACATTTATACAATTTAACAAGTAACTTTATCTCTCCAGTAGAAAAGCCGGAATCGATTTATATGCTTCAAAACATACTCTATAAAAATATATATAACTCATGTAATATTTATTATCTTTACTTTTAAAAAATCATGCATTCCCTTCAAATACCAGTAAATACGTGGGAAAAATCTCAACGCAACAGGTTCGATAATTGTCCTGAAAAACATTCTTACATATTCAAAAATGAAAAGAACTACTATAAATAAATATTTTTAAATGCGCTGCCAATTTAAGAATAAATTACGTATTTGTAAGTGAATATTGAAGGTACGCAACGTGCGAGGACACGTGGTCTGACAAGCTGTCTCGATGGTGGCACGAAAATTATTATAAGTAGACTCCGGACGTTTATGCAAAATAAAAAGTTTGTGCATCAATTGCAAGACGCTGGAGCTAAATATAAATTTATATTCTAGATTAATAATTTGAATGCGGTGAAAATAATATATTTATACAACATACTATACACGTTTAAAATCATTAGAATAGTTCACAGTAATCATATGCTGTAGACGTAGTATGTGTACCAAAAACAACATAATTGTTATATGCTATAGACCTAACTACATTGTATGTAATTAGAATAATTACAATTTATGAACATACGGTGTACATGTGGTAATAGACTCTGTGGTTCGCAACTGTATTTACATTACTGAAGAAATTCATTTGGAAAATTTCCATTGTAATGGATTTTGCTATACTGCATATAAAATCGATCTTGTATTTGTATCTTACATATTCAAAAATGAAAAGAACTACTATAAATAAAAATTTTTAAATGCGCTGCCAATGTAAGAATAAATTATGTATTTGTAAGTGAATATTGAAGGTACGCAACGTGCGAGGACACGTGGTCTGACAAGCTGTCTCGATGGTGGCACGAAAATTGAATCCGAGTTTAGCCTCCAGGGCTGTATAACACGGGTTCGGATATGGCGACGTAGAAATAAGCAAAGCGTATTCCTGGCTCGCTATCGCCAGGACGACAGGAGTGGAACAAACGACTGTCGCATAAATTACGCCGGTATCTTGATACTCGTTGCCGCTATGGATCCTGCACGAAGAAGGTTCGGCGCTGCTCGAGGAGCTATCACGACTACAAGGAATTTTGCGGATCGAGGATTGCCCGGTATTAATGAGCCCGCGCTCTCTTCCACGAAAATGTATATCGAAATAGGGGCTTCGAGCTTCTTTTCGTCAGCGCTAATTGTCTATTAGAGGGGCAATCGAGCCGAACGTGTTTCAGATTCGAGATTGCAGAAAGTGAAACAGCTTGCTCGAATTGGTATATTTTTCTTCATTTGCCGTTGCTCGAAGCAGAAACCAATATCAAGACGTGGAAGAGGAAGAGAGTGTTTAAAGATAACGATATCGGGTAATTGAATGTCTCGTTAGGGAGATAAATTAATGGACAATCAAGCTTTTTGCTAATCGGTCAGTGAGAATATTTGAAATCGAAAATATAAAAAGTGAAGAAGATTTTATTATGAATATGTTTATCTCGCTCATTTTGTCTTATTCAGTTTTAAGCTTCTTGCACATCGGTCCGTGAGAATATTTGAAAACGAAAATTTTTTATTAAAAGTTTATCTCATCATTTCGTCTCATTCGATTTAAATTGTTCCAAAAAGTATTTCATCAAATGAAAATTTGTGGATATTTAAATTGTTATCATTTCATAAAAACAAATCGTACGACCATCAGCCTGGACTCATTTTGAAGATTGAAGCATCTACATTCACGTGGCGGGGTTCATTTTCTTACAAGATATTTTTACATGATGTAGCAGATGGGAAATTGAAGACCCATTTTAGACAAAAGGGTGTATACTGAACTGAATTGTTTCGACAAATTTGATTGAGTGAACTGGGACTGTTTTATAGCTGGAATGATGTAACTGCAGCCGATATTTCGCGAATTCTCTCAGGAATCTCTGTACTGTTATTTCGCGAAGGCACGTAACGATTGGCAGTAGGTATACCTCGGATACTTTCGCAGTAAGTGCTCGCATGGCTTACGAAATTATATATGGAAGTGGCGTTTTGTTCTCGATCGGCCGGGTGAATCCCGGATATCCAGAAGGAAATCGAATATCGTATATACGGAATTTCTTCCAAGAAGTATGCAAATTTAACACGGTCGAAAGTTCCGATTCCGATAAAAAAAAATGTTTCACCGGGGGATATTTATACGTACCAGAATCCTAAAATCAGGGACCCGAGATCGAGTTGTTTTTTTTAGCTGTTGGGAATTGAACTCATCTCTAAGCTGTACGCGACCTTTTCATAAACGGACTGTTGGTTCCCATTTTTTGCTAATCCTGAATGACGTGAATGTAAAAGGTTGGACAGTCTTTCCCTCTCGTAACTGCGTGGTAAATGCTCGTTCCACAAATTGTTTATTTCGTATATCAGATTTTTACAGTAGAATTTCGATAACTCTCTTATGAAATTGTTAGTGAGTATAAATTCTATTTACCAACATTTGTTACACTTATTCTAGCATATTCTATTATATTCTAATGTATTTAAATATATTCTAGAATATTTTCTTTAAGATTTTGAATCGTTCATGTATCACGAAGATGTTGAATTCGAAACATGTTTTTTTTAATGTAATCAAACATTCTCAATTTAAATTCGATGATATAATGATTAAATTAGATGCGTTTAATTACTATTACGTCAGAGGACTTTCCATGGGAAAAGGATGAAACGGAAATTAAATAATTCTAATACCCAAATATGACTGCCCGAGAGGTGCGTGGACAAATTAAGTTGACAGTTATATCACCTACCCCCGGTAAGCCCCTGATAATGCCGTATCATCCATTCCACTTTATAAGCGCGTGACAGTGCTTTTCCAATACACGTTTTATAAGAGCAGTTTTTCATCCGGCCGTAGCACG
This sequence comes from Lasioglossum morio, assembly GCA_916610235.2. NCBI lineage: Eukaryota > Metazoa > Arthropoda > Insecta > Hymenoptera > Halictidae > Lasioglossum > Lasioglossum morio. The sequence continues at coordinate 8,830,974 of OU744330.1, read as the reverse complement.
ATTAGGGTGGAAATCCCCAAAATTGCCCAGCCTATATTTAAGTGAGGAATTTCCCTGTTGGTCTCTGTCGCGATGCGGCTTAATCCCCCGCCAACATCCTTCGCATTCTGTCAATTTTTACGAGGATATTTTTTAGTCTCGCCCCTTTTACTGTCTGCGACTTTTACTACCCTCGAGCCTACTTGCTAGTCGCGTCGGATCAACGCCTGCGATCGATGCTTCTTTTTGTATTAATTAAAACGGCTGTGATAATTCCACCGAAAATATTTCAAACTAAAACAAATTTTAAAACCAGAATAGGGTTGAAAATTCTTTGCAATTGCATTAAAGACCTGAATTTTTATACAAATTTACAGTTACATTTATTCCTTAAATATTTTCATTGTTTTACATTTGATATTCTTGAACTTGGAAATGGTATGCCCGAATAATCAAAGTTAACGTAATTAGTATAAGAACTGTATAATTCGATAAACCGATAACGTGAATGCTGGTGGCCTGCTCTTGTGGCTAGAATAACTGACCTTGTTATGTCGGTAAACACATCAGGCTCCTGGCTCGTGGCCATTCCTTTTGGTCGAAAAAGCTTTTCTTCAGCGATTCGCACAGTTTCGGGATCAAATACGACGACTAAAGGAAAGATCTGGTTGAGTTAGGCGAGATACACCACCAGTCACAATAGCAGCTCTCCCCCCACTCCCACTGTACAAATGCTATAACTAGACTGGGGATCTCCTTGTGCGATAATCGCATTTGCAGGAAATACCAGGAACGGTTCAGAACATAATGTGCAGATGAACAAACAATAATGATAAAATCTTACTTTATTTTCATCATTACAATCAGAATTGAGAGTCACTATTGATGTATTATATCACGTTGTGTTGTTATGTTGTAATAAAATTCTGAATCAAGTCAGTTTATGCGTAATTAGAATTTTAACGTCAATTCTCAATTTCTTACCCATGATTCCACGCAGACCACAATACATCCAGAAAATAATTTCACGTTGAAAAAGCTTGTCAGTGCTAATTTTTGCAGAAAACATTTTTAACAGATCTCCGCCGATTCAAAGATGTAGAATCACTTTATAACGGTCTGTACGCATAATTTATCGACACCCTGTACATTTCTTGGTCTCGAAATTGCGTCCCATTTATCAAAAAGATTATCGAACCGGAAGAAGACGATGGTTGTTCGCAATTAGAGCTTGCTGAGCGAAGAAATGATTATGGACGATGAGACCGGATATTTCTGAGTCCGTAAGAATGGAATCAATTCATAGAGACGTCGTGGACTGATGCAAGAGGAGGGGGGCAGGGGAGGGGAGGCCGAATGGTTAAGCAAGTGATATATCCTCAAGTTTAAGTGATGTGGGAAAGGAGGTATGCAAAACGTTCGGCGCGCATCCATCATTCGATTCGCATCTATCCTATCGTTTGGCACTGCTCCGCCGGATCTTCCGGTTGCTTTCATTGATAAGCGAGATAAGTGTGCCCCATCGTAGCCGCTTCTCGCCGCGAGGAAGACGAATGACTTTCAATGACGGCAGACCGCGCGGCTGATCGCGTGTCTGCGCACACGCCTTGCGATTCTGACCGGTCTCGATTTCGAGATGATTTATACGAGGCCCGCTTGCCGAAAACGAAAACCCGTTTCGCTTAGGGGAACCTTTCAGCCGAGACAGTTTATTTTATTTTCAACGCGGCGTCCGAGAGCTATCCCGCTATAAAGGCGATTCGAGCCTTTGATTGGTGTCTTTATGCGTTCGTTAACCGAGACAAGCGTCTTCCGACGATAAACAAAATTTAAAAAAAGGACTTGAAGATACCTGTCAATTCTATACACTCTGGATATTTCGTCGAAATCGGTTTCTGTGAGCAGCTATCGGTTGTACATGGCGGAAATCGCTGTATCATTTGTCATTGAAATTAGTAGGTGAAATTTAAGACAGCTAAAGACTAAATAATTTTGCCAAAACTAATGATTTCGTTATACCTAGAATATTTCCATTTTTGTTAATTTTATGTTATTGAATTATTAGAACTGGCCAACAACCGTAGTCCCGTTGAAAGCACCGGTTCTCGTTAGATCACCGAAGTTAAACAATGTGTAACGTGAACGGCACTAGGATGGGTGACCGTCTGGTAAAAATCCGGAAAGTGACCCACCCGGGGTGTTTTTCACGTGTTGTTGGCAAAAGGTGGTTCGGAACCCACCATAAACAGTTAGGTGCCGCTGAAAAGGCGATGGTGAGAGTGGAAAGAGGAAGAGGATTGTGTAAATGAAGTTGAAACCCTGAGGGGACCAAATATCATGTTACACAAGAATGTTTAAAACTGTATCCGCAGTCTAGAGATGAGCAATCCTCTTTTAAGCAGAGATCTCATAGCGTTCTCAGGACGAAATAATCTCAGGTGAAACTTGTTAACTTTCCATGTTATTTTCATTGAGATAAACATTTTAGTTATGCTTGTTAGTCTGCGTAGGTAACGCATTTTTACGTTAAGAAGCTTTCGAGGTTGCCGGTTCCCCTTTTTCCTCGTATCCTACATTATTTTCGCATTAACATCATGTACCGGATAAATTGTGTGTGTGAAGCTGGAAAATGGAATAAATTTGTGTTCGGGGTCTGTGGGTAGCCCTAGTGCATTACGAGTGTTCTATGAGAACTAGCTTCCTTGAACGATCAGGTATGCGATGTTGCAACATGGGAATCGTATATATTTCAGGAAAACCTGGTCTAGGATTATTAAGGGACCGGTCAGGGTCGTCTTCAAACGGAACCGCAGCTGATTCTGGATTCTATTTCAGTTCTACTTAATTATTACTCTGTCAGGTCGGCCCTTAAGTGATTCAATTTTCTGACAGTGGCTTCCACTTCGCAACGTCCGTTCGTATATTTATTAAAAATAAATGTAACTTGAATTTACAAATCATTGTTTCTTTTTGCATAATATCAAGCAAACAAATTCAACGCGGTACTTTAATTTAAATGATTCAAAATTCTCGTAATGTTAGTAGAAAATTAAATATTACTCGAGTACACCTACCGGCTGACCTACTAACAACAGAATAATTCAGGTTGATCACGCTTTGCGCTTTATCTTGTATAATTTGTTTCGAAGTACTAATTCATGCAAACTCCTATGCTGTGGTATTATAATGCTTGTTGAAACATTTCTCAAGGAAAAGCAGTGTTTTACAAAGCCAAATTAAATCCTTTCAACATATTTGTTAGACATATTAAAACTAATAAACAATTTTCCGTGAAAATATCGTATATCGGTTTTTAAGGAATCGTTGTAAAAATAAGGTCAAAATCTTCAAATCTATGGCAATTTCATTTACGGGAAAAATTTTTGAGAGCTTTTGCAGACGTTCGAATGTTGCAGTAATTTTTAGGAAAAATGGGTTTTCAGTTTCGCACCTGACACAGCATGTGAAAATATTTTAGGGGAAAATGAACACTGCATTCTGAGTCCAGGCTCGGGGTTGTACAATGTATTTTTCCGAAATGATCGTGATTTAAACGTCGACAAGTTTTCGAAAATCGAAAATGCGGTGCTTAAATGCTTTTTGGATCCACTGTAGTTTCCGTATTATCCTCCGTGCACGAAATGGCTGATTCTAAAGAAGGCACTGACTGCCGAATAATTTCCAACCTCGTTATCGATTGCCCACCGTGAGATATACCGACCGCTTTCAGCCGCTCTGCTTGCTTTACTAATCCCCATTTCATGGTAGGATTTAGTACGTGTCCGTGTAAACACGCGACTCCTCCAATGCGTTGGGAATAAACTGTCCTCCAATCGTCGCTTCGTGGTTCAGAAAAGTTAAACGGAGAATTACCGGCAGACCTCCACGACCCCATAAATCAGCATTCTTTCGGCAAAACCGTCCGAAAGAAAATACGAAAAAAATCGACGAATACTTTGAATGGGAAATGGTTACAAATGGTGCAACAAGATCTCGTAGCTCGTTACTCATTAGATTTATAGGTCGCCTAATAATTCGGCCGAGCTATAAACTTTCCGGAAGAATGCCAGACGTGAGAAATCCTCGCTAAACAAATTATCGAATTTGCTAGAATACGCGGTTAGGTCATTTTCTCATTAAAATTCCTGCGACATCTGCTTCACGCGTGTCAAATTCGACAACGTGTTTTATTCTTCATTTTGTACTTTAGAGAATCAGATGAAATTACAACACAATCGTAAAGAAGTTAAAGGTGTCTACATCCCACCCAAAATTTGTTTGAAGAATAGTAATAGAGTAAACCTTCGATTATCCGTGCTAATTAGTAGAACATGATTGTTCGGATACTAAAAGATTTACATACTTTCGCAGTAAATCGTGTAGTTTTTTAATTCTTTGTGGAAAGTATTCAGAGGATAAAGAATTCGAACGTCAGAGGCTCGGATAATCGAAGTTCTACTATATTTTAGTTATATCAACGTTTGTTTAACCTTTTTCCCTGTCAATGTTTGTTAAAAATGTTTCAATGGATACTATAAAACATATTTACGCGCAACATTCTACATACGCTGAGACACGGAATCCGCGTCTCGTTATCTCGCGACTATAATTCGCGGAGGCTCGATGGCGAGCGAAAATGAGAATTCCAGGTTTTAATGGTATTTCCAGTGCATGTTGCATTGATCGAGAAGGGTACAAGTTCCATAGATGAGACCCTTTAGTGCCGCCCGTAACGTAAAGTGGGGTAAGTTACGGTTTATTCTACGAGGCCATTGTAATTCTTTATTTTTCTTGCCGCGTTACAGCGAATAATACTACGCGGCTCCGTTAATCCGGTAGCTATCATCCGGGCAGTATCTCCTGGAACAGTACACAGGTAGTTTCAGCATTCACGTAACCACTAAACGGAACATAAAGTTCCGACGTTATGGCCGCGGAGTCGCGTGTGTTTCACGCACCGTAAGAAGACAGGCCCTGGACGTCTTTAATGATTCTGCTGGGAAGGTGTTAAAGCCGTTTACGGCGAGTAAAAAGCACAACAGAAGCGCGCATCCGCAAACGCGACTCGACTCAGCTTGGCTGCGGCCCGGCGTATCTCAAAATGACTTGCTAGCGAACTCGGTGAATGCATGCGACACGATTATTTCTGTTATTTATTTCCGCTCAAGAACGCATTAATATCAAACGGCATTACAAGCCATTTAACAAATTGAATGCTGCGGGGATTTTTCAAAAGCGTTGACAATTCCGTTTCTCTATTTCCGGTCTGTCCGAGCTCGCTTACGACGTTTCCCCAAACAAAAATGATGGTTCTTTGAGAGATATCGAGCTCTTGTAACATTGTACTCGATGGCAGGTTGTTGCATTGGCTGGAAACTAAAGAATATATGTGGGAGAGATATGGTACTGGATAATGCGATTTTGTCGTTCAATTTATGTGAATAAATCGTCCCTTCCTGTGAAAATTTTACTTCCTGAATTTTAGATCGTCCAGCGATCTGTCATCTAAAATGATGTTCCCATAAGTGTTATCGTTTGCTTCAAAATTATGATACAACTAAAAATCCTAGAATTTTTCTTTTCGAGTGTAACTCGGCATCAAAGAAATAGAAATGTAAATAAAACAGGTTTTTTATATCTATTTCGTTCTTCAACAAATATAAATTGCAACAAAGTTTGAGTAATATTTAATATAATTAGTAAACAGAATTGTCTAAACTAAGTAGCAATCAGGGAACTGTCCTCTGAAGTAAATTTCAAATAAGACACTTAAAATAGTAGGGAGTTGTTAGCAAGAAAATTGAAAAATAATTCCGAGTGCAAAGGGTTAAAGAAAATCGCTCGGAACGCGTCCAGACACACTAATTACAACCCAATAATAGTATTTCAAAGAATACAACATGAAAGTGTTTCAGATAGAAAGAGAAAGTTGAGATCCGGTAAAGGATTGTAAGTAGTGACTATTTCAGAGGATTGATAAGTTTTAGGGAGCTTGGAATTGTGGGTCGGATCACCAGGAGACACAGAGTAGTGTCTCTCCGAGAGACCGAGTCACGGACTCGTCTACGCGTTCCCTAATTTATTCCATCTTATCTCGCGTTCGAGTCCTGATTTTCAATTCGCGCCCCAGGGTCTCCTCGAAGTCCTGGTGTAAAGTGTTTGGCGCGAGTAGACCGACACGCTTCCACCCGCTCGCCGTTGTAGCCGGCTGCTTGAGCACTATCTACATGTAAATCTAATATGCGCTCGTGTATTCTATGAGCCTTCGTCGTAACGACACCTTCTCAAGGCGTTTGGGACGTTCTCCCTTTGGGACAGCATCAAGCGTCGAAGCTAATGGGGTCATTGAAATATTCCGTGAGGTGAGATGTCGACGGTCGCCGAAGAAAAGTTTCTCCCGCTTAAAAGTGATGGATCAAATTACCCCATGGAACTTTAATGAATGACGGAATGGGACTTGGCTGCGAATGCGTACCGTACCGTTGGCTCATCGCGGAAATATCTTGCGCTTCGCAAAAAAGTTTATATAGAATTAACTCCTCATTGTAACAACGCTGACGCTATGTGTATGGATCAACAGTGGGCAATTTTTATCTGGTCAACACTAATTTGATAATCGTCTTTCAGGATCTTCAGGATTTTAAAGGAAAAAAATTATGTGCTTCGATTGCACAATAATAACAAATAACTACTACTAAATATTAATAGTTTCAATGAGGTAGACATATTATTATGTTGACATTCTTAAAATCTTTTTATATTGTCGATATATTGTGCAATAAGATTGATGGTTCTAGACAGAAATTTATTTTAGAAAATTGACAAACAACAGCCTAAACGAAGTTGAACAAATCTGTGCAATCATCGAATGTACTTAAAAATCATAAAATGCTAAAAACCAGGAAGTTGAAGCTTCTTCAAAACTAAAGGAAACTACATGTTGAGAAAATAATAAATTTCTCTCAGCTACGTCGCAAATCTCCGCCAAAGTACGAACATCTTTAACATAAATGCGGTGCTACAGATTTAGGGGATAAAACGCTGTCTGACAGCATTTCGTGTCTTTTTACAGAGAATGGAGAGCGTCGTGCGACCAACAGTATGCTGCAGAAAAGTGCAAGAGTTTTATTTAAGGGGGAAAAGGGTACGCGTAATCTGGGAATGTAGAAACTGCCGTCCCTGTTCTCCCTCTCTTTTATAATTTCGACTGGTGGGCGAATTCTTGTTCTCCTTCGCGAAAGTCTTCCTCGAATGTCCTCAAGCGGAATGGCAAGTGGTGTGGCTTATGGGGTGGCATTTAGCATGGCAATGGCGGCCCTGCACGTGAACTGATGTACGTGTTACAGTAAATGTGTTAATTGGGTAAATGCGTAGACTTGATAGTCAATGTATGCGCATACTAACCTGATAAGCAAATGTGTTCGGGAGTCACGAAATTTAAAGTTCTGAGCTTGAGCTTGAAATTCGAGTACGCGCTGATTTACCACTGGCTTGTCGAAACAGCAATGTTTTAATTCAGACAAATGATAAAATAAAACTTGTTTGCGTCGAATGCGAGGAACAGTGTGGGCTACAGTTGTCGAAAGTATAAAAGCTGAATATCAAATATTTGAGCCGAGATCAAATTTTTTTTGGAGCTTTTTTATCGAATCAGTAAATTAAACACGGTTTCTACTTCAAATGGAGTTCGTGGCATGTCCAAAACGTTAATCCCGTGGACAATGAATTTCAATATTATTTTAGTATAAACACGTATCAACGGCCAAGAACTTTTTATCTGTACCTTTTGTAAGCTAGATTTAACCGCGTCGCATTGGCGCGGGCAACTGGAATATTCGCATACCGCACGTCCCGGGGAATTTCCCCGGGTGGTATCGAGCTTCTATATCATTTCCATTGCTTCAATTTCGCCTGCTGCTCTTTGTTTTTCAATTTCGATGTTCCCTTCCCCCCCCCCCCTCCCTCCCTCGTCGCTCCTCCGTCCCGCTCAATCCCTCCGCCCCCGAGTTTTTTTTCATCGTCCCGTTTCATCCGCCGGAAAATTCCCCCGCGGCGATTATTTCCTCGCTTTTCCTGAAAGCTCATTCGCGAATCCGCCAGGTTCCGGCAGAAATTTGTTGAATAATCCGTTTAATTTTGCACCACCTTGTTCCAGAATGGATTCAATAAAGTCGGCTTGTTGCTGGATTTCAGAGTATCGGATGCAGTTCAATGTTGCACACGCTCGACGTGTATAAGCTACTCTAAATCCGACTGTCGTTTCTTTTTCTTGAAAGCTGGACGACCGTCACGTATACGCAATTGCATCAATTGAGGGAAGCCGAGGATCTGAACTAATGCCGTGTCTTCTAATCTTTTAACCGGGAACTTTTAAGGAGCGAATCACATCGTCAATTACACAATTGTAAGAACGGTCCTCCATCCAAGGGTTGAATAAAAATTTCAGAATTTGTTATATTGTCCCAGATAGCACTCGGATGTCCGAAGGATGTCCAAAGTACGTCCGTATTGGACCTTCGTATGTCCCAGGGATGTCCGAATCATGTCCGTATGTCCGAAACATGTCCGATATACGTCCCAGGAATGTCCGAATGAGGTACGATTTACAAAGTGTGATGTACATAGGATGTCCCGTTCGGACCAATCTGGGATGTATGTGGGACGTATCTGGGGACATACGGACTTTATTTGTTCATCCCTGGTACGTACCAGGGACATAAGGACGTTATTTGGACGTTTACAGGAACTACATAGAATATGGGTTCTGCATTTTAATTTTACTTTAATCAAAATTACATATATTACAAACACATAGATTTGGCACATAGTACAATACAATAGCACATATAACACTAATATATACAGTAATTTATAACATAATAAATATTTATAACAATTATAAAATATAAATTTTTAATTTTATTATTAAAAATCTTTTAAAAATGTTTGTTTCTTTCCACGGTTCTCTGCTAATGTACGCCGCATCTGTATGGAAACACTTCTTTCTTTCTGATGTATAGATGTTTTGGATATCTTCGCTGCATCTGAAAATTAAAATTTCTTGGTTAGAAACATTGTTCAATAAACGGGAAGATTTTAACATGAATATATTAGGTTAGAGGGAAAGCTATGTGGTATTTTAAATAAGCAGGTAATTTTACTTGTAATGCAAAAACACATGTTAATTAGTGAGTCATGGGAAAACAGAAATTGACAGGTTATTTGAAAAATGGCAACATATTGTTACAAATAATGGAAATTATATCATTGAATAATATTGAACATGTATTTTTATAAAATGACTCAAATGTTCTCTTTAAAATACGATAGAATTTTCCCTCCAACCTAATAATATTTTTGTATTTTCGTTTTGCCAATAATGTTTCAATGACTGAAAAAACGTAATAAAATAAATATAAAATAAAAGCTTACCTGAAATCGCAGTAACGAGTGTCACCAACACAATCCTGACAAGTGGCTGAAGGTATCGAATCACTTGCACACACTTTTTATTAATTGCAATGTTACGAATACGTGCACAGGGAGCACGTGCTAAATTAACCTAACCTCACTTCACGTAAACGCACGGTGATGAGACGCGACGCTACTGTGAGGTATTTGGCTGAGAAACGGGAAAATCGTCTATAAAGTCTTGAAATCGGAAAAAAACTTACAAAGTGATTAGTAATATTCTTATTATTATAATATTATATATATATAATATAAATATTAATAACAATACTAATTTAAATGATAACTGAATGAAATCTGAGTGCTCTGTACATCGCATTCAATTATCACTACTTTTCAAGAGTTTGCATAATCTGAGGATAAAATGTTTCGAATAAAAGTTGAACAGTACTTAAATATGTACTTAGAACAGTAGTTAGTAATTAAGAACAATAATTAAAAATTCTATATTTAAAATTTCGAAAAAAATTTTTTTCGACAAAAAGCAAAAATCATTTTGATTTTTTAAATGTTAAAATACATTTCTTATTTTCGGCCAAATACCCCACTGTGTGACGCTTTGACTCTGACTATGTCACTCGTACTTGAACGTTCGAAACTTAGATCCCACGGATATCCGACGGGACGTAATAAACAGATGTCCCACGGATGTCCAAAATTGAAGTCCCACGGATATCCTTAGCACCTGAAAAACGAATGTCCCTGGAACATCCGAAATTTAGGTTCCACGGATATCCGAGGAACGTAAATAACGGATGTCCCACGGACGTTCGAAATTGAAGTCCAACGGATGTCCTTAGGACCTAAAAAACGGATGTCCCTAGGATAACCGAAATTTAGGTCCAATGGATGTCCGAGGGACGTCCGTAACGGACGTGGGACATATGGACATAAAGTGGACATGAAACGAATGTCCTTCGGACGTTCGGTGCTATCTGGGGTATTTATAAAAATTTTTAAATTGAGAATTTATTAACTGTTGTTTTTTGGTCTCGAAAATGAAGTATCTCCAAAAATATATTTCCAAAAGTTGATACATAAAGCAATGAATGGCATCACCAATTATACAGTTGCAAGAAAGGTCCTCCCTCCAAGAGTTAACTAATAATTTCAGAACTTGTTACATTGTGTCTTAAAAATTTGTTTAAATTGAAAAATTCTCAACTGTAGAGCTTCGGCATTAAAAGGACTATTAGACTGAGAATGAAAAAAACTTGGAGGAGCAATCGAGTTCGACAAGGCTGTTGAATAAATTACGACGAAGATCTCGCAGAAGATCGATCGTTTGGATTGGGGCACAGTCCGGGATCGGCCGATCAAAAAACGATCATCTGACGAAAATCCGGACAATGATCCTTTATCAACTATCCTGGTCCGTCCGTGGCCGCAACTTCTGGTCAAATGGAGACTCGTGACCCCACGCTCCCAGGTAGGACTGTAATTATTCGTAATTTAACTTGGCTTGATTCGGGTATCCTCGCGACCGGCTAATGACCATGAAATTAGCATAATGTCACGTTGCATGACTGAGCGCGACGCGACGGTTCGATTCGAATCTGTTCAAAGTGTTGGACATAATCCAGCAGGCGAAATTTCGGATCGGTGGCAGCTGCCTGGACAGGAAGTTGCCGGCGGAATGAAGGCTGAAGGCTGAAGGCTGACCGCGGACACCTCGTGTGTTCCTGATCTGCGCATTAAATTCCAATGGCGTGGGAGGAGAATCATTGATCCCCTTCCTCCAGCTTTCTCTCAAGAATAATCAAGAATAACTTCTAGAAGAAGTTATAAATTGTTTTCGACGATTGCAAAACACAAAAGCCAACTAGAAATTCCCTCCTTCTTCCAAACGGTCCATTCTTTCAAATTGTACTTTTGTCACACTTTATAGTTTCAACGCACATATTTTTTACACCTCAAATTTAATTTAAAAAATGTTCACACTCCTTCCAAGGAACAGGATCCACATAGATATTTCTTTCTTCCTTTAGTAATTTTACTAGAGCGAAAATAGCACATTGAATCTCTTCAAACTGTTTGAAATTACAGCTAGTCATTTTTGCCATAAGTACATCAAATACGCAGTCCAGTGATCCAAGAAAGTTTTGAAAAGAAATCGAAAGTGGATACCCGGGGTACCCAGTTATTGACACATGGGGATACTGACGCTGCATGAATATTTTCTAAGAGCACACTCGTTCAAACCGGTTCAAACAAAACGAAATCAGCACTCGCAGTGCAGAATTCGAAATTGTAGAACGGAAGTGCAAGTTGGAGTGCAGTGTAGGGCGTCTAACTGCATTGTCGGGGGAGTGAAATGTGGAGAGAGAGAAAAAAAAAGACGGGCTGGGAAAGAGACAGGAGAAATACAGAGTTTCCTCTTGACCTCTCGATATCACCGGGAACGTGGGCATATGAAGTTAGCCAACTTGCCCATTTCCTGCTTATCGAGTTTTCCCAACATCCTGTTCCCGGGGCAGCAAAGAAGGTGGGAAGAACTATGAAGGTATCGGTAGAGAGAGAAAAAAAAAGCGGAGAGACAGACTAAAGAAGAGGGTATGAAATGAAGACACGAACAGAGGGGGCCCTGGCTAAGAGCGAAGGAAGGAAAGTCGCTGAGCGAGGAAACGCTTGTCGAGGTTTCCTTCTAATTTCTCGAACTTGATTAAAAGTTGTTCGGCATGAAAATTAAGTTCCGTCCCGGTTAGGTATCCCGTTACCACTTTCTATCTTCTTCGACGGACCAACCGCGAACAGGGTAGCTGTGAAATCCAGCCGAATAGCAGATTTACCGATGGCGGACTCCAGCATGTTTCATTCGCTGTCGCTTGGAAATTTGCCGACTCTATACTTCGGGACGTAAGAAAAATATATGCCGAAGAAATGTTTAACCCCTTATATTCAAACATTTCGAAGGAAACAAAATATTAATTAGTCAACAGAAGTTAAATAAAAATGTATGCAATCTTTCGATAATTTTCGCAAGTCGAAAATAATGTAATCAAATTCGTCGAATGCTTTTATAGTTTTGTAAGCACATGAAATCAGTGGTCTATTAATTAGCCATCGTCGTTGCAATAATTTCCGGAGTATCGTTACGCTTTTTTATTATGTCTTGAAAACTGGTGCTCTAAAATAAGTATGCAAGCGAACAGATTATAAATAATGTTCCGGCGAACGGTCGGGTGAAGTATTCGCTCTTTAATTATACAACACAACGTTCAACGCTATGATCAATATTTTATCGTAGTTTAATAGCCAGGCTTATACATATTGAAGTGAATCGTAATTCCCAGGGAAATGTACAGGGTTACCTCTGTTAATCGTTTCCAGGCATTTTCTGTTAAATTCTGGTGCCACGACAAAAAAAACCGAGCAGGTGTGCATTTCAGTCTCAGACGAATTAACCTAGTTCGCATTTTATTGTCGACATTCTTGACATCCTGTCATGTGATTGCAGAGTTCGACGCGTACTCTAAAACTTCTTCGTTTAGTACTAAATGGCTGTCATTTAAATTAATTTAAAGATTAAAGGATCCAATCTGGAAGAGTTTACTAATTCTACTTCAAGCGCGACTTTGTAATCGGGGACATGTCATTGGAGACATCGAAATCAACTGCCGCGATTATTGGATTTTTGTCATCCTTGTCATCATTACCTAGGTGTTGGGATTTATCAATTTTAACGACCCACTTGATGTGGATCAATTTTTAGAATTCGGAAATCAACGTTGAATGGGTTTTTCTGGGAAACCGGTTTTTTTTCAAAAAGCGGGTTTTTGTATAAACCGTACAACACGTTGTATAATGGAGCGTGTTCTGTGCCCACAACCGTTAATGGTCGCGTGAAGCCGGAATAGAGCATGTGTATAATATAATTAAACGGCAAACAATATGAAATCAAATCTATCGAAGCGTTCACTGCGAGGCGTTGGTAGCGTCAAATCGTGGTTGTCCGTTTTACCACCATTTCAATTTTATTAAACGTTTTACGATTCGCCGCGTCTCCATTCACCGGCCGCGTTTTCGATTGTTGACCCTTAGGTTTATTCGTGTTACTGGTCGTTTCGTATTCAATTATCCGAATGGCAACATTGGTTCGTAACACTTTACCTACCGGAAACCTATTAACCTCCATGCGGTCCTCAAAAATAATTATACAATGGTATTTTGGGATTCTCGCGTAGTTTCGTTCAATTGCGTTTCACTCATAATCACAAAAATTAAGAATGGACACAATTAAATGTATTTACAATTATTGACATTATGTAGTTGCATATATGGCAATTGATTCGATAAATTTCTTTATCCAAACACATATTGTAGTGACAATTACACAAAATCTAAATAAATGGAGCCTTGTAATTTTTGTAAGGTGACACATTTTAATCACTTTTAGTGCTCGGTAGGTTTATTGTTTATACCTTTACAGTTTTATATAACGATTTTTTATGACATAATCTAATATTTCAAACAAGTGTATAAATTACAACACTATCATTAAGAAATATAAACTTTTGTAATTCAAACGTGTTTATATTCATGATAAAAAGAATCTTTTCAATTTCTTCAGAACACATAATTCAAGTGAGCACTAGTTAAGTCGTTCCATGCAAGAATGATTCCTTTGTCTCTCGCATAAAATTTGTAAGATCTCGTTCGAGCTAACTGTTTGCCAATTTGTTCGAGTTGCTATCCGGAGACTGGTTAACACTTTTTTGTTAATCTCACAGGTAAAGATGCAGCACAAAAAAAAACACAGAAACGCATCGCCTAAGTGGTGCGGATGAGACACGTATTCCAATCGTCGTGATACACCATCGCGTTATGACGGCTAGTAAGCGCAAATTGCACTTAGTTTAACTCCATCAGCATGAAAGCTCCATGGAATACGAAATTCGTGTTGCCTAGTACGTGGAAGAGGCAGGTTAGCCGCTCCATTGCTATATCTGTTATTAATGTCTTCAGGGACACTGTGTCTTCAACTTTCTGGCTTTACAAATTTTCAAATTTGTAATGGCTACAACAAATTCGAGCGTAATTCCTCGCGATTACACCTCACTGATTAACCATCCGTTCCGGTACAAAACAAAATATTTACTCCACTTAGCCACAATATATTTGTCAAAAATATTTAGAGTCATGACACGATCATTATTGGTAATGACGACAACATGAAAGAGAGGCTAGAACCAATACGAACTGATTGTGTGACATAAGATGGCTTTCAATAACAGTATATTTAGAAAAATAATAAAACGACGATAACCTGAATAAGAAGTTACCATCAATATAAACTGGTTTTGATACAGAATAACGAAGACATTTATGTCACCTAGCAGCAATATATTTAAAAAGATACGATCATTATTGTTAATGCTGACAACCTGAAAGTGGTTGGAACAGGTTCAAAAGTATAAACAAGTTGAATCCAGTCAACTAAATGAAAGTAAGAATAATTTATTAAATGTATGCTGAATGTTTCCCTTCAGTTCAATAAATATTGTATTCTCACTCTATAATGTTTGAAAAATGTTTCCATTACTTTCCGTCAGAACATAATACGAACGAACTATATAAAACAATCGATCGGCGTTGCCCACCTGAAATTGGAAAACCGTCGGCAATATAGAGGGTGACATTGACTGTTGCGTCACATCCGGAGGATTATGACATCAGGAGGTTTATGAGTTTGCAGCCAGAACGCTAGAAGAGCACGTGTTTGCTAAAACGTCAGCTAATAAATTAACTTCTAGGGTCCTAACTCCAATATTAATTCGGCGGCAGCTGAAATTACCCACCGTCTCGGAAATGGCAGGCTTTACTCGTGCACGGGATAAAGTTATGAACAAATTTTTGAAGAAAATTTGCAACCTATTAACCCTCTGGGTCGTAGAAATCTTTGCTAAGTTTCGTATCCGATTAAGCACCTATGAAGAATCCTGTCTTCGTAAGAATTTTATTCCACGTATTTTATTGTATTCATATTTTCTTCAAACACAACGAGTTTTATCGTTAATGGTAATATTTTTCACAGTAAAGATACGAATGATTGCAATGATATTTTTCCCAGAGGCAGCACTCGCCCCGTGTACAACGTGTTAAAAGCAGAAGTCCTAAATCATCGGGCAGCGTAAGCCAAAGTTTACGGATAAGTTTTTCGAAAAAATTCTAATCGTCTGCGAGGCGTAGGGTTCGCAGGTCGCAGGTGGAGGGCCGACTTCGGCTTTAATGCTATTCTACCAGCAATTTTACGGTTCAAGCATTTCGAAAGGCCGCGACTAAGAAAGGAGCGTGTGTGGGGGATTAGGGAAGATGCGAGTGAAAAAAATGGAAATCCACTCGGGGTCCTTTTGCACTACGCTCTCCGTGGAGTGTTGTAAACTCCGATGAAAGAGCCCTTTGAAGTTGTCTCCAATCGGAAACCGACAGGCTTCGAATGTTCATCCCGTAATTACGAGTGCCCTGAGGCAGAAAATTGACATCCATTCGCGTCCCGTGTATACTGTCGCGTAAAAATATTCTTCAAGATCAAAACCAGTCGACTCCCGACCCGCCAGAAATTCGGATGAAATATTTGATTCGCTCGGAACGAGGGGGGAACCGAAGTTAATACAAAAACACGCCCTTTGTCGGCGTGCTTGAATCCCGATCGCTCGCGATTCGTCCGCTTAATTGCACGGGGTAATCGTTGCAGAAATATTTTTACGTGTCGGACTATTATTTTCAGACGCTTTCTTGCGTGTCGCGTGCTCGGTGAAGTTTACACGCCGAGCACGCCAAATCAGCTGTCAAAAATCAATGACTAACGACACCGAATACATCACCGCCCCACAACATTCTCTCTTTAAGCGTGACGCGCGTCGAATATTCGATAAAAGTTTTTTAATATTGTAATGGATATGAATGATTGCGTATTACCCCTCCGCGGGCCACCTCGATCGATTGATCTTTGAAATATCTATTCTTCCCCATTAATATTCATTCAAACTCATGTAATAAATGTAATTTACATGGTTTCAAGTGATAGAAAAATTCTGAAATGGTCATTTTAACGGTCTTGCAAGATCATAATATTTTTATGCATATTAAATCAGAAAAATTAATCAGATGCACGCCGTAAAATCTTATATACACTCTATTTAGTAATTTTTCAATAGCAGTGGACATCATTTAGGTGCTCGAATATTAATTATGTGAATTTTTAGATTAAGACTTAAGATTAAGATTCTTTTATGTCATATTATATAATACTGCATACATTTTGTACAAAAGGACTTCGGTCCGTTTAAAATAAATAATAATAATAATAATTAATATCGGGACATCGAAATTTTCAAAATTCTTTCGAAACCTAGAACAAAATTCCAATTGAATCGCGAAAATAACAGTCTAATACACGTTGTTCTGGGAGCATTTTAAAACTGCATCCCCGCCGTCGTAATGGTAATTCTATTTGACACCAGAAATACCTTTGAAAGATGTCCAGGGGTTGCGAGGGCGGGGGATGGGGAGAGAGAGAGAGAGAGAGGGAGAGAGAAAGACGAAAGAGACGCTTGTTCCCAAACGACGGGTTCTATTCTAACCACGTTGGTTATCTTATTATCTCCGCTCTCTTCCACTGATTCTGAATTGTACACGTAGCTCTGGAATCGCATTTTCATCCGTGAGTACTTCATCCCACGAGACATCCGCCGCCAAACAATGAACGGACGACCGAGTACCATTATTCGGGCCTGTTCCCCCGGTCGCGTCGCGCGTCGTCCCGAACAATTTAATGAAATTATTCGGTGGGATGACGTGAAAATCCCCGTCAAAAATTGTCCATTCAAGGATCCCGGGGTGGCCGTGGCTGTAAAATGATCCTCGGCGAAAGGGCCGCGCGCGCGGACCGGAGCGGAGCGCACAGCCAGTCGAGTTTCCGACTAACTAAGGAACAACGGGAGCCGAGACCATCTCAAATTGAAATCGACGGAAACCGGAGCCGGCTCGTTTCTGGACTCATTGAAATTTAACGGCTCGGGCCACGGGCTGGTCGAGAGACCGCCGAGGGCTCTTGTTGGAATAAGAAATCGGCGTATTCCGCGGCGGCGGTACTCCCGCGACGATTTCGCGTCTGTTTCCGCGAGTAACCTAACGGCACCGGTGAATCGTCGACGTTCGCTGTGTGTCCAGAGACATACCCCCGGCTGGGGTCTTTAGGGAAGGACCTTCGACAATTTGCATTTAATCGCAATCCACGAGCAACGTACACGTTGGCGTGTGTACCGAGCAGATACGAATTCATAGTTTACACCGAACGGCCTCTGGTTCATATACGCAAACTAATTGTACCGGCGGTAAATTACAGCGCTTGTACGCCAGCAACGGCAGCTGCAGTGCCGCATGTGCGCCTTGCAGTACAAGCCTCGTTTCATGGTGCACGCATACACACACACACACACATCGGTACCCCCCTCTCTCTCTCCTTGCACTTTGCGGAAGGAGAGAGAGAGAGAAAATATGGCGGCGAAAGATGCTGAAGAATAATCGGGACAGGAAAGAGGAGGAAGAGCGAGGAGACAAGTGGAATGGACTTGTGAGGTGCTTTGCATTTAACCTTTACGATCGCAAGCGGATAAGTAATTTTAATACTTCACTGGTTAAGATTCGTTGCGTGAATATTTATCTTGGAACTGTACATTGGGGTAACACACTGATGCGCGTAAACATAGGGTCACTCTTTTTCAGATTTTTCAGATTCATTCATCAAAATTGAATAACGTTATTATATTCTGCTCGACTTATTAAAATTATTCAAGGAGGAAATGCATCCTATAGATTCGCAGTTTAAACACACGGATGAATCGTTCATTTTTAAAATATAAATCTTGTTTTTATTTGCATCTGATCCTACTATAAAGTCGACAATACTAGATTTATGTATTATGTAACATGATATTTGGTCCCCTCAGGGTTTCAAATTCATTTACCAATCCTCTCCCTCTTTCCACTCTCACCATCGCCTTTTCAGCGGGACCTACTGTTTATGGTGGGTTCCGAACCACCTTTTGCCAACAACACGTGAAGAAAAACACCCCGGGTGGGTCACTTTCCGGTTTTTTACCAGACGGTCACCCATCCTAGTGCCGTCCACGTTCCGCATTGTTTTACTTCGGTGATCTAACGAGAACCGGTGCTTTCAACAGGACTACGGTTGTTGGCTTGACAATACTAGATTTTAGAGTTCATTATTATTCGAACGATGTGTTCGTGGACAAACAATGGTTGGGGTAATATTAACCCTAGTTGATTCAGGGTGCGATTTTGTACGATATAAAGAAAATAATTTTAAATGTATATTACAACTTGTTAGAATCTTAGAGTATGTTGAACGTGCGAATGCACTTCGCGCATCGCTCGAATCTCCGGGTTTTTCGAACAAAGAGGATTAATAAAAGGAAGCTACTCGACCAGGTTAATTAGGCTGACGAAGGGTGTAACACGGGAGTAACGTTGACAAATACACCGGCGGATCTCACAGTGTGGTTCCTGGAAGCGGTAACAGGATTAACTCGGTAACTTGGTAATATGGCCGCGATACCCGCACCGAGAGTCGAGAAATTAAGAAATTAAGACCTTAAAAGTATTACCGTAGCGGAGGGTGGTTAGTACGTGGTGTTCGGTCGAGGAGAAGAGCGTTCTGCCCGGAATGGAAAAAAATTCTGATTAAAACTTAATCCAATCTGGCTCGACTTCTTCTCCTCATTATTCTGAAATTTTTGTACATCCTCCTGTTTTCGTCTCGTTTTCACATTTTCGTCCCGTCACGTGCGCCGAGTTAGTCGAAACGCGTTAGCTGTCTGCGAAACTCCTCGACAAATTTACATCTTTATCAAATTAGACAAGAAAACAGAACCGAAATTTTACTGTTCCTATTATTGGCGTCAGTGAACAAAAATCTAAACTAATTCTAATTCTAATTACATTTCATAGAACTTTGATTTTTCTGTTTTTTTAATCAATATTAATAGTCTAATTGTTTGATAGTCGTATTTAATAGTTGAATAATGTTTTGCTAAGTATAATAAAATATATTCCACATATTCTTTTGTGCTATACATGCATGTCAAAATAAAATTATAATTACAAATAAGCAATTCAAGATATACAATTGATCAGTATCATAAATAGTTCACATAATAAACGAGGTACAAGCATGAGTGAATTTCAAATGAAACAGTATTTCAGTAAATACAAATCAAGAATGAATAGCAATTATTTCGATCACATTCTGAATTTCGTTATCAGCCCATCCGCAGGAAAAAAACGCCACGGCAAATACACTGCGATGGCAATAAAACGCGTTGCAAAATAGTGGCGCAATAGTTCAATAAAAAATACTTGAATGTCCCGGGATTTATCAAAGTATCGATGCACGGTTTAAAATAAATTCGGAGATTACGGGTGGGCTTATTTCAACTATTGACAGTCGGCGGGAAATGTATGTAAGGTATAACTAAACGTAGATTGTTGGTGTGGGTTAAAGTTTGTTCACAATTAGACGGTAACGTAACCGTGTAACGTGAAAGCTGGATCATAAATTATTAATTTTCTATTGACACGAGCGCCCGGCCGCTATGTGCAAATAGTAACATGAATTATCGGTCGAATATTGTATCGTGCTCTCGTTATCGGGCACCGTGGACTGTCGTTTACGATAATTAAAGTTATTTTCCCTGCACGGACAAATGTTGCATTCGGTTGCTCCAGCCAGTTACTGTCGGCCAAATCTATCGCGTTTTTTAACCAAAATGATGAAAGAGAGATGTATACTAAAGTTGTTGTTCATGTGGTGGAAGTTTATGGATCAATATTCTACAGACACAGTTTTCTCGGGATAGTAGACATAATTGGAAAATTACAAGGTAGCCACTTGTAATTATTACTTCATTATTTATCTTTAATTATATGTATTGTATGTGACGATTTTATATGTTCAAAACTATATAAAAATGGTACGAAATTTTTTCAATTAGGAGAACGTACTACCTGCATATTTTTCATTCTTATATTCGTCTAACAAGTGATTAAATATTTCTGACAAGTTGACCACCTATTTTTCAATTTGATTAAATAAAAATGATACAGCAATTTTAATTGAAACACAATCAAATATGTTTACAGCATAATTTTCATTTTTCTCATCCTATTGGGAAACATCTCTATTTTTAAAACGCCCTGTAATTAAAATAGAATAATTTTCAAATATGTTTCCGAAGATTTAACTCTCATAAATAACTACGCGCAATTATTGTTAATTGACTGTATAATGAAAATTCAAAGCTAGTAACGTAACTGGATAGAAATGTGTCCGAAGCGACGGACGAATCACTTTTCATTTTTCAGCATAGATCACGTTACGGAGCCCGTGATGAAAAGCGTTGAAATATTGATTATTCGAACGACAGTCGTGAGATATTTGTCCTATTCGATAGGAAATGGTAGCAGAAGGAGAAGGAAATTCTTCGCGTGGCGCCCGATGAGAAAATCTTTCTCTGTTCGGTGCCATCCCTCACACCGTGAAATTCATTATTCCACAGTTGCGTGCTTGCCAAAAGGAAATCGTTGCCGCTAGGCCATCTTTCCTAGCCAAGGCTTCTGGCCAGCTGATACAATATATCAACTAGACTCAGCGATAATTCAGCGGAGTAATTTTTCACGTCAAAAAAAAAAAAAAATGAAAGAATCTTCTTATGCACTAATCGAAAGAGATGAGACTGAAGAGAGAAACTCGTTTGCTCCAGCCAATGAATATCTGTGGTGATTATTAGTGTTATAAAAATATTTGATGAAAAAAACATATTCTATTCAATTGAAAATTCATAAAAGAGTTCGCAGCTTAATAATGATACAAGAATCAGTGCTATTGTTTCATATGTACATCACAATCTTTAAAACATCTTGATCCAGAGTTATAAACGCGCCAACTAAGTTTTAATTGTTTGGCATCCAGAAAAATCATCAGCTATTTGTATTAACAATGTGTGTATCATTGGTCTCACAGAAGCGGGTTCAAAAAGATGGAAAAGAAAATTGTTTAGTGGCTGTCATAAAATTGTGTGCAAGAACGTTGATTAGAGAAATTGCTTCAAAAGTATATGAAGTGAAAATTGATGAATGTGGACTTCGACGAATCTAGTCAGCTATGAAATGATCAAAAACTATGGGGCAGCATAATGACGATCCAGCGTCGCTGTTATTGACTGTTCATGTTTGCCTCTTGTTAGGCGCGCGCCGTCTCTGTTGTCCTAATTATTGTATCCTCGCTAATCCATGACGGGGATACCGAAACTAATCGTACTAGACAAGAGATAAGATAATGCTATCTGAGTTACAATGTAATCGAAGTGTATCGGATTACGAGGAAACGTAGTCCGTTCTAAGCGACGTTTAATGACTTGATCAGGTACGCGGCAATAACCTTAAGATGATTTTTTAGTACGATCAACTTAATTAAAAACAGAACAGCACCGAAGAAAGCCATATGTTCGAAGACAGAGATCTGTATCTTCCATTTCTCAGCCGTCGGAAATAATTCTCAATCTACTTCTTACCAGCTGTACAAGGCGAACCGAGATGACGATATAGATGCGATCGGGGAGTCGTTGATTATGATAGAAGGTCAGGGGTGTGTAATTATTCACAGCTGGCTGAGCTGTTCGCCGGATCAATTGATAAGAAAAGCCAACGAGATTAGCTCCGATGAAACGGGACGCGAAAGAAGTGAGACAATGTGCGCCTGCACAACGATAATACCCAATCATCGAACGAAAACTTTTTTCAATTTTCATTCGAGACTTTTACTAATAGACTGACAATAAGTCAATCAGAGAAATGGCTAAATTTCTGAAGTTGAAAAATGATCACTCATATAATTGCATTTATGTAAATTGTACAACTTTAATTTTTTAACACTGGAATTGTTAAATTAAATATTGAAATTTGTACAGCTCACGTAAAATGCTTGATCATTTTGTTTTTAATTTACAAGGAGGAAAAAGAGAAATCGCGATAGACTGTTGAGACCGGAACTTTAATTTCAGCAAATTGTGTATAAAATCGCACGCGATAAACAGTCTCTTCTTTCACCGGTGAAGAGCGTGACACGCGAATTAAACGTCTGCGTATCGATTTCTGATTTCCCTCATTTATCTGATCGAAATGACGCGCGACGGCTCGTTCGTTCACGCAAAACCGTTGACGAGTCAGCGTGATTGTTCATAAATTTCTTTTCTGTTCGACTCGATCGCGGGCAGCCTTAAAAAAACTCATTTAAACGGAGACCTATTCGTATATCATCGCACCGGTGCGAAAGCGGGAAGGCTGTTCCGCTGATTTGAAAGAAAAAGAGATCGTAGGAAATTGCGCTACGGGAAA
Source organism: Lasioglossum morio (assembly GCA_916610235.2). Classification (NCBI taxonomy): domain Eukaryota; kingdom Metazoa; phylum Arthropoda; class Insecta; order Hymenoptera; family Halictidae; genus Lasioglossum; species Lasioglossum morio. The sequence goes on along the minus strand of OU744330.1, from coordinate 8,808,108 downwards.
TACGTTACACGTTTGGGAGATGTATTTCCCATTCTCGTCCGGCGGAGTCTGCTGTTCATTACTAACAAATCATCCAGGAAAGAAATTTTATTGCCGCGCCGGCTGTGTGTATCTGACCCATCCTCGACTAGTTTTCGTCTTTTTCGTGACCATGTTGCCCATCGATCTTTTTTTCCGTGACGCGCGAAATTGTCGGTCGATTTTTCTTACAAATACATCCGCCTGGTCGAGCGCGCGCGCGCGCGCGCAATTTAACCGTGGATGTGAATAATTAAACTTGTAGTTCTATTTTCCTTCTGAACATATTTCTCTGGACATGCAAATTAATTTAATATCGCCTGGTTATCTGTGAACATTATAATCGGGTAATGCCAAATAATACCACTTAATTCAATCAATATTTACTTATTAATGCAAGCTTCTTAAAAAGTACTATCGACAATGAACTACCTGGGAATTATATAAATATATTAATTAAAATAAAACTGTACAGATTGTTCTATTACTATTAATAGTATTAATGTAGATATTAATACGCATACAAATATTATTGTCAACCAATTAAAACTTTGCACTTGGAGCTGTTTTAACTCGAAAATTAAACATTTCTTCCGACTTAGAATAATTCCATTCTAAATAATTTTTTTCATTTTATAGATATGAAATTGGTGTAATACCTCGTACAATACATAAATGTGTAGTTATTGGTTACACGCCAATATATTTAATAATGTAACAATATTTTGAATGGTGGTACAGCAATGGTTTCAGTAATGCCTCTGTGAATAATAAATAATCACTTTTTACACAAATAAATTTTCATGACCGTTTGTTGAAATTCGTTAAAAAAATTTTTATTTTTCATCAAGATCCGCTGTCTAATCATGAGTTTAGTATCATATAATTTTGTATGTAGTCAATTTTGATATTTTTTTTTAGAATCAATACACTCTATCATCTACGAGGGTTAATATAACTGCAGTGATTGCATGAAATTGCATAGAGAGGACTGATCGCGACCTCTAACATTTTCGAATCTGGTAGATTAGGGATCTTGGTCTTTTTGGGTCGAGTGGATAAAAGGCGGTTAGAGCTGCGGAGTGACACCTTGAAGCAACCAATTCCCGGACAACTTTCTGGCATAAAAGTTGGGATCGGCTCGGGATGCAGCTCGGGACGCAGCTCGGGCTTGTCCTTTTCTTTCCGGAATTATCCGGCCGCGATCCCCACAGTTGCGGGTATTGGCTGCGCTGTGGATGCTCCTGAGTCGCCTTCCCGTCGAATCCCAGCTCTGTTAAACCACCGCGGCGCATTCTTAGTCTCTATACTCTATATGATCACGGGGATTTTCCATCGATCCTGCGGGCCAAAGGCCTCTAGGTCCGAGCCAAGTGGGACGAGGATTCTCCTCGGTGCGATTAAAACCGCTGACCGTACCCCACGCATACGCTATCGCATGCTCCAGCTACACGGACCGACCAATGTACTCCAATGGCACCGACCGAGATGCACGCTGAATGACAAAAATAAGAGACCACTGTTTATCCCTCACGGGTTTGCTCCAGATAGAAAAGAAAGTCATTCGAGATTGTCAAACTAAGTTAAACTACATCACTTCACAGAATTGAAGGAACACTGAATTGTTAATCATTATTAATCATAATGTAAAATTTGCATGGCTTAATACACACCACCAGACTGTCAGAATTGACGCAGTATATAAACGTAATGCATTTGAAGAAATATAATAAATTATAATGGACTGTGTATCTTTATGTAAAATGAAAATGTTGTGCATTAATTTTAAGAATATTCTTTCATCCTTTATAATCATTTTAATACGTTGAATTACTCTTAATCGTTATTCTATTTTGAATTGGTGCTACCCATTTTTGTACATGTTAGATGGGCACATTCCTTCAATATATTAAATCGAGATTAGCGTCGGAAAAAATTGTTTAAACTCTATAGAGGCGTTCGAAATCACAGTTTTAAATGATCAAAAGCTATTTTAATTCCTCACTCCAATTTCAAGGGCGTTAAACACCTTTAAAGAAACACCCTTGTAAATGAACATAAACAAAATATTTTACAATTTGGATACATGAAAGTATACTTTTCTACTACAACAAATATTTTATATTTGCTATATAATGCTTATGAATAGGAATGTTTACCGTACATGTGTACGAAGGCTAAACAATGGCTCTCCCCAATGTATTCTATTCATATTTGCTAAGCTCTTGTAGAGAAGGCAAAAATCCGTATTTATTTTTTGAACACTGCAAACCTAGAGGGCATTATTTCATAAACAAACGCCTCTTTGTTTGTTAATGTTGGAAGGTAAAAGCATACCGCAGTTCGCAGACAGTACCGGCTTTCGATTAGCGAAGAATTCTGCAGTACCAACCGCGTCGGAACCACCATTTTCGCACCCCATCGGTGCTGTTTCAACCCTTCCATAATTTGAAATTATATCACTCTATTAATCGATATTACAACCAGCTTTACATCAACATCGCCCTAATCTATAGTCTAATCACTACAAAATTTTGTTGCCTGGAAAACAATTTCCTCAAAACTTTAAATGTTCCTTGAAATTATTTTTCATTCAAGTATAAAAATATAAAAAGTCAATAATGTCCCTAGAATTTTATTTGTGTGATATGAATTAGTCACATACAATACGTGTTTACATTAAACATGGAGAAATACTTTCTCCATATTCGAGACATAAAAAATATTGAATATTCACTATTCGAAGCACGTTCCTCACAGTTTGTGCATTGATTTTGATCTGAAAATGTTTAATTGTTCATTAGTTCGGTTAGAGGACATTCATAGAAAAATGGGATAAAGAGAAGCTATGCAAAAGATAATGGAACATTGCTGTTTTATTTACTGGGAAGATATGCGAAACATCGCACGGTCGCACATAATATACTAAACGTTGCATGGAAACATAATAAATCCTTCATTCTTCGGAGGTCCTACTCGGTTCACTCGTCGAATCGAAAGTCGAAGAGTTCTTAGAATTCCGGACGCGTTTCTTTCCTCACCAGTACTCAACTTCCAACGTATTCTGAATCTAAAGCATTCTTTTCTTCACCTGCGAAGCAGAATGGGACTGCAGGCGAACACTACAGAAGATGAAAATACATTCACATGCCCAGGAAGATATTACAAAAATATAAATTACAATAGCCTAACTTGTTCGAGGAGGAATTCTCTTGGACACCAATATGTAAATATTTTCGTCAAAGAAATTCTTTATTGGTCATTTCAAAACTGTGTAGAGCATATTATAAGGCAATACTACTAGGCCCGTCTGTCTACTATCATCTATTTCTACTTGCTCTGCTCGGACAACGTAGTAAACTCGTCGAAAGTGTACGTCGTCGTGAAATAGTGTTCTTTTGAAGTTTGAAGTGACCCAAACAGTCTCACAAATTGAAAATTCAATTAAAACTAGGCTCATCTTTGTCTTCCCGTGAAATCTTTGAGAACCAGTGATTTTATCGCGAAACTGTTATTTTATTTCTTTCTAGACACTGGCCGAGTTCAAAACAAACTTACTTTGGGTTCCTTTCTTGTAGAACTCTCTTGCAACGTCTCCTGCAGATATTTTAAGTCTGGGATACGGTAGATTATTGATCTTTCTTTAGTTTTCTTTTCTAGTTTCTTGTGATTACACTGTAGAGTTTATTTGACAACGAGGTTTCAGATTTTAATTGATATCAGTATCTTTCCCTGCTCGTACATACACGGTAATATTAGTTAGCGTGATGTGAAACAATAATCCAACTCTGATATTACGATGCAAAAACGAACAATTTACAAATAATTTATTTTATATAATGAATAATATTATTTCTTAACGTCTAATCACTTGATTAATATATGAATTTATTAATAATAATGACCATTTTAACAGTTCCCGTTTCAAAATAAAATGCAAAAGATTATAACGAATAATAAATCACTGTATGTCGCAGTAGTATAAAACCGATGTCAATTAGAGGAAACGGTGGACGGGTTGAAATTCACGGATGTCTTTCTCGATTCCGATGCTTTCGGACAGCCGAGCCACCGAAGGAACGGGTTGCATTGCCCTTGGTATCTTGACAATACTGCTCGGAACCGCTTTCTATTCATTAAACGCTCACGACAGCTCATTTAATCTAGTTAGCCACGGCGAAGGTCGTAACTCAAGCGGTGCAGAGTCGTCGTTGTTCTCGTCGTTTCAGGCGTGTCCGCCCATAAGAAAACTTCCCCTTCTTTCTCGCACTTCGCCCGATTCAGATTGTAATCCCTTTTTATAATTAGTCGCTCCATTACCATAGTTACGATCGAGAGTGATTATCAACCTGCTTTTGGCCACCCTCGTCCTGCTATAACAGATCTGCCGCGTAATTTCATGGAAATTTATCTGATGGAAGGCGAGGAGAAACGAAACTCTCGAGAACCGGCGAGAAACTGTGCCACTGACTAAAGATTGAGATGAAGCATTGGTCTTTCCAGCGGAGAACGTTTTACGAGACAATTAAGCGATTTTCGAAATGTAAGAGAATTTTCAGCATGCTAGTCTAAATTGCGGATTTTCTACATTTTTCACTTTTCTACCTTTAAATAACCTTCTCTATTTAATGCATAGAAGTAGAAACTAATTTCTCATGCAAACAATTTCTATCTTGCATAAAAATCCGCACAATAAAAATGAGAATTTCGGACTTTAACAATTAGGAACTTAGAGAATTTAAAGATGGACGTGTATTCCACTTCGAAATATTCTTATTTTTATAAATATTTTAATTTTCTTTTTTGTGTTTCGATAATGCGCATATAAATGTTTAGGTGCAGTGGATGGAGACTGCCTATACAGAGCCTAGGTTGGGTAGCTAGTTAGTGCGTGCACGTTGATTTACATACACACGAAGCCTTCAATTAACCCTTTGCACTCGGAGCTATTTTAACTCGAAAATTAAACGTTTCTTCTGACCTACAATACTTCCATTCTCTATGACTTTTTAAATTTGATAAATATGAAATTGATATAATACCTCATACAATACTTAAATGTATAGTAATCGGTTAGATACAATTATTTAAATAATAGTACAGCAATTTTTAGTGGCGCCTCAGAGGCGCCACTCGAGTGCTAAGGGATGATATCGAAGGCAAGCAGAGAATTCACACTGCAGCTTCGACTGGCAAAGCAAAAATCACAGGAGCCTAAAAAATTCGAGCGCTGGAATTTGTCGGATTGTGTACGGGGTACACATCGGTGTTCGCGGGTTTTCCCGCGTTCATGCACACCCCCATCGCTCGAACTGGTTCGGAACCGCACGTAAACCCTCGGACTCGGCTGGCTGCCACGACTACGAGGGAAACTACCCCTTGGCACGCGAGAATAGCGAACCGACCATTACGTTCTACCTAACCATCTCGCGCCACCTCCTACCAGGTCCTCATCAACCTCGGTTTATGCCACCTCGACCTCTAATACTAAAAGCGGCCGGCCCTGCTCCCTGCGGAGGGCACGTGAATGAAGGGCTAGCTTTTAGGAGGGAGGGTGCAGAGGTTTCGGCTAGGGTTAGGGTTAGGTTAGAGTCACGTAGCCCCCACGCACGGCACGGCGGCGCAAAGAATAGCTAATTGTTTGTAATTAATATATTACACGGCAAGTTGTAAGTCTCGAGTGCTGGCGCATTACACGATAGCCATCGCTTATTTACGGCCCACCCCGGTCGGCCTCGTACGTCCTGCAATCGACTGCACCGACTGCACCGACGAATACTACACCGTGGCACGCTCCCCCTGCATATATGCACCCGGCCTCGAGTGTTCCTGAAGAGTCGAGTCATGAGATGAGGGCGAACTTTTTGCAAGCCCCCCGGTGCCGCTGCAATTGAAACGATCGTTTAGAAGCTCGTTTATCAGCTCGAACATTTTGTTTATGCGAGCCGATTGACGAGTTCCGCGGACCGAAAACCGATGAGCTGTGGACTAATTGCGCGCTCGGTATTTGCAATTGTGTTCCCTAATTTGCGATTTCTGTTCCGAAGATTTATCGTGACATCCTTCGTTCGGCATTCATTTGGGAATATCAGGAGTACTTGCGATTCTTTCTTTTTCCATTTCGTTTTCGTTTTCCATTTCGTTTTGTGCTGTATCCACTTCTAAGCTATTAGCTGACTATGATCTCGATCCAAAAATTGTCTGCATCAATTACAATGTTTCTGTTATTTTATCAAATCCGCAGACTAGTTATCAGCAACACGATTGGGTCACCTCAGGATCGAACTTTACGTTTGTTCTCTAAAGCTTTTGGTGACTGTTATATTATACTTTATTGAATGCGAATAAATAGAATAAAATAATACAAGTTGATGCTAACAACAACGTCCGATTGCAATGAACCGTACGATTGAGTGAGTCGACGCTTCGTTCACATGTAAAACTGTACGTGTCTACAAGTACCCGTGTGATTGTGGTTTCGAGCTGACTGTTTCGTGATATTCGCGTTCGTGACATTTCGTGTTCCCTCTATCGTAATTTTCTCTATCAATTCTAGTTGTGTTCAAGTCCATTGTCAACTTGGCTTAGTCGTCCCTGAGTTTGAATGGTGGTTCGTAGATGTGTTCGAAAGTCGTCTAACTTGAAGGAATGGGAAGGCACGAAGGGTTCGTTGATGGATTATGAATAAGTTACAAGCACAATGAACTTTGTCAGGTTCGTATTAACAAACAGAGATTACGAAGTGCCGATGAAACGATCTCAGAATCTTTTCTAAACAGAGATGTTGATTGAAGTATCCCATTCGACACTTTGTTTCAAGAACCAGACTATGGGGCCTAACCTAAACAGTTTGGTGATACGAAGGAGCTATCTATTACTATTGTAATTTCCAAAAACGAAAGTTATATTCATATTCAGCGCATCAAAACGAGTAGAGAATGATTATAAAAGAGCAAGGTTTGATGAAAGGGAAAATATTTTTCAATCAATATTATAATGGAAGGTCTAAGCCATGGTTTAAAAATGAACGTCTCTCTAGAGAATTTATTGTAACCGTCAACCGATGCAGAGCCGATCATTATAGTCTTAATGCGTCTTTATTTCGTGTAAGAATTATTGGTGACGCAAAATGCGACTGCGGTCACAGTAGTCAGGATATCAATCATATTGTTTGGCAATGTAGCCTCTTTGATTCACAGCGATACGAACTAATTCAGCAGTTGCATAAAATTAAGCTTCAGTTACCCCTAAGTTTGGAAATGTTGGTTGCCCGACCCTATATTGGGGCTTGTCTTATTATTTTTAAGTTTTTGAGAAAATGTAAACTACAAATTTAATTTGGTGTAGTATGGATTGGATAAGTGTGAATGTGTAAAATATGTGCTGTGTTGTGTTATCATATTTTCATTATAATGTTTTTGTGCTTTCAATTTTTCTGCTGTATAAAAGTCTTCATGAGTTTGTAATTTTCGTCTTGTATTCTTCATCATGTTGAAATAAATCTCGTATGAGATTTTCTATAATAAAAAAAAAAAAAACGAGTAGAGAGGCGTACAACAGGTGCCAAAAGCTTGGGATGGGGTCACTTGGAAATTCTTACAACACCTCAGGTTCGAGTGACAGTAAAAGAATTTGCGATTTATCCGAAGTCACCGCGTCGCGAGAATCAGTGCGCACGTCATCCCCCTGCAGGTCCTATGACTGGTTTCCCCCTCCCCTCCATCCGTGTCGGCGAGGATCGTTTCTCTTGGCCCCTTCAATTCGTAATTGTACACCTAATTGCGTGGAGGTCTTTTTCCACGGTAATTGCTCGTTATAACCTTAGGACGGTCGTTGAGGCAATTTCCGCGGGGGTCGCGAGCCGACTGGATGCGTGTCGAGATTTGAAAGGAAGTTTCGTGGTGGAGTGGCTGCTTGGTCGCGTTAACGACTCGTGGTTCGCGGTCCCATCGTAATCTCGAGACGCCGAAAGCAATTCGCCCGTTGCCAGACGATAATTTAATTAATGCGACGGCGGCGACGACGGCGTCGACGACATCGGCAGACCGCGGAACACCCGAAAAGAAATATCCTTGGAAAGAGAGACAGAGAGAGAGAGAGGGAGAGATAGAGAGAGAGAGGGAGAGAGAAGAGAAAAGGAACGCCGACATCGAACGGAAGACGCGGCCGAGAAAGCGTTGTCAACGCTCATTTCGCCTCGGCTTCTTTTAAATTCCGCATTCGATCCCGGTACGACCTGACCCAATCATGCAAATTAGACGTTATCTTATTAGTTTTCTTTATCTCCCATCCGTAACAGCTTGCACATTTTACTCTTCCAATTTCGCCTCTGCTAGGAGAACCGGTCCCGGAGGTCGATAAACTATACTTGTTTTTATTTGCCTTTTTACTTCCTCTCCTCTGGCTTTCTCTCGCGCGAGCAGCGGTTCAACGGCGTCACCTTATTGCTAGTTTAACCAGCTCCGAAGAGCTTCGGCTTTACGTAGAAATGGATGCGCCGCGGCCAACCTATCGCGTGCGTGTGTACACGGTTCCTAGATGTCCTCTATGCATGTATACAGATGGGATGCGTGAAACGTCGGTGTGTGTGAGCGAGTGTATAAGTCGCGAGCGGCGGCGGCGCTACGGTACCAATATCCAGCGCCCGCACGCGCATGTGTATGCATGAAGTGTTAAAAGCCGAGTTCGAGATTTAAGGGGAACTCGTAAAAGTAAAATATGTTGAGTTAACACGGTCGCGAAGTTTACTTCGCCGGCGGAATTTGTGAGTTTTTGTTCGACGAAACTCGTCCTTTCGTTCGACTTCGTTTTATCTTCGCCGCGGGCGGGGCTGGATAAAGGAGGGCGAACGGTTAACGAAGAAGGATGCTGGAAGTGTGGAAACCAGCATACGATGCTGAACAGACTGAGGACTTCATGTAATGTCCGATAAAAATGTGTAAATCACTGAACAGTGAAAATTTCAGATGATTTCAACAGTACGGTATCGAAACATGTAATAAAAAAATAATGAGAAATGGGTTAATTACATACGTCAGGTACATGCTACTCAAACACCGTATTTACCAAACCTCGAATTTTTGGCACGCCGTGTACGCATATTTTCCTCCAACGTTAATTAGCTCACAGGTAGTAGACATTTCGCGTAGCTGCCTCTAATTAATTATTCGTCGGAGCATTCACGCTTTTGATATTTTCCTTCTAATGTTTCAGTCGACTGATAGGGAAACAAAAGAAACGTTAGCGCGGATGGAAGAAGGAAATCACGTCGAAAGAAGTAATTCTGAATGAAAAAATTCATACAAAGCTCGTTGGGGATTCAATTTCCGATAATTATGCAGCTGTCTGCCTGTTACGGATCTCCCCGGTTTGACGCACTGATTTTATCGCGTTTTTGGGGATTTTTTCGGAAGATTGGTACTGTGTATTTCAATTCCTTTTGAGACGCTTATTAACTGAGAGTTGAGGGATGTACTCGATTTCTTTGAAGTAATAATTACTGCCGATCTTGATGCACAATGAAAATTATTCTGTACACATCGCATGTATGTATATTGCATTTAAAATAAACCGATAGAAAATGTTCACGTTTTGATACACAATCTGTTAGCGTTCTGAGTTGAGAATATCAAATTTGAAAATAATGGCCTAGTCGTAATTCATACAGTAATAAAGCATGCATCGAATAGTATATCTGACAAGTTTCATGTTCGTTAGTTTACTGCTTTCTAAGATCTTCCGTTCAACTACTGTTTTATTCCACAGCGATAATGCTCTGCGAATATGCTTCCGAGACATCAAACCATAAGAAACTTCGGACTTTTACGCTCAATCTAGCTAGTAAGCCCACTCAAGTGGAGTTAGAGTCAGTCGCGTTCATCGATTTCTGCTTGCCACGCTGTTAATCCCTTCTGCAACTCGTCGCGCACCGAGTCGGACAATCTTTCCTGCCCGAGTGGATATACTCATTAAGCAGAGTCAACGACAGGAATGCATCCGAATTTACGGGGGCCGTTTTCTGAATGCGAACGCATAAATACGTCCTCCCTGATATGCAGAAGGATGGAGGCCTTTACGGCGCAATTTAATCAAGAAAGTTGATTCGATAATCAAAGATGTTCGTGCCGAAGTTCGAGCTAACACGGAAACTACATTTATATGCTTACAGAATCCCGATGCTAATAAGCAATAAAGACGTTCCCGAGAACATGCGCCATGAAAGAAGCAGGCTACGGCCATCTCACGTCTCCCGTAAGGACGTCCGCTTTCCACCGGGCGCAATAGCTGGAATCCGTAATGCTTAACGTTAGCCGAGTCTCCCTCGGACCGATAATCCTCAATGAGATTAGAGTGCTGGGCTAATATCGAATAACACACATTTATTCGGAACGATGCTAATAAGTGACGATGCAATCTAATTCTTCTATGTACAAGGTGTCCCGAAAATTATCTTTGAAAAGGTCCTCGTGATTTTTGTAAGGTAACACAGTTCAATCGCCTTTAGTACTCGGTAGGTTTAGCGTTAAAACCAGAGTGAGAAAAATATTTCCATAATGTGTTAATCATGAAATTAATATAGCGATCATTGTATATAGCAAGTCTAGAGCCAGTTTTAGTTAAGTTAGTTGGACCAGATGGCGCCTCGTCAGAACTGTCAACGTGAAATCATAACAACAAAAATATATAGGGCTTGAATCCACTCGGATCTATTAATAGCAATAAAGATATTAATAAAAAAAAGAAAAAAAACGCGGAATCATAGCAAAACTGAAGCGTTAGGCTGATACATATATGTATGTTTATCAGTGTTACCACACAAAAATCTTTTTTTCCACGCGGAGATTGGTGACACTGATAAATAGACTAGGAACAGGTGTGCCTACCCCCTTAACAAAGACACGAATCTGTCTAAATTTTTTTTTTGTTTCTGGCCAACTGAGTGAGGGTGGCATGCACAGAAAAAATCGAAAATAATGGCGCCGATGATATGATTTGAAGATGATCGAGGGTGGTACCGGCCAATAATTACCGACAGGGAGAGACGCGGCGGTGAGAAAAGAGGGTGGCGACTTTACGCGATCGTCGGAAACGGACGTGGGTGGACGGTAAACGCGGGACACAGCGCCAATACGATAGAGGAAGCTGATTCCACCGGGGGTTGAACGGGTATCGAGGGCCAATAAATTCCGACAAATTGTATTACCCGCGTTATATACTGTCGGGCATGAAGTCGAACGACCCGTATTCTCCACCCTCCGACCGCCGAGGATCTCTCTTCCCGGAGATACGTAAACCTCACGACAATGTCATTGGTTATTGCGAACCGAAACACAGGCACGGTCTCTCCAACGAAAACGGCCACAATTTCTGCGTTGTCCACCGGCCTCTCGTTCTCCTCCTCGGCTACCAACCATTTTTCTGCATCCGGCAGAACCACCCACGCCTTCCGATTGCCCTGGTTTTTCCTGCTTCAACCCCCGACTGCCGCCGCCTGTTTCTCGATCCTTGCTGCGAATCAATGCTTATCTGGTTGTGTCATCTTCTTGGATTTAATTAAATGTCACCGGCTTTTATCGCCGGCTGTAAAGTTCTGCAACTGTACAATGATATTACACTCGGCAGCTGGGAAGCTTGAATGTTCATTTAGCGCGACGATGTCTCCGAATGAAAATAAAATGGTGGCCACCTATTTTTTTTTTCTGCGCTCTTGTACTTTCGTTGGGGATTATTTGTCGGATAGCTTTTGCGCTCAAGTAACTTCGAATGAAATTTTCAGGAAAATCCTTTTGCTGGTAATCTTTTCGAAAATTGATCAATCCCTTTTCTTTTTAACTGTTCGCTTTTTATTCGATTCCATAAGCAACAGCCCTTTCGTTTCAGTTCTTTCGAAAATGGCTGTCACCTTTTTTGTATAAGTTAGCGACAGATTTCCATGTCGTTAAGTGGCCAGTCATTTTTCTGTCCTTTGCTCTTAAATTTCCACCGGTTGCCATCCACTTACCCGTCCCGATGCACCACCATTTCTTTACCATAAGCGGTGCCAGCTTCCACTTCCTTCCAAGGACCACCTCTACACGTTTACCAATAAGCTCGGCCATCGATTTCCCTTCCGGTCCCTATTACCCACCTATCCCTTTTACACCCTCTCCCCGGCGAACATATTCTCCACTTTTCAAATCATACGATCGTTCATCATCGGTAACCGCTTTATTTGTTTCTCCTCCTCCCCTTCTCCTCCTTGTCTTCCACCACCGCTGCTTTAATCTACGTGTACCATATTTCCGGCGCTTTGTTATTTGCCAAGCAGAAATATTTCATAGTCTTTCTTTCCATCGTGCGGCATTGTTACGTCACCTTCCTTTCCCTGCGTTGTCGATTTTCTAGCCTCAATAGGTGCCCACTAACTCGGGACATTTTCGTCGTGCTTTCACGTGCTCGAATGGACGTGTCACGCTGCATATCTTCTCACAATTCGTGTTCACTTTCAACACGGCCACTGCCAAACAGTGACCATACAAGCTCCGCAGAATCGAAGTAGTTTGTTCGATGACACAGAAATTGGCCGAAATTTATACCGGCTGCTGATTCTTTAGTGGAATTTATTTTATTCGAACCAGAATAAACCGAGATTCAATTTAATTCAAACATTGTCTACAGTAAAATCGATTTCAATGTGCAATTGATCGTATTATTAAATAGAAATGGAATTGAAAGTGGAATCGTTTATTTAATGGAACAGCAAAGGCACTGGAGGTACGAGGATCGATTCCAAAACCGCGAACCGATAAAGAATCTTAAATTTGATTACACTCGTTGGATCTTTCATAATACAGTACAGCATATAGAGCTTCCGGGACGAATACAAATCGACCCGATCACATCTTTACCAACCTGTATCCTGCTGAATAACACATGCACGTATTTGCATTGTGAGAGCCTCTCGTTGTCAGTCAGATTTTCTAAACCAGTGAAATGACAAGACCGTGTGTATGAGTACCAATGTATTTACAACTGGATAGTATCAAAATACATAACAGATTATATACTTGGCATTGTATATGCACATTCTACTTTCTGAAATAATCTTTAGCATTGTCTAGAACAAACATGTCCTCAGTTTTAGATCTGCTGAATCATGCAAAATTGTTCTAGGAAAAAATTATCGATGGGTTCAGATAGTTGATTCAAGCTTTGAAATGAATTCAATATTTAGTATCAGACTGCGGATCTTTATGCATTTATGAAGAAATTTGTTGGGTGAAATATAAACCATTGAAGGATTAGAAAAATTTAAGAATATCTTAATGTTATTTTTAATGTAACAAAGTCATTAAGGGATGAAATCAATTTTGATTTTATTCCTGCTTCCCACAAACAATGCTGAACATTTTGATCTTGCATAAAGATCCACAGTCTACTTATTATTATTATAATTATTTTATATAAGGTCGCATCGATTCAGGTTATTCTAAAAGATTTGAATATAGAGTAAAGTTAGAATTGACGAATTCGGAGAGTTCAAAATGAATTTGCTCACGTAATAAAGGGTTAATCGAACCACAGGGTATCCAGCAAAACGGGCTTGTATTTTCAATGGAACGCGTATAATTGCTCGGTGGTAACCAATCACAATAGTGACGAAAGCTGCGTGGGAAGTGGTTTACTCCCGAGTCCGTCCAGAAACCGATGTTTCGCGTGCAGCGCTCGAAAAGGAACCGTCCCGAATGTTTCCTCGGGGAAACGATATGCCAGCCGGAGGATGAAAATGTATTTCTTCTATGGAACGTGAGCCCGAGTCTTACGTGGATGAACAACGGAATGGAATATAGTCGGGGAACTCGGATGCCTTAGCGTCGACGCGATAACACGATTTACGCGGGTATGTGCGGGATCATCCCTCGCAAGAAATTACGTCAGCAAATATGAATACTGGCTGTCTCATAACCGGTGGAAGAACCGAACCATGTGGGTTCTACGTGATGAGATAAGCTGCAACCGAAGAATAACAGCTATTAAGGGTATTCCCGCATGACGAGTGGAAAAAAATTGATTTTTTTTTTGCATACATAGTACTTTAACAGATATTATTTACTTGAATCGAGGGGAAAAGGTTACCCTCTCTCAGTACCGGATTAGTCACGTGACATTGTGACACATGCGAGACGGAACGCGTCACATGACCGCGCTGTGGCGGAAGCGGAAATGGCGTCGTAGAAGGGGAAGGTAGTGTGAGGACACTGGTCGTTTAACATTCCTGATTTGATATGCACCCTGTACAAAAAATGAGAAGGTATGTTGGTATTAAACCTGAAAACAATGGGACATTTTAACCCTTTGCACTCGGAGCTATTTTAACTCGAAAATTATACGTTTCTTCTGACCTACAATATTTCCATTCTCTATGATTTTTTAAATTTGATAAATATGAAATTGATATAATACCTCATACAATTCTTAAATGTGTAGTAATTGGTTAGATACCGACATATCTGATAGTGTAAACAATTATTTAAATAATAGTACAGCAATTTTTAGTGGCGCCTGAGAGACGCCACTCGAATGCTAAGGTTTAAAGATATATTATAACGTATAACACAATATATAATATAGTGTAATATAAAAATAAAAATGTCAGTGATATTAAATATAAAAAGAGTGGGACATTTCAAAGATATATTATAACATAACCTGGTATGATATAATATAAAATTGAAAATTTTAGTGACATTATATAGAAAATAATGGAACTTTTGTATTTATGTAACTGTAGGAACTATTGTAACTGAGCAGCTGATTAAAAAATATTTTCAGCTACACTTTTAGTTTATTTTGCGAAGTTGTTTTTCTGTCACTCGCGTAGCAGAGAAACGGATAGACGGAAGGAGAACGCATGCGCGACCGGAAGATAAGCGAGTGGGGCAACCCATGAATTCCCTTCGTTCTGTTCCAAGAAAAATGATACCGCAGGGGTTCTCACAAACACGGTAGCAAGGGGTGCAGCAGTGTAACAGAGGACAAATATTGAATGAGCACCTTATTATGTGGGTCGGGTTTCCGCAGCAGGAAACCGGAGCATCCCTGCTCACGTTTTTCTTATATCCCGCACCCCCTGCTTCATCCCCATACACTTCTCTTTGGGGTCAATTCATTACAGGAGACCTATACCATAAATAACGTCGCATCCTGTATCTTCAAAGAAGCTGGAAAGAGAATACAGAATTTAATATGTGGAAATATACCAGCAAGAAGCCAAGCTAAGTCTACGTAAATTACTCTTCATTTTATAATTAACTCTTCCGTTCATCATATTCTTGGGGTTATTTATATGAACGTTGGACACATTCATAAATTAATTAAAATGATGATATTTCTTTAAAGTTGAATAAAATATTTTTTTCTTACAAAATGTATTTTTGGATATAAGATCAATTTACAATATTTCCATAAGATGTTGGAATAAATTTCATTCGACAAGTATCACTATTTTAAATTTATTTATTATGTGCATTTTATAAGTTATGGGAAAGTAATAAACAGTATTTTCTGCACTATAATGTGCACAAACAATAGCATATGGTAGGATCATTTAATCAAATTGGCAATTCTCAGTGGTAATACGATGTACAAATGTTATAAATTGTACACCGGTTGTTTCTGGAATTAACTGTGGGTTTACTTCTAAGAAACGGAAATAAGGGATGGTATTACTTCCGACATATCATCTCACACTTTATCTGACAATGAGTGTAGCAACGTTAGAAGTTAAGAAGTGCGGAACTGTAGTACTCCACAAAACGATAGAAAACAATGATCGATCGCGGTGCCCGCCCTCACCATTCGGCTCTGACAGTTTACCTTTGAAATATCGCAAACTCCTTGCCGTTTTGTATTGTCGGGATCAAGAGAGGCAGAGAATTAGCTACAAATTTCATGGGAAACGAATTATCGTTGAAATGAAATTTCATCGACCGCAGACCGACGGAGCATGTTTTCGCGGTATCCAGTCGTGGATTAAATAATTTTCACAAATCCGCTCTGCAATTCGTTGAATATATTAAAACGAAATTTCTCGTGTAGGCAAAATATCGATAGCGATCAATGTGTAAAAAACAGAATATCACAGTAGGCTTTGGTAGCAATGCTTTCATTGCTTCTTGATATCGCTTGTGAGCAATAATTGAATAAAATTGAATAAATTTAAAATCTCCTGCATCAGTTGATAAACTAGTTTCATTTGACACACCTGAATTACATAAAAATTGATTTGATCTTTTAATACTTATTTTAATATATCAATGTTCTTTAAGTTTCGTTTACTATATTTACTGTTTTATATTTCACCATTTTGAAATTCACTGACTTGAAATACTTCCAATAAATCGAACACACTTTTTAGAAAATTGTGATTAAAGATCATGTTTCAGAATATCAATTAGAAATTCATTTGCGACTGTAGAATTTAAACTAATATTATCAAAAACGAATCCCATCGTAAATAACGTTCGGGTGGAACTTGTTAACCTTTTCGAGTAATATTTCGCAGTAATTTATTAAATGATTGCTAATAAAGGTAGGCAGAAATTCAATAAATCTGTACTGACTGTAGCAGTATGCTTAATGAAATATGGTATAAGTAGACGCCAAAAAGACTCAGAAGTAACGCATGCAGCCAGTTTGCAGACTCGATAGCCGTACGTATAAGCCACTATCGAGAAGCATGATTTACGAGTGGACAGTATGAATCCGCGGCGCGATGCAGGGACCAAGAGAAACGGCATGGGGGGGCACTGACCGGGATTAAATAATTATTCGCAATCACATACAGCTGGCGCATTACATATAGGTTGCCGTCAGTGTTGTTTAAAGGTTTGTTCACACGTTCACCGCGTTCAATTTTATTGCGTTACTGCGATCGTATGGGCTGCGTATCGCGAGTGACCCGATCGAAACATCATTTTGTCAGCACATTTTCCTACTGATTATCTACACGATTAAAAATTTACATTCTTCATAACGAATTTTAATAGATTCAAAGAAACGTAGAAATTTTAATGAACTTTTATTTCAATGTCTTTTCTGTTGTTTGGCATTACTACAAATGAAAAAAAAAAATTATTAATTGATTTTCTATTAAAACAGATTAGGTATATGAAGCCGAATAAAAGTATCATTGGGTCTTTAAACATTTTAATAATGTGATAACAATACAACGATATATTCAAAACGTTTTAATCTTTTTCTCATAAATGCATACAAGTATAAATATTATAATAGTCTGCGTGTGACAAATTAATTATTTAAGTATTTAAATGAAATAAAAGATTAATTAATTTTCCTTTCGTTGATAGATTTAATATTTTAAAAAGTCATCGTGTACAGGGGGTTTTAAGTTAACTATATTGAAGTGTTTCTTTTATGAACACATTAAATTAGATATGAGATATGGAATTCATCAAGGCGTAATGGCGTTGTTATCTCCGGCGCTATAAAAACCTGAGCTGGTGCATTACAGTTGATTAATTTTTTACAATAATTTGATTTCATCGCGATCGAGAAGGGAACAATTATAAGGAGAAAATAATAAGCTTGAAGGGAACGTAGTTTCGCTAGCTTTGCCTCACTCGCTGCTCGTTAACTGTGCGAATTCGCGATTTTCTGCTCGTTAAGTAAACGCGAGTATTCGACCAGTCAGTCGAACCCCGTATTACCTTAGAGGAACGCGCGGATTGCATGGAAACACGCATTCAGGTGAATGCACATCGTGATAACAAACCGGCCGCGTTGTAATTATCTGTTTGACCAATTAATATCATCCAACCCTTCCGCGATTCCGCCTAGAGTACTTAAATCTTTCCGTTTGAAATACGAGGCGTCTTATGGTTATCACCGGAATATGCAACCCTTATTTCTCACCGAATGTCGGGAAAAATCGAAAAAATCATTACAATTAGATAATTATACTGAAATCTTGTATATTAACTCTGAACTATTTGGAATTTCAATAATTTAATACCAGCTGAGCATCAAAAGTGACTGATGTGTATTGTATTATACAAATAACAAAATTAAATTTAGTTGTATCTTGTGCGATTTTAAAAAAATGTATTCAATCAATAAAACCGGTCATTTGACCGACAGTGGTAGATTTGAGAAATACTATTTTATCTCATTTCTGTTTCTGACGATCACATTCGAAAATGTTTAATTTGCATACACATTCGTATCGTTAATCTCACTGCTAACTAATGTGACTCCATTTTATTCCGGCTCCGCGACGGTCAGCCGTAATAAATAAATATTCTAAAAATCTCCAGCGGAACGATAGTAGAGGAAAGTTTCGTAGAAATGGATCATTCGCGCAGGTTGGCAAGCGTCAGGACGCAGCGTAGGTCGGCGGACAGGCCGCGCAGAATTTTTGCAACAGCGGGAACAAAGTAAAAGACATTTATTCCTGCCGCGTTTATAAACTGCGGCGCAGCAAGCAAAACACCCTAGAAACGACTGTAGCCGCATTCGAGCACGTAGGCAAATTCGTTGCAAACATCGAGACAATGGGGTATGACCCGTCGTGGACGGCATTTTAAATCGGTTCCTTTCCGTCCTCGTACGGAGACACGTTCTACCTTTTGTTCTTCCTTGTACGCTGTTATCTCGCCCTTTCGGTTCTCTTCTCTGTCACTCCGTGCTCCAGTCTTTTTACGTTCCGCTCCCATCCCCGGGGCTGCAGAACTTGCCCATCGCCGGCTTACAAGGGAAGAACGAAAGGATAATGTATCCCTATACGGTGCAACCTGCTGCATATAAATATATCTGCCTCGCGTACACACAATAAACGTTCCCAGCGGTGATAGGAAGTGCACGTGACAGTAATGTTAGTAACTATCGGAAGATTCGGGGATTCCGGAAATTTACCGATTCCTTGTAAGTCCCTGTTAAAATGGCGCGGTGGATTTCAGGTGCAGAACTGTGGCTTATCCGAGATGATAACACGCGTCGTGACGATTTCAAATATTATGCGCAGATTCTGGATTTTTATGCGCTTATACATTGCCAGAAAATAAACTCAAAATTCACAATTATTGATATTCAACGTATTTATATGATATCGAAGTCCCTGTAAAAATGGTGTTGCTTTTCCCTTTCGCATATATTTTCGAATTATTTGCAAGAAAAATTACATATATTATTGACTAATTCTTAACACATTCCGTGACACATGTACCACCGATGATACACGTTAAAATATCCATTCAGGCCGAATATTGTGCGGTTTGTGATGGAATCCGGATATTCTACCCCTGGAACAAAAATAATGATTAAAAATATATAAAATAGAAATAACAATTAAAATATATAAAATAGAAATAAAAGATTACATTCATTATTATAAATTATAAATTACAGCCAAGAACATGAGAAACCCCACTCGAGTTAGTGATGTTGGTGAGTGAATCGTAGAATGGGCCCTCATCAACACCCCTCGAGAAGAAATAGAGAGGAAGCGATACCCCTCAAAAAAAAAAAAAGCCGAATATTGTGCGGTAGTACACACTGACATATTGATTCAATGCGCTAAAAAACATATAGTAGAATATGTATATTCCCACCAAAAAAAGAATGAGGTATTACAACAAATGCAGTACAGAACAAAGCAAACGGCCTGAACGAAATATCGAGCAAAAACGGCACGGAACGTGTTGAACACTTTATCCAAGAGACAAACAATTTTCAAATTTTTCACCTGGTGGTTCGAAAAGCAGGTGCCGAGCTGCATCTCGCAACGGACGCCGCGCCTAAGCTGGCCACAGCATAATCCAGAAGAATCCCAAAGTCCGGTATTAAGTTAAACAGCATAACTAAACGTGGAAGCATCGTGGCACGGCCTAACAAGCGACACAGTGAATGCGCCGCACAGTGGGGCAGATTGACCAAAAAGCTGGCCAAAATTCAATTTTGTACAATTTATCATCAGTCGCTAATAGCAGTTGCTTCTTGTACCTAAGTGGTTTGCGAATCAAGATACAACCGTATTTTTCCCACTGACCTTCGTGTCACCTTGGAGAGTGAGTCGATAGATATAATTTACTTAAAGTGGTCGTGTTTTCTGTCGTTGCTATAGTAAATTGCTCTAAGAAATACTGTCGCAGTTTTTGTGTGAGTAAAAATATACGAAGATTGTGCTATGGATTCTTCAGAACCAGGTATGTAGATGACTCCTACACGTTTAGTTACAATAATTATGTTTAATTTAGGTAGCTATAGCTCATAGAAGTGCTAGAGATATATGTTGTTAGTTTGAGTATCGTATATGCATATAGTAAGCATTTTGTTATACTTCTAAGCTTTTCTAAGTCCTCAAATACAATTCAAACTGAAGTATATTTATCATAGAAGATAATCCATAAAAATGTAGCCGCAGAAAACCGCGGATGTATGTTTTATAACTTTTTTTCTGTAGCAAGTGGTATTTTTCGAAATATATAAAAATGCAATTATCGTTGGGTGTCTCTTCCAGGACCTTCAGATGTCACAGTTATAACTCGAAGGCATATATTCAATTTAATTGTCGAGTCAAAAGAGTCAAATTTTTGAAAAAAAAACTGGAATATATGCAAAAATATCTTCTTGATAAGTATTGTTTGGACAAAGAACAACGAAAAAATTTGAAGCATATTCTATCTATGTTAAAGCATCAATTTTAAACTCAGATGGCTAGCAGCGCATACAAAAAAAAATTAATATTTGAAAAAGGCAATCATGATTGGCTCAATGGATCTGTCTGGCATGAGACGAAAGCCGAAGAAAAAGATGGATCTTTTCTCAAAGGAAACTATAGAATTACTATTGCCTCCTGAACCGAGAGGAGCTACTGACCCCGAACCTGCCGAAGAAACTAGTGAAGAGGAGTTTTAAATAAAGTCAATTTATTGTATGTAAATACTGTTTTAATTTAGCAATACACCTGATATGTTCAAACAAAAGAGAAAATGTAATTTTGTAACAAAAGAACACCAGTGGACTTGTTTTCTACTATAAAATAATTTTGGCCAGCTTTTTGGTCAATCTGCCCCACCGTGCGCCGTGTGAATGAAACACACGCATCGGCCGGAGTAAGTCACAGGGTAATGCCGGTGCCATAATCGCGGGCGTGATGCTCGTGACTTACGTGACTCGCGCTGTCGTTACAATTCATGCCTGTACATGATGCCACCTGCGTTATATGGATGCACTCAGACACGAGAATCGGTGATCAAATCGGAATTGGCGGGTGCGCTGTAGGAGGACAAGGGTTGCAGACGACGAATCTAGGAAATTGCGCAGGAAAATTAAGCCCGGCCGTAACTACCGCGTGTCACGTCACGCCTAAGCTTGACCTGCCGGCCTCGACAAAGTTGCGGGGACAGAGACTACTCTGCGGCTTTGATGATCGGCGAAATTTTCGCTTGCGCGTAGCCGCGCCACCCGTTAGACCGGAACGAATGATTTCGATCAACCGGCAACGCCACGTGTTTCGCCGGCATTTTCATGTTTCATCCGGGGGTACCCGGTCGGCGGCGGCAGCTTAAAAGCACTTTACACGAGGCGACAGGAAGGATGGTGTTTGCGGATTGCACTTGGACCGTCCGCGCCAAAACGTACGGATGAAAGTCGAGAAAATTTTATGGCAAAGTGGAAATTACAGCGCGCCACGGCGAAACGGTTCTGCGTTGTTACAGGGTGGCTCGAACATATCGAGCGACATGGAGAATGCGTACTTCTCATACAAATTCAAATTATTGTAGGTAAATTATTGATTTGATTCGGCTTTTTCAAAATTTTGTTCTCTGATGTTATTACTAGACAGCGGATCTTTATAAAAAAATAAAAATGTTCTATCTGAATTGCAACAAACTGGAGTGAAATAGAAATTTATTTTCTTTGTTAATATGGTTAACAGATTGGAAATAATATAACAGTATTTCTAAATTCTTCTAATATTTTCACTGTTTTTAATTAGACCTACTAATTTTTGTTATAAATGCATAAAATCCGCTGTCTAATTATTACACTACGATAATGTAAATTGAGGCACGCTTTATGGTATTAACAAAAATTATTTAACTGTAGATTTTCGACGATTTTGGACTGTGCAAATCGGTATTGGGTGATGTAACGACTCACTGCATCAAAATACTGTTATTGAAAATGGGAATGAATTGACGGTTAAAAACAACCGTGGTATCAATGTTTTCCGTTGGAAATTACTGTTCAAAAATAACGTTGCCTACAGAATCACCAGATAATTCACTTTTCAAATCCGTTTCCCATAAACTGGATTAATCATAATTGCATTGACATATGACTCTGCGGGTATGTCCCATTTAATTTTCCTTCTATACTAAATTTAAACGCTTCATTATACAACATCCGGCCATAAATTATATGCATTCGCACCGTTTCATGTTGCAGCGTACGTCCATTATATTTTCCTGAATGGAATGCACTCATCAGTGTACGCAAACGACATACCGATCGTACCGCTGCTATCACATTATACGGAAAAACGAGTCTATTCGCAGACGGATCGTCACTTTCCGTGGAAACGTTTTAAGTATGCAATTAAATCGCCGCACTTATATTCGATACAATTATATTCCATTAGAATCCTGTTTAATGAGTCCATTGTCAATATAAATGCGTTTCGCGCAGACTTGTTTCAGTGCATTCACATATTTTCCACCGGATAAAATGACTTGTGCGGTTTTGCGTTCTGAAAACACAAATAAATATAAAACGTTTGGTGCAAACGAGTCAGTATATCCGGATATTTTTCGCCAGTTAAAATAACTAATGGATTTTATATAAAAATACGAATTGGCGTTTTTGGAAATTAGTTAACAGTTCAACCTTTTTGTTTTATTGCAATTTGATAATCAATCCGAGTAATGAATCCGAAAATCGAATTTCTTTATCATCGTTAGATTGCGAGAAATTTAAATTTGAAGAAAAATTACTTTGGTTTATTGGCATATTATCAAACGTCTTGTTAGGTTGGTAGCAAAACAAAAATTTCGCAAGGTGTCCATTTCTGGGCTACGGTTCGGACAATCACGCGTTGCATAAATGCACGAAATCCATAGTCTTCTCATAATGCAATAAGAGAACGCAGAACGCCGTTAATGGGCCGCTTGGCGCAGTTGTTCGGGAAACAACGGAACAACGGAAAATTAAATTAGCAGGGTATAGAGTAGCCGAAATGAAACACACCAATTTAATTAGCATCGCGAAGGTCGCGTTTTACGGTCGTTCGCAAATCTACGAAAACGAAACGAAACGAAACGGAACGGGAAAGGGGGGAACCGTCCCCTCTGCACGCCGCATATCCATATCTCTTTCTCCGACATTTTTGCCCCTCCTGCGTCGGGAATCGAGTATATAACCGTCCGCGAAACCGTGAGTTTGCATTGCAGATTGGAAACTACATTCCGATTTTTCGCGGACGATTTTTTCCATGCAGCATTCACTTCAACGCTCGGCTTGGCGAGAGAGCCCTCCCTATCTTGTGGCTTGAAACACCCTTCGGCACAGTCCTTTCACTTCGGATATGCTGAAAAATGGTAAATGCCCCCGCTTACTTTTTGCCCTGTGAAACCAAAAAACCGCACGAACAAAGCAAGGAATTTGAAAACGCTAACGAAGCCCATGAAAATAAAAGCTTTTCCGCGTGGAACGCGCAGAAATGTCGGATTCGCTACTGCCGTGCCACGTTGTCGTATCATGGATTACGCCACATAAATTATTTTCGTTTCAGTAATTTTATTTGTCAGAAGAATAATCAACAATTATATGATAATTCATTATAAAATTCCTTCTTTTATATGCATTCTTATTTTTACATCATTAGAATATATTTAATTTTATTTCTCATTATTATTTATATGGTTTTAATTGCGACCTTTTCTCTTTTCATATTAAGAATTCAGTCCAACAAAAAATCGATAAACTCAATCATCAATTAACACTCCGAATTACCTTCTAATTACACTAGTCATCTCCTTTGGTTCGTTGTACAAAAATCCATTTTCAAATGTCCATTTTCACGGCGAAATTCGACCGGGTCCCATTTCCGCGTCGATCTCATTAATATTTTTCGGATTACTCGTTTAGGGTAGTATTCTTCGTAAAATGCTTGGCGCATCACTTCATTTCGCATTAATTTACCGTTTCGACGCGGCGCTTGTGCACTGCGGGTAGGGGGGGGGGGCGGTGCGTGGGTAGGCGTAAAACGAACCGCGTAGTCAGTCGATTCGAAACAAAAGCGCGAAAAATGATTTCAAGCATTGTCGTCGGCCAAATACGGCGCCATTGATGTCTATCAGGAACAACACGCGTTTTAATGATGCATAGACCAATGATACAGGTTGATTCAGGGTGCCGGCGAGGCGGGCGAGAGGTGTGCGATGGTCCGATCACCGTGAGCGCTTCGTTACCTCAGCGTTTGCGTTTCCTGTCGAAGCCAAAAACCACCGTCAACTGGCTGTTCTCTGTCCCCCCACCCTTGTGATCCCCATCCCTGAAATCGGGCTCTAGCCACCCATCCAGCACGTTCCAGTTTCAATGGCAGATAAAATAGCGCGGTGTCCACCCTCCGCCAACACCGGCAACGCTACCATTGCCACCCTCCGACCCCCGTCGCAGCCGGTCAATAGTGGATGACGTGTACACCACCAACGTGCCACTGGCATTTTTAACGGTTATATACGTCCAGCAGCCTCACCACCCCTCTGTTTTGCTACCTTGGCTACCTCCAGACACCCTCCCGCTCAATCCTGCAAGTGTCCTTGACGGTCAATTCCCTTTCTACACTCTTGCAATGACAGAGGAAGGGGTGGAAATTCAGAAATCCGATTATCATTTAAATTTTTACTGGTACGAACCTTTTACAATTTTTAGGCAGTTTTCGAAAAAATTAAGCACACGTGTGCGCTATCATTTTGTCCAGGAGTTCAGCAGTCTCGCTACTCTTCTGTTTTGCTACCTTCGCTACCTCCAGACACCCTCCCGCTCAATCCCGCGAGCGTCTTTGACAGTCAATTCCCTTTCTACACTCTTGCAATGACAGAGGAAGGGGTGGAAATTCAGAAATCTGATTATTATTTAAATTTTTGCTGGTACGTACCTTTTGCAATCTTTATGCCGTTTTCAAAAAAATGTAAGCATACATGTACGCTATCATTCTGTCCAGGAGTCCAGCAGCCTCGCCACCCTTCTGTTTTGCTACCTTCGCTACCTCCCGACACCCTCCCGCTCAATCCCGCGAGCGTCCTTGACGGTCAATTCCCTTTCTACACTCTTGCAATGATAGTGGAAGGGGTGGAAATTCAGAAATCTGATTATTAATTATTTTTTGCTTGTACGAACCTTTTACAATTTTTATGCAGTTTTCGAAAAAATTAAGCACACGTGTGCGCTATCATTCAGTCCAGGAGTCCAGCAGCCTCGCTACCCTTCTATTTTGCTACCTTCGCTACCTCCCGACACCCTCCCGCTCAATCCCGCGAGCGTCCTTGACGGTCAATTCCCTTTCTACACTCTTGCAATGATAGTGGAAGGGGTGGAAATTCAGAAATCTGATTATTAATTATTTTTTGCTGGTACGAACCTTTTACAATTTTTATGCAGTTTTCGAAAAAATTAAGCACACGTGTGCGCTATCATTCTGTCCAGGAGTCCAGCAGCCTCACCACTCTTCTGTTTTGCTACCTTCGCTACCTCCCGACACCCTCCCGCTCAATCCCGCGAGTGTCTTTGACGGTCAATCCCCTTTCCACACTCTTGCAATGACAGAGGAAGGGGTGGAAATTCAGAAATCTGATTATTATTTAAATTTTTGCTGGTACGTACCTTTTGAAATCTTTATGCAGTTTTCGAAAAAATTTAAACATACGTGTACGCTATCATTTTGAACAGAAGTGTAGCATTCATCCCCCTCCAACGCCGGAGTTTTCGCTCTGTCATTTCACCCTCTCGCTCCCAGCGTTCGCATTCACTTTCCCTCCCATTGTTCTTTTCGCTGTCTTCATACTGTTCTCTGGCTTTCCACCCTCCTACACCTACCTCTTCCTCCCTCCCCGTGCTGTATTGTCAAGTTCTCTTACCGGCTGCCTTGGCTCACCTTAATTTTCGCTGCTCGCGCCAGCTTCTGACGCTCCAGGTAACCTTTCATTGTTCCTGTCGCCTCCTGTTTGACATTTTAATTTCGTTGCTTCTCTTGCGTTTTAATTAATTTTCACGAACACTCCGAACCCTCGTGATTCGTCGGACGACGACGGCGCATTCAGTTCTCCGGATAAAGGTTCTCCACGTTCCGCTTCATTTTGTGGGATTAGGATCCGTAGAATCCTTAAGACGCGTTAGGATGCTGAGGAGCAGACGCTTTGGTCGCCGTGGGTCCGAGCGGAGCCGATCGATGATCTTGCTTGCTTTCCTCAATACTTCGTTGTACCGTGGGAGAAAGTTTTTTTTTTCTTTTTTTAATTTGGAAATCTCATATGAGATTTATTGCAACATAATGCTTAGTACAGAGTATTATATAACAAAGTACAGAGTATATAGTATAGTATAACAAAAATATTATAAGGAATAGAAAAATCAAAACTACTTAAGCACGTAGGTTACATGAATTTAAAAAGGCTAATGTGGGAGAAAGTTAACCCTCGTTTCTTTAATTTTTGACTCGATCATTATGGTGGTCCATATTTCCCGACTATTGATTTTTTCTTGTCTCACTCCCAAAATTGTTCAAGTATCATAATGAAGCCTTTCACATGCACAACCACCCCCTAAAGAAGTTGAAGAAACTATTTTCTATCGTACAATACAGTAAGCGAGAGGTAGTGAGCAGAAATTTTACGGGTTAAAATAAAGTAAAAATAATAGAAGATGAAAGTAGCATCGATTCGAGGATCTTGTAAAATAGCCAATTCTCGCGAGCTATTAACAAGAACGTGCCGTTAGTTCGACTATGCGGGCCGGAGTAGAAGATGAAAAGAGACAGGGAAGTCAGTAGCAAGCAGTGGTTTGACCGAAACTCCTTGATAACAGAATTGCTGCGTTTTCAACGTGGAAAGTTTAAATTAACAACCAACACCTCTCGCAGCGAGATCCACTGCGCACGGTTCACCACAATCCCCACTCTAGTTTCTGTTCGAACTCCTGAATATTGCGCGAATTGCACACGTAGAAACGATTTCGCTGGAGGAGATCGTGTAACTGTTTCGACAGCCAGTTTCGGAAACGATTTACGCGAGAGTACGGAGCTTTAAAGGTCTCGTTGTATTGCTGTTAGGTCCACGGGCCGAACAATGTGTTCGATACGAGTTGTAACGAATCGCAGATATATGCGGAATTCGTCACTCGTGATTACGATCGTACGTTTGCGTTCTAATGACGCGGCGGGCTATTCTTTTTGCGCGAACGACCAGCAGTCGCCCAATAAATAGACCTGGACAGAGCAGACCGTCAAAACAAATTCGTCTGCCAGTCGGCAATGTCATTTTTATTTTCAGTTTGTCGTCTGCACGGTTTCTTCAAACGCGAATATTTATGGCCGACGCAGTACAACTCCAACAGAATACACAAAATCTGTCAAAGTCAGATACGAAAGAACATTTTTCTGTCCAATCCAAATATTTGTCGAGCTTTTCTCAATGTTTTTCTACTACCTGATTTTCTTAATTAGGTGGTGAAAATGCGAATCTGTATAAAAATCCTTGTGTTCCCATTAATTAATACTTGTATAAATAGACTGCGGATTTTATGCATTTAACAAATTTTTAAATAGTGCTGTTTTCAAATGAGTAAAATTATTTAAACAAAGGAATTAATGTCTCTTGCAATTAATATAGGATTTTAAATTAAATTCATGAAAACGTCGATATTAATGTAGAATCTTTCTAAAGAAATTGTTTGAACATGTTTTCAATGAGGCAAAGAGTGTACAACCCCTCGTTGGAGAGCCGAAGCTTTCGCCCACGCTCCTAGATGTTGAGATGCGATTCAATACACCGCTAAGAGTGCTATTCAGATACGTCTTGATGGATTCACCATGCTCTTTTGCGAAATCAGGATTTCGAGAATCGAAGGCTAGAGTCTTTTGACCGCAAAGAATTTATTCACAGTTTATTGCTCGTTCGAAAAATTCTTCCATTTCCTAATATAATCTATACATTTTTATATATTGACGAGTGTATAGGGATTTCTTACAATGTTATGAGGACGACATAATAAATCTCAGGAGATAAAACTTCTTGGGATGATGACATTCCTGTTGAATATATTTTTAATTCTTTATTTCTATACGTTTTCGATTACACATATACATGATTTCTGTATAGAACCCTGATCAGCTTGAACGCATTTGAATAAAATATAATTGGTACCAAGGGGGTGAGCCGCAGAAAGGTGTCATTTATCATGGTAGTTTTGAAAGCCGCGATTCACTCCATATTCATTTAGAGAGTTGGCTCTTTCCCTTTGATCCTACATTTGGAGATTTCGCACAAAAGCACGGTAAATCCTGAAGTGAACAACTACGGTACAGGAATCAAGGTACCGATTGCTCGTGTATGGAAACCTCGATTCGACAATGCAGGCCGCAAACGTTGTAAGAAAGCTGCTTATAATAATCATTTGTGATTATGACCTGTTCAAACGATTTTAATAATTCTTCATAAAAAATGATTCTTTACTTTCTTGGGATTTTATACATTTCATAAAATTGCATAAACATACTACAAAAATTAGTATTTTAAATTTAAATACAGTTTTATATTTAAATTTTCATTCAGGTAAGATCTCAGAAAAATTTCAGAACGCTACTTAATAATGTTGAAATACATATATTCCGATGTCTACGTATTTCGTAACATAGAAATAATGTTGAATATTCGAGGAAGTTTTGAACATTACTTTAATAAATCGATTTGACACGTCGGCCAGGATGCTTCAGAGCCAACTAGACACAGATTCAACCCCTTCGAGTTTCGCTAAGGTAGAAAAGCCCTTTGCCTCCGACGGCGAAATTGGAATTTGATCCGCGGCCACGATATCTAATAACCCTGGCGTCTTATTTATCGACCAACTGAAATTCCTACAGCAATGGCCCGAGCTAACCGGAGAGTTTCTGTGTTATAACCTCTCCAGTTTCTTCATCCATTGAGAGGGATAGATCACTCGACTTATGGGTCAACATAGGTATGATGGACCTCTACGTAACACAACAATGTCGTCGAGTTTTATAACATTGAACACATAATCAATTAACTTCTATTATCATACAATATATATTTTTAAACACGCATAGTACGATTCATATGCTTTACTATATAATTTCGAATATTTATCTGGCAACTGTAATCACTGTTTTACATTTTATTTAAATTCATCTTGATCGTTGTATCATTTTGAATTTTTTATTATGATCATTGTTTTATTTTGAATTTAAATTTATCTTGATCACTTTTTTATATTGAATTTAAATATATCGTAATTACTGTTCTAATCTCACCCATAACTAATTTCTGTTTCCAGTATTGTATCAGGAAAAATTATTTACAGTAAATACTCGGAGAAGAAATAGTTTTTTAATGTGTGTTTTATACGGTGAAACGAGTGTTATTTATTGTTACTTTAAGCTTGAATTTTTAATTGGAATGTTAATGATGTTTTCAATTTCCATTTGTACAAGCAACAGTATGTTCACATCTTATTTAGCATCCTGTATGAAGTGTACACCATGCCCGACCATTGTATACCACTCGAACAATTTTTATTTCACTTTAATTCAACCATTTTTCCTCTCCGGAAACATAATTAACATCGTTTGAGTGTTAACATCAGAAATTATATTCACAACGAAGTAAAATTGCCAAGTAGATGTATCAAAAATACTTTTAAAATCAACTGTTTCGTTAATGAAAACGCATTCTCTCTTCGCCATTTTATCCTCGTCGGTAATAATTATTATAGCGAAATCATGTACGTGTATACATAGATAATATTGAGAAAAGTTTGAAAATACACTGAACGAGCGAGAACCAATGTAAATGAAGTTCGGTATCATTTACCATAATTAGGGTGAACTTCCGAAAATAATTTTTCATCGCGAACAATAATAATTAGCTGTTGTCCGAACGGTCCTATACATATTACGTGAAAATCCGCCAGAATGTATTCACCAGAAGATTCGTGTATGTGCAACGATTTGAGGAAGAGCTTGACGACGGGGGTGGCGAGACACAGAC
Source organism: Lasioglossum morio (assembly GCA_916610235.2). Taxonomy (NCBI): domain Eukaryota; kingdom Metazoa; phylum Arthropoda; class Insecta; order Hymenoptera; family Halictidae; genus Lasioglossum; species Lasioglossum morio. The sequence goes on along the minus strand of OU744330.1, from coordinate 8,777,806 downwards.
CGACGGGGATGGCGGGGGTGGATCATCCATCATACCGCGGAAACCAGCCGGCACATTGCCGGAAGTGACGTCATGCCTGAAATATCGACTAATAATTTATACGCAGACGTTAGCGCACAGACACTGACTCGCGAAAGTGTGCGAGCATCTTTCGACTGGTGATTAACAAAAAATGCCTATACATTTTAAATACACAAATGACATTTTAAAAACAATTTTTTTTTATTCTTAACCGTATAAATGCGCGGATAAATTCCACCAATTCGTTTTAAATAAAAATACAAGAAAACAAACTGGTAAACACGTGAGTTGCCAAAGGGTGAATTTGGATTACAAAATAACGAATAAAACCTGCCAAAGTTGGTAGGCAATGGTAGGCAATGGTTGAGTAGGGTCAAGTAAAATGACGCGTCATTTAGTAATAATAGTACTGACAATAACTGATAATAATAATAGAAATACTGCCAACAACCGTAGTCCTGTTGAAAGCACCGGTTCTCGTTAGATCACCGAAGTTAAACAATGTGGAACGTGAACGGCACTGGGATGGGTAACCGTCTGGTAAAAAACTGGAAAGTGACCCACCTGAGGTGTTTTTCACGTGTTGTTAGCAAAAGGTGGTTCGGAACCCACCATAAACAGCAGGTCCCGCTGGAAAGGCGATGGTGAGGGTGGAAAGAGGGGGATTGGTAAATGAATTTGAAACCCTGAGGGGACCAAATATCATGTTACTGAATAATAGAAATACTACCATTACTGCAAATTAAATACTTAAGACGTGCCATTTAGTAATAATAATACTGACAATGCTCACCGCAATTACGCTATTCTCTCTTAAATACTCCGGGGATGAAAAAGAAAGTGTTAGAGGACTGGACCTTGGACTTGTTCGAAGCTAGGAAGAAATTGCACGATGTAGCCGACTGACAAACTCCTCTCATCGTTTTCCAGGCCGGGAGAGGCGGCGTCGCAACGAGAAAGGAGAGCTTCTCGCCCACTCAATATTCCATATTTCTCATGACAATTTCTCTCGGCAAATTTATAGACTTCCCTTTGGCCGTGGATGGTGTGCGGGGGTCGTAGGAAATCAAGAGAAAGAGGGCGAGAGGATGGAAACGGTGGCTGAGAATGACGATCGCGTGAAGAAGGAGGGTCGTCGGTGTTGATGCTTGCAAAGGAGGAAAAGCTGCGAGCGAAGGAAGGAAGGAAGGCGATCGAATAAAAAGCTTCTGCCACCTCTTTCACCTATACTACCCGTTGCAATCAGTTATAAAGAGACACGTCGATACGCGAGCAAGGATCTCTGTGTACGTGCCAGAACCTCTGGCTGTGTTCGCATCCAGAGCCCTGTGTTCGCCGACCTCGTGTCTAGATGGCGGTACCCTGCAGCAGCTGCGGATGCAGTTTACAGAGCGTAAAACTCGCGATCTCCGACTAGGCACCCACTGTTTCAAAGTCTTCATCAGCCAGCCAGTTTTTGACACTGGCAGTCTACTCCCACGACGACTGTGCCCCGGCTGTCGGGGTTCCTTATTTTTCATTTTTCAGGAAAATTGGGAGTGCTGATGTTCGGCGACACTTTGCGCGACGATCGATAAGGGAGGACGTCGAAATTTTAGTTGTTTAGATCATGGGAGGAAAATGTTTCACGACGTTATTGAGGATGTTGCTTGTTTGATTCTGGATTTTCGTATCGACAAATAAAAATTGATTTTGTTGATAATACAGTCGCGCGGTATTGTATCGTATAAAACAGTCCAAGAAGCAATCCCAGATTTTTCGCAATGACTAAATTATTAACTTCCCGATTTATAGGGAAGTTATTGTAATTTTGATTTTATATCGTTTCGAAATTCTCTGCAATACGGAATCCTTAATTAAAGTGTAAAAATAAATGAAGACGCAACATTAACTTTTCCATGCACGTGTCTTCGATTACATCGATGGGACCTGGTTTGAACTGATTCCCTTCGAAATTTGTTCCACTGAACGTAAGGCGGAATTTGAGATCGGCAAGTTAGACAGAATGTTCTATATTAGATAATGGTTACAGTGCTATAACACTAAATGTAAGATAAAATTTTTGTAGAATGTAGCAGCACCAGGAAAATTCTAGAAAAGGTTCATTCATCTTTAGACTACTTTTATTTTATTCCTTAAGTTTCCAAGACTTGTATCATTTGTCTCATTTAATTATATTATTATAAAAAGGGTGCTTACGGTCAGTGAGGAAATTAAACAGTTCGCGAAAAAACACGAAACTAGACTATATGAACACGAAAATGTCGAAGTGCTACAGTTACTCGACAACCGCGGACTTATTCGTAGACTAAAAAGGATAAAACCCTTTGAACTAGTGTAATTGAAGTTAAGTGAACTTAGAGTAATTAAAACATGTAAGAAGTGTTTAAAACATATGGGGAGTGCGCCATTGGGAGTACATCCATTAACCGCTAAGACTTACCTAGATTTAAGACTTTAGACTTAGATTTAAGTAAGAATAATTCAAACCAAATTGTTAGATAGTGAAAACTAGTAGCAATGTATGCGCCAAGTGCGTATTTATAAAAAAAAATTATAAAAAGGGTGGTATTTGGTTCTATAGTTAATGTGGGGAAGGTACATGAGTGCCTAAAGTCTTGCTCCTACCACCTGATAAAGCAGACCAAACTTTGACAGCATGTTTCGCCTTCTAATATGTCGTACGAAAAATTATTTCAATTGCACCTGACTTCGAATATAGTCGATTAAATAAAAGAATTCGATCTTTAACAATATGAGGGAACGAACACTTTAAACAGAACAGTAGCCAGCGCGTTCGAGGAGAGATTAGCCACATGGAGGAGCGTTGTCCGTCGATCATGGAGATGCGGAACAACACAATATGTCGTCGCGAACATCCGCAAATCGACTTATCTTGCCTGGAGCCGATCGCAGAGACGGTTTGCAACGCGCTAATCGCGCGAACACGCCCGTCCATTGGCTCGAGAACGTAATGCACCCCGGGTCCCAAGGGCACGGTTTGACAGGTTGCGTCCTGACGATCGATCTGCCGGGAACCCATACGAATCGATTCCAAGCCCCTCGAAACTCCGTCGTTTCACCGTCAATCTTGCCTTTCACCGCGTTAATTGGATTACGGAGTTTGCGTCGTGCCTTCGCCAATTTCTCTCTTCCCCACCACCGACGAAGTATAACGCCCCATATCGGTAAACATACATATCTCTGAATTAAACACTCGAATGTGCCCCCTGTTCGAAATAATTCCGGCCACCTAGGAGAGAGCATCATTTCTGCCGTTGATTTCGTAATGATCTTCCCAACCTCTTCGCGGCCTCTCAATTATTCAAAAACAGAAATTCGAACGCGCGGACATAATGCAACCGCACTAGAATTAATTATGTATATTCTGTAGTGCCCCCGTGTATATGCAACAATGTGTCTATTGTCTTCCTGGTGTATAAGCAAATCGATTTAAATGCTGTTCAATTAACTACGTGATATTTATTTAGGTCGGAATCATGTCGTGCACTTAATAATAGCGACACGTGACTCACAATTGCTTTGGGAATGTTGAAAGTCAGACGAGATTCTACGCCAATCGTTGTTCAAATCAATGGGTTTTTGATTACAGCTTTTCGGTAGCTGCAACACCGCATAAAAATTATGTTATATTTTTAAAAATCAGAAAAATTCCCTAATTTAAAGGGCAACTGTTACTTTAGCTTGATGTTTAAATCTATTAGCAATAAAACTAATAAATGTACAGATAAAAAATTCAAATCAATAAAATAAAATATGAATTGTAAAAAATGACAATTCTAGCCTCTAATACTATTTTGAATGTCCAGCGAGAGGGTCGCGCGTCAGCGTGTGACAGAGTCGATGACGTTATTGAAGAGATTGCTGTCAAAATCCCAATAGCTAATAATCTACGTGGACGTAATGGCATCGGACGCACCTTGTCGAAAGTTAACGCAAGGTGAAATGGTCTGTTCGGGTTGAACGGGTTGCATATAAAGCGTACAGCGAATATATTTCGCACGGAAGCAAGTCCGGCTGTTTAACGTCAACTGGGTGTAAATATTGCAGTCGGACGGGCCGGTGGCGTGACCGTAATTAGTTGCGTGTATCGTTGATGAGAACAAACATTCTAGCCGGTGAATGCTTAGGCGTATACGCTGGGCTGGCATTGGTTTAGATTTAGATGTGGACAACTCCTGTCCTCATCGAGTGTACCCGCGGCCCGCGGCCCGTTGCTGTGACGCGCTTGCAAATTCGAATGACGCGGCCGAGAACAAGGCTCGATGTGCCGTGACGGTGATTGTCGAGTCACAGTGCAATCGCGCATTATGTCACGCGCATAATGACGAGCTCGCATGAATGCAATAGCATTTTCAGTACGTTCACGCCGAATCAGGTGACGACAAAGGGCACTATTCGAGCCGACCTCGCCAACTGCCCTCTCCTCACCCTTTCTCCACCACCCCGTTGCTCTACCTCCCGCACCTATGTCTATCTCTTTGAATTTGTTTCTCTATTCCCCTCGCTGATTCAATATCCCCCCCCTTTTTAGTTTTTAATCTCCTCCTCTTTTCTATCTGTGTTTTATTCCATCGGTTGAACATGAATGTACGATTGAAAACTGAAAATTCCTCTAAACCTATTACATGGTCCGATGGCATGCGCAAAAAGGGTTGATAAAAAATTGTTCAACGTATAACGACCCCGCGGATTTTAACAACCGTTCGTTAAACGGTCGAGAGATGTTGGGCACCGGTTGAATGACACGGTTGATAGCTATTGGATTTTTTTCAAGTAAGAAACAAGGATGGATTAAATGGCGTTCGACGTGCAACTTTCGTTTTTTCTAATGCGGAGATTGATCTAGTATTAAAAAACGAGATCAAGATAGTATTTAACCCTTAGCACTCGAGTGGCGCCTCTGAGGCGCCACTAAAAATTGCTGTACTATTATTTAAATAATTGTTTACACTATCAGATATGTCGGTATCTAACCAATTACTACACATTTAAGTATTCTATGAGGTATTATATCAATTTCATATTTATCAAATTTAAAAAATCATAGAAAATGGAAGTATTGTAGGTCAGAAGAAACGTTTAATTTTCGAGTAAAAATAGCTCCGAGTGCAAAGGGTTAAACATTTCCGGTTGTCCAAAAAATCGAGATCATTTTTTCTCCAAAAAGTGGAGATCAAAAATTGGGATTTTTTTTTAGAAAATAAATACAGTTCAAATATAGAAAATTTGTTGAAAACCTAGTAACATTTTTGAAACGCACCGTGTTAAGAGCACAATGATAATTCTCGAAGTAACAGAGCATTCGGCACGAGCGTAAGGAAACGTGATACAAACCTAGTATGTTAGGCGAGCTTGAAAGAAAGCGTTTTCAGGCGTTATAATAGGGGTCGAAAGGGCAAGAGCGCGAGGGTGAAATAAAGAAAACGTAGTAAACCATGGAGAGAGCGAGAGAGAGAGAGTGAGCTGGGAAACAAGAGCAAGAAAATATATCCCAGGATAAAGAGTTACAAAAATCACGTTAATAAAACGAAAAACATAAGCTCAGTGAATGGTTATTAAAGGAAAGGGGGGAGGAAGAAAAATCAAGAGAATACGGAATATACGATAGCAATTGAGAGTGACGAGAAGAGTAGAGTGTAAAAATGCAGAGAGCGCGGGTTCGGAATGGAAAAAAAGAAGAATATTTAACCCTCGCCGAACTAAAACTTGTGCCATCCCTCGGGATACAGTCCCGCTCAAAAGTATGCGGACACACATCATCTTTATTTGTAAAGTATAAGTTATTTAATTAGTGAATTTATTAGTGAATTTAGGTAGTGAAAAATTAATACATAAATCCATCCAACATTGCACATTAGTTTCAATCATATGAGAATTAAACAAGCGTCGAAATAGTTTTAAGCGGGGCTGTACGCAATAGACGTGACCAGCCGAGCGTTTATTTGCAGACGAGAAAAATGGAATTACAATATAGTGAAATGGAGTTCTAACGATTCGAGGCTTTGCTTATCACCCGATCGTGGTGTATCGGGCCACGCTGTTTCTGTAGCAAGTTTAAAGCGCTTAGGTAAAGTTTTGCCTCTTTTTACCTTTCTCGTTTTTTTTATTTCCTTGTTCTCGGAGATTCTAGCTTGTACCTCGTGCACAGCTAAAATTTCGGTTTCCTTGCAGCAGCCGACGGCGGAAGCAACACGAAAAAACTCGCCATTCGATGCCACCGAATCTAGACAATTTCAAATGCTCTCGGAATACTGAGTGTTTCATTATTTACTGTGGAGTCATCCTGTGCGCTAAAAGCGCCTCGTTTCCTTTAAATATATGTATATTATACATACTTAAATCTGTGCAATGTAATTAAAAAATATTTGTATTTCGAAGAAGCTGCAGAAACGTTGCTATCAAAGGTGAAAATCTGACTTCTTAAAAATCAAGGGAGAAACACTTTGTGCGTATAATTTTTTTAAAACATATTCGTGTATTTTTAATTTAGAAATTATCCGTTAGTTCAACTTTTTTTAATATTGTTTAAAAAAGAAAATGGTGATGATCTAACCGGAAGTCGAAGGTCTAAAGATAACAGCTGATCAAATCTTGCGGCAACAAAATTCTCGAACAAAAGATAACGAGCTGATAAAGAAGGATGAAAGGTGTTAGCCTGTAATGCTTATGGCGTTGCTGTTAGGGTAACTCCAGTCATTAAACTTCCCCTCTCGTAGTATTTTCCGCTCTCTTTCACAATTGGCCGTTTGCCTTAAACACCGTCGATCGCAAGTTATCCCCGAGTTTCACCGTCTTAATAGGAACGCTTGAAGTCGAACAGAAAATCTGAGCGGAAAATCTGAGTCTTTATTCGAAATTCGAGTTATAATACTAAATAATTGTTCAAGCCAATAATCCGTAGCTCAGCCACTTGATGTCTTAACTTATAGCTTTACTAATTATTTGTAAAAACCGTTACAGATTGATTCTACACCTTAAAAAAGCTTTGTGCAAAATTGACAGACTTTGTTAAAGTCGAATTTTTTAATGTCTATATCGTATTCTACTCATCGAGAGAAAGAAACTTCTCAAAGGAGCCACGGATCAAAAATGAACCGTTCTCTGAAAATTGACAGGAAAGTTCAAATAACACGTAAATTTACTTGATTCAATATTTCATTGCAACATAACGTCCTATAATAGATCAATTCTGAATCCCAATTCTGCGAGATCGATTCCCTTCAATTGCGATCATTATAATACATTCATTTCACCGATGTATATCCATCGAATGGTTAAAGCATCGTTCGATCCGAAGAGCTACGTAATTCCGAATATGAATCGGAGAGAGACTCCTTTATATTCTGCTGATAAAATCACTTGCCTACCAATATCCGAGTCTTCCAAACGATTTGTTATAGGACCTAACGACCAAGGACAGCTCCCTTGAATTATTATAGAAAGTAGCGATTAAACTCTCTATCCAAAAGCATGGCGTCGGGAACCATTTTATAAGATATCGTCGATGAATATTTAAATATAATGCAAGACGCCGGCCCTCCTGGAAACGAGGAATACGATTGGACGTCATTGCTTCGGAAATGAGGCGAAGTTCTGTCACCCCCTTTTTCTTTAGTCATACAGAAATGGGGATTCCAACTGGTAGCGTCAAAAGAGCGCGCTGCCAGGACTACGTGTGCCTGAATATCTTAAAATTTCAATAAAAGTTCCCCTGAAAGTATTTCTTATTTAAAAACAAAAGAACTTTTCCGTTCTACCGACGAAACCCTTCAATGGAAAAAAGAATTGAAGGAAACTGAAGCCTGGTTTCAGTGAAACCTATGTACGATATGAAGTAACGTGCGAGGCGAGTTTATATTTTTTACTAAAAATTTATTAATTATTTAATGCATTTGAGCTGTTCAAAGTTGACAAGTAGACTGTGCCAATAAAATGCATAACGTATTTTTTAAGTTCTTTTTGCCACTCGCCTCCTTTTATTTCCTTGGGCAAACTTATCTTTCACTCGTTCCTGACGAACTCTGTTGAACTACGTGTCCCGGTGCTCACTGTTGCAAAATTGCCGTGTACTTAATAAGATCACAGAATTATCATATGAATACACCCTTATTTTTGGTATTTTTGCCCTCAGTTTGATCTTCTTTCTTCCCGTAATTTCGCTTCTCGTCATTAACACTCCAGCGTCCCCCAATTTCTTCGACAAAATTAGAGAGCACGTATTTGTATAAACCCTTGATGGTCACTGTGTACTAATTCCTGACGGATAAGGAATTTGTTTCCTCGTTCCGAAAGCAGAGGGAAGTTTAGAGAATCGTGACCTCCACGCCGGAATAGAGACAAAATTAACTTTTTGGCATTTTAAATTCTACGGCTGTCTCCCCGCATTCTTTTCTATCCGTTTCGCACCAACACGTAAGAAATATTCAACCACATTGTCTCTCATCCACGCGAAACAAGTTTTAATTACTCTTCTATTGGCCCGGTTCAAGATACGTATGTTCCCGTGTCCAATTTCAATTAATTTTTAATGGAAATTTTAATTGGACATTCTGAATGAACGTTTTGCCGACTCGATAAAAACATTGTCAACTCGTCTATGCTTACCCCTTTTTTATTTTGTCGTGTTCCTATTCTCTCAAGAATGATTTTGTGGTTTCGAAATATGCACTTGTTTCCTCCTCTTAGCATTGTTTTACCTTTCTGTGTTTTTTGTTGTTGTGATTTTACATTTTATTGTACAATATTTTATATTTATCAAAGTATTTCTCTGAAACGTGTATTATGAATAAATTCATTCGATTAAATTAAGTAGCCGGAAAATCATTTATTCCCATTACAATTTTGTACAATACTTATCGTTCATGAAGGAGAGAATACGGGATTAAGGAGAGCATGAGTCAGATGTGGGGAAGTTTATCTTAAATCTTATTGTAAATATTTAGGGGAACTCGTGATGAGATTGGTGGTTGCGGAATGATGCTTCATCCAGATGGTGGGAGTTTTTACTTGAGCAGCGTTTACTTTAAACTGATTATGTGAAACGTTGACCCCAGCCACATCTCATCTTCTCGCTTTGAATATTTAAAAAACACGTGTACATGTTATAGTAGCCTAACTCAGACTCACCACGGCACAAACATTTATGTTACCTCATGTAATGAACCACCATTTTTCTTTCCATCGAGCGATCTTTATTTTTCGAAATTTTATTAATGGACGAGGTCGATTAAAATTTTTGTCAATCTCTTCGACAACCCTAATAGTTTTATAGAATATTACGTTCTTTATATTTGTTTAATATTCTCATTGGGCGAGGTATTGTAAATATCACGTGGAAAATATTTTTCATGTTAACGTTGTTTTTCCTGAAGAAAATTACAAATTTTTTTTTGGAAGAAGAGATCATTCATCACGCAGAATGGATCGCAAAACTGTAGTCAGTTTCGTAGTTCAATTTATTACTGTAACGAAGTACTGTTGGACAGAGTTCAGTTAAAACAACAGATAAAACGTAACAAATGAAACAGCATTTATATATTGCTGACGACTAAACTCATCTCGAAACGGATCTGAATAAACCTTCTTTGAAAATTGATGGAAACTTGCTTGACAATCTGTTCGGTTAAGAGTTATGTATTTCCAATATCCAGTTTGTGACACAGATTGTACATTATTTATATTCCTACTATTTATCAATACATATTTAAATCTCGATATTACATTTTATGAGGGGAACACAGGTAGTGGAAGTCGTGAAGCGGGTTAAAAGTTACCTGGGCCTGTTCTATAGAAAATAAAAATCTGATTAAACTTTGAAGATCCTACTCAGTCTGCTAAGATCAAAATTACAATAAGCACATGAAATCCTACTGATCTCTTCTCGTTGAAAGTACAGAGACGGCCGCAATAGCATCCTAATGCGAGATTGGCAGCGTATTCTTAGAAAGGTTTTCACTTTTACAAAGAGCCATTTCTGCATTTATATTTCCCGGCAAAGAGAAGGCTGATGCCGTACACAAACTGTGTCGCAGAGACTAAGGTAAATGCAAGAGCGGAAGGAACACATACGACGGCAAAAGCAATATTATCGTTGGGAGGGAATGATACCACCTAGCTGCATACGTTACTGTGTTCTCTTACGAGTGTCCCTCTCACTGGGACACCGATCTACTTCTTGCGGATATACTAGACCAATACTCTCTGAACGGACGTGAGAATGCTTTAAGAGAAAAGCAAGCGCACCGTGAACGGATGTAAGGACATTCAAAGGGGACACGATCACTTTGCAGATAATCTTAGCGCTAGAATTAGTTTTAACGCGTTCGCTCTGCGGCTTCAACCCTTTGTCTCCTCAAAGTTCTTTGATCCACCACTTTTATTAATCCCAGGCCATTGTTCGGCGAGTTGTTGCGTACAAATTTTCCGAATGAAATTGGATTTGAATTGACATTTTATTTGAACGTCGATGTAAAGAAAATCGATAAATAATAATATTAATTAATAAAGATGTATGGCGCTGTTTGAAAAACGTGAAATCCATTGTTACATTCGGAGTATGCGAATTAAATTGGATTGGAGCTGACATTTTATTTCAAATCGGACTGCTTTGTTGTTAAATACTCTGGAAACGCTGACACAAAGAAAATCGATAAATAATAATATGAATAAATAAAGAAGATGTATAGTGATGTTCGAAAAATGTGAAATAAATTGATGCTTTCGAAGTTCGTGAATGAAATTGGATCGAAGCTGAATAATTTATTTCAAATCGGTCTGCTTTATTGTTAAATACTCTGGAAACGGCTGATGTAAATACAATCGATAAATAATAAAATTAATGAATAGAAAAGATACCAAGTGGCATTTACCAAATATAAAATCAATGACGAATAAAATTGGATCAAACATATTTTATTTGAAACCTGCTTAGAATTCGAAAAGTAATAAAATTAGTAAATAAAGTAGATATATGGTGCTGTTTATAAAATGATGATCAGTAACACTTATGACACTGCATATATTAATAGGACCACATGAAGGAGTTCACAAATGAACATCGTCCAATAAAATAAATGTGTCATTGATCCTCGAAAAAATTGTTCACACAATTTTGAGTGGCAGTGTAGTTAAAACCATGTTCATGTCAACAAGGAGATCGGGCTGATAGGTAGCTATTAGCTAGCCCACTTTCCGCATAAACCAGGCAACGTCCAACACGTAGCTGGCTCATGTTATTTTCGGCAAACGGGGAGTGACCGACACGGTGCAACATCGCTGGCAAGTGCATGAATCTTGGCATGTAATAATATGTGAATGCAAGACATACGAACCGCTGGCTCTTTTCTTCACTTTCTTTTACGAATTTGACTTGTAGCATCATTCTCGGCCTTGCTCTTGAGATACGAGGTCCACTTTGCTCCTGAAAACTCTATTCAGGTTTTCCTTATGTCTGGAGTATCGTCTGTTCAAATTGCAGAGAATTTTTATTGCGATTTATTCATACTTTTTTTTATTATCGACAGTGTCACAATTTTTATTATGAAACTTTACATCACTTTTTGAGAACTGAGATCGTCAAGTTGACTTGAAATTCATGATTGCTATTAGCCTTCGCTGATTCATTGTTTAGGCGAGTTGCTTTATCGTAACTATGATACGATCATTTTTACATCAAATATTCGCTGCGATTGTTGCACATTATACTGCTTGTGTATTGTACTGTATATTCCGCCTCTATCGTTTTACATTTTCCAAAACGTAAACTGATATCGTTGACATGAGGAATATCCGCCGGTACGTGCTCGTGCCAAATTACGCAATTGAAATAAATAAACGCGTTAGTGGAAACAGTAGACCCTTCTGCGATAGCATTACCGTCAATGTACGATCGTTGATTTATCAAACCGCGACCGTATAATACATAATAGCCATTTTATATTTTTATATGATTACAACATTTGTACCTACACATTTAGACTACAAACTCGACTAATTTATGGCTAGACTTAGTATTTCATGCGTTCGCATAAGACTGTTAAATAAAATATTATTCCGAAAGACATTCGCGCGAAACAAACAATACAAGCGGGACCAATTAAATTTCATTGGAGCCACGCTTTTCCCCAGCGCTGCGCGCGGCAACGCGGGAATTGCGTTAACGAAGGAACGCGCTCTCGTAGATCGATATTAAAAATAGATAGGTAAAATTCATTCTTCCGAACCGTGATTTATGCGGCTGAGAAGCGAACTCTCCGTCGCGCCGCTTCGTCCTATTCCAAGACGATTCTTCTCGGATTGCTTTCCCCCTGGCCCGAGTATTTTCTTCGACTGCCGGTCTCTGATATTTCAAGCGCCCCCGTCGACGGGAACGTAAGAAGTGATATCTTTACGGGAGTGGTTCTCCTCTTTTCCTTTTTTTTTTTCGACGTTTTCCGACAACCTCCTCCTCGTGTTTTTCTTCGGGCTCGCCAGCCTGCATAGTCGGTCGTATAGCGACCGACAACCCTACCGGGGATCGAAACGAGGGTAGGAAGTGACTCACTTTCGAGACATTCTCGCCAGACGGAATACTTGCATGGAACGAGCGATCATTGCTTCCCCCCCACCCAGGCAGATTTCGATGAATCTCGAAACGCCGTCTGTCTTGTTGGAAATAGGGTTGCCATCTATAAAATCGCGAACCCAGGATGAACGACATGAAAACATCGAACTCTTCCTCTGAAACCCGGACACTTTTAACTAGTCTGTAAGTTAGATATGACACCGTAAAGACAGGTTTGTAGGAATAATTTTTTAATGAATTATAGCGCACATTTCATTCTGATATCTCTTATAAAGCAACCCTGGTTGAAAATCATCCGAATTCTTCTTCGCTACCAACATCAATGAGAGCCACGTCTGTACAAAGCCATCCAAACTTTCATACAACCAAGAACAGAGAGATAGGACAAATGATGTGTTAATTATTATTTAGTGGATCAGAAATGAAATTTCAATGGTGTTAACCCTTTGCACTCGGAGCTATTTTAACTCGAAAATTAAACGTTTCTTCTGACCTAACATATTTCCATTCTCTATGATTTTTTAAATTTGATAAATATGAAATTGATATAATACCTCATACAATACTTAAATGTGTAGTAATTGGTTAGATACCGACATATCTGATAGCGTAAACAATTATTTAAATAATAGTACAGCAATTTTTAGTGGCGCCTCAGAGGCGTCACTCGAGTGCTAAGGGTTAATTTGTATGTGTCTGAGAAACGGTAAATTTCCATGCTAAGTGTAGCTATGCGCATAAATGCAACGATACGATACAAAAAAAAACAACAACGAAGGTTGAGCAATTGTAGTTTAAATTTTATTCGCACTTCCTGGTTCTGTATTAATACTCGGCAGTGTTGCTGAAGCAACGCGAACGTAGTAACTCCCCTTCCTTTCAGGAAATACGAATGTTTCCTTCATAAAGCTGGAAAAGCCGCGAGGTGTTCCCTTTAATAAAAACTCTCGGCTTCACAAAGATAACATCCATTCAGGAAATTACAATTACCAGCGCAAAATGCAAATGTCAGACGTACTGTTTGCGGAAAGTCCAAAAAAATCCCGGCCAAAGGAAAATGAAAGGACACCGCGCGAATACAGTTGTACAAGTTCATTTCAGATTGTAATCTATTCAAGAAGAATTTAATTCCTTTATGTTTCTCGCTGTCAGTTAGCCGGCCTTGTTGCTCGTGCTTTACGAGCTCTACGGGCCAGAAACATTTTTCCTTTCTTTTTGTTACCTTTTTTTGTTTTTTGTCGCGCATTGCGTTACTCGTAATTGCGAGAAAGCGTAATTACATCTTATGCATTCGTGTAACAAGCATAATTTAGTCGAATTGATTTTCGTGCTCTTGCATCTTTTCTGGTTTAAGATGTTTCTTATCTTCTATAGTATAGTATTGCAAAAATTTTTGCGAATTTTATTGTCTGTATTTTCATGTTAATATTTGTTTCAGCTTTTATCTTTTCTAGTAGGCCTGGTTTTGCTTCTTACGATGTTTGTTTGAATAGCTAACATAAAAAGACAATTAAATTTTCATTCAGCCATTTCATTGTATTTGCAGACTCGTGCACGTTATAAGTGCATAAAATTCGCAGTCCAACGATTATGACGATTCACATTTGAGGTTGACCAAGTAATTTTCAGGTCCATTTCATCTGTGTCCGGGTCGACCATTATAATCTGGGTTTAGTAAAAGCGTACGGTCTCTATACACGTAGACGAGTGAAATATTTCGTTGGTGCGCGACAACGAAATCTTTCCGACGATTAAACGTGTGTCACTGTAACGTAGCGACGTACGTTTCGTTCCTCCTGGAAGCGAAATACTATTACACGAATCTTTTGATACTATTGTGTGTCTGTGCTGGGTAACCTTCAAAATCAATTCGCCAGAAATAATACGACTTGTTTCAGTTAAAACCGAACGGTAAAGGGGAGAATTGTGTCCGGGTGGCTAAAATGATCCACTGACACTGAAACGGGGATATAAAACGTTACAAAGAAAAATTAAAACTATTAGCAAATTCTGCTTTGTCTTTTTCCATAAAATGAAACAAAGTAAAAATTTAAACAATTTTTATGTTTCACCTTTTTCTATAAAGTTCTTCAGAAAAGCGTCTGAATTTACATATTATAACTTGCTAGTATAGCAATAAATGGCACGGCGACGGTGCCCGAAGGGATTGATAACACATTGAACCGTAAATGATTAGCTTTATAGTTTGATGTATGAAGGCTCAGCCTAACGGCATTTGTCCATGGGGTTTTGTTGTATGTTAATTTGCTGCTTTCAGCTGATTGCATACATCAACCGCAGACCATTCCGAAATAATTCAAGATAACAGGGAATTCTCAATGGCTGGCTAATCAGGTGCGTCGTTTTCCAAGTTCCATGTCGCGCATTTCATTCATGTAACTATGTAATACGTAAACTCGCGCTGCTTTTGCTCGTGGTATCTCTATCATTATTTGCTACGTGAATATATATGTCGGGGCGTGCTGAACAACCACAAAAATAATAATACGTCTTGTCCTGTCAAAATCTCGTGTCTTTCTTCAAAAATAAAACAAACGTTACAGTAAGAAAAATTTATAAATTACAATCAATAAAACAAACATGACATTAATAATAATAATACAAATTTTTTTTAAATCATTGCCATTCAAATCATGTCAGCACGCCCCGACATATATAATGATGTGCAGCGTATGAATGGGATTTTGCGATTCTAATTAACGGTATTTGTAATTACAAACCTAGGCTGCGGAATGCAGCGTTAAAAGAGAGGTGAACCTTTCAAATTTCCAAAATTATTTTTCACACGACTAGTGCGTTACTACTGATTAAAGTTTCATTCGAATGCGAATAAGATCTTTTAATATTGCTAATTTGAATTTACTATTTCTCGCGAACATGTTCATCAACGTCCAATATGGAATTTTTAGAATATTTCGGAGAATATAAAAACGAAAAGAATAAATTACTGAATGAATTTTACATAATATAAAATAAGAATTCAATAAAATTATTCAGTATTAACACGTCAGATTAGTTAAAAGAAGGAATGAACTTTAATGGTTGCAACATGCACCGAGATTTATTTAGCATAAAGGTCGAAGATTCAATTACGATAAATCTACGCCTGTTACATAGTTAGGCTAATATTAATTCTCGACGAATATTCCCGATTCCGAGGTACGATAACCTCGTGTCACAGGTTCGTCGCCATTAGAACGATCCTCGAGACGACGGACTTGCATAATAAAAGCCTAATTAACTGGAGGGATCAGATGAGTGCGTTTAAACCCCCGAATTAATAGCTTCGAACGACAAAAAGCGTGCGGCTCGGGTTTCGCACACGTGATTTGCAAAATTGTGCAGGTCGCGCGCAGCGTTTTGCACACTCAGCGGAACCGGAAGGTGGTTGATAGTCCACCCCCTCTTATCCGTCGCTAAGTTGGTCCTTGAACTTCTTGAACGGAGATCGAACGTGCTTTCACACACCATACCGGGACGAAAATAAACTATAGGGGCTGTTCTCGTTAGTATTAGCCAGCGTTTTTACTTCGTCAACACGATACGCGTGCGACAATTAGGTATTTCGGAATAATGCTTCATATTTATTTATCTCAAAACATTTCTTTCACACATGTCCACCGATCCAGAGACCACCATTACTTTTCACACACCATATACAATTTTGTAAATTCTGTAAAATGTATATGGAACACTTCATGCGGAAATTTTTTGTTGGAGTGCGACTGGGAATATTGCAAAGTATATAATGTATAAGCGAGAGTACGCAGTAATTGTAAAGACTGTTTAATACAATACGTGTTTACTTGACAAGGTCTTACGCAAGAAGAAAGAACGAAGCCGCGTACGGCAGCGACAGCGCGTAGGCACGCATACATACATACATACACGCATACACACACAAGGGCCGAGCCCCATCGGACATTAGGAGCACGGACCAAACAATTTGGTAAATGTAAATATATAACAGAGATGTCGCGATTAGTACTTGAAGGTACTGGTGTTCCAACATTTTTCTATATAAATTACGATGCACTTGGAGCATGTTTAATTGAAACCCGCGTAAAGTTACATTCACGATTCTTCCATTCAATAATTTCTCTTCTACAAAAATTTATCGAACTGTCAAATATATCTTCGAATTCACGAATGAAAAATTATTTTTGTATAAATTCATGACCAATATACTCATTGAAAATGTTCCTTTGTTCGAACATTAATTCGAGAGTAAAATAAAAATGCACCAACCGAATTGTTCCTCTTAGATCGAGTTTTCTCACACCAAGAACTACAACAGTAAGACATATTTCTCGCGTTTGATTTACTTCGATTGGCACAGATTTGGTTGACTTGCGAAACGAAGTTAAGCAGCGTTTCGTTTGCGTAAGAACTGTTCGAACAGTCGTGGTTTCCGTATTCGTTTGGATAGTTAACCGGAATTTTATTAGACGGGTGAATTAAACATAAATTCGAGGAAACGGAATCCGTAATAGGACAGTAGTAAACATAGACGAGCGGTCGGGTTCAATGTTCTATTTCCCACGACAGATGCAAAGCGCTGCCGGAATCAGCTTGTACAAATAATCTCTCTGAACCTTTTCTTAGCTTCACGTCGGCGGCGTATCGCCCTTAGTAAACCTCCGTATTCATGAGAAGAGGCAGGCTGAAATTAAGAAAAAACACCGATGTTTCCAGTTGGAAGCTGTGCCAATCTAAATATTATGCTGGAACATTCCTTGGAAACAATCGGCCATTGTTTATAGCCTTTAAATGAATCTCCCCTCCCCCCCCCCCCCCCCGCGCCGTCCACCACATCCTGGCTAAATTATTTCGTTTGCTATTGATATAATTCGTCCGTTTGAACAAAGGCAAACAATGATCTTGAGACGCAAACGAAACCTCGGAGAAAAGTGGAGGCGACAGGAAGACGAAATTCTTTGCAACGTTCGTCTACCAGTCTGATTTTTCTACAAGCTCAAATTCTCCGCTTACGGGCAAAAAAAACGAACACTCTATTTGCGTCTCTTCTTTATACTCGAACTCCGAAAACCGAATAAATTGAATTCATTTTAAAGCTCGGAGTCTCTATTTTCACAAGCTATTATTCATTTTTGTCTAGGATATTTGTACATGATATAGCAGGTGAAAAACTGATGATACGTTTTCGGTCGAAAACACTGCAAGTCGAATTGCCTGTAAAAGCATGAAAATTATTTTTCGATAAGAATCTATCACAGATTTAAAGATTGAATCTTCTCCTCTGCAACAAATTAATGTTTGTTCACGAATGCATAAAATCTTGCCAGTTAATGAAAGTAGCAGGTTTCGGAGGTATGATAAATCGGAAGAACACGATCTGGTAGCTAGACTTTCGGCTAGTAGTGTATATATCTAGCATCGAACGTTGCCACTTCATCCCTATGGTCTATACCCAAACTTTAAATCGATCTCAATGATTCGGAAACGGCTAACAGATAGAACGAAGCGTGCTCGTCTTACCCGTTGCACCGTAGTCGAGGAGTGAACTCGTGTCTTCCGATGGAACAGTCCTACTTCAATATAGAGAAACAGTTTACCTTGCGCTTGAACGCCCGAAGAAGATAATGGTTTTGTTGCTCTACGGATCGATCGATCGGTCCTGTCTCCAGACCTCGCGTGCCTCTTCGTCTCTCCTTGTCGGTCTCGTAATTCCTGTCGACAGGGACGATAAGTCACCTGAAAGGCACCGAGAACTTGCTGCGATTCGATTCAGGGGACTCCTGCAATACCCCTGTCGCAATTCGTGAGGTAAAACTGCAGGAAGCTGTCTCTCAGACTGCTAGCAATACCTTTACATCGTTACAAGATTACCCTCAATGATAGACGAACAGAAACTGTTTAACCTATTTTACTTCGGTCAGACACGGGCACGTCGTGATCACTTGGGCTTTCTCTATCTCGGAATGTGAAACAATCGTAATCCGACTGCGGACACTTATGCACAATAAAAATGTTCCAAGTCGATTCCAGAAGTTAAACGAAAGTGTATTTTCTACCTTAATAATTTTAATAAAACAGTGTAACAATATTCGGAAATTCTTCTAATATTTTTAGAGCTTTGTATTTGGTATATTTTTGTCGTAAGTGATAAGTTTCTGCAAACCGCATAGTAATTAGCAGAGACTTATTGTCAGTTGTTGCAAGCTACGTGCATTGCAAATTAAGTACGCTCTAGGAGAGAGAGAGAGAGAGTTGCTTGAGCGTATGATGCCCAAAATTATTGCGGTGGCGTATATTGTAACTTGCACTCCAGTACGGTTACTCCTTCACAAATTAATAACAGACAAGAGCATTAAGATTGATTGCAAATTACATTATCTTGCTCCCTAACAGTTTCCCATCGCGTAGTTTCGAGCGACTTAACTCAGACTCTGGGTTGAATACAGAAGTTGGCCTAACAGTTTGCTTTAAACTTTCGTGTGTGCGTATTCCACGGTTTCTTCTAACATGCTCGCTCGGGAACTGATTATGCGCCAATATTGAACCAATTAGCGCACACAAAGAAAACAGAATCATTTCATAGGTTACTGTATTTACCGGCTCCGTTTTTAACATAAATCAAAATTCGGAATGCAAAATTAAGAATTAAGCAATATTATAAATTATTTATAAATATAATATGTTACAATTAATCTGTATTTGAAGTTAATCTGTGAAGCATTTGGTTATCTCTGAATAAAAATGAACCCATCGAACATTATTCTTCTACAACAATAGATTGATATGCCGAAGAACGGTGATAAAATGTTTAGCAGCCTCAATTTTGCTCATAACTCATAAACATTTACCGAACAACTCAATTACTTTTGGGGATGTGCAATTCCTTATCCTCTATTAACGTGCTTCTTAGAGGAAATTTAGAGACGCTTAAAGTAACCTAGTGGGTGCATCGGTGTGTCAGGATTATCGATATTTTGAGGATATAAAGACAATTTTATGGTCGTCGATACTTCGACCATTATTTATGAGTAATGGATTATAACATCTGTACCTCATAGCCTCAGCGTAAGGTATATAGATAGTTATTCTATCGCAACACTTTATCGCAATTCCCACTTATATTTTCATGCGGCAGAAAGCAATGAATAACAACATTCGACTCGCATATTTGGCACAATAATTTGATACACTCGAAATCGTTTCCTGTGTGGCAATATCGAAGCTTCAATTCATTTTTGAAACCTGAGTTGCTGGGAAATTGTATTAAAACATTTCCGGCTGTTCTGGTTGCACCAATTACTAAACTATTTATAATCTGTTAAAATAAATTAGTACTCTTCCTTAACTTAATTCAAACATTTGAATTATTTACTTAATAGTATTATAGAAAGTTTATACACAGAATTTTAGAAAAGTCCTAGTATGTCTACACATGTGTTTAAATAATTTATATATGCAGAAACTTTTTTGAAGATTAGTCTCGGTCAAGTTAGTAATTACTGTGAAATGTACAGTCATTATCAACTGAATATTGTTACGTATTGCATTTATAAAATTTGATGGACGTAGTTGATTATTCGAGTTCGAAAGTCTGCTGCGCTACTTTTGCGCGGTAGAAGGATTAAATACCTGAACAATCACGAAGCTTGGTACTTTTACCTCGCGATCGAACAAAATTACCCTTTTCGCCCTTTTTAACCATCGGGTCGATTCCACTTATCGTGAATCGGACTGACCTAGCCCATTACGTACCGCGATAATCGATGGTGATGTTATTTCAGAGGGGATAGGATCCTAGGAAGCATGATAGTTTCGTATAACTATGCTGAATTTATGATTTCGTACTCGGCTATTTCGATCGATGGATCGAAGGCAGTCTGATTATCTTCTTCCGATAACTAGTGCTACTATAGTCGTTCCATAAATACAACGTTCACGTAAGAACGTATACTTTGTAACTCCTAAGCCTCGTATCTCCAAAATTGTACTTACTAAATGAAAATACGTTCCAACCAATAACTAGCGTATTTATTACTTCATTCTCTGATGTTATTTGATTTTATCCGAAGTATCGATCTGCAAGTATAATGGATATTTATGAAAGCCTTGCAAGAAATTGCATTATACCTTGGCAAATAGACTGCCAATCTTCGCGCAAAAATAACAATCTTCCGTATTAATTGCGAGAGGTAGTCGTTGAATGAAAATGTATTTCTTCTGTTTATAATGTTAACGAAACACGGGAACGATGTAACGTTGTTTTGAAAATTTTTTGTCTTTACGGTTCTATATTTCAAGCATTAATTTTTGTCATAAATTTATCAGCGGGCCATTAATATAACACTAAAATGAAAAGTAGAGTATAGAGTCAATTTTTATTATATGTACAGAATTAACTATTCTTATACAGTTCTTTCACATTTCGAGGTGTAACTTATTTACATCTGCTATTTCTAATAATCGTCTGTTTAGTCTAATGAAAGCTTGACTCCAGTAATTTTGGAACAAGAATTTCGTTCACTCGATTGGATCACACGATCCCAAAATCGAAAAAATTTCATAACCGCAGCGTTCGCCTTAACAGTGGAATGCTGACACTTAAAGCGTCAATCGATACGTTCCATCACTTGAAAACAAGTCGATCATGCGGGCTAAGCAGCTCGGGCTCTGGTTCTTAACAAAAACCAGACCACCGTAGGGTATCTTGTGTTCCATAGGAAAACCGAATTCCACGATGAGAGGGTCTAGAGCACTTGTCATTCCGATGGCACACAGGCAGACCCAGGCCGACCCACGCGTGTCATATCGTTATCAGTAGACTAGCAAAGATGAAGAAGGCCGTCGAGAGTCTTGTAGGCGGTGCAGATCCAGCCAGCAGGACTGCGGTTGAACAAACGTGCACACGTGTAGCAAGCAAGGTAACAACCAAGTGTAGTAACCGACACGGCAGCAGCCAGCTATCCCCGAACTAGGTGAGCACGGGTTCGCCAGAGTCTAGTTCCAAAGTGGCGGTTTCGTACGGTTTCGTACTATATTCTCGATATGAGCAGTTTCCGAGTACTTGCTACTTACTGGCGCGAACTACAAACCCCTCGGAGTAGAGCTAGACGTTGCGTAAGAGAGTAAACATCCTCTCTATCTCTCTCTCTCTCTCTCCTTCTTCTTTAGCCAGATTCAGTTTAACTTCCCGAAGAGACGAAATGGAAGGAAGAGCAAGTTCCGCGGAAAAGTGACGGAGAGCAAAGAGAGCCTCCAGACAGGAGAAAGGCAATCTAATGTCTTACGTGTGGGGGACCCCGCTCATTGAAATGCGGACTCGTGCCGGGACCGAGAATATGTGAGTATCTCTGTGCCTAGCCGGATTAGAATACATATCCTATCTCCCGTGTCATCCACGTCGCCTGATTCCTACCCGCTGGGTGGCACTACGCCTTTCCAAGGAGCTCTAATTAATTAGCCTATCGCATCGTGCACGCAAACTAGTGGTTCCTCGGCGAGCTACTCCTCTCCTTCTCTCTTATTCTCTCTCTCTCTCTTCCTTCGCACAGCGTTGTCGAGAAACAAAAGGCTAGAGCGATACCATGAGATATCTTTGACTCTTCAAAGCACCCGCCATTACCAAAGCTCCCGAGCAGGAAAATTCTACGTGCTCCTGTTATGATGCTACTCGAAGCATGTGCTCGGTCTCTGCGGAAGTTCAGACACTATAAATTAATTGCACTGCCAGTGGTTTTAATACCATTTTTCTCACTGGTCTGCTAGTATTGCGACACAATGAACTGTCCATTTACAAAGGCTCTTTTCAATATAGCAATGGCATCCGAATTAGTATAAGAAATGAAAATCCTAGGAAACGCTTAACCATGTTCTATGGCAGTGCAACCTATACATATAAAGATCAGAGGATCAAACTTGTCCAAAACCTTATTAGAGCAGGTTTCCAATTGCCATTGGACATATGTTGCTTAATAGCTGAACCCAATATTAGTGCTTGTTTATATATAATAGCCTTTTTAAATGCATGTAACCTACGTGCCTAAGTATTTTTGATTTTTCTATTGCTTATAATATTTTTGTTATACTATACAATATACTCTGTACTTTGTTATGTAATACACTGTACTAAGCATTATGTTGTAATAAATCTCATATGAGATTTCCAAAATAAAAAAAAAAATCCTGCAATCGAGCGGTTAATTTTTGAAAACATTCGCCAAAGCCAGTGACCCGAATCTTGGAATTCTGGTTAGCAGGATTGACAAAGAAATTGTACCTATAAATCAGTCGATGTCGATGGAGGCAGATGATAAACAAATTTAAAAACGAACTAAAAAGTACAAAATAATGTTTCCTACTTCCATACAGATTCCCAACACTGTACTGATAGTCCTAAAAATTTGTAATTGTGAATTGTTGAATAGCTGTGAAAATACTTGTAAGATTTCAAACGAAAAACGTGGGGCGCATAAATAGTTCACCTAAATCACTAAAAAATTTATTTCTCCGCAAATGATATGGACTGTTGTGTGAGTTTTCTCAACGGCAGCTACTCTCTACACTCCTTACTATTATCTTGCGCCCCACGTTTTTCGTTTTAAATCTTACAAGTATTTTCACAGCTATTCAAAATTCACAATTACAAATTTTTAGGACTATCAGTACAGTGTTGGGAATCTGTATGGAAGTAGGAAACATTATTTTGTACTTTTTAGTTCGTTTTTAAAAACGTGGTATTTTTTAAAAATGTATTTTTATTTACATAATTATTTTCTGCTTTCTAGTCTTATGTATCTGAAAGTTTTCAATCGATTTTTAACATATTTACCACGTTATGAAATTATAACAGAACATGTACTAAATTCAGACAGTATTGCGACCGCGACATATCGAAAAGTAAGTGCAGTAACGGTGTAACGATTCTTTCACTTGGTAAAAGAAGCGATGATGTACTACGAATCGTCGCGCGGCGACGCGACGTACTATCATATACTGAGCTCCGTCGGGGCGAACTGGGTCCGTGGAGTGGGGACGAGTCAGAGTGCGCACGCATAGTAAAGTAGAGAACGTTGTCGCGCGGAGTGGGGATCGCTGAACGCGATGACGTAGGTTTCGCGGGGAGGTGAAGAGGAAAAATATTTAATCGTTATTGCTCCGAAACGGATAGACTTTTAAAAATTTTTTTTTTTAATAATGCATTGTCATCCAGTTCTGAGCCATATGTCCGATTTCAAGTCTCTAGCTCATCAGGAAGTTAGTTTAAAATCAATTCCAAAATTTGCCACCGAACAAACAAACAAGAAACCGAGCTAATAAAAACATGGTAATAAAAAAGGTTGAACTGTCGGGCCAGGCTGGACCGGGAGAGGAGAAACTCAACAACATTCCCCTCCTCTCCATAACAACCATATACAGTTTCTTTGATTCTGGGGAACCTCGGGAGAACTATCGTTGGACCGTCTGAAATCTATCTGAAAAGAGCAAGTTCCGTAAATTACATTGGCCCCCGTCAGAGAGTAGCGATGTGCGACGTGCAGTTTTCACGGCGTATAAATTCGGTGTTCCCCGAATAAATGATGTCATAACCGCGAACATATCGCAAACGCGGGAATTCAGCGCAGGTGTCGCACAGACTCCAGGGGCCAGGTGGACTGTCACCGACCGTAAGAAACGTCCTCGGTTCTCCGAGCGAGCGCCAGCTTCGAAACTCGTGGCCAGGACGTTCCATCTCGATTTCTCATCACGTTTCGGTAAGTGGAAACCATGAACGCACAAGTTTCGGCTTAGGATGATAAGACAGAACGCCGGAATTTTACCGGATGATCTCGCTCGGGCTTCGTCACGATTGCCTTCGACAATAGAACTGTTTTCCGTGATGAAATTCTATTAGTTCAGTGCACAAATAATTGTGGTTTTAGCTGATCTTTTCATATCTATTATATCTTGTTTTATTCGTTGCGACGTGCTGAATTTAGCAAGTTTTCGAGAATCACGTATTTCATGTTCCTATACTTCTTGGACCCATATTGTATTCATATACGTATTAAATTAATATTAACACATTACCGACCGGTGATTATTGCATATTTTTGAAAAATGTACGGTACATGGCTAAATTTTCATTTAGCATTTAGTATGAACTAACTAAGTCACCCTCAATAACGTCGTCTAATAGTTTCATTTAAGATTGCAATGTCAAAGAAAATTTCTATGCTTCTTTTTGGTACAGCAGAATTATTGAAAATCCTATTAATAGGCTTCCGGTCGGTAAAGTGTTAAGAGCAATAGAGATAACAATTTAAGGAATTTCCCTAATTCTTATTTAAAGGTGAGAATTAACACCAAAGTTAACAGTAAATTAACATCCCAACGAATGAATAAAAGAAAGAAATTTCAGCCCGATTCCTGTCTCGTAAATTCATAGCAACAGTGAACATGCCAGATACTAATTGCATGGATCTACAATCGAATAACTAGAGCCAATTGTGCATCAAACGCAGGTTATTAATAAAGTGGAGATTCCGTGGAAAATTTACCGATGCGAGTGTACTATTTCCATCTGTTACGCACATATATACCCAGAGACTTAATATTTATTTCTACAATTTGGTCGCGTGAGCTATTCACCGTTCCCGAATGGATCGTGCCGCGAGGAAACAGCGTGCGTGAGACTCGTGCTGTGCATTTAACTCCCCTTTCTTTTTAAATAACCAGCACACCTCTGGTCCACCTTTCGTTCATCCGTCGACTTTCTTTATTTTAACGCTCTTTTCAGTTCTGCAGCAGTGAATAATGGATTGGCTTACGCGTGAGAGGAAACCTCACGCTGGCTGAGTCAGGACGATTCACAGCCCCTTTTATTTCAACGTCGCCAATTGCGACCGCGCACGACATTGTTTTTAACAGCAGCTGAGGGTATTGTGGTTCAATAGAAACGGCCGCTGGACCACAGCTCGTGTCGCATACCACATCCACGTAATCTTTACACGTAATATTTTTAATCCAAGTTCGACACTCAGTGCAATCGAGCTATGGTAATCGAAGAACATGTGTGACTTTTGCAAAGTAAAAATAATAAAAATTACGTGAGCTATATATGTTTTTATAAAGTTTTCTTGGGAAAACATGGGTCGACGATTGGATCTGAAACAAAAAAATCAATTTGTTTATTAATTAGTATGAATTTAGCTATATAATGAACAATACATTTATGAAGAAAGAAGTTTCTTTCTATTTTCCCAGAAAAAATTAAAATATGTCTTTAAAAAAACATATAAATCGGAGAATCACTGCAGACCGAGTTCGATTGAAATCGTCATCGAAAGGATCGTTCATGCTGACAGATGAGTGGTACAGTGATGAAGGCACCAAATGTAATAAATAACATTATAAAATCTCTGAATTGATCCAAAAGAAAATAAAAATGTAAAATATGTTTTCTAAAACGCATCTGACTCGGAGAATCACTGCAGCCAAATATGAAACGAAGCTGTCATCGAGTGGGTCCTTAAAGCTGACAGATGCGTGGCACGGCGATCAGGGTGCAACAGATTCAACAGCGCTATTGGTCGGTTAAGCATATCCCGTTTCTTCTCTCCCCTAACCAGAGTCGCATTAAATTAATGATCGGGATGCATTAGTATTCCATATCCCCGTCTTCGGCAACGAGTCCCTCAAACGTGCTCCTTCAATCCGGTCGCACCATTAATTACTTTGGTTTTTTGTGATCGCCTGGGAACGGGGGAGGGGAGGGGAGACTGCGATATTCGAGTCGTCGGAGTTCTCCACTTCGGGAAAACAATTTCTTCCAGCGCGTCATCGTCCCCGAGCGTCGACTGGTTTAATTGCCACACTCTCCAGGATTCTCAGCCACCAGGAATCTACTTCCTCGTTTCCCCGGTGGACTCGAATGCGCCTCCCATTATACCCTAATGGCATAATAATCTGTATATCCCGCGATATGGTTTCCAATTTCAAGCACTGATGCAGTCGGGACGCGCGCACCGTGTATACGTATAACAGCTGGCAACCTGGACTGCCGGTGAGTTACGATTGCTGCCAAGTAATGGCCACGTGGATGTTTCGGTGGGTGGAACTGCTACGTATTCCCCAAACTAGATTCTCCGCAGGCGAGCCCCCAAGATCGTTTCTCAATTCGCCCAAGGAAAATGTAATTCTGCATTTTCCTCGAGTGCTTCCCGAACGAACATCGCGACTAATGGACCACCCGTAATCACTCAATACGAGCAATTCGAGGAATTGTTCACTATACCGGCCCCCCCCCCCCTTTCCCCAGCCCGCAACCTGCCCCCGATACAATTACTCTCAATCGATTTGATATTACAATATGTGCTATACAAGATGCATCAGCGCAATTATCGACAAGCTCTTTGCTTCTCCAGTGGCCACGATTTCGAGGAGCCCTTGTACCCTCGAGTGCCAACAAAATGTTCCTTCACGAGTTTCCTGGTTGTCAGAATGCACCATGGGTTTGGAACCATTCGAATTAGATATTGTGATTTTGACTTTAAAAAATATCTCGTCTATTAAAAGTTCCCTTATGGAAATGACGAGATTGAATTTATTTAGCCTTTTTTGGCTCTAATTGTAACACGTGCTCTACTAAAGATATCTATACAATAATTTCTTATGAATAATTTTTACAACGTCAATAACGTTCAGGTTTAGTGTTAATAATTCCTTTTTATTATCTGAACCTTGAAATTGGCGTCTACATTCTGGAAATCTAGTCTTGGAAAGGAAGTATTCTTGTGGCTCAACGGAGAGAAAGTTCTCTTTATGGTTTTCAGTGATCAGATTGACGAAAGTGCCATAAAAGTCTGGCTATTTCTTTTAAAATCATTCGCAAAACTTCGGAAAGGTTTCTTTCGAAACTTAGATTTACGATATTGTCTCACGTTCTGGAAAGAAGAATGCTTCCTTGATTTACCTCTTGATATACATGTCCTACGATTACATCTACGCGACAGAAACGAATATTTCTTTTTGCTTATATTATAAAGATATTGGTTCTGAATAATATTTCGTTAATTAATATTTTACAACAGAATTCTAAAGATTATTTTAAAAATGCTGTTATAAATTAACATCACAAATTACGATTATTATATGTAAAAAAGGAGGAAATAGAGTTTATATTGTTTTTAGCGTAAGTGGCTCGCGAGAATATCGTTGCATTATCGTTGTATACTGTCATCCGTTTAATACAACTCTCTGGAAAGTTTTCTAACTCTCCTAATTTATTCAATGTCGTAACATTTCAGTCTTTCCATTTGCATCGTGTTTACTGTCGCCGGTTATATCGGTGCGAAATAATTCTTGGAAATTCTCTTCTAAATTCTTGGAAAGGATGTCTTGTTATTACCCCGTCGCATAATAGGACATCGTGCAATCTACCTACACTCGCGACAAGAGAAATTCTAAGCACCTTCTTACATGCCGGATGAGAGACTTCCTCAATGTACTTTCATCATTCTTTCCTCTCCTCATCTCTGTTTTGTAAACTGAAATTATCCAATTCAACTAGAATTTAAATAGAAACATCGCGTGCAACAACACCGTCACTTCAAATGATAAATTAATTTTGTGAATAATTTTCAGAATATGTATAATCATAGAAATCATTATAAAATATATGTTTTAAATAATCGATATAGGCCGACATGAAATAGTTGCAAACAACAACAACTCTTAATATTTTCTCTACGAATTCTACCAACTGTAATATCATTAAAAAATTTTTTCTACGTCGTGTTCTAACTTCTGAAAAAGAAATCCAAGTCCAGTGTTTAAAAAGTGACGGTCCTTTTAAAAGTGTCCGAGTATTACTGAGATTCACTGTGTCTCGGGACACAGTTTTTACGTTCAGCTAATTTGTATTCACGGTTGTTCTTCCGTCGGAATTAGTACTAACGAGAAGTTTCTTGTTCGGTTATTGGACAGTTTTCGGGCGGGGAACGAACCCGGTTTTATAGCACGGGGCCCCGGTCCGTGTGAATGTTCACACCGTTCGTTCGGCCTGCGAGATAGGCGAACGCACCGAAATTTACAGATTCATCGGCCCGTTTTACAAGACATTAACGCGGTCTGAAATATCTCGCGGTGACACAAGCGGCCGTCTGTTTTTTCGAAGGGCGCCCACGCTAATGAGAAAAGCAAACGGGACCCTGTGTCGCAGTCGATCGTGAACACTTCCATAGCTCGTAAACGTTTCGCAGTTTTAAGGCGGCGAAGCGTGTCACCGTCCCCGTCATGGTGGATTTGCAACAAATAGAAACCGTACGCCCACCCATGTAGACGTGTTTAGCTACTAGCACGCTGTCTGTCTGTGTGTTTCGCATCAGGGTGTTCGCAGTCGCTTATATTCTTCTATCGCAGCCAACACTAATTTTATAGCCACCATGGGCGTACCGTGTATCCGACCTGTAGTGGTTCAATTTGTTCAAAACATGCCGATATTTGAACTTAAAAAAGTATTGAGAAAATAAAAGCTTTTTAGCACTTATTTGCTAGGTGTATTCGATCAAATAATAATAATTGAATAGCAATAGAACAGTAGCACAGAATAATAATAGAATAAACGAATAGCGTTTCACCTCGGAGCGTGACGGATTGCGGTGCGCCTAAAGAAGTTTTGACTTGAAAACTATTTTTGCGTTTTTGTTGACCGATAGCAAGATTATTGGTAGATTTTAATGTTCTTGTTTGACCACAGATTAATTTACATTTCAAGAATAAAAATATGCGATAATATTAATTGTCGACAACTTTCTGTTTCAAATCGGTTGATTTCCAACTCGAAACTTATACACATATTTATGGCCTCGACTTTCGTAAAAAATTGTCACTAATATAGCTGCGACTTTAATATTTAAAATTGATAGCGCTCATTCAAAGTATGTACACATTTTTCTTTTATTTCATGTAGAACTGGAAACCGAATCGCAAACATCAGTACATGGGGAGCCGGTGCTGTTGCTACACGTAATTTATTAATTTCCATTGCTCTTGCGTCCGCACTCTCGAGCATGATCAATAACGACTGTTGAATACCGTGGAACATGATAAATGTTCGTGACGCGACGAAGTTTAGTTAGACAGAAATTGTTTGTAGTTATTCGTATCATATCACTGCCGACGCTCTGCAGAACGATGTTTTTGTTGCAAGCACGTGAACGTCAGAAAACTGAATGTACAATCGTGTGATCGGCCCTTTTTTACTCGAATAAACATACAGCGGATCCAACAAATTAAGATCTAAATTCCCGAAAAACTTTCGGTATTTGTACTTTGATAATTTCAGAATAAAAAATAGTACCACGTGATTTTATTTGAGCTCGATGGCAGAAAGCTTCTGATAACATTCTACAAGTATTGTAATAGAGGTTCGGAATGTTTTTAGGGGATGTTGGAGTGTTTAGAGTAAACGTTTGTAAATGAATTCGCAAGTTTTCGTTAATGACGAACGGGCACGCAAATGACTAGGTACACGTGTAAACGTGTAAACGGATAATCCGGCCCGCTCTATGGAAAAACGTTCTTTTTCACTTACACCGATACAGCACGGTTAACACGGAAACCGTAACAGCTTTCGATACTCGATTGTCACACGAACTGGCACGAATTGACATGGGTACGGAAAATAATTAAACGGGCGTTCCTCTTTTTTCCTCGCCGGGCGGCAGCGTAGGGAGAAACAAGTTAAAATGGATGAATTCACCGAATTTTTGTTCGTGCTGTGTGATTCGAGTCGACACTGGTGATCTGTGAATACGCTTTCACAGCTCTGAAACAACACCCGTTAACCGTTCTATGCGAATCGTAAATTATTTTTAATTTCAGAGCAAACCCGCGAAAGAGAACAATGCGTTTTCCTTCGTGAATTAAATTTTCATCGTTCCACCCTTTTTCCATTACCTATCAATATTTTCAGAATTTATGTTATTCATAAAGCCTTCAATACTGTTTGATCAATTCTCTATACTGTACTAGACTGTCGGAAAATAATGTTTTACCTTTACACCAGCGCAAAATTGGAAAATCAATATTGGATGGTTTTAATGAAAACATTTTTCCACACTATTTAGGAACAACGCGCAAAAAGTGCCTGTATTAAAATTTAGTGCACGGCGCAGTAAGGTAATTATTGCGTTCGATGGAATTCCATTTTGCAAGAATTTTTATCGTTTATATAAAATTGGCATTTTAGTCGAAGGTCTTTACACATTTTTATGAAACGTACTCATCTTTGAGTATCAAAACATTGGTACAAGTAATAGATAGCAATATAAATGAAAGAAAGATGAAGATAGAACAAGAGAGCGGGTAACTGTTCCTCCTCAATTCGTGCTCCCTCTCCTCATCTGGCGACACTAATGCAAATGTTAACGCTGCTCAGCGATCTCGATCGTTCATTCCACGAGCTCGATAACGCGTTTCACGGTCAACTGCAAAAAATGTCCGTTGCCTGCGATTTCTGCGTGCATCCACCATAAAAACGAAATGTAAATTATGTAAATTTCGATTTTTAAATATCGCTCGTCCATCATTCGGTACAAACATTGCGCAATGGTCCGCGAATCGCGAGATATGCTCCGAATGAAGCTTCGATGCTCTATCGTAGCGTACGAAAGTAGAAAAGGTTTTTCATATATTTTACAATAAAAAAAAAAAAATACCGTCGCTGAATATTTGGCAATCTGAATTGCCGAACATGGCCTGCATTAATGTTCAATATTTGCGAATGATGTAATTTCCAACACGAAACATAGATAAAAAATCGAGCGAAAATTGTTTCATTTGATATTTCGATTTCGAACGGCAAAATTATTTCGTCACTTACCACCTAGAATTTAGGCGCATGGAGTGTACGACTGGAATTCCACTAAAAATTCTTTAATTTCGTGTGAAGTACGTATCAAAACTATCATAGCCTATGGATTATTCACAATGGAACTTTTCCAAGTCAATCACAATATTTTTAACTTCGTCAAATATTCTACTTTATCTACTAATTACGAGTAATTACAGCATAAAGATAATTCTGAAGCTTAAAATCGCTTAAATAAAAAAATATACAAACTATTAAAGAAGAAAGAAATGTGAATCTTACGCAGAGAAGATCTTCAGGCTGTGGAAACAGAGGTTTACAAGATCCTCGGAAATAAAACGGATCTTTTGCGCACCGCTGGGAGGGATTTTCAATTTCAAGATTCCCGCTGCGGTAAAATGATTTATTGCGAGGCGTTATTTCTCGGCAGAAAAATTAAGTTCGACGAGCAGCGAAATTGAGCCGCAGCAGAAATCGAATCCGCGGGCCGGGAGCGCCTCTAACTTAATATACCACAGGAAGTGAAGAGACTCCTCACACACCAGCGTGCAAAACACGAACTTTATCAGTAAGTATCTCGTAAACGGTTGAATGTCTACACCACGGGTGTCCAACTTGCAGTTTCGCGATCAAGAGCAGCTTCTGGCAGTTCCCCCGAGCGCGAGGCGAAGTGAGCCGCAGCTATAAGAGAGTGTCAATTTGTACGCCCCCGCTCTCTACGTTCACACGTACCTCTGCCGCGAGACTTTGTTGAAAACCGTAGCCTAACGTGCCGCATTCAACGCCACACTGAAACTGAGACCACTGTCTGATTCAAGACGACTCACACGGTGCGTTCTCAATTTTTTATAACTTTCTTTATGGTCCTTAATTTTTAAGGTGCATTTAAATAGATCCTTATAATTTGTTGAGCAACTAATCAATTCATAGAAAATGTATTACACATTAAAAAGTCTCGTCACATATTGTTCAACAATTTTCAACGCACTTGTCCGACAGTGAATTAGTTAATTCTCTAATTTGTTTCATGGAAGGTGCATAACCTATTTTTTTTACATAAATTTATTACACGCGATAAAATACTGTTTGCCGCAGTGACTAAATTAAATGTAGAAGTTACATTCGTCAAGGCTAGTTACAAAGTTCGTAGAATACATAACGTTAAGTTTATATTACATCAAATTAGGTTCTCCCGTATTTGTACAATTCTGCGTGGAATATAATATTTCGAGAGGTCTCGTCTACGCATACTTCCACCATTAAGGTAATTATGAGTCGGTACGCTCTCTCATTCTGCGCTATCGTTGTAATTATATTTTATGCAATATTGTCGCAGCATACCCGGCCGCATAGAAATAAAACTCGGCGGCTGTTCACTCGGAAAAGCGTTCCTCATTAAACAGACGTCGCTATTTAATCACGTTAAAGCAATTATGTGCGTCGTGTAAACACGACATGTAGTAATAGCGAGTTAATGAAAGTTGAACTCTGTTTGTTCACGGTTACATTGCGATGATAAACTCGCGATGAGCTGCATTCCTTGGTGTTTCGTTGCTTTAGAAATACATCAAACAGTGTGTTTAGCATAATTGATAGATGTATCTTAATGATACCGTAAACATGCAGCTTGCTCAATCAGTTCCACGCACAACATCAAAGCGAACGACTACACTCGCCTTTCGTAAAAATGTTTCGCCTCTTCACGCATGCATGAATTAGTTAACGGCGATTAGGCGGATACCACGGGATCTTCGCGTCGCGGATATTAACATATTTAAGATAACGTGAAATGCTCGGCATACATGAACGATACATTTACAATATTTGAATTTCAATTTATAGAACGTCAGCGTAAAATGTTTGAAATATATCAATGACAGGTGTGCAATATTTTATTTTCAATTTATAGAATGGTGGTTTTAAATGTTTCGAATACATGAATGATACGTTTACGATATTTTAATGTCAATTCAGAGAACGTCAGTGTAAAATGTTTGGAATATATGGACGATGCATATACAATATTTTCATTTCAATTTAGAGAACGTCAGCGTAAAATGTTTGAAATCTATCAATGACAATGTAGAATATTTTAATTTCAATTTAGAGAACGTCAGTGTAAACTGTTTCAAGTATCAATTGTTTGTACAATGGTTGTACAAATGGTTGTACAATGCTTGAATTTCTTTTTAGAGAATGGTGGTTGAAAATGTTTGTGCGATACACGAATGATATGGTCACGGTATTTTATTTCCAATTTAGAGAACGTCACGTCATTGTAAAAGGTTTGGAATAAATGAACAATAAATTTACAGTATTTTAATTTCAATTTAGAGAACGTATATAGATATACAATATTTTAATTTTAATCGAGGTAGTTTTGCGATCGAAAAGAATTGATATTAGAAAGATGATTTCGGCGCACAGGTTCGATCAAAAATAAACTATCTAGTCCTTGTTTTATAACAGACGCAAATGTCTCTTGAAAATGATCCCAATCAGGATCGAAACGTCGAGATTTGAAATTGCAAATTTGTTATAAAACAAGGACTAGATAGTTTATTTTTGATCGAACTGTGCGCCGAAATCATCTTTCTAATATTTTAATTTTAAGTTGGAAACACTCAGTAAAGTTCGGTTCCATCAGTAAACCATTCATTGCAATAAACTTGTAAAAAATGTTAATACTTTGTGCACTTCACAAATCTATAAAAGGCCAGTACTGTGTCTGTGCAATTCTAAACGAATTGATTTTATTTATTTCGCGCACCGAAATCGTTCCACGTTCCAAAGAACAGCACAAAAGAAGAGTGCACGCAACGCTTCAACGGGTCGGCGAAAAAATGACAGCAACAAATATCTATCGCGAGATAATAACAGTCCGTTGCTTAATCAAAGTCGAATTCTATCGTCCGATACAAGCACGAAACATTCCGGGAGAGAAGAACGCATCAATGGCCCCGAATTACGAGGCACATACAAATAACCCGACAGATTAATTGGCGTGAAACGATTCACCGCAGGTAGACAGTTAGGAGCTGACTAACAATATAAATACCTGGCTGCCAAACTAATCGCTTGTTTGATGCACCGAATATTCGCCGTGTCGGCAAAGCCTCACCGAATCCGTTCGTAGATGCGCGCACACACGTGCATACTAATCGCTTCCACGTATAATATGAACTGAAACGCCAGGTTTGACACGCACCATTTCTTTTTCTCGCCTTTCATAGTGATTACGGTGGTCTGGAGGTTTCAAGGAACTGCTGCGTGCTTTCAAAAAATCAGGGCAGCCGAAGTATCTGAGAGGAAAATTGTAAAACACCATGAAATTAATCAGGTATGAGGTTTATGTTTCTTGAAAGTCTGAAACCGGCGTTCGATCAAGAATTTCTCGTATTTTTAATTACCTGGACCAGATTCAGAAATTTATTTTTGATGAATTGTTTTATTGGTTTCGATTAAACTCGTTTTTAGTATAGTTTCAACACAATTAGTGTCTTAGTAAACGAAATTTCATATAGTCTACAAACAATTGATGTAGTGTAACAGTATACAACACAAATCTGTGTAATAAATATTTTATAATAGTTAATGCATATGAATCGCAGCAAAGATCAATTTCAAACTTTCCCCCGATCGACATTTTAGATTGTTAAAGTTCAAAATGGCGCTCTCCGTCTTATAATTACTATATTCTTACAATAAGTAAGTAAGTATCCCTGTAATTTGATTAACGCTGAACGAGGCGCAAGCCTCTTGGAGACTCGTGATTAATGTCAAAGTTTGGTCTTTTATCCGGGCTAATGAACGATGAAGTTTGGAAAGTAAACTAAGATTTCAAAGGTTTCTTAAAGTTCGGCCGGGTTACTTGTCGTTTTACACTGTAACTCTTATTAATAGATGCTCCATAATTTTCATCGCGCCCTGTGATACGTAAGAACGTTCTACGTACACATTATCATTTTCATTCACAGTGAAAATACACATTTCAAGTGAACAACACGTTCCATTTTAGTTTCGACTTTCCAAGTCCACGTAAATCATATTTGTTCTTTTTCTTTTATCATCGCTTTGTTCTTATTCATTCTTTTTATGAACATGACACAATTCAATTGAAATCTCCGAAGACCATCGCTACTCGTTGCATAGCAGACTAGCCCGCTAACTATAGCTAAGTAAATGTTTCTTATACCCAATGAGCATCTCATTAAGCCGAGTTTGCTCAGCCGGCAGCCAAAACGGTTACCCGATCATCTTCACTTTTCCATCCACTTAGAAAAACTGCACTCCTGTGCCATCAGTGTGCCGGATAGAGTAATATCATATAATGACATAGCAAACATTTAAAAAACACTTTGTTTAATCTAGGCGGACAAATTTCTATTCATTACCAACTTTGAACGAATTCTAACTGGACTGAAACGAGTATCCAATTTCTATAAGCTATACTGTATAATAATACAATAAATATAACGAAATATAAAACTATCTTCATTTTTTACTTCAATAGTGAAACAATTATCTAAAAGATTTACTAATTCATAAATAGTAAGAATTCTAAATCATTACATTCATAAATTTTTTATGTAAAAGTATAATTATTTGATCGAGAGCATTTTTCAATCTCTAAATAAATTTTAAGATTTACTTCAGGTTCTATATATATATATATGTACATATTTTATTTTTTTTTGGAACGAAGAGAAAAGGCAATGATTAACGGGGAGCAAATGATTCGCGCATTAGAGCACCAGAGATTTTATCAAACGGTGGGTCACGTATCGAAGTCACTAATAACAGTTCTACTTCTGCCGGCCGACGCATGATTTTGCATTTCACAACCTGTTATGTGTATTAGATAGCGATCCTGGATGGGAACGGGTATTATTACAGTCATTATACCCGATCATCTAACACATTAATACAATTCTGGTACACCTCAATCAATTTAACAAGATGCATTATACGGTTCCGATTACAAACTCCTGCGATACTACACGCACACATCATTTCCCCAAGTATCAGTAAATTGCGCTAACCGCGACAATTAACTTCAATTTCTAGTTACAAACAAATTCTTGGATTTTTCTATAAAGCTATGTTGCTTTTCTCGGTAATGATTGCGGGATCAAGGCAATTCTTCATTGATATCCGGTATCTCCCCTTTTCCATAGATCATAGGGAACTCATAAGCACACCCTAAGTCCGGCTTAGTGTCAGGATTAGGCGAAACGTCGCAGTTTTTGGACTCACCTTTCAATAGGGCGTGTTCTTATCGGATTTTCAACAGTTATAAACGATCTTCCTGTACGGATTTATTGCCGTATATGGGCTGTGTATCATGATATGAGTACAGTTAGGCGAAAGCTAGTTTGGGCAAGACACTGAGAAGAGACATTCAGGGATATCAGAGATTTCGGCAGAGAAACAGACTTTCTTAAAGTATTCCGGAATTTGAAAACTTATTATAGACATTAGCAGAAATATATTGATGGTTTCAAGGTCTACGTATCTCCTATGTATGTCGTCGAACTCGTATGGTAGCGACTGTCGCCTATATGAAATTAGGAACACGAAATACCACTTCAGAAAGCATAATTATTGTATAAAGAAAGAAAGAATTGTATATCTATAAAGAATATACGTACCTATAAAAATTAGTATTACTTCTATTAATTTCCAAATCGTTTTAGAAATTGATTGACGGGATCATGTGTTATAATACGTGATTGTACATTGTGTTAATATAGTACGTTCGACTTTAAAACATCCAAGTACCACAAATTGCAAATTAACGGACCGCCGCCACGTCATTAATAATTTCTTCGTGTCCAACATTAAATAATGAACGGCAAAGACAAACATTTGCGCTTTTCCGGTGCGTTAACTTATTTATTGTCATGATTGGACTCGAACAACACGTGTCCATCAATATTAACAATGTCAATATCAAAAATTCGACAGCCCCTCAAAATAGAAGCATGTTAAACACTTCGCCAGTACGTTTTTAAATGATTCCGTGTGGAATGTGAGCAGGATATCGGTTAACAACAAACTGAATAGTACCGTCGCGGTGATAACTGATCAGATATTGATGCGCCGCGAATAACTGTCGTGACGTTTTTCGGAGGTGTATCAATCCACGGATATGAAATCACATCGAGAAAAAAGTATTACGGTGGCCTCTGCATGGGATTCGAAATTGTTCGCTTGAACATATTTTCGGACGGTCGCCAGTTTCTCGCGGAAAAAAAATATCGAAAACGCGTACACATGCGACTACGGATCAGAGAATGTTGATCTCCAACGAGCTTGACCCACATACGCAACTCACGGATTGGATATATGTTTCTTTCTATTTATTTTTATGGTTTCTGATGCCCGACCGATATCACGACCCTCCATGTCGTATCTCGTCCCGTCGATGCATTCACTGCCGCCTTTCTTTACTCTTTTTGCACCGCGTTGCATTTGTTCTGTCCAGGTTTTTCAAGCAGTGTGAAATACTCTTTAATACACAGCGCGCGTGAAATATTATTTTTGGAAACACCGCGTCAGAGAAACCCAGCACGCCCGAATCTAAGGACCCATAAATATAATTGGAAACTGAACTGGACACGAACCGATCGATAGGTACCACTGCAATTTACAATTCTGCCGGTCGTTGCACAATCGTCAAATTGGCTTATTACTACGGATCTTTCTGCAAACTAAAAATCGTTTGCGTTAATTGCAATACACAAGAACCAAACAGGAATTTATTCCGAGATTTATTCAAAATCAGAGGCAAAGGTCTGAATATGTTTAATACTAACTATCCAGCCCTAAACGACTGACGCATGCACATTTCTTCATCATCTAGAGCCTAGGGGATTGTTGCGACGATTCCTATTATAGAAAGATGTTATTATTTCTAGTCTGTTTAGGTCGTAACCTAAGTTTACTGCAGAACCATAAACACTTTACGGTGGTCCGAACTGACAAAGCGATGCAGTTAATCCGGCTGGTTCCTTGCCGGCGAGCTTGAGAAAACAGTTTTGGAGCAGACCAGAAGCGTCCCTCCACAATGTTAATAATAACAGCGACAAAGGCATTCGGCGCGTCGGCTGTGCTTTCTGTTCCAAATGAAAAATGCTGCCGTTCTATCTTGCAATCTTTTGTTCGGCGAAATGCTGCCTACTTGAATAAGCAATACTTATTACTAACGGATTTTCATGCAAAATAAAAATTGTCTGCATTAATTGCAAGATGCGGAGTCTCATTTCAATGAGTTGAAGGCAACAGAGCCAGATTAAACAACCCACAGCGCCTTAAAATTAGCTAGAATGAGTTGTCTTATGAAAAGAAAAATAACATCCGAACGAATAATGAAATCTATTGAGTCCTATGAAGACAACCTTATAACTTTAATAATTGTAAAATAAAAAAATCTGAAACTGGTCTTCTGAATGTCTGTGGTAAGATTACTGTGAATCCTTGTAATAAGGTGGATGTAATACAGGGTGTCTAAAAATTTCGGAAAACCTTGATCTCAGGAACCAACACTCTTCAAGATTTTCCGACATTTTTGGGACAATGCCTGTATAACAATGCTTTTAGAATCTTTAACAGTTATTACTGCTTTGTACCTCGTCTACTGCGTCCTTGTCGTGAATGCTAAATGCGAATGATGGAAATCGAGTTTCATCGCGTTAACGGTAGGATTCCAATTGCCAATGGCGTCAAGAAAAATTCGTCGAGCTATAACGCTATCGATGACAAAGATGTATCGATCGCAAAGATGCAAGCGAATTCTGGGATCCACGGGAATTCGCGTCGAGGCGATGGCTGTGTCCGTGTGACCGCGTTCAAAGCTATTGATTACAATCACTGTACGGATCGCTCTGGGAACGAAATTCATACCATGCGCGGAAACCAGTCCTCACATGATATCTTGATCACTTCAAAAGAAAAAAAAAAGGGCGTAGCTGGTGGCAACGGGTCGAACATTGCCGACATTTTCCATGCTGCGTGAGTTTCGTTACGCACGGTGTCTCGCCCTACAACTCCAATAAAAACATCACAACCACCTGTCAAAATGACAGGTTCTCAGTTTCATAATTTCGTAACTACTGCAATTGAGAGCTTGCTTTTACAGGAATTATCGAATACGTTTTTAATCGAACATATACCATAATAGACCCTTGTGTACAATATCTTTATGCAAAACGAAAATATTAACATTATTAAAATTATTAATATTTAAAGTGATCACTTCTAATGCTTTGTAGATATTAATGGCTTCGTAATTATTTTTACGTGATCACAATTAACACTTTACCGACCGGAAGCCTATTAATAGGATTTTCAATAATTCTGCTGTACCAAAAAAAAGCATAGAAATTTTCTTTGACATTGCAATCTTAAATGAAACTATTAGACGACGTTATTGAGGGTGACTTAGTTAGTTCCTACTAAATGGTAAATGAAAATTTAGCCATGTACCGTACATTTTTCAAAAATATGCAATAATCACCGGTCGGTAATGTGTTAAGAAACTTCAAGATACACTTTCGAGCAGCTGTGTATACAATTTTGAGTACAACATGCATTGTCCGAACCAAGTTTTAAAAGACTCCATAATCTCCGGGTATATGGCCAGGGAGTTGCACTGATTGGCTCCTGAGCCCTCCGAATAATGTCTTTCTGTCGTGCAGTGCAGATTGTCCTCTTCCCGGGCACAATCGTTGCCATAATTGGCTCTAAAACCACAATGCCATGTTTTGCGTTAGACGCGTCTAATCTGGAATCTGCGGAACGGTCTAGGAGGTCTTCGACACAGCTATTCTTTCGTTCTCGATTTTCTTCTTCGTTCAGGTCGCGAGGCTAACCCTATTTACCTCGTCTCGGTTGCGGACTTTCAGACTCAACATCTCGCAAGATACCAGTAGATTACAGTGCGACAGTTTCGTCTGTACCCCGCCCCCCGATAATTGCACGATAAGGTTTCGTCGAAATCGGAGATTAGAGACCCGTGGCAGCCTACCACTCGTTACTACGCGATGCTGCGCCCTGATAGTTGCAAGGAGCGATATAGAGTTTCATGACGCGCGACCTGATTAAACGCAA
The DNA here is from genome assembly GCA_916610235.2 of Lasioglossum morio. Classification (NCBI taxonomy): domain Eukaryota; kingdom Metazoa; phylum Arthropoda; class Insecta; order Hymenoptera; family Halictidae; genus Lasioglossum; species Lasioglossum morio. The sequence goes on along the minus strand of OU744330.1, from coordinate 8,737,241 downwards.
AGGTCCCGCCAAGGTTCGGAAGTCGGAATCTATGTTATACGAACTGAAAGGATACGGGGAGATAAAGCGACCGAAATCACGGAACATGAAATTCCTAGCTGCAACTCGAATCTCGCGAACTGATACAATGTTTACGTTTGTTAATTATATGGATAGCATCCCTTCCTCAGGGGATCTTGGTGCCGAATCAGTATGCGGCGACCATTATGCACTGCAAGAGGGGACGTAGTGGAAAGTTGCCTAACATGGAAAGGTTCTTTCTTAACCCTCCGTGTGCTGTGCCAGAGTCATTTTTGACCGAGAACATCCAAATTGTCATTTAAGTACTCAATTTGTGGCAATTAAACTAACTGAATAACTGTTTCATTGAGGATATCGAAAAGACTAATGTGTCTACACGAGATATCATCAAAAACAAATTTTTTAAATTATTAGAGCTGTGAACAAAAAAGTGAGAAGGATAATTGATCATAGTTTCTACGTAAATAAAAGATTTTAAAAATCTGTATTTATTTATTAATAAAAATGATGGATCTGTTCAAATTTTGATGCCAAGATGTCATGAAGAGCTATCTCGGAAATATTTGGATAATTACAGTTTAAAGATTCATCTAATACCGAGATATTCCAATTTTTAATTGAATTGCATTTTGAGAAGCTCGTTCTGCGTAAACGTAAAAATTTTTAACGTGAATGTTCATACAATTAAGGAAGTTATAAGACCGAACGTAGCAAATTCATAGGATATAGGAACCATCATTTCCAAGTTTAAAGCCATTTATCTTGAAACTACCTTTTCAAGAACGGCGTACGTCATAATTCTCGAACGAATGAGGATTTTTACTTTGACCTGAAGTGGTAGAATAATATCCTCTATGACGTGAAACCTTGGCTTCAACTTCTTATCATTGCAAAATGATTTATAAATTATTCCGCGTGTAACCTTCACAATTGTTTTCCGAATTCATAATGACATCCCTTTATTAATCAATAACTTCAACAATTTTCAAAAGTCTGACAATTATTTTGCTTGCTGTACCTACTTAATCTTTGTGATTTTTGTGAGAAAATGTTGTTAAATATCTTAACACGTAATGTACCAATTCTCATCTCGGTGTTTTCATCTTAAGCACGTTAAGGTAACACGACCGTATGTTAAATGACTTGTGTATTCAAAATATTTTTATACCACTTGCAAAGGACTTGTAAAACTTCAGCGTGCATGTTGAAGATGAAAGTATACAGAACGACACATTGAATGGTATTTTACGAAAAAATATATCTGAAATACGCTGACAGTCATAATAGCTGTCCACCCTACCATAACCACTTCAGAGTTATGTCTCTTGGCTGTTCGAAGTGGGGTGGACAGCTATTATGGCTGTCGACGTGTCTCAGTCCTCTTCCGAAAACAAGCCATAATAATATTGATGCATACTAAACTGTAGATTTTATGCATTTATGATAATGATGATGAACAAGAGTCGCCTTGACTTCACACTTCCCTTAAAAGAAAATAAATACAACGACGAAGAGAAAGATTTACTTTAAATTAGTCTGCGTGACAATGCAAGATGCTGTAAAAATGTATACAAGATTCAAAGTGTTTAGGTAACACACCTTCTAAATATTATTAAAAAGAAATGCATTAAAAAGTCATTATTTTTGGAATTTATTTTTATAGAGAATTTTTATTCCGTTTAAAGATCCACATTCTACCTCCAGTTTTTAAAATGCAGCGTTAAATGAGATTCAAGATGTGATGTTATAAATAAATAAATCGAAATTTCTTTTCCACCCCAGTGTAAAATAATTCCGGCGAATCCTCGTCGATCAAGTGAGCGTCGGCAAGACCTCTTCCGATTTCAAGGTGGCCCAGTTAGAAAGCGCCTCGTCACGCAGCAAATTAGGCTCCTAGACCATCGAATCATGGCAAGTGCGTGCTCCCAGCTTCCGTCATCTCGCTTTTATTGCTGTCTTAACCACGATACAAGTTTTTTCCCATGTCTTGACATACAATCTTCTGTTGGAGCGTTCTTTTTAGGGGTACGTCAGGAATTCGTCCCGGTATCGACTTTCTTTTGGCGAAAAAAAGGAGGCGGAGGGATCGGAGAAAAAGTCTATAAGGGAGCGCATTTGACGCGCAAGAAATCGTGCGACGCGTCCGGCGTTCCTTAAAAAAAAAAACGATCGCTCATGATGAAAAAAGGAAATACATACGTCGACGTCGAAGACAACTTGGTCCAAACTTGTCCACGGGTGTGGAGGTCTGGAGAGGCTTGGGGACGGCGTGGGGGCAAAAGGGACAGGCTTCTCGCCCCGCCTAATCCCCACCTGGAGCGCTCGCGTGGCCTTCAGGTAAGGCCTGAGTCGACATAGTCGTAACGTTTCAAAATATTCGATACCTACGCCACTTCAAGATATGGCTTCTCTCTTTATTCAGCAATATTTTCGCTTCTGACCCATTACAATTTTTCCCAAAAAATTTTCTTCTTACCTCAACTAGTGAACTAATGTTTCTAGCATCTCGAAAAAATTAAAGTCGTTCGATCCAGTCTTAAGAAAGTTGTCGTCGTTTAAAAGTATTCAAAAATTGACAGACGAGTATCAATGCGCGTCAGAGTAATTAAACATAATTAAATTGGCGTTGTGCATCGATTTGGGTCTTATGCGATGGTCACGTGAGCGTAAATGGTGGGGAGTGGGCGGAGGAACTTGCTTATCCCCTCTTTCCTAATCTGCTCGGCAAATAGGGAGAATACGTGTGACTCAGCCGTGTTAGTATAAATGCGCATAAACTGTTTTGACCAATGAGACTCACATTCCTTCAAAGTTTCTTCTCTCCAGATCCCAACGATACACGGCGACACGTCCGAAACGAAACTGCATTCCACCGAGTCGAACGGCCGAAGAAGAGTCAAGGAATGTTAAGGGCTTAATTATGCGGAGAGGTCCCGGGCACTCAAGCGGACGTGCTCGAAGACGTTTCCACCTATCCTCGGTACAATTCTCGGCAACGAGTGCTTAATTACGGGCCGCACGGAAATTTATTTTGTCCGCGAGTTTTTCAACCAGGTGGCATCTGGTCTTGAGTAGACCCACTCTATCTCTTTACTTAGCCGGCGCGGCGCTCGCGCCTCCTCCACTTCTTCAATCGAAGACGTCCCGTTCAAGTATTCGAAGAAATTCCGCCGATCTTCCAATATCGGATGCGTAGCATCTCATGCATTTGATGCTGCAGCTTCTATTAATTTTTTTAGGAATTGTCGTTGCGATTGTAAATTGCTTCCGAGTAGGCGCAGACGGAATGTAACTCGTTTTTCTGTGGAATTGTTTTTGTAGACACTGCAACTCTTTGTAGATTTTTTGTGTGGGGACTGCAACTGGTTTTTGATATGTTTGTGTAGGGACATTCACAAACAGTGTAAATTTCATGTTAATTTTGATATATGTATGATATAGATCGACCAACATGATTCTTTTATTTTTTGAAATTTCACATTTATGTTATGTTTGTTTTGTAAATAAAATCGAATTTTTGACGGTCTAGTAACTTTCAGCCTACCTCGTACATAACAGACGGAAAGTAATTTCAACGTTTGAAATTAATTCATCCTGTAAATTAATATTCACTGATTGCTCCATCCAAACAGCAATAACACCATTGTTTAAAATTAATCGAATGTATGGGATTGTCGATATGCTTAATGAACGTGTATAAAATTCATCGTGTCGTCTTTTTCATGTGGTTGTGCATTCGCTGAGAAGCAATTTCACTGTTTAAACTAACATTTGAATTATTGTCTGTAATGAACTGAAAATTTTTGTGTAATTACACGTTCATCAGCGAATGAATATTTATCGAACAGTTCCTGCAAACAGCGGTAACATAACTGTGTACGTCACCGATGGTACTTCCGTAGAGAAGTTTTTACTTCGATTGAAGTTCGATAACCAGACGCGATTCATGCATGATTTCCGCGCAGAAAGTTTTGAGGAATGTGTGCTCTTAGAGAAAATATTTAACTCAGTAGCGAAGGTTGAACGTACGTAGCACAGCTTTTCAATAAATATAAGTTGAACGACATATTTTGACGACATTCAGAATGTTTTAAAAAAAGTGTCACTATTCTGCGAGAATTAATAGAAATAACAATTTAAGAAGATTCACATTCTAAAATTCATTTCGTCTGACAATTCAAGTTAACAAATTGCATGTCAATTATAATCTCACCTTTCAACAACGATACTCATGAATTATAAATGCAGAAATAAATCTTACAAAAAAGGGGAAATCAAATATTTCACAGTATCTAAAAACAGAAAACGTTTACATTGAAAAATATATGAGGATTAAGTACCGATCTGTTGGCTCGATTAAAAATCATTCGTGCAAAATGTTAAATGCAGGAGGACAGTAAATGGAATTAAAAGTTGCAATATTTAGTAACTATTGACTAAATAAACCAATGAATGCTGTGTAGAATATTTGTAAATGAAAAATGTGATTTTTGTTCTAGTACAAGCTTTAATAAAAAAAAAAGTTGATTATAGAATTTCTCATGAAAATATTTTTATAATTTTAATTAATGTGAAAATCAAATACAAGTGATCTTGACTCGTCTAGAAATTCCACTTCGATTTTATGAAAATCGAGAGAGATTATCGGAAATATAGTAAACATCGAAAAAAGAATTATTGGGTGAAAGAACAGAATCAGCTTTATCCCGTAGAAATCTTTGCGTCAAGCACGTACTTCTTCATTTTTCCGTACGTCCTCCTCTGTGTGCCATGGCAAATGCTTTCCCTATGGTGAATTTACTTCGGTGCGCTTCTACCTACCGAAGAAGACGTAATAAATGGGTAGAACGATAAATTTATCCTACTCAATTGAGTAGGAGTTATTTCGCTCGATAAGGCGAATCTGCCACGTTAACATGACTCTCGGGTTGCCGCGTCATTATCTTTTAGGAGACCCTCCGTTCCCGCACCGTTTTATATATTTGCCAATATCTCGAAAAATATAAACCGGCCGGAAAGGGGTAAATAAGCAGCGGGCAGCTATTTACTGGTCATTATTTAGGTCGAGAATATTATCGTTATTACTCAGGCGAGATTACATTTATTTTCTCTCGTCACATCTTCGGAAACTTTCGAAAATTTATTGTCAGAATTTTGTAACGCTGTTTAATTAATGGAACCATAATATAACTTGAATTTATAGTCTTACTATTTTTATAATTTCACTACATTCAAATAAAACGATAGCTTTGCCGATTCGATCCATTCCGGTTTAAAAAAAAACATTTCTATTGTAGCGTTCACAAACACGCGCGTGCAGTTTGGAGTTCAATATCAAATTTCTTATAGAACGGAAACATTTTAGCCTGAACCTCGTAATACAATACTGACAGTAATTCCTGAAATATAACAAAGCCGGTATTTTCGAAATATTTTCCATTATTGGTAGTTGTTGAGCACAGACGAAAGAACTTGAAACTTTGATAGACTTTAGAAGTCTGAAGTGTATCTAAATACAGCACAGTGTATTATAATTAGAAAGTTACATTATACATGGTTTATACTTTGTTTTACGTCTATTGTACTGTATCATATTGTACAGTATTCATATAGTATGCTGTATTTTTGTTTTAAACGAATTTCACCATAGTCGTTGCACTTTTATAAAAATTTCACTAAGTAACTTTGACCTCACTTCACAATGTACGAAGAATTACCGAAAATTATAATTAACTTTGTACGAATTACAGGTTCAGCGGTGAAATGAACAAAATAATTTTAATGAATGTCATTAGCTCATTAATATAAATTAACTTAGCCCGCTAGTGGGCCGTGTTACATTTTTATTTCGGAGTGTTCATTCTCGAATTTGTCCACACGATCTCCCACGCGAGCAGTGAAAGAAAATATATTACTCTATCCCGGCTTCATTACCATGTTCCCGGAAACCTTCGTGCACGATTGAATACAATTCCCCGCAATTAACGAATGTAACGATACACGATACAACGAAACCAACAAGGATTACGGTGTAACGGAGTCAGCGAATGATGGTCGGGAAGTGTCCACGATCTAGGGATCTCTACTCCGGCGGTCTACGATCGTATCGCGTTTATATTATTCCCTTCAAATATATTCAAACGAATGAGAAGCTGCATCCTAATACGTCCGGACCGACACGATCGAATAAAAAACACACTTTTATCGGTACTTCCAATACCATTCTTTCGTGTTCAGTGCTCGATCTTATCGGTTTAACGGCTCGTTGTTATTGCAGACGATCTTCTCACGAATCTTTCATTATAATTGTTAATAGAATCGGGGATTCACGGCGTTGTGGGTAGAAGGGAATTAACAAAGCTTGAATTAACTTTTATACCCTCTGTGGTCTCCTCTAGCTTTAATGAGTACTAAGAAAAACATGAATCATTTTTATGCTTGGTATAACCCGTTTTACACCGGACACAACACACCGACAATAAAACCTGCAATAAACATGCTTGTAGTGACCCACATAACATGTATTTACATAACTAACGTTGCCATGCTCAATATTACGCAATAAGTTATTGAAGAGCTACTTGAAAAAGTTTTCGATATTCATGGAAAACTATCTAAACGGATTCAAGCATTGGTAACATATTTTGATAAAAGAAGTAAAACACAAGAAAAACTTCCTTTGATAGTTTAACTAGCTGTAGCTGCAAGTAGAAACAAGTAAAACCTAATAGGCCTATCTATGTAGTTAGTTTCATAAGTATATATTCAGATAAATATGTATTTATTAATACTCTGGCAATAAAACTGAAAAAGTTTGAGTTGTGACGTTTGTCTTGTGCACGAGCGATATAATCGAGTATAGAGACAACTAATTAATTAAGAGAGTAATAAATAGACTGCAAATTCAAAATTGTTGAAAAATTTTAAGAGTTAAAGATGTCAATATATGATTTCTCCTCTATTAAAGTCATTAAGGGAAGAAACAATATTAGTTTCTATTTCTTGCAATAAATACAGACAATTTTTATTTTGCATAAAGATCCGCAGTCTAGTAATAAACCATTGAATATTTTTCGCTGACGGGAAACGTCTAATTAAGTTCTGCAGTGTGCGCGTTCCCGTAACCGAGCGTCCAGCGAAATCACAATTCAAATAATTAGGAATTCGTTTCGGCGAATTATATGTCTACCTTATATTAACCAGTTTGTGACAAGTCCGGGCATTTGCAGGCTGGACAGTGAATAGCCGAGTAATCGTGTGCAGTTTTGGCGCGCGCGTGTGTGTTTGGTCGCATATTCTGGAACGGGCGAGCAAACATCGAATGCAGTGCGATACGTCAAAGCTCCGCTCGCGAGTTATAAATTCGACTCGCGAGCACCGACAAAACGGACCGTGCGCGCGGCTCCATTTGTAGATTGAATCGGTGATATTAGCGAAAAATTCATTAAACACGTTGGATTTATAGATTATATACCTATCTGCGCGTGCATTAATAGCGGGGACACGAGCGATCTCTCTGCGCTTTTGAAATCCGAGCGAGATAAAGGCCTCCTCGATCTACCGATTCCCGATTGTTTAATCTTTATTGCCAGGAAACACCTGATCGTAAATATTGTTATTTAATGGTAGACCGGACTGGACCATATTGATCAATATAAAAGATTTATCGCGCGTCTATAAAACAGATCTTACCGCCCGCCTATTATTTCCGCCAGGTGAATATTGATGCTGGCCGACTCGATGTAATGGCCAATGGATTTTCCAGGAATTTGCCGAAAAAATATTGTGAGAGACCCGTGTATATGTATCAGCTCGTATAAGTAACGCCGGTATAGCGTGTGGTCGATAATTGAATAATAAAATACTGCTTCCCGAAATAGGCGGCCTGCTAATACATAATACGTCGCCTATGATAAGCTGCAGGAATAACTTCTCTCCGAAGTTATTATGAGCGTCAACATTTCGATAATTATTTTAATGGGACAATAATGGCCTTTGAGTCTTTGATAACTGAAAATAGCTTTGTTCATCTCGTCATCTCGCAATCCTTCGAATATCTTGCTGACGAAATCTGTGCTCCTTTTACAATTCGAGGTGGGACATTTTATTTTAAAGAGTAAAACTGAATACAAACTGAGTATAAACTGAAAGGAATTTGGTCGTTGTAAAATTCTGCTTGAGATTTATTGAATTATTGAAATTTATACATGATTTATTTATCGATTGTTTCAAAAATATTTTTGAACACTCTTGTACACACATTCTATTGATCCTAATGCAGCAGCTGTTCATTTAATCAATTCGCCCGAAGCTAAGCAATTTAATGACGAGTTAAGTACTCTGGGTGAAAATGGACCCAGACTCCGCCGTCGGTAAGTAGATAAGACTCGAAACAATAAATAAATCCTATAAATATTTGTGTACCTTCGAATTCTTTAAATATTTTCACTGTATTGCATTCGATCCGCTCACTCTTTTTCACGAGAGCAACCGAATAAAATCTGCAGTCCAATAATAAACTACATGAAAATCAATATCCAAATATCACATCGCGAAATGATCGTACCGTCGAGAATTTAATTAATCCTCTATTATTTCCAATGGCGGACATAAGCCCTAGTCAACCTACTAAATCGCCAAGCATCCAGACGCAGCATGGTTGCACAAGAGTTGTAATTACAGGAGGAACGGACGGTGAAATGAAATTTCTGGTGAAAATTGTCACCTCATTCATCGACCGTTTTTTGTTCGATGCTGTTCCCCCCTCCTCCGCCAAGCCAAAGTTCTCGTCGGGGCGTTTATTAAAAATTTAATATTACAACAAATCCGGCAGAGCTCGACCCTTGACTCGCTATGGGCAACGGCCGGGGATAGCAATACAAGCGCCCCGATGAAATATTCACCGAGTATTCAGAGAAAAAAGGGTCTAATGAAACGAAGAGACAGAGAGTCGGAGAGGTGGAAAACCGGAGAAAGTAAAAGAGAACGAGTTAAAGAGATAGTGGCCAGGAGTAATCCGTTGGAAATTAACCTTAAATCATCCCAACCCCTTAATCGTGAACGAATAGAGTGACCCATGAAAAGGCCAATCGGACCCAATCGAGGGATCGTAATACCTTTTTCTGATATCTGTAGAAGAAGCAACCAGTCATGGGGGGGTCACGTTCACCTTTTACCTCGAGGAGGTGGGCAAAGGTCGCCGGAATCGATTTCTCTTCCCTTTGAAATGGCCAAACCGTCAACCTCCGAGCAGCGGCCAACCTCCCCCGAAGTTCCTCCTTCAATTTTACTGCGGCATCGGATGTTTACTCTTGGCGAGTCGCAAGAATGCACGCGGTGGTTCCGCAACCATCCCGCGCGCGGGGATGCGGCAAGGTGTCATCGTTTCTCGTTGTCGGAACGGTTACGGTGTCCCCTTAGCAAAAAAGGGTTACGTGTTTCGGTAAGAGCGTCGTTCCAGGTGAGAACGCCTCGTGTAATTACCAGCCAACGAACTGTAACTGATTGTGCTAAAACAATTAAGGAACGTGACTCGGGCCTTGAAATCACGGAGAGACGACATATACGGTGGCCGTTAGCGGACGCTTGGACGATCTTATCCATTAGTGATCTTGTCCTATTAAGCTTAGATGAAACTCGAGAACACCCATGCTCTGCAGATGAACCTCCTGGACCCCATCCCCGCCTAAGTACACCTGGAAACGTTACCCGGTTCAACCGAGGAAACGAAACAATAATTAAACGAAGAAGCCTCGTCGGACGACTGAACCGAATTGTATCCTGTGGCCTGTTACCTCTATCATGTCCGCTCGTTTCATAGTTAATGGCGCGTCTCCTTCTTCTTGACCAAGTTACAATAAAACGGTTTCACTGTTCTATATACGCTTGCTCGAAAGTGTGTGTACACCAGCGGAATGTTGACCACAAGATTTTGTTACTTCTTTACTTAATATTAATGATATTTACACAAAGAATGAACATAATTGGTATTATACGAACAGTAAGTCCAAGTCAATATGTTCGGTCGATATGTCTAGGTAGGTCAGTTTTTCCATGTTTGTTTCCATCGATTTGTCCTATTGCTCTTACGAACTTTAGTACATCTCTAACCAGTACAGCAGTCAGTACTCGGTCAAACTATGAAAAGTAAAAACGATTCAGATTAAAAGTAATAGCAAGTATGTATCAAATAGTCTTCAAATCACATATATTATATATATTCACAGTACATATAGAAAAGGTTTATTTAATTTTGGTTTTTTTGTCTTTCTAGACGCAATTTCCCTTGAGAAAGGTTCAAATCAGAACCGAAACGTCGGGTATATTGTAAAACAGCTATACTAATGTAAAAATTGATTGAAAACGTAGCGCCGATAACAATTGTTTAAGATTAGTAAGTCCAACAGTCATACTACTTAATTTAGTAAAATATCGCTTAAACGAGCATTCTTTATTGACGTGAACATTTCTTTCGGCGCACTGTGTACACTATTCCTGGGCAGCGAATGAGTCCGATCCGTCACGCTCCGAGGTGAAAGATCGGGTAAACTCGAGGGAGGCGAGTTTAGCCGAGGGAGCCATGAACAGACAGGTGTGCAATTGCCACAGAAGTTTTTACTTCGGTCTGGTTTTTATCAAATTATTAAAACGTGAAATTATTCATTGGAGACGTTTACGACTTTTACCAAAATTTTCCGGCTCGAATCGCGGCGCTCCGCGTGGTTCTAATCAAAGCGGATTGGAGGGAGCACGGGCAAAGAAGAGAATTGAAAATATAGGTAACCGTAGCCGGCTCGTAAAACTTTTTCCTACTTGAACGGGGCCAATGATTGCCGGCGGTCGTTGAGCAACGTTGCGACAGGACAGAGTTTTGCGGCGAACCACACTGAGGTTCTGGACCTGTAATTCTCATCCCTCATTACGATGCCCGTCTCGTCTTGTAATACGAGGTCTCCCGACTGCGAATCGACCGGTCGGTGCCTTTACTACGTATAGTGTGAGAGAGTGAGAGAGAGGGAAGGTGGAGAGGGAGTGAGCACTCGTAATCCTAAAATGAAACTTCTCGCAGTTGCTGGCACCGCGGGTTATCGTGACGCGATGCCTCGAAGCGGAAGAGATACACGCCGAGACGGCGAGACCCTAAGACCCTAAGAGGAATGTCCAACTAAATGACGTCTTGAGTACTCAGCTTTTAACCCGTTGCACTGCTGTTTCCCCACCCACGGTGCCGGACTCGGTTACGTGCCAATAGTCTCACCTCTGCGCGCAACTTTTGACGATCGCCATCCGATTCGCCCAGCTGGATTAACTTTCCCGAACTACCGTATCATAAATCATCAAAATACACGATTTTCATACTGGAACTACCAAGCCTTGAACGAGACTGCTGTATGTTCCTCTATAATACCAACAGTAAGAAGTATACAATTTTGCAAGATAATATTTCTACAACTTCATGCATTGGAAAAAATTCTAAAATCCGTCATTTTGACCGTCTACGTAGTTCTAGTGATAACCCTCGTCCATAAAAGATCTAACATGGTAAACAGCTATTTTTCGATGTTTTTTTTTTCTTCAAATTGATGAGTTAACATTTACATCGATCATTTTATTCGCATTAGAAATGTGTCAAATTGACACGAGGGATACTTGAGGGTTAATACAATCCCCTGTCTGTCAAAGAATGAAAAGAGGAAACATTCAAAGATAGGGGTCCAATAAACTGGAAAAACACGGTGGTTATTCCATATGTAGAAAACATTTCTAACGATATAAAGAAGAATTTTCAAAAAAGCAGGTATTCACATGATTTACAAAATTCCACTTTATTTAGAGAATTGGTTCTCACCAGTGAAAGACAAACTTCCACTTTTACAAAATTGCAACATAGTTTATTCAATACCGTGTAAGGGCTGCAATAGCACGTATGTTGGGCAGACGTCAAGATACTTGGACACAAGAATTAAAGAACATAAGAGAAATATTTTTTTGCCACCTACACAACATACTGCTCTGACGAGACATTCATGGGAATTTGACCATGCATTTGATTTTGAAAATGCAAAAATTTTGGACAGAGAACCAAATTTACAACATAGAATACTTTTGGAAACCATTCACATGATTAAACACCAAAGCGTAAATCTTAAGTACGAAACCCCTAAAGATTCATGAATATTACGCAACATTACTTAATCAGTAATGTATTTATGAAGAAGTATCCATATATATATATTAAGTATTAACAAATTTCTCTTCTATCATGAAACACGTTGTGTTTTATAACAACCTTGGTCAAAAAGAGTTGAATGTCAATCTTACTTACCATAACTCAAAATGGTAGCTAAGCAGATATGTTCTGTTTGTGACTGGCAATTGTTCATTTTGAATTTACAGGCTAGCATCGATTGAGAACTTGTCGATCATAGTGTCTGATTGGCTGGACGTCAATACGCGTCGTTCCAATGTTTTGGTGTTTGCTCGTACTTAACGGTCTTTGCCACAGTTCAATTTAGACCAGCATGTAACTCAGTCAGTGAATTACAGTCTTAAAAACCTTTCTTTATACATAGCAAGTATGGTTCTTTTGAAAAGATTATTGTACAGTCATTGTTCATCTTGTGAAATACCCAGTACTTTATTGTAGTATATGTTTTCAGACGCAATGATCTTGAAGATGATCCAAACCCGGATTGAAACGTCGAGTAAAAATTATTGCAAATTTGCTTTGTTTAGTTTATCATTGATCGAATCTGTGCGCCGAGAACATATATTAATTATATATTTTAATACATTTACTACAATCCTTTGCGAAGGGTTAATGGTGATCATAAATAGTCACTTCCCAAACGTGGGTTCCCGAGTGAAAATCAGAACAAACTGGCAGGGTATCTAATAAGATGTCACTGACCGCAAGTGCAGCTCGAAAAAATAAAGTTGACCGATGTTTGAGGAATGTAAGTATCTTCTCGCGTGCAACACGAAAGGAGCTCATTGTTGTCACCCGCGAACAACCGGCCATGAAGAATAGCTGTGAAGTGCAGCTTCAAATGTCCCTGATATTAATACACGACTGGGCTCATTTGTTTCAACGACACGTTGCAGAAATTCGTGAGCGTACAGCGGCGTTGGGCTCGCTTGTTGGCCCACAAAAGGCTAGTATAGAACGTGATACTCGTGTAACCCGTAATAAATGACGGAGACGCCGCAAAAAGCATAATCGCCGCGTGAAGAGGCATTTATTCGCAAGGTGGTTATTTCGATTTCTTTTGTGCCTGTGGCGACCACTCGGGCGAGCAGAGATCGTGTTGATTGTTGCCCAGAGCCGTTCCACTCTGACATTTATCGTTATACGATCACCTACCGAATCGAAATGTTCCTCGACCCCTGTCCGTCACTGTAAACACGCTGTTCCCATAATGAGGGGCACGCTGATACTTGAACACTGATTCGATGTCACGATCTGATCACGTGTCAATTGTGCATAATGCGCAAATGTTGCCACGCGTGATTTGCGCGCGACATAGGTTCGCACAAAATATCGCAGTCTCATCTTCACTTAACAATTTCTTAGCACTTTGCTCTCAAAGCACTTCGCGTTCCAAAAGAAATAGACCAAGTACCGTGGCATTGTAGAAATATTATCATTTATTATGAATAGACTGCGGATCTTTATCCAAAATAAAAAATTTTCGCGTCTAAACATAAAAGAAAACCTCGTTAAAATATGTGACTTCAGTTAAATTCGAGGGTAAAAATCGTGTCAAGCACCAATGAAGAAATTAGAGAAACTGAACTGATAAAATTCACACAACTTAAGAAAAGTTCGATGAAACTGTACACCAAGTTCCAAATTAATTGGACATACCTTTCCTCTTCTAAAAAAAAAAATGCAAAGCCCTTTAGAGGCGATACCACTGAATTAGGTGAAACCTGATTACGAGAAAACGAATGGAGAAAGATGACTACGTGCCCCAATAGACCGCATTGATTACGATGCCCAGTGTAATTAAAAAGTTTCGAGGTTATCAATTCGGAATAGCAGGTACGTTAACAGATTGCCCTCGAGCTAACTTATATCGGAGCGACAACAACTACGCGGCCGCAATTTCTAACAAGTCTGCGGTCTCACAATTTACGGTAAAGTGCTGTTCTTGTTTCATAGTTCACGGTTCTGTCGATCGATTGTCTGCACCGACACAGATCGCAGGGATCGCCGCCATACATTATTTGAAATCCCGAAATTACTTTCGCCGGGGTGGCGTCATCGTGGCCCGAAACCCGCGGATCAGAGCGTCGTTACCGGATGTCCCCGGTGTTCCTGCTTAATCCGACCGTATCGGGCTTCCTGAATCTCATATAAACTTCTGGAATGACTTATGTATCGCCCGGTAATGTTTCCACGTTACGACTGACACGGCGTTCCATTGTCGGAATGCATTACCGTTGTCGTATATCATCCTCTTCGAGGACATTCGAATGTATCGGCCACCGAGAAATCGCGGACAGTATCGCGTCCGGTGAAAATTTTACTCGTTGCCCTGGCGTTTCGACGCCAAGTGGACTCGCCGAACATGTGTCAGGACGTCGTATATTTTATTGGAACACTGTTATACTTTCCGTGCGATTTTTTCGACGCGAATGCACATTCGGCTTGACTCCCCAGAGAAATTGGGAATATTTAAACGAATTTGGAATTTGAATGTCTCTTTTAGGTATTCGCTTTAAAGATAATAGTAATTAATGTTTATTTTACACGAATTTCAAATCTTTATTTGTTCAGCCGCGTGGCATGGAATCGGACTCGGTTTTACAATCCTCCATTTCTCCAATTTCTAATTATTCTATTCATAAAATAATAATACGTTGAAAACAGTAAATTCATGTATCTAAATTCTCTTAATCTTAATTCTATTTTAAACTGTAACCCGTAGTCTACCTATTAGATATTCTACATTGTCGAATCTATATAGACCGCAACTTTTTAAAATTACATGAACCGAAAACTACTTTTTTTTTATTTAAGCTCTTTAGACCGTTAAAAGGCCCATTTCGCTTTACAATTTATCTTTTACAATGTTGCACTTTGATATAACAATGATACATATAATTAAATCAAAAGTTTACAATCTGTGAAGTATTGATAAATACAAATACACGCCTTAATATTAGGTTTAGCTATAAACATCTCAATACTTAAGCGAAAACTACTTGACCGATACATTAAATTTTGAAGGTGCCATAATGAAACTCGAAGTATTAATTTTACTGACAGTGAAAAAAAACCAATTAAAACCGACGTAGTGTGACGCGCCGCTAATATTATCTGCGTTCCTGGATCTCCATAAACCTTGTCACTTTCGTTAATTACGAAATTTGATTCGACGCAGTGACGCTGTCGGTATCATCCTAGTTAGATTACAGCGTCAGAGGAGCAACTGCAGCTTCGTTAGCCATCGATCGGCCGCGCGCTGCTCACAGGGCGTACCGGTTTAGATCGTATCGACTCATTTTCCGGTCAATAACGATAATCATCGTCGAGGATCTAAATCGGGGGCCGGTACACAGTCCCGGCCCAATATCATCGTCGAAGCATTTCCTTATTTCAGTCAGACACGTCGATCAATTTCAAGGCACCGATCGAGCATTGTGTTCGCGGGTCCGTTGCAACACATCGGTGCAACGTGATGCATCAGATAAAAGCGTAATTAAAGGGTTCTCGCGCATTTATGCGGTCGCCGTGTTTGTTCGCGACGAGCCTCAACGTATACGTACACAATATGTGCAAATAACGGCGTCGGGATCTCGGTATTCCGGTTGGAAAACGGCTACGGGGAATGGGCACGGTTTTGATTGTGAAAGGGGGAACCGCGCGGAAGTCGGCAAATTGTAAAACGTGACGCAGATTACGCACAATAGCTGCGCGCCGGTCGTAATAATAAATTATCATCGAGAGTGGCCGACGTTAAACACCATCGATTCGGAAGCTGCCGAACCGGCTCGCGATTCCGACTCGACGCACAGTGGTCCCAAATCTGGATTTACCAGTTCCGAATCTGTGCACTGTCTTTTTCCAATGTTTCCAGAAAGTATCTTTGGGGATGTCCAAATGTTCGGCAATACGTTCACATCATTACCGTAACTGTACACGGTTGACCCAATATATTTTCGTTGTTAAAATGGCTGGATAAAATTCTTTCTGCACCTGAATCCAAGAAGTATTTGAATACTCGATTCTCGCAAAATTGTATATATTTGATAGATGATAATTTTGTTAAACAAAATAGTACGATCATTTTCATTTTTTCCTGGATATTTATAATGATGTTCGAGGTGAAAAACTAAAGACACGTTTTTCATCGAAAACTCTAAAAATTGTCTGTAAAGGATTTTTTGCAGTTACAACGATTGGAATTTCTTTGATATTCATAATTTACTAGGACGATTTATATTTGTTGTATATTCACTTATTCTCCAATGGTTACATATTGATTAAAATAGAATTCAGTGTCATACTTGATGTTACAGTACAAGAAGTTAACGAAGATTTGTTTTTTTTTTTTATTTAAGCTCTTTAGGCCGTTAAAAGGCCCATTTCGCTTTACAATTTGTCTTTTACAATGTTGCACTTTGATATAACAATGATACATATAATTAAATCAATAGTTTACAATCTGTGAAGTATTGATGAATACAAATACACGCCTTAATATTAGGTTTAGCTATAAACATCTCAATACTTAAGGGTAGTTGGTAACCCATTTTACGTAGAGAATCTAACGAAGATTTGTTTGTAAGATTGTAAGGAATTTTATCAACCGATTTCCGGCCGATTTTCGCGAAGAATCGAGCAACGAGCCCGCATAAAACCGTGCAAACGTTGAAAATTCGCGTCTCGCCCGATCCGGTCCAGCCTTCCTTTCCTTCGGCTGTGAAACTGGAAAACGTTAAAAAGAACGCGGACACAACGTCACTCTGATTATCGCGTCGGCGTATCGCGGCACCAGCATGCTTTATTTCTTGTAATCCGGCCCGTTCACCGTGAATTTCGCGCATGGAAGGTCGCCGTAATGTTTATTACGCGCGATGCTTTGTTAGTTTGGAATTGCGGTGCGCATTTGTCACGCGTGCAGCCACGGGGACGCTCGAGCGGTTAAATTAGAGGCCGCGAGATTTTGAAAACGTTATTAGGACGCTGATGAGCGCAGCCGACGAGCTGAGACGTCCTCTCGGCTTGTTGCCACTCTGTTATTGGAATGTATGGCGAATATAAAGCGGCTTTTTAGCGCGGACATTTTGCTTGTTCATTAGGGTTCGACAAATTTTCAGATTATATGGCATTGCGTAATGAGATCGGAAAACTCAACTGCAATTCAATGCTTTATAGATAAATGAAATGTAACATTTATTTTATAGTTTTATAGAATAGTCCATACATGAAAATTGAAACAACTTCTAAAAATTAGAAATACAAACTCTGCTTGAATCTATTTCATATACTATAAACAGGATTTGATCGTTAAATGTGTTCGCAGTTTTGTATTTCTCCTATTCATTTTCATCATAAATGCACGCAATCCGCGGTCCAGTCTAATATCTAACAAACAATGATCACGACCGCGATACTACAATTTTCAACTATCCAATTTGGAAGATCGATCCGCAGATATAAGTACTTCACGAGGTGTCTGTTTAGTGTGGCCAAACCGATTAATCGTCGGCGATCCTGCTAAAATATTTCGTCGGTTTAGCGAGCGCATAATCAACCGGCCATGAATCCTCGTTGGACCTCGAGGCTTTAAATTATTGATATTCTAACGGAGAATATGTCCAGGCTGCACTGACCAAAATAATTTTCAATAAACCAGGGATAAATTTGGGAGATTGATCGCGCGTTTTTTACCTCGGCATTATTAGAGCTCGTATGTTCCTCCCTGCCCACCCTCGGTGCATAAACGCGGTGCAACGGGTATGCATTCATGTATTATACGCACCGGCGGCATAGTGATGTATGGTGGTGGTAATATATATTTCGTAGCGACGTGTTAGGCGCAATGTCGATATATCCGTGAGGAATAAATCATTCCTGAAGAAGTCACCGAAGATAGTATTGCACACAGGCTTAAATCTTAACGTCCGAAAGTTTCAGACTCGCGAATTTCGATAATGAGAAACCCGCAGCTGCATGCCCTGTAAAACCTAACCCCGGACGATGCATCTCAATTATGCAATTCTCTATCAACCGACATCTCATGTACGCGATTCTGTGGCTGCATAATGATATTACACCAAATTAACATGGATACCGAGACGTTCTATCTGTAGGATCGCTCGGTGCAGTTGCATGCACATCGCTAATCCAATAACACTGCGTTGCTGATCATTAGATTGGGAAATCTGTCTTTCTCCAATGATTTTAATATATTGAAAAATGATACTTCTTATTCATCTTCATTAATGTATTAATTTATTGTATACATTAATTTATCTTCTCTCCCTGTCGAATTTCATCTACCTGGTTTTAATGTAAATGCATAAAATCCACAGTCTATCGATAATAAGGTAGTCTTTAATGTTTCATAAATCTTGCATAAAAAAAGTTTCCAATATAATAACGTTCATTGGGTGGAAAAATGAATGTATTAAGGATTGCATGATGTGCTGTTTAATAAAAATAAAGCTGAGGGCATTATTCAGCAAAAAATTCATTTTCTGCATGGTTGAAGTTTGTCGATCGCAACGCAGTGATTTAGATAAAAGTCATTAACAAACGACACAAGATAAAGCTGCAGTTCCTTTCGGTGAACAATGTAATGTAATTTTCCCTCATTTCCAGACGTTTGAAAGAAATGATTTCGGTCTCCAACGGGGTCGACGGAAAAACGTCCTGGCTTTCGAAAAATCGGAAAACTTTCTAAATCCTTTTGGAAGTCGTTGTAATTCGCCGGTTTTTATCGCATTGCAAATACCGTGCATGTTTACCGTGGCGGACTGATCCTCGGAAGAATCCGCTAAAACATGGAACTTCGGCGAAAGGTTCATTCGGTATTCAACTCGTAACAACCGTGCTGCGTACCTTCTTGGTTTTTAAACGACCGGGTTGCGTGAAACACGAACCACGGATACGAGTATGTGCGCGTGCGTGCGTGCGTGTGTGTTCGCAAAATTCTCTATTCGATCGTGCCTCTACAAGGGAAATTAATGGTAATAAATAAGTTGATTAACGGTCTCAATGGTTACCCCCCGCGATGCCTGTCTTCGCAAACTCATTTTTCGACCTCGGCCGTTCACTTTATTCTACCTCGCTTCAAGTTTGTATCCCCCAGATGGTGTAACTTACGTGCTACTGTGTTTCGACGCGACCTCCTCGAACTTTCTACTGTTCCTCAACTCGCTAACTTCTTTCCCCGAGATAAAGATTTTTTACTTGCCCATCATCGTCTTCCTTTATTGCTTTATATTTCCGCTTCCCCGGTTAGAAGAAATTTGTTGATATCTCCCGCGTGGAGTTCCCGATGCATCCACTGGAGCAGCGGTGATGGAATTTCCTTGAAATTACAGGTAACGAATAAGAATGAAACAACTCGCGTTCGTACTGCTCGCCCGAGAATATTCGCGAAACTACTGGCAGTATATTTACGATTCACTTTTACTTATTGGTGGAGAAAACGTACAATATAAAATTATTCATTGCTGTAATCATTTATACGTCCCATGAACGTATAATTCGATTAACGAATTAAACATGCGGTATGTACAAATTAAATTCTCATTTCATAATTCATTTAAAAATTGCATGAATTTCTACACGAATAAAGTGAACAAGTTTATTACAATTTAAAAAAGAAACAGAAGTTAGGAGAAAGTTCACGTAACAATTCTGATATCTTGACAATTTTGCATTTTCCCAATCCATGACAGATAAGTCAGCTAACTGAATGGATATTCGTCGACGCACGATAGATATCAATCAGTAATGTATACCTCGAGTTAATAACAGTCGTCACAATAATTCCGGACGTATGTATTATATTTTGCCGGGGGCATTCAATATGGCAGCGATTGCAGCAATGATCTCCAAGAAGAATCACGTTATACGAAATTAATTCTTGGCAAGTCTCGGCGAATGCTGAGGTTCAAAAGAAACAACCCACCTCTTCGTTCTTTCCCTTGATCTGTGTTTTCCGAGCGTGGTAACGAGGACAAGTCGTTGCTCGTTAAGAGAAAAGCCTCGAGAGAGAAAGACGGAGTGAGAGGAGGAGGAGTAGGAGGAGGAGAGGGGGTGTAGAATCCACCTGTGAGCTTGCTATCCGTAAAATCCATAGCGAACGATTCCTCCTCTGGACCTCCTATCCTTTTCCAGCTCCCGCTATCGTCCTCTTATCTCGGCTCCCTTTCGGCCTTTTATTATGTTGATCCACCGGATGTTGTCTACTTTACAAGTATATTGCGAGCTTTTATTCTCACGGCGAAAAAGCACTCGTGCCCTCGTGCATATTCGCGACTCGAGCCTTCATTACGGATGTATACGTCGTCGATAAGATACCGTCGACTTACGCGCTCATTTCAATACGAAAGCCTTTGTGATGCGTTGGAAAAACAGCCACCGCCTACAGGTGATCCCAACAATAATACGACTTTATACGCCATCTGGAAACTATACCGGCGCACCTATCTAACTCCACAACGCACCTGAGACATTCTTTCGGATACGTATTCGATGCCTCCCCCCGGAAATGAACGCAGCCCGAGATACGCAGCCTTCTCCGCTTCCTCCTCATTTGTTTGCCTCGCGTGCCAAGTAAACTGCGAGAGTTGTGCCGATTATTTCCATGCGTGGACCGCATCGTAATTATTCCAATGATATAGATTTCACGGTTTACTATGTTTCTGAGAAGGTGAGTGTCCAAGTGTGTGGCTGACCCGTAATACTCTTTTTGTTCGACAGTGTTTGTAATTGCGTGTATTTTATGTTTCCGATGCTGAGCATTCGTACTGTGAACGGTTTATGGACAAGACTGGATTAACGAGATTGCGATGGAAGAAATAATGAAAATTAATGAATAAAATTATAATTTTGTCAGTTCTTCATGCAAGATAACGATCTCTAACTATTAAAACGATGTCTGAGAGTGGTTATTGAGAATCAAAGGGGAACAACCATTTGATTTCTTCTCCCAAGCGACGCGCGACCGTAGGTTATTAAATAGATTTCTCCCGGCTGTAAATAACTTTTCTAGATGTGATAGAATCCAACTGTTGACCCAGTGAAATTTATTATTATCGAATTGTCGACCTAGTGTCGCTTCCTGCCATTTCATAATTTCATTTATTTATGGACTCGCAGGGCGATGTTTTATTTTTGATTTGACTACATTAAAAATAAAGACGGCTTGAAACTATTTTGAACATTTTTATAGACTGTAAGCAAGATTTGGATTCTGATAAAAATGGATCGATAACAAGTTTTGGACGAATAAAAATCGGAATCGAGAGGATTGTGTCGAACATAAGCGGATTAGCAAGCGCGATTGTCGCGGCGATTATGCGTGAACCGTGAAGGTGCATTAAAATTAGTGTTTATTTCGACGTCCGTGAAATACGACGAGATCTCGCAGGGAAATAAGAAAGCCGCGCTCGCAGGTTGAAAAACGTGTTCGGGCAACGATAATGGACAGTAGAGCGTGCTACGAATATCAGGAACGTTCGCGAGAACTCTTCTTCGGTTCTGCGTTGCACCTGCACCAAGTCCCATGCGAAAATGCGAGCCCACGGTCGGACCACGTATTATGCAGATGACCGGCGATCCGAGAAATGAAAATGACGCGGCCCGTTCTTTCTTCAAATCTTTCTGCCCACCGGTCTTTATATTCCCTCGGAAATCAGAGAAGCAAAAACCGCGCGATTTGCATCATTCTACACAGCTGCCTCTCAAACAGTTAACTCGCTCTGCAACTGGTTAATTAATTGCCGACGATGTTGCTAATCAGTCTTTCGGTAAGCAGCTGTTATAATTAGACTGGAAATCTTTAAGCATTTATGAAAAAGACTAACAAAATTTAAATGTATCAATGTTAATAATCAGTACTAAAAAATTGCTAATCAGGATATTTGAAGGATCAATGCACACCTCAGGATTTGAAATATATTTATAATCGAGAACGAATAATTTCTAAATTGTAATTGTACGATTAGATAAAGATTATTTTTCTGTGTGAAATACAGGGTGTCCCAAAACTACCCTAGGAGCCGAAATGGGAGGTTCCTTGGGTCATTTGAAGCGACATTTTCCTTAACAAAAATGTTATCCGCGGCTTTGTTTAGGAGTTATTAACGAAAAACACGGACCAATCAGAGCGCGACCTAGACGCGAGTTGGTAAAATCGGCTCGGCGCGCCAACTGTCCATTGGCCGACTGTGCCAATTCGCGTCTAGGTCGCGCTCTGGTTGGTCCGTATTTTTCGTTAATAACTCCTAAACAAAGTCGCGGATAACATTTTTGCAAAGGAAAATGTCGCTTCAAATGCCCAAGGAACCTCCTATTTTCGGCTCCTAGGGTAGTTTTGGGACACCCTGTATAATTTATGATGATAAGGAAACTATTTTACACAGTCCACGAAAACAACGGCAATGTATCGAAAGTATATCGCTATCGCGAAACTTGCTTGATTTCATCCCACTAGAGCGACCATTTATCGCGTCAATTCGTCCGAGAACGATGAGTCAAGATGATCGATGTGGGCGCAGCATAACTGCCGGGGGCATTAAATGCTAAATTAAAAAACTTCAGGACTCGAAAATGGGGAACTCGTAAAATTCCTTTAGAGCCGGTCGTTTTCTAGCTCGACTTGATTGCGGTCTAGTACTTGCAAATATTTTACAAAGAATAATGGCTGCCGACGTACACTCATCCTCACATTTTAAATACACTATCTATCTAGCATAATTACAGTCTTCATCGTCAGTATAAGCGTACATTATACTATGACAAGCATCTGAGATTCTAGCTCAGATATATGTTAAAACAAATGTATTATATGCATAAACATGTATAGAAACAGACGTAAATATTCGATTCAACTTAACGCGTCTATAAATCAAATAAATAGGCCACGATATGAAAAAAACAAACGGGAGATAAAGCGTTTTTAATCCGCTTGAAAAACATCTATTTGTTACAAACAGATAAAGAAGTCAGTGTATATTTTCATTCATAATTTTTGGCCTTTTTTTCAACCTAAATATATCACACCGTAAAAAACATTATTTTGCAAAATTCTACGAATTATGCTGTAACGTAACATTTTTCGCTTAACGCGATTAATAAATATCGTTTACGATCCCCGATAATAGCGCAATATTTGAAAAATAATATAATAAACCACTGAAAAAATTATATTTGTTTTTCCAACTGTATCAGTGAACATGTACAGTATCGCGCAAAAATATTCACAAGAATGAAATTTATTCTATTTAATTTCATTCCGAATAAAATTGATTTTAGATAAAAATAGTGTGTTCTCTTAGTTCTTTCAGAAATACTCTAGACACGTTTTATTTATAAATTCGCCCGAAATAAGACACCGAACCCTTCTTCAAAATCATTCTCACGCAACAGTTCTATCACGGGTCACTATAAGTGTGCCAACACCAACGTTACAGTGCATCATCGGTAGCATTTAGTATAAACGGTTTGCGAGCGAGTCGAGGGAAAAAGTTGCGCTCTATCCCAGCGGGAACGCATTATAGCAGGCGACTATTTCGGATAATGTCCCGTGCGCTGAAACGCGTTTTTGTAAGTCCGAGCGGGGTTAATGCATCAGCTATTAGAGCCTCGAGCCGCGACAAGAGAGCAGTGCGCGCATAAATTATGCTAACATTATAAATAGAAACCGTGGGCTCCGGAGCCTTCTTCTTCTTTTTTTTTTTTGCAGCGGCAGGAATTGTACGTCAGATTTGTTGCACACTTCCTAATCTCTCGAGATTTTTTCCAGCTGGAAACTTGGACGGCCACGAGTGTCGTCGGCGAATGAAAAACAAAATTGAACAACCGGAAAGAGGGAAACAAAATAATGGAAAAAGGGAAGCTGGCTGGAACAGAGTGGAACGGAGCGGGACAGAGTGGGACAGAGTGGGACAGAGTGGGACAGAGTGGAGATCGCTTCAAGAAGAGAAGAAGAAGAAGCACGAGAGAGGATAGGCAAGAGGGAAAAAAGGACGAGGAAGGGGTGCAAGGACGAGGAGAAGCTGGAAAAGGACGAAATCTGCTTCACGGAGACGGGAAACCTTCGGCACAGTAATCGTAATAACTATTCTCCAGGCGTGTTTCACCGTGAGCGCCATCGAGCCGGCGTAAATACGAACATAAATTCCCTCATGGTCCTTCTCTGCCCTCTTTCGCGTTACATACTGACTATCCCCAGAAAGCGTTAACTGTTACGGGTCTTCCACTGTTTTTCACCCTCCTTCACTTAGCGTTACAGATCCGAGCAGACCGGAACAGAGTGCCGAACGGTTTTACATTTGTCTCATCGATCTTGTCGATAACGCGTCGACAAAACGATAATAACCGCCTCGCGACTTTCCTCACCCTCGTCCGAGGATAATTATGGCTACGATTTTTCTCCTCCGATGGCTGTTGAACCGTCGCTTTTTTACCGAAGTTTGTTTGTCGCTCTGAATAGGCTGTGTCCTGTGTGGTTCTGATGCTATGACGCGATATCAACCTGAAACATGTTATTTCATACGATAAATTTCGTTGGCAGCGAGGTGATAAGTATCTTGAGTAAGTTGCACGTCTAGTATCGTGAGATTACGTATACAAATAAACCGTTTTAAGGTGCTTTCGGCCATTAGGGATGCTATTTGCATCATACTTAACGCGTTTGATACCGACGACCAGAAGAGGAAGAAAGTTCGATACGGATCATAATTTGTTTTCGCACTTTTCTACTGTACTTGCAGAGTTTCACTTGTAGAATCTAGTTAGTCGAAAAACGTCAGCCTTTCCATGTAGGGTAACTGTACCGATTACTGCGGTATCTTGCATCGAACGTACTTTATTTCAATATTATTTCTAATTTGTCATGAAATAATAATGAGTGTAACCATTTTATGGAAAATACGTTCTGACTGCAACAAAAATATGGTGAACCTGAAAACCTAATCCTACCTACTTACATATATCGAACAGGTACCTAACCTAAAACATAAGGCTGAAGTGAACCTTGTTTCTCATGGTAGTCGCAATTCACACCGCAGTATTAGGGACACTCCTAGTGATTTTTGTACCGCTGTAATGAGCTCCTTCTTCACTTTAATGTACGGAATACTGAGGGCACAATATTTTTGATCAAGAATGCAAGAATAGTTTCTATTTATGTTTTCATTGTATCGAAGTAGGTATCTTTTTTGTGGGCGGAAAACCTTAATAATCGTTTCCTTCGTTGATTAATAACGAGCTGTTGATCGAATGATATGGCGTCGGCGAGTATTTTCATTCGGCAGATAAAAGCCGCCGCGGGCTTCACCGGTTACGTTTTCTTTTATTAGCCCGGAGAAAGGTATTATTGTGATACAGTACTACCCGGTACGGGAAGAAACGGAAACCATTATTCACGCGGATATCTTTGCGGAAGTTTAGTTTGTAGGTGCAAGAGAAGAGCGTACCGCGCCGCGGCAGAAATATCGTGGTCATTAATTAAGTAATGAGAAAAAGTACGCCTGGTGAATTAGGTGCCCCGTCTTTACATGTATATATGTCTTGCCATTTTCTGAACTTGGGCATGGAAGCGCGCGCGTAATTCTTTATAGTTTTCATCCCGCTGAGAAATGCTCCCCTTCCGAGGATCGAAACGTAGATCATTCCACGCCTGCGGTAAAAAGTACAGCGACTTTTGTGGCACATGAGACGCAGGAAAGAAATTCAAATATCTAACGTTGTTGGATAAAAGCGTCCTTCTTTATTGATCAATGTTAATGTTAAAAGCCGTATCGCATAATTTATAATCACGCTGTGCGGCGTTCCCGGCTCGTTCAGATTTTATTATCGATTGATTACGGTTATAATACGTTGTTCATTCGCTGGTACGTCTAAATACAGTCTGCGATCAAATGATTAGAGTCACTTGCATAAATGAATTAGTTAATATTAAGACCGTCGATTCTTAAATGATAATTTAGATTTATAAAATTCTTATTATTTCACCATTTTATACTGTGACAACTGTACGGTGAAGCTAATTACTTTTTTTAAGCAAAAATATCGTGTCTCAATCACCGAGAAACGTTAACTCCGTTCAATCTGTCAAAAATTATCATCCGAGAAGCGTATATTTCCGTTCCTGTCGATTAACAATTCACATGCGTGTTTCGCTAGTCCGCCAATGAGGCTGATATGTATAATGTTAGCCAGATTCGAGGTGTCCGTCCTGTATCTTTAATGACACCGAAATGCGGTCAAGTGATAAAGATCGTGTTCGCCGGGTAAATAGTAAAGAAAAACGGGGGCCACAAAGCGATCGGTGCCAACGAAAATAAGATGTGACTGACAGGCTTCATGGTTTATTCGACAAGTCGGCGAACACAGCGCGCGGGGGAAGCCTATAACATCGTATTCAAGTTGTGCTTCGGGTTAACAGCCTGGGTGTTCGACGGTGTACCATGATGTATGATGTGGTGTCAGGTTCCAATCCCCTGGGAATGTCATGAAAGCGGGTTCTGTACTCGATGTAAAATATCGTTGATCCGGGCACGCGGACTGCACCACCGCCAGACACACTTTGAGCAGTTCACGAGGAGATTTTGAATAGCGACCACCGATTACGAGCGTTTTCGAACCACGCTCAAGTGCCGGCTATCTCTGACAATCTGAAACGTGACTACTTGTAATGACTTTTTAATAGTCCTTCCCCGAATCGAAGCCTGGCCAAGGATTATTCGTACACCGTTCGCGTGCTCCCCCGGCATCGAACGAAATTTTTTTGTCCCGTGGGAAAACCGTCTACTTATAGCGCGTTATCGAGCCACTGCTTTCTATCAGGTTTTTTTTAAAGGTGGAATTAGAGTTTCGGACACTTCAGCTCTGGATTTGATCGTGGATTGTACTCAATTATGCATTGAGACGTGGAATGTTGGGGATTCCTGGGAATGGCTCCACCTGACGCATGTTTGTCAAACAATAATTATTATGTTCTTTAACTAGAACAATTTGGTAACACTGTTTCAGAAATTACGATTCGAGAGAAATATATTAACATCGTGGAAATGCGAACTTTAGACATATTTGTTTTACTTGTAACTAATATTCGAACTTTATTAATTTCTTTTAAATTTATATTTGATTTATACACTTTATAATATTCACTTTTAGTTCATATACTATGAATACATTTTTAAAACCTGCATAAATTGTATGGAATTATTTAACAGTATAAATCGATTGCTTACGTCGTATACATTTTTTTTATAAATTCATTTTTTAATTAAATGCAATAATTGTATGCTATTGAAAAATACTTTGATTTTCCACGTACGTAATCAGCCCACAATCCTTGGAAACAAAAGAAACGAAGTTGTCCGGGGTAGAGAGTGAACGTTTGCTTATCGCAGCCCTCGCAGTATCATGCGAATGGTATTGCTATTAATTTCGCATAGAGAACAGCGAATTTCTGCATCGAAACAAACTGTAATCTTCGAACATTACGTGCGTCGTTACAGAGCATGCTATGATTAATGTGCGCACCGTTGCATCGAGTTTAAGTTACGGATTAAAACTTTGATCTAAAGCGAGTCGAATCCGCACGGTGAATAATCATTGTCAATTAGTGCATAACAGAACTGTTTCTCCTTTGTAAGATTAATGAGAGTAACATCAGTATATATCCGGATCCTACCTCGGAATCAATATGTTAGCGTTCGTACAGCCAGAAACCAGCAACAGAGGTATTTCGCATAGTCATCGGAATACAAGATGATTTGAATTTGTGCGTTAATGACTTGTGCGTGGAACGGAGAAAATACATCAATCAAGTATAGGAAACATAACATTCGACGTCGGTCATGTGATTACAGTTTATTGAAATGTACAACGACGCATATTACATAACTTGATGTGTTAAATTGGATGCAAATTGAAATGCACACTCCTGCACTTCTTTCAGTTCTTGAAGCAGTGGGAATTAGAGTTTATGTAAATATGTAAAATAAAAAGATGTTCTTCCATTGTCGTATTCAAAGGGGAAATTTAAAATTCTTCGAGGAAGTTTTAAATGCAATTAGAAAGTACACAGAGTCGAAACAGGTTGATTAAAATAATAACTAGTTGAAAAGCAACGATATTACCACTGCTAACATTTGCTACGACGAATGAAAAAACTCTTGAGTATTATTAAAATAAAATCTACTGATTAACTAGTCTGTTTATGAATCTGCCAAATTAAAATTTTGTTAACATACAGAGTATTCAAACTATTTATAAACGAACCCATATACGCTTCAGTAAAATGTGCAGAAAATCTTCATCATCATTAACAGCTCTAATTGTGATTGTGACATTATTTATCCTTGCCGCCACGTTGTCATAAAATTATTAAACAATTCACCTCTTCAAACTATAATTAAATCAAAGTAATGAAGCATGTCCGAGCAAACAAATTCTGGTAACAAGGCCACCGAATGTTTCGTTTCGAGTAGTTAATCTCCCTCAGTCTTCAAATTTTAAATCACGCGCAAATCACTTCCTCCTGGAAGGAGTCAGCAATTTTCTAGACATAATGGAAATTGAAGCGAGCCATCGAGCTCACGTTTTGGAAAATTAAAAACGCAAGTGGGAGATTGAGTGGCGGACAGCCCGATATAAATAAATTATCGGTCTAGCATTATGAACACACGTGCGCCGGCGATCGACGTGTAGATCGATTCCTGTAGATTCAATCGTGGTCTCCGATTACAATTCGATCTCAACTGCCATAGGGGTTTTAGAAAAATTTCGTTAAACCTGACACCAGTCGATCCGCAGCGCAGGTACGTGCGATTAGTTTCCAGTGAGCTTTATGAGATTCAAAGTCGATCGAGTTTTCCCGCATTGCAACACGCCTCGGAGTTAATGGCGCATTCGATACTTGTTGCGGTGCAGCCAGAAAAGAAGCTTGAATAGAGATATAATACATGTTCGTCCATATTCTTAGTGGAGAGCATATTTTCCACTACATTGGAGAAGTAAAATAAACTGCATAATCGTAATGCACTTTCATATAATGAATACGCCATGGAATTGCATGCATTAATGAATTTCCGAACAATTGTGAAACGTAAAATTTAATAAAATTCATCGCAGCTTCTTTTTATGTTTAATTTGCTAAAAGCATGCAGAAGGGAATCAAATAAAATTTCATTGCATTTATTTGTACAGATGTCAATTTATCTGCAGTTTACTAATAATAATAATTTAATAAAGTTCACTAGTATGTTAAATGTTCGTCGTAATCGTGACAGTAACTAGACCTTTTACGTAATTTAACCAGTTTCCTTCGTCCGATTTCTAGTACAACAAACAATTAAAAATAAAACATTTGTGCCGTAAGTTTCCCTGTGATAAATATTTACGAACGAATACATTTCGTGCCATCACTTTTTCATCGATTTCGTTTTAAGCTCGACACGGTGTCACAATAAATAATAGAGTATAAATGTGAAACGTAGCTATGTAATAGTAGCAGCTACATGATCTATTCATGCCAACAAGTGTAACTATAGAACTTCCACTTCCATTGAATATTTTACAGTGTAATAGAATTATTTTGTACAAAATTTAGTTTACGGTTCTTCTGCGAAGTATTTCATTCACAAATTAATTCTTTCATTAGATAATCCGATGATATGATTTATTTCAGCTAATTATAAAGAGGGATGAGCAGCATTTTGAATTGTTCTGTTCACAGGCGACTCGCACCCATCTCTTCAGCGGAGATAAGGGTTGACAGTGATGAGAACGCGAGAGGAAACGAAAGCCCCATGATGCGATGGAAATGCTGATGCCAGTATAAAGGGTTTAAAACGTGCGATTATAAGAGAGAAGTAACGTATTTTTCCGTTTACGAATAAAAGCGTATTGTTTAAACGCGCGAGAGCCGCCCACTTAAACGAATACAGTTGAAGCATTTGTTCTCGCCGAGTCGTTTGTTATTATAAAAATATATTTAAGATGCGAGATCAAAGTTTCTATTATACTCGGATTACCTGTTGCTGTTTGCATAGTTCCGCGATGGTGGGGGTAAAGAAGAAATCCTCATATCAGAGGTAGTATCGTGGAATCTGCATTATTTGAATCCATTCTCGAATATTTACTGAAACATTCGATCGAAATTAATAAACAATATTGACAGAGTTTTTTTTAAAAACTAATTATGAGTTTCATGCAGTACGGATTCTGCATAATGAATCTGAAAATGCCAATTTTTGTGAGCTCTGGTAATTTGCGAAATACAATATCGTAAAATTAAACAAGTTACATACGAAACCGCAGCTTCACTATTAATTAAAATAATAATGTTCGTAAGTACAAACGTGTGTGAAAAGAGAAATTTTGTTGAATGGTAGCTGCAACCTGAAACTCGTACATATAATATAATTTTAATTAGTAACGTACATAGTTATAAATGTATTAACTGTATATTAATTATATGTAACTTGAAACAGTAATAATATTGTGTAATAATCAAGGAAATGTTTACACACTTGTACAGTCATTCAGAAAGGTGGGTGATTAAATTATTAGAGACACAGTCAGAGAACTAAATAAATGTATTGTTAATGTAGGAATTAATCGGAATTAAATTTATGTAAAATAAAAATTGTTTGCAAATTATTGAATTTTGTTAAGCAGTCTACCGTTTTAAATTGCTGTCTCACATTTTAGTCGTAAACGCATAAAATCCCTATTGATGACCCACTGGACACGAGACGATTCAAAGGAAACTGAAAAATGGGTTCGCTAGGGTGTTCGACCGACCTCCCTGACGGGGAACAAGTAGCAACACACGTTGCGAAGAGTCACAATCCGCTGGACGTTACGTCGCGAAAGCTTTGAAAACAACGATGCACACGTAACTAATCCGAGAATGTTCCTGAACGTTCACAGGGGATTTAGGGACGGTACCTTCGGAGATACCTACTCGATGAGGATTAGGAAGTGATTTGCAGGCGATTCCCGATAGCGACGGAAACACGAAAGCCGGAATTTATCGCGATCGCAGAGAGTTCTCGTAGTCATGAAGTTTCGAGGGGTGTTATCTCGCGCGTGCACCAGCTATGCACGAACTATCAGTTTTCATGAACATGTTTATGACGCAAATAAGCGTCCTCCCCTCTCAATCGGAAACATATGTTTCGTGATGCTCATTAACCCGGTTCTGACTGGTTCTGCGTGTTCAAAATTTGTAACGGAACCATTCAAACTTACTCACCGTTTGCCGATCTCGAAAATTTATTTTGTGTATTAAACACACCTCCTTCCGAGCGAGTTTCAACCGCGATAACGCTTATCACGAAATTACGAAGATTAAACGGGCCGGAAGGGTGGGGGAGGCCTGCTCGTTCGTTTGCATCGGTTAATTTTGAATGGATCCTAAATGTCACCGAAGCCCGCTATTTATTCAGAATAAATTTTCAATGCAATTTTGTCCCGCCCCCCCCCCCACTTCATTGGCCATTCGAATTCTGGGAAATCGTCTAGTTGTTTTTCTGCCAGGCAATGAATTCATTTGCATGCACGGCCGCGCATGCACGCGAGACTGTCTACGGCCGATCAATTTCCGACCAATTCGGAACTGCTCATAATCAAGAAAGCATTTATCATTTCATTCGCACTTCTTCGTCCCACTGTTTTTCCGCAATTCTCTAAGCACGCAGATTTTATATTTAACATGGTTCATCCATTTCTTGGGTCGTTGCAAAAATTATGTAATTTTGCACTCTTACTTTTCCTATTCTAAACGCATTTAAGATTTTTTGTTTTGTTTAATAGATTCTTGAAGCTATGGATCCGAAGATATTGTAGTTCAGAATGGCACTTTTGGATTCTTTATACTTAACACTGTTTCAATCCCTAGATCCCGTGTTGGTAAAAAAAACATGTAGGAAGCAACTTCTAATTAAAAATAAAGAAATTCAGATAGAGGAAAAAATCGTATACGTACGCATAAATTTATGTTCAAGATAAAACTGTGGTTAAAACATAAGGGAGTTGCGCAGTAATCCAGAAAAAGATTCTATTGTACCCAATTAACACTTTCCCAAAACGCTACATTGAAAACAAGATGTAGGAAACAATTAATAAGAACACTTGTTAATTATTATAATTCTGGTCTAAAGAAAAGTAACTTGTAAACGAAATAAAAAAGACAGCTTTAATTACCATAATTAATACGTAAAACGTGTTGCAGACGTATGAAATCTGAGGTTCAATAACTAGTCTCCGTTCTTAAATGGAACAAAATCAAACTTTATGATTTATGAACACTCATCTTAATATCATTTATTACATCCGAAAGCAAGATAAAGTTTTATGACACATGCGGAAAATACACGCGGACTTGGAAATTGAGACATTTGCATCGTCCAACTTAAACTAACAAGTAGATTGCAGCAGAATTGCATGCTGAAGCATCAGCTCGTTAAAAAGTCTTGTACACTTTGCTGTATGATAACAGGAATTTGTTCTCAGACTCCTCGCGGCATACTAAAAGAAATTACTTACATAAATCATTTTTCTTATACGCACGTGAGAGATGACTAGCGTTGAGCGGCTCTCCTCACTCGCCAGACTGTTTCAATCCGCATAATGTCCTCGTCAAGATGCCTCGAGGGCGATCCGGTCGCAAATTACAGCTATTAATTAATTCGCACGTTGTTGCGAAATGCGAGAATTATGACCGCTCTCGAGCCATAAAACGTATTAATACCCGATCCCGTGAGCTTCAGCCGAAAAGGACCATAATTGTTACGTAACACGGTAATCTTCAAGAATTCGCCGCGTCGAAATTTCACGCTAAGGCGGCACCTCCAATCGATTTCACTGATTTCTATTATACCGTGTTCTACGTGCATACTTAATCGTCCATCCAAAGTATCATCGTTATTACAACTTCCGTTTACCCCCAAATGGATTTTCTCACCCTTGTAGTTTGTTTTTTGATCGACGAGATCTGAGACACCGGTAGCCGCAATAACTGTCCACCCCGCTCCTGTAACTCATATATCATTACCCGAGTGTAATTGGAGTGGAGGTGGACAGTTATTACGGCCATCGGCGGTACCTCAGGTATCCTCTTGCCCAAAACAAATTATAATAAATGCTGCAACTTTTTCGTCGAGTTAGAGAAAGCTTCCCTAGTGCGAGAAACTTGAGGCTTCTTTGAAATGTGTGACGTAATTTGTATTTTACGGATTCTTCATTTGCATTAATTTCTACTCACAATCCGATCTGTCAATTTTACCTTTCCGGTCCCGCATCAAATCGAACTCGAGATTGATTTTTAATATGAATATTTATACGAGTCAACCAACAAACATGGTAAACTTATAATAGAATAGTCATAGTTCATACAAAACAAAAAGACCACGTCATTGTCAGCATTAAATTTCACACAGATTGACATGCAAAATTTAAATGGTAAATCCGACATACCAAAAAAGGTACTTCCAGCCTCAGCCAGCCTTACACATTCAGTTCCCACCGCGAGGTTAAGGAGGTAGGGTACCCACGTGACATTACTAGAATCTAACTAGATTTTGGGCCCAAACCGGGGTTTGCGCGTTGTCGTTTCACGTCCTCATATGATTATATTTTGCTGAGTGAGGGCTCATTCGAAAGAGGAAGGTTACACGCAGTGCGCCCTTCTCATGTTTTTTTAGATGATGTTTATATGAAGTAATATTAGTGTCCAAAGTAGGCGAAAAAAATGAAGAAAAATTCCGGAGATTCTAATGTATTTTTCGTTCACAAAAACTCTTTCGAATGAGCCCTCACTCAGCTCAAAATATAATCATATGAG
The DNA here is from genome assembly GCA_916610235.2 of Lasioglossum morio. Classification (NCBI taxonomy): domain Eukaryota; kingdom Metazoa; phylum Arthropoda; class Insecta; order Hymenoptera; family Halictidae; genus Lasioglossum; species Lasioglossum morio. Next base: position 8,703,168 of record OU744330.1, on the reverse strand, counting down.
GACGTGAAACGACACCACGTGAACCCCTGTTTTGGGCCCAAAATCTAGTTAGATTCTGGTTAGATTCTAGTAATGTCACGTGGGTACCCTACCCCCTTAACAAGCCGGCTCCCAGATACCCTGACTCGCCAAACCCCTAACCGAGTCCAAGCAAACCACCCCTTTCACATCAGCATCATCCGTTCTCCAAAAAAAAGGGTTCGATAATAAAAATGAACCGACGGGGCCCTGATGCGGGCAGAATGCGTCTCGTATTTGCTCCTTTCATTAAAACAGGAAAAAGGAGAACAAGAGAGGTAGAGGGAGAGAGAGAAAGAGCAACGCATCCCTGTTGTCCGCGTCAGTGTCGGCTGGTCGATCCTTTGAAAATCATCCGTGCACGCAGAGCCTGCCTACACCGCAGCGATTATAGCGACTCATTAGCCGCGCCAGTAAATCATAGCGATCTCGGCGTGGCGCTGGAGAAAGCGAGAGGCAGGGGGAACCTGGAAGTAGAGGAAGAAGTCGAGAGGCACGGTGGTGCCTCGCGTTGCCTCGCCATGCTTCACCATGCCTCGCCGATGGAAAACAGGCAGAAAGCAAATGTGGACGCCACACGATCCAGCACCGAAAACGGCACGTTGCTCCCGGAGAGAGAGAGACATAGGCTAGCGTGCTCGGCGCCGGCCGAGCAAGACCGAAGACGGCCGAGGCGACTCGCGGTGGTCCTTCGCGGTACTGAATGGTTCAGTACCGAGCCGCCACGGGTCAGGACTCGACGTGGCTCTTCGAAACGGGGGGTTTGTTGTCGGCGAACTCACGGTTGTAATCACGGTGCATCGAGTGGTGTATGAATTAAAATTTGTGCCGGGAACGAATCCATCGATCGCCATCCCATCCGATCGTCGTCCACGAACGATTCGCTCGCTGGCATCGATCGTTCGCGTGGATCGGCACGAGTAGGGGATGAACGTTCCCTCCGCTAGAGCGAGCGTGATAGACGGGACGCATGCATCTTCCTCCTAGAAGACAGTCGGTCTGGCAAAGACAGACTTCGTCGGATAGTGAACGCACGTGTCTCCCACCCCCGATCGAAATCAGAGTGGCGCAACCCTGCGCGAAACGATCGTCGATTCATACTGAAGTCTTCGAACCATGCGAAAAGTGATCGTTGCCGATTGACATCGATGTGTCAGAATTTAATTACGCGGATCGCGGATGATCGTTGCATCGTCGCACGGTGCACGCGCTCGCGAAACTGCGGCGCGACTAACGAGCCGTGAGATAGGGGCAAACCGACAAGTTCATTCGGAGCTAGTGGTGCAGTAAACTAGAGTCCGTGTCCGGAGCGTTGCTTGCGGTCCAGACCCCGGCAATTTTCGCGAGGCGAGATTCCGAACGACCTAAACTGCGCGCTCCGCGACGTTCCCCATTGAAATCTATCGACGGAGACATCGACGTAGCCCATAGGCCAGCCGACCTGGTCGATCCTCTGCAGCAATAACGGGGCTGTCCGCTCAACAAGGATTACACTGCCATTTTTTCTAACCACCGCGTGTACCTAGTGTCTTCGGATCCTCTTGTGGTCATTGATCCTCTCTAGTGCCACGTGTTTCGAAATTTTTTTTACACTGGAACATCGTTGCGTGTTGGATGACGTGAAAACGATACAAACTTTTTCGAGCTGCTCGGTTTCCTCGAAGAGGCTCGCGGTAACCACCAGTTTGTGATTCTTTGTGATTCGGGATTAATTGGCGACCGAGAAGAGCTGGGCCCCCGGAGATCGTGGTGATTAGGTGGACGATCCAGGCCGGTATCGAATCAGAGATAGAAGCTGCAGGGTCGTTTGCGGAACGATTATCATCGGGGCGTTCGAGGAGCAGTTAGAGCGATCCGGTAGCAAGTGGTCGTTGCCCCGTTGGAACGAAAACGACGATAGAGTCCAGGTGGACGGAAAGCCGGCGAAACGATGCCGGCGACGGCGGCGCAATGCAGTGCGAGCTACAGCAACACTCGCAGCAACAACAACAACAACAACAAGGGGAGGGACGACTACCGGGTCTGCGACAGCAACACCGGCTGCAATTAGTGGCGGTTCGCGACGGTCTAGAGACCAGGTAACCGCTGAAAGGGCGGCGGCGGGAGGTTAGGTTTGGTGGAGGCCTGGCGTTAAGGATTCGAGAGGGTGTGTGCAGTGCGCGGAAGAGAGACAAAATGTGGTGGAGGTGCCAGTGGAGTGTCGCGACTACAACCACGGTGTTCGTGTTGGGGATTGCCACGGTGTACTCGCAGGTTCAGACATCCGATCTGGATAAGCCAAGTGAGTTTTGCACAATTATTATTATTTGTGTGAGATACCGAACGCAGCAACGTGGGTAATGGTCACCCGTTTTCTACGTTACGCGGAATTTTTAATGATACACCCTGCATGGTGCTCGCCCATCGGGAGATAATGGTGAATCACCTCTCGTTAAAGGAAACTGTAATCCCCGCTGTTGTCGCTTTTTTTTCACGTTTCACCGAGCTTCGATACGGGATACTTTGTACCCGGGAAACGTGTGGTTACGGAATTGAACGAGCAACGCTGCGATCTTTATTTGGTCTATCGATACCTCGTTCCTTGGGTCCATCGTTAACCCTTCGGGAATGACTGTTTCCTTCTGGACCACCAACGTCGGGTGATATTACGAACGTTACCGTAATTTGATGGGGAGTTAGATTTTTTTTATGATTCCAGCATAGCCGTTTCCGGTTTCTAGAGACTCGGCTGTGATTGCTGTGAGCGATCCGATCTTGTGTAACGAATTTTGAAGTGATCTTTTAGAGTCCTTGTTCTGAAAATACGTTTCCTCTGAAGCGTTAACTGTCCCGGCGAATTCTGATCGTCTTACGTACCTCGATCTTCGGTTTCTGCACCGTAGAATTTCTACGTTTTCTTCGGAGTCAGGAGGTCTAGCCAATTTATACTGAATGAACCAGTGGCTCGGGCCGATAGGGGATGATTCTACCTGAAAAAGGAAACCGAAAATGTAGAATTTTGTCGTTTCGTGTGGGACTCAATATTTGAGAAAATTTACTTCGACGTCATGTTTGATGTCTTTATAATTTTACTGATTATACGATCAAAAATTGGTCGTTTGATTTGCAAGGGGATATGGTAAGTCGTGGTCAGACACGATAGCCAATGTTACTTATTCAGTGAATGCGTACCTACCTTGTGGATGACCAAACTAATTTCTCCCAAAAATGGATTCTTGTATAAACAAATATAATTCTTTATTAATTGTTTACTTTTACATAACATGTTCGACATGATTGTTTAAAAATTTACTGAACAACTTGTTATACTTTCTTTAAAAAATTATATTTATGTGAGTATACAGGGAAGCAATTCTTTGTTTAGACTTGATTCAATGTTCCAAACTTCGACTTTGGTGGAACTTATAATAGTATCTAAATGTTAATCCCGTGGCTAATAATAGCAGTATTGATTATCGGAGAGTACACGAATGTACGTAAATCTCCTCGTTTATTGTACGTAACCAGTGATCTTGAAAGTGAATTTCCTTTAATTAACCAGACTATATGTATGCAGTGACCGGGAACATTAATAGAAATACCCTTATCCTAGTATTCACCTGTGTAGTTGTGAATTACATTTCTCTATGTCTTTTTGATTTAAGTTTCATTTTCTCCGTAAAATTACTTGCATCCATTTAGCGGATTGCAACAAATTATTTATCACCTATGTTTCTGTCTGGTGTCTGCAGTATGATACTGTCGCTTTTAATGACTCTACCTTTACTTTCGCGGAATGCAACAAATTTGCACATTCCACCGGATTCCACACTACGTCCTTGAGTTGATGACTCTGAGAAAAGTGCATTCGACGTGCATTTATTTATGTGATTGCTTGTTGGGTGGGAAAGTTGTTGAAAACAATGAAAGTTATATAATCTTCTAGAACACGTCATGTACATTATTTTCAGTGACAGGAACTACGATATAAAAATCATATAACTATCATTTTAATTTTCATGTGGATTTATAAAACCTAGTGTTTGCATACTGTGCTGTCAAAATAAAACCGTGCGAATAATTTCTCTATTTCGCTATTGTCAATAGCAACATTCCACGCTGTTTCTCTCTAATTTTCTTAATTTGCATATTCTTTAAAAATTTCATAATATCGAAATTTTTGAATAATTACTTAAAATTCGAAAGAAACTGTGATAAAAGTTTGAAACACAATGCTCTAAATAAATCGCAATGCTGAGTATTCTAAACTTTCATTGCATCATAAATAAAAAGAAATAATATTACAATTTCCCATTCGTCGTGTCTTTCTTCTGAAAAATCCATTTAATCCGTGCCGCAGTCCATTAGGTTCGACAGTGAGCTTTTTGCGGATCCTTTTGTTATACTTGCGAAATAAGAAAGATGATTTCTGTTATAGCATACTACCGGATTGCGTGTCAAAAAATCGCAACCATGTTTCACGCAGCACATATGTATCTCGCCGCATAAAAGTAAGATTCATCGCGTTGTGAAACGACTTTGCGAAGTCGCATTCCGGCTGGAACCGCGGGTTTCTTTTATTGGAACGAATTTCGCGTTGCGTGTACCGGTTACGTTTATTCCGCATCGGTCGTGTCGTTTTTCAATTAGCAAGCCGCACATCTTACCGCGTAATGACAAGCTGGAACTCCGATATCTTCCGATAGGGAACGCTCGTTGCACAATGAACGCGGACAGACGCGTGCATTTTCGTGTCGATAAGTACCATCGTTTCTTGGAAATTCGCGACCGTCTGGTAATTGCCACTCGTACAGGAAAAGTCATGCGAGCGTCCGTTCCCATTTTTCTGGAAATGGAGAAAAGTATTTCTCCTGGATAAAACCCGTCCGCGGTCTACTACACGCTACATATTTTCTTGTGTAATTTTCTTTGCGTATTAACGCTTCGCAGACCGAGCTTCGAAACTAAGCAACACGTCTGTGCGCCTGTCTATTTATTTGAGACAAATACTGTTTTTTTTTATTGCAGTAGCAACAATTTTATAGTGTCAAGTGTGAAATCGTAAAATATTCTTTATTAATATTGTGGAGCATAATTTTTACAATTTATACTTTGTCAACAGTTTTTCTGCATTCTAAATAATAGTTTATTATAATGCGATACTATTAAATAATTTCTGTCTGTAGAAATACTTTAGAGAGATTGCAATTTGAAAACAAAATTTTGTGGAAACGAATATAGAAAATTTAATACAGTAACAGTGATGTGGGTTAAGTACGAGATAACAAAAAGGTGAAATATGTAGATGGCGTTACTAATGGCGCTTAGCACTTCCATTTGTTCCGCTGAAATTAAGGACAGTATAATGTCCATAATATATGGATATGTACGGAGATACTGGATGGAACAAAAGACGTGGTTTATACTTTTCTCTTTTTAAAAACAAAATTTAATTTTTATCTCCACTCTGTACTGTAGAAACACTGTTCCAGGTAAATATATTATTTTTTTAATTACATTCTCAATTTTAAGAAAACTGAGGCGAAACCTAATATATCTTAGACCTTCCACTCTGAATAAATATACTGAATTATATATTGATATCAATTTTGTGAGAGTATTTTACAGCGCGTAGTTGTTTTGGCATTCAATCGCGCTGGGATATTAATAGCGTTTTAATTTTCAGTTCATTTCTGTTCAGTCGCCTCTATCGGGCAGCTCCGAAGCCAGATAGGAATTTTTAATGGGAGGCAATACGTGATCGTTTGCAGAGGGTAATAACCTCTATATTCTTTTGTCCCGCGAAAATTAATATTAAAGCCCACAATCCGTGTGGAGGGGCTAATAAAAATGTAGAACGAAAGTCTCGTTATCGATTATTTGAGCGGTGGCGGGCGTGGAAAGCCTAACCCCGAACAACTGGAATGACAGTTAAACTAGTTTAATTAAACCGCTGCTTTAAGCCCCCTTTGGATTTATGGTCGAAACGACAAAGAAAAAGAAATTCCTCGAGCACTGCCATTGGCTCGGCGAGTGAAAGAAAAAAAAAAAGAAAAGAGAGAATCGGAATTTCAATAGGAAAGTTTGGCTTATCCCCGCGGTCGGGTTATAAGTCGGAAAATACATAACCCCGGTACAAGCTCACGTAACTTCCGAAAACTTCGTTGTAAGAGTTCTCTATTTATTAAAACGGTCCTTTCATCCGCGTCCCTATTACTCACTGACCCATTTCACCTGCTACTTTTCACGAACACGTCAATGTAATGTGTAGTCACGGGCATTAACCTCTTAACGTACGTATATGCCGCGACAGAGTTTGCCTAACATGTTTGCGCTGATGGCGTTTCATTCTCGATTTTATAATACCCTTGTTATTAAGCTCGGCGATATTTACACGAGCTTGCTATTCGAGAAAATCGGGATTGAAAAGTTCATTCTGTTGATAAATAATGTTTGTTAAGTAAACTTGGAAAACCTGTCAGTGTTTCACGAATTTTTCTCTGCACCAGGTATTTTCGCGTACGTGTACTCGGTACGATTCGTAATTAAAAGCATATGAATATTTCTGTCGGTCGTTCTCACGGAACGAAACAATTGAAAGCGAATATAAACGCTGGAATACCTTGAGGAAATTTTATTTCCATTATGTCGACTGCTTCAAATTGTTCAACCTCTTTTCACAACTTTTCCATACGTACTACAGGGGCTTGAATAGATTGGTGTTTCCAATTATCATATTTCATATATTTTATATCAATTTTAATAGAAATGAAATTCTTTCAACATTTTCATCGTATCCAAAAATTTTTTATTTGATCCCAATGAACATTTATTTCGAACATATAATTCTTACATTAATCGAAGATATTAATTGTCGTGAACTGCTATCATTGAACACAAAATAGAAAATATTAAACCATCGTCACACAGAAAATGAACTATTCGAAGAAGCAGTGTTGTTATCAGTTTCATACGTCACATGTAAACCACACGTTCAGCTGAAATTGTAAAAAGCGTCGATGATAAAGAAAATAAAACGAAGCGAATCAAACGTAAATGAAAACGAACGAAGCGCGTGTCCATTGCATTCGAAATCGGATGATTTCGGTTTCAATTGGCCGTCTCATCAACAGAAATACTCCCGCGCCGTGTCATCGAACGTTATTCCTGCACTTCAACTGATTCTGTTCAACATTTGTTTCAACAGGTGCGAGCACGGTCTGAAAACCAGGAAGTTGGACAGTTTTTAGTACGTGGATCGTGTTAATTAATACTTTTTAAGCTCGTTTGCTAGAGATAGCCACGGCAATGTACGTTCGAGCGATGTGTTTGACGAAACTTAGCGATATCTCTTGTCGTTGGTTTTTTTTCTGTATTTTCGTCAGGAGTGTTGTAATTAACGGCAGCCGCCGCTGCTGTGGGGCGCTATAATTGCTCAAATGTCCATCGTGATTACAGGTATCGCGGAGTATTAGGTCGTCAGATTAAAAACTTGATGGAAAAGGCTTGTAGTTCCACGGGTTCTTTTGCTGTGAACTGAACAGAAACGCGTTCCGTTAGGACAGGTATCGGCTCACGTGATTCGTTTTTAAACGAAGGTTTCCAATGATTCCGTCGGAAAATGACAGCTCGTGTGAGCTATCTAGTCCCTCGAAGACTACAAAGTTTTGATGAAAACTATTGACGCTTGGTAAGCAATAAACTTGGTGTACACTAAACAGTGGTCCACGTTACCAGTGCAGTTCTAGATAAATGTCAAAGGAAAAAGTTAACTGGTTCACCGAGCACTACATCCGTAGGACCATCTATTCAGAAGTGCATGTGCAGTCTGCAATTGCATTATTTTTATAACGAGTCTAGTCAGCCTGCATAAAAAAGTATTGAACTGGTATAATTATTTTAGAGATCATTAGCACGTGGTCTTCGAGGAATCAAAGACGTGAAGCGTTTTTGAATACTGTTGCTAAACTAAAAGATCAAGGATTATTTAAGGGTAAAACTTATTTTCAACGGTTCTTTAAAGACGTTCGTTCACCTTGGTTCAAGCATTTTAAGTTAACTAGACAATGTATTGTTACAATCAATCGATGCAGGGCCGATCATTATCATCTGGCAGCTTCACTTGCTCGTATTGGCATTATTGATAACCCCAATTGTAAGTGTAATCAGGAGCAGGAAACACTTAACCATGTTCTATGGCAGTGTAATCTGTATAATGAGCAGAGGATAAAATTCATCCGAAATCTTACTAGATCTGGATTTCGGTTGCCGTTGGATGTGGGTTGTTTAGTGGCTGAACCTAACATTAAGGCGTGTGTTTATATGATAGCGTTTATCAATTCTTGTAATTTGCGTGTCTAATGGTTCTGTTTCTTTTTTGTTAATATTGTTTTTGTTTTGTCTTTTTTCTAATGTTCTTACTTTTGATCTTATTTTGTATTACAATGTAATATGCTTTATGTTCTAATAAATCTCATATGAGATTTTCTATAATAAAAAAAAAAAAAAAAAAATCGAAGACGTCACGCTGAGCTACCATTTTGTCTAGAATTGTGCTCATCTCTTGGAAATATCTTGGCCAACATTTTATGGGCATTATGAAGTTGTAACTCGATGGTGTGCGACACGGTGGGCTTTTAATTTGCCCGCTGCTAATAGCTCCTGCGATACAGTTTGTTTTACTAATTATTCTCGCTTAGCTCTCTATCTCGCTCCCCGGGAAAAGAAAGGCTGCGTTGCTGTTCGCATCGCTCCTCGCGTCGAACTCTTTCCAGCGTGATTTTCACTTTTACCGCGGGAAACGTTCATTCATCGGCTAACGCACTGGAGCCTCTATTTCAGATGGTTGTTTCCGGGAAATCGCGCGGTAGCCACCTGAACGCCGCCATTGAACGCTGGCTAATTTCGAAAGCCACAGGGAGCAGAGATGCCTGTGATTTTTCCAATCTGATCGCTAGGCTGCAAGAGCTTATGCAAATTCTCATTTTTATACAGGCGTTTGGAGATACCCAGAATTCACCCCTTTGTGGCTCGAAGGCGCCTCAAAGTACCATTTTAATTAAAAGGTTGCTGTGAAGTCGATGCGTATCGACCCTTTTTTTGTTTCATTTATTTGACTGGGAATACTGGAATTTCGCCTTTGTGTCTTGAGGGCACTTCAAAGTAATCACTATTTTAATTAAAACGTTGTTGCGAGCTCGATGTGTTTCGTCATTTTTGCAATATAATTTATTGCGATTTTTGTGTGCGAAGTCCGGGAATACTAACATTTAGCCGTTGTAGTTAGTACTCGAGAGTACTATTTTAATTAAAGCGTTGTCGCGAGGTATGCAAATTTGTTTCAACGGTGTTTTGAACATTTCATTTATTGTAATTTTTGTGGAGGAACTGCGAGGAAACAGGATTTTAGTTCTGATTCTTTGAGAGTACTTCAAGATACCATTTTAATTAGAATACTGCTGTAAAGGAAATATGCTTTTGTGAGTCCCGTATTTTATTTGAATGTTTTTAAGCGGACTCCGCGCCACTCGAAAATATATTGAAATACTGTTCTCATACAAATATTTCTACGAACTGAATGCATACATATTTCTCAATAATTGAATTTAAATGTATTACTATATTATACGTTGATAACTACAAAGTATTTGACGAAGAAGGCTCATTTATATTCCATATAAACAACCAAAAGAAATTGTACAACATGTTTAACGAAATTTTTGAATGATTTTATAAGACGTTTCATCTTGTAGCACTTTTGACGAAACAAACAGTTATCACACCAATTTTAACAAACTACATCGCGTACAAAATACATCACGTCTGTCGTTACCGAAACCTTGTTCAAAAAATATTTAATCGCTGTATATAATCGCTAGCAGAAAGTTAAACATTCCTCAGCTGGTAGACGGTGGGTTCAGTTCCGAAACACGCGAGTGAAAAGTTTTGGTTGTATGTCTCGAACATATTAATGGCACTGTCCTTTCCACAGGCAATAAATTTTCCTTGAACGTATTTACGCGAGAGGGATATAGCCGGTTCGTGTGTCCGAGCCGGCAAAGAGGGCGACGACACTCGAAAGTGGCAATTCTAGCAGTTCGCACAGCGAATACTGATGGTAATTAATTTTTTGCGTGTGACTCTCGGAAGCAGAAGAACCACGGAATGACCACGAAATCGGCCTAATGGCTAGCCATTTGTCATTCCACGAAGGACGGAAGGCAGCAGCGTTGAACACCGGTGAGAGAGAACCTCTCTCACGTCCTCGACGAAGACGATAATTTGCACGCGACCCCGACCACCTTCCTACACACCTTCCATCCTCGGCATATACGACTTAATGGAAACACGGGTAAAGTTGTTCCACAAAGGGGAATCGGGGAAACCCGCGAAATGACAGGCTGCACCACTCCTGACACGCAGCATCTCTTGAACGTTTTTATTTGAAGTGTCGTCGACTGCGCTGAGTAAGACATTACCGTTCAGCATTCTGTGCTGCGACGAAGCTGAATTCTATTACGTCGTTTGGGTTCACGGTGCTCATATAAATATATTTGATGGATTATCAATAGACTGCGGAGTTTATGCATTCATAACAGAAATTAATAGGTGCAATTTAAAACTATTAATGAGGCGTATAAATATATACAGGGTGTCTCAAAATTCCTTCAACATCCGGAAATTGGAGGTTCTTGAGTTTTTTTGAAGCAACATTTTCCTTTGCAAAAATGACGTCCGCGGCTTTGTTAAGGAGTTATTAATGAAAAATGCGGACCAATCAGAGCACGACCTAGACGCGTGTCAGCACAGTCGGCCCGGCGCGCCAGCTGTCAATTGGTCTATTGTGCTAACACGCGTCTAGGTCGCGCTCTGATTGGTCGGTGTTTTTCGTTAATAACTCCTTAACAAAGCCGCGGACGTCATTTTTGCAAAGGAAAATGTTACTTCAAATAATCTCAGGAACCTCCCATTTCCGGATGTTGAAGGAATTTGGAGACACCCTGTATATATATATATATATATATATATATATATATATATATATATATATATATATATATATATATTTAGCTCCTACAGTAGACTGAAGTTGTAGTAATATGAACTAGTTTCTCATTTTTTTTTATTCCTAAGATGGTACAAAAATTACTCCGAGTTCTCATTTGGTTAATTTTTGAACTTTTATTAGAAAGATATAATTGTTACCGACACAGTTGACACGGTTTCTCAAAATTCTTTCAAATACATATTTCATATTGTTGAAACCTGAGATGAGATGCAGTAATTAATTTTTCAAATTTCTTGCATTTCAAGCAACCTGAATCTATTCCATTTGATATATTACCATGAATATTGCATCTGCAGTCTTAATAAAAGATAGCGTCGTCTCTATAGATATGACTACCAGATATTAATCAACGTTTCAGTTTGTACTAAAATTGTTAGGAAGAATGAAATCGATGAGTTCTATATTTTTTTATTTCCAACTCCTTGAAATGATGAAGCGCGTGCATATTTGAATGTTCATATGTTTGAATGAATAATTTAACGTTCATCTCTAGGTTAAACAGATAAAAAGTTTTATTCAAATCGTACATGGAGTAATTAATTCGGATCCTGTTATTTTCCTTGGGTTCATTATTTAAATCGTTAAGCCTGCGTAAATTTCATATTAAATAGTTGACGCTGATGAGCATGCTATTAGCAAAAGATACAATCCCATGCAAATTTATTTGAATTTTATGCCGGATACGGTGCAATTCGTGGTACGAAATGAAAAGAACGACATTCATCATGCAAAAATGGGTCTATATTTTAATAATCATTTTTTCTGTACGAGCTTCTCTTTTCGAAAAAAGTATAAATATTCATCGGATAGGGATATATAAATATTCATGGCGTATATAATTCATTATACTTACAGTAGAGAGCTTAGGAGTAGACTTACGGTAACGCAGGTAAGGGGAATACGTCACTGGATGTGCGATCACAAGGTACAAGGTGTTTGACTACAGGTGGTCAAAACTTTGGGAATAATTATTCGCGTGACTATTAAAATCTAGAGCAATAAATTTACAATGCAAATTTATTCTTACGAACTTTGGTTTTCGAGAATAAAAAATCTCACTTACATAAGTATACAATTTACAAGAATGACTGTTTTATATTGAATATGTAAACAAGCTCTTTCCATGATAAATTCAGAATATTTTTGAAATGGATCTCAACTTCTACATATTTATTTTGCGTTTTAATTTCTTTTTACACACAGATCAAATTTTGACGGTAATGTTTATTGTGTTCGCGTGTAAAATATTTATTCGAAATATCGGAGATTTGTTTCGAATTTTATATTGAAATTTAATGGAAACATAATATTGAAACACCAAGTCTGCTACATTTAGGTAGAACAAGTAGTATGACCCGTATGTAATCAGACACGTTGCTAATCGTACTCTACAACACGAGAAATGAACGATTTCATAGAAAATATATTTTCGCAAAAAGAAACAAAATATAGTAAACAGCTGTACCGACAAATGAGACAATGCAAAAATTAATTTTTAAATAATTTCTGTACGAAATACCTAAGTATTAAATGCACCAATTGTTTGCAAATTAGACGTACAATTTTCCAGGAAATTGTAATGCAGTTTTCAACATAGTGACAGTACATCAAAAAAATGTTAACGACTAAAATCTCTAAAAGAAACCTGCACTGTTGCAAAAGTTTTCACGACGAAGTGCACAATAATAAGGACGCAAAGAAGCAACTTTCCTGTTACACATAACACAAACATAACATCGCATGTTTCAGAAGAACCCTTTGACGAAATTTTTCCCAAAGAGTCAATAGCAATCGTATAATAACAGCCATTAAATCCGAAAACGTTTCGGTCGATGGGAAAAAATCGAAAATAAAAGGGGATTCGACGGTGGACGGGTGGACGTTGGCAATTCGTTTGATGTAGGTTTTTATGAAAATAGCAGACCATTCAGTAACTATAAAACACGAGGGGGCAGTAAAGTGACATGGCGTGCTCTGTTTATCGAACGGCTGTGCGTCCCGTATAGAGAGCTCTTATTTGAATATGATCGCGAGTGGAATGCACCATTAAAATTTTCTACCGTCACGAATTAGAGCTTTTCAGTAACACTTTATGCGGTAAGTAACAATGCCGCGCGAACAAACGTTGCTGCTTCGTCATCCGCGAAAATGATAACGCAATAACTTATTTCGATGCTCGGCGATGAGTTTTTCCCGTGTTTCACGAACTATGCTTCGACTCATAATATTTTCAAAAGCCTGCATAGTCGAGCATATCGTTTCAATTTTACCAGAGGCTTTGTACCGGAACGTGTTTAAAAAATATGCAATTTTTAGCGTTTCCATTCGCCAAATTTTCATAGTCAGCATAGTTGGCAATTTGGACGAAAGACTTTCTGAAATATTTCTTCGTCGAGAGTGATTCTTGTAATTATTTAGCAATCAATATTGTTTAAAGATTAAATGATTTGTTAAATTTCTTATCGTATTTAACATGTTAAAAGTGAGTGTAGATTCTGATTCATGCTGAACGTAGATTTACTCTGTCTCTGTTTATGCTAACGAAAGTGATGGCAGAAAAGATCCCTAAATATAGCGTGAGAAGGGCCTGACCGATAAATTTTCGGCATCTGGCCAATATTTAGGTAATCGAATCCATATTAGTAGCATAAGCGGTGAATTCTGTCAAACGTTTTCGCAATTCACTGTGCGTTCGGTTCAAGTTGCTAGTGGCGTGTCGGGACATTAGTCAAATTACATAAATTATTCGCGGCGCATGTAACCGTGATTCGTCGAACATTCGTTCCCGTTTCGACGCGTTCGACGATGTCAAGAACCGTAATGTGTAACGTATTATTATAATTTATTGCTGGCCGCACAATTATATCGGGGACGACTAGCGGGTTTCGTGTTCCGCATATCTCGCGAATGTTCCGCGACCAGGCCCTGCGAAAATACGGGCTATCGGACCCGTGGGTGTCGTTCCGCAAAACTGCAATATAGGTAACAAGTGGACTCACTTCGACGTGCCAACACCGCGGGCAGGTAGCCCATCTATATGGAATTTTAACGAACTCTTCGTTTTTTCTCTGCCGCCATGGAGAATCAAACATCTGCCGTTTATATTCGAGAGCTTTCGCTCACGTTTCATTTCTTCGCCCGAAATTTTCATTATATCCGCACATGCCACCTAGATTCGCTATGTCACCAAATCATTGCTAAATTAAGGGAAAACTGTGAAGGATAATATGTTCCTCCAAAAACTATTTGAACATTGGAGCCTCTAACGATTTTTTTTTATTATAGAAAATCTCATATGAGATTTATTACAACATAGTTTCAAAACAGGAATACACTACATATAATACAGAGTATGAAGATTACAAAACAGAATAGGTTTCTTGTAGAAATACAGATATTATAATATTAACATATGATTTAAAGGAACAGTATATGAACAGAGAGAGAAGAGGAAAAAAAAGAAACTTATACTTTAAGGCCACAGCTTTTAAAAAATGATAACATGTAATGACAGGCCCTAATATTAGGTTTGGCTATCATTACTGAGACATCCATTGGAAGCTGGAAGTCTATTTTACTGAGTTTATTAATCAATGTGAGTCTCTCATCATTGTATAAATTACATTGCCACAAAACATGATTCAGCGACTCATCTCCATCCCCACAACTACACTCAGGATTATTAATGAAACCAATGCGTGCTAGGGAAGAAGCTAAATGGTAGTGGTCAGATCTACACCTATTTATACTGACAATGGTTGAACGGGATAAATTTAACTGAGAAAACCAAGGAAGTCGATTTTCATTAAAATAATATCGAAAATAGGTTTTGCCTTTGAGAAGACCATCAGCCTTTATAGAGGCGAGGGAGTTGTCAAACATATTTTTGAAGAAAGACTCGAAGCAATCAGTGAAAGAAATGCGGGAAATAGAAGGAAGACTATACATAGAATGAAGCCTCCTTAGCTAAGGCATCAACTTTTTCATTACCTGCAATCCCAATATGAGACAGAATCCAGTAGAACATAATGGAGCTAGACACATTATCATGAGCCTCTACCGATTCTTTATATTCATTTTTTCAAAGATGTTTTTGTATAATTCAGCAAGTGGAATACTGAAGACACATTTTTTCCTGAATCAATCCCCCATAGATTCAAAGATGAATGGTCTTGGCAAAGGAAAAGCTTCGATCTTGAAATCTGTGGTGGATTCAGTCACGAGAAAAATTTTGCAACATTTTTGGAGACGTTCCAATCCGAAGTATTTTCAAGAAAAAATGTGTCTTCACTGCTATATGTTTGAACGTCGGCAATATTTTGAACATCGGAAATTTATTTTTTGTGCCAATATCTTTTCGAGTTTCATTGTATTTTTACTTTTGATTCGTTACGAAAATACGCTGTGTTTTCACTGTTTGAGGAGTATGTAAATATAGAACATTTTTTTATTGTGATTCATTGCACACAACTCACGGAAGCGTATACTCACAGAATATACATAGAATGCAAGCCATGGTCAGAGCTATATTTAACTTGTGCAATCTTTTGATCAAACACAGTGTGAGTTAAATATGACTTGCAACGTGTTCAACGTGTTAACTATTAAGAGGATATCCAGCCTAGATGTTCGATAGAATCGATTCTTTTTGAGACTAGAAATATAAAGCACAGAAAGTGACTTTGTGTCACTTTATAAAAATAACAATACTGTATTAATCAACTATCGTTAATTATAGTATACTCGTGGATGAGTAAATTGTTAGAAAAAATGAATAAGTCTTTCTGAAAGTATTCGCGTTGCGCACTAAGTTCTCAAAAAAACATCATCAACCTTCACATTTTCCGTGAACAAATTAGTAACTTCCCCTCGGCATCGAACAAAACGGATCACGCAGCCAACCTAATATCTATTCACCGCCGCTATTCGTTCCCGATTCATCACCGGTGCCTTTAATTAGCCAGCATCAATAAGCCAATTATAATATTCACCGATATTCAGTTTGCTCACCCATAACACCGTTGTATTCGCACCGCGAGCCTAACAGCATTAAACATTAATCATTCCCAGCTGTTTTAACTTCATGATCGGATCACGGCCAACAAACAGGCATCCTCGTCGGTCCACACCGAATCCTCTTAGTCTGTACGATTCCTAAACGAACGATATCAGTTGTCAATATTTAATACCAATCGAATCGTTCCCTAAACAAACGGAACGGTGATTCCATTCATTACTCTCGTTTATGGGGAATTGGTTCCCGAACGGTACAATCGATCCCCGTTGCCCGCAATTCGATTTGCATGGTCCTGCAGCACCCCTCTCCCCTTCCACTCCCACGAATTTCATTTCACTTATTGGTCGGCCCTCGAAGTTCTGCAAAAATTTGCCTCGAAGCTGAATTCCGTGAGGTAAGTTAGATTTACTCGACGAAACTGCAAACCAGCCGACGAGTCGGATGAAGAGGAGGAAGCCCGAGTAGAGGGGGATAGCAGCAGGCAGTAAAAAACCGTGGTACCGGGCTTAATCAATAACACGATACCGCAATATATCTCGAAACGCCTGGCGGAACATTGCATTTCAATAATCAACCGTCCAGCGTACCGTGAGGATCGTGGGGAAATATCCGTAGCCCCGGTGTTCGACGTGTTTTAGCATATTAAATGCAATAACCGGCCGCCATTAGCCATAGGGGTGGTATGGAGGACCGGTCCCCGGTTCTCCTTCGACTTTCTCCGGGCGATTTCGGGAAATTTTGCAAGTTCCCGTTAATTCGTACAGAAACTATTATCATACCGGTTCCCATTTCCCCGAGAGCACTCTACGGGAACGGTCGCTAACAATTCCGTGGCGCCCGAGTTCACGCTGCTGCCAGCAACGATGCTAGGTGCTACGGGTATGTTGGGGGTGTAGAAATAGGAGAGGTTGAGTGGGGGAGGGTAGTTGGTGTTCGCGACGATGGGGGGGTAAGGTGTGTGTATGTGCCAGCAGTTCGGCAGAAAGGGGTGAATTGTCTCGAGTTCGAACGATTCGACGAAATGGCTGCCGGCTACTCGTAACCATATCCGAAACAGGTTGCCCGTACCTGTTCACGTACCTCAGCTTACCGCAGATTACCGGTAATCCCTCGGGCTCGGGTAACAGTTACACGCTTTCAACGAGACAGAGAAGTTTGACCGTGCGCTATGTCGGCCCGCGGCGCACTCAAAGAGAGAGAGAGAGAGAGAGAAAGAGAGAGAGTTCCATTCGTAATGACGGCGACGCCCATATTCACTCTTCTTTCGATGGTGTTACCAGATCCGAGAAAAAGCGAAGACGGATCTCTGAATTGATTAATCAAAATTTTCGATCATTCGAAGGTTCCATAGTTTAATCTCCACTCTGCGGGTAAGAGTGTAACCACTCCTCAGACTAATGAAAACATACATGAAAAGATGCCGAATGGAAAATACCCGGAGTTCTCTTAGGAATGCTATCTACAACATATTTTGCATATGATTAAAGAAAATTGAAATTTTCTTTTTAATTTATTTATTGATGCCGTAAACCATGTTTGGTTTATATAGCATACATTATAACATATATATATATATATCATACATTATGACTTACAATATAATATTTTTCAGAAAACTAATGAGGTATTACCATAATATAAGGAAAAAGAAGTATAAATGGTAATCGCTAGATCCTACTTTTACATTTTTTAAGAAAATTATAAATGATCATTAGCGCTGGAATATCAAGTATACTAAGAAAAAAAAATTAATATTATAGGGAGGGTAGTGTTTACGATCGAGGAGCAGTTTAAACAGATGTTCCCGATCCGAATCATACTCCGGACATTGCCAGATAATATGATTCAGATCCTGAATCTTCGCTCCGCATTCACAGGAACCAAGAAAATTCAAAGTATTAATTTTAATTATTTATTGAGTCACCAGTCTTAAAATAAGTTTATAAAAATTCGATTGAAATGAAAATTTATAATTGATGAATTCGAAATCACTTTCAAAAACGAGAAACAAAACTTATTGTTAGACCATTTTCCCTGAAACCTATGATTCCGTCAACTTTTCAATAATTGAATCGACAATAAATGCGCAAAATGCACGGTCCAATGGAAAATGGAGGCTCGCAACGGGAACTTGTATTTCCAGATAAAGCATTCGTAATTCCAAACCCGATAAGATTAAAATTCAACGGGGAAGCTACGCTCGAGAAGATCGCGAATCCGGTCGCCCGGAAAAACTCTGTTCAGCGGACACTTTTAACGAACCGTCATCTTCCGAATTAATCCCCGGTACGCGCCCATTCATATTTCACTGTGCAGCAACGGTTCGTAGAGGTGGTACAGGGGAAAGGCGCGATGAAGGGGGAAGGGAAAAAAAGAGAGGTGTTGCATGACTGTTTAGAAAAAGGGAGGGAAACGTTCGTCAACGCCCGGCAAGTTTTTCCTTTGATAGATGAGCGGGGACGGTGGCTACGT
Organism: Lasioglossum morio; assembly: GCA_916610235.2. Lineage (NCBI taxonomy): Eukaryota > Metazoa > Arthropoda > Insecta > Hymenoptera > Halictidae > Lasioglossum > Lasioglossum morio. The sequence goes on along the minus strand of OU744330.1, from coordinate 8,684,614 downwards.
GTAACAACAACGTCAACACGTTTCCCTCCGAGACTGGGATGAAAGAATTCCGGCCGAGACATCCATTAATTTACCATAAAACAAAGTGGGCATTGATGCACAGCGGTCAAGAATCCTCGTTAATCTGTGTCAACAGGATTAAACGAAACCGGATATCGTTAGATGAAGGAAAACAGTGACCCCCTATCCGGGGCGAGAACAATTCACGCAACTAACGATATATAACACTTTACCCCGAAATATTTATCAAAATTCTTATTTTTTTTCTGAAAATATTTTATTACTAATGAACCAAGCAAGAACAATTAAAATTTGGATTTCAGTCAACACTGATATGCATTTGATAACTGGACTGAGGATGTTCATGAGGGACAGGTATGTATCAATAAAACTAACTAGCATTTCCGTTAATCAAAGACTTCTGTTCAGTCTCCGTTCAATCAACTCTGCAAATGGAAATTTGCATAATGGTCTACTGATTACTAGACTGCGAATATTCAAGCAAAATAATAATTGTCTGCGTCGATTGCAAGAAATAGAAACTACCTTGTGCATGTTATTTCTTCCCTTAATGATTTTAATAGAGGAGATATTGACATCTTGAATTTATAAAATTTTTCAACAATTTTGAACTTCAACTGCTCAATTTTGCTATAAATGCATGAAGATCCGCGCAGTCTACTCATTAGCCAACTACAATAAATTGCTCTGTGAAATTCATCTTTCCATGATTTTGACTTATGGCCAAGATATCACCGTCTTTCGCTAGGGTGCGTCTATAACGGTGTCATCCCCCGCTGCGGATCTCTTTCGTCGTTCTTCCGCTAAAATCCGTTGCCACCCCGCTCTGCCAGGGCGGTGTCGTTTCTACGACGTCTACTTTAATGAAATTCCTTTATTATTTTAATAAAAGATATCCCACCGTTCGAGATCGGGACTCGTCACCGGCTCATTGTGCTGTGCAGCTTCTCCCTTGCCCTCCACCCCACCCTCCGACAGCACTCGATTCACTTTGCGCCGGTGTCTTTGTGAGAACGTCCGAGATTGTGTAAGTCGCCTGCGCATATTACACCCCGTAAACTTCGCCGACCGCCGCGGTAACATTTGCGCGAAACATTGTTTCGTATCTACGTCTATTTATCTCGGTGTAGTATCGATGCTCTTTCGCCCGCCGGCGAAATGAACGTGTCATCGCGCCGGGCTGGTAAGAAAGAGGTTTTGTTCGACGACCGGCCAAGTTTTCCGCGCCACTCTAGATAATGCAGAACCCCTAATTTCGATTTCCCGCCGATGCCCCCGCACACTTTTCGCCTCGCGTTTCACCGCTGTTGTGCTCGGGTTTAAGGGGGCTGTTCGACGTGAAAAATTGATGGAAAAATTTTTTCCAAACCGGTGGTACGTCTTACGTTATAAATTCTTTTTCTAATTCATTTACTATCCGTAAAGGGAAAACCGATCCGGCTAAATTATCTGGAAAAGAAATTGAAAAAAAGGAAGCCCGAACACGGCGCGGACTGTTCTTCCGAAAAATCGAGACTTCGCCCAGGAATGCGGAATATAGTTTCTGTCTTGAAAATTTGAATTTCAGATAGTGTTCGAAAACAATCTCCTTCTTACTTTTTCCGTTTAATTTAACCTGTATAGGAAAAATTGTTGGAAAAATTTTTTCCAAACCGGTGGTACGTCTTACGTTATAAATTCTTTTTCTAATTCATTTAGCTACTTTTTGGTGATTGAGAACTATTTTTTACATGGTTTTAATTACTTGTTCCTTGGTTCTATCTCGCCCGCAATAAATGTTTTAAAATCTTGCTGGCGTAAATGATTCGGTAGAACAAAATATCAAAATGATTCTTAATCAATAATAACATTATAGATTTAGAAAATTCTTATAAATATTTAGAAAAATAGTCTACAAAAAGTTGTACGAACACTCGCAATGTTTCCAGAAAACCTTTCGATTCTTTTTAAGACGCCAACGAAAATATCGTGGTGGAGAGTGAACGGACCAGTTATTTCGTTTTATTTTATTTGGGCTGTAAAAAAGTGGTAAAAAATATACGACGAAAGCTCGGATGATGAATTCGCTAAGTTCAATCTATTTCGCAAGCGTAGCGAAGCATCATGCGTCACAGCGATTTCATATTCGCGTTTCGAAGGAAATACGGCTGCATATATGAAGATCATGCTGAAATTGAACTTTAACTGCTCAACGAAGCCAACCTACTCAACCTAGTGAATGACACTGTCAAAGCTGATTATAATTTTCAATAAAAGAAAAACGCGTTTGTTAGTAGAGAAACCGTATCTCTCAGTTACTAATAAATTAGTGCGTGAATGTTTGGATTTATTTTTATTAGAACAAACGCGTAAATTGAGTAACCTGAAATTTGTGAAACTAGTATAGTAATCAGTATAAAAATTTGTATTTTTGTTAACCGGTTCTCTTTTCTGTGTCGAGTTCGCGCCCGATTTCCGATCATGAGGAACCTTTATATCCGAGCATGAGTCGCTTTGTCTTTATTTTACTGGCAGTCAAGCGTGAAAACGATCGCAAGGTTAGGTTAGAAAGAGTTTATAGCTGCACTTCACCCTTTGCCCTAGCGATGCAATTTTCTTCCTTTTCTTATCCTGTATTTTCGTACTGGACCATTTGTTTTCTCGCGAAAATCGGCAAAAATAATAATAACTTGACTGACTAACAATTAATATCTTCATCGTAAATATTTATTCATATGAAACTAAGTTGATCTGATATTAAATAGTACGTTCAACAGATAAAGGAAAGATGGAACAAAGTAGTGACACAATCCTCGAATGCTTTCAACTGTACAGAAGCGGATTAACCCTCGTAAAGTTAACGCAGAACCATTTCCATCTAGCTATACCTGTTGCCGCATTCACTTATTTATTTTTACAATTTTGTATGCATGTGGTCAGATGTGAACATAACGATAGTAGTTGTATGTAAATGCTTTTGAAAGTGTACCTAACAGTTTATGCATAACTCCTTCCAGAGATCTGTGTGCAGGAGAAATTTTACTGTGCGTAGAGAAGCGAATGAAGGTACTTTTAGTAAAATTTAGTATATGTTGTTTAAAATTCCAAATTTTCATTTTACATAGAATTTGCGTGAAACGTATTTAGGCAACATAGAATACTTATTTCTTTTTGCGACGATTCATTTATTAAAATTATTAAATGATAAAACTTTAATGTTTGCCAATTAGTTTACTATGAAAATTTTATTTGAGGATTTTGTCGAATTTGTTCATAAATGAATTTGAATGAAAGCCTAGTCATTTTAATGAACAGGTAACAGGTGCAACGTAAAGTTGAAGACCAGTTTCCAAATAATTGACATTCTCTGATCGTGATAAAAAATAATCTCCCAGAGCCTGGCAATTAACTCTCGTGCTCGCATCTAAATGTCTGCTTGCGCTGGCTTCAAACTTGTGCGAAGGCGTTGATTATCTGACTGACGAGGAGAGAATTCGAATCAATGAAGGCACATCTGTACGCTTCGATTGCTTACCAACCGGGTATCGTAGTGCGTGAACGATCCACCTAATTAATGGAACTGTTCAAGCTGCGTTTAGTGCTCCTGTTTTCTCTTGTCGGAGTTGTGAATATTAATCAAAGGACTTAATTTATACAACGACCGATAATTTGTATTCATCAGTAAAATTAATACTATTGTAATACATATTTTGTCGCATTATAAAAAAAATACAGGTACTGATTGATACATTTAGATGCGAAATTAAAATCGACATTATGCGACATCGTTTTCCCTGGAGAAGCGCACGGTATAATGAAATGCACGAAAATCAATGAACACGCGCATTACGTACTTTTTAATCAAGCTTTTCAGTCTGAAATTTCATTTGACGCAATGGGACACATATTTGTCGTTTTTTATGTGGTATACAAATATATAACTGACATGGAATATCAATATATATATGTAGAACTGATACTGGTGGATCATAATTTTTTATGAAAAATAATTCAAACAGAACGTTTTCAACAATATGTAATTAAAATGAGTGCAAATAAAGTATTTTTTATGTCGCTGGTACTTTTTCACGGAATATTTTATAGTACTTAATTTTTATTGAAGAAAGTTGACTGTATAAAAATATTAAGGTATTATTTTCAACTGATCAAGATGATTAAAAAGTGCAGACATTTTTATTTTGCATAAAAATTCGAACTCCGGTCGTAAATGCTAAGCTATTTTGTCATCGAAATTGGTCTCTTCGAAGAATCTTATATCTAGATATAAATGTGTGAGCTTTCTGCATCGAATTTTTAATTCACTAATCACGGTCTGTTGTATTCGTATCAGGTTCGTGTATACTGTCAATAAAAAAGACTGATCGTCAGTATCAAAAATATTTATTCACGAGGTTCAGAAAAAATATAACTCTCTAAAACTTTCATAAAGCCTAGAATAAAAGATGAGGTTGAAAAAAATATTTCTCGGATAGATTCTAGTTTAGTAATATTCCAGCGAGTCAGAGTGGACATTCCTATTCTATGCAGACTGCTAACTCGATTCGCGTTTCTCTTGTGTATCTATACAAACGCTAGTTACACAGTAGTTAGCATTCGTTGCACACCGGCACAAAAGGATTCGGCGCCTTCGGTGAACTGTATACGGATTATTGCACGCTTTGTAATAGCCGTGTTACCCACTGATCATTGGAGGCGAGCTGTATCTGTCTAATTAATACTTGTAGTGTGATCAACGAGTCTAGTTGGTACATAGGAACAAAACAGCAGCATGTTCTACACGCCAGAGGTGTAACTGCATCAACTATCGACTGAACGCTATTAATCTCATCGTGGCCTACATAAACGGTCGTGTCGAAATGGTCAGCAAGTGAATTTGCTTGCAATAAATGCGATTTCAAGTACAATTAGAAATATTACGGCACCGAAGTATTACCACTGATATATTTTACAATAAAATAGTGAAACATGTTCACAGCCCCTTGTCTCAAAAATACAAAAGAGCATAGTATTTTTTCATGTTAGATTACCGACGTATCAAATATTTATGTTTCATATTTGCATATTTCACATTTCATCATAATATTTGCCATGCTCCACTGATGAATTATTTTCCTTGATGAAACTCAATGAATTTATACACACAGATATCGCTTAATAATATCCAATTTCCAATCATTTGAATTATACGCAAATAAATGGAAGTTTGCAAAGTAAGGAAAAACTGAATAATATCAGATACTACCGTGGACATGAATAATATCAATATAATTTTAATCGGATCAATTCGGAATTATAAGAAAACGATATTTAAGAAATTTTCAGCATTGTAGTAAAGTAGCAGACTAGAAATCAGAGAAAGATTTCTTTGACGCAAGGTGGTGGAATATTTAGATGCAGAGAACTTAAGTGGGTGTTATAATTGAAACTTTAGCTGAAAGAGACAGCTAATGGAATCGTTAAATTACAGAAAAATCGAACGCGTGCAGTTAATTAGCAGCGAAGGATGATTTGTGGTGACATTCATGCAGAGGTTTACGAGGGGTGCTTGAGTCGAGGATGTGATAATGATCCCGTTTGCCAACAGCACGGTTAAGCTAGTATAATGATCCCTTAAACTGGACTAGTTCGTTCCTAATATTGTAAACACTCCGAATGACGGTATAATCCCTTTTAACGGCAAGATTACGAGCTGTAAGTGAAAGCTAGCAACATTTTACCACAATCAGAGGGCAGTTATAAAAGTTTCGAACTCTCTCGGTGGGTTATGTCGCCACTTTGCGATTTCCAACTTTGCACACTGGCGGTTCCGCAACAGATCCCAAACAATTAATGCTGTTGCTTCTCGAAAATTTCTGTCTGCACATTACTTGAAATTTACGCGACCGAAACGCTTCGAACACCATCGACCCGTTAACTCGTGAACTCGAGGCTTGCAAAATTTCAATTCATATACTTTGCATAAACGTTTGACAACATTGCTATTTGATGTCACTAGACTGTTTATGAAAATCAAAATTGTCTGTCTTAATCTCAAGCTATAAGAGCCACATATACATCCTTACCTTTCGTACTTAGAAATGTAAAATAATTTGTTGTAATTTAGACATTGGGTTAATTGTCATGTATATCAGTTACAAAAGTACACCACAATTTGTATGTATATTTTTTATTATACTCTTTTTGGAAATATATTTTGAGTTGTGTCACTTTTCTCATGAATGAACGATATACAGAAAATATTTAAAAAATTCGTAAGGAGTGAAATATCGACTATGACATCTCGCAAATATCGAAAAAATAAAAACGATATTTTCTGGTTCGTTAACAGACAGATTCGGTCGCATCGTTTTTATTGATAGCGTACATAAAGACGATTGCGAGCTACGTGTGTTTTCCGGGGATCAGGACAATGGAAATGGCGATAAAGTAATACAGAGGGAACGAACACATTCCACGGAAAGTAGGAAGCTTATCAGTAGGTGTAAACAGTGTGTCTCCGACGCGAAAAGGATTCCTGTGTATCCGTCTTACTAGGACCAATCCGCGGGATCGTCAATAAAACGTTGGATCTCTTAGCTCGAAACATTCAGGGACGTTCTGATATCCTTTGTTGAAGATGAGATCACGTAAAATCGCGATGGGATCGGTTTTAAGGAGCTGGGGGCTCCCGCGGCACGGGTTCTGTTTAGATTTTTATGGAGCTTTACCGGATAATCTCGAGGCGAAATACCCCTTTCCCTGACGAATGCCCGCATAAACTGGTAAACACCGATAGCCCTTTTTAAATTGGATTCTCATTCTTAAACTCCGACGTTGCCCGGGGATTACCCCGGTTACATCTGGGGAGCCGAGAATCAAAGTAACGCGGCTTTATTACTATCCGTAAAGGGAAAACCGATCCGGCTAAATTATCTGGAAAAGAAATTGAAAAAAAGGAAGCCCGAACACGGCGCGGACTGTTCTTCCGAAAAATCGAGAGTTCGCCCAGGAATGCGGAATATAGTTTTTGTCCTGAAAATTTGAATTTCAGATAGTGTTCGAAAACAATCTCCTTCTTACTTTTTCCGTTTAATTTAACCTGTATCGCTAAATCAAGTGGAAACTGTAGAAATAATTGTACATTATTTATGAAATTTTTCTATTAAAAAAGGTACTAATATCAAATATTATTAATTCATAATAGAATTATCCATATTAATATTCTAATTGTATAGTATATAATTTTTAGAGCAACTTGACGTTTTAATTGCAAATGAACTTGATATGGAGAATTCCTTATTGAATTTTCTCTATTTGATTTTCCGCGCAAATATTAATTTCCAAAGCAATTACGTGGACATATTATTAATTATATGTGTATGTATTATGTACATAATTTTTCTTCCAAAGGAATATTTGAATTTCAGATGAAGTGAGTATGGACCCATTTAATTTTCCTATTTGATTTTACATGCAAATATCATAAGTTCATAAAGAAATTACATGCACGTATTGTACGTATATGTTTATGAGGTGCATGCACGTGAGATTGTGGATCGAGTACATGGTTTTTTATTTGGAATTTAATTAGAAACGGAAAAATCGAGCTTTATTTATCTAAATAGCTCACTGTATATTAATATCATAACAGTTGTGAAGCTAATTTTATCCGCAATTTGAGTGCTACAATTGTTGCTACGATAGTCTAATCTTTTTCCAAGATAAAAATGCATATTGTAACTATAATAAATCAATGTGAAGTAATTAAGAAGTGTGAGTGACTGCATGCTGAATCATTGAATGTGCGTCCATTTTTCTTACTACATAAAAACATACGGTGTAGAAAAGTCAGCAATTACGGATAGTAAAATGCTGAACCGTGTTATTAAATATTGCTTACGTCAGCTGGACTCAGAGCGCGGTTTTGCTAATCGAAAATGTTGGTAATTACAAAATTGGAGCAGGTAATTCTCGATTAGTTAAATTCAGGTCACGTCACTGCTTAAGAGTTCATTTACTCGCAAAAAGTCAAATAAATAAACTTACTAACATTACCATTCAACTAAACATTTTTAAAAATACTGTAATTTTTACGCAAATTGGCTATTGGATTTCAAGATATAATGATTCCCTATTTAAAAAATGTGATTTTAAGGAAACCATACAATAATAAAGTAAATGAAAACTCTATTCTCCAAGATATAATAGCGAACTACTACAATTTTCCTGTAACACTATAAACGAAAATTCTAGGTTGCAGAAATATAATTTTGTCTGTCAATATTTTTAATTTTATTTCGTACAATTATGTATGTGATAGCACGTAATGATTTATAAAAATTCGAATTGAATAATGAACGATCGGAATAGCTGTCAAGGGGAATATTAAACGGGTGCTACAGATGCAATAATTGACGTTTGCGAACGGTGGTAGTTGGTTGATTATGGGTGGTATGTGATGCTAGAGCGAGCGAATGGAAGGAATTCGAGAAGAGGCACGATGCGACGGCGGAAACGAGAGGAACAAAACGTCGCGGAGCAATCACGATCCTCGTTTTTCGTGCCGCGATATCGCTCATTTATACGATTCCGAGGTCCAGTCGTAATCGCAAGCAGCTCGTTAACGCGCTGCTTGATCTGGTCGAGAGATGACTTCGCGCCGATAAAAAGCTAATAATGCCGACCTTTAATAAGCGCCGGTGCATAATTTACCCACGGGAACTCCCTTCTTCTCTCTTTCATTCTCTGCCACCCTCTCCCTCTCGCTCTCTTCGCTTCACCCTCTGTTTGCTTATTTCTGACGATGACGTGTTTTTCCCTGGTCTTCGTCGTTGAAAGAGCGCCCCTTTCCGATAGTCTCGGGGAGAAATTAATTAACGCGATCTCAGTGTTTGCATACTTAATTCGGGAAATTTCTCAGATGGTATATCGATAGGGGTTTGTAATTTACATTTTCCTTCCAGATAGGTTTTAAAAAGGTTTATAATCTACATTGCAAATTCGCGACTCCGCGAACCAACGCCCAGCATTACATATTTTCTTACCGAATTTCAACAACAACCGTTCGCCAATTTCCATTGCATTTTTATTATTAAATATTATATTGATCTTTATACGCAATCAAAATTGTCTGCATCAGTTGTAAAAAAAAAAATAGATAAATAAGATTGTCATTAATTTTTCAATAATTTCACCAAGATGACAATAATATAAATATAAATTCGTTTCAACTGTCAATTACTCATTTCTGTCATAAATGTATAAAATTGGAATTCTATTTATTGTTACACTCTCGCTCCTACCATTTATGTTTTCACTGCGGTGATACATTGAAACCAACCAAGTTTCAAATTATTATAATTATATATTATTATAATTATATTATATTATATATTATAATTATATTATATATTATTATAATTATCGCAAAAAGTAATAAGGTTGAAGCAAAAAATCTCAAACCAAACACAAACGATGGTCATCATAAACATTCTGTGACCACAATAGCATTGAAAAATTTGCCAGGCGGTAAGCCGATATTTCAACCACGGCGACCCCAAAAATTTGCATTCCGACGCACACGTAACGGAGGAGAATCATTAAAATTCGAAACTCCAGAAAAGAAATTGGAAACTGTGTGTGAATGCGGCGTAATTACAATTATCCGGTTATAAATGAGTTCACGTGAGGCAACTGCATGTATACCTTCAAACGAGCCTGCGTATGTACGTATGTATGTACAAGCTCGTTATCCGAAGTCGGAGAAACAAAATTGAAGGACTGAGATTGTGTTCCCTGCAATTCAGCGGTATCAACAATTGATTGTGAGCATAACGCGGCCGGAAGTCGAAAAAGCGGGCCGCTGCCGCAACCCGTAATATTACGGTCCACGGCAGCGGAATGCGGTCGGGTAAATTGCGTTATTAAGTCTGAAAATTGTAACATGTTTCACATTTTCTTAAAAATGCAACGAACGTTCATTGACGTAACATAAAAGAAAGAAAAGAAGATATAACATTTTGTTTTCAGGGGAGGTTGTATATAGTATTTGTAAATTGCATGCTTACATTGAAATCAGCTAGACAGAAAACATTCATGAATGATTTTTAAAAAATTTGTATGTAAAATAATATTTACACAAGCAAGCTTTTGTTACAGAAACCTCATGTCATTTTTTTTTGTTTTATCGTCGTTAGAAAGTGGTTTTTCAGGAACGTTTTTAGAATCTTCTAATTCCGCAGGGTAAGTTTGAACATCCGAAGGGTTAACTATTGTGTCAGGTTGTTTATATATCGAACTTTCTTTATTGGAATTACAGTAGCCCTTGTACGAGCTCTTATCGAGTACGCTAGTTACTCAAGTAACGAAGTGGGTAAATATACATGTCATTCCCAAGTGGGACATTTAACTCGACCTGGAAGTTACGACGCTGGTTCTTAGGTATTATTCTGGGATTCCTGAAATTAGCTTCTGTCAAAGGTTACTAATAGGGCCGAGCTCCGACTTCAGAGGACGCGGTCTAAAACTGCGACAGAAGTTCCGGTTTACAAGGCGAGCTGCAATCAAACAATTTAGACTTCGGTCGTCTGGGTAACACGATTTTTGGACGTGTATTCCTTTCATTAGTAACTCTTTAAAGGTTGAATTATTCTGTTGGAACTTTTTGTCCGAAATTTTTGGTCCGGACACTTGTAAATTGTTCAACTGACAAACATTCCTAAAATTGAGATAAATTTTATTATTTGTCTTTAAAGCACATCAAAATGCTTCCAGATAACAACAATGATTGAGAAAGTTCTTATTCCTGTTTTTCTACTTATTTCATTTATACAGGATTTATTAAAAAGTTGACATACTGCGAAAATAAAAAGAGACTAGAAAATGCAAGAAGACACTACTGATTATACAAGTGTTGAAACCACTTTTCAATAAGCTTTAGTCAAATAAAATGTAGTATTAATGTAGGATTTGGGAAAAAGGGATCGACGGAAATGACTTGAGATGGCTGACTTAACTTAACTTTAATAACAAACAATAAATTAATACAATCTTGTCATTATGACACCTGAGTTCCCAAACGTTCCGGCACTTTTCCGACGTTCGCCGAAGACATCCGATCGGATCGACCGTACTCCATCATAGTCGCCAACTCCCGACTAATCTCGCTAATGAGTAGTGGAATCACTTCGCAGCATCTTGGAACTCGTCAGAAAATAATAATTATAAATTCTAGCTGGCTTCACAAAATATTCACTAGTGACAGTGTTCTGAACTAATAATAAGAGCAACTATAAAGTGGAATCAGAATTTCGCTGAATTTCACATATTGTCAAGGTACCTGCTTTGTAGTTAATACATCAAACACGTCGAGCTCCACATAACTTTTTAAACATGACACCACATGCTGGATTCGAAAAATGCGAAACTGGAAACGATTTCAGTGGTGCACACCTCGTTATTGACGGCTCAACAAAAATATTTCACAAAACGTCGGTAGCGCAGTACGCGTGTAACATACCTTGCATTTCCATTTTTCCAAACACAGATGCGAAATATTTTTCTGCGATTGGTACACGCAAATCGTTTGCTGGCGAAATAATTTCCCGCGCGTCGCCTCGCTTCTGTAATTCCCGCGATTGTTCGTTCAATCACGGTTGTGTATTAAAACACAACGTATAATTGAAACGGTTCGCGCGCGTACCAGCCGGAACACACAGAACCACAAAATCGGATCATCGCGATCAACCTAGCGTACAGAAATCGTTTGAAAAGAGCCGAAACGATCAGCCGCGGGATCAGCTTGTTCTTTGAGTGTGTGGCGTTAATTATTGGCATCTCGTCATAATTCGAGCGTTACTTATAGCGGTCCAATTTTGCACTTGTTCTCCCAACGAAACGACGAAGTGTCGACGTTCGATCTAATGATGGGTAAGACCTATCACATTTATTATCGATTTCTAATAGCAAAGTATGATTTTTTTTTTCTTGGAAATCTCATATGAGATTTATTACAACATAATGCTTAGTAGTTAATTTATTATTTTTGTGTATTTAACGATCGAACCGTAGCGCCGATAACATTCAACGATTTTATATTAACAATATTACGATCGATATAAATAAGTTTATTTATAATGCTTAGTACAGAGTATTACATAACAGAGTATTAGTACAGAGTATATTGTATAGTATAACAAAAATATTATTTGCAATAGAAAAATCAAAAATCCTTAGGCACGTAGGTTACATGTATTTAAAATGGCTATTATATATAAACAAGCACTAATATTGGGTTCAGCTATTAAGCAACCTATGTCAGCAAAGTATGATTGTATTCAAGACTAGCTGACCCGACAGACATTGTCCTGTCCAAATTTCAATAAATTTATTTGTGATCAACATCCATCGTTCGAATCGTGAGTTATGGTCTTGAGTTCATACAAAAATCTCATAGAAAAAAAGCACTTTCATTTCTTCCCGAGTTGTTCATTCTTCCGGGCAACTTTTCCAATTTTTCTGTCCCTAAAAACCTTATTCAGACTATTGCGAACATTTAAAAAAAAAAATTAGTTAGATCAGTCCAGTCGTTCTCAAGTAATGCGATTATCAACGAGCAGCATTTAATTTTTATTTATATAGATATTGCACGACATCAGTAATGTCGTCTGTCAGTTGCGTTGCTATATAATATTCTTTGTTTCGTTTATGTTCATTTATTGTTTATTAGCTAGTCGTCTCAAATTATTTCCCGACTTTCCAAATTCATCATGCGTGAATACATAAATCGATTCCAAAAAGTATTCCATGTAACTATTTGATTATCAAACTGCTTGAAAGTCCGGAGCAAGAATTGGATTTGCTCCCGTCACTAGTTCGATCGGCTGCCGTCTCATTAAGAGGAACCTTCGGATAAATCACGATGAAAGGTAAAATCGTCCGGGGAACGGTGAGCGGTTGCGCAAAAGCCAAAGCAAATGCAAGTATCTTTGAAATGCCGCGAGCACCTGGTCCGAAGGAAAAAAAGGTAGTCCACTCGATCATCCTGATGCCCGGGATGGATTATCTAATGTCGGATTATGACATTGGAAAATTGGGTCGTGTTAGACCGTACGATTCGTCACGGTGTGGCCCCGGTGGTTTATGTTTGTGTACGGGTGTGTCGCAGTGTGTAAACCGTGTCCCACGAGTCTAGCCGGTAAGATCGGATAGCGGATATATTCGACGAACGCCTCCAGCGTTAACTAACACGACTGACTGTCACTCCCATGGGACACCGTGGTCAAGCATTACAGTGATAGCGCGCGATGCCTTCCACCTTCGACTCGTTCGTGGGGGCAGCGCTCTTGGACGCCTCTCTCTCTCTTAAAATATTAGCTGATTCTGAATGGACATATTTTCGGGAATTCCTGACACTAAATTACCAACCATGAGATGTCACTTACGTCTGTTACATAATAATGAGTTTTTTTTTTATTATTGAAAGCTTAATTAGAACTCCCCATAGGGGGTTATAAAGCTATACGTTAGTAATATACATCTTACATTTGAACATTAGTAATGTAGGTAAAGTAGAACACATTAAGTATATAACATATTAAGTACATAATTTTAAATCTTTAAATTGCATTGCTTGAAAAACTTGAAAAGAAAATAACATGCCTCAATATTCGGTTCACAAAGCAACGATCTGATATTTAAAGGTGGATACAAATTAAGCTTCCTTAATTTTTTCATGAGATCAACTCTTTGAGATTCCAACAAGGTACATTGCCAAATGATATGGTTAAGATCTTGAACCTCATTGCCGCAGTTACATTTGGAATCATCTATTATATGTAGTCGTGAAAGAGATGCTGCAAGATGATAATGATTTGCTCTACAACGATTAAATGTTACAATAAATTCTCGTGATAAACCTCTACCCGAGAACCATGGTGTAACTCCATCTCTAATATAGTACTGAAAGTATTCCTTGCCCTTAAACTGACTCTGCTGCATTGTGAAATCACTAGTGCTTTGTCTACATTTGTGTTTGAAAGATTCCCGTAAATCAGAAAAGGGAATGACAATACACTTATTATGTAGCTCGTTCTGATGTTGCCGACTTGGCTAAGGCGTCAGCCTCATCATTACCAACAATGCATGAATGGAACGGAATCCAAACAAATTCTATACTGCTGTTGTTCAATGTGGTTTTCTTGAACTATAATAATGAGTTGATTAAATAAAATAACAGGATTACACATTTTATAGGCTGCATGAAAATTATCTTGAGAAATGTGCCTGTGACATTTACATCTTAATAAAAATTTAATAAGCAAATAATCTTATCTTAACACACGATCACACATTAACACTGATTTATAATTACGTAGCCATCAAATTACTCCCTTCGTAAGCGCTGTAATTTGTGGTGGACGTTAACATTTTCATTAAAGCCGATTGAATAAATTTATAAGCCAATTTATTGCGGCAACGTTAAGTGGTATGCGTTAATTAAAAATTCTGTCGCGGTTCAGGACAAAACAAGGGAAATAAAACACGACTGCAAGTAACGATTATTATTACATGTTTCGGGTCCGATAAATAAACGGATGTATTGTCACTGCGACATTTCTGACGAATGTAAACGTCGCTGTCCCGTCAGCAAGCTAGTCTCCCTTTGTTACTTTAATTTCAGTATCGCGGCTCATCAAATTCTGAATTATTTCGCGTTTGTAATATTACATTTAATCAGTCCTTGCCGAAATTTCACAGTAAACCGATATTGCATTACCGGTTTGCAAATCACCGGGATGTTTATAGTTTGTACAATCCCGGAACGCGTGCACGTTAAACGTAATCCAAAGATATTACGACGCTGCAATTAGCGGACAAAATTTATTGATCCGGGGATTTGTCAGTCATACCGCGGTAATGTTGTTAAAAACTATTCGCTTTCGATCGATTGGTCGTTACACTCAGAATTCGAACCGGATAACGAGATAACAATCAATTCGATTTCTTCAATTGGTGGCTCGATTAATCGGACAGAAAAATAACGTTACCCTTTTAGCAATTAGTGTAGGACATTTGTTGAATATTTTACTATTATCCACAACAGTACATTACTTAATTTTTATTTCCTTATGAGAGAAATGAAGTAAGCATCATGTGATTTTTGAATAATTAAAATTATTAAAAGGAGAAATGAATCTACCGTTTCCTCTAGTTGAGAAATAAAGGTTTTATTTTGCATAAGGATCCACGCTATTATGCTAAATACAAGTCGCATTTTCTAGAAATTTACTTCACCCATTAATGTTTCTTCGTATACTTTTTTGACACGTTCGAATAAATGTATCCTCACTTACGAATTATTTCACGTATTATTCCTCGTTAAATAATGTTTTGCCAACATTATAGTATCACCGGAAACGAGCAAATTGAACCACACATTATTTACTTTACCAATACACGGTCATTAAAGACGAAATAACTTGTAGCCACTGACAAAAAGCTAAAGTACGTCGAGCAAAATCCCCGAGTGAACACAGCTCGCATGAAACGAATGCAACGCTCGCCGACAGTTAGATAAGCGGAAATCGGTTTCTTCAATAACGTAGCCTACGTTTCGAGGGAAAAAGATACTGGTTTTGTTTGGAATACTATTTCAACCATCGGTGGCCACGAGTAACCATTTATATCGAGAAAACAGGGTTGCTGTATTTAAATAAAAAGGATACTAAGAAAAATGTTGAAAGATGGATTCTGAACAAATGTTTCGGGAGAAAGAGAATGGAGGTGCTTCACGTTTCGAAATGATTCCGACTAGATTATTGTACGATGTTGTTTAAATATTAGCAATTTGTGATCGGTAGTACACCTCCCTCTTCGAGCATGTAATTTACTTACAGACCTTAGCAATGTTCCACGGGGGAAGAAACTGTGTTTTCTGCTTGCGAATCGTTGACCAAGAATGCCCAGCGAACAGCAAGAATAACAACCGAAGGAAGCACCGAAGATATCCAAGGGTTGCGACGCAAACATTACTTCGGGAAGAGCGTTTGCCGCTCGGAGATCGTTCACAGTACGACCGATCGATCTTTTTTGGCTGAGTAAACATTTGCCGATAGATATGGAACGACCTTGTACATACGTGTGCGCTGCTGCGAAAATATTTCTGCTTTCTTGACCGCGTACCCGACCGAAGTGCTTGCGGATACATCCGTAATTGTTGAAACGTGTACCTCGCCGGGTCTGTTTTCCTTCTGCCGTTTTTCGAAACGAAATGTATGCGAATATGTAACTTTACCAGGGAACTAAACTGAAACAGGGTTTTATTGTATGTTTCGAAGCTGTTCTACCGCCCGGGAGGAATCAAATGCTTGCATTCGCTTGGCTCGTGAAATCTGGATGTTGACCCTTTGCAGGTGAAGCCATTTTGACTTAAGACATTTTATTGGATTCGACAGTTTTATTCTTAAAATTCTTATCTATTAATGATGCACAAAAATTAAGAAGTGACACTGTTAACTTTATTAAAGAGAGCGTTCAACTTCAGACTCTGCTGCAGCTATCAACATCAAATTTTTCGAGCATCTACTAATAGAAATTTTAACTTATTCTAAGAAGGAATTCTTTACTAGTAAATGTTTCATTGTTGCGAAACGGGACACAAAAGAACATATTTATAAAAATACTGGCTGACCCGACAGACGTTGTCCTGTCCAATTTTAATAAATTTGTTTGTGAAGCAATTTCAATTTGAATCTTGAAATTCAATTCGTTGACATCAATGTTTTTCTTATTGGGAACCAATAATATTTGCACCGTTTCAAAAATTATGATTTTTGCTGTTTGTCCGAATTTTCCTACTTTCCTTTGTGATTGTCTCGAATTTTTTTCTGAAAGCTTTTCCAGTACTATAACGAACAAAACAAAAAAAGAATTATGCATATCCATCGTTCGGATCGTGAGTTATGGTCTTGAGTTCATACAAAAATCTCATAGAAAAAAACACTTTCATTTCTTCCCGACTTTTCCATTTTTCTGGGCAACTTTTCCAATTTTTCTTTAACTAAAAACTTGATTCGGACTACAACGAACATTAAAAAAAAAAAATTAGCCAAATCATTTCAGTCGTTCTCACGTGATCTCGTGACCAACGAACAGCATTTCATTTTTATTATATAGATTATGTATTGGGCTACGTTTTGGACGAAATGAAACAGTCCCGTAAGTAGATCCTGTTAATTCTCTGTCCTTCATTCTTGCTGAACAAGATCGAGCAACTTTTGCAACGAATAAACCTTTGATTGGAGAATTGCTTATATGATCTACAAAGAGACAAGCACACGTCCGGCTCAATAACACAGTACACTCCGGCCGATGGTATCAGTTCTAATGATATATCCGCCCGGAAAGATCGTAATCAGCTCCGAATGGCACTTAATTAAAATTCGAAGTGGAACGTGAGATCGTCGACTGTGGATCGGACGTTCACTTTCATCAAGCTCGGAGGGGACGAAAAAGACGAGCTTCGCATCTGACTGGAAGCATCGCGATTAGATTGCATTACCGTGCGAGGTCGCTAACGTTCGTTGTAACAAATTATACGAAGATAATCGTCGGTTCGAGTGGCGGTAAGCGCGGCAGCCAGATGGACGCAGATACCATGGAAGACGTCTGTGAGTTTATTTACGATCAATCTGATCGGCGAATTCTGACCACCCTCTCTTGCTCTGAAAATTGATGACACGGCAGTTTGTTCGAGTTTCTTTCTGCGCATCGCTGTTTGTAGAACGCCGGGTTTGCCTGCTGTCGAGCGAATTGGAACACACTGCAACAAAGTGCCTCCCCCGATCAAATATAACGTTTTTCTTTTTCCGCTATTTGTCTAATAATTCATTTGCCGCTCGGTTCCGTGTGCCGATGCTTACGTTTCACCATAAACTAGGCATGAACCGCGGTGATAAATGAAGCGACCTAGTGTACGTGGTCGTCAGCATCGGCTTCGTTTTCAAGCATGAACTGTAATTACTCACCTGGCTAGTATTTGGCGAACGCCGCGCGAGCTTTGTTCATTCTCGCGTCGAGCGGGAACGATAAGATCACGACCACGTTTTTTTTCTGCTCTTTCGCTCTCTCCCTTACATTCTCTCCCTGTTTTTGTAATTAGCTTAGGCGAACACCTCTGCTCGGGGCAGTTAATAATAGGCACGCGTTAGTGTAAGTCAACCACGGTTAGATCAATATCATTTCTTGTAGGTTAATGGGGCGCCGCTGCCACTGCGAATCGAACGCGTGCATACGGCCGTCTAATAACAATCGATACAGTTTCTCGTCGCGTGCCTGCCATTCCGCGCGGAAAGTGCAGCGTGTTGCAATGAACATATCAAAACTTTGGAAATTCATCAAATTTTAATGGAATTTCTTAAACGTACGACGTGTGCTCCCGACGATGTGTGGGAAAGATTGTGTGCTGGGAATTTTGTGCAACAAGTTCGCCAAGTCTGCTAAACGATTTCTCATTTTTTTTTAGATGGAAGTTAAGACTTCAGTTAGAGGGAATAAATTATAATGATCGAATGCAAATTCAAGGTGTACTGAAACGTGAGCCTTTAGCTACAGTGAGCCAGCAAATTATTAAGGCTGCAGCACGAAAAACTCATTTTTTAACTGTACGATGAATAATGTTGTCTGCGACGTATGCACATTTATAATTTTTAAACGTCTATACATCGTGCAATAATAATGAGCATTCAGGGTAGCTAGACTTTCATTTTAAAAATTGATTGTTGTAATGTGAAATGCAATCGGTACTAATAAAAACTTGTGATCATTTCGTTAATAATTCCTTAACAAAGTTGCGGAGAATATATTTTCGCAAATGGAAAGGTACTTTAAGTAACCTCAAAAGCAATTTAAAGATTTAAAGTTATGTACTTAATATGTTATATACTTAATGTGTTCTACTGTACCTACATTACTAATGCTCAAATGTAAGATATATACATATTATTAATGTATAGCTTTATAACCCCCTATGGGGAGTTCTAATTAAGCTTTCAATAATAAAAAAAAAGTAACCTCAAAAGTCACCCTCTTCAAGGAAGTACAACATTTTCGGAACGAATCTTTTTTATAGACTGTGTTATTTCGAAATCGTGTGGAAAAAAGAATTGGGTGTATATTATGCGATTTCTCTTATTCTTGTGTTGGGTCACCCTCTTCTTCTCCTTTATCTTTCTCCCCATCTCTGTCTCTATCCGGCTCTCCTTTCCTCGCTTTCACGATCGAACTCGACGGAACTCCTTCGCAGGCAATCGCAATACGCGATCAAGAGATCCACGGTTTCTTTCCCTGAATTTTTTTGCCGAACGATACCGGGAGCGGAGGTTGAAAGCGGACCGGCGTAATGGAACCGGAGATGTATCGCTCCCTCGCGAATAACGAGTTTTATATTTCTAGCCGGTCCCATGGAGTCCCGGGAAGTTCTAGTAACGAGATTGAAGCCGGCCGTGAAGGGGAGCGGGGGGAGGTGACCGGTGGCAGACACACCGGGCAGGCGGGGGTAATTAGTTGCATTCGAACTACGCTCTCGTAACCGATTTCGTTTTTAATTCGCTCGACTGCAAGCACATCGCGGCGAGCACTGCCGGCTAACAAGGTTAAGTCAAATCCCGGCAGTTTTACGATACACTGGAAAATTGTACGGGAAACTCCCCTCCGAGTCAGACAGATGTCGTGCTAACGGCATGTAAATGACAGTCAAATTCGCCGGAGCTTTCACTGAGGTTTCACCGAGAAGACTCGACGCCACTGGGTTCTGTTGAATGCCTCGGATTGACGGTGCACTCTTGCATCGATGATTTTCACCAGCTAATTTGTCGTTTTTGCGAGTACAGTAGACGCTAACTTTTTTTTAATATCGGACGATACGACTTGAATTTTTTCGAGAGAACAGATTTTAGACTTTGATCTATAAACCTAAAAACTTTCGAGGGAAATTGTTCATAAAATAAAAGGTAACATGAAATTCTTTGTTTGTTCGTGGTCAGAAAATGTGGACGCTAAATGTCAAGCACCGGAGCAAAAAATACGTCTCAGGTTCCGTAAGCGGCACTTTTTGGAACTAAAAAAACCAAAGAAACTTTTTTTAAACAGCTGTAAGATACATTAAATTATTTTTCACAAGGTAATAATTTGTTCACTTCATTGATGTTTTTAAACCTGTTACCGTGGTCGTATTCCTTAAATAGAGGACGTCGTTAGGGTCATTATGGGTGGCTATACGACACGGCATGTTGCTCGTTTCGAGGAAAAAACTTGAGGCAGAGAAATCGTGGATCTCTTGATCGCGTATTGCGATTGCATAGGGAGGAACTCCATTGAGTTCGATCGCAAAAGAGAGTCGGATAGAGAGAAGGGAAGATATCGGGGGTGGGGGGAGAAGAGGGTGGCGCGATACAAGAATAAGAGAAATCGCGGCTGCGAGGGACGTCTATCCAGTTGGTCCTTTGTGCCCCGATCCGTATCGAGTTGTCAGCCGCGGATTCGCAGCGGGTGGTTTTCCCTCGAGCGTTCCCCTAAGAAGGAAACCGCCTCGAACGATCCTAATCGGGATTCCCCAGGACCCCTTGGCCCCCTCGCGACCGATTAATATTCGCTCCCGCGCCGCTCCAATTAATTAACCCGGCCTGCTCGTAACGTTAATCACGCGAGGCGGCTGCATCCACGGCAGACACGCATCGCAACGCCGCGCCGCGCCGCACCTGCCGGCTTTCATTCTTCCCGCATCGAGAAACCGAGCGTCTTTTATCTTCAAGCTCGATGGATCTCGCCCCGTGATTTTTTTATCGACTGAAAACACCGCGGTAAAGTAGCCGAGCTTTGCATCTTTTACGGCTCCGACGTTCTTCGCACCTTTGTGTTATCTATTTGAACCATTTACCACGGGGAAATTTAAACGCAAAAGCGCGTGGATTATACAGGGTGTAGATTTATCCGGGAACGTGTAAATATTCATGCTAATATTCATTTGACTTTGCGATTACCTTAAAAAATTTATAGTGATAAAGTTGAAATTTGTAAATAGAAACCTCTCTTTTCTGTTGCATCTTACATTTACGACATTTAGATGTTTTCAAACCACTACTTGAATATAGAATAATTATCAATATATTTCAAATTTAAATAGCCAAGAGTCAAAGAAGTAAAGATGGACGTTTGAGAAGTTCAAGAATATTATACGAGTGGTTTTAATATTAAACAAGAATGTTATCCTATATATTAACAAGATCATCTGGTAAATGTCTGACTAAATGAGATGTTATACGTTTGGAAAACGTGGCTTAATAATGCAGATGAATCAATTCCAGTGAACGACGTTCTCTAGAATCCATAATTACAGAAATGTATGCCCAGTTCTACGAAATATTAATTAACGTGATGACAGTGAAAAGTAGTTGCATATGGATATGTAATTAATTTCGATCTAGACGTGTACAAGGCACAACATCGGAAAATACGTCCGACCGCATAATTAGTCATTATTAGAATCGAATTCGAATGTACCTGGGTATCATAAATAATTCAGACTGCACGAAAGAAAGAGTTAATTATTTCTTCCAGTGACTTTCTAATTACTAGTTCAATATAACCGGGCGACGTATTTAGTATAAAATATGGACTTCATATCAGGAACCTCCTAGGGTACAGCATTCTTTATAGTCCCTTACATAAATCGATAAATCATTAGGTAATGACTAATGTAGGCTGCTCTGCCGTTAGTCGTGGGTAGACCGACCTTCGGTCATGTATAGTTTATGATGCTCCTCGAAATAGAATGATATCAAAACTTTCATCTAATTTAATTGCGTGAAATGTCAACATATATTTTAATAAAAGTTTGTATGAATTTTTTCAATTCACTTATTTATTTATAATCGCATCTCATTATTTTCGAACGATGTATTAAAGCTATTAAGAGAAGACAATTTGCATAAAGACGCGGGATCTTAGAAAACAATTTTATGACATCAGCAACAATGAAACGAAAAACTTGGAAAGGATGATTTCCAGCCATCCGACAGCTCTATCATAAAAATGGTTAAGATCGGATGCAAACTCTGCGTAACTTGCAGCAATAAAATGTTAGATTTCGCCACAAGATTTTTATCGGTACTGTAAAATTCGCGGGGAAGCAAGTGGCTTAGTTTCAAAACATTGCTTGGTCGTTAATCTTCAAGCCCGAACGTCCTCGACTTTCAGTATCTGTGCTGGGGGGTCGTTGCCATCTTGCCGCTTGTGACGCCGAGTTCATCACCGCTCATTGTGCTTCCATGACAACGACCTCACTCGCGAAAGAACTCGAAGAAAAAGAGGAGTCGCGAATTGTTAATAAACAGAGAACTCTGGTGCTCGCACGACTACACCACGCAAGAGAGTCGTCGAACGCGCTGGCTGCTCCGATTTACGTTTGACATCCGCTTTGCAGCTCGAGCAAAACCTCGGCTCCCTTTCTCCCCCGACGAAACGACGTATTAGTCGTTAATTAATGCCAAGCGCGTACGAACACATATCGCACCAGGTCCCGATCTGCAAACGACAAGGAGGAGCAGCTTGCGCGCACGCTCTCGTTGCCTCTCCGTTAAAAACAGGCATTATGTTCTCGCCTAATTAGTGTCCCGTCTGTTGAAACGTTATTGGGAGCAGCCGATAACTAGCTAGATCCTTCATTTTTTTTTGTCCTGGTGTTACTTTTAATTGCAGAACACTCGCCGCGTGGCAGCATATAATTACTTTGTTCACGGAATCACCGTCAATTATTGGTTTCCGAAGTATATGCCGCTTGACTCGATTGAATTAATTAAAACACTCCTCGGGTCCCTCGATCGGCGAATTTGTTTAGCAACTGAAACTATTTCGCTCGCTGCTCGGCCTTTGTGCACCCTGCAATTAATTCTCTTTCGTTTATTTTCTTATTTAAGTCATTACGGCCAGGGGGCGAGGGGAGTCTGACGTTTCTCGTTTGCTTCGTGATCAATTCTTTCGTGTCTTTAAAGAATAGATGCATGCTTAAACATCGTTTCGGGTATCTGAAAAATTTTCTACATCACTCATAAGGTATCAAAATTTGTTTCTTCCTTTAATCATTTTTACAAATCAACGATAATCTCGTATTCCTTTTCTCTTTCATAAAATCCGCAGTCTACTATTCTTTAATTTCGTCGGATATTCGGAAAGTTGTAATTTCACAATGAACGGGTTGAAAGAAAAAGTTTAATTTTGTATTACATATGGGGTGGGCAAAGAATATTATTTCGGCTAGTTCCCGACGACTGAATCTGATGAATTCTTTACGTGTGAAATGACCTGAAATTTTCGAGAAGGAAAGGCCACCTAAAAATTTCATTCGACACGTCAGCTTGCATAGGGGATCAGGTTCTTCGGGGCGAAGACTCAGGGCTGCGCCGAGCGAATCGTACATACAAAAGGTATATCCCAGACGTTCTCAAAACTTTGTGGAACTGCAGGTTCCAGGGAAGTGTAAACAAGATAAAGCAGCCACTTCGCTTGCGGTAAGCGGATTTGCAGTGCTCGTGAGCCGTCGCTGGACAAGAGACTGAGACGCGAAGCTTTAGCATCCCGTTGACTTAGGCCCAGCCGTTTACAGACAAGTCGAAGTAACGTATTAAGTCGTAACAGAAACTTCAGCAACAGTGTCTGATCTTGCATTCGGCCGGGCTCTGGTCAGCGAAACGGAGACAGGTTGCGGTGAACTTCTCTCTCGGGGTCAGGAGTTCATCTAGCTCGAGATTCGACGTTTTCAACTTTGGAAACTTTCCGTTCTCGCTATCCCCGGCGTCGTTCATCCGGAAACGATTACACGGCTCGGGATTATTGCAAGCTCCGTTTGCACCGTTCGCGACATTCGCAGTGATTTGAAGGATCAAGCGAGTTGATTAAGGGATAAAACTCCGGAGCTTCCTAAAGTTATCCTGTAGAAGCTATTAGTGACGGGCTGCATAAACAGACGGAACTTTCTGCGCAGATATTCGACAATCTATTTTTACGTAGACCCGTTTGTTTTACTCCCGCTCATCTCTTATTGTTAGTGAATTGCGTTGAACATTTTAGGCGTGATGAAGATTTTCCTCCCTTCATAATTTTAATAGCTTGAAAGTAATGCAATAATAATATTCATTTCTCTGTGATGGTCTTACTATTTCGTATTTTATGCATTCGTTTTTGATAAAATTGCATAAAATCTGCATCTCATCTCTCCTGTGTATTTTCCGTAATTGCGAAAACTAAGGAATATTATCTCGCTCATAAATGCTACTGATACGCGAAGTACTATATACATTGAATAATATTTCATACATTTTCATATAATTATAGAAAACATTTAGCTTTAAAAATAACAGTTCGTGCAATTTCTAACCGAGTACATGATATATGTATATTAAGAATTATTTTAAAGAAGAAGTAATATATGGAACGAGTCCATAATTCAGAGAGTTATTTTTACCTGCTGTACGGGTACGCCTAATTTCCTCACACTATTGCTATCAAATTTCTATCAACTTCGTAAAGGTGTGAGCCTGGAACGAGGTAGAGAATTGATAGCATTTCCCTTATCGCGGCTACAATCAAATCAGTCCGCAGGCACAAAGGATAGTAACATTAAAACTTGATCCCCTATTGATGCTATTTGCGTTGGAAATCGATTCATTAAAATTCGCGCGAATCGTTCAATTATTAATGAATTCATCATTATTCGCAGATGAACTCGCATTTCTGACAATTTAATTTGAAAACTTAATTTTGAACACTTAAAGTAACAACATTATTCCTGAATACGTGCGTGAATGTAAAATCCATCTCCCTAGGACATACAATTTTTAATTCCGACAATTTCTTGTTGCTATTTCGCCATAAAAATTATTCCTGCAGAATGTACTGTCTCACAATGAAAATAGAAAACTAGAAACCTCGTTGAAATTTTTATGAAAACAGTGAACCCCTTTTAATTAAATTTTGCTAATTTCGAAATAGAATGGTATTGAAATAATTCACATGAACTTAAAGTTTTAATAACATTTATTTCCGTTTGGACGTATTTTTGTAACGTGTCCGATATTTTTTTGGCTAGGCGAAATTTTTCTGTTTCGAAACTGCTTTTAATTAAATTTTGAATAACATTAAATGTCAGTTTTCATAAGGTCTATCTCTGAATGACGCAAGATGCACGACAATCGAGAAATAAAGAGAATAATGTTGGGATTTGGCAATATCTCCGGTGGAATGGTACAACGTTGTGAATCTACAATTACACGGATACGTTGCTTTTTGTGCAGAAAGGAAGAGAAGTCTTCAATAAATATTGGAATTTCATGATACGAGCGGAATGTCGTTTGCGTATTTCTTCCAATAATCTGATGCTTTATACGGCTTATCCATGCGTGAGAGTACGTAAGCTAATGTCTACAGACCGTGTAAGCTCTGTGTATTAAAAACGAATTTAAATTTAAAAGCACTGCAGTATTCTAAGATATGAAATGCTTTATGTGTCGGCAGTAAAAAAGTACACTGAAAATAAGCCAGGGAATTATGATTCAAAGAATAATCGATATTTGTTCGATAGTGGTTTAAGTTTTCCATTCCTCAAAATGATTCAAAATATATAGTTCCAATTTATTAGAAATAAATTCCTATAAAAAATGCTTTCACTTTCAAGAAAAACATAAGAATATTTTGAAAATCATTTAAAGTTCTCAACTAAGGAACACGTCAGAATAAACAATACATTTATCCTAGCTATAAGTATTTATATGAAAGCACTTTGACAGCACGTCCAGAAGCTAACTTGTCGAGAAAATCCATGAAAGATTTACGAATCAGCCCAAGCAAAATTCATTGGATATCTGTAGGATGCAATGGGGGAGAACCTTTAAGTTCGATGCTATTTAATAATGCTGGCTCCTAGAGCAAATGATACCACAGACAAGGGACTCTGTGCTTTGAACTTTCTAACCCCGAATTTCCACTGTAACAAACGTGTACTCAATGCGGTCTCTCCAAGGAGAGTTAATAAGTAAT
The DNA here is from genome assembly GCA_916610235.2 of Lasioglossum morio. NCBI lineage: Eukaryota > Metazoa > Arthropoda > Insecta > Hymenoptera > Halictidae > Lasioglossum > Lasioglossum morio. The sequence continues at coordinate 8,658,526 of OU744330.1, read as the reverse complement.
TCGCTCACACGACACTTGGGGGTATCTAATATAGGGATGCACTGGGCCACGATGCTAGATAATAATTTCCCTTCTCGAAGCCCTTGCACGATCGCTTTCTGTTCGCCGTTAAAAGGGTACGTGTCAATTACGAGCTCTATTATGTCAACCCTTTTATTAAGTTATAGCATCACCGTTTTTATTTATATTAATATTTTTTTTACATGATTATAATTATAATTCTCATTTGCCTGTCTATGATCGCGGTCTCTTTCATTTCGTTAACTCAATTAGAATTCCAATTTTATGACACGTAATTTGTTTTGTCTCATTTGAGGCAGGGTGTACTTATTTTCGTGGAAATCTTTGATTTTGGAAAATTAGAAATTAGTCGAATTTATTTATTTACAACCCTGTACATTTTCAAAATTTGTTCACTCAGTAGTTTCAGTTTTTAGATTCTCTAGTAGCAGCGTACACGATCGTTTCTTCAGCGTGGCTTTTATCAATTTTCCCTGGAACGCGATTTCCAAGTTTGTCGCGTCTTGCATTTAGAACCCGCCTTTAAATGCAAAACGTTAAATGTTCCGCGTTTTATACGAGCTCGGACCGTGATCTAAGTTCGTGATTTGCGAAATCCGACACGTCGCGGCGTTTCTCTGCATCTAAACTCCATTTATCGTCATTCGCGAGTAAGCTTTTCTGAATGCAAACAAGATGGTGGACGATCCCCGTGACTTACTGTGTCGTATAACTGTTCCATGGGGCGCGAGCGTTGATGGATCGCCCGTGAAGCAATATAGAAAACCGAAGGTCGGTGCCTCTACGTATCTCTTCGTGAAAGCTCAAGCATTTCGGGAAAGTGTTTCCTGTTTACGACGGAGAAAAGAGGACACTAACGCGCCTCATCTAATATTACTCGCGGAGCGCGGGCAGAAATGTCGCTCGACGCGACGGTACGTGGAAGTTTTCAGATCGCGAATCCCTCTTTTCCCAGCGAGAACGTCGCCGTGGCCTGTTCCACCTTGATGAAATAATTATGCGGTCGCGCAAGAAGCAAACTCACCGTGAAGCTGCCGTAATTTATTCGAAAAGCGAATTAGCCGAGCGTGCACATGATAGTTTTGCAAGACACGGAATTGTTTGTGGAGTGCTTGTTCCGTGGCATTTTATTTTACGACTTGCTCAAGGAACAACGAGATTTTCATATCTATTCAAGACAAGAACTCGAACCACAGACAAACATACAAACGATCTAATTGAAGTGCAACAATATTTTTAAAACATTTTTCACGATAATGATTTTCATTTTTCGAACATTTTCCAAATCATCTTTACAATTTTATAATTGATGATGTTTAGGAGCATTCACTACTTTGTTTATCAATTATTTTTAAACATATTCTTGGTGGTGCTTCTTGCAGTCACAATAGTCTATCGGTTGATCTCGATATAACAGCTGATCGTTTAATTTAATCGCTAGAAATTGAGTAATTAAATCAGGATTTAACTTATTTAAAACAGATTTAACAATCTGAAATGATAAAGGTCAAAAATTAATTTTCATTTAATTCCTACTGGTTGAAATTGAAAATTTTTCTTTTGCTACTGATACAATTCTAATGGAACTGATACACAACTTTCACTATTTCCCAATTTCAACAATGCAGTATCGCAGTAGTCTCGTTGAAGAGAAATTTAAAGAATATAAATTGATTTGAATGTGGAGCATGATGCAGAATGGTGGAAGAGTACGCGTAGAACGCGTAAAGCAGAAATCTGGTTCGAAAATTGTCCATACAGGTGGACGTCGGGAACACCCATAGCGAGCAAAGTGCTTTCACAATCAGAAGGAGAACGGATGCATGAAAAAATAATGATCGTGTCACAGAGAGGAATAGACAGAGAGAGAGAGCGAGAGAGAGAGAGAGAGAGCAAGAGAGAGAGGGAGAGAGAGAGAGAGAGGGAGTGAGAGAGGGAGTGAGAGCAGTCGAGATATAGAGGCGACAAGCGGAAAAAGCTTGATCCGTGCCGACTTGGGATTCCGTTCTTAATGAAATGAAAATTGGGGCCACGATTTGAGCCGGTCGATGCGTCGCCCCGCCATTAACGTTGAAATTTTTCCAATTCGCTGTTCGTTGGTTTTTACTTTGCTGCCTGGCGCGTCCATTCGTCATCCCTGTTTGAAGTTTTTATCCGACCGCCCTGTGTTAATGTACGTCGTGCATCCAACAGTGGAGCACGACGCTATTGGATTAGTGCTTTTACTGCTTATTCCCAGAGAGCTGCGAATGTTACGTGAAAGGGCGAGAAGAAACTCGACGATGACCACCGCCGAATTATGTAACGCTGTCGTTTTCTTCGTGGGAAGCAAAACGCCGTGAACATATTTATTTCAACGAGCAAAATGTTCATTCGCTGAATTATAAAGACTATAAACGATTAAGACGTTAATTACAAGGTAACTTCTCTACATTACTTATCTATGTAAAAGTTATTTATTTAAATTGTTTCTCTGCCTAAAATTTCGATTCTACCGAAATTTAATATAAAATTTAAATTCTGCCTAACAATTCAAAATCTATAATGTACCTAAAAATTTAAAATTTATATTCTAATTAAAATTAATTCTAAAAAGTTCCATTTTAGATTGTGAATGACTATTGTACCTAAAATATCTTGTGCGGTTTTGTTTTATATATTTGTATTTCTGAAAAATATTTATTTAGTCACGGAGACATTCTTTTTCACATAAATTAGTTAGAATTCTCAGTTTATGGCTCTGTAAAACAGCTACGACATCTATCAGGCGAATAAATTTTTCCGGAAGTATAAAAATTTCTTTCCAACGTCTCTACGAAAATATTTTGAGAGGCCACTCGTTCTAGGTGCAAGCACGTGTTCTTTTTCTTTCCTTACACAGTTTAGCACACCTGTGTCTGCGTCTGCTCTAGTTTTTCCTATGTGACATAAAGAGTTACTATATCTATCTAGCCTGCGAATTTTATGCATTCATTAACTAGAGTGAAATGAAATTTCGTTTTTATTCATCTCGCTCCAAGTTATTGCACAAAAATGTGTATTTGCCTAATGGTCTACTGGCTAACTACATTATAAATTTCTTATCACCCTGTTTTATAATGCATCAGTTTATGAACATAAAGGATGGAAATTCAGTGTTCAGTATTTTTGGAATCGCAATTAAACTATATTTTTACAAAAGAGAGAGAGAGAGAGAGACAATTGTTTATTCCATTCTCTGATAATGAAAAAACATATTAGAAGAGGCTGGACAATTTATCTATATATATAATTAATCTTCAAATTTAATTTCAATGATATTTTAATATTATCCCCCGCTAATACTGAAACTTTCTAATAAATCATTTTTGTCCCTAATATCATTTCAATAAAAATTTTAATTTAGTGTTCATTTTGGAGTGACTGTATTTGTTCGAATTTGTTTAAAGACTGATTTAATGCTGTTTATTAGGATCTCCGGTAAAAACCCTGTTGAACCGAGTTGGCCTTAAACCATTGTGGAACATTTTGGCCGAAACATCGGTGGATGTTCACCGAACCGTTGATGGCGATGCAACGAGCATAGTCTGCGCCGCTCGTTCGAGAAGAACGATGAACTGGTCGCGCGTGTACGCGAAGGGTGGTTAGGGGGTTGGTTAGGGGGTGGCTGGACGGCAGCAGAGCAGGGTGGAAACTGGCGTCAGCATTCGACAGCGGTAACAGCGGCGGCTTTCATCAATATTAACGGCGATTTCTGTCGCTGTAAACGGCGCCACGGCCGAACGAAACGAAAAATAATGCCCGGTATAACGTCACTTTCCCATTCTAGCCGGCAGCCATTTAGTGGCCCCTTTTCGGTCGCGCGCCGGAGCCAGCGTGTGTTAAATCATCGTTTGCATCAGATTACGCATGATTTTGGAAACACCGGCTCGGTTTCTGTTACGATACAGCCGGTTCAGCTCCAGAACCGTCAGCGAACATTTTACGGAAACTTAATTATTAGGTGGTTATACTAGTTCGTGCCACTGTGGACAGATGGTTTCAAAACAGATCCAACTTGTACCACAAAGATGGTAAACGAAAAAATGTTCAACCCTAACGTATTATGAAAATAAACAGCAGCAATTAACGCAACCCGAAAACATGCGTTTCACAGAATAGACATTTATCTACATTTTTTGGTCTAAGTTTCAAACCACGCTGAAATGGATATCTAATTTTCGACATTTTATTGGACGTCTAAGTTGAGTATTAACATTTTCAATCGTATCTTTTTAATTTCTCTGGAATTTGTTATGTGAATTATTTTTTTTATTCGACGATAACATAAATCAGTTCCGCTAAACAAATTATTCTTTAATATTTATCCACTTTCGTGGAATATTTCAGAGGTGAAACCATGGGTCAATCAAGTCGCAAATATTTTGTAATTTTTTATCGAAGCGCGGCGATTGTTATCGGTGTGCGTCGAGATTGTATAATATTTAACTGCATAAATACGCGGTATCGGGTGGTAAAGCTGCACTGTTCGCCGGCCGGACAGGAAAGTAAAATGTGTACATTTTCTAGGATTATTCAATTTGCATACGGCTCATAAATCATCGTTTGCATCAGATTACGTGGAATTCGGAGGACGGCGCGGCGGCGTTTCAATTGAACGGACCGCCGCGAACCCATTAGCCCATTCGTGTGGGCGTGATAGGCGACGAATTTTTCGAAAATCTGATTACAAGATCCGACGTACGGTCGCCGACCGACACACGAATTATTACGCGGTGGTGATGGTGACCGTGCAAATCGAGGATACTCTAGAATTATTCCAGTTCGATTTTGCGAATCGGCTCGCCCTTCGTTGAAAGAAACATTCGTTCCTATCGATTGTCCCCTTCTGATACGAAATTTCCTGTTTTAATTGCCACTCTTGTTTGCCCCTTTCGCTCCCCTGTTGCTGAATTCGACGTGCTCCCATTCTACCATTCTGCAGATAATTTTTGCCATAGTCACGTTCATGCAAAAGTTTTAAGAATGTATTTCAAGAAAAGAAAATCAAATTTCTTGTTATTTATGTGGAATAAGTTGTTCTCTATAACCGTGTAGTTATTAATTTCCAAAATCTGCGTATAGAGATTCAATTGATATAATTGCATCGTTGAAAATGATTTAATCTTGCCAAAAGAGATCCTCCGATTTTCGACAATTTGGAACCTAACCCTAACCTAACCCTCCTAAAAGTTGAGATTGTTTTCGTTCAAGTTGACGATAATTATTGTATAAAACTGTGGCGGCCTCTATAAGCAATGATCTTCGTATGCATCCTGTAGGAACCCATTTAAATATTTCCGTCCGAAGTTTGGACGAATGACCATTCGATTAAGCGGTAAAGCAATACGCCGAATTAATATTAATTAATAATTCGTTCGCGAGGGATGTGCTTTACATTAATAACGCAACTACTTCCAGCAACGGTTGCCGGAAATGTTAAATGGTGCGAATTACGGATTACGCGGTGCACATATTGAATGTTGATTTTGTAACGCTCTCAGCAATTATTCGAACCGCATTTCGCTTAGCATATTTAACGCTAAGGCAATAGTCAATTTGCACGTACCGTTAAATGAAACAATCGCGATTTTGAAAAGGTTTCGGGACACCGGTAATTGTGATTCGTACCAATGGAAACACGTCGATATTCCCTTCGAAATTATAACGAGCAAACTACTCGCGAAATGCAATGAAACGATGAATGGTGCTAAACGGTGTCGAACCGAAAACCTGATATACTACACTCTTCCGACTCCAAACCAATTATGTACACAAGAAAAATTTTCAAAAACTTCATTCTACACTATTTTCTTATTTTCTAATGTAGAATCACCGCCTAATTTTCTTCTAGGATACATTTGCATAATATTGAGTAAGTGATGAAGTTATTGTACAAATAAATGTGTATAAAAACTTGTAAACAAAAGTTTAGTTGTTACTTTTTAATGAAGTATTTTATAGATCATATGGACAATGAGTACGTATTTCTTACAGTAATTCTAATAAATTTATGTCAATAAGCAAAATTACAGTATTCAAAGACGTTGCAATTTTTAGTTTTTTATGCTGAAACTGTAAATTAATTCTCTGATCATCCAAGAAGATAAATATAGTATATTCCACCAATATAAATGGTATTTTCCAACAAAAATGTTACAGTAGTTTTAAAAAGAAATTGGAAGTAGGTGACAAGGTACCTGGTTATTGACGCAAGAGTTAAAGTAAGTGTACCTAAAGCGTGCAGTTTAAAGAACAAGCAATTTATTTAGCATAAGTTCTGGCCGGTCAGCAACCTCGCCGGCGAGCACGAGCTCCTAACTCGTCGAGTTAGGCAAGTGTCGCGTTCATCTGGAGCCCGAGGAGGCGCAGAACCTTGGGGAATCCTCGTTTTCGGGTGATTCAAAAGCTCCGTAAGGGTGTCGGGGGAGGGGGGGGGGGGTGGGTTGGTTAGATGGTTAGCGCGACGCGGCATCTGTTATAAGCGCAAAACTGGATGGGAGGGTTTCGCGCACTCATCCTGTCGGCAGTAAGCCGCGCGGCTAGGAATTAATTTTCCCAGCCGGTGGCCGTCCTTGCCGCAAGTAACGTGGGTATCAGGTGGACGCATTATTTACTGTCAGCCAATTAACATGCTGTCGCGATCATGAGTGTTCACCTAGGGCCAGGCGTCGTCGTCGTTGTCGCTCTAGGAAGAATCGATCGGTAAGTCTGCCGGCCCGTTTTCGTACTGCACCGTAACCACGCCGGCAAAATTGCTGGCCGAGCGATAATATCGGGACTCGTGTTTCAGGCACGCTATCCCGCATCGCGGCCGCCTAGAGAAATAGCCGTGAGACCGGCTCCTAGACGCCAACGACCATCACTAATCGGAGCCGCCACGGAATCGCGGTTCCACGGATTTCCCTGAAATTTCGCTCTCCTTCGTCCGCGAACACCGATCACGTTATTGTTTTCGTGTCTGCCGAAGACTCGCCGATAATCCATTTCGGCTGAGGAGTCCCGCGGGAGACGATGGTTTCTTCCTGGAGGCTCGGGATTCGAGTCTTCGATCCCCAAAGCACTGCTTCTTCGGCTGTTTGTTAACTGGTGTCATGAAAACGAGAACCGATTTTTGTTTCATTGCATTTTCTTTAAGCAGCAGATATTCTTGTGTTCGAGTATCTATTCAAGTATATTCAGGTACAATGTAACATGATATTTGGTCCCCTCAGGGTTTCAAATTTATTTACCAATCCTGTTCCCCCTCTTTCCACTCTCTCACCATCGCCTTTTCAGCGGGACTTACTGTTTATGGTGGGTTCCGAACCACCTTTTGCCAACAACACGTGAAAAACACCCCGGGTGGGTCACTTTCCGGTTTTTTACCAGACGGTCACCCATCCTAGTGCCGTTCACGTTCCACATTGTTTAACTTCGGTGATCTATCGAGAACCGGTGCTTTCAACGGGACTACGGTTGTTGGCAAGTATATTCAGGTATATTATAGTATATTCTTGTATATTCAAGTATATGTATTCTACTGTATTCAAGTATATTCTGGCAAATTCTTGCATATTCTAGTATATTCTTGTATGTTTATATTTGTATGCACTATATACATTCAGGTATATTCTGATATTCAAGCATTTTTGTCTTCATGAGCTTGGTTCATGAGAGATCTCGGTATACCACCAGTACCTCCACCTACCATTTTCTCCGTTGTCCAGTGTCATTCCTTGGCCGATGGAATTGAAACCATCGCGAGTCATTTGTTTCATTCCCCCACTATACGGTCCTTCCACCGTACCTACCTTGAAGTAGACAGAATAGAATTTTCAAGAAAGTGTACCGCGCTGTGTCGTTATAAAGAGCTTATGGCGGAGGACTATTATTTACAAAGTTCCAACTGGCACGATGGAATGATAAGGAGAAGCGTGTAATAGACTCGGACTAAAGGAAAAAGTACTCCGGGGAATTGCATTTGTTGCTAGGGATTTGGATCGGGCCGTGCGATTTCCGGGAGAGTTATGATCAATTCTTTGTTCCCGCGAAATTCATGTCCCGTGGTAAATGAATTGAAGCGGTCTCTTGTGAAACGACGTGGAACTTTCTCGAATTACACTCCGCGACCGAGTCGTGGAATTTGCGCCGCTAATGGTGTCGTGCGTTCCATACGTTGACATTTTCGAGAAAAATTACCTTTCGTACGTTAGAATTTGATTTTAAAATTTCTACTGCTAGATCAATACACTTATACATTGTTAATCTGTCCACTGTTTCAAATTGCTTCTACACATGCTTCTCGCAAATGCATAAACTTCAGAGTCTGGTAATGACCCCGGAGGAGGTAGATGGGACCTAGGGTAACAATAAAAAGACTTTAATATGTCAGGGAAGCTCGAGTTATGAACTCTGCCACAGTTTCAGGCGTGCGCAAAACAGCACGAAGAATCAAGTTCGTACGACCGTTGTAGAATCAGAAATATATCTTCCGTTTTTACGACGGTACACAGTAAGTTTTGGTTCACTCATTATTCCAGCTGGAACGTGGAACACCGTTACTACTTCTACTTTGCATTCGAGAAGATCGTTTACGTTCTGATACTTTACATTTATTCCGCGGGAAGCATAAAGGCTGATGCCCTACAAGCTCTAGAGCCCCGCTACTTTACTACTCTGCATTATGCATTCAGGAATATTATTGAACAATGGCTAAGTTATACGTAAATGAATGTTCTCTGTAACATAATAGCAAAGACGCGTGTAAAGCTGGAATTCATATTTCCCGCGAAGTATAATGCCACCTCCAGTTATTAAAACGCGAATGTATTCAATGTCCCCCTCTCGTGAAACTTCCAATTATCCCTTTGTTTCTCTTTGCCGACGCACGGGAATAATGTTTTCGACGACGTTGAAATGCGTTTCGCTTTAACGTGTTAATGGCGTCGAAAATATTATTGTGCTGAAATTTCCAATCTTTTAAATTAGATGTTATCCATTCATCGCGGAATTATATGGACTGATTGAATTAAAAGGCGTTCTGTTTGTCACAGTAGCGGCTGTGCTTCGAGCGATTCATTTTTGTTAATCAGTCACGAGAAACGGGAAATTATTGAGGCACGTTTAATAATATCCAGACTTCGGCTTTTATGCATTTATAACAAAAATGAGTAGGCGAAACATGTAGATAAAAAAATGTTAAGATATTTTCGAATTTTCTCTTATTTATACGTGACATATGGAGTCGGATTTGGTACGGAAAACTTGGATCGAATCTAATTGTTCCATAAGAGGCTCAAACCCATTTGCTGGGTCTCTTCTGACGCATTCTTAATGATGTTTGAGAAGTTTTAACAAGTTGGATCCCGAGTAGGAACTTAGGAACTTGATGCTGCTCATCTCTGCTGCGTGTTCCGGATAAGCCCAGATGCGACCGTACCCATCGTGGAATCCCGGATTTATGACGCGTCGATAGTCGATTCCGAACCTTTTCTTATTGTGTGTTCTCCAAACATTTGCTTGTCAAATGTTCCTGTCACGTGTTCTCCAGTGCCTTCAAATTACAAGAGTCCTCCTCTCGACCGTGTTATAAATCCATGCCAGAGCAACGGTAATATTGTGTTTGCGGGAAGTTGTACTTTAAGCGAAGTTGCTTTCGTAAATTTGTCTTCTCGAGTTCCTCTAATTCGACGCTGATGTTATTGGTTCTCCATTAAAATGTGCTGAAGGAATACTGCAGGAATGCTTGCTGATTTTATGCATTTGTGATGAAATGACTGAGTCGAGTTACAAAGCGTAAAGAAATTAGGAAATTATCAAAATTGTTCAAATAAGAAATACGTTTCTGTAAATGCTGAGTTCATCGTCGTTTAATAAATATTTCCCGGGAGCACAAGATGTTAGTACGGAGACAAAGATGGCCACGGTTAATTTCCTAAATTAAGGAATAGGGAAAAAGCGGGTTCCACCGTGCGAATTGCGAAAGGAAGATTTTTTTCCTGGTTGGAAAGGAGACAGCGTCGCGTCGTGTGCTCTAGGACAGAGCGCGAGTCAACTTAACGCACAGCCAAACATGAATAGTAAGCCGGTATAAATTTCGCTGAGCGTCACGTACAGGCTTCCTTGGCTTTTGCATCACGGTGTCACTCCGGCCGGGTACAACTGTAAATACTGCCCTCGACGGAGTTTGCGGGACGTATTTCTCTAACGTATCTCGGCTCAACCAATAATATCCCTGCTCCGAATCTGTCCGCATTAATCAGAGGGGACAGACAGTAATTCCTCGGGATATATAGTTTCGCGTTATGCACTCAAGGATGGGCGGAACTAGTGTTACCGAATTGGCCGAGGCGATAAATAAAGAAAATTGGAAAACCACCGTGCACGGCGGCTGTGACGGATGCACAATGGTGGGGAAGGAAACAATGAGTCGGCGACAATACCGAATTGATGAGCGAAAACATCGTCAATCGACGAAAACCGTGCAGAAAGAAACGTTGACAATCCACTCTCGGGAACAGTGTAATTGCGGAATTTCCTCCGTCGAATGGCCGGGCTGCACTCGGAAAAAATGGAAAGCTGTTCCGAGGCCGGATAAATCGAACGAAAATTGAAAAGTCAAGTGCGCTTAACGAATTGTTCACTTCTCCACGGAAAGTTATATGGCATTGTTCAAACAGTTTTACGCGCCGCATATTGACTGTTCAGAATTTCCCGTTTATTCGATGAATCCCGAACACGCGACGTCAACAGCTTTTTTGTTTACCTTTTGCCACCGCCACTTTGGCAGAACCGTGTTACCGCACCGACCAAAAGAACAAAATAGTTTTCGGGACTAGTTGAATGTGGGCGGTGTCGTTTGTTCTATCGAGTGCTTTTCGAACGGTGCCCGAAAGCCTCGCGGTCTGCGCCAATGTTTCTTTTAAACGGTTCCGTCTCTTCCACTTGATTTTTATTGTTTAATTTGACAATGAGATTTCAGTTAAAAAACAGTCGTGATTTTTATTTCTGCTGAAATTCAGTGTTCTGATATCTCACATTCATTATGAAATTATGTTGTTCGTTCTCTTTGAGGATCATAATGGGAATACAACATTTTTCCAGTTTAATATCAACATAATTTTATATATTTAAAATATTGTCGTCCCTGATACTTCAACCCTCCCGAAATATCTATCCCTTGAGGAAGAAGATGATCAATGATTTCATGGCAAGGGTGTCTTGCAATCGAAGAAAATTTTTACTTTATCTCGTTATAACATATTCCTGAAAGAAAACTGAGCCATCACTCCTTGACTCGCCATATCCGAGAAAATCCCCATCAGGGGGGGTACAAAAAGTGATCGATTCGACGTCGAGTGACCCGTGGCGAATTACCATGAGCATGGTCGTCTCGCTGGCATATAGAGAGCGGCATATCTAAGAGGATCGAAGTCTATCGTCTTTAAAAGACTTGTACTGGAGGCGTGCGGATAAGCTGTTCGCCGAATCCGGGTATCAAGGCGAAAAACTTCGCGGTCGGCGTTAGGTAAAAGCCTGTCCAGGTCCGCGTCGTTGAGCTCCTCCTTTTCAGAACTGCTTCGGCCGAGATTAGGGGTTGTAGTTTTCAAAGTGGACACAATACACACGTCCGCGAGCGCTATCGAGGCGTGACGAGGCGGGGCAACGCGAACCAGGGAATGGAACGTTGAATCGGATTGCTCCGTCGATCCTCGTAAATACGATCCCGATGCTTTCATGGAAACGCTCCACGGAGGAATCGCGATGACGACGCTGGAATCCGTGCATTTACACCGGCTTTCCATCTGGATATTATCATGCGGCGACGCGTAATGATATTATAGGGGTGCGGGATGAAAAGTTCTTCAGGGGCAGAGGGAGCTGCGTGAAAAAGGCAAGCCACGGATTAAGGACGAAGAAAACGCGCGAGTCTCCGATTTATATTACGGTCCTTCCCACTTCGATTACACCGTCGCAATAACTGTGCTTCGGTGAAAGCCGGAATATTGCGAGCAGGGGCGCAGAAACGTTTCGCTTGACCCCGTTTGACCCTCGAATATTGCGCTAATGAAGATGAGACCTGCCGGTAATCACGAGATTGTGTGTCATCGCATTTATTTCGGGAACGACTCGGCGTGCCATTTTTATTTCGGGAGCGATCTTCATCGTTCTGGTAATTGTTGGAATTCTCATAAATGTACACACCCATAATCCATGGTGAGTCATGATTACGTTACGGATTGTATGCATTTATGGTAAAAATGACGCAGAGTCTTGTAAAATATAATGTATTCTCTCTCTCTCTTCTCTTAAAGGAGAAATACGAATTGATATTTACTTTTTGATGGAGTTGCTGATCAAAAAAATTATACTTTATTAATTTGCAGTTTCTTTAAGTACGTTTAAATGTAAAAGATAGGCAGGAAAATCATGTCAATCAAATAACATAGTACTTGTAGGTAGGTTATTAATTCATAGAAGAATGTAAGGAAATCGTCTTGAGTAATAATTATAATCTGCTGCATCTGTAGGTACTTAACTTATTATATTGCTTCCCCGATTACAAACACTACATGTGTCCACAACATTATCTTACAAGTCACGAAAATTAATTGTATCGTATGGTCCTTATTCAGTGTAAAAAGGTTGCGGTTCCTACCAATATTATACATATACTAATGTATACACTGTAATACCTTATCGATCCAATTACCGTGAGAACCAATTCCATAGCGGATCACATTATAACCGCTTCCGTGTAATGCAAACAATCACCATCTAAATCAATTTATTCCGATCACTTCCTCCTTAATGTAAGAAATTATTCCGGAAACCCCCGCGCCGTTACTCAGAGAATGAATTCCATGAAAACCATGAAGAAATTACAGTTAAGTATTCTGGCGTGAGCCTCTACAGAGTGTAACTGAAATAGATGGTCAAACTTCTGGTCGATGGTTCTGATGAAAAATTAGAAACGCGCTGGACGAATGAAATTTTCTCCAGTGTTTCATATTTTCTGATTCTATTAACTAAGCTATCTGACAAATTAAATATTTAAAACTGTTAATATTTTACCAGTTTATAAGCATGAATTTACAATGAACAGTATTTTCTAAATAACGGAGAGAATGGCTAAAATAATCTATTTTAAAAGGATTCAAATAATTGATGATTGAATCAATCTTGAGAAGTGCTGCATTAAATAATAAATCAAAATCATAATATGAAATGGTTTTGTACAATTTTAGAGTCTATCTGATATAATAACACTCACTAAACTCACTAAAAGTTGAGTTTACTTTTAGGTACTATAGAGTCTTTCATTAACAGGTATCACATTAAATTTCGCGCTACTTTTTATTCGTGTAGAGTGGAGTTGTCACTCTTCGACACGTGATTAGCAAAAGCATAAAAAACCTTGTAAGATTGTAAACATTTTTTAATTGTAAAGAACCAGAGTTTTTCTTCAAAGAACGAAATTACGAAAAAGATATGAAGTGTTAATTTAAAGAATGAAACAAGCACACGAGCTATTATTTCAGAAACTCTGGTGCAATTGTAAGGGACGTAAGCACGAGGATTAAAAAGGGCCGAGTTGCAACTTTGATGTAACCACTGGTTAGAACGGCTGGCTGGTCAAAGGGTTGCCAAAATCCATCCACGCACGACCCATTTTGCATATTTAAGACTGAGCGTTTTGTCTTCGGTAGAAACAGCAAAATCAACAGCGCCGGTTCTACAGGACAAAACTAGGAGCGAGCAGAGTCGTCACTGGTTGCATAGAACATATGGCGGTCGTGAAAGGGCAGTTGACTTGTGGTTACCAGCACACGGGGGATGATACACGACCGGGACGTGCGGTATTCTTGACTCCGCTTGTTCTCCTGCCACCCACCACCGAAAAAGGCATATCAAGCCCTCTTCCTCCAGCCCCGTGCTCACGAAAACCATCCCCCCGGGGGCAGGGTTTCACGGAAATTCAGCGTACTCGTTGCCTCCTGTCTTGAATTCGCGCGAGAGTCTGCTCGTCCCATCCGTTTGGGAATTAAATCTACTTAGCCGGCTGTTTTCCTTACAAATTGAGGTTTCCTATGCCAAAGGCGCCGACCGCGTTTCATCGAAATTTTATCCCCCGCGGGGAAATGGATAAATTCCTCTCGACGGAAATGAACTGTTTCTCGCCGGAGCCATCCACCTTCTTTGAGTTCACTTTCTTTGGATCGCCCCGGAAGTTTGATTGCGACAAATAGAGAAACTGTTGCTCCCCCTAGTTTCTCTTTCGATTTCTTTTTTTTTCTTTTCGTCTTGTACAAAGGGGACGCGGGAAGATTAATAATTAAAAAAAAACTCCTGAACACCTCGTGCAAGTTTAATGCCAGGTGACAAAACGAGCAACGCCGGGAACAACAGTTTCTCAGGAAACGATATACCATGAACGACACTCGTAAATTGCTCCGTTGCATGATTTATAAACCGCAATTTATGTGGCAGACTGCGTACGTGAAGCATATTTCGGATAACATATGCGCTGCTCCTTTATTACCGTGAATAATTCGCGCAAAACAATTCCGTTTTAATTCAATGAGGGAATTCATGGCTTCCGTTTGTTGTGTAAATCTCTGCTCGCCCGCGCGAAGAACAAGGCTCTGTAATTAATAAGAAACTTGTGTACAGGAGAGAACTTTTGTACTTGTTATACCAGGCGAATCTCGCGACATCACGACTTCAAATAACTTGGATATCATTTGGTGTGCGAACATATTATTTAGAAAAATTGTTGCACGTTTTCCTGGAGGAGATAATTACTTATTTTTGTTACTTTTCTATCTAGATTGAGTCAACTCAAGTTTTTTTTAAATGGAATACCCAATATTTTTTATATGAATAGAAATACACGTGGAATATGTTTTTCAATTACACCAAAATTTGATGGACTACTCAGTCTCTTCGCAAGTTGTGCGAAAGAATCTATTTCGACACTTTTAAGCACCAGTGTCGAACGTCGAGTTCTTTTCCAAGCGGTTAGATGAGCATCTTCCGCACTCACGTTTCTCAGTGGTACACACGTGATCCTTGTAGAGGCCTCACATTTGATACGCGCGTGTATGCCTGGCACGCGTGCCTCATAAATAATGGCGGCTGTTGGCGCCGGAGTTGGACCGCGACAGACGCGCGGAAAGTAGCTTCGAAAGCAACTTACGAGTTCTCTACCGAAATTGCGTTATTACTCCCAACGATCGAAGATTTTTACCCCGAGCGGTGGGCATTGGATGGGGAACGAGCCTGGATGGAGAACGTGACGAGTGAAAACACGGTGATCGAGCTCGGAAAGTATCACACTGACATGCACATAAAAATCTTTAAAAAAATTTACACTGTACATTGTAATAAAATTTTACTTCGTCTCAATGTTTCTTAATTTAGCTATGTCTGGGTTTGCATGATTAGTACACTGGAACCTTGGAAAACTTTTGTACGATTGTAAAAATAACAGTAAGAAAAATAATTGGTATAGAAACAAACTATTTTCCACAAAATTGGAATATTTTTTAGTGGGGGACTTGTGAGAAATTTTCCAGGTCAAACCAATTTTAAAGGAACCATTGTAAATATATTTTCATTTATATGCAGGACGTAACGTGCTATTATATTTCATTTTATTTGATCTCCCATTTAAAACATTGTAAGATTAAACATTTTTTTTTCCAAGAGAACTCGCGACGTACTAAAAATTGAAGTCACGTACAGGAGCAATCTAGCAGAGTATACATTTTGATAATGCAAGCGTGAAGAATAGTTTGAACCGAATAGTTCCGAAAATGGAGGAGTAAGATATCTCGAAAGTAGTGGGATTATGAGTGTCTTGTAATAAACAAACTGCAAGAAATAAACGACACGGTCAAGGTAGGGATATGAGGAAGGATAAAAGGTGGAACACAAACAGCCTTTAAAGGAAGCAAGTGAAATTGGTGGGACAAATGAAAGGGAAGTAATGAAAAAGAGAAGCCGTTACGAGATAAATAGGTTTCCGTCAGTTGAAGAATTACGAGTGGGCCAGGTCTACGGGGAGAAGAAATGCGAGAAAACGATCTCAAAGGTACACGAAGTATAAAAAAAAAACGTGGTAAAAATGAACCAGAAGGTCAAAGCGTCTAAGAGGAACACAGAATTAAATAAAGTTTATGAAATAGTACAGTGCCATGGAGGAAACTAAATTCAACCCGTGTGAGGTGAATTAACGGGCTAAAAAGTATCGAGAAAAGCTCTAAGAAGCCACAAAAAGTTAACAAATTGTACAAAATAAAAAACATGAATATGTTCCATTAAATAATAAATTATCACTATCACAAAAAATAATTTTAAATGAACTAAATATTTGAAGTTTAAATTGTCTCTTTTCTGATCTGACATCTTTTAATATTTCCTTAACAATTTATTAAATGGTCGCTTTCCCACAACTGTCAGTTAACAATTTAGTTATAACTTACTTTTCCCTGTTACATGTTTTTCGCGTTTGGTAACGCTGTTGGCTAAAACAGAATTGCTTTTACGTTTCGCCAGATAGAGAAACTGGAGGATCGAGCGATCATTAAATATTTGGGTAGAAAAGGTTCGATAACGGCAGATACCCAGGCCGACATGAAAAATGCTTTAGAGGAATCGGCTTCTCCATTTTTGATTGTATCAAAATGGACTGTTGAATTTGAACGGGGTCGCGAGACCTTTGAAGATCCACTCGCCGGACGCTCAAAGCGTATAACAGCATCCAGAAAAATGATTGAAATGTTCGGCGATAAGCTTCTGGAGGATTGCCGATTGAAAATACCCGAACGTGGCCCGTAGGAATCTCGGAAGAACGCACATCTTGACTGATGAATCCTGTATGAACCAACTATCCGCAGGATGAACGTGTTTCCAACTGGCCAGAGGGAACGTCGAATTTTTCAAAGGTGCAACATTTTTAAAGAGCTCCATCGATCGGGACGATTTTCTGCCTGCGGAACGACGTCGAGTTTACTGGAGAGATAATGGCGACTGTTCTACAGAGAGATAATGGAACTGTTGCTGATAAATATCCTGTGAAAGGGAAAACGATTATCTACTATCTATCTCACTGCCAGGATAATTTAAACCAATTGAATAGAAATATCTGAACGGAATGATCGCGTTTAGCGGAGAGAGAAATCACTTTCCTTCGATGCAACTTGTAAACAATTATAGGAAAAATCGATTAACTTGAAAGTAAGACGATCGATGGCCTCTTTCGTAAGAAGCTTTCGTGTTAAGTCACTTTCAAAACGTAAAAGTACAAAGTTCGAGTTTTATGTTTTCCTTAAATAACAAACTGTGGTACAATTTCATTTTTGTCGCTGTTGGACTTCACGAATGAAAAATAATAGAATCTTGGTATCTTCAAAGTAGACTTCGGATTTTATGCAATTAGGGCATCATTATTTGCAATTCATTAAAATACTTTAAAAATGAATTTAAACATTTTTTTTGTCATTGCTGCAGGAAAATCACAGTTTAATTATAATATTTTATTAGTAGAAAAAATTACTGCACACGAACCCTACTACTAAATCGCAAAGGTTCGCACCCTAATGGGCCAGATCGTGAGAAGTCTGTGGAACGTCAGTTGAAATTCGATATTATGTCTTTCTGTCGTCAACGACAGTTTTTCGCACTCCTCAGCTGCGCGTAAAAGAACACGATGACGTTTTGAGTCATGAATGGTCGTCAAGCATGAATATTATTGGTTGACGTAATAATTGATGAATGGACACGCGAGTTCCGCTGGGCTACACACATCTGCGTACATATCGCACTGCCGAAACGTGCATTAATCTTTCGTTGGTACTTTGTTAAGAGGGGGAAAAAAAACTAGTTTGGAGAAGCCGACGGATCATCATTCACCTTGCCATACTGATGATTATTTACGATAACAGGCGGAGAGTCTCTGTTCGTTCGACTGTAATAAAACACGGAAAGATACCCAGGACGTAATTCCTGCGCGAGGGCGCTTCATTAATATTTAATACGGGCTAAGTGAAAGTATGAATTTCACATTAATGCAATTCTCCGTGATATATGGTCCATCGTATGCTCCACGTCCGTAACAGAAGATGATATTAATTGCTATATTTATATATGCTCGGCGTGTATCTTGCCTGTCAAAGGGCGCTGTCATCTTTCATAGTTATAATTCATGGACCGACTGATACGTTCTCTGCTCGGTTGGAAAGCCTGCTGGTTATATCACCGTGAACATTTTACAGCGTTAATGCAAACTGCCTTAGGTGAAATTGGATAGATCGCAAAGCGAATGCGTCGTCACAAGTACAAATGACTCTCGAGGATTTTGCCCTTACTTTGCCATGAGGTGTGGGAACTTGAATTTCTAGAAAATAAATAATTCATGCTTGCTGGTAAATTGGAATTTAACGAGAATTGTATTTATTTAGAACACATATCCTAACGAGCCTTTTCAGTAAGAAAACAAATTCTACTTGATTTTGATCTGTTTTTGCATTAAATTATTTAGTTATCAAGAAGAGACCTTTAAATTTTGTTCCGTGAATAAAATGATAATACTTTCGCAGAAATATCAAAACGTGTGTGGTCCTGTAATTAATCCCAACAAAGGCAACCCCGTGGCATTAAGACGTCATTTAATTACACGGTGTGCGTGAACATGATTCACAATAAGAAGCATTTTTAAACGGTTATCTTCCGAATGAGATTTCGCGTTTGAAATGGCAGTGCTCGTAAACGGGACAGCCGCGAAAGCTTTTCATAAACGCGAGGGACAGTAAACCAGACCTTTTAAATATAATTTAAATCCAGACGCTGCGCATAATTAAAAAATATACCCGGAGCGTCGCCAGAGTTAGTTACGAAAATAAAACGAACCGAACGAAAGAACGGTGAAAAAAGAGCGGGTAGGGAACGAAGGAAACAAACATTCTACACACGTTTTCCACGACGAGAGCGCAGCTTTCCTTCATGCCACAATCTCGCACACTTAGAGTGTACTTTTTCGCTTTAAACAAACAAGATTATTCCGACATTACACGACATTCTGCTCTACAAAGTGCCGGACTGTTACGTTCTTTCAAGTAAACCGTGCTATTACGTTCCGCTTTCGCAACAAAAAAAAAACGAAGTCAAGCTTTCTAAGTGTTTCTCACCGGCCAAATAATATTCAAACGCGTCGTTCGATCCGCTTACGCCGCGACCGGAAAACGGAAACATATTTCAGGATTAAAGCGGCATTGTTCCGGCTAGTGCCATTAAATTAATTACAGGTCTTAGTTCTAGCGCCGGTTATATTGTGGACATCCAGCTGGTCGCCATTTTAAATCCGTCGCAACAGCGCGGATATTTATACTGTCAGCCATTCCGTGCAGAAACACTGTTAACGGTATTGTTAATTATTATTTAGCTCGCTAAACAGAACACGCACAATTTCACAATGACACGGTGTCGCGACGGCGAGCCTGAATATTGAGAGCATAGTGAAAAACAATGGAGAACATGTTTCTACATTAATAAAGCTCTAATTTGCGGCTCGATTACATTGATGCTCGACTACGTGGATGTTCGTTCATATTTTATCAGAGCACGAATACGCATTCACCAGGAACTTTGCTTTATGCGCAGCTGTATTGTCAACAATTTCGTGAAAATTTGGTTTGGTTATCATCTGTGGGTGGCGCTGGGAAGTGTTGACGCACTGAATTGTTAGATTCTATCTGTGATAATTTTGTCAAACATAATCGTACGATGATGAACCTTGACTCGTGTTAAAGCTTAGAATAAATTGGAACGCATTTGTTGACAAATTTTTTGGAGCTTCCACTTCGGGTCGATACTTCATAAAAAACGATAAAAAGTCAGTATAATTTGCTCTCTGTACAATTAAATCTCACTATCTGCAAGACTATTTAAGTTTGACAGTTTTTTCTTTTAAACAAAAGATTGACTTCCAGTTAGAACAAAGGACAGCAAGTGAAATAAATGTATTTACCGGCACGGCTGACAGCGAGCAAACAGTAGAGAACGAGAGGCGACCAAATAGTTGTTGCAATGAAACGGCACGCGGCGAGGGGTGGGGAGGGAATAACAGACGAAACGGAAAAGTATTTTTTTCGTTTGACACCGAACACCCTGCAAAGGACTTTCAGCAGCGTCGACCGGCGAGGACAGCCGTTTGCTCGTGTGACCGGTGTCCACATTTTTCCAGTTGTCTCTCGAATTTCAGTGGACGCGATAGCCGCTGGTCGCTTATTACCGAAACGCGCAGTTTTCTTTCTAAAACAAAATTCTAGCCACGAACACCGTGCAATCGTAAACATACCGAACATTCACCGAAGCGCGGCATTTATCGCAGTGCTTGGAATTCCAGGACTTGAGAATGTTTAGAATTCCGAAACTGAGCGCGCACCCTGTGCTATACGACCGCATTCTTCGTCTCACGTGACGACCGGGAAACTATAGGCGCACCACACTTTTCTGTAGGGTCATTCTTTTCGTGCGAATGTTTCGTTATCGCTGCTGAAAGACGTCCACGCGCCGAACTTTCGCGGCCAACTGTATCCTGACCGAGAACTTTGCTACTCAGAATAATATACATGCAGGATACATAAATATCTTATTCTTTCCTGCTGTGGTACATTACAGATTTTCTATGCAATCTCACTGGTGTCGACGAAACATGCTGCAAAGATTATATTCAAAGAAACAATATTTAAGTGAGAGTCTAAAGAGCAACATTGATTTTTTATTATTCTTCTATGAAGTACCCACCGATGATTTTTTAATCATAACAAATAGCACAGGGTTAGCATAACTGTTAAATTTCGCGTGTTTAATCAAATGAGAATATTATATACTTAAAAATTGAAAATTTTATTTTCCTTAATGACACACACACACAAGGATTTGTTTTCTTCTTGGTCTGATTACTAAAAATGTCTGAATGAACATTGTACAGTTTTTCTGATCTTTGAGGACCATTGTCAGTTTTGTTAAACGTTTGATGTGGAAGCTACAAGTAAGGTACGAGGAAGGATTAAGCATCGTCTGGAAAACTGTCAAGCTGATTACCAGCGACAGAACTTGCAAACATATCCCCGTTGTGAATAAGCCTGTAGGACCCCCTGACCCTGAGGTAGATGGCGGTTGGTAGAAAACGCTAAGGACCATCCTGGGAGCGCTTCGTCATCTCTGATAAGTCTTCGTGGTCCTCCAGCTCCGGCGAATCCCTCGGCTTCCAAACTCGCCAGACCCTTGGAGCTTCCTTGGTGCTCGCAGTTATCTCGGGTCCTTCCGCTACGATCAGACATCTGACATTTCGTTGGTAGGGTAAAAAGAGAGAAAGGATGAAGAAGTTTAAATGGCCAACTATGAAGATTAAAAATTCCATGGATTGATAAGGAAATTTCTCGCCTTTTATGCCATTTTTCTTCGAGATCGGACACTTCACTCGCTACATCGCCCGGAGTCCTTAAATTACTTACAGCAATAATTATAACTCCGGCAGAAAAATCTTATTATTATTATACAGCTATTCTATACACGAGTGTTTATACAAAATAAAAATTGATTTCAAGGTACAGGAGCTACATAGACATTCATATTATTTCTTAATAATTGTAGTAAGTACAAATATATTAATAACCTATACATCAATTTTTGTATAACATCGGCTGCATTGATTCCAAGGTGCAGCAACTACTTAATTGATTTTCTTTCTCAATAATTGTAGTAAGTACAAATATATTAATAAATGCATTCCTTCATGCTACATGTATTGAAATTGTAGGATACGGTTTTGAAATCCTGCTTTTTTCATTTTTGTTAATCGCTCGTGGCATCGTGCGTCGTCGAGAAAGGTGCGGGGCAAAGATCAGTGTCTGGCATCGGAAGCCGCAGAGGAGACATAAATTTCAAGACGACCCGATGCACCCGCCGCCTCGGTTATGTATCAATGGTCCTCCCCCGGCCCGGAAAAGGCAGGATCTATTAATTTCGGCGTAACGGTTCGCTAACCGTCAACAGATATCCGGCGGTATCTAAAGAAGGAACCGAGCGTCTATCTATGTATACATCGTCCCGATAAGTGTTTTCCTCCCGACGGTCCGGAAAGGGTAACCGAGTGCTAGGAATCGAGAGAAAATATGCTTTGACAGCGAGGATTTTAAAGTGAAATAAGATGGCAACCGGCATTAACATATACGTTTCCCCGGCGGAATTTTATTCGGCCATTTGCACCGGCGGGAAGTACTTTAACAGAGTGAACACCCGGAGACGTTTCGGCACACGATTTATTTTCTGGCGCAATGAGCGTGTAAAGTGTCGTAAAAATTTTAAACGCAATAGGACCTCCATCATTCACGCCAATTGTTCTGCTCCGTTACATGAGCCCCGGCTCGCGGCCGCTTTCCCATAAAATTGTTCGATCATCTGACAAAGGATTTCTTACTTCTATCGTCGCCGAATATTTCTCTGTCTGGTTCGCATTAACCCTTTGTAGTAGAATGTCGTCTCGGTGGTAATATAAAAATTATTTTCTAAGTGGCGAAATTATTGTGTTCTCAAAGAAATTTTGATCAGGTAACCTTCTTCTAGATTTGACAATTGCAGTTAATTCTTCCCTGTGCAATTTTCGTAGAATTTGACCCGTCTAAAATTATTAACGCTTTTACTAATTGTTTTAACAAAAGTAAACCACGTAAATGATAGAAAATAGTCAAAATTGTGGATCGATAGTCAATGTTTAAAATAATCGTTTCGGAGGAATTAGAATTTGTAATTTCGACGAGAACTACTGCTTGCAATTGTGTCTGACCAGTGTTCACTAGTTCCACTTAAAAGTAGTACAATCGATGATGCGCTTGTCTCATTCTGTGAACATAGATTCGTGGTATGCATGTCAGTAAATGGTACAGGTGTAAGTAATATACAAATTGGTATCACGATCATGATTATATTAAAATATACATATACTCAAACAGTATATACATAGTGTAACATACAGTGTTGAAAGCTGACATGATTTTGCTTTTAGCGTGCAATATATCGTTTTACTACCAACAATTCAAACTATTGTTAGCAGACTAGTGAAATCTACATACATTTGTGGTTTATACCATGATCAAGAAACACTAAAATATAAAGTTTCATACAGTATATTTTGTTTGTTCCACATTCGTAAAAATAAAACATTTCCTAATATAAAAATTTCGTGTTAGAACCACATTTTCAGCAATGATATTAATATTCTTAGGAATTATAACGTAAGTAATATTATAAAGGTATAAAAAAATATCTCGTAGATATCACATAACAAATTGTATGCATTTTGTAATGAATATTTGATTCAGTATTATGCAGAACCTCGTTATCCATCTCGGTTCGAAGCGAAATCATTTTGATATTAGCAGCGCGTACGGTGGAACACCTTGTACATCTCGTTTGAAAAATAATTAATGCGTGCCTTGTGAAAAGGAAATCCGTCTTGAAAGGATTAATTCGCACTTCTCGATGCGAAACAGCGGAGTAACACGTCCAGCTGCAACGTGCCAAGGGATCATCAATCATGCTAATGAAAGAAACTCTGACACCGCGCTGTGCAAACTGCCGTCCCCATGCGTTTCTCGTCATACGTTCGTGTGTTTAAGCTGTACCTCTGCAAGCGTAAACATTCGAGTGTCGGAGTCGGTCGGAGAAATATCATCTCAATTGTTTATTTACAGGAAAGACCCTTATTTTGTAGTCGCAAACGAACACCGTTTGCGGCTTCGCTCGAAACAAATGAATAAATTCAATAATACAAACAAAAAGAAGGTAAACACATACTGTTCATTCAGTGTTTTCCTAGTTGATATCCATACGAATGTAAAAATTGTGAATCGACCCACTTTTTGTTGCATAAAAATTTGAGACTGTAGGAAGTGGAGGAAATATTATCAACAATTCATTTCATGAAAGTAATAATTATTTTCAAATTGTGTACGAACATCCATTGGTCGCTACGTTGCAAGACTTAATTTTTATTGCATAACAGAATGTAATATTCAGTTATCCACACTAGTTTTCGTGCATGTGACATGTTTGAACCAAAAAGGCAAAGGGTTTCGACATTTTATGGACAATTCTCTGCAGAAATGCACAACATTTATTGCATTGATGTTACGGAAATATTGGAGTTTCGTTAATAAAACATTGCATTTGTAAAGCATATTATTGTTTCGTCCTGCTAACGCTTGTCAATAAATTTAAAAACTCCTCTCGATAAAAGCTGACAGGTTTGAAGGTAAAAAAGTTATCAAGACTCTCAACTTCGAAAACAGACTTATTTGAACATTATTACTTTGATGACATCAAAAACATTATTGCAACATTTGTACTTTAATAAGTAAAATTGTATTAATTGCAAGCCATTGAAGAAATTTTCTAGGAAATAATTTCTGTACCTCATCTCATTGCAATAAATAATGTCTTTGTGTACTATGACGAATTAATGATATTCCCAATATATACTCTGTGTTCGCCGTTAACTGATACACAGGCTTGGAATCGGCGAAATTAATTCCCATTCAAAGTGTTGAAATATTGACATTATCGATGTATATTTGTCGGATGTAATAGAATACGCTGCACATTAATTATTATTATCGGCATTGGTGTAAAGGCGGGTTATGTATCTTGAATATTTAGAGCGATCTAAATGCCATCGGACATTGAAATTTCACTGAACTGCATCAAAATTTCATTAAATGAAATAATTATAATACAGCAACGTATTCTTTCTATCGGATCGTCTAATGGTTCGTATAACACATCCTCGGTACATTAATACTTAATTATCAGTTATTTATGCGACTCATTTGTGTATCCTATAACCAATCAGGGATCATATTTCAGCTTCAAAAACGACGGGTACGGAAAGGCTTTTATCCTTTGAACAGGTTGGGGAAGAAATATTCGCGGAACGAGAACACCACAAACTTACCGACTATGCAATGTTTGTATTTTACTTTTTGGTATTTACCATTAATAAATTATAAGCCAGTTCTCTGCACTTCGTACCAAAAAATCGCGAACGCAGCCCGCTGAAGCATTTTTGCCGGCGCGTTTGCCGACCAACGTCAGCCAGCCATCTACCTTTCCACCTCGAACCACTATTTTCTACGATGTTATTACTACCAACATTACTGCGCTATTGGGAGTACTTTAACCTCTGCCATTTTTCGATTTCGCACAGAAACGAATGAATTTTTCTCACTCCCCAGGAACGTTCCCGGCGTCGACCATTTGCCTGCTTTTTCTGTCCCCTATTTCGTTCCCCGGCGCGCATTTCTCCTTTTTCGCGACGTCGAATTTATGGATGGAATTGAAAGAGAGTCAGCCCACACGATGCACCGGTAAACATTAATACTTCTCCTTTTTCTTTTTTTTTTTATTAATTTGTAATCCTCGACTGCATCGGCCGCGCTGTGAAATATTGAACATTCCGTCCATAGTTCTTCAAATAACGGATAATATAAATGTGTACAGTGGCCCAAATAATTTGTCCACACACCTTTCGAAATTTCGATCAGATTTAAACCAGTCGTGGCACACGATGCCTATTTTGTATTATAATTTTGAAACAATTTTATGCAATCATAGAAGCATATCAAAACGATTCCGTACTCGATGAAAAGTGAGTACCGTTTCTTAAAACAGTATAAAGACAAAAAGATTGAAGAATATCGATATATTTTATATCGAATCTATTAACACCATTAAACAAAGAGATCTCTATTCGGTTTCTGAACCTTAGCGTACAAAAAGATTTTATTTTCCTCAATCCAGCAATAATTCTTGCAAAGTGAATACAGGCCAACGCCGGAGCCATAAATGCCGGGGAAGAGAAAATAAAAAACACATAAAAACAATCGTATACAATCGCGAGAACACTGCGGAACGGTCCCATCTCCCTTTAACCACTGTTTAACGTTCGGCTTTATAAGATATTGATTCGCCTTTAGCCTGTGGAAACGCAACCTGGGGAATCTTGACGACTGTGTTCGCCAAGGTCGTATCACACGAGATGCCTGAAGGATAAGGTGTAAGACAGTCCGAGATGGAGAGTGAGAGAGAGAGAAAGGGGGGGGGGGTGGGGTGCGAAGGAAGAGGAAGAGAAAGATATAGAGATACGTGGAAGGAGCAGAACGAGGACTTCATGCCTCATTCCTGAAACTTCCTGGAGATCAAACTCTCCCTTAAGTGGCAAACGTTTCGCACGTGTGCTCGTGTTGCCGATTCACCGACGGAAGCGTGTCGGGTACGAACACAGAGGGACCCTCTTTGCGAGTAACTCCGGGCTCGGGGGCTATTGTTTTCGTCTCAACTATAGAGTGGCCTACTTGGCACGGTTAGACGAGGTGGTAAATTAACAATTAAATTGTAACAGGATTTTCACTCGTCTACCCTACCGGAAATCCAATACCCGTCGCCTCTTCGGCGTCCTTAGGAGTGTCCGCGAGGACCGTGGATAATTAAACGCAACCTGTATGACCGACGTACAGGTTTCCTCTTCCGCCCCAAACCCCCCGCGTTCGCGCTTCCTGTTGCCTCTCCCGTTCGCAGGCACCATCCCCGAGAACACAACAGCCCCGCCGTCTGGAAATTGGAATCCTGTAATTTATGGTGTTCACCGAGGAGAGGACAGTTGGATTAATGTCCGGCTCGTGTGCACGCCATCGCGAGGCGCTCTCGACATCGCCTCTCCCACCCCCTCCCCCTCCCCCACTTTCACGACCACCGCGCCACACCGCGCCGCGCCGTGTATCGTTATCTGCGAAATCCGACTTTTCGCGAGCACCGCTGCCACTGTCGATGAGATACCCAGATAACAAGACCCGCCGCGGACTAACACCTTGTTCCATTTTTACCACACTGACAACTCATTATCCGTCGTCGACGCTTTGTAATTGGCCGCGCGGTGACCGTGCTCGAGAAAATATTGGCCGAGCGCGACACCTCGTGTCCGATTCGGAGATAAAATGCAAACGGTACGATTCAAGGTGAACAATTTTGTCAATCAAATTGTACGGGCTGTGCCAAACTTTATCAGTATATTTTATGGGTGTAAATAAGAAAAGAAAGTCTTGGACGTCTTCGTTGCAAAACACTATTGGGATGAATAACCAAACAAAATCCACCGGAGTGTACAACATGCGTCATGACCAACAGCATCCAACATATTCTACTTGAATGTCCCAAATTCTCTTCACAACGATCCAGATTTTCCATTGAAAATGACCTCAAGTCAAATCTAGGCGATGACAACATTGGAAACGTCCTCCTTTTTTTTAAATCTGTCGGCATTTATGAATTACTATAATTTGTTTGTTAATATTAACCGTAACTCTTTCAGTAACATGTAATATATATTTGTTTATAAACCATGTGGTCACTAATGACCTAGATGTTAATGCGACCACATTAAAAAAATAAACCATTAATAAATAATAAATAACTATTGGGATGAGTATAAGGTGAGGGAGGAATTCCTTCCCAAGAAATCTAACCCAGACCTAACCACTGAGGCGCAACTAAAAATTGCTGTACTATTATTTAAATAATTGTTTACACTATCAGATATGTCAGTATCTAACCAATTAATACACATTTAAGTATTGTATGAGGTATTATATCAATTTGATATTTATCAAATTTAAAAAATTATAGAGAATGGAAATATTGTAGATCAGAAGAAACGTTTAATTTTCGAGTTAAAATAGCTCCGAGTGCAAAGGGTTAATATGAAGATAGTGTATCTGGGAAAATGTTAAATACATGTAAGAACACCAGTATATCATTGTAGTTTCTGCTTCATAAGATAATTAGAGGAATGAAATTTTTATCTGGCTCCTGTGTCTTCTAATTAATGCAAACATTTTTCTCCACGTGATTAATGTCTTCGTATTCGCAAGTATGTACACTTTAATTTGCTTTCTTATGTCGCAGCTTTTCCGTATTTCCCCCTGAAAACGTTTTCTCTGCTTAAGCACATCGTTCCGGTTTCTTCCGCGAGAAGAACGAATTTTATGGAAGTGTCCGAGGCGAATCGGGGGTGTTACTGTCACCTCGTTGGCAAGAAAACTGGAAGGCCAGGATTACGTCACTGTTAATTTTGGAAACTGTTTCGAAGACATAGACGTTCAGCTCGTAACTGTTATCGGTTTTCTGCGGTGGAGCCGTTTACCACAAGCATTTACTACGAAATGAGAATTTCCCCGGACCCTTGCGCAGTCGATTCATTTAAAGTTCCGGCAAGAACCATTCGCAAAATTGTACAATCAGGATATCTATTAACGTAATGAATCATCTTGCGCATTCGAACAGTAATTGCCCGTTCTCACCTTCTTCGGCCATTAATTCGTGCAATATTCTCGAAACTTGCATCGATTCCATGCTAAGGAACCAGATGCCTGGAACTGGACGATGCTGATACTAATTTCATCAAATACTCCGTCATTTGCATACCTCAATTATGCGACTATTACGTGCTTTCACTACCTTAAAGAAGATGCTGCACGTGTTACTTGTGTTTTAAATAATTACGTGCTGCGTACACAATTTACAATATTTATAACTTGGATTTTGGTACGTATTAAAACAGATGATTTTTTATGTCTATAATCTGCTAGGAAAAATAGAACATTTATATTTATTGTACACGTACGTGTGCTCTAATGGCGAAATATTGACTACAATAAAATGGAATTTTATTTCAATGTAAAAGAAATGAATAACATTATTTATCAAATTCTGTTTGGAGTCTTCATCGCGACTAGATATTATAATCGTACAAGGGGTTAATATGAAATAAAGAAATGTGGTGTCGAGTGTACGCTTTCGTGAGACTGCGTGTCATACCGTGCCCTCAAATATCGAGTGATTTCTCGACGTCATTACAAGTTATAATAGAGGGTTGCCGTGAAACCGATTTAATCTGTCGTAATTGTCCCAGGAACCATAGCTATCAGGAACTTCACCAATCTCGGAGACGAGGTGCAGGCGCTGGAAGTGCGCAAGTGATAATTGTTCTTCCAGACACGCATTCATTTTAGTAGCTGTTCCCATGGGTATCAAGCCTTCCATGGTAACCATTCCCGATCCCATTCAAGGGGCCACTAGCCGAAGGTATTTACCCCTGTCCCGAGAGTACGTGGTCCCTGACACGTATATAGGGTTAATGGAATCCAGTATAAACCTATCGGTGATCACGTTAGCTACGGAGACGTGTTCTTCCTTATTGACGGGGCAGGGGAAAAAATGACAACTATGGCATACACGTGTAACGTGTTCCACGATATCGACTTCCGTTTTCTTGTTGGCCGAACGTCGAATTTTATGGCGAAAATAAACGCACGTAATGGGACGTACGGTTGCTCCTTGCCCTTATATCACACGCTTGATTTGATCTCCTGATCAAATCCCATCGATCGTGCACCGTTTAAAAAGGATAAAACCGGAGCCAGCTGTCTACCTTGAGGAAGGATGACAGTGATAGGACATTTTGTGGATGAGACAGCTTTTGTGCCGGTTTGCACAATCATGAGTAGTGTATTATGACAATTATATAATTTCTATATCTAATTTCACTCCTGAGATGTAATGACTGCAAGTATCTTCGTAACTAAGATAGTACTATTTTTTATCAAGAAGTGAATGTGCATATCTATGGATAAAAATAAAATACATTGGAATTTCTAGACAAAAAGAGCTTTTAAACTAGATTCGAGTTTGTAGAATCGATCGGAGTTTTTAGACAAAAATAGTTTCGAAAATAGATTGGAGTTTTCGGATAGAAATTGTTTCTGAAATATACTGTAAGGTTTTCGGGAAATACAAGTCCAATAACTGTATCAATGTTTATTTATTGGAGATATTTTCCGTCTGATATACATGTTGTTTGGTATTAGTTGTGCAACATTTTTTTTACTGGAAATTGCGGTTGATATTTTTAGGGAGTGCTCGTTTCATATTCGTCGGAAAGTCCTACAACAAACACAAACATTTCTCAGGCATATCCGTTTTAAACGAATCTAGGATATCAAATATGGCAAAGCTCGGCCCGAATGTAATTAGAGCCCTTCGTTATACACTCGCGGAAACATTTATTACATGGCCTCGTGAAAAATGTAGTACGTAGTCACAACCCAGCATGCTACAAAGTAACAATAATTTTTACCATACGATGTAATTAGTAATCTGCTTTTGTGCTGCTCGTCTCGTCGTTGGATTCATATAAATGGAGTTTCGCGAGGGTTGTCGGCCTCTTTCATTTTTTTGTGTTTCAACGTCCATTCATACTTATTGCTGGACTGCGGATGTTTATGCGAATTTATATTTTTATTGCGAGAAACTCAGTAGAATCGTGCAGTCTATTTTAATAAGTATGGCAATTCTATGAAAATTTCTTTTCCTCAAAAATTTAGATCATTATAGACAATATTAGATATAAAGTAGTGACACTCGATTTTTAAAATTGATAAATTAATAATCAATAAACAAGATACCAATGATAATCGTTTTTATGATGTAGATATTATGAATTCACTGTGTATCGAATAAGTAATGTTGATTTTCAGTTTCATGACGTTGAATTGAAAAATAACGTAACGCATCATAAATATGGGACTCGAAATGGATTCGCAAGGTGATTTTCGTATGTTGAAATATTCTAAAAGATTTCTTGATTAGCACGACCCGGATTGCGACGTAACACGTTGGAATAACGTTTCCATTGATAAAAATTGCTGGCGTAACAAGCTCGTAAATTCCCGGTGCTCGAATCCAGCAGCAATGCGTCATACGATTTCGTTCGGTCGGAATAAAACATGAGCCCCTGTGTCCTTTGACCGATATAAAGGTCCCAATTTATTTGCGTAGAAACGGCGCGCGGCGCACAGCGTGGCGAATGCGCGGCGTGGCAATCGAACGAATTCCAAGGCAAACCAACTGGTGCTGCCAGCTCCCCAGAGGATTAAGGCCCTCGAACCTAAATCAATTCCCGTTTGACAAATCTTCGGCCGATGCCGGACGACAGCGGATATTTCATTGGTAGTACAATTTCTCTGCTCGCTTTGCGCCATTGTACTTGCACCTTAGCACTGACCACGCGAATTTGCTGCCCCCCGGGGGTGCCGGCGGGACACGTCTGTAATTTACGTGTATCAGCAAAGCTCGAAAGCCCAAGTAATTGAGGTGTTCTGCCCCGGAATAGAGGTCGCCGATGCAAGTTGATTTTCAACCCATCGCTACAACGGATTCCAATCGCTTTGCCAGGAATCGTATTAAATTTCGGTTTCACGCGAAAACGATGGGACTTCCGTTTCCCAGCGACGACATACACGTCGCCCCGCTGCTTCCGGGAACTCTCTAATTACGCTCGAACTCACCGTCGAATGTATATTTTTACAGATCGGATACTATAAATGTTACGTACACATTCAATTTCTGCGAGTACTTTCTGTGACAGTCGCGGAATACTTTCTTTACCCCTTGTCGTACGATATTTTTCACAGAACTAAAAGAAAATTTATGTTTAGCTATATTTCTTTTAAAATAGAATTTTAAATCATCGATATAGAGCTGTATAAAATTTCACGATTCTCTTCTGCTAACATGCAGATCCAGCGTGGTGCCATATGCTATAAAAATTTGAAGTTGATAGCTGCAATAAATTCTGAAGAAAAAGTTGGTTTGTTTCCTCTCTGTATCGAGAAAAATGACCAATCCTCTTTAATAAAACGCTGTGTGTGCTTGAATTTCGACTGTAATTTGAATATGGAATTTTTGAAAACACAGTGAAATTTTCTATATTTTTAAATTACTAGTATCGTGTTCTTCAACTTCGCTCAACAATTACGAGCATTGTTATAAAGTAACAATGGTATTTTTTAGATCTCTAGAAATGCTTTAGCGTTCTTCAAAAGCATGTTATAAAAATAGATTTTTCCAAGCTTCGTACAATGAAATGAAAGTTCGTATAAAAATATGAAAATCCATTATAATAATAATTCCCGCAGGGAAAGAATCTTTTTTAAAAAGTACCCATCATTCGGTAGGTTGATTTTTCACATGTCAAAAATTAGAATGAGTGTCGGTAAAAAGTTTATACAAAACGTCTAGAGAATGTTTAAATTCGGTGATCTTTTCGTTCAGCAGCCAACCACGGTGTCTCCGATTAAAACGAAGTGAACCGTAACCGAGCTTTCAAATAATGAAAATTGCTCAGGTCGCAGGAAGCTTGTAGCGAAGATCACTTTCTCATCAGCATGGAATCATTTACCAAATGAAATTTCTGGCGTGAAAGATTAATGTCCTGTAATGTTCCACTCAAGGGGTTCGTTGCTACTTGTAATGAATGCAATTAATATTCAATATATTCTCCCTCGCTAATAGCATTCGATTAATTCATTAACGCATTCGTTTTATTCAAGCAACAAAGTTCTTGTTCCTACAACCTATCTCGTAGATATTCACTTAAAGTATTACCACTATTCTAGTAATTTAATAACTACATAGTCACTGTACCTGTTGATAACATTCAAGAATAATATATTCGTTTGAATTAAAAAATAGTCGTATTAATTTTATTTGGAGTATGAATCTAAACGTTACTGTAATATTACGAGATATTTAAATCACCAGATACTGATTGTGATGCTGAGTTAATGAGACAAAATTTTAAAAAATTTATTCTTAAACTTAGGTTTTTCTAGAATCTGGTTGTTCATAATCATTAAATAGAATATACAAATTGTGTTTTAAGTTCCGTGTCTGAAACATAAACGGTCCATCGAATGCCTCCGTCTGTTTTTATAGTTTTCTTTATTATATTCAGTGGGATTGATGGGTTTAATAAACAGAATGAATTAGACTCGGGCACCGGTGTCTTGGTCATTCTTTATCGCTGACAATAAATTCACGGTTGCTCGGTGGCAGCCACGAACGGCGGCGGGGGCCTTCGAAGATTCCGTGGCACTTCTCTCGCAGAAATTTACCGTTCGAATAATGGAGAAATAGTGAGATATTCCAGGGGCACTAGGTATGAAAGATGGCGGGGAAGACCGGCGTGGCCGGAGCAATGATTCGCCCGGGCAAGTATCAAGACCGAATCGAAGAGAGTTACGGGGAACTAACAAGAAAAGAACCAGGGAAAAGGGGTGAAGGCATAGTGCGAGAGAGTGGTAGAGGCTTGAGCAAATATTGCGAAACGTATTACGTCCACGAACCGGTAAATTCAGTAACGAAATTTTCTCCCTCGAGTGAAAACCTTAAATTCGATTCCACGACTCTTTTACCCGCAATTTCTCGCTCTTTTCGGGTGCCAGCGTCAAGCAGATAACTCGAGAAAAATATTTACCGCGACGATTGCATACGTAATCCTGCTTATATGGTGGTCTCGGTGCACACGGCGTATAAAGCTTGTAAATAAAACACAATATCGAGCGCAAGTGTGCATGTGGACAAATTTACCACGTTTTTATTATTTGCCCGTCAAAAGAATGTTATTTTCGAGCTCGAAATTATTTCGCAAATAGTAAACGTTTTACTAGCTCACTCATACTATAATTGTGAGAAGTGGATCAAATTTCTCTTTCACATGCTTCAAGTATTTTTATAGACCATAGTTAGGATTTAAAAAAAAAAAATATCGAAGTATGCACAGACTGTGGGCAATACTTTGTACAATATCTTTATAAATATCTGCTATGACGTACCACAATGCTGAATAGAATTTTCCTGTATAAGAAAAATGGAGGGAACTTTTAACCTTTTGTAACCTGTGCTATTTTTTATGTGGAACATGCAGTTAAATTTATAACTAAATCTATTATGTACTATTTGCTTTTATATTTTTTATATTTTACGATTAAATACTTTTTAGATCGAGTGCAACTGTTAATGCAACAGTATGCAATTTCAAAATAACATGGAGGTACGAAGGGTTAATTCCAAGGGTTAGAGGAATAATTCCATTTTCATTTTCTTTTAACAGTAAGATATTTTCCAATGGACGAAATAAATCCCCCACTCCAGATTCTCCGAAATAATCCACCGAACTAGAAACATACATAAAGATCCTGGGTCTGATAGAAACAATGGTAGTCGTAAAATAGGGGATGAGAAGTAGTCGACGTAGCGGTTCGATGGTAAATGACGTAGTGCACCGAGCTGGCCAAACATTTGCATTCGCGTCGATGGCGATACAGATCCGAGGTTCCTTGGAGTTAAGAGCGGGACCATGCCCAAGATGTCCGAAATTCCGTAGCCTCCATTACACCTCATTCGTATGACATCGCCGTGAACGCAATAAAGGTAACGAGAACTTCGGCCCCCGGTTGGAAGTTCGATCGCGGCTCGGAGCGGAGCGTTCCGGGCGCAAAGTTGCTCGGTTACTCGATCTAATCTAAAAGCAGGCAGTCGAGACAGTACAGCATTACGTAGAAATGCCATTCGTGCGTCAGAGATTGGCCGGCGAAGTTGATCGAAGTTTCCTACGGTTGTCAAACGGTCACGTCGATGAAGCACCGAGTCAAGTTAATGCGGGGAGGAACCTGGAACTCGGCTAGACACGAACTTCCATTCCCGATCCCTTTCATTATTCAGCCAGCCACCCGAGACGCACACGTGCCCCTAATTGCCGAATTATGTTTCTTCTTTCTTTTCTCTATTCGAGCGAAATCTTCGGACAACGATCCAGGTGACTGATCGTTAATCGAAGAAAAATGTATATGTTTTTTCGCCTATTCCTTTGAGAAATATCGATCCTGCTCAGATTATCGAACTACACCCACTCATTTCTTTTTAAATCAATCCTTCTTTCCTCACATTTTTGCATTTGACCGAGTCATATTTTCAGAGGTTTCAGATCAAGTTGAATTCCTTTTCGTCAATACGCAATATACATTTTCCTCTCCAATCCATATATCCTTTAGCAAATGTGAATCTTTGATCTCCGTATTTTTATTAACTATTTTGTTTGCCCAATTTTTAATCGTTGAGTAAACTTATAGGTCTGAAGTCAAACACTTCTTGGACAATTTTGCGTAATGTCAATATTAAAGATACGAGAAGAAAGGGAAAGTTGAAATCAGAATTTTAAGTAGTGGTTGTTAATCACTAGACTGCTGATTTTTATGTAAAATAAAAATTGTCTGCAGCAGTTGCAAGACACTGGAGCTAGATAAACGTTTATTTCTTACTTTAATCATTTTAACAAGCTGAAAAAATTAGATTGGCATTATTAGATCATTGTAACATTTTCAATGTTTCAAATGGCACCTACTCATTTTTCCCATAAATGCTTAAAATCCGCAGTTTATTAATCACTAACCGAGGATATCTCTAATAGGAAAGAGCGCACAATTTCTGTTCATATACTGTTCCTTTTAATCATATGTTAATATTATAATATCTGTATTTCTACAAGAAACCTATTCTGTTTTGTAATCTTCATACTCTGTATTATATGTAGTGTATTTCTGTTTTGAAACAATGTTGTAATAAATCTCATATGAGATTTTCTATAATAAAAAAAAAGAGCGCACAATTTTTCGGTTATGAACGAGAGGGAAGACGTCAGTGTACTTTCCGATCGATGACTGGCCGGGAATTGAAGGTGCACAGTCCCAAAGATGCAGTGAGATCACCTTCGAAGAATACGAGCTAAGGGCGGAGCTTCCATTTGTATCCCTGTGATCGTGCTGATGAGATTGGTCAATAGAATCGAGACAAGCACGGAGAAATGTTCTGGGGGATCGTGTCCTCGAAGCTCTATCGGATCCGGATAAACCGTGGAACGTGCCTCGTGGCACGAGCACGAAATAATAGAGCCGAGCTAGTTCATCGGACTGCGCGTCGTGCATACGTTCACCTTGCAAAACTTCGTCTATGAAATTCTACTGCAGACATGCTCCTTCCACTTCCACGTGTTTCTTTCAATTAATGCGAGATGCGAGCTTAGAATGAGGAACAAGGAACAGGAATTCCTCCGGGACTGTGAACGTCTTCCGAAGTTCTGAACAATGATTTTATTTGATTCGATAATCATTTCAGAAATATATCGTTTTACAAAAATTGAGGCATCCAAGAATCAATAAAAAGATTTTTCTAACGAATTTTAAGGTCCGTGAAAAATATTATAAAATCAACGAGACATTTATAAATCTATGTATCTAGACTGAATGGACAGGAAGTAATGCTACTTTTTCTTTTAAAAATGTGTAACAATTGTTTAGATACTAACATATTTAATATCGTAAAGAACATTATGAATAATGGTACAGCAATTTTTGGTGGTGACTTTGAGTCTCCCCTCAACTGTTAAGGGTTAATAATCTAGTACATTAATATTCTTAAACTTCTCTCTTAAAAGCTCATTTTAGTCATGAACGCACAAAATCCGCAGTCTAATTATTAAGGGCCAGGAAGTCTTATTCGCTGTAGCCGCGAGGGTAATAATACAGCGAGGGGTTAATGCTCGGCAGGTTTAGTGTCGAACAACGCAACGTTAAAATGTTGCTGCACCGGTGCGCGTCAATCTCGGCAGGGCTGATCCCGGAACTTTAAATCTGCGCATTATTGCTTGCATCGAATAAAGTAGCCGAAATTTCCATCGAGGGATCGTCGGAAGCCCTGCTTGTTCTCGGGCTATCAGCATGAGAGGAGATTACACGGGGCAGAGCCGGTCGTTCCGCTCGCGGTTCGAAAGGCGCTTCCGTTCGCGATGAAACGATCGCGTCGAGAGGAATTCCGGGAAAGTTGCCCGAGAGGAAGCCGTGAGCGTAGACGAAACTAGAAGGCTTAAGGCTCCGCCGGACTAGGTTTGTTACCGTTCCATCGGAGACGGCGCTTTTCCTTTCCTCTCGTTCTTCGATGCAAGCGTATTAAAACGAAGTTTCCAAGCGGAGAACAGGAACGCCGACTAATAGAGGAGTAAGTCAAGCCTCGCAAGTTACACACGACCGACGGTAACAGGCTATTTAGTCCTTTTCCCTGCTCGTTTAACTTTTCCCGTCGCTTCCTACCGCCCCTTTTCTTCGTTTGTCTTCTTCTCCATCGTCTTCATTTTTATTCGAAACCGTTCGATTATCCTCTCTGCGTCTGTGCTTTGCTTGTCTTCTTCCTTTCCGTTTTCTTGATAGATTGACTTTTAGATGTCTACAGCATGTCTGCTTCAAGATGTTGGTTATATAAAAATTGTACTGCTGAGAGATGCTTTGATTGAGAGATTCCTTTTGATATATTTTTTTATCCAGCTAGACATACATAGGCCATCAGTTTAATTTATTTTTAGTGTTTCTTCTTGTAAAACGTTGCACCATAGCCTAAATATCAGTTTGAAATATTTAACTATTTGGTTTACTCTTCAGGAATTGTTCTTCAAAATTATAATTATCACCGCATTGTGTAATTATTGTTCGTAGAATACTCATTCATGCAACGCTGACCATGGAAAATATTAATGTTTTTATGCGAAGCTGAAATTTTAGGTTTGTATAGAGGACAGAGCTTCTTCAATTACGTGATTTGTTGCGCACTATATGGTAGATCCCCTCTCCATTGACAATGTCACCAATCAGGTAATGCGATTACCGCGAGCAGTAGAGCGAATTCTGCTATTGTTTCCTTGGCTGACGTTATGCTTTTGCCATCCCGTTCCCCTCTCTTATTATCCTCCTCTTTGCTTCCCTGCGGTTAGCTCCGGCATATGGTGGTAATGTCGATACTGTTATAAAGTGTATGACAAAGTGAGATTGTGGGGAGGAAATAGGTTTCGCTATTTATGACAGCAATTTCAGGTATTGTACTGTATTATTTTGGAACAGTTCACCGGACGAAGGGAAAGAAATACCATCCTTAAACGGTGAAATAGTGTATTTTTATGGCGTGTCACAAGCGTGTACTGACGGTACGTGAAACAGTATTCGTTCTCGTAATGTGTCTATAAATAATTAGTGTTAATCTTATGTTATCCAAAATTTCGAGAAACGTTAAAATATTGATGTCATTCAGTGGTCATTGTTAGTCAGAGGTCATCACTTTCATTCGTCTCTGATTGCAATTTTCCGTGTTACATAAAAATGCATGATATGAGTCAACCCAAGTGCATTAATCACTACGTTGATAATTAACCAGTGGAAAACAAAAAAAAAAATACTAAAATATACTATATCCAATGCGTTAATATGTGCAGTTTAATATAATTAATAGGTTCAACAGCGGAGCACACAGGCGACAGTTCGCAGATGTATCCCATTTCCCAAAAGAGACGGGTACACAGATGTTCACATAAGTTGTCCATACCACTCCAATTACTCGAGACCAGTAACGCATGAATTACAGTGATAGTGCGGACAGCCATAATGATTATCGGTACATCTTAGGTAGTTGCTTTCAAAAAACAGACCTAGAAACGTATTTCACTTGCCAGGTCACCTAAATTACCCACCTTAGTCTTCCGGATAGAAACCACAACTTTCATTGCCATTACATAAAAACAAATATACAAATCTAATAATTAGTTCGTGGTTTTTTTAAAAAATTTCGAAAGGCTAGAACAGTAAAAAGAAATTAGTCGTGAGCATAAACGACCCACACTGCGTCGATAAAAACACGATTGCAAACGGAGGGTGAGGAAGTTAAAAAGGATTTCTTGCAAATGATGTATAAAAATTTTATTTTCCATAAAGATCCGCAGTAATGGCGTGCGACATAAGAGGGTCGCAGTGAATCGAGCATTCGCATCTCTCGCATCTTTCCAGGACACGGTGTACACCATAAAAGCATGCTATTATACCGACTGTTTTTTTCCCGAGGGCAGCTCCCCGGAAGAGACAGTGAACGGTTCGAAAGTTTCCCCGGCAAAAAGGCCGGATGCCATCTTCTATCGACCGCAAAAATATAATATTAAGCTTCTAGCCGGCTGGTACCCGCGTCAGCCATTTCTCTCCACTTTTATCTCGGCGTCTAGTTTTTGCTGTTTTCGCGTGAGATCTCCAGTTCCGCGCTATTCTTTTACAAGTTCGCGCTTTCCGTTCCGATGAATCGCTCCTTTCTTACCCAGTCGTCTTTCTTATCCCTTCTCTCCCCTAACTCGGAGGTTGCGCCCGTTCCTTTTCTCGTCTCTACCGTTCTCTCTCTCTCTCTCTCTCTCTTCTTCTCCTTCCTCCCTCTCCGTCTCTCTCTTTCCCTATTGGCATCGTTTCATTCCACGTTTGGGATTTTCTTTCCTCGACTCGGATCGATGCTCGACGCGGGTTCGATTCCGGGTAATTTTCTCTGGCGCGGAATGAGGCCACTCGACGATAGGCTCTCGTTCCGCGTCCGTTTAAAAATTTTCTTTGAAAATCGTGGCCGTGTCTCACGCGCCCGATCAAAGAGTAATCAACGAGGGGAAAAAGCCAGAGAAGGAGGATAGAAAGGCCGTTAATTAAGTAACCGGAGTTTCGAAGCGGAGCTGACGTCGGAGCATCATCCGGAGGTGAAATCCTCGATGAACCGGAGGCGGCTACTCTCTCTCTCTCCCCCCTCTCTCTCTCTCTCTTTCTCTTTCTTTCTGTCTTTGCAAACCGTTCGATGGTTCTCGGTTTTCGAAAGTGTGGCCTCCGAGAGAAATCCCTCTAGAAAGATTGTCTGCCGCGC
Source organism: Lasioglossum morio (assembly GCA_916610235.2). NCBI lineage: Eukaryota > Metazoa > Arthropoda > Insecta > Hymenoptera > Halictidae > Lasioglossum > Lasioglossum morio. Next base: position 8,618,788 of record OU744330.1, on the reverse strand, counting down.
ACGGCGATGAAGCTGTGAATGTTTGCCTTTGAATTTCGCGCCGAGGAGGCTAAACAACTCTGTGAAAGCTTCTGTGCTCGGTCTGCATACTGCAGGAAGTTTGAATTATACATTGCATTTAAAAAATGGAGAGTTGTATATTGTATGAGTTCTGGAGAGAATGGATTTCTATTGGTGGTTTTTCTTTTTGTTGCGTGTCGATGAGTTGAGGAAACTTTGTCGCAGCTTCTATGTTCGATATGCATGCTCCAGGTATTGGTGATTAACTACGATGACGGAGCCTGGGTCGATTTTAACACAGAGTATCGGAATCGTCGTTTAAGAATTCGTTTCTGAAAATTTCATAGTCAAATACAATTTGCACTGCAAGAAAAATCGAAGAATTGTGAATTGTTTGAGTTTTGAAGTGAGAAATTGGATTTTGTTTACCAAGTAAAATTTTCAGAGACTACAACAGGCATTGGTAAAATTAATGTCAACTCCTTTTCTCTATTGTACTTAAATATAATGTACACATTCATTGTTTCCTGCATCCATTGTTCATAATACGTAGAAAATCCTCTCTTTTGAATTTCCTGCATAAAATATCTGCAATTTTGATATTGATAGCTTCAACGTACATTTCAGATATACCCTGCATACGGAAATTTCAGTGCATTTTAATTACATTGCATTCAATCTCCTGCAAAATCGATACTGATTAAAAATTCACTGCAATCAAAGGACTCCCAACGCTTTCCGGAAAATGAGGTGGAAGAAAGATATAATATTATAAAGGTTTTTTCAAACACTTTATTTATAAACCTCTGCAAATGTTGTGTCTGTCTTGCGAATACTTCAGAGACATATATAATTAATTATTGAATTCAATAAATTCTTGAACGTGGTTGTTTTACAACTTTTTGTAGTTCTCTTGAATATGGCAATTCAGAAACATCAAAAGTTTCATGACGAGTATTAGTTATTGAACTTATTGAAACTCTGAGGAAAATATTGCTGATTGACACATGGATCGATGATAGGCTAAGAGAGATAGATCCACTTTCTCTCGTTCGATGTTAGGTGTACGACCAAACTATAAAAGGCCAACTCTTACGAGCTCGTGTTTGCGAAGCCGCCATTCTTGCTCAACCACTCACGGGATTATGTTGTAATTTCGAAAAGACATTTTTGGCGGTGCCCTATTTTCACAACAAAAAGTAATCTCAGTCTGGATAAAATGATGCCGTCGTTCCCTTCATTACAGAATGCTCCTTTTCGGATAGAAGCTGGAATATGCAGCTGAAAGCTGTTACTGGTTTATTGCCACGTGATTTCAGAATTTCACGCAGGCTATATTTTCGCCACGATGTCTATAGTTTGTCGGAGATGTATTCGTTCCAGTATAAAACGCCGTTGTATCACTGTACATCCGTTTCATTAAATCACGGTGCTGGAAGTTCAAACTACGACAATGACGACATTTTTCAAATACCAAATATATACATTACTTTAAATTACATTCCATTCCATTAGAATAAAGTACAATACATTACTTTCTTTAATCATTTAAACCAGTTGAAAATAAAATATTTCTAAAACTAAAATATTGAGTTTTTCCAGGCGAAATCGAAACGTGTAATGTAGAAATGCTTTATTGACTTGTTCTCTGTCGAGTGCGAACGTTAACTGATCTTCCAAAAAGGATTATTCGAACGATGGTTTTTTTTTGTCATATATGTATATATATAGCACAATGTGTTTCTTTTACATGACCTTCCTAAATTCATTTATTCTTTTTACTGTTATAAATTATGCTGTTTCATTTCGGTTATAATATACATAAACCCGCGGTGTGTTAACAATATAATAATAAATATGCATAATGCATACAATACTAAAATGAGACAAAAGAACACCTGAATATATTAGCTTCGGCTTCGAAGTAAAAAATGTCTACCTCAGCTACGAAGTGTACAAGCTTTGAGTTGTTCTTTTAATTAACAAACACACTTTTTCATAAACTTTTTCGACATGTTCAAGGAACATCAGCTACAAATATAGTGTCTCGAGGGAGTCCGCTTTTTACGAACAACTGCACATGTCGGCCCGACGCGTTTTCGTTTTAAACACGGCCTTCGCGCTATCTGAATATTCAGGCTTGCTCGTTTCCGCAGCAGTTTCGTTTCATTTGCTTCGTTTTCTTATTAGTACTTGTACACTGATATTTTCATTAGTTTTCTTGCGCTCTTGTGTGCACTTGTTATTTTTGCGAGAACTTACTCAGCCGTGGGTGGCTTAAAGACGCAGGGAAATTTCATATAGTGATAACGGAAGGGAAGTATGTTCTTATTAGTTTACTTACTTGTTAGCACTTTTTGTTTGAATGCACCGCGAGCTTGAACTATAACTAATTTGTGTGACAAGTTTGGTAACTGAAACGAGTTTTGTATTTACTTAACAATAATAAAAGTTCTCTATTAGAAGATTGTTACTCCAACGAGTTCATTGTTTTATAACTTCACTAAATAACTCATTAATATCCATTAACGCTCCCTTTTTCGTTGACATTTCTTCTGAAATAACAGAGCTTTTCTCACGTAATGCCATTGTTCAAATATTGCATAAAACAACTCCTAAAAGAGCTTTTATTAAATTCGTAAATGTGTGAGGATGCATCAGAGGCGGTATTTAATGAAAAATTTTCCGTACGAAATATTCGTGTTCTCGCACGTTCTTCTTACGTTCCACAAGAAGATGAGGAATTTTTTGTAAACTGATGTAACGCTTGTAGGGGATCAGTCTTTGCCGCATCAATCTCCGGTGTACGCCGTTTTAACGCGGGCGATACTATTTTGTCCCCGAGATTTTTTTGAAACTTTACAACTTTGTAGTGAACCTCAATAGGATAGCAGATAAACTTTGTTGCTTTTTTTTCGCTCTGAAGTGTGAAAACATCCCTTGTAGGTAGATACACGATATTCTCGTTTATCTTGAAGCCTGTTAGTAGATGCGAACAAAAATGCTAAGTAAAAAATTTAAACGATATTTGAGCTCTGCAACAGCGTCCAAAGAAATTAGGGAAATTTTTCCTTTGTTTCTTATGTGTTTATAGAATTTAAATAAATCTACGAGATATATTTTTATAGTATTCATTCCTGGTCCAGATAAAAAGATTTCAAAAGTGGTCTCTAGCATTTTCTCAGCGATTAAGAATAACTGCAATTTCTTTTCAAAACGTAGTAAATTAATTTTTCCAGGTTTTCAATGAATATCTGATCACTTGATACAGTTTGAAAAATGTTATTCCATTTCAAAGTCACTTCCTGTGCTCTATAGTTCTACTCTGAGAAGCAGTATCATCAAAGATTCATTGATTGTATGTGACATTTTCGTTTCACGAACCAATTAATTGTGTGGCACGAAACGTATCATGTCGCCATCTAAAACGACCTCTGATTTATACGAAATGTATATGATGCATGTTTTAAGAAGCGGCGGGAAGGCTTCTCAGCCCTCGATAGATGTGTCTTGCAGGTGGTCCAAGCATGAAAAGGAGATATTTAAAGATCGACCGAGCAGATACTATTTCGCTCCTTTTCCCCGGAGTCTTTAGCTTGAGCTTTTGATCCCGGACATCCTTTCAGCAGGAACGAATACGTAATCGGATACGGAACCCACCCCGAGTGTACTTGCAGCTAATGTTAAACAATACGTTTCAGAAATAGATTGCAATTAAAATTAAACAGACCCGGGGAAACAGTTGTTTTACAGCTCGCTCATTTTCAAATAATGCAGCGGAGACTGGACTCGTGAATACTTCGATTATTGAAATTTCCAGCAGAGACTTAAGATGTTACAGGGACAGTCTCACTACGGTACACGTTTAATATTCTAATTTTTTAGTGAAAAATAAAGAATATTCGTCACAACAGTTAACATCTTCGAGAATTTTGGATAGAGAACAATTTTTTAAGTTAGGCAAAAATTAAGCTTTCTATTAGAAGAATATCATAAAAAAGGTGGCACAAAAATTTGGGGCTACTCTTCCTCTACCATATTCTCTTAGTAGGAAGCCAAAAATTTTCGTAAAATCTCGACAATCGAATTTTGTATTAGGAAAATATGATGCGAAAGAGGTGGCACGAAATTTCAGTAATACAAGTCAACGACAATGCAAACAGCCAAAAATATTTGTTTTCCAAAGTTTCGCTATTTTTGCAATTCCAAATCAGTACAGTAACTCAATGACAAGTGAGATGGGAATACATTTCTTCAGAAATCAGTAGTATAACTTTACGACAACTCGGACGTTCGGGAAAATTGTTGGATCAATAAATATGTATATACGCAGATATGCTTTTCTATTACATTTTCTTCTCAATTATAGATCCGTACATAAAATGTTTGTATTGTAGATGTACATAATTTATATTCTAAACAATATTGTTGAATTATTATAGAATTTAAGAGGTTAAGTTAGATTTTGGAAAAAGTTCATGGGTACCAGAAAATTCCGCTGTAAGTGCATAAAGATCCGCAGTCTAATGGTTCGAGTCCACGTGGAACCGCAGATCAGTGTGAATATATTTCTCTGTCGAATTTGAAAACTGCAAGCGTTGCTGCGAATAAAAATTCGTGTCCGTCGACAAGCCCGTGGCATCGAGATATGCAATTTCTCATTGCGGCGCCGCGCTGACCTGTGGGATATATTCTCGATTTTCCATACAGCAAAAGAACGCTTGTCCCAGGAAATCCTGCAGGAACCAGAGATTCGACTTCCTTCGAAGACGCGGATAAAAGCCGAAGAGAGAGATTTCCCTACTGGAAATCATTCGAGGACTATCCGGGATTCCGACGATAGAAATCGAGCTGCCGATCCTCCCGATAGCCGGCTATATATTTGATACAAACGCTATTTGTTCTTGCCAAATTTGTTCCCCAGATACGAGCGTATCCTTCGACCGCGATGGAATGCAATTTCGGAGTGCATTGTTCGCCGAACAATAAGACGGTGCCGAAAGAAAATGATAGTTGCTGGCCAGGAGTAGACGATCGTTTCAATCGATCTGAAATTATTAACAGACATCAATTTTCACGTGGAACATTTTTTTGTGGCCGAAGAAATCTTCTCTACCCTTAAGCAGAATATTTTAAATTGAAGTTATGATTAAGTTACTAACTAATTGTAGTTACGATTATGTGTAACTTTTGAAAATTATTAAGAGAAGAAGTAAATGCACAGATTGATGCACAAAATTTGTATTTTGCAGAAAGATCTGTATTGATGTAACTAATAACCAAACTTATTCTTTAATGCGGGTTTATTTTTATGAATATTCTACCAACTTTTGCATTCTGTCTACAACGAAGGTTTCTGCTACGCTTTCAATTCAAGTGTAAACATATCTGTCAGTGTTGGTATCTTTTTCCCTCTGAATTGCTACATCGCGAAAATTACAAGAATTATATTTCGTCTACGAACGATATTTGCGTAGATAGCAAAGTTCTACTCCGTTCTGAAAACACGAATTTGCATAAACATCTGCAGTCAATTTGCCATTTCAAAGTAATGCACCGCACAAATTTCGTTTGTCGAACTATACCGCTGATTAAATGCTCTCGTTAAGCCTTATGCACATTTGCAGACATCGTCTGCAGACAGTCTACAAACAGTCTGCATACATTGCCCGCGGATATTGTATGCTGACGGTTATGTCATGTTACCGACACAATGTCGTGTGTCCATAACTGGACTGATATTTTGATGTCCCCAGTCACGTCGTTGAGTAAGCTTGTTTCCAGCCGTTTATCGGCAATATATACATTTCAATTTGCTCATGGAAACATAAGAAAATATCGCACACCTAAACTTCTATTATAGAAATCATGGACACGTAAGAACAAACTTTCCCAAAACCAAGATACTCAGAAGACGCTAATTAAATCATACGAGTTTCATATTTTAAAAAATGATAAGAAATTTTCATCCGACATCCTTCAATCTTCTATCTTGATTAAAATCTTCTTTCTTGATGCATTGTCTGTGCAGTTTGCTCGCTGGAAACGCCAAAAAAAAAGAATTTCGAGGAACAACGTAATCTAAAAACTAAATACAATATCTCGTTCCTACAATAATATTTGAAAACAACAAAATTACCACGAACTAAGAGAACTGTCATGGCTGATACCACCAATATTCCCAATTAAATACGTTCCGTAAAGTTCTATTTGTTTGCACGTAGCACTGAGTAGCACGATTCTGAAATCACGTGCTCTAGTCTAGCATTACCGCAAGTAACAAGACAGTCGTCAGGTCTTTTGTCGGGCGTTTCAGCGGGAATCAAAGGACAGGCAGCACGTAGTCCGCGAGTCGTCTGCAAAACTACTTGGACAATCTATAAAAGTAGGTGGACAGTCTACGGACCTAGCTGGAGACCGCATGACTGCAGACAATGTCGGTAAAGCGTGCGAGGCTTTAGACCCTGTGAGTAGTGGACACGTTGTCCCCCACGGGTGCATTAGCTCTTGATGTTCATTTGACAATTCCGATTGTGCGGTTACGAGCGTCATTGACTTCTTGTCGCAATGCACCTGGACGTCGAGAGAAAAGGACGTCGACGAACGAGAGAAAGGTGGGTGAGGAAATACGTTCGTGGTTAGACAGAGAAACGGTGATTGGCTTAATAGGCAAGATATCCGACGCATTCGAAGGGAAAATGCCAGCCGGGTGGACCGCAGTGGAGAAATAGTAGCCGACTACTCTTCTTCGGCTTCTTCTTCTTCTTCTAAAGTTCTAGAGGGTGAAAGACAAACGCGCAGACAGATGAAAGGGCAACGGAGGGGGTGAAGTTGGCACGCGTCTGGCATACGGTACAGAGCCGTTAAAACCTGCCAGCCTAGACACCAAATACTATTCTGTACACGGTTTTACGGTTCCTGCTGTCTACCCGGTGTCCAACAGTAAAGAATCCTGAACACCGATTTTGTTAGAGGAATCAATCATTTAGTCATTGAAAACCTGTTGATCCCCTAAGATTTTGTTCCGAGTCAGAACGCGAATAGAATTCAATATTACACGTTTTTTAATTTGTGTTCGATGCCCAATTTTTGTTGGACTGAGAGAACTGGAGAATTTTAATAGAGAAGATTGCAGAATTTTATCAGAGTGAAAGAACTGAAGGATTTTAGCAGAGAACACTGAAGAACTTTATCAAACTATTTTATATTATTTATATTTGATAATGTGATAAGTGTTTCTTTACCCATACAAATTTTATTTGAAGACAAATTGTACAATTATTTCAACAAAAATATTGTAAAATGGTTATACAGGAAGGTTTTTTAAAACTTAATGTTACTAGAGCATCAAAGGATTTTTTTATTCCCCGAACGTTGTCCAAGTTTTATTCCCCTTAGTTTCCATGGTTCGGTTGGCTAATCAGAATGCGTTTACCTAGCGGTCAATACTGCGCTACCTAAGCAAATGAGTACTCAAATAAACATCAACCAGAAAACATACATCAGCATTGGTCAGTCGCCCGACCGCTCGTAATCCTACATACACTGCTGGTGGAACATCAGAAAACTTTTGCTAAAAGTCGTGGTTAAACCCTGGAAGCCTCGTACGTTCTGCGTTGCGAGCCGTTGGAAACAGAATATTTGGATAATTTTCTAGGATCTGATGGTTTAAACATAGAATTAAAATTCTAGTAATGAAAAATCGAGAAGGTACAAATTTCTACACACCTTTTACAAAATTGGAATAAGAGATAGAGATCGACTAAAGTCTTGATCAATTTTTCCAAAATTCAAATAATAAAAAAGTACGATCATCCTTTGATGTGCTTAATGTAGTTTCCTGTTTGTTCTGATACACATGCATATTTTGTTCATATATTTGCATCCAGTAATACATTAAAGATAACTCATTCTGTTTTCTCTGACAAATATTATAAATTATATTATAATGTCCCAGTGCTACAAATATTACAATGTGACACACGGTATGCAGTAATTACATAATGCATTTGCCATTGTATAATTTTATAGGATGCTCCAGAACGGGTAAATACAAACTTGACAGATTTCACTAAATATGACTTCAAAACAAAGTAAAATCCAAAATACCAAACACGTAAACACGATAGTAGATAGTACCATTATCTTTATTTTAACCAATCAATTAAAAATGAATACAATTTCATCCACCAATTTAAAGAACAATGATATTTCATTTTAATAACCGTGATTGAAAGGAGCAAATAATTTTTTCTCCGGCGGGGTCCACCAAATTTCTATTCGACGCTGACTATATTTGTTTTTGCGAACAAAGCGCATTTTTCTTGTTCGAAGGAAGTTGGGTGGAGATGAACGATGTCTCAGCCAGTGAGACGAAAATCGAGAGAGAGAGAGAGCTGCGACTATCGGGGTCTTCTTCCGGCCGGTGTCGCGGTCTTATTCGTTTTATCATGGCATCGGAACCGTAATTATAAACTGCGACTTTTTCGCCATCGAAACCAACAAAGTGATTCCGCCTTGGCCGTCGGACCCGACGATAACGAGCGACCCGATAATTGCGCTACGCTCGAAACGACGTAATTGCGGCCGCGGCGTGTGCTTCTTTTTTCTCAGGAGACGCTCCGCGATTCGCACTTGTGCATCCGAGATCGTGACTAATCGATAAATCAACGCACGCACTAGGACGAAACCCGGTATCAGCCCTGAAGGAATTATTTCGCCCGCGGAACATCGTTTCATCTTGAAATGATTATCAGTATAGGCCGAACACTCTACCAAACTTGATAATACCTATCGAGGTCCGTAAATTTTGGGCCTCGTTCTCGAAACGGGGATAATAATCGCGTTGATTGCTGGCCTTAAGAGCCTTCTCGATGCTCTTATGGTTGTAGACCTCTTGAATTTTTGTGTGACTTTATAGATTTTTTATGCCAGTGCTCAATAAAAAAACAAATTCAATATTTTATGCTTTGTTAGTCATCAATGAATTCGTCATTTATTCATATTATATTATTTATAGTACAATGCATCAGTAATCGTGAATTTAATGGATTAATTCTATCAGTTAGTGGTGACTAATATCACAAACTGTTGAAACCATAAAACCTGTATTTAACATAGTAACCGGTATTTACACAAAGTACATATTTTATATATAATATATACATTCATTACGGGACGGGTGTAAAGAGCTTAACGTATAATTATTCCTAAAACACTGCATTATGTAATTAGTCGAGGTAGTCACCCATTAAACTAAAATGTACCACCCATTATTAGATCAACCTAATTCATTCTCCCCTACACAAATTGCATTATCACTATCCGTTCGAACGTTTGCTAGCTGGCATCCAAATATTTTTCAACAAATTTTGCAGAGCATCCTAGCTCATTATTAACAAGTAAGAACATTCGACTATAATTCTGCCATTCTTCACATCTATACATGAAAAAATAATTTTATACTATATTATATCATACCACAAAAGATTATGAAAAATAAAACAATTTTTAATGTCTGCTGAAAGACAGTTGGACATTTTAATTCATTTCGACAGCCCATTTAGTTCAACAGGAGCTCCAATAACAATACTGAACAAGATGCAGGGGTGCATTGAGAATGTCGTTGTATCGCGGTGGAACGTTAGCATTTTGCAAGGGAGCATATCTGTTGGGTCGATATCCGGCGAATTTGATCCGCGAAGCATAAATTGTGTGCAGGTTGGTCGTATTACATCGTAGCAACTTATTCTTCGGCCGCTCCTTAACGGCGTTCAAGTGATGTAAACCTTTCGGTGGACCCCCGTATACTGCGAAAGCTGTCAGTCGTAAAAGGCAAGGGGGCAGAAGACTGTAAAAGAAAGGACGAGGTTCGATAGGTTTCATCATCGAACTTTTTTACCGGCCCATAAAAGAAAATCGGTACATCTTGGAAACAAGTGCGAGCGGCACTATAGGTTATTCGAGTGGAAATATTACGATTTATGAGAAAAGTTCGCCTCCGATCGTAGAATCAGCTCGATCGTTTTATGGCCCCTTTAATTGACCATTGTCTAGGCTGCGTTTATTGTTTACAGCTTTCTTTATGCCGCTTCGGGAACACTGTCCGCTCCTCTGCCCATAGAAACTTTTCTAGCATAGAATTTAGTAATACTTAACTGTGTGATAAATGTTCACCTACAGAACCCCAGCTTCTTACTTCACTCTTCTTGCAATGTATCCCTGAGATATACTCGAGCACTGTTGCTGCATATTGTTGTTCAGAGATCGTTGATATTATACTATCTCATTTTTAGTCACCAATTTGATGTACTTGTCTAATTTATCATTTTTATAGACACTTCTATAAGATATAATATGCTCTATAGTTCTGTACAAAACTAAATAATCATATTTAATATTCATTAGGCAGACAGTGCTGTCAAATTGAAACACTGTGTAAAATACTAACTCAAAGGGAAATTTCATTAATTAATATTGGTATTCAAGTACAGACAGGATAATACCAACATTTAATTACATTAAAATATTAAATCCTACCATCTTCACAATCCATACCAGACTACTCTTTAGTTAATTTAGTTAATTACCATATCTGTTGTCATTCTCAGGTACTTTTATATAATAAATTAATTCGTCGATTCTACACAAATACATTTCAAAAATAAAATTATTCCTAATGGAATAATGCTAATGGTACATATGTTTTTTATTTAAAAAATCTCAGAGGAGATTGATATGCACATGTGTGGTTGACGTAATAAATTCCATACTGTCGAAGATAAAGAAATTATTTTTCTAAATCGGCCATTTTTTAATATCATATAATTTTCAAAAGAACTCAGAGTTAGTAGTCACTCCAACAACTGAAACGAAAATTATTTTGGCCGTGCACAGTGAAGTGAAGAATTTGCATGGGCATCCTTCGTTGGAAGGAGAATCAGCGGCGCAAATTCGCGTTTCATCACGGATTATGTGTGCGTTCACACGGAACTTTTCCATAGAAGACGGAAGTTGTCGCGTCGAATTTACCCATGAGTTTCTCCGCGGCAACATTCATGTTCCCCCAGAAATCGACAGGGTATCCGGGATCTAAGCGTCGGCTTAATTAAATTCGGTAAAACGTCCCGTGAACGGAACACCACCACCCCGTCGTAAACGGTAAATTACGAGGCCCTGTAAAATGAACCGACTTACGTGTCGATGAGGGGAGACCTCCGGAGTAAACGTCGACACTACGTATATTTTTTATTTCCCCCAAGTTCTGTTGTCGATTAATTTCTTCTTATTTCGATGCCGCACGTGTCGGTTTACGACTCCCCCATTCGGAGGCTCGTCTCATGTTGGCGGTTGCTACACCCTTGCATCACGTGCGTGTATAGGGTGTTCCACGGAACTGAAACTATTCTACACCACTGTTCAAGAAATTGTCTCGTGAATATTTCATGGATTGAGAGAGATCAAGATCGATGTCCAATTACGGGGTCTGGACTGTTTGAAACAAGTGCGATTTTCAGGAATTTTTTCTGAAAACATTTGCGGACTTTTGTTTTAACAAGTAGGTTATTTGAAAGTGCACATATTGCAGTGGGGGTTGTTGCCTAGCTATGGAAGGCACGTGACACGCGTTACTAGCGACATAGTTTTTTTTTTTAATTGGGAAATCTCATATGAGATTTATTGCAACATATTGCTTAGTACAGAGTATTACATATCAAAGTACAGAGTATATAGTATAGTGTAACAAAAATATTATAAGCAATAGAAAAATCAAAAATACTTAAGCACGTAGGTTACATGTATTTAAAAAGGCTATTATATATAAACAAGCACTAATATTGGGTTTAGCGACATAGTTGCAGTGGGAGTTACATTACCGTTCCGTACAACTACCGCGATTCTACTGTGATTTTATCCAGGAAAATGGAGTAATGATCGTATTTTTAACGTGTAACAATTTTTTAAATATTTCTGTACAAAAATGTGTACTTGTTGAAGATGACAATACATAGTACTATTTAAGCACATCAATATGTGCCTGACCGAATAAGATTCCGAAACCAATTGCTTCCGTTCCAACACAGTCCAGCATGCTATTATAAATATCGAACAGCTATGAACAGCCACAGGGATGGCCCCATGTGTTAGTGTAGGGGTGAAAAGAGGGTGTATAGGCGAACTGGCTTGCGCGCGTGCGCACGTCGTAACTCATACAGGAGATTAATGTCTCCGGCGGAACTCGAGAACTGTAAAGCTTCGCTACAGAACTGTTCTGTTCTATACGAAAGCTGTTACTCGCGGTGGAAACTGACGCGGGGATCGTGATGCGACTATGGAATGTCATAAAGAGGTGCCTTAAGTATTCAGCCCACCGCCTTTTCGCGTTTCCGTGGAAATTCAGGCTTTCTTATTGATAGCCGTGCGCGACGGGGAAAAGGGGAAATCGTTTCCAGATACGTTTCTCGCGAATAAAGCGATGAATAGAGGAAAATAGGCGCCGTTCCTCATCTCGTTACCTTCCTTCCTCTTGTATCCGTGCCCCCTTTCATGGATTTTTAGATTAGAAATTTATATCCTGCCGCTTTTCCGTCCGCAACTCACCGATCCTCTTAACTCGCTGCTGCGTATCTACATAATTCCAACGTCCGCCATAAAACAACAAACTAACCAATAAACGATTTTTATGGTTTTTACAATAGAAATTTTTTTACAATAGATATACATTTTTCCTTGATCATAATTATTAGGACTTATGAAAACATGTTCTGTTAATTTAATACAATCTGAAGTATTGCAACATTAAAACGTGTGTGTTAATGAATGAATAAATCTGTAAGAGGGTGGTCATTCAATTGAGAAAAGATTCGAAGAGTTTCTCCCTGGCAGAGAAGCGTACTTTCGCTTAACGAGTCTCCTTTTCATATTTCATATTTTTCGGGAGAAATATGCATTTCGCAAAGATGCGGGATAACTTTAGGAACACTGTATACAATTCAGCCCGCGAAAACCCCGACGAATTCTGCAGCTATTCCTAAGGAAAAATGGTGTTCGTGTAATCCTTTGCGACTGAGTGAGAGGAGTCTCGTAGCCGGGCGCGCCATTTCAAGCTCTCGAATCCCGAAAGAATTTGCAATGCAGTTTGAGGACGCTGGCGCGTCCGTAGGACGCACGTCCACGGCTAACTTTAAAGTAGCATCAGTAATTACATGGATGCATTTTGCGCGTCGATTGTAAAGGAAAAAGCACACGTCTTAACAGTAACAAGTTCACCGGTAAATCGGCTTTGAGTAGTTAGTAAAGTAAATCGCAGATATACATAATCTCATACCGGGCTTGGGGATCGTCAAAGGGAATCCATAAAGTCGCGACAACTACCTTGTATATAGGGTGTCTCTGATGTCTGCGCACCTGTGTGAATTCCGAGCAAACCACATCGGAACACGATGAATGAAACCAACTACTGATTCATGCAAATCGCAGGACATTTCATAATTTATGAAGCTCCGTTTCGATGAGTTTTCATTGTAAAGTTGCTCGGCTAAATCAAATGCATGTACAGAAGTTTAACTTTGTTATTTTATACCATGAAGGATTTTAAAAATATAGCGACACACAAATTACTGGAAATGTACAATAATTAGAGCCGCAGTAAAAATATGTTTATTACACAAATGACGAATAATCTACAGTACTATTAAATGTACGTTTGCTGTCAAATATTTATAAAAGTAAGAAGGATTTGATTTCCCTATAAACTTGTTAATTTACAATTGGTTGTAAGAATTCTATCGTCCAGTGTCTTCCATCAGGTACGGAAGAAAAATGGGAAGAAAATGGTAATGAATGCGATGGTTCATTAATAAACAATCTCCAGTTGCTAAAGCTCAGCTAATGAAAAAGTTTTTCGCGTTCTCCAAGGTAGAAAGGGGTAAACAGATAACTAATTTCCCGGGCCAAAACCCGTCAATGGAGCCGCGGCGAGGGGGAGAAACGAGAAGACGATTAAAGCGGTTCCATAACAAATGAAACATTCACGATTGAAATTTACGGGGAACACAGGTAAGCTCGCAAGCACGGCTTTATTTACGCGAGCCGGGTGCCTACTTCCCTCTACGGTAATTACTACGGCAATTACATCGCGATTTACAGTAATTACAACTTTTACTGGCTGAGCGGAACCCCGAACTGTGCCCGTCGCGGCATTCTATCCCAAGCAGAGCCACCTTTCCCTATAAAAAGGTTTCCCGAGCACCAGTAGAAACCATTAATCTACCTACTACGTTACCGAGCATAATATATCTAGACTTAACATAGAGTCGTCTTTGCCAGCCAGAGGATTTTTCTTCGAAAAGCCGCCATTTTAATAGTCTCCTGCGTTTTTTCCGACCGCACAAAGGAGAATGTCCTGACACGAGACACATAAATCGAGCCTAGTTCCTTCGCGAGTCGATAATTTCTTCCCGATACGATGCTGAAAATTTTTCAACGGAATCATAATTAACATGTTGACTGTGTCACGTCTTACTTCTCGGTTTTTATTTAAACAAATTTCTGTGATTTTACTCAATTTTTGTGGTCGTTCAACGTGTCATAATAATCATTACAGTCACACAATACGTACAAAAAATAATACAGCTTTGTGTTAGTCAATATTATGCTTATAGTAAGCCCACAGTCATTTTCTTATTTTCTATCCCACTATTTTTATAATACAATTCTTGAAATAGGAATGAACAAAGTGTTTGTGTTGATGCACAAATTAATTTGTGTTCTTTAGAATTAATTTACACATTACAATTCAATTTGTTAACCAGCTATGGTGGAGATTCATTAATTATTATTTACAAGTTCGTGTAAATGGGATGTGCAAATATTTGAAAATGGTAAATGGTTGATGCTGCAAGAAATAATAAATAAATAGCATCACATTTTTCCGAATTTAATTGTGCAAATACAGTGTATAATGTCGGAGTTCCCCTCCTGACTTCCAATCTGTGATGAAATTTATGAAATTTAATTACTGTACATAGAATAAAAAAAGCAGGCTTCGAAGTTAATTGCATGGTATACCTAAAACACTCGTGTTACATCGCAAGGAAGGCGGCCGCTCACTGAAAACGTACACTGATCAGGCGCATGGCTTCAATTATAAGGCATCCTTCTGCTTTAATTAATTATACGAATATACGATCGCGGCAATAAATTATATGCACATTGAACAAAGATGAAATATTAATCTACTAATTAGTATTGAGAGTTTCCATTATAGTGAAAAACGCTTTAGCGTGTCCATTGAGTCGTGATATCCTTCTGGAATTGATCGTAACCCGTGGATACTTGTAATAATAATTTTACAATTTATATGTAATGAATGCACAAAATTATATATACGAAGATAATTATGTGGTATGGCCGTATAGATTACCGTGCCGACGGGGTTCCTTTTAATCTGATTGCACATTTTGTATTTAAATTACGATTTTCTCCTGAAATCGTCTAACATTAAACAATCGAATCACAATGATTTTTGCGATACTCTACCTACCAAGCATTTATTAATTCGATGATCATTAGCGTTATATTGGGATAAAAGTTTCGTGCAACAGCTGGCCCGCACTGCCCAAAAATAATTGAAATACCGGGGGTACAGTGTTTGAAGGGTGCACACAAATTCCGAGGAATTAGTGGGAATGGATAATGCACTTAATTAATATTATTACATCATATCTTTCCCGATTTATTGGCGAGACGAGCCAACGTCCTGTGGGCGGAATTGAAATTCTCCCAATGTGTATTCACGGTTCATTAGGTGCTTATGGATGCGGTCGATGTTTTCGCGTCACGGTTGTCCTCGAATATTACAATAATTTTGATCGGCGGGAATCGTGTAGTCGCCCACGCACGAGCACAGTATTGCCGGACATTTTCGACGTCGATCGATGCTTATTTAGCCTCATCCGAACACGTACGCGCACCCAGCAAACTATGGACTTATTACCATTAATATTTGAGGAGCATTTTATAAATAAACAACCAACATTCAATCGACCGTGGACGCCGCCGGACGTTATAATGAAGTCTTTCCGACTAGTCTGCCGGTTGCGGTTCTTGCGGCCTCTTTCATGAATATTTTCTAATTTGCCATCGTAATAATCGTTTCTCTGGAAGTTATGAAGGTATTAAAAAGAATTTCGAGTCATTATTAAAGTCTGAACTTGGTAGAAAATCTTTCAATACATTCGTTCTCACATTTAACACAGTTGCTCGGCAAACTGCGGTTCACGAGCTATATGCTCTAAATTTGGAATTAGTTTTCTGATTCTCTTCTAAGGATCCGCGTAACTATGAATCCACGTAACTCGAGAACTTACTGTAATTTGGAGTGCAACATTTTATTTCAATACATACTGTTTCCTCCGGTATCTGTAAAGAAATTCTACTCTTTTCAGTTACTAAAAAATGCTCGATTCGTACCTGACGCACTAACAAAAATGATAAAATGCAGAAGTGCCTTGGCGTTGTAGCAGACAATCAGATAACAATAATCCCGGAAGATTCAGGGTATTCTCGCAGGAGATAAAACCCCTCTAGCGGCACAGTAATTACATCCTAAAGATGCGGAGTCCAAGTAGCAGTTCCATCTTCCTGGCAGACACGCGAAAGCGACATTCTCGTTCGTCCTCTGGCGGGGCAGCTTCTTCACGGTCGCATTAATAGCTCGAGAAAAGATAACGAACGATATTAGGAACGGTGCCGGATAGGTTTATCTTAACAGCTTCGCTTCGTCCTGCCATTATCGCGGAATGGTCCCCCGTATGCCGAACAACCACTCCAGGAAATAATTAACACCGGAACACGATCTATCGCGGCGTAAATCTAGATTATGCGTTAGGGCGAACGCAAAGACTTAAGAGAGTCTTCTTCTCTAGAACCTTGAAAAAAATTAACGTCTCTATTTCTTTAGCAGTTTCTTAAAGCAGGCGTCTTCGAATTTTGAAGTGAAACTTCTTTGCTGAGGGTAACAATTTTCTAAAATAACGGATGTGACGTGTCGACGTTACGGAAGTGGAAAGTGGGGCGCGAAAATTTAAACTGAGAATGAACGGAGAAAAATAATTTCTTACCCCGACGGGATTCGAACCCCGGTCCACCGATTTGGTATAACCAATGATCTTTAGAATGATAGCGAACATTTTGGAATATATCGCAACGAATAAAATGCTCGGTAGTAGGATCAAACGAAAAGGTTAGAAATACATGGTTATGTTACGACTACAGACATATAGAGATAGATTGCGCCGTCTTACGGGCGAGTTGAAGTAAAATCAAAAATAAAATAAAGATACTAATGTGTGTTTACCAAAATCTAAGTAGAATTCACGTTTTCAATCAAAATGAATAAATATATTTTCATTTAAAAACAAAATTAGTCGCGCAGAAGAAGCTCAGTGTGGTGTTTACAAAGTATTATTATACTGATGTGTGTTTACCAAAATCTAAGTAGAATCCCACGTTTTCAATTAAACTGAATACATATACAGGGTTATGCAAACGTAACTTTCATGAAAACTTATTTCTTACAAAAAAAAATCAAGTTACATCAGATGTTGGAACTGCGATTCATTTTTCTACGATACAGAGCACCGCTCTTTGTATTACATTTCTCATTGTTGCCATCATTACAGCATCTCTTTTTATGCTGTTACATGCATTTGTTATGTGATTCCAAAGTTATTGAACATTATTCATTGTTCTGTCGTGTACAACGGATTGAACATATCTCCAAAGGTAAAAATCCAACGGAGACAGATCCGGAGAACACAATGGCTAACGAATTGGATTATACGTTCCTGAACGTATGATTCTGAAGTGTACGTGATAAATATAAACATAATATGGGAAGCGACAGTGGTAAACATAAACCGAGACACCCTACTTATGGCGACAACAAAAAGTCTTGTATAAAGAGCGGAGCTCTGTATCGTAGAATATGGATCGCAGTTCTATTTTAGTTATTATTACGAATTTAAACAAATCTAACAAATTTGAAGACGCCTGCTTTAAGAAACTGCTAAAGAAATAGAGACGGAAGGCCGAGTTTGTTGACAAGAGGTAAAAGCACAACGGTGCGAATGCGAAGGACTCGTGAGACAAAAAGAGAGCGAATACAACCAAACGTATATAAGGAGAGAATCGTAACGTGGGAGCGACCTTTTGGTAACAGCGATAGCGAATCGAAGCGACGATATATCTCAGCGACTGCGATAACGCGTAAATTTGTGTGTCAGTTAAAAAATATGTCCATTTGTGTCGTCAGTCCGAGAGTTTTCTTTTACTTCCCACGCTCTGTTCCTACATTATTACGAATTTAAACAAATCTAAGTTATGAATATGAAGGGTGATCTGATGCTGGTAGTACTATCGAAAAGGTGGTATCGGTGATAAAAAAATTCGATTTTGCCTCATTGTAGTGCAATAAGGAGAGGAGCCTATAAGGGTTAAGAATCCCTCGACATTATTTTTTAATCGACAGATCCGGCCACTGGTGTTGCAGGTGGGGTTCGGCCGGTCTTAATTACCTCTATGTGGGACAATTTGTCTTGCCTTGCTACGTTTTAGCCGGGATTGAACGGCGGAATACGGTTTGTAATTGATGAGCTTTAAATTACGCCGGGCCAATGAGCAACAGAGTATTGCTTGCGGTTCGTGACGAGAATCCTATATCGAATAAACTCGTACCTCGAGAAGGATGCGGCAAGGATAGAAGCACGAGGACCATTCTTCCGGAGAATCCTTTTCGACACACTCGAAATTGGAGTTTCTTCCCGAACCCGCTTCGGAGCGCACCTGAGTCAAAAACAAAATCTATAGTTCGGTGCCAATTTGCCGTGAGTTTCGAGTTATGCTTCGAGCTTCTCCGTTCCTGCGCTCCTACATGAAGTCGAGCTATATATTGGTCATACTCCGAAGAGCCACTCTTTTGAGAAGTATTGGCGAAAAGCGTCGGCAGGTGCTGCGGTTAATCGAAGTGCATTGGCGAACTTTTATTGGCTTGCGACTTTATGTCAGGTTGCAACAAATTCGTTCTCAATTTTAATAGAAAAATTGATGTGTTAAATATATTTGTTAGATGTATCCACAATACTGTTGTATATCTTCAGATTTGTCTAGTCGAGTTTGTTATTAGTGGATTGCAGATTTTAGCATTTACGAAAAACGATTATCACCTCCCTTGCGGGGCCAAGAAGCTTGACCTGTGAAAAGTGTGAACCACTATTAATATAATTAAGAAACTTCTTTATTTTTCAATATCTTCTATAAGACTTCCACCAATTTGTTTGTGGCATTTTTCTGATAAAATGACACGGTTTTATTTGAACTGTATTAGTGGTATAATTGACGGTACGTAGATTACACGCGTCCATATTTACTTCTCGTAGCAAAACGTGAAATCGACGACGTGACAATTTTCCCGAGGCGTTTCCGGCTGCGAAAAACGACAGAGCTCGTGGAATAAGTTGTGCGGAACATACGTCACGACGGGTATACGAATGATCGATCAGTACTTCGATACTCGTCATTAGCTAATGGGAAGCTGAATCGCTAACACCCGATAGGAAACTAATTCCAACTTGCTCGAGAAACGGTACGGGCTGTCTCGTGTCCCAGTTAAGCGGGTGTGTAGCGTGCATCGTAATTTGTTGCTGAAGAATTCTGAACGCCCACGACGTTCCCGGTACCCATGGATCGATGCGGCGACCCGTAGGGTTCATAAATAACCTTTCTACGTGGAAAACGAATCCATCAACGGCCGCTCTCCTTAACTAGCCAATTCGAGGCAACATCAAACGCAACGAAACCCCGTCGTCTTTTTTACCCGGCACCCTCCGCTTCGAGAACTGGCAGCCCCGTAAATAAGTAATCTTTCCGTTTCCTCGAATGCACAGCCGGTTCTTGAATCTCGAAGATGATCGCCTGCCGTCGGCTGAACCCACGGCCCACGTTTATTTTTCCATTTAATTCGACACGTAAATTTCACTGTCCCTATTTTTCACCGCCTTTCGTTCCGCTGCTGCGAGCCATCACCCAATGAAATACAACCTTGCTGTTCTCTTATGACCTGACACGCTCCAACCGCACTTACCAATGCTAATTCGACGCTGACAGTTCAATCTCCGGCATCGTGCACTCGACGAAATTTTTTGAGCTCTCAAGATCAATGAATTCGACTTCTACCGCGTTTATTCTTCTTAAATTATCTTAGCATTCCTCGTCACATTTGCACTGGAACACGCTCAAGAGCTTGCAGACACATTATTAATTGCGATCACAAAAATAGTTAGGAATCCATTAATACAAGATCTACGAACTCGAAGTGACCATTTTACTTCTTCGGATTTCTTTAAATTTTCAGGTCCTTTCATGGTAATGTACAAGGAAATAGATTTGTTGAATAATTTCTGAATCATCAAGAAGATTCCCTTCAGCATCGAAGATTTCCCAGTCACAATTTCGTGACCCTTTAATTGTTTAAGGAACTATATAAAATTGGTTGTTCGACGGGCGGTGGCAATTTAAAAATGAATCGGAAGAGCTGTCTATTTCGAGCTCTGACACAAGTGGCCAGATTTCGCGAACGATGGGGTAAATAAATAAATGAGTGGTGGAGAGTTGCACGTCGGCGAGAGTCAGTGTCATAAAATATCCCTGATCCGGCGTTCTTCGCGAACAGGTATCGCGGAAAATGTGCTAACAAGGATGACGGGTCCGTCCGAACCCCGGGACGGTTTCCACGCTAATACACTCTCCTGTCGCTGAGCGCAAGTGATATAACGACGGGGACGACAAAGAAGAAGCGACTCACCCTCGGCGCCTTCCATTTTCCAGCGTTTCCCCCGATCTTCTGCCTGGTTACAGGCGTATCCCTGCGCGGCTTTTGCCCTCCTCTCGATCTCGGTAGAATGTATGGTACGCTCGCTTGCGGAGTTTAACCGCCATTTTTCTCGTGATAAATGAAATTGTTCCGCACTGCGCGAGCGTGGCGCTTGTCACTGCAAACGTCTCTCCAGCAGCGTGCATCTTTCGGGCCGCCGCCGGGTCAACAAAAATTTTCATACTCCGTACTAAATAGAGTTCGCGATGGCCCCCTATGCGCACGACATGAATTAATCTCTATCTATAAATTGGGTGCATAGTGTGACTAACACGCAATCTACAGCGAATCAAAATTCTAGTCTTTTGATTGAGCACATTATGCATCTTTGTGCAGAATAAAAACAGTCTCCTTCGATTGTTGGAAGTAGTAGTTAAATAAAAAAATCATTTGATCAATTCATAGTGTTTTTACGTTACAACATAACAATATTCTTAGATTTCTTGTATTTTTCATGCAGTCAATTTCTTCATGAATGCATCAACATTCACAGTCTAATGATTAGACACTGTTTTAATATGTAGAAGTCATGTATAGCAATGATGAAATGAACCTTACGCTGTTAAAACAGAAGTGGTAGAGCCACTATAAATTACAAACATTTGCATATGGAAATCCCATAGGAAACCAGGAAGTAAAACTTTTATAAATCTTCATTTCAGTCTTCGGTAGGAGAAATGAAGAAATTCAGAAGATACATGGTTGGTGAAGATATTAATTGCAACTAGAAAGAACCATTTCGATTTATATATAATTTCGTAGGCACTTTTCCCGAAGATAATGTGCTTCGATTATAACTTAATAATCAATTTTGTCGGAAGGGAAACAAACTATTCACTTCAAGAAATACCAAAGATTTAATTAAATGCATCCTCGTATCGATTCACCGTTGAAGAATACTAACGGGATTTCGTAACTCGGGAATTTTACAAGATTGCGTACAGACACAATTTATTCCGATAAATTACTTCCTAATCACGAATTAATGAACCCCGCTAAAAGACCTGCTTCAACGACGAGAGGAAACTTTACTCGTTACACTTTTTTACGCTTTTTAAGCAGAGCGGCAAGTTAAACCTGACAGCGGAGTTTATAAATTTCGCGATATGCGGAACGTAATGTAGAAAGTTCTGCCACCAATAATATTCATTCAGTCTTCGGGACGAAACTTTCGCGACTGTTCGTCTCGAGATACTCGTCGGAACTGTCTTACCACGGATTTCCAATACCGGGTCCGAACCACACTGGTCCCAAATTGCGGAAACTGGTTGAAACATAAAACGTACCTCGGTTAATTCGAATATCAGTATTCCGGAATTTTAGGAGTCACTGATCACGAATCTGACCTCGGAATTTCTTGAAATAACCTGATTGGTAAAACTTTGATTAGAAACGTCCTTTTTGGTATGTAACATGAGTAGACTGTGGACCGTTATTGCAAAATAAAAATATCCCGCATTAATTGATGGAGGCAGGGATAAAATAAAAATTGATTTCATTCCTTACTGATTTTGTTGTATTGAAAACAACATTAGAGTTTTATTAAATTTATCTCATCTTTTACTGGTTTATTTATTACAAAATAAAAATATCCCGCATTAATTGATGGAGGCAGGGATAAAATAAAAATTGATTTCATCCCTTACTGATTTTGTTGTATTGAAAACAACATTAGAGTTTTATTAAATTTATCTCATCTTTTACTGGTTTATATTTCACCCAGCTAACTTCTTCGTCAATGCATTAAAATCATAGCATGTAGGCACGAGCATATGAGAGACACATTAAGTTGTGAAAATGAGGGATTTCTGGAGCTTTGGGCCACGTTTGGGCACCTCAAAAGCAAGGTGTGGAGGAGTAGTGAAAGTGTCGAATGGACCAAGATGGAAATCTGTGGGACGTTGGGCTGTTGCGATTGGCCGGGGGAACGGAAACAGTGATCGATGAGATCCTAGGGAGCGATCGGTCCTCAGGCGTTCTCCGAACGATCGTTGATTTCGGCTGACAACGCCGACAAACACGTCACCACGGTGCCAGATAAGAGGCGACGCCGGCGTGTAGATCGGCGAGCAGCTCGTTAAAACATGATAACTCCATCTACATGTAAATCTAATAGAGTAGACAGCACCACGAGGACATCAAACCACCGTTAACCACCATCTACACCGGCAACCAGCAAGACGACGCGGCAGCGGGCACCTTAAGCTACCTAGGAAAGCCACGACCTTAACCGTCAGCGCGTACGTCACCGCTAAATTCTCCTGTAATAAGATCTAATCCCGAAGGATGTCTGCGTTTCCCCCCATCGCCAAGAGTACCTTGCCAGCGTCTGTGACAAGATTCCTGCCGGCGTGAAAGCCGACCGTTCCGCTTAGAACGAATGCGGTTAATTATGTCTACTCGTACATACAAGCATAGATGGCTTAATAGGATTTCGCGGAGCCTCGTGGCTTGCAGATCTCATCCGAGAAACCCGGGAGACCTTGCCGATAGTATTTTAACTCTTTTGATGATGTAGTTGGCTAGCCGCTTTTAACTCGAGTTTTACAGTGCTCGCGGCCTTGCTGCCAAACCGCTTTGCTCATTTTATGGAAGTCTTTACACTAATTTGTACTTATAACTGCGGAACTTTACGAAAATAAAAATATTGTGCTTTAATCGCAAGACACAGGAACATAATATATTAGGTAGTCCTAAAAGTTGGTAATATGCTGAGGTGGTGTTGAAGATTAATTCGTAAAATTTACTAGCGAATCAAACATTAATTTGAACACATATTTCGCCATGAAATCTATATAAATAAAAATCAAATGCTGTTCGTTCGTGAGCGCATCGCTTGAGAACGGCTGGACCGATTTGGATAATTTTTTTTTTTAAATGTTCGTAATAGTCCGAATAAGGTTTTAGGGAAAGAAAAATTGGAAAAGTTGCCTGGAAAAATGAACAATTCGGCATAAACTAAAATTGCTCTTTGAATCATATTTGAATACAGCAAAAAACGAACATCACAGCTTTTAATCAATATTTCAATAGGAATTTCCATTATCGACGTCTGAATTTATAGAAATTTGGACAGAACAATGTCTGTCGGGTTAGCTAGTATATTATAAATATTGTGTAATTTTATGTTTCAGTTCCAATCGCCGAAATCAGTGGTGTTCTGGGTGACAAAGTGAAGCTTCCCTGTGACATTCGTTCCTACGACAACGACGGAGTCAGCATGGTCTTATGGTACAAAGGAATAAACGGGGAACCAATCTACAGGTAAGCAAGTGCAGGCAATGTCCCTAATTAATATCTACGGTAAAGGTTCGATCTAAGAAAAGCCTTCGTAAAATTCAACTATTTTTCTGCGATCTCGCCGACCAGCTCCTGTCACTGTCGTCTTTCGTCGGTATATTTCTGCCACATAAAAATATGCTAAAGGGTAACACGGCTGACAAATCGATAATCAAGTCGTCGACCGTCGGCAATCACTTTGCAAATCAGTCGCAATCGGCCGTCGTGCAGTTTATAGGGGTGAAAATGAGGACCACGAGCTTCGCAGACCCGTTGACAGCTGTGACACATCTTGAGGTTTATGACACGTCGATCGTTATTGGGTTTTGTAACCAGGACACGAGACGCGCGAACGTGTTTGCCAAAAATAGTAGTAATAAATCAACCTCCAGATAAACTGTAATCGACAACCTTGCCACTAGTAAAAAAATCGAAAAAGTATCAAAAATGATCGTCAATCATTAGACCGCGGATCTTCATGCAAAATAAAATATTTCTGTGTCGGTTGCAAGAGACGCGAGCTAAATAGCGATTCATTTTTTTTTAAATGCACAAAATCCACGGTCTACATTGAAAATGAAATAGAAATCTTTAAAAAGATATTTATTTTAATAAAAGAGTAAGGAGCAAGTGTAAAACATAAATCTGACTTCGCCATGCAGACTTCGCGAGTTAATAAAGTTTCTGATTAACTCCGTTAATAGCATTGTCTTATGCAAGCAGTTGCTAAATTATTTCGGGCTGGTGCAGCTCGCGTCAGAGGCTAACAAGCCCAATGATTCCGCATACTAATACCGAAAGACCGGTGTCTGAAGAGGTATACGCGTTAAAGTAAATTTCCAGCCATCGTCTTGTGCGCGCTATAATCCCCAGTCTTCTACATCCCCTGAATTCATCAGATCCCCTGGAAACGAGCCTCGGTACAAAGGCAACGTACCGGTGCCAGCTACCATCTAAAATTCCCGCGAAACCCGATAATCCAGGAATATAAATTACTCCGTGGGAAATAAAAAGACGAGGAGAGAGCGAGCGCGTAGGTGCTGGGCGGTCCAGAAATTCCTCGCGTTATTTTCCGCGGTGATCTTCATATGCCTCCTGACTCGCCGATTCGCTTCCGCGACCCGTGAAATTTTGCATATAGAATGGTCCCTGTCCCCCGTGAACCCCCGCGTCTAAGGAATCGAGAAGGAACACTAGCCAAAGGCATGGCTTGGGAAGAGACGGAGGGAGGTCGTGAGCCCGTAGTCGACCAGTCTGCTCATATTTAAGAAATGTAATAAAGTGTAAGATATGTTCGGGGGTGGCGATGCATCGTCTCCGGATCCTGGTCTTCGCTATCATCCCTTCGCCATGGTGGCGGAGGGACAGGCTGAATCACACGGCCCGAGCATATAGGCTCTCTACTACTGCAAAGTAGTTTAATCCTCACCACCGAGAGGCGAAACTCGAAATTTAATGGCGGAGCTTCACTACCCTCCCTACACTACTTGCATATCGGACTCTAATATAGTCATCACCGTAGTTCTTTATGCAAAATAATAATTATTGGCATTCATTCCAAGACATAGGAACCAAACCGGTATTTATTTCTCGTACAAAAGACATTATTTATTAATCTTAATGCCTTTGGAACGTACAAAAAAGTCCAACGGACGTACTAAATAATTTTCATCTCCCCAGAATAATAATTTGCCGATCTACATAATTGTTATCTGTTTTGAAAACAGTTATTAGTTTAAATTTCACTGAAACAGACTTTTTACAATGTCAACAATCCACTGAAACCATTGATTATTAGAAAATACTTTAAATTATGAACTGCTGATACAACAGAATAAAATCTTTATGCAGTTACTTAATATTGAAGTAATTAAAACGAAATTCACTATCGAACAACCATATTCTCGACGTCCGAGCATCCTGCATTAAATCAATGCAGCAACAGAATAACTACAAACATTTCATGGTCGCCGAGCTAATGGTGTAAAACGAAAGCACGAGAAGGACTCCCGGATAAGTAGTCTGTTCGTTGTTATCATCGGCAGAGCGTAATGCTTGATAAACGAGAATAATGTTTTTACTAATCCAACAAAACGAAAACACTGCTCCGGCTCCGAGCAGACGAGAGCGAGCGATAAGGTGTACGAGCATGTTTTCCACGTAAATTTCCTCTCTGTACATCATAAAACTTTAAACGAATTATGATATTATAATTTTGTATGCCGGACGCGGACTGGATTTACCGAGATGTTAACCATTTTTAAAGTCGCCCTCTCCTGTTCTCGTCTCGGTAGCCTCGCTTCCACTTAATCTGATTTGTAATCTCATTACGCCGATTTATTCGGCTACTTGAACGTTTCGCTCTAACCAAAGTCCCCGCTCATTCAATTCTCTTGATTACAGGCTCGTCTCCTTCATTTCCTTGCACGACCCATCTTCCTTCGTCTTTTTCTTCCACCGAACCGCCTTCTTATCTCCACCTTTCTCCCTCGACCTTTCTATGAAATTTTCTGTAATATTTTCGTTACTTCTAAATAGTACCCCTCGATTGCTATTAAGGGACATCGTTTCGTAGAATTGAATCCGTCCAATTCCGTTCTCTCATTTAAATCGCGTGTATTATACCGAGACCCGACTCTCCTGGGTTAATAGCCTCCCTTCTTGAACGAGCAAAAATTAAAGACTGCACCGTGTTTTCGAATAGAAATCGATCCAACAGGAATTTGAAATTCGGAACTTCGGTCACTGCAGTCTTCGCATTTCGATATCTAATTAATTCTAGATTTTAATAGATTAGGCCTTGAAACATTTAGTTTGCTGAAGAATTCAAGTACTATTCTTGGATTTCTTCATCACATTGCTAAAATATTTTTTGAATTTTTTTTACAG
Organism: Lasioglossum morio; assembly: GCA_916610235.2. Classification (NCBI taxonomy): domain Eukaryota; kingdom Metazoa; phylum Arthropoda; class Insecta; order Hymenoptera; family Halictidae; genus Lasioglossum; species Lasioglossum morio. Next base: position 8,591,688 of record OU744330.1, on the reverse strand, counting down.
TTTTAAACCGAAGAAGATAACAATGACGATATCATTAAATATCATCACGAAAAACTCTGCAATTAACTTTAATTATATTTCTTGGGAAAATTTATTCTTAAAACATATTTCCAGTCCGGCAGCAAAGGTATAAATAGGAATAATCAATCAGGATGCACGAAAAACGAATTAGTCCGAACGAGAAAGGCTGACCTTATTAGTAAACTGCGGATGTCTATGCAAATTCAGCGAAATTATACGACATCGGTCGCTAATTCGTAGAGAAGAAAATTATTTAAATTTTCTTATTTAAATTTATGATAAACTCGGCCGTACCTTGATTTCCTGCGCGATAATGCGCTCCCCCTCCTGCTGCCATTCGAAACTTGATTCAATTTCGAATCAAGCAATCGCGAAATTGTCTTCTATTGCTCGGAACTTCAACTGCTTCAAGAATTTAAGGTCCACATTGAAGTCAACCAAATGACTATTTGCGTAATCGAGCGAGAGTTCGATGGACCTTCTGGAGTTATTCCTGATAATGATCGATATCGACATCCTCGAATACAGGTCGATTGTGCACACCTAAAACGATGGCTAAACTGGAAGTTTAAAGCATCAAAGCAGTACACAGATCCTTCTCAATCAGACAAATCAATCCCAGAGAATTCTGACGGTTTCACGAACACACACACACACACACACACACACGTCTGGCAGCACCAGCAGAATGGCCAAGCGGTCTCGTAGGATCGGCTCGCTAATAAAACCGGCAGGCTCGTGAATCACTTTGATTTCCATGCGGCCAGTGCTTGTTCAAGCTGCGATTCTTCTTTGGAAAATCTGGGCGAATGAGATGGGTGATCGATGCCTCTACGCGAGGCGGGCTAGTTCGGTTCGACCGGGGTTGAATCCCGAGCTTCAGGTGCGGCGAAGCTGAGAGTCGAGAAGACCGATACCCTGAAAATCGGTCGGCAACGTTATCGTTCGAGCCGTTATATCTACGGATCGTTTTATCCGACGGGAAAGCTCGTGATTTTCTGGTGTGCGAGAGAGGGGACCCCTGTGCACGGTGCGCAGTGTGTATAGGAGAGATGGTTTGCAGCTGTGTGACTAGAGACGGCCCAAAGGGCGGCTAGCCCCGAGCTAGGCAGCCATACGGACGTCCGGACGGCAGCGGCACGTCACGGAAGCGCTTTCCTCGTCTGCTGGAAGTGCGAAGTGGAAGAATTAAATCGTATTTCAACGTCAATGCCGCGGAAGCAGGCAGCAGAGTGGGATAGCTTTGGGAATACTCAGTCACGAGCGGAAATCCGAACTCTCGTGCAGTCGTGGAACGCAATTTAACTTTTAGTCGCTCGTGAGGAACCGTCGGCTTCCATACTCAGTCTCCTACGGGTTCTCTCTTCTTTCACGTTCCCTATCCCTCTAACCCTCCTCCTCTATCCTGCCCGCCTTGCGTCGCTGTTCTAAACCCTCCGGTTTTACTCCTCCATCCTCTTTCTATCTCCGCAAGACATCCGTCTCTACCCCGCGAGAACCTTCTGTTTCCCGTTCGTCGGTCCTCGGATGCTTAATATGCAATCACGCGCGGTGCATGGCTCCCCTGGTGGCTCCCGATGCATGCATGCTTTCTCTCCATCTCCCTTCTTCTCTCTCCCTCTGTTTGTGTGTGTGTGTGTGTATATCTCGCCATGCGCCCTGTCGAATTATAATTCGGCCACGCTTCTTCCCGCGCGGATCTATCGTGACGTGATTAAAAGCCTTAGATCATGCGTGCCGGAGACCCGCGTCGACGTCAAGGACTAGTCGATGGGGTATCATATAGGACGCAGTAATGGGATCGTGGATCCGATATGGACTCATGAATACCAATCGATCCGATATACCTACAATTATTTGCATACGCATTAGAAGAATATCTGTTCCGTGTGATGGCTTTAAATCTGTCGCGAATGCATCGCTCGAAAAGCTTTCCGGGGATTACTGCCATCAATATATGAGAGGTAGAGGACAATGGAGATTAGTCTCAATAATAATATTGATATTAATACAATTTCTTTCTTGTAGTATAAGATATATATTTTTCAAAAATGTGGAATTGTAGATGGAACAGAATTCGTTGATGTCAAATGTAGGATAAAAATGAAGTATTACGCTTATATCTATGGCAGTACTATTTCCGCGGAGCGTTTGAGTGTGAGGAAAATGGTGGCTGCATAGGAAAGAATGAAAGTGGCGGGGAATTGATGACTTTAAAAGTCTGCAAATTGCGCTCCAAGTCCTCGAGAGCGTCTATTACATAAACCAGGACTTTTCTAGCACGGCTAAAATGTCTGGGCCACCAAATGTAGGAAGATATATTCCGAGTCTGCAGTCCTGGCATCGTGTTATGCTTTAACAGGGCCCTTATCAAGATTGTAGAGAGAATCGTTGAGAAGTTGATGGAGCTCAAGTAAGCATGTTCTCAAGTTTGCACGTGACATCAACTAAAGTTTACATTGCGAGACGTCCGGAAAGGGAGTTGTCAACTTCATCTGTTAGATCTTTGGGATTACAAGTGCCAGTTTCATGAAAATATACGCTACGCTCCTCCAAGAATTTCGTTATTAACGGGACGTTTTGTTGGAAACGTTTCCACTTTCTAGAAACTTCTGCGTATCGTGCTGTTTATCAGATTTGTATTTAAATAATGATACGATAAAAATGATACACGGTGTTAATGCATTTTATATCTTCGCCGCGGGTACGAGCCGGCGGCTGTTAATTAACGATTTACAACATCTGTGTGTATAATTATAGAACCGATACGCGTATAATTAATTTAACACGGCTTATTCGTGGTCTCCATAAATTAGACCAGTTTTTCATCGTAACTACATATTAATTATGACTGCGGCGCAATGTGCGATCAATTAGACTGGGCCGGGCACGATTACGGTGTATGAAGGAGAAGGAGAACACACAGCAATTACGATTAATTAAATGTACTCATCGAGGCGATTCACTTCGAGACAGAGACACACTTCTGTATCAACGTATCTCACTTTAAAACACTTCTTTACCTTTTAGAATCTAATGAATAATTACAATTGATAATTACACACAAATCTCGTTTTACATGAGAGTCCCGACTTAAGTAAAGGGCGTATGGTTATCGTACCTATATTTCTAATTATTTTGGGGTCGGTAAAATAAAGTGTATAACAAATGGTTTCAGCTTCGATGTTCGGAGTGGCCGACAGTTCAGCAGCGCTCGCCTTTGGTCGTCGCCGACGGCGCTGGGACCAAGAGCTTTTTTTATCACAGCATCGAATCCCGCTCACCTCAGCATCGATGGATTGGAGCTTAAAGACGAAGGGATCTATCGGTGCCGAGTGGACTTCAAGAATTCGCCGACGAGGAAGCAAAAGATGAATCTGACTGTTATAGGTAAGCCGGTCGAATCTATTATTCATTACGCCCAATGAATTATATTCAACTTTTTCATCTACCCCCGAAGTCGGTGCATAAATAACGACGTTTAAATTTACATTTCACACAAACGGCGGGTTAATAAAAAATGTATTTCTCCGGCGAAGAGTTTTACTGAATGGAAAAATAATTTTCTCGCCCTTTGTGGAGAAGCGCGGGCGCTTCACACGCTGTGTTAATATTACGTGAATTATATTAAAAAAGAACTGCATGAAAAGCTAATACTTTTGGGCTGCGTCCGTAAAATCACGATCAAAAATCATGTTTATCTATTATCGTTTATCTATCATCGTTTATCTATTTGTATATTTATGCGAAAATGAACGTTAACGACATAAACTGTAATTGACTTTAATACATCACCGAATTCTCGTCTAAGATCTTGATCTACTAATTCTCATTACTGCGTTTCATAAATCTCAAGCCTGCTCGATAAATACATCAATTTATCCTAATATGAATTATAGCATTAGCTTGAAGAAAATTCTTACGAAGTTCGCAAAGTTTGTTTATAAGTCGGTGTACATTTTACTGAATAATTTACTACGTCTCTACAACTTCCTTAGTCTATCGTAACTTTCTTAATCCGTGAGCGTACACTCGGTAGCAAAAGTTTCGTAAACACTTGCCGAATCTGTGCTACATAAGACAAATAAATATACTGCATATTTTCGCGAGAATTATGCAGACAAATAATCGTCGTCGAAATTGAACGGAGATTGAGAAGTGTTACAGAACGTTAATTTCTAAATAACTTTCGTGTTGAAACATTTTCGCGTTGAACACAGCTTACACTTGGCCCAAGTATCGAAAAATCGTGTCGTTAATGAAACGAAAATAAAAGTAAATTGAAGGTTCGCACCACGGGGAACAAAGTATCAGCAATTCGAACCAGACATTCGGCCCGGGATGGATTTCCCATCTACCGGTGGCATTCGCATCTGCAGCGCGTACTTCCGCGATTTTCTTGTAACTCCGGCGACACAGAAAAACAATTTCGCGCGTATCACCCTAAATCCGTCATCGTTTTTCAGTGTTATCTGTCGGTGCGCTCGCGCGTAACTGGCGGGATCGTCGCGGCGCGGCCTGAAAAGAGTATTCAGCGACTGGTAAATCATTCACACCAGCGGAATTCAATTGGCTCTAATCAATCTTTCACGTGTAAATCACACAGCATCGGTAGTGGCTCGCGCACACATAGATCACCCCTATTCTCGTCCAGCAGACAAATAATCAATCCGCATTTCCGCTGATTCAATCATGCATGCTGTTCGCACAGTGCCTCCGTCGAAGCCAGTGATACTGGACGCGACGACGAGGAATATCTCAAGGATAGAGGAGCTCTACAACGAGGGAAGTGACGTGAACCTGATTTGCGAGGTACAAGGTGGCAAGCCGCCCCCGAACCTGACGTGGTACCTCGAGAACACCGTGATAGACGAGTCCTACCACTACAAACCCGAGTCAGGCCTGACGGTTAACCGCTTGTCTTTCCCTAAAGTTGGCCGGCAACACCTCAAGGATCGGTTGATCTGTGAAGCCAGCAACACTAACTTGGTGCAGCCGCAGACGAGACTGGTCATCCTAAACGTGAACCGTAAGTGTTCCCCATCTTTTTTTTTTCAATTTGATACCATTACAGCAAAGTTGCCTAACATGGGAAGGCTTTAAATTCATCATAGATTCTACATACTTAAATAGAAAAAATTGTCAAAACTTTGCATTCATTGCTTCTAAATTTTGTATTAACACGATACAGTTAGAATTTTCAATTTGATACCATAACAGCAAAGTTGCCTAACATGAGAAGGCTTTAAATTCATCATAGATTCTACATAAATAGAAAAAATTGCCAAAACTTTGCATTCATTGCTTCTAAATTTTCTATTAACACGATACAGTTAGAATTTTCAATTTGATACCATAACAGCAAAGTTGCCTAACATGAGAAGGCTTTAAATTCATCATAGATTCTACATAAATAGAAAAAATTGTCAAAATTTTGCATTCATTGCTTCTAAATTTTGTATTAACACGATACAGTTAGAATTTTCAATTTGATACCATAACAGCAAAGTTGCCTAACATGGGAAGGCTTTAAATTCATCATAGATTCTACATAAATAGAAAAAATTTTCAAAACTTTGCATTCATTGCTTCTAAATTTTGTATTAACACGATACAGTTAGAATTTTCAATTTGATACCATAACAGCAAAGTTGCCTAACATGGGAAGGCTTTAAATTCATCATAGATTCTACATAAATAGAAAAAATTGTCAAAACTTCGCATTCATTGCTTCTAAATTTTGTATTAACACGATACAGTTAGAATTTTCAATTGCGACAGCAAACACCTATCACATTTTCATTAACACCTTTTCGTACCATTTTCTTTACAGTTACAATGATTAGAACGTATTTATCCGGAAAAATATGTCGTAGAAGAGAAAAGAAAATTGATATTTTTTGTATGACTACGTTTATTTGAGTGCTTATCTCATCTGAAAAGAAAGGCGTAACATTCATATGTGTTAGACTTTGTAGAAATCTTCGTCACAAGTCGGACTTGTCAAAATACGGCTCGTGTTATCAGTTGTTCAGAGTTTAATAATAACTAAAGCCCTCCACCTGCACAGACGATTGATTCGTCTGAATGTCAATCGATCACTGTCAAACACTGATACTTGTAATCTTGATGTACATACGAATATCGTGAGAATAAATAAAGTTCAAGAGTCGCATAGGAAATTATGCGTAGGAAACATGACATCAGTATCGCAAAATAGAAAGCATTCCTGTAACACAGAGCGTTTCTTGTAATCGCTGGTTCTCTTGGGGAGTTTCGCAATAAAATTATGCAGAAACCAGTTGCTCTCGTCTCGGATTAACGTACGGGTCACATTCTAAGCGAGGCTTACGCGCATGACTCGCGACAGACAGTTTGATTTTGTATGGTTTCAGCCGCGTGCCCAAGTATGCGCGGCGTCGGCAAAGACCTGTTACGAGAGCTTGTGAGTTGGAAATTTATGTCTGGCCGGTGGCTCGCCAATGTTTCCATGACACAGTAAAATGTTCGTACGGTGGAAAAGTAATGTCTGTGTGTCAATGAATGGGAATTTTACGTTCCCTCGCTCGTTTGATATGTCTTTAATGATCGAATTTCTGGCGTTAATGAATTTCGGAAAAAGTAGGTAATCGAAAGGATATCCTTCTGCAGCATGAGACCGAGATTTCAATCTCGCATGTTTTACCTACTGCAGTGACCAATAAAGTTACGGCATTCCTTAAGAATTCAGTTTTCTTTTTATATTTGGATGCATTGCAGGCGTTGCAGCAATACTAAATATTCTTTCATTCCTTCTTCTTATTCCATTTGTTGCTGATGCAAATTTTCACAAGCTATAAACGATAAATTTTAGTCGAATTTAATATATTTAGCCACTTCTTAGCCAGAGGTGATGTTTCATGTCGAAATATTTTTGGAGGTTGATCCCACCGCGAAAAGTTTTTCCGTGCGACCATAAATAACAGAGATATTCCGGATGTTTCCATTTAACTGTTTCACCCAGTATAATCGTCGGACCAAGTAACATATTCTGCGCAATAATTGAAATGGATTACTTGAATCCATCAGGCTGGCTTGCCCATAAGCTGGACATTTAATGTCGTTTAGGGTTGGATAGCAACCCATGAAGTACCTCAGGCATTAGCCTATACCCCCAATTTCGAGATTGAGCCAATTTAGAATTACACCCGTCACTTTTTAGTTAGCTTATCCAGTTAGGTTGTTTAACCATTACGCAACAGTGGCTGGATTCAATTTAATATCGTATAGAATGTGTACAACAAAATTAATCTACTGAATGACTAATCTGTAAAAAACAATTGGATTTCTTTATAATCTTTGCAATAATTGCAAAATAAAAATTCGTGAAACAGGCTATTCAACCGGTGTCAATTTTATTATTAGTGAGGATCTCGCTTGATTCTAGCTTCCATCACTAAAAGTATAATCCCTTGCATCCACGAATAATTCGAAGCCTCACATTTAGACAATGCTAGAAAATATAGGCAGTTGCACTCCAAGCAACCGAATTCAATTAGTCGACTGAGCCTGTGCGTTCAGTTAATTGTGCAATCTGCGGGTCAAAGGTAGCGACTTTCTATAAATGCGATCGCGCGAACAAATTTTCGCTCCACTTACAACTAATCTGTGGGGAAGCGTGCAAAGGGCTGGCGCACTTCGAAATAACATTCCCCCGTGGAACCGGGTCTGCTCGCGCACGTCTCACGAATCGGCCGGGTCTGGGAGTTATCGTTATATCTCCCATCGCGGTTAAACAATTCTCCACGACGATTTCGCGGCCGAGGGAACGAGTCACGTAGCTGGTGAACGCCTTTTCACGTGGTCCTGACGGGACAAGGTGTTCACGCGCTGAACCTATTAGTCGTCTGCTCGGAGATCGCCCGTTGGAGATAACGGTAGCGTCTCTCGCAAGACGGATCAGTGGATCGCGTGTCCCCTGGCCACCAGTGTGCCATGTTCCTCGAGGAGTTGTTGCGTGGTTGTTCCATGTTCCAGCACCGTTGTCGGTCGATAGAACCGACCAGGCGAACGTGTGTGTGGGGCTACGTGTATTCTTTGCTGGCACGTGTGTGCGCATACACGTTTGCCAGCAGCGCCAGGTACTCGAAGAATCTGCGACTGTAAGCGTGCTGGGCGTGTCTAGGTGTTTAGAAGGTGTTCGCCGTGTCGTGAGGTCGTGTAAAGACTCGCTGGGGGATGTTCGATTCGCAAAGACCCCACCGGTTCCAGCTGCAAGACAACCCCTTCGAAACCATTCACGCCGGAAACTATTCGAATCGGGCGATAACGATAATGTAAACACGCGTAAAACCATTACCGACCCGAGCCGCTATTCGAGAGGTGTTCACTCGCGGTTCGCCGACCCGCAGATACTCACGCACTGTGTTTAGGCTCGGCGCGGGATTAGGGGCTTGCGGAGCGGCGTGTGTTCGAGCGAGAGGGCGATCGTGAATTGACCGCGAACGGATCGAACGTACTTGCCCGTGAAAATTGATGTAAGAATAGAGTTAGCACCTTGAAAATTGCGAACCCAGCACGAACGGCATAAAAATCTCAGACTTTCCCGTCTCAAACCCCCAAACTTTTAACTACTTTTTAAGGTAAATATAGTACCATAAAGAAAAATTTCGCGCAGAAAATATATATTTATTACGATAATTATCAATAGATGGGAATAATGTTTTAATGTATTGTAGTGCTAATGTCATCCAGATATTCCATCGTATGGTTCGAGAGTTAAATGTCACGGTGCAGCATTCATTTGGTTGGCCATGATCGTTGGCTTATTTGCATAAAAAGGCGACATTTCAAACGATTTCTCAAACAATATTGCAACGACGGGCCCAATAAAATGTCAACCATAAATTCTACTAGGATATGTAAGAAGGTTATTTTGTTTTTTTTTTTTGTTGGTGAGATATTTCACAGCGCGTATATCTGATGATTTTTCTTTTAGTAGAAGTATTACCTAAAAGTAGATTTTAAGTGAGTAATTATGCGTGCACATAAGCTGTCCAATCTCTCGAGGTACCAGGTAATTCCGTAGTAATTACCAGTCTTTCTGAAGTTAGCGAAGTTACTGGGGTTTGAAGTCAAAGGCGTGCACGGTAGAAGATTGACGTGACCGGAAACGGTTGAATTGGATTTTTCTGCTATTATTTCATATACCATTTTCAATGCCCTCCAATTGTTGGAGTATTTTCAACTAGGGTTTGTCCAGGCTTCTACGATAACACGTTTCGATTGGTTTGGGTCAGAAAAGTTCTGGCTGGATCGTTTCTGGATAATGACACTATTATGCTACACGCTAGTGCGGAACTTTGAGGTTTCTAGTTCCGCGAGCATTACAATGTGTAACTCAATTTCGTTGCTAGAAAACATAGGCTGTTGTAGCAATTTATGATTGAACTAATCAAGTTCCATTCTAAAAATTAATTGTGCCTTTCCTTTCTTGATAAAAACACAATCATAATCTTCACCATAAATTGCATCAAATCCGCAGTCTGTTAATAATCGAACTAAGTGGAATCACCCTGAATAATTAAAGTGTTATGTGAATATCCATCATCATTAATATGTTACAACATATTCACGAATGAATATGTAAGAACCGGGAACGAATAATTAGTTTACTCTATTGCAACTGCTTAGTGGTTCGAGAAAATAAGAAGGCGCCGTTGGAGCTAACTAAATCTTTGATTGTATTGAATTTTAGATAGAATAGCATGTTAGTAAATTGCACAAAATCTGCTTTGTGATTATATCTAACATTCCTGCGAGCAACGTGGAACACGTTTGATATTCTAATCCGTTTATCAAATTCAAGAGTGACCGAGGTGTACTCAGTTCAAACTAATGCAATCCGATTGATGAGTTTTGAAATTCCCCTCCTCCGCATCTCATTAAACCGAACTGGATTTGCTCCTGCTTGGAAATCAATTATCCTCTTCCAGTAAACTCGGCCGCGCAAAATTCGCGATTGACGAGAACGCGTGTAGGCGCGCAGGCACGACTAAAATCTGATGTTTGATTTGGTTGAAGAACGATCGGAAATATACTGGGAATCTATAAGCAGGGATTGTTCATGGTTAGCTGATTCGAGCGCAGGTGCGGAGCACGTAACTTCACAGAAACAGCAGCGTGCTGCTGCGAATCCGCGTACAATTTCATGCGATCCCTTGGGGTCGGTTGCCTATTAATTCGTGCCAGTCCGAGCCGTGGCAAGTTTCATTCAATAAAACAAATAATAATAAGCAATCGTGCTCACGGCTCTACGAGGAACGCTGTCGATAAATTTCCGCTTAATTGCTCGCCACCCGCATTAGTTCCTCCGTTTCAATCGGCCGCTAAATGATTTTAAGCGATAGCTTGTTCAACAGTCGCTAGAACTTCGCCTTCCACCGTTCTCCACTTCATCTTCGTCTTCCACCTCGTCTTCTTGCGGCGTAGTCAACCGATCGAACACTATTTTTTGCACGGCCCTGAAGTTCTCTGATCGAATCCAATTAAATTTTCATTCGTCTTCCGGAGACCTGAAATTCTCGACCGGATTATCCAAGAACTCGTTACAGCGACGAACTTTTATGCACTGATTCTATCCTTTAGTTACTAAATGCACTTACCTCTCCGCATTTAAGGTTGCTCGTTTAATGTTGAAATGCCATTGCAATTCTCTGCGTTTCTCGCCAGATTTCTCTTTGGTAGAAATTATATTTTTGAATGTGGAAGTAAACACGCAACGATCTTTTATTATAGATAGTAATTTTTTTGTAACATGATATTTGGTCCCCTCAGGGTTTCAAATTCATTTACCAATCCCCCTCTTTTCCACTCTCACCATCGCCTTTTCAGCGGGACCTACTGTTTATGGTGGGTTCCGAACCACCTTTTGCCAACAACACGTGAAAAACACCTCGGGTGGGTCACTTTCCGGTTTTTTACCAGACGGTCACCCATCCTAGTGCCGTTCACGTTCCACATTGTTTAACTTCGGTGATCTAACGAGAACCGGTGCTTTCAACGGGACTACGGTTGTTGGCTATAGATAGTAATACATATTGTATAATATAATAAAAATATGATTTACATACGGGAACAATCGAACACGCGCATTCATCGATAGATCGTTGTAGATTCTGCGAACCTCAGTCACGCACACACACTTTCTCCTCTCGGCCATGCCAGAGGTAGGCACACACATTCCGCAGCACAATACAAACGTACTTCTTTCTCTCAACACGAGAGAGAAACAAACTTGAATGCTAAATTAAGCTTACAAGATATACGTAACAATTGTGATTACATTTTCAACATTACAAATCACTGTTTCACTATTAAATGGATTTAGAAATTTTCACTGTTATATTTTCGAAAAGAGAGGAAAGTGAAATTCAGAGAGAAGCACAGAATCGAAAGAATAAATATAACATCTACAAACGGAAAAGGTCTCGCGATTACCGCCTGATTTATTACGAAATATGAACTTCGAAATTTTCGTTGTCGTTGTTTTACAATTAAAAACCAGTCACCGAACTTCCACGGTGTAAGTTATTTGTGGGCGAAGTCAATTCGTCTCTCGGAACACGCCATAAAGTCGCCTTCATGCAGCGCACGACTACCTGAGCGTTTTATTTTACGATGGTGACAAATTCGGTTTGGTGAACGGTAATATTTTCGACACACAGGTAAACGAAATTCTGACCGTAGATGTTACACGCGGAGAAAGACACTGTACTAACAATAGACTCGGCCAATTAAAATAACTTACTGTTTAGCAACGGGGAAATTGATTTTTGGCAGTTTCCTTCCCATTCGAGTCGACGGCCATTACGCAAGCGATTAAAATGATTCTTAACAGATTTAGAGCGACGCGGCATTAAATTTCCTGCGGATCAATAGCACGCGATACGATCGCAAAAGTAAAACAGGTCACGTTATAGGCATCTCGAATATATTCCACGGAGAACATGTATCGCGCTAACGGTATCAGCCTGATTCTCCGGCGAGAGAGTTTAGCAAATAATTGCCCTTTTAATACCCGGCCAATTTACGCAACACATTACCAATTAAGGTTTAAAGACTGACCATAAACACCCGTCATATAATTAATAGGTGTCGCGAATCCGGCCGGGTCGCTAATTCGCGTCCGGTTTGATGTGCACATTCGTGTACGAGTGACATATCTATCCGCGCGCGAACGCGAATGCAAGCAGTTATCCGTGACTGTGCAGACGCTCCGGCACATTCGCTCGCAATATTTACTCGTGTTCACTGATATGCGTCGAAACTGTTCACAGAATGATAAGTGATAACGGACTCGACCAACTTTTTATCGATGCACAAATTATTTCGGTTGTCGGCGACGGATCATTTCGACGCCACTGATCCACCGAAACCGATATCTCGTACATAATAATGCTAATGATTGCACCCTTATTGCACGCATTAACATATTCACTGCCGAATATCAACCTCCGAAATCTCATAACGTCAAAATAATTCAATCAATGCAGATAGTAGACAGTTAATGCCGCGATCGATGCTTTAACGCTTTTGTGTTCTGCAAAGTTTAATCATTAGCTCTCGACTGATGACTCAGTGTCATATATTCAAAATATTGTTTACATTATTAAGTATGTTGATATCTGATCAATTATTAAACATTTAAGTATTATATGAGGTGTTATATCAATTTCATATCCACAAAATTAAAAAAAAATATATAGAATGGAGTTATTCTAGATCGGAAGAGATGTTTAATTTTCGAGTTACAATAGCTCCGAGAGTGCAAAGGAATAATAAAAAGAAAATTAAAATTAAAGTCTAACAGTACAAGATAAATAAAAATAGTCTAATACATTAAAATCATTTGAAATGAGCCACTAATACATATTTAATTTTAACGGTTTAGAACTTTTAATCGTCGTGACAGCACTTAAAAATTATGGAGCACGTCCAAACCCGCCATGAATATTTACCTCATGGTTCAATATAGTAGTCGTTATTGGTCAAGCACTCAGGTCCCACCATGTCCATTCAGGGCAACGCAGCTCGTTTTTATCGGATTTATAATTCAGGTCAGCGTAAAGTCGGTTTTGAAGGGTGCACGCGGGGGTGGTTCAATGTTCTGAAAAGAAATGCGTGCGGTTCGAAGAAAGGCTTATAAAATGCGGGATGAGGTACGTACAACGTGCGTTAACTCGGTGAACATTATAGAAAACGACAGACACGCGTGGGAACGTTGCAGCAAATCTAAATGCGTTCGCTGTGCACGCGTGTTGATTCATTACCCCGATTGTTAAATCGCATTAATGCAAACTGCCCATCAGACCATTATGAGTTTACAATTTGTTCATCACGTACGATGTTTACCGACTCGAGTTAATATTAATCCCGGCCAACTTTACTGTAGACTCGCCGGAAAAAAAACGCACATTGTCCATAATTACGCACGTAACTGCAGTAGACTATGGTCTGCCGGGTGCTGGAATATTTGATAATCTAGTGGACAGTTGTCGCGAGAGATGGATACATGGAAACTGCAATTTCGTAAATGAATATAATTCAATTCAATGAAAGAACATTCGCAACGTTTTGTCCTTTTTCATATTGTTTTCCATTTGTCAATGATAACAATGTGGAAAAAGAGATTCAAAAATTGAGTTCACGAAATGAGAAATTAATGTTCAATTCAGCAATAGACTTTACCATGTTGCAAATAAGTTATAAAAAATTGAGTTTAGAGTATAGGTGCAATACTTGACTGCATTTTTATACAATGATATAAAAACTTGTAGGTGAATTCACTTGAATCATTCTGCAACATTTTACATAAAATTCTCTAGCCCATAGGCTACAGATTTTTATGCAAAGTAATTCTTCTCTCATTCATTTTGATAAGTAGAAAATAATGTAACAGTATTTTTTAATTTATCGTAGTAACAGCTATGATTTAATGTTTTTGTTCAAGTATGGAAAATTGATATCTTGGTACACGATTAGTGAACGAAACAGGAAGGCTTTTAGCAAATACGAGATGAATTTTCGAGACCGTGATTCGACCTCCCCTCCATCACATTTCTCTCCTAATTGATCGCAGATAGTCCAGTCAATTTTTTTTTTGTTTCTCGAAAGGCAGGAAGGCGTGATCACGTTTGTAGCGACACGCGATGCTTCGTGCGCCAAACGATACACTCTCTCGCTCCGACTCCAGTTTTGTCGTTCTTATCGAGGTTTGATACGTGTTTCTGACATGTTTCGCACGAAACGAACTTCTGCGATTTTTGCACATAATTCCCCTGACGTCCGAGTGTAATTGAAAGTTACAATCGGCGCTCTTCAATCTGCGTTTTCTGGCAGTCATTTTGATACTTCAACGTGTCATGCACCATTTAAAGTTCGTCAAACGTTCCCGGCCGTACTTTCAATTGTGCGTGCGTATCAAGTCGGACTATCTACCTATTCGTTCTTCTCTTTCATCTGTAAATATAATTCAAAATAGATAGGGCTTATCACTAGAGAAATGGTTCGACGTAATTTGAAACGGTAAAAAGATTTTTAAAATTTCAAGAGTATATACATATTTCCAACTATTCAATAATATCTACTGTTTTTAATTAGATTTATTATTTCGTTATAAATCTATAAAATCCGCAGTCTAATTATGACATTGAATTCAAGAGATGTCCATGAACACGGTAGCTGAACTAAATAGGGGGATTTGGTTTTTATGTATGGCGCTTATGGTAGTTGCGTGCGAGAAACATCGACATGAGCTTGCAACACGCTAGTCTAGTCTTTTGTGCATGTTAATACGACCGTTATCTAAGTTACACATATGTGACGACCATGATGTCATATTTTGCGTAAAAAGGTGGAATCACTATGAAACATGTTGTTGTTTCAAGTCATAATTTATAGCATAATAATGGACCACTTTGTAAAGTATTTTTCAAATTATATAAAGAAGATTCTGTGCTTTCACAATATATATACTAATATTAACAAACACGATGGCGAACAAATACGTCCAATTAATGTCTTCGCTTGGTATCTAATCAATTACTAAACGTTTAAGTATTGTATGAGGTGTTACATCAATTTCATATCCGTAAAATGGATAAAATGATATAGAATAGAATTATCCCAGTGTGTATAGACACCTTTAAGGGTCTGGTTAAGCTTAAATATAAAAAAAAAAAGAATTATCCCAGGTCGGAAGAAATGTGCAATTATCGTGTTAAAATAAATCCAATCTCAAATTGTTAAATTACTCTATTCTATGGAGCAGCTATTAGTATTTCCATTTAGAAATTTACTGGGGGGTCGGTAACTGTTAATGGTCGATTTTTGGAAGGTCATTGAGCAAAAGCCGGCAGCTCTGGTGTTAAGGTGGCATCCAGCAGTTGTTGGGAACAACCGAGATATACACAATTGCGGTAAACCCGTTTCCGTCCAATTTTAAGCTATTAGCAGGACCGCGCCGTTTGAAATCGGTCTTCTAATCGCGGCCGCTCTTTCCCGGCTGCCAGAGAATTCCGTTTAGTGTACGAGGTATCGTCCATTTCCGGCAATGAAGATCTTTAGAAACGCGAATGCACGAGCATGTATCGCCTATGTATGTATGTACGTATCCGACTAGCATAAGATGAAAGGGATTGCGGAGGGGGTTAGGGCGGGCGGGAAGGGTTTGAAGGGAGGTCAAGAAGGATCAGTATATTGGTGCACAGTGTAGCGGATAGGCCACGAAACGGAACGGAGGAACCAATTTCAGAGAAGTGGCTACTGGCTAATGGCAATTAGGGGTTGTACAAGTGGCTGGTTGCGGCGGCGCATAAGCGTGCGCTGGAATTTACGAGGTAGCCTGTACGATGGGCAACGTGGTATTACAGATCGTACCAGATACTACTAGGCTTTTGTTTTCGGGCTCGATCGTTATTAAATTTTCATCGAAGGAACGACGAATGACGGCTTTGGTCGCCGCGTGAAGGGCCTCAAGAGAGTTTAGAATGCATTCGGAAACATTGTTCTGATGGAAATGACTCTGCTCACGTGGGAGGAATGTGTTATACGAATATGTAAAAAACTGTAACTGGTTTCCCGAGGAAACTGCCGTAGGAAATTCATCCTACACGAGCGATGTATTAATTAAAAAATAACAGAGATCCTATCGGACGATAACGTATTAACGGTTGTAATGTAAATATATTCGTTTAATTCCGAGTGTAAATATGTGATCTAGTTGGATGAATTTAGTTGCGAGACGTTGCAAGTACAATAAACTCATTGGAAAATTATCGTGCATAGTTAGGTGAAACATATTGTTAGAACATTTGTTAAATCCTTTTAGTGTGCTTACGATTTTAAAAAAAAGGAAGACAAAATCACTGAAAGATCAAATTTGGTACATGCTTCTTTTCTTCAGAATGCATCGATTTAACGTCAGCACTTATTATGTCCAGCTAACAACGTATTTTGTCCAAAACAAAGTGTAATAACATACAGAAAACAATTTAGAGCAAAGTGCCGAGCATCTGTTCACGTGTATACTCGAAGCGCATGAACAATCAATCACGCATTGTCGAGAATGATTGATAAATACGTGTGATCGCTCATGGGTCACATTAAACGTTCGCACGTTGTGTATAACTCGCAGCGCCTTAACCATTTCGAAATCCAACGAGTCTTTTTTCTCTCCCACCTGTCCCGATTAATTAACTTCTAAACGGTTTATATTTTCGTGTTTTTTTTAACTTCCCGATTTATAGGGAAGTTATTGTAATTACCCCGAAAATCGAAAATCGAATTTTTTGCAGATCTTCACGTTTCATGGTCATTGGAGTCATTTTAGACTATTTTTATCAAATTGTTAGTATGTGTGTGTGTGTGTGTGTGTGTGTGTGCGTATGTCTGTTTCTATGGTATCAAATTTTTCGTTAACGTTTTCTGAAAAAGTAACAACGCGATCAGAACGATGAATGACGCAATCGATGTGCCCCGCTGTAACTTAGAGCTGATTAGATTTTGGTCCATTTTGGTCAAGTAGTTTTTTAGTTTTTTCGTTTTTTTCGAAAGAAGTTGATTCAACATTGCAATTTATACGAAAGGCGTATCCACCGAAGAAGCAAACGTAACTATATATATATATATTTAGACATACTTAAAAAAAAAATTTTTTTTTTTAATTTTTTTTAATTAAAAAATTTTTTTTTTTTTTTAAATTGCTTTTTTCCAATTATGCAACTAATGCGACGCCATATAGCAAACATTTTGATAAGTAGATAACTATTGAAATTCCCTGAAAACATATAATCATCTTAAATCGTGCACTAAATAAATAATGATACTACTATACTACAACTAACGAGTCGGGAAGTTCTTTGTGTGGCTCGTGGAGAGTCACACACCAAACAACATCCGTACCACTAACCCTCTCGCGGGGTCGCAATGCGAGCTACAACTCCCCCACCTGCGAAGCTCGCGAAGCGAGCGAGCAACAACCCCCCTCTAGTTTTTTTTTGTGAACAGTCGAATTGTTTGCATCGAGTGAAACGTAATATCCGAATTTCAGCCGTTTGGTTTTTCTTGTTTCGATTTCTATTCATTCTATTCGCGGTTTGTAACTATTTTCAGTGCTATTTTTTTATTCATGAAATAACTTATCGTGCTCGTTATTTTTCCGGTTTCGGTTCGGAGGCGTGGATTTCGAGGCTTTCATGCGAAAAAATATCGGAAACCATGAGCGGTCGCGCGCACGTGGCCCACATCGGATGAAACATGAATTCTCTTGGCCCTCCGCGGGCCACGGCGAACGCAATTTTTCAAGAAATGCGATACCAAACGGACGCCGAGAATTTATAGTTCGCCGCTCGAGGATTTCTGCCGTTACATGGAGTTTAACTTCGGATACGTAGGATCAGGAGAACGGGGAAATTACCTGGATTAGCAACCATAAGTCCGCGAGGTCGTGGCAGGGGTGTTGCAAATGAAAGCGAAGGTGAAATTGGCTTAAGACGTTTTAATGCAGCTTTGAGGCATGCTTGGACTTCGAAAGCTTTATGAAGTTTTCGTTAAAATCCAGAACCTGCTAAACTTGACACGAGAATGTGTGTTTAATATCTAGTTCATTTTACTAAATAACCGAAATATCTTTTAATATTAAATTTTTTATTTTCTATCAGACACATGAAAAAATTGCATTCCTCATTACTATATTAGTATATCAGTTTGTAAATATATATGTACATTTACATGGACATAAATGGTTTCATTAATTGATTGATATTTAAAGAATTTGAATCGTGGTTATGTTTATTAAAAAAATTGAAGCAGTTAAACCACAACACTTTTATGAATATAAAATTAGTCATTTCAATTTAATTAACTATGAAATAGAAAGATTGAGACTTGAAATTTCGTATTCGTAAAAAATATATAGTCATCCTATTCCATGATTGATAAATAATAAATGTCTGAACTTATTTATTTCGATGTATTAAATCGTTTCAGACGTGTTTAATTGCCTGATGGGTGCCAAAGTGTGAAAACGATATTTTTTATAAAAAATTGCTTGTAATGGTGTCTTAAACCATTGAAGCTACAGTGACTCGCAGAACTGAATAATTAATAGCTTGTAACGCTCTGTTGATCTTAGATTACGATAACATACCTTATTCTGCGTGATTAAGGCAGCCCAATATTGCACGCAATAATTGCAATCAATAGACGTTCCGAGATTTATAGCCGATGGATATGGACAGGTACCAGATATATGTGTTGACCATGACAGATGTATACGTTCCAACCTATGAATTTCCGTAGGTAACGTGCAAGCGATGACATTAATAGGAAATTCAATATTCTCCATCGTTCGCCACGCAAAATTGTGTTAGAAGTAGTTAAAGTGATTGCACTTTACAAAGTCATGTTCGATAAGACAGAACATGCATTTACTCTCTCGGCCAATCGAAAATTTGATCGAACACATTGGGTGAACAATTTAAATAATAATATTACCTTCCGTGCAGAAATCACTCAAACACCTCACGGTGTTTCGGTTTTATTATTTTTAGTAATAACTGGGACAATTTATTGCAGGATATGGAAAAATACATTTATTATCTTTAAATAATTTTTACTTTAAATTTGAATAACAATTCCAAAAATATAAGCGACAGTAAATAACAATTTTCCAGTCAAGAAAATTTTGTGGAAAATTTTATTTTCTCAGTAAAAAATATTTAATTAATTTCAATACACACATTTTAGAAGAAAAAATAAAAGCATTGTATGCTAATGTAATCCACATAACGTTTTTGAATTAAGCCTTTACTATACTCGTAGAGTCGTATCGAATTTCGCACACGACTGTAGTATAAACATTGAGGAACTAACTGGCAGAAATCAAGTTCAGAAAAGTCTGTAAATTTGTTAATCTCGCAGTTGGTAGGTTTTTCATTAACGCAAACGACAAATCAGTTCGTGCCTGTTGCAATGGAATATAATAATTCCCAAGACGCGGGCGGGATATAACTATACATTGTAAAGAGACTTATGCAATTCAGTAAACGCTTTCTCCGAATGTTCGTTCTTCGCAAAATTAGACATTCCCGTCTCATAGACAGCCGGGAGTCCAGCCGTTTTATCCAGACGACGAAAATGGGGCGAAGCTCCAGCGGAATAATTTGCAGTTTTCACGAACTGCGGAGTAAAGAGGATAAGTTCGGAAGTGGCGGTGCTCACATAAGTTAGTTAAAGTTAAGTTGTTCAGAGGGAAAATTTGTTTTTGCAAGTGGGTGAAAGTTGGGCATATAATGCGCTCTATAACGATCTACGACAAGTTAGGAATTCTTACGAGATTTTAATACACACGCCGCTCGCCTACTCTTCGCACCTTTATTCTTCCTCACGCGCGCCAAATTATTTTACTGCCTGTGACCCCGACGAAAGGCTGCGTCGTTGCACGATACTTCTCTCACTTTGTCGTTTCTACACATTCCTCGTGATGCTGTGATGAATCTCTGTATTCGAGCTCCCTTGAACGAGAGAACGTAGGAAACTTGGAAAATTAAATGTCTTACAAATTCTCATATCAAGACTCTTCGTAATTATAATGTCGCTGCAATTGTTTACACGACTTGAATACCTTGAATTCTGGACCATACAAATTCTGCGAAGAAATTTTTTTTAGCACAATTTAAGTAATAAACCCTGCAACGATATTGTAGTCTTTTTAAAATTTATCTGTAAGGGTGATGCTTCATTCATAATTATTGTTCGGTCAGAAAAAGTACGAAATAAATACTATTTTTAAATTACTTTTTTCCTAACCTATCTTTATTTTCTATTCGTTTACAAATTAATCGTCGACGAAGAACGTGATTTTTTGAAAGAGCACCGTGAAACCTTGAATATTCAGGGACTATAATATAATTTGAAATTATTTCCTACGTGTAATTTGGCACCGTGTAAAAATTCGCGTTTAACCTTCGCAAGAAACCGAGCATTGATTATGAAGAAAAAGAAGCGAGAGAGAAAAGTTCGGGGAACGGTTGTGTTGTTACACAAGAACAGATAATTGAGGAAGTTGCAGCTGTCGGCGGGAAGACCGTTGCCTTTCTCGCTGTTGTTTCTTATCAAACTTATACGGAGCACGATCCGTTTCTTTTTCCAGTGAAGCCACTGGTCGTACATATTTTGACGAAGGAGCCTCGAGTTTCTGCTGACAAGAACTACGACGTGGAGTGCAGGACAAATGGTTCCAGGCCAGAAGCGGTAATTACATGGTGGAAGGCGAACAAACAGATTAAGAGAATGGTGCAGAACGTAAGTCCCGTCAATATGGCTAAAAGTCACTTAATTTTGTAAACGTTGTTATGACGCGATCGAAACGGGAATGCCTCGACGTTTTATTTTGTTTGCACAACAAGTAGATTGTCCCTCCCAAGGCTGTTACAAGTTGAAACAAAATTAAAGTGAAGTTAACAGAGGTTGAGTATATTGGTGTGAACCAATACTAATCCAATTGCAAAACTTCCTTATTTTTCATTAATTTTTTATGGGACTTTCACCGACTTATTTGTGGCTTTTTTTCTTATTATAACTACACTACGTACGATTTAATTATAACCATTCATCCAACTGCATTGCAGTTTAACAAAACTATCTTTCATTCAAGTTTAATAAAATTTAGTAGAAAACATTGTTATAGTTGTCTCGGATGTTCAAGCAGGGATTCTTGTTTTTAAGTGAGTCGTTTGCTAAATGAGAGACTTATTTAAAGAGTTGCCTTGAGTGTGGCATAACTGGATTACAGATCTTTATGCACAGATACCAGAAGATTTTAAAAAGCAATAAAAGTGTACGGTTCCGATCTAGCAAATATAAAATTCTACTTCACCACGTCTGCGTCTGTATCAGCCCGTAAAAATGGGGATTTGCATGAACATCAGCAGTCTGATCATTACAATAAGACGTCGTTCGAACGAATTTACCGTGCCGCAGCGTAATATAACGGCCGAACGCTTTTAACAAAGCGTGTCACAATTCTGTGGGCACGGGCTCGCTAAATATTGACCAAGGCTAAAAGAATATACAGGGTGTACCGTTAATGACGGTACACACGGGCATCGATTCCTCGTAAAAAAATAAATTCGAAAAATATATATAGCCACACGGAGAGTCACGGGGCGAACGTTGAAACACGTCGAGTTTTGCGCAGTCGATGGTAATGCGTTGTTTAATAATTAATTAGCGCATTAACGACTGCGTGCTCGCTCTTTTATGTTCTGCTGTCATTCCTATCACACGTAACAATTAATAAATCATTTTTTCCAGTCCTGCTCACTCGCGATCTTTTTATCGAGGATCCGATACAATGGACTGTGCATTTTTCATTATTTTTGTCCATTTAATGGCGGCTATTGTATACTCGAAGCTTTGATATTTTTATAACACTGCTCGTTTATCGGTCGAGCATATGTCTGTTCGTTGTTAAACAAAATGAACAATGTAACGAATAGACGTGTCGTATCGAGTGTATATTCATGCGAATGAAAATTACTTTTTGGCTTTAGAATTTATTTTTCATGGAGCAACCGTATTACTGTCTTTTCTCACGTTGTTGTTATTATTGTAGTTTGTACAATATCAATTTTCTCTGGTGGTGAAACTTCGAGTGACATTTATGTTAACTAAATAATATTCGATGTCACCAAAGATAGTATTTATTATTAAATTTAGAGTTTGGTAAAAATCTTCTTTTCAAATATTTTTTTTAAATTACCACTGCAGTTGAATAATTTTTTTAAGACGTACTGGGCTGTAAATCACAAAATTGAAAATGTATGAAATAGTCACAATACGTGGAGAAAATTCAAGGAAATTCTTGAGATGATTGGTGTACAAACTTTCCTGCGTTAACGACTGGATGGTTAATTACGAGCCCAGGGCTGATTTTACGCTTTCCTCGACCCCGTTCCCATCGACCTCACACTTTCTTTCCAGCTGACGGAGGGAACGTTCCTTGACGAATCCACAGAACACTCCCCTCGGTCACCTCTCACACGGCGCCCGATAAATTGCGGAAGACCTAACTTTCCTTTCTGGCGATCGGAGCTTTTTCTGCTGTTATATCGGGGCGAACGGGTTTCTCCCGAGCGTGTTCAGTCGCCGGTTTACTTTGTCTTCGTAATCGCTGCGCAGCCTGAAAAACAAATCCTCCTCCTATATCTCTCCCGTAGCTCTTCTTATCTATATGCTTTTGAATCGCCTGCTGGCAAGGAAAATCCGAAAACAATGAAACTCGATTATCGGGTATCCATTAATTTTCGGCTAAAAGGAAATTTACTTGTTCGAGTTCCAGAGAATTTAGAAAGTGCGGGTAATAGTTTCGTATCGTTTGTTTCGGAACATTAGGACCATTTCCCTGGCGGAAATACCGAAATCAGCCCTTTCGCTGAATTTAACCATCAGCAGTTGAGGGATGAAACAGTCACAGTATTGTTTACATTATTAAATATATTGGTATCTAATCAATTACTCCACATTTAAGTATAGTATGAGGTATTATATTAATTTCATAAAACATTATATAATAGAATGGAATTCTCATGTCGATGTGACATTGAAGGGAAAATTCTGCGGCACATTCCATGCAATTCGAATTCATATGTAGTTACTATCAGAACAACATTGCAATAATTTTAGCGGCAATCTAACGATGTCAAGCATCCCAAAATCTCGTGTAATCGTTCGAATCGCGCAGCAGCAGGATCGTGAATTCCGTCCTCGATGAAAAGGAGGAATGATAAACAGGAAGCGCCGGGAAGGTGTTATAAATAGTGAAGGCGTTGCGAAGAGAGTCGGCACCACCGATTTGATTTATTTTGCATTCCTCTCGGAAGGGAGGCCCGCAATTTCTGCGTGGATAACTTTCGGCCTGTGCACACATCCACCGGCGTAATCGTGACGGTAGTCCGTATACAATCTCCCGGCAGGATATATTGACGGTACTGTTGGACTGTCCGAAGAGCTTTATCGGGAAATTCGATCGCGTCCCAACGAAGCGAACCGAAAGCGGTATGCAGTGAAGCTTGGCCGATGGGGATGGTGGGATGAAGCGGAGTTGTGCGGGGAGAGGGTTCGGTTTGAAATGAGGGAGAAAGAGGCGGGTCCCGGAAAGAGATACGAAAAGTGAACGACAGAGGAAGAACATCGAAAATCAAAGAGCCGCGAGACGAAGAGGGAAAAAGACGGCGGCAGCGAGGCGCGGTGGTGGGAAAGTCGAGGAGGGATTCATGATGCGACATTCATCCTGACGAACCGTTAGTTCCATTCATCGTATTCGCGATACTGATGTGGATGCGTGGTTTTTTTTCTCTCTCTCGCTCTCGCTCGCTCTCCGTCGCACCCCTCCCTCGATATGTATGCCTGGTGGCGCTATCATTAAAATGACATCGCGGAAACGGAAGGTTAGAGATCGAGATAAAGAGAAACAGAAAGCCCGCGAGAGGGTGGCCAAGGGGGGTAGATAGTCACCGAGCGAGCTCGACGCTCTACCTGCACACCCCCTTTCTCCCCCGTCACCCTCCATTTTCCTCAATTCCGCGCCACTGCATCATAAATCTCGAAAAATCGTTAATCTCGTTCGGTCCCTTTATTTTCTCATCTCTCTTCTGTAGCAATGCGTACGACCGCCGAATTGATTTTCATATTAAACGCATGACAAATTGTTGAGGTAGTTTCGTTCGTAACTGGGAGGTAAAATCAATTCGCCCTTCTCTTTCGCTCCTCCTCCTCCGCCTCCGTTGCCGCTCTTTCTCTCGCCAAACACGTTTGATTGAGTTTTCGAGACGGTAATCTCGAAACAATTCGAATTTCGATTATTGAAATTGTTAGAGACCAAGCGCTTGATAAATGCGCCATGCGCGCGGCGAGCTCGATGTTTCGCCATCGAACCTCCATTTTTCTGCGTTCTTCCAGGGTGGGGATGTTTCGCAGCCTTGTGCCTGCAGCTTGTTTTCGTTCGGTTACGTCGAGTGAAGGGAATATTTGGATTTTAACGAAAATTTGCTGAATTCTCCAGCGATATGTTCACATTATCGTGAAGAAATGTTCTTTAATACGTTGGGTAAATTGTTCGTCTGTCAATTCATGGATAAAATTATACATTTCTGTTTTAAATATCAACCTGTTTACAAAAATATAAAAATTTGAAACAAGTGGAAATAAAAAGAATTTCTTGTTCTTTTAAATTCTGTAGTATGCACTTTGTGTATTAATATTTTCAAAATACTTTGACGTTATTAGTGTATAAACATTTACAATTTAGTAACATATAATGAAAAATGTCTCGAGAAAGTATATTTAATATTAGCACTTTCAGATTAGAAATTATGATTGATTCTCTCTGATTTTTCAATGCGTCCTTTTTTACAAATTTATTTAACTAACAATCTCCGCACTTCTATTACTGATTACTTATCTTTTAGGGTGAAAGAAATCATGATATCGATCTTATTAGCAAACGGTAAATAGATTGATGAATATGATGAATATTCTACCTATTTAGTGAAGCTTAAACAATTTAGTTAATTAGAGAGAGTTCAGCAAAAATTCAGTGAGTGCACTCAGCGTTTTGTTTCACGTTACTGCGACCTCTATCTGGATCTTGGAACACGTGCGTGCGTGTCGCACCCCTCGTAGTCCTCCTACGACAGTCTCATTATAGATCGTTCACCCCGTTTGTATTGTGCGCCTAATTTGTCGACGCATGCCACCCGCGTCTCCGCTGTCGAGTCATCCTATCCGGCGTTGTATACGAGAATCGTTGACTTTCTCACTTATTTAAACAGCGGCGTTCGCAATACCGCTATTACAAGATTGTAATAATTATTGAAATTTATTAAGAATTCTAAACACAGGTTTTTATTAATTTCGTCGACACATTACGACTCGAGCTGACACATACAAGTTCTAGACTTTACGTGTTTATAATAGTAATCTATTATCTTGCGGGTTGCGTGACAGTAAATATGTTTCGTGGTTAAATTCAACAGCGACCGGTGGTATTTGTTCTTGCACTTCGAAGAACTGCAATCTTATGTATCTCGCTTGTAATTGAATTCTTTCGCAATTGAATTAAAAGTTTGTTACTGCTATTACTTTTCTATTTATTTGAATTATTTTTCCAAACTATACGTGAAAAGTAACAAACCTTAATACCATTTTTAGTCGGAGTCGAATCTTTAGTAGAATCTCGACATGATTTCATGCATTTATCGCGATACATGATATGAATTTAGTTTTATTTGACGCGGAATAAA
Organism: Lasioglossum morio; assembly: GCA_916610235.2. NCBI lineage: Eukaryota > Metazoa > Arthropoda > Insecta > Hymenoptera > Halictidae > Lasioglossum > Lasioglossum morio. The sequence goes on along the minus strand of OU744330.1, from coordinate 8,565,823 downwards.
ATTCAGAATTATTATTCTTGCCTTGTAATACTGTCATTATCGAAAATATGTCAAGACTGGTTTAAAAGGTACGCTCGTAATCAGTATTATAATTTCATGGTGCTTTGAATTAAATTAAATGTGAAAGTCTGTGCATGCAATTGGTTCATGGCTGTAGTTTAATGAAAGTGGTATTTTAATCTACTTACATCGCCGAAGGGATTAACTGCATTTTACACATCACCGTAGGAAATGGCGCACTGCTGCGAATTATAAAAATTTAATCATCACTGAATAATCATTCAGAGCTCTCCCGTAGAAAGGCATTTCAATTCAATCTGGGATAATTTGAATTCTCCGGCTGTAAACTCCATTTAGTACGTAACTAGTCATTAAACCTTTCGCTACGGATGGTCACCGTAGTGTATATTCGCGGATGCTAGAGCCCACGTACGAATTACCACTATAATCCCCAACTGATGCGGTTCGTTATGCGTTACGTACCTCTCTGTTTGACTGATACATAAAAGTCGCATGTATACATTTATACGTTGACGAAATGTACGTAAGCAACGTCGAGTTACACATATTAACTCCTCTCAATATAGTAATAGTATCTTTAGTCTTCGAAACATTTTTTGAAATAAATCAGAGATGATAATTAGCATCAAGCGAATCAAACTACTTCTTTTGAAAAAATAAAAAAAAATTAATACCGACGTGTTAGCATGTGTTAGCAGTGACGCAATTAATAGGGAGTTTCGGGAAGGCATCCCGAAGAAATGTTTGGTTCTTTGACATATTTATGGCAGGATTTATGGCGCGAGTGGTCGCGAAGCAGGTAAACAATCCCAATGCCATACGACACAATAAACTGAGGACCGCGTAGGGTCCTTCAGGTATCGGTGCCGAACTAATGGCTGTCTATTCAAAGCGAGACCTTTAGAAAAGGCAATCGACCCGACGTCGTATTGTTAAATAATAACAAGAACACATGTTTCTAATGGATCTGACCACGTAGTAGGGAAGGCTATGCCTTTGGTAAGAGGACTGTGAGGAACCGCACGGCACTTACCCCAGAACCGAGAAACGGAAAAGACCTCGTTTCTAACAGACGTAATAACGTCGATAAATAATTTCTTTTGTATAGTTTATAAGATGATATATTATAATTTGTTTCTGTCGTCAATCTACTAGTCGAGGTCGTTTTCATCAGACCTTGCTATAAGTTAAATGATTCTTGCGAAAGATTTATTGAATAATAATTAATGTTGAGACCGTATGTTATTGGCAGTACGTGTTGGAAAACAATCAGACTCTGAGCATCCTGAGCTTCGTGCCAAGTATTGACGACGATGGCAAGTATCTAACGTGTCGAGCCGAGAACCCTGTCATCGCGAATAGCGCTTTGGAGGACAAGTGGAGACTGGACGTGCAGTATCAGCCAGAGGTGACTCTCAAGATGGGCCAGACCTTGAATCCAGATGATATCAAAGAGGGCGACGACGTATACTTTGATTGTTCGGTCAGAGCCAATCCGAAAGCGTACAAGCTCGCCTGGTTCAAGGATGTGAGTTTTCTACAGAATTATTCTTACATAAAATACTTGTTAAAAATACTTTCACAGCTTTAGCTGCAAATATATTTCTATCGCTGTCTTTATTAACTTTCTACAAATAGATAATTGCCACTAACATCCTCTAGCTATAGAGTTCTTTAACTTTCTATACATAAACAATGTTCGCAAAGATTTACAAACAAACTAGACTGCGTCTCTCGAAGACTCGAAGAAATCAGTTCATATAGAATTGACTCGAAGTGATTTGAAAGGACACTCAGTTAGGCTGATTTCCTTGTTCGAGGTCAAGCACCCGCTACCACCTGTGGATGAAAAACCTGATTCACATTGTAAAATGGCAACGTTTGTTTCAGGGGAAAGAGTTGAAGAATAATGCGACCGCAGGCATAGTGCTAAGCGATTACTCTTTGGTTCTCCAGGGCATAACCCGGTACTCCGCCGGTGATTACACTTGTCTTGCTGTGAACAGTGAGGGGAGGACGGACAGTAATCCTGTGGCTCTTCGAATAATGTGTGAGTATGCGTACTGCATGACGCATTTATCAATTCAGTGGATTTGCATGGCGTTACTTCTGAATATAACTGTTGCTTGTTGTACCAGTTACGTAATAGTCTGCCGTCATTTTTTTTTTTAAAGAAATATATTATTATTACTAGACTGCGGATCTTTATGCATTTTTGAAGATAACTACTGGACGAAATATAAAACAGTAAAAGATTTGAAATATTCAAGAATGTTGTTATGTTGCTTTTAAACAAGCGTAGTTGTTAAGGGATGAAATAAATTTGTTTATTATTTCTGCTTCTCACAATCAATGCAAAATATTTTTATTTTGCATAAATATCCGCATTCTAATTACACTGTTCAACAGCCAAACAACGTTTCGATTCTTATTATTCAATTCTTATAGAGTTTTTCGCGGTGATTCCGGATCTGCCCTTAATTTTTTCTTCTACACGCACAGTTCTTAAGAAATTTGAGTTTGAAGAAAAGACATATTTTTCAACAATTCAATATCTTTTATAATAACGTCACAATATTTGTTTAAACATGAAAAATATGTCTTTTCTTCAAACTCAAATTTTTCAAGAACTCTGTGCGTCTTGTAGAAAAATTAACCCTCATCCGCCCCTCGTGTCAATTTCACACAGTTTTCCCGAAATAAGTTATACTGTTCTGTTATTTACAGGTAAATTTTTCCGAAAATGTGTGTGGCTTTTATTTTTTTTAATGCGGAACACATAACCGAAAAATCTTATATGTAAATGTTAACTCATCAATTTGACTGAAAACAACATTGAAAATTTTTTTTATTCTGTGTCACTGTCAATTTGCCTCAGAGGGACAGATTCAGTTCGTGAAATGAGGGACGGATCGGGGTTGAGGGTAGATTCAGGATCAGCGCGAAAAACTCTATAAGAATTGCATAATGAGTATCAATCGTCAAAAAAAAAGTTAAAATTTCTTGGACCGTATTATTACTCTACATAGATTCTTCGCATTTAGAAAATTTTTTTCAAAAAAAAATAAGAAATTTAATGTTGAATCATTCGATTCATAGTAGAGCCGATGCTTTTTCCAACGCTACGCCGTTTGTTCCAAGTCGATAGCTCAATCCGTTGCCGAGATATAAGCACTTAAAGTTTCCGCGTAAGATGAATGGGGTGGGGAGACCATTCATTAATAATTTCCTGGAAATGCGTACGCTCTAATAGTAATAGTAAAAACTGACCTGACTCAACTGATGGCGCGAATGGGTAGGTCAGTAACGTCTGGCGGGAGCGAGAGCAACATACTGTATGAATGAGACGGAGATAGCTAAATGTCAAAAAATACCTTCATCTTTCTACGACGATATCTCGGGAACCAATTATCGTATCACGATGCTACAAACGTCATTTTAAAGCACAGGCTTCAATCTCTCCAACAATCTAAGTTTCATTGCCAGAACGTTAGTAGTCTCGAAGTTACAACAACTTGAAAATTAACTAATTTCAATACGATTTCTCCGTGTGTTTTACGAATGTAAACGACTGCATCTGAGCAAATATTTATCAATTAAGACTAATTATCGTATATTTATTTACTGAATAAATATTTTTGATGAATCTTACCATAGAAACGTTAATAAACAATTTCGTTCAAAAGCTATTGTAATTATAATTCTTAATTCTACATTTATGAAGTACATATATATTGGAAAATAATAAAAGTAATGTTTATAAATTCATCTAGATAGAATCATCTTCGTACTTTCTAAATATATATAAGCAAGATTCTAAAATATAGAGTTCCTTCTACTCTTTCGTAAATCGTCCGGAATAACCGGCGAAGACCGTTTTCTTGGGACATCGGAGAGGTGAAAGTTTGGTCGCGCTGATCGGTTATTCCGTCATTCGTTAATCACAAGAACAACGGAAGAGCCACGAATAGAACTGCAGTCCCGTGGTTGATATTCCCGGGCCAATTCTCTAATTTGCCAGCTCTCACCTCGAGACCTCGATAATTACTTAATCGATGGCAAGTAGCAGCCGAGTGCGCGTACCGGGAATTGGGCATGAAGGGTGCTTCGCCGCTTTGCCCATGGAATCAGCAGGAATGGGCTGGAAGGGGCAGCTCCGAGGACGAGGATAGGATGGATAGTTTTCTGTAAAACATACAGCACGAGTTATTCTATTAGAATGGTTAGTACTCCTGGTGGTAGCCCGGCGTATCTGCATCTTGTAAATGACCTAAGAGGGAAGGAAGGACTCCGATGCATATTCAATGTATGTAAAGCATAGCTGAATATTCATGTGTAGGTGAACGCGGCCTGGCAATGTGCTAAGCTTGGAGAGGGGATGCCGGAGATGCGCTAAACTAAAGGGAACCGCGAGACCATCGTAATGTTTTAACCTCCGCATCCTTCGCGCTATACTGACACTGATCCTCGCCGAGGCGTTCAAGAATTCCAAAGATTGCGTTCATCTTGTCCGCCACCTGAACAATGGTTTCTGATCTTAGGCAAGGAAAGATTTGTCAGAAGTAACACTTTTCGATCAGAATTATTTGACTGCTAAATTTTAATAACATCAATCGATTACATTAAAACACCAAACGAATAAAATCACAAAATTACGATTTTTATCTTCCGTGACATGTGATGGATCTCTCGCTAGAAAAAAACAAGTTCTAAGTTCTACTTCTTACTGCTTAAACATTCGCAGTCTATTTATTACAACTTAAATTATAGTGTTACGTGTATATCAAATTATTTGAATAGCTAATTTAACTCGATTGTTTGAGACCCAGAATAATTTTGTTTTATTAATTTATGGAAAGTTATTTCAGTAGTTTATGTTACAAGGGCTGATCGAATGAAATAATATAATATTAGATCAACTTGTATTTTTAATGAATGAACTGTGCCTTGTGAATAATACATGGATAAAGTAATTTGGATTGTAGATTGTATACATTTGTGGCACATGCAAATATTCCAGGTATTATGAAACCAAACCAACAATCTAAATTTCGGGTACATTACGCAAGGACTAGGAAACACTGCGAACAACTTTTAAACTATTTCTATTTATACATAACTTACAACTTTAACATCTTTTTCCTTTTCACATACTTTAATTTACAAAATTAACAAAGAGATAGCCGGACCAGGCATAATTTTTTGCGAATATCTCGGAAACCAAAAGGGAGCCTCTATTACATAATATGAACAAGAAAAAGTTGTTCAAAACGTCGAAATCTATATCATATTTAAGTTTCATCAAAATCGGAGAGGAGTGCTTCTTTGTAAATAATTACCAAATACTTATCTAAAGTTAGGCAGTCGCGGCACGAATATACAAGTCGAACATCTTCGGACGAAAAACCATAACTAGATTGGCCACCGTAGAAAATTCTGGTGATTGACATGAGGGGTGAAAATCGCCGAGCGACACTTCGGGACGGTCCCATGTTGGCATCGAACGGCCCGCACTGCGTACTAATGAGTACTCTGACAGTGTACTGCATTTTCCAATCGACGAGGTCGGTCCTCGACGTTACGTCGATGTCTGCCGGCACGAGTCCCGATATCGCTGACTTCTCGTATTACTAATTAATTCGGTAGTGCATCAAACGCATCAGATTGAAACGGAGCTGTTCCGTGATCCCTTGCTTCCGCCGTAAATCATCTCTCGTGCCATTTGGAATTTCCGTATGCTATGGCCTACTGCAAATACCGCTGTCAGGAGAATTTCCTATTAGACGATCGATAGAACGTACCGCGCGTTGAACGGTGTCAACCTTCTTCTTCCGTTTTACGACGCCGGATCGCATTAAGCCAATTTCTGCGGCACACCCTCTTCCTAGTTCACTCTCCGCAGAAATCGTGATTCCCTTGCCGCCGCCGTTTACGGAACTAATTTCGGTGTCGGGCCGAAAATTTCATTTGGACATGTGGAATGGCTAATGCGCGCCATGTAAATGTTGCGCCGCAGATGCCTCAAACTCGGTCGGATTAAATAATATTTACCGATGCTATCCGGTTTACCGGAACATCTGCAGCTATTGACTCCCAAACAATTTTCCAATTTCTATTAAATTAAATGTGCAATATAGAAAACGATGAATTGAAAAGCGACAGGAATTTCTAAAATAAAGATTATAAAAAATACTATTTTATGAAAATAATATAATTACATTCTGGAAACTTTTTCACACACTAAAATTCTCTGAATACGAACTTCCGTCGTCACAGCAAGTAGAAACAGCGAGTTATGGTCAGACGTATTTCAATACGTAGTACCACAGTGGTGAGGCACAGCAGTAGATCAATCATCGTATCAGGTTTTGTGTCACATGGATTGACATATCGTGCTAAGCATTAATAGTTATGTAAATTTCCATATTCATAAACTGGAGATTAATCTTGGCACTTGCGAGTCTGTGAAATAAATTCATGAATTTCTTTCATTCAAATGTATTGTGCATTTCAGAGCGCACGTTGAATTCCGAAGTAAATGCATTTTTGTATAATAAAGAGAAATCTAGTTTTAATGGGCCAGCTTCCAGCGGTGACAAATTCTGACATCATGGAACACGATGATTGCAGATACCCCTGTCTGCAAGGAAGGTAGAAGCGAGGTGGTCGTGGGCGCCCTGAAACAGGAAACCGTATCGTTAGTTTGTTCCGTGGAGAGCCATCCAGCACCGTTGACTTTCCACTGGACATTCAATAATTCCGGAGAGCTGGTGGAGGTTCCTCATTCTCGTTACTCTCACGTGCCAGCGCCCGGGACACCGTCCGTTGCCGAAAGCCTGAAAGAGTACCAACAATTCCACGGATCCAAGCTAAACTATACGCCCTCAACGGAAATGGACTACGGCACGGTGGCGTGCTGGGCGAGCAACCAGGTTGGCAAGCAACGAGCACCATGCCTGTTTCAGGTAAATGCGCTACTCTTAATTCACATGAGTGTACCGTGGCCGCTGTCTTCGCTTAAAACTTTCAGCATTTTCACGTGCGTCAGCGTATACAATTATTTCGGCGACGCCGTACTCGCATTTTTTTATATTTCACTCGTTTTCAAAGCTCTGCTTGGTATTACAGCTGAAACTTGTCTCGAATTTTGTTAAGACAATTCCGTGAATTTTTAGGGCAACATGTGCATTTCAACGAATTTGTTCAGCCATGTTTAGATGTTTCATCAAGTAGAAAATTTGTTCATCGTGTGCTGGATTTTAGACATTTTTTTTTTATACACATTGTTACACGTGTCTTTACAGTATTAGAATTTATTCTTGAATTTATTTTTACTTGAAATATTAATTGATAACACAACTATTAGCTGCTACTACATTTCAGTCCGATAGCGAATACAAACAAGATAAATCACAACGGTAATTTTCAGCGAGGAATATGCATGAATAAATGTTTCAATTAGTATTAGCAATATTGATGGAAAGCTTGTGGAACATTCGCAGCAATAGGAGATTAATATATCTTTGTTAGTTAATACCTATCACACGTATTGAAGGATCTGATTTTTTTCAATGTTGAGGTACACATACTCGTCAAAATTATAAACAAATGTTAAGTATATTTATTAAACACCAACGAAATATTATTGTACTAATGTGTTCTTTTATCATCGGTAAAAAGAATATCTGCTTTCACTTAAGTGCTATACTTCATCAGAGTACAGCTATAAAATAAACCTCGAGGGAAGCTACTTTAATAATGGCAAAAGTTTCCTTTATTAGCATCTTGTGATTTTCATTCTATATTTCGGTCCGCGTATTTACCTTTCCATTTTCCGCACGTAACTTTTATTACAGAGAAAATGTAAAAACACAACTCTGAGTTCTCGAGTGACAAGCACGTTCCGAGCATCAACACGATTTCACCATTTACACTGTGATGCTTGCGTGCCCGTGTGAGTGTGACCAACTTGAGTGATATTTTCTGAACGAACGAACCCAGGGAAATAAAACTTGATATGCGATTTCACCTCTCATAACTGAAGGATCGTCGCGATGGTATCGTTTGCATGGAAATAACTAGAAAACGAAATTAAAGTATAAACACAGAGAACTAACAGGTTTACTGTATACGATAAAATTAATTTGATTTTACACATTTAAATTTTCCTGGACAAAAGACTGGTTTATTAAATTTTATTGTTAAAACATAAACTCATAATTTTCAACGTTTCTAGTTTACTGCATTTTTTAATTTTATATAGTTTAAAATTTTTTACATGATGGAGTTTGTAAATATTTTAAATTTTTACTTGTGAATCATATATAATTGATATTTATGGTGTTGAAGTATATTATAATTTACATATTGCAATTGTTTTCTGATTCTAGCTAGAGCAAACTAAGTAGTAGATCTGTTCGATCCCTTTCCCTTTGAAGGGATCTCGCATTTATGCTAATAAGTGTTTCAGTAATGACACGTATCAGCCTCAATCAGTCCCATGAATCAAGCTTCATCAATTAATTCAGTCAACACAATACTGCGTGATAGCTACATTGATGTATTCAATCTAAGCGCAGTTACATCTAGCATCAACCGTGCACAGGCAGTAATGTATACGATTAAGTATGCGATTACTTACAACTACTCAAATTGTAGTCACACAATATCGTACACTTACAATTAATAATGAAATATTAATCGATACGATACTTTTAATTATTTTCAAATCTGTAATTAGCCAACGTTAATACTATATTATTTTCTTTGCATCATAAAAAATTATATACCACACTATACTGATTAATTTTAATTTAATCATACTCTAACCACATTTGTTAAACCAAATTTGCAAATGGACGTAATCTTGCATTACTCTTATTACGAATATTCACATTATAAAGCAAACGGATTCATCGGATTACTGAACGGGCTACACGACGGATTTTAAAAATGTCACGAGCTCTGATGTTATTTTTCAACTAATGAAATCATTATAGAATTCTGGTCACTGAAATGAAACCCCCAGAATATCTTCTTTAATTTTGACAAATTAAACAATTTTTGTGTAATTTGAATGGTGGCGAGTGGTCAGTGTCCCGTAGGGGTTGTTTTTCTAAAATATTGTTTCTTCTCGTAGTTATCAAGGTAACCGATTTGTTTTTAACTAACTGCATACAATATCGTGTCGTGTCGCATAGCTCATTAAAAAGATACATCCAAGTATATATTGTGACATGACTATTAAATAACCTTGAATTTTTTGTTGCTTTCGAAGGATCGATTAAGAAGTCTTCGGCTATAAATCATCCAAAAATTATGGAATAATCCATCGTCTAATTATAGCCAACAACCGTAGTCCCGTTGAAAGCACCGGTTCTCGTTAGATCACCGAAGTTAAACAATGTGGAACGTGAACGGCACTAGGATGGGTGACCGTCTGGTAAAAAACTGGAAAGTGACCCACCCGAGGTATTTTTCACGTGTTGTTGGCAAAAGGTGGTTCGGAACCCACCATAAACAGTAGGTCCCGCTGAAAAGGCGATGGTGAGAGTGGAAAGAGGAGAGAGGAGATTGGTAAATGAATTTGAAACCCTGAGGGGACCAAATATCATGTTACTATCTGTACTGTAATAACTCCTTGATCCTAAATCCATCGTCTAATTATGACGAAAATTGCTAAAAATCTGAGGAAACACATACCCGTTATTTTGATAGAGTAATGTAAAGTACTCGGGTTTAGAGGTCCGTGAGCCGGTTAATATTTTGGAGCAACCATAGCCCATACCATTTGCCGAGCTGGCAACGCTAGTAATAAAGAAATGGACGCAGTGCGATACGATGTTTGACCGTAAACACTCGATTCCGCAGGTGATAGCTGCCGGCCGGCCATACGCTCTGCACAACTGCACCGTGACGGAATTGTCGGCGCCCCTGGACGCGGAGGAGCTCGGCGGGAAATCGGGCACCGGCCTGTTGGTTCGTTGCCTGGAAGGTTACGACGGTGGTCTCCCGATTTTCAGCTATCAGCTGGAAGTGGTCGCCGACGAGGACGGCAGTTCGATTCTACTGAACAAAACCGTGCCGGCCACCCCTAACGGGCCGACGTTCGAAGTCGCTGGCCTAACCACGGGAAGAAGCTATCGACTTTTTCTCTACGCGATTAATGCGAAGGGGAGGAGCGAGCCTGCCATTCTCGAGCCGGTCACCCTGAAAGGCGTCGCCATGTACACGACCGGTGAGTGCATTGACTTTCTAATATGACTGGCATTCAACCGGCGAGTTTGACAGATGCTAAATCGGCTTATCGATAAGAGACGCGCAGTCATTAGATGGATTTCCGTCGATATTTCCGACGTGCATAACCCTGCCGCGCTGTTCCCTTGGTGTTAGAATTGTCACTCGCGTGTGACGAGCGTATTTGCAAAGCGAAATCCGCTGAGGCTAACATCTCCGGGTTCGACGACCCACGTATTTTGGGCCTGTACTATCTGCAAGAAGATACATCTCGTGACAATACTGATCTGTCATTGAACACTTGAGCTGCACGTCTGTTGGCATTAGTATTCGCAAATCGTTATTTCATTTCCTGAGTGCTACTTCTGTAAGATGAATTGATCAATGCATCAAGTCTATCGTAGTTCTTACCTTATTAGACTGAAGCGGAATAATTTTTTAACGAAATGGTAGTGCTTCTGTTAGATGATTTCATGATAAATTCTTTTAACCTCTGTGCTACTTGAAATTTCATCCATTCATTTGTGTCATCAATCCATCAAATCCAGTCTAGTTCTTACTTTGTTAGAATGAAACAGAATAATTTTTTAACATGGTAGTTGCACATAGGTGAAATTTATTAAGTTTCTATTATTGATATGGACATAATCCTATGTATAATAAAGCTTGAACTGGCAATCTAGGAACATCAGAAATTCCATAAAGGTATACAAGTTTAATGGAATAAAAATTGAAGAGTCTAAATGTATACTAAAGCACTCTTCCAACTTTCTTACACTCTGCAGTATCCCAAGCAAATTATATACAGAAAATATATTAATTTGACCAACATTTATTTTTACCATCAAGGTATTCAATAGCAAACTCTGCAATGCACTATAGCGGAGGTATTCTCGCTAATTCAAGAGGTAACTACAAGGTATCTATTCCAATGCGATATTTTGCCTTTGAAATTCGTTGCTTCGACTGGGCGCAAAGTTATTTACATTATCGAGTTTCTTGGAGGTGTCATGAAGTTTTCTCGTTACCGACGATGATTGTTTTCGTATTATCGCGAAGGCGGAACGGAAAAAAAGCGCCCGGGAAAACTGGGACGCCTCCCAGAGAACGAAACTTCTTGCCATTGACAAAAACAGAAGAAAAGGGAAAAAGAATGTCTCTCACTCCATCTATTCGAAGCTATGATACCTCGTTTCTCGATCGAAGAGCGCTCTGTCCGATTAAGGAAGTAGATACTGATTGAGATGAGCAATAAATTGGAAGATATAATTGGGAGAGGAATCCAGGCCTCCATATTGAATATCGGACCTATCGGATGGATACTTTCCTCTGATCATTATTCTTCGTTAAAGGCTATGTTGATGAATGTTATCGGGATTCTTTGTTCCTTCGCCCTGCATACAGTCGCTACTAGCCCAGTTTCAATACCAGCGAAATGCGACAATTCATCCATCTGTTATTCAAATATTCTATTATATATTCTATTATATAACGTGCGATCTGATACTCGAGCAGAATACGCTCTTCATTTCTTTATCGCTAGATTCATTTTCGAATATCCAGCTGTAATTGTTCATGCTAATTCCGCGGGAATTACATCATGTATTAAACAGTTTCGATTTGAACTCTATATTTCTTTCCGCGAAATAAACTTCCATTATTCTTAAACGTTCTCTGCAATCGGTCACAATTAATTGTGACTAATCACCTCCTTTCAAATAAATTAAATAAATTGGACTCGTTCAAAGAATGTGACAGTCAAGGATTTTAACCATGTATATGTTATTTGAAACCAAAAACGGTTAACACCATCAAAGATCGTACTAGCCTCGTTTAAAGTGATGATAAAATGCAACGTCGTCGATACTCGTTTAAAATTTTCCTTTCGCGTTGGCGGCTAGCTGTTCAATTTGAAATCCATCACGCAGCGCAATCAGAAAAATAATAAACAACAGCAGCCGGAGCTGCACATCGTGAAACAGAGCGGCGTCGTTAATAGTCTGCGCGACAGGTTGGCGCGAACTTAATTATCAAGCGAAAACAAAAAAACGTCGCCCAACAGTTACAGAAATCAAATGCGAAATAAAGTGAACAGTCTCTCTCTCTCTGTCTCTCTCTCCCTCTCGGTATAAAATCGCGGGTTTTATTTCCACGGGAAATTCGTTCGTAAGAGGGGACAGAGAGAGAGAGAGAGAGAGAGAGAGAGAGAGAGAGAAAAGAGCACACAACAGCCAGGCTCTCCCCTAACAACCAGGCGACACAATGGCGAGCGGTGGCTTTTGAAAAATGATATGGCTGCCAGAAAAACGCTGAACTTCGGCTTTTGACGGTCAATTAACGCGCGCGCGTGCCTCGCGGCAACTTCGACCACGCCTATTATGCCCGTGATAGGTGACACAAGGACAGTGGATATGATTGCAATTGCGCAAATAGTCCGTGCGGACGCGTCAGTACTGCAATTAGTCGGTTAACCGACCCCCAAACCCATCCCGGCACCGAACCTCCCCCCTCCCCCAGCCGTCCGCCCCTCCCGTGACCCCATAAGGGAACTTGGATGTGGTCGAGGCTGTTGCAAGCCCATACACACCATCACCGAAGGAGAGAGAGGCCATGGGGCTCCGGAAACTGGCGGCGGCGCGGCAGCTCGGCTTGTAATGCTGAACGCAGCGCAACGCAACCACAGGTATCGAACTCTGCGGACCTTGCAATTAACAAAACAGATTACACTCAATCAACGAACACCTATATCTCTCCCCTCTGTCCATGTGTCGTGACTGTTTCACTAGCTTTCAATACCCTTCCACGACTACCTAATCCCCGGCTACCCTCTCGCCTCGTACCAGCCCACACCTAACGTTCGGCTATGTTAAATACCAACACCTCCGGATCAAACGTTCATTCATACGTGGCCATGGTTATTTCGGACCTAGTTCCTGGCCGCGAGAGTCAATCCGACTAGCAAACGCCTTTAGTGATTCTGACAATATTGGTGGACGAGGATTTTAGTTGGGGCTGGAAGAGACGTGCAAACCAGTGAGAGTTATTTATGTACATATTGGACCATAAACATTATTTCAACGGTTTAATTATTATAGATTTCCTTTGTACCATGGTTCGTACAAAAACGTAACGCGTTCAATAATCGTGCAGCGAAGCCACGAAAACGTCGAAATTAAAAAGCAGGTGGAAACTGATTATCCAGCTCCTAACGAGATTCTGTGCACACACACGGAATTTTAAATAAATCGTAGCGTTCGTGTCCCCGTAGGTTCCAGTGTTAGCTGAGGCAAATACTCAAAGCGGGATTTCCAATATTCGATATCGCCGAGCCTTATTTACCATCTATTATTTTGCTTTCGTAAAATCCCAAGGACCCGCTGGAGCACGTTCCGAAATGTCAAACTTCCAAAGCAGTATTTTTTTTTTATTTTGGAAATCTCATATGAGATTTATTATAACATAATGCTTAGTACAGAGTATTACATAACGGAGTATTAGTACAGAGTATATTGTATGGTATAACAAAAATATTATTTGCAATATAAAAATCAAAAATCCTTAGGCACGTAGGTTACATGTATTTAAAAAGGCTATTATATATATACAAGCACTAATATTGGGTTCAGCTATTAAGCAACCTATGTCCAATGGCAATTGGAAACCTGCTCTAGTAAGGTTCTGGACAAGTTTTATCCTCTGATCTTTATATAGATTGCACTGCCGTAGAACATGGTTAAGCGTTTCCTGCTCCTGGTTACAATTTACAATTGGGATTATCGATGATGCCAATGCGAGCAAGTGAAGCAGCCATATGGTAATGGTCCGCCCTGCATCGATTAATTGTAACAATACATTGTCTTGTTAGCTTTTTACGCCCAAACAAAGGTGAACGAATATCTTTATAGAATCTTTGAACGAAAGCAGTAAGGTAAAGGCACCAGTAGTTGACCAGTTAAGAGAAGTTTTCCACGAGAACAATAGTAACCACTTGCTCTGTCATCAAATAGCGAGAGTCGATGCATGAAGACACTCTTTAAGTCTTCTAGATTATGTAACAAGGCCACTTTTCAAAAAAAAGTTTACTTATACAAATTTAAGGAACATATTGAAAAATTCATATAATTGCTTCAGAAGTTGACCACTCTTGAACATGAAAAATCTAGTAATTGACCTTCTCTTCGTTAGTAGTTGACCACTTACACTAGAAAGAGGGTTAAAGCAATAATAATGTTGGGAATCATTTTAGTATCAATTAATTTCAACAATTACCAACACAAATTACAATTAAAGAATAAAATAAGAGATATATCAGAATATTACTAACCTTAATGTATTCAGACGTCCGTTATTACTATGCATACTTCACTTCGCATATAATTGTTTTGAAATTTAAACAACAAATGCCATAGCACCCGAGATTCACTTTCATTAAAAGTGCACAGCTTATAAAAACCTTATTTTTTACGTTTTTCTATAAAATGGTCAACTACTGGTACCTGGTCAACTACTGGTGCCTTTACCTTATTTGTGAAAGGTTCTTTCGGTTGCTGCGGGGACCAGATCCATAATCAGCCTCAGCCAAACGGCTCCGATGACATAATGGATGTCATGGATAACACACGGTTGCGGGTCAACAGCAGGTTAATTCAGTTTGCCACTCGATTTCCGGGTCCGATCAACCATACACGGAGGTTGGTATCTGAACTCTGCGTCTCGGTTTTTCGCAGACTCAGTCTGGCTCCTTCTTATCTAATTCCGGCACGTCTGACACGGCACTACAAGGCACTGGCTCTGATCTGCGCGGGAGAGCTGCAAATATTGATTTGACGACCGTCAGCTCGCAACGCTGATTTGCCCGAATGACAGCCCGCTCTACGGATCGTCGGAACCAATTTGCGGCCTCTTTGCTTTGTCCACGTTTGATGGAACACCATCGAGGTCAGCCCGCACGGAGAAAGACGCACCCGGAGCCGGACCCCTTTGTGCCCGGACTTTCTTCGACGGTGCGATAGACCGATCAATGCCTCTATTCCTCGCCACCGGCACTTGGAGTTTTCGTCGGAGCTTTTATCCGACACGCGTTACAAAAGTAACCGCCGTCGCCTCGGTTTCGTCGTGCTCCCACTGATCTAAAAGCTGCTAATTCTTTGAGATTCGCCCGTGGGAATACATTTGCGACGGGCTTCCTTTCGATTACAGAAGGATCAAACGGATAAGAGACCCTCTTTCATGCCCTGAAACTCGATATCACCCGGTTTTCTGCGGAACTTCGCGCTCCCTGGTTGGAATTGTCGGCTAATGAGGAATATTGTGCGCACGAGAATACTGTGGAAATCGGAATTTTGGAAAATCAATTCTATTTGAGGTCGATGACGATCGAATCTTACTTCTCCTATTTAAATAGATTATCCTGTATAGAGGAAGGAATTTATGCTCGTTGTATTTCTGTTTTCACTAAGGATTACATTTTCAAAATTTAACCATTTTTTTTTTGGTGCCTCAATCCGTCATGATCATGGTCATGGCTGTAGATCTTTATTCAATATAAAAATGTTGACAGGCTGAAAATAATATAACATAACTTTTACATTTCTCTAATGGCTTCTCTGTTTTAGATTACTCCTCCTCATTTTTGTTATAAATGCATAAAATCCGCAGTCTACTCATTAGCAATGAGAGTTAGGCTCCCCGCTAGATATGTATGTCAACAATATCCTATAAAATATATATACACTTCTATCTTCTTTTAAAAAATTATGAATTACAAAGTAGTTCTAATCCCCGTAACCGTAAAATAACTCGTAGTACAAGGGGTTAAATATGCTTTTCTCTTCGATAAAGTTTCGAAACCGTAACTTAAACCACCGACTCCAGGGTCCAGAAAAACGACTTCCCAAGTCGAGAAGAGATACTATTCTCTATCACACAACCTCCAGCATAAACGTAAGCGTCGTAAGCTAATGCCGAACGTAAACTCCGCTGTTTATCCGCGAGTCATTTCTATTGAACGATAAAAGAAGTTCGACGCGCACAGCCTTAAGAAAAAGGGGTTAACGAAGGCGCAAGTTCGAAACACACTGGAATAGTATTCTATGCAGCAACGGCTCGAGGAGCAACGTCTCACGAAGACTGCTCGCACCCCGTGATAATCTCATTCGATGTCATTAAAGTCTTTGGTCGGCGAGTTGCCCGAACACATCCACATCCGGCGCTTAGGGAATCGACTCGCGAAAGATGGCTCTCGGAGAAGTAATTCCAGCGAGGGGTAAAAACAAATGGCAGAACGCACCGGTGTCGACCAGTGGGGACACACAACGACGGGACGTCGCGGATGTCGCGATTCGAGGTAAAGGCGCAAAACGACCTGGGACGTGTTCAGAAAAGCGAAGATCCGAAACGGGTCGGGAGGTACTTCTTTGGTCGGAGGAGCGGGAGCAGTGTCTGAATTCGCGGGAAGAAGACGGGTTCTCCCGGGCATCGGCGAGAACTTCCTTCTGTCGGGATAGACGGGAAGAAAAACGGTAACTCGACACGGCGTAACGCGACGGTGCAAGAAAATGAACGCGGAGAATGAAAGCGGGTCCGCCTACGGTGGAGCCGGAGAGCGCGAAGAGAATTACAGTCACTCCGCCTTTCCATTTCGCGGCGGTGGCCGTTGAATGATCACCGGCTAATCCATTAGGAAAATTAAGCACGGGCCAACGTTCCTTCTCTCTCTCTCTTTCTCCATCCCTCTAGTCTGCCCCTCGATCCTCCGACAACGTGTCCTCCGCGGCTCTTTGTTCGACCCGGCCGCGAATCGCGAAGTAAGAAATAAGGATGGTTTCACCTTTTTTACTCACGCACCCTCGCAACCTAGGCCTGACGAGGAAAAGAAACCCGGTTCGGGAAGGGTCGACGGAAAAACTCCGACCGAGGGGGAAAAGGGAGATAAGATATTTGAGATGAGAGAACGAAAAGGAGGTGATAAATAGTTATTCTTCTTCTTCTTCTTCTTCTTCTTCTTCTGTTCTTTATCCTCTTCCCCTCTTTTCGTAGCTTTTTTCCAGTCTCTGTAGAGACTACCCGAGAAGGATTTCTGCGGAAATTCTGCGAAGACGGTGTTATGGGTTATCCATTTGTCGAGATCTAATTTTTGCAAACAAGCCTTCACCTGATTTTTTGTTAGGAAAAATAAATTTGTTAGGAAACACGGATTATACTGATATAATAACTAGACTGCGGATTTTACATGTTTATTATATTGGGAAACAGTGACTTACTAAATGAATTGGTGGCTAGAGCAATGTTGAATGTGAGATTTCCTTAAAGACTATTAGCTTTTATTGGTCTCCCATCAAATCCTGCTCTCAATTCAAAGTTGTTCCAGCCAACAATTCAATAATTAAATTAACAATAACGAACAATGTTCGATGGTACAAAGTATCTAATGGGAGAACAATAAAACCTAACCCTAAGGGTCTCACTATTAACGTTGCTCCACCCACCGATCCAAAAATGGAAATTTCTAAATTTATAGAGTAATTGTTCGTAACGTGGAAATATCTTGAAACACGTTCATTTATCGTTACAAATTATCGGCTCTATCGATCCCATGAGTTTTATTGAAATTTCCAACAACCGTCTGTCAGGAACTGTTCAAACTTTTTAACAATGTAATTCCTGCTATCGCACGGAAAATAATTTGTCGGACATAGTTTAAATTTTTCAAGGAAGGTCTTCAACTTCGTCGCAGCTTATTTTCAACCTCGTGCAACTTTAAATCGTTTAAAAATTAAAAAAAGTTAGTTACCCGGAAACTTGTTTTTCGAGACTGCCATCCAATTCAATTTCGCGAGAGTTCTAAATTACGCGGCGCGAGAAGTTCAAAAAGTTGTCGCCGGCGAACGCGTTTAGGTGAGAGGGAAATTCGCCCGTATGTTAAGCATATTTTAATTTTTCATTTACGACGAACAATTTTTATTCCTGTGATACATTATACTGGATGCGTTCGTCAGACGAAAAAAAATATACGTACACATTTCTAAACAGTCTTATTTAGTCGCTCCATCTCAATTACGTCTGTGAGGTGTAGTTATTCAATTTATGAACTTTTTTCTCATCTCAACAAAAAGCTATTTCTATAAATTATGAATAAGACAATTTATTATGCTTATAGTAATTTCGCATGATAATTGACTTTCAATATCGCATTTATTTATTACGCAATTTATTAAAATATTCTCTGCATTTATTCCAGTCTACGTAATTCTACTTTCATGGGAACGGCTTACCGAATAGCTCGCCTATCAATAAATACACGCCGTTGTTTTTTTTTCTGAAAAAAAGTTACGTACATCCAACGTGAGTTGCGCATCCAATACGAGATAGTAACGCGTTGTTTCATTATCTAACTTCATTAGAATATCCATATAAAGGTTGAACAATGCACATCAATGCATAATATGCTTCCACAATTATTGTTACGAGACAAGAATGTAGAGGGAAACGCTTTCGAACCGCAGCGAATAATTAGTACATCCACAGAGTCAGGCGAACTGGAGTAAATTATTGTAAGGGTGGGTCAGCAGGGCCAAGCCTAGGAAGGCGAAGATGTTCAATAAAGAGTGAAGGGTGCATGGGTATGAGGGGAGCAGAGTATACGGGCAAAGGAAGAAGGGTAAACGAGTATAAACTGGAGGGAACATGGCAGAGGTAGAAGGGTGCACGACAAGGGAGCGGAGGTCGACTGTCCTGCTAAAGACTCTCCTCGCGTTTGCTCATCCAAATAATAAACATAGTTACAAAGAATAAGCTAAACACAATACATCTTTTCTGCAAGAATTCGTCTAAAAATGAAACAGCCTGCAGTCGCTGAAGGACTAGCGGGCGAAGTGAAAAAATAAAGTGAGGAGACAATGGTGTATACCTGTGGGGCTTGTCTCCCTCCTTGACTCGCCAGGATATCGACTTCGTCCGCAAAACTTTTCGACAAGTTTCGACGTTCAGTTAGATCGACGTCACGATCGTATGCACGATGGTCGGTTGTTTGGTTCGAAGCTGGCACGCGGATGGTTTTAGAATGCAATTCTTCCGAAATTGGTTTCGGGTTTCCGCGAGATTGCTTCGATTTAGGACGAATTGTCTCGGCCGCCTTAAGGCTGGCCCACTCGTGCCTCGCGCTTCCTGGCCAACCTCGAACACAGAAAAGTTCTCGGCGAGAGCTCAACGACTTCGGATCCCCGTGCAAGGACCGGTGGAGGATCCTTTGCCAGGAGCATCGTGTTGTTTTCCTATCTTCTTACCCGGATCGGTTTCTATCTTCGTGAAAGATGGACGACGAACAACACAGGAAGAAGCGAGCCGCTGATTAAACGGATGCGGCCAGCGATCGACAGACAGAATCGCGAATACACGCGGTGGCAAATAAACACTGACACATCTGAGATTGCAGCTCCTAAAATCGGATTCGTAGCATAAATTCAATTCAGTTTTTGCTTAAAATGTAGGCATACGAAAAATGAATTGAATTTGGACCTCTTACAACAGTGAGAATAATATTAATTGGTACATTTTTTTTTTTTATTGTAGAAAATCTCATATGAGATTTATTTCAACATAATAAAGAAAACATAATACATTGTTACAGAAAATAAAACTGTACATACATAGTAATATGTTAAAACATGAATATAATATACAGAAGAGATAAACCGCTTAAACCTTATTCATTGGTACATTGTTTGTCGTAACATTTTCACGTCAACAGATAATAACTAAAACAGATTCTTTCTCACATTCAGTTTCTACCGTAATACGAGATTACAGTTAAAAATCAATTTCGTTCAGTAAACGCAGTTCACGTGCAACGAGGTAATATTCGTGAAAAATTGGCGATTTAGTGAGCCGAGAATCGATAGGGAAACCGAACAGTAAAATGAGGCGGTAAGACCGACGTCTGAAATATTCCCATTGGCGGCTCGAACATATTCAACTGGCTTAAATACGTTCCCGTGGACTGTTTGCGCAGAAACTCGCGAGCTGCGCTAGCTACCCGCCCTACTACTAATTGTGGCAGAAACTGAAGCAAATAATGAAGGAACGACAGGAACAGGCACCGCCACGTCAACTCTTGCCAAATATTGATACACCTTGCTGCCACGTTGCAGTTACGGCGGTAAATTCGTTACAAAGACAACACACTGTGTCGGGCCTTGCCTTTTATAGTGGAAATAACCGGCTAAACAGCCACGAAATTTCTTGGCGCAGGCGTTGCACGGGCGACAGAATTGTTCCGCGTCGTTGCGTTCTCAGTTTTCTGCAACGAGAGTTTTATTTGTCGATTGCCTTCCTTCAGTGATCCACGAGACCTTGCTATTAGGTTTTACACAAACGAGAGACTGATGTGCCAAATCGGTAACCAATTTTCTTTTGATGTTCAATTATGAACTATTATTTATTCGTTGAGTATCTACATTGTACGTTCATGGGATAAAGGATAGAAAACACATGCCTTGATATTAATATTAACCCACTGCAGTCGTAGCTATTTTAACTTAGAAATTAATCATTTTTTCCAACCTAGAATAATTCCATTGTATATGATTTTTTTTTTCATTTTATGGATATGAAATTGATATAATACCTCATACAATACTTTAATGTGTTGTAATTGATTAGATGCCAAATAATGTAAACAATATTGTGAATAATGGTACTTTAATTTTTAGTGGTAACTCTAGTCACCCCAAATGTTAAGAGTTAACAAAAGCTTCATTAATTTTTGCATGCAAGAACGACTACAAATATCGGAGATATTTAGGTGTTTCTATTTAAATACTCCACCCTGTGTGTACCACTTATGCAACCATTTGCTACACTGTTTTGAATCGGTGGTCCAAGATTAATTCAGTGGGAAATAGCAATTAACCAGTACCGTGACGATCGATCCTGGGATTTACAACCCTGGGTAAACTGAAAAGACAACCCGCCCGTTTACATTGATAGATGCATGTACAAACATATTTGTAATATTAATTAAACCTTCGTGCTGTAATAGGCGGTTATGTGTAGCATGTTATGGCAACATTTTAATACGTTCTGTCAGTGTGAAAATATTAAATTATCAACTTCAAACGATTTCTTAAAGCATCGCGAAGTTCCTGGACTTCCAGGAAGTTATGTCCGCGAAGTAATATGTTCTTTATAAATTCTTCCCCGAAAAAATAAAGTTCCATCAATAATAGTTTTAATTAGAAGATAGTATGTACTTACGAGGTAAAAACGTACACTAAATTTTCTGTGGGATAGCAAAATTTATATTAACAAAGTTAACAAGTTGCTGCAAGAATATTAGTAGTGTGACAAGTGAAATATGTTTAAATGTTTCACCAATGAGATTATATATTTGGTGAAAAACGGATGATAAGCAGGCCTTCGTTGTTACATCTTGATTTGTAAAAGGAAATTCCTGTAAATATAAATTAAATTATAATCATAATTCTTTGACAAAATGTATAACTGACCTGAATGTACTCCGCTAAGTGCAAGATGTTGCTATGGATAATGAGCTTCGAAGATTAACATGATTAATCTGCAGGTCCCCTGATCTTTTCAAGATGAACAGAGTGCAACAGTAAATAGCGTAGGGCAACTGGTCGGGAATTTAAAGTGAATAGCTCCTCGTCCTTTATGAGTGCGACTCCTTGAGAATGGAATTTGAATGCACTTAAGACACACTCCTATCGCGACGCCGTGTTGACCGTGCACTTTGTTCCGCTTGCATAAACAATGCAGTCGCAACGCAGGCGCCGAGGCAAAAACGCGTGGACGATCCTTCTGCTTTCGAAAGTCGCGTAGCACGCGCACTTGAAATCATTATGTGGACCATTTCGGGAGGTGACAGGTGCCAACTGTCATCCAAGCTATCTGTCAACACTCGTGGAACAGTATTTCTGGGCTGCAACGCCGCAGATGCGTTCGGAATACGACACGCGACGTACCTTGAATCACGATTCTACCAAAGAATAACGGAAAATTCAAGAAACGCTATTCTGCATCGCGGATGTACGGAATTCTTATTTATTGTACAACGATTTCGAATAAAACATTAAATGCTCTCGAAACAGAAATTAATAAGAAAACGGAACACTTTCACAAATGTACAATGACAATATGTTGGAGAATTGTGTGAGAAATAAACGAACCACGTCATACACAGTACCAACAATCGAAACATCTACTACTACCAGCAAAGTCACATCGATTCGGCACACGTTCCGTCTGGAAAACGAAGAACCAATTTTTCCCGATTTTCTGCGGCTCACAGCGGCGTCGGAAGTTACAAAAGTTGTACGGCAATTTCGCGCTCGTTGAAACCGAAATTAAAACTTTGTCTACTCGCGCCGCGCAACGATTCAAATGATCCGGTATACATGAAGCGAGACAATGGGCGAAACGATACGTTCAACCAGCGTTATGACGAGTTGAACAAAAGCGGCTACCGAAAAAAAGGGAAGGGGAAAGAGTAGGGGGCGGAGAGATAGAAATGTTAAAAGCACGAAACGCTCCCGATCGAATTCCCTCTCTCTCTCTCTCTCTCTCTCTCTCTACATGAAAAACCACAACGCGAAATGTTCTATGATTCGCGGGAATTACGATTTAGATCAATCGCCGGTGTATTGTGCCAAGTCGCGCGAGTCGCGGATCACGCTCGGGACTTTTTCGCGCGCGGCCGCGTAATGCGCGAGTTTATCGGCAGGCGAAATTTGGGAGGGAATCGTTCGAATCGCCATATTTTTTTGTTATGCCTTGGCAATTTCGCTTTCACCATTTTCCACGGTGATCGATTAATCTCCTGTCGAGCGTGTACCGGTGCCGAGTGAGGGGCTACGAGAGCGGGGAGCAACCAATTTCACGGCGCAAAAAGTTTAATTACACGCGATACCGGGGACATGTCCAGGTATAAACAAGTGTCTACACATCGGCCCGGAAGAAAAACAGCTCGGGACTTAACTAATGTCTCAACTTTCCGCTGAATTCCGTCCGCGCAGACGGGACGACGCGTCGGAATGCCAAGACACAAATGGACCACATGGTCATTCCGCCAGCAGGTCCTTTTTCGCCGGTTTTCCGTCCCGTGTACAGAGCTCTTTTTATTTTCTATTTCGCTGTCGGTCGATTCCGCGAGCTAGAGTTTAAATTGGTCCTCTTCCTACCCACAATCAAAATCTAATCAAACTTTAACGAGTATCACGATCGCTCCCCAGACACTCGTCCAACCCCGGGATTCCAGAGGCAGCACGCTGGTCTCTGGAGCAAAAGATAACGGCAGATTTAAAGCGTTTTTCTTTTTATTGTTAAATTTCAACGATCCTCAGTATGGTTGAATATGGGCGTTCGAGAGGCGCAACACCTGAATTAAATTTTACCTATCGGTCCGCTACGTACTCTTTTTCCGTTGTACTCTCGTTAGCCGGACTTGCGATTGGATTTTTCGGTCTTCCACGGCTTAAATCGGATCGATCCCATTTACTTCTTCCCTCGGATCTTCTTGCTATCTTTCGCCGAGTGTAATCTTTATGTGCGGAAATGGTGTGCAGCTTTTAGTCCTTTACTGTACGTGAAAGAAATATGTACATTTAGCAATGCTAGGAAGAAAATATGTATATATTTATGGGAAGTAATAGAAATTTTATTTTATATTTATAATGAAGCATTTTTTCCTTGAAGAAAATTTTTCCTAATTCTGATTCTTGTTAAACAACAAACGAGAATTTGTATAAAAAATTTGAAGAATACAATTTTATTTTAATCTACGTGTCATATAATTTTTAATACAGTAATTGCATCTTCTCATTCTCAATAAAATAGTATTAGGATACTCACGACTGAAACCACTGAGTTCAGAATTGCAAACTGAAATTCTACTATTTTAGTCTTAAAATTCTATTATTTTTCCGAAATCTGCATATGCTTACGGCAAACTTCTTAAACCCTGTACAATTTATTGTAATTGTACCTATATAGTCTAACATTTTTTTTGTCAGTTTAACAAAGTATGTATAATGCATGTACGTACGCAATTGTGGAATCCGTAACGAAGTTCTCACGTACACTTCATAAATTAGGGGACTATCTTGATATTTCAAAATATTATTCCAAGCAGCTTGCAACCGCATCGGAGCGCGATATTGCCACGAACACTCATTTTTGAATGTATACAATAATGTTTGCGCAAACGTTCATACTTCCCGTTACATAAATAAATTGCACGGCTGGGGAAACGTTTCTGTGCTTCTATTGCGACGGCATTTAATTGAATTCAGCAGGAAACTGTGGTTAAATGCTTCCCATACTATGGCAGCCTCATTGGACCGCCCCATGAAATTTCTATTCATAGCTATTTCACATTTCTTCTGCATACTTGTTAAAAATACAACCCAGTCGCGCCAGCTATTAATTACACGAGGAAAATAAAATTTGCATATACATACGTGTGACAGCAATTCAATGAACAGGAAATTTATTTTAGCGGTTTGTGCGATCTCTTTTTTGTTTTTATCTGGCATTTTGTTTGTAAATCGTTGGATCTCGTTACTGATCACATTTTGCAGAATTTTATGTGCAAATTGTCCTACGAATGGAATTTCTTGTTTATAAATGAACTTCCCCAGAGCCAGAAATAAATATTTCTCGTATCTGAAACTTATAATTAGATGCGATAAGTTCGGTAATATCCGAAGAGCACATTGCTGAACTGCTCGTTGGTTCTTGGAGAATTAAAAGTCAATTTATTGAAAAATTCCAACTTTCTTTTCATATTATCTGACCATTCGTGGCCAGTTGGAATGTTAATGAATGAATGAACTGTGGAAATTTGCAAGAAGAACATTTATTCTATTTGACCATTAAATAACGATTCAATTATTGTAAAAATATCTATGCATGTCGATACGTTATTGAGTAAAAAATTTGATAAATATCAACCATCGGTGTAGGTTTTTTTAATTTTTCTTAATTCATTTTTGTCGAATTTATATAGGATCATATCAAACATACTTCTGTATCGATTACTATTTTCCCTAAAAAGATATTTATTGCAACGGGAAGCGTATTAATATTCGAACAAAGGAACGTTGTTGCTTTAATATAAAACCTTATCTCGCATCGTTCATCACTGTTTTCCCTAAACAATAAATTGCTTTGTATGTTGATGTTATGTTAATGGCCACATACAAGTGTTATTCGAAAACGAGTATACAGTAGAGCGATTTTAGACCGTAATTATACTACGAAATTGAACGGCAGAGAGAAAAGCATCATAATGCGTAATATGATTCGAAAAATTACTGGAGCGCTGCATTCTATAAATGTTCTTGCGATATTGCCGTGTCTGATTGACTATGGGTAGTTTTAGTGCTGTTCCCTCATTTTCATGGAAATTTCGTATTCATCGAGCCTTTTTGTTCATGAAACCCGCTTGGAAATTGCATGAAATCAACTCAATAAAGAGAGAAATTTTCGCCATTGCAACACACACGCGATTTTCTGCTAATGAAGTTTTCAATTATTTCTAAAAATGTTTTTACATCTTTGCGTGGCATAAAATATTTTTCAATATTAGAGCTTGACATTCAAACAAAGACCTGGTTTGAAATGTGCGAGTTGAATTCATTCAAAAAATAAAAAATTTCAGCATCCAATGTATATTTATCATCCATTGATTAAAATATAGGAATACTTAAAATTATTCGGATCATTATTAACATTGTTATAAGTAATAATCGATTCAAAATGGTTCCAAACAGTGTTAAGTCTTGAGCACCGTTCAGGTGATCGTTGTATTAACATATTGTCAACTAAATTGTTGGTCGATTAATTAAATTTTACTCGACAAAGTTGATATTCCATTAAGATACGACGTTAACAAAGCTCTGCTTGTAGGCCAAACTCGCCTAAACTGTCCATGTTGGTTAAACGTTTTGTGTCCATTAATTTGCAACCCGTGACAATTACACAATCCGTTCAAACTCTAGCGCATTAAAATACTCGAGTTCATAATGTTTTCTTCAATTTCTCTAACGATTTTTCTCCACAACGAAATGAATACACAAAATCAAATATCCGTTTCTCAATCAACATTAAATTATCACAATCAATGCTCGCAATTCTCGGCGACGCAGGTTGCTGTAACATCGTCGCGGAAATGTCGAACATAAGCAGCAGCATTAACATTTTTTCTGGAAGCGTGCCATCAAAAAACAATATTACGAAACAACACATACTCGCAGCCACGCTGAAATTATCGTTCCATATCAGCAGGCCGCGCATCACCCAGCAAAACTATCTCGTAGCGCGCGCGAGGAACGAGCGACCATCGATATTCAGCAAAAATTCCCATCCCAATTAATAGCTGCCGAGTAATCCGGCTGGTGGCTAATAAACGAAGCAGCGCATCGAAACCAAACATCCTTATTAATGCTTGTCAAACAAACACGCTCGCACAAACGTCAATTAGCGATCCGTATCGGGGATCCGTGACGGCGGCGGGCGCCGATGGTCGGGCTCGCGTCAAAAATCGGCTTGGCGAGTGCGATCGAGAACGAACCGCGAAAACGAGGATGAGTGGGGAGGGGGATCATGAGGGAAAGAGTAGAAAGGGGTGAAACCAGCGGAGGAAAGACTGGAAAGGGGTGAAACCGCTAGGAAAATTTGTGGAAGGGGGTAAAATGAAAAGGGAAAACTGTGGAGGGGTTTAAAACAAGGGGAAAAATATTGGGGTGAAACGGGGTGTAGCCGAGGGGAAATTGTAGAAGGGGGTGAAACTTGGGGGCGAAAGGGTTGGAAGGGGGTAGTGGTGGCTCGCGTTAATAATTTACAACGCTTATGCGCCGGACAAAATTTACAGCGCGTAACATCGGTGCGACTAGCTTTACCCCGATTAAAGCCCAAAGCGACTGCGGCTCCTAACGGCTGATTTACGATTCATCCCCCGCAGTGGTGCATGCATGCGCTTTCGCGCGTCTGCATTCACGCGCCCGCACGCTTCCACGTGCTCAGACAGTCAAAGTGTGCCGTCGACGGCCGGCACGACACATATTGAGAGGAGCCGATGCAAGAACGTTCATCTAATTATATACATCGGCTGAACCGTAATGGCGTCATAATTGACATAGCTTCGTTAATTATCGTCCTGCTTATTAACCTGACCTGCTTGACATCAATGTCCCCGACCATAGATCAATCGAACGGCCGTGCGCTCGGAAAAACTGCACGGAACGCGAGCTTTTCTGGAAATTAATTTTTTACGTATTACATCGGGCCTATCAAAATCATGGATGTGAGATTTATCTTAGAACTGATCTAAAAATACATTTGTGGAATACATGATTTGTAGTATTAAATCTTACTGCTTATATTTAATGTTGTACATTATTTCTCACAGCGGACTTTACGCAGTTATAATGAAAATTAGTAGGTCTAAGTTAAAACATTGAAAACATTAGGTGAATTCATATTAAATACCAAACGTATTAAGAGAGAAAATAAAGTGTCACACCGGGTTGTTGCAATTCAGGTGGAAAATTTTTGTTTTGCATAAAGATCCGATGTCGAATTATTTGACATCTTATTTATTATTTGATTTCACACAAGTGTGACCCATTTAGTCGTTAGAAGCATCCATCTTGACAGGATCAATCTCCCTATATTACTACTAAAATTCGTCCCTCTCTCCTTTCACACCTAGTCGAAACTACCACCTCCCCCAACGATAGTTCTCCCAGGCATAATAGTATGCAAATTTAAATAGAAACAAAAACCAGCATAGTACACGGAATAATAGTATCCGTAGCAGGGTAGAACGAGAGAGGGAGAGAGAGAGAGAGCATGCGTGCAGAACAATCCCCGTTGAATATGTTAAAAGCGGACAGCTCGGTGTAGAAACAATGAAGCGAACTAATGCGCCCGTTCGAAGAATAGGACGAAAGATAACAATACCGAGTGAACAATAAATTCAGCAGCGTTGACCAATAAAATCGGGACGTCCGCGACGCGAATAGAGAAAAGAGAGTTTGCGAGCATTGCAAGTGAACATGCGTCCCGGTACTTGTTGCAATAATCTCGAATCAGAAACAAAAGGAGGGATGGGATGGGAAGGTAGGGGGTAGCAGCAGATAGGCAGCGGTATAGATGTTCCGGTTGATCAAGCATTTTGCATTGCTGTCATAACAGGCACCACGGACGCATCGATGCTGAGCCCGTTGCTGCTGGGGCTGGCAGCAACAGCGACTCTTTTGGCCCTGGCCGTAGCTGGAATCCTGGCGGCGCTCTACCGGAAGCACTCGAACGGCCGGCCCGGAAGTCCAAAGCACGCTCCCATCGTGTGCGAGCCACCTAATGCAGGTGCAACTACCCCGATACACCCTCAGACCAAGCAGGCGGTCGATGACATCGATCCGGACATCATACCCAACGAGTATGGTGAGTCTACGAGTTTCCGATTGTTCGAAACGTGCGCCAAATTACGGCCTACGTGCACACAACAAGCGACCCCGTACCTCACGCACATCTACACACACACACGTGTGAAGTTACACACACGTGACGGTAATCCCGCACCTGGCACACGTACGATCCTATACCTGGACAGCCACTTTTCCAGCTTTATCTCGATCAAAAGTTCCTCGAATACTGCATGCGATGCTTTAATCTCTTCTTCTTCTTCTTCTACTTGGTCTTGTTGCAACCGGGATTATTGGTTATTTAATTTAATTGGACGCTCTTTTCGCTGTCCTGCTACCGAATCACGCGAATCTCAGCTTTTAGGTTCTGTATAAAAACATTTGCAGTGCAGCTACGAATACTAAATATTTTTTGGTGTGCTCGGTTTACTTACATTTATCAATCGAGTATTATTAATTTTAGACGTTCGTTACTACTGTCACGCAAGAAATCAATTTTTATGCAGCTCTCATTTCTTACAATTGATACTGACCATTTTTAATTTTATACAAAGATTTACAGTATCTAAAAAGTTGTGCGTATGTTTCGTTCTAAATTGGTCGTTCCGGTTAACAGAAGTTAAACCCAGAAATCCAGTCTCGTAACACAGACCCACATCGGGATGTTAAACAAAGCTCTCGCGTATTAAAAATTCTCGAGCTATTGTCCGAGTAAAAAGGCCGCTCGTGTCTAGATTTAATCGAGTAATCTGCTTAGCGAACGTGAAACTTTACATGGCTTCGTGAAATCTGTTCGCAGAGAGAAGACCCCTAACGTACACACCGATATACAAGACACCCCCGCAAAGAAGAAAGAAAGATCGCGCCTCGGACGACGCGATCTCGCCTGAGAAACGACCGATCGTCCAACACGGATTGGATCTACCCTCGGACCCGATCCTAAGCGATTGTCTGCCAACGCCAACCATAAATTACCCTCAGAATCATATTCCTCAGTCGAACACTTACAACCATGTACCCACGATGGCGGACTTCAAACAAATAGCGATGGACGCTTACAATCAGCGCAACAACCAAAACGTAAGTTAAATCTCTTTTCACTTTCCGAAAAATCAGACCATTTTTGCTGTCCTCCGTTCCACGTTCTTCTTGCAATCGTGAACAATCAGATTGTAAATTGTTCGTTTGTCTGTTCATGAATTAATACACATTAGTATTGCAATACAAATTTTTCCCATCCTAAAATGCTTGTAAAAGATTTAAATAGTTCGCTGATTCTGATTCATTCGAATTCAAAGTGCAAAAATATATGATATGAATATATGTATTATTCAAAATACAGCAATGCAGGATTTATATTCGGCAGTGTTTCGTATCCCAATCATAAAAGAGATAATTGAGTGTTGGTTTTGTGATGGATCATTCTATATATTTGGATAATAAAATCATAGGATCGGTGTCTGTGTTGTCGGAAATCGACAGTAATCCGTAGTCGGAATATCGGGGTTTCACAACACTCGAAATCGAGGCTGTAAATCAACTAACTCATGTTTATGTATGAAGAGCTGTTATAAGTTGCTTTTGTACACTTATTTCTTGCTGCGTGTCGATAACGCGCTTAAAAACACATATTCTGATCTCGCACTGATATTTTCATTGATGCCTTTTATTTAAGAGAAAAATATGTACTTAGACTAGAACGTCGCACATTATTTAAACCTGTCTAAACGTTCATAATGTTATAAAAAAACTATACAATGCATCCGTAAAGATCTGTAGAATCGTCTAATGTAAAAAAAATTTTAATAATTTTTATTGTTAAAGGACGTGAAAATTTTTAAAACTGAAATTTCACAATTTCCGACAGCATACAAGGTGTTTCTTAGAATAGTCAATTTAAAAAACAGTATAATATAAGACCTTCTTCCTCTGTACGGCTACTTACCAGTAAGTGACAGATGGAGAGCTGACAGAACAGATTAGAGCGGGCAGAGCGGGTGTATAAATCATCCCGATAATTAGCCTCGTAAACTCATTACGGTCTGTAAATTTAATCTGTCTCCTTTTTCGTGATATCGAATCGGGTCGGTATATATTTAGTTGATGCAATTTGATTAATGAGACGCAATTAACGGTTGCCTTTGCCGCAGACAGTGTGTGTGCATGCGAGAGAGCTGGCCCATAGAGGGGGTAATGGTTGCGGCAGAGAGAGGATCGAGGAACCCGGGGAAAATAGCGAATTACGGAATGAACGATCGATAAAACCGTGATACAATATTCAGCAGGAAAATCACGTTCGTTTTTTCGCCGGAGGAAGTAATACAATCGACCCCTCCGTTACTACGACTTCACCTCGTCGATCTTCTCCCTCGCTCCTCTTCCTTCTTCGTTCTCTCCTCTTGCACCCCCTGCGCGCCACACCTCTTCGTGGCCAACCACCCCCGCGTCGGTACATCGACAAGGTTGTTTTAAATATTCGAAGTTCCGAAGACGAAGGGAACCGGGATACGAGCCAAGACGAGGTCGCTTTAATATGCGGCAGTCTTCCACTTTAACTTTTCCGGTTTAGCGAAGCCTTCGGTTATCTGCGCTTCCGCGAGTTTAATTACGTCGAAGTTTTCTCGATAATTCGAGAGGGCCAGTCCCGATGCGCGTAACTCTCGCCTGCGAACTCGGGCTTCCGTTTTCCTTCGACGCCGCGCTAGTCGCGTTCCATTAAATGTTTGAATAATTTTAATACCGAATATCTTACCCCCTCACTCTTCCATTTTGTCTCTCTGTGTCTCTCTTCTTCTCTAACACCGCCGCCACAGTAGAACGAAACCCCAATATCTTTTACATTTCCATCTAACAAACATTAATAAATGTAAAAAGTTTTTCAATGTAAAAAATAATTTAATATAAACTCGAATTATACAGCACTGTTTACAAAATATCGTAAGGTGCTTGGAAAAATTTGTTTGCATATTTGCGATCCAAATTGCTTGCGGAACCCAGTACATTTTTCCGGAGGTGCTGCGGCGCCTGACGTGTAGCGTCCATATTTTTTTACTAGGAACGAAAAAAGGATTTCTTCCGAATGTCAGACATGTAAAATCACAGCATCAATTTTTCCTAAAAAATGTCTACTAGTCGCGTTCGATTGAACGTGTTGAATAATTCTGAGACCGAATTTCTTACCTCTCTTTCTCTTTTATTTTCTCTCACTCTTTTTGTCCGGCCACCCTCCTTCTTTTCCATCGCTCTCCGTTAACTGACCCGCTCTATTCGCTTTCGATGTTTTTGTTCCGGTGTTTTTGTTTCCCGGGAATTTCGCGAGCCCACGGTATTCGATTATTCTTCCCGTCATCCTCGCGCCTACGCTCTTCCATTATTAATGCGCCCTCCGCGCTCCTCCGTCCGCGAATTTGCAATATTCATAAGTATCGACGCGGTTGTAATGCTATACTATTTCGCGCGAATTTTATGCCATTATAGCGGAAATTGGAAATTATTGTTGCGAGGAACGTCCTCATCGAGTCTAATTATTCCGTCAGTGGGTGCGATAATGAGTGAATGGTCGCGATGGAGGACTGGAGATGACTGAACTACAATTGCCCCTGCAAACTTTCGGAACATAAATTTAGAGTAAACTTTTCCTTGACGGACTCAAAATTTCGGCCTTTCTTCAATGAATTATGATGTATTTGGTATGTAATTCAGTAGATTTCTACCCAGCGCGGATGCAGTCGAAATTTCAATCCTCTAGGATCAATGATTCAGGATTTATAGTTGCTTAAAGTTGAGCAGTTTTCGTTATTTTTAGGTTAGGGCGCTGCCATATTGGTTTGTAGTGGCGATCGCGCGCCACTACAATCCTAACCCACGAACCAATATAGCGGAGCACTGAAAAATAAAAAATAGCAAAACATGCTCAACTTTAAGCAACCATAAATCCTGAATCATTGACTCTACAGAATTGAAATTTCCTTCTCAACATTCATTGGAAAAAGGCCGAAATTTTGAGTCCGTCAAGGAAAAGAGCAGCTTGAATTTATAAAAATGATTCCAACAGTTGCAAACGCATTCATTAGAATTTTCTTCCATCAATATGTCATTCAACAATTGAATTGATGGCTGGAGCAACGTTGGATGACATATAAGATACCGAAAGCATGGGGAGGGGGACAATTGTAAAGTTCAGCCACCGCGAGTTAAAGAAACTAAACTAAATTAAGGCTGAAAATAGAGACTGAGAAAGAGCAATTTTCTCAACCATTTCGCGTAGAACGTCCTCTAAACAGTCCCGTTCTGATTCAGCCCGAAAGGACCACTTTGAAGTGCAATTGCTTGCAGGTGTACTACAGTTTGCAGAGGTCGAGCAAAGGTCTCTCGTCGATGCCGCAGAGGCCGGTGTCTTCGTCGATCTCCGCGCAGGGCAAGTTCCATCAGCCAGAAGTGGTGACGCGCTCGAATCGGATACAGGAGAGTTGTATATAAATCCGGGACACGAGATCGAGAGAGAGAGAGAGAGAGAGAGAGAGACAGAGAGAGACACACACACAAGCATACAAAGAGAAATAGACGGAGAAAGATGTTGCCCGCCAAACTCGAAGGAGCCTGTTGAATGATCCTAGTCGTTCGATGACTGCGATCTGGATGAACCCTGAGGTGATCTTGTCCGACGGAGGCCAGTGTCCGGGAAAAACGGTGTGTGTCCCGTTCGTTCTCGGCGATCGGATCGGCGAAAGTGGCGTCTTCCTGACGATCGACGCGAAATCGTTCGAACGACCCTCCGTGGAGCGCGCTGTGCGAACTTTCACTGTACAAAACCGAGGAAAATAGTATCCAGGCCCCGTGGTGCGACGGAAACGCGCGGACCTGTATCGGTGATATCGACCCTCTGGCTTCGGCGAGCCAGCAAAATTGGACAAGCCGGATGTCGCGAGTTTAGTCGGGAAAGTTAATGAAACGTCGGCCTTTATTGAGAGAGAAAGAGACTCGACGCAGCTGAAACGCCGCCGAAAGACGAGATAGCAATTCCCGGACTCTTCGGTTTCGGGTGTGTCGTTTCTCCGGGGAGATTTTTATAATAGAGTTCGGCCACGTCCCCGAGAAACGAGGTCTCTTCGAAAAGCCACCGATGACTAACAATACGACGAAGCGATGGTGCGGTGTGGAGAGAACGTCGCCGAATAAGTGAGCACGGTCAGGTACCGAGAGTCTACGTTTCCGTTCGCGAACGGCTCCTGCCGCGAGGACGTGTGTTTTACTGTTTATATGAGATTAGTTTTTGTACAAAGATCTATTGTAAATAGGCGAGACAAGCCTGGTCCTAGTGAGTAGTTCCACAATGTCCGAATTTCATTCGCTAAAAAGTCACGTTAAACGGGAGTGGAGAAGATTGTTTCGGTCACGTAAGATAAATACTCGATGGCGTAAGGAAAATAAAGAGAATGCGTTTCATCCGTTTTACAGAAACGAGTCTGCTTCGACATCTTCACACCACCGTCACCAACTTCTCATTCTCCTTTTCCCCGGTCTCCTTCCTCGCTTCGTTCTTACTGTATCTTCTCCACACGATCCTCTCTATTAAGAGATGAGAAGAACGTACGAAACGAGGCGCCGAAATTTCGGTCGCACGTGAGGCGAATTCGCGACCAGGATCGCATTGACCGACGCGCAGTTCGACTCCGACATCTCGGACGTGAAGGAAATCTTAGTGCACCGCGTGTATCAACCACGGTGAAAGTCCCATGAAAATTTTATTCGGACGCCAAAACACGCGATGACCGAGCCCGTTCCGACGTCGATTTCCGAGGATTTCAATTTCGAACCGCGCGAACTGCGAGCGATATCACTAACCTCTACTTTCCGACAGAATCTCGCCACGGCGAATACGATCCAACTCTGATTTTGAATTATGCACAGAAATTAACCTCCTGATCAATCAAGACACTCGACAATTTTTTATCTTATTCATTCTACTGTTCTAATCTGAATTATATACGAGATGCTATATCATTTCATATCACAATAATTTTTACTTCAACGGTTTTTTTATTATTAATATTCTAAAAAATTCAATGGCTTCTTCGGTGAAATATGAGTGTCGCTATTCTTCTTCTCTCATTTGGAAAATAATTGAAGGAGTAACGAAATTATTTTAATGTTGTATAGATCGTATTCGTCAGCAGGATTGCATTCTTATCCACCTGTATCCGTAATACGCAACATTTCTGTTACTTTAATCATTTTTATGAAGATTTATTTTGTGTACGACCTCGGTGTTTTTATTTTAGTCACGATGTGTACTATGTCTTTTTTTTAATGTTTTAAAGATTGAATATATAATTTTCGATGATTTTTTTATATACATATATAGTCATTGTTATGTGTTTTTGATAATCGATCTAATATTTTTTTATGTATACAGTTTGAATACAAATTTATTTCACCACTTGTGTTACCTTTATGACGCTTTCTCTTTTGTTCTAATTTTACTTGGCTTCTTTTCTGGGGAGTAGAAGCGGGTGATAGGTACATTCATCAAGTTCTTATCAACAATGGTGGGACACGTTTTTGACGAAACCAGAAAATAATTCAGGTAAAAGAAATATACAATTTTTTGGAACACCGAGCATATATTCTGTATGGGGAAAAGTTCTACATATAATTCTACAATGTCATCAGCAACAAGCTCTTCAACCACTACGCTGTACAGCCAACTAGGTAAGTAAATGTTCTTAGAAACAGGTGAGTACTTTGTATAAAAATCCGCAGTCTGTTGATTACAGTGGTGTCTAAAGAAACATCTATCAACAATTTTTATTTTTAAAAACAGACCAAAACCAATACACCCCTTTCAGTTTCTCGCTTACCCGAATAGCGTTTTACCTCGGAGTGTGACGGATCAGACTCATTCATTGCATAAGGAAGTTTTTGCTTAAAAAATCTTACATTTGCTTAACGTTGCTCTTAAAAATTGGACATTTCATATGGAACAGCCTGAAAACGAAAACTTTTACTTTCAAGAACGTTTCTGGATCTAGTGGGATTTTATATCGCGAAGAATGTTCCATAACCCTTTCGAATCCTGGGAATGTAGTTGCTCACCTGGGCTTTTGTAGTTGTTCAGCACGGCTCGTTCTATTTTTGCCGTTTTGTGCGAATGCTAAGGCGCCCCCGTCTTCGTTCGCTTAGCGGAAAGTCGCAGAGTCAACTTGACAGGGAAGAAAGGGTGCGTCCTATTGGACGGGTCGTAGTAATTCGAGCATTTTCAGGGAATCCCGGGGCACTATAGCGTTTGCATATATTGTGCACCTTCGGTCTAGCTAACAGGGACTAACCGAGAACGCCAGCATACCCTATTATTCTATCTGCCAGGCGTGTCTCTGGGGCTGTTAAGACGACCTACTCTACATCCACTGGTTCGTCCACCCTTTCCTCGCGCCCCGAACTGTCAACCACGCTGCTTGTGAATACGCCATGTAATTACAATACATTCAACCATTGTAATCTGATCATTTTGTCGCGTGCTACGGCCGCGAACTCTCGTGAACCCGCCGCCATAGAAATGAAAGTTTTACGGATACATTACGGTCCCGTTTAATGCCTGGACGCCATCGGTTTCTAAAAGTGTAGCTGCCCCTTCGTACTCAGTCATTACGCCACAAATCAGTATGCTAATTCACGGTCTCGCGCTCGATAATCACAAGACTACAGAACCGAAATTCTATTTTCTCCATCGATCATTTTCATCTACGTTTCGAACCCCTACGAAGTTTTCATCATTCGTTTGAACATATTAAAATGTGCAGCGTGAATATTTTCAATTATACGTGATTGTACGTGCTGTCTTCAATGTTTTATTTTTTGAGTTTGTTAAATGGTAAGCTGCTTTTTATTGTATTTTTACTGTATAAAATATTTTAACAATGTCATAAAGTAAATGAAACTATTCCGAGTCGTTTCTAGAATTGTAATTAAATTTGAATTTCTTGCTGCAGTCAAATATATCGGTAACATTTTAGAGCGATTTATCCAGTCGGCCAACCTGAAGCTATTAATAAATTACAAGAACGATGTGTGGTATGAAATTGTTAAAGATTACATTTTTGTTAATCGTATAAGGTAGATGTCTTAATGGTGAATTGAATGCACGTTCGATTGTATTGTTTCTTTACAATGTAAGTCGAAGGAGTCGATTTCGGGTTTGTCGTTGACCCTTGACCCGGGCATGTCATCACCGAAGCCTGGTGGACCGAGGTTGCTCAAAATTAACGGAAGCCAGTTGATCGTGACCACTTTGGCCAAATTGGTTTGTGCAAGCGGAGCGGGAGAGTCGGTGGATAGCTAAAACGACGCCATTTCTGCGATTGGGTCGGAAAAACTTAACTGGACCGAGCACTGGACAAATTTTTATAAATTTCACCCACTCTTCGGCGTTTCTGATAAACACTTTCCCAATCAAGTAATCGTCTTCGATACTTTAATGTTGTTTAAAAACGTCGAACAAATGTCACAGTATTCATTTAGCTCGTGCACGTTCACTTCACCGAAATATTTAATTGGAAAAATATTTAAAAATATCTATCTGTATAATAGCAAGATAAGAAAATTAAACAGATTCCAGATCTTTCGAAAATTTTAAACTTTTATCTGAATCAAGCCTTGTGCAGAAAAATTGTTAACGTTTAAAAAATTTCTTTTCAGTCGTGCGTTTTCTATTTCGCGTTCGCTACTAATTTATTTAACTTCGAACAGGCATATTACGCCTGTTAAATATTCAAATTTAACTGTGAAAAATCTAGAAAGCGGAATATAAAATTCACTTCGAATCGCAAAGTTCTTTAACAAATACGCGAATGTGACTCATGCATTTTAATATAACGAGGCACTCCTCTCGCATAGTTATTTTAATATCCGCGAAAATTTCCGCGGGGACCGATTGCGCGAATGATTTTGCCGAGGTGACAAATGTTCAAAGGACTTCGCGCTATTTCATGAACCGTTATATTTTACACAAAATATTTCTACGCAATGTCGCAGTTATTTTAATGCAGGCAAAAGAGAACGAACGGAGTAAGTAATGGTGAATTATTTGAAATAATGTGTTGGTTCGAGAAATTTCTTTATATAATATAAATGAGAGAGAAAAGTGTTTCATAGGAAAGTTTGTCCAGAGTCGTCCTTGGGCTGCACGTTCAGAGACAGTGACAAGCAAGTGCATAAGATACTGTAAAGTGCTCGACATCCATGGGCGGTACCATTCTGTAATAATTAACAAGCTTGCCGTATGGTCATGGAATCGTAGGCTAAACTACAGCACTTATGTACCTAAACCGCCCATTAAATCTATCCAGAAACGTGTATTATTTTAAGCACAGTCTCTCGAAATCGATATGCTTTATACAGCGACGTGTAAGTATCGGGTTCAGCTTGATTTGTATTCTTTACCTAAACGCTGCGAATAGTTCTAATCGCCGAGAAAACTTTTATTACTGTTTGACTTGTAACTGTAAATCTTGAATATTACAGGTTGCAAACACATGTACACATAATTTATTATAATCCATTAATGATTTATTTTGTTTTCCTATTCTGTCCACTATTCCTAGAAACTGCAACATTACTGAATCTATTTGCTACGCTCATTTTCGATACTGGATTAAATTTCCTGATCATTAATTTTTGCACTATATCCTACATTAAAACCGTCGGATTACTTATTTTAGACGTGAACATCCTCCGGAAGTGAATAATTTTCTTATTGATCGAGTTTCTTTTTTTCCAACTGACCACCTCGCTGCATTGATTTATGAATGCTAATGGAACAGTGCTGATATTAGTACACATATATAAAACAGATATTATTAGTACCAGCTTTTTCAAGGAGACTTGTTTATCAAAATGCATTTGTGACCAAACAAGTTGCCAGAATATAGGATCATATTTGCACGCGAAACTGAGATGAAAATTGAAAGCTGCAATTGAACATTCTATGTGTATGCAAAATACTAATTTAAATGACTGTCGTTTTTAAAAATAGTGAGGAATTGAACTTCGTACAAGGTAAAATATAAAATTTATACCTCGACTATTTTTTCAATAATCCGTTTGCGGATTTGTAATATTTCTGGTACAACTTTTGTAACAATTAGAACATTTTTATAAAAAAGTTGACAGAACGTCAGCTGGCAATACTAACGCTGCAATTGGTTCGACCATTTGCAATTTGTATGAAATATTTACAGCACGTCGCAGATCTCATTACATCTAATTGTTTATCGAATCGGTTTGTCAGCGAACGTTGCTTTAGTTTATCTGTCAAAGGGTGTTTCGATTAATTCCTCGATGCTATAGAATCAAGCCTACACGTATTCCAGTGTGTATATTTGACGTTAGCTTAGGAGACAAATATGAGACAACTGACAACATCAAAGTAAACCTCCCAGCCGCACTCCCAATTGCTAGAGTTGATTGAAAGATGCAGTTCCAATTAGACTGATTCACTTTGTGTTTATCCTTGTTAAGAAGCAATCGTAATCAGCGGGACTATGGTAGTATACATAATTAATTAACTATGAGCGAATATGATTACAAGTTAAAATTTCTACCACACAATTTCCACGCTAAAATCAAACTCCATTGTCCATAATATTCGTCTGCATTTGTTTCGCCAAAGTATAATCAACACGCATCATTCATCTTTCGTAGAACGTATAATTTTCTGTCATTGCTTCGTTACATACATTTTAATTTCGCATTGCCACGAAGTTCATTAAAATTTAATAAAAAAGTTAGAAAAATTGAAATTACGAAGGAACGAGCAATTTAAAGTTTTCACTCAAAATTTCAGTAAACTGAAATTCGAATGGAAACAACAAACATCGTTCGGTAAGTTTCAATTAAAAGAGTCCTAGAACAAAGTGGAGACATAGATAATCGAATAACAAAGTTCATACTTTGGCTAACAATACTAAACCAGTAGTGCTTTCTCGAATTTGTAATTCCTATATTTTTCATTTATTGAAATACGTTCAATAAATATTTCTTTCTCACTAGAGGAAATTTTCAAAAACGGAAAGGCTATAACATAAAAGCCGTGAAAAAATGAAAGGGATAAATATTTACGAATATTAAGTAGGAAACAATTGATAAGAACAGCTATAAAATTGCACGTGTCTGAGAGGTCATTGCAAACATGCCTGGTCCGTTAGTATCGTCTCCACCCACGCGTCCGTCAGCGTTCTACATTTCATTTGTCCCTGCATACATGAAAAGTGGTATAGGTAGGTAACAGCTTCGGATCGCTTTCAACATTAGTCACCGGCTGGGACGGTCGGTGTAGCTACTTTGTATTCCGTGGCTTATTCAATACGTAATACGTCGAAGTTACAGTCGGTTTGTTCGCGAGCACCATCGCCGCCACAATATGTCCCTAGTTTATAATAATCCTGCGGCTCGTTTCTCATTTCACTTCGAAACCGACAGAAACAGCTTTCCGTTTTCGGAGGTCGGCAGACGTGGCACGCATGTAAAATACAGCCGCGCATCGGTCAGATATGATTCAGGGACTGGCTGCAACCGCTCCGGTTTGAGAATAATCGACAGTGTCTGATGTCCGGAGTGGCACGTAAATAATCGCGGATCGATGCCTGCAAAGTGACACGTGGAAACGGTCGGTGGACGATGCGGATACGCCATGAACGTTGCAACGGAGGATATCGACCGTGTCGGGACCCGGTACCGGTCAAAGTGAACGCCGATTGCGTGCACGCCGCCGTTTCATCGATCCTCCTACGATGGAAGTGAAATCGACAGTCGAATATCCGGCAAATATTGTCGATCACCCACTGACCGTACCGCGCTACGCCCATTCAAGATGCATCTTTTCAGATACAGATATACAACAAGATGCATCCCCGGAAATAAAATGGCTAACGGTCATTATTTCCTGCGTGCATTCAATCGGCCACGTAGACACATTGACTTCAGAAAATATTGACACATTATTCCGATTCTCTCTAAAGATTCTCGATACTTATCGCTATCGACATTTATTTCAGCAACAGACTACATAGATTTTGCCATATATCCTAATAGAGAGCACGCAATATTGTCACAGGAAAATTGTGAATTTTCTGAAGATCGTTTTATAATTTTATATGGAAGGCTTTATTTAACTTACCAATGGCTGACGGTAACGTGAGTCGATTGATATTTTTATGAAGTTCAAGAATAAACTCGTCGTCTGTAAAAAAGGAATAAAAGTACTGTGACAACGTTCATTGAGGTAAAAAGCTCCTACCTGATGTCTGTTTTGATTAATTATGATCTCCCTGTTTAAAACAGGACACTGCACAAACAGGAACAGTCGGTGTAGATGTAATTTATTCTATTTCTGTGACTTGCTTGTCTCACGGTTTTTACACACTCGGAAATACTGAGGCTACTACTGTAACGTTCCTACGTATGATTAAAAAGATTGTTGGACAGGGACCAAAAAGCGGTTTCCATCCCTGGATAAATTTAACTGTTCATTGTCGCAGTCGCATTTATAAACTCAAAATTATGGCGGAAATTGTGTTGTTCTGTTGCTCTTGTGTGACTACAAATGTCTATACATTCATTCTCTTTTGTGAAATACACGGTTAAATGTAGATTTTAATTTCATAATTGTGACGTATATATAAATGTAATAGTGCTGCTAAAAAATGTAAAATTCTCACTGAATATGATATTTACAAATACTTGATAAAAGAATGTACTTTAAATCTAACGTTAAGTGTTTCTCAACTTGACTTTTGTTATTAAATTTCAATTATTTCTTGTACGCCAGCTTTCGTGATGATTTCGAGTTGTTTTTTGGGGTGCCGATTACCAGTATCAACGTTCTCTCAAACGAAGGTAGCAGTACGTTCATGCAAGAAAGTTAGTGTCCAATGTTTCCTGATGAAATATTAACTTTCATACAAAGTTTCAACCACAACAGGTATTATAACGGTTATAGAATCGCGATACCAGCTGGAACTTAACGTCACGCGTGCACTAGAAAAAGTAATACTTTACTTTCGAAACTAGAATCTATGCTTAATATCTCCGAGTAAATTACAATCTAAAACCACTTTATTACACAACTTTCGAACTAAAATGGTGCCATTTCCTCGTATCTTTTGCATCCTCGATTATCAAATTTGTAGCACGGTTTAACTGATCAATTGACCAGTTTATCAATAACCACGGAAATAATCGCATGTACTTGGAAGTGAAACAATTTTAATAATAAAAACAATTGACTAATAAAAACAATCAATTGATCAATTTATCTACAACCCACTCCATCACTTCGAAACAACCCAGTCTCACAAACACCTAAAACCACGCAAACCCAGACTCATCCCTCGCCTTCTCACTTTCTCTAACTACATAAATTCATCTACACCTATGCAAGGCACAAAAAATCTGAGCGGAACCTACAAGTTTACTAAGACCTCCTCCCTATTTATACTTCTCAACTCAACGCAAGGGTTCAGCTCGAAACGAGAGAATGCAGTACGGGGATCGGGTTAAAACCGTGTTAAAAGCAGGTGGAGCTTGAACGTTCTTTCGCTTCTTGAGGAACACCTTGGTAGAGCTCGCAGGTTTATTCGGAGCGTTCCCATTCCGTCGGGAAGACCTGTGTAATCCGGCCGAGCAGGTTCTCGGCTGCGGATTCGCTCGCATCGGCGCCGCTTACATCTCTCATCCGCAGGAACCAGGAACAGAGAGAGAGAGAGAGAGAGAGAGAGGAGCCGTGGACCAGGTCGTTCCGGCTCGTTCCGTTTTTACGAGCGGCTAGGATCATTTTTTACGAGGTAGTTCCGTAGCTCTCGTTGTCCAGAATTCATCCGGCGTGCAGCGCGCAGCCACTCGTCGATCTGCCTCGTCGGCGACCGCCCTCGTCGTCGAAGAGGGTTGCAACGAGTGGCGCTTCAAGTTTCGATTGACGACACCGGGAAGCTAACCGGGGGCTAAAGGGTGCAGGGTGGTGCCACGGAACGGAAACGAGCCATCGAAGATGACTTTCCGCGGAAAATCTCCTGCCGAAAATGCCGTGCATCCCAATGCCTCGCGGTCGCGAGGCAAGATTTCGTTCCGGGCTGGTTCAACGGGGTTTCGAGGATAAGAGGTGGCGGTGGGGAAGAAAAGTTTAGATTGAAGTTTCCGCGTGAATGAAAAGTTAAGGACTGTCACTCGCATCGTAGCAATCTGCGGTAACAACTTCAGGTCTGACGTAGTTTCACGAGTAATTTTCCGCGATCGCGCGGTTAGGAGCGGGGATCTTACCGTACAAGTGTGTATGTATTCGTTAAGAGGACTATCGGCTCTTTCCATCCCCCGCGACCTGATTATGGGAGATCTTCGGGATTTTCTGTCTCGTTGCAAACATTGTCTTAGTCCCCACTGCTGCGATTTGTTTTATGGTCACAGTGATTAGAACGGCTGAACATTGATGTGACTTTCGGTTTTGATGGATATTACAAATTTTTTGAGATGTTCGTGGAAAACTTTCTCACCAACATATTGAATTTTGCACATAATAATTCTGATAATTAGAAGTTCTTTGAAGACCGTTTGTATTTATTGAATGTTCATGTAT
Organism: Lasioglossum morio; assembly: GCA_916610235.2. Taxonomy (NCBI): domain Eukaryota; kingdom Metazoa; phylum Arthropoda; class Insecta; order Hymenoptera; family Halictidae; genus Lasioglossum; species Lasioglossum morio. Next base: position 8,522,500 of record OU744330.1, on the reverse strand, counting down.
GCTTACGACTGTGAAGAGAATTAAACATTTCAGAACATTTACATATAGAACAATTTTAAATATATATTTTTGAAGGCAAGCTAACAATTTTTGGTCCTTTAACATCAAGTAAAAAATAGCTACGCCTTTTAACAGGCTTTCTTAAAATTTGTATAAAAATAATTTTCGTTCGTCATCAGAGACACGCAGGATTAGTATTAATATTAAGAATTTTTTACTTTTATAGAATCGTAGTTAACAATATTGTTATATACATAGTATTTCGTCTTAATTTGTCATATTGCATAGATATTGGATCGCAAAGCAACCATAAAATACACACGTGGATATTTCATTCGAAATTGATTGCACAATCTAGTGCATTAACAGCATTTAGGTCAAAATCTAAAGTTCACTGCTTCAGAAGTGTTCCACGCATATATAGTCATGAGCCACTCGTGTCGCATATGTGCTTAATTCCACAAAGATGCGAACCAATCACCCTTAGTTTTAGTGAACGCAAATGAGGTTCGAGCTGCTCAGATGAAGACGTGGAAGCGCTAAACTTTGGATTTTCATTATAAAGATATTGGAACACTTGACTGATGGTATACAACAATCATCAGCAACATTTGCACCGAAAATTATTTTCCATAAATCCCACAAAATAAATGACTCCTATTGATTTCAAATTTATTCGTGTATTCCAATTGGCATATTTTGCTGTAGTAAATGCAAATATAAATATTACTAAGTACAAATAACGAGGGAGTTATAAAACAAATTCAATCAGCATGCACAAATAGTTGCAAATATATTGGGTACCAACAAGGAAACAGATTATAGATGAATTTACATATGTATGCAAATAATAATAATTCGCAAATATTCCTCAGTGCAAAAGAGGAAGGAGATTTAAAATAAATTTACTGAAAATAAGGAAATACATAAGTTGCAAATATTACTGTATCCAGTAAAAATAAGGAACGAAATTTAAAACGAGAGTTCGAATACACAATTACATATAATAAAAACAAACAAGGAAAATCGTTTAACGTTTAAGTGGTCGTTTTAATATATAATTTAAGACTAAATAAAAAAAATCCAAATGTTCTAAAGAAGAAAGAAAAATCTTGAAATTTTTTAGGATCATGATTCCCAGTATACCAGTTAAGAGTTAAAATATATTTAGTTGTAATATAGAAACGAAGATTGTGAAAAATTATTTTTTAATTTTGTTTATTTTACGTCGCATCAACTGCTAATGGTTATTAGCGACGGACAAACAAAATTAAATACAATTACTACAGTATGTAGAAATAAATAAATAACCAGATTTCAATTAAATAAAATTAGAACATGCAAATACACATGCGAACATGACCGTAAGAGGTAGAAGTATAGTAGCTAAGCATAAAACGAATGAAAATTCATCGGAGTCTAAAGTTTCCGATAAATGTCACTCCGGTAGGCCGGCTCCGATCAAATTTACGTTGCGGAAAACTCGGCATGCATGCCTCGAAGCCCGAGTTTATAATAGATCTTATAGTGTGACATGATTGACGTTGTCGCGCTGGGCGTTCGTAATTTTCTAACCTTCCGGAGGGAAGGCCAGGTTAGGACTAGCCATTATTCTATGTCCCGTTTTCAACGAACGGCTGCATTTAAACTGCACTTGACTATACTTGTCGGCACTTACCAGGTCGATGCACACCCCCGGCAGATACACCGACGTTTCAGCAGCTCGTTTCGTTAACACGTACCTACCGAGGAACGGGCGAACACATTTAGACTCAAGGAATGAATCCTTGGCTCGCACTTCAGCCCAAAGACGCAAATTGCAGGAGGCACCGTCGAACGCTACAACGATTCACATGGAACAACGTCATTGTACCCGCCGAATTTCTCTCTTCGTCGGGCGTTAATTACACGTTAATTGACTCGGCGAAGACCTTTTCGTAGCTCGTTAACTTGCGGTTGCCGCGCGGTGAACATTATTTATTATAACTGATGGATCCTGCGAAATGTGTTGCACTCTCTGTTTGGAACGACACTGTCGCTCCGCGGGATTTTCTGTATGGCGATTATGCGACAACGCGCTTCAAATTATTATATGCTTTAAATGCAATTTGTTAGACTGAGGATCCGAGTGCTAAATAGAATTCAACAAAAATTTATCTGTTTCTTTCATAATACATATTACTTAAACAATTTTGAAGTATACCCATTCAGGATAAATATTGCAGATAAAAAATAGCACTGACATAATACATCCCTCGAAGTTTCAGCTTATCTAAAACATTCGTAATCATTTTTCGAAAATAAAAAGCTGCATCGATTGGCGGATAAAAAAATATACGGTTTCATTAAAAGAAAATTAAGAAAACTAATATCACCGGTATGTGCATCTGTCGCAACCATTTAATCTCGAGCAAAACATTTCTCGCAGCGAATAATAATTGACGTAAATCAAGCTGGCAATATCTGGCGAGACACGTTGTGTACGGTGTCGGAAAATGTGACGGCCAAATGTAGAGTAATATAGCATAACGGAATACTTTTGCCAGGCCAAGAATTTGTATTCGCGGGATTAGCTGGCGTGCGAGGTGGTCTACGTGAACGAAACAAATCGCCACGTTTACGACTTGCATCAGAGGCAATTCCCGATTGATGCGTGCTTCTCCCAGGTCCGACGTAGAGAAGCGGGTCGCCTCGAGCGTGCCACTAAGCGTCACCCGTCGGAAAAATTGCTCCTAATCAATCTCGAAAATTGCCACGAAAACAACGCGCGAGAGAGCACGGGGCCAACCGCTCTCCGATAAAATCGCATAAAATCCCGAAGAGTGCTCGCATATATACTTATAAACGCAGACCCCCTGGCCGTTTCACCTGGGAAGAGAAAAACTCGTAACCGGTATTAACCTTTCCCGGCGTGGCTCGGTTCGTATTAGTCATCGGCCGAAGAAAGAAGGAATTCATAAGAATGAAGAATTACTGGCGGAGCGAGCCTCCTCCACGAAACGCAGGGGAAATAACTTCTCTGGAAAGTGCAAGGAAATTTTGCGTGACCGAGCGTGAAACGAAAGTAGAAATGATACGAGATGGTTCGGAACGTTTGAGGAACGCTCGTACCCTAAGATTAAAGTCAACTCCGACTGGCTTCACGGAATTTCTCGATTGTTTTTCGGCTTCTCGGACAACAGTTCCAGTTATTGTTTAGTCGCTTTGCATCTTTCGTTTCACCAGTTCGCTTCAGTTCGAGAGTTTACTTTTCATTTAATTCGATATCGTAAGAAAGGCACTCTAACGCTGAAGTAATCACACTGATATTGACGTATTTTTGGCGTAGAAGTGAAAATATTATTTCCATTTTACTGTAGTTTGTGACAATTTTACGTAAATTTGGCCAGTGTTAAAGAACAAGATTTGAAGAATTTAAGAATACTCTTTCTTTCGTTAATTACCAAATGATAGAAATATAGTTTATGATTATATTGGGCACCACAAGTATCAAACCTATACATTTGCCAGCCTTTCAGCTCTACCCAGAAACATTCGACGTTTCTAAATAAAATTTTTCGTTAACACTTCACACTTTCCACTGGAACTGACGCTCTTGACTGGATACGGACCTGAGAGTACTCTTTGCTAAATGTCGCTTCTGCTCTTGAGAGTAAAACTCGTAGAAGACTACTCTAGTGAATGAAAGCGAGAGCTCGACTTTGGAGAGTAACTCCCACCTACACGTGCTTTTTTTCTATTTTATATAGTCGTACTCAAGTTATTGTTGTTTTTACGAAGCTATAACTCAGTGTCCTATACATTACAATTTTTACTTGATCAAGTACTTTTCACCATTTTCATTGCAGTACATCTACTGTATAATTAAACAATTTTTCCTGTCGCTACCTTCAACTTGGTTCAGTTGAATTCAATCCTATTCAACTCGTCATTCTGGGTTAGATACGGAATTTTTTCGAAGTATTAGTTAACTGGTTCCACTTTCTAAATTCCTTTTGCAACATTTTCTACAATTCTTCGTTTGATGATTTATTATGTCTGGTTACCAAGGTACTAACGAGGGCTTTTGCGAAAACAGCGGGACCACGGCGAAGGAATCGCGTATTCAGTGCATTCATGTATCCCCGGAAAGTTGGTTAAGGGGTGAGGCGGTATTCGGTTCGTCGGGCCGCAACGAGGCATTAATTTTCCAGGATGTTAATACGGGGGCGGCTGTTAGGGTAGTTTGGTCCGGTGGCGGTTGGAGAAAAGGGAGCGACTTTTACTCAGGTGGACGGCCGTGTACCGAGGAGAAATCAGTTGCAAGAGGAGAGGAGTTGGGCCGCGCGCGTTTGATGCTGGACGCTGTCAGCCTATGACGAACAATTTCCAGGTTGGCAGTGTTACGTCGTCGCTCCCCGTGCTCGCGCTAGTAAATAGCATTAGCAAGTCAACTAGCGCTTTGCTCTCCGGGTACTTACTTCTTGAGATTCCAGTTAATTTATACAAGTGGCACGCTGTAATGCAGTTATACAGTTACCGGGGGTTACAAGTTAGTTTTAGTTTCGACCTGACTGCCTTCTTAGCTCGGGCAAACGACGAAGAAGCCCCGGTGTCGTCGTCGTCGTTGTCGTCGTCGAAAGGGGCACGACGCGACGGGAAGAAACGACGGGAGACGGTTTCGTCGAGAGCGTCGAACATCGTTGAACACCGTCACGGCTGCGTTTGGCGAAACGGTAATTTTGTAAAGACAGGGACGCGATGCCTCTCGCGTCGCGTGACGTACCAAGAGTTTCGGTTATTATGCAACAGATACAGCTAATTTCGGCGCGGCGCGATGTCGAGCTGCTGGAAACGAGCTGAGAGCAGCCGGAGACGATCCAACGTTACGGTCTGTTACCGATTCAACGTCCCGTCAGTTATTTCTGCGTTCCCTACCAACGAAATGAACGGCTTCAATACCGGCAAGGTACTGTAAAAATTTGACAATTATTAGCGGCTCTTCCAAATTTCCGAAACAGCAAACCATCAGCCTGTTAAACTAGCATTCGAATTTTTCAGCAGGTATTGTTACGATATGAATCACACTGTGCCATCGTTTTTATTATTTTTAGGTCTTCATAGGACTTAGGACTCTTTAATGCCAATGAAATAAAATATTTGATAAAATTCTCTACCAAGTTTACAGAAATTAATATAATGCTGAAATTTTAGTCTCTCTGAATGCATTCCTTTCTTGAATCCTTCCTGTATATGCTGTAAGTGCATGAATATCCTCACTCACACACAGGCTATCGAAATTGTTAATCCATACGTATTACCTCGATGCCTTAGCCCTGTTTAGAAATTAGCATAGTTTTGCATGGTTCGGATCAAGCAGTTCGAGGTCGGACTTAGCCAGTTGCAGAACTTATTTCTCTGGTCAATCATTCGGAACCATGCCCGCGCTATGCATAGCATTCTACATATAAGAACGAGGGGTGCAAAGGGAACTCGGTCGAGGAACGCGTGGCATTGTTCTCTTCAATCAAACACTGAGGGATTCCGGGGCCGATTTTCTGGGTTTGCTACACGATCTCCGTTTCTCTCCATTTCGTCAGAGAGAAAATTCTTCGATCAAATAAATTCTTGGCGCCCGGTATTGAACAAGGGAATAGATCAATCTGAGATTTCACTTATCCCAACGGTTTAGTATTTTAAAGTTTCGAATGCATTCCAACTACACTTTCTTCAAATTGCGGAACACACATTCTGCCCACGAACTTTTGCTCCTCGGAGAAACGAATTTGTGAAGATACTTTTCTACATGGCTTTGAAGCTGAAACTAACACAAATCCTCGAAACAGTATTTGATATTTCAATTCTACATAAATTTTATATAACGTAATTAAATGATTACAATTTTGTATATTCATCAAATCATCAAACTCATGATATCAAAAGATTTCAAAAAGGATGCTAATCAATCTTAATTAAAATAGTTAGTCCCCTGTCGATCTAAATCAATAAACGATTACAATGTATAATATGTAATTACAGGCAATAAACGCCGATCGTCGCGAGGAAGTTTACACGCAGAGCGAAGATAAAAGACCAGGCTCCATTAATCATTTTATCGATTCGCCTCTTTACGTTAATTCGTAAGAAACTATCAATCTTGCGAGACATGACAACGGGCTTGTCGCGCCGACATCGTTAATTGAATCTCCTGAGAAGTGTAACAGCCAATCACCGAATTTAATCCGCCACCTGCACACGCTTGACAGCTCAATTCTTTTCCAATACTTGCCAATTCATTTCGCACACAGATTCATTTTGGCAGTGACGAAATGTTTCGACGATTTCTGTGATCGATAATTGTGTTCAACCACATTCAATTCTATTTTAACTTGTCATCATTTACTTACGACATGTATAGAGTATTGTATCGTTAAATACAATGTAATTGTGACATTGTAAATAAATGCAAAATAAATGTTTTAAAAACCAGACAATTTTTAGGTTGAGAAAACATTCAACTCAATGAATTTTAATATGTAAAATTTTTATAATTGTTCACAAGGTGGTAGTGTAGGAAAGTTTCGCTAAAATACACACAATCTTGAAATTCCATTGGCACAACAGTCATCCATCATCAATTGCCAACTCGTAAGAATGACGACGTATAAGAACAAGTTCAACGTTCCGACAGCAGATCTCTAATTTCATGTTGGCATGCGTTGAGACTTAAAAATCGATTCCACTTTCGCTATCTGGAATTAAACTAGAAACGCTGAGAGTCCCGAACGTGACATGTGTAAATTTCGGTGACGCGATGGAAAGTTGCCACCCCCGTCCCCCACCCACATGAAACCGTCTGGGCAAAGAGCCGAATCAAGACCGTGGATATCAAGGCATTCGAACGTCTTTATCTATCCGTGGGAGGATATCATGGGAGTTCGGGTGTCGCCGAAAAATGCTACGGGGCAATTCATTGTCGTCAAAGAAATCATCCCCCTTCCCGAGGGATGAAATCACGAGAAAAACTCGAGAGTCACTTACTGCGGCGAACACGTCTTATCGATTCCTTTTTTTCGGGGCTATGATGGATCGATGATTAATAAACGATGCCTTTTTATCTGGACCATTTGAGACAAATGATACTTCTGTAGTCTTGACACTCTTTCCCCGAAACATTTTCGATTTTTATGATATTTTTTAGACGTCATTATTCACTCGATAGATTTACGGAGTACCAAAAATTACTAATTTATATTCGTTTATAAAAGTAGCAAGAATGTATTTGCTCAGATTTTTAGCAATTTTAAGATATGTTGAAAAGAACAAATTTATTCAATACTGAATATGAAGTTCCAGTTTTAATAAAGAATTTTAATTAATTTATAAAATTTGTTCACGTAAAAGAGTTGGCAAATTTTACGTCTACAATTCGAATAATTTTTATTCATTTTATATGAGCATTTTATTTAAAATTTAGAAAAATTAAAATGTAGGAAATTTCTGGGGTTAGGGTGCTGCACGTCATCGAAAAAATAATACTCCATGACAGACGGTCGATACTCGCTGATACGACCTTGTCGATATTATTGAATGTTTGACGTTAGACTGGCTACTCAGTTTCACCGCGATCGATCGACTATGAATGGATAAATGACTAAATAATATCACAATTATTTCTTCCTACTTACAGCTCAATTCATACGACGGCAAATGAATGAGATGAGGACGTAAATGTACAAATATGTCTAACAGAAGTCGAAACGGAATTGCGAGTTGGCACGCGACACTCTCTCATTTTAACTAAATAATTCAGACACGACATAATCAGGGACGTGTATCGAACTCGTAAATTCATTTTTACAATGGTCGCGATGAGGAGGGAATATTATTCTGGTTTGGTTGCGTGTACGTGACGAAAGAACAAAAAAGAATGTAGTAGATTACATACACACAGGATTTGTAAGTCGGTGAATTAGGAGACTGAACCTTATAAATAAATTATGAGCGTAAATTGCTGCGAGTGTAAAAAGTAGTCAACTATATATTACTTTCCAGTTTATTCTGTTATTTTTTTAAACGAAAAATACAAGATAATTGCTGTTCAAATGTATGCTAAAAATTTAAATACAAAGAGAGTTTTATTCCACCTTGCCATTTTTGATAACAAAATATGCAGGTATATAATTGCTGTTTAAATGTATGCCATAAATTTCGTGAAAATTAATCGATATAGAGATTTGACCAATTATTATTTTAATTAGTAAAATGCAGTATAAGTATTCATACACGAAGTGGCTACAACAATAATTTTTAATAAATAAGATTCTGTGGATATGTGTGTATCAGACAGCGAAAGTAATAATGTAATTAGTAACACTGAAAAAAAAGAACTCCATCACTATCCTTTTAACGAAAGTAAGCTGCGATGGTAAGAGTCATGCTTCGCGATATATCTTGAATGCTGTCGCATCAAGAATACATATAATAGGACGGGGTCATTTCTTGTGGTGATTAACTCCTAATGTCTGCTGTTACCCAGTTGATTATCTCGTTAGTGGAAGTTTAAGTTTAGGGCGTTACGTTGATAACGAACGTAGTAACTATCTACGATTGTCCGGAAAGTACTCGAAAGTACTGAGATGGTAACAAGAATTTTTAAAAGTTTCACTTGTTCATTATCACGTAAACACTCGAAAATTATTTCCCAATGAATGACAAGCTGAAATAACTAAAATGTATATTAAAAAATAATATTTCCTGTCTTCATTTCGTAAGTCTTAATGACGGGAACACGTTATTTGAGTAAGTATAGAACAAGTTAAATGAGTAAGTATAGAAACTAATATAAAATTTTGCTAGCAATTAATTATCTGCGAGATTGAGCACAATATGTGTTCACTGAGCACATTGTAAGAGGACTACATTTAGTTTCGTAATGTAAACAGAGATCTTCGAAGAACAGTATTTTGCAGTGCACGCCAGAGTCATTAAAATCGCAGGGATCCGCTCGACGAGCAGGCAGTTAGGTCAACAAGCGAAAGAACGAGCGTTAAAGAAACGTAGTTGCGCGTAAATCTCGAATTGAATTCGCAAATGACTTTTGAACAGGACTCTCGCGGTAATTACATTACACCGTAATCATATTAAACGCTTTACGTATCCGCCAAGAATAGCAATGCGCCATTGTTCGATCAATAGCCCATTACGACGAAAGCAACTCTCATTTCCTGTGCGAGGAAGATAATGCGACATGGGGATAGCGAAACGATGAGAAGCCGGAACGAAGGACGCGGCCGGATACTGAGAAGGTGGAAAAGAAAAGTAATTGAAACCTGCTGATGAAGTTTACGCTTGTAACTAGAAAGATGAGGGGCTTCCTTGCCTATTAGCGATTGGATTATCCAACGAAAGAAAGAAGAGGAGAAGGAAGAGAAAGAGAGAGAGAGAGAGAAAGAGATAGAGGACTGAGGAGTATCAGAAGGAGGATCAGAGGGTGGAGATGCTGGACCCGACGGAATCCGGATTCAGGAAAAGAAAATTAATTTCTTATTCACGACACGACGCCACATCGTCGCCATTCGGTGTTTTAATAACGGCTAGAACTGCAAGGGAAACCCGCAGCCCCGCTGCAAGCTTGACGAGGATGCAACGGGGATGCACAACGATGCAAAAAGCCCGCCAGTTTTTATGTACGCTTTCGAAACCAGCGAAAGGGTTCGAATAAATATGCCAAATAAAATAAATATAATTGCATTCTTCTCCTCAGGTTGTGGATCTAATAAAAAGTGCTAACTTTGTGAAAAAGAGTCCGTGCAGATGAATCGCCTTCGTGGCATTCATTATACTCTGCACATTACGTTTGACAGAATTGTTTGAATTTATTGGAGAAGCTTGTTGAGTTTATTTTGGAAAATTCAACTGGTCGGATGGAAAACGCTGATCCAATTATGCATTTAAAAAATATTTAATTCAGAAAACATTTTGCTTTGTTCTTATGCATACTCTTCCTGTTGTAATCCTATATTTAATTTAATCAACCCCTTTTAAATGTAGATACCACTGCGATACGTTTAATTAAATAATTCTCTTTTACATGTGCCAATGGTGCGTTTAATTAAATCATTCTCTCTCAAATGTGTTAGTAGTGTATTTCCCGGATTTTACACAGATTGAAAACATTTTTACCCATAACTGAAATGAATTTCGTCCGCGGGTTTAACCTAATTTATATGGTATTAATGTCGTGAGTGTTTTCAAGGAGGAAAGTAGAATAAACTAAACGAAATTTCATCGGAGACTCTAGATTAATTTACAATGCACTATTTTTCGAAAAATTTCACATTGTAAATTTGCAGTGCACAGTTATGTGATTTCGAATGCCACGAAATTATTTTTTTTTAGTTAGACTAGCGAAATCCTGACAAGAAAATTCGAAATGCTATCAAAGAGACTTGTAAATAAAAGCAGTGTCAACGCTATTGAAAATGGGTGATGTATCGCGTGTATCAGCTCGAAACTTGGTCGAAGCGTGGAGAAACGTTTGCGGGAAGTTTCGGTTCGGCAACAGTTTTCGCATTAATTTTTCACGAAGAAATATTCGGCCAATAATGCTATCTCTCGCGGTTACACGGACGTAAAAAAGTGGCAAGCGCTGACCGTTCACGGAGATAAACGGCTGAAAGAATCGTTTTGACACGTTGACGTGGCGATACATTCGGTGACTACTTCCATTTCCGTCCGGATCTGGATTAAAATCACGATACTGTGTATTTCTCTCTGTGTGTGCGTGTCTCTGTTCCCCATAGGCTATCTAAAAAATTGCTATAGGAACACTTTTCAACAGAAACGTTTCCTCGATATCAGTTTCTGCAACTCTGTATCCCCATTTTTCTGGGCCCCTGGAAATTATCACGTTGAAGCTTTACTTCGTAAGCGAAGCACAAACGAAAGTATGATCCTCACGAAATACCTCAAGATATTTCTGCGTGCTGCAGACACTGCAATTCGGCAGGCAACATATTGCACGATGAAGATTAGAGTCCAAGCCTGACCTGTTGAGTTACGAGTCCGTGAATGATTTATGCTAGCTGTCACCGTACGTTTATCTTGCCACGTTGTAAAGTGCATTTCTCATTGAAAGTGCAGGTACTGCAATCTATAGTCTGCTTATCGAAAAAGCAGGAAAAATTACTGTTTCTATAGTTGTCTGTCTCAATAAAGTGTTAATCGAAAAATTAACAAATTCTATATGAATGTAATTGTAAGAAACTATTTTGTAATAAAAATTCTCTTCATTTTACAATGAGTGCACAAAAATTGAAGTTTGCTAATCAGTCTAAAAACGAACAGAAATTCGAGGTATTCTCCACAAAGATAGAAAGATAGGTAATATTCTATCACCATTGAGCTCGAAAGATCAAGAGTTTTCTTCCTTTGACGTAATTTGATCCAAAGGGTTAACCCAGGAAACAATCCAACCCATCGTACACCTGACTCTTTTTCTAACTGGGGCTCTCATGACTATTACACAATGGATGGAGAAGAATATAATCAGTTTGGAATTAACAGAAAATTATCTTTTCTTTATTTATTGTTACAGAATTTCTAAATACTAATTGTTTCCAACTCATTAGTACGGTTATTGAGGTAGACAATTTTTAATTTGTTTTATCTTGATCCGTAATCCGAAGAGCGATGATTCTTAGGATGATCTTCTCGTTTCTAACCGTTAGTGTTTGGAAACTAATTTAACATCCGGCGAACTTCGCCAGTAAGTGTCAGATGTTGATGTGTAGTTAGTTGTACAGTAGCTTGATCCCCTAAAACGTCTCGTAGGGCTAATTGGAGCCTTCATTGTTGGTGTCGAATTTTCGGCACCGTAGAATTCGCGTGGTCATTATTGTCGGAAGTTTGATTAAGCTTTTAAAGGTAATTAGACTGGCTCTTGTATGAAATGGCTAGACAGAGGCTCGGCTGAAGTCTAGGTCTTGACTGAACATATAATAGAGGCAAGAAACAATGTGCTCTCTGTGTGCCGAGAGCATTATCCTTTCGTTCTCCGTGCGTCTCAGGATCCACAAGTAATCCGCTGTCCGAGGACTATAGAACATTACGTCTCTGTATTTTCTGCCCAGCTTATATCATTCTATACACGCGTAGCATGACACACAATACGGATATAAGGTTGTCGGATCTCTCCTGGTCGGCTACAAATTACGTTGTTGCATTCGTCTTTTATGCGAAAACCAATTTCCAACGAGAAACATTGATATTTGATCAATAATGACGGAACACGGTATTCGATTAATTTTTATCAACCCTTCGAGGCCATTAAATCGTGCTCGAAACGAACTCAAGATCTCGTCGAACGTTTGACAATTACACGTCCCTCTCGTTTGATCGTCGATAGCCATCACACCGAAAAAGTTGCCAATTAAACTCGTTAAAAAGTCGCCCGAACCAGAATGTAGGAATGAATTGATAGCGAAAGTTCGGACAGAGTTAATTTTAACGAGCCGTGCTTGCGAACATGAAGGGTGCAACTAAAGGAAAACAAGTTAATTGCGTGGTGGAACTAAATGGTCTTCATTAATGATTTACCGGTAGACAAATTCTTGCATGATGCTTAAACCGAGTCTCGCATTTCCAAATATTTTACGTTGATCTGGAAAAATGTTTCGTCTCTATTTTTTAAGCTGAAGATTGCCAGCATTGTTGTAATGAAATATTTTATATACGGGTTATTTTTTCAATGAATCATAATCGGTTTAACATTTTTAAGAATTTGCTTGTACATTTAAAATTGCAATATTGCTATCACGTGTTATATAAAATCATAGATAGCCTACTGTTGATGTCTGTTAGAATTATTTCAAGTAATAATTTCTTCAAGTTTATATAAAATTCAATTACATGAACAAGACATGAAAAAACGTGGAGAATATTTTAAGATTCTGTGAAGCCAGTAAGTAATCTTGTCATAAGAGAGCCATGATTTGGTGGAAGCAATCTCAATCCCCGAAAGAGATCGGTATTCTATTCGGACTAACGCGCTATAAATTAGCCATTAGGAGCACAAATGTCTTGCAATTCCATCTCCGTTTTCTTTTGTCACTGGGAAGTGCATCCTGCCATTAATTCTAGAAATGGAGGATATTCGTCTCATCGAGGTATTAAATCATGGCATTACGACGATTAACCCTGACTGAGGCTAAGTTATAGTTGCTCACCCCGCATTTCACAAGTTTCTGAACGCACCCCGCTTATTCTGTCTCCCCTTCTTCTTCCTTTTCTGCCGCCATTTTACCAGTTATGTGTCAAAACTCTATTATATATGAAAAAGGTGACTCGATCTAAGCGCAAATTCGTGCCCATTCCACTGAAATTGATGTATTCATTATTTCCTATTTGCTGTTATATGATATTTATTATTTTCCATTCACAACTTCCGATACGGTTGCTGAAAAAAGTTCTTACAAAACTAACTTTTAACGTGGAACAAATTGTGTGTAATTATTCCATGTATATTATGATCTGCAACAAAATAATTGTTTACTTCATTTCTCGCATTAACGTGGAGACTTTCGATTTCGCACAAAGACCGCAGCCTGGTAATCATGCAATATATTTTCGCTCGAAGCCGCATTCAAATGAAGACACAACGCATTTAGACAAGCAATAAGCATAAATAAACTCCACTTAAAAACGTCCATTTCTCATTCGAACGTATCTCGAAGACGTTAAGCTGGCAGTGGGTCTCGCCGGGGCGTGTAACAAATTTTATGAAATTATACTATCAAATTCGCTCGAACTCGTACGCGTTTCACAGCAATCGTGGGCCGCCTTCCCCGCCGTTTACGAGCGGTCATATAACCAGCGCACGCCTAATTCGCGTCATCAGTATGTATAGTGTTGCCGCGTAACAAAGGGATTTAAAACGGCCATGCGCAATTCAGAAGTCTCGAATGAATATTCCGAGAGTATAAAGAGCAAGAGAAAGAGAGAGAGCGAGAGAGAGAGAGAGAGAGAGAGGGGCCCGCTGGACAAGGGGCAGAGCGAAGCCGGGAACGATGTCCACGAAATTCAGGCCCGTTGGAAACTTAAGAGCCATTCATTATTTCGCGCTGGGCTTTGACCAAGGATAGCCGGGGACGGGCCGCTAGGTAGAAAAGAGATAAAACGATTAGGCGAGAGCGAGAGACCGCTAGAAGGAAGCTCGCTGAATTAGGGAAAACTGTGCGGAGTACGATTACCATCCTCCAATTTACTTTCCCCCGTGTTCTAGCGGAGGGGAGGGGGCACGGTCCTCCTAGGAGCAGCCGGATAGAGACAGAGACGTTGTCCCGAAAGCAATGCACGCAGTCGCAATACGGAGTTGAATTCAACCCCGGTAATTGGAAGCTTAGCGGGGGCCGAATGTGAGCGCGCCTTCGAGAGGAGCTGGTAACCTGGTACACGCAATAATTTAAGCCGGAATTCGGAGGACAAACGCGAAAATAGTGAGAAGCGCGGCCGGCCGCGAGGGGAACACCGGCCCTCGGTTATCCGCTTAGCGCGGCCCGCTCGTGTCAAATCCCACTTTTCATCAATTTCCCAGCCGGGGCCAAGCGGTCGGTCCACCGGCCTTCCGCATTCGCCGCGGATTCGTACCTTTTCTCTTTCGAAATCGACTCGATGGGCTCTCTCCCTCTCTGTTCCCTTTACTCGCGCTCTTAACTCGAACCTAAAACGCTAGAGAATAATCTGCGATTGTTATAAATCGCTAAAATTATCGCTCTTGTGGTGCAGTGATTCAAATTTCGAATTGAAATACACGAGGACAATGTATAATTATGATAAATCGCTTTTGTTCAAATTATCGCACTCCTGACTGTTCTCGACGATCCTATCCGTATGCAAAATGATTGCAGTGGCTCTTGGAAGTGCGAGCATGAGCTCTTCGGGGATGGTGTAAGTTTCTCTTGTAGTGAGAAGGACAAGAAGGTCCGTGGCAGCATTGTAGCCAGATGGGAGCACAAATTGGGGGGAAAAGTTACCCTCTCTCTGCCAGTACCGGATCCACAATAGAGTGGGGACACAAGTCTAGCCCGGGACTTTCTTGTCATCTCACCACTGTACCTTTGTCTATGAAATACGCAACAAGAATTAAAGAAAAAACGACCTGTCATTTAATGTAAATTTGAGAACAGCAACTTTTTGCTGCTACAGGGGTGTCATTCGGCTGTAAATGATTGAAGTTTGAAGCCTATATTTCCTGACTTCTTACTTCATTAATTTTCATCCGAAATGCGTAACAGGTGGGGAACAGAATAAACATGTATAAAACTACGGAACAATTTGCTTTATGTCCAGCAAGGATCCAAAGATTAAAGTTTTCTCTTTAGGACGACCATTTAAAACTTGCACAATATTTTCTGTCCCCATTCGTTTCATCTCGTCAGCGTAACTTAACGAACTGGATACGAGCCGTGTCGGCGTGGAAAGTTCCAGTCGCGAAAAACAAGTAGTCCGTCGTGGTGACAGGATCGCTGGCGCCCGGCGCCGGGCGGTTTCTAATATTAGAATCGTAAGACATCCAACCTTTTTACTGGTGGCACGCCGCGTCCGAAGCCGCGGGCGATATGACAGATTTTGCATTGTGTCTACCAGCGCACAAAGCATCCTTAAGTCAAGCTTCCCCGGGGCGATACAATGCCAACCAACAAGCCACCTCCGTTATTCCACCTTAAAGCCCCCGCCGTAAACTACCTGGAGAACCGTTTCTCAAGCTCGCCTCCTACGCAATTTCTATATCTGAGTTCCAGCTTTGTCGGCAAAGATGTAAAGCCACGAACAACACTGGGGATTAAACGAAACGTTTGACAAACTCCGGGGCATCCGCGACTGCGGCGCTCCTGGAGGCTGTGTGCGGCGACGAGTGGCTTGTGATTAATAACCGAGAGCCGGCGAAACGATGAGAAACCAGCTTGTAATGAGAGCGACGGAACTCTTGCGAGGAGGAACTGCACCGTGAAGGATTTTTGTTCTCTGCTTGGCTGTACGCTTTGACCAACGTTTCTCGTCGCGATCCTAATATGCCGTTACAATGGAACAAATTGATGGAACGGGAAGTGAAGTGGATGGGGTGTACCGCGGAATCCTTACAATTTTGTAATGCCTCCTTGGCGACAATTTTGTTTGTCTAGTTAAATTCTTCAATTTTTCTCCACTCTCTTTTGTTCCCCATTTACACTTGTTTTCCTTTGATGTAATGCGACAACGAGGTAACTGGGTTTTATGGTTCCGTTGAATTATTTCTTCTAGCAGTTTATCATATTTTTTATATCAGTCCTTTTACGATTAGCTTCCGTAACTTCGCACCGGAGTTAATTATGTCGAGTGCGATCAGTTCCCCAAAAGGATATTCGTCATGGTATTCCTCGCGAACACACAGAACGGTCTCATCCTGAATTACGTCGACACTAAACCGTGAATCGCATGCGAGAGTGACCCTTATCGTTAAGGACAACACCCCTGATTATCATCCTGGTGAACTTTCGGCCGGATTACTCACACCATAAAGATTTATCGGGTTCCCCTTCCATTGGACTGGCTCTAGAATGGATTTAAAATGTAATTTTAATATTTTTCTCTTTTCTCACCTTTTTTTCTTCTTATGAAAAAAATTGATTTAAGTTTCAAACGCATGTGTACGACACCAACATTGACTCTACTCTAATTAAACTGCCAGTGGGAGTGTTTATAATTAAATCTGTGGAAATAAAGTCTATGGGACCAATAAACTTTGAAAAGATTAGAGTTTTACTAGATTATTTATGTACTTGGAGCGTTTGTCACGCGATATGAGTTTGCTGAAAATCTATGAGATACTGCAGAGTTCTGGCCAGTATAGTGATTTACCTCTTCATCGAAACTCTCTTCTAACTGCGATAACCCCAGAATTATTGCAACTAGAATTATAAATTTTAAATGGAAAATTGTTAGCACGATTGAAAATAACTTGACATTTTTTGAAATTAAAACTGTCAGTCGTTTGAACGTTCGGTATACGAGCACTTGTCACATTTTTCCAATTTCGAGATAAAGTCATTGTGAATTTACCTTGATTTAGTGCTGCCCACAGTAAATTATGGAGACCGTTACGTTATCATAACTCTTTCGATTGTCATTCTCGTTTTGTAACGCGTTCCAAGTGGCTAATTCCAAGAAAGGGAGAAATAGGGCAGTAGTCAGGAAACACGCGAAAGAATGGAATGGGGCGAGCACGTGTGTGCGGGGAAATGATTTATTTAGTCGGCGGGAAAGGTGAAGATCACGCGAAAGAAAGTTAGAGAGAACCACTGTCATTTGTACAAAATATAGAGAATTCGTCAAGCTCCCAGAAAATTTATTTAAAAACTAGTCCAAGATGATATTGTCCTGTCTTATAATTAGACTGCAAATTTTATGAATTTATGACAAAAATTAAGAAAATGAAAACCATGAAATTAAACATGTTCTTGTACTATATTCCATTCAAAATAATTAAATAACAAAAGCTACAGTTCGGTTGAGGGTTCATTGAAATTTTTTACTCTCAAGTACATTCAGTACATTAACATTTCTCCTAACATTCAAAAGGTACACTGCAGTCATTTACGCGAAAGAAAACATTGAACGTTAACAAAATTAGTTCGTAATTGAATTGAACTCCATTAATCAAAAATACATTTAATAACCTAAATGGCTGCCGAGTACACATTACACAACAAATATTGCACATGTTAATCAACATTATGACGTTACACAGGATTTCCACACTAGGTACCATTTAATCATCTATAGATTGAATTGTCATGCAGTGTATTTACGAAATTTCAATATTTCTTATACATATAAATTATTGGAAAATTATCTGAAAACTTAAATAACAGAATGCCTGATTACATAATTTGTCCCCTAACTGAAATAAGAGGAGTCGAAATAAACCACTCTGCTTCTAAAGAGGCATTAGGGAATCGTAACAAACTCCCCTTTAAATGATTTATAAACCTCGTGTTTCCGCTAACGAGTTTCCATTTTTCCGATCTGTGTTATCAATTACCCAATCGCGTATTCAGTTGAAAAGAAACGGGAAGTTTGCTAATCGCGCGCGAAATACGAGCTAGTAAATCCGTCAACTCCTCGGACTCGTGTTTTCAGGAAGAATCAATTCGTTCGTGGAGACTTCCACTGCTCTGCAATCCCATCGATTGACCTTCTTAACACCCAGGTCACGTCAATCTTACTTAGAATTAGTTACGCTTTCTTGGTGTAATGCGGTTTTATTAGCATTGATAACGACCCTTGATATGCCATTAAAGATCCGCAAATATTATTAACTCTGCATTCCTCCGCATCTCCGAGACGATTCCTTGGAAACCAGTCGCTCGCTCTTGATCGCTCGTAACTGCCGTGAGAAAGCGATCAACGTTAATTCACATTCCTATACTAATTGTCTGTTGCATGCAAATTTACAATGTTCCAAATATAATTGGTTTCCTTTCATAGCTTATCTAGCTTGCTATTAAAGCTGTACAAAATTATTTTTGTTCTTCCTTTTCACTTCATTTTCGCAAATAATGTACACGACAAGATGGTTAAATAATTTGTATATTGTAAAATAAATTAAACAACTCTTAATATGCAGCATCATATTGGATAGCTTTTTTAAAACACAATTATGCATGAAAATACGTAACACACGATTATATAATACATATCTAGTAAAATAATTTGTTTGTTGTTCATTCAAATAATTCTATAAGGATGTCTTTAATGTTAATCGTTTCTTTTTCGGCAAGTGGCTCCTCGCAGCTTGCTAAAACCATAAACCACGCAAAGTCGACACGTTATTATTGTTTCGATTAATGGTTCCAGTGAAGACCGATGAATTACTGGCGGAAGGTGCGAAGTATTCGGCGCAACTGTCCAAACACACAGAAGCATTTGTTCGAGCGGAAGGATCGTCGAGCGAGCAGAACGGTGGATCATCGTGATCTTGTCTTCCGCGAATTCTATTTCCGCGCAGCACGGCGCCACGTGCTGCTCACTCGTAAGTTAACAGCCGTGGCTCTGGGGTGATTAAAATTGATCCGCCCACAACCGCGAGGGAAGTATGAAGGGTTCCGTTGTAATCGTTGTAAAGATTGCGAGGAACAGATAAGATGCCCTCGCTAAGTGTTTCGTCGGGAATTATGAGTTTACCAGCTCAATTATTCTAATTTACGGACCTCGGTTAATTTACTAGCTTTAGGCGTATTAAAATGTTTACAGGATTTTTGCGAGCTAGCCTGGCATGAACCACACAATCCATTTAGATAAGGAATCACCGGCGGAAAAATTACTTGCGGCCCACAGAAGGTTCAAATTTTTCAATTTCTTTGTTGATTGGTCTAATTAACATTCCAGCTCACCCTCTTATTTTCTGATGAAGCAGGATAATTGTTCGGACACTCTACAAGTGGCTGTTTCAGCGTGAACCACGTTTAATATTCATTTCTACATACCATGCATTATTTTGTTTTTTGAACTGGAGTCTCAAGTATTTTTTGTGCAGTTGTATCCAAAGAATATTGTCTCTATCTGAAAATTCATTGTAATTAGCTCACACACAAGAAAGAAAAGTTGATTAAAAAATACAAGCTAACCCTAAAAAAATATTCATTTAGTAACCGTTGCGAAATATTACGTGAATAATTTAAAAGAATATTTTTCAAAATGCGTTTCTACTTCACATGTTCCATTATGCAGATTCCAATGCTATATTTTACGCAACTTGCAAACCAGTAATCAAAATAAACCGGCAAACATGAGATTAGCATTTGAAAAGAGTACGGAATACAAACGAATAAGTGTGATGACATAGAATAGTTTGCGTTTCAATGGTGCCACGTGTTAACCACGCTGAAATATGTACGTCGTGTAAGCAGGCGCGAAACTTCTGTTTAAATAGAAATTATCTGAAATGTGGCGTTTAAAGTCGGAGTTGCGCGAACGAATTATTTCCAACAGCATAATTATAAACTGCTATTATTCGATTCCAGGGTAGATACACGAAGCAATTTATACCTTTTACGTTCGTGCTGATAATAAGCTTGTCGGATCTATGTCGGCGCTTTTTTTTTATGTCACGTGGAAATTACATAAAAACGTGCACTAAGTATGCATTCTAATTAATAATCTTCCTGCATTTGTTCGTCCAAGTAAATTATTCTCTACTACTCGTAAGTCTTGAAAGGAACATTTATGTACCTCAGAAAAGATTTCTCAAGGCACAAAAAATGCAATTTTTGTGGAGAATATCAAGAATAACAAAAAGAAAATGAACCGTAAGGATCGTTACGATTGGCATTTCGATCCACCTATAAATCCTGAAAATTAATTTGTATTCTTGATGCTTATCGAAAGAACGCTTCCGTATGACAAATTGCGTTGGTTTCATTGGTTCGAACAGTTTTGAGGTTCGAGCCATCGGGTCCGTTCGAACTAGTTCAATCTGTTTTCAAAGCTAGAACTATATTTAGAGGTCGGGAAGGAATATTTATGCGGCTGCCTCTGTACCTATAGATCGTGGAAAAATTACGAGCGAGAGGGAAAGCTCGTCTCAGCGGAATCGCATCAATTTCTAAACGTGAACGTCGCGTCGACCTGCTCGAACGAGCTTTCGTCTATGTCGCGGCTGGCTCCCGCGGCGACGATCTCGTCACGAGAGCGTGTGTGCACGATGTTACGATGCTCGTAGAACAATGACAGCACGCGGGAAAAACGGGGAAGAGGAAGACAACTGCAGTGGAATGTTCCGATTCGAGCCTCGGTAGCACACTGGGGCCGATTGCGAATCTGTCGGGTCGAAATTCGAATTCAGTGCAAACGAACTTCTAATTTTACTTATCCTCAATTCCCTGGACCTGACATCAATGGAGAGTAAGATCCTCCGTTTACGATTACAATTATCCCATATCGATTACATGTGTTAAATTTTCAAATAAAACACTTCGTATAAATAATAAAGATACGCGAAATGTCTCGTCCATAACATCGTTTCTTCGACATCGTGGAAACGAAATATCTCGTTTAGCATTATCTTCTGATCATTATTTTACAGCTATAAATGTTCTGCAATCAAAATTGTTTAATCATCTTTCTCCCTATAAGGGGTCCACCTAAAATTTCCTTCTATTTCGAATATAATTATATAAAATTAGCACGTCCTCATCGTCACTCAGCATTCTCGTAATGATGCGAAATTTGCTGTACGTTTCGTGAATAAAAGAAGTACGTGTACGTGTTTGTGACGCGACGCATCGTGGACAGAGCCCCGAAGTTTCAGTCACGAAAATTTTTTTACATTTTCCACAGACATTTGAATGTATATTCTAGTCCCCACCCGCTATATCACACGGAAATATATTACACTAAAATCAAGAAGCTGAAGCTCGTTGTTGTGCCAATCTTTTTCACACAATTTCCAATATTTCACTGAAATTCCAAATAAGATACCCGTCTGAACAAAATGTCCATTAGTTCTGAAAAAGATCACATACATATATTCTTTAAATTGTTACTCAGACTTGTCCCGTTGCGAAATTGCAACGAAACTAGTTCCCCAACAATATCTGTTTGTCGACCGCAAGTGTCCGTAATAAAGATTTCAAGAGAATCGAGAAGCGAGCTGTCCGCCGCGTTTATCGGGCGAAATAAACTGCAAGTTTTCCAAGCGTGCCGTTTTTCCTGAAACGACGGAATGCTTTTCCTCGGTCGTAACCTCGTGTGATATATCGGAGTGTTCATACGCCATAACGTGTTTGCGCGCCTTCTCCATTGGTTTACGACCGTCGAAGACTTCGCCCTTGATTTATCGCTGCCGATACTTACGCCGGCACGTGTGTGTCGTCTGTGTACGTACACCGCGTGCTTTAATTTTTCTATCTGTTACAAGCACGATCTGGCAATTAGACTCGCCTGCCGCCTCGGTTTATTTGCGACGAAATTTTCACGCGGCACACACGTCAATTAAAACAAAAGGAAAACAGCGGCGGGCCGCCCATAAAACCATTGTCGTACAAGCGACTTTCGCGTATTAATCACTGTACTCGATAGCCATCGCTCGAAAAAGCACGAACTTCGAAACAAACGCTGCGCCACGTGACCACTCTAATAGTCACGTTCGCGTGTTATTATCGTCTTCCCTTCGGTTTTTTTCATTAGACTCGACCGCGAATGAGCGGTTTTAATAAGAACGTGCGCTCCATTCTCCTTCCGCGTCCGTTTCGTTACCACTCGTGCGGTCTCCTTGCGCCTGTACATTTGAAAATAATTGTACATTCCTAAACTGGTCAAATTAACGAATTTGATCACTGCTTGCAATCTGTGATAATGGCCAAACGACCAGTTCTTGTTTTATACAAATTTCTGAGAAATTAGAACAGTTAGTTTACTACATGACGACGAAGAAAATTATATTAAAATTTATCGGAATTGCAGAGAAGATACTAAAAGTCTCTCCTTTAAAACTGCACCTTAAAAATTGACGTACGATTGTTGCTAGTTATTTTATTAATATAGTTTCTTTCCAGTCGTTTCAGTAATTTCGTTTCTTTCGCAGTTTCGTATCGTCCATTTTCCGATCCCGAGAGACGTCGCGCCCCACCTCTCTATTTCCCCTTCTATATTTAATCACCTCCTCATCTTCCGCCGATTCTCTTTATCGTTGACCTGATCCCCCTTTTTCCAGCGGACCACAGCTTTCCACACTTCTGAAAATCTTATCTCCATCTGGCTGGATGGCGGACGTGTCTCTCTATTTTCCACCCCCGGAAATCTCTCCTCCCGAACCCCATCGGTCTCTGTTCCCCGGGGGTCGCTATCGCGTCTGCTCACGGGCTTTCCTTCGGAAAAGCATTTTCGCGTGTGACAACGCCGGCGAACGCGCGATCCATTGATAAAGATGGCGACTTCCGGCGGCCGGTGAACCGCACGCCCGCAAAAAGCCCTCGCGTGTTTCTTCGCACAGCACGATCCTACGCCACGGTGAAACCGATTATGGATCTAATAGAACTCCGAAAATCAACTTTGACATTTTTTCCGAAGTAATCTCTGTATCAACAAGTTGGAGCAGTCCGTCGGAGAAGGTCTCTTAAAAATACTATAGATGCGAACATCGTTTTTCCGTTAAGATTATTTCAAAAAGATCCACATCGAAATTATGTTACTGAACGTGGTGGAACATTTTCGGTATCGACAAGAGGGTTGAACGCAAAATTTTGCTCAGGTGACGTTTAGCGCAAATTTCCTGAAATTCCCGGCTAATTAGAAGCCGAGCGTAAAACGACCGTATAGAAATAGCAGCGTGAGAAAAAGAATTACCCCTCGTTTACTGACACTTATGCCCACGGACGAACTAGCGGCTAAAAGCCAGCTATTCCTCTGTTCTTTTATAAAACACGAGCCGAGAGGGGAAAGAGATACGAGAGAGAGAGAGAGAGAGAGAGAGAGAGAGGAGGGAGAGAGCCCGTGGCACGGGCCAGGAGACACGGTGTGTCCTGAAGGTGGAACCGAAAAGGACGACGGAGAAAAAATCAGGAAATGAGATAGAGTAAATGGCGCTGGGGATCCTCCGTTCAGTGGCGTGGCCAGCTAGAAATTTTCGGGTGGTACGGCCACGCGAGCACAGCGCCAGGAATGCAAATGGAAAACAAACCGTCCACCGACGGTATATCACCGGTGTCACCGGTAGTTTTAGTTTATGCTGCATGCATAAGCGGTGTTTCGCGTCAGAAGTCCGACATCCGATGCGATTCTCGGTCCTCGAGCACAACTTCGTCGGCCGACCCTTTTTTCGCGTCCTCTTCGCCAAGATTAAAGTCGTACTTCAAACTCTGTTTGCCAGCTGCACGGATATACAATACGTCTTCTGATTATTTCTACAAACTCGAAGAACCGGAGAATTGTTAATTGGACTGCGCCGCTTACGCATTCATTGCAATACTGAAGTTGTGGAATGGAGAATGAACGTTTGGTAAAATCTCTGTTTGCCCACTGGTCGAAGAACTTCGGGAAATTCTTATAATTAACGGACCTTCGTGCAAAATAGGAATTGTCTGCATCGAAAGGATAGAAACCAAACAGAAAATTCTTTTCTTCTTTCTTCCATCAGTTGCAGGATCCAAATAAAAAAATGTTTAACACACTGAAAGTAGTACGTCGTGCTTAAATTGTTTCAACATTTATTTCTGCTATTTCACATTTCACATTTCTGTAGCAGGCGTATAAAGTACGCAGCCCGGTAATTACACGGGCATGATTTAAAGTAATTATACGCGTATCAGTTGTCAGTTGATTATAGTTTGAGATATTTATCCGGTGCTAAACTTTAAACTGTACGTATGAATCATAATCACGGGGAGCAATAAACAATACCAGTCTCGATTGCCTCGTTTGCAGTAGCATGCCGGATTGAAAGTTTATTAACAGTGCGCAATTACCGCCGAATGTTTGTCATACCGGAGTTCATGAAGACAAGTTACAGCGTCTCGATGGCGGGATTGCACGCAAAAACTGCGGCAAATGCCTCAATTAAGGCGCACTAAATATACTCGATATAATCTCGTTTATTGCGAGAAAGGCAACTGCGAGGTTGCACTCGGGTTGCATAAGCTGTGTGCGTGCGTGTATGATGCACGACCGACATAAATCACGTCAATCGTTTCAACGATGAAGCATCAGCTGGTGTTCATTTATTATGCACATTCATATGAAACTTTCGGCACAACATTGTACGGTAATTTCTCGTACACAATCAGACTGGAAAAAGACTTGCTACCAGTTTATGCTCCAAACACAGAATTTCAATTTTGTCTCTCTGTGAACATAGATTTTCTATTAGTTTATTAATAGACTCCGGATGTTTATGCAAAATATAAAGTTTGTGCATCAATTAGAAGATGCAGGAGCTAAATTTAAAATACTCTTCATTAATAATTTTAATCTGATGAAGATAACATATTATTACTCCCAACATCTTTTAATATTTTCACTGTTTTAAATTGCACTTGTTCAGTTTTGTTATAAATGCGTAAAATCTGGAGTCTACTTATTAATATTACTATTGATAAAACGAGGTAGAATTAGAAGTAGGCGAACTAATAATACGCAATTACACAAATAAATGATACGTAATATGGTATGTCATCATGTCACATGGCGTTCATACAGAAATGTTAAACAAAAATGGAGGAGCTATGCGCGAATATTAAGAACAATAATTCCCTGGAACAAAGAGAGCTAAGTCCATGAATTCCATCAGTTATCAGCTTACTAAGAATATTAATATGAATATTATTATTCTTGAAATTAATTAGAATCTACGTCGGCCAAGAATGTTATGGACTGTACTTTGACGAAATTCGAATATGAATATCATTCACAAATGAATTCGTATATTTTATATATTTCTTCTGCCGACATTGCTGTGGATGGAAATACTAGGTTGACAAGAAAACGAAATTCGCATTGTTCTAGTTACTGCAGAACAATAGAAAAGTATACCAAGAAAGAAAACTACAAAGAGTAATTCATTTGAACAAAAAATATTAAGGTTGTCACTGTGTGACTGCACCTGTACCCATCGTTTAACAAAATATGAATTCCAATTGAATTAGTTTGCAGCTACACTATATATTGTAGTTTGTGGAAGAAAGAACTTTCAATGTTTCCAAATAACTGTATTTATTAAAAAATGATAGGAGTCGGAGCGTGTAATAAACATTGCTGAAAATTCTAACTCCAAATTGGAAAAGAATTTGTCATATCTGACATTCCACGCGAAATCCATCACTCTTTGAACGTCATGTCATGACTTTGATGAAACCGATGTACGGTGTCATCGATATGAACTGCAAGGGCATCGGAGTAATTGCTTTGCCAATATTGAATTTGTTTGTAAAATAAGAGACAAGTAAAAACTATAAAATAATCGTTATGTAGAAAAATATTAATCAATTGTTTGTCATGATATTTTTGTTGGAATGAGATACGTATTTTTTAAAAGGAATGAATAAATCCGATTATAAAATTAAGAAGACTGACTTACAGAAAGATAATGTATAAAAATTGCACAAAATTGCCTTAGCAATTTACCTAATTCTTGCTCTTTTCTTTTCGCTCTTGTTTGACGTGCATAGAATAATCCAACACGTATCGAGCGACGCCAAGAAAACATGGATTGAGGACCCCGAACGACACCATCTTGACATGCCTAGGGTAAAAAATGCTAATATAAGGGGCGGCACACACAAGAAGCCTTAATGCACCGCTAACAACGTGTAAGTGCATGCCAATCATCTTTTCCTTTTTGGTTATATTCTCTTAAGGAAAGTGATAGTCGAAACCCGGGTCCCGCGAAGACAGTAAACGCAAATGTTGCCAGTGATGCCAGCAATTTAGTGGTTTTAGTGCTTCAAAGGGATTGCACCTTACCTGGTTAACGTTCCTGTGATGCAGCGTGAAACTATCAAGGGGATAAACTACTTTGAAGGCTTAATGTCGACGCGAAACATCTTAATGGCTTAATCGTCGATAAATATATACAAATTAGGGTAGCGAGGGCCCAGTTAAGTGGCTCAATTAAAACAGACTTTCCACGATAACCCCTTCGCCATTTTCGTAGACGCGAACCGGGATGGTAATTCCGATGCGCACGTGTCGTTGGCTTCAACTACAATGACCTTATCGGATTGCGGCCTTCTTTTCCGCTTCCCAATTTGCCAACTTGCAGCTGCGTTATCCAATAAGCAGTTTAAACGGTGCCGGGGGCCTGCGACAAATTTTGGGGCTTACAAACAAATTCTGGTACCTATTGAAATAGTTGTTTGCCAAAAAATTGTGAACTATGCAAACGAGTTTTCAAGAGCCTATAGAAGAATACGTGCTCCCAGAATAATTGAAATCACCTAGGAATAATTGTTGGACTTGCAAAAGTGTCTTAGGGTTCCTTTATTAAACTTCGTAACGTGTTCCGCGTCATTGATAAATGTATACATTACTACACGAGTTACTTGTTATTCGAGAACGGTGAGTATTTTAATGCGATTATGGTAACGTATGTAGTACAGTGATATCAACGGTATGTAGCGCCGTGGTACATGCTATTGCCTTGTTCACAGTCTGAGGGGATTGAATATGTAACGTTACCACTGCGGCCAGAATGTCAAGAAGGAAAATTGAGATCCATCGGTATATTCGAAAGCCGAAACTTTGCAAACTTTACCGTTACGTTGATCTTGCAATTAACAGTCTCGTGTTCGTTCGAACGGTTCCATTCATTCAATAGAGAACGTTCCATGCCTATACGACTGTCAATGAATTATTTTAACAGCAAATGGACTCACAAAAGCAAAGTGGTTCTCAGATACATGGAATTGTCAGGCTATTATATAGGGTGAGACAATAAAAATTTCTGAGATATTAAGGTGATCTTGTGTTTTCCTAAGACACCTTATTTTATTTATTTGTACTGAGTTTTTTTTTCTAATGAGCCCCCTCGGATACTATAAGTTTTATTTATTGACAGTATGGTACCAATACTGTCAAAATCAGTGGGGACTATTGATTTTTGTCACTAAATTTTCCGATCTCGACCACCGTGGGTTTTGAAGAAAGCGGTGATGTAGAGTACAGAGAACAGTGCTGTAGTAATATGGGTACCCTGTTAATCTATGCGCAGGGTCAACATGGAAGTGCGGAGATTTCGCGACATAGGAAAACTGCGAACTCGGTGAGCCGAATTCGCTTGATGTTTCGCAGCGAGTGTATCGGTGGCACGTATCACTGGCGCGGCTTGGCTCGGCTCGGCTCGACTCGGCGTGGTTTTCGGTATCTTCGTGGAAGTATGTGTATTTGCATGCAAATATTTAATTAAAGCAACGCTAGTGGCAGCGACATATGTGCCCGTCTATGGTATGTCCGTGCATCTGTGTTCGGCAGGGGCGGCTCGTAGCTGAGGGGGTGGATCGCGTACCCCGCTACTGTAAATATATGATTATGCATGAGGATCGGCGGTGCTGAGTGCACTTTCACGGTCGTCGTACAGTCAGCCCGACGTATTAACCCTTCGCCGTATTCCGCGGCTGATGACTTATGACATTTTAACGAAACCAGCTGCGATACGCTGATTCGGCGACTGCGGAAGTAGGTTTCAAGTAAGAGTCCATCGCGTTGCTGCTACGGGCACTTCAATGGGCGCGATGATGCCCGGAGTATGCTGGCCTATTATGCGTTTAAACGCGTCAATCGATGATCAAGACACGTTATAAACTTCTTGGCAATTTTTAAAGGTCGATACTCAAACAAACAGTCTGCAAAATTACTCGTTGAAAGACTGTGTCTAACGTTGACTATTAATTTGTTTCATTATAATAATGATTAGACAGCGGATCTTGATACAAAATAAAAATTTACCTAACTGAATTGCAACAAACAGGAGTGAAATGGAAATTTATGTTCTCTTTTTAATCTGTTTGGGAGTTGAAAATAATATAACAGTGTTCTTAAATTCTTCTAACGTGTATACTATTTTAAATTACAGCGATGTTATTAATTAATATTGATGTACTTGATTGTACTTCATTTTAAAGTATGTTTAGTAGATACTTGGGACTGAATTCACTTGCTAAATACGAAATTAATATTTGATGAATTAGCCGAATTAGATTAGAAAGATGATGGACAATGTGGGTGGTTCGCTGTATCATTGTATCACAAGTCCGAGATGACTGACAAAATTTACGACTACATCAGAAATAGTATCGTGGGATTTCAACTTGTAGAAGCGAGCACGTGGCTCCGACAGATATAATAGACTAAATTATGGCATAGCACTATAATGTAACATTTTACATTTGTATTACAGTATTATTCTTGGCGAAGGAGATATATCGTGACTATAAAATCGACAGGGAGCTGAAATACTCGAGCTTCGAGCTTTCGAATAGAAGAATTGACAGAAATACGAGGTGTAAAGACCTTTGGTCCTAAATTCTATTTCTACCCAATGCTTTCTCCGATTCTATTAACTCTCGTATAGCACCATGAATGAAATTTCACCGAATGTAAGTTTTCTGGTAATTCTATTACGAAGTATTACTTCCAGTACCACTAATTGTTGAGATATTTAATTAAGTTACGAACCGCTTGTAAAAAGAATTGTATATACTATTTAATTAAGAGAGGACTACACGTATACTATTCCTGCCATAGAATAATAGACTATGCTTGACGCTACAAATTCCCGTGACTGTAACTCTCTGGGGACTAACTCTCGAGAATAGAAGCGACGGCTATTGAGGATTCGGTTCCGAATCCACATTCACGAGCTCTGCTCTGCTCCTGGGAATACTTTTACAGTAATACTCTGAAGTACCATAACATCGTTAATAAATATCAAAGTGACGCATCAAGAATGCAATTTAATAATTAGCAAGCATCGTAAAATGGAAAACGTAAATTTCGCCGCAAACGTGTCTCATTTTGCAGGTGTTAGAAGCCATTGCAGATAAAATCCCGACTATACCGACAGAGATATTATTAAATGTTCGTATTTCATAATCGTATCAAATTTACGGTACGTCCCCAGCCGTTTATGCTGTTTACACGTTAGTCGCCTCATTAAATTTCTGTGTGAACATTTAACAACGATCCAGCACGAAGCCGTCCCGTCGGAATTCTCGTCGAAATAAAATTCACTCTTTTTTTCTTTCTCCCGCGAAAGTGGAAGCGACGTTTGAGGAAACTAGCCGGTCGCCCGTCGCATTTTATTACTGTTTACGAGACCGCGTATTGCAGAAATGTTCAATTTCGCCAATATTAAAGGAATCGGGCGAGAGAACTCGCGGAATCACAGGAATCTCGCAAGACACGCAGTCGGCTGTTACACTGCTGCCAATAGTGTCTTTGAAGTTTCAAATCATCCCCCGACTCGTATATTTGCGAGATAGTCGCTCGAGCAGCAGTTTCATGTCCTCCTGTGAACGTATCAATGCGAAACGCAAATAACAAGCAAATTTAAAACGCGCGATACCGACCGGCATAAAGCGAAATTGGCTATTAGAATAAATACGACGCAAATAGTGGAACGGAACACCTATTTTATTTTTTCTCTGACTGCATAGAATCTGCACCGTTTCTCCGGTCATAAAAAAATTTGGTTACTATGCTTACGAAGCTGCTAAATTATTTCTACAATTGTACTAAAACAAGATCCAAAAATATTGTACTTCCTTGAAACGAGTGATTCCTGCGATCATTTGCAGTAACTTTCTTCTTTGCGAAAATGTTCTTCGCAAAAACACCCTAACGAAGCTGCCTAGGACATTTTTGCAAAGAGAAAAGTTGCTTGAAGTAACCTCGCGAATCACCCTTTCCAAATGTACATTTTTTTGTTCCTTAGCTTACACCAGTTTCAACACACATGAATCCTCAACTCGTTTCTCACCATCCAACGTACACAGTTTTCTCCAGGAAAGCCCATAAAAATGACGCGTTGTTAGTACGATCTCAACAAGACGCACCTAAATCAATATCGCCCGCTTTTTCTGGGAAGTCTCATCGACGTCCTCGTCCCGTATGCGTCCTACTGAATTCTGCGTATCAATACATCGAGCGAGCATGCCAGCCTGTGGTCAGCTCTCGTGATATACCTCGTATGATTGATCCTCTCTAGCAGGAGAACTTTCTTCTCACTCTCGCACTGCCTTTATGCTTGGGGGCTATACGTCCGGCCATTTGCGGTCTACATCTGTTTCTCTGTTCTCGTCTCCTTCGCTGCGGTGATTTATAGGTCGTGCTTTTAACTACGATCCGCAGGATGTTCCCGGTAGGTGTGCGCGTGTGTGTGTGCGTGTGTATGTTGGAAACGGTTACATCGACGCCGTTCCCGTAGCCAAGGGAATTACGACGCCACGTTTGCTCCTGGTCCTGGAGCTATCTTCAACCCCCTGTACCAACTCTCCACCCCACCCAGGTACAGATGCCCCGGGAACTTTTATTTCGACGTTATCGTCCCGACGTGGCCGCACACACACGCACCAACACTAGATCGTACACGCGCCGGAAGTCGCGTACCTTGCCGCGAGACCCACTCGCGTTTATCGTCCGACAGAGCCAGAATTATTGGCGCGGGTCAGATCGGCCCGGTGAGACCGAACCTCATAACCCGGATTTATTAACATCCAACACGGTGTCATTCCACCTGCTATGAGCTTCAGCTTCCGATAGCCCAGGTGATTTTCAGCCGATTGAAAGAGACGTTTTTATGGGCGCGGGGTCAGATGCTAAATCAGTTTCAACCCTTACCGTGCCAAGGTGAAACGATCGACATTTTTTTTTTAACGGAACATACCGAACTGATACACACCGATTATTACGAACTTGTGGGAAAAGATAGTTCTCATAAAAATATTGGACTATATATTTTTATTACTGATATACTTGACGTTATGGATGGAAATTATATTTGTCCGAATATCTTGGAAACTATTAGAGCTAGTACAGTGATTCAAATGGTAATGTGAACAGATTACAATTTTCGTTAAATGTATGTTATTCTTTCTTTGAATCTTTAATGTTCCTAGTTCTCGCCTTACCTGCCATGACAGAATTTGCGCAACGTCGACCTACATAATGTATTCAATTTTCAGATCAACTATTTAAGTATTAATTACATCGCATTAATTTGCGGGAGTGAAATTAATGCGAACTCGAATCTCGCAATTTGGAAAGCATGAATTGCTTTGTTGATGTTTCGTGCCCGTGTATGCGGTCTGCGAAGTCAAACGTGATTTACTATAGATATTTGTCAACACAGGATATGTTTAAAGTTTGTTAATTAGATAAAAAATTACGTATCTGGAATAGCGAATCAAAAGAGAAATACATAACCGTAGTAATAATAATAATAATTCAACGTGTAGGTCCTGAAGAGAATTAATATCGTATTTTACAATTAGTCACTTTTCAAAATACATGAGAACTACTAACAAAATATTAAAGCTCAATGAAACGCAACGAAATATTGGAGATACAGAATTAAAAATAAATGATCGAATTCAAAAGAGGTTTTGTAAATCACAGAGAGTGATTTGCATCTGAAAGTGTTTGTTTCCAATTGAAAGGTTTCTAATTAGCGTGCTAAATGATTTCTTTGAGCAGCTAAACGTTTTGAGGGCAAGCGTAATAGGTTTGTCATTTTGAAGCTTCCTAATTGGCCGCGGGGAATAACGAGATTTTTACTAAATTATTTTCGGTGTTTACAGCGGCAATTTTCACAGTTTCATGC
Source organism: Lasioglossum morio (assembly GCA_916610235.2). Classification (NCBI taxonomy): domain Eukaryota; kingdom Metazoa; phylum Arthropoda; class Insecta; order Hymenoptera; family Halictidae; genus Lasioglossum; species Lasioglossum morio. The sequence continues at coordinate 8,490,171 of OU744330.1, read as the reverse complement.
ACATGCAAATCGTATGGGAACGCTCGTTTCCGGTACGTTAACCATGATAAATAGTTCAAAGAGTAACGCCCCGCGAACCTATGTGGTGACGTCAGGCAACACAAGAAGGAGTTAATAACACGATTCATTGAATATTCAAGTACCCAATGATGTACGTACCCACTTCATAATTGTTTCGTCGTGTACGGGCAAACAATGACGGGAATGCCGGCCGACAATTGCTAGTCCCGCACTTAATTAACTTAATTAGCGATACCTTTCTATGACATCGTTTAATAGTCGGTCAATCAACAAGCTCGCGAGAGGTGCTAAATTCAGAGATAAAACGTAGTTTGCGTTACGCCCCTTTCAAAGTTATTGATTTCCCATCGAAGCTATTTACCGTTCTTCCTGTACAATATTATATTTTCTCATACATGTCGTTTGCACAACTACGAAAGCAAAACAATACCTGATTTTTAGTATGTCAAAAAGTAGCCGTACGTATGTAGGACCTCATATTCCAATTTTAACAACATCTCTGACCTCGACAGCCAAAAGTAATCAAAATGATCGATGTGAATGACCCAATTTAAGTTCCACTTCGAGTCGTGCAGATCATTATTAACCCCAATCGATGTTGAATATAACATGTATTTTTCCCTGTTCGACACTGGTAAGATTTTCTTAAAAATTGTGTGTCTAGTCAGACTTCACCTTTTTTAACCCTCATCCGTACCTCGTGTCAATTTGACACAGTGTTCCCGAAACAAGTTATACCGTTCGGTAATTTGTATGTAAATTCGTCCAAAACTTGATGGCTTTTATTTTTCTAATGGGAAACATATAACCGCAAAAACCTAAGATGTGAATGTTAACCCATCAATTTGAATAAAAAAAACATCGAAAAGTAACGGTTTGACTTGTTATTTTATCGTTTCTTTTTATCACTGTGTCAATTTGACACCGAGGGACAGATTCAGTTCGCGAAATGAGGGACGGATGAGGATTAAGCTCTAAATTTTAAAAAATATATTATTTCTCTACGATTGAATTGAACGTAGTCAATTAAGACTTGAGAATATGAATAAAACACATCTGGTCGAGTCACAATGTAAAACAAAAATGAACGAAATCTACAGAAGAATAGTTTGCTCAACTATTTCAAATCAGCCAGCAAAAATTGGCTCTTCTTACTCGTACTCATTCTCCTCATAAATACATAAAATCCTCAATCTAATTGTACTTACGGTTACCAACAGCTCATACAGCTTATAACACAACAAGCGCAACATCAGCAATTTCTCTGAAAGAAAGGAAAAAAAAGGAGTATTGTTCGGTTGGCCCACCGTAAACTACGAATCTCGCGGAAAATATGCCGCAGTCAGCGGATTCGCACAATAACGTGTAAGTACGAAGCGCGTGTACGCAGCTTTTGCGAGAACAAGTAAGGACGAGAGGGGAAGGGGAGGGCGTTACGTTTCAAGAACGAGGCCGATATTCGCGAAAGTATAAAACCTCGGCTCGGGACTTCGACGCCGCTTTCCATGCAAATGGTACCCTTACGTCGCGCAGAGGCTGTCTGTGACCTCCTTCGATCGGCTTACCAATTCAACCGGCGTGCCGTGAAGGGTCGGTGCATGGCGGCGCGCGGCGTCCTCGAGACTGTGCCCGATTCGGCTCCGGAAGAGTCCCGAGCGCCGATGGATTCATGCAAATTCGATAATGCCGGCAAATCGTTCGGCGGATAAGTTTTATGCGGAGCGGACGGCGAGGCGGCGCGCGGCGGCGTGCCGTTGTGCGTCCAAGCCCGATTCGACCCGAGGCGGCCCGATTCAACGAAGACTGATCCGAGCCCGGAAATTCAAAAATGATAAAACTTTCGGAAATGTGAGTATGGGTCTGGGGATTTGTATGCAAAACACAAATGAAACGCATCTACTGCAAATACTTCCCCAAATGGAAAGATGATGAATGTTGATGAAATTTTTAAAATGTATATATGTAATTTACTCGGATTAAAAAACTATATTTTTTAAATTTTCAACATAGGCCCACACGAGAAAGTTGTGGAAAGCAACTTTTAGTATTGTATCTGTATAATTCTGACCAGTTTCAAGTTTTCAACATTTCTTTTTCACGTCATGTAATAAAGTAGTTCTAACTTCTGAAGAAAATCCAAGTCGAATGATCCAATATTAACAAAGTTATTTTAATGTTATTTAAGATTATATATAGAGAATGTTTCTTAGATATTGTGCAATTTTTACTGCAATATGTCCTTGGATAAAGCAATTCATCGAATCAGTTTCCATGTAAGCAACTTCATAATTTCAATGATTGTAAAATGAAAAATATAAAACTGGTAATCCCAGCACCTTTTATACTCCATTCGTCATACATCGTCAGAACTGCATATAGACACGAGCCCCGTCCCCTGGTAAGTTTCGCCCCCTCCTGGATGAGTTGATTCTTACGCGAGGGTACGGGAAATTCAGTTTTCCTATGTATAAAAAAACGTGAAAAGGTCGCGAAATACCGGTATATTTGGCAACACGAAATTAGCCGAAATCCTCGCATCGCTCACAATGCACAATGCGTCGCGGATACTTATGGCGGGAGGTGTACGTATTTCTTACGACTTATCGGAGTTTCGCCGGCTCGTTTCACGGAGTTTGTTGCGCCCGGGGGTTATGAAAGTGTTACGCGGAGAAACGGCCGATTAAATGCAAACTTGCATCCGAATAGTTGGTCCCCGGCGCCGACGCACTTACAGGCCGGTAGTCCGCAGATTTTCCGCGGGCCGAGAGATACGAGGACCTCTCGGCGAGAACGTTCCGAGCCCCGGAGATAAAACTAGTTGCTTAGTTTAACTTGATTTGCGACGAGCAGTTACACGTCCGCCCCTTTTGCCGCTTTGCTAACTTTCGCAGGCGACACCGGCAACTACCAGGCACAGCCCCCACACCTCAAGATATAACGGTAGGCCGGCTTTAGCTTTTTACGGGCACAATAAACATCGGAATCTGCTCTACTTCTTGGTCGAGCGTGGACAGCTTCTGGCTTATCACATTAAACGTGCCGCCCGCTAATATAAGGCGGAATTATTTCAACCACTCTCGGATGAAAACTAACGGCCGCGATTTTCGAAGTTACGCAGAAGTACCGGGACGCCCACGGCTACGAGAAACAAGAGTTATGCGAGAAATTTGTATGTTTTAATCCTTTTAGGACGAGTCGCGATGCTGGCAACGTCGGAACCGTGTATCTACTGCAGTTAGCTGACGATTTGATTGTTTAAACATCAACAGAACGGGCACAAATTTTTCCGTTTTTTCTTTCGGGATTAAATTGGAGTAAATTATTAAAATTATTAATATTTACTCTCGAAACTTCAGATGTATTTTATGGGCTAATTGGACAGTATAAAAGTATTTCTTGTTTAGTATAGAAACAGTTCGGAAAAGGATATAAAAATTTAAAAAGTTATATCTCGTCGCAAAGCATGATTGTCGAGTAATAAATCCTCAGTTCGATTTGACTGATGATGAAGAATTATCGTAATGTTTAATGTACTCGTGATTAATTCGGTGATCCAACGTCCGGCCGACGTGTTACTCCCGTCATAAAGCCGAGAGAGGCTGGGGTAAAAAATGCTGTCGAGCAATTAATCAAGAAAAATGATATTAGGAAAACAAACGTGACGTGTATCGGCCTGGAAAATTCCTCGGCTCGGCCTGGCCGGCCGGTCCGATTTTCTGAATTAATTAAAGTTCCGTTCGGGGAGGGCGTGACAAGGATGCCGTCGACCATGACGCGAATAGATGATAATCAGTCACCGGGGGGTGTTGTAAAGTGGCAGAGAACCGCCTCGGTATCGGAAGGCGGGGAGAGGATGGGAAGGGGTGCGAGAAAAGTTGGACTTTATGAATCACGAAGCACACCCTCGGCACCTCTCATCCAAGATCGGGTTCCCGGGGTCTTCTTCGTGGCTTAAAGAGACGACTGGACCGTCTGCTGGTGCTCGCCGATTATACGAATCATTAGTCACTGTCCCCCGCAGGGGTGACTTACTCGAATTTAAAATTAATGGCGCCGGTTTTGCGATATACTCGCGCGCGAGGCCCCTGATTTTTGCTGCACTTACATCCGCGGGGTCGTTCGGAACTCGATGAATAGAGAACAAAAGAGGGCCGAAAGTGGTAGAGAGACGGCGCGTCGTTCGGGGAACAAGAAGAAAACCCCGAACGAGAATTAGAGGCGGCGGAAGTTGGAACGAGAGAAAATTTCGGGGCGGTGGGGAGGGGGCAGTAAATGAAGAAGATGGTGGCCCGAACAAAGGATGGAAAGAGATATAAACCGAGGAGGACGAGAAAGGCAGAATTGCGTGGAGAAAGAAGGGACCGGTCGAATAAAAGACTGAAAGAAGAGAACAAGGATGGTTAGGAGTGCGTCATAAAGGGACAACGGAAGAGGAAAGAACGGAGCTGGGCTCTGCTCGCCGTGAGTCGCCAGTTTATGAGTGATGCCGGAGTAAAAAGGAGAAAATTTTTATTAATAATACTGGTGACAGACCGCTGACCGGACCGAACGGATTCCGAGACAATTAAATTAATATGGAGGGTAGATTCAATACCTAACGTCGCTACAGATATTTCACGTAACTAATGATCAACGTTGGGATATTTACCTTGACGAATCCGGGACACTGTCAAAAATAAAACGGGAACTAGCTGGTGCAAATGGATCGACTAGCTTGTCAAAACCAGATGTAATTTTTGGTTTTGACCGAGCCATTAATTATCTGCACTGTCGGCGAAACGTTCTTGTTCAGTTTAACAATTTTCAGTAATTTGTGGATTGTGGGAAATACAGCGAATTTTAGCATTTTTTTTTTTAGTTATTGAAGTTGCAAAAAGCGGGATCAGTAAAGCGTGGAAAAACGATTCCATCTGACCATTAGTCTGCATATATTTTTTAACGTTGACTTGACTGCCGTCACTCGTCATTATATTCGATCCGTATCCAAATTGGAACATATCGAGCTCTTGCAAAAAAATATGTTCAGTTCCGTCCGTTCAGTACTTCCGTCGAGAAAATTAAGAAAATCGATTGATAAAAGTAGACCACGTAGATTGTAAATTTTAACAGTTCCACAGAAACAAACGAGATTTCATGTGCAACGACCTGAAACTCCGTTTCAAACGGGTTTCAAATCCTCGAACACATTTCACGATTAAATAGCGCGGTTAATTTCGATATCAAACAAGTAATGCAAAGGCAGCGACGTAAAGTACGGAACGGAAGAAGGTGCGCCTTAAAAGGCATTTGGAGTTTCTTTGATAGCGCGCCCGCATAACTAACTTCGCATTTTCCTTTTTACAAGGCATTTCCGCGCGAGTGATCCGCGATTCATGATATCGTTTCGGGAAACGCTTTTAGGAAATGTAACAATTAAGTTTTTATTTTTTCCTGGAAGATCGTTCTACCTTTCTTTGACTATAGTCCGTCGTGGAAGTTACACACCATCAAATACGGTGATGGAGATGTAAAACGGTTTGGAGTGCAACTGGGACATCTAGACTTGGAAATTTATTCTGCAAGGAAAATTCTATGGATTCCTTTAAATAAATCAATTTGTTCTCTAACAAATAATAATCCTTGGTTAAATGTTGAATTAAATATGAAAACCATAATAAAAACTATAAAAAATATAAAGTCAATTGAAATTAAAGACAAAAATTTTGACTGAACGATCATATTGAATATCTTGTAAATTGAATTAACGTATTTATAGCGTCGTAACGATTCGCGGTACAAATAAATGACGCGCACAGTTAATTCTCGTAAAGGATCGGGGAATGTGCCATTTCTCTGTCAAAAACAATGCCAAGAGCAGCGGCAATAATTACCCCATTTAGGAAACCCCTTAGTCGTTTTCTCACTGACAGCACCATAAAAACAAACAAAGGACAACCATTCTTCGAGCCTGACCGTTTCGCAACCGAGGTTTCCGCAATTTTCCCGTTTCTTATTGTCTCACAGGCCGGGAGCTGCCTTCATCGGTCGCCAAGCGCGATTACGCGGCACCCTTAAACGAGCCAGCAAATAATTTAAAATCCACCACGGTTTTTGCTGTGCGGCCGGGTAAAAAATTTAAACGATCCGGCTGCGAAACAAAGAGCCAGCTCGGCGAGGAATTTATTAATGAAACAGCCGCTGTTTTTGCTCTTGAATGAATATCAAACGCTCAATGGCGATGTCACCGTTAGTTTTATTCACAATGCATTACACCCACAGTTCTTAACGTTTTGTCACACATGACCAAAATTAGTTTCACATGTAAATATTTCTCATCGCGGTTGACGTTCAACGATCTTGAATAATCTTGATTCGTAGGACACTGTACGCACTGTAAAACGCCCTATTAGATAGTACATAGAAAAATATATTATTTTAATTTAAAAACAGAGTTGACCTTCATATGTCTCTTAGGTGCTTCAGCCTGTATACAGGAAGTAGAATTGGTTGGCCGTAGCCAGACGCATCAGAAGATTCATGTCTACATAATAGTACTTTCCAGGATTCCGGTGTAGCAGGGATTTTTCAATAGACCGATTTTTCCAAACGCAGAAAGGAGGAAATATTAATATTCGAGAATCCTGGAACTCGCCCTATACTTAACTGTGTGGCTGTAAAAGCCTCTTAAGCTTCGGCTGGCTTTTTCCGCTTCGAATAGACCGTAGAAGGTTCTTGAATACAGATACCATGCCTCTTCCCCTGATACTGAAATTTTCATTGTTCGATACACCACGATCAACTTTCAGCGTTCATTAATGGACAGCGGATTTTATGCATTTATGAGAAAATTGAGTAGGTCTAATTTAAAAAAGTAAAAAATATTGTTACATTGCTTTTAATCTATTAAACGTATTAAGAAAGAAAACCAATTTCCACTTCGCTCCAATTTGCTTCACTGCCAGCTGCAACAGTGATAAAGCTGTTCAATAAAAGCTAGAGAAATAGTAGTTTGTTAATACCACAGGCAATTGATTGCATAAAGTAGCATTGCTTTTTGAAAGGAAAAAGAATTTTATCTGTGTTCCCAGAGACTATTGTTACCCGTGAATGATTCTCATTGAGACAAGAAATCAATATGGCGAAGGTTACGAGCAAAATTATTCGGAATGGTCGGGAAACTCGAAAATACGGGGTTTTCCCGGCTTTGTTTCCGCTTGTGAGTGGCAGCTCGGTAAAACTTGATCTTTGTTTAGAAACTCGACTCAGCGGTGGAAAGTACAGCATTATTCAGAATGTTTGAAAGCAACTTTCCGAGTTACAGCGTTGATACATTTTTATTCGTTGGCCGCGCGGTATCGTCTAACTCAAAACGAGGAAATTGGGTTCATAATTCTGTTAAAAAGTTGCTCGAGTACTGTATGCGTACTGCAATTTATTCTCTTTCGAACTTTTAGGTCAGTAGTTAATTCCGACTACCCTGTATGCTTCGCTGAATGCACCAGCTTAATCTTCCCAGCAAAATGCTTCGCCAACTGAAAGATTTAAATCGCTTCTGAATTATTATAATACACGAAGTGTACGTTACGCGGTCCTCCAATCCAATAATGCTGACATATTTCGGGCCCGAAACTGCGAAAATTGATTTTTGTAAAATTAAGAAGATGTTAGTTCGACTACTCTCTTTCAAAATATTTTACTCTTATGCCCTCTTTTTTTTATTGAAATTTAAAAATCGTTTCCGAACATCTATTTTCTGCATATGCCCGTACATTTTACATTAGATATAGATATTGTAATGTAAAGAAATTGACGGACTCGATTAAGTTTATTTGAAAGTATTTCTTATAATGAATATTTTTAGATTCTTTTATTAAGAAATATCAAAAATGCGTGAATACATAAAAAAAATTAATGCATAAATGAGAATGAATTGATATTAATCCCAATAAGAAAATAAGTAATGGTCTTGTAAAAGCAGTTTGACAAAACGGTTGAAGAAAAACAAGTACGTAAAGGAATATCAATTTATATTAGGGCGAATAAGAGGATAAATGTTCGTCTTAAAGTATCACTTTATTGACGAATACGTAAAGGAATCTACTAATTAATAATCCTACTAGATCATGGAATATCTATTAGGAAATAGTAACACTCTCTTCACAAATTTTATTTACAGGGAACTATGAACAACGAAAATGATGAAAGAATCTTTTTGTTTTGACGAATTTGTCGCCGATAAATTGCTCGCGATAAATACTGGTTTGTTAGATGCATCAAAGCGCAGTATAAACGGCGAGCATCGAGCACGAAAATGCAGGTTGCGTTATTCTTCTGCACAGGAAGACACGCGCTCACAGAAATTCCGTGCATCGAGTATTCATTGAAACAGTTACGCCTCGCGGTTCGCGAGCGTGTGCCCCGAACTTTGTGTGTACGTACTTATCAGCACGTCCGTGACATACCTTTCTCTGCTTACACATCGCAGTCATGTTTCCCCTGGAACTTTAAACACGCAGCCCCAGCCACGTACAGATAGAATGGTCCGAGATTAGAACCGGGTCGTTATTGCGAATTGCCACATAGTTGAAATTGTATGAAACGCAGGAATTAGGGCATATGCATTGTGTGGGAAAAATATGGAACTTGTTATTCTAATTAACGGAAACCGAAAACATCGCTGTCACAAAGCTCCGCGGGCGCCATGCCTTCCGCGAAGTTTCCGCGAGAGAACTGTGAAGTTGCAACTCGGAACACCGTGATACGAAATTCCGCGAACGAAACTGATCTCGACAATGGAGATTAGAATGTTTTCGTGTAAGGATAAACGCGAAAGATTCGAATATCCTACCTTCGCGATGCATCAATCCTGAAATGGCTCGAAAATACTAAAAATTAGAATGCCTCTAAAAACATCGAAAAAATTGTTCTCATGACTTTCCCGTAGCTTAGCATAGTACAATTTTTTTTACTGTTTTATGGAACAAGATGGGCGTATGACACTATCGAGCGTATATTACCATAAAATTGACGGTACACCTTTCATTCGCAACTCAATAAAACGAATAAAAAATTGATACATCAAGTTTTAGGGAGTCGTTGCGAAGGGGAAAGTACAATCTTCAAATCTGTGGTAGATTCAGTAATGTAAAAAATTTTCAACGCTTTTAAAGGCGTTTCAATCTGTAGTATTCTTGGGAGAAAACGTGTCTCCAGTTTAACACCTACCACCTAATGAAAAAGCTTTTGAGACTATATTTAATACAAAGAAATAAAGATCTTGTGTTACAACATGACTGCAGATTTTATGCGAGGGTTAAACTCCAGCAGAATCAATCTGGAGGTGGTGGTAAATATTGTTACCACCATAAGAAAATACACCCTTAAAGCTTAATTTAGGCCAAGAATCGCGCGGATTTCAGTCTGCAGGTACCTGACACCTTTATGCAACTCTGACGAAGAGGGTCGAGGCCGCAGCAGGGGTTGCCGCGCTCCGGCCAGGTTTAATAAACACGTAAGTCTCCGAGGGGTTGCAGGCCGATGCAACGCGGTTCCATGGGGGCGGGGGTCGGCGGGTGAAGCATCGTTAGCTCCGGCTCGGAGGTATTCAACGCCGCGAAATAGTTTATACCGACTTCTCTTCAGCCCCTAGCTAGTGCTAGCTGCCGACACGTATTTAAGTGTCACGACTCCGGGGATGATGCCGCTTGAAGAACACCTACGGAGGAAAAGAAAAGACACCACCCCGGACCGGCGTAATTCAGCGTTTTGCTGCTGATTACGGTGACGTGGCCGTTTGTTTGTTCTCGCAGACTCTGTGAAACGTCAAAGAACCCGGAAACCCGACGACGCCGACGTGATCCACCGGCGGCGGATGTTTATGCAATTTTCGGCCCCGAAAGCCCGGACATCGACGGTGCATTGAAAACTGTTCTTCTTTTTCTGTACCTAAATAACAACAAATTTTGTTACATTTTTAAGTCAGTGATATAAATTTCAAAACATTGTCAATTTTACGTAATTTTCAAATGGATTTCCTGTAAACTCTCCTTGTTTTTATTTATATCACTTTTCTTGCGAATGACCGATACGACTCAGAATCCTCTACTCAGACTCATCTATACTAAAGACTCATTGACAAATGTAGTTGAATTGATACATAAATAGTAAGATTTATTCACTACACATTCATGATCATCTGCAATCTAGTGATTCACCCGTCTGATTTGCGCAACGGTTAAAACTTAGTTAATAATTCATCTAAACTGCTCATTCCGCTACGTGGAAATCGCCGAAGAAGCTAATCGTAGTAAAAGGTCAGTGACCTAGCGAAATTGGTAGTTTGAACTCACTGTCTCGGGTTACAAAAATTTGGGGTCTATGAAAAAATTTGATGGACCGTAAAAACGGGATAAGATCCTAGAAAAGGTAGCCAAGGTACTTTAGCTGTTCGTGAACGCTACTGGAATCATAAACGTTCAGGTAACGTGGTGCAGAAAGTCGAAAACTCAAAGTGTTTAGAGCCTGTGAACACCATATTGCATTCATATAAAAATAAATTAGTCTAGAAACATCAGTTCTTAAATAAATGCACTACAGTTCAGAGTGAGACCTCGGCTGGTGTTGCGGATAGACACATAGGTTCACCCCTTCTAGTGTTGGAATAAGTATGTAGAGAGTAAGACACGAATTGAACATACTAGATAAATAAGAGTTGGGCGAATTAGGTATGGTTGTCTGTTTATTAGTATTAGTTTGTGTGCGTGTGATGGAACATATAGGCGACATTGTGATGTGATCCCTTCTAACTAAAGGTGTGCGAATCTCGATGGCGGAAATGCAACGACACAGGTGCCGTAATGCAGAGTAAAGCCAAGCGAGTAAAGATAGACGCAAGACGTCTATCTTAGGCCGCTAAAAAACCTCAATAAGTGGTGGGAATGTTTCCCAGATATGAAGGTTTAACGAGCACGAGGGGACCGAAGAGTCCACCCGGGGCCGTCAGGCTACTGGAAGAAGTCACGAGATTCGCTAAACACCAAAGAGAAAAACAATGTTTGAAAAACAAAGTCCAGTGCAGGTGTGCCGTCCAATGTGAACAACTCTTGTGAGGACGGAAGGATTTGGGACCCTTGAGGTGGGTCAGCGGTCGCGCGCCAGCGACCGCGTTTGTATACAATTTCAGGGACGATGGAGGGGTCTCCATCGTTGGGGACACCTATTAAGAATCGGCGGTGCGCAAATCAGTATCACGTCAGCCATCGTGCCAGTCGATGCTAAACATTTGTATCGTAACAGCTGGCCTTCCGATCAATTCAGCAGACCGGAAACTCAACAGTTCAGGTAAAATTGGCGGCGTTAAAAGTCATTTGATCATGCAAATTATTGTCGTTTCACAGTGGCTGGTTCTTCTGCTATTTCGACGATGGAATCGCTGCGGTACTATCGAAAGAGGTTGCATCCAATAGAGAGCAGAATCCCGATTGCCTTACGCTTTATCGAACCTCTCTTACTGACAGTTCCCGGTAGCTGGAGGCCGCAGTGCGAGGGCAGAAAAGTAAACAGACAAAATCAGAGGGATGCTCCTCAAGGGATGAGATGGGACGAAAAGGGCTAGGGAGATGTGTAAGTCTTACTAAGCTGATTACGTGGAATGTACGTGATGGATATGTGCGTTCCATCGAACCTAAGTCATGCGGTACCGCAGGAATTCTAATGGCTTCTCAATTTCTTGATACGGAAACCACGCTAATACTGGAACACCACTGCCATCAATTTATTTACGCATCTTCCTAAGAAACCATACACACAATTCGCTTGCGAGCAGAGACTGCGTTCTGACGCTTATACGATGCAACATTTTTGCTATCTAAATTCGCTCTCTTCGTCGTGTACAAGTTGATCCTGCACAATGTTGACACTGCTTCTCCTACAATCGTCATACTTCATTATTTCAATGAATGTCTGTGTAATATTGTTTGGATTCTAATCGTTTAAGCAATACAATTTAAATACACGATTTTTTGGACCAGTCACACGAGAATCCCTCCTGAAGAAGCATCTTATTGAGCTTAATAATATAAACGCCAACGGACAAAAGTGGACCGACCGGTGCGGCGCTCAGAAATGATTTGCAAGCTGCACTAGACGATCTGCAGTGGCGGCGTATTACACGATGCTGGTATTAATAGAGGGCCATTAACTTCTCCATAGATCACAGGCTTGTTAAAGCAAAGTATCGCGATAAATTCGTTCGGTCTCTCGAGACGCGATTACGCGGGTAGTTCGGCAGCCGAAGTCGGTCGCAAGATAGTACTCTCTCCGGCGAGGCGTATAAACGTAGAAGTCTTGAAATATCCCCGAGTGTGTTTGCCGAATGACCCATCCGAGATTTCCTCGTTGGCCGTCCCGTCGCTCTGGGGCCCTACCGTTCCCTTTTGAATTTCGAAATGGAATTGTGCGGAGAGCAGATAACCGGATGGAAGGATATTGAATCGAGCGGGAGTCATGTCTACGCATTTACCGAGATCAGCGGGCCATAAGAGGAAGAGAGGAGAGGAGGGCCGAGAGAAGAGGGAAAACGTTTTCTGTCTTACGGCAGGAAAATGTTTTGATTCCGCGATGTCGACAGATTTTTCTTTCCGTGTGTCCCCTCTCGAGACGCGAGCAAATAACCTTAAGATTCCGAGATGCAATATGTGAGTTTCAACCGTCGTCGTCGTCGTCGTCTGCGCGCGCTTTTTATGGCTCCGCAGCGACGAGATATTGCCTGGACTTTTAGGGGATCCAACGAGTTGCGATCTTTTTGTTTAACGCGCGTAAAGAACGCCGCGCGCTCCAAGAAAAATGGATTTCTTGTACGTTCCGCTGCGAAGATCGTTTTTTTTTCAGAGCTGCGACGAATTGCTTACGGATGGAACCGTCCCGGGAACTGTTACGCACTCGCCCGGAGCTTTCTCGGGCTACTGTTCGCCCCGATAATCGTTTCGGCAAACACGATATCGGTGTTGGTGATATAATTCAATGGAAAGTGAAGTTCTGTTGGCACAAGACGCTCCGTGAATCATACCGGGCACAAAATTATGGTGCAGCTGAGAAAGTGTATGTTGATCGTGCTAGTCAAGCTATCAATTACTTAGATATGTTTGTGAAAACTGAAAAGTATTTAGTAATATCGTTACGGTATTTGAAATACATTTGCATCTAACATTTTTATTTTGCATGACGATGCGCAGTGTAATAATGAATGATCGAATGGGCCCAGATTCGACCAAGGCGGCAGTCTCGGTACACCATTTATTTTTTATCCACTTTGTCTAGACATCGTTGAACAATTCCATTTAAAAAGGGCCAATTTAGCCGGTTTGAAGCGACACTTACGTTTATGAGAAAATTAAAGCCTCTCGGTACGACACGGAGGAACAGTGAACTACCGTCCGGATCGCTACGAGCTTCGTCGCTACTTAAGGTAATTAAACGTGCAGTGTCACGTAATGGTTCGACTTTAATTATGCTGACAACGAACGCATCCTTTTGATCAGTTCTCGTTTCGGTGCGACGCTCCTCAAGGAAGCGAACGAATCCGTAGCTAAACGTGTGGCCATTTACATTTGATTTGCTTCTGACATTTTTCTTTCTTTCTTCTTTCTTCTCCTTTCTTTCGTTTTTTTTTTTTCATTCGACCGCCTTCGATCCGAACCAACCAGCTCGGGACTTGTTTGATCAACGAATCGACTCGCTGATTCGTGTGACATTCCGAAATCTCCTGTTTAAGTTACAGCAAATTTAAATAAAACTCGGCTCCGGTTCTCGATCCAGTTATGATAAAGCGAAAGTGTTTGATAGGCCATTCTGGAACCATTTTCTCAAATTTGTTTCTTGCTCAGGAAAGTAATTTCATGAAATTTTCAACGCGATCGTAAACGTATTGTGGCCGTGACAGAATTTAGCAACGTGTGTAAGTTGCTGTCCCTGAATAATGTAATTAGTCATTATTAATGTCGTTCGTTTCTGTGACGCTTCATTGAATTAAACAATTTTGAGACAGGCATTTGTATTGTAATATTTTAATTGAAGAAAAACGTGAAATTGGAGATTTCATTAAATCCCAATATTTCTTATATTATCTTTGAAATATGTGAGAATGGCACACCAAGTCGCTAAACTGACATATTTCCTTAATAATTTAACACAATATTTCATGATGTGGATTGAACCATTATACGGCTCATAAAGATTTTATAAAAAAAGGTGACGAAAATTGAAAACATTTGTATGCTACAGTCGAGGTTTACATAATTCGCAGCACGTTGGTCCGAAGTATTGGAAATCATGCGACGAGTCTGGTGGTGTTCCCTATCTGGCTTGCCCCCATTGTATTTGCTCCTTTTCTACGTTCACGCTTGACTGGATTCGATCTGATAATTATAAAATAGCTATCCTCCCTGGTTATGAGATAGCTGTCGCATTGTAGGTGTAATATGCTCCGCCGGAGAAAGGTTTAGTTTCTTATTATAGTAAAGCCAGATTGCATAACTTCTGAACTGAACCAATCCGAGCACCGAATGCTGTTCGCAGACTTAAAGCGAACAATTATTTCGTGGCAGCGAACGTTCCTCCAGAAATCTTGTAACGATCGTGATAAAACAAAATGTCCAATGAAACAGTTATAGGTCCCCGCGAAACGGCGGAGTGTACAACTTTAGGTGAAATCGTTTTAAAGGTACGCCCGCGAGTCCCATCGTGTAACTTCGATGGCGTAACAACGCTGAAACGAGCCTTACAAATTCAGTTACTCGTTTTGATGGCGTAGAGCCGCGATCCGGTGTCTAGATGTGAAACGTAAAAAGGACCTTAACCCCTGGCCGCAGGCTGGATGTAGACGTATAGAACTCCGGATGGCTCATTTCGGGGAACTAAGATCGACAAGAGTGGTACCTGTCGAGGGTTCCTGATGCCCGGGTCAGCGGAATGCGACTAAAAGGACACTTTAAGGCTGCCTTACGAGCTTCTCGCTCGAATATATTGCGTCACCGAGCACATTATTACAACCATATGTTCCTTAACCCTGCATTATTCATGCGGTACGTAATAAACCCCGGAAGATCTGGTTTAATTAAATTCACTCTCAACTGTGGCATTTTATACAGAGTACTTTATCGATCAGGTACTTGGTTTGTCTCCATACCCTTCGAAAAATGCAGTTTTTCTGTAAATGTTAAATTTGCGTGGACATGTGTGGCGAGAATGAGAAGAAAACACATAATGAATAAGAGACATAATGAATAAGAGACAAAAATATATGAAGTGAATTTGCTTGTGTGAAATAAAGAAATGAGTGTGCACGAAGGAGCGATTGTTTGACAAGTTCTCTGTCGTTGATAGATAAATGAAAATATTTTTAAAAATGTTTAACGATAAGAACGAATAAGAAATCGAGGGATAGTTCACGGATGGGAATAAGCGAAAGGAAATAAGATATCGAGGAGCCGGATTAAAACAGAAGGAATGCTCCGGCACGAAGAATAGTGACATTTTATACGATAAACGTGTCGGCAACTGCAAGTTGAAAGAATCCTTCCGCTCGAGAAGTTTAATTAAGGAGATGACCCAAAGCGGTCGTAAGATCAGGCCGAGCGGTAGCATAGTTGGCAAAAGCTAAACTCCGACGTTATCTTCGCGAACGATCGTTAACCGGGACGAACGGTCGCGTGACTATCAAATGTCCAACTTCAACTCGAATCGCCGGAATTGCCAAGAAAACCACTTCGGGAGTGAAGAGGAGCACTTGTGGCTTGCGATTTGCGGAACCACGAAGACTGTCTTTCGTTGACGAATAAAAGATGCAATAAAGCAATGTTATATCGGTTCCCCCTGTTCACGCCCGTATAAATGTTTCGGATTCGCGATCGTGCAATCCGCTCCGTTCGGACAACAAATCGCTCGCCGTCCACCGTTATTGCTATTATTCGCCAGCTAATTGCGAAACGTTAGACATTTATACCGAACTAAAATCTCCAAGAACTTGTAAAATGCAAATGTTATTGAAATAAATTACGGCAAACTACATTTTTACTTCTTTAACTGCTTCGGCGGGAACCTTAATCTGCTGGAAGTTCCGCAGTTAATTCGCGAGTTAGCATTTAGAAAAAAACTTGAGATTTGATACTGTGGTCTTAAAGTTAATCTTTATTTATTTTTAATATTTCTTTCGAACTCATTTTCAGATGTGAGACAAAAACGTAATGTTTCCAAAAACTTTGTTAGCACGATGGTTACCGTATACTGTAAAATTAAAGGTTCTAATGCAAATGTCGATGGTGATTTCGAATAAATATAAATTGTCTCGCATTTACCAGTCAGATGATACTAATCAGAGGAGTTGAACAGAAGACGAAACGAAGACAGTGGAAAATTGTGCAAATATGTGGCAGACATCGGAAGGGTTAAGTGCAGTGCTCTCGTTTGAAGTTACGAGTAGTGTTCCATAGGGGGCCGTCTCTCAGAGTGCATTATTCACAGGATTCGGAAATTAACGACACGGTTGAGACTGTTCATCGTTCGGGAGTCCCTTTTCGTGGAGCACGGTCAAACTTTTATCATCCCTAAAAGCAAGTAAAATCCAATAAAAAGCTGCGCCATAGCGTTTCCGTCCCTTTTGTCCTAGCATCAAGCTTCGCGTATCTTGCTTTCATGAAATATTACCGTCCACACAAGGCTCCCCATACACGGGGTCCCTCCTTTTAACGGCACCTCGACTGTGACAGGGTCTCTGTATCTTGATACGATAGTCGTAGCCAGTTCGGGTGGTTCTTCACGTAAACCTGTCGCAAATCGTTGGCAACCGGTCCCGACAAGCTACTGCATTTTGTAGGTCAACGCTAGTTTCACCGTGAGGGCGGTTGACAGTTCCCTGAACGGAGGGGGTAGGAATGAGCGGCAAAGTGTGAGATAGTCGAGAGCCAACGCGGGTTGTACGTGTCGCGAACAATAGCCCTGAGGGTACACGGCAACCTGATGTCACTTCCTGCGTCGGTGAAACTGCCCTAATTGTCCTCAACTGTACTCACGGACCGCCCACGCCATCCTGGCTGACGCTCACGTTGCGAAGCTTTTCGTTTCTTTGCACGTTATATTTTGGCACGCAGAGCCCGACCCGCTACGAGCATCGTAAAACAACGATTACGCTAATTAATCCTGATAAATAAGCGCGCGAATTCGTTAGAACGTTTAACGAGCATGCAAACGGGAACATGCACCGAGAACATTAAACACAATGATTGCCTCCATAACCAATTTGCAGAATTTTCCTGCATCATCGTACGATAAGAAATATTATTATTATATTGTTTAAATTTTAAAAAATTATTTACTGAGTTCTGTCCTCGTGATTGGTACTCCAAGAACGTTTCTCATTTCACCACATTTTTATTTACAACGAAAATAACGTAGGTAGTCTCACAGCAACATTACAACATCCTATATCGAAAAGTCAGAAGAATTTGATTTTTAGTGGCACGTGAAAAAGCACTGTATAAAATTTAAAATAAAAGTCATTTCTGACAGACTTTGTATCTGAGTATGCATGATTTGTTTTCTAATATTTAATAGCATTTACGAACATTGTTAGACGTATATTATTATTTTTAGTTTTCATATATATGATGTAAATAGAAAATAATAAACAATAACAATGATAGAAGTACAGTCAACGTAGCACAATTATAAGCGTTGCTGCAAGTAGAATCAGACAGCAATAGTCAGACAAGGTAATAACCTAGATCCAAAATAATGAATGAAATTGATTTCCCATGACATCAAAGAAAATTGTAAACTTATATATTAAATTTGAAATGTGCTTATAACTTATAATATTAAAATCGTTGCTATTAAAATTGTTTTAATCTTCGTTTTAATCATTCTGCAGAACTACGTGTTAGATTAAAATAAAAATATGTTTCGTGCCTGTACCAACTACCATTATGAAATTAATACTATCCGACTCGTCAACGAAAGAATTTCATTAATATTATACGTGTGCTGTGAGACGCCGGGCTAATGACACTTTTTATTGCGGCGTAGATTAACAGAAAACCTGGTCGGTTTTTCCTGTTCCGCGTATTTGAAGTTACACGTTTCGGTATTAGTCAGTGGAACAGTCAACTGTCGCCCCTGTCACGCAGTACCTGATAAATGCTTTTGAGATAACAAGGAGTCTAATCAAAGGAGGACAATAGGTGTTGCCTATCTTGCGTCGGAGCGAATTTTGCTGCCGTTTCGCGCCATAATACGATATTCATGAGCCGATTATGACAGCACGTAGCCGTATAAGTAGGACACGGTGATGAGTTATTAACTTCCATAATCTAGCAGAAGACCGTACGATGGGCGAGGACATTGTCATTCGTCCGGATCACGTCGATTACGGATTAGCATCCACAATTCATTCAAAGAAGGTACGTAATTAATTCGTAAGGATTTCGACTGCTTAACTGGAGTGCTTCATTAGAAATTCAATTACAATTTCCAGGATTATTGCTTCGAATTTTGAATTAACTCTCTGTGACGAAATCATTAGCGTGTCATGGGAATTGGGATATTACGTTCACGGGTATGTGTACTGCAACATTTTTTAGTAGACGTTAACAAACTGTGTAGAATATTGTAACATAATCGGACGGTTATCTTACAGTTATCGTGTTACCGTCGTGAACAATTTACATGACAAGTACTCGCGTGAACATTGTTCCTTGGCAAATTATCGATCAATACTGTAGAACGTGTGTTGAAGGCGTATGCAGACTATTATCTTGTTCTCGGGAGAATAATTAGCTGTTATTGTGACTAGACTGCGGAACTTTATGCACTTATGGTATTGAACAAGCTCTAATGTACTGGAAAATGCAGATAATTTTATTAAACACCAAGCACACGGTACGACACATACGTTGAACATCCAGCAATTCTAGAAGGATTAAACTGGAAACTTCTATTTTTATTTTAATTAACCGGAACATTCAACTCAGAAACTTCTACTCTATAAAAAACTGAATAATATTCTAAGTATACCGTCATTAGAGAATATAAATATCTATAGCCCAATGTTTCCACAATTACTGATTGGTGCTCACGTGTTCAGGACATGAAACAAATGGGTATTCCCAGATGAATGATTATTAGGATTATTTCCAAAAGAAGCATCTGAACCGATTATTTATAGACGCATTTGGAACAGATATTCCGAGCTTAACAGTCCCAACAATAGCACAGGAGCTCAGGCTACTTTCGGATGATCAAGCAAACACGAGAGGCAAACGTCTTCCCGCGTGCTAAGCGATTTCTGGATAGAGCCCTTCTGTCTCCCCGAATCTCTCCGAATCGACCTGGAATTGCGTTATTTTATATTTTCGAGCGGCATGCTCTGGCCGCACGATGTCCTTTTACGTTTTACACTGGCTGTTACCTAGGATAGAAGGTCCCGGAAATTTGAATAATCCTTATATACGAGCGTCCTGGGAGACGTTCGGCGGCCGTTTTCGTGGTCATTCGAATTTATTCGGCAGAGCACCCTACCTCGGACCTTGCGATTCGGTTGCGAATGTAGCAGTTTTAAGATTCGACCGAGAGGTCATCACTTCGGAATGGCCAGATTTCTTTGGACGCACTGGTGTAACATATTTCCGTCCAGCTTCTGGAATTCTAAATTATTACTTAACCCTAAATCTGTATGTACTGGGTATAGAGGTGAACTCCACTTATATTGGTTAATTGCATCTTATATCGATTCAGAAGTGATTCTACACGCAAAAGTGAGTCGAAAAGAATGAATAAAATTCTCTTGGTCGACACTTAGTTTTCGAGAAAAACGAATTCGAGCATGCGTCACCGTATCTTGCTCCAGTATATGCAGGAAGTAGAATAGGTAGGCCATGATCAGACTATCTATAGCACGCGTGTTCACTGAATCTTCAAACTCGACTTAAAAATTCTTATTCTTTCTGTTCGATTCACTGTTGCACGTAGAATCACTTCCCAATCGATTATCCACGCTGTGCCGGACACCCTGTATATCAATACACAGAAACAAGAATGAAGTTGCTTTTAGAAGTTGTTTGGGGCGTAATAGGTTGTGTTGATCACTAATACTTTCAATGCGAGACTCATACACATCGATTTATATTTAATTGTTTCTCTGTCGACCATTTTTAAACATTGTTCTTAGGGTTGAGATTATTCTTAGAAATGTAAATTTGATATTCGTTTTAAATATTTAGAACTTTCCAATTTATAACTATCAATGACTAGGAGTTTTAGTATGCATAAAATAGGAATGCCATGTTAAGGTTCCAGTTTGAAAATTTTCTGATTTAGTATGTCCGTCACCTTCGTCATTATCAAAAATGTACGAGCTCGAAAAAGACTCGAAAGAAGATATAAAGTTTAACACATGATATGAATATGTAGTTATTAATAAAGATAACGAGAAACGTCTACAACATCACCTGTTTGATGCATACTTTGATACAGATATTTTTCGAGGAACCAGAGGTTCAACAAATATTACACAAATTACTGAATGGAAGGTTGATAAAGTGTTCGCGCTATAAAGATCCCGGAATAATTAACGTTCCCCGTTGGGGACGTTGCCAATCCGCGTCTCGACGCAAAGTTGCAACTAAATGAAATTCAGAGGGCCGACTGCGAAGAGCAAGGACTTTCGTTTGCATTATAATACGAGAAAGAGAAGAAAAGACGGGGGCTGGAAACGTACGCAGTAAAACATACGGTTCCCTTTGAATACTTGGCGGCCGGAAGGTCGTGACGCGGCAGTCAATGGCTGGCAGACCCATGGACACTGACAGGGGTAGATTAAACATTTTTGAGTCGCGTCATTAAGCTTGGTAATAACGAATTTCATTGCTCCCCTACACCCACGCCCGTTCACTTCAGCACGCCAACTTAATTACTTTCTCGCTCTAAGGGCTTTAACCTCTTCCCTCATTTGCTTTAAAACGCCGATCCCACTCGGAAGAACGCATGGACGCTGCCCTGGGGACCACATTTTTTTCAGCTTGGCATTTATTGCTTTCTTCCTTCTCCTGAAACTGCCTTTGCTCCTTGAGACTCTTCTGCGTTCTTCTCGTCGTGGTGTCTGGTAAGAAAGATTTTTTGGTAATTTGGGAATCTCAGATTGTGTCACGATGCCTGTCCAATAAAATACACAGCTTTTATGTCTATTTCAATTGTGCATCTTAAATAATTTTTAATCTTTTTGCCACTTATTACTACTAAAATGTTGTTTCCGAAAACATTTTTATTTTGTTTTTACAGTTTCAATAATTTTTTTCGATCTTAGACAACATTTATACAGCTTTCTTCCTTTCGTCGATTCAAAACATTTTATTTACAATGTTACTTATCTGCGAAAAAATTATGTTTACGCGAATTAGTCTGTATGGGCATTTCCTCTTAGGAAGTAGAACATACACAATACAGTGTACCACACGCAGAATGTTTGTTACGATATCTCAGTAATCTATTGGCAACATTCGAGTTTACATTCATAGCTTTCCTGTAGTTGATATCGAAGCAAGGAATCTTGAACTTTTGCATCAAATTGCCGCTGGATAGCATGAAACGAAGTCAAGAGACGAATAACGTTGCACACGCCACTGGCAGGGGTAAGCGAGGAAATTTTCCTTTTCTTCCAATAAGAGCTGCAAACGCGGTAGAGGATATAATCTGACTTTACAACCTGTGGAGGTGTAGGCGTATAATATCCTCAATATGTTCGGTCGAAGATCTGATAATTCCTCTCGGATCTATTACCGGATTTGATAGAGAAAATTGGATTCGATATCGATCTGCCTGCACCGAGAACTATTGAATATTAGGAGCCAATTTATAGGAGACTTCAATTGTACGGAATCATTGAAGTTGAATGGAATCATTGGATATTGATCCCCGGAGGCTTTGATTCCGTAATGAAGATTGAAACATTAAAATTCTGCGACGTTCAATTCTTCGTCGTACGGAAAGATAATTATAAAATAAAGTTACAATTGGATGAACGTAATTCGTGTATGAATCGTGTAGAATTTATATTACGGTACTTTTTAAATTATAAATCAATCTTTATAGGTAACCCCTAACTGGATAACAGCAAATGAATTTTTCATACCTTACTTCACTGGGTAATACAATCAAATACAGTGACATCAATTTTGAAATAAACGAAGTCTAGATATTATGTACAAGATTACAATTATAAGTAATTCATTAATATAAAATGATTGAATTAGAATTATATTTCACTATCACATTCCTAGTGATTAAAAAATTCTTCGCTCTCCCCCGTGACCCAAGAAAGTTCCAAATAATGTACGAACGAGTTGTGTTTCATGTTTTGCATGTCGTCCTAAACAGTATTCTCGAGTGTGGAACTCACTAGTGGATGCAGACTTGGGAGCAACTCTCTGGCAGTGTGTTCTCCAATAGTCTACTTTCGAGACTGTATCTTGCAGTAGTCTATACTCGTGGTACACATACACGGGAGAGTGGAAGTAACTCTTGAGAACGGCTATTAGACTCGTACTCGGAGTGTGTACATTTTGAATATATAATATTGTGTCTTCAAATAATTTGCTTCTTCGTGTCCAGAAGAGACATTGCTATTCTATCTGTAACAGGGACACGACCATTTAATATTAATATCTCCATACAGGGGTTGGACAAAATAATTTGCTTAGTATAGATAAGTACTAAATAAGTAACGAGTAAACAATTTCAAATATTATTTTAAGACAACAAAATTTAAAGAATTAATTTAAAAATAATTAGAAAAAATATATTTATTACGATAGTTGTTAGTAGGTAGGAATAATTTTTTAATTAATTTTAGGTGAAGTTTCATCCCGATATCTTTTATGGTTCAAAAGTTATAATAAAATGTCACCGTGTTAGCAGTCAAAATGATCGAGCACAATGAATGCGTAGTTTCTGAGTCTGTACATATCTAATATCTATGTTTATTAATATTGTACTGATAAAAAGAGATAGTTGTAGATATATAACATAATAACATCAAATCAAAAAATATAATTTGAATATATAGTCATAACACCACAGACACAACTCGTTAGCCATTTGTATTTGATCGTTTCCGTGGATCACACGAATCAAATACATTCATGACACACAAAATCCCATATGGTGATTGGTTCTATACCTCGTCTGTGATTTCCGATTGCAAGCTGCAATTTCAGGTTGTAGCTGGCCCTTCAAGTACCATGGTGGACAGGTTGAAGTGCGCGACGTGGCGTTGTTGTTTCGGTTTATTAATTGCGTAGGGTCGGGTGCGGTCGCGTAACACCGGCTGCGAAAAGAAGGGGTGGAACTGCGTGATTGGTGAATAAATCGACAGATTAAGCGAGGAAATTCTCCTCGGGGTCAGAGTCACGATAGGAAAGAGAAGCGACGCGGGACGATGGGGTGCTCTCCTCGTGGCACACGAGCTATGGGGTTGACGGTCGTCAGAGAGACCGATAGGGGTGCGCAAGGGGCCGAAAGGAGAACCGGGCCGCGAGGCAATATTTTCACTTCGCTCTTGTTCTTTCGTTCTCTTTTTCGTCTCTCGCCGTGCGGCGTGGCTGACGGTCCTCGCTTCCATTCCCACGATTTCACACGTCCCGCTCGCTCCAATCGAAGTCCGGCGGAACGCCAAATGAAAATCTATCGATCACCTTGCTCCGTACCGGATTTAATTCAATTTAAGACACGGTCGTCATCCGCGAAGACGGAGAAACGCGGTCACTGTTTATCGCGTCAGTTCATGAGCTCCTTCGTATTCGAATCACAGTGGTGCGATTACTCGCGGCGCTAGCTCGACAAAATTATTTGTTCACGGTTTTCAGCTTATTTAAGGATTTCATTGTTAAAGCACAAATCAGCTATGTATATTTAGTAACCCACGCGTTCACGTATCCAATAATTATTAATTCTAATCACAAATGAAATTTACAGAACTGTTAATTGCTTGTGACTTTGCGAAGCACACTGGCAATATTGCATTAAGGTGATGACTATCAAGGTAGATCGGGTTCTTATCCGGGGTTTCGCAAACCCCCTGAGGGTCGTGAAGGGTTTTCTTGGAAGTCACCTTTACTATTTTTAGCTTCCATTATTTTTATAGGAGAACCACGGTGATTTGTAGCACCTATTTATTTCTAGTGGTCAGAGTTATCGCATTAAATACGATTAGGTCAGAATTATATTTTTGTGTGCTTGCTTCCTACAATAAATTTTTATCTATTGAAATGTATAAATTGACCGTAAACTAGGTCGTTGCCGAGTTCGAAAAAATAGTTTAGACAATGAAAGTAATACAAAAATAGAGAAAGAGTATGAAAATATTAAATCCTTATTATTTTGTAATATTTAATCCCTGTTTAGGGTGTTGATGAAGCTAACAGTAACGAAGATAAATGAATTGTCAAAAGTAGTGGGTAAAGTTTTAGTATTTCAGTTTGAACTATTTTTCTATGATAAACATACCTGTTGGAATATTAAGAATAGCTAATGATCCTACTAATGAAATTAACTGATGCGAAAGAAGAAGAAAGGAGCTTCACGCGACGATATTGATTGAAGACGTGTACAAGGCGCTTTAATGTGCGTTAAGTATTCCAACGAGAGCACGCCTGCGAGAATATCGTTCAACGAGAAAATAAGCTGGCGTTGACTGTCGGCTGCAGTAAAACGGACGCTCGTGGACAAAGCAAGAAAAATGGAAAGCCCGAAAGAAAAGCGAAATCGAGGGACGCCTAGGAAAAAGGTGCCTTTGTGTGTCACGTAAAAGAGAAAAGAATAGACACCCTCCGTCCAATCGTATGTACCCTGTGTCGACCTTTTCGCGACATGATCCTTCCTGATGAATGCAAACTAGAATTTGCGTTACTTAAACTTATGTTCGCACACCCCCGCATAAAACAACGGCTTTCCATTTATTTTCATAAACGAACATGCATTGAAAAATGTAAGGCGACATGTCTCAATGTGTGTGTCAATTCGATCTGGAAATACAAAGAGGAATGTTCAAGATACATCAATTTTCATAGTTCACATAAAATTCATGATCAAATTATTTGTTTTATTGGCTTCTGTGCCTGTGTATTTTTCAATAATTCTTTGTGACGATCCGAAATGTGACAAAGTTATTAATCAATTGTTAATCTAACGATGTCTACAACTGTGTGCATTTTACAATAATTATACTTTGTTACCCTTTGCATTTCTTAAATACCAAGATACTGTATACCGAATAATATAATATGTTGAATGAAATTGTTGTAACAATAACGATCTGAAAATCTGACGAAAAAGGCATGAAGGATTAAGTTAATTGTAGAATGTTGCAGAACTTAAATATCATTTGTAAACGTTGATCCGCCTGAAAGTACGAGGGACAGTAATAAAAATTGCGGGTATGGATGAACCCACGAGCGAACGATACGTTGTCCAGTGCTGACCACGAGAAAAAGAAATCAATCGCAAGATATATTGTCCCAGTATTCGTTTTTATTGCTTCAGAGATTTAAACTTTATCTCGACGCGCCACTTGCTTACGAGCGGTGGACCTGTCGAATAAACGAAGTGGCGAGCGGTGAGTTTCCTCAATCCTGCGGTTTCCCTTTTTCTTCGCGTAAGCTGCTTGCTATTGGACAAGGATATCCTTCTTATTGAAGAAAAAAGGTTGAAAATGGTCCTGACAAAATGGACCATCTGACGGAAAATATAGTTTCAACTACATATAGAACAAACGACCGAAATCTATTGTGATTTATATTTTCAATTTCTTACTCCTTATCTGTTCCCCACAATTTATTTTTACAGGAAATTTTTACTGAAAATTGTTAAACATATCATTCTAACTTTAAATTATATTCAATTCACTGTGTCTCCTTGTGAAACTATTATAGATTACAGAATTGTAGGTTGCGACATAATAAACAAGTTTTGCTACAGAACTACTATTGTTAGTGTTACTAAACTATTCCAAATAGTTTCACAAAGTGAAAATAGTTGGAAGAGGTCCCCGGCGACCGAAGCACGCAGAGCTGAAAATTGTAGTGGAAGGATAAATATTGTTGCAAGGGTGCTAGAAAATCGTCAAGGACCACCGATTCGAGAGTCTGTATTTTTCAAACAATTTCAAAACTGGCAAATGCGAGCCCCCTCTACTTCTATAAGGACCGCAACATAATTCAATTTCAGCAAAATTTCAATAGCATCGAGTGCAATAGCTATCGATTCACAGTGAAATGCATAAGTTAACCGTCTATAAATGGTATTATTCGATTAGAAACATATTACTCGCCAGCGGTTATATTATTGTTTCTGTACATAAAATGTTAATAATTCAACAAGAAAGGAATAATGCGAGACGGAACAACGAGGCGAAGACGTTTACATGTAAATTCGTTCATTCACGTCTGATCCTCAAACAAAAACCTCGAATCGTGTTCGACGTATATCGTTGCATTAACCGTTTTGAATTGCGAAAGAGAATGCGCAAATCTATATTTCACGTCCCGTGCCACGAGCACGGCTACCGCGACGGAATATATTTATTTATTTATTTCACTATGTCACGTGTTCGCATTGATAAAAATATATACGGCACCAACCGAGAATGAAAAAATACGTGACGAGTCGGGACGAATTAGTTCCGTCACATATTTCAGTAACGTATGCGATGGTAATCAATGGACTGCAGATTTTTTCTGCGAAATAAAAATTTTTTTTATGTCGATTTGTTACTTAAGAAGTGGAAACTCGTCTGTTTATAACATTGTCAATTGGAAATGAACGAAGTTCACTACAGTATTTTTTATTTCGAAATTCGTTACCGGTATATTGTACGTTCGCAAATGAAATATCTGCAACATTTCCAACAGCTCTTAAATATTCGATTTCACTGCAGCGCGCCTGATTACAATATCTCGTGTACAAATCCTGGCGAACATTTTTGCAGGATACTGTACATAGTTGCAGAGCCGGGCGCCTGCACAAATGTATCCGAAGAATTATTGGTCGATTTACAGAAATCGAATTGGCAAGAGTCTGAGATTGCGCGAGGCAAGTTTTTCGCGCGGATTTCCGCCGATTCAGTTTTCAATGTAGCAAACGCGCACGCATTCGGTCACGACCGACTGCACATACACGCAACAGAGAGAGAGAGAGAGAGAGAGAGAGAGAGAGAGAGAGAGAGAGAGAGAGAGAGAAAGAGAGAGAGAGAGATAAATCCACCTTGAAGGAAACGATGCCCGCGGCGATATTCAAATGCAAGAAACACGCAAGTGCAAATGTACGCCGTTACTGAAACTTTCTGTGGCTCCGCGCCCGCCGCAAAAGTTTACGGCAAAGAGTTCCCCGCCGTGAAAGAAGCTTACATTAGTTACGGTTATGGCACGCCGTTCTTTTTTCTTCTTCTCTCTTTCTTTCCCGGCCGTTTTTTTCTAGCCGGCGCCCTGCTGGAAACACTTTAAGATCAATAAAACAGGTCGAACCACTCGGAAGTCGGCGTAACTTGACGGGATGCGTTCGACATTCGCGGCACGTCATCTCCGACGCCCCTTTGAGGGGCATAAAACGCGTGTAATCGATCGGACGAGTGTGCAAATGCTTGGAAATACTGATTGCGATAAGAACCGTTTCGCCACTGACTCTGACGCAGCCCATTTTCACTTGCGAACATTGTTTTCGAAATGTACTCCCAGTGTTTTCCGCATTTCTTCTCTGAAAACGTTTTTGGAAACTTGTGTTTCCTCTTCCTGTTTGCTTCCGGCACGATACAGCTCAAAATTTGCTATGTTTCGTAACTGTTGATACAGGATTTCCGACATTCAAGTGAGAACACTTCACAAGAGTCACAAGAAGAATGTGATGCATTTATAATAAAAATTATTACTTCTCATCAATTTATTAAAATTAATGAAAGAAGAAATTTTTATTGTCTTCTATTTTTTTACATTTAATGGAGACCATATCTATTTTGCATAAAAATTACATAAAATGCTCTGTTGAACAACGTAAGTTACCAAACACTTTAATTCTAACGTGTCTGACTCTAATCGACCTAATCTACTTACACCACTGTTTGCATGTATGCTGTTTATTGTTTTCATTTTATAAACATGTAATTAATATATTTTCGTTGCTCGTTCCAAAGGCGTTTACGACCTCGAAAATAAATTTCGGAAGTGTTACTTTTTAGTCGAACGCTATAAGAAGCAGGTTATTTTATCGCAGCTTTAAACATTGCCTCAAGCTTTGTCCGATTTACGCGATAGATACCCGGTGGTATCGAATAGCCGGATGTATGCTCCCTGGAGCAGTTTCCTCAAATTTAATCGGCGTCATTATACTGACAGTTAATCTCGTTGCATAGTATGGCCGTTTTGGTCGTAAACGTGTAATACTGCGATAAGTGGTCCCGCAAACCGGCGCCGCTGTGAAAGCTAGATTTCTGCCCTCTCTGTTTCCCTAACCCTAGCCCATGAACGTATACTAAATTTATGGAAAACAGACACTTATTAGAGCTGCGATATCAATGAAAAAAATAAGTGAGCACAGCATTAATTTATTATTAAATTTTATGGATAAATTAGACCCTACCTTTCCCATACTACTTTACATTATTTTAGTAACAACGCTTATCATGAGAATATATTATGTAACATGTAACATACTTGATAAAAAAAATTACTTAATGCACTTTCTTGCCTCGTACTTCAAGTATGCTCTGATTGTATCGCGATGGATGTAACATATTCCATGAACAGTGATAAGAACACTTAATAGAATCATATTAATAAAAAAAATATACATATGTAGTCCTAAGTGATACTATTAATAAAATTGTCACCTTCTTTGTATTCATAATTTTGCTGTGGACATAGAAAAATTTCAAGCAATTTCTGGTTGTTATATTATTTTGTGAGAATTAGAAAAAGACCCACATTTTCATAGACAAGCTTAAAGAACTGAAAATTAGAAATTGTATCTAGTAAATTTTCGAGGTTTCCGAAGGTTGATAGTCTAGTGATTACATTTCCAAGTTTGAATTAGACGTATGATCACGCAGAGTAATCAAATTCGCAAGAAGTTACTCACCATTTCCATTATAATTTCGAAGGAAGTGTTATTATCTGAATGCTCAACGGTATCGGGAAATTTTCGAGACTTCTAGCCGCTCGAGCAATTTTGCCAGAAGGAGAAACTTTGAGACCACGTATCGGATAAAATTTCATAACAGTTTCCATTGGGAGGGAATATTGCGAACGAACATTGTGCGAAACAGGTTACAGTGGAAACTCTGCCCGAGATTAGTATGGATAAGTCCGGCGGGAATTTCTTCACTTTTATTACTGCTTTATAAGTCTTATCTCGGTATGAAAATTAGAACCGGTTAGGAATTAAAATAATGTAAAGTAGGGCCGGCGGCTACGCAACGTGCGCACTCCAAACATTCGGTAAATAGAATTTGCATCACATTTGTGTACGGTTTTGCACGCAGATTAGATCTTTGCTTCGGCAATGCTTCTTCTTATCGTTTTCTATAAGATTCTACTGCGATGCTCAAAAAACAAAATTCAATTGAAACCATTAAACTGTATACTGGTAGTCGTGAAGCGGAGTAGAAAAGTTACCCGGTCCTGATCTACTAAAATAAAGTTTATTTAAAAGTAAAATTAGCTGTGTATATTAATGTTATATACTAATAAATCTGCAGGCTATAATTTCTTTGTCAAAATGCTTCACATATGTAGTTTAAAATCGGACATTTCACGTGCACCAACCTAATAAATTACCCAACAAAACCAAGAAAATGTTATTCCTGCTTTTCAATTTATTTTCATAAGTACTCATATTCTTGAATTGAATCACCTGTCCTGTTACATCCCGTATATAAACCCCACTAACATTACATCTGAAAAGGAGTGTCAGGGACGTGCAGTCACTGTTATAGAGAGTACAGACACTTTTCCAACTGCCAGTGAATGAAAGAGGGAGTCGTCGCATCTTTCAACAGGCGTTATCAGGCCGCGCGGCATTACTGCATTAGCGAAAGCGCAATCGCGGCCGATAAATTGCCGCAATTAGAGGCTCGCCGCAAAACATGAAGGTTGCTTTCTGATATCGCCGGGGCGGGTGTATAGGGCGCGCACCTAAACGGGCCATTGTTTGCCGGGACAAACGGCCGGGGGGATGGAAGGAAAGTATGAATACAGCTCGGCCGCTATCAGCGGGGGTGCTGCCACCGGTGCTGCCGGTTAGACGGAAAAAGAAGCACGGAAGCTTCCGGACAGATCGTTCGATCGTCGCCGCAATTCAGCTGTTCCTTGCTTTCGGCCCGTTTACGATGGAACGCGATTATCAAAAGCGTCGCGGATGATATAACAGGAAATGGAGAAAAAATTGGAGCAAAAAAGGAGAGGACCGGGACGAGGGCAACGAAGAGAGGAGAGAGTTCGAGAGAGAAAGACAGGAAAATTGCTGGAACGTGGTAGAAAGCAAAGTGGAGTTGGTAAAGAGGGACAGAGGGAAACAAAACGGCTCACAAAATAGCACGTAAATCCCAAGAGTTGGACGCATGCGCGCCACGCTGACAGGTGTTCGTACGCGTCGCTGAAGAAAGGGATGAACGGGGCTAAAACAAAAAAAAGGAGAGAGAGAGAGAGAGAAGAGTAATGTGGGAAAACGGGGGATGGCTGTCCGGGGAATCCCTGCGTCGGTTTTCGTTAAATGCTCACCTAACGAATCCGCGCCCCCGGCTCGTCCGGCTTTTGACGCGCTTGTTGTTCATACAGCGGGCCGAACAATTACCCGAGTCCTCCTGTGAA
The DNA here is from genome assembly GCA_916610235.2 of Lasioglossum morio. Classification (NCBI taxonomy): domain Eukaryota; kingdom Metazoa; phylum Arthropoda; class Insecta; order Hymenoptera; family Halictidae; genus Lasioglossum; species Lasioglossum morio. The sequence goes on along the minus strand of OU744330.1, from coordinate 8,459,272 downwards.
AACTGGGCGAAAACCTGGAAAAAAGGCTGGGCCGAACGGGGACAACCGGGAGCGGGCCGGGAGCGGGCCGAGAGCGCAGGGGGGATCGAAAAACAGAATGATTAATCGCAGTTACCCGCGCGCCCTTTCCAGGTGTACCGCGCGAGATTTAACAATGGCGGAAAATAAAGAGCCTCCGGTTACGGGACGCGGAGATATTCTTCCTGGCGTTTATCCATTTTCGAGGCGGCCGAGCCGAATGACAATAAAATGCGCGACGGAATAAGCGTCGGGAACAACCGAGGACCCCGAGGAAAGCTGAATGGGGGCCATGTTGCTCCGACGACACCGTCAATGGACGATCGGACCGTGAAGTGGAAAACACTTTTTATCGGGTATAATGCCTGTTGTTGGTAACTATTGTCGATTGTTCGGCGCCGAGGCAAATATTCGCAAAAAACCACCCTGGATTTCGACCATTTTTTTTAATATGTCGTCGACGTCCTCCGCTCGGATGCTGTTGTTGATTCGAGTAAGTTAATAGTCAACGTTGCGAACGAAGAAAGCTTCGAAAAGGGTATGTAATTTTTTTAACACTGTGTGTATACAATGTAAACAGTAAGGTGGATAATTATCATTAGATTGCGGATCTTCATGCACAATGAAAATTGTCATTCAAATAAAATGATTATTCTTCCTTTAATAATTTCTATAGGTACAGATAATACATAAACATTCTGATATTCATGTAATCCTTTAATTGGTTTGTATTGAATCTACCCATTTTTGTAATAAATGCATAAAATCCGCAATCTAAATATCATAGACTACCTAATTTGTTGTTCTGATTTTGCACAGTTGTTATTATGATGTACACTCGAGTTTCCTGGAGATAATTTTGAAAGAATGGAATCAGGTACAGACTTTTTCTTGGTATCGTGTAGTATACAGAACAATTTTTTTTAAGCATGACATGAGCTTTCTTTCTGCACAAACTTTATCGAGAGAATTTCTGATGCATTTAAAAATTAATTCAGTACGATATTATCTCTTTCCATTGACACCACTTTTTATTGTCTTCGCATAAAATTCTCGCGGAAGAAAATTACATTATACCATTGTCAGCGATCGTAAACATTAACATAAAACTCGCACGGATATAAAAAGCAGTATACGCGCGGAATTTCATACGAAGAAACTTCGCGTCTGACGGGACAACAATAAACTGAAACCATAAACCGTCTCATTATAGTGAAAGAATAAAAAGCATTTCGTATCGCATAACTTTATTTCTTACGAAGAAATCAACATTTTAGAATAAAGTATAGGATATATTTTATTAATTGTTTTTTAAAAATTTGTAAAACAAAAACCCACCTTACATCGACTAGAAAACTCCCTTTGGTAAATATAAATCGATACCACAATTAATTTATTTTAATATGCAAGATTTTGTGTAGTTTACGAATGCAGAAAAATCCTACTTGAGATATTTCAAAAATTTCGGTAATTATTTTTAAAAATAGAATGATGGAAATAACTGAAAGGGATTTCTCGGACGATTTTGGAATTGTTGGGCGGTACGTATTGTTATGCGAAAGTTACGGGAAATGTGGAAGCTGGTCAACGAACAAGTTCACGTCACATACATATGTGGAGTTAAAGGGGAAGTATTTCAGCCTTCTTCCACGGCTACCACCCTTATTCGGGTTTACCACGTGTTTTTATCGGGGGTAAAAAGAAAAGTCTCGACACGCCTTTACTTTCGGCCCCTCCTACTACACGCGCCCTTGTCAGGATCATCATTGAGCTCATAACCACTACACAACGGTTCCCACGACCTTAATTCTTGTACCTTTTGTTCTTCGTCATATACCTCACATACAGCGACCTGTGGATTTAGACCGTGTAAATCCGTATCACTGCTATCTTCTAGAAAATCTATTATTTCCTCGAGATTTTATTTTCACTAAAATAAATGCATCCAAATAAATATTACGTCCTTATAAATACTTCTTCAATAATTAATTCTTCACAGGTGTTTATATACATACATATTTATCTACATATCAACGTCAAAAGACATTGTTAAATCTTCATTATTCTACAAATTCTAGCTTTCCATTTAACACTGGAACATTTAATGAGAAAACATTATAAACAATTGGGTTTAAAGAAGAATGTGATGACTGCGTTAATTGTTCAATAAATAATTAACTTCTCTAATGAAGTATACTTTCATTATTTGTGCTACAAGCAATTAGATATGCACTCGACGACAAGAGGGTGTTGCGGAGAATGCAATAGGTGGTATTGTTGAATTATGCTTTCTTAATCGTATTTTCAACGTTCGCTTATGTGACACGTATAATGAAGCATGGCAGGGGCTTGACATCGAATATAACAACGACCATCAACACAGATGAGTGTGCTATACAGGCTTGTGAATGTAGAGCTCGGCTATTTGTCTTCATTCGGTCCCACGTGGCACCCAAGGGTGGCGACCCCTCATTATCACCTCGCCATATCCATCCTGATTAGACCTAAACATCCGGTAAACTCTCCAGCCACACCCTAGCTATCCTTCAACCGGATCTATTCAACAAATTAGTAGCGAAATTTTTAGCACCCGAACGGGAACCTAATCAGTACGCTTAAATACAATAAATTAATCAGATGTGAATAAATGCAAAAAATTAATTATATTGAACGAATAAGTGAGTCTAATTAATAAATGGGCAATCACAACTTCAGTAATAATTGTCACGACTGCATGCAGAGCTGGAGCGTAGAGTAATGTTTAATATTATATCTCTTTTTTGCCATCAACCGTTCGCACTGTCAGGGTTCAAACAACCCTCAAAGTGAAGAGTGAAAAACCAATTTAACTGAATATTTAGAGTGGAAAACCAATTTAGTCAGATATTTAGAGTGGAAAATCAATTTAGCAAAAAATTTTAATTGTACAATTTCACGCTGTGGACGATGAGTTCAGCCATTTGTACAAGGGAATTTCGATTCGTCAAATAACCCGTTTAAAAATGATTTACAACTTAGATTATTGATTATATCCTCCAAAATATATAATATACACTCGTAAAATTTTGTTCAGTCTGCCCGGAAAAAGTTACTAAGAAATATAAAGTTGTATTAGAACTGCACAGAAATAAGACTATAAAAAAATATTCCTCTATTAATACCAAACTCGATGAACTGATGTAATGTAAATGTACATTACATTAATCATTGTTTATGTGAATGGTAAAAAATTAGTCACATCTCTTTGCCAATCACTGCAGACTGTCTGCATTCATCACAGAAAGTAGCAGATCAAATCTAAGACACTAAAAAATTCAGAGAGTTTAAGGATATCGACGAACAATTTTCAAGTTATTACAATTACCAAAGAAAAAAACGGAATTCCCATTTGCTTCCGGTGTTTTACAACTGGCACGGAAAATTTTTGCATAAAGATCCGCAGTCGACTAATGACCACGACGTTGCTTCAGCGCGGGGGATGTAACAAAAAGCGAAACAAATAGCTCGCATAAAACGAATTGGACTTTCTTTGCGGTAAACGCGAGAGCGTGATCACGGTGCACGTGTGACGCTAATAGCGGACGTGTTTAGCAACTTGCGTAATTACGATACAGTATAATAAACGGTGAAGGCCGTCCGTTTGTTTAGATAAGTGGCCTGTTCATAGAAAATTGGCTCGTTCGCGGATCGTCCGATATCGAAAAGTTCCGAGACCGAAAGCCGTCTGGCCGCGGCGGCGCCGCGCCGACTGTTTCCTTTTTTATTTTCTCGTTCGGCTACCATTGTTCTGCAATTATGGTCGACCGCATCCAATTAAAGAAGCGTTCGCGGCTGGTACTAATATATAAGGTGCAAACGTCCCGCGCGTTCTGGAGTGGGCTTTCCGGGGTTTCCTCGTTGCGGCATACCTTGCAAGAAAGTTCTAACAATATCGCGGCCCAGCCAGAACTTCGGGGGCTACGAAGGGAAAAGGCCGAGTTTACCGCGGAGTTTCGTGCCTCCCGAACTTCCCCGGGATCGGAATACTCCGGAGCCCGTTTGAAGTTCGCGAATTTTCGTAGAATACTCGACGCCAGACGGATTACAATAAATTCTCGGCTCGATGCTGATAGATGTATAGCTGTTCCGCGCCGTGATTTCACGAATACGTCAAGATTTCCCGCAGATTCACCCCCACTTTCTATCTTCCTACCCCTGTTCGTCGCGGAAATGAATTTAATTGGATACAATTCGAGACACTTCTTGCAACGCGACTACTAAGTTTATATGGCATTCGCCTATTGACTATCTACGGTAATTCGGTTTTTCTCATTGAGTCTACACTTAAACGATTGACGCCATTTTCTATCGAAAAATATTTTAAGATTATCATAAATATTGTGAAGATTGAATAATCACCAGCACAATTCAAAGATAATTTTATTGTACGATTCTCCAGAATTTGGAAAAAGAAAATAAATCTAATTGTTAGTAAGAGCGGTGCCCTAATTTGAAGTGTATTAGGTTTAAAGTACAGTACGTGCAAGGAGCAGCGTGCAGAGCTCTCGTATATTTCAAGCCTCGAGTTCTCCGGAAATTAGTTAGAGATTTCATTAACCTTGCATTAACTATTTATGTATGCAGTTATTCCAAGGAATATTTATTTACTTCAGCTGTTTTCATTATTTGAATCAGGAACGATTTTCGTAGAATATTCATGCCAGGCTATATCACGTTCACGTTCGTCGTTATAAAATATTGGTCATTTATGGACTACAGATTTTATGCATTGGGGACGACAACGAGTAGGTGCAATTTAAAGTTGTAGACAAAAATATTCAAGAATATTAATGTATTAGTCGTGTTTTATTTTGCATAAATATCTACTATGAATTATAAAAGGCTATAGTTACATTTTGTCTAATTTATTATGTGGCAGTCACAACATCGAGGTGATCGTCACAATTTATTTGATAAAACAATTTGATTTGCATTGAATAAACTAAAAATGAGTTTCTGTGCTTTTTATTTATTGACGATTTCAATATTTCCATCCGTAAATAAAAAATGTATTTCACATAAAAAAAGACCTTGTATAATACAAACTGAGCTGAAATACATATAATTCACAGTGATACATTGTTTTTCCTTGTTTTGTTTTTTTTTTTAATTTTATCACCGAGTTGTATAATATCCAATCGAAAAAATTCTGTATAAATCACGAATGATTACAGTCGGATATACATCGTTTATTCAAATTTTTATCAAGCCACTGAGTTTTAAAGTGATGCGACATTCATATATGATAGCTATGAACTGATTCATTATTTTTGCCAGATACATACACGATTTTAAATTTCGTTTCATTTAATTCGATCCGGAGATATTATCGTCAATGTCTTTCATAAAAATTAGCATTATCGTACATATCACGAAAACACGACGTGTAATTAATCTGTCTACAACTATGCCAATCGTAATACAGATATGTTATGAGATCATTTGTCACAGCTTAAATTTTCATTACGGACTTAACAAATACTTTCCAACTATTGGGAACAATTCTCAAGTCCGTTAATACAATAAATTTTTATTTTCTAGTTCTTTATAATCTTTAGTCTATTTTCCAATCTGCATAATTTTTAATACATCGAAGTTGCAATTTCTCTAAAACTTCTTTTTTTGAAGAAACAACCGCAAAGCCGTAGTTTTTAATCTAATAGTCAAAGAGAAAGTTTCAAAGCGTACTTTCTCAAAAACCGAGTGTTCCACGGAACAATGTTGCTATAATTGTGTTACAGAAGTTATTGTTTCGATTTTCTTCGCGTGGTACGATGTCGGAAGCCCCCTTTACATCGTAAAACAAAGTTCCCTCGCACCTAATTGAATCCGGAGTATCAAAGAAAGAGGCAAAATTAAAATAATCATTCCACCCACAAAGATGACCCTCCGTTAATTAGAAGCAAAGGAATGCAACTGTAATTGGAGTACCGAAATGTTCCAATTAGAGGTTCTAAAAACAGTTCACGATAAAACTGATGTCCATCGATAACATAAAGTGCTCCGATCCGTTGATCACCGAAGAGACACCGTTATATTGGCGAGTTTATTCTGAGAATAACGCGCGCGTGACATATGTTATTGATCGTTGTCAAGCACACTCGACAATTAACATACATGCAGCCTGTTTTATGGCGGTTCCTTGTCGGCAATGATCGATCACTACTCACAAAGGAATCATCGTTACCGCGCGACGAACCAATCAATGCTTTTATTTAACTTACATCAGCATTTGAGAGTTTCAATTAGCCGACCGATCTATTCAATGACATTTGATTCCCACTCATTGTCCAATGCATGATCGATTTCTGCGGATGCAAGCAACTCTAGAATAACGTTCGTTGCCCGAACAAAAGTATAATGTTACGTTTGTTAGTAAAACTGTGCTGTCAGCTCGTAGGAATTTTCGAGTGATTTGCAAACTGATAAACTATTATTGTTGTCAATTAATAAGTTGTATTCAATACGATATTCTGCTTCGTTGATCAGTGAGAAGCTTCATCAGCAGTCAATTATACATTTTTCAATATTAATTATTGTTATACATGTCGTTATTAGACTGCGGATCTTTAGGTAGAATAAAAATTGAGTGCATCCATTGCAAGAAGCAGGAATAGGAGTAGAGAAACAGCCTACTGATTTATATTTCATCTACTAATTTTTGTCATAATTGCATAAAATCCGCAGTCCAATCCATTATAAATGTCACCAATCCTAGAAACGAGAACAGAAACTGTTTCCGGTTGAACCCAATACTTCCTTTAACACAGAGCCGAAGCGAAGACTATTTCACCGATTGCTCTTCAGGCTGCCTCGTGATTCTCGTGGTTCACACGTGGCGTCCCTAAGCCCGCCTCTCGCTCACTCTCCACAAATTTTTTCCATCTAAAAAATTTTAATAGGAACTTTTTGGACCGCGGCCACTTCATCGGGCGCAGCCGTGTGCGTCGCTCCTAAGACCATTCATCACCTCTAACGGGTAGGATGATGTACACCATTATTAAATACGGAAGGTTCCAGTGATGGAGTTTTCCTTTTTTTGATTTTTTTCGCTCGCTCTGTCGACGGTCCACTAACGTCGTTCCACCGGATTGCTTGACGTCATTAGCCGTTTTTCGCCGTTCGCCTCCGGAAACTCATTTCGCCTCTTGCCCTCGGATCGTTGATTTTCGCGTTCACGGACGGCCGGGCTATCTCTTTCGATGGAAATCCATGATGCATCGCGCGTCGCTCACCAAAAATGGGTGAGTACAAAACGAACGTCCCCCTCCCCCATCCCCTTCCAACCCCCCGTCGTCCCTTCAACCACCCCGCGAACGATCGATTCGCCGATTTCGTTATAGCCGGACGATTTCTCGTTGTAGTCGCCGCGGCACGGCACGGCACCGCGGCGAAATTCCCGGCCGACTGTGAAATCGTATACCCGCCCGTGTATGTATATCGTGCGAACGCTCGGAGACGGCGAAACTGCGGACAAATTTCCGCGAGCGGAAAGGATTTTATACCGCAGACACCGCTTCGAGAGAACTCGAGTAACTGCGCGCCGATAATTCGAGCGCAAACTCGAACGTTTCTGCTGCTTCTGTTTAGAAGATTCGCGAAGAACTCGCACCGTGATAAATCGAATACGTACTATCCTATTTAGCGTCTTGGATTTAGCACTGAAACTACGGAGCACTGAAAGAGAGGCAATTCTCGCACCATCTGAACGAAAAGTCAGTAATAGATTGAATTTGTAGCACTCTATTTTGCAGCGTCTTGCATTTAGCACTGGATTCGCCCGGCACTAACAGAGACAAATTGATAAATCATGCGAACGCGAGGAGGACGAGCCGCGGATAAATTCCAAGAGAGGAAAGGATTTTATTCTGGGGACGGAGATAGAATTTAGTTGTCATTAGACAGCGGATCTGCATGCAAAATAAAAATGAAATAGAAATTTGTTTGCTTTCTTAATATGTTTAATAGGTTGAAAACAATATGACATTACTTTTATACTTACTCATTTTTGTGATAACTGCATAAAATCCGCTGTCTAGTTGTCATCTATCTACGAATTAGTCATTTAGTGTTAACACTATACCTAGCGAGACTTAAAAGGGATTGCTATATGTTGCCTTATAAAAATGATAATATTGAATTTATTTTCTAAATATATTTATTTCACGAAAGCATCTGTATAATTTCGATAATTGCGAAATTAAAATTGTGGAGTCGGCATTTTTATTCCCGGTAGTAGGTTTAGTGTTAAAACCATAATTGACGATTTGGACGTCACGCATTCGGTAAGCGTAGATGAATTTTTTTTTGAAAGCCAGCGTCACTAGATCCGAACCTCGTTTAGTTGTCAGGCTGATAATCCGATCACTGTTACTCAGATACCGTGATTTTAAAAACGCGCACATGAAAGAAAGGTAATGGTCGTTGAGGAAAAAAACTTGTTATCTCAAGGGTCAGATTGAATCATTCAGGTTCGTTGAGCTATCCACTGGTTGTCAGGACAGCGGCCGTGTGAGTCGTGCAGGTTCAAGCTCTCTCGCACACGTGCACCGACACGGGAGGCTGGTAAACCTCATTGTGGGATCGTACCGGTTAATATACTCATGGACAGAGGATACTGAAGGGTAGATGTTAATAAACCAGGCGGATATCACCGACGTTATTCCCGCCGTATCACCCATCTTCAGGGTTTCTCAATTAGCTGCCCCGCGTCAGAAGAACCACTCTACTTTTTTCCTAATAGATCACATTTACGAGGAAAAAAACACGTAACCCTCCATTTTTCTCTCCACTTCATTAATCCGAGGAAAAAAGTCAAATTAATTCTCGACCGCTCACTATAATAATACGCCCTCCAGCACGAGTAAAACAACCACGGAAGTTGTAAATTTAATAACTTCATCTCGCAATATGAACTACCCTCTGATGACAGATCAGCTTTTTCAAAGAAAATTAACGGAGATGTGCAATTCGAATTTTTACTAAATTAAACATCTATAAAAATCTTGCAATATAAATTGCTTCTCTGATATACTCTTTCTCAAATAGAATAAACTGTAAATTGAAATCAATACAAATAAATGGCATTGTGTAAGAAAAATTTTTGCAAAACTAAAAGAAACTTCCAAATAACTTATTATCACTGTCAGCCTCGTTCATTCTAAAAACTTCATTCTTATTCTCTTGCTAAAAATAGTATACAATTTTAGATATATTATGATATTTTCAGGGCAATAGAAAAATTCAAAATAAAATCGTTTGTTGAAAGGTGCAATGTTTTATTTATATGTAAATTAATATCCGTTTAGTATGCTGTGGTTAGGCCTCGATGTAACAAGTGATTCAGAGGCTTTTAAACAAATTACTTTTTCTGCCAGGTCCTAGGTACGCGAATTCAGGAAGGAATTCCTCGGCGTTTCACAATATGACGGGAATTCCTTTGTGCCGAGTGCTCCGTGGTTTTCGACGCGTTCTTATTGACGCGTTCAGCAAAAATATTTACCGCCAAACCGGCAAGTGTCGGAAGTTCGTGGTGAACGGCCACAAATGGTTGAATTCCGGCTGATTATCCGCGCACCGCTACAAATCATTCGATTTCGGTTCACTTTCGAATTATCTGCAAATCCCGATGGATTTTTACTCCCGTATCACGTGCGGGAATTGTTGCTACCTCATCCTCCGAAATGTAAATCCAGTGAAATTATCTCACCTTATTTTTCATGTCAGACATGATGCCCAGCATTTCATATTACAATGATTATCAAGAGTATTTATTTGGCAGTGAATTTCAGCAGACAACCAAATTATTTTGGTATTTCAAAAATACCTGTTACGCAAATAATTTATGCAAAAATCAAATTATTTAAAATTTGATCGACGAATAATTTCAACAAAAGATTCACACCGAATTATATTCGATGATATTGAAAATTAGTATTATTTCTGACATAATGTGTATACACACTGTATTTGTTTAAATATTATGTATATAATAATATAAACATTGAAAGCAACTGGTACCATTTGTACATATGTTCATTATAAACTATATTCACTATAAAGGAAATCGCACCTTAAACAAGACATAAACAGTGAACGATTATTAGTGATATACATTATAGATGAATTTTTATATGTGGTAACAAAGACAAAAAATATATAATAATGGCAATGACACTGTTCGAACTTATGGAATGTAAGAGTGTGAATGCTCCTTCTACTATTGCCATAGTTATCTGTCGCCTATTGCCGAGACAGATCACCTAGACAGTGCTTGAAGCATGCGAGGGGACAACATTGATTTAGGTGATCCCTCCCCTATATAACAGCCAAATCTGACTAGACTTAGGGTTACTAACACTGTCAAATACAATTATGTCCCTGTGTCACTTGTAAACTACTCCCCAGTAGATTAACCCGCTTTCTACGACCATTGAAGATTACTAGTTCCTGCTTCTTGTAACTCCCAGTTATTCTACCTTTGCACAACAGAATACCATAATTTGTAAGAAACATTGTGTACACGTTCTACATTATATATTGCAAATTTGTCATGTACCAATTATTCATATCGACGGCATTACACGGTATAATTTAAATCTTTCATGCGTATATCCACTCAATTAAATAAATACTGCACCGACTGGACACAATTACAAACGTTTGTGCCTTTGGTTTAGTTTTAATTAAATACGACTGGGGTGTAATTAAATACGCGTTCGATTCTGAATTTCGCAAATACTTGGAGACTTTATCTCTCGAATTTATGGTACAGCAGATTGCACAAATCGTGAAAGTTACAAGTACTTGTGAATAATGTGGTGAAAAATTTTAATTTATTGCATAACTAAATTTTTACTTAGCACAACAATCCTACAGATTATCGAGAACAAAGAGACATAATTGTACTTCGATTAGAAATGAATCTGCTTATTGACAACTTATTCTATCAAATGAGTACGATCATCAAATTCATTTCGATGAGCGAGACGGTCAGCGAGTAACATTGTCCGCGAACAAATCGCCTCAAAAATCGATTGTTTGTTCGAATGAAATCGTCGTTGGTCGCCTCTGTCGCCGAGCAATTCCGAAAATATTACCGCGCTGGCGGAAGTTTCCCGATAAGAGCAAACCACACGAGGACCGTTTCATCAACTTAAAACGAATGAAATTTTTATTGTGAGAAAGTTCCACGAAGATCGAAATAAATATCGGGGGAATACTGTCAGTAAAGTTCCGTGTCTTCGTATCCTCAAGTTCCGTGCACAATGTCGATTGCGGTTCGCCCCGAGACATCCGAGGAAATATGGCCTGGGAAATATATTTTAACGCAGCGGACGTGGCCACGTGATTTTAATTAAACGAAGTCGGACAACCGCCCCGAGGGGTGGGGGGGGGCTGCGGATTCGAAATCAATTCCTCGGCTGTTTAAACCGAATATCCGGCGACCGTGAAATGAAAGAACCGAAAGCGTCGGGAACCGAAATCCGAGCGAAAATTCAACCGCGTTTTCCCGAAACGCGAATACGAAATAACCGTGCATATCGAATTTGTCATTTTCGATTTCCCGAAATCCTTTGCTCTCTCAAGATTCTCCACCAGCCGGGGCCCCGGGTATATCTGTCATATCCCTGGGGCTGCTATCCAACGATTCTCGGCGAGTCTTGGCTCAAGAAACCGTTTTCGTGCAACGTCGATCATGTACGCCACGGTCTCCAGCCGTTCAACGATCTTATTCACCCTAAACATCGGGATCCCATCTCCTGGGACACTCTGAAATTCGAGTATGATCCCCTTAAATCTGTCTTAATCTCTCCGGTTGCCGCTGGGCTTTTTAATTGCTTCAATCCGCCCTACTCAAGTCCTCCAGTACCGAAACTGACGAGAAAGATTGATTGCCCATGATTAACCCTTTCACGCACAATTTCTTTCGCGGCTTCGGTAATTACGATCTCTCTGGCGAACAACATTGACGTTTGCTTTGAAATTTCAATTTTATATAGCATTTTTTAAGAAAATATGGATCTTCAGATTCTCATCTGCTACATCACGTAAAAATATTTTAGAGGGAAATGAACAACAGGGATTCAAAAGTAGAATCCTCAGCCTTTAAAATGAGTCTATATATAGTGCTACAGGATTATTTATTATGGAATTACAAGCGTCACAAAGAAAGAGAGGAGTGGGAGATTAAATAGTATGGGAGTAACGAAGGTAAGGGAGGGTAAGGAGGAAATAAATGAAGGTGTATGTAAATATGTAAATATTGTATATATTAGATAATGTAAATAATAATAGAAATAAGAAGGGAAATACGTAAGGAATGGGGAAAAGAAGGAAAAAGAAAGAAATGTAACGCCGAAAGGTATATATTTTTGGAATAAAGATACTACTACTACAAGTGTCACAATAAACCTTCGAAAATTCTTGATATATTATTAACATATTATTCAAACATTTTTATGCTCATATTAACAGTAATGTCATATATTCCACATGGAATGTAAAATTTAAATTCTTATGAACTTTTTGTTATTTAGATACAGCAATAAAGAGTCAGAATTTGTAGGGGATGGACAGTTCGTCAAGCTGCAGGGCAGCTGAGTACGTCCGCTATCGAAAATGCGGACCCCGAGGTATCACCTCGTGGGGACTGTGAGAAATTCGAACACTCGGCGCTGCTACAAGATTCTACGACGCTTTCCATGAAAATGTATGCAAGAAATTTACCTACATTTCTTCGCAAAGTGTCGCCGAACTTTGTAGCAGCGTAGAGTGGCGACGAATTTTCCACGGTTTCTACGAAGTGAGTTACTGGTCCTCATTGATTCTCGATGGCAGTTGCAGCCGACCTGTGAGTGATCGGTGATCGGCGAATTGTACGTCATCAAGATGTTCATACAGTGATGTATAAGAAATTTTAATATAATATGAATCAGAAATTGTTTTCTATAAAGTGCTTAAATTAGACAGTGTATAAATTGTATTAGAACACTAGTTTAGATAAATTGCTTTAATTAAAGCGTATTATACGCTTCCAATATTGCTATGAAATTCAGGCGACACATTATATTATTTTTCACGGCGGTACGCGGTTCATGCCGAATACCTCTGAATTATATTTTCTGTAATATTTACGCCCGAGAACCTCACCGGCCTGCATTCAATTTCTGATACTATTACGATAAAAATTAATTTCTGCTGCCTCGCACCGAAAAAAAATGAATTCCTGCCCGATTTCATTAAATTTTCCATTTTTATATTATGAATTTATTCGTTTCATCAATTGTTTCGAACGCAAGATTAATTCCTTTCGGTGTGTTTGTAAAATAAATATGATACTGTGAAAGTTCTTCAGACGTGAAAAAAGTTTCATCATTATTAATATTCTGTTAGAAGATCGAATGAAAACAAATTCAATTTTTACGGACCAGTTACACGAGAATCCCCTTTGCATTTCCGAGGAGAATCGAGCGCATCATCATTGGGAACAAAAGTGCCGTCACCTGCCGATCAAGGAGCCGTGTCAAAGGGTTGGCAATCAATGACTGCAATATTTCGTGCGCCCCGGGGCACACGAGTCGCCGCCAATTCGTCCGCCCCCTGTGAAGGCTTAAGCGTCGCATAAATTCTCCATAACGTGGATCAACGCTGTGCCACGGACGGGTTGAGAGCAGCAGCCCGCGCGCAGCCCGGCCGGAACGAAACAAATCGCGCCTCAGCCGACAGCGCGAGATATTCTTGGTCGAATGTAAATTTCAACGACGAAAGTCCTGGAAGAACCCGGAAAGAAAAAAGAAACGGACGCAGTAACAAAATCGAGCAAGATAAAACCACTTATGCCAGCGAGGGCCAAGAAGAGGTACAGCTCAAGACGATACAGAAACGGGGAAGAACGAGGGAGGTAACAGAAAGGGAGGAAAATAAAGATAGGTAGAACAGAAAGAGAGGGAGAGAGAGAGAGTGAGACAGAGTGACAAAACAGGAAGAGAGAGAGAGAAATATAGAAAGAACAGAAAAAGAGAGATCGAGAAAGAGGAAGAGGGTTGGAGGGTTGAAGCCATGGTGTGTGGCATCCGGAGAGTTATGTGGCGACACGCCGACAACCCCTTAGCATCGAGTGACAAATACGAAGCGTACCGTGCCTTTTCTGCCGCGATACCGCCGCTCGCCTTGTCCTCCGCGAGATGGAGAAGAAAGGGAGCCTGCGTAGCCGGCTTTCCACCCCCGGCGAGTCACTTAGCCACCGGGTTATGGCTGCGAGTGACACACCCTCCCTCTAACTTGTCTATAATCGATCCGCGGATTTTTTCCACGGGCTCGGGAACCATTCTATTTCCGACCCCACTTGATTTCCGACGTCTACATCTCTACTGGCTGATCCAGCAAGAGTAACACCTTTTAATCCATTCAGGGTTGAAGTTGATTCGGTTAGAGTTTTATAGAACTTTCCTACCGACTGCTCTCGGAACGGTGTAACACCTTTTAATCTGTTCAGACCTGGTAATGATTGTCAGGATTACGTGGAATTTTGTGAATTGCGACAAACTGGAGAGAATTAGATACTTGTTGTCTTGCTTAATATGTTTAACGGGTTGAAAATATTATAACTATATTTCTAAATTCTTCGAATTTTACTGTCTTAAATTACGCATTTTATTATTTTATTGAACGAAGTGCACCGTTGCACGGCAGGTCTAAACGGATTAAGGGATGCACAATCAATATACAAATGAATTTATCGGTTATTCAAATGCATGTACCTCCTGTATTTAGCAAGCGATAAAATTTTAATTTACCATAAAAATGTACCTGAAATAACAAAAGCAAATGCAGTGGAAAGAGTTCATGAGACGCCGCAGTATGTCTCCGAAGGCCTTCAGCGAACGAGTGTGTGGGCGAGACGACGCGTGCGAAAGTTACTGGCAATTTCCTTGGGGAAAGTTCGCCAACTGCGGCGACCACGTTCTCTGAAACCGGGAGACTCTTGCGCCGCGATACAGGGACGTTATTGTTATTATTTATCTGGCCGATTTTTCCTCGGAGACGTACGGCCGGTTGTCAGGCTCAGATGCAAATATTCGTGACTTTGAAACTTTGGTAGCGCGGGGCGGAGAAAGAACTTGCGAATATTTTGCGGGCCGGGAGAAGGTGGAAATTCGCTGGAAACGGCTGAGATATCTCTTGCGCCTGTAGTTTACGAGTAAGGGGACCTAGGTGGGGTCCTTTAGAAGACTCGGAAATGATGCGGGCTATAGGAGAATCAGAATGCACAAGCTGCATGCAGCCGCGCAGATTCGAGCCTGCTGTAATGCGTCGAGGCACTTTCGGAAACTGGAGAATATACTTAAATGAAAGAGTAGAATTTCGATTATCCCAATTTATCATTGTATCAACTCTAAGAATGTCGATTTTCAAATTTACCACTTAGGTATAAAACAATAAGTGTTGGGAAAATATATGGCTAAGAAATAGAATTTCAAATTCACCGTCAATTTTTGATTTCAATGACAACGATCAATATGTTCAGTCGATATGTCTAGGTAGGTCAGTTTTTCCATGTTTGTTTCCATCGATTTGTCCTATTGCTCTTACGAACTTTAGTACATCTCTAACCAGTACAGCAGTCAGTACTCAGTCAAACTATGAAAAGTAAAAATGATTCAGATTAAAAGTAATAGCAAGTATGTATCTAATAGTCTTCAAATCACATATATTATATATATATTCACAGTACATATAGTAAAGGTTTATTTAATTTTGTTTTTTTTTTGTCTTTTTAGACGCAATTTCCCTTGAGAAAGGTTCAAATCAGAACCGAAACGTCGGGTATATTGTAAAACAGCTATAGTAATGTAAAAATTGATCGAAAACGTAACGCCGATAACAATTGTTTAAGATCCCAATTTATCAACGGAATGTAACCGCTCGGATAATAGAACAATCACTTTACTAACGCTTTAAATTAATTCTAGTGAGTCGATTGTGTGTTTTTAATTAGAGAAGTGTCACGAATATTTTGGCGCAAGATTCATTAAAACATATTTACAAATAAAAATTATTTATCATTGAACAATGTTCTTGAACTTCTAAGCTTCTCCGAGGATACACTCCGTATTAGCGGGAATTTTCTCGCTGTTATCGAAAACATCTCTCGCACGTATACCGCGGCTTTACTAGATTTTGAAGGAACTCTTTGAAATTCATAAATTGCACAGTTTCTGTAGCACGGTCGTGACTCAAGGGGTTGAGATCTCGTCAGCCATGATGGCTGTACCATCGAGGGATCCGAGCAAAACTACGATTAAAGAAACAAGCTGAGAGCCGCGATGAAACTGAATCTCCTCGACGAGACCCGTCTCTCGACCATTTATTTCGTGCACGAAGGAACGCGTCCCCCAGCCCGTAAACAATTTAATTGTCGCCGGAGATTAATCGCCGTCGCCGAAATTAATAAGGGGGAATACGTTTATTTCTGGTGGGAAGTGGAGCACATAATTAATGAAAAGGATGGGCTTAATGCGTCCTGACAAACCGAGACTGTTCACCGCACGTACGACAACGGCCATAACGGTCGCGGGGGCTGGCCGACCAAGCACAATGAAAAATCCCGTCGTCAGGCCACGACGATATTAAAGATGATTACGCAAAATGCTTAATAATAGCGAGGCGACGCGTCATCGGCCATCGCAGCCAACATCAACAGGAAGCAGATAAAATTTGCGTGATACCGGCAGATTATTCCGCGGCCGTGTACCGAGCCGGCCGATGTACATGTGCAACACACATCCGGGAAAAGAGCCTTGTTTCAGGGCCATTTTCCGTTCCTCGATTAAGACATTATGGGTATTATTTTAGCCGGGCCATAATTAACGCGAGCATGTGGAAAGTGCGACGCTTGGGCGTTGCACGAAGTCGATTATATCGGCAATGCTGGAAGGAATGAGATTTTCACCATCGATTCCGTCAGAGAGCTTGCAGATGGATGCATAATTACCGTCATTTATAATTTCGGCTAGCCCTAATGCACTACGAGATATCGAACTAAATAGGATTTTCAGCTTTAAATTTTTTAGCCGGTTCCACCCTTTATTGCGAATACACGAACGCAATTATTATATTTAAAAGAACAAAGTTTTTCTTTTCAGTATTTTACTTTGGAGTGATTAATTGCATTTCTTGTGAAAAATTGAAAATTTACTTCTTAGATTGACTCGGTTGAAATGTGACATTTTAAGGACTTCGTATGAAGTGAAAAATACTGGTTCGTATTCTTTGTTTTAGTCATTGCAAAAGATGTAATTTTCAGTAGGAGAAAACATAATTTTGATTAAAATGATCACAGACGGCTGGTCAACGGCGATGTGCCGCGGAACACAGCGTATTTGCGCAATATCTCGGCCAGTAATGTTTCTTGAAATAATGTTGAATTTAATTTCTGGGCTCTCCCGTGGGAGAAGGAGCCTGGCAAGCAATGGTCTTGTTATAAGAACACGGGATAGAAGTGGCCCCTTTGAGAGAAAAGAAAATACGAGGAATCGGCTACATGCTAAGCTACTTTCCTTTCGTGATTACTAAAATATTGACCCTGTCTTTCTGCGAAGAAACTTACATACGTCCTATTTCCATCAGAAAGACGATTTCAAACTATGTTTCCAGCGAAACGCTCCACCGAAATGGCGTTCGTGTGACCGTGTGTTTCGTCAAAATCCTCGGCGAAATCTCATTAAAATCCTGAAATCTCGTTTACCTGTTGAACTGGTGAAATACTCTCTAGGCTGTCAGTCTAACGGATTACTCCAAGAAGCATAAAACATTGCCAAAATTTAATACATCCGACCATTTTTATAATGTACTCTAGGTCTCTAAGATTTATTCGGTCGTCATAAATAAATATTTATCTATGCCTGCTTGTAATTGTAAGGATGTGGAATTAATTGTCTATTTGGCAATGTGAATAAATCATCTAAAAACTCTGATATGAGGCAATTTATTGGTTATTTTTAAGTGAGGTATAGATCCTTTGTGAAATATATACACTTTATTAGACTTAATGTACAAATGAGTGAATGACGTGATACGCGCTGTACTGTGGCTGATGTAGGAGTAACGAATCCCTTTTATAGCAAGGGAAAGGTCTGCAATAAAATACAGGTAGACCTAAAGGATCTTTTTTTTTTTTATTATAGAAAATCTCATATGAGATTTATTACAACATAGTTTCAAAACAGGAATACACTACATATAATACAGAGTATGAAGATTACAAAACAGAATAGGTTTCTTGTAGAAATACAGATATTATAATATTAACATATGATTTAAAGGAACAGTATATGAACAGAGAGAGAAGAGTAAAAAAAAAAAACCTAAAGGATCTTAGTACGCTGGTGCTGTCCGTTTGTATTGTTTCGTGCATATCGTCGGTGTACATCAACACAATTGGTGGATAGTTGGTCAACATAGTTATCCACCACATTGAAACATGAATTTCGTGAGCCTTCAGTGGTTTAATGGAGTAGACCACTATTTTGTTCATCGGCGTACCTAAAATCCATTCAACAGAGAGAATTAGCGCAGTCAAACTAAACATTAACGAGTTTCATACTTTAATTGTCTGAAGAATGCGAATCCAATTTGGTGCTAGTTCCTATTGTCAGTCACAAAGGTCTACAAATACCTACCAAATTTCGAATATTTGAAATTTGCTAAACAAAAGGAAATATGCTAAACATTTTATCCACATAAATACACGTACAACGTTTAATTACAATAAGAGATGTTGGGGATTGAATGAATTTACTTATTCATTAAAATTATACATCATACATCATCATCGTTGTCATAAATTTGCAAAACTCATACTTTATCCATTATATTCGCTGTAGTACCAAAGCTGGTATGTAGCTGTTCAACTATTGGAGCTTCATTCAAACTGCTAATAATTATTTAATGTGTGTTCATTAATAATATAACTATTTGCCATTTCCGTAGACAATAGTCTCTAAAAATTCCATAAATTCCATAAATGAATATTTATATATGAATATTTATATTTAATATATTCTTGCAAATTTTTTTAGTATAATACTTTATTCAAGTACATGTCACCATAAAAATCTTATGAAACTTGAATAAAGTCAATCCTGTTATTATTATAAGGGAATTTCTAGTGTTAAATATAAATATAAATTAAGGCCCACTTAGGGGTTAAAGGCACGATCGATTATCAAGACGGCCAATTATAATTGTTTATTTCTCTGTTTAGGTTTCGGCGTGGTTTCGCACCGAGAGCGAGTCATTTGAAATATCTGCACTGCCAATTTCGAAATACGAGGGGCGCGCAACGGCAGATGCAATTTGGATAAACTAACTGGGGAAAAATATGAAATCGAAAACATCTGTAAAGCCCATTCTCGGCGGATTGCGTGTGTCGCGGTGGTAGATATTGTTTCTCCGATACAAAATCTCGGACGCCGATTGCCGCATAAATTGGCGCGGGTCCCGCGGAACAATGTTCATAAATAACACTTCATTATTACAACACGTACGGTCCGGATCGGACCTTGGACAAATCCGCGGGAAATATTTTCCGACCCGATGTTCTTTTCCACGGTTCGTTACTGTGTCAACGTTTTTACGATTCTGTGTCAGAGAACCACTGGCCCCCGGCTTTGAATATTTATGAAACGGAACAGTACCGACGTATTAATACACGCATATTGATTGTGCCCCGTCGATGTATTTTCATTATTTATTATGATCGTGCAATTAGTCGTTATCGTCCCATAATCTACGCACATTATCATAAATAAATAATTAATGTTTGCGTTACGCCTTCATTTATACGACTAACGTGGACCGGTACGCACATTCGATAAAATATTGAACGAACCGCGGTGCCTCGCCGAGCTTGTAACGCGCAAACAGCGTATAAATAACGCTGCCGGGAAAGAAAATGGAAAAACTCGAACATCCCTGGCGGGAAAACCCTTTTCCACGCGTTTTCATCCCCTGTTATCTTCGAGATACGATCGTGTATCGAAATCTTCCCTTCGTTAGCAACTCGAGATAAAGTCTCCCTTTCGCCGGCTGTTTTTAACAACTTCTAAAGAAGCAGACTCCGTGGAAAAAATACAATAACTTAGAACACCGGTAACGAGTGGGTGGGGGTGGGGATCTTCGTTAATTAAAATTAATTCGACAGTCGGGAGAGCCTCGCTTAATCAATCGTTCGGCACACAAACGCGGGTGGAAGGAGGCAACAAAGACTCTAATGGAAGTTCAGGCGACGACTCTTCTTTTAATACCCGCCGTGAAAACAACAATCGATTGCTTCGTAATGAATTAAGACCAGCATCGATCATTCGACGAAAAAGATAAGGTGTATTAGCTTCTTGGTTTTCTTGCGATTTGACATACTTTTTTCATGAACTACAGCAGACCATTCGGTGATCAACAACAATGTTTGGATCGTTTTATTAATATTTAAATAAAAGGTACACCATGGGGGCTTTACACCACCGAAGTAGATCTCCATTTTTGTTTTATAGAACAGTGAAAAAAAATCTTACTTTCATATAAATAATTTAGAGAAAAATGAATAACAGCGTGCAAAAATAGAATCTTCGAGTTTTAAAATAAGCCCAACTTTATTATTGTCCGATTATTATTTACGAAATTATAACAGGTCGAATATTGTAAATATATCGAGAATTAGCTTTTTGTTTATATTTTCATTTTTTCTTTTTTGGATAAATCTACCGTGTGAAAATAGTTTAAATTTTACATAAAGAATCGCAGTCTAGTTAATGTTGACCACGTTGAAAAATCGGGATTCCGGTTGCCGAACTTGTGCGGTAGCCTAATGTATTCGGGATCGGTGCTCACTCCGCAACGTGTAATTCTGCAAACATTATTTCCTAACTGCATCAGAAAGTTTCGCGAACGTATGCACCGCAAGGTCCTTCATTCAGCCTGTAAAGCTGAGATTACGCGGCTGGGGCAAGATAACATCGACAATATTGATGTTATTTTTAGTAATAAATGGGGTAGTCCGCGATAGGAGGGGCCAGCTAACACAGCATAAAGACGGATTATTTCGATTTAATGGAATTCTTGGTTTAAGTCAACATTTTCCCTTTATTAGCTCAAGCGAATACTGACGATCTTCAAGCAACCGTGCTCTCACCCCAACTACGAGTGCTGCCGAACCCCGTTTTGTAATGCAGAACGCTGCGAAACTTCTCGAGTGATTTCTTTTCTCGCGACGAACTTCCTCTGATTTTTACGAAATCTTGAGACAACGGAGATGCCGACGTTTACCCGTATTATTTATTTATTTATTTCGAGAGCTCGGTTACGCAATTAGCAGGTTACTGATATTTACGCTCTCGTAAGAAATTTGTATGAATAAAGCTCGGCAATACACAAAGTTTTAACAAATTCATAATTATTTCATTGAATCTTAACAAGCTGAATTGCGAGGAATGGTTGAAGTGTTTGATAAACTTAATGAAATACATGAACCTGCAGAGTGTGGTCATACTAATTATAAAACAAAAAAAAGCGAAAAAAGGCACATACAGGTCGAATTGATAAGCTCCTCCTTTTCGAAGTCGGTTAAAAAGATGTTTCAAAGAAGAAAAGATGTTCATTTACAATGATTGATTTATCGCAAGGTTTTAATGAACACATAGTCATTTCTGTAATATATCCATAAAACTATAAACGTGCATCAAATTCCGTATTCTAATCACAATTAAATTAGAACATTCCGTATCGTTAGAAACATTAAATGCCTGCGAAGTGGGGTTGAATAATGCAATTGTTTACAGAACAGCTTGTCCAAGAGAATCTAAACGATAGTTTCATTCGGCAGTCGTGCCGTAAAAGGGAAATAGTAAAAAACAAATAGGGAAAGCCGTGTCGTAAAAAAGGAGTTCAATACGTTGAACGCTTCTTTTTTTTTACACTGCGTCACATTGCAGTGAAGTCAGCAACATGGTAATCGATGAATAGAATTACCGTGCAATCCTAGTTCTCGTAAACGCGAAGAGCGTACAGGTGCTTGACACGGTGCCATCTTTGACGTATCTGGAGGTCTCGTAAACTCGTAATACCGGAGGGATACTGGGAGAAAATCGCTGTGGCTCTCACCCTCGTCCCACGGACGTTTATGACTTTTAGACTACTTTAAATGTGACGTACCGCCGGCTGCGTAAGTTCGCAGAAGCAAGTACAAGCTCTTCCACAAAATTTGACGGCAGTAAAACACCGTGTAATTTTTCATTGTTATTCTGACTTGAATTGTTGTTCTATTTTAAATTGCATTGTTATTGTTAATTTGCCTAGCAATTTATTATTGATTTAGTCCGGTTTAAAATGCCAATATTCGTGTCAATATTGATTTGATATTAAAAGAACCACTTGGTAATCGTTATTGACTTTCAATGAAATTCTTATTGCTAATTCGTTTAGATGTTTATTGCAGGATTAGTATAGTCTAACATGTCAATAGGATTGTTCTAAATATTTATTTTGAAATTTCATTTTTTTTAAAATCAAAACGCGTGTTGTTATATCTATATAGATTCGTTTGTCGTTTCAGAAATAAATGATTAAAGCCTTGTGCGAGTTCAATAAGCTTCCAGGAAAATGCAGAAAAATTATTGTTTAATGCGGACACTCTCGTGTTAATTGAATTATCGAACCAATCGCAACATGATTGCTCACTGAATTATATTCGTCTACTGCTTATTTACAGGTTCGAAAGTGAAACCATAATACAGTATTCATACGTATATACACTAAATGTATATCTACGAACCAGTGCGTCAGCAGTTTATCGTTAACGAGTGCTGATTCATTTTAATTCGGTTTGCTCCCGTCACCCATTTTTTTCTCTTGTAGGAATTAGTGTGCTCGTTCAAAAATTTTGCATGCAAATTTTGAAGGCATTATCCAATAATGTTTTTTCGACAAGTGATTGTTAATATTCACAGTGCAATTTGGAAAGGGTTTGTTTTTTGAGGGGTAATCCATGTTCACAAATTTATTGAACAATCTAAACCACATAAGCTATTTTGATAACATCTTTCTGCATTAAACAAAAAATTCTGAATTCACTGAAAATTTCTCAGAAGTCCTCCGTTGGCAATAATGCTCGGAAGGAATATACGAGGGATGAAGGAATGGGGGTGGAACTGGTACAGCCAACAAGAGTATCGACACATTCTTCTCTGTGAAAAGGAATTCACGGTGTTGAATGTACAGTCGAGTGTAATACCCTTGTGGGCCATTTCAGAACTGTAGTATATAATTTGACTATTTGTTAACCCCTCGTGAAGATGCTAGAACGCATCTACCTCTGGGTAGATGTTACAATTCTCCACAAACACGGACCAACAAATAAATGTCCTGATAACATCATTTTAATGTAATTATAAAATTTTTTTAAGAATGCTATAAGAATATTATTTAATTCCACGTGCATAAAATTAGTTTACAAAAATGTCTAAATTCCTTTACATACTTTATATTTTAAACCCACCGCAAACAATCTTCAAACATAGTTGATAACTGAAAACTAAGAAGGTGGTTCGAGCTGCTGGTTCCAAATTGAGTCCTCGTATGGGTTCCTGAGAATAATTCTTGGAAAAAGAATGAGTAAACGGGAAGAAATGGAAAAATTGTTGAGTTTTTGATCGGGATGTATTATTGTAGTCGACTGTACGCTTGCATACAGTCGTATACAGCGTTCTAACATAAGTGGATATAAGGTGGTGTACGCGTGGACAATCACGTGCTCGAAAACCCTCGTAAGGAAACGTACGTCGTTCCTCCTTGCTCACGCAGGGCATTTTTACGGGAAGAAATAAGTTCAAGTTTAAGAAGCGTGGCCAGGGTATTGCATTTTACGAGCGCCTTTTAAAACTACGCCGTTCTACAAACATTTCTCGCGGGGTATTCTCGCTACGTGCTCTGCACTTTCAAAAAGAACTGCTTTTAAATTTGTCGGATAGGCGATTTAATTGTTTCGAAAGTCTGCGAACAATTTTACAAGATTTCTCAGGACATTTTCGTTGAAGAGTTTGCCCAGTGCAGACTTTCTTCTTCTCGTTATACTGCAATTGAATTTTACATTGTGATACAATCGATAGGAAAATGGTGTAACTGAGAATAGTCGAAGAGAAGACCTTAAGGAACAGCTTCGTACCTGAAAGTGATGTACAAGAAACCTGTCGACAGTCATAGTAATCCTTGCTCAAAACACTGTGCAACATTTGCATTCTGAGATAAAGAAAATAATACGGGACAAACATTCGAAAGAGCGCCTGTTGAGCGCTGGTTTTCAATCGGGGGCAATTTGTCCGAATTTAATTAGCCTCTCGAGGTGAGTACCTCGGGAAATCAGGCTTGTGGGTGCGATATAAGAATGCCGGGGCAATCTATTCCGTCGTACGTAAAGATTCCTGACGAAAAGTCGAGGGACATCGCGCGTTCGGGCCAGGCAAAACGAGCTGCGAACAGCAGGCTAATTTTCCCCGGAGAGGGATTAACCTCTCGTGAGGGGGAATAGTCCGTAGAGAAGTGTCAGGAGGAAGGCGAGGGGGTGGCAGGAAAGACGAAGAGGATCTTAAGGAAGAGGCTCTTACTAGTGGTAGGTACACGTAAGAAGAGCTTGCGGTCTTGAGAGCCTAAAGATGGTGGCGGGTAGAGAAGAGCCGGTGGTTGAGGAATAGCGGGCACACGGCTTGCTTCTGGAACGTCTCGCACTGTGCTATCAGCTACTTTGCATTTCGTTGTTATTCAGAAATAGTCACAAACCGTACCTACCCGGGCTGCCGTCTTGCGGGTCCGTTGCTTTTCCGCTGTATCTGTTCCTTCATTCCTCGCCCGTTTCTCATCCTCGCCGCTTCCACCCATCCTTCCTCCGAGCCACTTCTTACCCAACGAGATGTTTTATTAATGAAAATGAAGAAGCTTCTTATATTTTCCTCGACCCCCTACCAGCTGCACCCGCACATCGCAATTTAGTCTTCCTCGTTTCGCGATCTTTTTCGCGACGTTTCGTCTAACGTGGCAGCTCTCTCCTTTCAACGCGCCGTCATAGTAATATTCGGACGAATTCTAAGATTGAACCAGGCGGCTTTAACTTTTTGGAGAAGTCGGAACAACTAGTTCACTGCTTGGCATAGAAAAGAAATTTTTATCAATTTTATACGATATTGTACACATACGGAATTATCTAATATTCATTTTACCATTTCAAATTTCTCCTATTAATGTTTCTCCTAAATGAATAAAATCCGTAGTATAGTAATGACAGTCTTAAATTTTCTGATGTTTCTATATTTCTGTATTTCACCTACAAATTTTTGTTAAAAATGCTTCAAATCTGCAGTCCGCTAATCACAAACACAGAACCCCTATTTCATCTAAGTATAAATGCACGTCGCCAACGTTAACCAACACGCATAATATCAAAATATACATTCATTCCCAGGATCGTCCAGGCGCAGTTTAATGTTGAGCCTATTAAAGTTTCTCCTGTGAATCCGAGTCGGTCGTTTTTAACAGAATCTTCAGTAGCTCGCCTAAATTACTCGCTGCATAGTATACATGGCCGGATCTCTGTTGCTTTATAGGCCGGCGTTAATTTCGCGTGTGTCAGCGGGTGTAAACGAGACTCCGCGTCGAATTTGAGACATGGGACATCTAATCGGTTTATACGCGCTACATAAAGACCGTAATCGTCGGGTGAAAGTTCTATCTATAGATCGGACTCTCTGTGTCGTTAGCAATTACTAAGCAAAGAGCCTTTTAAATTATGGATCTGGGATACGCCGTGCGATAACGTGTACGGCCTATCGAGCAATTTATAGGTCAACCTTGTGCATTCTTCACGTTAAACGCCACCCACATCGTCGTCAAATATTAATCCGTCTAAATCGTTGGCTATCGAGAACTTCAATGTCTCGCGTGGCCTTCTACAGTCTAGCACAATTTCCATCGTTTTCACTTTTGTTAGCAGGCTGAATTAAAGGCGTAGTCTCATTTCCAGGATTACAAGAGCGCGCAAACTTTTTGAAAAAGTTTAAATTAGTCTTACAGTGGTTCACATTAACATTTGAACACCTTTTTGAAGGTGTTGTTGAACTTTTATTATACATTGTGTTGCACAAGCGAGAATTACCTAGAGAAATTGCTCCACTCTGTTAAAAGCTCGGAGGAATAAAAAGAGGAATAAAAATCTAATTAAAATTCCATTAAACCATATCTTTTTGGTGTACCTGGGGATACTGTAAATTCCGTAAAGCTTAGTTGTGTAAATGTCCATTTCGTTGAGAATTACGCGTGAATGGAGTGACCAGAATTGGAAGTCACATTAAAAGGCTTCCGGTGAATACAGTGTTAAAATCTCGTAATTTTCAGAAAAATGTTTGCAGCTTGAACTACGACCCCATTCCGTGTTATAGTCACTTTCGGAACAGTTCCTGCCTCTCCAGGTAACCCGTTTCGTTCCACGCATTTTTCGCTTTCTCTGGTCTCTTTCTTTCAGCTGTTCATTCTTCTCCATGCTACCATTGCACCCCCGTCCGTGACAACCATCGTGTCGACACCTCCGCCATACCTCGGAATGGTAATATTACTTTTCGTATAGCGGTCTAGCCTCCAGGGAATGCGACAACGAGCTGTGCGTGAAATTAATTTAGACTGGCAACAAACATGCCTCGGTAAGCCGACGCAGAACTTGCGGGAAAGTGACGCCGACGATCCAATACCTAAGTAGACGTAATAAACACAAGTGCAGACCGTCCGATCGCAAATTTTATTACTTGCGACGGGGACGTTCGGAACAGTATCAACTAATTCCTTTGTCGACGCCGAACGAGTCTGCACTTCGTCGCTGAAAGAGAACTGGCGATATTTTTGTCTTCCCTCTTTGTAATTGCTGATATACTAATGGACCACAGTGGGTAATCAAATTATTGGCCACGGTGTGAAGAATACATCGTTCATTCATAAGAACAATGACATAAGTGAAAAAGAAAAAGAAATTTTACAGGAGAGCCATTTGAAAATTACCTAAAATTATACATCACCGACTTAACTTGTCATATACACTAGTTGTATAGTACATCACAATTTGTATATTTATTATTATATTTTTTTTAGAAATACATTTTCAGTTGTGTCACTTTTCTTATATGAACGAACGATATTTATTGAAGAAGTTGCAAATACGTTCTCCCACTGTGAACTAGGTTGCTTACTGTTCGTTACAGAAGATTCGACTTGTTTATTCCAATTAATTTGGATTTAATTAATTGAACTTCCCAGGATTTACTACAATAATTAAAATTTAATGAATGTTATTGTACACAATGATACACGTTGCTTTCAAATATGCTACCATAGACGAAACTCCTCTGAAATGCGTGTTACTTTAATTCAATTTATTTATGGGAGACTTCTTTAGTATTTCAAATTATATTAACACGAAAACATGAAAACTAATTAATGGAGATAATACTATACAAAAATTAAAAGTCAGACAGTACAGGATGATAATCATGCTGGATCATGAAACTTTATGCAAATTCGCATTTAAGGTAACTGGAATGAACTCGTTATTCTCTAATAATAAAAATAATTAAATTGTTCTTTGAACTTCTGTTCCTTAAAATTGACGGAACAATATTTGCATAGAGATCCGCAGTCTGATAAAATGAAATAAGAAAATTGTCTCTGCAATCAGATGATACATCATAAGCAGTTAACGGGTGAAATAATAATCATGGTGAATTGCCACCGGCGATATTTATCAACATGCTGGACTAGGAGAAGTCACTCACTCTCTTATAAGCTGACAAAACAATGGGTTCCGCTAGATTAGCGTATGAAACCACAGTCCGTGAATGGAATGCCTAGAGGATCAGAGGATTCTCTAATAAGAAGGAGAAGGAGACACTGTGAACGAAGAGAGAGGGAGGGAGAGTGTGAAGGAGGAAGGGAGAGAGGAGCCACGAAGGTTGAAGCAGAACGGACCTCCGTTTCCGCAGGCAACCGGCTCCTGCTTCTGCGTTCCGACAAACTACGGTACCAAGCCAGACCAACAGTTTGTTCGCTCGAATGTGCATTTATGCAACCACCTACATCCGAACCAGTAACCAGTTCTATACTACCTTCCGTGCGCCGCCATCAGTTTCGCCGGCCGTCCGCTTCGAGCTCCTCTTCCGCGCCATAAACGCGTATAGTTACAGCGTCAGGAGTGTACGTGGAAAAGTGTTTTCGCTAGATAGCGCTCTGGGCGAGTGATTAAACCTCACGCTTGATAATTGCTCACTGCGACCACGTCTTCGACCGCGTCTACACAAATTTCCGTGCGAACGACGCTCGATCAAAAATTAACAATTACACAAAACTCTGTGTAGATCGAATAAATAACTTTTAAACGTCATATCAGCCACTTCCAAAAATAACGTTCCAAGGAAAACATGCGTACGAATTGTTTTAATTAATCAACCACTGTATTCCATGGCAAAGTTGTGAATGATTGATACGGAACAGCAAGAAACTGCAAAATCAATTGAATTTTTCAGAGTTGTCGCAACAGAGGAACTCAATTAGTTTCTATGCGTGGAGGAAACAATCAAGCGGTTAGCCAGCCGTAATTAATTGGTCTACACGGATCATTATTGCAAACGAAACCAATCGGACAATCGAAAAGTGACCTCGTTCCGCGCTGAGAGAGCGGACGCAATAAGCGTGCGCGTTTACAGTTGATATTTTTTCGGAAATTAGAAAGTCTCGCGTTGCGCGAGCAAACAAAGGTCTGGTAATGTAGTTAACGCGGCCACAGTGCACACGCACAGACCGCGTTTGTCTGTCTTGTTTTACAGCAAGTTAATTACGGGGACGGACTCTATTATTCTGGCGCTATGTCAATTTATTACTCTGTCATTGGATGTACGGTTAATGCATAAATTTCATTCACCTTGCCCTATCTTCCGCCTTTGTTTCTTGTCCTTTACGTACAGCTGTTGTTTCGCGGAATGTAGTCAATGCAAGCGATGATTAAAATGTGCGGCGGTCCATTATGAAAAGTGGAAAAATTTGTAGGAAATTGGCGTAACTTTTACGTTGGTGGAACACTCTAACTTCATACACGACATACGTTAACAATTTCTTTTTAACCACTGCGTTTTATGGAAAAATAATAATTCTCAAAATTTTACATAAGAGATAACATATAGAAACAATTTTTATTCACCACTGTAATTCAATTTCGCAAATTAAAACGTTTGTGTTTCCCTGTTGATTCGAATTCCGCTCAGCCACTGACCACCATAACCATTCCATATCGCTAAACCGCAAAAACTATCGAGTCCATAAAACCGGAGCTCAGGTGAAAACGAAAGCATACTGATGCCACGGGTTCGAGGGAAGGTAAACGATCACGATCGCGCCAAGTAGTAACTGGCGCGGCGAGTCAGCCAAACATTTTAACGGCCTCTATAACCCGGGCGACTTTACAACTCGTCCTTGCTCGGGTCGGCTTAAGCTTTCGCGGCAATATCTCGCCGCGGGTTTTAAGGCATGAAAGTATAATAGCACACAATAAACCAGCCTGTTTCCCATCGTATTGTCGACTGGTTACCTACTTCCATCTGTCTCAGCCGGTCGACGTCCTTGTTAAGCTTTCCCCGACGTCGAGCTTTGATACATACAGTAGAACCTCGTTTCTACAAACTAATTAACCTCATATATACGAATTATTAATCGAGCCTCTATTGTGCGAACAACAGCCCGTAATGTTTTCAAATTTTTCTTTTTTTTTATACTTTTCTCTCTCTGTTCATATACTGTTCCTTTTAATCATATGTTAATATTATAATATCTGTATTTCTTCAAGAAACCTATTCTGTTTTGTAATCTTCATACTCTGTATTATATGTTGTGTATTTCTGTTTTGAAACAATGTTGTAATAAATCTCATATGAGATTTTCTATAATAAAAAAAAAACAGCCCGTAATGGTTTATAACCAAAATGAAAAACAGTCGTAGTATAAAAATTATTTTCCTAACGAAAATATATTTAAGCCTTTGCGGTCGGAGCTATTTTAACTCGAAAATTAAACGTTTCTTCTGACCTACAATATTTCCATTCTCTATGATTTTTTTAAATTTGATAAATATGAAATTGATATAATACCTCATACATAGTACAGCAATTTTTAGTGGCGCCGCAGAAGCGCCACTCGACCGCTAAGGGTTAAATAATAGCTACGATGACCGAAAATGTATTTCTGTTGCTAATAAGTTATTATGAATGTTATATTGTAGTTATTATTCATAAATTATTGTGCATAAATGCACAAAATGCACAACTCGAACGCAAATGTGGCACGTGTTCCCATTGCTCGTTCGCTTCGAAATGTTGCACACGTCATTTTCTCGTCAAGTCACAATTTAGGATGCTAGGACGAAAAGAAAGTCGAGAGGACCAGCCCTATTCGGCAACGTTTGCGAAGAGAGAAAGGGATCGCGGGTGCAATCTGCAAGGCAAAGCCCTGGCTAGAGATCTGCGAGACACAGGCGGATGCGTATCGCGGCTCGAGTGATTTCGAAAACGTCGCGCGAGGAAAGTTTTCGTACGCCACAGTGCTCCTGGGTCGGCAAACAGTTCTGGCATCTTTCGTGGCCGCGGCTGCTCGCCGGCCTTAAAATCGCGGAACTCCCGTTCTGCGGCAGACAGTTCTCAATGTGGTATAGCTCGGGGATGGTGGTGGAACGGGGACATAACAGATATATACGCGGGAGGCGGCGTGCTCATCCAGCGGCGCGCATCGCTTGCTCGAATTCTCGCAGAAAATTCGTTGAAGGCGTCGAGGTTTACCCACGTAAACGTCTTCATCCCCCTGGTGCACGCTCGGATGACCCGTGGGAGCGCACCACTCTAGAATGGAATCAGCCGACTTCAACCGTGGCTCTAACCACCTTCGAGCTAGCTCCAACCGTTGGCTCCGTGGCATAACGGAGCGGAGCAGACCAGAGCAGAGCGGAGCAGAGCAGAGCAGAGCAGAGCGCAACGTCGCGTCGCGTCGTCGCCGGCGACGAACGTTTCGCGAGCCTGGTTATGACGCCATAAGCAGTTGCCTCGTTGAACTTATTAGAACGTGCGGGAGCTCGGAGAAGAGAGGATGAGTGTGTAGCCGAGTGGGTAGACACCCTCAAGCCGCGCCCCCGCAGTCCACCCACCCCCCAACTCGCCACCAACCTATGAGCAAAGCGGCCGCTTCGTGTTTATCCTTGTTTTCTCCGTGGCCTGCTTCTTACGCTCAGAACCGACGACAATGCCCCACGCTAATCCGTTATACACTTTTTGGCAGACCTATTTATACCGTCCCGGCCATCCGCGAAACATGAACTTTTTAGATACGAGACTTTGGAAGACGCGAAATGCCGCTGCAGCCACACAGGCGTAACCCTCTCAGTTTTTTTTTTTGTAGAAAATCTCATATGAGATTTATTTCAACATAATAAAGAAAACATAATACATTGTTACAGAAAATAAAACTGTACATACATAGTAATATGTTAAAACATGAATATAATATACAGAAGAGATAAACCGCTTAAACCTTAAGGCCACAGTTTTAAAAAAATGACAACATACAGCGACAAGCCCTGATATTTGGTTTGGCTATTATCAGTGAAGCAACCCTCTCAGTTCATGAACAGGAGTTCTGTAATAAAAGAAGCATTATTATATTATTAGGTCGTTCGGAAAGTCATTTCGTTTTCTCAACAGAAAATGAAAGGTAATTATTATGTTAACGAAGTGTTCATAATAATTTGATCATCGATTGTGTAAATTCTATAAATCGTATTCTTATCCAGCACGTTAGAGTGAATAGAATATGCAAAAGATTTTTGAGGCAATTGTAAAGTTCAGCGTGATTTTTGATAAAACTAAACTGGTTTAATTGCAATTGATTCCGTCGCGCGGAAAATAATAGCCCCGCGGCGGGATATTCGTGAACCCCTTCAAATTTATATGTATCGAAAACATTCGAGCGAAATCCGGGATTCTCGAGGCTACGTAACTGCGAAAGCCGCTGGAGGATTTGCCATGTCTAGAGTGCGGTGTCCCGTGAAAGTTTTCTCATGTTGAATTCAAAAAGCCATTCTTCGGGGACCGAATAAACGAGTCCGATGTACCATTTCCACTTTAATTTCGCCGATTCTTTTGTCTCGCGAGGTAAAGACCCCGAAAATTCTAATTTCAATAAAACTGGTGTTCGTATCAACAGCTGAAGGAGTATTGAAATTCCGCTTCTTTTCTCCAGAAGCAGTACACTTTTTCATCGGAACACCCGAAAGCATGATGCGGTATTCGTATACTGCGGATTTTATGCATTTATGACAGAAATGAATGGAGATTTGAAACAAAAGAGAAATTAAACGAATTTAAATTAAAATGGTTACTTACTTTTGAGATTATTAAGTGAGTGTGTTAATAATGTTTTTTATTAAATTTCGTTAGAAGAAACTAAAATATTTATTTTTAATGCCAACGATGAGAACCAACCCGTAGTATGATTTCGTACTGTTAGATTTCGATCGGCGTGTTTCATTGTTGGTTTAAAATTTTTAATTTGGAAGTCCCTGTTTGCTTTTTCCCCTTCGTTCGTCCGAGCTGGAAAAATTAAATTCACTTTCATCAGTAAATATTAGTGTCCGAACACGTTTGATTTTCGCGGACAGATTTCTTGATAAAAGTCGCTCCTTTTTTTGATTTTCTTTATTCACGGTGTTTCATACTCAACGTACCGTGTTCTGCGAATCCACTTTTCTTCCAAATCATCGAAACGATTTATTAGTTCATTTCGAAAGCGTTTAATCCAGCGTTTCGGTACACATATATTTTTCGAATAAATTTTCGGCGACCGCATACAGTGATTAAACTTTTTATGATATTGTTTCAATACGGTCCTCTCGATTCTATATGTTTGATGTTGATTGCAGTACCTTCGTTGAAAAACGATCTGCCGATTTCCCAAAGCGATTTACGTTTTCCTCGCTAATCAATAACAAATTATAATATTATACAATTGGATGAAATATGTTCTGTTCAGCGTCCATATCCTGTGTAACATTAGCAAACCGTGAAACGAAACTGAAACCTAACCACGACTACGAGCTTCAATCACTTTTTAATTTTCAGACTGAGAAATAGTAGAGATACAATAATGTAAATAGAATTTTGTTAACACTATGATAAACTCTGTTCATAAATTAGCATTCCACTTTAGACTGTATACATTTAGAAGCGATGGACAATGTTAAAAAAGAAATACTTTTCCAACATTTCCTGCTTTCTCAGCTTTCTTCAGTCTAATCATCACAGGAATTACGGGACATTTTTATGTAGTTCTCTGTGTCCGTGTGTGCGTGTCGACACACGGAGAATAAGCCACATATGTATTACGGAACACCTTGCAGACTGCATTCGTTGCATGCTTGATAAAACAGGGAACCCTGGTGATATATTATTCAAGGTGCCTTTTTCTTAGAAAGGAGTTTCGATCGTGTCCCTTATCTTGATTCAAGGTTTTATTCTGTTTATCGGCTGGACGGTTCTATCGAATACGGCAAATAATTCACCTTTATTATATAAATTATAGGTCGGTGAAATATTCAGTCTCTCGCGAGCGTAGGTGGCTAGTTTCGCACGGATCGGCGAAGATTTTGCACGGCGGGGGTGGGTCCATCGACTTGATGCAGAAAACTCGGGGTAACACGACTAGGAAGCGGACAGGGGTTTAGGTGAGTGCACGACAAGGTGCAAAAGTTTCCTGATGCAGTATTCAGAACATTGTCATCGAGGTAGGTGTTTTGCACTTGACCACAGTTTGCACCTGATTTTACACACTTTGTCTTGTCGAAGTCTTTTGATAAAAAGTGTTCTGAATCTGTATGTGCAATTACATCATTATATTTCAGCTTGATACATTCTTTAGAATTGAAGAGTGCAGTTTAGAAAACAAAATTTTACACGTTCTTAAATTAATGTTTAATAATTTCGTAATCATACATGAATTTCAATGTAGTTAGGCTAGATATTGTGGTCAAGTGATTCAAATAATTTAAATTCAATTAAATTAATTTAATTCGAAACACGATTTAGAAGGAATCATACATTTTTATAATATCTATAAATATTTAAATATAACGCTACTGAAAATTACTTTATGAAAATTTTATTTACTTAATCTTAATTAAAAGTCTGTACATTTTCATCGTTTTTATCGTATCTCTTTAGAGGTTAATTCAAACAAATTCAATTGCGGAAATGTTTAAATGACAAAAACACGCATGTATTAATTAATTAAAGGTCACGTGGACCCGGCGACTTCTTTATGGCCACCTTGCGAGGGCATAATACGTGCCCGAGTCCATCGTCCATTGGACTGTTACGTCGAAACTCCCTGGCGCAAATTCAAGCTTGGCACGAGGTCGAAGCACATTGCACAGCTGCAAAGTACCGCATTTTCTAAATCCCAAAGGTCGAAAGACGCAAAATTCCTTCCGACGAACTATCAGAGGGAAATACGCGAACATGTTGGAGTTCTCAGAAAAAAAATTCCAAAAGGTACAGATCAACACAGTACATGGACCTAGCATCAGGACTCCCATAACACGTCGGTTATATTAAAAAACAGTCACGCTAAATTCTGCTCTGGTTTGTCTGTTCAAACCTGAAAAATTCTTCTTTTGCTACTTACATTATTATACTTCTTTCAACCACGATGTAGTATTTATTAATGAACTCGTCACTCGTCGAAAAGTTTCCAAAGAACAATATCCACCATAAAAATTCAGTCCTCTTCCATGAATAGCCAAACCATTCGTAATGATAATACTAGCGCGCATATCAGAGTCGTTTCACTAATTAATTTGATTCATCGCGAACGCTCACCGGACATCTTACCGGCGCATAAAATCCGCGAGGTATCCCCTCGCCGTTGACACAATGCCATTTCCTGATAGCTTTCCCCGTGGATTATCGAGCCGGACGTTAATTACTTGGGAAACGTAAACGTTTGCTCGAATCTAATTGCGGTTCTCGTCAAATTATGCCGACGATCGACCGATCTATACGAACGATTCATGTTGGCGTTTCCTGCACGATCAACGTACGTGCCTCGCTCTCCTCGTCCGCTTTTTGTGCACTCCTCCGGTTGAAAATCGCACGTGCCCCGCCGTTTATTATGCGTTTATCATGCATAATTATATTTCAAACGATCCAACGAAATTCCGCATGAGCGGGGCGGCGGAGAGTGTTAGGGGGAGGGGGAGGGGGGGGAGGTAAAAACTTTTCTCATTATTTCTCGGAACGTATTCCAATTGGGTGAACTTTTTCAAATGCCCCGACTCCCGATCTCGACGTTCGCTTCTTCCCGGGATTAAACAGGCAGGGGGCTTTAATTAAAGGCGAACTTCACCGCTGTTGTAGGTATCGCATGGTGCGTAATAAACGGACTTCTCGTTGACGAAGAAATATGGCGGAGAATACGCAATCTTCGCGACGCCGATGCGTGAACAACAATACTGACGTCCTGGTAGACCTATACCCACCGAGGTAGACTGTCTTGTCCAAAAATGTGCTGTTTTCGAGATTTTTTTTGAAAAGGTAATTAATAAGTAAAAAATCCCCTACAATAACATTAACATAACTCTTAACAATACTCTCAATTTTTTTCAGAACAAAGTATGGAAAAATGGCAGAGTTATGCATCATGTACTTGTGAAATTTATTGGTCCATCCATAGATGGGCGTCATTGTTAATAAAATTGAAACATTTGAAATCAATAATTTTTTTTAATTCCCAAAGTAGAAAGTTTTATCAATAATAAAACATAAAATCTTTTAGGAATTCAATCATGTGTAGAAATGGCAGCAGTCTGAATCGGAGAAATCAGTTTTCTCGTTGAAAAATCGATTTCAAAAAATTAAATTTTTATAGCGAGGGGTTAATATTGTCCGGATCACCACTGCCATCGGTGAGGCAGCGACTTTTCACTTTTCGTCCAGTCGTCCGCTAATGCCTACGGTTTCTGAGGTGAGGATGTCGACCGACGGCGAAACCGAACGGAAGAAATCGTCCTGGTATCCGACTTTCGTTATCAAATTCACATCCGTCGCCATTGTTCAGGGTAATCATGGTGAAACGTCGTGGCCATGGAGTGGCTCGATCAAGATTCCTGATTAAACCGAAAGATTTCGACGGAATCAACGGCAGGGGGGAAGGAAGAATCTCACCGCAAAAGCTAACTGGTCTCTCGAGGGGTGAGAGAACGAGAGAAAGAGTGCTTCGTGGGGGTGTAGGTGGGGTGGCCCTGAGAAAGGCAGAGAGAGAGAGAAAGAGAGAGAGTAGGGTCTGCTGAATTCACATCCACCAGCAGAGCACGAAGGTCCTCGGCTGTTGAGCCGAACGAGGAAAAGAGAAACGGAAAACCGAGGAGCTTGAATTCCTTGTGAAATAGAGAAAGAGTCACCGAGCAAAAAAAGGAGAAAGCTGTAGAGAGAGAGAAAGAGAGAGAGAGAGCTGAAAAGGGAGAGGACGACGAGGGGTAAAAATGGAAAGTACGTGAAGAGGAAACCGTTGTTGAACAGAAAGAGGAAAGCGAGACGGATACACAGGAAACGGTTCGGAAAAAGGAACGAGAGAGCGACCGGGAAGAAGAAAGGAGAGATGTTAAAGAAGATAGGAACAGATATCGAGACAGATAGAGAGAAAGGGAGGAAGATAGACAGAGAAAGAGGGAGAGGGAGAGAGAGAAGGACATAAAGAGAAGGAGAGGCGAGCGTGGAGGGGTAAGCCATTGCCGCATTGCACCCTCGCCAACACGATTTCACCTCTATCGATTCGCGATTCTCCGTGTGTTTTGTGCCGTTGCACTCGGATAACTAGACACTCTCCCTTTGATCACATGTTATTGTACCCAAGATCCTATTATCTCCGGCGGTCCCTTTCTGCTCATTTCTCGAGAACCACCAGACCATTTCTCGTATTCTCCAGTACACACAGCAGCACTCCCCTCCACTCCACCCCACAATTTTGTTTACAAAAAACCAGGGCCCGACACAATCGCTCGTCGATCAGCCTTATTTTACCACGTTTTTTTTCTAAACTTGTTCCATTTCCCGGAGTAATGATCTACACAATCCGAAGTTTCAAAATAAAAATAAACGCACACCAAATCGAAAAAATAGCGTGTCATAGAGAATTCAAATAAAACATCTTATATCTCTGCGCATATCGCAACTCCTCACTTGTTTAGTGTTTAAGTTCGCCCACGTGTACCTTAAAGGTTAAGTTTCAACAAAATTTTTTGAATGTTTCGGTTCGGTCGAAATTTTAAGAATGTAAATGTCTTTTATTCAGCCTAAAAAATGGCCAGCACGAGGCAGGCGATGAGGAACAATCGTTGTAATCAGCAGCAAAATGGAAATCGAAAGGGAGCTTCGATACGCTGTCAGGTACAGTCTTGGCGTGCTGGCGAAGACAATGGTATATTAGATAGTAGTCAGCGGCGTGATTTGCCACGGGGGAAGGATTTTGGCTAGCCATTTCACGTAATTACTGCGGTATCCGAGCGACGCTTAATCCCGTTTACAAAGCATTACCTGCTAATGGATATGTCGGGTCGCACGGTCGCGCTACAGTAACATCGCTGCCACGCTTCAAGTCAAGCTACTGGATACGAGCATGTGGATTCATTGAAATTGAATATACATCTCTTCCCGTCGTCTCGTCGGAAGCCGGAACAACAAAGGTTTGGCTAGTTTAAAAACCGATGAACAAGACGTTGTACTCTACAATTGTCTCGGAAGTCAACAATCCTTCAACGTTAATATCCGGGTAGCCAATACAATGCGTTGAGTACAGTGCACCTGAAAAATTTGGACCTGAATATTTATGAGATCCAAGTATGTTACATATTACTAGATTAATCACTTGCCTTATATTAATTAATAATGTTATTCCAAATATTATCTTCAGAGTAATGTCCCCGCACACATAATTATCTGAAGTGGTTAATATTGCGAATTTCGAAAATCATTTCCAATGTATGAAATATTAAAAATTGAATTTTCGCCATGAAAAATGGGTATCCAGGCCACTGTGCGCCGTGCGTCGTGTCGTAATCAATTCTTCGAATGGTTCAAGTGACTGCTAGCTTTTACTGGATACGGTGCGGCCTGATTGCAGCCAATTTCGACGGGGCTCGAGCACAATCAACCGAAAATCCTCAACAACGAGGGGAGAGTCGGGGGGGAACCGCTTTGTCTAACGCACGTCCAAGATCGACGGCGGTATCTGGGCGATCGTCTCAGGTCCGTCATTTGCGGGTACTGTAGAAACTTCGTCTCGTAAAATCAAACGGTGAAACTTGGACGTCCGCGGTAGCATGGGATCAGTCCCAGTGCCGTATAAAATACCGTAATGCCCGGGGTACGTCGATCGGAATCAGGTGCAGCCAATTTGGCCGGTGTCCAAAACCCATGGCATGTAAATCCAGTTTAGAAGCATCAACGCTGATTGTACCGACCGGAGATCGAGCGGAATAGCATACTTTCGACGGCCATGCCAGATCAGCGCCCCGCGTAAACTTGTTTTTCGTGTTCGTTTAACGTGCACCACGGGACCTGAACCTTGAAAAATTCTTGTTGCGCCACCGCACCGCTGCTGCTGCTGCTGCTGTATGCTGCTGTTGGCGAACCGGTTGCTTTCGAATTCGCCGGGATCAAACGGTAACGAGCTGCCCTGGTTATCGATTTAACTGCGTTGCTTAGAATTCCGGGAAACTACGAAAATAGAAAGCGTGATTGAAACGTGCGTGTCAGAGAAATTCCCGCCGGTCAGCCGGTCGAGGAAAAAATATTCAATCAAGGAACCGCTTGCTCGTTGCAACAGAAAATTATTCATCCGGAGGATACACTTTTTACTCGTTTTTAGTTCAACCCATAACACTCGAGTGGTCACCCAGAATCACCACTAAAAATTGCTATACTATTACTCAAAATAGTATTATATGAGATGATATATCAATTTCATAACCATAAAATGAAAAATATTATATTGCAAAGGGTTAATTTGGTTTTGGTGCATTCGGATATTCGTCCATCTTGCTTATAATATTTTGTTCTGGAAAAAGTGAAGAGTAAATTAATTGTCCTTTGAAAAAATTCCCGAGGGCATGATTTATTGTAGTTGATTAAGGTGGTCCACTCCCTTAGCTAATGGTACTGTTGATGTGGAATTTAGAAGTGAACATTACAGTGAGTACTAATGCACCGAATGGTCCAATAATTTCTGTCATCCGGCTGGGCACGCCGTCTAGCCTATGAATGGGAAGAATCGTTAGAGCTGCTGTGCACCCACACACCCACAGCAAGGTGTCTGCCCTGGCCTTTGCGGAATCCCGTAATGGACCTTCGTGATTCACACCGGTAATCGAATTCAATGGCAGCTACCAATGAAATCAATGTACTATATGAAATCCCAAATGTTGTGGATATTTTCTCCTGAGTCAGAGCGACGTCAATGTCCGCGCCAGCTGTCGCCGTATCCTCTATCACAGCGGTTTCCTTAGATCATATTAGCAGTGGGAGTGCACGAGATCCGGAAATTACGACAATTAACCATAGAAATCCGGTCCGTGGTCATATGGTTATCTTAACACAAGTTATAAGTAATTTCCATTGAAAATTAATTTTACCCGCGATGAAAGGAAGAAATTTTCCAAAGTCAGTTCATGCAAGTTTTTGCCTGCACAAAGATCCACAGCCAAGACATAATTAAACTCTCAACCGAACCGCAACACGAACAACGGAAAACGAAACGTTTTCCTTTCATTTCGTACGAAATTATTCCTCGAATAATAAAGTCGAGCTCAGAAATCTTTATTGGAGGGATAGTGGTGAGGAACAATGAACCGTGGAGAATACAGAGAGCGAAAAAGAAAACGTCTCGTTCTGACCGTGCGAGTGGACTCATCAGTAAAGGTACCGCAGCAATGACCGGTTGAGGAAGGTGTACTCG
Source organism: Lasioglossum morio (assembly GCA_916610235.2). Taxonomy (NCBI): domain Eukaryota; kingdom Metazoa; phylum Arthropoda; class Insecta; order Hymenoptera; family Halictidae; genus Lasioglossum; species Lasioglossum morio. The sequence continues at coordinate 8,419,093 of OU744330.1, read as the reverse complement.
GCGATGGGAGCTCACTTTGTTCTCTGTGTTAGTAACTCACAGCTATCCCCTCCACTTTGTGTCTCGTTTGTCCTGGCAAATGCGAGATAAAATATCTCGGTTACACCGCGAGGAGTCCAGTTCTACGTAAAAATACCACCGTTACATTTAACAACAAAATGGCTGTTACTTATCGCGTACTTGGTCGAATAAAATGATAGTTTTATCAAATACGTTGTAAAATAAGTTACTCTGATTGAAAGAGTGTGTGCCATCGATTATGTGACTGATTTTATGTGGTAGATTCTGTTCGAAAATTATACTAGTGCGAGGGGTTAAATAAAATTCGAAAGGCAACAAAAATCCACGCCGTTTCGCCTCTGCGTCCCCGTTCAAGGTCGCAGTTTCCGGGATTGAACCGGGGACCGTAAAAGCGTGAATTCCAGCAGCGTTCGGTCAAAGCGAGAGCCTGGGTACCGGGTTCGCCGATATTTTTTCGCCGGTTGTGTTCGCGTCGAGCAGTGAACCCGGGAATTTTCGTTGAACGTCCTCGTCGTTGCGTGCAATTCCTCTGTCTCCCGTAAGTTTCTCGTGGGGGGGGCCGGCGTTCTCACGCGAAAGTTCCGCGGCACGACAAACGGCTTCCTTTTATTAACGTTCGCAGAGCCTGGCCGGGCGAATACGTCAGACGTTCCTCTATTTTCCGGTCCGCGTCTAACGCGAATTTCCATATCGAGGCATTAACGACGGAAGTGCAAGCTGCTCACCGGCGATAAAAGTAAACGTCTCGAGGAAAGTACCGTGCGAATCTCATGGGCGACAAGCACGCGATCTATTCGGCGTTGGCCGCGTGTGTGCATAGGCCGTTACCGGGCTGTTTGTGTGTTTAGCGATGCACATAGGCATCCACACGCGCGTTCGCACACACACACACACACAGTTGCACACGCGTGTCCCACGCTCGCGCAACGTTCGACTGTGTGAAAGGCGAACTCCAGAGCCTAGACCTCGGCATGCGTGTGTGCACGGTGAATCAAGGATTTGTTCCTTTCAACGACAACCAACCCCAACACCTCTCCACGAGATTGAGGAGTCTCGAACGAGCGATGAGAGTGCCGCCGCGATGAAAGATTTCGTCGGTGATGGTTGAACGCAACGAAAAACGGATATACCCCGACCCAGGGTAACTGCTGGGTTTTTAGTGCCGACGCCGCGCCGCGCCGGGTTCATTGACTGCCGAATGGGGACCTCGTCGAACGGATAATTTCTGATCACTTTCGAATTTTTCAATCCGACAGGTCCTATCGATCGTTCTAGCCAATGGCTTTTCCTGAAGCGATATGATTTGACTGCGGATCTTCACGCGAAATAGAAATTGTCTGCGCCGGTTCCCAGAAACCCGAGCCAAACGGGTTCAATATCTCTTTAATCATTTCGATTATTGTTCTAACCAACCAACCGCGATGCATGGAGCTATTTTCACCCAGAACTTTAATCTACATTTAATCACCCAATCTCTGAAGATTAAATTGCACGAATAAAATAAAGCCCCCCCGGTTATATTAAGCAACTTTTGCTCGAACGATCTCACCTAGACCAAAATAGACACTGTCACTGACGTGTCAAACGAATTAAAACGACCTGTTTGTCTATTTGTGGTTGAACAGCCTGGTTGCTTCAACTGTAGTTGATCGTGTGATCATTGAAAATTCAGTTGACAAGCGATTGCAAGACTGCGGAAGATTATAGAAGATCGAAAATGGAAGAAACACTTTTCGAATTACTTGAAAATCATTGTGTAGTATACGAATGAATTTGCCTTGACACGCGCTTTCATATAAACTAAGAACATATATGTCCCATTCCATTAGAAAAATTTAATTACATTTGTTCCTAATCTTTATTATTTGCAAGAAAAGTACTCGCTAAATGGGAAATTAAAGATTTTTTGCCCAAATTCCATTTACAGAAGGTGTACGAGGAGAATACCGACTGCGACACAGTCGCGTAGTGTTAACAGGGTAAGCAGGAAGACGCAGAATTGAACACGCGGGATCAATAGCCACGTCCATAACCTGAATGACCGGTGCAGGTGTCGAGTTGCACTCAAGATCCATTTGTGTTTCCGTAGATCAAAGCTCGAGATGTTTCACGCCCTCGGTGGTAAACAGAATGCTACAATCCTTGAGCCTCCGCACCTTCCAGGCACGTTGAGAGCAGGAAGGGAGGACTTGAAGGGGTGCGGTAACGAACCTAGGGGTGCTAATCGGCCTTTTTTTTTTCTTCCGCGCGATTTCGATGGCGGAAAAGAAACTCGGCGGTTGCGGAGCTGGTGCCGCCGCGCCGGTTCCCCAACGAACGAGCCAAGGACGAAATAATAGCGATCGGGCCAGCGGAATGGCTGGAAAAGGACAAGCGAGCAGGAGTAGCTCTAACGGCCCCTTTCACCGTTTTCACTTCCTCCGTGCAAATTTTAGTGAAATTGTCGTGCACTCGGGGCTCTTTCCTTCGAGATGATGGTGAACCCATTCAGCCACCGCTCGAAAAACATTCAAGTGCCCATTGTACGAGTGCGGGGCTCTGTGCGTCTGTCTCTTCAGGGTGGTTTACCTCGCTGATGCCCGTACACCTGTCCCCAGGTTCTCCACTAAATTTTCGGACGAAATCGTCTGGCCGTAACATTAAGGGATATTCCCATTTAGAGGCTTCAACTTTAGACCATATGTGATATTAAAGCTGGTTAGGTTATTAGTCGGCATTGGATCGTTATGCAAAATAAAAATTTTCTTTCTGTGAAATAACAATTCATTCTCTTTCTCATTACGGTTAACAGGTTGAAAAATAATATAACAGTGTTTTTAAATTCTGTAGGAATGTTTATACCTTGTAGGAATGTTTTAATTTTATAATATTATGTAGTTTTTACGGTTTAGTATCTTCTCTATCGTATCTATACATTTAATCGAGGACGATTAATTTGTCAGGATGACCGAATTGTAAGAATGTTTATACCACCATGCAGATGACTAAATGTATTACCTATATATTTACCTGTTATTGATTTATACGTTGCGTTAGCATTTCGTTAACAAATCCATGTTACCATGAGTTTTGGTTAAATAAACAGTTTCCTACGAGTGAGCAAAGGATATTGACGTGTCAAACCTCCTTACAATTCTTCTAATGTTTTTACTGTTTTAAGTTACCTCTACTTATTTTTGTTATAGATGCATACAATCCACTGTCTAGTTATTAGTCAAGTGTTTTAAATTTTACGCGAAAAAAAACGTTCTAAGGTTACATGTTATCGATTTTTGTGAAACAGACGGTAACTTCAACTCAAAACCGAAAGCATATTACTGCAGAATCTTTATTCAAAATCCATTCTAGCAACGGAATAGCCTGTACATTAATGCACGAACCGGTCTACCAGTTTCTCAGCCTGTTTCAAAATAAATTATGCTTGCATTTTATTGGAAACGGTTCGCATCAGTATGCATCGATACCGAAAGCTCGGCAACCATGTTGCGAAGGCTGCATTACACAGGAACAACGTCGGTGTTCTCTTGCAATAATAGCAGTTTATTCTTCGGGAAAGCTAATTCCAATAATATTTGAATTTAATCTTGCTCGGCCCGTCGTTATCGAGAAATCGAACAGCACCGGTCTTCAGCGATTGTTCTATCTATACTTTTTTTCTCGACGTTAATATTCTGACGTTCGAGGTAAAAGGCAGCAGATCCGATCATACTACGGATCGCTTTATCATCTCGAAAATTAGTAGATTACGCGTGTAAAATGGCCGTGGTTGCGCGTAAGGGTCGGGGTAATCGAGATCCTCGGCGGTTATAAGAACGTCGAACGCGAAATAAAGGAGGGCAACGGGTTAACGAGACGGAAATAGCTATCTCGAAAGTAGATAGGAGATAATGCCCGGTACAAGCGACCAAAATTGCGGGTATCTACCCGACGTGTCCTGAAAATTACGTCGACGCGAGATCATGATGAGTTTCGAGAGGCTAATAACAATAACAAGTTTGCCGATGCTTCCGGGTTACGAGAAGGATAGTTTGGGTTAGTGCAACTTTGTAGATAACCCAGATTTATGCGGGGAATACAGAAGTTCGTTGTCGGATTACGATCGATTGGCCTATGCCTACAATCACTTCGTAATTTCGACATGCACGTTCGCCGAAATAAACAGTAAAGCGGGATTGGGGGAGGGGATGGAGCACCGCGAAACTGCCGAAATCGGTCCCGCAGATTGATTAGCCCGATAAAACACCGGACTCTTTACAGACAATGTTGCTCGAAATTCGTAGCAAATCGCTTTGGAATTCTACCGCGGTAATTAACATGACAGATTTAGCCCTGGTCTCTCGTGTCTACACACTTTAGTGATATAAAATGTTTTTATCAACTGCTGTTTGGATTAAATGTCTCGTACCCTGAGAAACGAAGAGATTAAGTGAAGTACGATGCCGTTCCGAAGCCGGTTAAGTTCCGCAAATATGTGAAAAAATGGTGAAATCACCATAAGTGTCTGGCGATCTATTTCGGACCATAAAGCTGTCATTCAGCAATAAACTAAAATATACACCGCGATGGTTGGCGAGACGTGAAATCGCAAATAATTCCGTGCAAGCGTTTTACAATGAGCCAACGATTTCCCAGCTAATAAGGCACGTTCCTGCGCAGTGCACGCGATCGGAACCAGGCACAGATCGCGAGTAGGCGACCTGGCATGCATGAGTCGTGCCTTTGTTAATACGCGCGTGCATAGTATTAACGCGGACGTTCGTAGTAATACTTTAACGCGGCGTTATCGTGCGACGTACAGGTTCATTCGTTATCCCGGGCTGATCCTGTCACACGGTGGGAATGACGTTCACCGATATGAGTACCTTCATTCTCGAAATGGCTTTGTCGGATAACCGAGCTTACGCAGGCTGAAACTCCGCGCCGCGCCGCGCCGGTTAGAACGATTCGCGAGTGCCGGTATTATCGACGCATTTTCCAAATTGTAAAACGCAGCCGCTGATTTGTCCGCGCGAAATCCTTAAATGCAATATGGAGATACGAGGATGACGACCGTCAACGACCGACCGCCGCAACAACATTCCCACAAGCGGCAAATAAATTCTATTTCTCGTTTTATCTCCCTTACATCGCTCCATCTTTGTCACCTGGTTTCCTTCTATTATTTGATTATTCAGATGGAGGAGGTTTCATCGTGTTTCTTCAATGCGAACTTTTTCCGAAGAATAATAAAACATTTTGGAATGGTTTATTTTGCAAGTACAATATTGTTACGTGTAGCTGACATTACATACGTAGGTGTACATTGTTTCTAAATTCTTACGGAACATTGTTTCAGAGAATTATAAATTATTTTTAGGCCTTCTGTATCAGGTTTACATTAGAAGGAACTAACACAAAGAGGAAAACTTTTATTCTATTTGGATAAACAACACTTTTAACAATATAAAATACAACTATGCTATCGGCGCCAGGTTCGATCACTTTTAGAAACAACAAATATGCAAATTAAATACTTAAATTTCTCAACGTTTCGATCCCTATGTGGATCTTTTAACAATTATTACATAGGCCTTTCCCTGCTAATTCGTCTGACTTCGTCATAGATCCGAGAAATATATATATATATTCTGTTGGAAATTACGTATACGTAACGCTAGTATGAAACGGGTTAATTACCGTCGGATCCATAATTATCGCCAGGATCCAACTAGATGTCTAAAAGCGGTTAGACAGGGAGACAAAGGCCGAGTCATGACTACTCACGGCGCAAACGGCTGCTGGGTCAAAGAAAAGACTCTTTGATAATGCCCCTATGTACGTACGCGAAAATTGAAAACCACTATTACGAACATAGTTTGCGACGGCATCGGGTAGCCGAGGTACGGCATAAATAGAATATGAAAGCCCGAATATCTCCAGCGATCCTCTATCGACGCCACTCCTCGGTTTCCTTTGACATCAGCAATCACCCTATGCGCTACTGCACTTCAATCATCGCCCCATCCTCGTATCGATTGCGAGGTATCGCAACATGATTTTTCATATAAAATACTTTTCAATTCCTTCCTATTTTTCTCCCACATAATAACCCGTCTTGCATCTGGCGTCTGCATCCTTGCGAGAAACTTACTGTTCTCTCGTTTATGTCTCGCTTCCTGGGTCAGTCTTTGTGTTCGCTCAACTATTTCTATGCAAAATAAAAGTTTCTTGCTGATCGAAATAATTGAGATTCAAATATTTCTTCTCCGAACCTTGCCCTACCTGATCATTGTGTCGTTTTTATGTCGCAGCACATGCGAGTCCCATTTCACCACCAGAATTTATCATGGACACGTTCGCCGAGAAATAGAAAGACCGATTGAAGTCGGTTTCCAGCAAAAACCTGACTAGAAAAAATCCGATAGCGCACGGTTTGCACGAATTTTATGGTGGGAGACTCGCGAATAGTTGAATCAGCTCTCGCAGAACCGAAAGCGTAAATGGAATTGTAAGTAGAATTTCTTGAATCGTTCGTTAGAATCAGAATTGTAGATCGACCGGGATAGAGTTCCAACAACGAATGCGAATGCGAGGCTCAGGCAGAATTGTTATTTCTCGGATAACGATCGTAGATCCGTGGATAAGGCCACCTATCCTAGTTTCGTGTCTTTCGCGATGGGTTATCCCCTTTTCTACTTTTCTGTAGTACCGGCTATCGACTTCCCATAACCCTTTTCTGCATCAGTTTATATTCAATGGCTTCGCACGTTCGCGTTACTCTTGACTGCGACTCTGCTACCAGGCTCTACCAAATGTCTTCTACCATCGCGAACACGTCTGTTTTCAAGTTACGAGTTTTTAGCGAATTTTTGTGTAAAATAAAAATGTTAATATCTGTCAATATTTGTAAGGGAAAAAAATCAGAAGCATTCTAATGCTAATTCGTGCCCGGAGGATGACATTTGCTGTTTCTATGTTAACACATTATCGACCGGTGATTATTGCATATTTTTGAAAAATGTATGATATATGGCTAAATTTTCATTTAGCATTTAGTATGAACTAACTAAGTCACCCTCAAGAACGTCGTCTAATAGTTTCATTTAAGATTGCAATGTCAAAGAAAATTTCTATCCTTTTTTTTTGGTACAACAGAATTATTGAAAATCCTATTCATAGGCTTCCGGTCGGTAAATAAATAATTTTTCATTCACAAGATTAAAAATTGTACGAGGATCTTCTCAAACTCTTTTGTCTTTCACTCACTTTCGCCACCAACGCAGAAAGTCCACAGGCCTGTTACGGGTCCGGAAATCGTAGTTAATTACGAAAGTCGGCGAAGTTTGGAATACAAAGAGCAAACAACCGGCACGTGGCAAAAAGCCGGACGATGAGACAGCCGGACCCAGCAACCGTAGGCTAACCGGTGCTGCGCGCATAAACTCCTAGCGAATAATACATCACGTTCTCGTAGTTAGGGCCGTGAACTTCTATAGAAGGAGTAGAATTCTCCATCGGTACCTGGGAACGTGTTCCACTGAAATCACGGTGAATCAATTCTATTTGTGGTTATAACTGTAAAGCAGCCATTCGATTCCAAGATTTGTCAGGAGTTCCCCGCCGTCGTATTATATAATCATGCTCTTTGTTCGGGAAGTCGTAACCGTTTCCGTTGGCCCGGAGATAAGGATGGTGGTTCCCGAAGTGATGGAGGAGGGAATTCGAAGTGCCGATAAAGTAATATTACACATTTATTAGTTGCGGGCCTAGTAACATTCGATTCATTGAGTATTTATTGCTATTATACGGACGATTATTTGGCTGATCATCGGTCCCATTCATCTACTGTGATTTACTTCGTCAATTGAACTTGATGCGAGCCATTCTTTAGTTCCAGTGTGTAGTAAATGAAGTACATTTTTATTGTAACAGTTTTCTGTTTCATTGACAACAATAATGCACATGTTTTACATGTCTAAGAACAATTTTACGACTTGCAGAACGAATTTATGAGGAGATGATAAAATTGAAATAGATGTTTCATTGTTTTAAGTGTTTCAATTAAACATTCCAGTGAAGTTAAGCCTGACATTATCTGCCAATTATACAAATGAGAATGAAAGGTCCTTTTTAGCTTCGTATACGATGTAGAAATCATGTTTACCGACGAGAAAACTGTAACTCACGGCAGAGGTCGTACATGACTACTGCTTCTACCCACCAATTCAAGTCCGCGGATTTTATACATACACTTACGGCAAAAGTGATAAAATATGAAACGGTGAAGATATATTACAAGAATCTAAATACATCATTAAACTGTATTCTTATAATTCTCTAAAAAACACATGTTTATTTAATTTTTCTATAATCAATTTAGCAAATTTGTATTTCACGCAGAAATAAATGTTAAAATCTTAATCTCTGTGAAGATAGAAGAATTTAAACATATCATTAAACTGTATTCTGCTTATTAAAAAGGTTTTTTTAAAAATACATTTTTATTTAAATTTTCTAGAATCGATTTAGCAACTTTTTATTTCACATAGAAATAAATATTAACAGTTATACTGCGGGTGATATGCACTCATCGTAAAAGAGTAAAAGTGAAATATTATAATATTCGAAGAGAATCTACATTCGTACTGAATGTTTGTTGTTTACAATCGAATTAGAAAATTTTTATTTTGCATAAACACCCACAGTCAATTAATATGTCCATACATAATGCAACACTGTGGACGTAAGAACGTAAGAGATGATGAAACGTGTGGATGCATTGTGTGACTTTTTTAATTCCGAATTACAGCAGTGAACGTACCATTAAACCAGCTCTGAATCTTCAGCAAGATCTTAGCTGACGGTATAGCTTTATATAGGAACCAGGAGTCCATGTTCACCTGTCCCTCGGGATAGTTTCGTGAGATCGGGATGCTGTCGTAGCAGCGCATCGAACCGGAGATCCTTTTCTTCAGGGCCCTTTCCTGTTCCGGTATCCTCGCCGTTTCCCGAATTCCAACTTCATTTCGTTCACGATCACGTCGCGGGTTCGTTTCACGTAGAAACAGCTATATACACCGGCTCGATACGATGCTTCCAATTCGTTGCTTTTAATGATTGTCTCGAACATCGTGCGACGCGTCATTTGTCACAAACCAAACATTCCGAGCTACCCGCAACGTTAAGCAATGTTAAATCGAGACCGATGTCTACATCATAGAAAATGATCTTGCCTGGATCTGGATCATTTATTTTCTTCATTTTCTATGAAACATTTTTCGATTCGAATATAAAATGCACAACTTGGATTTTTTTTAAAAGTATTCATACAATGAATGATCAATTTAATCGAAGCTTTTATTTCACCGACAGCGGACAGTTCTTCTAATGATTCTAGAAAGTAAACGAGAATGTATATACATGACTTGTGTGTATTTAGGACTGTGGCTTTTGGAGTGAAATCAACGAAAATCGAAGCAGAGCCGAAACACCAGTTTGTCAGGTTATAAATATTGGGAAACGTTGTTCCATAGAGTATATGATGAAATAATTGAGCCACAATGCTGAGGGCATGTTAAAATTTCAATCAAATCCATTAGACACTGAATCAGCCAATAAATTAATTCCTATGCGTCAAAATTATTGATATAGGAAGCGACGAACACAGTAGCTCTTGCCGCAAACGCTATTAAGAATTATTTATTAACAGAAACTCTTGTAGATGGATCGTATGAACATTAATTACGGTGATTCTAACAATAAGAAGCGGTGGGGACTACCATTAACTTTCTCCGGTTTAAGGATATCGTTACACAATTTGCTACTGATTGCAATTATTGAAGGAAAGAATTCATTATCTTGGAATTTCTTCTTCTTACAATTGATTTAGAAAATGTTTACTTTTCGGGAGGATCCCGCAGTTAGATCGCAATACGAATGAGAACTGCCCCGAGAAGACGGTGGTCCGTGAAATGACATAATTCTTCGCATTAAATAGCTCCGTTAATACGATTAGCTTAGCCGGTTGCAAAATTCAGGCAATAATTTAGGAACACGCGACCCATATCTGCAATCTCCTTGATTAGAATTTAAACGAAGCGCCGACGGACGAGAGCAAAACAGCCAACGAAAACACAGAATGAAATTAACACATTACCAACGCTTTGCGCTGAAAGCGCCGGAGAGTGGCTCGGAAGGAGAGAATTTCCGGTAACAATTGTTGACAAGAATTTTATCCCGTTCTTTTTTCCTTTCTCTCTCTCTACCCCTCTCTCTTTCTCTCTTTCTCTCTTTCTCTCTCTTTCTCTTTCTCTCTCTCTCTCTCTCTCTCTGTCCATCATGCTCCTAACTCTTTTTCTCGGGTATGGAACGAGCAACGAGCGAGAAATTAGGGCAGCGCCTCGCTCCCTTAGCAGCAGCATCGATTTCTTGTTCATCCCTTGAGCAGTTTACGCGTCTTCCCTGTCAGCGTCGAAAAGACAATTGATCGGTCGACAAAGTGGAGGGCGCGGTATACCGGTTTGATCGACACTCGAGGAAAAGGTCAAGTGGATGCAGTTAATACTTCACTACATACACAAGCTATCCCTCTTTCGAGTATGTTTACGTGGGTAATCTTAATCGGTGGAAGAAAGAAGCTTGGCCGAGTGGCGAGGTCGAAAGCAGGTTGAGTGCAAGACAACGAACGGGAGAAGGGCAACTTAGCAGAAGGTTCGAAAGCACTGGAACCAGGTATTGGCCACTCGAGTTCTGACTCGTCGCGTGCTCGGAAAATCGTCAAACTTCCAGCTGAATAAATGTTCATTTTGCAAACTCGCGGAACGTCGATTATCCGAAATAATTGGCAGACTTAATCGGGCTAATTCAATCGATTCGGGGAATATGTGTGACCACTCTATTGGAAATTAAATACTTCTGTTACAGTGAACGGAATAAACGATACCTTTTAATTCTTTTTTGAAATTCTGTTCGAAATGACACACCAGGTTTAGGAACACGTAACTATGGAATTTTTATGAAAACAAATGTTACTCTTAGGAACTATGTTCGAACGAACGAATGAAATTTCAAAAATTCCGTTTCTCCACGTTCTTTTCCATCGCACAACACATTATACTCCATTATAATGAATATAAATCGATAACACGCCGTCATCGAACGCGGCTGACGGCGGAATTTAAAATCCCTTTTCAGAAAATTCATTTCAATATTGAAAATGAACAACAAATCAAATAACCGGAAAAAGGAGCATGGACAATAGAGGTGCGGGGGAATTACAATAGAAATCGCTGCAAATCACTGTGAATTACTTACGACGGCTGAATGTGAAATATTTAAACACCCGTTTGGAAAGTAGATATTGATGGTTCATCGATGAAAAAATATTTGAGGTTGTCGATTTATTAACTGCCATGCAAATTCGACCCGGTCAGATCCATGCATAAGCTATTATTATTATTAGTATTAGCTGCGTATGACTCAGTCAAACATTAGAGATGGACTATACTTTAAATATCAATTTTATTAATCGAGAGACAAGTACATTTATTGTCGATTTAATAACATAGTACCTCCAGAAGCGTATTCCACTAATGTTAATGAACGAAATCACTATACTTATTACTTTTCAATAGAATAGAATTTTTAAAAAAATGTGAAAAATTTCAATTCACTAGGGAACTTCATGAAATTGAATATTTCGCCTAATCGTTTTTTAAACAGTGCTCCGCCGCGAGGCGACGCACATATTGAATACCGTGTTTAGTCTCGGTTAATTGCGTCATTTAATGCGGAAGTTTATGCGACCGTGTATCTCTGTATGAAGGGCGGAACGCGTATAACGGCGTAATCTCGAATTAGCATGAATTACACAATAGTGTTGCGCGTATCTATTATGAATGTCCAGATCGGCCGCTGCAATTGTTGCGGCGCGAAAACATGAATAACGTATTAAAATAATCCGATCCAGTCAACAGAACGGATCGACATTATCGGGCGGCAGTAACGTAAAATTTCCGATTACAAATTTAACGTAGTCGACAAGAGGTAAACACCAGCTCAACCGGAGGTATATCATTCGACAGTTGGGAATTAAATTCAACTTCAATCAGACACTCGACCAGCATTCCATGCATGACACTTTCAAGATACACTAAACGCTTTTTACGGAATTTTTACTTCACGGTATTCGAACTTTATTTTCAATTAATTCCGTCCAATTCTGTTCATTAGTTCGTTGAAAATATGTTGTAAAGCATCTTAACTTCAATGTTGAGTGTCCTCGTTATTTCCCTGATAATTCCAGCGCGATTTTCAACAGAACATTTTTTACTTTAAATTGAGGATGTTATTTTCAAACTCTCAAGCACGGATATGTAAAAAAAGCACAAAATACCAACCAATATTTTTCGGAAACGGAAGACCATCGTTTACTTCGATCTGTTTCATCAGCTTCGTATTACCTTCGATATTTCTTACACAGGTGACAGAGCATCGCGCAAAAGTTTCGTCTCGCTCTACCTGACAGGGCGCAAAATACGCGGCCGCAGTTCCGCCCGTTATTTAATATCACATATTGATGGTCTGTCAAAGTTATAGAGATATTTGCGTACGGACATCGCGTCGATATAATTTCCCTCATTTTCATTGATAATTATAGGGGCAGATGCGAATACGGATACTAGCGCGTGCAATTACTCGTCGTAGGCGCATTTTCGCTGATTTTATTGTTTGCACGGCGAGCAGGGACAGTGGACCCACATTATTAGCTCGACAAATAATCCCCGCGGATTTCGCAGTGACAAATTATCTAGGACACGAAGCAGTTTATTCGAATAGGTACACCGTGTCCGGCGCTGTTTGCAAACGCGTTATCCCTGGCATCCGCATAACGATCACGAACTCAAATGGACCATCGAGATCTTTCTGTTTGCGGGGATCGATAATCACAGTTGTCCCTCTCTGAACAATTTTTTTTTCTCATTTTTGCTAACCTCCTCTCTCTCTCTCCCTCTCTCTCTTTCACACCTCCCCACAGCCCACCCACACACCGACACTTTCGATCGTTGACGTTTTTTCGCTAGTTCCATCGGAACCACGTACGATAAAACGTGGCGCCTTCCTCCGGTAGCTCGATCCGCGCACGTCCGCGGATTATGCTTCATTTTATTTGCGATAAATAAAGTGAAATCCGACAGAGATTATTCGCATCGAAAGGTACAATGAAAAATAATGCCGGCCGGAGTGGCGGAAAACTAGTAAATATCCGGAACCTCGGAATATTACACGGAATATCGGGAACACGGTACAAAAGGCAAATGGAAAGGGAATAACATAGACTCTCGCCGGAGTTTAGCGCGAAACAAAGACTTCGGCTACGGGGAAAAGGAAAAACGGAACGGTGAACCGAGGGAAAAAAACGATATAAACGACTTTTTTGTCGTGTGCGAGCGAAAGCGCAAAAAAAATTGCACGGCCACAAGAGAGAAATTGAGAGAGAGAGAGAGAGAGAGAGAGAAATTGAGAGAGAGAGAGAGAGAGAGAGAAATTGAGAGAGAGAGAGAGAACGAGCAAGACTAGGAGAGAGTGGGATAGTATAATACGTCCGCTCGGAAATTTATTCGGGGACGAAAGCGTTTAGGGGACGGACGGAAAGCTCCGCGCCGCGGCGGAGGTAATTAATTGACGCCTGTCGGCCTTAATTAATGGGATTCGTTGACGCGAAGACCGGAGCCTTACAGCGGGCGCAGTGATTCCGAAGGAAATCGTTTCAGTCGCGCCGTACACATCGGCCGGCCCTTGAACCTGTTACGGCATCCACGAGACGGAAAATATAAATGACATGTTATGCAACGCGGGGCGGGAGGTTCACATTGCAGCTAGTCGCCGGCGAGTTCACAACGCGGAACGGTTGTGCAACGTCATTTCGGCGGAGTTTCCAACGCGTGCGCGAACATTTTTACCGTGCTCCGCTTTTTCTTCGGGTTTGTGGCGAACACTGAGCTCGCGGAACCCTCGAAAGTGACTCGTTTGCGTTCCCTTGTAGAAACAACGGCACTGTGTTTACTGTAATATTTACTATAATAAAATTAGACTACGGATCCTCATGCGAAATAAAAGTTGTTTATACCGATTGTACGAAACAGCAGCCACGTACAAATTTATTTCGATTCTTAATGCATTGGATAGGTTGACAATAATGAAACACTATTTGTAAATTCTCCCTTGCATGTAATGTTTTACATTCAACCTATTTTTGCCATATTCTAGGATCTTATGTACAACTATTTCCGAGGAGTGAGAAGTGTTCGAGGGTTACATGGTGCCTGAAGACTTTTTCTACCATTCCCCCGCGGATGGATCGAAAAACGTTTGTCGTGGAGCCGTCTAATTTTAACGAAATCCCCGAAGCGCAGAGAACGTACGTTTCTTTGTTCGAATGATTCGGGGAGCGGCGCGCGGCGTGTGTACGGGCCTTCGGCAACTGTATTTCATCGGTCAATTGAAGCGGCGCGGTTCGAACGCGGAAACTTTTAATTTACTCGGAAGTTGCGACGGGCCTTTTACAATGCATGGTCCGCGGGGCGCAAAGAAAAAACTAGCAACCAACACAGCACAACAGAACGGGACAGGACGGGATGGTTAGAGGTACGGGGGGTTGGGAGCAGCGCAAACTGAACGAAATTTCTGTGTCACGTAAGCCACTTCCTGTTACAAAGTGCTCGCAGTTTCCACGAGAGCATCGTTGCGTCCCGCGGCGCGGTGGAAGTCCGCCAAAAACAGTCCTCAAAGCGCCCGCGAGAGCCCGGGCGGTTTTTACGAGGCGAAAATCTAAGCGCTGACACGAAATGGATAGGAATGGGGAGGGGGGTGTGGGTCGGGCTAAGATGGGCTCCGAAGGAGGAACGGGAAAGTTCGCGTCGACGCGTACCACCAGTGCATCTTTTACGTGTGTTCTAAAATGTCGGTCTGCTTAATGCGACGTGAAACCGACCGTGGAAAACGGGCGTTGCGAGTTAATTCCCTCGCGTGTCGTTTTACCTCGTTTTTCCCGATTTTCTCTCTTCCCTCTTCTTTCCACCAGGCCACCCCCAACTTCTAACCCACAACCCCCTTCCCCCCTCCCTCGTCCATGCCCCTTTCTCTCTTTTTCCGCGCACACACATCCGCCACATGAACGTCTGTGCGTTTTTTCCTATTTGTTCCCTCTCTTTCCTCTTTTTTACTTCAACGTGAGAATTATTCCGACTCGATGAACGTGCGCAGGGATAATCAGATTTATCGACCGAGACAATGAAGTATACCGAGGAAATAGCAGTGTCCACTTTCCATTGAGTTCGGTCGCCCGTGCTCTATTTGGTTTGCGTTTACCGTCCGGTCTTTCCATGCCCCAAATTTTTCCTCTGTCTCCGGATAATGGTCGCCGCTCAAAGGAATCCGGTGACTGTTATTTTTTTAACCGTGCCGAAACTGATTACACGAAACCCACCGCGCCGCTGCTACTGCTGCTGCACACCGAGCCAACTGTTTCACCTAAATCGTACGCCGCCGGTGGATTGACATGTGTACACGGAAACGATTTCCCGAGTCACTTTGCAGGCCGCACTTGTTCGGTACTCGGTATTCTGTAACTTTTGATTGAATTTAGCTGATTAACGCTTTGCCAATCAGGAACTTATTAACCCCTAACTGGTATAATCTAAAGTGGTCACCGCTAAAAATTGTCATTGAATATATAATATAGATTAAGGGGCACACAGTGGGTCAGTGGATAGAGCGCGCGACTGCGACCAGGCGGTCTCGAGTTCGAATCCCCGCGCCCGGCACCTCTTGAATTAATTCAATGTGCTATTTTAAAAAATTGTGGTGCCCATGGTGGTTCGGAACCCACCGTAATAAAAAGTAGGTCCCGCTGAAATAGGCGATAGGGAGTGTTGGTTAAAGGTGAGAGGTGTGGAACGGGATTTGAAACCCTGAGGGGCCCAAATATCCATGACATCAATACTATATATGTATAATGTAGATTCAAGGTATCCTGCGCAGGTACGATAAAGGGGTGCAAAATAAAAGCAACAGCACACACACGCGTCCATTGCACGGAAAAAGTTCGTAATTTTCACATAACCGTGAATTAGGCTGGCGAATCGATAACAATTCCGCGGCAGCCCTTTAAATAATGGCGTCACTCGCGTCGAACGCGATTTGCATGTATCTGGAAATGTATGCAGATATAAACGGCCATTAATCGGATACAAGCGACGAATTAAGCGATCTCGGCCGCATACAAAGTTCGCGGGCACGTGATCGCATTAAACACCGGCCAAAAATGCCTGGTAATTGCGGCCCGCTCGTCCCGAGGACTTATCACCGACGATTTTTAACCAGGACCAAGCAAACGCGCGAACGGAATACCACGGCGAGCCGCGTGAAATCACTGTTGAAACGGCCCAGCGCCAGGACGCATAGTGGTCCGGATCACTTCACTGATAACTAGACCACGGATCTACATGCTAAAAAAAAAATTGTCTGCACCACGCAACCGCTAGGAACATCAGTTGAATAAAAATTCATTTGTTTTCGAAATCAGTGGAATAATTTAAAGACGAACTCGACAGCATTCTTCAATTTTTCTTTAGTGTTTCTAATAGTATTTTTAAATTCTACTAATGTTGTTGCTGTTCTAAACTATATCCTCCCATTTTCGTCATGAATGCATACAAACCGCTGTCTAATCAGGAACAGTTAACTGACAAATCTCAAATACAATATCAATATAATTGTGCAACATATATTGGGTCTGTATCAGCTTTTATCGGATACAGAAAATTTTGCTCGGGTCTCGGAAGTCTCGGGACTCTCCTTTCGGTTGCCTGGGAAACGCGCCTTCTGCCCGCGCCCGTTTACATCGACAATAAACGTCCAGCGTTTTCGATGTCGACTCGCGTTGCTCCGCCGATTTTAATTCCAATTTCGAGCATAAATCTGTTCGGGCGTTTATAGTCGCGAAATCATAAAACTCCGCGGGACGAGCAACGTCATAAATTTAATACGGAACTTCCATAAAGCATAAACATAAACGAAAGCACAGGGACGGCCGACGGGACGGGGTGTGTAGGTGCGGGGCGGGCCGATCGTTTGTGTGCAGACATGGTGGACACGGGGGTGGAAGTTTCGAACTGACGGAGAAGAGGGGTTCCAGCAGCGGTGACAAGTGATAACGCGGGGCTAGCTAACTGGCAATGGTATTCAGAGCTCTGCGGTGGGGAAGTTGCCGTTGAAAAGTTGTTTTTCAAATTAAAATTTTAGCTATGCGGTATTTGATGAAGAACGAGATTTAAGGGTAAACATGCAATTTCAAGCTTTTGCAATCGAACCGTACATACTTTCACAAGCACAAGCGATTTATGTGACAATGAACCCAATTAAGGGTCTGAAGAGCTTAAATAGAAAAGAAATTTACGTTTTTTAAACACATGATCGTAATCCTTCCTTGAAGGACTTCTTTTCGACAAAATTTTCATTAAAATTTCCGTCTAAGGTACTTCAACTATGGCTCTTACTATCCGGGTATCTGGATTATTCATTATAACTCGAAATCTGGATTGAGATCCGGATATCCTTATACCGAATACGAATGTCATTTCGGATATTCGGATATCCGGATATCCTCATATCGGATCCGGATGTCATTTCGAGTTATAATCAGCATTATCCGGCTAAACTTATGAATTGTATCGCTTGTAACTCACTATAAGCGGATTAAACTACTTCCAAGCTACCTTGAAAGTTGTAACTCATGGTTACTTCCAGTTATTACAGGTCACAGTATCTTTTCTCAGAGAATCTGGTCTATTTTTGTGCTTAACGTTAACACCACTGCTCCCGAATAAAACCACTTTTGGAACGCCAAGAATTTATTTATCATTTTATCGCAATGATGGTTGACCTATATTTTCCTGAAATTAACTTTCGAACTTCGCTAGAGATTATACTCACACACGTCGGTTTACGCGGGGTTTTAATTATTTATTCAGCGGCATGCCGAAAAAAAAATGTGTGAATTATCAACGATCGATTGTATCTTCCCGCTCGCCGATGAAAAACGATGTTTACCAGATCGGTCCATCGAATTCGTGTGAATTCGACGGTGTCGCGTTAGCATTTAAAATAAACACATGCATGAAAGTGTCAAGTGCATGATTATCCAGGAGGCCGTTGAAGCTCTCACGTCGTCAGTTGTCCTGCGCCGGCCGTGTAAATGTTGTTTTGATCGTACACCGTGGGAAAATCCACAGTTATCGGACATTTAAAACAAATTTAACCGTAGACCGGAGTCGTTCATTAGTACGAATGGCTCGTATAAAACGAACAAGCTGCGGCCCGCAACGTATGAATTGCAGAGAATGATGGTGATGAGTTTTAAAATGCTACAATTACCATTCATTCCGCCGCACCCTCCTTTCCGATACACGCGGTTTCCGCTTTGCAAGAACGAACGATACGTCTTCTTGCGCGCTTCATTACATTTCACTAATCATCAAATAAAGCGCCCATTGCGCACGCCGGAATCCCATTGAACGAAGAAAAGTAATCCAGACTCCCGTAGCTCGGGTTGTCGTCAAATGAGATTAACACGATCGCCAGCAGCGTTATTTAGAAACTTGTGCGAAATTGTAAAAAGACAATGATAAATAATACCAGACAAAGATAATGATAAATAAAGAAGCATTGATACATTATCATCGTACGAAAACATTTAAAATATTGTTATAATTCAAGTCTAGAGATTTTCCTAAAAGCACACGAGGTGATGGAAATCACTTGCGTCGTACCTCAAATTTGTGAATAGTAGAACAGTCTGTGGTGTTTCGCAGAAGAAAGTGATCTCGTGTCGCGTACCCGGAGGAAGCGAAATTGTTCCTTAATGTAGCAATCAAACTCGCATAAGGAACGGCCGTCATTTCAACACGAACGTTCGTGTTCTATTGCATGCAATCTTGATGCGCGATTAAAGACACACCTGACTATCAAAACCTGCCGCCTAATATACCGGGTGTTTCCAAAATCATGGTATAAGTAGCTAATGTGCAAATAAAAATACTCCTGTAAATAGTACAGACAATTATACTTTGAAAAACGGAACCCAGTGCGATCGAACGCATCGGAGTAAATTTGCGAAAGTTCCTCGCGGGACCTGTGCAGGTAAACGGTTTCATTGGCCGCGTTTTCGCAGACGCTCGGAACCGCTCGCAGCTTCGGAAGATGACGAGGAGAAGGCAACAAGCTTTTGTTTCGGGCGGCGGGGTTCATTATAACAGGGTCTCGAACGGTTACCTTTCAAGGCGTTCGACGTCCTCGGCGAAAGCTCCGAAGACAATGTCGGATATTGGGCCGCGAATCTAACGACGCCGAGGGCCTGGCATCGACTCTCTCTCTCTCTCTCTCTCTCTTTCTCTTGCAGCCCCCGTTTCCAACGCAGACTTCTTGTAATTTTAGCAAGTATACGTCGAATGAACGGGAAACGGTGAAAGAGGAGATAACGAATGCTCCCAGCTACTCCTTTCAGTGACCTCGATTGTGTCGGGCAGAGGGGCAAATACGCAATGCTCAATTAAACGCGATGCATCAATGGCCTCTCGCGGAAAAATTTCCGACCATCGCGTGCGCAAGACGGATCGCTGATATTTCTTTTGAGAACTCAATTATCTCCGCTGACAATGGGGCGGAGAACTACTTCAACCAAGAATTTTGAGATAACGTTAGGTCTCTGCGCGCGAACGAAACAGACAGATGAATACTTGTCTCTCGTTGACCATTCTCATACTTGATTTACTCGAAAACGAAAAATGAAATACTTTATTCTTCGCCGTCCGAGGTATTAGAATATAAGGCCACGCGTGGTCCTTTTAATAAAAGACGAACACTTCTGATTAATAACGGAGCCAGTTTCTCGTTAACACTAAACGTATCACCAACAGTCAAATTGACCGATTCCAGATATTTTATCTTACAATTATTGAAATAATAAAAATGATTGTATAGATATCTTCAGTAGAGTACGTATCACAATAGGAGCCCCACAATGTCTAAATAAAATCAATCTTGTCATTTTTATGAGGGAAATTGTTTACCTGACATCCCAGCAAATAAAATAGTATGTAAATGTTTCAAGTTAAATAGCCTGCGACCACATGTCATTATTCTAGACAATGAGCGGTGGTGTATCGAATGGGTTTGGAAATGTGTGCGATCAGGTATGCCGTCCGCAGTTCGAGTCCTCGAGGATGGCGCCTGCGCTAATCGCAAAAGGGTTGAACGTGCCGGGCGTATAGTAGGTCGTCCGGTGAATATGAAAGTCTTCGAAAGTCTGCAAATTCTCGGCGGTCCGGGGGCCGGTTAGTACTTGAGCGTGTCCCTTTGTCGTTGAATCGGCGGCCACGAGTTTCGTCATTAACCGGTAACCGCAATTAATATCTGTCATGAATGTGTTTCAGTTCCGAAACTCCGTTCAAAAGGAACCCGTTGACGCTCGGGACCAACGGGGCTGTGTTTTAGGGGGTTGGGGTCTGAATATAAGGGGGCGGATTTCAAGGGGTGTGAGTGGGCAGCCTTAGGGGGCGAAGGAAACAACCAGCCTCTTCTTGCAGCCAGGCCCGAAGTTTACTATTTGCATAACTAAACTATTCCAGCAGCAGTGCATGCTGTTGGTGCTGTTTAGTACGGATGCAGGCACTTTCTCAGGTCGGGTACAAAGTCAGTGAATGTATATGCACACGGATAGAAGTGCACGCGAGGCCATACAAATTCCCGGCAGTTTAGATTCAACCCTTTACCTCCGTCACCCTTGCCTTTCTTCTCCGCGGAGCGACGGTAAATTGCGTGAACTACACGCCAACCACTTAGTTTGGCAATGCGCGTATTAAGCGTCGGATTACGTTGTAGACGGCGAGCACAAAATTGCTCTACTGACTCGGCCAAACATGGATTATGGCGAATCGACGCGACGCGAAACCGATGAACGCGCCGACAAAAGAACCGACTATGCACGACCCTCATTTGATAATTACGTTCTACTTCAAGTTTCAACTGGTGACCCCAGGAAATCCTAGAAAGTTGATAATTAAGGATTTGTAAGCTTCGATGTACCACCCTGAGATATTTTCATTGTTTCATTTTTATGTCTAGTTCACAAATTAGATAAATGAAAGAACAGTACAATAAAAATTATTTGCAATACAAGAATCGTTAAGAAAATCAACTGTTATTAAAAATAACGATTCCAAATATAAGACACTACATTAAAATAATTTAAAATTATTATTGAGAGCATGCACAAAACACAAAGTCATTATAGAGTGCAGTTCAAAGTTGGAACATTCGATCAAAGAAGCGAAAAATGTCATTTAAAATATAGAAGATCAAAGGCGAATGGTTCAATTAAAGTGCAAATGCTCTAAAAATTGGGTTACATGGTTTGAAATAATTTTCAGCGTGTTAATCATATTTCTGTTGGAGCGTATTATTGAGGGGGCAGTACAAGCGGTAATTGCGTTCCGATAAAAATGAGATTCGCAAAGTCGGCTTCCCGTCGTTTTCAATTACATCTAAAAGGAGTCTCATCTTCGTGCGGATTATCGACTAGATGACGCAGAGGCCAACATATTCTCGGTACACAGCCGACTGTACAATACACAAACGTCTCGTAAAAGCCGAGAGAGAGAAAGAGAGAAGAGTGGAAAAGAAAAAGCGTGCGGCTAGCGTACGTGATTTCGCCAAAGTAGAAAATAAAGAGAGCGAATGGAGACTAAGGACAATGGTACTGGGAAAATGAGGTTCCGAATGGTCTACTTATGGTATACGAAATCCCGTGCATTTGAAAA
Organism: Lasioglossum morio; assembly: GCA_916610235.2. Classification (NCBI taxonomy): domain Eukaryota; kingdom Metazoa; phylum Arthropoda; class Insecta; order Hymenoptera; family Halictidae; genus Lasioglossum; species Lasioglossum morio. The sequence continues at coordinate 8,397,215 of OU744330.1, read as the reverse complement.
TGCGCAGAATAAGTGTGCATACTTTTCCCATTTAAGGTCCTCGTATTTGCATTAACAAAGCGAAACGTTTCGAGTTACGTATTCCACTTGCATGCACCCTAAACAAACCGCTCCTAGTCTAGAAAGAATAGACTAAAAATATTGAATTAATCATTCCGTTCATCTCCATCACTAGATTCTAACGATACTTCGAGAAGTTAATTTCAAACACTTCGTAAATTAGCGGATTTATTCGTAAATCATTTAATAATTTTTGTCGAAAATTACAAACATCGCCATTCGATGCATTAAAAAAAAAATTATGATTTAAATTAAAGGATAATATAAATGACCTTCATACGTCCTCTACGTATTCATATACGATAAAATCTACTTCCGTCACACAGTGTGTAACAGTACGGCGAACAGTTTCGTGAATGTTTGAGGATTGATTTAATTGACGGAAGCCTGCGAGTGTAATAGACGAAGGAAACGAAAGAGGGAGGATATTAAGGGCGAAACCATGAGTGAAAAAGTGGCGGAGGTTAGGCGTGGAGGCTCACAGCTAGGGTACAGTTTACTTTAAATCTTCAGTATGGTTCCTGGTCCTGCCTTCCCCGGTTTAAGATAAGCTACTAGGTTTGCCCGGAAAACGGAAGTAATGGCTTACCAGATATTATCAACTGGTACAGGGTGCATCGTAAAAGGGTGGCGCTGCTTGCTGGAGGACCATTCCCTATATCCTACATTACTTTTAAGGCACTACGGGCACCGAAACTAGCAGGCACCGTAAACCTTTCCGCGTGGCTTACCGCATTACGTGCTGGAATAAGCAGCTTATTGAATTCCGGAGCGGCGAACCAAAAAGGCCGCCTTTACCGGTCCCATTGAAAATTTTCCTGCGGCTCTTTTGTCTTATTCACTCTATCTGACGACCATTGTTCCCTTGTTCTATGTTTCAATGTGTTTACGGTGTGATCTGGTGGAAGACTACATAAAATTCGTATTGGGTGTACGAATTCACTTTTTTATTATGAATTTGGTGATTGTTTAGCGAAAAATGTGCAGTTTATGAAGCAATGATGAACTCTTCAACAACATGCTGTTTGCCAACAGAAAAAGCACAGTTGTTCTTTCAATGAAATAGAATAATATTTACTGCAATGTTGAAATCAAGATAAATAAGTCGGACACTTCTCTACTGTCATCGATCATTTGTCTTTTTCTTTGTATTAGCATGCAGGTTCGACTTTGATTGAAACATGGTCAACATTACTTGCGCTCGTCCAGATCAATAAGTAGGTCCTTTTTATACCGTTTATCACCTCAGTTCAAACAACGTTGATATCAATCAGCAGTTACGTAATAACAAACAACTGAATGTCAATAGTATGAACAAACTAAAGGGTCAAAACGTATTTCTGTTTGATGTCGCGGTATTGATTGTAAAATTAGAGGCGCATGTTATATTAAATGTAAAAACACCGTAACCTGTTTTCGTCTTCACAACATTTATATACAACAAAATTATCTACGAACGGTCGTGACAGTTCAATAAAAATCTCTCGAGAGTTAAAAATTGAATACTCATGAGTGCGAGGGAATTTTAAAAAAGATTTTTCGTTTCTGGTGGTTTCGTTCTGATTGAAAAATAAAGTTTCCATAGAGACCGAGGCAATCGTTGTCGTCATCAACGTCTGAAGCAGCAGAAAGCAGGGAAGATTAGGAAAGGGTGTAGAAGGTTTACTTAATGAGCAAGAGCAAACCGCGGTACAACTTTAATGGTTTGTTAGCAGAGATGGGGATATCAGACCGTTTGCCCGGCGGAAGTAGGGTCGGATAAGAAGTCATAGAAACTCGGAAATGTAGACGTTTCCTGTTTGTCGAATGGCTTCCCATCTTTATTCCATCTGTAAAGGGACACTCTTTCAACCCCATCTGGGACCGGGAATTATGATTCGAGATAGAACCGCAGACAGTACACCATGTAAAGAAAGTTGCAACATCTGATAAGAAGAGAAATATTCCCTGAAAGACATATTTGCGGATGGCTTTAACTTCGAACGTGTTTACTTCGGACAGCTTGAAGAAGTGTTGCTACAATCCCGCTACTGCGAAACTTAACGAGACAGTCTATCAAATTTTAACTTTGTTACTCAGTTTTGAAAAAAGACAAATTTTCAGCAATTTGTTACCCTTTTATAAGGCGATTCTATAGACTTTTCGATACAGTGGCATATTTCTCCGAAACAAATTCGAAAAAATTTTTAGAACGATACTTAACGTGGTCCAGATAAATTTTCTGGACGATATTAATTTTAAGACGAACCAAAAAAAAAACATTTTCAATCTCTTTCAAAGTAGAAATTCTTGTAGCACGTTTTCATTTGGATTTGCGGGCAAAAGAAAGTCAGTAGCCGTGGGACATTTCGTTAGCTCAGCAACAAATCGGTAGTAAATCTTCCTCCATTTTGCGAGAGATGTCATGATTAGGTTGGACAGCCACTTTCCAGACCAGGAGATTCGAAACTAAATCAATTTCCAGTTTACGCGATGCTCTTTGTCCGCGTCGACGTTTCGGACGTTGCCCGGCGGTTTGGCAACTTCATAACAGGTATCCCCAAATAATTAGAGACTATTAAAACAATCGCGGAGACACCCCGACCGGACTAATTGCACTCGAGATGTTATTAATGATCCTGACTGTTGACGATTTAATTTCGCACGGTTAGCAATTTGTCTTAATGAGATAACAATGCCTTTGTACCGGCTAACCAACTTGGAACTCCATCCTGATGCAATTAGTAGGCGTGAAATTAATTTAATGCGGCGATGAACGAAATCTGTTACGAACATTGTCGGCATGTTAGGAAGCCTGGTCTTCGGAAAATTAACTGATATTAAATTTCAGGAATTTGGTTCCACTTGTTAGGTACACTCGATGTTAATGACTAAACACACCTGTTCAGTGTGTCACTGTTCGAATATAGCTGATTTTTAACTTACGAAACTCCAAAGAATAATAGAAACAACGATGGAAGAAACTTTTAATCAAATGGCTAAAGGTCTGGGAAGCAGGATTTCGCATGTGCACTGACAAAGCCAATAAAAATTTGGGAAAGCAACGTTGAACAATACGTTGCTCCTCAAAAGCTGTGTTGACACTAAGAAAACTTTCTACTACGGCCACAGAAAGGCAAGTTTCAAACGGTAATGAAATGTAATCACCTCGTGGCCACTCATTACGCTTCTACAAATGAAATAGTGAAGGACTTTTAACATTATTTCCAACAAAAGCGTTGCAATACAAAAGACTATGATTCAATGGTCAATGCTCGTGACGTGTGCACGTTGTAGGCGGGAGAACATATTTCAAAACTTTGAAAAACCTTCAGACTGAGAAATTAATCCGGGTACGTAACCATTTATTTTTAAAGACGATACATCTCTTAACAAATATCTGTGCTGAATTAAAAATGCTTCTTCCTTAAACGACATTAAATAATATCTTCAAAGTATTCCAGAGTAATTAAATAAAAATATTTGTAACACTTTGAGTGTTAGAATTAGCACAGACAATTTCTTACAAAATGTCGTCCACATTGAACTTGAAGATCGTTGAAAAATAATTTAAGTGTATCCCAGTTGAATTAAATATATTGAACACGTCGAATGTTGAAAGTATTCAATCATTCTGGGGTTGATAATGGAAGTAAATAGCTGAAAATAATCTCACGAATGTCCATTGCAACAAAGGGACGTTGAAACAGGTTTTTGAGAAGAAACATTGAAATGTTGTTTGCAGCGTGGGTACCGGAAACAAATGCTCTTAATGAGGAAATTATAAGAAACCGTGGCCAAAAGGCAGCAGGAATTTATCACGCAGCCGTGAAAAGACAGACGTTCGCTTAGCGTCACCTATAGTCGCAACTCCTGGGCCACGGGTATACAGTTAGGTGTTTGGACCGTCGTCAACGTCGGGTGGAACGCTGGCCAGACCAAACTTCTCGGGGAGTTGCACGGGCAGTCGTTAATCATGATTCTTAATTGCTTCACGGCTACCTAAATCGAGGCGAACGAATAATTTAGGAACCACCCCATTGATTTATCAAATAAATCGCGGCATCGACCGTTACCGAGATTGCGGACTAGATTCTTCTCCCTTGTCCTAAAAGCGATTTAATCCTCTTTAACGATCCCGGTTACATTGAATTCCGCCGATTCAGTTTGCCTCCTCCACTAAACCATTCTGTTCCGATACGAACCGCGAATATCGTCCACAACAATTTGTAAGTATTACAATAATTTGGAATGAGATGAGTTACATTCATAGAATAAACGCAATCTCGCGATTACTAGACTGCAGATCTTTACGCAAAATAAAAGCTTTCTAGCTAAACTAAATATTTCATTTCTTTCTGAATATGTTTAATAGGTTAAAAATAGTGTAGTTGTACATTTAAGTTCTTCAAATTTTTTACTGTCAAAAATTGAACCTGTCCATTTTTATCATAAACGCATAAACTCCGCAGTCTAGTGATTATTCGAATCTATTGAAACCTCTGTATAATTTCAGTGTGAACGCGACTGCCATTCTCTTCGAAAACACTTCGTCTACTTCTCGCTCACGACTCCAGCGAATGCTCGCTCCGAAATAGCGTGCTTTCGAATTTCTCTCGCAGCTCGTGCAGAGCCGTCGGTTAGCGAAAAACTAGAATTAGTTTACTCGTATCACCCTTATTCGAGCCAATAGTGAATAAGCCCGCCTCAAAGGCACAAGGAGCCGAAAAGGCACCGCAAACCATGGGGAGCCGCAGAGAAGCATTCGCACAAGTCGCGCGGGGCTTTCAAATCAAAGATCGACAAGCCACCGATACAGACGATTTCTCCGCGTCCTCTGTGCTGGTTGGCCGAGGATCCGCATTAATCATGATCGCGTCGAAAGAGAGCGAGAACGAGAACTCGAGCACGGAGAGAAAGACAGAAAGAAAAGCATTCGAAGGCACACGCGAAGTGAATACGCGACGTTGGCCGCATACGGACATTCGTTTGGTCCACGTATAGAGCGCACGCATTTAAGAAACAGTGAAAGGCCACGGAAGAAATGGCACGAGAGCCCAAAGAGTGAAGAGAAACAGAAAACGAGAGAGAGAGAGAGAGAGAGAGAGAGAGAGCCCGTGAGTGATTCACACGATTCGCGTGTCCGCTTATGAAAACAGGGCATTTGAACGTTGGAGGGTATTTTCCAGAAAAAGAAGGATATCAGCGAATCTATTTGCTGGCCCTCGCGAGCCACTCCCGGAAGTGTCTCATTAAAATGCTAGCCTCATTTTCTTTCAAACGAGCCCGCCACCGAGGGCCCCGTCTCCTCTCTCCTTGCTGCGCCGGGTACCAGCAGAGAAAGAGAGAGCGGGCAGAGGAGGGAGGGAGAGAGAGGAGAGCATCTCCTTGCGCGGCCAGTGTTCCAGAGACCCGCCCCAACTTTGCCCATCGTCTTCGTGGTTCAACAAAGTGGGAAATGAAGCGGGGCAAACGTCACAAAGAGAGATGGCAAATACGACAAGCTTCTATCCGCCCCGCAGGTGAGCAGAGAGTTCTCCCCGTTCACCGGAGCAAACCAAATGACGGACAAACGTCCCCGGCGTTGAATCGTCCACGGGGCCAACCCCGGGAATTACTCATTCTATGAATAACCAGACGAGCTTGAACATCCAGCTGGTCGGCTCCTCTCCGCGAGCTCCGGATGCAAACACGACTCGAAACCCCAGGCTAGCAGCGCTGCCTTTGGACATCCTACGAACCAGCCAGCATCGCTCCGGATAAAACGGGAAGTGAATTACTGCCAGTCGGACGACGCCGCGTCCTTGCGAATCTCAAGTAAATAGCGAAAAGAGTCCGGCGATGTAACGTGATACGGTCAAAGAAAATATTTGAATGACAACCGATGACCCTGCATACGGGAGTATCAGCCTGCTCGACGCTCATCTTTGATCATTTCGATGCGTCTATCTCCTAATGGTCCGGAGGTCGCGCGCAAAAGGAGAGCATATGATGCTGGCTGTAACAAGTAAAGCACAGAGTTGAATTTTTACTGTTGACTTCAAGAATATTATTAATGGGTTAAAAGACTCTGAAGAAACCTACTTATTCCATACATAATACAAATATCGTCGCAGATGATCAGGTTATTAGAATGAATAACAAAATTATCAAAGAATGTTCAAGTTACTATAATCGCTAATAAAAATGTTTCAGATAGTCAGGTTATTATCTATAAAGAAATATATGAATATTATAAAAGATTTTCTGCATTTATGACTAACATGAGTAGATGTAATTTAAAATCGTAAAAACATTAGACGAATTTTAAAATAAAAACTTTCACAACGTATTAAACCTATTAAAAGACAAAATAAGTTATATCGCATTTCAGTTTGTTGCAATTCAGATAGAAAATTTTTATTTTGCAAGATCCGCTGTCTATTAATAATCTACAGGTTCTCCTAACAGGCAGCACTCCAGCAGTCGCGACAGTCTCCCACGGCAGCACAACGCAAATAGGGATCATAGTGGTCTTTTAAGCTCCCTTTCTGCCAGTTGTTGAGAAATTTACTTTCAAGGAGAGTCAAATCGCTCGTCTCTCGAGACTAAAAGGCAAGATCAAGTGTGCAACTTGATAAAACACCCCGCATCGGGGTGCAAGCGTACCTTTCCTCTCTTTCTTTTCTCTTCCACGCGGACATTAATCTCGTGTGTCGTGAATTTTTCCATTCCCGCGGTGCTCGGTCTACAAGTAAGACGTTTTCATTTAACAAGGCACCATGGCCATGTAAATACTCTTAGAAAAAATTCGATTAAGCGAAACGATTAAGTGCCTTTCTGCGCCTTGAGTTTGATAAAAAATAAAATCCTATTCAAATTTTAAGACTCTCTAAAACATGAATTTTTCAAGTGAAAACTTCTTCAGGTGCACCGCGTCCACAATTCCTGTGCAATGAATGAGTCTGATCCGTCACGCTCTGATGTGAAACGCTATTCGGGTAAACTCGGAAAAGACGAAAAAAAGACAGTTGTGCAATTGACATAGACGTTTTCACTTCGGTCATGCGGTCTTAGTCAAATATAAAATTGCTTAATATTTTGAAATTGTTTACAGCGAAGCTCTTCGAGACGTTGTACGTTTCGTGTTGCCAGGGTCTGTAAAGTAAAAATGTTTCTGTAGCGATCTAGGCAGACTAGTTAAGAATGCGTGGGCGTGATGCGACTGCGTGATCCATTAAAAAAAATGTGCATAGGACACAGGCCCGGTTGCGATGACAGGCCAGGGAGAAAGATTGCAAGAGGACGAGGCTAAGAAGAGTCTGTGGCTCATGAAGGGGAACCGTTATAGGAGCATTTCCGGTATGTTGACACTGCAGCCGGTTGACCCGGTTGGTTCAAAGAGAAGCAAGTAGCCCTGATCGGCGGATCTGATAGTGGCAATAGAGTCTAGATTACTTCAGCGGTGCTCACGCCTATCCGTCATTGTCGAACGAGAAATATCTTCGTTCACAGTCGGTGACATGTCACGGAAGCACCTCTGACCAAACGATCACTGCCGCCACTGGAATCGAGTGCATAATCTGAAATGCATGCATCTAGACAGACTCAAAATGGCGGTGCAACCCTCTACGTTTCGTCCGCTCGACGGGAACGGCTGCGCCGACCATAGGCTCTTCATCAAATCGCTCGATAATCGACAACGTAGTCGCCGCATGTCCACCAATTAACCATCGAGTGCTTATTTATACTCTCGTCGAACTGTCCACTGAAATTTTTCTATCGCCCGCAGCCAATCGTTTCGTGGAAAAATCGTACCCCAGAAAGTCCACGTTTATTCGAACATTTCTCATGTACAATAACAAGTTCGGACTCGTACAATAATTGTCTTTTAACTTCGTTGGTTTCTCCGCTATACGCGAAGTTATGCTTGGTTTTTCTTAATTCCTTAGGTATACTGCGAAATATTAAAACATTTCAACAATTTTGCAAAAACAAAACTGATAATCAACGAAACACGAGGGAACATATTTGTTGCAAATACGGCATTCTCGGAAAGTTTTAATTAAAACAGGCTTTTATTATAAGTACATGTCCGACGTTAAGAGGATTATATTGAGACTATAACGACATTCACGGTTCATTAACTGTATTCTATTGAATAAATATGCATTAACGAAGACAGATTTAATGAAATGTAGTTCTTGATGTAACAATGAATATATATCATTATAACATCCACGTATAAAATTGTAATTCCTGTATGATTAAACGTTAATATAAATGTATTGAATAAAAAAATCTTTTTGAGCCACTTTCATTGAAATGATTCTGCTCTTGTATTTGCAATGAAAAAGAATTGGATGATTAAGTAAACGTTTGGAGAAAACCATTTGTTTGCAAGGGAAGAAAATCGTTTTATACCTTTCTGCTGTGCAAATATGCGCCATCGAGGTTTGCTCAGCAGTGTAATCCATTTATTTCAACAAACGCGGTTGCCTGTGTATGGCAAGGAGGCGATGGCAGTGGCGAAAGTATTTCAACTATGTAACCGAGCTTGGTTAGTCACTGCATTTCTTGAAACCCGAGTTCTCCTTGTAGTCTAACCCACTGTACCGATTAATAGAAGCCTGATTGCTTCCAAAACTAGTTAGCACAATCTGATTCAAACCGATTGCTTCTAAACGGACTGTAGAGTATCTACTAGCTGCAAATTTCATAGCCCTTAAGCGTTCGAGGCCTAAGTGCTTCTACAATTATTGTAAATTGATATGATCCGAGTTAGGCCTCGGATATTTCCTAGGAGCTGGCTTCACAATTGAATTCTTCATGCTACAAACTACACAGATATTCCTCCCTTTATTCGAAAATAATCATTACTTGTCGAAATCTGTGTAAAAGAATATGTTCACGTTTAAAACATTTTCCAGGAATTTGTGTTGGAAAGACATTCACTTTCACCTTTCATGTTTCATAATTATTTTATTTACGAATTTTTAATGAATGCTTATTTCACAGTTAAATTAAATTGCTCCAATTTTAATGTCGCTTGGCTGCTTTAATAATTTTAATAGTACATTTAATAAACTTATGAGATAATCTGCAACAACTGTAATAGGAATAATTAAGTTATGCTTTCATCGCAGCTTTCAGGAAATTCTTTTACGGTTAAAATCCAGTATCGTATATTCACTTTTAATGTTATTTAATTCTGTTTAACAATTTAAAAAATTTTTATATAATAATCTAATTTTTGACTTTGCACATTATACAATTCTGTCTCTTAATTCAACGTGTGTCGAAAGTAACGCTATCATAGAAAATTAAATTAAATTGCACAGTCCAATAGCGACAGCTCTATGGTTGAATCCCCGAAGGAGCAGAGAAACAACGTACGAATTGATTCCATCCCGAGCCAACTGGCATAAATCGTCGCTCGATCCCGGAACTTCGTGTTATGAGGCACTACCAAAAAGATGATATATCTCACTGGACACGTGAGTGTGGCTCTGTCCAATAAAAATACACTTAATTGGTATCCTCGAGTGCGAAACGTTCTTCAAATACAGGAGGCTATCGATCATTTCGTCCAAACGAATACGACCTGCCCTCGTTTAATTATATCCACTATAATACGTCCTGGATGCGTGCCTTCCTTAATTGAAAAATTTAGCCAACATTTTCCTCCTAATGTCTTTCTTCCTCTCTTCTCCTTCCGACTAAAATAAGTCTGGAATCCGGAGCACAAAAATCTTCACTTTCATTTCTATATAATTCATTCTCTTTTGACAGAACTGTTTTATCTCCTGCTAGTAATTTTTATATGGTACCAAGACGTATTAACGCAAAACTACTGGACAAGTCAAATTATTCTGAATTTTTTCATTTAGAATTATAAATTGTTATGAACATTTTTTCATAAGAGATATTTTAATAAATTTACTTACTCTATGTGAATATATAATAAATCCAATTTTCTTAGAAAGCAATGGACATTATTATAATATTGATTATAAATTATTATAATAAAATATACGAAAACACATCTCATAAATTCGATAAAAGCATAAAAATTACGTCTTCTATTAAGTATATATTTTATAAATTTCTCAACTTTCATATCAGTGTTTTATCTTTAGAATATCGAATGTATAAAATTCAACATAAAAAATTTTTTTTAACGGATATAAGAGACAGATTACCTCGCGTTGGTGGCAGTTTTTTCGCAGATCGTCCAGACTATATTAAAATATAAACTGTGCAATAAAAGCTGGAATTAATCGGAAACAGGACTCTTTTTATCGGCCGCACAAAGCTAAGTACACAGACTTGACGCAACTCCCGAATGTCTCGACGTTCGAGTAATGAGCAGCCGAAGTTTGCTAATAGGCTAATGAGAAGCGTTAAGTAAACGAGAGCTCTGCCGACGACGCACTTACTCGCGCTCTTAACATTAACGAATCGAACAAGCAAAGTTTTGTTGACGTTAATAAACGTTTCACAGCCTGTTTAAACGGTGTCTACGCAGCCCGTCACCGCCGCCTTGATCAAGTGCACGAAACCAGCACAGAAAATACAAGATTTCAGGGTCAACATATTTCTTCGTTGATCGATTGTATCTACTTTTAGATGCACATTCGCGACATTTTTCCGATTAAAATGATACCAAATACGATACAGTTCGGATTTTCCATGATTTAGTGGAACTAAATCTGAATCGGCCGGGCGAGGCAAGCAATGCGATAACGCGTTGTTTGCCGCGGTACCCCAGCGAGACAACGTGTATTGTTTGCCTCGCCCGGAAAAATTTCTCGGGCAGCTCAGGCCTGTCCTACGACTAAAAACCCCGTCCCCATCCCCTGGTAAGTTTCGTCCCCTCCAGGAGGGGACGCTACGTAAAGGGAGTGTAGTTTTCCTATGTAGAAAAAACGTGAAAAGGTCACGAAATATCGGTATATTTGGCAATACCGAAATCAGCCGAAATCCACTCGCGACGGAACATTTTGACCGCTGAGCGAAGGGCCGACACGTGCCTCGGGCCTGCCGCGGCCAGAGGCACAAGGGTAAGGGAACAGTATCATGGAAGGGCAAGGGGGAAGGCTAGTCTCAATCTGGCGATACAGTGATCTGGATCGAGAAATATGGTGAAATTTTTACTATATCTTAAAAAATTATTCCAACAACTAATAACAATCGTAATAAATATATATTCTTTGTAATCATTTTTTAATTAATTCTTTAAATTTTGTTGCCTCAACCCTCGTCCGTCTCTCATTTCGCGAACTGAATCTGTCCCTCGATGTCAAATTCACACAGTGATGAAAAAAACGATAACATAACAAGTCAAACAGTTACTTTTTGATGTTTTTTTCATTCAAATTGATGAGTTAACATTCACGTGTTAGGTTTTTGCGGTTATATGTTTCGCATTAAAAAAATAAAAGTCACCAAGTATTGGACTTTACTTACAAATTACCGAACGGTATAACTTATTTCGGGAAAACTGTGTCAAATTGACACGAGGGACGGGATGAGGGTTAAAATAAATGTAAACATTGTTCGTCTGTTACTTATTTAGTTCTGTTTAGTAAATTCTCTCGGCATTCTGATCGAATAATTGCACAATTGCTTAACTTAATAATTCACAACATTGTTACGGTATGGTTCCACCATTGTGCCAAATCGGTGACCATTTTGATACCAATGAGAGTAGATTCTCCATGGAGTTTGGATCGACAGAACGCTGTAGCTATGTTACAACAAATATTTGCTCTGTTGCAAATTCTCTGGACATTCTGTTCGCACAATTTCAGAATTGCCTAACTTAATAATTCACAACATTGTTATAGGATGGTACCACCATCAGACCTGCTCAGCATAATAATTCAAAATGATCCTGGTCTCAGCACCGCCATTTTCGAAGCGAATTACACCATTCAGGAACACCGTATTCTTCCTCGATTCCGATCACTGCGGTTCTACCGCGGAAAGCAAGGACTCGAACAACGGTAACATCCTCGAACGAGCGTAAGCAGCTTGCTAGGAAAATTCCATTGTACACATACTTACCTCGTCCGTCGTTCCGCGATATTGACGTGTCCCTGGGATGGCAATTCCACCACTTAACATCGCAAACGTTGTATCCAGGTATCATACGTCAGCCGGTCGGCAAGATGAATAGCGCGGCATTTCGGAAGGTTTACTCGAAGAATACCGTGTAGCCGGGAAGACAATGCAAAGATTAGGAGCGTCATTAGGCAACGAAGAGGACATTATTCAGCACTGGCCTCGAAACGAGAACAGGCCGCTGCACCGCGCGGTCGTGGTCTTTGGTCCTGTTTGTAACGGTCGTGTCGAGGCGGATCGCAATGGCCTCGTCGGCCCTATATCCTGGTATATTGGTACTGTCACTCGGAAAACGCGGCACAATGACCTAGGTAAATCTAGTTGGGAGAGCGGGATGGAAGGTGGATGTCTCGAAACAGAAGGGAGGATCCACGCGAGGCCGCGGAGTTCCCGAGCTTCTAGAACAATGGCAACTTGTCCGGCTCTCCTCGCCGTGTTGCCTCGCGGATTAGGCGGAGAATGTCTTCTCTCCCCTCCCTCCCCCTCCCCTTGGATCCCATGCGCCTAATAAATAGTTCCTTCTTCGTATAATACCCGGAGATCCACCGGGGTTATTGGCCCACGCTCAAATTCTCGGGTGAGCCCGATGAAAGAACCGCGTGCCGTACGCTAAACCGGCTCCAAAGCGAAACCCTGGCTGGTTCTCTACGGAAAGAGAGACTCGACATCGTTGGGTAAGTGCAGCAGGGGAATAACAGTGCGCGGAGACTAACAAATTGCCGACTCGTACTCGTTAGACGAGTAGAACCGCCGACAATTGCGTCCGCTAGAAATACTGTTCTAAAAGTCTGGCAGCACCGTGTGTGAAACGCGATTGGTTCTTCAGAATCTAGGATTTGGAGAGGAGATTGTCTGATGTATAGACAATGGACTCGTGTCCCCACTCGGGCTACGGTACTGGCAGAGAGAGATAGAGAGAGTAACTTCTTCCCCTCAATTCGTGGTCCCTCCCTTCATCTTTCTATCCGAACGCTGTCTTCGACGATGTTTGTTCATGACGAATTTAAGGAGCTCTTAGAAATAGCAATATAGAAGCACGTGGAATGGATTAAATATTTCAAGAAGGATTTAATTTATAGTAAACTAAATTGTTTGGCTTGTTCCTTCAGAAATAAATGTCGGAACCTACTTGTATTTTCTTTGTAACATTAAAGGAAAATGAATGTAAATGATTTCTAGGGCACTGGAAACGACTTTGCAAGAAATGGCAGAGACCGTAATTCACAGTGTCGAAGCGTGCATCCACGAATTTATATGGTCCCCGCAAACCGTTCAATGTACCGACAAACGAAAGGATAACGGAGAACGAATGGACAAGGAGAGAAGGCCGGCGAGATATTTGTTGAATATCGATAACGATGAGCCGGTAGAAAAATTACAACATTCCGGGGACCCGCCATCGTATCGTAAGAAGATCAACCTACGTCAGGCCCCCATAAATTGTAAAAAGGGTAGACTAACCGATACCGTTAGTTCGAATCCCAAGCCCGGGGAGCTTGCGAAATGCCGTTTGCTAGCTGATTAATGGGCCAGACTTATGTACCGCAGGCCTTCATCCACTTCAACATCGAGAGCCATCGACTCGAACATTCATCCTCTCGAGTATCTTCGCAGTGCGCGTCGGTGGAAGACGATAAGCTAAAAAGAACGGAAAAAGACCGATAACGATGCGGCAACTGGTACACCGGTCTGTTAAAAGTAAACGGAGGTGCCCGGTTACGTAAGCTCTGCTCCTCCCCAGAATAAAATTAAGATGATATCATATGCTGCACGCGGAAAATCTCATGCAGGGTGCATCGGCCACGCGAACCTCGAATTTTAAATGCCCCCATTTCCAGGTATCAATCGATCGACAATCCGCGGAGCACACAGCTTTCGAAGCGGCCAGGCTTTGCTCCAGAAACCCTGGATAATTCATTTTCGGAGCAAACACTGCCTCTGAAAAATTGTCCTCCTTACGGACGAATTTTTTCAAAACTATAACTATTTTAAGGGAGCACTATTATTGTTCTGTTGAAACTTTTGCTACGGGATTTTGTATACATATTTCTTGGTATTTGAAAAGTATTTATATATATTTCTATAATTTTTCTACAATGAATGTTTATTTGACAATCAGTATGATGAGACGTACCACAGCTCTGAATTATCTAAAATTACAGTGACATTTTCGCTTACATTTTTTAAGCTAAAATCTGTGTATTTCGTGCGGAGCTTTTTTAATTTGGAAAATATTAGCGCGCCGGGAACGAAGGCGGGCTAAAGCATCGTTTCTTCTTCGGCCGGATATAATCCAAGGCGAGAACGAAACGATCAAGGGAGGAACAGCAAAAAATAGAATTTTGGATTATCGTCTGTCCTTGGATGTACTCAGGAATACCCGTGAGCGAAACAATTTCCTCACTCGCGACCAGCAAAAAGAGACGATGGCCGGCCGAGCTCAACGTCGGCAGGACATCCGGACATAACTCGAGCGTAATCGTACCCTGGATAACTGGCTATCCGCTAGAAAGCGGATAATTCCACGCTCTTCCTGCATTTCGTCCCGAGACCACTTTCTCGTTCGAGAGGCGAATTGGCTGGTTTAAAAGGAGCGTAAGGGACAGAAACGGAATGGAAGATAAAAACTACGCGAGAATGATCCTCTTACAGGAGGATAGTGACGGCGCGGCGGGACTCGAACGAAAAATAAAGGGCGAAAGAAAAGGGAAATAGAAAAATGTGAAAGGGAGCGAACGAGAGGCTTTCTTGCCGATAACACAGATTTAACGTTGCGCGTCCGGGGATGATCGAGTCGACAGGCAAACACGATGTTGCATCACCTGCGTTCTCTGAAGTAGATATATACTGCCATTTGTAAAAACCGGTATTATCGAGCAACGTTGTGCTCGTTTATTCGTTCAGCGGAAATTTGTTCTTTGTCGTGCCAGGATTAAATAGAATCTAAACAATATACGAAGTTTGATTACAAAATGTAATTACTAGACTTAATTACTGGGGATAATTGCAAATTTTGTATCTTTTTTACTTTTATATTACAGACAAGGCACTTTGTCTTTGATTAAACTATATGTACTAAAAAATTGACTAATGATACTAAAACTATAAAATGGAGATCAATCGATTCGACAATCTTAAAAATGTTCGAGCCTTCGAGGGCCTTAATTATGCTGCAAAATGCAAACGAAATTTTTCCGTGCTCCAGAAAAATATTTCTACAACTATTATATCATCGAGCAGTAATCCAATGTAACTCGAAGAGCCGAGAACAATGAGCATGGAGGAAGATATGGAACTTTTTCAGAAATTGGATCTACAGAATTACACGGGAAGAGAAAAAGCGTAATACATTTGACTTACCGTTAAAATAAAATTGTACTTTCATATTTCATTCTTAAGGCGATTACATCAAGAGCACGGAGTTAAAACGGATGTAAAAATCGTGGATAGGATTCCTAAATCCGAATCTTTTTACAATCCCTTTTTGTGAGCATGGAATATTTATTCGTAACTCGCTAAAGAACACAGTCGTCGTAAAGAACGTATTTACTTTCCATTCCGTTAAAAAAAAAAGACTTGCAAGGATTTGCACACAGCAATTTATGCACTTAAGATAATTAAGCTCCGCGTTTCAGGAAAAATATTCTTCCCATATTTCTTTCGTGAGGCAACTACTTTATACGTTCTTGTATATTCGCGAAATCGTACTACACTTATTACATGCGTGAAATAATTTTAAAAAGGTGTCATTTTACGATGTTCTTACATTATTAAATATGTTGGAATCTAATCAATGACTACAGATTTAAGTATTGTATGAGGTATTATATCAATTTCATATCCATAAAATGCAAAAACTCATATAGAATGAAATTATTTTAGGTCGGAAGAAACGTATACTTTTCAAGTTAGAGTAACTCCGACTGCAAAGAGTTAAGATAAAGAGATAGTTTTCGTTAAGAATCGACTGGGACAGCAGGAGGACAATTGGCGCATGTAAAATCATTTTCTGCGGAGATTCGTAAAGGATCGGCGAGCAACAGGCGTGAAGTATCACGCAGTGTAACCTGGCGAGGAATCAGCGTAGAATAATGTAGGAACTTTGATCGTTGACGCGATCGACGAATGCGGTTCAACGGTGGGAGGTCAGTAATTGGCTGTTACATTTTAAACAACCGGCCACGTGCGCTTTAATTTACTTTTATTTCCGCCCGGGGAATTTTCGTTCCCGTTCTCACAGAAGTTTATAACTGGACCCGGTTCTCTGCAACCTGCATTGACCGCATCCCCCGGAAAAAGGGGTCTTTCGCGGATCTGCCGCCCTCTATCCGTAGTTTTATTCTCAATTTCGCAGCGGCCGCGCGACGCAATTCCTGCTAGAATTACGGAACACTAACTGCACGGTTTAATAAATATGAAAGGGAGACAGAAAAAGAGAGAGAGAGAGAGAGAGAGAGAGCGAGAGAAAAAAAGGAGAGAACTGGGAACACACTGGATGCCGGGGAGAAAACCTTAAAGTTCGTCCCAAATGCATTTCCGAAGGGATTACGGGGGGGGGGGAGGGAATTGTAAAAGAAACACGGTTGTGTCGTTGCAGAGCGACGACACGACAGGAAACGGTAACCGGAAGTTGGTTTTATTCCCGCGGTTGAATAACGCTTCCCAGAAGGATATTTAAAGCGGGTCGTAATTTCGCAACTGCAAAGAAAAACGTGAGAATAATCAAGCGAAACGAATTAAAAGTTCGTCAGGGACGTATTAAATTATTTAAATTCAGCGGCCTCCTGCTCGTTTGCGCTCCCGGAAAAGAAAAGGGTGGAAACCTTATTACGCGAGTTGCACCGCGCCGGAATCAGAAATTCGTTTCAAGGATTCGTTAAAGTTTTAATTCCTTATTCATCAAAAAGTTCGCCGGAATGATATTTTCCTGTTCGGTCGGCAGCCCTTGAAACTATTCCGAATATTTATCCAGGACCGGCTGCTCGTGCCCCGACTTTCCCCCCTGTGATACATTTCCACGCGAATCGGTAATTGGTGCCCGTTATTGGACAGTTCGCTCTGGACACGGCAACATAAGCAGAATAGCGCATCAGCCTTCGCGGTCGACATTAAAGATTACCGAAACAGCATGCGGAACGCGGGACTGATTAAGTTACAACCACGATTCAAGTTGCCGCACATAATTATCCGTTACAGAATGTTTTCTCAGCGTCGCAAATTTCGAAATCTAATAATTCGTTGCCTAACAAATTGGCAGTAGTCTTTCATGCATGGACGATTTTTATTCACAGTTTTAATAAACTATAGCGATTGCACACTTGTCTGTTTCTCGCTGGTTCAGCTTCCTCGAGTTTACCTGCAAAGCGTTTCACCTCGGAGCGTGACGGATCCGATTCATTCACTGCCTAGTAGTTATGTACGCGGTGCGCCTAAAGAAGTTTTCAGCTCAATTACTTTAATTTTTGTTAATATGATCATTATCGGCTGGTGCATTTGATCTTGCCCTGTGATTCTACTTGCGCAAACAGTGACCTTGAAATTCTACGCCAAGGTTACTGCGGCATAAATCTTTTATAAATCCTCACTGATCCAGAGATGTAGAATCGTAGAATCACGACACTTAGTTTTTATACGTCCTATGCACGATATGAAGCTTCAGACCCGAAGTCGTCGTTTATATCGCGACACTGCTGCACTTCCATAACGCGTTGTATGCGTTGTGTATTGCTCCCCGGACGTGACGTAGGAATTGTGTAGCAGACGGTAAAGGATACCGGTGAATCGAGAGGGCACCATCGTCGTACTCGTTTTAAACTAGTAGCGAACTAAGAGGAATGACAGGGTCCTTGCGGTTGCGAAGCAGTCCGCCTCGGACGATTCAGCATGCCGCACGTACGTAACATAATAGAAAACGGAAGGAAGGTGCGACGAGGCAGAGTAACTGAAGCGAAGGGGCGGAAAGGTGGAGGGAGGCCGCCCATCCTCTTCGTCATTCCCTGGGTTGCCGGAGACAGCCGCAGAAACTTGAGAATTTATGGTTCTGCGGCCTGCGGATTTTCGTTTTCTACCGAACGACCAGTCGTTGGAAATTCTGCACCCCCGTACGACGACGGCGATGGAGACTCAATTAATATTTATGGGGATAGCTCCATCTCGTTTTGCTGCCTCTCCAAACCCTGCCCTCTCTCCCTTCTCTCTGCGTTGCCAACAGCAGCCTCTACCTCCCCCCCCTCCTTCTCGTTACCGCTATGACCGCTGTGAATGTTGGAGCCACATTTAAACGAACCGCAGGATTAGTTTAGCTTTGTCGGGCAAAAAGGTACACCGGTTTACAATCCGATGTACGCTCCGCATCGATTTTAACTCGCCTCTTTTAACCCCTCGACGCTCGTGCCTCTGTCTCGCAGGGCCACCTGAAATTGACAAAGAACGGTTTCCAGCCTCGTCAAATTTATCGACCCTCCGCGGATCGTGATGTAAATTCGCTTCGATTGATCTTCAATTGGTCAAAAATTTCAAATCTGTAACTGCACTAGAGACTTTCTAATAAATGTTTCGACAATAATTTCAATTGTGAATCACAACTATATCAAGTCACGAGAATATTATATTTTTCAAAGTACGTACATTGTACTACTTGTAACTATTTTTCTTTTTTCGAAGCAGTATCGTCATCTAATAATTTAGTTTTCGAAGCTTCCTGTCGATGCATCATAATTGTCCAAAAGCAATTAATAGACTTCTGATGGGTAAAGTGTGAAGTACTACAAAATCGTTTTACTACAGATTCGAATGATTTAAAAAAAAAATGATCTATAAAAGCAGCTACAGCGTCGGGAGTGTAAGATCACGGGTTCAACGACCGTAGACGGCGTATTACTAATGAAAATGTGGATCAGAGGGGAAGATCGATGAAACCAAATTCTAAAACGTACGGGTCTCTCAATCGGACAGTGGTCCGCGATTTTTCTTCCGCCGGGTGACGGGAGAAGTTACTTTCTCACGGTCCTGGAAACGATTCTTCCCGGCACATGTGGATTCACGATCGTTTCCGACGGTCGGTGCATTTTCTGATTGCACATTTCTCGGAGTATGGGGAATCTTTCCGGAAGATTACCGACCAAACAAACGGCTGACGTATTTGACGGTAATGCGCCACCTTCGTCGGACCTCTCACCCCTTTCAAAAGGGTTGAATTTAACTGCCAGCAACGGGACTAACGTTCCGCGTATTGTACCTGCAGGGTGCATACCGCGCGCACCGTTCAACAGGAAATAGACTCAGTCAATTTCCCATGTGCATTCCTTTGTGGCTAATGGTCAAACTGACTATAATCTTTGGTCACACGTATAGGCGGAAACATCTGTGACCCCCAGTCGGGCAACGAGTGTCACTCACATTTCTCTTTATGTTTTTTTTTTTTAATTGGGAAATCTCATATGAGATTTATTGCAACATAATGCTTAGTACAGAGTATTACATATCAAAGTACAGAGTATATAGTATAGTATAACAAAAATATTATAAGCAATAGAAAAATCAAAAATACTTAAGCACGTAGGTTACATGTATTTAAAAAGGCTATTATATATAAACAAGCACTAATATTGGGTTCAGCTATTAAGCAACCTATGTCCAATGGCAATTGGAAACCTGCTCTAGTAAGGTTCTGGACAAGTTTGATCCTATGATCATTATATAGGTTGCACTGCCAAAGAACATGGTTAAGCGTTTCCTGTTCCTGGTTACATTTACAATTCTCTTTATGTTTCGTGGAAGATTTGTTTATTGCAACTAAGTTTTAACTCTTAATTATAATGTTATTATCAGTCGATTGTTTTAATAAATTAAACCACGTTCAACTGCGTGCACAAATGACAGCCAGTTTTCTTCTCGTCAGAGCAAACGTCAGAGCGCAGGAGAATAATCCGACGTAAGTCAGACACGTATTCCCGTATACACAATACAATAAACAATCATATTGATTTTCACGTTAACGCGTAGCGACGTATTCGAGGAAGTCTACACAGCCCCGGGCAGCATAAAACTTTTTTGAAACCGAAAAACAAAATCTGTCAGTACAAAAGCTCCCCCCGAACAATTTTTTTTCCTTCGCGATAATTTACCAGGAAGGTTACACCCTTCGGAAATTTTTCATCGTAAAACGCGGAAACAAATCATCGGGTTAGAATGCAACGAAAGGACCCATTTTCAACAATGTTTTCATAGTCGCGTATACACGAGGCATGCATATTCATCTGAAGAATTTCCGTTGCCAGCAACCCCAAGCCATTCTTTCGCGCGCCGCTCATTGCCGGTATTATTATCCATTTATATTAAACGAACCGCGTCGTTTGAATAACAAATTGTAAAACTATTATGACGTTCCTTTAATTCTGAACCGAAAATTCTCATCTGTGGAAATTGCGTCGTCGGTGACACTTTTTTGTTCCGCTCGTCGCAGTGCAATTAGTTCAAAATATTTATTCTAGCGACGGAAAACAATGAGTGGTTTCAAATATTGATTATTTCAATTATTTACGTGAAACGCGTTGGCATCGTTGCTGGTAAAGAAAATGATAAGAAAACAATTGTCTAATTATTATCTAATATTTCTACAGCAAAATCTAACGTTCACACATATTTCATAAAATTTTTTTTATAAAATTCCCAAGTCTAATATTTCTACAAATGGTCCACAAGAGCAAATGCTATTTAAATTAAAAGAGGAAGAGCGCATTTTTTGTGAAATGGAAACAAATCTATTTAATTCAATCCTAGTTTACTCTGGGGCTTTGTTCGCGTTAACGAACAACAACACGAATTGTCCACGATCCAGGTGGAATTGGTGAAGAAAGTTGGTGGTAACGAAGCTGCCGGCATGTGCGTCGACAAAATAAGTAGTTGCGGTCTACCGGAGGCAAAGGAGAACGATGTAGCCACGTGGAACGGGTTGGCTGATAGCAATAAAGCGCTATCTGGCTTCCACTCCGAGTCACTTAACGTCTGCAAGGACATTTAGAGTCCTTAGGAGCGCAGACCATTCGCGCTATAAAACACTACCTTACTTTCTCCACCACAGCTACTTATTATAACGACATTATCCTCGCTTTCCCTCATTAGCTACCCCATCAACGACACTTCCTTCCACCCCCTTTCCCATTTCGAGCCGCCCGGCTGCCCATTCCAAACAACGAGGAACGCCACGGATAAGGTAAAGCTTTCCTGTTACTCTGCCCTTGCACCAACCCTGCAACCACCCCCGCGCCCTTGCATTGTCTCTCTTCTTTCTAACCGCTATCGTCCCCATTCTTTCTTTGTCCATGCCGTGACTGAATTAAGTACATTATAGTGCACTTGCAAATGTTGAAAAAGTCAATTTTGAAAAAATGCTTTTTCCTGAAAGTATATTATCATAATACTCTAGAAAAACTGTAATAAATACTAAAAAATTGTGAAAAAGACAGATTATTTAATTTCAAACTAGTTACTGAAAAAAGAAATATCTGGATCATGTGTCTTGAAATTAATGCAGAAAATTGTTATTTTGCATAAAAATCCGTTAATAACAAGCAAATTTTCCATAGCCTATTTATCACTGTAGAAATGAATTTGTACGTATCCAGTAATCACTTTTCAAAAATTTGCGATCACCCTTCGAGGACAAGTAAGGAGGAGCTGATGTTAATACAGGAATTTTATAATTTTGCGAGGAAGCCTAAAAAGATACCTGTCACGGTAGAGTAGCCTGTTAATCCCGGTTCGATGCACGTAGCCGCTCGTAATCCATTTATCGAGATGGCGATTTGTTACGCTATAACTCGAGCAGCTGCAGAAGGAATCGCGAGACCGCTTGATTAGTCGTCGCACTTTCTTCATTTCCGCCCATTTCTCTCTTCTCCACCGTTTCCGTCCGAGGAGCGTTGCGTTAGGGGAGGGTAATGGTGTCCGGCGCCGTTTCACTCTTCGTTTTACCCTGCTCCGGCGCAGTTCGTTAGAATCCTCGTTGTTAAAAAGTGTACGAGAGATACACCGAATCCAATAAACTTTGTTACTTCGTTTTTTTCGCAGTGATCGCCGCTAAACCCATTAACAAATATCTCATCGTTAGACCGAGGATCTTTCCCCGAGTCGTAAAATCTCAAATTACCAGTAAAATACGACATTTTACGGAAGGCCAGAGAGCTTTATGTTATTCTTTGTATATCGCTAATAGGCCGAATATTTTGTTTATTATCAGTGGACTGTGGATTTTGATGCAAAATAAAAATTCTCTGTGCTAACTACAAGACACGGGTGCTGCATAGACATTTGTTTCTTTCCTAAATCGTTGTATATAGTTGTATAAAATTCAGTAAATTTAAAAGTTTCTAGAGGATGGAAACATTTTAGAACAATTTTGTTTCTTAAAGAAGATGGGATGATTCGTTTGTCACTTCTCTTTAAATTGAGTACAATGTGTCCACAGCGGTAAATCTGTAGACCGCAAGGATGAAATAGGTTTTTGTGTACGGTATGCAAGTGACTGGTCTTTTTCCTTCGGGGGACGGTTTTAAAACAGGCGCATTTTCCTTTTAATACGCGGCGGAATAAAACATCACTCGGTTAGAAAAACTTCCTTGAATTTTTTCTCCTCGACTTTTACACATAGACCCCTGAATATTCATCAGTAAAGTACGACGAGAAAGTTCAATCTGCAAGAAGTGGACGAGCGACTTCGTTAGGGTCTTCCCTTTTCCAGTTCAAAGTTTCGGGCTTGACTGGAGCTTTGGATAAACTTTGATAAGGTAATATTGTTACCGGTACCTTGGAAAAACGAATGGCTTTCTACTCTGCCGAAGAATATGTCCGATGTCGCTTCAATGAAAATGGATCAGACATAAAATTAGGAAAATCGTCCGAGAGAGATGAAAACTTTCGATTACTTTGCCGGACGGTTAAAATATTCTAGAGATCGAAATCGAACTTCCGTACACATGACATACACAGAAGAGTTAGAACCACATTTTATTATACTATTCAATACGAAAATCATTTTATTCTAGCCTTTTCTTAAAAGGCAATCATTCCTCCTGTATTCTTTGTATAAATGATTCAAGATGGTTCTACAATTCAAACTGCTACTAAAAACAGCGAATAACTCCATCACATTATAATATTTTGTTCTGAAAAAAAATGGAGTTAAGAGTTACGTTAACAATCACTGTAAAACTCTGGAATTTTCCACTTATTAATTATGCTGAAAAAAATTCCGGAAATATAGCGGATTTCTGATAGTCAAGGTAGCCTTAATTAGAAAAAGGAGCATAATTCGTATCGAACCGCTGGACCAGGAAGCTACAATGAACTCGGAGGAGCTCGGCCCATCTCAGTCCCGGGCTTCCTCAGATTTTTCTATCGTCGACTGGCCTTTTCTCCTTTAAATCGTATGGTGCGATGGAATTTCATCGATATTCGCTAATAAATTTTAAAGGGTGCCCTCGAGCACGCCGGATCGCGCCCTAGCTGTAAATATTCAAAGTTTTCGTTCGAATCGGTTTCCCCTCCCTATGGGTTCTTGTTCCCCTCTTTCCCATGGTGGTTTTCTTTCTCTTCCACTGGGCCAATCACATTATGAGCAACGCGTGCGCGAGAAGGAAAAACAACCGTGAGAGGAAGGGAGGGCGCACACCCCCCGAAAGTTTTCACGAGATGAATTCCTCGAAGAAGAAAGAGGCTGGTAAGAAAAGAGAGGAAAAAGGGCTTCCCGATATCCAGCAGGCTCGAGCGCGTTTCGAGCGAAATCGTTTCTCGAAATTCACCGAGGCCAGGTAGACTTCGATCTGCCACCTTCGGGAACCAGCTACGAATGATTTACATTCCGAGTAAATCATCCGATGTTAGGCGCGCTTCAAACTTTGCCCGCTGAAATATAAAACCGCGAACAGCAGAGTAAAGTATCATACGGGTTTATGGCGGGAAACGGTTTTCAGGAAACAATTTTTCTGCATCGATCCGCGGCGACGGTATTATTTTTCATAGTCGGGGCCGACCAACGGTGTAATCGACCGATCTTTTCTGAACTCGCTGCCGGTTCAATTCCAACTTTTATTGTAACCTGGGAAAAAAGCAGTCTTTATTTTACTACGTTTTTATTTCATTTAATTCGGTCTTGTTTTATATTTAGAAAAGCCCCTTTTGAACTGCATACTTGCAATGGTGTTGGGAAGACAGAGACAAGTATGTTGGAAATCATTTTTTTATTCCTTTCTTGAACATTAAAAGTGTGTTGGAAGTAGTGAGGATGGCACCCGGAAAAAAGTTATTATACAATCGTGAATAAAAATCCGAGAAAACAGAAACAAAGGATAAGCAATGCACTAAATAAAACGCTAAAATAAATACAAAACAAGTACGTCAGTACTTCACTGTTTCATTACGGAAATTAAATTATAGGTTTTTCCATTTAAAAAAAGTAAAGTAAAAATCATTTTAGCCATACAAGTGGTCCAGACTGATGAGAAAGGTGTACATATTTTGCGAGAGAATTGGCTCAATAAACTGCGACGTTAACTGCGGTAACTAGAAAGGTTTGTGTTTCACAGTATCAACGTTTATTCGAAAGATTCCGAAGTTGAGAAAAGACACGCGTGTTGGCACGAGTACAGCCCAGCGGCGGAGGGTGGAGGGGAAATTAAATTAAATTTAAATTAAGCTCAATTAAGTAAGCCGCTTCCCCCATGGGAACACGGCTTCTGTGCCCGGTTACTGCCCCTGAAATTCGCTCCTGGACGAAGGGGCTGGCTGAAAGGGTAGTGATCCTTGTCTAGTGCCGGATACGGAACTAATCTCTTTTAAATTAGTATTAAATTCTAAACGGGTTCAAGTCTGTGCTCGGTGGTTATTAAATTCCAGCATGCTATCACCAAGCACGCTTCCTATTCAAACCGCGTCGCGACGCTTCCTATATTTTATACCAATCATAAATATGACGGTTCCCTATATTGCTCCTACATTGTACGGAGATTTCCCAGTTTTCACCAGGATTGGCCGTTTTAATTATTCTCTGGTGATCGCGTTCGTACACAAATTCGTTCCCAGAAAAGAATCAGTAGCTACGATACAAACGTGCACTGCACCATTGACTAAATGAAAGAATATAAATCATGTCTACTGCAAGCAAAAATAACAAATAGTTGAGACCAGACTAACCAAGCTTTCGAACAATACACAATTTAGAAAATTAGGTAGGTAGTATTTGAGGAAGTATATTTGGATTGCCAGGAAGATGAAGTGTCGCTGCATTTTATTGATTTTCCCGCTTCTAAAAGAAGTCCACGTCACGCTAGGTAGACATCAATGTAGGTTATATCATGTAACAAGATCGAACTTTCTCCATTTTTAATTTCTGCTGGGGCAAGAGTAAAGCGAGTATAAAGGTGGTGAAAGAGGAGAGGAGTGTTTCGACCTGAGCCTGCTAATGGACTCATCAGTAAGGTGACCTGCAAGACCCTGTCTTAAACATGAATGTTCGATGATCGATTATGGACAGTGTCTATAGAACCAAAGGACTAAATAGCTACGGGAAAGGGATCGACTTTGAAGTCCTGTAGGACCGTATACATAAAAGATGTTACTTCCCTTTTTACCAATTTATAGCACTATTAACCAATTAGTATGACAACTTTTAAATATTAAATTAATACGTTCTGACTGGAATTATTTGCGTATTTACATGTCCACTGTTTTATCAGATACGCAATGATTAAAAAATTCGGTAATATTATAAATTACATAAATTACGGTAATAAAGGTAATAGTAACTAGTTTTGGTTTCCTGAATTATAGTACCCCCTCAAAGTGCTGTTATTATCTTAATCGTTAAAAGAACCTACACCATTCTCATGTAAAACGTTTTACTTTTATTTAATAAAATTAAACTATTTTTTTCTAACCTTTATTTCGAAACCATGGCATCAAATGCATGCTTGTACCCTTCGACAACTTCATAAAGTGTTATGTTTGAAAATTCCAACGCATCAGGTTTCAACAAGCGATTAACGTTTGCCGGAATTAATAATGTTTAAAAGTTTGCAAATGGTACACTACTCCGAGGCGTGTAATAATGTATGCGCCTTCCGTTGCCGCATGCAATACTCACGACTGTGAAAGAAAAAGGAGGAAGGCGGATCTTTCCCTGCTAAATGTATGACCGTGCTCCCGCTTCAGCTTCGCTTCAGCACGGCGAATTCATTTTTTAAACTTCGTGCGGTTTGCTCGTATTCAGCGCAGTGAAGATCTTGTCGTGTTGCAGGCTTCGCGATTTGCAAATTCTCGAAAAAGGAACATCAGAGAAATAACCCTCTGATACGCCACAACAGCTCCAATTTTATTCTGATCACCGTACTCTCTCCGATCTAATAATTTCCGGTTCCATCTACCTTCCTATTAACCATTCTTTATCGCATAACAGCAGATTCGATTGAACATTTAAACTTGCAAGGTAAATTTGATTTTATATTAGAAATTAAAATAGTAATACTCTTCAGAAATGTCATGTTCCTGAACGTCTGTCTTAATCAAAAAACTAAATCTGTACACGTCTCCTTTAACTCTTGAGGACGAGGATTTTTTTCTATAATATTAAGAATATATTTATAAAGTGAACACCTTTTAAAAACTAATAACTTTTTTAAAATTGATCCGATCGACTTCTGATTTTCGAGATGTTGGAACGATTTCTTCTAAGAAATTCTATACTACAAAGTTTCCGAAGTCCATAATCTTCGAACATGCGTCCGGTATTTGAAGAACTCCTCTATTCTTCGACAACGTTCCGCAGAAATATGGTATTTTGTATGGTATTTCCCTACAATTTGTTTTTTTTTTATGTCCGCTCGGAAACGTCAGTTTCGCTGTGCTCGAATGACGACAGAAATTCACTCGGTCCTCGTTTTCTGCGGAAATAAACACGAGCAACACCAATGGACTTTCTCATTTTCACGCAACGAGAATCTCTTGATTGTTAACGTGTTCTCTCGCTCGGGGAAAAAACCATCATAGGGTCGGTGGCTCAACTTGTTGTCGACCTAGGGTCGTACGTCGTCGACGGGCTCGCGCCGCCATAGTATTTCGGAATCACAATAATCAAAAGGATGCCCTATTGAACGTAAAGCGCGGAAAGAACGGGGAATACCAAGGCTTGCGTTCCAAATTTAAAAATTCAAAAGAGCCCGAGTTTGTGAAGCTCGCCCTCGTAAACCGCGACATATTTCGCAAGAATATAAATTCTGCCGCAGCGAACCCGGGGAACGGTGGAATTGCGCTGTGCACCTTGGAAACAGTGCCCGTTTCTTATTGGTCGAAAATTTGAATTTTTCGCTGGTGTCCATTATGGCTCCGTCGCCCGTGCCCGAGACTGTTTTCCAGCCCCCGACCAATGTCGCAAATTTTTTAAGAGAATAGTTGCCGTTCCCCCGCTCCCAGCCTCTATTTTATGCGACACAAAGAAGCCTGCTTGAACAGGCCGAACGACGAACGTAAACGTCCAGGTTTCCGTCTTTGACACGACATTGCGATACGGAAATTCGTATGCTTTTTATCCGTCTAAATATTTCTAGCAACCATATTTGCACACATTTAATGTTGCAAATATAATTAATTTAGAAATGTCTACTTGCCTGTCTTTCTGAATTTCTTTTGGCGAAATTGATGGACTTCCTTTTTAAACGAGTATTCTACAAATACAATTGTACTGTTTGTAGCTATTTTTTTTCAACACCTCAAAAAATGGTTGAAGCGTTTATTTTCCAGAAGTTATGATTTAAAACGGAATAAAATGTTCTTTAGCGAGAATGGTATTATTATTTAATGGAAAAGATTATACTTTCTATCTATACATTTATCCCTTATTGTTAAAAAAAGGGGTCTCATTCAAATACATGATTTCGGAACGATTAAAAAGTTCCTCGACCGAAAGCCTTTAATTTCCAAACGAGAGACCGTGCCTCACTTAAAATGATCCGAGTAATTATATTAGCGGTGCTATTGCACGTACGTCCTCAGAAATAAAAAGAAAAATTTTGGCATAGAGTTATTTTTCCAGGGAAACATTTTGGCGTTTGAAATCGTTCCGCATATCCGTTTTTGCAGGCAGCCATGCACAAAACGGCGATCTTCCACATAGTGGTTGCGCCCCACTCTCTTTGGTACGCGTGTCCGAAAGGGTGGTATTAGAGCCGCCGTTTTCCTGGCCAACCGAAATTAGCATAGGGGATTAGTGCGTCCGTGGCTTAAAGTAGACACGCATGGTTGCATGCCGATAAGACTTTATTAACGTCAGGTTTATTTATCCTGTAATTTCGTCCGAGCCGTGACCCTCCGCTCCACCATGACTTTCTCTGCTCGGCTTTTGGGATAGGCTGCCACGCATGACCACGAGTGTGAGAATTTTCGGTGCCCCGGCAAAATAAACCTTCATTAAAGAACCAGAATTTTTTAAATTGAATTTTTTAATTGAATCCCCCGCCCTTCCTTTTTTTCCGAAAACGGTGATTCTGCTCGACCATCTTCTACCCCATATTCTTGGTTCTTCAAGGAATATTTCTCCAGTATTGTAATTGTTCAATCAAAAAGTAAGAAACTTGATAAAAATAATTGAACTGCTTAATTTTGATAAGCTAGTAAATCAATATTTTGCGAATGTGAAGGGACGTGTTAATATTAAAGTGCTGTAAAATTTAATTTATTTTGCTTTTGAGAAAATTCACACTGTATTCTTGGCTAAAAGAATTTTTTACCGAAAGTAATTAAAAATTATTCATACTAATCTGCATTTCATTAATTTTGTGAGTGATAATCTGTCGTGGTAAATTAAATATTTAACAATGTAAAACAGAAACTACTATCGTAACAAGAAGTTTGTGAATTGCAAGCAAGTATCGATTGATAAATTATTAAATTCGCTTGATTAAGGTATGTGGAAGTCAAGAATGAATATATAGAAGGTGATTTTGTATGCAACAATAAATTCAAAGCATAATTCAATAATATTTATTACAAACATTCGGTTTGTAAGTCTAGTACATGTATAAAATATTTGTGACGAATAAATTGGAAATCTATAATAATATATCTGTAATAAACAATTTCTTATTGATTAACCTTAGAAAGCTTCGCTTCTACTACACTCACACTTTACCTACTGTAATACTATAATAAAGTGGGATTACTGCCACGTTGCGTGAACATTCGTAATAATATACAATAAATAAATAAATTTCCCAATGATGAAATAATAACAATATTCAAAAAATTAAAGGTGGTATAAAAAAATTTCATTCAACAATTTCAATTTTTCTTTCCCACCACGAATTAAAGAATTGATTACTTGATTAGCGTTAATGTGTAAGAGCACGTGACGTGACAATCCCCCACAAATGATTTCACAATTTTCAAGCTTTAATGAGTTTATTTAGACTCACGCGACAAGACAATGATACGTTCTTGCCTGTAAGCTCGTCAAATTTAATATCTAACGATAGGCTGCTGAATATAAGGTCTTTTATAATAGTGCTGTTCTTTTCACACGAAGGTAGGTCCCCTTCGTACAGCGTCAATCATTACACTCTAAATCGAGAAATTAATATTTCCTCACAATTTTTGAATTAATTACAAAACTACATATTTCATGTATTGCACAGTATATATTTTATATCATTTCAGCTAACCATTTTTAAATATTTATTGACATTAATAACATAGTTGATATATGTCTATTGCAATATTCTTTTATGTAATGATAAAAGTACGATTTAACCGAAGATGTACAAAAAATGAACCGTCATAGTTATTTATATAAAAATGTACAAACACAGCGTGAACTTAATAAAATGCGAAACTAGACGTAGCATAATTGTTCTTTAAAAAACATTCACCAGACACACTTCTTCCTTAAATAGTTTAATTAAGTGTCGAAGCGAGTCGCAAATAACTCTCATTTGTTTTTAATTTTCTCCTATCGAAGATAATTAGCAATAAATTTATTTCATTTATTTTTGATATTTAGAAAAACGAGAGTCGCACTCTTGATGTTCCATTTCAATTACTTTCAAATCGAAAGTTATCCACGACTCACTCGAATAAATAATTTTCTAAAAAAGAATCTGAAACAAAAACATCATTAATACTCAAAATTCACAATTAACGACAACCAGGGATCAAATCTGAATCGTAAAATTTCTTTAAAAAACGTCACCATTATAAATTTCATTGAGAATAGATTAAAAAAATGTGTAACTTGTATTTCAAAAATAAAAATACTTCTTTTATCGAGTCAGATGTTCATAAATATACATGACAGTACAGTAACAATATTAAATCATTTTTACAGTTAAATCGATATTTTAATAAAATTATAATTCACAGTTCAGAAGTTGTGTTTCTCTTAGAGACGGAACATTCTTTAATAAATTCTAAATAATTCTAAAATATCTGTTCCATGAAAACACGTCTGAAGGCATTTCTAGTTGCACTTTTGTGATAAACAATTTTACAGAAACACGTAGCACTCAAAGTTAAATGAAACATGTGGACAATCATTATGTCTTTCGATCCCTGGCGACACGAACGGCGAAAAAATTCCCATCAAACTCTCTCGAATGTTTTTAATTAATTTAACCATTTCAATGTGAGATACGCTTTTTCCAAGGCCTTTGGCTTCTTGCGGACGCGCGTAAAAAGAAGTCGACTCCCAGATGCACAGTGCTAAAATGAAAATCCGTGGCGTGAGAATCGGAAGGAAATCTGTTGGATTTTCGGAAAATCCGGGTCGTGGCAGGTCTCGCATCGCCCCACACCTTGTTGTCGATATTACACACGAAACAAAATGTGATGCGCTTCGATCCATGGGACGCGGGGGACGTCGGGAAAAAGAAAGGTGGAAAACGAAGAAGATGAAAAAAAAAAGGTGAGTATGTATTCGGCTAAAAGCATTCCCCGCGAACAAAACGTAAGCTGACTTGAAAACACAAATTTTATCCTCGTATCGTGAAATGGTTTCCTCGGGCCCACGATAGACATCGTTCTATGTATAAGTGCATTTCATCCACGCACGCTGCATCGGAAGACGCGTATCTGCTCGCATACACACGATCGTTCCATTCAGCATTCCTTTCGTTTCATTTTTTTTATTTCTTCTCTCTCTCTCTCTATCTCTCTCTCTCTCTTCTCCATAGAATTATCGCTATGCGAACACGCGTGCTGGCTTTCGAGGGCGGAAGAGCTAATGAAGAGATGGCGACAAAAGCTGGAATCTACGATTTTTTTACGGCCTTTGTGCGGACCGTCGCTATTCTTACCGAAATGACCTGCCGACAAAAGGTGCTTATTTCAATAAAATTAATCATCGCGAGAGTTCGCAGTATTAATCGCGCTGGAATTTAACCCTGGAACGATGCTCTGCGGTTGCCAGCGACTCCGCCGAATTTTCATTTCGAATGCAGAAGTCGAGAATAAATATCAGACTGTTGGAACAACTTATACATTTTTTATCGTTTTCCTTTAACAGGTTCACTGCTCCGCTGATCACCGGTTGATTTCATATTAATTTTGAAATTAACTAAAAGGCAAATTTCTACAGTGCAAATTTCATTATCAAGTAAGTAATAATAATTATTGGACTGCGGACTTTATACAAAATAAAGATGGTTTGGATCGAATACAAGAAAAGTAGCCAAATAGAAAGTTCTATTTTCATTTAGCAATTCTAATAAGCTGAGACAGATGCATTGATATTCTTGAATTCTGTTAATCTGACACTTGAGGTTGCTCGTTGTTACTATAATACAATGAAACAGACAAGACTTGTGTGAATCACAAATTCACGCGACAGGCAACATGTTAAATATAAATTGTGTAGTACCGTCAGGTTATTCAGAGAACAGTGAAGAAAGAATTTTTCTAGGATATCGTTCTAGGGTTAACTACAGTGGATCAAAAAAGTATTAATCCTAAAATATTCAAATTGTAGGTACATCAGAATTATAAAACGCTGCAAACAATAATGATGCTGTCAATACTAAATAATATCAGACAATACCATTATTCCCGTACAATTATAATCGGTTTATCGGGACTGAACGACATTCTTTTTCCGTTAAATTTTACTTAACTCGATGGAACGATATTTCAGTCGGTTCCGATTTATTTTGATCGAAACACACGAATAAAATCTTACACAAATAGTGGATACACGTTTGTGTACAGATTGTAAATAACCTGCAGTGCACTGAAAATGTTTCACGATTTTACTAGAAATTTTCCTGCAAAAAAGTTATTCGATCAGTACATTACATTTAAGTTGTAATTTTGGATCCCAATTCAATTCCGTTATAAATAAACAATTCGTTATAGGAAAAAAGTAATTTGTTAGCGTTTAATATAAGAAAAACTTACCTCGCGGAACTCACCGATCGCTGAATCAGTTACTCCGTCTTTTTTCTGAGATACGATTTTTTGTAATAATCGCAAAACATGTAGAACATGGTGAGAATTTGAGACATGTAGATGTACGCCACTGGTTTTCGATTTGGCTCGCAAGAAGGGAACAAAGTTTGACATGTGTGGCCAATCATGATAACGAATTGGATCTGCAACCACAAAAGGGATACATTTTCAATAAATGTTGTATTGCTCGTGTTTCAACCAGCTGGAATTTCTAGAAATATCCGAGGCTTGCGGTTCACCGAGCTGTGACTGTTAAAGATCATTTTGACATCGTATAGTCTTTGAATTTTGTTTCGTCTACCATCCCCTTATCAGTGCTTGTTACTAGACGTATATATTATATATTGTATAACATACAAATAATCATTATATACATATTCTATATTGGATTGACTAAAACATCTTCCCGTTTTTCTTTTTAGCTTGGAAACGATATAATTTACATAAAATGAGAAAATTTTGACATGACAGGAAAATTCAGACATCTAAAAAGTCTTTCCATTTTCTTTCTAGTGTTAAAACAAATATTTTCATGCAAACAAAATTGTTTGCACTCATTACGAGGATCAGGGACATTTGTTAGTAGTCTTGGAAAACAATTCACACTAAATTGGACAAATCTCGAGGAAATGAACAATTTTCTATGACCATACCGTAAGAAAACAGTACACCTACGCAAAAGTTACTAAAAATTGTTTTTTCAATTTTCTTCACGTTTTATCACGGATGTGTGTACCTAACAAAGCAAAACAGCTCGGAATACGGGGCACGGTTGAATGTTTGGTTATCGAATCACTGTACAAAAGACGCAATATGTTTCCGAGGGAGACGCGAGCGCGGGACGAGTGCGAGCACTTGCCCCGGAATGCGAATATTAGGTCATATTCACGAATCGTCTCTCCTGACTCGATAACCGGGTTTTGACGAAGGTTTGAAGAGCTCGTAAGTGCACGGACGGAAAATTATACGTATAGTCCCCGATTCGATTTCGGCGTCGAGTCCTCGGAGGAATAACAGCGTGATGAAATGCCAGAGCGTGGGAGGACGGTGCGGGGAACGGATCCGAACGAACGACAACGGTTTTTAATTAAATAATCCGTCGGCCGAGAACTTTTATTCCTGACGAGATATCGACGGAACGATTTATCGGGTTACGAGGACGTTTAATTTCTAGCAAAGCGTTTACACCGTACAAAGTGGGACGACCGGAAGAGGACCGCGACACAGTGAAGTGTCACTCTCGCATGCAACGAGGAGAACTTAATAAGCCTGTCGTCCTGTGGACAATGTTGCTCTCGTTTCCACTTGTTTCCCTCGAGCGACCATTTTTGTCTCGTCTGTTCAATTTGTGGATGCCACTGCACATTGTCGCATGATCCGGTTTTGTCTTTCTTAGAAGTAGACTACGAATTCTATATATTAATGTTTACACAAATATAAATAATGTGATAATACAAACTGAAAGAATTGTTGAATCAAATTACTGAATTTTTAATTACGAATTTTTTATTATGGGCACAGGGGATAAAAGGAAATTGTTGAACAAAGAACTTTTAGTCCCGTTGCATAGTTTGTTGTTAATATTTATTTTTATCCAAGGCAGGGGCTGATTTTACATTTAAAATAAGGAAAAATTGTACGATGCAATTTTTTCATCCGAAGCTTCATTTTTGAGAAAACCAAGCTTGAAAACGCAGCAAATGCGCACTAGTAGATAGGACGCGTGTGACGCGTCTGATCATGACTAACCAATTCTACTGTATGCGTATACTTCAGCACGTGAACTTGCCAAATCTTCAAATTCGATTTTCTCGAAAACGAGGCGTCAAACGAAAAAATGCTATCCTTTCTTTTTTATTCGTTTTTACATTAAAAAATCACCCCCCTACCCGGTTGAACCACGATTTCCGCCCATCCCTGTATTTTATTAAATTCAATTTGATGAAGTGGAATTTACTGGGAAAGAAATGTGTTACAATCAACATGAACACAAGTTTACACAAGTATAATGCAATAATAAAACGAACTGAAAGAATTGTATTAAAAAGAGAATGAAAAGTTTCACAAAGATAAATTAAAATATTATGAATTTATACAAATATAATTTCTGTATTAAAAGTGTTACATATTCTATACGAATAATGTAAAAAGCCGTGATTTATAATAGTTCCACTCTGAACATGTTCGATACACAATTTTAAAAACATTAGATGATTCATTGGCCAAATTATGGCGTGCAATATGAAATAGTAGTTTCGACCCGAAGCGAAAGGGTTGTTTCGAAAATCTGATTTATTCTCGTTGTTTCGATGTCTCTCGAAAATAAAATATTATTTTTGCGTCCTTTCTGACATTTATATTTTACGACTACATGCGTTCCATCTACAACTCTTTGTAAGCCAATAGAAACATAAAGAACAATTTAATTGCAGCTATAACCATCGGCTGTGTGGAACTTATTGAATATTTGCCTCTTGTTCAGATCGATATATTTTTCGAAAAAATTAAGTTATACATTTTTGGACATAGAGATTCTATGAAAAAACAACGTAAAAAACAGACAGGACCAGAATATTACCCCTGGCAGAAAATATTCAATCGAAATCGTGAACGTGATTGTTGAACCATTTGGGCCTATATTAACCCTTCGCTGCATAGTGTATCATATCTGATACAGTTAACAAATCTGGTATATAGTAAACTAAGCATGTGTTTTCTTACCATATATATTTATTTTTATTTTTCTGAAAATGTTTTAATTTTTTTAAATATTCTTCCCTTAAATAAAACACAGAAACTGACCTTCTTTCAATTGTTTCATTCCAATTAAAAAACTCATGCAGTGAAGGGTTAAATATGGAAAACAGAACTGTTTTACAATCTTTATCGCAAATGAAAATATTTTCCACATTGAAAATATGATCGATTTGTTTAAACGAATAATTCTTGTCAGTGTCCAACAATTACAGAAAAATATCCATGATATGATAGTGTCACATATTATTGCTCAGTAAAGGAACAATCAAAAAATTTAACAACACACAGCCCCACCTAAAAGTATCGGTTCCGCGAGCAGCTAACGATAACTCGTAACGAGAATCGTTGTGAAAAAGTAACGTCAGCATAATTCGTCGCCAGAACGCCGCCGAAACTTCGTTTCAGTGAAAAGTCATTCGCAACCCTATTGTTTCCCATCGTGATGCGTTATTGGTCCAGATTAATTTCCTTTAACCGTGTTTCCCGGGTCGAAATGTCAATAACAATTCCGCTTTCGGGGAAAAAATTCGACCACGGCGACGGAATGTAATTTTACGATTACGCGATATACCGGGGGCTTGTGCACGGTGAAATGAGCGAATAACGCTCCCAGCACGGCAATTCAGTCAGCGCAACGAACAGCACACGACAATATATGTATGCATTCCGGGCGATGCACCGAGCGATGCACCGCTCGGCACCGCGGCAGATAGTCAAGTCAGATACAAAATGGAAACGTACCATTTGTAATCCTGTAATGTATTGTTTCCAAGGCGCGATCCTCTTTTGCATCTCCGGGCCCAAGCCGGCAAGGAGATAGTACGTGTACATAATCACGTGCACTATGCAGTTCGGCATAATCGGGAACGTCCACATGCCGCCTGCAACACAAGTGTAACACCGCGGTCAAAGAGAATTGTGCGAATTCGCTGATCAGGAAAAATCTCGATTATGTTAATCCCATTCGATTATCTAGACTGCGGATGTCTATGCAATTTTCAATTTTTTAGAGGAATTTTAAGAAAAAGGAATAAATTACAATCTTATTACCAGTGGTAGTATCCTTTGGAGATCTCAAAAAAAATTGTTCTAAATCCAGTCTGTATATCACACTTTTTTGAAATTTCTTAGAAGCCATAAAAACATAAAGATCCGTAGTCTAATCATAACACACTAATAAACCATGACTTAATATGCCAAATATCAATTGTCTGTATTAATTACAAGAAAATGTAGTTGCATAAAATTTGATTTTTTCTCTTAATTATTTGAATAGTTTGGAAATAATCTACTAATGATAGCAGCTCGTGCAAAATTTAAATAAATTCAATCTTATTCTCATTTTTATGAGACGATATACAATGTAATAATAAAACTGAGTAGGTCAAATGCAGGAAAATAGAAACATTTAAAGAATGTACAGATATTAAAGGCGGTCATTTATCCGTTCTTAAAATTTTAGCAAAATTAATAAGAGAAAAAGCACATTTCTATGAAACTGAAGTTTCTCGCAATTAATACAAACAATTTTCAGTGGTCGCTAAATATGATGTTGATTAAAGTCTCAGATATCAAATATATGATAATCATGATTATTGACAGCTTTATTGTCAGCTTCCCATTGATTTACTTTTGTAACAATTGAACTTGGAATGCGTCGATCAAATAATCCTTTTTAAAGTGGATGTAAAGGGCGACACCAGTTTGAAATCAAAAATAAAAGTAATCAACGAGCTCGAATTGACGAATGGTACGTAGATATACCTGGCACAAATTTGCACGTTATCCAGGAGAGAAGAACGGTGGAAGTGTGATGGTAAACGTGAAGAAAGGTCGCCTGATTGAACTTCTTTCTGAGAATGAAGATTATTGTGTCGCCGAGCTCGAACAGCTTCAATATTAAAAGCCTCCATATCCATCGTGCCATCTAGTAGAAACGATAAGTATTTTATTTTGCGATCCTTGTAACGTAAATTATGTACTTGTTTGTCGATGGTGAAACTACTTACACGATAAGACTCAGGATCGTGCGAAACAACATGGATTTCGCATCCTAAAGAAAATTTCGTAGTGAAGCCAGACGTTAGAAGCTGAAAATAATATTTTTAATGGTTTAGTAGGATAAATGATAAAAAGAATGTAATAACGAGCATTGCACCATGTTATTTTGTCACAGAATCGAAATCACTTTCATCGCAAGAACGTATTTCGCCAATATTGAACATTTTTTCGCAAAAATGCGATCCACGGTTGAATCGAAAAAATTCATTAACCTTTCATGTAAACATCGAGTGAAATCGGAGAATCAAATGTTTTTACACATTTTATCTCCGACCAAATCGATATTATTCAATGGTCCTTCATTAATCACAATTTCCTCGGTATCTCGCATTTATGCTAGTCTCGTGGATTTCTCTATAAAAATCCGTTTAATGGAGTTTAATATATTTATTCTTCTTCCAGAGAACTATTTTTAATGGGAGTAGTTCTGTAGTAGAAAACAATTAAGAATAAGCAAGGAACTGCAGAATATAAAATATTATTAACAAACGCGTTGGCGAACTACGATGAAAATGAATTTTTTCTTTACATTTTAGAATCGAAATGTTTTGGCTGAATTTTTATTCCGCAGATTTCTCGAGCAAGCACAGTGGTCTGAACTGCTGTTCTTAATAATTGAATTGACAGGAAGTTCTTCCCATTCTTACCCCATAGAATACAGCAGCGCTTGCGGTCGCCATAAAAATATTATAAAATATCATGAGCTTATTCAAGTTGAACGGCTTTCGGTTCTTCATATAAAGTGGACCGAGACGAAGAACAAACGCGAGGTAAAGGGATATAATTCCTAACAATGGAACTGGGCTACCCATTAAGAACCAGTCCGCTACCCGAGGATCTAGAAAAGAAATTGGAGAAAGACAAATAAAACGTTTTATTGAAATAATTGTTGCCTTTTCAATTCACCAATACCTTGTAACGCTAGACTAATCACATGTCTATTTACGAAACCATTTAGAAAATACACCAGAACCATAAGATTCAATTTATTGCAACATCAGTTCGTTGTAAAAAAGCAAGATAAAGACAACATCTATTAATTTATAGTTATTAGGTTATGAAAAAATTAATTACACCTGCAGAAAATTCTTTCACATTTGTGAATTTGGATTAACTTTATATTTATGAAAAACTAAATGTTCGTCAGTTGTTATTTTTAAACAATGATAAAAATTGCATGTACCACAAATTGATTGATAAGCAAATTAATATTTTGATACATTTAAGGTAAAAATTAGCTAGAAAGTACAAATATAATAAATAATGTAATTAATATTAAGGTAAATTACCTGCCGCATCCTCCATAACGTATCGATACGTTTCCAAGAGTCCAACGTTCTTTAAAAAGTAGAGAAATTATCCACTGAATTATTTCAATCACACCATGTGAATAACATTTATATGAACGTAAAGAAAATATTTGGAGTGCATTAAACAGTACAAACTACCAGTGTCGATTTTTAAAACACTTAACATCTCAAAGACGATTAAAAAGCATTTTCAAAAACTGAAGTAGTCTAGGAGTGAGGCAGCTCACAAAATTATACAAATGAAATTTTTCTTAAAATGTGCAAAATATTTTTCGAAAAGTCTTCGTTGATGACAGTAGGACGTAGAACATGAGTTTGATATTAAACTGTTTTTCAATATTATCAAACAATAAAAAGAAGTTAAATATTATTCTCAATATGGAGTCGAACGAATTCCGAGATGTTATAATAATTGTCGAAACGCAAGTCAAACTATGAACTTCGAAAAACACACTGCAGTCGACCGGAGGAACAAACAGATTTTTCGCAGGATGTTTCCACAATCCTTAATATCCATCGTTCCATCTTGCTTGAAAGTTTCACAGAATCGAAGTTTGTTCCCGAGCATTCTCCGAACATCGGTGTTCAACTTAATAATTTGCTAGATTGCTTGAAAGACGACGTAAGACTAACATTGATGCCTTACCAACATTCGGAATATCGATAAATTGTTCGTATGAAAATGAAACAGAAAAATCTAACACTAATAACTGGAGGAACGAGGAACGTAGAGTTACCAAAAACATCGTATTTCCTGTCGAAATTAACTGTTCAACCGACAAAGGATTAAAGCGCTCCTAAACAGTAGTATACAAGCCTTCGATCGATATTCTTACCACGGAATACAACTTTTATCCCCATTGCAGTAGAAACGATCGATTTGTTGTAATATATTCATCGCTTTCTATTAAAATTACATTTATATCGATAGGTATGCGGTGGTAGATAACGCCAGTGAATAGTACCGATAATAAAATTATTCGGAATTGTTCAAGATAGTCTGTGTAGAGCTGTGAAAACTTTCAATTCTAAATGTTTTTCGTCCTAGAATGGCGTGCGAATGTTAAAGCAGGAACAAGTGAAAAATTCGAAGTTGTACGAACGAATGTAGGATTGAGGATTATTTCTGATATACTATCTACTCACCTGAAAGTCAAAGTATCCTGGGAACGGTCAAAGAAATCAAAAGAAAAAACATACCTGAGGCACGTGAATTGGAAGACCTTGCTCATCCTGGCCATCGAATTTACAGATATCGACTGACATT
Organism: Lasioglossum morio; assembly: GCA_916610235.2. Lineage (NCBI taxonomy): Eukaryota > Metazoa > Arthropoda > Insecta > Hymenoptera > Halictidae > Lasioglossum > Lasioglossum morio. Next base: position 8,357,192 of record OU744330.1, on the reverse strand, counting down.
CGGGTTACTGAACGGAACGAATGGTAGCTATCGACGTTAACACCGTCTTTCACGGTAGCAACCCACTGTCTAAGTTCATCTGCAGGGCAAGCACCCCTAGCAGTGACTCGGGGACAGGAACGTAGCACACAAGCATAGTTCCCTGTAAAGGGTTTCTCGCACACCCCATCTTAATACGATAAAGACAACATGTTCAAGACCTGTACAGCAAAGAATATTTGCATATTTATCACGGAATGCGACTGATCGTAATCGGCATGCTTAAAAACTGCTTCGAACAAAATTGCACAAATTTATTGATCCGTACCTTTTCTCAGACCTTACGCTAATTTCATATATGCCTTTGAGAACAGCGAAACGTGACGATGCAGTGAAAAATATTTTAGAAGCGTGTCTCGAGAAACAATATGTTAAATAACAGTTGATTTTATAATTAACTTGATTTTAGAAACATGACAAAACAATAAAAAGTATTTAAATAACGTGTATAATGTGCAAGTTTGGTAAAACTAATAGGGAAAATATTCATAATACAATTGTAACCTTAGTATGTTCATTATTGTATTAAAATTAATTTTGCCGATATTTCCACTTTTTAAAAGAAAACGAGAACAAGCACGATATTTTAAGTAACCTGAAAAGGTATGTACAATTTTACAGGTGTTACATTTACAAATAATTCGATTATGCTATTTTCTATTAGTCCGGAAATAAAGGGTTTACATGATAGTATTACCATTGGCAAAAGCAGACTTGTGACCCTGTTATGTTAATACAGAATCATTTGTGTCCGCAGTTTATAGGTCATTGTAAAACATGGTCCCGTGATAATCGTCGGCTGTGTTTTTATTATTAATTATACGTTCGCATGTTCGAATTGTTCATCGGATTTGGTGATATCGGCAATTAAATATTAACTGTTTCATTAATACGGCCCGACTGGTAACAAAAATGCAAATTCGAGTGATAAAAATACCTTTTAAACTAAAATCCATGGCACTTTATGACAGGGCATTAACGTGTTAATGAAGTTATCGAACCATTTAATTTTCTATGATTATGCATTGATGTATTGAACTGCATATACATATATGCACAGTGTTTGTGTTTACTTGTACGGTAAAGCGTGCGTGTATACGAAGTTTTTCGGGTGACGTCGGAGCTACATATTTTATTATGTCATTTTATAATATTCGGTGCAATAAAATATATTATTTAATACATTTATATATCTTTCCATTTTTATTCTTGTTTAGTTAAGTAAAATTGTCTTGCGCGTACGTAACGATAACAAGATAATGTGCATACACGGTCATAACAAATAAAAGAAATTATTAAATGAAGAATGTGATTCTTTAATGAATGTAAAACATTAATGACTTGATTGACTTGATTGACTTATTTTTTAGAACAAACAATAACATATGTGTAGATGATCATTACTGAATGTTTGCATTGTAGATCCTACGAATGCTTTATTAGTGCGTAAGATCACTATTGCGCCCCTCATACGCATCAGAGACAGCTCATTCGCAATACAGGTCAGTAAAACTATTGTTGAAAGTACAATAGACCTATTTCAAATAAAAGCGCAGATTGCTTACGATCGTACGGCTGTTAACATTTTACTTTTCAATTAACTTTGTTACACTTATAATATACATACCAAATTCATCGATAAATAAGGTTTGATTAAACAATAAGGGCTGGTGTAATTCAGTACAGAAAACATTTTGATTGACCAATAAAGTTTTGAAAAGCCGCAAGAATGTAGCAAGTGTTACAAAGGCGCTGAACGTGTCGAAGTAATCTCATTTCCTCTAATAATCCCCTAAATGCGTGAAAATAAAACACTACAACTGATAATTAAAAATAATGGTATAAAATTATGATTCTATGTCGATAATGAAAATAGTGATTGATAATAGTTTTCAATAGTGAAAATATTCAAGAAATTTCAAAATATCTATGTAGTTCCTGGCAAATAATACAGACAATTTGTATTCTATATAAAAATCCTAAAATGTGTATATGAAAGACTAAAAATCGATAAATCTACACATACTTTGCATTTACTTTTTGCAAAATTAATTAGTGTTGAAAGCAACACGTAGACCACAACGTGATCGTACAGTGGATCAGGATTGAATTTATGTCTCGGGACGATTTATTTAAAAATAAGATGGAGGTGCTCAATTTCGCGATAGATTGGGATAACAGTGACGGTTGCAAATCATTGTGTTCTACATAGGACGAACGCAGTTCTATAGATATACATAGGGCTTCTCTATATGCTGTCACTTGTACCAGGATTAGTCGTCGGGTACGTCGCGGCGCCGCGGGCTCTGCGACGAACGTAGTCACGAATTGACTTCGTAGATACCTTGGCATCAGAAATTTAGTGCCGGTTCCCCACCTAATCAGATCAACTGTCTGCTAGGTTTCGCCTAGTTAACCCAAAGGAATTGATTTTCGTGGCTGGAATTCGTTATTTCTTTCGCTGAGAATTGATTAAAACCACTATTAGCGTCAAACGTAAAACTTCATTATACGAAATTCATCTTTTGGCTTCTACTACGTTTGCCACTAATTAGCATGAAAATTGTTTGTATCGTTCATTTGCTAATTGTTACATATGCAAATACCAGAAGAATGGCGAATATAAACGCAATCGCAATTTTAACAAAAGAATAAAGCTTTCCATTTATTTATTGGAAATTAGTTATTGAGTAATTTTCTTACATTGAGATGCATATGCATGCATAAATCACATGTTTTCTCCAAGATTTTCTAACTCATCAAAGATATAGTGAATATCCTGTACGTCCACTCCCGAATTTTGAATTACAAATCGAAAGAAGTTTGGCTTCTCATGAAGCGGTTGGTAGTTAATCATTAAGCTGCCTCTTTTGATCATCTTCTCCTTTAATGTCGGTGCAACCTAATTAAAAATAATAATTTGAGGACCTAGTTTTGTAATACTGAGGCTTATTAGTTATTCAAACTGGATATATTAGGTTTATCAGTGAGGATATGAGAGTGCTCACTCCCGAAGTCTTTTCTGTCATCATTTTTGTCAGTACAAACAGAGACGGAGCATACCCTGGTTTAACATGCAACAAAACTTATACTTATATTTAACATATTAAAAGTTCTGTTTCGTGCTAAATCTGGTTATCGTCTGTCTGTCTGTGCTGACAAAAGTGATGGTAGAAAAGACCCCAGGCGTGAGCATTCTCATATTCTCTCTGGAATTATCAAATACAAATTAATTTATCATGCACACTATTTCGTATACTGGCTGCTGATAAAATAAACATATCATTTATCGATTATCCTGAGTTACCCACAGATGATACTAAATAATTATCTGCAGACGTTAATGCTGATTTCTACTATATTTACTGTCAAAATAACAGCTTTATAACGTATGAAAAAAAAACATAAAAAATATTTATCTTTAATCAATTAAGTACATGTGAACGTATTTTCCTTTTTTTTATTAATTTTAGAATAAAATGAACTTATTTACAAAGGCAATTCTTCGAAGTCTACAGCGAAAAGTGACCTGTTGAAGGCATTTCATGATCTTTGGTTTGCAAATCATTTATTAGTGTTAGATAAATATTACTATAAACGCATATAGAAAATATCAAACTTAATTGAATGTATAGTTTACAAACGCTAATCAAACTTGATTTCATAGTTGATAGTAAATACTTCTTTACATATTAAATAGAAAGAATTAACATGCAATTTAAATATACTGCACATAAATCTACAACGTTACGTCTCTGTCACTATATTGCAAGAAGTGAGGCCGTTATCTAATTTAAACAATATTCGTCCTGCTTTTAATACCCTTTTATAAACGTTATTGTACTTACTTTGTTTATTCTTTCCTTATAATTGTACAATAAATGCTGATTTCTCAAAGATGGCGGTATGAACCAAAAACAAACGTTTATAAAACACGAATCTGTTACTAATTCAAAGGCTTCCCTTGTTTCTACTTCTTCTTTAAAAAGAGCTGAGAGTGTCATCAAATGGTCAACATGCTTTTCGAAACCTGAGGAACCCTAAAACAAAATTATAATGATAATAACTATTAACTAACATGCAATAATTTAAAAAGAAAGAGAGAAAATATTTTAAAAAGCTGTTTCTGTGTCGAAATATTGTCTTAAACTCGTATAATAGACATGGTAATTCAAATACCCCTCTTTATGATAAAAATAAGTAAAACATCTGACTGTAGATTATACTGAGATCTTAAAATGGAAGTGCTCTATGAGAACGTAATAAATAATTCTATAATAATATTGGTGTACACTGTAATGAAATTTGTACGAATATCATAGCTAATAGCCATAGAAAATTAATAGAAGCTTTTTAAGTCAATTAAAATTAAAAATAATATTTAAATTAGAACTTAATGATATCATAACTGACAGAAAGAGTGCTGCATCTCTTTACAGAATTAATGAAATGAAATGTTTCCCAATTTTGTGAAACAATATAATTTTCTCTATTGGCAATCATTCTTATAACATACTTGGTATTTTTATCAAAATAATCATAATTAAGTACATTATAATTTGTGTTGGTTTTGGTGGTAACCTACATATTGCTGAATGAGAAATATATCATTGCCATAGACATATATTTTGGGAGAATTACTTAATTTTTTATTACATTGTTAATTTGTACTATACTTTGGAATAATCATATTTTTTTTAGTTTATCATTTAGCTATTTTAACATGCTTATAATAAAGAATTACCTATAAGGACTAATTGTGTACTTTGGCATGTGCAAGAATGGTGCTCTTATGAACATTTTCTTCATGCAAACAATATAGAACACTACTTGAAACACATCATTTGAAACTAAACTGAGCTCAGAATTATTTTACATGAAGATATTTGACTGACACTGTGATAGGCACTGTAAACGTTCCAAGCCTAAAAGCAGACCCATCGTCAAACCCCTTTAAGGATTTTAGAAGCTTCTTTTATGATCTTGAAAATCCACTGAATACGTAGAGTATGAACATTCTTCAGTCGTACCAGGGGAAGATAATGTATTCATAAGTATATTGGCAAACACTTGAAATATGGCATGCAGACCCTTAACTTGTACGGAATGCACCGCAGTTGCAGCTTAAGCCTCAAAGTACAAGGTGGACAATTAAAGGAAGATCAGGGGAAAAAAGTGCTACCAAGGCTAGTTTTCTAGAAATTTGCATAAGTGGTTGACACTTAGAAATTAATAAGGGGGACAGAAGAACCTTTATGCCCTGCGAGTAAGTCTTATCTTGTGTTCTGAGCACATTGTACAGACGATGCGTAAGGAAGGGGCCTTCTCGCATGGAAAATATTTTCTGCTGTAAGCAAGCCAAGAAATTCTTTCCAAGCAAAAGCATAGTTCAACTAAATATATCATTGATAAACTGGATTACCTTAGCCTGCCACATGAACCAGAATTTCAATACATCTGGCCTGCGTCCACACTGCAAGTACTTGTCCCCAACATCTAAATCTGTGGGATAAAATTTGTCTTTTTGAAAAAGGTAAGAAGCCTGCTTGGAATGTGCATCTTTTAAAATATTTGGGTGTTTGGTCAGAAACAGAGAACATTGCTGAGGAACAGCCAGTAATTTGTGTGGATTGTACAGAATGGAGTCAGCTCTGTCTATTCCTCGCAGAAGGACACTGTGTTTTTTGCTGAATATCAGACCACCTCCCCAGGCTGCATCCACGTGCATCCACATGTTCAATTCCTGGCAAATATCCGCAATTTCGATTAATGGGTCGAATGCACCTAAGACCGTTGTTCCTGGAAGTAAAAATTATTTTTCACACTCTACTTTTTTAGTGTTTCGCGCGCGCGATCATTTTATAGTGTTTTTGAACTCACCTGCGGTTGCAGAAACCAAAAAGGGATAATTTCCTTTCCCTTGCTCCTCGATTATCTTAGATCTCAAATCACTGATGTCCATTCTACCGAGATTGTCAGTTTTTATAAGAATCACCTCCACATCGCATACGTTTGCCCATTTTGAGACCGAGTAATGAGCGTCTTCGGATGTAAATAACACCAAATTTGAAGATGATATGCGTGTATTCTGGCATATAAATATATTATAAGGTATTAATAACAATAACAATAATATAATGAATATCGTACAGTGCTCAAATTTTGTGAAACGTTGTATTGATTTTTCAAGGATTCAAAAATTTTCCTTGTCTCTTTATTTAATGATCATTAAATCTCGAACTCGAGTTCCTGAAAAAAACTGCTTATAAAAATTACTTACACTTTGTATCGTTTTCCTGAACCAAAATCGGGCCAAATTAATGGCCATTCCATTAGAGAAAGAACCTCCTGGGCTGAATAGCCCGTCCCCGACAGTAATACCATTTTCTTCCTTGTAAAACATGCTCAACAATTTCGTAATTACAGTCTTCTCCATTAATGTTAAGACCGGTGCCACCTCGTAAGTGTACACGGAAGAGTTTAATACGTCGGTGAGCCATTGTCCGGCTAAACCATAGGGATCCAATCTGTATTAAATAAAATTATTCGTATAATGATACACGCAAATTAAAATTGTTCGTTATAATGATATACTGACGTACCAATTTAAAATTTTTTGAAAAAATACCACAAAAGGTATAGTTTAAATAAGAACATGAACTTAAAAAAAAAACAAATTAAAATGAGAGAAATTAAATTTTCACATTTAATAATTATTTCATATAAAGTATAAAGGATGATATGCTTGAATATTTATACCAGAATATTTTCTGGTGCCAAAATAAGTTTTACCACAAGTTCTCGCTTTTGAAATATTCATTTTCAAACGTAAAGTAAATTCAGATCTGACTCAAATATTTTTCAGATCGAAATTACCAAGAAGAATAATAATACATGCATACATGTGTATGTGCCATCAACATTCTTTATATAAAATGCTTACGAAATCATTTATTAGTGAGATATTATATAAATAGTTGCATGAAAAAAATGAAAAGCATGTTTTTTAAAAATAGCTAACGATTACACGATTAACAATGAAAAGATCAAATTTACGAATTGACGAATTAAGATTTCGTCTAACTTTTTTTTAAAATCTTGTAATAAAAACTCTATATATAAAAAAGATTTAAAAACTCAGAATTATACTAACAAAGTCGCAAACAAATTAAAGTTGGGTTCAAAAATTAATACAATAATCCCAATGCAGTGATCATTAAAAATCGTGTTCAACCTTTCAAAAAGCTTAAAAGAACAAGCAGCATTTAATAAAAAGAAAAATTCATAAAAAGTAAGTATTATCAGAATAAATTATTACATTTGTTACTGTGATTTTCAAGCATTAAGAAATACAGAATATCTTTTAGAGTAAATCTTTATTTATGGTAATCATAGAAAGCAGCATGTGATGGAAATGAAAATTCATAAAAGCTATTATTACAGTGAATGTTTGCACTTCTGATGGTGGAATTTGAAGCATCGAAGGAAAAAAGTGAAAAATATTCCTCAGGTAAATCTTTATTTTGAATAATTGCATTTGGAGCGTGATCTCACCCGGAGAACAATTGATTCATGAAGTAAGGGTGACCGGTTGGGATGCTGTACTTGAAGACTTTGTAAGCGATCTCCAAAAGATTATCCTGGCTGCGTGGCTCGTCTTTCACATCGAACTTTACGATGTCCCGCAGGTGAGCCGGTTCTCGCCATCTCGATACAGGATTTTTACGGGACACGCTTTCGAACGCGCAATCGATTAAGACCGTGGAAAGTTTTTCGAGGAATTCTTTGTGCTTTTCCACGCATGGTGTGCTGCGCCAATCCGACATTCCGGGATGGTCACTTCGCGAAAATGTGAAAAAACGCCGAGGAAACCGCGAAAGAACAAAAGAGCGTACTGGTCCCCTCGCGGTTGATCTCTATCGTATATAAGCAAGGTACAAGGTCCTCGCAAATTCCTACAATTACGCTTAACGAGGAAACAAAAGCGTTACGTTCGGACTAGGAAATTAGTGGGGCACATTGTACAGCTCGCATTCAGTTCGGGCACGTAACGAAATTACGCGAAGCGGTGGTCATTTGCGAAAACAAAGGAAAGCAGCAGTCTTCGAAAAGTCGGTGTTTATTCACAGACTGCGGATTTTTATGCAAAATCAAAATATTCTTCGTGAAATGCAACAGAAGCGAAGTAGAAATTCATATTTTTAATATGCATACAATCCACAGTCTAATTATTAGCTTATATGTACAAGCTCTTCTGGTGCAAAACTATGTACTAAAATTACAGAATTGCACACTGTAATATAATTTGCAATTTGTAATAATGCGTGCTCCGTTTCGAAAGTTCGAGGCGATTCTTGGCGGGAAGAAAAATTGAAACATGACTTCTGACTCCATTTTTTGCAAATTTGAACACTTGTCTGTGCACGCTGGTGTCCGCGTAAGTAGAAAAGGTAAGCCATGAGATGACGTGCTAGCCAAGTGTTACACATGCATAACTCACGAGTCATACTTGATGTAATATTTAAAAATGAAGCCCTATACAACAGATTTTTTTATTTTCCTTCATGCAATGGATCGCCTCCTTTCTAATTCTACAGCGATTTTTCAAATCCCCTGTGTACTACATGTTTTAAAGTTCAAATAAAAATAGAAATTCAAGTAGAAACTCTATTTATATAGCAAAGTAGTCAGGTATTTTACAAGTGTATTTTACATATATAACAGTATTAGTATTATTCTTTGATGCCCTGTATTTTCCCCAGAATGAGAAGCATTAACTTTATGTGAGCAGATATCCTTGCTATCTGTTTGCGGTACTGTGCGATTTGATCTTCCAACATTTTGATACGTGCATTGGTAACTACTAAGGCACGGTCTAAAGTCAATTCCAAGTAGTGTCCTAAACCAATCTCCAAAATGATCGTGGATGCATCAGGAACATGTGCTTCGATAAAAAAATTTTGTCCAATGTCTACTTGGGTCTTGAAACCACTTTTGTCAAATTCGTTATTTTGAAGGGTAGTAATAATGGACTTTAGCTGAAGGTACTCGACAATTTCAGCATTTTTAGTCTCAAGCTTTTTCTCTAACGAAGCAAGATCATCTTTTAATACATCATTGATAATCGTCTCATACAGCAAGACTTTTCGTTCAATATCAGGATTCATAGTCGGACAGGATCTACAACATACAAATCAGAAAGATGAGACAGATGAAGAAAGCATGAAAAATATAGGTTATGTTTACTGTTCACTTTATTAGCATGCAAATAATTTCAATGAAATCGCAAAGATGTACTTACCAATAGTATATTAAAAACCAACTATTTTTGAGAACACTAAATGATTTGCAATCGACGAATCCGATTTAAAAACAAATGGTTTAAGTCCTGAGATTTTAATGGGCACATAGCCGTCAGTATAATCTTACTGTGTTTGCTTCAGCTCTAATTAACATTTTGGTTAATAACAAAATACAGTCGACAATTTGATTTTAGATTTATTTAATGCGTAAGTAAACTAAGTACTGTTAAATACGCGATACTTTAGAAGCGTGTCAACAATTGTACGTTCGTTCACGTGCGCCAAGTGCTCTTCTGGCGGCAACTAGTTGAAACTTGTTACCCTGTTGATATGGTAGATTGATAAGATAGATATAAGGTAAATAGATATGTTCATTTTAATATTCTTCAAGGAATTTTTTAACTTTTGAGGGCGCAAATTGAAAGTGGAGGATGGCGCTTTGTTTATAAGGACACTTAGAAGTCATGTCGACAAGTCTATAAATCCCGATCGATAGATCAGAGCAATATAATAGAATATGAAGAATATGAAAAAAAACAATTTTAAAGAAATTAAAGATTAAGGGAGTGCATTAAATCAGATATCGTGTATGTAACCAGCTATATAATAGTTAAAAAGGAACTCTAGTTCGAGGTAGCTAGATTGTTTTCAATATATCTCGGTTTTAGGTAGCCTGTCCTTAAACACAGCTTCGGGACGACGAAATATTTCGTTTTTAGAAAGAGAGCAACCCACGGTAACAATTTCAAAAAAGGACGCGAAAAAAGTATAAATTATCCGATGGAAGCGCCTAGTTTAGCCTAGGGCATGCCAATAAGTCTAAACATTGTAAATCGGCCAGAAGCCTGCTAGGTACGGGTAAAGCATGCTAGTGTACACTAAAGCAAAGTTCTTGAGAAAAATATAATATCACATACTTTATTTTCACGTGTTCATCTGTTTTTCCATTAATAAATAGAAACTATGTAGAAATATACATTTTCTTGAATACACATACTATTACCTAAAAATTAATAGATGTCCCGTTTTTAGAAAGAAATTAATGGTCACATTATCCTTGCTATACCCTAAGCTGAAGATAGCTCATGGTAACTCAAGGTAGCCCGGAGTTGGCCCAAGGTACCGCAAAGTACCTTAGGTAGCCCAAGATGGACCACTTAGCCCTTTTCTTTTCTTTATCGTGCGGAAATGCGTTACGCATACCCCGACACCCCTGGGGGGAGCCGATGGTTATGTGGAGCTCCCTCAAGGAGGGGGTCCCTGAGCTACGAAAGTTCAGAGATCCCCTCCCTCAGGATACCCACTAAAACCGCACGCCCACCTAAGCTAATATAAGAGGGGGCCTGGATCTCATCGAACTTAACTGGCCACCCCCTTAGCTACAATCATCCCAAGGGGGAGTGGTTAGCTCCCCCAGCCCTACTCTAATACAAGTCCCCGGGCGGAAGAACCGCTCGGTGTCCCCATCCCTGGAGCCTTCGAGTTGGGCTTCCCGAACCCCAATTCAGTCCACCCACAGCTCCCGGAGCCGTCGTGCGCTGCTCGGGGCAACACCAGGTGACCCCCTAAGGGAATGGGGGTCCCTCGTCGCCGCCCGGTCGGGGCAAGAAGGCGCCGACACCGGCAGGGGAGGGTCGTCGGAAGGGCCTGCGTACGCCCTGACCCTCCCCACCCCATCCCCACGCGCCACCCCACCGAAGCCCGCCTCCGGGAGGTGGCCGACACCCTTTCCCACAAGGAACCGGAAAAAGGTCCCTCTGGGGTGTCGGCCCACCTTGGGGGGAGTTTAACTCCCCCCCGGGGGTCAGGGTCAGCTCCCTCCCCCGGTCCCCCCATCCTGCGCCCTCTGGGATAATGGCAACACACGGTGGCGCGGAGGGTAACCACGCCACCCCCCCCCCCAGTACGAGGAGGCATAAGTTGACGCGAAGAGGAGCCCACTCTTCACGCCCTCACCTCAATCCCCGCCCCCTCACCTGGGGCCTAGAACCGCTACGGGACGCCCCCCGTGTCGTTCTCCTCTTCCTCATCACTGCCCCCGTATTCCTCCCTGGATTGGGAGGCGGTGGACTACTTAGCCCTGAATCCCGTCCACTCTTGTCCAAGTCTCCAACCCGACTAACTCTTGCAGAGGGCTCTTCAGTCTCCGGTGCGCAACGAAGCGTAACCAACCAGCGCTGCGCTTGAAGGTCGAGCGATGGTTTCATACTTGACTGATTTCGACTGCTAACTATCGCTGCGATAATTAACAATTAAAAAATGTATTATTTCTAGCTATTTGCAACATTTCCTGTCACAAGTGGCGCTGTCAAGCTTGGTTATTTTATTCCTTAATTTTTAAATAGTACTTAATAGAGTAATAAAAAATGTTTTGAGCGGAAGGGCGCATTCATCCTGGCGTTACGACGCTCAGTCAGGTGGATAGTCTCGGAGTGTCAGCAAGAGAGTGCAGGTGGAATACATAGAGCCGAAAAACCTTGATCGCTGGCCGTCTCATTGTCATCTCTACTCTTTCAAGCCCAAGGTGTAATATTCATGTTTTAAGTTATTGGATTTCCTCTAATCGTCGATGCTTCTTGGAGTAATGCAGATTATTTTATTTAATTTTCTAAGTGAAAAGTTGCGTACAATGTTTTCATCGTTCAGGTACAGGTATCTCCATTATCTGTTCAATCTCTTGATTTCTGAAATCAAAGGATGATTGCTTACGTCGCGGCGTGATTTCTCGAGTTATTTTGATCCCCATGGCGTCCATATGGCGTGTTAGACTGTGGGTCTAACAATAGGGTCATTTTTGCGAGTACAGTGACCGCGGAAAGGCGTAGTACGAAATATTTGTATTGTTTAACTTCTTACATAGAGAAAATTGATTATGATTGTCTAGGTTTACAGAATTTTTGTTTCAGAACATTTAATCGAAAAACGTGGTCATGACCAAAGGAAGAATGTTTTCCTCTACGTTTAGTTTCATATTTCTTTAAATTTATAGATGACCTTGTTAAAATGAACGGAACAATTTCATGTGCTACTAAAACGCATTTGCACACGAGACGATTTTGAACACTTTAATTAGTATTGAGATGGAAAAGTTAGTTAGCATGCTCAACACGAGCAATGCAATTTATATGAATTTAAATGGCTTAATTACGAACTCATTAAGCTCATTAAACAGCATGACTTAAAATCACACGAATATATCACCTCTGCTCCTATTTTCGTCATAAAAGATTGCATGTGGAATTTTACATTGGGCACAGGTTTCTAAAGATAAGACAAATATGAAAGTTTCATTTGTTGCTGACGCCTAACCATTGTTATAAATATGAGAAACTTCATCAACAACATCAATTACAATAATAATTGAAACCCAATTATTAATGAAGAGGAATTCCTTCTTTTACGAACTCTGGAAAGTCGAGGCGAATGTTACAGTATTCTTATATTCTTGCAATGCTTTTCCTGTTTTATATTTCACGCTTTCATTTTTGTTATGAACGCATAAAACCCACTCATAAGTCTCGCTGGTTCAGTGGAGAAGTCAGGTAAAAGATTGAAGAGGCCGATACGCCAATTAGAAGTGAGGCGTCAATTATTAAAAGAAGGGAATCTCACTTGTCTAGCTTTTGCTTCTATCGTAGCCATTTATTACTAATGCCGAGTAGGGCGAGTGTGAAACCGTTAAAGGGGCCGCAACCGAGGACAGAACGGCTTTAATATCAAACTGCTAACACTATTGGCCTAACCAGCGTTCGCTTACCCCCCGATAATGGACGTTTTAGATTTAGCATTAACTTGAGGGGGAATACAAATGATCAGCTTCAACAAAGTCGACTTCTTCCACTGTAATCATCGGCAACATAGACGCTACATAAAGTGTCAGGTAAAAATTCTACTCCCGCTCATTAACACGTTCATTAACACAGTCACACATACGCGAAGTCTTGCAATTTATATAGAAATAAATCAATTAAAAATTGTGGAAATACACAGCATGGTATTTAGAGACTCTATGGATTTCTTCTTTCCGAAAATGCTACAAATCGGAAAGGTTCTGAAAACTTTAGACAAGGGTGTGCGGTAATTCCAATGTTAACCATTTGTAGTCGGAGCTATTTTGAACCATTTCTTCCGATCTAGAATAATTCCATTCTATGTGATCTTTTTCGATTTGATGGATATGAAATTGATATAATACCTCGTACAATACTTAAATGTTTAGTAATTGGTTAGAAACTTATTTAATAATGTAAACAATATTGTGAATAATGGTACAGCAATTTTCAGTGGTGACTGAGTCACCGCTCGAGTGCTAAGGGTTAAATGATGATTAAAGACGGTGTTTCTGCGAACCCGGTGCAGAATAAGTTTCGCGAGAGGGTTGGCAATTCCGACTGTCCCAGATAGAAGATAATTGGCCGTGATCAGAGGAGTCCCCGTCAATGTAGCGTTCGTCTATCGCCAGAAACGATATCGGTAATTCCATAAGCTTTGCACGCAGTTGTACCGGGAAGGAACGAAACACGCTGTAAGATCCCTGGTGCGTATCGTCATTCCATAAATTAAAATGCTATTCTCAGATGAAAACAGGAGCATGTGTGCGTGTGCATGCCATAACCGTGAGTTGCATTAAAATTTATGAATCAACGAAGATGAAGACTCGTCTAATAACGCCGGGGCCTCGACCTCCAAAGACGATGGCGGGGCCGTTACTACGCCGGGGTATTCCGTTAATTGGCTCGATAATTCGGTAATTTGCGAGCGTGTGGCATGCAGTGTCGCTGGGCAACAGCACGCGATGGAAATTTATATAGTAGAAGCGGAGGGAATCGCACGGTATTAACCAGGCCTACCTTTGCCCAGCTGACCGTATAATAATTCAGTCACGCGCAGATAACTATGGAACTAACAATTTTGAAAATACCAGATCCGAGGCAAGAAGTATCCATTTCCATATTCGACTCTTCGTGATGCCAGGATGTCGTATCCAGGCCTCGCCTTCGTGTATCTCCACAGTAGCGGACAACCTGATTCAACAGGAGGGGGTAACAGAAGGGGGAAACGAATGGTAATCCGCAAGAATATAAATCGAAATCGTTCGTGTCTGTCTCGCAACTCCGATGTGGTATTTTCATCGAGGAATAGAGGTTAATAATTGCAATAGTAAAACAAGCCGGAAACGATTTCGAAGAGCTTATCCAAACAAATGTTCAGTCGTTATTATTCATTATTACACTGAGATATCTTTGTGAAAAATGAAGATGTTCTGTATCGATTGTGGGAACTAGGAGTCGCATACAAAATCATTTCATCTTCTAATAATTCTTTTGCATTGAAAGTAATATAACAAAATGAGACACACAGGCAACATAGAAATTAATAAATTTTATGAAATAGAGTGGCTGTTGAAATATTAGATTGTAGACCACAGTTACTGTTACGAAATCTTGTCCAAGCAATTATTCCACTCAATTATATAATTTCCATCGGTATCAACTATCCTTTCACACTTAGCCAGGATTGTTATATGCTCGTGAACAGTTAGCGTACGTAGAATCGATAAATTACAGTCGTAAAGGCGCGGGCTTAGTTTACAACCTTATATTACACAGTATTGCATAGCGCGTCGGAAAAACGTTTTGTGGATCAACGTTGTATAAGTAATGTTTGCTCAGCGATTAACAGTTTCATGCCATTAAATCCAATGTTAATTTGATCCAAAGGTTACGTAGAGCGTGGTGAAAAAACGTTCGGTTTTTTACTGAACAATTTGAATAGAAGACTGGAGGCTTTGTGTTAAACAGATGTTGAATCCAACAATTAGCATGCGTACAACGATTTAAGATGATTAGAGACACATTGACCTTAACCATTGCATCACGATGACAAAAATATAGTCCCATTTAAAAGAATTGCGATGACCTTGGAATTTTTAAAACAAATTATTTTGATAATATTTTTTGCCAATCATTAGGTTTGCTCTCTTGATATTTTCCCTGTACATATTTCCAATCTTAAGAAAAGGTTGAAACATCGGGCATTGTTTAAATAACTTTCTATTGGCGGGGAATACATTGTTTTGGTAAATTGCTGTTCATTATTAAGCATAATCGGCGGTTGCGTTGGGGAAGTCGGTGTGTACTGATAGCTCTACCCACCAGTTGCCTAAATCCAGTAATTTCGGATAATTTCTGTTAGAAACCGACAACTTGGAGAAACTGTAGTCGCCGGAGCTGCCTGCAGTGGATCAGACTGGGCTCCCTGTTTCCAAGGTGCGCGTTATTTAAGTCGCCGCTTTAACGACCCCTAAAGGATACTCTCGCGACATTTATCCACCCTATCGAGGTGAACGAGCCCTGTTTCTTGTAAAATTTTACCAACACCATGGCGTGATAGTTTCCAGACAGGTAGCCGGCATTCTGATCGCCTCCGGGCCGAATTAAACCATTCACGCCCATTTGGAGCTCTTTGGTTACTACCACTACTACGCACGCATTTAGTTACTATGCAATTTTTTGATCTGCGAGCACTATTACACGGGACCAGGAGCACAGCTGACCTGCGACTTATGATCGGCCTGGTCCACCAAGATAAACATTATGTCCGAACGTTTATGCAAATTCGCCATTCTCTCGGCCAAATAGACAGATATCATCTTCGCGATTATAATTTTTGTCAAGCTTCCCCGCTTCTGGCCTTCACGATGTCCTTTTTTTTAAGCAGAACAGCTTGTAGAGATAGAAACAAAATTATTTGTACTGGATCGATGGTAGGTAAACCATATTTTAAATAAAATACGATGTTTTGGCAAATAAAACGTATCGCCTTTGTAAAATACTTGTTGACGGTAAAAATAAATGAAGAAAATGACAATGTCATAACAAGAAATCACAATGATGTAAAGAACTGTATAAAAAATCTGCAGTTGATTATTAAGAACTATATTGCGTATAAAATATTTTACTCGGACCTGATTTCGCTACGCCTACAATTCACAAAATTGTCTAGTGTTTGCAGTTTTAATTTTGCAAGTTTAAATGGGAAATTTAGTCCGACCATCGTGCACATAAGTGTTTCTTGTTGCATTGTTGAAGAAGAAAAGGAGAAATGTTACTCGCAGCCAAAGTATTAAGTGGTTCGCCACTTACGGCAAGGCATGCTCTGTTGCCCGGCGTGATCGGAGGCCTATTAAACAGGTTTAAGTGAATTAATTATTTTATGAAGCAATTTGCGAGGATGATAAGTAAATTTCGGATTAGACTACTCCCGTATCCTGTGGTGAGACTGCTGTTTTGTTCCCGGCAACAATATTGACCGTCCACCGCCGCTGACCGCGTTACACCTAGATTGTAACTATAACATCGAGGCGCTAACAATAGGTAATACGAACGAATAATTTAAAGCGTTAACGTATCTGTTTTTTCTTCTTTCTATTGACAAGCACCCACTTATAAGAAATTCATGGCAGCCGTGATCATCGATTACTCGAATCTGGAACAATACTGGAAGAAAAAATTGTAGCGAATGCATTCCGCATACTTTAACTTAATTGAATTTGCGGTCGCGAAATCACAGTACACTCTCTTTATATGCATAATGACGATCAATAGCTTGGTAGCTAAATGAGTTCTCAACGTGAGTTAAATTTCCTGGCTATACTTACCGGGAAACGGGGGATAATTTCATACGGGGAAAAATATCGACGAAGGCGAACGAATGTGTACCTAATTGTTTGGTTGTACGTAAATGCCGTAATTTCGTCATTTTGCGCCTTTTTTTTCGATCCATCATGATTACGTGCGAGTTTAAACGAAGGAGGAGCCATAAAATTCGAAAATAATGTGATACATCCGCTCCATCGAGTATCCTTGCCCCGATACAAAGCAATTAATAGCGTCTCTTCACATTAACACTGAAACATTTCAGCCGTTTTCTCAAAAATGAATGAATAGATGTACTCTAATGGAACAATGTGTACGTGGCAGCTGGTATTAAATAATAAAAGTGCATCCAACCGTTTCTGCATCATGAAATTAAAAAGTGGGAAAAAATTGAGCGTAGTTACAGTGCTCTTGGCTGAAATTTGCACTGTAATTAATCCTGAAAGACTATATTACAAGGTATATTATTGTGACAAATATTTCCCATCGTCGCTGAAAGTTCATTAATTCAAAGGCGCAGCCATAATGGATTTCTTTATGGTTTTAACCTGTCCTCTTTCTTTTTGAATAATCATGGCTGCCGAGGCGAAATAAAGTATCGATCAATTATCACAATGATTAATTAACACCGTTAAGTGAATTTACACTCTAAGTATCCGCGTAATAATAGTTAAACCGCTATAATAATCAATCATATTTTACGTTCAAGCGGGTCTTGTAGCGTAAGAATGAAACTGTTCGATGCATGTCGCGGCGTTTTCTCCCTGCAATTCGTAAGATCCTTGATTTCACGAATTACCGGTAACACGTAAAACCGCTGAGTCATCGGGTTATATCGAGTACAACATCATACAGAGAAAATCAGTCGTTGTTCGGCGCGGTGACGCGCTATGATAACTTGCAGCGTGATGCTTAATATTAAACGGGAGCAAGAAAAAGCAACGGTGCAAATAGTTTCCTGTAACAAGAGCATCTGCGCGAGGGAATACAATAATGAAGTTCATGCACATATCGGGACCCGGTTAATTGACTCGGATGCATCGGGAACGTCGTATCACGACTTTCTCCGTGCCGTCGTTTCACAACTTGAAAAGATATGCACGTTTTTGCACGTCCCTTGTGCTTCACAAAAGAAACACACACCGCGCTGCATAGGGAGAACGTTGACGCGCATAGCACGGGCACACTCGAGCAACACACTTCGGAATTTTTTTCTGTTTCCTCGGTGGCACAGAATTTGGTATTTAATTAATTGCCGTTGCAAGCCAAGGGTGGGGGCGAGCCCACGATGATGCTAGATAGTGCCTGCCGGTTTTTACGAGCGTTCAGAAGAACAAGCGACCGGCACCGAAAAAGAAATTGACGAGAGCCGCCTGTGGACACTGACACCAATCAAGCCCGGGCCTTACTTTGGCCTGGACAAAATGTGAAAGTAAGAAACATTGTGTACGGAAAAACCTCGCTCCGGATATAGGTCCAATTTCGGCCGGGACCGCCACTTTTTCCTCGGCAACGAGAAATCGACGTTCAAGTAATTGTTATTGAATTACTGCGATTCGCAAGAACAATAACCGATAACCCGGTGCCTCATTAATCGCGGAAAGGAATTCCAAGCAGATCGAATGCCGAAAATTGGTTTTGCACTTCTTGCAAGTTGCGTGAATTCGAATTGGTACGAGAATTTGCGGATCTGTATGCAAAATGAAAATTATCTATATCGATTGTCTCTCACCCTTTAATCTTTTTAATAAATTCATAATAATGCATCAATATTCTTGATTTTTTTTTTCAATTCTTCAGGAGTTTAAAAAGATATGAATTTTGAACAAAGAAAAGAATTGCACACAATATATTTGAAATTGGACTCGGAAGTGTGTAGAAAACGTTGTCCAATTGAAGCGACAGCGTTCAGTGCAGATAATAAAGCAATAATGAATGACGGTGGTGGTGTTTGTCGTGGTGAATGTATTTTTAGCAATCAACTTTGAAGAAACTGTCACATTCTCCGGTGTTAACCCGTTTACGGCATGTGTCTCCAAATTGTAGCTGTCAGCTGGAAGATATTTCACGGCACACGACTTTCGCTTGTCGTTGTTGCCGTGTTATGCGGAATTTTGACGGTTCACGCAGTCCGAGTGACACACCAGCAGGAGTTTTATTATGCTGCCTTACAAGCATCGACATTTGCATTTAATTTGTATTCGATTTAATGACGGAAAGCAGCCGGATCTCTTAATGGAGTATCACACGTTCAAATACACTGTGGACACAGCTGTAACACACATATCTACATCCTTCCTCGGTAGTCAGAATAATTTCAAATGACACGATGTACGGTAACGTCAGCATTATTCATACTGGTGGAAGGCAAATTGTTACGTCCATACCGAGACCAGTTTTTTTTAGACATTGGTAATGGAATGTGTCGGTGTGACGGTTTTCAATATGTCTGGCAGAGAGATCGGTAAAACAATTTATTCTTTTCTGTATTTGTAATTTCAAGTTTCAACGTTTTTTGTAATAGAGAATAAATTGAGAATTGTGCAAACTCAAATCCTGTGTAGAAGACAGTGCTCAGCTATGTATAATATTTTATATGGCAGAAAATGAACAGGGCACATGCAAAAAATTATCGAAAAAGCTATGCACTTTCTGTCGCAGAAGATGCGCATACACAACCATTTTAGCCCTTGACTGGTATATTGGTAGCTTTCGCTACCGTCAGTTTAGAAATTCATAGGCCCCGGTATGCTGATGCATGTGCATTTCGATTTCCTCGGTAGCGTTCTTCGAGCATGATTAATCAAAGGTGCGATATTATGATTGCCAGACGTCAGAATGGCCTTTCTCGAGATAACGACTGGAAGCCGCGAGCTTTTAATCATCCCGTAAAATACACACTACCGGTTAAGGGTTAACACTTCGTTATCCGGCAGCTAGAGCCATCTATCTCGTGGCGTGGAGTACAAATGTCTTTTCCATTGGTGAGAAACAAGAAACGGGCAACACGTAGACTATAGACGAAACCGTGTGCACACACACGCGAAGCCCCCGGTTTAAGTAGAAACACACCGGGCGTCGTAATCGGCATAAGTATGGGAATTCGCGTATAGACCTATAAAAGTCTTCGCAACGTTTAACTGCGGCGTCCCAAGCATAAACTAAAGATTGTATTGCTTATATAGCGCAGAAATATACCGTAGCTAAGACGATGCAACGCTTTTATACGTCTCGAGCTGGCATGTCTTTCCTGTGCTAAAATTTTCATACCTTTTTCTTTGTTTTCCCATTCCCGCCATGCCGTGCCATTTTTATTTCCTTTGCCGCGCAACTTTCCCCTGCTCTCATTACCCGCCGATCGAAAAAGCTCTAGCAATATTACTGCGGCCATTTTTTATCCTTTCTTTAATGGTCTATACTCTGACACAATTGTGTTACACTACTTAGTAACACTTTATCTATACTATGGCTCCGGAATGTATTTTAACCTTTTCTAAAAACTTTTTATAATGGAAATCATTCAATGGAAAAGAACACTGCTACAATATTTAAATTGTAATGGTTTTATAACTGTGGTAATTAAATTCCGAAACATTTCAAAGCTGAAGTCTCTCGCGCATCGGCAGCAATGTCGAACCCGCCGCAGACTGCACTCAATATTCTCTCGTTTTGCGCTCTTAGTGAAGCGTGAACGAAAATCGGGATTTCCGTATCATTCATCATGTTTGCGGATAGCA
This sequence comes from Lasioglossum morio, assembly GCA_916610235.2. NCBI lineage: Eukaryota > Metazoa > Arthropoda > Insecta > Hymenoptera > Halictidae > Lasioglossum > Lasioglossum morio. The sequence goes on along the minus strand of OU744330.1, from coordinate 8,336,456 downwards.
CCTATACTCATCGTTTATTGATGCGAGGAACGTTCCTTAGTTACGACCGATAAAACCAATACGCCTGTAACTGTAGTCGCTAACCAACGTCCGTCAAAAATGCAGTCTCTAACGGCGTTTATGATTACGAAAATCGATCTAGCCTTAGAATGAAATATTTGCGACTTGGAATAACTCGATCCAAGAATGAATTCACAGAGCACATTGTTAGTCAGGATAAAATGAGCGTTGCCTTGCATTCCTCCGACCGTATTCGAAGCCGACGTTCCAACACAACCGTGTTCCACGGTTGCTTCCGGATGAATTTAAACTAAGATTTGCTGTTGATCCAATCAGGCGAGTCTGGAATGAACGAGTTCGTTCACGAAGTTCAATTCGAGAAAAATTATATTTTGTTTTGCGTAAAGATCCAGTGGTCACTAATAACTACACTGCGGATCTTTATGCATTTATTATTTAATGTTGCTTTGTAAGGGATGAAATCAATGTTTGTGTTATTAAAACATTTTTATTTTGCATAAAGATCCGTAGTCTACTAGTAACTACAAATTGGCTGGGATCTTTACAAATAGCTGGAACTATACTGGCAGACAGGAGGCTTGCATCCATAAGGATAAGTATCGGGGCAAGCATTAGCAATTTATTCGCGGAGATCCCGGTTTATTCCACATATCGAACGTTGATCTCCAATATCTGTTATCCCGACAATAACCGTTTTCCATGCGAATAGGAAGTGATCGGCCACGTCTGGTAGGGTATAAAGGGTCGGGCATTCGGGAGGGAAGCGTAACATTTGTCACTGGACGCTTGTAAACACAATAGAAAATGATTCGAAAGCGTCGTGGCCGACAGGCTGTTGTTCCTTGGATACATGTTGTGCACGGCGCGGCGTGCATGCATATTGCATGGACGGGTAGTCGTAGATTGGCCGCGTAAACGGTGCATCGCTCTATTCGCGTTTGCTTATATTCCGCCATGAGGCTGGTCAAACATTTCCTGCGTGGCACGTACGCATACGTGGCATAAACGTGTCAGAGAAGACACGCGTGTCAGTAAGAAGTCACTTGCGACCATGAGAGGGCTGGAACGGTCCACGCGAGGGCTGAAAATAACCTGCGGTGTGGCTGACCTCTTGCGCTCCGCATACATCATATGTAACCGCATGTATTTATGCGAACATGATATGTAAACGCTGATTACCATTAGGTCGATGCGCAACAATCCGAATTTTCATCGAGCAAGAAGTATCCGAACAAACGCACTTTTCATGAGAGACGTTGAAACTACTTGCGCACTGTGCAGCATTCTTCCTCAGGCTTCTTCACAGGAACATGTACAAACTTATACAACTAATAAATCTCTTGAAGTAGTTCTGCTGAAGAAAACCTTCGAAGAATGTGCTGCCGATGTTATTAACACTAAACCTACCGAGCCTTAAATGTAACTGGCACATGTTACCTTATAAAAATGACAAGACTGAATTTGTTTAAACTTTGTGCGGCGCCTACTGTAATACGTGCTCTACTAAAGATATCTATACAACCATCTATATAAATAAAAATTAAATGCTTTTCGTTGGTAAGCGCATCAATTGAGAACGGCTGGAAAGATTTGACTAATTTTGTTAAAAAATGTTCGTAATAGTCCCAATACGATTTCTAGGGAAAGAAAAATTGGAAAAGTTGTCCGGAAAATGGAAAGCTCGGTAAAAAAAATGAAAGTGCTTTTTTCTATGGGATTTTGGTATTAACTCAAAACCATAACTCACGATTCGAACAATGGATATGCGTAATTAAAACGATCACAAACAAAATTGAAAGGACAGGACAACGTCTGTCGGGTCAGGTAGTTCCATATAAAATTATTTTTATTGTTTCAATAATTGTAAAATAAAGAATCTGGAACCGGTAATTTTGGCGTATACGACCCACGCTGAACTTTCCGTTCAAGCCGGCCGCTTGGAATTCTCATTGAGAAACGAACCATATTTGTTTATTGAAATAATTCCTTAAATATTTAATTTATTGCTTTGTTGTCTAATGCATATTAAACTCTACACTTTTCTTAATAATTATGGTTTTGTACTATTAATACATTGCGTGTAAAGCATACGTCAAAAGCAAGTTTATTTAAACGTAAAATGTTAATAATGAGCAGTTGAATTTTTAGAAACTTAGATTTCTTCATCCAACATTTTTCCACTAAATCCAATTCTGATAATAATCTGCAAATTTGTAGAGACACGATAAAAAATTTTGCACGAGCACAATTACAGTGCTTAAGACAACGAATTTTTCTCCATTTCCATTAACCATAAAATGTAAATGTGACACCTCGACAGGTTCCCTCGCAAGTGTGCAAACCGGTTCAACGACAAGATGTTGGGGTAATTACCCTAATTGTTTGTACAGTATTAAAAAAACAGTAAATTATTAGGTTGGTGAATGCGAACCTGCAAGCCACGAATATTATAAAAATTCCTTTATTTAAAATGAAGGATATAATAATAGCTGTTAACGATAGTCTGTAAGAATGACGAAAGCTTCCAAGCAGTTGTGCCGTTATAATTGCAGACTTCTTAGATAATAGATTCGTAACAAAATTCTCACTGCTGTGATGTATTCTCCATATTAAAAGTTAGTTTAGAATTGCTTAATACTGACTAAACGATTTTGTAAAATTTTTCGACTGGAAACTATTACCACATATTGTTCGCGCTCGAACCTTGCCAGTCATCATCACTACTCCCCACGCTGGCGTTCACATAATTGGAGCAAATCGACAGACAATGAAATCTAGCATACCTCTATATAATTGCTCGAAGTCGGAACCAAGGTTTGCGCAGTTATAAAAAGAACATAGAGCCTCGTACTTTTTCGTCTTAACTTTTATGCACTACTTTCTGCTAACCTTACATTTAAAAATGTGTCACAATCGCCACTATACTGCAGAGTTTTATACAAACTCGAACTTTGAAACATTATTATAAACATTTTAAAGAAGCTTACGAACATTATTAAAGAATGAAAGAAATTCTTACTTGGACCTTGTTTGTTGCAGTTGATGAAAACAATTTTAATTTTGCATAAAGTGTTGGTTTTTTTTGGCAAGCAGAATCTTAAATAAAAATGCGTTTGTGAAATGTATTCTTGTAAGCGTTCTCTTAGCCTTTTCAAAATTGACTGAATGACCGACTGCAACGAGGAAAAGGAAACTCAGGTCAGTTGGGCTGACGGCCCTTAGCTTTATCTGCGTTTCAACACGTGTTTTTTGGGTATTGTATTACCGAAGTCTTTCGGGCCTAAGAGGCCTGGCTTAGGAAATAAACATTTGACCCTCGGTATCTACTTTAATATACCAGAACCGATGTGACAAAGTATTAATTTTTGCGCTTATATCAATATAATGTTCCGCAGTCTAGTCATTAACATCAGTATCGTGTACTTGTCAGTTTTTGTTGTATGAAATTTTATCTAATCTTTGAGTAAATGAAAATTCATCTAATCGACCGTACAGGTGTTTTAACCAGTTCGAATATCGTGTTTCACGTTGTCGACGGATGACCTCCCAGTAGCAGGGACGAAAGCTTTCGAAACAAACTATTTCATGCCAGGAAAAAGAGGGGAGCCGTGTTGTACCATTCGGAAAAACGAAAAACGCGTCGGGGGCCGGTGTATGGAACAGGTTTATCAAGGTAAAAAGCTTTTGCCACAATCGTGTTATGAAACAAAAATCCTCTAGATTATTGTGCACGGGAAGAGTAGGAGGGTTGGTGGAAATGACCGAGAGAAGGCAAGTCGTGAAAAAACGACGAAACAAACAAAATACTTGCGAGTATGAAATACACGCATAAGAGAAGCAAACCAATAATGATTTTTTCGTCAATAACGCCGGTAACGTTGCTCCCGAGCCATTCTGCGGCTCGATCGACCGAAGATTATCCTGCGGTGGAACCAGAAAGGGGGAAACCGGTGCATAATCCTGGTTAACTGATCGCAGCCAAGATAAAAGGGCAAATTGTGGTTACAATGTTGTGTGTACAGTCGGTCTTAAAAGATCAATTTTCTGCCGCTGATTGTGTTAGATTGCGGTGCTCCTGCATCGCGAGAGTATGCACTATTCAAGCATAGAAACGCCCCGCGAATTACACTGGTTCCACCTACCTCGCCGGTGCATCAACTGCAATCGTAATTGACTGAGTTAACTTGCGCCTAGTTCAAGGGTACATCACTCATAAATTCACTTCTTTGCAAGACAGTTGAAAGGCAACCTAAGAGAACACACTGATTAAGCATTGATAGAAATTGAATGGGAAAAGTGTTCGAATAAACTTCAGGAGGCATTTGACAAGCTCATATCAATATATCGTAAGCATTTCTGTTCGGATCCAACGATAATATTATGCAGAAATAGACCATGGTGCGACTTCGGCCGAAGTCTCAGAGATTTCGTTGCCTGGCCCAAGTGGTTTATGGCACCCCCAATTAAGAAAAGGGACCGCAGGTTTTTCCAGGGACAAACCAGCTCAGTCGTCGTCCCATTACAGAACAGATCACATCCCAGCATCACTTACACTACAGCATTAGCTTTATCTTATTTCAATACAGTTTGTCCTTTTTCTTCATTCACATTGTGATCACCGTTTTAATCCACTTTGTAACTTTGTTTGCATTATATAAATAAAGTCATCTTGTTTAAGCAAATAAAGTTTTGTCAACAATTTCTATGGAAAAATAAACTTAGAATATCTAGAATCTTCAATTCGGTGGATAAGAGATTTGGACTTAAAGTTACTAATTGATTTTGAGGACCGATTCAAATGAAAGAAAATATGTGGTATTTTTCAGCAGTTGCGCTACTGATAATATCTTTTATGGTGCAAAAATTGAAGGAAAGAATTTATAAACACGAGTAATGCGTTTAATATTCATTGTTCCTGATAGTTTTTGAGATTTCCGTCCGTGATTTAGCGAGGAATATTTCGACGACACGTTACAAAGGACAGTTTGAAGCCAGCTCGATGCAGTGGATATTGCATCGAGCGTAATGCCCGAGCATTTCGTGGTTTTACGAAGACGAAGTGGCACGTAAGAAACTGCGGTTTCAAGATCGGCATGCAACGCGCCCGAAGAATGTCTCGGAGGACTGAGCTTGCGATTTACTGCTTGGATCACTGGAAACAAAGTACGAATTATACAGGAGTAATTGCATAACGTTCTATTTTCTCGACATGAAATACGCTGTACCGTTTTCTTTATCTTACGGTCGCTGCCGCTGCTGCCAAGCCTCCTCTTCGTGTGTTCCTCGGCATCACAAATTTCCTCTTCGACGGGCACAACATTTTAACGTTGTTCTGCGTAGATATCTGGGTAATTTATACACCATCGGATGATTAATGTAGTGAAATAATCGCGTTGCATAGTAAACCGACGCGGTTTTTTGCTTCAATAATTAATGAAACTGTTAATACAATGCATTACTCAACAGTGAATATCTAATACAACGTCCATTAATAATACACGCTCCGATGTGCTGTTTCATTGATTGACATACTCAGACGTTTCTACCTGATCATTATGGAAATTCTGTAACGACACGTGTGTGCCGAATGATACTTTGACTGCGATTTCTTGCGACCTGCAATACACAGTGTGCTTCGAAAGCAAACTAATACTGCTCCAATATTTAGAAAGTCCTACCACGAACCTTAAAATATTGAATATACAGTTTAGAACATTTAATGTCTTATTATATACCCCGAACGATACTATAACTATCATTTGTTCAAACTTGAAATATTGTATCTCCGAAGCAAATACATCTAGGTCTAATATTTAGCAAAATCTTTCATTAGTATTTAAAAATTTAAACATTATTGAAATTATACGTATGCATTTCACATTTTTAAATGATACTATAATTATGTAGCAAAACCGTTTTTCATGAATTTTGGAGTTCGTGTTAATACGAAAAGAGAAACGCAAGTAAATTCAAGTGCTTAAAATATTCTTTTGCCTTTTATCCTGTGGTCCTGTTGGTTTACAATGTAATTTTGAAGACGAAATCTTTTTGGCTATCACAGCTGTTTTTCAGTTCGCACTGGTTGAAAATAAAATAATTCCATACATCAAAATATTATTAGCTTCTTAAGCAGAAAATATTTTTGATTAAAGAGGAATATTCTTCTCGTCTGTCAGGGATGAAAGTTTAAGAAAATTCTAATTCTTGTTGAGGGCGTAATATGAACCAGGTAGTTTGCAAAAACCTGTTATTACAGGAGAAATACTAATTGATTTACGCCTGCGTCTCGAGATAATTACTGCACGAGTCACTCAGTATATGACATACAGATAAAAATACATTTCCAGGGTATACTGACGTGATTCCGTTAAAAAAAAAACAATTGCCTGGGAACATGAAAAATATATTATTTCATTCTGTTCCGCCTTATCTTATAATAATTGATGTTTATAATTTGATGCTAAGAAATAAATTTTTGTTACAGTTTTAAAAATTCAATTATAAATATATAAATATAGATATCGTGAATAATTCAAAGTTGAAGACATTGAAACGAAAGAATTTTACAAATGCAATTGCATTATTGTTATCGCTATGCAGTCGTCACAGATATTACACAAAAATTGCTCTGAATCATTAAGATATTATAAATAACATACAATTTGTAAGACAAGTCACGCAAGCATATACATTTGTAATTTACAACTATGCTGCGCCATGCGAAGCATAGAATCTAAAATTCTTCTAGCTAACCAATCCAAGCACGATACACCAGAAATGTACAGACAATTACAAAATTACATTTGAAGTCACGCGAGCAAATACATTTGTAATTTACAACTGTGCTGTGTCGTGCGGAGGATAGAATTTAAAGTTTCATTAGCTAATACAAGCACGATGCACGAAAGTAGACGTACTATTATAAAATTACATTTTACCGACACAGACTTTAATACTAGACCTACAGAATATTAACATATTGACCACAGCATTAGAATCCCTAGAAAAGTCAACAAAATCGATTTGAAGTAAATAAAATTCGAATTGGATATACAAGCGAAAAAAAATGACCGTTCATTACTATTTTTCAGAAAGAAGAAGCGGAATCAAAAGGCAACGTCTTACTTATTGATCGGAGAAGAAGACGCTTGACTAGGAAACGAATTGATCGCGAAACGATATCGATCATGATGGGCTCAGGCTCGGGGCCGACAGAGAAAAGAACAGGGCAGGAACACGTGTCGATTCGCCATGGTCGGCAATGTTCATCGGTGGCTACGCCGCTGGCCGATATCTTCGTCTAACTGTAATTTTGAATGGAGAGTTTAGCTCCAAGGAAGATGAATGGCGTGGTAGAAGACCGACTGCAACATTGCTACTTTGTCGGCGAGGAGACATACGATGTGGAAGCACTCGATGTGACGGCAGGCGGGCGAATTAGGCTCGATTCACACCAGGTGGACGGTGGCCGACAGGTCTTGGAACCGGCGCGGCTCGTTTGCCGGTCCCCGTGGGCCTTGTCGATCGATGGTTTCCGGCGAACGGAATGCACCTTCGAGGGCTTCATTCGCCATGGTGAACCGTTTAAGTGGCGTTCGCAACGCGGACGGTATGAACCGAGCTTAAACTAGCTAGAGAAAACCACGGTAGAAGGGGCAGAGCAACGAAGAAACACGCAGCGGCTGTCCGAGCATCGGCAGCACACGCATTGGCGTAACCAACGCGAAAGGCGCCACGCCGATGCCTACTCTCCTCAGGCCTCTACCACGAGTAAAACGAACGACCCCGGGTTTGATACATCGAATGGCAACGATTACCATTTACAACATATACAAGACAGCGATCTGCTAAAGGCAACCTTCAAACACTAAGGGACTTATTGCTCTTTTTTCTCGTGTTTCTTGTGCGGCCGACTTCGTTCGCCGGTGAGTGCTCTCCCTGCGCGTCTGCCTGTCTCTCTCCTTTTCGCTCTCGTCTCTTCTCCCCCCCTCTCTTTATATTCTTCTTCTTTATTTTTTCCTTTGCATGACCGAGTACGTACGCGGCCGAGTCCACCTCTTTCTTCCCCTAAACCCCTCTTTCGCCTTATTAAAATCCCTGCGCCGCGGCTGACAAGTTGTCTTGCAGCAATGCCGTTGCTCACTCACTCCGGGAACCGGACAGTTCGGACGAAGCCCTTCGAAATCAGCCAGATAAAAATCTCTGGTTTCGCGGGCCACCTCTCTCTCTCTCTCTCTTTCTCTCTCTCCCTCTCTCTCTTTAGATACACGTGAAATCGGAGAAATTGCTGAGCCTATTCTCCGCGACGTACAGCGATTATTCAATGTTACGCTCGATACCTTCGTTTTACGATGCTTCCTCATTTTACGTTCTTTATTTAACGACCGTGATACCTTGCCAATGGTCGATGCAGTCGCGGATCGTTGCGGAGACGCGGAGACAATTCGATATCCGGAGCTTTGAGATTAGGGTTGTCATCTTTCCGAGTGTCTCGGGTTGTGTCCTTGACCTCGGGTGGTTGTAGAGGTTCGGGGTTTCGTGTAAACCATCCGGAGTTCTTTATGCTTCCATTCCTTTCCAATACAATTTATAATTATAAAAATTATCGAGAATTTATCTGTGCAAATTTTTATACCCCGCTAGGTCTAAACTTGTTGAATACCTCCTCGTGAGTGGTCTTTTACGAATAAAATGGACTAAACTCGTCCGAAATTCCTAAAATTCACGCAGCATTAAACTTGTTAAAAGTGTCCCGTTTTCAGGCGAATTCGAACGTCGCGTTAGCGATTTTTCAGGCGGCAATGCTATTCGTGACAGGTAAGCAGATCATGTGTGAACAGCAAGACAGAGAAAAAAGAATGTCTCCTTAGAGATGAGACAGTGAAGAGGAGCGGAACGCCGGACCACAGAATTTGTAACCGAAGACGGTGGCAGCACCGGTAAAAACCTCGATGTAAGAGCGACATGAACGCATAAACCGCAGTACGGTATTTTGTTCCAGGGCACGAAGCAATTTACGATGTTGCATGCATGTTAGTATTTACACGCGCATAATCGCGAAATCGTGGCGTGAATGCCGTCGTTGCGCTTTGCAAAGGGAGTGCAGTGCACATAGACGTGCGTGTGCGCCCACCATTCTAATACGTGGCCGGCGTGAACCACTTCCGCAGGGATCATCCTGAACGATACAAACTGACACGAATAAAGGAGAACGATAGGAACAGTTTAGCAACGCCAGGACGATACGAGCTTCGACCCTGTGATCACATACTTTTGCCAGATATGGTACAACCTAATTCTGGATAGGGTGAGCTGTCTACCGCAGAAGTTTAACTTAAAAATTAAACATCTCTTTCGACCTAGAATAATTTCATTGTATATATAATTTTTTTCATTTCATGAGTGTGAAATTGATATAATACCTCATACAATACTTAAATGTGTAGCATCGATTAGATACCAACATATCTGAGAATGTAATTTTTAGGGAAAGAGAGGGTTGAAGGAGTTCGATAAATCTTGTTTTTACAGTTTTGGCCTTATTAAATAAATTCTTTCGATTTTCTTAATGATTTTTAGGATTATTTTGCACGCCACTGTTTAAGCCAAAATTTAATGGCGGAGCGGAAAAAGAAACACTTAACGCAAAGTCCGTTTCCTACGGCGAGGCGCGGCGCATGACTGGCCAAGCCTACAGGCTCGTAAAATGTGTTGTTTTTTTCCTTTTGTACGAGAGTGAGTCGACGGGCCGTGATTATTCCCACCGCACGTGGATCGGCGAATCTCTAGGGTCATCGAAACTGCCTGACGAGCAGGAGTCGGCTCCTCGCAGAACGAATTCAATGGTTCGCGGAGAAGAGTCCCGAAGGTACAGGTGTCGAGCTAACAATAAGCCCGAGATCGCGTTCCTTCGATCCGTGCTACATTTACCGGAAACGGACAGAGCTTACGCGAATGTGAGTCAACGGTTTTCGTGTCGCGTGGCTCGTAAGTGAGCCATATTTATCGCACACCGTGGCAACGTGTGATATTTATAAGTTTTCTTCATAGGAAATATCCGATTTCATAGTGCCCGTAGTTTTCTCGCTAATTAATGTAATATGGCAGACTTAGTTTCCTGCAAATGCTCATCTTCAGTGATTATTTCTTGAAAAGTTTACATCGGTGATAATTCTTTGTGGTAAGAGTGAAATTGAAATGTTACTTATTTTTATTGATGTGTACGATCTCAGGCTTTTTGATATTTACAGATGCAATAAAACGTAAATAATTGCCTACCTACTCTTTCGAATCTTTATTGTAGTGTTTTAGAGATACTATAAAGCGATTTTGATTTGGTTTAAAAACGGAAGCAGGTTTCCCTCGAGATAATGGAAAATTTAAATACCGGTCCCGTGTATAACCAACTCTTTCTACAAGGTGAGGAGTGTATAAATTGTTGGAAGCACTCAACGCAAAGGATGTAACCTATCTGCAAGCACTGGTATTATCAAGATAGATAGCGATTATCATTATCGTTCCGGCAGGTTTTCGATAAGAGAAGTTCGCGTTTACGTTCCTGAAATCCGCTGGCAATATCGTTTAACGAAACCATTATGTAAAGCGTTTATAGTAAACCGGGTCGCCGTGAGACGAGGTCCACGTCGCCCATATTACTTTGTTGCAAAATAAAAAATAAAAACAATATCGTCGCCGGACTTGCAACTAGCGAATGTCGATTATCACGCTCGCAGAAGTGGCTGTAATCATAACATTTATCAGGGATCTGGACTCGCCCGGATAGAAAGCGTACACCATATCGTCGATCTAATATTTATACAATTTTTGCGGGAAAAAGATCGCTTTATCGGTAGGATTAATATTGCGAATACCTCGACGACGGAATAAATTAGAATTTGCAGCGATAAGGCGAGCAAACATTTCTTCAAATCGATGCATCGAAGTCTATACAAGATATTAGTTACGCACACACTGTTATTTTTAATCATTCGGACATAGACATAATGTGACGTCACTCGCGTTCGTCGAATGCTCCGAGTATCGATCATACTGCAATATATGCAATGCGAATAAGTATAATTTTGTAGAAGTTACGTGCGAGACGGATGACTATGTTTGGCGCACAGCTCGACAACAATCGCGTACATTCTATCAACGAAATTAGTGTGTAGTTCCAGGCATTCTTTTTCGAAGGAGTCGGTGTTTATGCAAAAGTACGACGAAAGCCTAACCATATTCACCGAACTGAAATAAAAATAGCTTATTCGACACTTACTTCTTATTACTAAACCATCCATAAAACGTTAGGTAATTATTTTTAGAAAGTAGAACAGCTTATATACACGATAAAGAAAAAAAGCAGGCGTGTGGCTAGCGTCGCGTCATCGCGAATTAATTATCTATTTCACCCATCTAGCCCGGTGTAGTTTGCACCTGATTAAGCGAAATATTATTTACCATAAACATTCGCGTGCTCGTAAATTCTATAAATTATTCCGTATTATAAAATAGATAGCTCAATATGTTGCGATAAACTTCAAAAAGTACAAGGCACAAATAACGCAGTACAGACATTCCGTGGAAATAACCAGCGGAATGAGTTCACCGGTTGAGTAATTTATATCGCTAGAGGATCGTACGACGTATTTGAGTGCCAGCCGACGTGATTTGCGCGTTGATTTAAGTTGTTTTCTTTATACTTTGAACAATCTGCTCCCTTCGTAATAAGACGAGTTTCCCCAGTGTCGAACATATAAAAAAAAATAGAACACTTAATTTTCTCTCATCTTGCGTCATTCATTAACCCTTTGCAGTCGGAGCTATTTTAACTCGAAAATTATACATTTCTTCCGACCTAGAACAATTCAATTCTATGTGATTTGTTTCATACTATACATATGAAATTGATATAATACCTCATACAATAGTATCTATCGTATCTAGTCGTCCAGAAGCAATTGATAAGCTTGAAGCTGCAATAACGGCTTAGGCATGGATCGAAGGAAAGCTCTGAGCCATCTATTCCCAGCCGGAAGAATTAATGCAACCTCCTAATATAAACTGCAAGTCCGCGCTGATCCGCGGATAGTCAAAAGCGGGCGATTCGAATGTGTATTTTACGCGGCAAATTCGAAAGGCTGGTGTTTGCTATACTATGTAATGGTGCCTAGATATACATACGTTGCAGTTCCGCACACACGTGTGTATACGCCAAGGAACAACGAAATCAAATACGATCCGATCGGGGACCCGCTATTTCTGCACGGTACAGTCCTTGGCAAAACGCCGCCAGCGAGCACGGGAAACGATAGCAGCCATTCGGACACAATCGCAACGACAAAGATTACTTTGTAGCGAAGCGGTGCAGTGGCTAGTTCGAATCGGTGATCCCGGTGTCGGTTGGTATTCGAGCGATTCGACGGTTCGATTATGCAAACCGATCTATTCTCAGCCAACTCCCACGCGAAGGCAATCCTCCTAAGGACTTCTCTCTCTCTCTCTCTCTCTCTCTCTCTCTCTCAATTTTCCCGGAAGTTGAGAGATAGGAAAGGATCGTGCTCACGGATTCGCATATGTTTATATTTGCCGGCGATTTGAATCGCGAAGAATGTGTGCAAGCGATGCGCCAAAAGAAAACGACGAAAAGCTAATGGCGGTCGAGAGTTATATTAGGCTCCCGCACAAGTGCTGTCTGTTGATATCTTGTTGAATACAAAGTAAGTCACCGGAGGCCGATGAAGCCAGAACTATAGTCGCGAATTGTGGGACGATCTCGGCAACAATCTCGTTAATCATTTAGTTGATTACTCCTTTACACTTGGAGCTATTTTAATTTGAAAATTAAACATTTCTTCCGACCTATAATAATTCCATCTGTATATTTATATAATTAAAATTCCATTCTAAAAGGCGTACGAATACTTTGTACACCTACTGTAAATGTTTAGTAATTGATTGGATAGCAACGTATTTAAGAATGTAAACAATATTCTGTATAATGCAATTTGGAGTGCTGAGGGTTAATAACTGCGTGCGATTTTCCATTTCACGTTGTACGTGGGTTTTAATTCATTTATTCTCGATGCATTCCACGAATAAATTGTGATATTTTGAAAATTCATTGTGTTCATGAATAATGAAGAACGAGTATTCGGTAGTTTCGAACGATCGCATAATTTAGTGCAGTAAAATTAGGATAAATATACAATATACGGTAGAACATGTCGAATAACAAGTATAGATTCGGCGAAGCGTAATTTTGCGCAGTAGAACGAGCATGCGAAAAGTTGAGGCCAAGAAGATCGGATACAAATAGTTAAGAGAGTATAGTCGCGCAATACTGTTTTTCGTTCTCCCTTTATAAATACGACTGCGACGACTGGTGCCAAAATAATACAAAGATATAAATGATATAATTGATACAATTAAGTGTAAAAACTGAGTGAATTCGTGCCAGCTCCACTTGCCAACTGCAAGTTGTTGTCTGAGCGAACTTGAGACACTATACATATAAACTCGTCCGGTGACATAGTGGCGTCGGAAATTAGACACCATATTGACAGAGTGCCGACGATAATTTATTCGTAAACAACGCCAGCTTTAATAATTTCCTACACCGGAATTAATCTTAAGATCTTCTATCGAGATGATCATGCTAATGCGCATGCTTTAGCTTTTTAAACAAACCCTGTTTACGACCGAGAGTCCGAGACTGAATACATTTAGTTCGTTAGACAATAGTTCGGCTTTATGCATTTGCGAACGCATGAAAAGAATTTTTATGTAACAATGGTAAAACTTCAATAGCATCGCCGCCGTCGGTGAACTGTACTTACTACTCGGTCGAAGTCGTAACTTTTTGCGGCGAGTCCCTCTCTTCGAGATTTGGATGAACAACGTAAACCGTAAGCGGGCAGTAAACCAAGTTTTATCATAAAATTTCGTTGTTAGTACTCGACGAACCGCTTTATTTCGTTTTACATTCCTCGTCCGTTTCCGTGCCGGTCTGCTATTTTCTAATTTATATGAGCGATCCGACAAATAGACCAACAATTACAGTGCCGGATTGATCAGTGTTAATCATTAATACGCGTCGGCCGTGTTAAAAACCAGTTTCGTAGAAGTCGCTCCACGGTTTATTGCCGCGTTTGTAGAATTCCGTGTGCCTCGGATAGCTAAAGAAATTTAATGTGTGTCCGCACGGTGATCGAAAACGTTGACCAATTAAAGTTAGCTTATACGCGGATTAGAATGTACGGAAAAACGAGTGATTGAAATTGTTGCCTAATTATCGTAACCTTATTGCTCAGTCACACGGTGATACCCGTTTAAATATTTCTGTCTGCTGATATGTTAATAATCAGACAATTAATGATTACCGGGAACTAACAACTTAATTACCTTGACAAACAAGATGGGAAAGAACTGCGGGACACAATAGTTTCATGTTAATATCGATTGTACTGATTTTGTAACAACTTTGCGTAAACATGCAAACTGTTACACGGAATATAAAACTCCTGTTTCTTATAATTCAGATTATTTTGGAAATAAGTTGGATGAAAATAATGTAACAAATGGACACTCTGATACTGTATATAGTTTGAATTATAAAATACAAATCTGAAATAAATAACTATGTATAGCAATCTGAAGGTCATTCAAACACAATATTATTTCAAAATTCAGAAGAAGGAGAATTGTATTTTATCATGACAGACTGAAATAAATAATTTGAGACTAGAAATGGTTTGAACTTTTCAAGCGTTGTCGAGCATGCTCCTATAATTTTCATTTCAGCTGTTTAGTATTCCCACCTATTCCCTGAATTAGCAATGATTCCGATGCAGTGCAGCGATTGCTTGAGTGCCGTTTCATTCGGGATGCGTCTGGTACAGTCGGAACGAGTAAGGATAAGCAATTTCTTAAGTTCCGTGCGACAAATCAGCGGTGACGTACAGGACTTCGACCCCAATTTGTATAAATTACAGTGAAAATGAGCGCTGCCCACACGAGCCACTGTCTCTTCAGGGTGGATCGTATTCTTCCGCGGGACGTGTTCGTGCAGATAAAACGCAACGGCCGTGGAATACATTCTTGAAGAAGTGCAACAGTGTCGGCAGCGAAGTATTTCATACCTGACACCGTGTTGCATTCATTCCTCGAGCGCAAATAAATCGTTCCGTTTCGAGTGACTATCATGAGAGAGGGTCTTCTCCCACTCGAGACAACACTGACTCTCTTGAAGGCGCTTGATGACTTTACTCAACATCTCTAACATGGCAAACGAGTTAATCGTGTGAACATTATGAGTGGTACACATTTCCTACCTTCTCCTTGTTTCCCTTCTCAGGCTATTTACAGTGTAACAAGCGATCCTACAGTTTCGTTTGGTTAATGTAATTAGCAGATACATGTAATTAGCTGGTATCACAGCGTAACTACAGAATGTAAGTACAAGGGAACGGGTGGGTCAAGCAGTAACGAATTATGCTAGCTGATCACCTTCAACCGTCTGACTTTCCTTTTTCACTCTCTTGATGGTTTTCTACATTTTTATTTCTCTGCTTTTTACTTAATAATAATCTATCCACATAAAAATCCCCGATCATTTTCCTCTGCTTTTCGTTTTACGGAGCTGAGCAATTTGACATCTGACGAATATATTTCCAATATTTTGTGACCCGAGGCTCCGCGAGGTTCCTCCTTTGGTTTATCCGGGGTCAAGTATTTTGTTCACTCGGTTTATTGAATATTACAGATCGTCGAAGTCGTTAGACTCTTATCGGAATATACAGGCGTACGAAGCACACCGGCGAGAGAGAAAAGAACCCGATTCCAAACGCTTTGGTTTAATCGAAAGAATCTGTACGGTCTCGAGACATGCAGGTACAAATTGCACACAATCCAACAAAGCATAAAAGGAATAACTACATGAAGGGGAGAAGGAGGTGGAAGGATGAGTGCATAAGATGGGATGAGAGGGGGGGGGAGTGCGAGGGGAGAGGAGGGGTGGAGCCGATTGAAGATATGATACTTCCGAAACTCGTCTTCGAGGTCCTGTGCATGCACATGCACGCGCACGCGTGCTTAACACAAATACCATGCATATACTCACGGCACAATGCAATGCATGTACACCTGAGGTATTGCGTGCCAGTCGTTTGTGGTAAAGAAAATACGAAAGTGGATAAAGGGGAAGCGACTGCCAGGAGATGAAAGAAACATGTAACGGCCGAAGGAATCGCAACGAAGATACGTCTAATGGCCCTTTTGTTAAACGATTTTCGCTCGATATAATTAAAGGTTCCGATCGGCCATGATAGAACGTACGTTAAATGCAAAGTGTTAAAATGCGAATGCCGTACTTATACCGGGAATTCGCTTCGCCCAGTGAAATAAAGAACGAATAAATCAAAGATTTTCGTTAATCCTCTCAGATATTCAGTCGACTCCGCGAAATACGTGCACGCATTTCCGAATTTTAATTTGGAACGCGACGGATCGTTTGAGAATCATTTACCCAAGAATTCCCGAAATGTATAATCAGTTAATTTGTAACTGCAGATTTTTAATAGATTGCGAGTCTTTGTCGGCAGTTCTCATAAATGCATAAAATCTTCTAGTAATTAAAATTTCAATTTAAACTGACTGTTCACAATTTTGTAAAATTTCTATACTGATTAATTTCTGAAATACAATAGTAAGCTTGCCAGTCAGTTTGTGAAAAATCTTTCTTCCGGCTTCAAGATGAAATACCGTTAAGTTAAAAATACCAAAAATGTGAGCGATACTTCGCTCATGGACAAAGCGAAGAAAACGACAGAAAAAAAAGTACGAAACGATTGAAACAAAAAGAAGAGTACGCGGAACCGAACGAGGCGGTTAAATGAACGGGTAAAATTCAAGGATAGTTGCCTGTCCGTTTGCGCCGCCGAAAGAAGCTCATCAACGGCGAAATACTGAAATAATACGAGGTATGCACGTGAGAAACACGACAAATTTCGAAACCGAAAACACGAATGATTTCGAGAACGGTTTGCAGAAACGGACGAGTATCGTGTATTCTCTTACCGAGCCTTTGCACTCGTTTTGCTCCCACTCGGGGCAGATGTGATTTTCGTGTTGGATACATGCAGCAGTAATTTGACGCAGTTTCGATACCTCCGACTTAAATATAGAAATCACGAATCTGGCTATAATTTCGTGTGCAAAAGAATTCGTGGCCATTAGCGGGAATTACGCTACGGAAAAAGGAGCAACTATCGGTAGAAATCTCCGGCCACATAGACACCGGTGAAAGCAGTACACTATACCCCCAAAATTTTTATTCATTTTATATACATATTAGCTTGAATCAATTTCTGTTAAATATCTTCCTATTGTGTTGTTAAAGGAATAGACCAGGATTTTTTGAAAATTAGAGGTACCGGTTTAAAACGTTTATCTTGAAACAGTATCGCTAAGAAAAGCTGTTTCATTACTTGTGGCTAATACAATGTATTTTTTAACATATATGATTTCAAAACAAAATTATAATTAACTGTCAGAGCCACGAACTAATTTTTACACCGAAAAATCCGCGACTAGCTTTTTGAGAATGTAAAAAATAATTGTCATGAAATTAACACAGATCAATCTCGGTGTGGAGTTTCAACGAACAGAATATAGAACATTTTTCGTGCGAGTCACACGGATTTTGAGACTTCATCGTAAAACTGCAATGTGTTAAGTAAAGAGAAAATAAGGGGGTTTCCTGCATCATTTTCTGCCGCAGAAATCTCCGTGGAACTAGAGTGAATCGAATTTTCCAAACTCACGCGAACATTTGTCTTAATAAGCATCGGTCTGTTCGTGTAGTTTTAAGAAATTTCCTCTCCACGCGAATTCGTGCTGTTTTCTTTCTCGCTGCATGTTTCACACTCATTCATTCCCAAGACACAAACGCAAACCACAGTTCGTGTTTCTAATTGTATGCCTCAATACGTAAACGTCAATCGTTCCACGACGGATGGATCCCGCAGTCAGCAATTAGTTTGTGGTACTTTTTGTCAGATGTATTTACGTTATTACACATTATACAATACATTGCGACGCCGTTACCGTCTCGAGTCAACTGAAGTTTATAATTTCTCGGATCCACCGAGAGGGGTTTTCACTCGCAATTAAGTTTTCTACGAATCCCCTAAGAACCTACGATATCCGATATAACGTCTTTCAATTTTTTTAACTACGTAAATGTGCTATAAATATAGAGTGGCGATTATGAACAGCGCATAATTATTACCATGACCGTGGTTCTGGACGTTAATGAAATCAATTTGCTTTGCCAAATACAATCACGAAAACATAATGCATTCATAACACAAATTTGACAGTTGAAATATTAGAAGGGCTTAGAAATATCAACGTATTAAAATGATTAAAAGATTTAAAAAAAAGGAAATTTTTATTCAATTTCTGTTCCTTGCTATCAATGCACAAAATTTTTATTTTGAATAAAGATTATATATGCCGTAAAGAATATAGCCTTATTATTACAATAACTTGAGTGTATTTTGAAAAGCTTGAAAAGATTCGAATGCAAGTATTTGTGAACGAAAGTAATACATGTGTATGTATTCTAACAGAATACTGTTTTGCGTCGATGAACAGTGCCTGTTTTTGTAGGACTACGGAAATACATGGCAGGCGAATGCAAGTCAGATAATTAAGCGAAAGAACCTGTGGACTGAGTGGCCTTCTTTATTAACTTAATTGCCATTACCATTCGCAGCGTTCTACGTCTCTTTTCAGGAACGTAACACCTTGCGCTATTGTCACTCGATAGAATCCAGGTTTTTGTCCTGTCTCGTTTCTTCGCCGTTTCTCTCTCCCCCTCGTTGAAATCAGCGAATGAAACGATTTATTCGTGCACGCCTTTCCCGGTTTCTTTCATTTCCCTCTATTCCGCTCACCATCTCTTTTTTCCGACCTTCTTCGTCTCGCAATTGTAACGCTTCGGTTCTCTTTTGTTCCTTCTCGCTTTCAAAGTCTCTCTTTCCTTCTCTCTCTCCCTCTCTCTCTCCATCTTGTTCAACCAAGAATAACTTTAAAGCAAGGCACGATCCCCTGTGATCCTAACCTCTACAGGGTTCTCGAGGAAAAGACCTCAATGTCTTGACCGCTTGACGCGCTCTTTAGACCAACCGAGTATTAGAGGCTAATTCAAACCCCTTTCTCTCAAACGGACGTCTTTATAGCCGGGTAGCACGGTAAACCGTACACGTTGATTCCCGAGATCAAATGCTACATGCGTTTCCCTTTATTTGCAAGGTCCGAACGATTAGACCGTATGAACATTCACAAAATATACATGTTAGGAACTTCTATATTATTTTCAACTTATCCATATTATTGGAAGGAGTACGATTTTATTTAATTTTTTGTTTTCTTTAAATAATCTTGAAAAGTTTAATTTTGCATATAATTCTACTTGTCTGCATACAGCCCATGAATTTAAATAGAACTGAAATACTCATTCCATAATCTTATTTAAATCGTTGTTTATAAGAGTGTCGAATAAAATTGAAGTACCCCATAATTTGATTTGAATTGTTATTTATAAGAATATTTCCCAATACCTCGAAAGTATCGCACAAACAGTTATGCAGTTTTAATATATTTCACATTATATGAGGATGTATAAGTACTAAATAAAAAGGCTACATTTATGGTGCCGTCAGTAACAGTAGAATATAAAAAACAATGGAATCGTTAACAGTATTATAAACAAGCACATACAGCAATAATCTCTCGAGCATCAACGTGTTCGAATATTAATGCGAGTCACTGCAGCTCCGACGTTCGTGGGCGGTGGTGCTGTGAAATTTTTTGCTGCGTATAGCTACTATAGTCGGAGACCATTTCGATAAAAGGGTTGCAGTGGAATATTCCTGCAGTTGTAATTTACTATACCTTTCATCCGATGATGCGAAACCGAATGACTGCATTATATACTATTTAAACAAATTATATGGATCCTCCGAGAACTAACTCAAGCCTCGGAGTTAAACAAACTATGCATCTGTGAAGGCAAACCATTTTATCGTGGAATAATATTTCAGTTAGTTAAAAGTCTCATCGACACATTCTGGATCAAGCATAATATCCATGCCATCTACATAATTGCAAATTGATGACAATCAAAAAATATTTATCCAATCTTGTAATTGAAAAACCCGCGAAAGATGAAAGATAGTAGCACTCTTATTTGTAGTATGTATTTAGTTTTGATACTGTCGAGTAATATGTCTAATTGTCATTGTTGGTGCGATTATTCGCATTCATTTTCAGTGTTGTGACCTTTCATTGGCCTAAGATGATGTATCGACAACGGAACATGGATAGTGCGATTCTTCGATATCTCTACACTTTTCTGTTTGAACGAGAATATCCATCCAATCATCGGTCAAAATTCTCTTTTTTTTTTTTGTTGAACTCGTCCTGGCTTTCTTGCCGCACGGAATGCGCTGCGCCATCATTACAAGCACGAAGAACTTTTACTCCGCTCTGCCCTCCCAGCGAAGCCTGTCTTCGCACTTTGGCCGCAGGCAATTTATAATTTCGTGTCGCGATCCGTGGCAAAAGGAAATTTATTTCGTGCGTTCGCAATTAGTGATTACGAATGTTATTTTCGGGTTGCACTGTTCGATCCTTGTCAAATTGTTTATGAAATAGGGATTGTTACCCCTTTGAGAACGGGAAATATTTTTATATTTCATTCGAAAGTAACAACTGTATTGGACGAGGGTTTCCCAGTCCAACTTTTTGGTGATTGCTATTTTACTTATACGAGTATGATGTTACGGCGTGTTCGGTTTAGCATCTTGAGATTGCTCTTCTTGCCCTTTGGAAAAAAAGCAAATTTTGATTAGTAGGTGAAGAGCTACTTGAAGGCAAATCATAAAAAATATAAAACAATGGAGATAGATAATAACTTTTTGTTTAACCCCACGTTGGTGTAATCAAGACAAAACATTTTCATTTTGCATAGAAAATAGAAATCTCCACTGTACTTATAAATAGACTTATAAATAGAGTTCATGTAAAATAAAAATTGTTTGTATCAACTGCAAGAAACAAGGACCAAATAAAAATTTTTTTCTTGCGTTGTTGGTTTTAACAGACTGATACTAATAAATTAATATTATTAAATCCTTTAATTTGTCCACTGATTTAAATTGCACTTATCCATTACTGTCACAGATTCCTATCTAGTTGATAAAATAGCATGTACCGAATAGATTTATGGAATATCATAACTTTTGAGATACGGAATCTATGTGCCAAAGATCATTCTTGTCTTATTACAGTACACAACCTCTACGACCACACTATGTCTGCCTCTTTAAAATCGCATTGTTATGTTCACAATTTGATGGGGTAAGCCAACACTCGAGGGATCTCACTTCAATCTTACTCGTGTGGAAAAAGGGGGATAATTATGAGCTAGTCAGAGGAGTCAGGCAGAAACAAACCGCCGGGAAATGAAATGATCGTAGGATCATCTACACCGTGTAACTCTGGCTAGCACAACTATAAAAACAAAAGAATCAGCTTAGATTTAAGTTTCAAAAATAGTACCAAAAAGTTCCTCCATGACTTTTGATATTTATTACATTCTCTTCAGAAAACCAGAAGCTATCAGATGTGAACATTACATGATATATGTATAATTGGTTTAGAAAATATATTTAAAAACATTTCAAGTACGTGTTCATTTTTTAATCTTCGTTTCCAAAAGCTATATGATTTTTCACGCAATTCTGACACATCGATAAAACAACTGTTCAAACCAATGTTAGTCAGTCCCGTGCGATAACAAATTGCAATTAGATAAATTCGTAAGAAACGTTTTATCTAATAGAAAATTAAGGTAACCTTTTTCTAATGAAAAAAAATTGTATTTCTTATTACATCAATCGAAGAATCTACGTATTCTCTTAAAAAAAAGTATTAGGGGTCTTACGTCGAAAATGGGTTAGATTAGAAGTTATAAATTTTGTCCCGAATGACCAACTATACTCGTGACTCAGATTCGAATCTGCGACTTCAGAAACCCTGAATTCCCAAATTTCAAAACGTTTCGAAGAAGTTTCGAATATTCGGCTCGTTTTTCGAGATACACAGACCAGAATCGCCAGATTAAAACTTGTCTCCCACTTCAGCCTTCCCCTCCTACGACACTATACCCCTACGACCCATCCACGTGACACGTTTTGTCTCTGTCTTGCATGTGTCAGAATGTCACGTGACTAATCCGGTAGTGGCAGCGAGAGGGTAACTTTTTCCCCTGAATTCGAGTGAATTCCCCTGATCTGGCGACACTGCGTGCGCCGGGGAATGGCGTCGTAGAAGGAGTAAGGTAGAGTGGGAGACAGTCTTGATCTGACCACACCGCTGCTGCTACCAGCACTCTTAGTGAGTTACGGACCGCATGCAAGCGCGCGTCGAACGAGCAGTTGGTGTCGCGCTTTTCCACATTTCACCGTCAAGGTTCCGTCACACACAGGCCGACGGAGATGTGTTAGTCTTACTATCGCACGTTGTTCGTCACACATACGTATATATGCGCACGATAACGTAATGTTGTCCTCGGATCTCGTCGAACGTTTGCGTTTTTCGCGGGACGAGAGAACGACTTTTCTCGAATACGAGCGGACCACCCGACGAGTTTTCCTCGGCGATTCGCGCGGTCTAGCGTAAACCGACGGGTATACCGACGGAAGTACTCGATGCAACAGTGGATTCAACGTGCGCTGACGTATTCCGATGGAGAGGAGCAGTATCGTGGCGCTGTGAGAGGTGGAAATCGAAGAGCAGGAGGGGTTGACACGCGGACGCACCGCGAACAGTTGAGCACGGCAAGAAGAGACAATTGAAGTGCGCGTGTGCGGAAAGTGCGCGCCGCGCGGCCAAAGCCATTCGGTTCCTCGTTGTAGTGCTTTTTCTACGGGTACTGCATGCGTGCGTCTCCTATCCACCTCTCTCTCTCGTCCGGACTACATGGAAATACATTTATACATTATTGTACCTGTTACACTTGTGTTCGACGATAAACGCGGAGAACTCACCGGACAATTAATGCCGATTAAGTGATACGAATTTGTTGAATCGTTTGCGCGCGGGCGCGCTCGCGTGTTACTCTCGCGCGCAAATAAGACACGAGGTTCGAGGCCTGTCGCGTAGTATATGGTAGTGTGCCGGCAATAAGATTCGCGCATAACGCGACTGTGACCACGAAGAAACTGTGCGATCTCTCTGTTATGGACATGGAAAACTTCGACGTAGTGTTATAACGAATACAGTGTGTTCCGAATGTGAAAATTGTGGCACGATACACATTGTGATTAACGATTAGACCGTGGGTTCTCTGATCGCTGGAATGAACTCTCTGCTAAGCACAACGGCCCTGATAAGAACGATCATCGTACTCCAGGTAGAAAGTGCATTTTTTTTACTACCGATTATCACAGACTCTTCGTTGTCATCTCGTGGCTCGTTACTAGATAGCAAAACTTCGTGAAAAATAAGATGTTTAAACATCAGTCGCGCGGAAAGGAAGCTAAACAAAGATTTACTTGTTATGTAAATAATTTTAATTTTTCGAAAAGAACGTCTCCATATTTTTATATTTAGAAAAAAAATGCTTTTTGTCATAAATGCGTGTAGTCCGCTGTCTACTCATTAACCAGTTAGGCTACAACTAAACCACCGTCTAATAACGAACCGATGAATTAATCCATGTGTACGTCTCGAACGAACAATCGATTATTTCGCTCATTCGAATTGCATCTTTGGTTATTTTGTTCTGTCACTGTAATAGAAAATATTATCTCGTATGTTATGATACGAGACGGTTTCTTATCTAATGGTAGCGCCTTTACGCGAGTACCGTTTTTTACGATTGTACATCAATATGCAGTTCTGTCCACGCGAGAAAATGCTCGTGCAGTTTCATACACAACATGCACACGCGATTACATAGGTTTCGACATTTTTGTCTCCGCCCCGTCATTCGAATGTTATACCGCGAAAACGATCCTGATTACAGTCACGCGGGGTATCACCTCTAGCGTACTATACGCGCCATGTTTTTTTTTTATTGCTTACCCGTGGTCGTAGAACGCGGCGAACGCTATGTAAATGAATCGCATTAGCTCTGCAACGTCGTAACTACTTTTTACATTGTAGTAATATCGCGGGACCAATGGGGAAGCGTGGCTTATCGTGCTCGGTAATCGGTAACGTACACGTCGATAAGTATGGTAATCCTCTAACGCGCAACTCCTTTTCGGCATGCTTGCGACCAGTAGTGGGTATAATTTAGACGAAAGATATTGCTTATGTTTCCAAAAATATCGGGCCAAATAATTTGCAATATTACCCGAAATCTCGAATATAGTACAAGTTTAATTATTTGAAACTTGGCAATTCGAATTTCGTGTTTTTTTTTATTATTTATTGGCAACTTTTCCCTATACATACATGTTGCCACCACTCGACCTTATATTCCAAGATAATTGCAAAAACTGTTAAGTCTTCTACAACTAATTCCGTTACTTCGAGCGAATGGTTGGGTTTTTCTTGAAGAGGTTCCAGATTTTTTATTTTACAATTATCAAAATAATGAAAATGATTTCATAATAAATGATTGTATAGATATCTTTAGCAGAGTACGTATTATAATAGGAACCGCTAAATAAAATAAAATCAATCTTGTCATTTTTGTAAGGGAACTTTCGAGACTCGGTAGGTTTAGTGTTAAAGCACGTCTTTGGTAAAATGGAAGGGTAGGCATTCGCTGTAGAGGATATCTGTAGCTTTTTGCATCACTCCATTTTTGTCATAAATGCATAAAGTATTACAGTACGCTGATAAATCATTACAGCTACAGATCTCTAGAAACTGACCAGTATCCTCAAGTATGCCACACTCACTTCGATTAAAGTGCTAACAAATAACTTCGATTAGCTATACATATTACTCCGTACTTTGCTCGGTGAATTTGTAGAAGCAGATAAAAAAAAACCGCGAAAAATCGGGCGCGCTCGCTGAAAGAACCGTCATGGCGTCCGTTGGCCATCGCATCGGTCGTGTTGGTTCTCGTCGCCTAAACCTCCGATTCAACGGCGATGAAAGCGTGCAACAAAAGGAAAACCACGATTGACCGCGGCTGTGTCGTCGAAACACGAGAACTCGCCGAACCGATCATCGACGATCGTGCAACGTTATTTCTTGTCGGCGAACACGATCTCCAATAAAGAGTTTGATCTTCACGGTGAAGACTCGCCGTCGAAAAAAAAAAGATGAATCGCGGCTCGGCAAGGTCTTCGACTCACGTTTCGCTCGAAATTGCTCGATACGGTCTGATCTTGCAGAAAGGGAACTGTAAGAAACGGCAGAAAACGGAGACAATGGGAAAAACTTTCTCTCGCATCTCAAGTGCCCCTAGTCCCGTAATGATTTTTTTTTGAAAAAACGAGTCTTTTGAAATCTTGATGAATACATTCGAAGAATATACACGAGTAAAGTTCTTATATCAGATTGATCGGAGTATTTATCAAACTTATGAGCTCTGAAGTCTTCTAGAAAAATAACAAAGATCCTGCAACGATGAAGATCGATACTGACTATCGATCCTGCGAACATTTGACCTGTTTAGATCTTGTCTTACATTGCCTTACGCAAAAGTATCTCGTCACAGTAGGTACTATACGCCGAGATGAAATTACCCCCCATATTATTATTGTACCAGCGTGTTTTCTTGTAGAAAGAACAAGATAGGCTGGTGTAAGGAGGTAGAACAGGGTGGGGGTCGGTAGAGAGTGAGAGAGAGGGAGAGAGTATGGGGAGGGGAAAGAAGGCGGAGTCGATAAGAAGAGCGCGTTTCACCGGTTTTGCGTGCAATTAGACGAGATTGCTCTTCAGCGATCCTTGATGCTCCGCGACGTCTCCGAGCCGCAAGATAACGATACGAGGGAGGTTTTTCGTTTCATGAATACACAGTATCGCACACGAGATATATTGTCGTCAGTGAAAAGATACATTCTGTTCGCGCACGCTGGTTGACCGTGAGAAAGGTCGCTGTCTCTCCCGCCGGCTAAAACATCGCGCGGCACCTTTGATGCCGGCGAACGCATTACGCCTCATTTCTATCGAAATGAAAAGGTTGCGACCGGAAGGGTCGACGGTGGAAACGCGAATCGGTTGATCGAGTCGTCAGTTTCGACGGATTCGTACAGTCCTTTGGGAATGGTACCGCGCAAGGGTAGTAATTCTCTGAGCATATCTAAAGATTGTGGGTTGGAACTAAGTAGCGATTTAACGAGTCTGTTAACCATATATATAAAATAAATATCGATCGTTGGCGAAGGTCTGACTTCTTGTTCGTGCTTGCAAGCTTTTGTTCTTAAAACCTATGATACAATGTTGTACTAGCGATCGAATCGGGTCACTCCTGTGTCGCGGTCGGAATTTACGACCCTTAGGTACAATGTATACATTTGGTACCATGTTCACCTTTTTGATTTCTACATTTTATTATATTCCTACCTGTCAAATTCGCTTAAATAAATTGATTTACGTTGTTTCTTTTCTGCGTTATCGCCAAACACGATTTAACACCTTACATTTTAATGGATCAATGAAGCAATATAATTGTAAATGTCTGCGATCGTTTCAGACATACAGGTTTCGAGAACGAACATTCTAAAATACATGTCCGAAGTGCATTTGTTCGATTCGACATGTTTCCGACCGAACTGGATACTTCAAATAAGCAAACTACGTTATCGATGAAATCGTTTAAGTAATCCCCGAATTGCATTTGGTTAATTTATTTTATCAATCCATGAATATGTGTTGATGGTATTTATCGTCTGGTTTCACTATTCAGTCGATAAGATCATAACCGGATGTGGCCTCGCAGGTCACTAATTGAATGGCTCTGCTACAGGCGTAAAGCAGTCCGGCGACGCCAGTAGTGTGACAAATGAATTTCACGTACAAATATCGCGGTGTGGATTGAACCTGATTACACTGATTAAGCGATCGCACCATATTTTCAATATGAAAACTCCGTTTCAACCAGCTCGCGTATTGGCCGATTTAATTACATCATTTACCGTTCACTTACTACAACAATTAGACATATTTCTGCATTGTAACGAGGACAAAAAAAAATCGCATTGCAAACATATCTATGCATCCAAGTATACACACATCGAATGTCTGGATCATAATTTAGGAGACTCGAATCAAAAATTTTCTATATTGTAAAAAACTGGTGACACTTGAGAATTTAGTTTTCACTTTAATCATAGCAATAGGTCGAAAGTAACATATCGATTCTGTTTAAATATTATATTTCTACTGTTTCAAATTGTAGCTACATACTCATTTTTAACGTAAATGCATAAAATCCGCAGTTTATTCATAAAATCTGATTGTCATTCAGAGGGGATTCGAATTTTTAGGAATATTTTTACACTTTTATGCCGTTGTCCTACGTCAAATATGGGAAAACTCTTAAAAGTATTATCCAGCAGGCACTAAAAGCATTACGTCATCCCACGTGTCGTGTTGTTTTTTTAAAGCTGATTATTAAAGTCAAAAATAATAACACTTGCCCTTCCATCTATTAAACGTTTTGAGTTTTAAATTAATTGATGTACCGAAATTTGGGAATAGGAAGTATCGTTCTAAATGTTTTGAATGCACATTTCAGGTTCTATGTATTTATGTACATTTTAGGGCCCGTTCAGACACGGCGGAAACCGCGCGATTTTTGTTTTCGATCGTTCAACCGCGCGGTCACGTGTGAACGAATACAGTTTGACGGGATTCCATGTATGTACTTCTTAAAAGGAGAGATTTCTATGAAAGAGTCCCTAAACAAAACCACAGACTTTTATACACATTAGTCGCGATAAGAAGCGACGCGGCATATAGGATGATCTAATATTTAGAGTGCAAGAAGAGATTTGTGCTCTAGGATCGCGTCATGTTGGAACAAACATTTTTGCTAGCTCGAACGGATCGAACGTTATTCTACTAGGAACGTTACTGTGTTTCAGAAATAGAAATCTGACTTTAATGGACGAAGGATGCTGAAGACTTGGCCTATGAGTTGGAACACGGTACGTGACATGTTACGCTTCCGCGAGCAGACGTTGGAAGGATAAAACACGATCTATGGACTCCTTCGGAGGACATCTTCCCAGAATTGTCCTTAGCAACCATTAAAGGACCCCAGTCAGGGGCCGTTCACGATTTTTAGAAATGAAAGAAAGATAAAGATAAGCTGAAAGTGACGGATAGTCGATCGGTTAGTGGAGCAAGTGTCAGTGCAGCATGGAAAAGGACGAGGTCCTTACTACGCGGACGGAAAAGAACGCATCCACGAATTCGACGACAACCTCGAGTTCACGGGCACCGCCTAATTGCGCGCGATGCCGCAATCACCGATTGCAAATCCCCGTTAAGGGCCACAAAAGGTACTGCAAGTACCGCAACTGCAAATGCGCTGACTGCAAGCTGACCGCGGACAGGCAACGAGTGATGGCGAAGCAGACCATGCTGAGAAGAGCCCTGGCGCAGGACCAGAACAAGATCAGGATTGCCGATGAGGTCAGTCCTTCCTTGTTCCGTTGGGAAACTGATCGTAGTCCCAGTTAACGCATCGCGGCTGCGAGATTGTCATGCGCCCTATACAAACAATCTCTTTTTTCCTTGCATTAGTTCCTAATCTTTATCTCTTTCTGTAATTGTATCGATTTTACGCCGTTTCCGCGAGCGGATATAGCTATATACAGATCCAGAACGTTCGTTGATCAAATGTTTTTGTTTACAACAATTTCTGTATGGACATGCAGTGGAAACCTCGATTAATCGGGGTCTTGGTTTTGATATAGACAGACATGTTCAGAGAAATTGATTTCTTTTGAAGACAGCTTTACTATAGTACAAGAAGAAAATGAGAATCTAACAGAGTCAAGGAAGGTTTAAGGGTTGATACTTTCTTTAACTCGACATACTGACGGGAATAAACAATGTCTTGTGTGGACACAGTTAACGCGTAAATTTAAATTATTCACAGCAAAGGAACTCGCTGGAACTATACATAGAACATGCGCAACTTTATCGTTTATTGCAACAGCTGCGTGTATCTCACTGCTTCGTGAATCGATCAAGGTTCTACAATTATATGATTAATAAATATCCGATTGTGAGTCCCCGCATCTGTGTGCGTTTGCTTCGAACAATGAACCTTAACCGAAAACTCATTTCTTCTGTTAGCTCCGTTTAGTTCCAGTCTCTCAATTCTCTATTTTGTCGTTTATTAATTTTTTAAGGAAATTGCGTCTATTGATACATTTGTTTATCAAAAAAAAAGGGCAGCCGTTTTGATATTCAGGATCCATGCAAAAGGGAAATTGGAGTTTTATTAAATTTTATGTTTCCATAATGTAATACAGTGTCAATCTCATTTAAGGGTTTATATTTCCGCAATACCTACGTCCTTAGTTAACAGAAGTTACACTCCACGCTACATATTGCTTACTTCCTACAATGGATTTATGATTCTTTGATAAGATAAGTGGCTTGGAACACCGACGTTCTACATATTTGCCAGCTTGGCAAATTTGTCAAAGGTTAATATCCCTTGCATCAAGTTGTAAACATTATTACATAATAAAGCATACAATTTCCTCATATGTGGGTGTACATAATACATAGGAACTTAATGGGCATAGTGAATTTCATTTCAGAAAAACACTGAAAAATATTTAGAAATCCCCGTAATCATTTTAAAGGATACTGAAAATGCTAAACGATTTTATACGACACCTTTCCAACATTTCGTTCGGTTGCTTTTTCTTTTACGATAAAACGATAAACACGATACTGTTTTTTGTGTTCATTTCGACTTATTAAAGTTCTCGATTAAGTTCGTGGTGTAGTGACGTTAACACGATACTGTTTTTTGTGTTCATTTCGACTTATTAAAGTTCTCGACTAAGTTCGTGGCGTAGTGACGTTAACTATGATAAACGTCAGATAGAATCGGCACTCATCAAACGCAACGTACAGCCGTGCAATTACTTTCACGCCAAGCAGGTGAATTCTCGGACGATCGATGTCAAATTCTCATTGATCCGATCTATACAATAGTTATCTTTCGATTCCATCAAGACGTGAAATGGAGGCACGATGATTTCTTGCGTTCATCTCTGAATGACATGCTTTTCTAGAAACTGTTAAAGTCATGTCAGTTGACTACGGATATTTGTGGGAAATAAAAAATGTTTGTATTAATTGCTGGAAATATTAACTAGATGAAATAATTAATTAACACTTCAATTTTTCAAATCTTTCTACCGTCTTAACCGTCATCCGTCCCTCATTTCACGAACTGAATCTGTCCCTCGGTGTCAAATTGACACAGTGATAAAAAATCGTTACAATTAAAAGGTAAACAGTTACTTTTCGATTTTTTTTTTATTCAAATTGATGAGTTAACATTTGCATCTTAGGTTTTTGCGGTTATATGTTTCGCATTAAAAAAATAAGTAACCAAGTTTCGGACAAATTTATCTACAAATAACAGAACGGTAGAACTTATTTCGGCAAAACTGTGTCAAATTGACACGAGGAACGGATGCGGGTTAAGTGTTAGCTACTGAATATTTTCATAAATTTGAAAGTTGTTTGATTTTAAATGTTTCTATTTGTTAATCATTATGTGCTTGTATGACATCAGTGAATATATTCCTTGATTCAAAATTATAATTCTCATTGTGTTGACCAGTGTTTCGCAGCACTAATACATTAGTGTCGTACCTAGAAGCACACACACAGGCAGGAAACACGAAGGTGCATTGGACATAATGGTTCAAGGTATCGTGAATCTAAATACTTGCGTCATTCTTCACAAACAATGACCAAGTCGTTAGGATGTACATATATTCCGTCGTCTAACTGCATCCTATAAATTGAATCATGCGAATTGGCCACGTACATTGCAAGAACCACGTGCTCGTTAAAAGATATTAGGAGCCGAGGTTTAGGCAGCAAGCGGAAACCGAGGGGAATTTAGGTTTAAGAGATTTTGAGTCAAGGTAGGAAGTGTAAATACACGTAGGATTAGCCGTTGTCTTTTTCACCAATGAGTCGTCTTGTATGGAGCACAGGAGTGGACTAGCCGGTGTCTCTTTCATCATCGGGTCGCCACAGTAGGGGTGCACGAGGACTAGCCGATGTCTCTTTCACCACTGGGTCGCCTCGAGGGAATATATGAGTCGTCTTGCCAATGTCTCTTTCACCACTGGGTCGCCACTATAAGGGATAGGGACGTGGTTCCGGTGACTTGTAACTTATTTAAACGAATTAGATACACCTTAAGCGGCAAAGGTGTATCGTCGTAGGATACTAATGTCTGGGAGTTCGAAAAGGAATGTGCGTGAACAAAATGAACTAAAACAGAATTGACACACAATAATATAATCTTAACTAGTGGCAGTACAAATATTAAGTGTATGATGCCATGGTGTCGCGGATTAAACCACTCTGATTTAACGCACCGAGGGCGATCTACTACAGAATCCCGTTATGCGATTCGTACTGGAAGAAATATAAAAATACTCGATCTTGTATGAAAGAAATCACGACGTGAATTGATGCGTACAGTGTGAAACTCCCGAGATCAAAGCTCGAAGATGAAGAAATCTAAGGCCCCTACATAGTGTTCATAATCGGCCTAGACGAGGGTGGGAACTACTGATTTAACTGGGTTCTTGCTAATTCTGCAACTCGCTGCATCGCTTGCAAGAGCCCCAGTATGGTTCGATTTCAAATAGACTCTTTGTTCTTAAATAGGCCCTCTGTTTCGACACATATCTCCGGAAGGATCAAGAGTCACCAACAGTAGGGTCCGCATACGTAACAAAATAAACTATCGCAACAAAATTATTCACACATAAATGCACTTCCCAATTTATTCCCTCCAATTTTGCAAAAGTGAAATTATAAGCAGCAATACCAAGCTGAGACTTGTGTTGTACCAATTTAAATCCAAAATAAGGTCGAGACCGTGGAAACACAATTTTCTCCATTTAGCGGCAAGAGTAATCAAACTACTGTGCAGTGTCGGGAAAATTTTAGGGCCGACTTTACATTTTATAATTATTGAAGCGCATGTAACACAACGGGTGCAAAGGGTTAATACCCAATAGCTCGGGAATATTGTGATTATGCGACCGGCTACCGGAGCAAACAACCATAACGGACTTGTTAATAAAAATGGGGTTTCGGAATAGAAAGTATCGTTCTAAATGTTTTGAGTGCACATTTCAGTTTGACGGGATTCTATGTATGTACTTCTTAAAAAGAGAGATTTCTATGAAACCATCCCTAAATAAAGCACAGACGTTTATAGACACATGGGTCGCGATAAGAGCTAACGGTATATAGGACGATCTAATATTTAGAGTGCGAGAAGAGATTTGTGCTCTAGGATCGCGTCATGTTGGAAAAAAAAACATTTTAGCTAGCTCGAACGGATCGAGCGTTATTCTACTAGGAACGTTACTGTGTTTCAGAAATAGAAATCTGACTTTAATGGACGAAGGATGCTGAAGACTTGGCCTATGAGTTACAACACGGTACGTGACATATTACGCTTCCGCGAGCAGACGTTAGAAGAATAAAATGCGACCTATGGACACCTTCGGAGGACATCTTCCCGGAATTGTTCTTGGCGACGATGAAAGGACCCCAGTCAGGGGCTGTTCACAATTTCTAGAAGATAAAGGAAGATAGAGATACGCTGAAAGTGACTGATATTCGATCGGTTAGTGAAGCAAGTGTCAGTGCAGCATGGAAAAGGACGAGGTCCTTACTACGCGGACGGAAAAGAACGCATCCACGAATTCGACGACAACCTCGAGTTCACGGACACCGCCTAGTTGCGCGCGATGTCGCAATCACCGATTGCAAATCCCCCTTAAGGGCCACAAAAGGTACTGCAAGTACCGCAAGTGCAAATGCGCTGAGTGCACGCTGACCGCGGACAGGCAACGAGTGATGGCGAAGCAGACCATGCGGAAACGAGCCCTGGCGCAGGACCAGAACAAGATCAGGGTTGCCGATGAGGTCAGTCCTTCCTTGTTCCGTTGGGAAACTGATCGTAGTCCCAGTTACCGCATCGCGGCTGCGAGATTGTCGCGCGCCCTATACAAACAATCTCTTTTTTCCTTGCATTAGTTCCGAATCTTTATCTCTTTCTGTAATTGTATCGATTTTACGCCGTTTCCGCGAGCTAATATGTACTGATCCAGAACGTTCGTTGATAACGATTTCTGTATGGACATGCAGTGGAAACCTCGATTAATCGGGGTCTTGTCAGTTGGCTACGGAGATTTGTGGGTAATAAAAATTGTCTGCATTAATTGCTGGAAATAGAAACTAGGTCTTAAGTGTTAGCTATTGAATATTTTCATAAAGAAAGTTGGTTGATCTTAAATGTTTCTCAATCATTATGTGCTTCTATGACATCAGTGAATAGATTCCTTGATTCAAAATAATAACTCATTGTGTTGACCAGTGTTTTGCAGCACTAACACATTCGTTTCGTACCTTTTTTTTGTTTTTTTTTTTTTAAGGGCGGTGGGGGAATGCTCTTACGTTCACTCTCCCCTTTGATGTAAGTTGGGGAGGGTGGTGTGGGGCTCGGCTCCCCCCTCTGATCTGATTGGGGGGGATTATCATTACCTGGTTGTATTCTATCGCCTATACCCACTAAACCACCACCGCCCAGGGCCCAATCTGGTCCCTTTTTGCCTCACTTGGATATCACCCCCACTCCCCGCAACCCGTTATCCACATTCAGCAGGGGAGGGGGGGTGACTAATACCACTCCTGTTCTAATTCGTTTCGTACCTAGAAGCACAGACACAGGCAGAAAACACGAAGGTGTGCATTGGACATAATTGTTCAAAGTATCGCGAATCTAAATAGTTGCGTCATTCTTCACAAACAATGACCAAGCCGTTAGGATGTATGTACACATATTCCGCCGTCTAACTGCATCCTATAAATTGAATCGTGCGATTCGGCCATGTACATTGCAAAAAACACGTGCTCGCTAAAAGTAAACTATCGCATTAAAATTATTCACACATAAATGCACGTAACTATTTATTCCGTCCGATTTTTGCAATCGTGAAATTATAAGCAGTAATACCGAGCTGCGACGTGTGTTGTAACAATTCAAACCCCAAATAAGGTCGAGACCGTGGAAAAACAATTTTCTCCATCTAGCAGCAAGAGTAATCAAACTAATGTGCAGTGTCGGGAAAATTTTAGGGCCGACTGTACATTTTATAATTATTGAAGTGCATGTAGCACTCTGGGTGCAAAGGGTTAATGACCCAATATCTCGGGAATATTGTGATTATGCGACTGGCTACCGGAGCAAACAACCATAACGAACGTGTCAATGAAAACGGGGTTTTCCGAGCGGCGCGGTATGGCGCGCGCGATACAGGAGGGGTGATGAAACGCGTGAATGATCGAGGCCCCGGTCGCCGCTGGGGCAATCGTTGATTCGGAATCGGTGATACCGTAATCATCTGGAAGGAACCCCTCATGAGCTATGATTATTTTGTGCCTTGGCACTTTTAACGCCGGGTTAACGGGTTTGTAATGCATGGTCAAATTGCCGGTGCCGTGTTTCTTTCCTGCGCGCCTCGCAGCCGCGATAATTTCAAATAAGCAGCTTATCTCGCCTGGCCTGCGATCGTAATTGATCTTTTCCTAGCAGGTGGATCCAATGCCGTTTGGGATGGAGAGTGATGGTCTTTCTCCTGTTCTTCAGCCGGCCGGAAGCTTGGAGGGCAGCTACGACAGTAGCAGCGGTGACGCACCGATCAGCAATCACGGCGGAAACGGTGTGCACACCGGTTTAGGCGGTGCCATCACGATCCCAACATCGAGGAAAGTGACACCGTCGCATCCACACACAGGAACTCCCAGCCATTTACCGCAGTGTCAGTTCGGTAAGTGACAATTGCGTTTTCTCCTTTGCTTTTCCTCTAACACTCTTAGTACTAAAAGAATTGCTGTATCATTATTCAAAAGATTGTTTAGATTATTAAATATGTTGCTATCCAGTCAATTACTACACATTTACGTATTGCCATCCATAAAATGAAAAAACTTCCCCATACAATGGAATAATTCTAGGTCGTAAGAAATGTCTAATTTTCCAGTTAAAATAGCTACGACTGCAAAGAGTTAAATTTGAAAATGTTTTACACCATTTTGAGTAGAGAGATTTTTGTTAGTTACAAAACGTAGACCAGAATCGTTCATTATTGTCGGGAGCTGTTACGCTAGTGTCTCATCCCATTATCTATTTAATCATCTTCGAGATTTGATCGGTGTCCATCGATAAATATTGGGTACTCTCGGACCATAACATATAACTTGCCAATAAAAATTAAAGACCCCTATTAGCGTGATACGAGCGGCATTGAATCGTGGCTGTTTAATATGCATAATACCCGTCGTCCGTTTACCCGGGCTGCACCTGCTTGTTGATGAGTATACATGTAATGTGTCTGTATGTACACATTGAAAACCAGGATTGCCTACCTGTTGCTTGTTCCGATTTCTAGTCTTCTCTTTCCTTGAGCAAAACCCACCCTGTCTACGAAAAGCATCATCATTCTCTGTCAACGTGGGGGTAGGATACATCTGATCCCAACTATCCAAATAAAACAGATATCCAGAGTATCAACAGTTCAACTTTATTCACACATGTTATGAGCGAAATCAAACATTTATTTACATTGACAACCCTGTAGATATTTACAATTAACTTCTTTAACAAACAGTAGAGACCATAAATTTAACAACGTGAACGTTCGTGGTTTTCTTATTCGACTATAAAAATTCTGCAAGTATTTGCATTTATAAATTGTTGCATTGAATAATTAAATTATAACCTTTAATTTCATAATTACGTGTTTGTGAAATTATTCTTCATGCGAGGGTTGGTGTCGATTTCCTCAGCTAAATGAGAACGCTTGGTGTTTTATTCAAATTTTAATTTGGTTTGATTTAATATTAATCACACGTAAGTTTAAGCCAGTAATTGATGCGTTCGACTTGGCCGCGTCTTCCGAAATGCACCGGATGAATTCATTAAGTTTCTGCTAATTATATTTTTGCGCTCGTTAGTTCTTTCGCAGTGGTTTAACATGTCTTAATTGTACAAAATATACCGAGGTATTTTTGTTCACGTTTGGCTACCAGTCTTTGTATTTCTACGTGTATGTATTCGTCCCCTTTAATCCAAATTTATGATTTTGCTCATTAACACTAATTTCCAACCAGAACGTACGAGAGTAAAGCTATTCTTAATATAATATTTCTAGACTTTACGAGACCATTCGGTTTCTTCTTCATTTATCAAAAGCGTGAATGCAGGTAGCCAGCTGTTATTTTTTTAATTAAGTCATTTGCATTTGTTTCGGGTGTAGCATCCTTGAAGCTCTTGATGTTTTAATACTTTTAGCTGTATGGTTTTAAAACAGTATTTTTATGTGACATCATTATAATTGCCAGATATCTAGACCTCCCTTGTTGTGGAAACTGTGACAAAGACCAGCATTCACTAGTTTTAATCAGATGATTATCCTTTATGCATGCATGCACGCTTCTGCAAACTGTCGTATCGTTTGCAATTACGATACAAAATCTTATTTGGCGAAGCCCGGTTAATGAAAGATCATTATTCTCTCAAGG
The DNA here is from genome assembly GCA_916610235.2 of Lasioglossum morio. NCBI lineage: Eukaryota > Metazoa > Arthropoda > Insecta > Hymenoptera > Halictidae > Lasioglossum > Lasioglossum morio. The sequence continues at coordinate 8,299,583 of OU744330.1, read as the reverse complement.
AGACAATCGACCCACTGTTCGATAGCTTCTTGAATCCCACGTTTGCTATTCGTTGCATATAATTACTTGAGATTTAAGATCACGAATTTAGCGGGGTTATATATCTTATCGATAATTTCAATGCTGTTGCCAATTAAGATCACTTGCAGATCCTTTTTCGAGAAATAATGGGTGCGAAGCGTGTAAGATTTCACAATTTTTAATATACGTGTCGGGTAACAAACCGAAGGATTTTTATTCAATGTCACTTGAACGATGTTTATAATACTGAATTTTCAAATCATACTTATACGGTTGCTCAAATACAAAATAATAATTTGAATCACACTATAATGAATCAATCAGATATTTCATGTTAAGGATTTTTGTTAAAATATTTCAGTAAAGTACAAGTATGTAATTCTAAAAAATTCAGTAATTTCTACGAAGGGTAGATGTGCGTTGAACAGTGTCGAGCATTCGCTCGAGCATAAATCTCGTCGGCAGGTCTTTGTGCGGTTCATAAAAATAATTAATACGCAATTAATCTCGAGTTAACCTGCGAAAACTGGTTACGGCACGCTTGAAAGATCGCGCGGATAAAAACGAAGCGGAAAGGAGCGAATCTTCTTTTTTTTTTCTTGGTAATCAAGCCAGAAAAAGCCCGTTAAATCGTCGTCTCCAAATAGGTCCCATAAGAGGGTAAACACGATACCGTGATAAGTTTCGAAAGTTTCGGACTACTCGGGGGGGAGATTGGGGACATTCGCAGATTCGGATTAGTTCGGTGGCTCTAATTTGAGCGAAAGCCTCGGAACGCCCGGTATAACCGAGCGAATGTACTTATAACGTCGTTCACAGTGATCCTAACGAAATTCAAGCCACTCTTTCACTTGACAACCCGACCGAATGTTAACCCTGGTTTTACGAGCGTCCCCATTGGCCGGCGCGTCATTCGAACCCGGCTAATATAATACGAACTTATAACCAAAGCCGAAACCTAGGAGCTCTCGGTCTCTTGCTTTTATGACCTGGCTCGTTTTTAAAAGTTATCGTTATTTTGCTCGCTTTCGGATGAAATAGTTTGTTCACGGACGTAAACTGTTCGAAGGAGGCTGAAGTTCTGCGCTCACTGTAGCGCGCGGCGCACTGGCTACCACTAAAAGTTGAATTGACACGCACGGGCCTCTGTCCCCGGTTCATTTGGCCGAGTTCCCAGAGGATCTCTCACCGGGTAGTCCACGAACGACTCTAAAATTTTTTACGACCGACCGACTGAATTGTCTCCTTTCATTGTTGTGTTTTCATTGTTACTCGTTCATCCGCAAATTCGAAAGGGACCGGCGACAGATTTCTCTCTTTCCTCGTGCGCCGTGTTCCCTGCTGAAACAAATTATTTTCGATTTTCGATAAGGGTCACAATAATTTATTATAGTCTGCCGGTCTCATTTATCGAACACAACCTTAATTCTTTGCGAACGGAATGATCTGGTTTTGCCAGGCCTATGTCTGAGTCATTTCTGATTGATACCGATATTTCACTAATACGTACAGTTTTATTCCGATATTTCCGGCATAGCACACGTAGGGTTAAAATGTAAATCAGTAATGCGGTCAGCGCGGAGCTGGTACATTGTCAACAATTAGTGGCGAACACGATCGGGTTCGTAAGTGGAAAAGAATACCGTTTCATCTGTTGTTAACTTGCTAATTGTGACGAACGTAGCGGCATTTTCACGGTATGCTGACAGCGCGGTGGCCCGCTGAAGCCCATTGGAATTACATTAATAAAATATGCAACAACTATCCCGACTCATCTAATAATTGGTAATAACATAATTCCTCGAGGCTTCTGTCGTTTCTTCCGTGGTCCTTTTGATGGGGGACACACTACACAGCTGATCCGAGGTTTACGATAGCCTTTCGCGCAAAGAGCCATAAACTCTTTAATTGATTTACAGCCGTCGCATTTCCACGGATCCGCGACGATGAACTTAACACGACGGAGAGAAAGAGAGATAGAGAGGGTATCTCCGTATCATCGTTCGTAATGGAAAAGTGGCGTGGCCGGCGATACCGCGGAGAATCCCTGACGGAAGTACACGGGGCATAGGGAATCGCTCGGTGAACGCAGGGGTGATTATAGCCGGTATATAGGGTTGTAAAGTTCGCCTTTACGAGCTTACATTTCGAGGCATTGAGTGGAGGATTTAATAACGCGTCGCTCGTTGTTGGACCGATGAGGAACACAGACAAACGAAAAACGTAACACCGGTCGGCTCCGTCCTCGAAAACCAGGCGCATCGCAGCGCCAGCTAAGAGAATTTTAAAAGCCTACGCGTGCCACCCGCGCCACCTTGCATTCCGGTCACCCGTTGTCTTACCATTTTTAGTCTGAGGTTTTAAAAGATGAGGTAGGCCGGGGAAAGTTCATCCCTCGTACTATAACATTGATTCGGGCTCGCAACGATGATTTCGAGCAGAATCTACTAGACTTATGTGTTATTAATTTTTGAAGCGTCCGAATACCGCAAGTCCTCCGAAACTCGCGGGTTCATAAATCCCGTTTCGCTTGCTCGTGACGCTACTCGGGTCTTTGACGAGGTTACAGAAGTAACAGCGACTAGTTCAAATGAAATCGACGGTTTTGGATGTTAAAAAACACTTGAATATAGATATATTTCGCTACTTAACAAAGTACAGATATTCGGTTCGAGATGAAAGCTTCATTCTTTTCGGTTCGAGTGGTTTTCGGTGTCGTGTCGTGTATAATGTCATCTCGGATATTTTCTTTATTGGTTACCTTTAAAATGTATGGGGTAACTAAATTACTAAATGATTTTTATTAGTGAGTGGGTAGTGTATTTCGGTCGTCGGAGTAGAGATGTTTTTGTAAAACTATGTTTAGGCTATGCAATCGGGTGCGAAAGATATGGGAACACGATATGGAAACTAAAATATTTGCTTGTATAAGATCGCCCTGTCAATGGTTTGTTCACGAGAATGTCTCGAAGTGGTGTCCGATGACACCCAAATCATTCTGGGACCGTCGCGTCGAATGTCTCGAGTTATTGCAGCCGACCGTGTCCAATGTAAGTCTAAATCTCACGTTCGGTCTACTTGAGACCGAAGAATTTTCTTCAAGTTGCAATAAAACTCGTATATTGTTGTCAACATATTGGGGAGCCTACATAAGCACACAATAAATATGAACTTCTTTTTTCTTCGAATTATGAAAATTATGATTTAGTACAGTTATGGCTAGGTATTGAGGTTTCTTAAATAACCAATCGTTACGATGGAATTTACGATAAAAATTGCAAGTATCGCCGCGAGATCGCAAAACTTCTTACCCACAGCTGCAATTTCTATTCCACCAGGCTCGGCTTTGAATAATCGCCGTCTTATTTGCATACGAAATGACGTTTCGACGTAAACCCGAACGGACATTACACTAAATGACCAGAAGAAGTCGTGTCGAATCGACTGGTTTTCACGATGGTTGGTTTTCTTCGGTTTGACTCGTCTTGGGCTAGCGAACTTCCTTCCTACCTAGCTGATAAAGAAATCTGTTGAGAGAGTCGCAGCAGTTTTGCATTTCACATTGTGCGGCACACAAAACTGCTTTTACATGTTCATGAAAATTTTCTACTCTCTGTAGTCAATTTAAATTTTAAGCTCTTTCTAGTTAGGTCCAAACAAAGGAATCAATGTTGATCTCAAAAATGCAAGTACAAGAATTTGTGGCCAAAAAATTGATGCAAATAATAATGCAGCAGTTATTTTTAAATTCCTCGAACACTGTATACCGTTTTCTATTCCGCTTAAATATTAGACGAAGCACTTAACATGTCTCCAGGCAACACGCTCCACAACTCCCAAGGTTCTTTTCGGAGCGACGTTACGGAGGGAAAACTGAAGCTCGTAAGATGTTTCAGTTTTTCCACTAGATGTCTATTTCAGCTTCGATGAATATTCTGGTTCTGTTTACAAACGTCCGAGTACAAAGTTTTGAGAAAACGCATTTTCTTGATTGTGGCGACCGAGCCAGGATGAATATTTAGCTTACGGATGAATATTTAGTATTGATTTTGCGGAATCGAGTGTCGCGACGTTGTGAAAAAAAACCTGTTCGTTTTCTCCTCGCATGTGATTTCGTGTTTCCTTCGGCTGTAACAACTGCATCGAGACGGTCGGTCTACGTGTACCGTAAACATTTCCAAGGGAGTCGTGAAGGCTCAATTTACGTTTGTTCTAAGTAGTGTTTTATGACGCAGATAATTTTTTCGGCGGGCAATTAGCGTTGCGCATGCATGCAAAGACATTCGGTGTGAACTCTGCGGGAATTTGCAAGGGGATGGAGAAGGGAGAAGATCCCCGCCTCGATGGTTAGTTCAAGCCGATTTAAATCTTATAATAAAGCCGCAGCATGCTTTTTAGCAAGCGGCAGGCGTTTGATTGGTTGTAAAGATTAATTTTGATCGCTCACGATCTCCCCGGTAGCCTGCCAAGAAATATTAATTCGCCAAATAACATGCACGACTTGCCCGCAGATAACAATGCGCGATAACTGCGAAGGATTTAGTGCTGTTTCTTTTTTCCTCTCATTCTTCGCTTCGACGTTTTTTTCCCTTTTCATTTTAGTGCTTCCTTCGGGACCGAGCGCGGACTTTCTTCGTTGTACAGAACTGCGGGTTCGCAATACTGTCGATCGTGCACCGGTAGAGTGGCACAATTAGTTGGAATTTATATGTGCACTCGTTAATTCCGAAGAAAGTTACGGTGCCGCGTCAAGAAACGAAATATAATTTTAACTGCACCGAGCGCCGCGTTGCACCGGACGAAAACGCATAATCGATCCTTTACATTCACGCTACCTACCGACCGTAAATTCGCAGAAGCCCGACTCGGCCCGGAATATGAATTGCAAAATCGATGGTAGCCTGTTATTAATCGAAAAACCGTTTGTAGATTTTCGGAACAAGGGGGGAAAGATGCGCATCGCTTGCCCAGCGACACGGCGCGGACTAATCTTCTTAATATGGCTGTATGTAAGTACCCGCGTATGCCGCGAAGAAATAACTTACGAGTTAACGTCGCGTTATCTGAAATTATATCCGACTTCTTTATTTCTAACGGCTTTGCAAGGGTGAATTAGTCGCATCGTCGTGTAATGGGCAATTGTGAAACCATCAGGCGACGAAACGTAACATCTGACTGTAAAAAAAAGTCTGGTATGCAGATAGTTACATATCTTCTAATTGTTTTTAGCTGTAGAGGCTAACCTTTGTAAACCGATGCAAATTCCTTTCGCAAATAAGCAACTCGTGCACGATTGGACTGCGGATTGTTATGCTATCGCAGAAAATATTGTCTCGTACACTTTAATAACGTTAGACACAAGATTATCTAGATCATGAATTCTTTCAAACTGGGAAAACGGAATAAATTCTCGAAAAAAATACTGAAACTGAATTTCTTGTAGCGAATCTTTATGGAAAACAAAAACGTCCGGCATCAATTACAAAATACTGGAACGAAAATAAACTTCTTTTGTCTCTTCCATGATTTTGATAAATTGACCTTATTCGCTTCTTTTAATTCTTTTGCGTATATCAAAAGATTAGAGCCATGACGTGGTTAGCATTAATTACACTGTCCAACAAATTGCAACTTTTTTCATGTTTCCAGATAACTGTTGGGTGTATCTTGTAGAGTTATCGGCGCTGATTCCGAATCTGGCCTTAACTTTTCTCCTACGCGCACAGTTTTTGAGAAATATGAGTTTGAAAAAAAGGCATATTTTTCGACTTTGAACAAATATTGTAATGTTATTATGTAAGATATTGCATTGTGTTTTACAGCAAAAGATTCTATAGACTTTCCCAAATCCAGTGATGTGCAATACTAATACATTATGATTGTTTAAACATGTTTAAACTCTATAAGGATCCACTGAGGATCTCTAATAAGGATCCAGCTCGCTCTAGTGGTGAGCGTCACTGGCGACAACTCGTGTCGGTCACGGATATTTTCTTTCCTGGCACGAAAAAAACATCGACGTTGGAAATTTGAAAGGGTGGTTTCTCAAGATAAAAGTCTGCTCTATCACATGGTATAGTTCGATTTTCCGCTGGCCCTTATTTTTTCAGATAAATTAAAAAATATCATCAAAAAACGGTGCAAAAGTGGTGCTCCTCCGTCTTTAATGATTCTTTAAACATCTTTTAAACAGATTCGGAATCAGCGCCGATAACTCTACAAGATACACCCAACAGTTATTTAGAAACATTTTTGTTGTCGGACAGTGTTATTACTGTAAATCGATACAGCATGGACATTGCAGTTTAGACTCGTTATTCGGCAATGTTGTCTTCGCAAGCGTGCTAATTAGTCAACAACGAAGGTATAAATTTCAGTTAGCCTTAAGTGTAGCAATTGCTAAATCAAATATCACAGTTTGTTCTTGCTGGAAAATTTCAAGGTACACTCAACGTGTAATGTATAAAGGAAAAAACTTTTGGCATCTGTGTGTCTTGCTTAAACAATTCTCGTCCTAGGTCTAGATTTGTTCAGGAGCACAATGCGACCAGTAGCGGCCGATTACGAGTGTTTACATCGAGGCGATGATCGTTCCGGGAACGATAATCGAGAGGAATGGGTGTTGCGGTTTAGGCCGAAAGAGATTGTGTCCTTTGCCACGGGACACTCGAAAATTTTTACGAGCTCGTATGCCTTCTCTAGCACCGACCTTCCTAAAACCCCGACTCGTAAATCTTCCCGTGGAACCTAGTCGGCTTTCCTTTCTTCTTCGACTACCGCAATGGACGGACGTTCACGCTGATAGGTTTTCCACTTACAAAATCTCATCAGTTGCCCTTTTATGAACCCTTCGCGCCTCGGACTAAACGGCGTGCATCACCTTCCTGGTCGAATGACAGAGGGCCGGTGCATTGCGTTTTCAGAGATCGCGTGGCCTTAGTCGCTGGCATTTACGGCTCTCTTGAGTTACCGTTTCAGAATTGCGCGCACAGTCGTCACAAATAAATGTTAAAACGCCAGTTTCAGGATAAAACATCCCCCTCTCCCTTGAAAATCGACCTGTAGAACTTTGTTTTGCTCGTGTCATTTGTCAGATAAATTAATTTATATGCTCCTGGCCGAGCACTCCCTTCCCAAAACTCTTTCTCAGGCTCTTTTATGCAACACGGGAACGTAGTTCGTTCGTCTCCCCGAAAGATTTCGATCGCTCGTTTCTCGTTCTGATATGCCATACGAATAATGAAGATTTCAACTTTGATCGTTAACCCTGTTCAATTCTGTCCATATATATTTTACAACTGCACTAACTGGAAGATGTTAAATCCACTTTATAGGGATGCTGTATACATCGACTGAAATAAAGGTAACTTCTTCATTTCTTTTTGGTTTTGAGGACGTTCCAATGCGTTATGTTTTTCCAGAATGAAAGTGTCTTCAGTCTCTAACCCACTACAGTAAAACCTTGATCTAAGAGAAACTGATATCCCCTCGATTGTAGAGTAAACATGCCGATACGGGGTCGGCTATGTCGGTGTGAACCACTACTAATCCAATTACCAAAATTCTTTATTTTTCTATGAGACTTTCATCAACGTTATATTGATTAAAAGTTTCATAAAATTAGATTTATTGCTCCTTTCGATGGTGGTCCAAACTACGAACCGTGGAAAATGATCCCCAGTTCCCATAAGTGAGCCCAGATGATTGAGAATCACGAAGGCTGTTTACTGAGAAATATGTTCGAAAGATTTTTTCGTAATCGTGGTCGGAGCTCTCTGGTCGAGTTTAGTGCTATGACTTCGTTTCAGTGCCGCCTCTTTTCTACCTTCTAAACCTAGACGAATTTCGATCTGCCCCCTCCTCTTATAGGGGAACTATAACTCGAACTTCTGGCCTAAGCTATCCTAAGAATTCAGTTTATAACCGCTGACTCCACTGAGTTTTATTACATCTTTCTTCCCCTTTTCTCTGGTCGCCGCTTCGCATTATCCTTCTGCGTCCTGTTTATACGACGTCCTCCACTCTCTCTCTCCGTCACCCCTTGGCCGTCCCCTCTAACACCTCCTTATAGCTGCCGCTATAACGGGCTAACTATTCGATTCGCCTTATTTTATTCTAATCGTCGGCAACGTTTAACACTTAACCAGCGCGGCGGTCGGAGCCCTCGTCCATGTACATACATATATGCATCGCTCAAGCAATTTCAATAAATTCGTTTCTCTCCACCGTAATGTTAATTGCGCAAAGGCTACTTCGGCGCTTTACGATCGCGGTTACTTCAAATATAGGGGTATATTGTTTATGAAGAAGCTGAATTGTCCGTCGGCATAAATATTCATCAATTAAGACATTTAAAGCATCGATGACTGCGAATAATTTTCTATGAAGTAACAGATTGATTATTTATTAATATCCTTCTCTCTCTAGTTAAAATAGTTTCTTCATTCTCTGACTGTAGACACTCCATTTAGGATGTATCGATTTTTAATCGAGAAACGCTTCTATGGTATAAGTTCGTAATATTTTTTATTTGACACTAAGAGGAAAGTTCACAGTTTCACCACATAGGTGACTCTCTGCGTATAATGTGTCAATTTTTACAACCGATGCAATCAATCTTATTTCAATCTTTCCGCGATATTGATTTACCACCACTGTGCTCACTCGGCGGAGAGTCAGAGACAAATACAAATGAAGTTCGCAAAAGCGATGGGGAGGATTAAATTTGAGTGGCAGGTATCTCGGATGTGTTTGATACTTTTCATTGTAAATAAAGCGTATGCAATTGTGAAGATTGGAGTGTGGTACGGTTTCAGAGCGACCATTACGAACACACGCGTTCAGTAAAAGGTTCCAAAGGGACGCGTAAAATGCGAAGCTTCACCCGATGCAATCGGATGGATTACGATCGCAGGCCCCTTTCTGCGTCTCTTCTCGGCTCGACTTTATGACCCGATTTGCATATTTCTTAGACGTATTTTCTGTGTGTTAGTGTACCGGGTGCCTTTCTTCCTCTAATCTTTCTTCGGACTCGGAGCCATTCTTTATGATACAGCGATCATCGCGATATTCCCAGAGACGACGTCGACGTCGGTGTGTCACCGACGCGAAAGTTACGATCTCTCCCTCTGCTAACGGTGAGCCGGTACAATGATCGAAGGGGATATGAGTACTCGGGATTTAACGCATGCACGCATACCATTTTTCCAGATCAGCCTCGTAAATGCACTGATATTCTTAAATTTTCTTTACTGCTCACGTGAAATTATGAGACATGTAATTTTCGATAAAAGGCTCGATGAAACATGAAATGAAAAATTGTCGGTCAAACAGGAATAACTTCTGAACCTTTCGGTTTTATCAGATGCTTGATATAATACTTGAGGTAGGAATTGATCGACCTGACGTGGAACAACCACGCTTATCAGGACACGAGATCCTTATCGTGTGCACAGCAAAAGTTTCGCCGAGAGGAAAAATTAATACCGAGGTGGTGATCAGCAGGTACATGTAATCAGTGGTAGCTCTGCGATACATAAACGCCTTGAAATGTAAACAAGAACGTAAACTAGAACAGTGTTATCCACGACAGCGTTTGAACCTTGTTGCTTGCTTATAGGTATGTAACACGTGTCGTGACTGTAATTATCTGAACACTTTACAGTAGGTATTGATTGCACGAGTTTCGTCAGTTGAAGCACGGACATTTACGTTATTACGTAAAAAGGGGACTGAAAGCACACGCACCGAGCGTTGACATGTAAGTGCAATTTTATTTGTCGAATGCAAATGCACTGATCGTTGAAGATTTCAAGATCTCGATAGTTGATGGATTTATGGCGTCTAGAAGTTGATTGACAGCGCACTTTATTTAATTGCAATATTCTAATGAATCAAAGTGGATTTAATTTACGTCATCGAGATATCAATTAAGAAATCATGTAAATTAAATGTGAAGGTATTTATTCATCATTTAATGTGACTAAGATTGTGAATGTATATTATGCATATTGTCAACATAATGGCGAAGTGCATAAATATTATTTAAATGTTCATATAAAAAATGTCAAAAAATTCGGAGAAACAATTTTTTTCTTTTACATACTAATTGTTACGTTCTCTTCGTCTCTAAAATACAAAGAAAAAATTATGTAGGAGTAAAACGCTTTTAATTATCGTCGAAATGACAATCGAATGGTCAATTAAATTTCATGCTGTCATAATGATTATTCCACGCGTGCCTCAGCTCGTAATTTCTAGAGATATAATTGTCATTATTGTACGGGAGGGACTGCATTTGTTCATTTTTATGGAGTATTCAAGATTTCCCAAATATATGTTTGATGTCGGGATGAAATCACTGTCGCTTTATAGGTATGCCGATTCAAGTGTGCGTTTTAGTGCTGTCGTTTAGCCTCTCACGCACAATAAGCTTCCCCTGAATTTAGCATAGACGAACTGAAGATGAAACCAGGAAGACACAATGTCTCTAGACGTCTGTTTAAGATTTCGTAAGGTGCGTCAACGTATTCTCTCTTTCCGTTATAATTCCGTTATTCCCGTTTTACTAGAAGTTCAATGATCATCCAAACAGACATTTTTGATCCCTAAAACAGTGAAAAAAATCGTTCTTTAATTTTGTAGGACTCGTTGTAAAGTGGAGACTTCAACCTGTTAAAGATTCGTTCACGAAAACAGTTTTTCAACGTTTTTACAGAGGTTTCAATTTATAACATTTTTGAGGTAAAATAGGTCTTAGGTTTCTCTCGTACTGCATCATGTAAACATTTCTTCGAAGGAAAAAATTAACATGTATACAAAGAGACATACAAATTAACACACCTTGTAGATGTAATTAACGACATCATTAGAGAGATGTTGAGATTAGCAAATCACGAATCAGACGTTCTAACATCGAATAATATATTATCAACTGAAAAGAAAACCACGTTGAGCGCAGGAGCATATCATAAGAACACCTCGTGCAATTCAGTGTGCGTACTTTGTTTCCCGTCACAGCGTACAGACATTCGCGAAGTTGCGTGCTTGGCCAGCAGAATCGATCGATTTACCGGAACGTACTCGGAAATCATCAAACCTTAACTGTTCTCAAGATTCGCATGCAGCGTGCTATACACTCTCATTAAACATAGACGAGAACAGTGTAAACAGATAGCAACCCCTTCTATTTCCTCAGCAATACTACCTACTCCATTTATCAAGTAAAACATGGGAGCTTGATTCGCGTTTAATGGGCCCTTCATTGTTTACCGGTTGCTTCGATTTTAAATTTCGAAAAGTCAACAAAAAAATACTTGGACTGTTAGACTTCAAGAACTGTTTCGTCATTTTAGATTTTTTTAATTGTTATTCAAAATCAATGTTGATTGTAAGTGTACATTTCGTGACGTAAAGTCAACGTATTTGCTAGTTCAGTACAATGATAAATTTTCATTTGTTTATTTAGGGTTTATTTTAATGTGGTCACATTAACAGCTAGGTCATTAGCGACTACATGGTAATAAAAAATTGTTGTTTTGCTATCACAAGCTTCTATTAATTTTGTGAGATGCGCCATCAGCCTGAAATTATTATACAAACAGTGTAAACAATAAGTCAAGTTTCGTGCAATTAATGCAAATACTTTTTCTCTTTATGTATGGCTGCAACTTTCCAGAATTTTCATAAAATTTTAAATAGCACAGAAATATCTCGTTATCGCATCAATTGATTCTATAAAATGCTCAACTTGTGGGACATTAGGAAACTGTGATTACGAATTAAATACGAGGGGAGCCATAATCATGCCAGCGGGAAAACGCTCGCGGAGCATACTGGCTCTTCGAGAGCGAGTCTTTGAAACTCCATAGTTGAATTTCGCGATAGTCGAGAAGTCCTCCCTCTCGATTCTCGATTCTCGATGGGGTACCGTTTCAGTCGAACGTTCAATCGATTCTTCTTTGCGCTGATGGAAGTCCATCGGCTGATTATACGTTTGCTTCACGATCTATCTTGCCGAACGATTTTGTAAATCGCGGTCTGTATCGATCTCGATTATCCGCTGGAGTTTGCGGACAACTGTTTTACGCCGGTCTGCGAATAAGACTGTAATTGAATTATAAACGACTGAAAAGTGGCTGTTGATCAGCGAACGACGTGAACATTTGTTTTTAACGATGGGGTTTCCTCGGGACGTTGCTACTTTCGATTCTTTTCTCATCGAATCTACAGTATGATGCATATTTATGTCTTGTGTATGCAGTTGACTGAACGAAGTAGTTTATGTAAGAACGTGTTTATAAACAAGTTTGCTACATTGGAGGCGCATAGATGCTTGGAAGTGGGCGTCTACTGATGGTTGATTTTCTTATAGCATTTCATTTTGTGATTATCTCGATTGTGTGGTTTGCGTCTTTTTCGCCTAGGAGGACCGTGAAAATTAATTAGCAGAGACGATTTAGATTTAACTTGACAATGCCTCGTGTCCTCAGAGTTTGCGACCATATTTTTTCGCAAGTCATCAGTAGGAAGCAACACGTACGGAACGTGATTCTGCTCTGTGTATAATACTCAATGCAGTCTAATATGCCCACATACTATTGTCTGCTATGTAATGAATATTTAGCGAAGGCCTATAAACTTTTTAATTTGCACCGCTCGAGTTTGCAAGAGCTGTGTCGGTGAACGAGACTATTAAATGCATAATTTTGTAAGTGATATTTCAATGAACCGCTGTTTATCGTTAGCCCACAATTCAGACGGATTTCCGTCATTCAAGATTCTCGAGTTTCAAGAAGATTTTCGATTGTTCGCCAGGATGTGGAATCGGTCTTAAGGTGAATATGAGGAGGTAGAGAGCAAGGGGTTTGGTCACCCCGTCTCGACCGAGGGTGGATAGTAAAGTTGGTCACAGTCTAGTGACTCAAACCGGGTCTCTTTTACGAGGCAACGGGGTTAAATGACCTGTCACTTTCACCCTCACGGTATCTTCTCTGCGTGGACCAGCCTACTACCAGCGCGAGAATGCCATAAAATATAATACCCCAGGCTGACGCCAGTTTCGCGCTTACACATCATTCAGAAACCTCTATACTTTTTTCATTTTTCTCCTCTCTCGAACGTTCACCTTCTTTGATCCATGATTTGTTTGCCCATTGTCGCTTCCTTGACGCGCGAAATCGTTAGAACATTTCCCGATCAAAGAGTTTCGCGATTTAACAAGCGAGCTGTCTTGTTAGGCACAGTAATGTTCCTATGACGTAGGCATTTGCAGATGGATATTAAAATCTAATTGTAAGCGATAAATATTTATCTAGTATTATTTGAAAATTTCGATTATTGGAAAAAGGTGTTTCTTTAATACTGATTTATTTTCCAGAAAAATAATATCAATTGTTTTGCTAGTACGTATCTCATGAATGCTAACATCTTACTGGTGTGCTTGTTTACTGACCAGCTTCGTATTATTATGTCAATTGTTTTGGTTACGTATCGCCTCCTTTCCCATTCTATTTCTGTTAATCACTAAACGTTGAACTCGATTCACTATAAACCCGCCATTATGTTAGTACACGAAAATCAACACCGATGTTATTCAGTCAAAGAGGTTCTACGGAAGATAGCAGCAGCGTCGTGGCTCGCCAGACATGATGCACGCATAAAATCTAGTGTTAAATAGCCGCATATTCTCGTCCAGGAACACACAACATCCTATAAAAACGAGAAGGCAGCGAAACCCGCCTCTCGTATTAGACAGTCGTACGGTCAACAATCCACATTCTGGATCTAGACGGATAAGAAGAATAAAGCAAACGGATCTGCGTGTTAAATAAATACTTAATCGTATTGTGCTTCAGAGAAATCCCTAATGACCGGTGTACCTTCTTGCGCAAGTTTACTATAGCCCGTTTCTCGGAAGGAGACACTCGAGACACCCTGATGATCACGGTAAGCTGTCCAGCGTACTCCAATTACTCTATATTTGTAACGCATGAGCTATCAAACGGACGGATAATTATTGTGATTACAAAACCGAGGGACCAGTGACCTGTTGCGTATTTCAAATAATACAAAAAGGATTGGAGGGTTTGCTGCAGTAAAAAATGGCAAACATAAGTTTGTGTAGGTAAAGGTCATCTCAATAATGTTTTTTTTTTTTAAATTGAAATTACGTACCTTTCGTACAGTGAATCGATAAATAAATACTACAACATTTTCTATTAGGGATAGCACATTTAAATGAGACACCCTATCATCATGTAACGTCCACACAGTCTGACAATTTACTTGTTCTCGCTAGGAAGGATAGTTTCGATCAAAAGGTTTGTCCGAGCGGTCCGGAAGAAACCATTCGGTTTTGTCTAGCTTTCGAATAATAGCGGTTCGCGGCGCTACTTTATAGGTATCTACGAGCTGGCATAATCATGCTGTGACGAGCACTATTTCGCAGCGTTATAGGCACGGTCGACACTTATATCAGGCGGAAGTGATTGCACGGAAAACCGCGGCGTACGCGGTCAAGCCAGGCCGCTTCATTTTCATTCCTATGAAGCGAATCGTTGCCCTGCCAGGTCCCAGCATCGCATGTCCAAAGAGTCCTAAAATCTTTACGGCCTTCTACTTCTACTGCGTGCTGGGAGGGCAACGATCTTCACGGTATCTCGAGCAGTCTCCTCACCGAGGGTGTTTATGGGCTCTGGGTAGGATTGCATTGTGCGCCTGGTATCGCGCGTACACGTACAAGGTGTCAAGAAAGTAATATCCTTGGGGTTAGGGGTATTTTCTGTAACAAATTCTGTTACACAAAGTTGGTGTTCTTGGCGCACCGGTTCGATCAATTTAATTGAAAACAATTTTGCAATATATTAATTTCTGTTACTTCATTTTTGACAAGCTGAAATGTTCTGGAAAGAGACACACTAAAAAATTTTCCCGCAGAGAACAAATGAAGAAATATAAAATATGAACAATTGAAGAAATATGAAGAAATGTTTTTCGGTGCTTGGTACCCTTTCCGTGATTTAAAAACGTCGACACGAAAGGAGGGTACATAGCATCAATTAATCACAGGTGATTTTTGCAAATGTCCTTCCAACGTGTTCCGAGGGAACACCCTTTGGACAGCCATCACTTTCCAGCCACCCTATAGGTGCGCGAGCGTATTTTCTTTCGCGATTGCGGGCGCGTTGGCGCGAATTGCGTCGCGACGCAACTCGTCGCGTCACGTCAGGCCACGTCGCATCGCGTGACGTCATCGTTTTCGTTTCAAGAGACCGTTAATCCGGTCGCGCAGGTGTATGGTTACTCATTGTTAAGCATTCTATCGCGCGTGAATTATTTGATGGAAACCGATCGATGCCTGCTTATGCTCTCGATACGTTGCACACGCCTTCCTTCGTTGCTGCTATAGCGTTTTAATGACTCCGTGTTGCCTGTGGATAGACTGTTATTACGAAACTAGCAGATAAATGAATATCATCCGGCACGAGTATATGCATTTATTAAAAAATTCACTTCTTCGATGATTGAATAGCCGGCGAATATTTACGAAGATCAGAGATTCTCAGGATCTTCAATTGTTAGAACCATGAAAATTTATCTACACAGTAAATAAATACTATTTTTTCCACGATTCCAATAATTTAATCGGTCACCGCAAGCAACTGTTGAAAAATGAATGTGCTTAGATATGCGAGACCCAATGGATTTCTGGACGGGTGTCAAATACCTTCAGCGTTTGCTTAACCGATCATCTAATTATATTGAGGCGGTGAAAATAACGTCCAGCTAATGAAAGAACGCCTCGGTCGTCGAGAATCCTGTTACCCGGCCGTAAACGCGCGTGTGCGTGTCATTACATGTCAATATCTTCGCGTGCAAATTTTTCGCGCGAATAAGAAACGCGCGAGGGGATTCGTGTGTACGTGGCTGGCGCAGCACTCGAAGAGAAAGAGAGAATTTGACGCGAACGCTTGACAGGCTAGAGTTTTACTGCTTCTGAAATGTCGTGTCTCGTAAAAGCTGTCGCGCTGTTCACGGCCGTATCCATCGTTCGGTTCTTTGCGTCTGAAAACTTATTGTGATTTCGCGTTGACTATTTTTACGGGCGACCGGGAGCTGCCGCGAAGGGTTTCGGTTACGCCGTTTTTATTGAAATGAATGTCTAGCAAGTTATGCTCCCGCCAAAAAGGATTCCGTTAGAACTGTTATCGTACCCTGCCCGCGCGGATCGTTCCGAGTCGCCAGTCTATGAACGGCGAAACCAATTTCGCGACATCTTTCATCTCTCGACGACAAATTGACAAGTTCAACCCTCATCCGTTGGTTCTCAATCCTTCACTGGTAGAACATCTAATGCAACGAATTCTTCAATAAATTTATTTCTTTGAGTATATTTTAAAAAGTGGCTAGAAATTTGGATACATACATTATACATTTTACGAAGTAGCGTGTAGTAGTCACTTTCAGTGCTCTGTATATTTATTGCTAAAATTCACAGTTTAGGAAAATAAAGAATGACAGTTTATAGAAAATAAAGGGTGTATCTGGAGATTGTTACTACAAAAATTTGACACGGATAGGATACGGTACAGTACTCTAAAAGAACAGTACTTTCGGCCGCACTTTGATGGTGAGCATGCTAAAAGCAACGCGACGGTTTCGGTCAGTGGCGAATTCCATAGTTTTCGCTGCACCGCGTAAGAGCAGCGTTGCAAATGATACCTGTCTCTTGTCATTGGAACAGACCCCTGGCCAACATCACGGTTAGGGGTTTCGATTACGCAGTGACACAACGGTATCATTGCTACAAAGCTCGTCTCGGACTCATCCCTCGTATAACGCGCTCTGTCGCGATATACCGTGGACAGCGGTCGAAAAGTTAGGGTAGGGGGTGTACACGATCCTCTATGTAACATGAGATTCTCACTGGGGTCGTCAGGTGGGAAATTCCTGAATTTGTGTTTCCAAGTAAAATTGACTCCCTCTGGATGTTTCCGATGACGTTCAGCGATAGTCCGATCTTTCTGTCGTTTCGAACCCGGTTTTTCTGTATTTCGACATACTTTTCTGGTTTTGATCGTGAAATTGTTATAAACATAGAAGATGGAGCATCTGTGATGCTGACAAAGTAAATTATTATTTATTATTTACATATGAATAAATATCTTTGCTAAAAGAAGGTTCATGAAAACATCTTTATAATTTCAATAATTTTGCAGACAATGAAACAATTTGGTTTGATAAAAGCATTTTTCGTATTCTTTCGAACAAGAATTATTTTCTAACGTAGAGTATTGCAAAGACATGTTTTGACATCGATTATCAAGCACATATCTCGTCAGTCAGGTTTCCTGTTATTTTGGGATTCCGGATTTCAGTCCACGTTATAAATTTCAGCGGACATTTTACTCTCCCCGGTTTACGACCGCCAACTTGAAACAATTTTGGGTGGTCTGTAACTCTGACCACATTTCTGAGTTCACGGAATCGTATCAGAGGTATTCGTTACCGGAGTCGTTCTTTCTTTATATGTACATATTTCGCCGTATTGCCTGCTTCTTTTATGTGGTCAATACAGCCGGTACGTATGTATATGTAGTCCGAACATAAGTGTACGATAAAATCGGTCGAACGATGAAAATGGAAGGATACGTTAGTGCGACATTCCACGATGGCGATGCGAATTCGGAAGAAATGTGACCATGCGAAAGCTGATAAGATTTGTTATGATCTTTGGTCTCCTTTCGCCATAATGAGTTCATCGAACGACGCGACCCCACAGTGGTCGATTATTCGAAAAAGTGGGACACAAAATACACTTGAAAATTTCATTTACTCGCTTACAATTGAATATTATAATTGAGTACCTGTTAATCTTCCTGGAGTAACTTAACAACACCATTGATCATCATGCGGCTTGTCAATGAAAATAATTTTTTCTGAGGTCTTCAGAATTGAAGTTTGGCGATTGTGTGAACGGCCGAACACGAATCAAACGCAATGCACTATCAACCCCAGCCGTTTCATATTTCAAGCTTCGTTCGAAATCAGTACGAGGGATTCGAAGCGTTAATCAATTTCTCGGTACACGAGCTCTTCTCAATGTTTACGTTATCAGATACCCCAACGTCTCATTTTTCACCAATCTCGATGGCCATAGACACGCACAACCTACTTCGCATATACATATCTTTCGACGTGTCTTACAATTGGTAGAAGCGTTCTCGCGGATAGTGACTCCTACAAAACTTCCGTCTAACGAAACGAATTCCAAGAACGCAATACGCGATAAAGCAACGAGCTTGATAAATTCACACAATATCGCTAATTGATCGAAATATCCGACTGCATTCATGCCAATTCATTAATTAAAGGAAATCTTGTTTTATTAACGTGTAAATGCTTCTCAAGTACTTAAAAAATGTACTCAATGCAGGTTCCAGTCTGCTCATTCCTTCAGCACGTTTCAAAAACATGTTTGAATAATGGAGAAAATCATTGGAGAATTTCGTTGAATGTTTAATAAATGTGTACCGACTGCAGGTTTCAATGTGTTCATTTTAGTGAAACGTTTTAACAACATGTTTCAATAATCAAGAAGAATTTAGCAAGACTTTTTGCTTTCGTTTAATTGCAATATCTGGGCTTGCAAAAACGTTGCAATTCGAGTCGAAATTAATGTTTCAAAAAACACATCTGAAAGACATATTTTCTCGAAAATCTTGGTAACTATAACACCTTGCAGAATAGATTTTAAATATAATTTCTTACATTAGTATTTTTAGTGAGATTGTAAACTGTGATATAGAGCTGACTTGTGCTCTAACAATGAAAACCGTGAACAAATAATTTAGCCCAGCTACCGCGTAGAGTAGTCCACAGTGAATCGGTGCAAGACAGGTCGAAAGTGCAATACATAAGTATCCGCAGTCTCGCATGCCCGATGTTCCGTCGGATAGTGAAAATCAATTATGCAGCGCAATTATCAGATGAACTACTTCGGTTCGTAGGAATGATAATCTCGACGGGTCGGTGTGCACCGCCTCTATAAAGCGTAATCATCGTGTCCAGGTGAGGCACGGCAAATTGAGATAGATCGCCACCGCTCAGAATGAGTCACGCTTACGTAATGATAAAGTATGCACATTTATCAGGACGAATAGTCACGTAAAGTTACAATTCATGACTAAGTTTCTTTGCAAGATTGCATGACACCGAGGTCGCCGGTATCATCATGATCATCACCGCGGCTGCACGTGACGCTCTGGCTGTACTGTGTATACACGTGCGAAGCTGACACGTGGGCGGATGTCTCGGAACGCCTCGCCGGAAAAATGAACAAAAACCATCTTGACGGACATCGCAAATTTTAATTACGATAAATTTCCTGATTAAAGCTGTTTGATACAATCGGACGACCGCTGTCTGTGCACTTCGTGAACAACATTCTTGAGGATATTGCATTTTATAACTATAAATAATTCATTTTCTTAATTATGTCGTTGCTATTGTTTTCAATCCTTTTCCCGATCGTTCTGCTGCTAACTAGAGTCCTCTATTATGTAATGCGGTTGTTTTAATACATGAACATGCGATGCTTGTTTTTAGAGTTCTAGTTAAACGTTGTACTTGTTGTTGTAATTAAGAATAAATTATCTGCTTGATTTGAATAGTTTATTCAAGTTCAGGCTCCATGAAGAACACGAAGGATATTTGAATGTGAGAATTATTCATTTCTTAAAGGCATTATAGAAAGTGTTAGAGATTTTATAGGAAATTTAGTGTTACGTATAAATTTGTTCGCAGAGTGAATGTGAAACGTGTCGCAAGATAGTAATGGACGCGGAAGATATGAAGGTGGGTAGAGGGAAAAAGTTCAAAAGGGGAAAGTGTACGCGTTTTTACATGTTCGTTTTGTAAAAGAAATAACTGCCGAGAAACTAATACCTTTCGGAGTATAATTGCTCGGCCATTACGAGAAGAAAGTTTGTATGAATCAATGGAGTGCTCACTAAATGCTTGAAATTAGCCACCTTCTGCAAATCAATGAATACTTTTTTCATTGGTGGTGTCCTGTCGCCAGTATAGGAATGTTACTCGGCTATTTCATCGGCTATGGCATCGAATAATCGCGCGAACGTGCTTGCCTCGGCCATTGAACAATTTTTAATCGCGTGTTTCATAATCGTTTTGCGCAGTTTTTATTACACGTCGTTATAGCGACGTTCAATCAGCTACTTAATACAGCAAGAGTACACTAAATTTTTAATTGAAATCTTCGGATGTGTACCCGGATGTCGTTTTTCTAGAAATACTTCGAATGTTACGGGAAAAATGTGCATGTATTACGACAACGACGGTTATATGTATTAGTCCTGCGTGACTCTATGTGACTGCCTAAATGTTTTATAGTATTTTTATAACAGAACCGAGTATTATCGCGTTTGAGTTGACGATTGACACGGAACGGTTTTATAAACTCTGGTCTGGAGTCATCGAGGATGTTTATCGGCTGCTCTAAACTCTTGATACCGATTTCAACAGCAAATTCTTGTTCTCACTTCACGTTCCTGTTCCACAGATATTTATTTATTGTCCGTTTCAGAAATTTGTTTACGATCAACGCAGTCGATACAGTGACTGGGGTTCTTTCATAGAAGGCGAAGCCAATGTTTATGTTCCAATAGGCACCGTTTCGTTAAGTGACTGTTCACCAGATTTTGGAGATTTACCCTATTACTATAAGGGGTTAGCACAAGTAATATTCTTTGATACTTGCACGGAATTCTATTTAACATTTAGTATGGATACTGCTAACAAATCAAAAAATTAAAATAAACGTTGAACCTAGCACAGGAAGCATAATTTTAAAAACATATTAATAGAAAAAGTAATATAAAAAGGCCTGAATCGATTGTGAAAACCAGAAAATAAATAGAAATCTATTTCCACCCTTAACAATCGCGACACGTAGAAAATAATTCAGCTTTAATTTTTCATATATGTTCTACGAATGTGCATTATGCATTTCAATGTAGAAAATGCAAGCATTGGGATCTTGTAACCGTTTCCTGACTGGCCACAATTTCTCGCTACGCAAAGTACAAGAAACGACGGGAAATGAGACAAAAGAGAACTTTCTCTCGCAACATCAACATCTCGAGGACCAGATGAAACGAGGATGGCAGAGCTATGGGAAACCGTGACACTGTGCAGACACAGTCCTTCGTTTACGGCACCGATACTCGCTGATGGTTTGCAGATGGTGCAGTTGCAGTAAAGAATGCACACTCTTTCAACGACTTTCCCGCAGACTATCGATGTGTGAAAGATCGATTCTGTTAAAGTAGAATGAGACAGATAATTTGACCTCATTGTTGATTTTGACAGTGACGGTTGCTATACTGCTTCTCAGCTCGATGATTGCCTCTAGTGCAAACGTCGTATACACTTGAGCGGCTTGAGGTCACGGTAAAAATGTAAAAAAAATTGCAGTTTGAAGAAGCCAACTTTGTATTTGACGGACCCTTGTATTGGTATAGTGTTCTTAGCCATAAAGACAAAAATGTATTCTATAGGTACTGACTGCTCGCGATATGAACACGATTGCGGTGAATGAATTATCAATATGACCTGTATTATCATTACTCGTGCCATAATCTTTTTTAGTAGCAATTTTACAATTTTCACAAGGATACCTTCGCGAACAACGTCGGCACAAATATGAAATTTATGAGTCCATTGTTAAGAAAACTATTCCAGTATGTGACTATCGTGTTATTAAAGACGTTACATAAATATGAACATTTTTTCCCGTTAACTATTGTACAATTTTCTGAACGATTAGTTCTTTCAGAAGCGATATCACTCTTCAACCGTTATGTCTACACTGCAGATTTTTATGCATTTGTGGCTCGTTGAAAATTTTTTAAAACACCGCAATGCGTGTTTCATTACAATTTAACATGAACTAAAAGTCCAGCATACATGACATTAATTTTTAGTAAAGCTTGTCTGGAGTGTTTGCCACGAAGTCGATGGGTTGAAATTGAAGTTGTTGACATTTACAATTTAACCTTTGCTAGTACCACTCTTTGTTAGATTTTTCGAAGAAATTTCAAATTGGGAAGTGCTCGGCCGCATATATTATTTCTGATTATTTGGCGATCCTGAATTTATTGGGATCGAAGAGTTCACGAAGGTTCGCATGATTGGGTGTGTGATCACTCGCGAAGGGTATGGGGCTGCTAATGAAAGACGCAGGGAAACATTTATGCATTCGAAATTAAGTCATGAACGGTACACGCCCTGTTACAAGGCGGTCATTTCGCCGGCCTCGGCTTACACGATAACCAGCCATTTCGTATACGATCATATCGATGTTCACAATAAAATTACAATAATTGCCGGTGCAGAATGGTCCAGAGAACCAATGCGAGACGAAGGCCAGTCGATCTGGCAACGGATCGGTCGCCAGTTTGCATACGAAGATGCGATCAAATCTGTTCGGCTACCAAGCAGCCTTCTTCGTCTCCCTTCGCCTCCCCAAAATTTCTCCGAACTTCAATTACATTCTTTAAATTGTGTCGCAAAAAAAATTGTAATCTGCTACCACCACTTTAAAATTTGTGAGGGGTCCAGGTTAGCTATATATGTTTCAAGTTTGCGTCGACGTATCCTCGAACCGGCGTGCGTTTCCACATTCTTCCTCAATTTACTGTTTATCGCCGATACACCAGATATTTTCTCCGTATTTACATAATTATACGTTGGATCGCGATCGCATGATGTTCGCGAGAATTTGTTTCAAAACTGTGCTGGCTACGGTCGTAAATAAGGATTCGTACGTTACACAGAAACGTGCGAACCAGTACACTGGGCAAATGAAATTTTGTAGGGGTATACGACCAGCACGATTCTATACCGTTTATCGAATAATTAAGGAGTCAAGTGCTGTGCAAGGATTTTGCAATCATTTGCTGAGCTCTAATGGTGGACAAGTGCTAAAACAATGATTTTGAAAGGGTTCTAGCATCGACTCACTTTAAAATTGAATTTTGAGATTCGATGAATGTTTTAGTTCAGATAAATAATGTCTGTTCACGCAGTGAGCTAAATACGTCAACACAATACATTCAAAAGTTTACTGCCAAGCTATTTCAAGTGATAGAGAGCCAACAGAACGTTTGGCAAGACGCGAAAAGTCATGTACCTCCAGAATAGGGATCTTGTTAAGTAGCATTTATCGTCACGCGTCCGTTACAATATGTTATTAATTCTAATAATAGAATAATTATAAACAATAGAAATTGAAAATCACTCTTCCACGATTCTGACAGCTCCGACCAAATTTGGCATGCGCGACGTATCGTCACAAAAATTATGTTCTAAATGTGGACAAATCGTCACATCGGTTACGTGCAGGTGACGCTGCAGTTAATGTGTCGTACAACAATCTGCATAAAATTGAACCTACTCATTTTAATGCGCGATGAAAGACCGTAGTCGTCGCGACTAAACGACGCTATCAACGTGTTAATGTGGCAGGTGTTTCGAATTATCAACGTACACGGTGAACAAAATTTTTGTGTATTACGGAGGACACAAGTCGACAGGTCGAAAATACATAAAACTTAAAAGAAGTGAAGAAAATGTATTTTATTATTTAAATATAATTTTCGACACATCTTACTGTATTGCAAAAGCTTGTTTTAAAAATAATTCACGATTTTAACCAAAATATGAACAAAGATCTGACGGAACACAACCGGATGATCTTATATCAAGATCAAAAACATCGGCATATTGATCGATTCACAAATGCGCAAAAGCACCAACGACGAAACCCCGTCGGAATGCGCATCACTGAGACCCCAAATTATGGCTTCTCTTAGTATTCTGGGTATTCGGGGGCCAGATGCATTAAAATTTGCGCGTTTCCTCTTTCGCGCAGGCCGGTTCTCCTTTATGTTCGCCTTAAGCAACGTAAACAACTTGAAACACGTTGCGACGAATGCACCGGCATTTAGGTTCCAAGAAACTTACATTAATTCCATTTTGTCTCCACATCAGGGATTCTTCTGAGTTTGCCACGAGTAGATCGTGGGTCTTTGTACAAAACACCAGTACTCTTCAGCAATACAAGAAAATTTGTAAATTACAACAAATGAAAAACTGAAAGAAATGAACTAAGGAATGGAAAAGAAATAGGTTAGAAGATGATTGCGCAGGGGCACAAATTTTCTAATTCTGCTTTATTAAAATAGTTGAAGCGAATGAGCCTAACGATCACAGAAATTTTTTTCGTATGGATGACTCGCTTTTCATTATCTAAATGAATTTTGTCGGAGCATTGGAAAAGAAAATACAGTGACGAAAGAGGTAGCAATTTCTTCTGGATCGTTGAGCAAAATTCCGTAACGACGATTTGTCGCAAACTGCTCCTTTACATCGTACCTAATACGGGATTGTGATTTCTGCAACGATGCAAGATGCGTTTGCTGTCAAACTGCATACATTGCAACATGAAACCTAGATACCAACTTGCTTCAGCATATATAAAAGGCTTGGTTGATTCTTCTCGGTTGGACGTGAGATATCAACATTGAAACACGTTCCCCACAATGGCTACTTCTTCGAGCTCAACGTTGACCTCCTTCCTTATACAAATAGGGAAATTGTCCCTGTAGTGAACCGTTTAAGGCCAGTAGTCGGCCATGTTAAACGTCGTTGTTACTATGAATATGCAGTTTTCGATATGTTTTATAAAGAGATATAATTGTGCTCATTGAAATATACAAGAATTTGTTAGTAGTTTATTTGGAAGCAATTTATTTTCAGGAAGACTGATTATTGGACGGCGACTGTTTTAGGCACGTTTACTCTAACGATTTGAACCTGCATCCAAAATATTAGAATTCAGAACATTTGCAACTCCGGGTCAGAACAATTCGGCAACCAAGACTCAATCCCTACAAACAAATGACCTTCCGCACCGGAGCTAATACAGTCTTTAAATTCGCGCATCTCCACCCAACCAGCTCCCGTATTTACCACACAGGCGCTGTAGAAGCATCGCTCAATTTAGGACCCGATGCATTGGATCGCAATATGTTTTAGCGTGTATAGGTTGCTTTATAGAGACCGTGCGTCATTGACGTCACGGACAAAATGGCGGCGCACGGTGAAAGGTTCGCCGAAGAACATGAGGAAGAAAGAATACCGAGTATACATGTACAACACAGAGACACAATCTCTTCGTTGAAGACAGAACGAGAAAGAGAAACACGTGCCAGAGAAAGACGGTACAAGTAGAAAGGGCGATAGAGAGAGAGACAGGGTCGAGGGAGATGATTACGAGAGAGAGGAGACAAAGAGACGAAAAGCGAGAGAGAGAGAGAGAAAGAGAGAGAGAGAGGGAGTGTGTGTGTCTGTGTGAGAGAGAGAGAGAGGGAGAGAGAAAAAGAGAGAACGGAACGGCGAACGAAACCGTCAACGACCGGAAAGGACAGGGTGGCATCGAAAGGAGCGACCTAGGTCCTCTTCGTCTTTCCTTCTCCAAGCTCCTGGAGGAGACCTCCCTCGGCCAGAAGGCTAGCCCCTCCACTTTGTCCCGTTCTCTCTCCGTTGAATTTCATTCTCTCCCACTCTCCGTTGTTCTCTCTCCTTTTCTCTGATGGTAGCCACGAGCGTTCTGCTCTTTCTCATGAACAGCGGTTGCTAGAGAGAGAAACAAGGCACACGCGCATGTACCAAGCGAAGCACGTGGTTGGCCGGGTTCACCTGCACATGGAAAAGGAGGGAACCAACGCCGGGCGTCACGACGGCACCTGCTCTCTGCGTCGTGTTGTCTATTCGATAGAAAGGAAGAGGGGTGGCTACGAAAGAGGGAGACTCACTCTCCCCCTTCCTCTGACTTCTCTCACTCTCTCTCTCTCTCTCTCTCACACTCTCCCCCTCCCTTCGTTTCTCTTTGTCGAGGCAACACGGGGAATGTGCGAACTGTGCAAGGGAGAAGGAAGGAGAAAGTTATTTCCGCCTTTTAAAAACCATCCAGAAGTTCTCTTATAGGCGGAGCTGCACCGAGCAGACGCGCTACTATTGGCTGCATTAATGTTCAATATATCATGTCGTACCCGTCGGGATAATATTGTCCCTGTACGCGCACGCGGTGGATGGTGAACATCACCACGGGTTCACGAGGCTCCTCGCCCGCAAATCCACCAACCACCGTGAACTCTTCCCGGTGAAGAGGTGTCAGTCAATAATAACTAATAACCAACGATTATTTTCGATCGATCCGGATACACCGACCACCACGAACAGCCCTTTACTCCTGCCCGACAGGAAGTGTCTCTCGCGGAACGAATTCCTTCGTTCGTAGAATGATATCCTTGCGATTCCGCCCGATTAATGCGTTTGCTAAATACTCAGTCACGCGTGTACGTTGATTGGACTGCGGACCTTTATGTAAAATAAAAATTAATTGTGTCAATTGCAAGAAACTTACTTCATTTATTTTGTCAAGCTGAAAATAATAAATTGGTACTCTATAGAATAAAATAGATCTGGCCGTAGTTGTCACAGAATCGTTGAGACCAGTTAAAGTGAGTTGTCAGTCGTTGAAATTGGATCAGTTGTAGAGATTGCAATGATCCTTTGGTGGATACTTGCCAGACATATTAATTCAGACGTGTATTATAAAAAAGATCGTGCAATGTGTCGAATAAACAATGAGGCATTGTTAATTTTAATTGTCAACACAAAATAGTCGCTTTTAGTGTTTGGTAGTTCTAGTATTAACCCCCAGATAGAAAAGTAGACGTCACTCTTTGGTTTTTCGACTGAACTGTTGTCGGTTTGTTCTGCAAATCGCGTAAATAGTGAAAATAGGAAAAAAGCTGTCGTACAAGTATAAATTGCTTTGTAAATTATGGAAAAGTTAGACTAATGGTTGCTTTTGTAATGTATAAGTTAGCTGAATATATAGATACGCGACGTTCGTGAATAATACAATGCAGAGAAATGTTACTTCCTTTACCGGCTGCACTCAATTCAACGTCCGCCATAAACTATAACAGGTGCTAGAAAGTTACGAGAAAGTCCAATTCAGTTACAAATGGCGGAACAGAAATATCACTATATGTGACACGACATCTAGGCCGTTATTGTCTCTTTTTTCCATGCAAAAATGAAGATATTCATATAAAATTTTCTTTAATTATTGATTACGCGAAATTGTAATGGAATGGGTACCGAATAACAGATGTAAAGGATGTTTGAAAGTTCAAGGATGCTAATTTTAAGTTACCGGTAAATCTACGATCGATTGTCGTTTTAATCGATATATTGTGTTTGTTCTGTTAACAGGTGGCAGTGCAGAATTTCTACTATTGTACACTATCAAGCTTATGGAACTTTTCCGCTGTCCTTGGGAAATGCTGACTTACATGTACGTGATCTTGAAGGATGCTAATGGCAATCTTGAAGAGGCTGTGAATCGCATACTGCAAGGTGAAGTACTATATCTTAAAATTTCTAACAATAATAAGTACTGTTGCAGTTTACCATTGTTTGTGGGCGTTTTTACTAAACTAAGAATGTCTATATTGTGGTAACGTTAAAAATATAGACACATTAATACAGTAATGTTGTATATGTAAATAATCGTTTTTTAGTAATGCAATTGAACCCCGAGAAGTAATTGAAATCTTTCGTTTTGTTGCTCCAGTGTGTTATCACCCGAAAATCGTTCTTTGGGCTACTATTTTGGACAAGATCCTTTCATTCATTCTGAAATTGATACCATCTTGAAGATATCACACGATTTTTAACATTTTTTAATCGATTATATTGCAAGAGGTTTTGACCGCGATTTAATTGAAACTTTTATCGCGATGAAATGATAATGGAACGGTTTGCAACGAATTCCATCGAGAAGAATAGTCACTCGTCTCGAAGATATGATTTTGCAGTTCAACAACTGGAAGATAATTATCAAATCGATTTTGATAATCCATACTTACAATGAAGATATATTCGTGGATCGGAGAGACTCTCAACAGATCTACTAAATCCATTCATTTCCACAATTATGATTAGTATAAGTAATACAACTGACAAATTTATAAAAAAAAAACAACATTAATCTTTCAGACTCACCGTTACAACCGTCTTAGACTTTAAATTTAAATACATTGGGTTCTAACATTAACGTTGTGAAATCGAATTAATCAAAAGACCTTTTTGTAGCGTTTCTCGTTCATAAATTTCCAAACTCTGTGATCTGTTTGAGTTTCCATTGTCGCGGGAACGTTGTACAAAATAAGTACAACATTCCTGATCCAATCCTATTATAAGCGGCAACACGCACGTTATTAATGACTACACCAAGGAAATATTTCCGCTTTGGCGACAGTCTTGACGAATAACTGCCTTTGAGTCTCCCGATCTGCCAAAATTCCGTTACAATTTCTGGATTCTATCCAATTGCGTTGTGATTGCGGTTATCCATATTCTTAAAGAGCAAAAAAGAAATAACTTTCGGTGACATCGAAACTCGTCGTGCTCGAAGATCGTCTGGAAGATGCAGAACATGAGTACCATTCTCTCATCACTTGAAGATCACACTTTGCTCCACTCGGAGCGACCTCGTCTGGAAAATATACTTAAAACACCAACAAAGGAAAAGGTGAATGTGTAAAACATGTATAATAATGTTAGCGAAGGCACACGAATAAAGCTCTACCAAAAAAATTGATAGGGCCATAGCCAATACAAGAGGAGGTTTCTAAAAGCGTCAACGCCAGAGTAGGCACTCAGTTCCTTGCATTTTTTTGGAACCTATAAATTAGAGGTACAGGTCCCATGACATGGGTCACGCTGCTTCAAGTGCCATTGAGAGCGGTTCGGCCAGGACGACTTTTCCAGGAAGTCAGCTGATACTTTCTAGCTGTACCACAGAACTATAAATTCATCAAAGAGACACTAAAAGGACTCTGAACAATAGTATCTTCGAATATCGATTGTAGCGTAGACTCAAACAGAAATTCGAGCCGGCCACACAAGAAGCACGTTTGAACAGTGTTGAAATAAGCCATTACAGATATCCAACGACAGAAATAAATATATATCCACGAATAGTTTACCGCGATTCCTTTGCTTCAGTTCGACAGACTTCTCTTGATTGATCCTGTTTCTTAACTGTTTCCTTATCGGATACGCAAGTAAGCTTTCTCTGTAGACCGGGGACTCCTACAGTTTCTTTATGCCGACTGTAGTCGCCGCTGGTAACACCGCTCTATACGTGTGGATGCCGCATAAACTGGGCATCGGTATTAATATGGTTAACACGCATAAAGTAAATCTGCGTACAGAACGACAGAAAGGAATCGTGCAAGAAAATCAATTGTTTAGAAAGTGGAGTACAAGCACGGTGTATTTACCCGTATAAACTATAAAGCAATCATTTGTAATTGTAATCGGCGAGGGTCGTGGGTGTCGTGCAAGTCACTGCTGGATTCTTTATACCGGAAGGTCCTCGTTAATTTATGGTTCGCTCGGGCGAACTATAACACCAGGTACCAAGATAGAAACTCATTGGTTTCATTTTGCAATTTCAGCGTATATATCGACAAAGGTCGATAATTGCAAACCGGGATATGTCAGCGTGTTCCATGTCTTATACGTCACGAGCAGGAAATGACTATTGCATTGGTATTTTTCGTGGCCGGACAGGTGAATGCGATTGGTTGAAATGGATTATTAAATTCTACTAGGTTACACATCGTCATTCTTGCCTCGTCGATAGATGGGTCGCGATATTTAATAGGCGAATTATTGTAGAAACATTAAGCTGACTTTACTTATTAAACGTTTAATACGCCGTTCAATCGTATAAAGTAATCGAACGATTGCAGTTTCTCATACTAAATCTAATATTGAGTCTGAGCCGATTTTATTAACAACATTTGAGAATGAAAAAAAGCTATTAAATTGGTTGGAGCTGTCATGGTCTACATGTACAATTTTTTTGTTTCGGTTTTGTAGATTTAGAGAAACTTTTATCACATCTTTATGTTTCTAATTGTTGGCCTTATTGGTTTAACCAAACCGCCAAGAAGAATTATAAATTAGCCCACAGGTTTAAATAGAAATAACCACTTTGTGTAGTGAGTACCCGATAAATCGCATCGTTTATGATCGCGTCAAAACATTTCGAGGCCTGCAGAAAATCTTGTACATACCTGCTCCGTGAAGCTCGGCGGAGGGAATGATCCTGAATGACCTTGAATGACCTTGGATTATCCATACATCCTAGGACAGCGAACTCGACGCGGAATGAGCCGAGCTTCTAGCAAAAACAGAGGATTCGTAGTTCCATTAACACTTAACACGTTCGATGCGAGAGAACGTCACACGAGTCCGACGACCATGGTCAGGTTTTTCGTGCGAAGCGAGTCCAATCAATTTTATGCACGTTGATATCTATGGTGGTAAGGTATAGCGTAATAATCTGAAATCCATGGTTCTTTCATGGTAAAAATAATCTTTTTCTTTAATTCTAGAAATAGTCACTAAGGACTTTCGGCGCAATTTAAAGTAGTGAAAAGTTCAAGAGAATTTAAAAATATGTATTATTTTAAAGATACTAAAATTATTAATAGAAGAGAGGACGTTTTATTTTGCTCCCGATTCTTACAATTGTTGCACATTTTAATTTTGCATAAAGATCCGCGGTTTACTAATTTATCAGTTACACCTTCATAGATAAAGAGTGCATTGATTCGAACGGTGTGTCTGTTTCGTCGAATTTTACCTAAATCAATTTATATGAAATACCAACGGCATAACCGAAAGTGCTAAATGTCATTTTTCTCAAGAGGCAACTTTTCACGAGATACGCCCATTCGAATTAACACGGCAGAACGAGACACATCATTTATCACTGTCCCACTGGTTGTCTGACGCGAGTGAAATTTACGAAGGTGAAACGGTCAAGTAGGCGTGAAAAAGAAGGTAGCGTAATTTGTTATGTAGCCAACCTGCTGGGCTACTGTTTACACGAGCCGATCATTATAAATCGCTTAAGCCCGCTATGGTCCGTTCGTCATATTAGCTACTGCTGGCGCCCCAAGGCGAGTATCATCTCGATCTCGATAGCTGTTCTTATAGAGCTCCAAATGGGCCGCAAATAAACCGACTAATTTGCCGTTTTATTGTTTATTAAGGTAATGCACACGTTACCGGCGTGCTGTGCGCCGTTCAATCAACGTAACCATTATTCAAACATTTTTTTACCGTAGAACAAATCATTCACAATTTCAAATAATTCCTAAAAACACATTCGTCTTATTAGCAAATGGCAAAATTAAACAATAACTTCTGTAACAATATCGAGTAACTTCTTTTTATTTCCGCCAATCACAACATCACTGAACGTCGTATGAAAATGGTGGGATTGACGAAGAGTTGAAACGTAAAGATGTACAAGGACCAATTGCCGCCGGAAAGGTAGAGGAGTGTAACGAAACGGAACATGCCGATGCCTAGTCGGTGGCATTTAAGTGGCTGACGCGTTATTTGGTGTCGTGCGGAAAATCCATGCAGTGAAAATAATAACATGTCGGGTGACCTGGGATTTTCATCGTGGTCGGTAAAGCTGGCATTGGACCGTACCACTTGTATCGTTAGATCCTGCACCAGTCTCGGTAGACGTGTCTGCAAAAAACGGCACGGTGAATTCATGAATAAGATCTCACGCAGCGGGACGTGTACTTTTATAAGAGAAGAGAAATGAACTGGACGTTATCGTAACAGCGGATAGTTAGTGTAACGCTATTAGCCCGGGTCCGCAACCAGGAGGACGACTAGTAATTATGGCGAAGACGCCGTGTTTAACGCGTGCCAACACCGTTTCAGGATAAATGTGCTCGCGGGGATCCAATCCAGTTCGCCCAGTCGAACACTTTTAAGTCCATGTGGAAAGTCGCATTCCTGCTGATCACCGGCGAACAGGTAGACGATCAGCTGCATCAACCTGCTCCAAATGGATACACTGTTGCTAGCACGTCGAGTCGCCTCGCGCTACCTCGACCGTGCATTATTACACTTGCAATTCGTGTATCTGCCCGTATCCAACGGATTTCTCTTTAACCACGAACCGTATCCACTCCAATGACTCCACCAGATGAAAACACGAAATCCGAAAGTTTCGAACGATACTTGTTGCTTTCGAGATTAGTCGCTTAACCTTTGGGGGTCGGCATTTCTCCATATTTTATTCCTTTGATATTTTCTTCGATTAACCGCTTTAAATGAATACGGGACAAATCAGGGTTTTGCGAGAGCGAAATAATTTCTAATTGTTCGGTCTCGAGCAGACCGAACGTGAGATTTATGGTTATTCAGACACATTCCGCTGCAATAACTCGAGACTCGACGCGACGGTCCTAGAAATTTGAGTGTCACCGGACACCACTTCGAGATCTCGTAAGCGAACGGATTGACTCCTTCATGAGAGAGCTCATTCATAGGGCAATCTTATACAAACAAATAGTTTAGTTCCGTATCGTTTTCCCATATCCTTCGCACCTAATTAATTGCATAGCGTCAACATAGCTTTACCAAAGCGTCCCTACTCCGACGTTCAAAATGCACCACCCACTCACCAACAGAAATCCTTTTAGTCATCCCATACAGTTTTAAGATAGCCAATAAGAAAAGATTCCGAGATGACTTTATACACAACGCGACACTGAAAATGAGAACTCGAAAATCGCTCGAACCGAACACAACGAATCTTTACCTTGAAGCTTGCCTTTAGTTATATATATTGTTAAGTTTGAAGTATATTAAAGTGTTAACTTCCAAGAGTCGCATTTCTTTCAGCACGTCGTTCTTACTTCTGTAATATCGTCAAAGCCCCGAATATCGTCGCGAGAAACGGGATTTACGACCCAGCGAAGTTCGGTATACGAATTTAGGGTATTCGGACGCTTCACTAATAAATTGTTGCTTCGTGAATAGGAGCATTCTCTTGTTGTAAAATAAAATCATGCCTTACTAATTGGTTACCAGCTTCCGGGATTATGATTCTAGTAGTACTTTTAGATAAACTATTATTCAAAAAATATATTTCTATTTAAAAAATAAAGAGTGTTCGAAGGCTGATAAGAAAAACGACTATGGAGGTCTAATCCATTGTAAAATGAGTTGGCCGTTCCACAGGTTTTTTTATTTTAAATAACAAAATGACAACATTGCTATAACTGCCGGTGGTTAAAATAGAACATCTCTCGACTTTCTGGCAACAGCACTGGCAGTCGAAGCGAACAGTAAAACGTAATCATAAGTTTCATAACTGCTGGAATTACGCGTCGGAAATATTAATACCAGTAGTACATAATTCCGGAAACGCTTAATGATAGGTGATCAGAATGGGTTCTTGAAAATCTATTTACATCATGAATAACTTTCAGGTAATCACAGTGAATTAACAATGACAAGTGATATTCGTTCCTGTTCCATATTAGATACCGAGCGTAGAAAGACCGTATGAAAGTTCGAAAATGATATACGTGTAGTTTTCAAAATATACAGTCAGCTTCCGTTTTCGATTACATTGTTGAGTATCCAGCTGCATAATTGCATGTATGTCGCTTGTGGTTGTGCACGTTTCGTGTCGGCCGATTTTCCCCGAGTTCACGACATTGATTTCATTATCAAACTGGCTCGCCTTATCCTGAGTGTCGCGAGCAAGTTTAACACTGCAAAGAACGTGGTAACTGTACTCGGAACTATACACTCGATGGGCGTTCAGGCTGAACCCTGATAGCCGTCGATAGCCTTAGGATAGCGAAGTGAAATAGCTTATTTACTCCAGATATGTTATCCAGGTGCTGGCAGTCGTTCGAATTTTGATGTGACTGTAGACGTCTAAACTGTAATACAATGCATCTGGCTCGGATTACAGACGATACCAATGAAATTGCAATAGTTTATAACATTGCTTTAATGCGATCGGACATTCCCAGCACATGGCAACAGGATATATTAACTTCGAACATCATCGGGGATATTATTCCTCCATCTTAAACTGACTTATCAAATGAACATCTCATGATTATCTCGTTATGCACATTCAATTATGTTACGCATATTCCTACATAACTTTACTCTCGTCAAATTTCATACAGCGGAGTCAAAATGAAAATAATGTAAATCATTGAAACATTTATTACTCGAATAGTTTCGAGGTATTAATTTTATATTAATTTTCGTGAAATGTTCAATTTTTGTTATCCATTCTACTGTTGAGGTACTAATTTTATATTAATTTGCTGGTTACACTGAACTAGGTAGAAGAAATAAAAATAATGTGTGCCACTTGAATCTTTAATTAATAATTATTTATGCACTTTCGAGGTGGGTACTTAAAATAAGAAGTAAAGTTAAAGAGCATACGATAACGCAATTGAAGCCAGAAAGGAGCTCCGTAATTTTCCCGGTCATCGATAAAAATGAAATATGGGAACATAATAATTAGAATATTGTTAGACTCGGTCGCTTGATATTGTACTATCAGGAAATTGCCAGGCCGACTAGCACACTCGTGCACATGTTCTCTTTGTTAAAAATTACTTATCTTCGGTCGGAGAATGCTCGTGGCTCGTGTGTCAACTAGCAAGGTAGACGTCAATGAAAGTGATCACAAATAGATGCCAGCAGCGTTATCGTTAATATGCTTGTTCACACTTAACGAGAACTGGATGCACGATCGTCTGAAACTGAGCCTTCCCCTCCCGTTGCGTTGCGTTATTTATCGTTCATCGTTCGATACTTTACCTATGCACAGTGTGCAAGCATTGCAGTCGGCTAAGGTCGATCTAAATTTATGGTGCGATAGTTTTGCATTATTTGCAAATAAATTAGAATATACGATATTGCACCAAAATATACGATAATATACTAAAATGTGCAACAATATACTAGAATATACCAAATATTTCATTTTGTACAGACATAAAATTTTAATGAAGTTGCCTAAGGTTTGAAGCTTTAAAATTTCAAGTTTTAAGATGGGAAGTACTATATGCGAGTTATTAAAAGTTAAAAGAATACGTCTCCGTTTGCAAAGGCCATAAGTGCAGCACGTACAGTAAAGTGTGATCGGTTGCATAATCGACCGACCGAAAATAGTAAAAGAAAAATCCTTGTTGTTTCGCGTAATCGCGGTATGGGTGTGGGCAGTTCGCGAGGTGATACATATATTCGACACGCGTACGTTCTCAGCTTGACACGTGGCGTAATAAACCGTCTATTAATATTTATGATGAAATATAGTTAGCTTCTCGACAGGGATCCGCCGGTGTATCTGTAGCATTCGGTGCGGCGAGGTTGCCCAGAGAGAAGAAGAAGAGAAAACCAAAGTTAATAGCGTCATTGCGTTCTTATAACCGCGGCTCGACGATGTCTAGGAAATCGCGGCGAAGAATCTGAGCAGTTCGTTTCGCATGAAACAATTATCCAGGAAATCTAATTACAACTAATTTGACATGGAGCGGGCTGCACGCCGCGTGCATCGCATCGACGCGAATGCAACCCGAGCGCAGGTGTATGCGCGTTTGGAGAACCGCTGCGCTCTCTGCACAAGGTCGTGCATTCTTCGGGTGAGATCGACAACCACAACCGACTAGACTATCCTGACATTTGTAACAATGTAACCGGCCTGTAACAGCCGGCTCCGGAGTCGATAATCGATCGCTGCCTCGCTCGATGCTTTCGAGGAACGAGCCGGTATAATAGCCTCGATCGGGATCGTCGATCGCATGCAGTCCTTCGCAGCGGGAGAGATGTACCCGGCTCCGCGAAATTATAGGACCCCGCTGCAACTTGCAATTAGCACTCGAGCATTACGAACCCACGGAATCAGAAATTAAATGCTATTCTTCATTGCAACATAGGAGCGCCGATCTCGAAACGATTTTCTGCTCGACCTACTGCGAAACAACAAGTGAATCAGAAATTGATCACGTTCCCTTCGAAAGTGACATTTTCAAGGAGAAGAATACCTTCTGCTTCTATGCTTTATAGATTGTTACTGTTTTATATTGCGCCTACTTGTTTTTGTCAAAACTGCACAAAATCTGTTGTATGTTTAATATACGACTCGTTGAAATGTTATCAGCCATAGGAACACTATCATGAATCTTTTTCGACCGGAGATCAATGTAAGAGTTCGCCTTCGTCCTCTATGTGTGTACAGTCTTGCTTAGATTAATTGATGATTCACTGATCTATTCGGTTCAGCTAATTTCACGCTTTATATTCATATATGATAAGTGCTATCTGGTGTTATTTTTCATTCGTCAATTAATGAGAGAGCGCTTCAAGCTTTATGGGTCTCGGGTATTTCGTATGCGACGAGCTCGCGTGGTACTTCCACATTAACTTACATAACTTTGTTACTCGGTTTAACTATAAAGTTAGCAAAGTGACGCGTCGGATCTCTCGGCGCAGAGAATGTACTAAATTGTACACTTAAGATACACGGTAATCAGATTGTGGATTTTGTGCATTCGTGACAACAATGAGTAGGCGCGATTTGAACGAGCAGAGAGATCAAAAGAATTTTAAAATATCGGTGTGCTGCAAAAAAAAGAAGAAGGAAAACAATTTTTGTTTGACAATTTGACAATTTTTATTTTGCATAGACGGGATGTCTCAAAAAATGTTGTGGTTCCTAATGTCATTTTTATTAACGGAAAACACGGACCAGAGCGCGACCTAGACGCATGTTGGCAAACGCTAAGTCAAGCGTCGGTGGTGCGTCGCGACGACGCAACGAACAAGAGAAAGAGCAGAAACTGATTGAATTAAAAACCTACTTATTGAGCCGTAAATTCACTTGCTGGCTTCAAGTATACGGCTGTGCCTAAAAAAGAAAGCTAAGGGACGTACGATGACGTCAACGAACTGCATAGCTGGTGGTAGATAATTGGTATTCCATAACCTGAGGGATGTGCGGACCTGATATCTCTACGTCCTGCTGGGTAAAAAAACAGACAGCGTTATCGAACTCAACGGTGATCCCGGGGAAGTGCAATCTTACTCCGGGCGGTGCGCAGATAGATACAAAATACACGACAACGCGCGCAACCTTGTAACAAACGGCTAAGACAGTGTTGTGCAGAGTGATTCGTTCTTAATTAAGTGCCTATCTACTCCGACAGTTCGGGATCGTTCGCTTAACGAGCTACGCGCGTCGCATAATTTTTAGCAGACTGGGCAGATAGATCTATGTCTTCGAATGGTTGAAGAAACACGTAATTATAGCACCGCTCGCGATGCAGGAACCGACAGTAAAGCATAGATAGATGATTTTTATCTCGTTGATAATTAACAGAACGGATCGCACAGCGCGCGGCTGGGATTTGCCTGACGGAATTGTAAATTATTGAAAAGCGTTAACGAAGTTGCACACTTTTCCCATGGGTACAATATATGTGTATCTCGGCTATATCGTCGTTTCAACGGCAATCAACGCAACGGTGTGTAGCACGGTCGCGATGTATGGTAATGACCGTGAGCTCATTACCCGAAGAACGCACCGCCATATCTGGATTCCACTTGCTCGGTAAACGTTACCCTTTTTACAGCTGGTGCTCTCAGTCGCTCTCGACCGTTCAGAAATTTTACGCATAACTTACTGTTGCAAACCTATAATTACGATGGACTATAAAACGTGACTTGGGACGTAGTGGCAAAAAAGAACGCGGAGAAACAAAGTGAGAAGAATGGTCGAGCAAGACAAGGTGAGAAAGAGAAAGAGAGAGAGAGAGAGATTTTGAGAGCCGTCTGAGATAAAGGTTTGCACGTAAATGGCGATTGCTCACCGGAGAAAAAAAGTCTTGTCAAATCGAAGAGAAATTTCTTCCGAATGGCACTGATCGAGGTGAAGCGTGATGGGTATTACAGGGGGGAGAGAGCACACTCGTAATATAAAATCCCAGTTTATGGAATACGTGCGCAAGAAAGATACAGGTCTTCGTATGCGAGATCATATTCAACCTGGAAACTGCGTTAACAAGGTCTTTAGGGCTGAAACCTTGGAAAAATCAATTTTTCTACAGTTTCTTGAAGCACAGGTCTTTAAAATATGTCTACAATCTGTCAGACCTGCTTAATTGAAACTATGCTTTCCATTAGAACTAAGTCGAATCTAATCAGTGTGAACTGATTAAACTAGATTTAACTTGGACTTGATATACTAGGTAATTTGTGACTAAGGCAGCCTAGTTAAGACTAGATCCAATGTAACTAGTGAAAAACCAGATAATCTACGCTTGACTTCATATTTCATGCTGATAGACATCAATTTTATCTTAACATACTCTGGTTCCGATCTAACTCTGGATCGAACTGCGTTCCAGTGCAACCTAAGTAACGCAGACTAAGTAGTTCAGACCTAATGTAATTACTAGAAATTAATGAAATTAGTTTCTAGTGTGACCACTTCAAATCTCATTTTGTTTCGTTGGTTCAACAGTTCAACGATGTTGGAGTACCTTTAACGAGAACACAGGTTGATACATAAAGAGCTTATGAAATTTTTATAATTATCAAAAATCCTTGGAGACGCATCGATGTACGTGAAGGGTGCAGTATATACATTTTTTAACAATATCCGGCATGATACTTGAAGATGTGACCGATCTCACGTTACATGACTCGGACCAAGGGCGATCCGGCGCATCGTTGAACGGACACGCTTGATTTCGTGAATATGGCAATGCGAGAGCTATCACGATGCGGGGCCCAGCTTTAATTATACGATACATTTACTTTGTACCTGACAATTTGGAGTAGTTGATGGTTCGCATCGTAGCCGCTCCCGGAGCTTTATCCGGGTATATGTATGATCAAGACAGTAAACGTTCACGAGGCTAAGCATCATCGCCGTTACGTTGACAGTATAATTGGTATCCCTTGGGCAGGTGCAAGTCTTGCGTTTTACACGTTAAAATGCCCTTTGCAGGACAACAACCGATTATTAAGCTAATTCACAGTTTTGCAGTTCTTAGACCTCATCAATGAAACGTGAGAATCCTCTGGAGCACGATCTCTGTTCCATCATTCCGCGGCTCAACCATTTTTCACTGACATTTTCTCTTCGACACCAGTTGTTCTGGATCTTTGATTTTCCAAATGGTATACAAATATACTTGAAATAAACTTTATATATATTATATATATATAAAAGGAAGTAAATCATATAGTGTATACTGGAAATATTCCAGATCAAAAAATATCTTACTTTTGGAGTTAGCACATCTTTGAGTGATAAGAGCTACACCTTAACAAGGTGAACGGGATGTTTGTTTGTTACAAAGAAATCATATTCGAGGGGAAACTCGTCGAATGGAAATCGGTACGAATCCCTCCGCCGCGCCGCCGTCGCGGACAACAACGGAAACCTGTTTTCTGCGCGACAGGTGTTCGTTTATGAGATATCGGGATGCTACGGTTCCTTCGCGGTGATCTTTAATTGCGCTACTTTTTATACTAACACGGGCCGTCGAGAAAACTCGTTGTCTTTCTCTAA
Source organism: Lasioglossum morio (assembly GCA_916610235.2). NCBI lineage: Eukaryota > Metazoa > Arthropoda > Insecta > Hymenoptera > Halictidae > Lasioglossum > Lasioglossum morio. The sequence goes on along the minus strand of OU744330.1, from coordinate 8,259,958 downwards.
TTAATCGACCTGTTCGCGTCGCCGGTAATTAAGCAGTGGAGTATGCCGGCCGTGGAACGCGCTGACCGATAGACCGTGGAATAATTAGCTACCCATGAACCCTCTACGAAGATGCCTAGCAAAGTGTTGCCCTCTCGCTGTCAGCCGCGCCGTGGAACTCGGTCGAAGCGGGAGAACTTGTTACTGTCATGTAACATAAAGTACGTTCAACGTGGATCAAATAACACCGGTTGACACTTGCTCGAAGTAACAGCAAGGACGGCTCTTAACACCGGGACACTAGAATTTTATTTGACAGCAGCAAACAGGCCAATAAAACCGACGCGTTTTCAAAGTGCACACCATGAAAAACGATAAAACAAGCACCTTAAAAGCTATTCCACCGGACGTCGCGCGAATGAAATTGCACGTGGAATTTATTTACCGATTGATGACGAAGATCCTTCGGTGGATCAAAGCTGGATCAAAGTTTGAAGAAGATTTGGACTGGTATGTTCCTTCCGTTTATCGTTAACGCATATACATAGATAATAGGAAAAAATCTTAAGGTCATAGATGTTAAATAAACTTTGTACATTCTTTGACTTTGGCAGAAACAATTTCTGGACACACGGTATATATATGATTCGTTGGCAGTTTGTATGTGTATGTATGTTTTGTTGTAAATTGTGAGATAATTAGTCCAGATAATATACAGCTCTTCGCAATGTTACGTATACGTGTAAACATGTCACAAGTACAATTTTTCTTTACTTTGTATACATTTTCTTTATCGGGGAATACGATATGTTATTTTCTGGGAAGTTTCAAATTACTGGCGATAGCGTTCGACTTTTTTTTTCAGACGAGTGAGTGAAACTATTGTATATATTGAAGTTGCTGTTTTATATTATTGTCATATAAATGAAAATTTCCTCATCAAAAGTAAACTGCATTTTAATGACAGCATGATTCATACTTGTGCTTCTCATTTTACGTAGTTTGAGATGTACGCGCAATTAATAAGGAAAAGCAACGCGTATTACATAGCAAAATGAATCACGATAATGAGTGACACGACCAGCAGGTTTTTGTCAATTACGTACGGGATAAAAACGGATAAAAACGAACGTTTTACCCTAGCAACTTTTGAAGCACAATTTAACAAAAAATGATGAGGCGATTTAAACGTCAAGATTTAATGGAGAATCGTGTCCATTGAATGAGCATGCATTACCTTGGCGTATGTTTACATGTAAATTCGTACGCAAAGGGAACAATCACTGACGGGGAATTTGATTGTGACGCCCTTGGAACGACCTTGAGATTGTCCGGCATATCCGTTCATGATACGCGGGAGCATTTAAAATTCTTTTTCCAGTTCTTTTTTCTCTTAATAAGATTTTACAGTTAACGGATAAATTTATGCAGAATTTATACAACGGGTCGTTATGCATGACGTTTCTATTAAGTTTAAGCATTCTTGTAAAGCTGATGGATACAAGGTTCCTGTTCTCCTTTCGCATAATAGGATAACCATATGTGTAGTTACTCTTTCAGGTGCCAAAATTATTTAATCGCTTGTTCGATAAGTATTTTTATAGTATTTTTATAGTATTTTAACATTTTGATATTATATTTTAATTACGTTTTTTGTATTATGTTTTTGTATATTGTTGGGGATAAACCGAATGCTTTTTGTCAGTAAATAAGTACCTGCTTTATAACAACAGATACTCATTTGCTAGTAACGTTTTGTAACAATGCACTGTCCGTAAATGAACACACAATTATCGAAAAAAGTGGTACAAAAACAAACGGATGTTTCACGTGACATTATAATTGAAACGTGCTTCCCTTTTTTGCCGACAAAGGATCGCCTGACAATGAGTCAGTTTCGTAAAGTTGTGCACAACGTTAAAATGCAATAGTGATACGCATCGATATGCGGATTATGTATACGTCGTTGCATTATTATTTCCCACGCAGGTTCGACATCTAGCACGTTGAGAATTTATTCGATGAAAATCACAATAATTGCTGCTTAAGGCATTCAAACGACATTCAAACGCGTGAGACTGCATTTTTCAGCTTGATTACATGAATTTTTACGAATATTTGTACTTACGAGAAACACGTTGCTCGACAGATTCTTACAAAGTTTTTTCATGAGCATTGATCATTAATTTGTTAACACCGCTCGAGTGGAAATAGAAACGTGTCGCGTCTGAATGATATATTCTTGTACACTGTACAATTTTGTGTTTTAATAAAACTGTTGTAAATTGCAGGGGATACCTACTGAAACTTATATATGCTGCATACATTTCTTCTGTAAATAAGAAACTTCTACTGTCTTGAAAGTAGAAGAAAGTTCTAATTAAGCAAGAACGGTTATTCTGCTCTAAAAATATCAGACCAATACTGTGCACATTAGACCGCACGACACTGAAAACTTCTATGGCAATTGCACACTTGTCTGTTTCTCGCTCGCTCGGCGAAACTCGTCTTCCTCGAGTTTACCTGAATAGCGTTTCACCTCGGACCGTGACGGATCAGACTCATTCATTAGTCGATCAGACTTCCTGGAGATGTTGTAGGGCAAACAGATTTAAAATTAAAATGTTATTAGGAGATTAAGGATGAGTCAGATGCGAGAATAAAAATTTATAAAACAATATGAAAAATAAATTCCGCTACGAATATATAAGAGTAAAAATACGAATAAATAAATTTCCATTCGATCTCCCGTCTTTCAAATTGTATATTTCATAGTTCCTCGATCGGTCGAACGCCACGCCTGTCAATCACGCCGGACAATAGCATTCTCTTCGCATTAAGAAAAATTGCAATTCACAGTGGTAGCTGGCAATGCACCGCGAAATTCGCAATTTCGTCCGGGAGACGTTTCGGGCACAGACGCGCGGCGCAACGGTGTATGCAGCGCTTCGGCTCGATAAATTCAGCGGACTAATAAATCTAGCGTCAGCCTAGCCGTTCCCTAGGCGTCGTTAATTAATCGTTCATTAAAGTTTCTTTGTACGTCGAGAGTCGGCGTACGGGCACGTAGATTACGTGCAAACGAGCTGGCCGCATGCATAGTTTTCCGCGACTCATTGCCACAAGTTAAACTGACGTATCTTCTATCGTTTAAAAATGTCTTACGCAACACAATGTCAAACCACTTTTTGTCTATGTGTTGGGAAGCGGTACTGCGACGATACACATCTCTGTTTGTAGGCACGTGTTCGAACACGGATGACTGGCGAACGCGATGTTGTGTGCAGCGTATTTTCCGCGATCGGCGTCGCGTCTCTTTGCCCGACCTTTTTTCACTGATTGGCATATGCTGATTTCAAAGATGAAACCTGTCTGAACAATAACTTCAATATTTTCCATTGGACCCGTACAAATTCGTATTTTTCGCTCCGACACTGTCGGTGTTCGCTAAGTCGAGCATCAAAATTATACACTAGTCTCCCAATTATAAAAAGATATATATATGTATTTTATCTGGCAAAATGAACGATCACTTGCACATTTAAAAATAATATTTTGTAAAACTTACAGTGAACACAATTTTATAATTGATTGATTTAATAAATCCGAAGATAATGGAACGAATTTATGTTACGACTTAATAAATTGCATCTACTCAATTTTGCCATAAATCCAGAAAATCTGCAGTGTAATTTTAATTATTTACATATAAGGAAACGCCATTAGCATGTTGTTTAACAATTTTTAAGCTTGTGCATTTAGAACTGTGCAACCTTTCCGAATTTCTACGTGATTTTCTGCTGGTGCAGTAAGTTTTTCATTCTCCTTTTCGCCGATTCCGTTCGATTGCTCGTGCAACAGCTAATACTTCCGTCAAGCGCATTCCGAGTGCACCGCATAGATTACAGGGAGACGCATTCGCGTCTCTCTTTGCAACGCACAAAGTAACTGGCGTTGCGTGACTACAATGCCGATGTCGCTGTTATAAATGTATGCACAAGGCATTAAGAATCATTAGGACATTCTCGTTCCTGGTGTTTTTCTTTCTTCTTTCTGTAGTTTTAAGTTCGCAGAAACAGCAACACGGCAGTGGCTACCGTTCACAAGTACAGCGGGTCAAAATAGTACATACTGCTTTCCAACACGATCTTTTTGTATTTCGGATTTTTTTTAGTGCTCCGTCATTAGTACGTAGATATAAATTTTTATGAGCTGATTTACAGAGAACGGAATCAAAGATTTTTTTGCCCTATTAGAGGTTTTGTCGTGTTCTGACGAACATAAATAAACAGGAATCTTATGAAACGTTATTCTGAAACATTTTTTGCGTCGAGTTTCAAAAGATCGAAAGCGTTATAAATGCAAAAATTGTGCAATATACTGAATGTAAAGTAAACGAAAATGTTATTCAAGTATTACCACAATAATCTGAATATTATAGTACAGTTAGCAACGTCACGTTGGTACAAGAAATATAACAAGAAAGATTGTTGTGATACAATTGTTAAAATAATATTGCTCGTTTCTTCTGCAGTTTCTTCTTTACCAGTTTTATTATGGATTATTGTACTGAATGGGTCTCTGAATAGTTCCATCATAAACTAGCGAAGTCAGACACATGTGTTACGATTTCAGCACAAATATTGTTTGTAGATAGTGGTGCATTATCAGTGCATAGGCTTCTAATACTTAGAAATCGTTTTTTTTATTTTTTATCTTTGAAGGCGACACTGCCAAATGTACAGTTACCGTTATATCACAAGATTTTATTATTATAATCATTTTATACGAGTGTATTATAAACTTGTTTTAGTTAATGCCCTTTTCGAAATCTTTCCAATTATGTTACGATTAAAACAGTGTTCAGTCTAAACAGTTTGATCATTAGAATACACAAGCGAGACATTAAGCAAAATAGTCTGAAATATTAGCATTCGTTTAACTTTGATCAGTGTAACTACTGTTTGCATAAGATAACACGAGGTACTGGTATGTTTATTATGCAAATACTTCGTGGGCTGATCTGAAATCTGAATGATCCAAATGTTTTGGACGGTACTGTACACGTGGAGACACAAAAATGATTCAACTGACACGTTCAGTATGTTAATCCTTAGAAGTAGGTACATTCTTTTCTAAAATTGCACTGAAGTCGGGTTGTTATCTCGTGAGAATATTAATGCTGATAAGAAATATAATTTTTACTAAACATACGTCGAGTTATATAAATACGCTGTTGCAAGTCAGTAATTTTTTTCTGCTTTTATCATCGCACAATAAATGACTTTTTTTATCCGTTTTACATACATACATATCAACAGATCGTCAATTTAAACGACGCAAATAGTTCTAGATAACACCGCAATAACTGCTGATAAACGCTTAGCCCTTACAACTAAATTTTTCGTTGCCTATCTGATATATAATATAACTTGTCGCTTCTAAACATATTCATTAAAGTAAATATAATTTCATGAATTTTATTTGAAAAATACAACACGATACTAACGGCTGTAGCATTTGTCCAGTTTCGACGAATGGAATTATTTGCGACGGTATAATTATGTTTTAATATCGTAACGTGACATAATTACTATAATTGTTCTATAAGGATATTCGGAAAATTCTTGAATGCATTTGTACAGTTTCGGTGCACAGAGTTATCGCGCAGTTACGTTTCTCGCGCAGTGTATGTATTTCAATGTTGCGATTTCTATTACGCGCGTTACGTAACGTCGACCGTTTGATGTTTCAATGTTGGTGATTAGTTCGTTCATTGCGTACGTTTAGCGGAGATCATTGGGATAAAGATTTGTAACCCTGGTCGGCTCCGACGAAATAATGACACACGATACGATCGCGTCGCAATTAATTAGGCCGCTCGCCGCCGTACAGTAATCATCCGAGTGTCAGGGGCACACCGACCAGGGCGGTGTACGTGTGCAATTCATGCGAACACGTGAACGAACAGGTTCGCATTTTCTACTCCTTTTTTTGCAATTCGCAGTTATTTTGCGGCAATTCCTTCTTTTGTTAACCCAAGGACGAGTGGCTTAACCGCAACACAGTCAGGTGAATGGTTCATTAGCATACTTAACATTGCTGGTCACCGAATGACCCTAAACTGGTGTCTGAACCATGTTGTCGGTATTCACAATTTTTAAAATGTATGTACTAATGAGATGTTTATTATTCGATTTTCACTAGAAAATTCAAACAACCATTCGAAATAAATCGATCTACTTAAATTCTATAAAAATCAATGAAATTAATTGTTATTTGTCGCCAAATAATACATTTAGTATCCATTTCCAACTAGGGATAAAAATTGTTCTTTCAATCTTAACTGTGCAAATTGTTGGTTACTTTTGTACTAAATTTTTGTATTTTTTTTACAGGAATTCTTTTTTTTAGAAAAATTCGACGTTTCCAGGAACAATTTTTTTGTGTCTAGATATATAAAAAGAAATTGCAGTTCTCTTTTGGTTTTCATGTGCACCTATTTGCTATCTTGCAACGAATATTTTCCAACGTGGAGACCATTGTTTAATCCACTCCCATTGGATTTGATACTTTTTAAGGCTTACTGTCACTCCCAAGAACGTTACTTCATCGATCTACAGTCACTTCGATTCTTAGAACTGATTAACAAGAACAAGTTGTGCCAGTCGAACAATGTCGAGATATGTTGTCACTTTCTTCGCATAGAAAGAACATGCTGGCGCTTGCATAATATATAATTGGATTTTGCATAGCTGCAAATTGTGTGCTGCTAATACAGTTTAGCATTCGCTTGTACTAACGCGAGAAAACAGCTTTATATGTGTCGAACAACTAGTTTATAAATCCTTAGTTATTTCTACAATCCTACCTGTGATCTTTGTATTCTAATATAGATTTTCTAATTTTCATTTAACGTAATATTTGCTGAATTACCTGTAGCACTAGACACTGACTGTTTCTGAATTCTTTATTCTCCATGGTACCACAATTTTAAAGCTTTTTTTTATGGAGGATTAATATTTTCAAAAGAAATTCTAGAGTGATTCAGATCTTTTTCAGTAATAGCAATGTTTTTTAAAAAAAGTTATTGCTGATGGTCTTTGACTTTTGAATATCAGTTTTGTAATTCTAAAACTGATAGAAATCATTTTTATGACGTGTGAAATTGATAGAATTTATCTATAAATGAAGAAATGAGAGAAAATCGCTCGGTAAGGGGTCGAAGAGTCAAATTTTCTAAAAACACGAAATATATTGGAAATTATGTGTTTCAATTTTTTTGGGAAGGGCCATAAAGAAATAGTAAGAGGACTTAGGAGTCTATGAACGCGTACGCTCCTGGCCTGCAATCTTCGTCGGCGTTATTATCTACCGCGGCCTTTATCGCGGCCGCACGTGTCGCTCACACAGACGCGGCTTGCGCTTTTGCAACAGTGTGCAAAAGTTGCAAGTGGCACTCGTCAGTGGGCATTGCATCAGATACCGGGAGAATCCGGATAGTCGAACGCGATCTTGTACAGTCCGACGAGAAAGTTCGGGTCGGATCTAATTCTGTCAATGACTCGCCTCCTAGACGGCAACTACGAAAAATGAAACGTCTTCGCTCGACGGAGCCGCAAATTTCCTTGGGTCACGAGCTCTCGGACAATGTTTATTTTTCATTCTTTCTCCACCGTTCCCGAACAGATTTAACGTAACTACTAGTAGCATTTGCATAGTATTTGCACATCACGCTTTCATATTTGCTCCCACGGTAAAATCGCGTTCAACCGGTCAACAGGCCACGCGAAAATTTACTAACCAGGTGCTATTATGGATTTTTTCCCAAAATAAATAATTGCCAAGTCCATCATAAGCAGTAGAAATTAATTTAAATTGTGTACCTTCTTTTGATTATTTTAATAAGCCCATCGTAATACTATGAACGAGTTCTGAAAACTTCAATACAAATTGGCAATTTTATGTTTCCGGATTTATAAAAATTCCGAAATTCACTGTCATCTGTGATATTAGGTTTATGAATTTTTTCGTAATTTTGTGTTGAGCAGAACAGAAGAAAGAATTCGTTAAACCGTGCTCACCCTATAACTACGCTTGTGGAAAGGGTGACGATTTGAAATTTGTCACAGAAGGTTTTCGAGCATTTATATATAAATTTGGGAGTCCCAAAATAATGAAAATTCAGAATAGATTTTCGTATAATTTTTCTGGTAATTTCTGTAATGTTATGTAAATGTTCTGGCGAAGTCTTCAAAAATGTCAGTCAAGAAGGCACTTGACCGTTCAACGGTCGTCGGCAGCAGGTGAATCCTTTCTTTCCGACTTCTGCGAAAATGTTTCACCCCCTTTTGTAAGAAACAACGCGCACACCAATTTAGAGACATGTTTCCCACCTCTTACGTGACAGGAGAGGCAGAGAATTCGAAAATAACTCGCAATCACGCAACACGAAACTCGGAACATTTTGCGTCCGTGTAAATTCTATGCCATTGATTATTCAGTTTTCCAGTGTGTTCATTGTCTCGGAAAGTTGCACACAGTGCTGTCCATTCGATTTAGCGTCCACTATTAATTTTCCTCAACTCACCGTGTCATTACATAGTCATTGGTCGAGAACATGAACGGAGCATAGCGTGCACCGAAAAATGAAAGGAACCGATGCGGTTTATCACTTCCACGTTGCATTTAACTCAATAAAGTGCTTGATAGAGAGCATAAATAATCGATTATCTGGATCAAGAGCTGACGCACGTGAAATAAGTTTAATAGGGCTTATGAGTCTACAAGAAACCAAGTATTTCACTGATTAAGCGCTAACTCTAAATAAACACAGCTGTAATGACTAAAATCATAAATTTGTTCTTACACTTATCTGTGCGAACACTATAAAATGGAGCAGTAAACAGTCGGAATTGTTGTCAAATTATTTGAAATTTCTGTCTATTCAAGTCTATCTCAGTAATTTTCAACTTGTTTATCAAGTTGAAATCAACTGAAAATTTAAAGTTGTTTAATGTCAAAATTATCTAGTGAGCTTCGATGTCCCCCTAATTCCCTTTTGTGGTACAAATTCATTCTTATTGTCAGCCAAATTTTCTTCGGCGCGGTGCAAATTGTCTTCAGCGTGGTGCAAATTGAATTCCTCTAGACGTCCAAGTTTACCTGCGCGAGGTAAACGAACAGGATTGAGTAAAAAGGAAACGAGAAACCGCGTTGCGCGCCTCCAAAGAGAAACAGATGGAATCTGGTAGCACAAATAGACATGGAGATGCAAATGAGAATGGACTGAGACAGGGCCAAAATACAGAGACAAGGAACTATTACATCGCGAGAACCTGATTCAATTAACACGGCACGTCGCGAAGTCTCAATTTGCAAATTTTTATCCGAGAAGCTGTCCCTAAATGCATATAGGCGATTTTTCAGTCTCGTTGGTAGCGCTAAATTCTTTCTCTGATTTCGAGTTACGAACCTTTGGGACATTATAAAAATGAAAAATTGAATAAAATTAATCATTGTTATTCAGACATGTGACCACACTTCTAGTACGATATGAAATTCCATGCACGAATAGTTGCAACTAGCGATGGGATGGAGTGCGTTGCAAGTAGATTCGATCTTGGTCTGATGAATTATCTAAATTGGAGTACCCTTTAACACTACGTTTACGGAACAGTGAAAGTGAAAAGAATAATAAAAGAATAATTCTCAAGAATCATATATTGAAAATATTAGAACGTGTGGTTTTGTCATGCTCCGTAAATCTAGTGTTAAGTTGAGATTAACTCGGGTTCGTGGCAGCGTATTGAACTTGATCCCATCCGTAGCTGCAACTATGCACGGCGACAGAAGCATCCTCTCGGGCACCTAATGCGCGTCAGACGCGACACTCGCTTTGTAAGCCAGACTCAAAGCGCGTGCGAAAGAGTCCGTAGCGTACAATCTGATTCGCAGATAAAGAGGAACGGAGGGGGCCACGGGTTCCCGATCTCTCCCCGACGTCGACGTAAAGTTGCATGCGATAACGCGATGAAGATCGCACCGTCGAGCATGAGAAGTTCAGCTCACGGACGAAGATGGATGAAATGCAATCGCTGCGCGGATCTGCGCCGGCGAGATAAATCGCCCATCCGAAACTGACGTTTCGTCGGTGGTAGGAGCCCCGGTAATTGCAGTCCGCCGCAACAAATTGATCTTTGTTTCAATAAACCTTTCTGGGTCGGCCAGAACCACGGAAATATAGTTTATGCGTTGGGCTTCCTTGCAGCCACTGTGCAACTTTCGAATGATGTACTGACTCAGTTGGATATCAAATTGTATGGCGCTTACACGTAGGATATGAAAATAAATTTTTTTTTAAATTTATAAGGGCAGATATTTTGTTGATCGATATTGGAAGAGATTCTGCATGAATATGTACTCTTCCGTCAATGAATGGCGTTTAAAATAGTTTGAAGGACTTGCGATCTTTAATAGGAGCTAGATAATATCAATCGTTGTTTCATTATTAGCATTGTACTTAATTTATATACTGGACTCGTTTTAATGTGTCGCGCAACGAAGGGCTAAATGCAGCACCTGTGTAAAATACGAACAGAATTGACAAATAAAGGTGGCAGATGTTCTCTGGATGTCATGATATATACATACATGTCTTACGATTTTAAATAACAGCGTGTATAAAATTAATTTGACGTCTCCTTGCAAAAATTCGAGATCGTGGCCGTCACACATGTGTGACATTGGTAGCGAACGTATTAAGACTGTTCAAATGACGTGTATGCTAGGCGGAAACGTTCGGAACGTTGGCTGAGAAGACTGTTTGGTTTCGCCAATATGGCGTCTACATTATAATACTCGAGTAAATATGCATTTTCAAAAGATGAAAAACCAACCTGATAATTATTGCAATCATTAGGAAATAAATGTAATATTTTCGGAAGGAAAACGTTTTTATAACCATTTATTCTCCCCGTACATCTTAGAGAGACTTGAATTAATTTGAGCGTGACATACATAACTCACTGCAAAACGAGGATTTAACGGAGATAAGCGATGGCTCCTGAAACAACGTGATGGCAGGTTAGAGTCGCGAGAAGGTGCATCGTGACCGGAGGATAAATCGTGACCTGCCGCTATGAAACAGTTTAAGGAAACGACTTTTCGCGGGTGGTAACTTTCGCGATTTCGTTCGGTGTGCACGGGTCCGTCAGCGGATTTCGTTGGGAAAGATCGGTCCGTGAGCATTGTGCAATTTGAATATTAACGGTAAATGACGGAGAGAGGCCTGACCGAAGAAAATGACGGCGCTGCCGGCGCAGCAGAACGAAACGGGCTTAGAGTACCTAGTGCGCGAACTTGAATTCGCTAAATCTATTACACTTGAATTTGCACGACCCATCCCCACTCTTCCCTCACCACTTCGTGCCTGGAGCTCAGTGGAGTTCTTTCTCAGTAAACAAGGAAAGCGAACAGAGCCACTACAAGCAAGGAGATAGTAAAATTTTCAAATCAGTCATTTCTGTCCTATCTTTTTAAACGTAGTATCAGTGGATTTTTGAGACTATTACGATTAAAATGAGTCCAGACACGATATACATCGGACTAGTTTTGTAGTCGCTATGCTAAGTTGCTGTACGATTACAATAATCAAGTCTACCATAAAAGTAGACCGATTTATGTCGTGTTTGGTCTTCTTTTAATCGGAAGAATCTCAGCAATCGATTGGTACTACATTTGAAAAGGCAAGACAGACTGAATTGAAAAATTTCAAATTTTTCACTTTCTTTAGACTGCGTCTGTTTCGATTTTGGTAATTCTCTTACTTTGTCGAGATGCGCTCTAGTGAATTCGTGGAAGAGAGACGCTACAAGAATTTGTCTTCTGGATCCGAAAGTTTGGAAATTGAAGCGTGTACGGCTGCACTTCTATTTCTGGCCGTGCGGCAGGGTCGAAATCACGGCGAATCCGATAGCGTTTGTCTTTAAGAGCCACTGGTTATTAAGCCGATTACGTGACCGTGAAAATAATCGACGGTTCGAGAGTGCTCCGCGGACTCTTCGCGCTCGTGTTCTCTCTGTCTCTACGCGTCGGAGAAACCGGCGCGTACAACGTTCGAAAATAGACACTGTATAACGTTGGAGTTGCCGCCGGTTGTTAGCGGATCAAAGTACAACACTCGTGTGTTGCGAGTTGCAAGTCATATTGCATAAGTGAAAATTCAAGTCGGCGTGTTGGTGTGTAATAACAAACCGGCTATAGTTCGCGCGTGCAGATGCCAACGGTCATGCTTCTTCCAACCTTTACACGTGAAAATCAACCGGCGAGCGGTCTTGAGCAACGCTGAACACATTTTAAATAAAGAGCATCACCCAGCGGTTTCGATGCGTGATTACGGGTACCTATATCTCAGCCTGTTTCACAAGCCTATCAGCTTTTGGCATGACCCGATTTTATTTGGGAAATCCGATCGACCGTCAAATGTCGCTTTGGAGAATCTCGAAAAGCATTCTCTAACAAATTGACCTTTAATACCTGCTGATTTTTTTTTATTTTTTAAAAGAGACAGGCGTCTGCTTCTTACACTAGCTCTATACACTTTATTACCTCATTATTGCAACAATTGCCTCGATTTATGTGAGCATCGACTCGGTTCTAATTTATACCATCATTTAAAAAGGACAGAGGCAATAAACCAACGTCTGTTTTCATTAACTTAAATACAAATATGTATATTAAATGCGTTACTGTTTGACCAGTAATTGCATATTCGAATTAATGAATCCAATTAAAGCATCGCTCGGAAAGTTCAAGCTGGTTTCTGATAGATAGCGTTTTAATACGTTTAAACAAATGAAAGTCATTTGGTGCGGATAATGTTAACGTACAATTTAAAAGGTTATCCTTTCACGCGTCTTTCACTGTGATTTTCTTGCTGAAAGTATCAAAATCTTCGTTACTTAAGAATCGACGTGACGAAATCGTAAAGTGCATTAGTAACGGTTAACTGTGAAAATATAAATATTAAATATAAAATACATTATAGCAAGTTGTGTAGCCTGGTCAGCTAAAAATAATCGGTGAAAATTTGTTTTCGCGACCAAGCCAGATGTCCACGCGTTTCCCGAAATATAAACCATGATTGCTCCAAATGATTTGTATAACAAAGTCTATTTATGCGGCTGTTATATTTCTGCCATATCCGACAATTATTCATCGCGAATGCTTATCCAAAGGTTCAGCGAGTGTAACGCGGTGTCGGAAATAGAAATAGAACATCTTGAAACGATTACGGGCCGACGATGCTAATTGAGCCGCGCTGGCAGGTGAGAATTTAAAATCTCTCCGGCCAATTGGAATAGTTCGCGAACAGAATTACAAATTGAAGTGGCGCAGTGTTGCGTTGAGCAATGGGGTGTCTGTCAACAATACATTAAGACGGTTTTACTTGGTTTATTCTGGACGGGTTAAATGTAGAAACTTGGTACGCGTTCGCGCAATTTTCCCAGATGCAACGTTCTACAAATGCGTCAGAAGTCGTAAAGCTAGTTCTGGACTGGAATCGCTAAATATTGAACAAAGGCAAGCCACGTTGCAGACAAAACAGATCGTGCCAATGTATCGGACATGTTCGAACAGTCCGTGCAGCCGCACAAGAATTCATGTCGCGGAGAAACAAAAAGCACTGGTAATTAAACGACTCTGTGTAAATGTGTCATAAAGTGTGGGGTTGAAGGAACATTTACATAATAATTACCCGTGGAAAGCGGTTTTATGTCTCTACAAATATTTATGTTACCATAAATAAAGCTTTTCAAATTGTACGCGTCGAACATTTAGAAGATTGCCCAATCCGCGAACATACTTACCATATTTATGCATTTACATTACCCTTCGGCCTTAATAAAACTGCATTGTAAGAGGGGTGTCTTTAACTTTTATCCTAAATACGTCCTTGGAAATTTATCCTCGAACTGTGCCACTTTTATTGAAAAATGCGTAAAATTTATCCAAAGTACAATCATAATGATGATAAAAATATTGTAGTGACCTTTGCAACGTAATGCGGTTTTGTATTGATTTATGAACGCAATATTCATTATATAGTACACAGATAATCGCAAATAAATCTTGCAAGGATGATCAATTACGTTTTATGTGCCATTATGTTGGTGCATAAGGAAACGCGTCGATCAATACATTTTTGTGTACCGGTTGTAATAAACTTTAGTGCATAAATATGTTTTAACGTAACATAAACGTTCAACCTCGTTTCTGAAAATCCTTCAGATTTATTGAAACCGTTCCATTATGGTTTTTATTCGTTACCGGTGTCAATATCGTTGGCTTGTCAACGCGTTTCGCGTCATCGTATTTTCTCGAGGCTGTCATCTTTTGCTTTACAGGTATAAATTCGATACGCGCGGCCAATCATAAAATTTCTAAACGATACCCGCGCCGCGATGCGTTTTACTCTTTCGACAGCCAGCGTAAATTTCAAGTGAGCTCGTCTCGAGGACAACTGCTAAGATACCGTATGCGATATAAATTTAATCCGATCGAGCGGCCAAAAATAAAAGTACATTCGCGAGCGAGCATCATTATTGCCTTTTTTCCCTTTTCTTTTCCCTTTTACGCTGCCACACCTTGCTGCCATCGCTCCAAAACACGATATTCAGTTCACACTAGGTTGGAGTTGTTCAAGGTGTTCCGCTAATTTCTGACTGTATGAAATCGCTGCTCGAAAATCGAAGAACACCGGCATTACCAACACCTGAACGTCTACCATAATTGGTTCGCTCGTTCTTCTCTTTTCTTCGTGAAACAGAGTCCCTGCATCCTGAATCAATTATTCGACGATGTCGTTTCTCGCGTTGACACTGTTGTACAGTAAATTCCTGATAAGAAGAATCCTCGGGTCCGTGCTGTTTCTTAGATCATGTAGAATTCTTCTGAACTTGAATTTTGTCCAGCCAGAAAGATTGTGAACCAGTTAATAGGATGTATTGAAAATACGAACAGGACCTATGAGAAGGTGGAACGCTTTCGACTGTAGCTTTCGAATTCGAATTTTTGTGGAAGCAGAAAGATGATCCTCGATCATTGCGCAAGGCAGGTCGGAGCCAGCTATGAGCGGTTGCGGTGAACTTTCAGAAGAAGCTAGCACAATATTGCTCGTAAATGCGGTTGATCAGGCGAACGCTCGCTATCATGCATCAGCCGGCTCCGGCTAGTAGAACGGTTTCGTGACGGACACGCGAATCCCGCCCGTCCGGTCCGTCCGTCCGTCCGTTTGATCCTCGCCGAAAAGGGGACTGATCTTCGGAGGCCCGAAGGAACGGACAGTTAATTCCGTTTATTACTTTCTTTATCCGTGTCGTGACAGTGGCGGCGCGGGGTGGGGTTGATTATCGGTCGTTCCACGGGTACGGCCGATCACGAATGCAAATAGCTCGATCACGCGAAATCCTGTCGCGCAGGAACTCGATCTCAGGTGCGCCATACAGTAGAAGGCCGTTGGCGGCGGTGCCCTGAAGAAAGAAAGAGAGAGAGAGAGAGAGAGAGAGAGAGAGAGAGAGAGAGAGAGAGAGAGAGAGAGAGAGAGAGAGAGAGAGAGAGAGAGAGAGGGCGAGCGAGCGAGCAAGCGCGCAGGAAAGAAAGAATGCGAAAGGGAGAGAGCGCAAGAGAGAAAAAATTTTTTTTTAATTCCCTCGACTGTGAAAATCGACAACGAGTTCGCAGCTTGACCCTGAACCGTGTACACGCGACCGAGAGAAGCCGCTTCTTCAATGGCGAATGGAATAGGTGGAAATCGTGCGTGGGAAAAGGAGGACACGATCTTGGTTACTGGCTGTGCGAGAAGGATACACTGTCAACAGCTGGAGCCGCCTCTCGGAGGAACGGAAGCAGAACGAAAGAGAAGATTGCACCGGGGCTCTGCATGCTCCGTATGGAGGAGTTAAATATGTGTAACTCTATGTTACGAATCCGCTCGGCCGGGAAAAGAAGAGAGCCGTGTCTGTTTTTATTGGACGAAAATTGACGGTCAAGGGACGCGCGCTGCTCTGCTCCGTTGCTGGAGCAGACCCGACCGAGAACGACGCGCCTGACGGCTGACGGTCAGGGACGGGAAGAGGCAATCTGCCCGAGAATTGGCGATGTTTGTTATGGACTTGCATAACCGCGAGATCTCCGCTCCACAGAGGGGACCAGTAGACGAGATAAAAGGTGCGCTCGTGCACCAAGCCGGAAAAGAACAAGAGGTGACGCTCATGCTGTGGTAGCGATGGCAACGAGTTGCCCAAGGATCAAACAAGCGTGCAGTGGCTCAAATTAGCTCGGTAACAGTCAGTATCAAATTAGACTCCAGGATCTGCAATGCAGACAATTTTTATTTTGCATGAACATCTGCAGTACATAAAGTGGACCACATCTTCGGACCCTTTCATCTTAGTCTTAAATATAAAATTTTACGAAGAAATATAACGTTAATGTACTATATTTAACAAGTGTTTATATTCTGTTTAAACAAGACACACGAAATTAACTCCATTGTTTTCCCGCGCAAAGTACAAAATCTTGGTTGGCAGAGATAGCGATCGCGTTAGTCGGGGAAACAATGAGCTACTCGTGCGAAATTGGTATCAATCTAGAAAAAGCAAGAGTCACTCGAGTCTACTGACTCCGGATCCCCCGTGCATTGTCATTTGCGACGCCGATGTGCATCGTTTGTCAGGGACGATCTCGCTCGCCGCGCCGCCTGATCCACGGTGCACGCAAGTACTTTCTTGCTGGCAGGTTGCACACGTGTGCATGCATTCTGCACACGTTGCACGCGGGAGGCGCCGCGCCGGTTAGTTTTCCTTGACATCCGCCGTTACAATGTACGTAACAACCGCTTATCTCGTATGCGTTCTCGTATGTGGCCGACTACGAGCGTGCACCGGCTCACTTATCGAGCAGAAGGTTCGATCGTTCTGTCAGATTCGAAGTTCGGAATTGCTTTATCGGGCACGCTTATCGACACTCCTCCTCTGATTAGAGCCACTCGCGCCACGCAAATTAATCGCTCGCTATTATGGCTCCACCGGCTAGGCTCCCACATTCGTCGCACACCGCTAATCTTTGATCTGCAATTGCGACTGCTCGCCGAGTGCAACGATTCCCGTTAATTACGCGAAAATAACTCGCGCGGTCATATCCGTCACTTGGAAAATTTTGGAAATTCTCTAGATGTCTATTCTATTAATTCCTGAGGATGCAGATATTTTGTAAACATTGCGAGAATTGTTAGAATATCGTGGAATACTTAAATGCAATGTATAAAATTTCTGTTTGCCTGGATAAAATTAGAAACTAATGAAAACATAAGTTGCTTAAATCTGGAGCACTGCTTCTTTTGGCTCTCGAGAGCGCATTAATTATAAAATATAATTACATGTGTGAAACATGAAACTATTCTGACGGTTAATTATGTTGGTATTCTAAATGTAAATGAATGGATAAAAAGTGAGCTGATTTTAGTCGCACACAATTTTGTTTACTTTGAGGAATGCGCAGTTTTCAGCAACTTTCTAGCCTGTCAAGTTCGCAATCGCTGTAGTGTAGAATTTATGATTCGATTCTGAGGCAAATGCTAACATAGTGTTCTTAAGTGTAGAGCATTATGTAAATTAATTCAAATGGGTTGTTACGTCCGGCGTTTCTCACGACTTCGTAATCTTTCCTCAGAGTTGGAACATTCGTTTTTTAATTATGTTGTTAGCCCATGGCACGAGATGGAGCTACACGTCATAATGAGATCAAAGAGGAATATATTGATGCTATCGTTAATTATAGTCGTCTTGAACAATCTCTTTTTTCATAGTTAATTTCGTAATTTAACAACCTTCAATTCTGTATTAGATTCAGTTGAATATATTACAGTCGTGCTAGCAGAAAAGGCTTCGTACTGGATCGTCGATAGCTTATCTCGTTATTTATTAACCGTATTGACTATCCTTGTTATATTCTATGTTACTATTTTAATTGTCGTCACACTTCATACTACACAATTAATTGCGGTTTAATAAAAATTTCCTTTGCAGGGGAAACTGTTAACAAAAAAAGAAGATATTGAATTATAATTTTAATAACTACAAGATATTTTTGCAATTATTTAATGTTTACTAAAAAAATGCAGTAACGTATATAGAATATTTCATGGGATTTTTATGAATGTTTCACGTTGTATTTGATAATTTTCGCAGTTTAGTATGCAACATGTACTATACAATATTATGTAACATGAGGCTATGTTAATTTAAATGATTTCGCTATCAATAATGCATTCTCTGACGTGCTCAGTTCTCGGTAATGTGATTAGTAATTATTATTCGGCCGAAGAATAAGACCGCATTCACGTGTTCTCTTCGCGTGCAGAAACTAGCGATTTAAACTAAAGCAAACATCCATTGTATCGACCACACCGCGTGAGCCCGCTCCGCACGATATCGCAACTAATTGCGTTTTGTTTTAAAAAATAATGCGACTTATTATACCGCACCAGGGATACGTCCGGTCTCGTCATTTCCGGCGCACTAGCTTCGTTCCACTTTATTATTATAATAGATCGACGTGCATACATCATAGGGAACAATTGTTAATACGATTTCATTGTTATTATGGAAATACGTCAGAATTGTATTAGAATGATGCGACACATTTCATATTTCTTTTCTAGCGTTCATCTTGCGTTCTGCGTGTTCTTCAAATATTCATTAAACTCCGTTTAACTGTAATAGCTGTAATGCCGTACACTTGTCCCTCAAAAGTTGCAATTTATACGTACTTGAAAATCATGTAATTATGCAAAATAATCTTAAAGAAGATTCAAAATAAAAAAAAGTACATCGTTGCATTGAAGAATTATCGAATGAAATTTCATGGTATTGAATCCGTTTGACCATCAATATTTTGAATATTTCTGTCGAATATACTAATTATTACGTGACAGTGCACTGATAAAGATCGGCCATATTTTCTCGAAAAACCGTGCAGTTAAAATCCGTGTTGATTAACCTGCAGATCGAATTATATACCACGCATCCATAAATCAGATGCCAGTCATTTTGCATTGACACGATTTCTCTTACACGGAACGACGAGGTATTAAAACCATTGGGAATAAATCCGATATAATTTGCACGTTACAGATTTATTTCATGTTTCGGATAATTACTGAGGGTCTCTCGCATTCCAAATTTATGGACTGTTTATTGTTCGCTCATTATAAGTTAACATTTTTGAATTATGGAATGAAAGTGTTACCTCGTTCTGATTTTCACGTTGCGCTATAAATTTAACAAAATTATGTACAACCTCGTCTTGCAGTCTACAAATGAAATAACAAAATGAACCAATTTTACAATGATATTTGTTTTCACAAAAAAGTTACTACAGAACCTGAAAGTACAAATACTTATTGAACCTGGTCTGAGCAAACGAGAATCGTGAGATGAGAGTCGGGAAAGTATTTTTTCTCTTCAGTATCGCCGATAGTTTTTTATTCTTTGATGCATTAGACTGCCTCGCAACGAGCGGCACTAATTAATCGATACCCTGCTTCCTTATGGCTTCGTATACGCGTTTTCAGTGCATCCTTAACGTTACGTGTTATCCATCTTCCGGTCTAGAACAATGTGCGATACACTTGGTAATAGTAATTAACTGTTTCTACTGCGAAGCGCATAATTATCGATATATAATTGCCTTAATCTTGAAGTCCACCCGTTCGTAATTAGTTTTGTGCGGTCTATCTCTCGACTGGCACTATTTGCTGTATTAATGTGTAAATTGTGCGCTGCAGTGTGGCACTGTCGTGCCACTAATGAATAATTAGCAATATCGTGTAACGCGCATACATTGTCTCGAGAGGAAGAAAACATTTTTACAACAACGCTATATCGTTTGTTCGTAATAAAAGTAACATGAGTAAAAAAAAGGAAATTTTACAGGAGAGTGTTTATATCACCAACATAGAAACGTAAAATAATTAGTCGACTGCGGATCTTAATGGAAAATAAAAATATTCTTCATCGATTTTGGGAAGTAGTTGTTGAATAAAAATTTATTTCAGTCGTTTTACGTTGAAAACAACACAACAATGTTCTTAGATTCTTTGTATTTTGCACTGTTTTAGATTTCACTTAGTTAATTTCTTCATAAATGCATACAAATCCGCAGTTTATTTGTTACACGTGAAATGGAGACCTCAAGTTTTTCCAAGAGGGATTGGTGTAATCGATCGAGCACAATAAAGGAGTTGAAAATCTAGTTGATACGGAACAGACCAGTGAGTAGCGTGGTACAAAGTAAAAGTGCAGGGTCGGCCGCGTAACCACGAACTCGGACGGTTTCGTACTTTGATTCGACCGCTAATTCCACTGCAATAGGTCTCCTTTACGCGACAAAGAGTCACTGAAAGGAGAAAGGACGGAAACGGAGGAACCGAGGAGCAATCGTGAGTGGTCGCGCCATGCAAACCAACCCTTTCCTTCAAGTGCGCGCAGCACTGGAGAGGAGGGAGGGCGGAGCCGAGAGAGCGTGCTGCACAGCGCAAAACTTGTAATATTATTTGAAAGTTTTTCAAAGTTGAGGCGGTCCGAACGGCCAGCTTTTACGACGGTCACACAATGCCGGCTCCAATGGTTTTACATATCGTAAAGTGCGTGCACGAGCTAAGGAGCGCATATAAATCGGCTTGCCTGCTGTTATGTCTCCCGCGTGCAAAGGCCCGTTTACCATTTTATGCTCTCGGGGCGTTCGAGAGAGACCCCCCCCCAAATTCCCCTGAACATTTCGTTTCGTTCTTCTACTCGCAAAGTCGCCGATTTTCCTTGGAATCTTAAAACAAAGACAGGGTCCAGGGGAACTATACGAGAAGTGTGAACACAAGTGATTAAAGTTTTATATCGTTGCGCTACCCGAGGAGTGGCCTTCTCCCATTGACAGCTTGTCAAGACTCCTCAACAGTCTCGATCTGGAGCTCAGTGGTCTGTAAAAAATCGAAAAAGTGGCCAAGTTTTCGAGTTGAAGATTTAAAAAAAAATTTTTTTCATTTTAATACCTCTTTGGAACAATACCTCAAAACTTGATGTATAACTTTTGTTTTCATATCGTTTTAACCTTATATTTTCTCGCATCATGAATTTATTATTTCTACATCGAAGTACATATAGTATATATTTTTCAGTATCAACTACTTTTCTAGTGAATAATTGACAGGAACGGTACTGAAAAATATATACACATACTTGGCTGTAGTAATAATAATTCCATGATGGAAGCACACATGAGATTTACTGGAATCGAGTATTTTTTTCTATTTCAGTGTCTGTTCTCCCTCTTGGTTAACTGTACTACACGCGCGCGTTCTTTCCGGTAGCATTCGACGTTGACGCAAGGGCGAACAATTGCATGAATTATTACTGAAGTTATGGCAAGGGTGTAGGGATACGTAAGGTGGCACGTTTATATTTTCATTGTCTCACATTCAAGCGATAATTTATTGTGTAGTTCCGTGTGCCTTTATCGTATGCAATCGATGGAGAAACGAGAAAATGATTTTACAAAAGGGCGAAGTCATTAATACTATTGTTCACTGTATGTGGGCAGTGTTATTATCTTATAACCTCTGATCGGGTTTTACCTTATCATGCTCGAACCATTCGCTCTTAAACCTGCGAACATCGGTTTTGACGTGTAACGACCTGTTTCTATTACTTAATATTACTTAATACAATCAATCAAACAGTAACGCTCGCGTGTTCTAAATTGGCATAAAAATTCAGTCTGCTATTATTCAGTAACAATGCAAGTTCCATTCTTGGTGGAGGCTTCAGGCTTTGAAATGAGGTTCATTGTTGTACGACCCTCATTTACGAAATTATCACAGTTCGAAGATCAGCAATTTTTCACTTAAAAGAATCGTCGTGCTCTAAACACTGTTATAATTTTTACTATCAGCTTATCAACTATAGATTATAGACACACCACTCTAGAATGTTAAGGGAACACTGAATCGTAATTTACGATGTTACAAATTTGTTTTTAATTTCCTGGGGTACTGTATTTGTAATTGACAATCAATTAGTTATTTTCTCGAGTCTTACGCAAGAAATCTTGCAGTACGGCGTCTCGGCGTCGCGTCGCCGTTCGACTGCAAAGTATTAACTGGAGTTCCAATCTTTTCTTCCGTCACGAACCTTTAGCCGGCTACTTCACAGTTCCACCGAGGCCGGATTGTTTATCGGAACGCGATGGATAAAATCGCGGATAAGAAAAAAAACCGCGAACGATCCAGAATAATTTTCTAAGGCGCTTAATAGTCGACTAATTAAATATGAGACCGTGGCTGGTTCGTTCGATCGGTCAACGACAGACGATTAATTCCCAGTATATCAACTAACGTCCCCTACCACGGCACCACGACACTGCAAATATTGACACGTACAGTCCGTCTATTCGTGCAGGGGAACTTATTTCCATCCAACCAGGTTCCGTAGCTAAACTTACAACTAGTCCCTGTGTCTATGTATATTGCGGGTAATAACGTCGCTGGTAACATCAATGCGGGTATAATGCGCACGTTTCTAGGCGCCATTTAGTAAATACGGCCGTCGCCATTGCTCGAACCTGTTATGAGAGGGACAGCGAGTGAGCAACGGCGACGAGAAACGTTGGAAAACAGTGCGGTAAATTCGCATTGTTTGTGTATCACCAATTAATTGCAATAACAAACCCCGACAAAATATTCCAAATTGTATGACCGGCCGAAAAAGTCTTCGTAACTCATCGGAACGTCTCGTAAAACATTTTACACGACGAATTTCTCGGAAGATCGTCATTATTATTTTCTTTTTATGATAATCAAACTGGCGCCATAGTCCCACCGAAATACCGGAACGATTTCCGTTGTGCATGACCCGTCGCGTCGACGTATGGAACGTGACGATAGCCAATGAGCACAGGTAAACAACAAGGAGGTACGTCGAGAGAGCAAGAGGAAGGGAAAAAAATATCAGCAGTTCGACGATATGTATTTCGCATTTAGAATTCCGTCGGTGTTCACGACAAATCGTGATAGTGACGTCACGCGATTGTTAGCGGTGCCGGAAGTTATGGCAGTTTCGGTAAACCGAAGTATGGCGAATGCAGGCGCAGCTGCGGGGATCCTATTTTTGAATGCCCTTGGTGGTACTTCGATCCTTTTTGACAGTGTGAGACTCACACTCTGAGACCACGCTGGTCGTGCGATCAACGCTTTGGTATAAATTCAATGTGTTTCACATCTCCATTGTCATTGCGTCCGCATGACGATCACCTATTTTTTTCGAGCACTCTTCTATGTTTTTTTTTTTATGTGCACTTTCTGAGCAACTAGAAATTCCAATTTTTCTGGAAAGGTTAAGAGTGTCTACTTAAATTCTTTTAAGAATTCTGCACGAAATTGGTCGTCCGAGTCTGTAAAATGAGTTTCGAGGCGGTGCGCGATCATTCGAAGTGGATGCAACTAATGGAAGCGGTTTTTATCCTCTAATTAGGGCTACGAAAGGATGTGCAATAAAATATGCAATCAAATGAAAAGTTCATTAAAATGGATGAGTCGACCAGATCTGCAGAATTTGAAGAAATCGCAACCCTCCTCGGGGAACAACAATGCCGCATTCTAATACATATAATAGATTCAAATAGGAATCGGACTATAACAAATGTATTACTCCGTACTACAGCAAACACGCTCCCCTGTATCAAACGGCCGGAAATAATGGATGAATAGCTGGGCTGATCGTCGCGTCCCGAAGAGCGAGACTCGCTGATTTTTTGTTGGAACGTGGTTAAACGTGAAATTGTTACGAGGAGGAATAATTGCACGCGAATAAAATCGATGTAAGTGCTCTCGAAGCTGCAACGCGGGCTCGAGTAATCAAAGCCGTGGCGGTGAAATTACAATTCCTGCCGCTGACACTGAATCATGCACAGACAAACATCAGCACACCGTACGCGCACGTACACGTACAGAAACGAACAAGATAATTCTTCGACGCGATCTAGATTATGAATTATCGTGCGGTGTAGCAAGTGTACGGTTCGAATCAAATTACCAACGATGAACACGACAGTCGCGGCACCAGAAGCCGGCAATTGGCGAGGGCCCTGCGAAAGCAGGATCCACCGGCGGCTCTGCATGCGAAGCCACACCATTAAATATAATTTCCGAGTCGTGCAGCATTTTTACGTCCGGTTTTCGAGTGTGTTCCGCTCGCTGGATTCATTTGCCCAATTCGAACCACGAACAAATCATTTCAGTATCGCCGTTGTACGCAACGATAGTATCAGTCCTACCAAATATCCCACCGAAATCGTTTAACCAAATTCGAAAAAAATTTGACCATCCCTGCCAATACCCACGAGGTAAAGAGGTAAGGACGAATATTGAAACTTCATTATATGTAGTTCTTTTTGATCAGAAAAAGTTTGGTTCGACTCATTAGTTAGAATAAATTCCCAGATTCGTCGACGGTTCCCCCTTCAATCAAAAAACTCCCGATACGGTGTCGGAACGAATATTTCTTTCTCCCCTTTTTCGCGCGTTTTACTTGTCGTTAGTTCCACCTCGGTTTTCTCGCTTCCTTCACCCTTCCTGTTGCAATGCGAACCGTGGCAGCTGGTGTTTTTTTTCTCTCAAGAAATTGTACAATTGCTTGTTTCTCGTTCCACGAAGCTCGTGTGCAGGGAAATTCTTGTAAATCTGACCGCAATGGAATTTCCTGATAATTTTTCTTAGATGAAAATTTGTATAATCAGAATCAGTGGAAGATATTCGGAAATCACACGATGAAATTATTTAAATGTAATGATACGGTACACCGAAAATGAAGACGCGAACGCGCGTTATTTGTTGAGACGAAATATCGAGTCTATAAATCAATCGCTTTCTCTTGTAGCGGGTAATTCGAGTTAAGACTTAATTACACACGCATTTGTCAAATTACCTTCACCGATAGCTTACTTGAATGTATGCGTATCAGGGTCTATATGAATTATTGACGCAGTGAACGAGTACCTTTGCGGTTCGTGGAATACGAAATTCGTCGAACAAGATGTCGCAGATTTTGTCGAAGGAAAGAATAATGATACGGAGTCAATGGTAATTTACGCGGGAATCGCGACGTGCAAGACATGATATACGCAATGTATGCTATTAATCTTCATTAGGTGCACCTTTAACCTTCCAATGGCCGCGCTAATTTTACTACCAGAGTTAGGTGCATGGATTACACCTGTCACCCAATTAGAAATTAGTATGATTTTATGGTTCAAAGTTGTAAATAACTTGACAACGCTATAAAACGAGACTCAATTTCTTCGTTACATGCACTTGCGGTGGATAGGTGTAATTAAATAAATAAGTACATTCGTTATAACGAAATATTCATAATGAAGGTAGAAAGTTCTTTATTGTGTTTACTATTGACGAATTTATTGGTTCTCAACGAGCAATTGATTCCCTTCATATTCCTGCATGTAATGTACATTTTCTTAATATTTAATATTTTTCACCTAGGAAGTTTGTCTCTATAGGCAATAGAAAGTCTATTAGCGATAAGTTCTCAATTTTAGAGCGATGAAATATATAAGATCATGTAATAATTTATTTCGTGTTCGCGCGAATTTCGCGTACATTATAAAGCCGCATAAATCTCGGTGTCACCGTCATTTAGGTAACGACACGACTCCTGTCAGGATCACCGGGGGAGAAAATGAAATTGGCTCGCGTGGAGTGTAATTGAACATGATCGTTTCATTGAAAGCGTGAGATAATTTAATAGAGAGAGGGAGCTGGACGGCGGGAGTACAAATTCGCCCGAAAGAAAAACGATGCGAGATTGATTGTTCGGTAATGTCGAACATAAGTTGTCGAAAACCGGACAGGAAACACTTCTTGCCGAGGTGCACCGTTAACCGCGAACTTTAAAAGAGCAAAAGGCGAGAGTCGTTCCATCCTTGGGTTGGTCGCATTATGGGGGATACTTCGTTCTGAATTGGTCCCGTTCGCAGCAACCGCATTTTAACAAAACAAGAATTGGCGTGGAAGTCGGAATAAGATGTTGCGGAATGCGTCTGAAAACGTGCTCGGTGAATGACAGTGAACGACAGCGGGCATGTGGTAGAGTATCTTTGTAGAAGGTACTGTATCCGGATTGTGTCTAGTAATAAAATAATGAAAATTGTTGCTGACAATATGTACTACATTTTTTTATATGGAGATCTTGGCATAGATCATGATCACATTATTTCTTCTGAAAAATATATGATTTACTGACTATTCAGCCAAACCAGTCGGTGACCTACATACAGATCAGTAATTCTTTTGTCGTGATATCAGCGCATAAAGTTTTTATTTTATTTTGATCGAACTTATGCGCTGATATCACCAAAAGAATTATTCAATATTACGATCGATATAGCACAATTTATATTATACAGTTCAGTGAATTGTGAATGTTTAAAGATTGCGAGCAACGTAGGTGAAATTTGCACTAGACCAGGACACACTACGTACATCTGAACTTCTAAATACTCATAGAATTGAATGGGAGCCATAGTGGAGAAGTTGTATAAACCATAGTAGATTACATTGATGAATACGTTCTTTAGAATTTATTGAAGCATCAAATCTAGAGTTATATCATTTTGTTGGTCAGCATTGTTGCCTTGAAGTTTGATATTCACCTTTGCAATGAAAAGGGAGGGAAGGGTGGATAGAGTGTCGAGGTGAAAGCGTCGCCTGAGTTAAGTAATTTTCCCGAAGCAGGTTTGGCAATTAGGGAGGTATGAATGGCAATGATTAGAACGATGGCAAAGCTCGATCGACAAGCGAACTGTGTTGTGACAGGGTGGCAGTTGCAACAGTGTCTGCCGTTTGTATGGCCTTGTGAAAACCACGCCTCGAGGGATCGGCCATCTTGATTCTGGAATGGTTGAATTTCTATTGGCTATGAACCACGTGAATTCTGGGTGCACCGTTCTCGGAATCCCCTTTGATGATGCTCGATTCGTGGTCAAATCCCCATTATGTCGGATGTGGGAATCTCGAATCGTTATTAATAAGCTCGATTTCGATTTTAATTCGCGATCTCTCAAAGATCTATTTGAGCAAAAATTACGGTGGCAAACTTCAATTTCGAATTTTTCGCGGGCTTAATTAGCTCCATTTCCTTGCACGAGGCAAATAAAAAATAAAGATGGAGTACAGGAAATATGCACCCTCGTCGTGGTAAATTATTTACTCGTTTAATAAACAATGATATTTACTTGACGTGTCCACACACACACATCTTTATGCAAATATAGATTCCTATAGGTATTGATGCATATGTTGAATTTAAAAGAGAAGTAAAAAGATCAGTATATTGGTACCCATCATTTTGATAGGTCCTGTACTTCTAACGAGATATGTTGCAATGTTGAAAGTGATGATGCTAATTTGATGTTTCTTTTTGGTTGCAGCTAACTACGATATTCGTACAATGCGCTTCTGGACTGAATTCGGGATGCTTCAACCTAGTCGGTATTGTTACACCGGATACACTGGTCCTACAGAGGCGCCAACATATGAGGGACAGGTGCCCTACATAGGAGTTGCACCGTCTACGAGTGCTATCGACTTAGGGCTTCATCCTCATACGCTGAATTCTCATATACCTGCCAATGGAATACCATTCAGACCCGAGGGCCTTCCAGAACATTCTGCTAGCATCGGTAAGCCTTCTTGCACTCCATGAACTTCAATTTTACTCGGACACCTTAAGTGTCGAACATCAATCTACAAATTCCCACGAAGTAATGTAGCCTTGAACTACTCTTGTCAATAAATTCGTTTCTTGAAAATCAAATTTTTCGATAATATTTAACAAGAACGCCGTTCAAACTCGTCGAATTTTGATAGTATTGGATAAGAACAGCATCGCAACTGCTCACCCGATTTTTCTATGATATTCGTCAGCGCGAGGAATCATTTCATCGAGCGAAATACTTTTAAACCAGACACGTTCAATCCGTTTGACACGCGATACGTTTTCGACAAGCGAGAAGAGAAAATCGGTCGACAGCACGCAAGTCACGCTCACACGAGCAAAAGTCCCGTGATGAGGTAATCTGTGAATGTTTCCTTTGGATCGGACCCGTTTGACAAACCTCGCTTATACTCGAACAACTTCTGTGGTTTCTGTTCTTGAGGTCGCTCACGAGTCGCGAAGAATGCTTTCGCTCCCGTCGAGTCGTTTGTCTTAAAGTACGAACAAAATTGTTGAAATTCGTCGTAGTCGCAATGATAGAAACCCGCTTTGAAATTTTGACCCGAGTGCAAATATCGCGACATTAGTATTACGAGACAACGATTATTCAAACTCGACAATTAATTTTAATTTTCCTAAAACGTGTCGAAACCGAGAAGAACTAAGAGTAAATTTGATCTTATGCATATAAGTGTGTATTATGAAGCAAGAAGTGATTATTTTTCTTTGCTGAAATGATTTTCAAAGGAAGTCTCCTGCCGTTCTGTTTCCTGCCGATGCGAAGTCCTTGGGCCGAATCTGATGTCAATTGACGGACGAGAGACGATTATGGTTCTTCGGAGAAATACGGGTGAAGGATTAGTTTTCGTTTTAGGACATAAAGTTCTCTCTAGAAGCTCCTCTGTCGTCTGGAGCGCTCGAAGTTGGGGTCGTAATAGGAAATCTGGCACACATAAAACAGATTCTAACCTATAAAATGCCCTTCCTTTCAAGAGCTAACCAGACCGCGCTGTTCGGACTAGCAAACTGTTCTCCAACTTCCGTTTCTTTCTTTTCTGCTTTCGCTTTTAAGGGCTCTTCTTTTACAGCTTTCTTTTTATTGCGGGCTGTCGCTATGTATTGCTACTGAAGATCTCTTACAATTTATATCGCCATCGCTAGATCTTTTTCAATCATCAAGTCAATGCTTATTCGCTAAACAATTATTGCTAAACTACAGTTTTTACGCATACATTCACAATTAGTAATCATTTCACGTATTTACAAATATGCTTTGAACTCTGCGAAGTCTAAAGAATTTATCAAATTTATCATAAGCTGAATATTTTAAGATGTTTTGTAGTGTTTCCTTTATTTTATTTGGAGTACTGTAGTTGTTTATCTACGATGAGTATTAATACGTGCAAGCTTTTAATTTGTCGTCGTTATATGATATGATTAAGTGTCAGCATATTTTGTTAGTAATTTCTTCAGGTCATTTCGAACGACCGGAAATAAAGTATCGTTGGCTGTTTCTACTGCACGTCTGTTCCAATAATAAGCAGGACTTGACTTTTCACATGAAGCGTCGAATCAAGATCGCCAACCGTACGCAAGGGTAAATCAAATCTGGCCGGCGCGGCGCGGCGCACGCGACAGAAATAATTTCAGGCGAAAATACTTAACGCGGATTCCACCGTTACATCGCCGCCGCAAGTTCTCGCATACTCGCGAATAGACATCGTCACACGTAGTGACCCACGCCTAATGGCTGGCTGACATACGTAGGTAGACATAATAAACTGCCGCCGGTGTAACACAACAGTAGTTGTTCTTTAATTACTGTTTTCACATAAACGGTAGCGTGAATAATCGCAAAATGCACATCGGCGTGTGACGGGATTCGAACGTCCGGTGTATATTAGCAACTATTAATGGCTGCGCTGTAGTATACTCTGTTCGTAGTCGTGCGAAAACCAATCCGAAACCGTTTCGAACTGGATGGAATGCTTTGCGATCTGTGACGGATGTATGAATGCAGAATTTATATTTTCTTTTATAAAATTCACATTCACTTTTTTTTATTGAGAAGCTGAAATTGATACGCAAGGGAATAGTGAGGAATAATCGTGACTGGACTCGAAGCTTTCGAAGCGAGTTTCGTTGCGAAATTGTAGACGAATTGCATTAAGCGATTCCATTTGACATAAAGACGATGAATCACGTATGTTCGGGACGCGGGGGGATATTGTTGGACTGCGGCCAAGTTTAAAGCTCTAACAGTACTACTCTGCCGAAAGATTCTGCTGAGAGATACGATAGGTCAATCTCATCTCGTTTATAGAAGACATTGATGTTCTGTTTAAAGAGGGAAAAGAGTCAGTAAATCTCTAGTCGTAAAGGATGTTGCCGCGCTGGCATTTTTCCTTCGCGAGCAAGCTACGAGACAGAGCGAACGAGAGGAAACCGAGTTACCGCAACCGTCTGCTTAAAGGAACTAAAGGTGATTTTCTTTAATCGTCTGCGGTTACACCGTTGGAACAGCTGTTCTATTTTGTTCGAAAACATTGAACTATTTATCGTAATTACACAGCGGTTGCATCGACTTTGCGATGATACACGCTGTGCTGCGCGTGTGTTCTGTAAGCCAACTGACGGAAATTGTTCAAAGAAATATTGAAAATAAGTCCTGGATTGTTGAAATGCTGCTCCACGTGCAACGGTTGCAAGACTCGTGGTTAAGTATGTGACGCTGCTGGGAAACATGTTAATCAATTGTAGTTTTAACTGATTATGCGCAACAGCGACAGTCCACTGATAGTTAACACTTCACCCGCCATTTATTACTTGCTTGAAAGTCAAGTTCAAGTTGGCTGTGATGGAGTGCTCGAAATATTAGACTTGCGGCATATAATTTTTAATAAAATACGAATGTACGTATAGCTTGAAATTGTTCATTGAATTTTTTTAGTCGAAAGTGATAATGCAAAAATCTTCAGTCTACTAATTATTAATACGACAATTCTCAAATCTGTTAGCACCGTGTACAAGTTAAAATCTTTTAACCTCGCGTCTCCGCCTTATCTCGTATTCGCACTCGGCTACAGTTTCGGTTGAAAAGTAACAGGCAGAGGGACGCGTTTAAAAGAGCGGCCGGTTATGATAAATTTAAATGATTGGACACGGGTGGAACACTTTGTCGCGACAGACAATATAGATACACGGTCAGATTGCCGTTGTCGATCGGTTTTAATGACGGAACGGTCTCTGTCTCGCTTTCTCTCTCGTCCTTCCGTTCCGACAGCGTTTCTTCTGTCCCTGCACGGTATTCGAAACGTTTACGACCCGAGACAAAGATGAGCCCGCCAGTTCTGGCGTGTTCTCGTGGGATCACGGGTCCGTGAGCCGTGAGACGGTTTCGACTTCGGTAGTGTCTGTCACATAAAGTCGACTAGTTTACTACGGTTGGAGTAAAATAAGCTAGAGTCTGGGGTGCGTCTCACTTACGACTTCGCGATGACGCCGCACGGCTCCGCTCCGCACCGGCGAAAGCGGTTGAGTAAGTCGGGGGACACGTTGGCCAAGAAGGAGAACAGGAAGACGTGCAAAAGAACCGGAGGAACGGTGGAACGCTGCGCAGAAACGGGGAGAGAGACAGAAAAAAAAAACGAACGAACGACGAAGCACACGAACACCGCGAGCTGTAAAGCGAACCACGTTTACGATCGTCGTTAAGTCCGCTCTAAGCGACCTGCCTGATTACATTGATGTTGCTCTCGCTAGCGCGAAAAGCAAAACCAACCCTCCGGCCGACCGGGACTGACTGTCTCTCCGTGCACCACGATAGGTTTCTTACTTTCTCGTCTCTTGTCTGCTTTATTCTAAGCCACGGACCTTGTAATCGCTCGAATTGATGGAAAAGTGCCACCAAGTAAACACACACACACACATACAGCGAAATATATGTACAATTGAAAGGGTTGGTTAGAATGTTATTCTTTCTGAAGTATGGCTCACTTGATCTTTTTAATGTTGAATAGTGTACAATTTTAGATTCACCCTGCACAAATTGTTATTTATTTGTTAGATTTAAACGCGGCACCATTTGTGGCACAATTTGTACGGCTTGGTAAGCAAAGTATGTATAATTAAATCTTTCTACTGCGTCGTAAGTGGAAATGGTGCGCGATACACAGGCATGTTGACTGGCAGTATATGAAAGAATTGGATGTAGTTACCTTTCCGATTTTCCAAATTGTACTATTAAATGTGCATCTGTATAAAACGGTGCCATGTGAACGTTTCCGACATTTAACTTACACTTCATTAGTTTTTAATGGAGAAGTTTCGAAGAGGGGCATCTGTGTTTATCACGATTTTTCTTTTTGGGGTAATAATTCCCAGCATAATTAAATTTTCACTCCACCCCAATATTCCAAGGGTGGTTTCGTTCCCTAAGGACTATAAAAAAAGATGTCCTTGCTACGCTTGGTGATACGCTTGGTTGATGTCCATCGCAGCACATGGAATAAAAAGACGATATGGAGCGCTGGTATCAAAAACAGAAAGATTGTAGCCGGCAGTGATCCGCAGAGAAACTGTCATTCGGTTGTGAGAAACTCGAGGACGATCATGATGACAGGGTGGAAAATATTGTACGAAAGTCCGGTCGGCCTTGACGGCGATCGTCGCCACTATTCTTTAAGAATGGAGGCGCAATTTTCAAGACAAAGCAATAATTAACTTGCCAGGCACTCCTGGCAAACGGAGTTTTACTACTTTCTAACCACAGTCGCGGGCTACAATTAAACCCCCATAAAACCTCGTCGTAACTTTTTTGAAAGCAACCGACCGCTCTCTCGCACGTAGCCAGTTCCCTTCGTTTGCTCGACAAAAACCATGCCATATTGCATCTCTAATGAAGTCTCGAGACGTTACGGGTACCAACGTTTTCCGGTGTGTTCTAAAACCTCTTCCCGTCCCGACCCCGTTGCTGGAAACAGAATTTCTTGAAAACGGTTATACTTTTCGGCGCTCCGACGCTGTTCCTTTGTTCGCCTGTAATATCCGAACGCGATTTCACGGGGTTCCTTTGTCTCCTTCGTGCTTCCGATTCTTCCCTCGATCGACGCGGCGATGCTTCTTTCGATCATTTATTGTAGGTGTGTAAATGGACTCTACTTTCATACGTCTATATGCATACCCAGTTTGAAGAGATCTTCAAAAACTCTAAAAGTAGACTTAGCCACTACGAGAAAAATTGCATGAATAATAATCATTACCTAAATTTACTAATAATAACTACTAGACTGCAGATGTGTATGCAATTTCCAATTTTTACAGACAAACTTGAAGAACGTGGAATGAAATAAAATTATATTATTGTAAGGAGGTTTGACACGTCAATATCCTTTGCTCACTCGTAGGAAACTGTTTATTTAACCAAAACTCATGGTAATATCGATTTGATAACAAAATTCTAACGCAACGTATAAATCAATAATATTATATATAACAGTATAAATAAATAACAGGTAAATATATAAGTAATACATTTAGTCATCTACACGGTGGTATAAACATTCTTACAATTCGGTCATCCTGACAAATTAATCGTCCTCGATTAAATGATAGAGAAGATACTAAACCTTGAAACTTAACTGAACATAATATTATAAAATTAAAACATTCTTACATTATTTAACGGAACCGCCTTTACAGATCCAAAACAAATGTACTAATTTCGTACCAAATTCTATTGAATTTTATACTCTAGCATTGTTTTTTAATTTCTATGGAACAATAACGCATATAGATCCACAGCTATTAATTACCGCAACGCGTTAACACAGGAGAAACCGTGGAAGTCAGAAACCGTAGGGTGGGAGGGAGGGAGGAAGGGACATGAGAGAGAGAGAGAGAGAGAAAGAGAGAGATTGAAAGTGTTCGATCGAGGAGTATCGGTCGTGATCGGATGCCGATTCGGTCGTAAACGAGCGGTCCGCGGCTCTCGGCCTGTGGCCACAGGGTAGAGTTTAGTCGCTAAAACATCGGACGGTTCTTGGCATTGGCCGGCGTGTTCCCGAAGTAGACGAGGGAGAGACGGCGCGAAGGCAAAGGAGAAGAGGAGGTTGAAGAAGGCAGGAACCTGACAAGCAGGCGTGCAGGGCTTTAGTCGGGGACTGACGTTTACGGCTCAGAGCGGTCGACCTAGCGCCAGTAAAACTTGAGAAGAAATACAAGCGAAGTCCGCATCGACAGTTAAAGTCATATGCGCGAAAATACAGTCGGGGCCTCTATGAAATACGACGTCTGTCGAGCACCTACCTCTCTGGTGGAGGCTAAGCCACTGGGGTCCAGAGGCCGGGGTATGCGTTCTCCTCTCGTTAATGAAAAGAACCCCGCCTCCTACTGATCTCTCCTCATGGACTATAATCGAGTTCCATGACCGACCAAAAAGAACGGCCACCCGCGTTCAAGGAATCGCCACGATTTTCCTCTCGTCCGTCGTTCAAGCTCGGATGTTTCTCTTCTCCGCTCGTCTCCGCACCCGTTCAGCCCCGGACGATGGCCCGCGCCGATCGAACGTGAGCCACGACGATAAACGAGGGAAACATAAACTAGAAGGAATACATTCGCCTCGCGGATTGGTCGTCACGGGCTTGTTTGCCTCGCAGACCGATCTACGACTGGCAAGAAGGACGAGCATCAGCGAAATTAACCGACATTTATTGATCCGTGAGCTGTTACCAGACGACCGGCTATTGTACCGTTTTCCGTTTAGCTTTGTTTGTTCAGCAAGAATGGTTGCACGTGAGATAGATCCATTGAATAATTCCCCATAAACCTACACAACCTATACGTTCACGAACTAAAATATTTTAAACTGATCAGTTTGGCTAATGTTTGAAAAATTGAGGAGGTGGTAATTCTAAGTACCAGCTGGGTTCCAAGTATTTTCATCAGCGTTTTGCAATTAGTCGAAGTATAAAGTACGGTTAGGTCTTAAAAGGTTAACGTCATTTCCCTGTTAGAATATTGTAGAGGTGGAGAAGGTCAATCTGAAGTGATCGAGCTTCTATACAATGTCTAAAGTACAAGTAGTTTTATCTGTCTGAAGTCAGACTTACTAAATTTAGTATTACATATTTTAACTGGGGATATCTGAGATATTCTTGAGGTTTATTCGACGAGGAACATTGTTTCCAAGGGCTTTGATGTTGTATATCCACCGATGATTCATTCGCGATGATCCGCGGCGGAAAGATGTAAATTCGGCTTAAGTCGGCGCGGTGTGTCGTCGCAGACTAGTGTTTCAAACGCGGCACATTATACATATTACGGGAAAATAAACGGATAACGTTGGAAAGATAAGCCCCTGGACCGAGCGATCTTACCTGTCGGCTGGATGTGCTCACCAGATGGGTATTATTTGAAGTATTCGCAGTGATTTTATGGGCCTCTCACCCCTTAGATGGAAACGCGGACGGGGTAGAAGTGAGAACCTGCGAAGCACTTACCGGCAGACATAAACTTCCACCCACCATGTCCGCAACGACCGTGGCCGTTTCCATTTTAGCTACGTGCCTGAATGTGTCTTCTTCTCCGTAGACCTCCTTTTACGGCTTTTCGAGCTATCGCGGGACCTGCCTAGATCATCCGCCGTATGAAAGTTTGCGTAGAGAAATCGGTTGACCAGCTCCTACACTTTGAAGTTGCACGAGGCTGCTCTGACTTTTCTCTTTCGAATTGGAAATTATTGGAAAACGTTTGGCAATCGGCTACCTGCACCGGGCTGCTTCGGAACAGTTTGTTTGTATATGTTTCTCCGTTGAGCACCACCGGGAGAAAGGGTTGAGCCCCGAGATTACTTATCGCGAGAGAGGATACTTGCGACCGGTTGATTCCCTTGTAAATTGCACGCGATCCTTGCGTCTCTCTTAATGTCTGGACCTTAGGTGATTGGCATCTCAATGAAACCTCGGCCTTTTTGATGCAAAAACCCCGTTTTCTTTTTGGCCAACAGTGTTCTTGGATTACAAGAGTCGGTTGCATACATTCTAGACCCACTGCTTTGCATAAAACTCGCAATAATATACAGGATGGACGGAATGTGATCTTTACAGTACTCCGTTATTAGTAATATTCAAAATATAGGTGAAAAGAACGCGTCAGAAAACGATAAACACTTCAATATTTTTTCTTTTGCAGAGGAAAAAAGTTTCAACTGTTTCATAAATTTCGGAGCGTACTTGTCGTCACATGTAAAATACGAAAAAGAGTAAAAATATGCCGTGTGGATTGCACGAAGGTTGGTCATTTGAATATTTCCATGATTTTGTTTTTATCTGTCGCTAACGTGTAACGACAACGATTCTTTCGTTGAAACATCGAGCACGTAATAAAAAGTTTCCGAGGCGGCACAGTTATAAATCATGATTTTATGGGCACGTCATGGCCGGGAGAAGGCCACCTTAAAATAATAGAATATGAACTGTGTCCGCGATAGTTCTTAAAAGGCTATATCCTAATTTCAATATTGCAGAATGGTAATACAATACAATGTTCGTTTTCTTTAAATTGCCACTTACTCGATATTAATATTAACACTGAATCTACATATTACCATCAAGTGACCGATTGTAATTATTCGATTACATATTTTATAATTATTATAATTATAAAGATCTCTCAATGGGAATTGATTCAACAATTTTTACTATTTAAGCAGGTATAATAGAAATTGCACAAAGCTTAAATAACACAGTTTTGTTATCTTTGTTAGGTAACGCACATTCGTCACTTTTAGTGCGCAATAAATGTGTTTTTCTAAGTTGAGACAATATTACTTTATAAAAATATGAAGAATATGTTTTTCAAAGTTTTCCTTGAATAATTGCTCAAAGAAAAAATTCCTTGTTAATGTATCTTTACAATCTTTGTAATCCTGAATTAAAAAATTATAAAAATGTGAACAAGTCATTTCAAGGACTCGCAAAAAAAATGGCGACGGTAAGGACACATTTTTCTATGTTTATTGTGCCACTTAAAAGCCACTTAACATGATTATCGTAGGTATTCATGTTACCATTTTTTGTCCCAACAGCTAAGACATTTAATTATCATAATTTTTTTAGATCGATTATCTACAGGTGGTAGAAGTTCGGGAGAAAATATGTCAAAAAGTTTTAAATACCTTTCGGATAATAAAACTGTCCTGTTTATATAAATTTCCAAATCGTAATTCAATATATTGTTTCCGAGTATACATTTTAATGGACACACGCACACACACATGCTGTGTATCAGTATTCCTCGCAAGTAATAGCTAATATAGATGTGTTTACGATTCGAGAACTAGAAGTCGTCAATCGGTAATCAGTTTTATTTATTCTTCTGGTTTGCTCGTCGAGAAAATATTAATTAGGCGGTCGTTTAGTCGGCTGCGTGTAATAGTTTATGTATAGCAAACCTCTTTTCGCATCGTGCAATAACAATTATCGATGATTGCTACGTTGCTTTATTGGCGCAGAAGATAAGTCAGTGAACAAAAAAAATGATTCTCGGTGCATATTAATTGAGTCGATCGATATAATTATATAATGTACATCGCAGTACATGTTAATATTGTTCCACGGAAAATCGTCGGTGATAACGAGGCTCATAAAAGAGTCCAAGAAATGATTCAATATTAAAATATTTCTGAGAATGTTCACTTTTAACCACTATTTCCCTTTATTTAACGAGGAAGTGAAAGTGTTTATCGTCGGCTCGATTAAAATTACTTTTATTACCGAAAATTCAATCTCTACGAAATACTTCTCGTAAAAGAAAGGAAGTTAATTACGATATTAAATAGTAGTATTCAGCTAATAGCGGGCAGCACTGAAACAGAAATCCATTAGGTATTCGAGTAACGATGCAAGTATATACATAATTGGACATATAAACATTTTGAATATGGTATGGCTAAACGAGGGACGACTAACTGTTACGCGTGGACACGCGGTAGGGAAATGCGATAAACGGACAGCAGCGGAGCGCGTTTATGCATTTGTAGCATTCCGTTACACCACCACGATAATTCAGTCGGGCAAACATACAGATATATTTACCCATGCATATTACACGTACAGCCGGCATATTTTTACGATCGCCAGTAAAACGTCCTCGGTTCAGAACACAAAATCGTGTCGACTTTTCTTATTTGGTTCTCGGGAGGGGAACCCTGCCTAAAGATCTAGCGAGACGATTACCATGAAAAAAAAAACAAATATTAATTATTCTGCAGGCAGCTGGGGAGGTTTATAAAACTGCGTAAAATCGCGTAAGAAAGTTTACTTTTTCGCAAGCTGCGAACAGAGAAAGAAATGAAAAAGAATGACGGCCGTTTCATATCTCCGGCGATAGTTGGAAAGTCATGAAAACAGGACGAATCGTAAAACCGCGGGATAAGTCGGTGAACCAGAACAGGATTCGAAGAATGCGTAATGTAAATATATATGCATGTACACGGACGTGTACATATACGTATGCACAATGTATCGGTAGTCGCGTGTACATATTTGGCTTTGTATATGTATAAATAATGCCAATGGTCCTCCTCCCGCTAAACGAAAGCGGCGTCAACGTATGTAACAGTCGATCGTTCGACCGGTTCGCTTTACGAGTGGAAATAATAATCCTCGCAACGTCGGTAGGTTAAATATGTATAACATTTGATGGGGTCGTCTCGCATAAGCGTTACGAGACTCGTTACGAGACCTATTAACTGGTTTCCTTTTCCCCGGCGTTTCCCTTTCCCTCAACCCTCCACACACTTTTCTAGCCCACCTCCTTCACCCTTCCTTCGATTTTGTGACACGCACGGCCCCTTAACATCGTTCGATTACTTGCAGAAGCAGCCCCTGGTAATTTCTTGAATTTTGATTTGTCAAGTATTGGTCAGAACCTTGGTCTCCCATACGGTATTTCCACCATCTCCTCTACGTTTACATGGAAACAGAGTCCGGTTTGTTTTTGATCACACCTCGTACAGTACCAAGCCAGCACTTTCGCAAATCAACCTACATCGGTATCACGCACATCCGCTCACGCCGTCGCGCAAATTCATCAAGGCGTCGAATGAAAATTGAATCAATACCCTCGATTCAGTTCGTATCCCGGGAATCTTTGTGAAATCCTTTTGTTATTCCGCGAGCATATCGAAGCTTATAAAATCGCGGTCGGGGGTGGACGGGGGGTCACAAGCGCGGGGGGTTTGGTTCTGTAGGTGAAATTGTCCGGAAAGATCAGCGGAAATCTTGGAAGTAGAACCGTGAAGAGGAACCGGCGTGTCTAGACTTTCGAAAAAGTCAATGACGACCATCCCCGCTGCGGTGGAGAGCAGGAAACCGGGTCTGCCTGGCCGGGGCGAAATGGGGGGTGGATGCACGTATGAAAACTAAGTCCCTGGGTTTCATTTGACTGGCTTTACGAGGCAGACATAAAATGGATTTTACTGTCGGCTAGTTCGCCAGTTCTCGAGTTGGTAACATTACTTTAGCGAGCATAATATACCCCCTCGGCTTTCTTCTCTCCTCCTCCTTCTCCTCCACCGACTTTCTCTCTCTCTCTCTCTCCTTTCTTCTCGTTCTTCCGCGCACCTACGTACAGACGTCCGTCGTCGACATCGACGTCCTGCGACCTCTCGTTTTGTACCTCCACTTTTCTTCTCCCTCTCTTTTTCCATCACCTTCGAACAGTTTTCGCCTTCCGCTTTCGTCGACCTGCTACAAGTCCTTAAACCAGCCCCCGCGGTAAGCTTCCGCTCAGATCGGTGTAAACTTTTCGCATGAGAAATGTCTCGCTACCAGATTTAATATCCGCCGGATAAGCTCGGCACGCTAGTCGTTAACTTTCTTTCGGTTTCGTTTCCCGCGGTCGTGGTGCAGCCACGATCCAGGAATTTCGAGATGTTTCGCCTGTAATTTCTGGACTGTTAGGTTGTTGCATGCGGAATCTACGATGTTAAATCCTGTAATTTTGTGCCGGGACCTTTCATGAGCCCAACAATATTTCTGTACGCTTACTCTCACTACTGTATTGCACGAGTTTCTTTAATTTCTTTAGGAGATTGGTCGATAACCACTTTGGAATCAATAATGAAGTGCACTGCTGCCACTGAAATGTGCATTTTCAATACACAAAATTTTTTTTAATGGAAGAAAAATATTGAATAACTTCTTCAGAGCATTACGTAGAAGAATAGCAATTTTTTAGTTGAAAAATAGTACCTCAATTACGATTTTCATAAAATTTGATTTATTTCAACCCCTGACGTCACCTACCTTACTTTCTTTCCGATCCTCAGCTCCGATGATTGCTCTGCTCTGTTACCTAATTACCAGTCATTTAGACATAGTTGTTCACCAAGGCTCTATTCGTTTTGAAATGTATTTTTGGAAAGAGTGACGCCACCGTTGCGGCAACGAAAATTTTATGGCATATAATAAAAAAATATACGGCGAACTGTTTTAATAATACGGTTAATGAGTGGACTTCGAGTTTTGTGCAATTAAATCAATTGTGCAATTAAACGTACACCGGGTAACGAGTAGACCGAGCGTTTTCTGTAATTATAGCAATTATACAATTAAATGTACACTGTACTGTTTTAATAATATGGGCAACGAATAGAGTGAAGATTTTATGTGAAATACTATACGTTATATTCCGAATTGCAAAGCATAAGCCAGTAATAAGGGGTAATTTCATCAAAATTTTATATTTCCGTTACATTTTTATTCTGTGGAAATGATCAGGTTCGGGCTTTCGAAATTTTCTATAAAATTTCATGCTAAGTTTGCGATAATAATAGTTTTCAAGACATTAACCCTCATCCGCCCCTGGTGTCAATTTAACACAGTTTTCCCGAAATAAGATATACATGTTCTGTTATTTGTAAGTAAATTTATCCGAAACTTGGTGACTTCTATTTTTTTAACGCGAAACTAACCGCAAAACCCTAAAATATAAATGTTTAACTCATCAATTTGAATTAAATAAACATCGAAAAGTAACTGTTTGACTTGTTATTTTATCGATTTTTTTATCACTGTGTCAATTTGACACCGAGGGACAGATTCAGTTCGTGAAATGAGGGACGGATGAGTGTTAATAAACCTTCGAAGCAATATTATATAACTCATGAATATGCATAAGCGACCGAAAAAGAAGACGCAACAGGGTTCTCGCAAAAATATAACTTCTCCAAAAATTTTCCCATTTCCTGAATTTGCATATAATTGATCGGCGAATCAATTTCGTCACCACATTTCAATCCGAGATGCAAATATTAAATACGATCGGTCCCCTATCGAGAGCGCGTGATGCCAATAATTAAAACATTCCTGTCACGAACACACCAGCCGCCTTGCGGTATGCAGCGCTTGCTGTGCGAGCGAAAGAAAGAGAGCAAAAGAAAGAACGGGAAGAAAGAAAGAGAGAAAGAGAGCGGCCGCCCAAGAAACTCGTCCAAATCGAGCGGTGTTCTTCCACGCGATTCCCAAGACCGGTGCGCCGAATGTAACACATCGCTAACCGCAGGCCAAACTTTTTTCTGATTTCAGATCGATTACCGACCAGTCGGTGAAGTAAAGCGACTGGAAGAACAGGTCGAATCCAAAGAGAAACGACGCCGTGTTAACGCCAGAGAGTAGTGGATCGGGAGAAGGAAACGGCGAAGAGAGAAGCAGCAACAGCATCATCATCGGCAGCAAGAGCACCGTCGGCGTTCTTCGTTCATCCTAGTAAACGTTCCCCGAATGTTTCGAATCGGCACATGCATCGGCACGAAAGGACGAAATTCGCAATTAGCCAAGAACGTTGTACTTCTCGGAAACGATCCCGGGGGCTAACGTTGCCCCGGTGAAGATGTCCAATATCCTGCAAAACGGACCGGACTCCGAGCGGATCCAGGCCAAGAGGATCAACACAGAGGCGGCTCTCGGTATCGATGGTCGAGAGAAACTCGCTACTTCATCTTCAGCATGCCCGATCGAGATTGCCCTCAGAAATGGAGCCGACAACCACCGGGAGAGAACGCTGCGTCAAGGTTTCACCACAAAACAACAGAGCAGCAGCAGTAGTGGCAGCAGAGCGTCGCGGATTCGAGGTCCCACGTTCAAGCATACAAAGGCCGCGAACAAATTAAGTGTGTGTTGTGTTCCCAAATACTTCTCTTCTTCTTAGTCATTTTTTTTTCTATCCCGCTCTTGTCTTTCGAGTATAGTTTCCTTTCGTCTCTGTTTCTTTGTCTGCCGATCCCCAGAGACAGAGAACGAGAAAATCATGAACGCTTTTGTGAGTGGTTCCGTGGGATGCCGGAGTTCACGGACAATGTACACCTCGGGCATCCCTCGTCCTTGCGCGTCCTTTCGGTTCGTTGATCGAATCCGCCCCATCGTTCGCTACATTCTCCCCCCCCCACCCCATCCTCCGATCTTTGTCTTTTGTTTTCCATTTCATTCCCTTCCCATTTCCCTCACCCCGCTTTTATTTTATTATTGTGTATCTTTCTCTATCTCCCTCCTGCCCCATCTTTCTCCATTTTTTGTGTCTGTCTCTCCTCTGTGTATATGGTTTTTGTTGCACGTGCCTCTCGGCTGGCGGAGAGCAAGGATGCCCGGGCTCACGCATGATCATCAGAGATGACCGTCGCCGTTGGCCACTTGCTAAAATTCAGTCGCCCGTGAACCTGATCGTTCGGGACGGTCCTCCTCCGTCCCCGATGATCAAGTGTCGTCGCGTGCGGTAAACCTCGCATGCATGACCGCGCCACATCTCTGGCTTAGGTACTTTGTAAGGAAATCGAGCTCGCAATTCTACTCGCGGTTTCCGCGCCGGCTTCCGAGGACTTCCTTTTGATAGGCGATTCAAAACCAGGCTCGTTCGAGTCTGAAGAACCGGAGGAACAAGCTAAAAAAAAACAGTCGAGGTACCTTAATATATAGTTATTCCGCGTTTCGCAACAAGAAACTCGGATGCGAGTCACGCACACTGTGATACACTTGAGTCACACGCATTCTTGCTGTTCGCTGAGTAGGTTACAACTATTACTTTAGGCCCGTAGTATAGTTTTAAAGATGACGATATGCGTTAGAATAAGCGTGTGAGCGTCTAGGTGGGGGATTAGACCGAGAACCATGACCTCTGTGTTTCGATCGGGAACAAAAGTATAGTTTCGTAAAAGGATTGTAAGGTGTTCAGCATCAGCATACTGAACGGGAACAAGGGGCCTAGGGTGCTCTACCTAATTCCTCACAGGGAGCCTGATGTACATGTTCATAATAGTACAGTTTCTATCTACTAGATTTCTTTCGAATAATAGATTAATACAGTTTGTGGATTCTCAGAAACTTACAATACTTTGCTAAGCACGTAGGTACGTTGTGAATCGCAACTTGCTCGTTAGCTCTGGGGACCTGAACCTCCTAAACGGACACCATGGTCCCCACGTCCCAATCGAGAGAACGAGAAGAAGGAGAAGTCGGATGAGATAAGATCGCGAGGCGCGACATTCCGAATCAAGATCCCGTCGATGGCCGATGGTAATCTAGGCCCCCTTGACGTTGCGTAATGAATTGCTTCTCGATACTCGATGGACGCGCGAGCGTTGCCAGCGAGCGATCAGTCGAAAGACTCAAATGGAGGAAAGAGGAACGCAGGAAACCGACGTATAATAGTGCCCGGCGTAAATGAGCGCATTAACGCATTAACGAGGAGAAAAAAAGGAGGGGAGACCGCTGATCGAATCAGATCAGACGCAAGCAACCGGTGAAATACGTTTAAATATGGTGGGAAGTATTTATATTTGTGACACGTGGTTTCTCCTGGATGTTGACACACCGGCGCGGCGTAGAAATCGAACAGCAATGGTCGCGAAACAATCACTGAAGCTTTGTTTTACAGAAATTAGAAAGATTCAGTAATTTGTTATTTATAAATGTCTTCTATCAAGAATTTTATTCAGCTCACGTAAAAAGCTTGTACCATTCAACCACCAAAGTAACATTCGTGAACAGCGTACGCTTTAAATGCTTAATACCAAACGCTTTATAAATCGTTCAACCTTCGATCAATTTCGATCGTGAGCCAAGAGTTTGCTCTGGATACTCGCATCTTGGAATTTACTCGGTACATCGAATTCATGTGCAGACGTATGTGGACACTGTAACAAGATGTACGCAAGATCAATTAAATTTCGAAGGTCCAGAAAAAGGAACCACTTAACTACTTGCAATACGAGTCCGACTCCTGAACGAGATTTTGAACAGAATCTAGTAAATATTTGTTTCGCTGCTTATCTGGCTTGTTAAAATATTTCATTAAACGCAACGCACTTCCTCTATGATGTACTTAAAACATTGAACACAAGAAAGTTATGAAGTCTCCGATAACATCCCGGAGGATTCGAAGACTGGTTCTAGAGCATTCCGAGTTTCCTGCGGCCATTGTTAACAGTAAAACCACGGAAAAAATGACCGATTTTTTATCCTGCAATTATTGAAATCACAAACACGCTTTCGCGGGGAACAATTGAACAAGGCGTACTGTGGGAAATCATTAATTCTCATTACCGGCGCGGAATAGCACTCGAGTAAT
The DNA here is from genome assembly GCA_916610235.2 of Lasioglossum morio. Taxonomy (NCBI): domain Eukaryota; kingdom Metazoa; phylum Arthropoda; class Insecta; order Hymenoptera; family Halictidae; genus Lasioglossum; species Lasioglossum morio. Next base: position 8,215,514 of record OU744330.1, on the reverse strand, counting down.
TTCGAGGATATAACTGACGGGCCGCTCTCTCTCTCTGTTGGTAGTTCAGGTGTTAATCATGGAGCTAATCGAAAGAGCCGAAGTCGCGGAACAATGGCGGTCGGTTCCCACGGAAGAATGTCCGATACAGGTTCGAAATATTCGCAGCCTCGCGAGAGAAGAGAAGCGATCTGCATCGATGAACTGCGGGCGCGCTCGCGCGCGCAATCAAGAAGTCGACGGATGTGTCAGTTGCACAACACGATGCAATAAAACGGCCGCTCAAAAACTGGTCGTTCCATCTCGCGGCAAATTAATTTTCAAATAAGAACACCGAGGGCTGTCTCTTCGATATGCTGTTTCATTCTTTCGTCCTTTTTTTCCCCCTGCTCGCTGGCTTCTCCTCGTTTTTCTGTCATGAACCCCGTCGCCCTCCTCTCTTTTCGCTCTTCTCTCATCTTTCTCTTCTCTCCTCTCTCACCCTCCCTCTCTCTCTCTCACACACTCTCTCTTTCTCCCTCTTTTTCTCCCGCCCCTTTTTTCGTTGCTTTCTTGCTGCGGGAACACGTTCCCGAGTAACAATCTGATGTGAAGCTCGATTGGTTATTACCGTACAGAGCTTAATGACTCGCCCGTTTTAAATGGATTTGCATTTCGGTAACGAGCGTGCGGGCCCTCGAATATTCAGCGTTCGCCGGAGACCGAACTTCCGGTGTCTAATTTACTGTAACGAGAATTCCACTTGACGCCGCGCTGACCATTGTTCCAAATACTCCTTCATCTTACTCGCGAAATTCAGGTGTCATTGCTCATTATAGTGTACCAGTGTCCATTATGCTCCGATAGATTGCACTTTCTGGCTCGCTGCTCTCTTTGAACCACCTGCGGGATAATTTGTTATTCACTGGCAATGATGTCTGTGTAGACCATTGAATTTTGTTTCAATTTTATAGAGCTAATACTGAATAACTTCGGGTATAGTTGTGCGTGGAATTGTGAATTTGAAAAAATTACATTGAAAATAAAGTACATGTGTTTTAGTTCTATGTATGGTGCAAGTTTAGAATCATAAGTAGACTGCGGATTGTATACATTTTATGAATTCACTAAAACGAATAATTGAAGAAACAAATTTTGATTTCATCCCAGCTCGTATTGAACGGTAATTTTCATTTCGCATAAAAATCCGCAGTCCAGATAGTGGTATAGTTAACCCTCATCCGTCCCTCATTTCAAGAACCGAATCTGTCCCTCGGTATCAAATTGACACAGTGATGAAAAAAAAACGATAAAATAAAAATTGATGAGTTAACATTCACATGTTAGGTTTTTGCGGTTATATGTTTCGTATTAAAAAAAATAAAAGTCACCAAGTTTTGGAGAAATTGACTTACAAATTACCGAACGGTATAACTTATTTCGAGAAAACTGTTTCAAATTGACACGAGGGACGGATGAGGGTTAACAAACAATATCAGCCGCCTCTTGTTCACCCTGGACAGTCTCTCGCCACAGTTAGACACCGAGTACATCTGATGAAGCAATCACGAGTCACAGAGAGGACATTTCGTGTGAATGGTGAAATGGTTTCGCAGGCGAGCAATATCAACGGACTTTGTCCCGGTCCGAATCGATCTGAAACATTCTCGATGAGCCGCCGAAGATATTCTGAATGGCGTAGACCGCAGACTGACGCCTCGCCTGACGCTCGCGCCGTCATGCAACCTGCTATTTTGTCGCCCACGAAACCCTTCGCGTCTAATAGCGTGTCAGGTGTTTCACGTGCAACGGAACATAGTGGTAAATGTTTAACATAAATGATCTTGCTAGGGATGCGGGTACGATGCCACACAGCGCGACAAAACGCGATGCGACAGAACGCGACGCGACACGGACACGACTGGATGGTCTCACAATTCCACACTTCCGGTTGCTGGATACGCGAAACGTCCATTTAGCGTAAAGCCTTTAATCCCGCTGTGGTTACAGATGGCGAGAAGGGGAAAGGTGTTCGTTTAGCGACGAATCGGCACGACAATTCACAGGTGTAAAACCAGGAAACGCCACGCGATCGGCCCCGGAGGTGTTCGCACCTCCTTCTCGGAAGTGCGACCTGCTTTTCGGTTTCGATAAAGCCATCTTGCAATCGCCAATTATTTCTATCCGGTGTGTACGGAACGATTTGCACGGCGGGCGATTCAGTACACACTGTCATGTTCCTGAGAACGTTGGAGATCGAACAGCGTTCTCTATTTCCTCCACACGCGACATCACCTCCGAGCTTCATACGCGAGCGCCAGGTGTTCGGCGATTCCCTTGTACATAAGTAACCATAAGCGTCGCGAAAACCAAGCAAATCGAACTGTGAATACGTTACGAACTTTAGTCTTACAAAGAGACCTACGAAAGAGTAAATCGAATTATAGATGTCGGTTCGATGTCTTCTTCTAAAGATTAGGTCTCCACAGGAACTTATGAATCGGTATGATTTTGATACCGGTATTAGGCGAACAAAGTTATACCGAAACGGATTATTACCGGTAGTCTTCTAGGAACGAGTAACTGATTAAGTCATATGTTTCTTTGTGTATAATTTTATATATTGTATTATATATAACATATATATTATATATAATATATATTTTATATATAACATATATATATTATATATAATATACATTTTATATATAACATATATATATTATATATAATATATATTTTATATATAACATATATATATTATATATAATATATATTTTATATATAACATATATATATTATATATAATATATATTTTATATTATGTATATATAAATTTTATATATTATATAATATATATATTTATTATATATATAGATATGTATGCACAAATGACAATAATAACAATAGAGTCAGATATTACATAACATTTTGATTAGTCCTAAGTAATGAAATATCGTTGAGTATACATATTGAGTATATATATCATCAAATAAATTATATTGTTAAGGTGGTAATATTTGTATATTTTAGACTTTTTAACCATTCGACCTATTATTTTTTCGTAGGATATCAACTCTAACTAATGAAATAAATATACTAACTACTAACACTAACACACTAATAACTGAAATAACTAATAGGTTTAAGTTTAAACACACTAACGAGAATAATTAAGTTTCCTACTTATCTACTAATTTACTTATTTAGATACTTTTGTACTGTGAATCGCTCAATGGTGAATTTTCGTCACTGATTTCGAAGAGCCCTCTGTTTAGACTTCATTTCTACTTTTGATGTCACTATTGTCATTCATCAAGACATTGTATCATTAGCGAGTTTGTGGCAATGTCAGATTTATTCTCACTCGCGATTCATAAACATTGTGTAGATTACTTCCGATGAAGCGAAGCCGTCAGACAGAAAGTTTCTGATAGGACGCTGATAATTATTTGTATTTCGGCATTATATATGTACGTATTATACAATCAGTTTTGGTATAACTTTGCTAACATAATTAACGTTATGATAAAACCTATTGGTTTTATGTTTTAAGCTTATATTTCGACGACGTGTTCACAATTTTAATCGAATTCAAAGAACCGACAAGTAATGGTAAATACATCGTACACGTAATTCATACTATAATCGAAAAATACCGGTACTTTGTATTTCGGTATAAGTCCCTGGGCCTCAATGCGTGATCACGAAGATGTAATTGTAAGATTGTCGTACAAAGAGCCTAAGAAGCTGGGAATTGAGGCGGTCATGCTACCAAAATTGGTGAATGGTTCCATCCGAGTGAGGTGTAAGGTGTATCGTAATAGCTACCTTCTATCGTACAACCGTTCTTTTCTCTTTGTTTTTGTTTTTAAGTGCACCACGTACTTTCTTTGTCCCAAAAGACTTTTTATTATCCCCCACATACACACGTATTCAAACAGTTCAACGTTTATTTCGTTTTTTTTATATTATTTATTCGTCTGCGTTGCATTGTGGGTGTATCTGACTACGTACGTATGTACTGTACGATATAATGAATTGTTTCAATTATTACGAATGCGAGTATAAATAGGATACTTACATAGATAGGCATTGTATGTATGGTCTCGTAATATTACAAGTTCTACGAAGCGAATAATAATCGATGGTCGATACCACACGTTTCTTCTTTTTTTTTCTCGTATGTTCACAGAATTGTTACCATTGATAGTTGCTGAACACACACGATTTACCGGTGACGTCTTTATCCATTCTACGCTTATCGCCAGATATCAAACGATGTAATATTCCTAAGGAATAAAATAATTTGTGTAATTTCGCAAGTGTCCTCAGATTCTTCATGGAATCCATTATAAACTAAGAGGTAGTACCGGGCTCGCGGCTAGAACTTGCGAATGAGCTTTTCGAACCGTTCAGTAGAATTAAATTTCTTGTTGAGTCGCCGAACAAGTGTTAGATGATTGCAAAAGCTCATGCTCGAAAGTAGAACACAAGCAGTTATATTTTAAATCAACAGTTTTATCTTAATTATCCTTATTGTAGTAATTACAGACAATTATATCTGTGGGATAGCTCGATAATCTCGCACGCGTGCACCGATATCCGCGGAAAAAGCTTCAATAGTCTATGTGCCCATAATTATGAAAGTGGTCTAAGTCAATATTTGAAAAAAATGAGTTCATCAATTATATCACATCACTTTATTCAATGTTATTTTTACGATACTGTCACACATGAACGTTTAGATAACACCTGTTATTTCAACATTACATGCAATTCATTTAGTGTTGATATATCCTTTCCTTTTAAATATCTCGAAACAAGAAATACATGAGTTTAGAACACTTTCATAATTATGGGCACATATAGATCTGACGAAATGTGACACGTAATCTTGTTCAATGCGATTGTGCCATTAAGCAATTATTACCGTTTCCGTAATCTGTTTCGCCGTTAAGTGAGACCGCGTTTGCTTGGGTGTTCCTGATCTCGTTAAAATTTTTCCGTCAACGCAGAACTATTTTCAAAGGGTCCGCTTAATCGTTGCCGTAAATCAAGCACGGTGTCGCAGCTGCGCACACCGCGGTGCCTATTTTCTCTCATGATATATGCGTCCGCTGCAATGGTCGCGCTTGTTTACGCGCCGAAACACGTGCATTGTGCATCCTCTTGTGCATCGAGGCGAACCTTGTTTCGCAGAACGGCCCGGTCAGCTACCGGTCCCATCTGCGCACATTTTTGGGCCGATCGAGCCCGCAAATCTTAGGCGAATCTTCAAAACCACGTCACAACCTCGGTGCGAAACGCTTAAAGGTCGATTCATACCTATATTTCATATTTTAATAATGTTTCTTTTATAAAGTTTCCGATACGTATCTATGATTATACGATCCGGATGTTTATGCAATTTTTAATTTTCGTAGACAAATTTGACGAAAGTGGTACCCAATAAAATCCTATTTTCATTGGTAATAATATTTATAGTTCCAAAATAAATCGAAATCATGCCAAATTTTATCGAATTTGATACTCCAGCAGTTTTTGGAAATTTTTAGAAACCACGAATGCATAAAGATCCGCAGTCTAATAATCATATATATGTAAATGCATTAAAGAATGTTTGTCCCATTAGTTTTGAACGGAACCGTTAAGTCGCTATGCGAATAGTATGAATTGGCCTTAACACGCTCACTGTCGACGCGATTCGTTTGTAGTTCATTGCTGCGTCAATGCATCGAATTTAACGCTAGAACAGACGGATTTTAAATTCCTTATTTTGCAATTACAGTAGAACCTCGATTATCCGAAGTCTCTTATCCCAAAACTGCTGAGATGTTTTATTAAATTCTTCGCTGCATGATCGTCGAAAGACTTCGATGCGCTATAACTGCATAAAATTCCTGTTCATTTTATGGGATTTTTGTGGCTGGCTGCAGTCAGCGTCTCAAGCTGAACTTTATATGAGATTCGTCGAGCGTCACGGACACATAACGTCTATCGGACTATTATAAACGTTAATAAAATGCGGTATCTAAATCGGATGTAGTTAGGCTGTAAGGTAAAAGTGCTTTCGTTGGCATCGTTTGATTTCGTCGGTCAACAATGTTCTTTTTTTATCCATCAACGATGGATAATTTTCGTCTTCCGGTATTTAAGAGCCAGTGTAACCGAATTACACTAATCGATGCAGCTAGAGAATTAATGAAACCGATAGTTCAATTTCGGAAATTTGTTTTACTGTGAGTAATTGGTCGACCAAGTCTGTGAGCTTCAAAAGCATGAGTATGTGAGAGCGTGTTTAGTATCGCGTACAAGTGATATTTCGAGGGAAAGAACAGCGGTGAATAAATTTTTTGAACGAACCCGTTGCGTACGTTTCTTTCGTTTGCTGGTTGGACTTATACTTTACTTGTGTCAGATCCCTGTATCAAGACTTTGCGAACACACTGTATACATAAAGCTATGTAATATAATAACATCTAATGTACTATATTGTAATGTTATTCGAAGTTATCGGATATCTAATTAAGTTGTGTCCGTTCTCGAAAATTTCCTAAACATAGATATATCCTCGTCGAATGAATGAAGTTTGATTGTCGCTGTCAATCTATTAGCCTGAATCTATACGCATATTCTGCAAGGACACGATTTATACTTACAGACTAGATTTCGCAGACGAGAGCGCGACGTGATTTCATCGAGAGTGTGCTCTCCGTGCGATGAAATCGATTTGGTGCGCTTGGAAAACGGATCGAAGCTCCGGTTTTGTATATACGATTCAACTGTGAATGTAACTTTGTCTTGGGAGATAGCAGAAATTTGCATAAACATTCCGCTACATCTTGTTAACCACGCAGACGTTACTTATCATCGCCATACCGTTGATTCTTTTTACTCATTCTTATCTGTATTGTACCCTATTGTGTTAAGTGTATACGTGGAGGGAGATAGGGAGTTCTAATAGGTTAAACAGTAGCGATCGTGGAATTCGTGGCATCGAGTTCCGGCGAAAATCGGATTTTATAACGCGATTTGCTAAGCAAAGGGATGGCGGAATTCGACATTTGTAATATGAAAATGTTCCTAATATTGTACGGTTGTATGAGAAATTCTGGATTCCTCGAGATAAATCGCGGCCGATAAGATTAACCAAGGTGCAACATGCGTTTCAACGAGTCGTGCTGCACGAAACGCGGGCGCTCGACAGACTCGAAAACCGTTCAAACCGTGATCTGCCTCCTGGAATGGAAAACATGTATTTTTCAAATTGTTCAATTCATGCAAAATGTTACATATTTGTATGGACGCAATTTCTTGTGTGAATAAAGTGCACGTATAATATGAAACACGAGAATAATGATTTCGCTTGTCGTTACCTTGAGGAGACGAGGTTACGAGCGGAGTCGCCAGATGAGGGGAATTATTCGAATTCAGGGAAAAAAGTTACTCTCTCCCTCTACTAGTACAGGACTAGTCACGTACCGAACGCGTTATCGAAAGCATCGTAGAATGGAAAGGTAGAGTGGGGACTCGAGTCTTAACCAGCGACCCTGGTTGATTAAATCATGCTTATCCTCTTATTTTTTAGTACAATATTTTATTTCCTACTGCAGTCCAATGTTCAGCCATTAGAAAATCCATGTAATGAATTAAATTATAAGAAACTCTCTTTAATGGTAACAATTCATTTAGTATGCAAATTTTTAGACAAATTTCACAATGTTCGGTATTATTCGCATGGATAAATATAGCTGCGGGGAAACAAGAAAAATAATTTTGCACAATAAACCACCGAGGAGAAGGACGAGTAAAAACCCAAGAAGGACGGTTATTGTTTTGTACCCATTACATTATACTATGGAAAGTTATTTGCTAATGGAACGAACCAACGGCGTTTAGTTGGTTAAGTGATTTTCGCCGTTTAACGGCGACTCAGAAGTCGCTGCGTAAGTTCACTTCCTCAAATAGCTGTCACTGTGAATTCCTTGCCTACTGTGCGCCATGCACACTATTTGCACACTTCGTCATTGCTGGCTATAAATGCGACGTAGAAGGTAATGCTTGTCGCTGCGTGAGTTTAAATGTTTACCGACTTTACGAGAATTTCCATAGCTTTTACAATAATCAACAATTTACAATAATCAAATTTAAATTCTGTTTCCTCAGAGAGGTTTCTACATGTATAAATACTTTCTGCAAGGTGTGCTATATAATTTTGTCATGGGAACGATTTCTATTGCATTGAAGATATTACTTGTATAAATTGCACAGTATTAAGTCACAATAGTTATATTTCATTATAAAGTATCACCTTTAATTTGTTTAAAAAGAATGCTACATTTCAATTTAATTATTAGGGACATGTTTTATTGTCTTTCAGGATTAGTGTAAAATGGAAAGAAGAGTTCATCTTGTATTTTTCTTATTCTAGGTGGATAACAGTCAACGAAGAAAGCAAATAAGCTCCAAGACGAAGAATTGGATTACACGATACATGTCAGACACTTAAAAAATTAGTCGATTTAAGTCGAGCATTGAGAACGTCCTGAATATGTCATAATACGTGACGAAATGAATTTTCAGGTTGACAATACTGGATCACATATTGCAAAATCAGTGAAGGAGACGTTGGACTCTTCGGAAGGGATGTGTCACCCGCCATATTCGCCAGCCATTGCCCCATAAGATTACGATCTATTCCCATAAATGCAGCATGGCCTTTCCCAATAGTTCTCATGAAGATATCAAAAATGGTATGACGATTAGACAATTCACTTATTACGTGAAAAAAGTGTGAAATGTAAAATACTTGGCATATAATATTTTGTGTGTTTTCTATTCAAACAAAGGTCTTTTAAGCACCTAATAAAAATATTTAAACGTTGCAATTGTAGCAGGTACTGGAAGATGGCGAATGAGCGTCGATTTGGTGTCGCATCGAGTTACGTTCCCCTGCATACCACTGCTCCCCTGTTCCTAGTGTTTACGTGGATGTAAACGATGACATGTACGCGTGGATGCACTTAACGACGATTTTACAGCCCTGTGTTCAGCGACAGTTTCGGTTTTTACAGCTTGTAACGTATCGCATAAAAGTGGCCCTAACGAGACCTCGAAAAGAAGACGCAGAACCAAGTGAAAATCGAGGCACGAACGGTACAACAAGAAAAAGACGGGGGAACCATGTTGCCACCAATTTATGTGACTTCACAGCTTGTATCGATCAATTATGTCGTTTGTGTTGTTCCTTTATTCCACGATGATAAATAAATAAAATGTACGAGCGAGATAGCCGAGAGGGTGCGAGCGAATGAGTTATGCCGCGCGTAGGAACATACATATAGTTTCCCACACTCCGTCACATTTGATGCTCAGTTTCCGGAAAACAATTTTAATGGTTGTTCAAAAATAAAAGTTGTCGAGAAAGAAATTTTATGAAAATTTGCCGGAATTTATTTGGAGAAATAATGGACTACTTCCTTGTACCGTCGTATTGTAAGAAGTTACAGAAACTTTTAGAATGCACCAGCATAACATGCATGCATGTATGCAAGTACTTCTTCAAGCAGTTCTTTGTTCAACACAATAGATGTACGTCATGTTACACTTTTATGTGAATTTTTTCATCGACAGGGAACATTGTTCTTGAATACTTGTTGTTCTTGCTTGACTTCCATTAACTCATTTTTATTGGTAAATCTCGAAGGTATGATAAAAGAGGCTCGCCACGATGACACTGCAGATACCTAAACAATTATGACAAACGACCTCGAGACGGTTTCGAAAGGAGACCTGTTGTATGTCCGTACATGGCCAGATCGTGGACAAGGTTATATTAATACCGATGAAAATTGTTGAATTGTTCCGTGAAATAAATTTGTTGCACTTGCTTTAGTAAAGAACTACGCAACTGCCAATATGGTTAGATTTATTTCGCGTATAACATTTAGTAACTCTTACTTGTATTTAAAAGTGTATAGTTCCGATAGTGTGATTATAAAAAGTTTCTCTGGACAATTTCGGAAAATGATCGAGGTACAGTAATTTAAATTAGACTGGTTTTTGTCTGCAAGGCTATAGGAAGTGTCTTTGTCCATTTTTATCTGAAATAGTTACTTTGGAATTCCAATTTATTAAAAAATTGCAATCCTTTGCACTGAAATCATTTCTAAAGAGAAATTATGACAAAGTTTATGAAAATTGAATTGAATTGATGGTAAAATTGAGAACCTTCACACTGAAATAATTTCTAAGCAGAAATGATGGTACAATTCTGAACCCTCACACTAAAATAATATTTGAAGAAAGCTCTTGATTGATATAAAAGCAATCTAATAGCATTGGAATAATGTATCGGAAATAACTGTACTAAATTTGCATGTAGCCCTTTGAAAGGTCGGGAAACGAAGGGAATAGTGTCCGGAATGAAAAGGAGAACGGTGCGCATCAGTTGCATTTCATTATCGTGCAAACTATAGAGTAAATGCGCGATTGTACGACTTCTGATGATTGTACGGTATACACACCGGTCCAGATAATATCATTCCCCATAAGCTGCGAACATATCTTTCTTCGTTCGACCACTTGCTCGCCAGCTGTCAACTGTTTGCAACGCGACAAAAGTCGAACGTTAAAGGTAGTGTTGAATCAATATTTTCTGCGTGTACAATCTAAAAACTGTAGGGTATATTTAATTTAATATTGCTCCTCGAAGCAACGATCGCTGACCGTAAACGTTCCCGACAATTGTACAGTGTGTTTTATACAAATAGCAATATTTTAATGTATAATAGCTGCGTTTCAACATCTTTCGACGCACTTATTTATTTAAAATTCAGCGATAAAATTTTTGTATCCGCGTCCTAATTTAGTTAATTGAACTTTTCAGTTCCTTTACACTGGTATTGTAATTATAGTAATCTTAGTTATTAGGTTGTATAAGTGTTGGATACTAAATGTATAAATAGTATGTAAATTGTCATAAAATGATGATTATTGAATTTATTATCCTTTCAATATTCTGTCAATTAAATATATCTGTGTACCAGAATTGTACTATTCACATTCGCATTTGATATCTTCTACGTTGATCCAGAACTAGTTGTTTTGCAAAGCTGTGACAAAAAATATAAAGTCGAAAAATTTAATTCATTTTATTCGACATTAACTGATACATTTCTAGGCTATAAACTTTCCCGAGATCGGAAAGATTCGAAATAATACCGTTGGAGTGTCGCATTTATGAATTTATAAGATTTCATAAACGCTTCCACGTTGTAAAGTCTCGAGGCAGTTAAACGTAGTCTCTGTTCGATTTGGATTTTGATATGAACGTTAGCCGAAGGGTGCAGCGCTCGAATCCTGTAAGCGAAACCATAAAAACGGTTGTATAGGTGTGTGGACACATAACGCATGCAGCGAGCGCAGCGAGTGCATCGTATCTATTAAAACGTACTGGCGGAACGTGTTGTTTAATGCGACCGGCTTGGAACGCGTTTAAACAGAAATCCTTCGGGTTCCGTTCACCCTGCATTAGTGACTGATATTTTCTACATTAGCGCCATTCCGAAGTTTCGCGTAACCGATCGCGTAGCGTTCTCACAGGCTAAACAACATAATTTCCCTGAGAGCATCGATGGTACCGGAACGCACCAGTTATTCCAGTTTTGCAGGTAGAATCTGTAGACGTTCTCATTTTCGGAATGAGTGGAGCCTCACTCTCGGGAACGGCGTTCTGTGTATATGCTTCTTCTTCGCCGACTCGACTCGTTTCCCGTCAGAGAATCGCACCCGTTATTACGGCGAACGATCGATTCTTTTCGGTTCGTTTTCTCGAAAACAAAATCCCCCTATTCTTCAGACAGGTTCAGCCCGCCTTTTGCGTGCACGCGGCACACCACGCGATTATTCGCGAACGACCCCGTCGGCCCCTCTGCGTGCCGTGATTTGTTTAAATGTAACAAATTAGAAGCCGAAAAAGACCTCGGCCTGCTCACCGAAAAAAAACCTAAAACCCCGGCAAAAAATCCGAGAAAATCATCCGCCTGACGCTTCAACGAATCCTTTCACTTGTCTTTCCACCTTGCTCCAAAAGTGTCATTTTTGTCCCATTATCTCATTCATTTTATTAAAAACAAAATGTATAGTAACATTTGGAATAATAGTGCATTACTTAAAAATATTTGGACAAAAGATTCGTGGTTAAATTGATCCAGAACTGAAAATGGTAAGTACTGTTTCATAAAAACGTTCATCGACATTGATCAATATTCATATTTCGTGACTTAATGTCCTAATGACCTAACGACCTAATGATCGTGGAAACATTATTTGTTTAAAATGCACATTTGATAAGTTAGAATTTATGAATATGGAACAGAATCGATTCTAGTCTCATTCATTTTATTAACATCAAAGTGTACAGTAACATTTGAGATAATATCATGCCTATATGTATTTCTGAAATATTAAAAAAAAAATGGTAAGTATTGTTTTACACAAATGTTTAATATCACAATAATTTAAATGAAGTAAATGTACAGTTTAGAAGTCCTTGTATAACTTATGAATATGGAACAGAATCTCGAATGATTTTTATCTTTAGTTTCAAAGAATAATTTTGATCGCAATGCAATCTGTTCTTTAAACGCTTGAATAAATTCTTGGATAATGCGCTTCTTATTCATTTGTTAACCTAATTGGTCTGAAGATAGCATTCGTAAAAACACATCAATTGCATTTATAATTCATATTGTGTAACATTAAAATGCATGCTGGGAAGAATGCAATCACACGAGGAAGCATGTGTGAAATAATATATTTTTGAAACCGGAATTCGAGCGCGAAGTTTTGAAGTTCGAGATCTGGCGGACTCTTGCTGCTGAAGCATGAAAATATGGATCTGGGTTTTACATTAAAGATGGTATCCGGGTTTTCGGGAATGCTGGTCTTGCATTTACGGTCGACACGGTTAAAAGAGCTCCAACTCGTAAAAAACGCAAGAGGATGCGCACTGATAATGACGAGATAACAAAAAATGATAGGAATCAATTGGAGATCACCGATCCAAGATTACGAATACGCAATGAGTAGCAGTTTGAACGGTTGCAGGACCGAGGCCGAAAAAACCGGTTCCACCTGATGATGGAGTGCCTACTTTGCAGCCGCGCTTGGCAGATTATAATGCAGATTGCTGGTTTCAATAACCCCGCAACAGACGTTTCGATATAGTTCTCAGGTGTATTCAGAGACGACTATTTCCATCACAGTGTGTATTCTTTTCAATCACACGTAGCGCAGTGCCTTAAAACTGTGGCTTCGCTGCGAAAAATTATGTTTGAATCTAGAATTGCATGGATCGCTGAAAATAATTTCGATTTTTGACGTGCACACATTTTTGCGAGGTAGATATTGGACCAATTGGCAATATTGAATACCGACACTCGACTATTTCTGTGAAAAATTGCTAATACACGTGAATAAGTATATCACATATATGGATATAAACATTTGAATGTGTTTTATGGGGGAAATATTAACGATATTACTAAAACCGAGATAGCTACTTATATATAATTGCATTTTTTAACTGTTCACTACCTTTTGTATTTTTGATCTTTAAACTACTTATTAGCGGATCTGGAATTATTCAGAGCAAGTAGAACAAGTCTCCCATACATTACTTCCTTGAACGGTTTTTTGCATTACAGTCTATAATATTGTATAGTTTTGTTTTATGTAATGTAAATTGTTATTGCACAGAAATTTCGAAAAAATGCAATTGATTTTCATAGAAAAAAACTAGAATTGAAACTGTGGTATAAAAAAGGAACAACAACCAGTGAATCAAGAAAATAAATGTTGCTCACCTCTCTTTACATATTATCCTTTTTAAACTATTTTCACAAGTACATAGCAGTCTAATGTAGGGTCCTTAAAAATTTGGAAACGTAAGAGAGAATTATGTAAGACGCAATGGTACAAAATTTGGAATCTCTGTTGAATGGATGGATGTTTTGAATCACAGCACGTCACGTCTTGAAAAAATTTATGCGGAAAACACTTGGTTCGGCACCTGGAAAACAAACCTGTGGCAAAGGGTAAAATTCGACGGAAAATACTACGGACTTTTATACAGGAATATCATGCAAATTTTTGCGTGAACTGTTTCGTATTGTGGCAACCAGTTTCGACTCGGCCGAAGGGAACTGACATATTCTTGTTAGAGTCGTAATGGTTCTCGTCGTTTTTTCTCGCCGAGGTCCCAATTCAGATTTTATTTTTCGAAGTCGTCATCGAACGTCCCGGGTCTCCGATTAGAGATATCTTTTGTGTCTCGATTAACATCCGATGTCGGAACTTCTGACGGTAATCGCAATAAATTTGGCGACATTATATTTGGTCCGATCGTAAAATGTGGAATGTAAACGAGAGCGGATGTCGTTTAAGAGGTAAGAAACCGAATCTGGCAAACATTGTGATATTCGTCGGCTGATCGTAAACATTGGAATGTAAAGAAAAGACTTGTCCTTAGGTGACCTGAGAACGTCGCCAAGAAACTGCGTCGCGGTACGCTTGCAATTTTCATATTCACGTGCGTGAGCCTATAACTGATTTTTATCAGGCTGAAACTGTCGTCGCTTAGCATTCAAATTATTTAGATTGGTCTTGATGATCGCACTAAAACATTTGTCGTTAACTGTGGCTCGCATTAAACGCAATCAGCGAGTTCCGTTTCTTAAAAATGATTGTTCCTAAAACAAATATAAGTATTTCAGTTAATAAACATTTTTAATAATATGCGACAATGATGTTATAAAGTGAATTACTTATCAAGTGTTATAACAATATTATAATTTTAATAGAGTTCCAATTTTAACAGTACGTAACACGTTTTTAAGGAAAGTTGCTTCACCAATTACAAGATGTTACACAAAATCGCATAATAAATTGGCAAATAGATATTTTGATTGCGTATGTGAAAAATAATTTTCATAAACAATTTGAATATAAGCGCTCTCTACGTATTCGCACGTGAACAGTGTGCGAGTCGGTCGATACATGTTCTGCCAATGTTTGTTTCTGCAATTTGTGTTTCTTTAGTCGGTAACGTAGTTCTCGGAGAAATTTTAATGTTTGGTACGTTCGGAGAGTTCTAGAACCTCTTACCATTTCGATCCTTCATCCTACTGTATTGATCGGAAACAATATTGTTGAACTAGTATCGCAGACGAGATGTTGGAGTAGAGACTGGTCAAAGTCTGTGCTATAATCCTTAAGACTATACTGCCATCTATACTACGAAACGGACAAAATTAACGTATTTTTCTGTCTCGTTACCATTTTCGGTTTCGTTACTATTTACGTGTGACGGTGGACGCTACCCTTCCACTCCTTCATGATTAATTGTTTAAAATTTTCGTTAGTTTTTTAACCAATCGGTCCGGCAGAAGTCGAGTTTACCGATACGACTGCATTCGACGAATGGTTTCAAGTAGCTGACTACAGGTTCGCGGTTGAGAAAATAACAGACGCACCAACCGGTAAAACTAGGGGTACACTCGAGCGTCTTTCCGAGGGTGAGTCCTACCCTTGTTTTCCTTTCGAGATGCAACCCCGAGGAGGGTAGGAGAAACTAGAAGGACCTGACTGGCGGCGACGAAGATGCGGGGCAGTCTGGTGTGAAAACGAGTTCATTGGTTATATATTTCCCGGGGCGTCGGGGCGTTAAAGTGTTGAAATTTCATTAAGGGTCTAATGAAGCACATCGCGTAAGGTCTATCCGGTACTCTCTCCGACTCTCGGACCGTCGCTCTCTCGCGCGCTGGATGTTTGTTCGAGGGTGGATGGCCCTTAGAGATGCGTAAGCGAATTTACATGCTTCAGGGTGGTTCTTCTGTACGCCGTCACTTGGAAAATCGGAGCTGGTGGTGCTCCGGGGGGTGTTTCAGTCAGATCGTCCTTTTCGTCCCGGCGCGGAAAGAGAAAGAGACCCTATTCATTCGTTTCATTAACTTTACGCCATTAACATATTCTCAAAATAACGATCTAAGATGTACTGCCGCTCTAATTACACTTTCACAAGTTTTTGTATTGACGCTTCACGCGTCGTTGCACCAACTGCACAGAAGGGACACGCGGCGCCGAGCGTCGTTCATTCGAAAAGCGCGACATCCTCCTGGATGTCCGGACGTTGATTTAGCTGTTACGAGAGCTAAGCTGAGTGCGCGACCGAGGATCAGTTGTTTTTGCCAGTACGTTTCTCGTAAACAAGCCGATTTCACCATCGAGATCCATGGAAGCTCGTGGACTAGCCAGTGTCCGTCTCACCACCGAAACACAAGGAAAACGGATAGGAAATTGTTAATTACCTTCGTAACTTCTAATTAGATTCTGGACTTTTATGAGAACTATTAGTTTCTGCATTGCAGAAAACAGGATTTAATTGATAATGTATTTCTTCGTTGAATAGGTTTAATAAATAAAAAATAATAAATAAAATCAACAGTTTATCTATAATACTAATATGGCACGCTTCGAGTAAAAAAGCGTACCACTGTGAGTTGAACTAATACAGTTTCTCTTTCAGATTCTCATCCATTCGAGTTACTATTTGGAGGAAACTGTCGAAAACTACCTCAAGCTCTTCTCCGAAGAAGAACCACATTGTTTCTAAAGAAAAGGAACCAAGAGACAATTGTAGAAAGAGGCAGTGACTATATCAGTGATTGATGAAACTGTTTAGCTTAAATTGTAAACCTTTCTGTTTTATCGCGAAACGTATTATTGTACTTATACAATAACAGCACCCTCGGCGTCCTCCCGGACGTCCGGACGTTGGTTTAGCAGACCTTAGCCGAGCTCCACGATACTCTTCTCGTTTTCCCAGCGACTTTTCTAAGCACTACCACCCTACTTTTCGTCCGTTACCGCTCGCACCCATTAACCCTCGAGGTGGTGGGGACCGGGAAAAAATGGAAATTTAATTTCGTCGAGTTCACGCGGCCCGAATGAGCGCGGGGCAACTTAAGAACCCGGCACCACCGTTGAATAGAAGAATACGGACTTCAACACTAATGAACATTAATTGCTGCGAGACCTGAATAAGATTGTAACACGATCGCGGGAAATAAACTGCATTCCCCTTTTCGCGGTCGGTTCCGTGAAATGTTGTCGAGTGTTTCCTCGGCGTTGGCCTACCTCTGTAATAATGATCCGTTCCGTTGTTGCAGTTTATTAGTTTCGGGAAATTCTTCGTTCCGCCGCGCCTTTCAATGTTTTATGCGGTAAAAAAGCAATTACCGCGTATTCGAATGCCCGTTTCTGAAACGGTCGCGGAAATATTAAACTGGTTGCTTGACGCGGGCGAAGGAAACGCCTTTGATTCGTCGTTTTACGGAGCTGATTGCGAGGGATTGAACAATATTTTTTTTCAGGAGATACAATATAATTGTTATGCTTACTGGTACATCGGGGGCTTTTGTTGTACGATTTATGTATGCGTTGAAATGATATCCAGAATTTATCGTATTGATAAATTAATTATTGGTAAATATGTTTCATGCTCTAAATTACAAAATTAATAATCTGGGTATTAGAAATTTTGTTTGTAATAATTATACACGTAAAGGCGGAAAGAGTTTGAGTCTTCATGGACCTAGTCTTTTGCAATACTGATAGTATTACGAGGGTTCAAATCTGATAATGTAGATATGTTTTAAAATGTTTGCATTAATTGAAGAATAAAATTAAATGACATTTTTATCGAGTAGTTCAAGCATGAATTTGAACTGAATGCACACCTGAATGCAGGCAACCTGCTACACAAGCATGGCTACAGATGATAGTGTAAAGGGGTTAATCAATAATCAGTTTTGTTAATTTATAATTAAGAGAAACGAACAACGTTCAGATGTTTTGTATATTTAGCTGTTTTTAAAGCATACATCTGAAAATACAATTGATGCGATTTTGTTTTAGTGTACATTCAGACATTGAAATGGCCAACATTGTGACTGGTCGGTAAGGTTGGCTTTGACACTAAAGTGGTAAAACAATATGAACTGCGTTTAATTGCTTATTGCTCGATTTGTTACCCTGTCGACAGTTAAACACTACTGTTGTTTAATTTTTCATCTATTTGTTGGGTTATTTTGTAATAGAGTGAACAGCTCAAATAATTGGACAATTGAACTTAATTAAACATGAACGTATGGAAAATTTTATTTAAGTACATACAAGTACAGCTTCCAAACAATTTGCTACATTGTATAATTTATTTTTTTATAATTTTAGATGATTCAATTTACATTTCATGTTACAATTGATGTATTTCTACACTTTTATTTAAAATCGTACACTTACCTTCATTTTGCTGCATCTCGGACGTCGTATAAACACGACGATGAAAACTAATATTATTCGACGAGGAGGTAAGTCATAGAAATGTATAAACAAAGGATAGAATGTTTAAATTTCTACAACAGACGTTATGTTTAAAAACAAAAGATATGTTAACCAGTAAATGAGATTCAGTGAAGTGATTAGGGAACGGGTTTCAGGATAGAATGAAGGGCAACAGACGTATACCGCATGATGTATTTTTTTATTAAGTTTATTTTATATATCGACAACAACACGTCATACATTAGAAAACAGAAGGTTTCTTGAAGCAAACTTGAATGAAAAGTTTTGTGGAACAATCCGAGAGACACTATGTGAGTGTGCCGCGCCATCATCTATGGAGTCGTATATATATAATATTGCGTGTCCCTGTGGTGTCGTATGTCATGTGGATGTACGTTGTCGGATGTACGAGTCCGTGCATGTATACGTGTGTGGGTTGCATTTGTATGTATCACCGAGTGTATGCAAAATGTAATGTACGTGTACGTTCGTGTATGAGGCTGGTATGTGTGTCTCCGTGTACTACGATACTCTTGTGTGTCTTCACTCTCGTCTACTTTCTTTCGCTCGTTCGCTCTTTTCTTCCTCACGATCTTTCTCTCCAGCCTTTTGTCCAGTTTCTTTCGTTCTGTCTGTCTCGCTCGCTCCCACGCATTCTCTCGCGCCGTCTTTCACTCGCATTCTCACATTTCGCGTGCACAACTTCCTCAGATCGACGTACCGAACAAAAATACCCAGAAAAAAATATATAGACTGACAAGCTAAACGTGTTCCACAATCCGATGTTAATCCGTGCAGCTCTTCGAGGCTCCAGAAAATTTCGGGAAAACACCTCGGAGAACTGTCCGTTCCGGAAGCTGCGACGCCGAACGAAGCACGCCTCATTCGATCGGTTTTTCGTTCGAATCGTCTTACTTTTCCAGTCTCAAACATCATTACCTTCACCTCCACCTTCTCTCTTGTTGTTTCCCCCATCATCCTAGCACTCTTTCACCCTCTTTCTCTCCCTTCTCGTTTTTCCCGAAAATTCGACAGTCGCTCTTTCATTCAAATAACCATTAACACACTCTCTCTCTCTCTTTCTCTCTTGTCGTGAATCGCCTCCGGAAATACCTCACGTGAAGAATGCCGCGAGCGGAATTAAAATCAAGAACGGTAAAACGAAAGGACATACTGTATACGTATAGATATATATTTTTCGTTTGTTTTTTCATTCTTTCTTTTGCTATCGTTTCTTCTTTCTATATAATCGCGACGCCATGTCTAGAGAAATAGACGCCGCTCGTCGTTCGGCAAACAGGAAAAATCGTCGCGGAACGCGAGAACGTATACAACCGAAAACCGAAACCGAAACACGGGGCAATCAGGTAAGAAAAAGGCAGTCGCAGGTGCACCGGTCGAACGTAAACTTTTCTTCGTTACTTCGAGAGTAAAACGAAAGAGACTCGCACGAGGCGCCCTCCGCGATTCAGTCAGCCTCACGGCGGAATTTCGCACGATTTCCGTTCTGCCATTTTTGGTGCCTCTATCTATCTATCTATCTATATATATAATATATTTATATATTTATATATATTATTTTGTTTCTTTTACTTCAAAAAGCGGCAGTGCATCGTCGTCGAATTCACTCTCGGGCTATGAGAAGGGAGGGCGATCGTTTTTTTTCGTTAGTTTTTACTTATCCACTTTTTTCTCCGCTAATCTTTTCTTCGTTTTTTTTTCTTTTGTGTCTCTCTTTTTCTTACTTATTAGTTCTTTTGTTAACATCGTTTCGCGACGAGACAGTCTAAATACACACTCTGATTAAAAATTTTTTCATCTTTTCCTTTCCCAATTTTTCTCTGCGGTTTTCTTTTCTCTTTCCCTTGCTCTCGCTAACACTCTCACTCTCTCTTTCATTTTCTCTATCGCTCTCTCTCTCTCGCTCTCTCTCTTTTTGTCGTTTTTGAAGTGCCTTGACACACTCTTTTAGGAACGTACGAGGGTTATTTTTGTCGATCGGCGATGGCGCGCGCGATGCTAAATCCGGGAGACACGAATTTTGACTCCGGTGCCGAAAGAACTCACCCCTTAATCTACAAGTTTCGCCCCCTCCCCCAAAACAATTTCCGTTCCCAACTATTACACCTCGTTTCGTCTTCCCTTCATCTCTCTTTCTCTCTCTCTCTCTCGCTCTCTTTATACAGTGCCAAAGATATACATACATACATACATACATACATATATATGAGGAAAACTAGCCACGTGCCGCGGTGTCAGCGATGCAACCCTCTGCGCCTCCTCTTGCAATAATTTATGTACAATTTTACAACCTACGACGCCGCCGACGATATAATTTTTTTTTATTCCCTTAATAGTTCGCCTTTAAATACACGAATAGGACCTAGACATCGTTAATTTTCTTTTTCCCATCATCATCTTTACACTATACTAACGAAATCTAAACGTTCAATTTTCATTTTCACCACACTAGGAATAATAAATTTTGCCGTATCGTTAGTATACTTTTATAGAAATATGCTTACAAAAATAGAATTTTGCGAGGCGCCGAAAGCGCGTCGCTGCCGGGTGCGGGCGAGTTTATTAGGAATTTTTCGCATTTTCTTCTTCGTCGCTTTCTTTTTCATTTATTACTTTTCCATTTCTTTTTAACTTTTATTCGTTTCAAGTATATAGCGTATCCGAACGGTTCCGAAAGAATCAGCTGCACGCGACCCTCTGTTCTCTATCTCTCTTTCAGTCCATTGCCAAAAACGTTTCGCCATGCTGTGGTTTTTGTCTGCTCTATCGTGGAAATTTCTCGGCGTCTCGTCTAACCCCCTCCCCTGCCCCCAACATACACGCACACACGTACTAAAAACCCCGAATTTTCAACTCCCAAATTGTCTTGCCAGAAACCGTGAAAACGCCATTTTCTCCCCTCGTCGTTTCCATCGTCGCGCCGATCGCCGCTCGTTCTGTCCCCGTGCAAAGTAATTTAACGCGTGAATTTTCTCCCTCGCTAATTATAATTCTCCTCATTCGCGCGCATGCTCTCTAATTTGACTATCACCTTTCTCTCGCATTTTTCCCAAGCACACGTACCTACTTGCACACTCTCTTCCTCCTTTCGTTCCGGTTACACACCTTCGCACGCAAAATCGCATTCGCTTCCGTTCACACTGAATGGATCACGCTAGTAAATCAGTCGAACGATCTCTCCTCATTCTCTCCTCAACAATCGCGCAACGATATTCACACTGTAAGCGCTCGAGTCGATCTTCTCTCTTCCTCTCATTCTCGCACACACACGCTCTCTCTTTCTCTCTCTCTCTCTCTTTCGCTCGTTCTTTCCCTATCTTTTCCCAGTTTTGTAGAGTTTTCCCAGAAACGTATATATGTGTCTCAAAATTGTGAACAACTGATTCAGTTTCTCGCTGTCGTTTACAAATGTACAGTACAACAATGATAATAGTGACAATTCAGAATACCATTAATCGTCGCAGGTTTGACAATCATCATAATGTCAATAAACGAATACGTAATAGTAACGATAAGAATGATAATCATAGTAATGGTAATCAATAAGAATGATACGGAACGTTTACAATAGTCACACTTGTTTTACTTTTTGTTTGTTTCCACGTGTTTCATTTTCGCGAGTGGATTAGAATCATAAGAAATGAACTTTTCTAAGGGGTTAGAACCACCCTCACGTGAATGGGGATGATTCTTTTAATCTTTCACGTTTTTTCGTTTTTGTTCTTCACCG
This sequence comes from Lasioglossum morio, assembly GCA_916610235.2. NCBI lineage: Eukaryota > Metazoa > Arthropoda > Insecta > Hymenoptera > Halictidae > Lasioglossum > Lasioglossum morio. The sequence continues at coordinate 8,193,397 of OU744330.1, read as the reverse complement.
CAATAATGACAAGTGACGGGAATGACTGACAATCGTTAATTACAATAATAATAGTAATCGTACCGATAATCGTTTATAAAGATGCGATTTCTTTTTTTATCTTTTGTCATTCATCTTATCTTCTCTCTTTTTTTTCGTTTTCGTATGCACAATAACTTCTTTTTTTTTCTCTTTTGTCCTCTCTCTCTCTCTCTTTCTCTCTTATTCTCTTTGTCTTTTCATCTCTTAAATCTCATTCACGTGCACAATTTCTCACGCGCGCTTCTCTAAACTTCAAGTTAACATCATCATTTAGACTCGTCATTATAATATTACATTATTAGATTACATTATATCATAATACGCTAGCGTTTATTCAATAAATTTTACATACTTTGATACGCAGTATGATGGTTTCAAAAACGGTCATCGGCCAACCAAATTTTGTTCACACATCAATACACCTACGCTCTGTAGTCGAAGTAATTTGTACTTGTAGCCATATACTATAAATATTTTTAGTAGTTCTCGGCCTCTCTCTTTTTTTTACTCGCCTTCGCCAAGTTAGTTATCTTTTTTCATTTTTCCTCAAAACGTTTTCTTTATCTCCCTTGTTCCATTCGGTCGCCAGTGTATTCTTTCCGAGGCCCTACAATATTTTTCTTTCTTTTGATACGAATATTTAAATATTACTTTACCATCGCTTTTCTCTCTCGTTTTTGCACGCGTTTTCTCTCTTGTTCTCCTTGTCAGCTCGCTCGTTCGCACGTTTCTCTCGCTCTCTTTCTCGCGCACACGTTAACTCGTACTCTCTACCGATTTTCTCGAACGTTCTCACACGCACACGGAATAAATCTCACATATCGTTTTATCCACGCACATTCGTCACACGCTCGCTCTCACTCTTTTTCTCTCTCGCTCTTTCTCACACTCACACTTTCGCACGGTATCATTGTCCTCTTTCGACCTGTCGAAAAATTTTTACAAAACACGACAGCGATGCGCCTTCGTTCTCTGTCGTTCTCTCAATCGTATCAATCTCTCCCCACGATCCACCTCGTTTTCCCCCCATTTATCATTTTTGTTTGTTTAAGCTTATTAACCTTAAATAGTATCGAGATATCGTTGCCAAAAATATATAAAAAACCCATAATCGATTTTCGAAATCGAAACAAGCGTGCTCCATTCGAAATAGGCAAGGACGCCGAATCGCATGATCTCGGAAACGGTATCATTTTATTTTTCCCTAAACCATTCACGTTTTTAGGCTTGCGTGTTTTTTTTTTTATTTCAATTTCTCGCTTCTCGTTCGCACTGTTTAGAGCCGAAATCCGTCCAAAATATATATATATATAGATATTTATATATATCGTTTTTTTTTCTCTTTTGTTCTTAGTCGTTTCCTTCGGGAGCATCCCTTAGGGCCAGGAAGAAGGAAAGTGTATCATTTTTATTTTATTATTTTTTTTTCTATTACAGTCGTCGAACGCGAAACACGGACGAGATTATGGGCGAAGAGGGCTTATGGTCGTGGCCGGTCGTCGCCCATAGTTTCGTCCGCGTGCATCTCATATCCGGCGCCCATGAAATTTCGAGCTCGCATCGAGATCGAGGCGCGGTCACCAGGCGACCGAATCACCCCCAAGAATTTACAATAAATTTTCTTTACTTTTTGTCGCATTCTCCCTTTCACCACTCACTCACGCGCTCGTCTTCGTTCCGCGAATCGTTCAATCGATCGCGAACCGGTCGATCTATCGTTTTACATAGAGAACAACAATAGATCACTCTCTTTCGCTGTCATCGCACATTCTCTCTCATCTGCATCGTTTCGTTTTCTTTTTTTTTACAATAATCTCTTTAGAACATCCTAAAACCGACGAGAGGATAAGGTAAAATTGGTATCGTTTTTTCATTTCCCGTTCTCTTTTTTTCCATTTTATACACCTAAAAGTTACTTGCACCCGTTTCGGACGGGGCCGCCGGTGACCAAGCCGCGAATCGCGATTCCAGATGCAACCTTCGTCAGAGAGTCTCTCTTGTTATCTTTTTCTCTTCATCGTCGTCTTTTCCATTCGCATTTCATCGGTTACTGTCTCTTTTGTGTTCGCTTTTTTTGCATTTCTTCGGTTTTTTTTGTTTTCTTGTCCCTCGCGCTACCCACTCTCTCGCAATTGTTTCGCATGCTCGCACACTCGGATATATCGCTCTCCGAAACACACATTCTCTCGCACTACCTGCCGTGTTCTCGTTCACCGACTCACACGCCGTACTCTTTCATCTCTCCGTTTATGTTTCGCAATTTACTTTTTGTTCTCGAATTAACTCATTATTTCATTATTATCGTGAATTCCTCGCAACGAATTCCGCCGCGTTTTTTCCCCGTTTCTTTTTCCCCGTTTTTTAGTTTCGCTTTTTCGCTCGTATGTCACATTTACGGTTTTTTGGTTATTTTCCCCCTTGTTCCGAAGCATCGAAAGTGGTTTCATCGAAATGCAATCGCGACCATTCATCGTTTTTCTCGTAAACTTTTTTCTCTCACGTTTTTATAAAAATGTACATTTGCTACGTTTAAGTTTTGTCATCAATTGTTCGTTTCTTTCCATTTCTGTTTTATTTTTCTTTTTTTTGTTGTTTTTGTTTTGGCTTCTGTTTCCATTTTAAAGATACAATAACATACTATACGTATATGGCTCTACAGATGTTCGCTTGCACTGCAACTCAAACTGTGTGTCATGAATGTGTCCTGGCCCGCCGGTGGCATCGCGAGCCGTTCGATCGATCCCGAGACGATGTATCGTTTCCGCGAGTGTTTTCTCTCTCTCCTATACTTTCCCTCTCTGCTATCTCCTCTCTCTCTCTCTCTCTCTCTCTCTCTCTCTCTCAACTTTCTCCATCTTTCTTTGTTTTTAGGCCCATTCGTCTGGCATTCTCTTAGGTAGCCGCCCTAGGATCGATCGAAGCCCGCGCGCGACCAACGTGTCACGGACGCGGATTTAGTGTTTAATTATTATTAATTTTTTATTTTCGGAAAATTAGGACCTTCCCGCGACTCGAACGGCAAGTGCCGCCGCTCGAGCGCCACGGGAATTCTTGATTAGAAACTCCTACCCGCGTTATGCTTCTATCGGGGTACCCGCAAGCAACACGACCCCTCAAGAACGAACGAGAAACGCTCGTTCCCATATCTACGATCGTTCTCTCACATGTTGATCGCAGTTCGACGACGGATCTGGGTGTTGTCACTCACGCTCTCTCTCTCTCTCTCACTCTCGCTCTCTAAATCTCGACTATTCTCAAAATTTTTTTCGGTCTGTCGTTCGCCGTGTTCTCTTAATTCGTTTTCTTTTTCGCTTTTCTCCTTTTTTTTTCATTCGGTTTCGTTTGTTAGTTTTTGGACACGAGTTTTTCAATGGAGCTCGGTGGGTATAACGGCCTAATGCGGAACTCAGGATGTTAATTTTCATGGTGTTTAAAACGTTACGGGTCTATATCATCTCACGAATTCGTTATGCCAATTCAGTTTACCTTCGGTTTTCTGCCGTGACGGCGTCCCTACCCATTTTTTTTTGTCTGGTCGATCCGAGAGGTTCACGTCGATTCCAAACACGATTATCGTTATCCTAACTCCCTAGCTATCGTTCTTCGATTTCTCTTATTTTCTTCTTTCTTTTTTTTTTTTTGTTCACGCGTAGAAGCCTTCACCCGGCAAAGGATATACGTTTTTATTAATCTCTATCTCTCGCATATTTGCGTGTGGTTGTCGATAATCGTCGGAATGAACCTCTCGGATCTCGGTTCCCTGACCGATTAAAATCCGCGTCGTTGCGAGCGGGCAGCCCCGGTCTCGTTTGACCATGGCGTGTTTTGTTTGAACCCCCGTTGTGTTGGCGACGATACCCGTGTTGTGTTCACGGGTAACCTCGCGCTGTATACAAATATCATTAAGTTTTATCATTACAATATATTTCGGTCATTTGTTCATTCACGATTTTTTTTTCCATCTTGTTCATCTTCGGTTAAAGGTTTATGTGGCATGTATATACGCATTGTATTCGTGGGAAATGAGAACCAGTCTTATGGCGCCTGACTGTAGCGCAGGCATATTCTGTAACGTAAAAATATATACATCATCTGTGTGGTATGTATAGTGCTGCTCTGTAACTCAAGATTTTATATCCAGTTTATGCATTCATCGTTTAAATTCTGTACAAAAACGTTTAGCTACGCTTGAGGCAGATTTCAGGCCCCGATTCACGGAGGCTTGAGCCGCGCGTTGCCATATTTCTATTCGCAATCGTCGAACACGAGCATGGATCGATCTGTTCGCGTGACGTTCAGGAGGGACGCCACGAGGATTATAAGCGGTGCGGACGGTACTCGTCAGCGACAAAAATGATGGCTCCTCGATCGTATCGAGGAGCCAGGATAAACCCGGACCGCCTTCTGCGTCTTCGGATCTGCTCGCGTCCACGATCGCGCGCGCGCGTCTTCTGCTCGCGGGAACGCGCGGCTCAGTCTCGCGGGGCAAGAACGAAGCGGACCCGCGGGTAGGTCGGTGGTTATCATTACTGCATGTTTTTTTGTTATTTTATTTTGTTCACAAACTGCACGGCAACTAGTGTTTGTTTCATTGTGATCAATTTTTTCCTTACGTTTGTTTAGTTTTTATTTACGTTTTTTTCTGCTTTGTTACGTCTGTCTATTACTGCTGGTATCTGTAGATTGTAGCCGTAGATGCGTGTGTGTACGTATGTGTGTATAAATATCTTCCTGCGTGTACGTAGTAGTAGATCCTGTCGCGTATATTTCCTGTGTAAAACTGTGTGTATGTATACATGTATGTTTATGTATATGGTTCATACGGTTTACATGGTCCAGTGTGTGCGTGTCGATCATCATGTCCTGTAATAATAGTATCGATCTCGTGTGGCAATGTACGTATACGTATGATGTATTCTAGTAGACGTGTGTAATGCAACGTATTCCCTTGTGTGTATCTCTGTAACCGAATGTAATACGAGTTTGTTCATATTATTATTTTTTTTTTTTGCTCTTGTCGTCGCTGTGTCGAGCGGAATAGTCGTGTGAGGATGACGTAATCCGTGTAGTGTCCTACTTTTTTTTATTTTTCTGTGTGTGACCAAACGTCTCCCATACCTTATCGTCGTCGTATTATCATTAAATATCATTAGTATACTATATATAATATTATATCGAAAATAACGGATAATACAACACGTAGGGAATCGAGGGTTGCGGAGGCATAGGGTTATGGGGGTTTGTGGCTTGGTGTCTTTATGAATCTCTTCGAGTTTCAAGGGGTTTCGGGGGTTCAGGGTTTTATGGGGGATGGGGGTTTGGTGGTTAATGTGTGAGGTTCTCGGGGTTGTAGAGAATGGAGAAGAGGGATGTCGAGGGACACTGGTTAATCGGGGAATCGAAAAGGGCGCTAGCTGCTAATTATCAGCTTGTGTTGTTTCGGGGCGAGTCGCGCGTCCGCGCTCGCGATCCGCTCCGGCCCGTGGACGCGGGGCGGCGCGCGTTTGCCGTGATCCCGATCGCCGGACCGTTTTCTCGATCGGATCGATCATAAGCCGTCGATCCCGTCGATCTTCCTCCCGGGTCAGGATCGGGAGCCGGCGGACCGCTCGATCCCCGGATCACGGCGCCATCGATCGCGCCGCGCGGACGGCTTCGATGAGCGGCGGAGCTAAAGTTACATGGTCTCCCCACACGTGTGCGTATAATCGTAAACGAAGTCCTTTGTTTTTCCATTTCATTATTATGTCTGTCTACGAAAAAACACTAATGGTAAATATCATGTTTTTTTTATCCGGCGGATCATTTTGTTTTATACTGGCTGGGTTATACTGCGCGTATTTTACTCTGTGGATTACCGGTGGAAAGGTGAACGAGGGCTTGGTGTGTCGGGATAAGGGGACGTGGCTAGGGAAAATGTCGTTGACGGTGGTGGTGGTTCGCTGTGGCGGTAGTGGTACTGGTGGGACAAGGGGACGAAGGGGAAAGGGTACATTCTGCGGGTTACTTACGTCGAAGGAGACGGATAGATTGGTAATTAGGTCGGGACAATTATCGGAGGAACGAGTTAAGTAATTGGATGATCCAGTGAAGGGTGTAAGAGGGATACAGAAGGGGTTCGAGGGGTTTTGCGGGATCAGGTTGGGAGGACAGTCGGTTGGGGGGATCATTAAAACCGGGCGTTGGGTTACTTTTAATCGTTTGCTTATTAGAACTGGACTGACTGATACAACTGGTAGAATACAAGTTTTTTTTCTTTCGTTTTACATACGGCTATTACTTCGATATACGGTAGGTAGTTAGTATGTAGTTGTCGACACACAATTCAATGATTACTGGGCATTTACTGTTTATACTGCTTTACTGCTTGTTTAATTGTTAATAATTAAGTAAGTTTAATTGTAGTTAGTTAGTTAGTTAGCTTCTTACGTAGCTTCTTGTCATTCATAGTTAATGTGGTTAAATTCTATGCTTGTATTTTGGTGGGCCAGGGATGTTGGGGGTTTTATGGGGTTCCGTGTGGGAGAAGGGGGTGTGTGTGTGGCTGGTGGAGGATTTTGGGGGAACGGGTGTCGGTGGCACGTCGGGAATCCCAGGGTCGTTGGAGAGTGTGGGTGGCGTCGCACGTTGATCCAGGTGTTGACGAGGGATCGCGAACGACTCGACCGATCGCGTCGAAATCAACCATTCATGGATCACCGGTGGATCCTTTTGTTTGGCCCTCGATCGTCGATCCGGGATCGTATTTGCGCTCGCGACGTCAACGAATGCCCGCTCGATCTGCGCGCGACGGCTTGGGATTTTCTGACTGGAAAGTGGGAGAGACCATAGTACACATATATATTATGTAAGTATACTTATCGCATAGTAATTGCATTTAATCAATATACGTGTGTGTTATCGGTGCATAGCAGCGTTCCGAACTCCTTGCATCAACCAAAATTACATTTTTTGGGGTGTGGTTGGATAGATTTTAGAGCGTGTTCGTATGCGTGTGTGTGCGTGTTTGTGGCGTCTGTGTGGCTTCAAATACTCCCTGCGCACGGTTCCCATGTGTTTGTGTCCGTTATTCCGCATATGTGTGCGGCAGGGTGTCTCTTTTTCGAACAATACCGGATGACTCCAAAAGACATCGTCGTCCGCGCCTTCTTCTCGACGTTCATACCTTATCGATGTACATTAAAAAGCCTGGTCGTTGACACAGGTTTGGATAGCTCGGATGGCAAGTTCTTTGGAGCAGATTCGCGAAACAAGGATGACCTGTTCCGAAGGACACCCGCGAACTCGAAAACATGTCACGTCTCAGACTCGTGAATCCTCCACGGTTAACCGATATCTTTCTTCGTCAGCTCGATAAAAAAATACAAAATAACGTTTACAGAGGATCGGTTTTGCATTGTTCCAACGGCGTGCAATGTACAAAGTCCTAGACGCGTTCTACACCTCGTGAACGATTTTTAATTTAACGCTATACAGGAATACTTAACGATTCATCTTTTTGTAAACATGGTCCCAGACGCGAGTGGTGATCCTAAATCATTGAAACGTGGAAAGAGACGATAACGTTCTCGAACTCGGCTGATCTTTCGGATCGCGTTACCGAGGCAGTTTGTTCCTCAAATTTCGAGACAGATGAGTTTTCGGTATGAACGTCACAAGAGTGGCCTGGTTCGCTGACTAAGTCTTTCGGAGGATATTTTCTGTGTGGATGTGATTGTTCCTGTGAATGTATAGTTCAGACCGGTGCAGGATTGAAAACGGGCATCGGGCGAGCGCCAGTCAGGCTTTGGGTGGGCGTTCGGTCTATGTCGGGCCCCTTTGTATAATTTTAGTATTTTTTTCGTATAAAATCAACACTGAAGGCACATTCTATCGGACGAGTCGGCCCAGTGTGTGCTGTGAGTGAGATTGGGCGCGGGACCCGCTTCCACGCGCTCACGTGGCCGCGGCTAACCTGGCGATTTTTATTCCGCGGGCCCGGGAGGGCGGGCATTATGCACCCATACCCCTTATCTAAACTAGCGGGCTGCCGCACCTAATAAAATTATCTGCATATCCTCTGAGGGGTTTCGCAGCTCGCGGAGCAACCCCGGACCGTGTGCATCCGGGGGTGCCAGGAGAAGGACGGGGGGACACGGGAGCAGGGAGGCAAGGATAACCTTAATTTTTATTATTCCCCTAAAGCAGAAATATCTTTCGGCAGCCGCGGCCGGGCCCCGCGCGAGAAACTGTTGATTCGTGTGGCGGTATTTTGATCCGGTTGCCTTCCTCTATTGCGTCGGGTTTTGGGGGTCTGTTCACTTTTTTCGCTTTTCGTCGAAATGGCTATTTCAAAATTGAGAGCCGGCCCGACGCTCGCCTGACATTACCCAGGGGCGAACTCAATCTTCTCAGGGGTCGTTTTGTGCTTCGAGTCGCATGTGCTACGGCCTGCTTCCGCGATCCCACCGAAGACCAACAGTATGTTCCACTTTCCGAACTGAAAACCGGTTGCCAACAATACAGACTCTAGTGTCGAGAGTCGTGTCTATCGAGCCTCGCGAAAATCTCGAAAATAGCGTTACCCAAGGACCGGCGGATTGAAGTTCTGTGAAAAGTAACTATTACGGTAATTTGCCAAGTTGCGAAAGGAAAGATTGTGTATGGCAATTTGGAATATTGAGGTTTCAAGTTGACTCGACGGAGTGTCAACGTCGATCGTCAGCTGCAGTATATCGGTAAAGAGATCTCCGGTTCCGCGCGATCCTTGGACACGTGTCGTATCTTTTTCACGAAAAGAAATATGATAACGGATCGTCGTGGTCTGCGTTGGATAGCAGGAACAGGCCGTTCTAACATGGACTCCAAGCACCGGGTTCATAACGAGAAGAGTCTGCGTGTAGATCGCGTGTGTGTATATCGGACACCGGTGGGTGCCCCATGTGTAAGTGTTCCATTCGTCCTTTGAACTTGACAGAATTTCGTCGGAGAGGGAAACATTGCTCACAAGTGCGGAAGCACATAGAACCGACAGGAACCCTTCGATCGGTCTAGAATGCGGACTACGTACGCGTCCGTGGCGATCGGTTCGTGATGAAAAGTTCTCGTTACCGTGGCCAAAGTGTCGCTCGTTTGTATCGGATCAATTAACAACGATATCAGTGGTGGCGCGTCGAACGAACGGTAACGGGTCGCACCTTTCTACGGAAGGAGAAGGTGTCTATCGTGAGACGGTTCCACGAATAACGTTATAGCGCGGCTCCTAGAGGTCCCTAACTCGATCTCATCGTCATCCCTGAACTGTCCGTGTCACCCTCTGTATAACGGTAAAAATCTACGTAATAACATCCGGCTGGATCGTCTCCAATCGGTGGATATCAGCGTCGTCTGCGGCGCCCGCTCTCCGCCCCCTTGAGCACCGAGATATCGACATTTGACAGAATGTCGACGTCCACCGGAGGTCCCCTTGATCCGCAGACCCAGCCTCGCATTCGTATTAGTTCAACGAGTCAACAGACGAAATAATCAATCGAGATAAACAGCAGAACGTAACTATTTTATCACATACACAACCGAGGCTGGTTGCGGCGGGTCGCCGTGTGTGTCTTTCTCTTGAGCGCAGGAGCAGCGGGTGCGCGACGAATGTCTGAGAGACTTATTAGCAATAAAACAGCGTCAATAAGAAAAAACACGTCCGATCGTCGAAGTGGTAACATACCGGTGAATGTACAAAGAATCGTGGCGGCGGCCAGGAGAACAGTCGTGCTCGTTTTTTTCCAAGGGACACGATCGTTTTAACAGACCCCCATCGATATAGGGGGTTGCTAAAATCGGCCGTGAAACCGGAAAGAACGCGGCCCGACAGCTTGGCCAGCCTGGCAAAGAATTTACTCGCTAAAAAACGTAAACTCAACAATCCTATTAGTCGGGGACGTCGATCGAGAAGACGAAAACCGCATCGAGACGGGTTTTCACCGTGATATCATCGAGGTTTCGCGGCTCTTATCGATGGACGTCACGTGGCAGGCGTGTCTTTACAAAAACAGAGGCAGAGGGCTTCGAGGAGTTTGCTCTCGCGGAATTGTTTGTTCCTTTCTAGGCCTCCCGCATTCTTCTGCTTTCCGCTTTCTTCTGGATTCCACCTGATTTGTTATTTTCTATTACAATTATACTAGCTGCGGTTCGTTCCGGCTCGTTCAGCCGCTGAGTCCAGATTCTTCCACGTGGATGTGCTCTTTCCGAAGGCTATCGGGTCAAGGGTGCCATTGTGCGACACCCTCGGTTTACTATTGCGTTCGTTTATGTACTATTTGCGTCGTCCAGTTCGATTCGAAACATAAAACCAGTTGTCCTCGAGTAGTGTTTGCTGGGCTTGGAGGTGCTGCGGTGCGTTTCGAGGCGCACCGAGTCGGTTGAAAAAAGGTTGTGAAACTGAAATCCGGTTGTAAAAGAGCGTTGCTGTATGCCTTCTGCGCATCCTTCCATGAAACATTCGCACCCTCAGCGAGATCAATTGAAGAATTTTGATTACATTGAATCGCTTTTTTTTCCCGTTGGCGACCTCGAAGGGTTCGAACATCGTTTTCGCTTTCGCGTTTTTTTTACTCTCGGTCGCGACAATTGAACAAATCCGGAAGTGCTCCTACGCCGGTGTAGCTTCCCTTTCTATCCGAAAAGTTTCGATATCGAATTCCCAATTCAATGTTTCGCTTTTTTAGTCTCGAGGTTCCGAAGAATTTTGCGGTTCAATTGATTCCCATGGTTCGCTGTACAGAACCTGTACAATTCAGTCGACGATTGTTTCAAGTGATACGCGGTTCTCATATATTTTTTCTTTTACTTTTTACATATTTGTATGTCGATAGTGATGCGTGGCGTTGGGGTCAAAGGGGTTATGAAGGAACATCGAGGAGGATTTACGGGGGTGGTTTGGGGGTGGTTGGGGAGTTGGTTACGTTGTGGGCCTGGAAATGGGAGAGCAAAGCTGGGTCGTTTGCGGGTTGCTCGGCGTGTGTAGCATAGAGTTCCAAACGCTCTGTGATCTACAGACATTCAATATTAAACAGATCAATCAACTATGTCGTCATATAATACCACTAGGATAGTTCATAATCATAAGTTATATCAATAATATAATTATATCATTATGTATCATTAATGGGCTTGTAATGTTGTGTATGGGCGTGTATTCCCGTGTGTACGCGAGTGTGTATTCTCTTTCTCTCTTTTTCATCACGCTCTCTTTCTCACTTCTCTCTCAGTTTTTATTATACTTAAGTCTCAAGTTACAAACTAGCGTATAAATGATGGGTAAGAAACGACCACCTCGACGAGAAGGAATCCGACGAACGGAATTATGCCAATCGCTTCGATTGGCCTTGCTTGTCCCGAGTCGAAATACTATGAACTGCGAAGGAGGGAACTCGAGCATGATCGTTCTTCGGAGGAAAGAATTCAACGTCACGCTCGAGATCGGCACCGCCCCATTAATTCTCTCTCTCTCTCTTTCTCTCTCTTTATCTTTCTCTTTCTCTCTTTCTCGGGCAACCGATTTCTCTTCTAGGCCGGATATCGCTTCGTCTCGGTGGATTATTTGTTAGCCGTCATGTTCTTCTTTTTTATCATTTACCGGGTCATCCTCGTACCGTTTATACTATATATCATTAATCGTATTATCGTTATATGTGTTTATTAGTAATTAATTACTTTTTAATTAATCGTTAGGTATAATTCAATTAATCAATACTCTTAACCCTTTTATCGTTTAATAATTATTGTTAGGTAGTTTATAGTTTTTTTTATTTTATTAGGTTTCGATAACGCGTATGGATTAGTATTATTATTAGTATTATTAATTATTATTTTACTCTTTTCTGGAAGCAAACCTTATTTCCTGTCGTTTTGGGAAGGATTTACCGAGGGGTTGGAAGGTGGTGGTTTCTTATCGCTTATCTTTGCTTTCTGCGGTGGTTACGGGGGGCGGGATGGGATCTCGGATGGGACGCACCTGTTGTCCCGCGCGAAAATCTGCGAAAAATCAGAAAGTCGAATAACGAATCTCCAGTGATTCCATGAAGTTTCGCTTGTATTTTCCGTTCCTTTTCGTTTCTTTTTTTTTTCTGTGTATGTACTTTGTTTACCGTTTTGTTTATCGTTCCGGTTAGTCTGTGTTGCATTTTTATGTTGCATCTTTTCGTTTCGTGTACTCTTCGAAAAAAATCACTCATTCCGTTTCTTCGTTCTCTCTTGCCCTTTCTTTCTACCACCTCGCTCGTTGACCACCTATCGAAAGAAAACTCCTTCCCGTTCACACAATCGTTTCCATTTCATCTTGTCTGCTCTTTGATTTGAAATGTTCTCTCTCTCTCTCTCTCTCTCTCTCTCTCTCTTTCTCTCTCTCCCAATCTCTCACTCACTTACTCTCTCTCTCTCTCTTTCTCTCAAACACACGCATTCCCTCGTTTGTGGTTTCGTTTTAGACGCCATGCGAATTGCTTCGAACTCATGTCTTCAAACGAATTACAAAGCGGCAAGATTTCTCGTTCTAAACTATGGATTCGATCCGACGATCCCGTGGAGCAGCGATCTCTCCCCGGGAGAGCCGGTTTTGCTTTTCGTTATTTTTTTTATCTTTCTTACGACGCATTATACACATAGACTATATTTTTCTGCCTGTCGGATTATGTGAATCGGTTTAATCGGTTTACTCTCTCTTTCTCTCGCTCTCGCTCTCTCTCTCTTTCTCTCGGTCTTCGTGGTTTCTCTCTGCTGTTTCGCGGTGGTTCTTTCGTTTTCTGTTTTCCCCGATTACGGATTCGCTTCATGGCTTCATTGAGAGAATTCGGTTATGTCAGTCTGCGTTGCCCCGGCGTCGCGGGCCAACGATCGTGTCTCTCCTCTTCCACGTGGCTCCACTCTTCGTCCCGAGAGCCTGGCTTCGCAGGCGTATTTTTTTTTCTCGTCCAGCTTTCTCGGCTTCCTGATCGCGGACCGATCGCCGGAAGTACGATACTCGCCGCTTCGATTCGTAATGCTTGTCCCTTGTTTAGTGAGTCGTGAGAAATACCTTTTACTTTATTTTATTTTCGTTTTATAGTTTAGCTTTTGTGTTTCATTTTTTTTTACATATCGCTGCGGTTATTGAGTGGGGGATTTTAGGAGGAGGGGTCCGTCTCTGCAGAGAGAGGATTAGGATGAAAGTGTGACCGGTGTATCAACACCGGACAACACCTAATCCCTTTTCTGTGATCGGATTCAATTTGATATTGGACATCTAATTTCGCGGAGGATTTTGCCCGATACGTTCCTGTTAAAAAGAAGACCTGCGTTACCGTTGTTTAACTAAGTACGTAAGTCTTAAGGTGCCGGCCCCGGGTCCTCGGAACGGCGAGGACTCGCCGGGAAAAGCCGGCGTTTGAGGTAGTTAAGGAAAACCGGTCGTCGAACATCCGTGGGTTCGACGTATCTGCCTGTAAACGAGCTTCTTATTAAAAATAAACCGAGGTATGGCTGTGAGGCAATTAAGTCGTTACTATCTATCGTTACCGCTTTTGCTAGATCGTTCACAGATCGATCCCGGCGAATGCGGCGGCGGCATTATGTGGCGCGTTCGAAATGAAAACCAGCGTCGATTCGTTCGACATTCGTGTCTACCTGTAAATGATACATCTGTTCAGTGACGTGTCGCGCCTGTTCCGCGCGACTCCCGTCGTCGGAAAAATAGAAAAAATAACATTCTCGAGAACCGGTTAAAGGTATCGGCAAAATATCGAGCCACCTTTATTCATTTTTTATTCTCATCGATCGGCATCCGTTGGACACCGTCGTTGATTTCGTGATTGCCGTCGGTACGCCGTTATTATCGCTCCTTAGAATGGGTATTACGGTTACCTATCCACATTATCGACGAATTGGACGAACGAGCAATAATTGTACCAGTGATTATTGCTTGCCGGGATGATTATTATTATTATCTATTGGTGATATCGTTACTTCTATGTACACTGAAGACTAATCGGAGAAAGACCGAGTCTTTCCTTCTCTTTTTTTTTTCACTCTGTACAGTTTCTTTCGTTTTATTTTATTTTATTCATTTTTTGTTTCATTCTGTTGTTGCATGTTGGTTTGTTCGAAGGGAAATCCCGAGACGCTCTACGTTTCATTTTGTTTTCGGGGCATTACGCCTCGTTGAGGCTGATCGCATTTTTATAGTAGTTCTTCTTCTGTCTTACTCACTCACTCTTTTCTAGTACGTTTTTGCATTGTCACGGTCGGACTGCGTGGCGCGTGTCTCTCTTTTCTTCTATGTGCGTGTGGACGCCGTTTGGCGATGAATGCGGGTGCATTTGCGTTTGTTGCGTGGTCGCCGATGTTGCTCTGCTGCGGTATATTGTCTCGTGTGTGTCTAGCGTTGGTTCGTCCGAACGGTTCTGTTCTGTTTGCATACCTGTCGGATTGGACCGGGTCAGTTGGATCGTCGCGTGCTATTCAGAGGGTTCAAAGCGGGTTTCTATGGGATCCTGTACGATCGGCACGCGCACGCCCGCGATGGATCGGCGCGTACCTTGCGTCCGTGACCAATTTCAAACGTTTTACTAGAAGGCTTGCCGAAACGATCGCTCCTTGACACGCTGCTTCTTTTTCTCTTCTACTTTTTCATTAATACTTTCGTTTCCTGGCTCGTTGACATTCGTGAACAAGAAAATGGGCACGTGATTAGACGAGGTGGCCCAACAGCGCGCACTTTTGCGACGGCGTGGTAGCTGACTGGATGCGCACACCGCAGAATGCATAATTCGATCAACTTCGAACTGAAGCTGGCACAATTTCGCTTTACGAATCTTCAAATAATTAAATTTTACAGGTTCAATTCCGAATGAAGTTTTGCAAGAGAATTCGCCAACACTTTAAAGTAGATTTTCTACACAATGTTTTATGAAAGAACTCGTATCGAAAGTTTTTAAGAAAAATTTGTGGCCAGACACTTTTGTAATAAGAATTTCAAAATAGTGTTTTGGACTTCAATCTTTAAGTGAAATTTAGAGACATTATTTTGAAGAGAAATTTTTGTAACAAGAATTTCAAAATGGTTTTTAGAACTTGAATCTTTTAGTGAAATTTGTAGATAACATTTCGGACAGACATTTTTGCAATTTGCATTCTATGTGGCGATCTCAGCAGGCTACCGAATCGCAGTGTAGTTGACTTCGAACTTGGAGCGAGCAGCTTTCGCTGATTGATGACTCGTCTTCGTTTTCGAGTCCTAAGTCGGGTCTCTCGGAGATAGGTTTGTTGAAAAACGGATGTTAAATAATACCGCAGATCTACGTGACGAGATAATACATGGTTAATCCCTCCTTAATACCCTTTCTCTCGTTCTCTATCGCTCTCATTCGTTCTCTCTCGCTCTCTATCTTGAGGTTGTCCGATAACTCTCGGATTTTTGGCAAATTTTCCTTCGTCCCGGTCGCGGGAAACAGCGAGTCGACAGTCGAGTCCTGTGCACATTCTTTCTCTATCATCCCCGTTCGTCATTATTCCACGTCCTCTAGCCTTGGACCGTATGCCCTCAATCTTCTCCCCCATCATCTGTGAACCATTCTCCTTTTCTAGGTCCGAAGACGAAAGGCTGTTAGAATAATTCCGGGTGACCCGTTCACTCGCATTGTCGCTTAAATTTCACATGCAGGAAGTGTTTTTCTTCACTGGACGTGAGAAAGGAAACGCCTCCGTTCCTTGTCTTTCTCTCGCCTGACGGATTTGGGTGTTCACTGTGTTTCCATTTTAATTTTTTTTTTTAATCCTCATTCTAGATCTCTGGCTGCCCGTTTTACGTTCTCGAGCAGATTAGGATTCGGGGGCGGACGGGGCGGGGCAGGAGGGGGCGGAAGAGGGTGTTTTTCGAGGGTCGGGGGTGTTTTTGAGGACAAATCGCGACGGGGTTGCAGGAGTGGAGTGTTCGGGCCGTGCGATGATCGACTGGAGACCTTCCGGCGATCGAGATGGGGCTTTGAAAGACAGATCTCGCGTCCACGTCGTGCCCGAAGCGCTTTTCAGCGTTTCGCTCCTCGTCCAACATGCACGCGGACCATAAGAATTTCGAATCCGGCCGGACGCGGTGGGAACCGAGAAAACTATTTGCTCTCTTCATCTCTCACTTCTTCATTCCTCTCCTCTCATCATCCTTCTCTCTTTTACTCTCTGTCTCTTTCTCTCACTTCGTCGTTCTTCCGTTTTATCCGCGAAAAAATTTTTCCCTAAATCGTTCGATGGTTCGGTGATTTGCTGAGTTAGCTGCGAGGTTTCGAAACGTCCCACCGCCGGCGGATACCAACCGCTATATGTATACATATATTTATAATATATCATTTATACAATCTAGAGAAGAGGGGGAATCTTTCTTCGGGATCTCTTTTTGGGGATCTGGGGGCTTAATGGTCGAGAGCGCGGAAGGTCGCTGGTCGTCTATCACCGTTCGGCCCTGGAAAAGTATATACTAAGGCCGATTTTGGTTAAGAATACGCTTCGCATTTATTTTTTTTTCTCATCTTCCACTCTTTTGATCAACTTTTATTTTTTAACATTAAGGCGCAACGTGATAAACTTGTACTTTTTTCCTTGATGTGTCTTTTGGATTCTGGCCGAAACTGCGTGTACCTGTGTCGGGTGTGAGTGTGTCGATATCGTGTGTCTCTGTGCCGTGTACAATGTGTATGTACATGTGCGTGTACGTGCGTGCGTGCCTGCGTTGGCGTAGGTGTGTCTGTTAACGTGTCTGTATGTTCGTGTGACAGTTCGTGCAACGTGTGCGACCCTTCTACACACGTGTGCACGTCCTCGTGTCGTTGTACGCGTGTGTGTGGGTGTGCTGCTAGGCGACGATGCACTTCGCCTTGCCGAGCACTGACTGTTGTGTATTCTGCTGACAAACGGGAACGCTGCCACGCGGTTAGCGCGTGCACGTTCCCGCCCGCCATCCGAGCTGAGTTTTTCTTTTTGGTGTTTGCCGAAACACGGAATTTTTTTCAGTCTCCGTTGCCGAGGATCCGTCCCGTTCCCGTTCACACCGACCATCGATCTTCTCGATCGCAATCTCGGAACGATCGAGGACGAATCCCCCGCACTACATTTCTGTGTGTCGTCTTGTGCGCAACCTAGGACAGCAATGAATCGATCCAAAAACTTCTCGTGTCGAAAGCGAACTCAGTAAAATGCCGGTAGAACGTACGAAAGGAATGTCCATGTGTTGAAAGTGGTATATAGTCATTAAATATCGTATTGCGTGAAAAGTAGGCAGGTCGACGAGCTGGTACCTCTGTCTCGCGTTCCAGAATGATTAGGGGAAGTTGTGATGATGATTCGGGTGGCCGGAGTCTGCACGGCCCACGCCGATCACTATTGCAAAGGATACCGGTTGGAACTGTGTGTAAACGACTTGTGTGCGAGCAACGCGATCGGAAACGTCGCCACCGCGGTACATTGACTACCATCTAATCAGTATTTGGTCGTTATTTAATCGTTGGCCGTTGCACTTTCTAGAGATCATTAATTTCTTCGATACCTCGTCGGAATAATGAAAAATAGAATTTTTAGCTGGTATAAAATTGAATCGCCGTTGCTAGATCTAACGACGGTGAGCGATTTTTCCTTCGCGTCGATCGAGTTCGAAAGAAACCGAATTGGTGGCTCTGGTCAACAAGAGCCGCGATCTGGGAGGCACTGTTAACTGAATGATGCGTCACCGATCATGGATCTGGAGAAGTAATTGAGTGTGGCGAACATGGAGACAGAGGTGCCAAGTCGAAAATGTACTTGCTTGTGTAGGTTGCCCCGGTTCAGTTCGATTAATTTCGAACCAATCGGGACGCAGAAAAACAATTCCCACAATATTCTTACAAGACGTTCCAGCTGACCGGGCAAAGTCAGCGCCATCGTTCGTCGCACCGTGTTCGTTTCACCCCCTAGTTCTCTTCTTCGGCGTTTATCTTTCGAAAAAAATATTTCCGTTCGAAATCTTTGGTATTCCCCGTGTCTTTTTGGCTGCGCGCACGATGCTGCGCGCAACCGAATTTAACGACTAACATTTATTTTATTAAAGTATTGTCTGGCTTTTGGCGTGAGATACTCGTTTTCTTTATTTTCGTTTTTTAAAAATCTATTATAAAACCCCTGACACTTGTCCCGGAGCGACGAAGATGACCGACCACGGTGCCCAGGCTCGCGTCTCCTTTATTATCACCTCATCTGCGGAGGGTCTGCGCTTGTATATTATCTCTGAGGACTTCATCGGACTCAACGTGGCGATCTAGCTCTCACATCCTCACACATCAACGTAGGTATTTTGCTTTGTTTTCTGCATTGTTTGTTCTGCTAAACTTGTTTTTTCATTTATCTTACTTTTCTCTCTTTTTTATTTTCTCTCCTCTTATTACACTCCTCGTCGATTCGCTAAATAAGTATTCTCTCTTTCTCGCTTCATCCACAGTATCCACATTGTTTTATGCATTTTGCTTTGCAATGTATCGTTAAACCTTAATAGACCTACGATTCCCTACATACGATAATACGTGTATAACCTAGCACGAGTTTCGCTAGCTGAGACGTATGCGCAAGAAATACATATCAGATAGTTCCCAAACATCATTCCCATTCCCATCTTGTGTGTGCTCTTCTCGGGTACACGCAAGTACATTCGTTAAAATCATCTCCTCCCGGCTATTCGTCTCACTCATAGATGCAGGACTGATTCTCCAAATGGCAAATCAAAAAGTGGTTTATTTTTCGTTGCGAAGCGCGCAACGTTGGAGTTTCCTGCTGAAAGATCGCTAGATGAGAGTGATGACAGTGGGGCAAAATTTGCGCGCGACGGCGGTCCCGCGAGCGCAATTTATGCGCGGAGATTGCATCCTATTGCGATGCCTCGTTGAAATCGAACGGTCGACGCGCGGGCTAGCTACGACTTTGGTTTCTTTTCTCTAATAACAATTCAGAATCCTTGGGACAGTAAACGGTGGACGTTGAATCGTGTCTTTCGGGCGAAGAATACCGAATGATCTCGATATATCAGTGAAACGAAAATGGGAGCGGGGGTGGACGAAATACATTCCACTGGCGAGCAGGTTCCTAGCTTGAAGCATTTCCGACTGGACATTCGTTGCTTTCAACAATCGGTGGCTGGGGGGTTGGATAGATAGCGACACATTTAGTTGTCTTTTCTTTTTTTGTTGTTGTTGTTGTTTTGGCGTGTTGTGCGTATTGCCTGCCCTTCTGCAATCGATTCGATTCGATCCTGCTCAAAGTGGTGCTACCGAGTTCAACAATGGACCTGAAATGGGCCACACAATTTTCCGTCCTTTCTCTAACACTTCTCGGTTTTTCTCCACTAACAAAAAAGAAATCCTTTCCTCATCATATCTCACGCGTTTTTCTTTCTCTCTCTCTCTCTCTTGCTCACTCTCACGTTTCTTTACTCATACGCTTAAGCATCACGCACATGAAATCTCGCTTCAGCTTTTGCTCGACTCGCATTCACGCTCGCGAAAGTTTGGCCAAAAGTATCCTGCACGAAAAGGATGGGGAGAAAATTCCTCGTTACCTTACATTTACAACTGGTCTAATAATTTGTCCGTTCACTCTCTCCCACGCACGCGATCCTCGCTCTCTCCCTCCCGTTCGCTCTGCTCTTTCTCTCTCTCTCTCCGACCACACGCATTCCTTTTATCATTTACTAGTCTTGTTTCTTTATAATACATATATGCGGACCCCCCGGTAGGCAAGGAGGTCGGCTATCTCTGTATAATTTTTCACAATTTTTTTCTTCCCTTTTCAATTTTTTTTTTCCTCAAAGCATTCGTTCGTTGTCTCTATTGCTCACCGCACACGCTCGATCTGTCATTCGACCGATTCCCATCCGCGCGTTCTTCCGCAGTCACACACACACTCTCTCCCTCTCTCTCTCTCCAGTCTTCACGTTTTTAGTTTTTTCTTTCAGCTAGGATCGGTTTGCGCCGAACGTCTATCGCCCGTGGCTCCGAACTCAGTTCCGAAATCACAATTCGCATGGATTTCTTTTCAGTCGTGACTTTTTCTCTTCCCTTACCCCCTTTCGAACTGTCTCCCTTGATGTTTCCCTTTCTCTCTGTCTCTCTTTCTCACTCTCACTCTCACTTTCTCTCTCTCACACACACACACACTCTCTCTTTCTCTCTTCACTTTTTCTCTCTCTCTCTCTTTCTTTCTCTCGACAACACTGTGTTACCGCCGCTACCAACCTACCATCGAACACCGTTCCCGATTGTTCTTCTCACCGAACCAAAAAAATCACCTGTTGAGATCGCGAGATTTCGTGGCTTCAACGACGGTCGCATCAAGGACACTTGGCTCCCTACACGCTCCTCTATACCATTCCCATTTTTCGTCGGTCTTCACCTCTATCCCCGTGAACATCCACCCACCCCGCAGACTTCCGACTTCAACGGATCCATCCACAACAGTTCACGGACTCCGAGAGGCTTTCATCGAACAACTTCCGGATCACGCCGGAAACCGCTCGATCTGATGCGAAAAATCTTTCTCTAACTGACGCGATCATGTTCGAGACGAACGAGGGACATATAATCTGGGGATCGAGTAGAAATCGCGCGAGAGTCCGAGTATCAGGAACCTCTCAGTCTGCTATCACTTGAAAGTAGTTGCAAAGTAACGTGTTGTATGCGTTCGCTCTTCGCAGGCTGTTTTTGGCGTTTGTGGGCTGCCGTCAGTGGTTTTTCTAATTCGAGGTAGTTGAACGGCGATCAATGTACTCATGCAGGAACAGGGGGTTGTTTAGTCGAAACCGGTCGCCGAAGTTCAGCTAGAAGGCTAAGCGATAGGAACTTTAATTTAGAATTTTCGCTACCTCTATTAAAGTTTTATTCTTCTTCATCGTCGTCACATTCACGCTTCGTCACATTCGCGCATTTCACTCGTATCTTGCCACTCGTACTCCCTCTCGTCACGAAATAGACCTCGGAAAGCAGCCAAAGACGTTACTTAAACTAATTCTCTTGACTCTTAGTCCCTTCATGTTGCGAAATTTCAGACTGAATATTTTCATTCACGTTTCGAGCAAACAACCCCGGTCGCGGAACCGAACGTTAACATTTTTCTTCGCGGTGAACGAAACTTCTTGCACAATCGAACCGGCGAACGCATTAAAGGAAAATAGGAAACGATGACACAGTCAAGGGAAATCAATCCGGTTGGAACATCGCAGCCTGCAAAGAGCGAGTCTGTAGTATCGAGGCAGGAGTATCGACTGCCTGTGTTGCTGTAAACGATAGTGCGGGGACACCGTCTCGAGTGTCGTTATAGTCAGCGACGAAAGATTTTTCGATGCGTCGCGCCGCGGTTAACATTCAAAAGGAACGAATCGAATCACCTTGTAGATCAATTCGACGGACACCGGAGTGATCCACGGCCCCGTCGAGAGTCTCCTGTAACTGATCGACTCACGAATCAACGTGTAAGACGTAAAACGCGTATGATATGTAGACGGACGATCGGTGGACCGAGCACCAGACGATTCTTTTGAACAAACACTTGTAAAATCTATTTATTTAACGAGAACGCCTCTCGAAGCTCCGGACCAGAGGACTCCGTAAAAATTTTCACGTTCGCCCTAATTATCTTCCGTTCGTCTTTTCTTCATTTTCTTTAAAAAGTTTAGTCGCTCTCACCTAAAAATCTCCTACCGAAACTTATTGTAGACTTAACGTGCTACGTGTACTACGAGATTATCACACAGAAAGTTTGCTCACTCGGTGTCAACAATCAGTAATTACTCCCCGTTTCTTCCTCCCTAATCATCTGCTTCGCGCTTTTCATCCCTCTCTTTTTTTTTTTTAAATCTGCTCTTTTAGTTTCTTCGCATACGCACGCGCTACCCCTCACATAAAAACATCACTCCTCTTCTCTCTCTCTAACGCATTCATCCCTTCTTGATTCGTTTCTTTCGCACACTCTCTTTCTTTCTCTCTCTCTCTCTCGTTCTCTCACTCGCTCACGCTCTCTCTCTCTCTCTTTTTCTCTCGTTCACTGTACAATTTCTCACGTGCTCGGTTGTCCTCGTCGCAGTCACACTATAGCCGAATCACACTAATCGAATTTCTTATCCTCCCTTGCGTCCCTACAACTATAAAGACTAACGTGTCGCGTGCGCGCTCGCTTGCGCCCGATCCGAAAGGCGCACGATTTCATTTTTTATCCCGGTTCACGATGAGACTATACGCAGAAAAAAATCATTTACTATATTATCATCCCCCTTGACTTCTCTCTTTCTCCCACTTTGTTTAAACTTTCCCTAATCGCGCGCGCGTTCCCGCGATTAAACGCCTGCCACGTGCGCGTCAATCCACCGTGATCGCGCAGTATTTCGTCATTAATATGTATATCCTAATTACGTGTCTAATAGTTTGAGGAATGATTATTCTCGATGAACGTACTTCGAAGTATTCTCACCTTGCCCATCGTCTCACTCTCACTTCTCTCGCTCGCTATCTCTCTGTCTCGTTCATTCTCTTTCGCTCTCGAAAAACTCGCACGAACACACACAGTCCTCGTTATTAATTCTCATTCTAACCTCGAGTAAATCCCGCATTCGCTCTCACCGTCTTAATAATCCTATTCGATACGGCAATTTTTAATCAATTTTTTCATTTCCGTTTATCACGACGATTCTCGAACTCGATAGGTAATAATCGTAGTAATAATATATAATCGTACAGTAATAATTAGTTTAATTAGCGTGTGAGTGTCTGTTTATTTTTCACCAGTTTAATTTTACGTTTTCGTGTTTCTACACTCTACACCGCCGTCGAATCGGGGGTAGGAGCGCTCATATTTTATCCCGTCGTCCTGTCTTTCTCGCTTTCTCTTTCTCCCTGCAGCGTGATACGACCTTCCGCTCGGTTTTCATTAGTATTTATACTTTTTTTGGTTTAATTACCTCGAGTTTAATCATTTATATAATAATTAATAGCTTGCAAGTGTTTAACGTTAAATACTATTAACTAATTCTGCTTACACATGTGTTTGTGTTCCTTAAGACTTACGCGTTTAGGTATGTACGTAATGTGTGCTTATTTAGCTTCGATTTTTTCCCAATTCTCGCATATTTAGTTTTTTCATGGTTTTTTTTTGTCGTTACACATCTTTCGATTCCGCGTTCCATTCGCTTGCCCATGCTCATCGAATCATCATCATCATCTCTCTCTCTCTCTCTTTTTCTCTCGATCTCTCTCCGCATTTTTGCGTTTTAGCAAATCGGCGGCGAGTCAATCGGCTCTCGTTCGTCACTTCCTTCGTTCCCGTTCTCATTCCAGTCTGTTTTCTCACGATCGTTCCTCTCCGTACCTCGAACAGCATCGCGCGGACCTCGTCTGTTATCAAAGGTTGACAAAGATCGGCACAGGAAGCCCCTTTTCCTCGTTTCTCCGCAGCTTCACCCCGCGCCCGCAGTCCTAACTACCCTCTCACCAGCTCTAGTCCGGCGAGAAAACACCCTCGACCACGGCACACCCGCCTCGACCTTATAGCATCCTGAAACCACAGCTCTTTCGGAGCTATGGCCTCGGATCCACGCTAGATCCGAAGATCCTCGTAGCGGGACGAAGAGGGAGCAGGACGCGGGAATCGTCTCGATCCGTTGGCGGCTCGTCCTTCGCGACAGGACTTCGAATCTCGATCGACGGAGAAAGAAACCGAAAGTGTTCTTCTACTTCTTCTTCTCTATCTGTTCTCTCTGTAATCGTGTCCTTATGCTTCGACGAACGCTTTCCTTGGTTTCATGGAAAATGACGGCTGGCTTCTTATACTTCATCTACTCCTTCTTCGATCCCAGTCATCGCCTATCTCCGATGAGAAGTACGACTCGGGATTGTTTTCGGAAATGGATTTCGATCTCGGACATTCGTCGGTCGAACTGGGAAACAGAAATTGTCTGCTGGCGTGCTTTTCTCTGTTTTGCTGCTATATAATATAAGCGTGCGGTTGAATCGTGCTCGGTTCGGTTTTGAATCGTTTGAACGAATTGGCACTGTTGTTGGTCTGTTGGTTTCCTTGATTCCAGCTTTTTTTTTGTCGGTTGGCGTTTGTATGGTGTACTTCGATTTTTTCTGGTGGTTCCTTGTGGTTGTCGCGGTGATGGAGCCTCTGCTGGGTTTTTTATGGGTTTAATATCGAATAATCTAAGTTGCTTCTCTATACGAATCTGTTTCACCGTGTTTCATGCGGTTTCTGAGCGGTGTGAAGAAGATGAATCTCATTGCTTTCTGAAAAAGATGTTGACGCGTAAAGTGGTTTAAAAGTTCCGCGAAACTGTTTAATTCACGAATGCGTTCTGTTGTGTAGTGTCTCCTGAAAGATAATCGTTGATTCGAACGTTAAACTAAATCGCTGTTCAATTTATCACTAATTTCCTCGAGTCAGTAATTCATCAACAAAATCGATCCCAATGATATCGATCAACTTCGATGGTTCTTTTTGCGTAATTTGTAACCTCCGATCGCTTCCCGTCGATCGGCCAGTTCATAGTGCCCGATCAACGAATCGGAAGCGGTCGAAACTTTTTTTTTTTGTTCCCCCGGCCAGATTGGGATCGTACCGGCAAATATTTGCGGCACAAACGAGCGCAATTTGTCGAACGCGGCGAGTATGCTAATCGCATCGCGCATTGGTAGATTAAATTTCCTTCGAGATACTCGTTCAATAAACATTTCTCTCCCCCCGGCGTGTAGTGTTCCTTTTCATTTTTGTTTGAATGCATCGGGTGCGAGATTTTACGGTGGCAATTAAAAAAAGTCGAACGAAAGGAAGAATTCGCGACTACGACGCGACGTGATCAGGCTAGAAATCGCGGTATCGAATCGTCGAGCCTCGACGCGACCCCAGGTACGTGTTTCATTCACCGTTTTTACCCCCGAAAAATGTTCCTAACGATTTTTCCCCTCGCGTTATCATTTTTTGTTTGTCTCTATCTTCCTATATTCCTCCCCGTTAAAACGTTTAGACCAAAAATCTTAGGCCAGCGCCGAAGGAGATACTAATTTTAGGCCACTGTCTAGTCATCTAAGAGAGTTTGCAATTTTTCGAATTTTCCTACAGTCCTTCCTGAAACATCGCTTCCCCCCCTTCCCCCCCCTAATTCAAAGACATTTTTCATGTCTCACGATTGCGATTCGACTCGACGATATATCTAGTCGGTTTCCAGCCCAGGTTAGTCTCTTCTGTCGTTTTCTTCGTTCGTTTCGAATAGAAGGTAGGCCAGGTTAAGTTGATCGTGGCAAATTTCGTGGAGGTATTCGCCGAACGAATTCAATTTCTCTCTTTAAAAATTCAGGGAAAAGTGTGGTCTCGGGGTGTACAGGGTTCTCGCGAGCGTTTCTTAACATAAGGAAGAACAGAACGAACGAAAATAAAGACAACTCATAGTCCAATGGTCTCGCTTTTATTGTCGTAAATAATAAATAAAATAATAATCGATAAATTGATCGTTAAAATTAAAAAATAGTGACTCGTGACTAGGTTAAGACTCACCGCTTACAAAAAACGTGTGTGTTTTTGTGTGGTATTCCTTTTTTGCTTTTCTCTGCTTGTGTACACTGCATAATACATGCTTAATAATAATAATAATATTAATCATAATAATCATCGTCGTTGACATAATAAAATAACTAAATACAATAATAATAATAATAATAATAATAATAACTAAATGCCAGAAGAACGTCGTGGACGTTCAGGCAAGGACCGGGGGTGGTTTTTCATTTTACGGTTGATCGTGACGTAAAAGGATCAAGAGAAACAGAAAAAATAAGGGACAGGACTTTTGGGGGACAGGGAACATCGTTCATTTAGGTTGATAATATATATGTTCGCGCGACACAAAAGGGATGAGCCAATATTTGGACGTAAACTAAATCAATGACAATTACCAATTGTCACCGGACGTGTACCAATCATAATTGCGAATCGTCACGCTTCCACGGAACATAATCATAATAGTACTAATAATCGTAATAATAATTGTAATAATGAAGCCGGGTAATATTCGATAATAGTAATCGTAATAATAATAATAATTGGTAAGAATTATTAATAATAATAGTGCACGTAATAGCGAGAATAATAGTGGTAGTGAATAATGGAAAAAGAATAAAATCAAAAGGAAAAAAATGTAGGTTAAGTTACAGGGACTGGCTACCATCCAAAGATATATTTATAATCATAATCATTATACTTTTACGATAAATTATCTACAAACCGTCTAGCGGAAACGAAATAATCTTGTGTGTTTGCGGTAGAAACGCATAGGCGTTAAACATTGCGCTTTCTTCCCCTGTACAATGTACGGATCGCGGTTAGGTTTTCTACAACGTTCAAAGTGTGTTCGCGTCGTTCGTGGTGTCTGTGTACGTATTCGTGTGTCTCCTGGTGTGTGTGTGTATGCACTTGTGTGTACGTGGGTGAGTAATAGATCGGGTACAAGAGGAATGAGGGAGGCGTCTAACCCTTTGTCACACATTCTTCACGCAATTTTAATCGCGCCAACATCCGTTTTTTCGTTTCATAAGTCTTCAACGTATATATACATATAATCTTGACATGCAATTACATGTATACATACATCCCCAAAATTTCTTCATATATATATTTCTATATATATGTGTATATATAAGTTTTTAAAATAATCTACTTTGTATATAGTTACGCACCGGCTCGCGGTAATCTTACGTTTTTTTCATCTCTCCATTAATCTCCCCTCCATTACGTAGTCAATTTCTCGTTACTCTTATTATCATAATTTCCGTAATTTCTCTCTCATCATCATCATCCCTCTTTTAAAAAATCTTCTAACGCTCTCGAAAGCCGCCGATGCTGGATCTCGTGTTTTTCTTTTTTATTTATCCCCCCCCCCCTAAATATCGCTTTTTTTGCCCATCCCTTTTGTCGTCCCTGCTACTAGTACTCCTGTCACCGCGACTAGCCTAATCTCGTTTCTTTTTCCCTATCAATCAACCATATTTAATAAAAACATCTCTACGTTTTTTTTTCCACGTTCCTCGTCGTATAAATGCAACGCGCGCCGCACACAAAAATTCCCGCCCGTTTAAAAACGAATCTCTCTCTTCTTTTTTTTTTATCTCATCTCTCCCAGCTACTCCCGTTTCGTTTCTCCCGTCGCCGAGGTAACTACGGACCACGAAAAATATAATCATCAACGACAAGGAAAAATCCGTTCATCTTCGACCGCGAACGAAACTAACGTAAACCAATCTACTACTCCCCGGGAGTTTCGCGCGCGTGCGCGTGATCCTCGCGATCCGCAAAACGACAGCTGGATCGCGTGCGATTCGCACGACGCGACGTTCGATGTTCGCGTTTCACGCTCTTCTCGTCCGCTGCTGGAATCCGCGCTGGATTTTGCGACATATCGTTAGGAATGCTCGTACCGTAGGATATACACATATCTATTTTCCGTTCAATTCGAGGCGATCCCGAACCGGACCCGCCTCCAACTCCTCCTCGACTTTACACGAGAATTCGATCGCTAACATAATTATGTACAACTTAAGAGAAAGGATCGAGATCCTGTCAGACGGCATATGGATTGCCCGGCGGTCTGATCTTGTATATATAATATATATATAATATATATATATTAATATATTATATCAATATATATATATACGTATTCCGTTTTTTCATTTTCATCGAACAGATGTTACCTCTTTCCGTTACGGGGGACAAAATGAATCGTACCTAAGAAGTTCGTCCGTCTAAGCTTGCGTCCGTCGATTCGGCACGAACCGCCGACTGTTCGACGCTGTTTCATCGTGTTCAACGAATCGAGGCTCGTTTTCGGGCGAGCGATGTTGCAGTGGTGATCATGCTAGAAAAGAAATCCCTGTCCAGACGACGACCGACGGAGGCGGTTCAAACCGTTTGAGCGCCACGGCGCGATCGCGCTTTGCCAGTGCCACCGGTACTCAAAGCTTCAGCAACATTGTCCCATCGGAGAAGACGCGATCGCGCCGTTCGGCACTGTTCGATCAGATTTTTCCTGGCGGCGCTCGAACGGCCTTATCTTTCTGGGGGTATGGGGCTGGTCGCTGCGAACGGACACGAGGCGCGCGAACAAGATTGCCCTGAAAACTGACGATCGTTGTCCCGATGCGCACGAAACGGCCCGGAACGGAGGACGACGCATCCGTTCCGGGTCATTCCCGAAGATCCACGAGAAGGGCTCCTCTTCCGCTTCTCTCAACAGGAAGCTGCGGAGGATCCGTCCAGCGGATCTCGCTCCACGATTAGACAATAACGGTTGGTTCTTCATTCCGAAGGCGAAAAGCATGGACAAAATCAGTGTACGTATTATACCCGTGCGCCTCGTGCATGCGACCATGAAGAGTCGCCTCCGCTCGATCGTCGCCGTGGACAGACGCGCTATTCGTTCTCTTGCAATCCGTACTACACTCCCGCGAGGGAGCTCGTCTTAAAATTAGGCGGTTAATCGTGGACTGTACGCAACATATCGAAACAATACTCGACGCTCGAAGCAGTTGTAGTGTGTGTGTACAATGTGAATCCTTTGCCATTCATTGACCACGCTTTCGTCCTGTTTGTCCTTCGTGATTCTCCGAAGTCCGTCGTATTTTGATATTCGGTGTGTATGTGTGTGTTCGCGGCGTGGCCGCTGCGCGACGAGAACAGGGCCGGAACCGAAGCTCATGGTCTCGCCTAATTTTCTGCAGGTTCGAAGTGCCGAGAGCCCGTTCCCTCGGCCAGGAATCGATCCGATGAGAGACACGGAGCCGAAAGGTGGTACCCGAAGCCTGTCTCTCGCGCGCGCGGACGTCGTCTCATGATTAGGTCACAGCCTGATCCTTTGTCGGCACTCCTCATCGTCTCTCTGGTTGATGATCGATGCCTCCGTACGTCGCGGTACTCATTTTCTATCCCTTCGATACACGCGTACCCTTTCATCCGTCTTTTTTATTATTTAAAAAACACATCTGAAAACGCTGCGTGTGTCTTTCGTGTTCGTTTATTATTTTTTTCTCTCCTCCTTACGCTAACGTAAGCTCTCCCCACGTTCGCTCTCATCATCATCATCACCTCTCTTATTCGTTCTCTCTCTCACGTTCGTTCTGCGATATGTTAGTTTAAGGATACCTGAACGCGCTTTACGCGAAGGACGTGTACCTCCTGGCGGATGCGATCCTTCCTCGCTGGCCGTTCCATGTTTTCTTCGTCTTCTCTCTTACTGTTTCTTGGAGTTTACCGGGAGCCGACGGGCGCTGACGAGCCCGTGCGCCACGAAGAGCAAGAGCCACCCGACCTCCTGATTCATTCGAGTTGCTCCAGGAAGTTCGGGGTCTTGAAGTACTCCGGCACTGGGTCGTCCAGCCTCGAGATCACCTTGTAGATCGACTTCTTCCAGCTCTGCTCGGTGTCCTTGCCGCCTTGAATCGCCTTGAAGAACTCTTTTAACGTCTGCTCGACGACATACATGAAGTTGCTCGGCACCTGTAATCGTTACCCCAATCGTTAGATCTCCTCAGCCAACTTTCACAAACATCTGTCATATTCTCAAACCATAATACTGCATGGAATACTCATCCTTGGATTGTGGAATCTTATACAATTTAGCACAATAGAAGTGTTTCTTCTCTTTTTTCAAATTTAACGTACGTTGCATTTATTAAACGAAACCATAGTAGTGACCGTGTTGAGTAGCTTTGTGTGATACAAAATAGAATGGAAATATATTCGAAATTTCATTTTAAACTTAAACTCAATCTGTTCGAAAATGTTTCATTTTTTAAACGTTATAAATATATAAAGTTCCACAATCGATCATTTTTATTCCTGATCAATAAAGTTAGTCGACTTCCTCGTTTTTCGACATATTTATTCAACAAGAGCATAAATCATTGCAGATTTTTCAATTATAAATGTCCTCTCTAATCCTTTCTTTCTTAAAATTACAATACTCTCAACTTGACGCTATCTCGAGCAGTATTTTATTTCGTAATCTTCTATAAATTCTACTTTACTCACAGACATTTATAAAACATCTACGTAAGCGTACTAAAGCAATGTTGTAAAAGCAATAATGAAGCAAAGCGATGAAGATACTCGATAATAATTAGACTGCTGTCTTTATGCATACATGATAAAACTGAATACATGAAATTCATTTAGTTTTAAACTTCTGTTTCTTACAATTGACTTAGAAAATTTTTATTTCGCATAAAGATCCGCAGTCTACTCTTTCACTTTCATGCATGCATACAATGTGACTCAAATTGAACGAATCTTGACGTAGACCGAAGTCGATTCAATTGAAACGAGAAACCATACGATAACTAAAATATTAATACTGATATTGAATAATGTATTTGATTTTAAACGCTGCCTCCCAATTACTTTCTTACTTATGTTTTTCTTCTGGCAAACCCACGGTGTTCAAATTAATTTCGACCTTTCTGTAACAGGTGTAATTTAATCGGCAGACAGTTTGGCGACGAGTGCGCGTAAACGCGCGTCGCACAAACGAGAAAGATTACTTCTCCGCGCGTTCATTACAGTTCAACGAAGGAGCCGTGAATCCGCGGAATTAAAAGCGATGTTACGTATCGCTTAACGAGAGAGACGCGAGCGCGAGCACGAGCGCGCGTGCTAAGAGTTTCCACTTATAATTAGTACGTTTGGGTTATTAACGAACACGAGTAATTAATTACACGTCAAGCGGGTCGCAATTGTAGCCGCGTCGGAAAAGAATGGGGCCTCCAGGTTCCACCGGAGACTCGTTAAATAATATTAAATAGCTGCTTTACGTGTGTGCATACACAGCGCGACCAACGGCTGTCGCTGGGCGACACACAATCAGCGTCATTACCCGTGGCGAAAGTAAATTGCTCCCACAATGGAAAATAGAGATGTACGAGTGATTTGCGAGGAAACGTAATCGGCTGCCGGGCGTGAAAACCGGATGCATTCGAAATTCGTCGCGGTTTCGACCGGCAGAAGAACGAGACGTGCCGAGGATCGGTTTAGTCAGCGAGTAATTACGGATTTTCCAATTTTCTACCCATTGTCTGCCGGAGGAAATTTTATTCGACCTTAGAAAACGATTGCGAGCAGGCAAACAGAAAATTTGCAGAAAAAGAAAATAATAGGCATCTAGCACATTGCTTACATCAAATTAGGAGGTTTTACGGTAATTTTACTTCATCAGTTCTTCAAAGTTTTTTGTTATAAATCTCCTTTAGTTTCAAATTTTTTAAAGATTTTTTTAGAGACACTATTTTTCTTCTTCAACAAGCGAAAAACAATACCGATGCATCTAATAATTGCATACGTAAAATAGAAAGCTTCTCAGTAATTTTACGTCAGTTCTTTAAATTTTTGAATCAATTTTGCTCATTTCCAGATTTTTTGAAAATTTTTCAGACATACTACTATTCTTGTTCAACAAGCAGAAAACACTACAAAAGCATCTAGCAATTGCGTTACATAGCATAGAAAGCTTCTTGGTCATTTCACCGCATTCATTAAACTTTTTTTCCAGTTTGTCAATCTTGTTTATTCGCAGATTGTACAGAGATTTTCTAGAGACACTATTGCAGTACTTCTCCAAGATGCTTTCACTACGAAATGATAATATCCATGCGACATGATAATAGTAAAACTGTATAGGTCCCTGCTAGAATAGTAATACATACATTTTGGACTCTTACCTCGAGGTGGTTGTTTCGGTTGTAATGGAGGTTGAGAACCCGATAGATTTCCGAATCGCCACAGACCCGAATGTCATCGACGTTCTTATATCCTTCCGAAACCGCTTGCCTCGCGTATTTCTCCATTTGGATGTAGTAAAATTCTCTGCAAAATGAAAATCGAATTAAATGAGATGGTGTGCCTATTTCTGATGAAATACAAAACTTATCACTAATAAAAAATCTTTGCTATTTTGTATGAAACTTCGTAATCTATTTATTAGCGTCTCAGACGAAGGCAGTCGACGTTCCCGAACGAAAAAGAGGATCAAACCGAATTCATGTGGTCAGGAAATTTCGCGAGACGGAAACGAGTAGATGTAAAAAAGGATGGAGGAGAGGTTGCAGGGGGTTCGCGACCGCGAAAGGGCAAACATAATTTTTTCCTTCGGAGTTGTCCGCGCGGGTGTGTGCCCTCGGCGTTAATTCTCGCGGATCGGAGAATGCTAATGCACAGCCGATAATTAATTAAGGGGTCGATATTGAAAGTGGTCTGACGCAAGCGGGAGAGAAGATGAAGAAGGAAGAAGGGGCGAGAGTCGAGCAAAGAGGTGTGTACATCTCCTCGTCGGATGGCAAGCGACGCGGTTCAAAGAGACTATTAAGAACGTGTTACAGTGTATCGTCCAAGAAGATCTCGACGCCCTCGTCGCGGGGGGTTAGGCGGCTGTCGACGTTTTACAGGGTTGGCAGGGTGTATGCAAGAGAGCAACGCACACGCGCCCAAACATCGCACCGGGATCGCGTGCGTTACGCTCTCTTTTCTCTCTCTCTCTCTCTTCTCTTCTCTCCTCTCCCGTTTCCTTGCCTTGCCTGGCAAAGGAAAAAATCGGGCTCCCGTCAAGTTTCCCGTTCGCGTTCATTAATTAACGCAGTTAAAACAAGCGCAAATCACTAATTGGCGGGTAATTTATATAGTAATAGTG
Organism: Lasioglossum morio; assembly: GCA_916610235.2. Classification (NCBI taxonomy): domain Eukaryota; kingdom Metazoa; phylum Arthropoda; class Insecta; order Hymenoptera; family Halictidae; genus Lasioglossum; species Lasioglossum morio. Next base: position 8,160,651 of record OU744330.1, on the reverse strand, counting down.
ACCCGCGACTTCATACAGGCCGCCGAAAGGGGGCAGCGCGAAGGGGTGGCTCCGCTTCGGTGGATCTCACCGAAAACTGAGGAAAGGAACGCGCCGCGCCGCGCCTCGCCACGCTGCGAGCTGCAACTGCAAGCACTTTGAGCCTCGCGAGTCTTTGTACGGCGTCTTTGTGGGCGAGACCTCAATGCGACTGCCACTGATTAAGAAATTAATTATTTTCCTTTTAATTGAAACGTTAGAATCGCCCGCGCGACGATTCAACCGAGACGCCGCGCGTATCCGTGGCACATCGCCGTACGTTCTTCCGTTTCGCCCCGATAAAATGACTTATGGAAATGTCCCACGCAAAGATTAATTAACGCAACAACAGGCATCGCTAACCATTTATACGTTTAGCATACGATTGCGTGGACATGCAAAGTAGCTGAATTCCATTAAAATGTTTAGAGATCGTATGCACGGCACGGTAGAATATTTTCACGGAATATTAGCAGCAAGATCTAGATGGAGGCAAATATGCACACTACTCTAGACTAGTTTCCTTCGAGCCCGGAATCTCTCTCGACCGCAGAAGAGTAGAAGGGGTAAAAGACATGGAAAGACGACGACGAAGCAGAGGACGGTCCTTGTATTCTTCGGTACCGCGAGCGAGCAAGTCGAGCGAAGTAAACACGCGAACGACTTAACGCGAAACCGAGAGTGAAAGAGAGCAAGAAAAATAGTCGGGAGAGTGTGTGTGTGTGTGTGTGTGAGAGAGAGAGAGAGCAAGCGAGGTTTCGCGAGGCACGGAAGGAAAGAGCAAGCCGGTAAACGGAGTCTGCTACATGCCCGGATATTTTTCCATTCTTCTCTTAATCTTTCGTTCCGGGGTCCCTATCCTGCTTACCCTTAAACGCACACAGATGCCCGGGCCGCGCGTTGCGCTGGTGGAAGTATCCTAGAGTAGCAAGCCAGAATGGCAGTGAGAATGGCAGTCAGGTTGATCTTGCACTTTGGATCCCGAGGGGATGGAAAGAAGTACGGTTCAGCGGGAAACCGGTAGTGCCACTGCGGCTTGTATAACTCGAGATCCCTGAATGCTCGACAATGTGAGGCAACCAGTTCAACCTTCGAGTCTTGGCCTTCGCTCGGTGCCGTTGGGAGCAATTTTTAAGATTGCTTCCGCCTGGCGGACTCGCTCGCGACTCGTCGCAGAATCGACGAACGGTTTCGTTTCCATATTCATCGTTGGCTGCCGAGTGAACCGAGATGCGCCCGTCGTCGACGACGGAACATTCTATTAAGAAGCCTCGTCCCGCGCCCCTGATCCTCTGCAGACGTTGAAGCTCTCGCCCTTCTGCACGTGTCTATTCATGCACATGTTGCGGGCCGACGATCTTGTTACAAGCGGAGAATCAACCGAAATTCATTAACCTAACGGCAGTCGCGTTGTTGCACACCGTATTCTTCGCCAATGAGAAGAAGTAACGAAATTTAACAGTGGTGAATCTTCGAAATCCCATTCGTAACGATTGCAGAGATTGTACTTAGGTTCTGGAGTAAAAATTATATAATCTTACACCTATTCCTTCCTTGCGTTTCCCTCTTTCGCACAAATGCAGGCACAAACGGTTTGGTAATTATTGTGAACCGAAACAGTCAAGCCGGAACGTTAACGAAGCTACTCAAGAGCAGGAACTGTCGAGGAGCAAGTAAGATCGACTAGCGTGCGCTAGGTAGCAATCGCGGTGTTCGTGTGTATCTGATAACGAGTAAGATCGCGAAGATTGGGATCGACAGGATCGCTGGCCGAATGGCACTCGTCGATCGAACCCACTCGAACCACCGGAAGAAAACAATGGGATCTTTCGTGCGTCGCGTCCCGATCTATACGGTGGCGACCAGAAGAAAGGGCGAGAGGAGGAGTCAGGTGGCAGAAACGCGAGAGGCTCTTCTCATTCGATCACTCCAGATTGGCTCTCTCGCCAATTAAGACAATTTCACGTGCTCTTATCAGCAGTCAGTCAGAGAAGGTTATGCACACGAGAGGAGAATTGAAAGAGGAGTGTGTCTCTGCAGAATCGTGTCCCGCGCCCTTTCTCTCTCCCTCTTACACCGGGAGCCGCGCGTTCGCGTTCACTTTCTCCCTTTCTGGTTGCTCTCCCTTTCGCGCGTCTCTCCTCTCTCCCTCTCCCACTACCTCGCGCTCTCTCTGTCACTCTTTCTCTGCGTTTCTCGTCTCTTTCTTCCTCTCGGCTTCTCTCTTTCTCTTTTCGTCTCTCTATTTCAACGTCTCCTTGAACCGTCACCGGCACCCACCCATCAGGACCGAGCCACCCCCGACTTCAACCTCTCGGAGGTAACGTGTATGTGTCACCTGCGTCTATAATCCTTACTCAACCACCCATCAACCGCATTCAAGCTCGTCGGATCGCCGAGTATAGGCGGAATATGGTAGGCAGAGACTGGGCTAGGTCTGGGCTGGGCTGGGCTGCGCTTGGCTGGGTTATGTACCTACGTAATACTGCATGGTAGATACGTATATATATCTGCGAAGTGCCTAATTAAAACAGACACCAGGAGACAGAGAGAAAACGGGACGAGAGACGAGGCTGCAAGCATAATAGGGTGTAAGGGCGCGAGGGAGATGGCACTAGTTCCGTAGTCGGTTTGACAAAAAGCCCGAGTGCTAGAATTGCCACTCTTCGACCACCAAGTGCAGCGGAGAAGAGCAACGGTGAACGAGAAGAAAGGAGAAGGAGTGAGAGGGCGTAGAACGAGGAAGGAGGAGAGCGAGAGAGCCACCGGGAGGAAGATAGTGAGAGTAAGGGCTAGAGGGTGAGCCGCGAAGTCATTCATTATAGTATTGTATAATTAGGATAATAATAAGCTCTTCAGAGGCTTGGGATTTCTTGCGCCCCGTTGCAACGGGGCGACGTCGACAGAGACGGAAACCAAGAGAAAACGAGCGAGAGAGAAAGGGAGAGAGTGTGAGAGAGACGTAGAAACAGAGGAAAAGAGTGTGATCCTCCTGGAGGGTGCTGATTATTAGCATCTAATTACGACCTGCTTCTGCCACCGAAAAAAAAAGAGAGACAGTGACGGGGGTGGTGGTTAGAAAGGAAACGAAGATGCGCGGGGTGTCTTCGAGGAGGGAATAATTAGCTCTGGCCCACGAACGGAAATCGTTACCTCGCGTTTTCTCGCGATCCTTAGAGTGAGATTCTTTTCCTGGGGAGAGAGAGAGCACTGAATGACCAAGGTGTAGAAGCATCCTTCTTTGCCGCGATTTGTTCGATCTTAAATGGAGTTGCTTTTGCTACCTCGACGCTACTTGAACACTCGGCACTCCCTCCGGTTTAATCGTTTTCTTTAACAATCTTTCCGCGACCCGCTCGTATTTTCTGCGACCCGCGGTAGAAGAATCGTTCCAAGCGAGGGTTTCTTAAATTCGAATTCTTCCACCCTGTCTGCGTGTACAAAGGGCCCGCGAATGAAGCCACGGCGCCCGCGAATTCGTGAATTCCTCTTTTGTAACGGCGATGCGTACTGCGACGCAGGTGAGGCAACAATGCGAGCTTTAGAAGTGCCGTGTATTGAAGCGTTTAATGGCGGTGATGGTTGTCGACGTGACGCCTCCTTCATACGTGATCTTTATCGTCGCGAGTTGCTGTTTCGACGCGTCGCTTTTGTAACGGATTACACGCCGTATAGCCGAGAGTATCAATTAAAAGGGGGACGCTACAACGCTCGCTTGTGTGTGGGTGTGCGTGTGTGTGTGTGTGTTTTTTTTTAATTTTGCGACACTCCAACGCTCTCGGGATTCGATCCACGTAAACGAGTTTAGGCTTCTTATTCGATCTCCTGCGTTCCTTAGATCCCTAAATGATTAGGGGACGACGCGGTGACTTTTTCCCCGTTTCTATGTGACTTCATTTGCATTTCGACTCGGCAAACAAGGCGTGGCGAAACGTCACTGACGAGGAAATCAGCGACATGCAATCGCGTTGATTTCTAAGCCGCGAAATGACACTGGGCGTGTAACGGCGGCTCGCGTCTTCTCGCCTTACACTCGCCCCTTCCGCCAAACCCCCATTCAAAGATCCTCAATCGTGCTTCTTAAGCCAACGAACCGGCTCCCTTTTAACGGTTATACCAAGTCGGTCGACCTTCGACAATACAGAACACCTCGGTTCCCCAAGACCGGGGCTGACCCTTAAAATCTCAATCCCTCGCCCGGCTTTCTTGGCGAAACTTTCCCACGGACGACTCCATCGAGAAGGGGAGCAGACGCTCAAGGAACAGCCGACAATCTGCTAAGATTTGCAAAGTGTCGGCTCCGGTGTCGATCACCTTGAAAGCTTTGTCCCCCATCGCACGAAACAGCTGTGACCGAGCCCGGGAACAACCTTTTGCTTTTCCTTTAAACGTTTCCCGCGAAAAGCCATTCGCGCTCGTCCATTGCTGAATTGTTTCCGACGCGATCGATGGCAAGATTGTCCGACAAATATTTTTGGCGTAGACACCAGTTGTACGTGACTGTTTAATTTAGTCGTGCAAATGGACTGCATTTGTATCTGGTGATACACGAGTAAATGAATAAGTAAAGTGACTGGTCTCTGAGAGAATTCTTTTTCTCTTTCAATATGCTCCATTTGCTGTACGTATGATATAACTAACTATGATCAAATTCAAAACAGTAAGAAAATTTAATTTTAACTGTGAAAATATTGAACTTATTCAGATTTCACAGGATTTTTATGGTAACATATACATTTAATAACAAAAACTTCTAAAACATTTCTATAACATCCCGAATTGTAACAGAAAAAATCCGGGAGCCGAAAATTCAGACTTTTCGCCGCGATTGTCACTACCATAGAAAAGCAACGTAACTAACTTCTTGCAGAAGTGCAAGCACGAGCGAGTAAACGAGAAAACCGTTTTCAGAGGTTGGCTAAATGTACTTTGGTAGCACGTATCTGTCTATCTTTCCTTAGAAAAGGGAAAACGTTGAAACGCGCGTGCCAAGACCAGGCGCCCCCTCAAGGAGTCGTTTAATTAGTACTGAAAGGAGCGGCTGGGACAACGGTTCGTCGCGGCTGTCTTTATTGCCACGGTTGGGTTCCGTTACGTTGTAATTATCGTTGGGCAGGAACAAGTCCGTTCGGAGAATGGGAGGTTGTTCATCGCGATTAACAGAAAGGCATTGCGCGCGGGCGACGTTTACCGGCGCATTCATCCGCCATCAGCGGAGATAAATTCACGCGTAGCCGCTTTGTGCTTGCGACCGATGGCGTCATAGCCAGCTGGAAAAACCGTGGTGCGCTGGCGGTGTTAGCGGTGTGCGGTAGGCTGCGGTGGTGGCGTCCGCGGTTGCGGCGAGGGTGCGGAAGAAGAAGCTAGCAAAGAATTCGAGAGGAACGTCGTGTCGCGCTCTACTTTATCCTCACGGGTAACGGGCACGAGGCGTGAAAGTGCATGTAACGAGAGAACATTAAGCATCCGCGCGAGCATGTTTACGTGTTTGCCAGCAGCGGCAGCGTCTCGCTCGCGTTGGCTCGTCGATGTGTTGTGGATCATCCGTCCGTGTTGGATGGCGTCTGTTTGCTGGTGTGCAACGCTCGGCGACGCTGGGCGTCTCTCCGCGCCGCGTCTCGTCTCGTCTGGTCGCGTCTCGTCCCTTCGCGTCTCGCGCGCGTGCAACCGAGTAGACCTTGCACAGACTTGCACGTCTTCTCTGCGGGCAAATCGTGGCCGTGTACGCGCGTGTATGCACCGTGTCCCGGCGCATCGGTGTGCCGGCGCGGCGGCGTGGCACGTACGCGCGTGTGGTTGCGTGTGGCTCATGAGCGCGCGGATGGATGGGTGAGTACACGCGTTTGCCCGTCAGGGCGTAAACGTCCATTCAGAGGGCGCGTTCAAAAAGGTGTCGCGCAGGGTCTTGATGCTGCACCCTGTGCACCCTTCTTAATTGGTAATTAACACTTTAACGCCATCTGCACCCGGATTTCCAGGCGGCAAACGCGACGACGCTCGTCGCCTCGCGGTTGCCACCCGTTCCAGCCACGGAGCGGCGGCGTCGGCCACAAGCCCTGCTACACATCGTTCTCCTCGTGTCGACACGCTGCCGGCGCAAACCGCCGCCCGGAAAATCAAGTAATTAAAATACAAGTTAACTAGTGATTACTTTATTCTTCTCCCGTCACGGCCACTCAGCCAAGTACGATGCATTCTGCGACACCGAGCCCAGCCGCAACGGTTACGTCTAAGGGCCGCGCGCGTTTTGTTGATTGCGACCGACGAAGCGGCGCGTTGGACTCGGCGAAGGGCTCTGTTCAAGGGAACGCGGTGATATATCCGGTGTGACGCCTTTCGGTAGGGGATCCTCGCTCGTGGATCATGAACGGTGAACTTTTCCGCGGAACATCTGAGGGCATCCGGGGATACGCGAATTAGATCATTTTCTCGGGGTTGCGCGCCGCGCGCGCGCGCGCGTTTAAATTACAGGGGGAACGTAATTGGAGTCTCTTTCAGGACACTGGTAAACCCGGAGGACAGCTGCGGCGATGCAGACGCTCTTCGCGGTGCATACCGAACCGACTCAACCAGAGATTCTCATCGATTTTTCATCATTTTAGGTCTTCGACAAACGCTGCGATCGTTTATGCTTTCTTGTATCGTCTATCTGATTTTAACAAGACAAATTGGCACAAAAGAAGCTTCTATCTCTCAGAATCGTTTGCGGTTTGTAGACAGGATATTGAACCGATGGATAGGGTTGTGGAGAGGATAGTGAACCGAACAGTCGAAAAATCGGCCAGCACGTACGTGCGACGACTAGCTGAGTGCGTTCGTTGAACCGACACCGGGACAAGACCCGAATCATTAACAAGCAGATAAGCATCGCGCAAAAGTTACTCCACCACTTCGAAAACAGCCGTCCCTCCTGGCCATCTTTACAAAAGGGATACACGCGTGTCCATATCTCTCGACCGGGCGGTGGTTCCTCGACCCGCTGCTAAACTACCCTCTTTTCCACGAGCGAGTTTCCTAAGCTTGCGAGACAATCGTTCGGCAATCGCGCAGCAGATGTGCCCCCGACAATGAGCTCCTGGGCCCTCGCCCTTCATAATAGAGGGAACTCGAGAAACGGTGGCAACGAAAAGGTAGAAGGGCGAAGGGGGCCCAGGGCTTGAACACACGGGGGTTCTACGACAGGGCATAGACTTAGCCAACGAAGGTTCCGTGTGCCGCACGCGCCGATCTTACAATACCGCTCCTCGTGTGTCCCTTACTTTTCGACTCCCCTAACCCCCTCTCGTCGCTCTCTCTCTTTTCTTTTTTTTTTCTACCGCATCTGGCTGCCTTAGACACACGTGAACCCCCCTTCGTGTTTCCCTTCGTTGATCCTCTCTTTTTCTCTTCTCTCTAACTCGTTTTCATTCTTTCAGCCATCGACCGGGGAGCATCGATGCTTTCAGGAGTCAGATAGACGAATCATTTTCTCCGACCATGACGCGCGCGCGCGCTTGCCCGATGCAAATTTTACTGAATTTATTATGCAAAGAGCATTAGGCCCGAAACCGACCGAGAAAACTCGTCTGCGGGCGAGCCGGTGTTCATTGAAAATCAGAAATTTGCATACCTTGACGCGACGCCATAAACGATAGCACGCGGGCCCTAGAACCTTCGACTGTACCCTGCCGATATTTTACACGCATTAACGAGGACCGGTTCGCCCAATTATTCCACACATTTCTATTCCGACTCCAGCAGAAAATGTTCAGTCAAACTAATAAATTCGAGTCGGTACAGCGCACAGATATTGTCCCTGAAGGGTTATCAAAAGATAGATGAAAGTATATATATTGTATCTTATTCTAGCGATTTGTATAAGGGATTTTATCAAATTTTCCAGTCGTCAGTTGATTATTCCCTATGTCGATAGTCGAGTGACATTTCTAACAGACGAGTAGTTGGACGTAACACTTTGGATGGTAGAGAGTGTCCGATAGCACGTGACAAGGTTTCAATCGTGGAAAGATAACCCGGTTTCTTGGCCGGATCCACACGGAAAGCTCTTACTGCGGGATTTTCGGCTCCCTTAAGGGATCGAAAGAGTTGGAGGTGGAGAAAAGAAAGCTGGGGGTGGGGGGTAATGCAGGACTGCATGATACGTCCAAGTAGAGAGAGGGGTGGTTTTCAAAGCTACGAGGAGCAAGAGAGAGTCGAGGTTCTGGGGTCGGTGGGCGCACAAGCCGAAGCGGGCGAGGATCAGGGACGAGGTGGAGGGTGAAAGGTTGGACGAGTGTGAGAGAGCGAAAGAGTAGGAGAGAGAGAGGGGAGGTGGGGGCAGCTGCTTTGAGCGGTTTCACTCTTCAATGGTCCCGGACTATCCCTCCTTCTGCTGGCGTACTAAGCCCCCGTCCGCCTTCCACCCCTCCTTTAACCCCGCTGGCGTCCTCGTCCTCCTCCACCACCACCTATTGGTCGCGATTCGCGTCCTCGTCACACGTCGGCATCGGTCAAGCATTTTTTTATTCGATCGATTTTTTCCCTGGCGGCCGCGCCAGTGCACCGGCCGTGTTGCACTATGCATGTGCAACCTCGCGTGCATAAGGTGCGAAAGCTGGACTAGACTATTTGGGTGTATGCTGCTCCAAAAAGACCGAGCTCTAACGTGGATGCACTTTCAGTGGCTGCTGCAACGCTGCGCCGGACTCTGGGCTCGGTGGGAGGGGGGATGTCAGACGCGGGGGCCAAAGTGCCCGGTCACTTTGCTTTTAAAAGTATTCTTTGATTACGGCAGGTCCGCTGGATCGAACGGATTTTTAATGGTTCAATTACCGGGTTCCGCTACGGTGCATTCGCGACTGCGGCCGTCTTACTTGACCGGCGAACCGGCCGGGCCGCTTTTTCTAGCGGAAATTCAAAGTTGCATGCTGTTGTTCCTTTTATCACCAGCGATCTCTAGTCGACCGAGAGTTTACAAGTGATCAACGATCGAGAGACGCGGTAGACGTATTCTTATATACCGAGGCGATTAGTATGCATGTTTGTCAATCGTAACGCTCCGGTCATCGACTCTCCCCATTCATCAACGACGGGGACCCGTTGCCGCGAAGAGGATGAAACAGGCTGCGAGAATCCGGGGTCTCGCCGTCACCGACGATTTCTCCGGTGCTCTAACCTTAAATTTTGCACATCTGTCCCGAAGCTCCGATGCCTGCTGGGACGACAATGAGGCAGTTAAGTCCTTGGTGCATCGGCTGAGTACACACGGCGTGCGGGCAGCCGGAGACGAAAAAAGAGGGGAAAGAGGACAGGCGAAAGGGAGAAGGAGAGCGAACGTGTAGGACGAACCCCTGGCACACACGTTGACGCAGGGGCAAGTACACCCACGGACTACTCTTCCTCTCTTTCTTGCTCACTCTCTCGTTGTCTCTCTTTCTCTCTCTCTCTCTCTCTCTCTCTCTCTCTCTCTCTCTCTCCGGGTAGCTCACATTAACACGTACACAGAAGAGAGACGCGTAGGAGAAGGGTTACCTAGGTTAGGGACTCGGAAAACATCCTTTGTCGAATACCCTACCGGGACCGCTCAACCGCCCAGCAACTCGTTCAACTCGCTCAGAAAAAATCAATAATTCTTTGTCGTCAAGTTTACCTCCTGTCATGCCACGCTAAACCACATTACGAACGCAGCCTGCAGCTTAAAAGAGCTGCAAGGCGAAATAGAGACGCGGGTCTAGGTCGCATTTTTCAAGGGAACCGGGAGAGCTGGTCTACCGCGAGGACTCACCTATCATTCGTCACGCAGTCCCTATCGCATCCTAACGGCTCGCCAACCGTTTCGATACTGTCGTTACAGATACATCCACATGACCAAAGGAACACAGAAAATCCTACTTGCCACTTGCGCTCAGGAATAAGTCAAACAAGTAAATTAGGCGACCGGCCATCAGCATAGATCCTCTGAATCATACGCAGCATTTGTCGGGATCCGCATAGGATTAAGGGGAACAGAAAAAGAACGGGGAACGGTTTCCCTAGCCAGAGAAACATTGAAAATCACAAGCGCCCTTCGGTGGGTCCCACAGAAAACGGAAATCGTGAAATCATCGCGTGATCCGATCTACGAGGGACCGTTACGCGTTCGATGAAAGATGGTGACGTCTCGGGGGGGAGCAAGGGGCCGAGGGAAAAAAAAGCAAGAGCACGACTGCGGCACGTGAGAACGAGGGAGACGAAAAACATGCGAAAGCCTGTGAAAGAAAGAAAGATACGAGGGACTCTTTCAGGGGTGAGACTCATGGCAGTAGGGCAGTAGGTTAGCTAGGGGCGATAGGCATCCCCCAGCATCTCTAGTGCACATAGTCGGTTGGGTAACAGTAAATAGGATTTGCTAGACAACTGTCGACCACTGGGGATGAACCGAGAGGCTCCCGTAAATATTTGACCGACTTACGTTTATGGCTCGAAAACGATCCCGGCCCATCGGGGCCAGGTAGGGCCCTTAAATGAACGTCCGAGGACGCTGGGCACACACACGCACACACACACACAATGCTTTCCACACGAGAGTTAATTGGTCCTGTCACTGATATGTGCTAGCCTCTTCCTAGGACATCAATCTTCACCATTTGCATCGTGAATTTTTATTATATTTAAGTCATTTGTAACATTGCTCTTAGTAGGCAACAATTTAGACTCTAAAAGACCCAACTTGTCGTTCGTACATATCATCATAGTGTCTAAAAGTGAAACGATGAATCATTTAGATTATTTGAAGAGTTTCGAGAATTTCAAGTGTAAAGTTAAACATGTGAAGACTCAATGTACTATGATGTGTTACAAAAGCTATCTAGCTGCTAAGAGGAAAACGTACGAGTTCGTAGAAGCTGGTCCCCCATTTCTCGCCTGATCGCGCCTCCAAGTAGCGTGGAGCGGTGTTATCACGGTTCGGAAGCAGTCCCCAACACGTTTCTCCGCAGACACGTCCGAGGTTGCTACTCCTTTAACGACGCCGGCCTACTTGTCACCCGTATGCCGTGTCGTAAGATAGTCGTGCTTTGCGTACTTCGTTTGCCCGCATGCTTGCGGTGTGCTCAAGAGTCGACTCGGCATATGGGCGATTTACATACGACGCCAATAAGAGTCCCGTTCGACGGCCATTGCCCAGGGAACACGGCCACAGTGTTTCTAGCCGGTTGTTTTGGAGGGTCGCCAAATGAAAAGAAAATCAGCGCGGAGTCGTCGTCGGGTAGCTGGTACAAATTCACAACATCCATCTCGGTCAGGACTCCGGAGCTAGGATTGCGCGCCCGGGTTAAATGGAAGAGAACAGTGTGTGTATGTGTGTCTGAGAGAGAAAGAGAGAGAGAGCGAGATGTGGATGAAGCAGAAGTTTTGGAGGCTACTCCCGGTGCTATCAATTCAACGATTCGAGAACGCGAAAACATAGAGCGGATTGTTCGATAAATCTGAGTCCGGAGAGCCTATAAATTTATTGCCCCTCGTGCTCATCCCCTCCCTCAGCGCACTTTCTAGCGTCGAAAGACAGTCGATCGACGCCCGTGCTCTGCTAGATAGGAGCGAGAAAAGTGCAGTCTGGGGACCCAGGAATAGGGAAGAGTAATATCCCAGGACGAATTCCGTTTGATCTGGCTCCGAGCCACGGTGTAAAGGACAGATGCAATTTGCCTGATATCGTTTTACTGACAAAAATATCGAATGACGTGGCACCGGGACCAGTGACACCGACCCTCCTCTCTCCCTCATCTTTGAATGGACGACGGACATTATCGGTTGGGCCGCGCGCGCTAGTTGTTGGAGCTCCTACAAATCTTTTTTCTCTTTTTTAAACTAGCCCTTTCATTTAATCTCTTGCGCACCGCTTGACGATCATCGGGTTCATTTTGCTCCTGGCCGGCGTCATCGAGTCATTCACGTCCATTGATCTCGCTTTGGCTCCACGTAAGGTTCATTGATTACCAGAGACGACCGGTCAATTTTGAACTGATCGCGTGGACATATTATTTCACGGTTTCGCTCGTTTCATGCATCACGGCCTGTAATCTGTCGCGTTATACTGGGTGGTCGTAAAGTAGGAGATAAACCATGCTGGAACGCTATCCTATGCACAGGGAGAGCGAAATTTTTTTGTGGTTTAGAGATTCGGAGGTTTCTTCGTTTGAACTATTGACGATATCGATGGACCAAAGATACTCAAAAACTGATTTGTTATTGATACGAAATCAGACATTTCACTTCAATTAGACACTTCCGACTCACATCACAATTTTGATAACATCAGTAAGCAAAGCTTCGGACAATTACTAGACATTTCCATAATTTTTCCAGCCTATCAAACCTCGACCCTCTGTTTCGTGGTCGCCCTCATACCTGTCTAATCTAATTCAGTCGTTCCCATCTCAAACATAAATGTTTGCGGAAGAGAATAGCTAGTTCCATACATACTGGTGATCGTCTTTCAAGCCCCGGTGAGGACTCGAAGAAGAAGCGGACGCGATCAGCGAGGAATGGTGTGGTTTCGAGTGGAGAAATGTTTAGGGGATGCGCCAGGTGCCGTTGGTAAAAACAAAGGCGTGGGAGGGCCTCGTATCACGCCTATGGCCGGGCCAGGAGCATTGTTCGTCGATCGCCGGCCAAATTGCAGAAATTTCGCTAGGGCCAGGCACCGTGGAAACCGCCGTAGCCGGTTATTGATTGCGGAATCACTTTCGCCGTTCATGTATCGCGGCGAGCAGTGCCCTGACTAATGTGTCCATCGTTTTTCACGTTTTCGAACAGGCGCGCGCGCGCGCCCGCGCGATGCGACCGATAGAAAATGGCGCGGATTGAAATGCATTTTGCCCGGCCTGTACGTAGACGTCGCAGACCCCGGGACGAGATTTGAAAGCGGAGCTTTGGTGCGGGGGCAGGCAGGGGGCACGGGGGTGTGCGACGGTCGCGAGAGAGGGACAGCGGAGAGAGCCCAGGTGGAGCGAACGAGAAGAGAGGAGAGAGAGCCGGTGTAAGAGCGAGAGCAGAAAATCGAGGGTGGCGAACAACGATCCGGGCAGCGAAAGAGAGAGAAAGAGAGACAGAGTGAACGGACGGAGAGAGAGAAAGAGAGAGAAGAAGGAGGGTGGAACGGCGGACGCAGAAGAGGCAGGAGGGACGGCGGGGGTGGGATTTCAAACGAAATCAATTCAGAGTCGCTGTCCAGTCGAACGTTACCCCCCCGAGTGCCAGGGTAAATGTTGGCCGAAACAGTAATTTTACGCTCGGTCCACGCCGATTTCGAATCCCGACGTTTTGCCGCGAAACGTCACAAGAGAAATCGAACCGATTCCCCGTGGGATTAGCGGGAAATTTAAAGTTACGCTCGACGAGCCCGTCCCATGAACGTTTTCCGCGTCAGGGGTCACGCGCGAGCATTCTTCTCACTTAAACGGTCCCTGGCTGTATGTTTTTTTTTCGGGTTTTTCCCTCCCCCCGGTTCTCTCCCCGATTCGTGGAAGAGCCCTCTCCGACGCAATGCAGGCACCGGCAAGGTGAAAAACGCCAGCCCGTCTTCCGGAAGACGGTCGCCGGGCAACACTGATCTCGAGGTGTCGAAATCAGCATAAATGGACATCAATTATTAGTCCGAACGGATATTAAAAGAAACAGTTTCGCGACGCTGAAAACATGTGGCGTTCAAACGCATCGGAGATATAAGTGTTCACGCGAGCTAAGAGGTTTTATTAAAAATACTTAAGTGTTTTTTTTAGGAGCGGTGAATAAATGATGCACTTGCGCGCGATGGAGGTAGAAGAATGGACATGTAGAATCGGGTGAAAGAGGGAAGTCGGAGGGCAGAGGGGGAGACTAATTCGAGGGTATAACGAAGTCGACGGTAATCCATGCACGGACAATTTCATTTCTGCCGTCGTGAACCCTCTTTCTATCCCTCACCCCCTCTTTCCCTCCGGCATCTCGTTCTCCTCTACATCTTCCTCGTCCAGCTCCCCACTCTCTCTCTCTCTCTTCCTCTCCCGCTCTATCTATCTGTCTATCTGCCTCTTTGCCGTCGGAGCCTGCGCAGTAACTTTTTTGATAAACTGTTTTCCGCGTTTTTCGCCGGTGGATGTAAATTAAATCCTCCATGGAGGCCGGAGGAGACTTGCATCTCCCAGCTGCCCCCAGGATCCGACACCGCCGTCTCTCTCCACCCCCTGTCCCCCGACCCTCCCTCTGCCCCCCTTCGGCTCCTCTTTTCCCCCTTTCGGCCCCTCTCTTCCCCCCTTCGTCGACGTCCTCGCTCGGCTTGCAGTCCCCCGGTCCAGCAGCCATCACGGCGGATACAAAGCCGATTAGGGCGGGATACCGAGTACATTATCATTTCACATTTTTCGTGCGGAGTCTCCGTTATCTCGCGGATAACCGGCCTCTGCCGGTGCGCGCCGGTGTGCGTTCGTGTTTCACGAGATTTTGCGCTGGAGCAAGGGATACACGTCAGTTAGCCAGCCGGGCACGCTTTTTCCGCAAAAATCCTTCGAACCGGGATGAAAAATGACGGCCGACAGCAGGGCCGGCACGGGCGAGAGAGAACTCTGCAATAATAGATTGCGCGCCGGCGCTATTATCAAATTTATTTGGAGTCCCTTTAACTACGTTATTTTGTTAGACTCCCGCGCGGCGGATCCGCCTCCAGAAAATCCGCGATCTATTTTCGCGAATGAAAATATTTTAATTCCGATCGTCCCAGATTTCCATACGCCGCGCCGGTTTATAGAGTCATATTCGGGGAGCAATGATGGAACGGTTTTTTTTTAAACATTTCTCTGTATCGAATTTTCAAAGATAGGAAATAAATACACGGAGTTCGCGATCTAATAATGAGCTCGTACTTGACTATATAACATTTATGTAACGGATGAAATGTTAAATGACAGTGAATTGCAAACGACCGCTGTCCTTTCTAGAAATAAATATTTCTCATCCTCCTGCATCTATATATTTGTATTATATTTTAGAAACGAGAAGGCGAATGTACGATGTAAAATAATTTTTCTAAATTTAAAAGATTCGTGACACAACCAATAACTTTGGAACGTATTCTAATTGAACGTCGACGACTCTTTAGTCGCTCCATTGTCTGACGATGTTAATTAACCCTGCTGTATTTATATATTATTTTGAAAAGAAGAATATACACAATAAATAGACTCGTCTGCCACATCGTTGAAAGAAAGTCATTCTTCCGAAGGTAAAATGTTCGCGACATAAGCCAATAATTTCGAACAATTATATTCTAATTAAGCGCCGGCCGTTTCGTCTGGCGGTGTTAATTAATTCCCGGTGAAATATCCCTTACGAGCCCCGGCAGCTAGAAAACTCTAGTCCCGCGGTTCTAGAATCTCTTTTTTCTCTTTCGCAGCGTCTGAAAAGTACACGACTCCCGGTTCCACGGGGAAACAATTACTCAAAGCCGGCGAGTCCGCGTGTACTTAACAACGGGAAGAAAGGAAGCGAAGGGGTTCAAGGAGTGGAATCAGTGTCGCGAGAAAACCGAGCCCCGGCCCCGGTAATAGCTGCTGCCTCTCGTCTTAAGGCAGAAAAGAAGATATTCGTGTCAGTTGGCCTCTCCCGTTGCAAATGAAACAAAGAGGATCGCAAAGGAGAACGATCAATATTTAGTTACCCGGCTAGTCCTCCGTGGTCAATATCGCGTTTGAATTCCAGTAACGAACACAAGAGAGATAGAGATAGAGAGAGAGAGAGAGAAAGAGAGTCGAAGAGAGGGGAGAAGAGGAGAGAGGCCAGGGCCCGCGTACCTTTTATGCGCCCGCGACGCAAGGCGATCCTCTGCGGGGGTGCACGCAGAAGGGGGGCTCGAGGGGGTTCGGGGGTTTCCGAGGAAAAAAACCGACGCGCAGACGGCGCGCATTCATCGGACGATGAATTTTCTGGGTCTCTCTTCGTGCTTGCACTTGCCGGCTAAGTAATGCATCGCAAGTAGCACATCCAGAGCAAAGCCGCGGCGAGAGAGAGAACTAGGCAGCTTGCCAACTGTTTCCTTCGCGGATCGACCAACTATTTCCAATATTTCTTAGGGAGAACCGGATATTGTGTACCGCTAGGCCCGGGAGATGTTTCGGCCTGTAATTTCTGTCTGGCAGGAATGCATTCGGCGAACAATAGGAAGACGGATATAACGAGCCCTCGGACTCATACACGGCCAAGACAATGAAATTCTTTAGAACGCGAGGCACTTTCCTCCAGATATTAAATACCCGCGGTATGATGGAACGACACGTAAACGGGACACACCGGGCACAATCTCCCGAGGACCCGATCGATCCACTCTTTTTTTGCAGATTATGGTCTTGGGCTATGGACTAATTGAATTTCGTGATGCGACGAAATAGTATAGTTTTTTTCCACTTTTAGATTTTATAGAATTAGCTTTGTTTTTTCAGTTGCGTTAGAGGACGTTCACGTTGAGGCTGGTCATCAAGTCAGGTCTGAACACTTTCATGATCATAGTGTGGATCTTTATGCAAAATAAAAATTGTCTCCACCGATCGTAGGAAACAGAAGTTGAATAAACATTTCTTTCTTCCATTAATAAGTTTTTTCTTAATAACCTCCGATACTTTCAATCATTTTACTGTCTTAAGTTTTACCTTGCTCATTATTGAAATGATCAAAGAATGGAATAGGTTTATCTGATAGCTCTAATAGAAGCTCTAGGACACGTCGACGCAACGCTCAATTAGTACATAACCTGCAAGAAGAAATTTCCGGGGGAATTTGAATCGTCGTTTCTGAATATTGTCTGCGAGGCCAGGAAGACTTCAACGTGGCTTCCGCAGGCCGGCGTAGTCGAAATCACTCGAGATTCCGGCGAGCGCACCCTTTGGCAGGAAAGAAAGGGCCAAAGAAGCAACATCTTCGTTCGTCCTTCGGCTTGCATTCTCCCTTGGCAGGGTCAACGAACCGTTCCGTTCGACCAACAGGACGACCGGAAAGGAGACTCCCCGGAGGGCGAAGAGGGGGGAGGAGGGAGGCGAAGGAGGCGGGGGTGGCAGGAAAAAGGTCTTTGGCAGGGAGTGTACCGTACTCATGCTGCAAGTAGCAGCTCATAGTGGCGGATTAGCCTTGCAGTGGTGATGCTTACATCCCCTATAAAGTCCCCTGGTATCACCCTCCTCTGCCCCCTTTCCCTCCGATTCCTCCTCCTTTTCTCTTTCTCTCTTTCTCTCTCTCTCTCGCTCTCTCCCCGCGCGCGCGGAGAGACTCGGCTCCCATCGAAACCCCGTCAGCCAACCCCCGCCTCCTTCGTTGTTCCTCCCGCGATAACCCTGCGGCCACCGCATTGTCTGCCGCCCAGCCAATACCAGTCGTGGTTCTCGTACTTGTGTTCATTATCAAAAAATTCGAAAAGGAACGATGCTTCTCTGCTGCCTGACTGGTTGCCTGCTGCAACGCCAGCAGGAACCCCTTATGTTACGGCACTGACATTTCACGAGGGGTGGTGAGCTTCGGCCGCGCGTTCGCTACTCTCTTCGTCCTCGTCTCCGGTCTGATCAAGACTCTTATTTCTTTGCCTCAGCGGAGTCGCGGAGGTGTCGGAAGACTTGGGATCTTCGCGACTCCTTCTAACCAGATTGTTAATCGTGATGAAACGATGTCTCGATAATTAACGGAAACAGAAATGAACTCGAAGGAGAACGTTAGGGGTTGTTCGAAAGAGGGTTGGCGCGATCTGTGACGTCGCGCGAGAGATCATTGAAAGAAAGAGATGGTCGTTTTTCAAGCACGATGTACCGAGGGTCTCGAAGATGACTACGCGACGGTGTACCCGGCAACAAAAGGGTAATCCCGACGGATGCCGAGTCGCGGGGCAAAGAGGGAGGAGGGGTTGACGGTGCGTGAAAACCAGGAAGAAAACTGAATTAAAAGAAAAATAACGTTAACCGGAAGTTTACGGCGCTTCGGGTAACTCGTTGCTAGTCTGACTTCCGGCGAGCAGGGAAAGAAAAGGGGAAGAGGGAGGTAGGGCGGATTGTTGGCGATGGTGAGGAGGTGGAGGAGGAGGAGGAGAGGGTTGGAGGTTGGAGCAAGAGGATGAGGAGGCGGTGTGGCGGAGGTGGAGGAGGGTGTAAGGGGTTGGCGGCATTGCGGCGGCGGAAGAGAGAAGAAGAATGCAAACCAAGACAGAGATTTCGCTGCCGGCTGGTTGTGAACGGAGTGTAGAAGTGAAAGAGGGTGTAAGAGGAGATGAAGGAGGCAGCTAACGGACGAGGAGGGCAAGAGGGTTGAAGGAGGTCGTGGTGTGGGCGGACCGAGAGAGAAAGAAGAGGTGGCAACGGTGCCTAGGCAGTCGAGGCGCGCACGGGCGAGAGAGAGCCAAGCGCCACTAATTAGTGCCAAGAACGTAATTAAGTAATTTTTAATTAAGTGACTGCCGTTTACGCGCACAACCACCACGTGGGGTAAGCTCGCTCGATGCAGGGTGCTTCATCCCGGTTGCACCGCCATAAGTCAGATTACCCTCCTTTCGAAAAATTCGGTTTCTCGCGGACGCGCGCAACCGCGTTCCTTCGATCCACTCCAAAATACTCCTACACCCTATACACGCGGAAAATATTTTTCGCGCACGCATACTTGTTACGAATCCAACGTGCAATATCGACAATTGATACGCTGGAATAATCGGCGAAAATCGTCTCTTCTTTTTAGCAGATCGGCTGAAGATGGCTAGAAAATTTACGGATAATTCGAAGCATGGGTCTTCATGAAAAATTGCTTCCGATCATCCCTGATGCTGTCAGAATGAGGCACCCTGACCTCCTCGGGAAAGAAGCAAAAGTCTGCTGACACGATAGGTCGGTGCTGCAGATGCCTGTCTGCGGAAGACCACCGTCAGCAGCCTTGGTCGTTCCGCCAGCAATAGCAGCAGCAGCAGCAGCAGCGGTAGCTGTAGCAGTGGCCAAAGAGTTGCCACTCCATTGTGCCGTGCATTGAGTTTTTAATTAAGGAGCTGGCGCGAATTCCTCGAGATTTCGTCGGAGCTATCTATATACACAGCATTCGCCGTTTATGTGCGTGTATGTCTTTGCACATGGGCTCCCGTGTGCGGGACATACCATGTACAGACACGGCGGAGGAACGCGATGGGAGGGGGGTCACTCCTTTGTGGATTTCAAGGGTCTCTGGCGGACGGCTGAAGAGATCACCGGCATCTTCTTCTTTTCCATTCCTTCGTTCTCTTGCGAGGAGGACCAGGTATAGCCGTCAGCAAGGCCGCGGCCCGAATGTCAAAGACCAAAGTTTCCTTCTTTTCATTAGAGGGTCCTGGGCTACCGTAAGCCACCACTGTGCTGCGATACACATTTTCCTGTTTCCCTTCTCTCCTTTCTCTTCGCACTCTGCCTCAATATCGTTCGTCGTCTTCTCCTTTCCCGTGTACCCCTTTTTTTTTACTTTTCTCTCCCTTTCTCCTACCGGCTTCTTGCCCGGTATTCTGAGCTATCCCCAACTCTTTTTCATGTTCGATGTATTACCTCTGGCTCTGCCGGCGACCATCGTCTCCTCTCTCCTCTCTCCTCGTCTCGTCTCTCTCGCCTTCTCCGCCGGCTTTTGTCTCAAAGAACTCGTGCTTGCTCATTTCGCGCAGGATCCTTTCTTCCGTCCGAGGGCCAGACTATTCCGCGCGGGAGGAGAAGAAAATCGAAAGAGGACTTTTCTCAGCCTCGAACGCCGGATATTCGAAGCAGAAACCGTGGAGGCAGAGAGGGGGAGGGAACTTCGAAACGGAAGCTTGCGCCTGGCAATAACGACCTGAACTCGCGATGGTAATTGTCATTTCGAGACTTGAACATTTCTGTCTAGATCCCCGGCGCGACAACGCGTCCGATTTTCCAAAGATAATGACACTCGTCGGGCCCATTAGAAATAACGAAATTATCCATACGACGTTAATTGTCCGCCAGTGAGCACACGCTAGATAGCTCGAAGAGCCCAGCACCCTTTCCAGACTCGCATTGCATTAGAAAACGACCCCAATTAGGGTTGCACAACATCCGTATAGTTTCAGCAGGCGGTTTCCAAAAAAAAAGGAGAGGAAAAATAGGGAAAAGAGAACGGCACCGACGTGGCGCAAAGAGACGAACCTGGGTGGAGAGAGCGATGGATGGAGAGGGGGAAAGGGAGAGAAAGAGCCCGGAGACTCGTGAAACAAGGGAACAGCGAGCAGAAACTAGTAAAAAACTGGAAGAAGAACAGGCCGGAAGAAGCGGTGGTAGGGGATAGAGAAGTAGAAAAGATTACGAGAGCATAGTAATTACAAGGTTCCCGTTCTTCCGGCTCTACCCCGGAAGCTCACATACTCTACGGGAGAACGGTCCGCTACCTATGAACGTAAGCACGCGTTCACATCTCCTCCACCTCCGGCCCCACCTGCGGACGTCTGCATACGTAGAGCCCGGGCTCTCTCCTCCTGTCAACGTCTCTCTCTCTCTCTCTCTCTCTCTCTCTCTCTCTCTCTCTCTCTCTCTCTCTCCTCCATCTCCTTTCTCTCTCTGTCCCTCTATCTCTCGCTCGCACCCACGTGTGCACTACCTCAAGGCTCGAATTTTCTCCGACCGCCCTCTTTCCCCCTTTCTTTTCCCTCGGTTGCAGTCAGCTTATTCCTCACAATAAGAGAAAACCGGGGCTCGGTCGTCATCGTTCCCGTATGGGTGCACGCTTACGCATCGCACACGCGTGTATGTACATGTGCAACGACGCTCGCGTCTAGCCTTCTCGCTAAATGGCCCTCGCCTGCTCGCTGTATAACACGCAGCCGCCTATGCACGCCTTCCACTGCCAACCTACCCCTGGCCAACGCTGCCGTACTACTCTATCTTCCTCTTACTCTCTCTCTCTCTCTTTACTACTACGAGGCGTACACAATCTTGTGGGATTAAAATACAAGCCGCCACCGCCGTAGAAAAGCGAACACACGCGGTCCCATACGTGGAGATCGCCTCCAGCCCCCTCGGCCCGTCCCCAGTCGAGATTTCAAGGAACCTCGGGCGACTTTGCTGTACTGCTTTTCGGCATGCAAGCTTTCTCAGTTGTACCGACTTTTTTTTTGAACCGGTTTCATCAAGTCTCAATATTGTCTACTTTTTATTGTATTTTGTGGAGGTAATCGATTTTGCAAATGGACAGTATGTCTTTTACATGTCCATGCGTCTTCTCAAGTGGACGAACGTATATATGTACATTTGTGTATAAAGGATTGTTTAACGAGAATTACCAGTTTTAAGAAGCGGGAATGTTTCATTTCGTAGGATGGTGTAGCAACACAAAAGACTTCACGCGAAACAAGCCACCAGGGATGCCAAGGAAGGACAGTAGACGCTAACGATCGGTCACGTGCGCGACCGGTAGCAAGGGGTTGAGAAAGGAAATTCCAGTTTAGAAAATTACCACGTTATTACCCTAACCACAGAGGGCGGCGAGGAACGAAGGTGGGGAGCTCGTAATGTCCACTGCGATGTAGATCTTTCTTTGCCGATAAACACGAGGCACAAGAAGGAATTAGATATAGTGACACGAGGAGGTCACCTTCGTGTTGGAAAATTATTCAGAATTCCGAGACCCCCTTTTGCAACCCCTATTGAATTCTTCAGTGACTTCGTTATTTACTCAACAGCTTCCTTCATTTACATCGTACACCAATTTTTCGTATTTGTTATTCGCGTTTTGAACACTTCGGAGAATTATAGTAGTATTCATGTTCGTGTTTTAGTCCTCTCCTTTTAATCCGTCGAAAAAAAGACGCTACATTAATCCCTGTCTTATTATGACCCTCTCGATTACGCGGTGTGAATATTTTACACGAGTAATGAGGGAACAACAGTGTCCGGTGGCGTACTGAAACGTATTTTCTGCCGTTAACCGACGATCTACGCAATATACATTATTAATGTAGCCGAATGAATGAGTATTTACATTCGCCGAGGGGTCCCGGCTTATCGCTTCCATTCCTGTTCAATAGCCTTTAAGAATTGGCATTCGGATATCCTAAATAATGCCAAAGTCCTATTCTTTAACCTCATTCTTTTGACTCTACTCTACTTAAATCTTCTAAGCGAACAAAAATCGTCAAAAAATTATAATTGACTAACTACATCAATAAGAACGTTCTGTAATGGTTACAATATAAGTAAAAATTGTGATCGTGCGAATATTTGCGTAAAAATCTTCGTAAAAGTGGAACGACTCTGTGGTACTTGATTGCAAAATCGAAGGCGAGCACAAAGCGAAGCGTTGAAGAATCGGTGCTGGATTTTCGCTCGTCACGAAGAAAACCGCGGCTTCCGCGTAATGCAAATCCATCGTACGTGTCGACCACGGCTATGTCTGTCCATTATACGACATAAAATTCCTTCCATCCGGTAGATAAGATCGCGGCCAGCCGTGTCGCATGTCCTACCGTGAGATCTGATAACAAACTAACCCGAGTCCGCGCGATTCTCACCCTTTCTTTTTCTCTCTGTCGCCCTTTTTTCCCTTATTTCGCGCACAAACGGACGGACGGAGGCGGAGATGCAGGCAGATAGAGAGACACGCATACACATAAAGGAGAACAAGGCTCTGAACACGTACATACACACACACACACACTCACAGAGGCGTCGCAACCCTGTCATCGACGACCCCAATCATTCCCCCCGGCAAGCTTCATCGAATGAAGGCTGTCAATATCGTCGTCGATATAAGCAGATCGGATGATGTACGCTCGACGTCAACTAGTCTCCGTAAGATATCGGACGTGCTTTCGATTCGTCGTGCGCGTGAGAAAATAGGGTGCGAAGAATCGCTTTGTGATACCTTGTCCCGCTCTCTCTCTCTCTCTCTCTCTCTCTCTCTCTCTCTCTCTCTCTCTCTCTCTCTCTCTCTCTCACTCACTCCCACGGCACGTCTCCTTTCGTTCGCTCTGTGCCCCCAAACCCCCCTATCGAACAGCGCCGACGCTCATCTCCCTTTTCTATTTCGCGTTTTCACTTCGAAACTGATTTTCTTGCTGCAGAGAAACCGGCGGCGATTCACCGCGATCTCCTGATTCAAATTGTTACCGTAGATACCAGTTCAATACGATGGAAAAATTGTTTAACCACATGTTTTGTAAAAGTCAGACATTTTTTTAATTACAAAATGCTAGTCAGAATTTGATTTAAGTTATTCTGATAAATTATTTGTCTAGAAGAGAAGACAAACAACATTATTTATTTTTTATTGTCCCAATAATTATTAACGAAAAATCATGACAGTGTAATGTATGTAACGACTCGACCAAGCTCGACCGAACTCGAATTTTTTCGCAGACTTTTAAGCTTTATCGAGCCTTATCAACCACATCGAGCCCTCGCACGATTCCCCGCTATTTGCCCGATCAATCCAAAAATTCACTCCCCTGACAGCTTCTTATCTTAATCTGGACTATAACTTATATCGCTGCTAGCGATCTGCCGATTAAAATACGAAAGATCAATATTCTCGCAGCATTTAATACTTTAAATCCACGTATCGTTTTCACTGTTCCGCCTCTTTAACGCTGGAACTAGCAAGATCGATATTTTAAAATTCTATTAATGTTTCATTCGTGTCATAAATGCATAAAAGCTGCAGTCGAATTATTATAAAGGAATAAACATTAGGTTTCTTTTGAGGCTCGATAGTTTGTGCTAAGAACAAGAATGGGGTAATACTAATAATTTCGTGGTGCTCAACTATACGGCGTGGAAATAATGACAGTATTCGGTATTGTCGTAAAGTTTCCGGGCTTTTGTGGTTTTTCCTATGACAGGAATTTCTAGTCGCCGTAACGGAGCCCTTTGAACGTTAAAGTAGATCTGGAGATCGATTCGGTCGAATCTTCTTTGGTCGGGAAACCGTTCGGCACAGCGGAAGATTGGCAAAAGCAGTGGGCCGATGATGGTGACGGTGCTCTCGTGACAAAAGTACAACGACGACACCGGTCAAGGGTGGTGGTGGAAAAGGGTGTGGAGGGTGTCCGGGTAGGTACACGAGCCAGCGTAGAATAATGTAGCGAGGCATTTCCGCATAGGAAGCCGTGCATTAGGCTATCAGATCGAGCACGCTCGACACAACGACTGTGCCCGGAGAGAGAGAGAGCACAGGAGGAAAAAGTGTCCGGGGGTAAACCCTTACGTGATTAGTCGTCAAAGGAGAGGGTCCCCGTAGGGTGAAAGTGTACCTAATGAGGCACGATATTGGCACCTTCGTGTCGTCCTTTAATCGCCATTTCACGGGAAAACTTGTACGAAACTGGTATGCAAGGATTGTCAAGAGGAAAGTTTCCGTTTCTCCCTTTCGTCGACCGTAAGGATGCCCCCTATCGGGGGAGACGTGAAAAATTATTTATGGACACACCACACCGCCGCGCCGGCTAGAAACATTGAGATTATAAGCGGACATCGCTCGGAAGGGAGATCTTTTTTCCCTATGGTTCATTCTTTACCAACCGGCAACGGTTAACTAGTACAAACAGTCCCCTTCGGACATGTTAATTTTACGACGGGCGCAGGTACATCCTTTTTTTTACACTTTGCTTAACAACGAGGGACGAGTGCCGTGCGCAACTTACTTAAATCGGTAACCTGCTGCCAGACCCACAATCCATCTCCTCCATTTCCATAGTTTATTATCGTTCGATCTATTTATCGTACGCCAGCAACCGTGATTCCTAAATGTCTCGATTACAACAAATGGCACGTGACAAGAACGAAAGAAATTACGAACTAGTTAGAAAAATTCTACATGTACCAGCCTCCTCGAAGAGATGGTTGCCGAAAGAAATTAGGGGTGGTCCCTCGCGTTTCGACGTTTCTGATCCGCGATGCTGATCGCTACAGAAGTCAACGTCGAATGGGAAATGGAAGAAAGAATGCAAGGTGGGGGTAGAGGCTGTGTCGTTGGAGAGAGAGCCAAGAGCCCTGCGGCCGACACGACGAAATGTAGCGAAATATATCCAGCCGGTAATTAGCTTTGTGCTTAACGACGGGAGCCTGGCCTCCGATGCAATTTTTGCTGGACGTTTCAAACTTTCGCTAACACGCACCGTGGCCGTTCTCTCTTATCACCCACTCTAACCGATTCTCTTTCTCGTTGGCTACGGTGGAAAATGTTTCGAGAGAGCGAAAACAGGGCCAGGGGTGGAGGGGACCGAAAGAGCAACGGCACGAGGGACAAGTTGCTCGCAACTGATCCGCGTACCCTTTTCTTTCCCGCCCAACATACACGGTCCTCCGTATACATATACATCTATATATTCTATATACACGTATACGTGTACGCCTTTTTTTTTTTATTTCCATGCCGCGCCTATTTCCACCGCGAACTCGGCTTCCTTCTAATTCCTCGAGCCCCGCGGTCCTCCCGATTCGAAAAACGATTCTGTATAATTCTGATAGCAGCGAGAGCCTCTACTTCATTCCACGCAACAAAAATTTTCGCGACCAGGGAGGTCCGCTCATGTTCCCCGGTGGAAAATTTTAAGTGTGCTCCTCCTACTCCCTCATTTTTTTCATGGCGACAATTTTTAATGGACCTTTCCCTGCGTTAATTAAATTTTTGTGGCTGGCTTTCCTGCGGGTCGCTCGAGTGCTTCGAATATTTCGTACGAGATCGGCCGCGGCGCGGTCCGGCATGATGAACGTATTGAAAATCGATGGTGAAGTTGCAGTATCGCCAGTCGGAGGCGTCAAGTTCGCGGAGCGTTTCAACTCGCTTCTAATGTATGCGATATTCTAAGTTGTCAACGGTGCTCCTAGTCGGCTAGACAATATCCACTATCTATTTTCTCAACAGAAATCCACGGCTGGAACATTGATTCACCGTTGCGATTATACGAACTCTAATTACTTTAACGCGGTGCCCGCCGGGAGAACTATTAATAGGCTTCTCGATGACGGTGCTGTTTCAAGATGCGGATTAAAACGCGTTCATAGACTATTAGATTAGATTGTTACACCTATTCTACACTTTTTCGTAATTAAAATTTTCGACGTTGTTCAGACATTAATCAGAATGTTTCTAGCCATTAGTCATTTTCAATGAGTCCCTCAAAATATGAGTAATTCATTTAATCACGTCGAAGACCACGGTGCCGAATTATGATTGGCGAGTGAAACGTTGATCGTAAATAGATGTTTTGCAAAATAAAAATTGTCTTTCTTAGTCGTTTCAAAATTCGCGGAGCGTTGTGCATTTGAAGTAAATATTTGCATAAAATCCGCAGTGTAATTATGAATTTTCTTTGTAAACGATTCGCCGTACTGGCGGCGATCTGCGGAGAAAACTTATGGTTTTCGGGAGGATGGGCGTCTCTCGCGATAAGAAAACGGCAATAATGTAACGGCGTGACCAAGTGCGGCCTCTTTGACCGCCTTATATCTCGGATCTGTACTGTACTCAGGCTAATTATAATCAGGCTAATGCCTACCGGTCGGTATGTGTCGGTACCCACCACCTCCTACGCTTTATACCTGCGGCAATGTAGCCACGTTACTTATCCTCGGCCGAAGGGAGGGTAATTAAGATTCGGACACACCCATCGTGACTGTCGTCTCTTGGGTTCTGACCGTTTCTCTGCGTAGGGAGTGGTCGATCCCTTGGAAAGCTCGATTTCGTTTGCATACACGGAATGGGATCGCGTAACCGGAACGTCTTCCACGGACCTGTTCTATTTTTCGCTGAACGAACACGGGAAATCAGGGACCGGCGATTCAAAAATTCACCGATCCGATCAACAGATCACCTCCGCGACCTGTGATCCATGTTCTTGGACGTTACACCGAGCGTTCTTGTCGGTGAACATTGGAGAACGTCGAATGCAAATTTCCGCGTACCCGTACGTTGTTATACTCTTTCCGAAAACGATACGCTAATCGACGAGCATGCGAGCAATCGTAAGGGAACCGACTGCCTTCATACTGTAATTTATTCGCTATTTTATCCGAAGGTGCACAGAGTGTTTCAAATAAAATGAGCCGATCGATTATTACCATTAATAAAATCAATTTTGTGTTCAACTTCAAGTTCAAGGTTTTAGTCTTTTTTCAATTTTTTTTAATTTATAGATAATAGACGAGTCATGTTATCACGATAATGTCGGTTGATATACATTACTAATAAAGAATTGCACAAGAAGGTGGAAGATTATAGCCATTATAATAGAAGAAACATTATCGTAATTAGTAAGGAGGCTTACGTTTCGATTGAGACACCCCGTGCACCAGATAAACGATTACAAGCTATAAACAGACCCAATTCCGGCATGAATAGATAATTTGATGGTACTCACCGGAAATTGCTGAACCATTTAACCAGCTGCGCTGTGTTGTTCTTATTGAACTTGATATCGGGGAAGTACATCTTGAGGATGGACGAAGACGGGTACCTGACCCAGAAGAACATTAGCTTCGCCTTCCTCAGATGCATCGGCGTCAGCGTTGACGAGTTCACCGTGGTTAAGGAAATACTCTGTTGCTGTGTGATCGTAAACTGATATTTAAGCAGTGCTTGTACACTGCTCATTAAACTGATACGTATACGTTTTTATCATTGGAAGAGTATGGACCCGCGAGAATGTTCGATAGGCCCAATCGCAAGAGAGCCGGCCGTGCGATGCGACAATCGGTTTCTGTGTACGCAAATATCTCAAACTTAATCGTGTTTTCTTCGTATCAAATTGGATTAGAAATCGTACAAGCTGTGGATGTCGCGAGGGCAATAGGGGTCTAACGTTCTCGCCGAGGTTGGCCCACGATTGGCCGTATCCTCAGCTGAAGCCTTACCGACTCCTTATCGGTAATGGGATCTCTTCATGTGGTTTCATCGCATTCTTATTTGGCTAATCCGTGTGTTCAATCTCTCGCGGCTCGTCTGTGCCTTCGGCTCGCTTTCGACTCCTCGAAGAACCCGATTCTGAAGATCAAACGACCCTTCTTTCAACTCGTAAATCTCGTCTCAGGTTTACTCGGAACACGAAGTATCGCACTGTGACTTTTCCATAAAAATTTTCAAATGACACTTTTAGATATATTATTCAAGACTAAATAATTCAGATGTTCTACAGATATTAAAGAAACTTGATATTTGCGATGCAATAGCGAAAATTGATGAACAGAAATTTTCTTGGATTCTTTGAGAAAAATTTAAAATAAATAGGGGGAACTGTTCTCTTCGAATCGTTTCGAGCAAGGTTCTCCTAGACACTCGATCCGCGTAAAGTCATCTAATTCCGCGAGAGACGGGTAAAACGTGGAACGTTTACAATTTTTTTACGAACGCCTATCGTTATTGGTGTTACTCTGTCGGCGTGCGAACTCTCTCAGCGCACAAGCGAAGTTGTCGTTTACAAGCGAACGAGTCGACAAGTGTAGTCGTTCCCATCAAACGTGCGCGCACCCCCGCGTCGCATTTTGCGCTCGCGGTAGCGTCGATGGATGATAACGAGATACCCGGCTGTAATAAGGATTATTCCGCCCCGCAGCTGTCGAGCTGGTCCTTCCTCCTACGCGAGTAATGCGCGTTACATCCAGCCTTCTGTGTTTTACGAGCCCGAGCTGTACATCGAATGTCAAGAACGAGGCAATCGCTCGTAAACGTCATAATTAGATGCCACCGAGAACTCCTTCCCAATCACAGATACTAACGCGAACACGTATCATCCAGTAATTAATTCAATTCATTCGAGCCAGCTTTATTTTATAATCAGTATCTGACACTGCACGTCTTCTAGCTTCTATAAATATGCAATAAACCAATCTGAAATATTAACCCTACGTTTAGTACTGCTTGACAATTAATTACTTAGTGTATACTTATAACTTCGATATTCGTAGACAATAAACATGCTTATTTACAATCTTTTAGCAACTTCGAACAAATTCTATTAATTCAATGGAATTCTGTAAAATTTGTGTATACGATAAAAAATAGAATTCTTCCTTCCTACTTGAAGAAGCCCACTAATCAAAAATCTTTGTCTCAACTTAATCAGCTCGGGAGTCTCGGGAGCAGCTCGACGCTCGACTACAGCGACAGAATGCAGTTTTTATTGCATCGAAGATGCACCGACAGCGTCGTCGCGTCTCGCCACGCATTTGTCGTTTGTACCGTCGCGTTTCCCGTAACGATGGAACCGGGAAGGAAATTCGGACAGCGTGCAAAGCATATTCGGATCCGTCGAAGGCCCCCATAGCGCTCGCATCGGGAGAGAGAGATAGACACAAGGGTGAATCCAGAGGAGAATGGTGAACAGCAGGTTGTGCCGCGGCCATGCGCTCGACCTACCCCAAGAGGAGGGAGTGAAAAAATGCGCCATTGATTTTACATCAAAGGCCGGCTAAAAAGGTGGTAAAGAACGCCGCGCGGCCGATCGAGCGACCCGAACCAACACACACCGTTGCAGTACCGACGTTGCACCGTTTCCGACGCGTTTACACGTCCACTAAACGCCCCCGCCCTACCCCGCGACATACGTCTTTTTTTCCAGGTTGTAAGCCCGATATTTGCTAGCGCTTTCGGTAAGTGAGAGAAGGCCGCGCTGCGAGAACTGCCCCCACGGCCGGGTCATGCGTGATAATCGGAGCTGCTCAACTTCTCGCACCTGCCTCGCCACGCTTTCAAACCGCCGCAGGGACCTCTCTCCCGACTTCCTCGGTTTCCGGTTGTTGCCGTAAACTCCAACCGAGGATCGCGTTCTCTATTTTCTCATAGCGACAACTTTCGGCGCCAGATCTCGCCTCTTTTCGCAGCCAGAGATCAGCGAGAGTTTAATTAATATCTTTTTGAAGAGTCTTCTGACGCTTTGAGAAGGCTGCAGGACTTCCCTGATTGCAGATGATTTTACAGACGACCGGGAATTTCGACGCTGAAACGTTAACATCTATCTGGAAATTTTTCGTTTGTCTTATTAATATTAATTGATAATTTTCAGAACAATTTTCTTCCTTTCAGAAAGGAAAGAAGAGATGATGGAAGAGACTAACACCCTTTTCGAGAATTTATATTTAAGTAGAATTTTTGTGAAGAATAATTTTTGTTCCAGCTTTTAAGAGAAGTTTAGGAATTTACGTTTAAGTGGGAGTGTTCGGAACAATTTTGGTCCTTTACGAAAGTCTCCATAGATTTTAATTAACTGTTCCCGAAGAGTTTCGGCTTTGTCGGAACGAACTAACGGGCAAGCATGGAACTGGAAGGTATCGCGAGCGAGAAGCACAATGGCGGAGCCAAAGCACAGCCATGCGAACGGTCAAGTATAAGGAATCTAGTTGGCGGGAAGTTGACCGCTTAGAAAAGGAGTCTGCCGGATTCCCATGCAGCTCCGGAGAAGTAGTAGAAGTGACTTATCTACGATAAGTTGAGTATACGGCTCGTGATAGGAAGTTCACAGACCGCCTCCTCTCTCCTTTTCGCGGTTAAATTCCGAAATTGCGGGACAGATTATTGGCTTGCGAAGTTGGGTGAGACTCGAGGTCGAGGGTGGGCCGAGTAGGCAAAGAACTTTCGACCTCGCGCGTTGTTGCCGGACAAACTCTACTCGTAGGTGCAGCCAACATTAGCCTAACTCCGTGGCAAACTAATCTAACATTCGTCCGAGGTTCCTCCCGCCTCCTGGTATTCTCCCCGACTTCCTTCTGGTTGTTGGCCGGCCGGCTTTTTCTCCCGGAGAACTCGACGTTATTTTCCAAAGTTACCGAGAGACCCTCGCGTTTCCCTTCTACGGGGGAGAGAATACATTTCCCAAGTATCGTCATCAACTCTTTTGCTTTACTAACGCTTTTTAACGCTCGATTTTACGTCGTCACTCGAACTACTGGCGCTTTCGCCTTGGCCTGTTTGCATACTCTTCCCGATATTAATATTAAAAGTTCGACTATCGGTACATTCTTTGGAGAACGATCCAGACGCTGTCTTTAACGATATTACCCTAGGTCTCATCGAACTCGACCGCCGATTAACAGCGGTCGTCGACCCTGAATCGTAAATTTTGACAATTCGGTAACTATTTCGCGAGAACACTGCGTTCTGGACGTTCTCCAACTTTTCGCTAGCGGAGACTTTTGCTCCGCGTTTGACTGTATCATTAGAAAAGGATATTGTAGGCTGCACTCCGTCGTAGCCGATGTCGCCATTGTTGCATTCACTGCCCCGGTCGTTGGTGTCCATCCTCAGATGTCCATAGTCTGGACTGCCATGCTGGGCAGCCGCCAATAAGGCAGGATGCAGGATAGCCGGCGGATGAGGCAACGGCGGGGAATCCCTGAGTTCTACACTTCCACCTGGAGGACTTGCAGGTAGATGATGAGATCCAGGGGGTGGTACCTGACCCGGATGACCCGTGTGAGGGTTGAAGAACGGTGAGTACGGCGAGAACACTTGACTCTCATGGAGACTTGGGTTTGGTATCGCTACGCTGGTTGGCAGAGACACTGGCAGCATAGGTGGTGGCGCGTGGTAAGGTCTCGGCGGAGGTGGAGGCGGCGGACTCTCGCTGCCCCCTTGCGAACAGCTACCCTCCTGCGCCAGGATCCTGGACACGGTCCTCGGGGTGATCCTCGTGTCCGTCACCTGTGAAGGAAAATACTAATTGATACCTTGATTTACAATGTGAAATTCAAATACTTATCCTAAACATTTACGATTAACACCAAACCCACCAAACAATAAAACTAGTTACCTCATAAAAATGGTACCACTCAAATTATTTCGGTTTCTTGTGATTCTTATTATCACCTCAAAATTTGAAACCGATTTATTCGATTGGCGGTGGTCGGTTTAGTGTTAATACAAGAAATTGATAAAATATAGCGAACGATACGAAAGCACTTTAAATAACATGCATCGAACTAGAATGAGTCGAACTTTGTGTTCAAGAAAAAAACTCCTATAAATATGTATGCTCGTTTACAATACAAAATAGTACATGAATATAATTTTTTGTATGACATTACGAGAGTGTAAGATGATTTTGGACTAGGAGATTTTTCGAGTGAACTCATTCATTTTCGTTATTGATACTATGTGACAAACTATTGTATGATGTTTAAGGATAGTTTAAAGGATAATTACCTTATGACGTTTCTTCTTCGGGGTCATGACAAGCGACAGGGCCTCGTTCTGTTCCGAATCCCTGTTTTCCCTCTCGTCACTCCTCATCTTGCAGTATTGGTCACGTTGCTGCTGTTCTCTCTGCTGGTGTTCGCGTTGCTGTTGGTGTTGTTGCTGCTGTTGTTGTTGCTGCGCCTGCATGGAGGTCATGGCGTATAACGTCGGCGGTTTCGGCGTCTGGAATACGCTTCCGTTCGACCTGACATGAGGCGGCAATTGGTTCATTTGATTAAGATTGTTTTCCGTGGGGCCAGAATGAGGACCATGGGGCCCACCACCCATGAGTCCGATTTGAGGGAAACCCGTAGACTGTGTAGGAGGGGGCCCGCCATTGTGGGGCCCCCGTGGCCCGTTTGGGCCACCGGGTGGTTGTGGTGCTCCTCTATCTACTACTTTCGTCCTAGGTGATTTCCTTTCGAGTATTTGGCTCGCCAACAGGAGGTCCTTGTTCAATTGTTCGGCGGCAACCTGTGCCGCCTCGCTCTGTTTACCAAGATACCTCCTCTGCTGCATAAATCTCGCCACTACACTGTCAACTAGATTTGTTAAAGACGACGTGATCTCCGTTTTAAGGAGGTCCGCAAACCCTTCGAGGTCCGCACCAGTGATATGTGGACCCGACGAGCCAATTGCGGTGGCGGATCCTCTAAAAACACTTAACCTCTCTTGAATGTCCTTGTGCTGAAGAGGCGCGCTCGCCGATTGCATTTGTGGCGTTTGTGGCGTGGACGGGCCAGTATTGCTTTGACTCTGTTGTTGTACTTGACTCGTAGGGGGTGGTGGTGGAGAGGTTTGTCGTTGGAGATGTTGTTGTTGCTGTTGCTGTTGCTGCTGTTGCTGCTGCTGTTGTTGCTGCTGTTGCTGCTGCTGTTGTTGCCTCGCAGCAGCCTCCTGCTGTTTCATGCTTTCTAGAGCCTCCTGATGCTGCTTTATTCTCTCTATTGCAGCGTGTTGCTGTTCGAGGTAGGCTTTATGTTGTCCCATGTGATATATAGCTGCCGAAGCGTGCGTATGTTCAGCTGGTATGGCTGGGAGGCCATTGTACGCGGGTGGATGAGGTCGCGGTGGTCTCGGTGGTGGTGGTTGAGGTTGATGCTGAGGACTGGCAGGCGCATCACCGCTCTCGCTCGTGTCTGGCTCCATTCTGCTCGAAAGCTCATCGTACTTTTGCTGCATTACCGCCAACTGCTCGTGCAGCAACTTTAACTGACTCTTCAGGTTGTCCTTCTCCTCACGTTTCTGCCTGATCGTCGAAGGATCCTCCTCCTCCTCGATCTCCTCCTCGTAGCTCATCATGGTGTCGTTGGCACTATGCTGGAGAACGTGGTGCACGGTCTGCTGCTGTGGATGGTACAGTTTCCGTTTTTTGCAGCCGTTCACCGTAGTCGGCTGCAGGGCAGGACTACTCCGCATCGTGCTGACAATGTTCTCCACTCGAGCACGTTTGATCTCGGTGGTCGGCGAGCTGATTTCGGTTTTCGGTACTATCGGACAAGGCGAGTTACTCGGACTTCGTTTGATATTCATCGAGTCCTGCATCTCCTCCTTGACGGAAACCGAACCTGACCTTGGCTGCGTTGGACTTGGCGGTAAACTTTGCTCACAGTCCGACCCATCCAAATTGGCCCCGGGTTCCATACCAGCTTCGGCTAACGCCTCCTCCATAGCACGTGCAGCCGCGGCTGCGTCCTCGGCGCTGTCCTCAGCATCGCCCGGCATCACGGTATCACGATCACTGTGATTCGCGTTGTTCACGATATTATTTCCATCGACACTCTCCTCGCCCCCACTCTGCACTGTTCCACTACGCGCACTATCACAATTTTGTTGCTGAGGACTTTGTTGATGCTGCTGCTGTGACTTAAGTAGATCCGTCGTCGTGTTGTTATTGTTGCTGTGTATACTGTTATTGTTGTTCGGCTGTTCCGGTACCGAGAGCGCGGTGAGCTTGCGCCCTTGCAGTATGTCTCGAAGCATATGCTGCGTGAGCTCAGCGGTGGCGGGATCGTCACAATTAACCACAGCACCGGATTGCAAATTCGCGGCAGAATCCATGCCGGCGCCAGTCATCCCGTGGCCGCCCTCTGGCGGTGAACCACCGGCGTCACTGGCCTGCTTGACTTGTCGTCCGAGCAGCTCGTTCAACATCTTGGTGGGGCCGTAACCCGGTGCCCCGAAGAAACCGAATGCCGCGTGGGCGGAATGCTGCTGAGCAGTGGGACCCGTCGTAGCTGTACCTATGTGACCTTGACTGCCAGCTGCTCCAGCCTGTTGTTGCTGGAGCTGTTGTTGTTGTGGTTGTAATTGTTGTTGCTGTTGCGACTGTGACTGGTGGTGTTGCGACGGCGGTTGTTGTTGTTGCGTTGGCACGTTGCCACCGAAGATCGAACCGTATATACCGCCGCCGTGGAAGGATGGCCGGGAGGTAAAATGCGGTATACTCGAATAGTTGTTGCGCGGCTCGCCGGCGTCCACGCGCTGTCTGGTGCGCTTCTGCTTCTTCTGGAGTTGCTGTTGCTTGCTTTCGGTGGTTGCTCCGTAGGGGGCGAAATACTCGGTCTCCTCCCCCGATGACATCATCGGCCGTCTGGTTGGTCGGCCCCCCGAAGGCCTCCGCGTCCCCTCCCCGCCAGGGTTCCTTGTCACCCCTCCCCTTCACGCTTGAATAGCCCCTCGTGGCTCAGCGCGCTGCCTCTGCTTCTCTGCTCCGTACTCTCCGGCAGCTTCCCCTACCACGGCCGCCTTTCCTCCTCGTTCCTTCTACCTTACGCTCCCCACTCTGACCGTCGATACTCTTCCCTCTCCACTTTCTTCGTCTTTACCGTTTCCTTCTCCTTCTCCACCGTCGCCACCGCCTCCACCGCCACTTCTTTTTCCTCCTCCTCCTCTTCCCGCTGCTATGCCGCCGCCGCCGCCTCTTCTTTCTCCTCTTCTTCTTCCTCCACCTCCTCCTCCTCCTCCTCCTCCTCCTCCTCCCCCTCCTCCTCCTCCTCCTCCTCCGCTGTCGCCGGTGACGACGACGTCGGCAGCCTTCTCCTTCCCGACGAACTTTTGCTTCCTCCTCGTCTCCTTTTCTCGCACCACCTCTTCCGCTTCTTCCGTCGTTTCTCTGTTTTTCTGCGCCTCCTTTTCACTATTCCTCGCCTCCCTCCTTCCGTCGTGGGGTGTACGCCAACAGCTGGGGCTTCGCGATGACTCGGTGCCGGCGATTCGTCTTCGTCTCGGAATGACGACTTCTTCTCGCGACGCGGGACACGTTCTCGGGACCGTTTCCGCAACTTCTAGTCGCTATTGCGATCTTGCTGCGATGGCAATTCAAGCCGGCCACGCCGCTTCCATTTGAGTCTCTACCGTTGTTGCGTTCCTCGGCGACAGTCGATGAAATGTTACTACTCCCGTTAATAATTACGGGAAGCGAAGCCGGTGATCTCGCGGGTGGAATCCTCGTGCTCCCGCCTGGGAGCTGCATCCTTCGAGCTCACCAAAGGGCTGGCTGCCCCTCTCTCCCTCGCCTCGATTTTCGTTACCGCGGTTCTTCTTATTCGTCTGCAACAGAAATAACATTGGGAATCCCCTTTAGTTTCGAATACGAGAGTGGCTCTCGCCTACGCTACTACGGTCAATGAAGGGGAATCGATGTTAGACGGAAAAGTTATACGGAACCGTCTCCTTTTCCTTTTTTTTCTTTTATTTTAGACCCGGTCTGTATATGTATAGACGCTTCTTCACTTCCGTAGATAGAAACCGTCTACGGCCTACCGTCCGCCGCTATTGTTGACTTTCCCCGTGACACAACTTTCCTACACGTAACTTTTATTACCTTAGAGAACGACTCGGTGCAATATTGATGCGTAACGTGCTTACTATGAAATTCTTCGAAGTCTAGAAACTCGCTATACACGTATGCATACATCTCCAGAAGCTATAGACGTATCTTTTATAGCAGACGCTTTTCATTTCATTCCTTCAACTTTATCGATAAAAAATTTCGCGTTTTCATTAGACCATCTGGAAGTAATGTACATTTACTTCATAAAAAACTCAGAGAATTGATGCAAATAGTGCATCGATTCATTGCACGAGTTTATCAAGTTATATTGAGAAACCTGAACGAAGATGCCGAACGCTCTCGATTAAAAATACAACGAACAGAGTGATCGTCCTCCCGTAATACAGACACTCTTTTTAAACTTTGGCTGTCCTACCGAGAGTTTCCGCAGACATTTACCACATAGGGGATATCCACGTAGGATCGGCCGAAGAAGAAAGAAGTCGGAGACCGAGGAGAGACCATAAGAAAATTACTTGCATTAAATTTCTTATTCGAACCGCTGTCGTTGATCGATAGGCGGCAAGGGGACGCAAAAAGTAATTGATAGTGCGAATCCTCGGTCATAGACCAGCACACCATCTGGCTTGGTCAAACTTGTGGAATACTCTGCGCATACATACTCTACACTTTGAACAGACCCCGCAACTTTCCCGATACAGTCTTTGAATTCGAAAGCGTCTCGATAATAATAACTCGCTTTTATTATGCACTGTACAAGTTGACAGGTACGAAAAGTAAAAATAACGTTATCTAATGAGTGGGTAACAACCATTATCATTGCATCAATCGTTGTTACTTATTTTACCAATTCACTTGAAATTCTAAAACTAAAATTTTTATTGTAATTGTTAGAAAATAATAAGCTGATCTGAGAAAGCTTTTTTTCACGCAAATAGTTGATCTTAGATATTGATATAAGAATTGGATTTTGAGGGGGGAGGGGGCGTCTTGGCGGGGGAGGTTTCTCACGACGATGAAGGATAATCGTCCGACCGTTCCACAAATTCATTCAGCGACGACAAGGCTCGATCGTTTCACGATTCAATTGCCGATACGCATAAGTGCGTGAGTACACGCGAGTCGACCTTCTGCGTTTGCACGCACGCAGTTTGATACGAGCGCGCGCCGGCTGCTTAGTGTGCACCAATATCGCCGCGGCGATATATGTTTGCGTGAATGTGCATGAGATCCCGAAGCAACAGCTGAGCAGCTTAAAGCACCTGCGCTCAATAGGCCGACATATTCCATAGTTTGCCTACGCACGAGCCGCCTGCGTTCGAGGACACGAGTACTCGTCCCTATATATCGACAGAGCGACTAGACGTATGTATACGCGCGGCTCATGAAGCAACAAGGAGGCTCAAAGAGAAATGC
This sequence comes from Lasioglossum morio, assembly GCA_916610235.2. Taxonomy (NCBI): domain Eukaryota; kingdom Metazoa; phylum Arthropoda; class Insecta; order Hymenoptera; family Halictidae; genus Lasioglossum; species Lasioglossum morio. The sequence continues at coordinate 8,123,279 of OU744330.1, read as the reverse complement.
GTATATAGCAACACGTGGCAAAAGCGGCGAATTGGTGGAAGCACGGAATCGTTGTACTTTTTTTCCTCGAGCCGACGCGCATGAGCTTTCAGGTCTCTCTCTATCTCTCTCTCACACAACACACACACACACACACACAAAACACACACACATACACATAGTTCTCGACCGTTTACGCGATCGTGCGTACAAAAGGGATGAAACGGGCTTAAAATTTATTTATTATCTGCTCGTTCCTCCGACGCGCGTGCTATTGAATATATTGATCACTTCCGCCGTCCGACGGAGATTGTCCGATATTAAATATTAAAAGAAAAAAAGAGACTAACGAATTGTATGCGTATTTAAAAAAAAAATATAATAAAACCAGCCCCGATGGTTAATGAAAACATTCGTGAAAATAGAAAATAATTTACTATTCAACAGTGTATGAGAATTACAAACATTTAGTCGATCGCACAATAAAATCTGAACAATTATTATCACTGACTGCAAATCTTTGTCTGGCTGTGGCGTGCGGGAATTCACGAGGTACTAAAAACGTGTGTATTGATCAAGTTAACAGAGTTTGTTTGTTTCATTACTTTTATAAAACAATCTAGACATTCGTATTAACCCATCACTATCAGAGACGTATAATGAATAAAATAATGAGCAATGCTCTAAGCAAACTATAAGATGGTAGAATGTTGGAAATAATTATTGAATACTTGACAGAGACTGTCAAGTTGCTGGTTAGATTGACAATGTCCCTTCGTTTGAAGAATGACGAGCGCAGTTTTTATAAAATTTTGTCATTCGATCATCGTTCTATTTTCAGTATATTTACAAGTTTTCGAGCCTTTCCCCAAACAGAAAGATTTCATTCGGAGATACTGCTCCCTGGCAATTATCTTAGGCAATGTGCGGGGGGTGTACTGAAAACGGTGACATATGGTCTCGGGGTTCGATAACGTCTACAATCGTACCTGCCTCGAAGAACGTAACACTTCGAGGGGGGTCAGGAACTTCTGGCCGTCCTACCTCTGATCGTTACTTCCCTTTTGGGCCGTCATGCGTGAGGCGGTTAGAATAAAAAGGTGCTCCGCCGGAAATGGTTTTAGGGACTCTCTCACAAGGTCCCTCGACTCGGAAGTCGACACGTCGGGCTAATTGCACGCGAAGAACACGGCCGGGAATTGCCACGTGACGCGTCGATACCTGTTTGGCGAAAAGCAAACGAAATTTTCCCTCTTAAAATCGATTTGTAAAACATTCATATCTTGTCTGAGATGATTCTAAATTTCTATTTCATTAAATCAATTATTTTGATTGTATGGATTGATCGAGGTTGTAGTGAAATGGTTAATGTGCGATTTCTAAGGGGTGGATCTATTTATAATGTTCGATTTGGGGTGAATCTTGGTGGACAAGTTGGTTTTTGCCGAAGCCGATCGTTGTGCCGGCTAATGGCGTCGCATCGATCACTTTAACGAAGTGAAAACAGTCTGATGAACCACCAACAACCATTTCCTGTGCGTCATGCGATATTTACCGTTTAAGCAGGTGACTTGATTTGAAGGGGTGATTACAGGTTATGCCGGTGGGGTTGCTGCCGCGAGATTAGAGAACGATTCGTCGAGTGGTACGTATTCAATGCGGAAATTCCTGCAAAACGGAACGAAAGGCGTGGTATCGACGAGCGGATTCAGATTGGAGAAACATTAAAGAAAGAAAGACGCGGCGAAACAAAGTACCTCTACCCGGGGAAAAAGTTAAGACCGAGAAGAGGGCGGTCGGGGGCCAGCCTTAAAAATTAACTGTTGATTACGAGTGCAGGTTAATGGAAGGCTGGCTCATAATTCTGTCGACTTTTTCCCAGAGAATTTTCAGCATTAAGGGGTTACGATCCAAGGTGGCCATTGTTTCGAGCTATCGACGCTGATAACTCCCACCTATAGGTCCGGGTAATTAAGGAAGACCCGAGCGCTGAGAAGCTCGAGGCGAGGAGAGGAGCGTTCGTTATTCTCTTACCACCGATCACGCGGGGCTCGCTATCGGTAGATCAACCTTGTATGCGATTTCAAAGGGAATACTTCGAATCGAAATTTTTTAATGAATCCGCAAGTGAAAAGAAAGAAACGTATATCTCGTAGCCATCCTGGATCCCTTCTTTTGACGGCCGCGAGCCACCTCTCCTCCTCCTCCGCTATCGTCGCCGAGGACAGAAAGTATGAAAATCAATAGAACAGATATGAAATTTCTATCGACACCGTCTATAGCCGCCTCCAACTTTTCTTTCTTTCCACCGCTCGGCAAGTCTTGACTCCTTGCGCTTGCGAGAATCTAGACCCATTTTTCTATTTCAATCCTCTGGTCGTCACGCGTATGATTATTATACTTGGTACATCAGACGTAGTGTAAATCTTGTACACTTTTAGCATACAGTAGCATACAGAGCGATCACTGGGTCTACCGGTGAATCGAACATTTGAATATTTCGTATCCATTACAAGGGTTAAAAAATTCATTCAATGAGGCGTGTCATTATTGTCTGATCGAATTTGACTCGACTATTTTCGCCGGCGGAGGAGCACCGACCAGTCGAATCCGCATCGAAAACGAAACAATACTTTTACTTCGCAGCCCTAACAACTTCCTTCCGGGCGTTAGGGAGGCTTACAAGTAGGCATCAGCAGGTTTCTACACGGTGGGTATCACATGGTGCGCGTATTCCACATGGCGTACGCGCGGCAACGCCACGACGGCATGTGCACTGGAATTCCACCCCCCGTAAGTGTCATGTGGCGCGAGTGTTCGCAGGGGGTTGCATGGGAACCCGGTTATGGTCATCAGCCCATGTCCTTCGTGTGTACGTACGCCACCGATCCCGCACGCATAGCTATGCTGCCGCCGCGCCGCCGTTCTCCCCCTCGTCAGAAAATTATTTGTAACATTCGTTTCATTATTATCCGCAGAGTGACCGCGCACCCTTCGCCGGCACGCATCCGCAGACACGTAAACACACCCGCGTGTTTCGTGACGTCTAATCACGAGTACATACGCACATAGTCATCGTTGGAGAGGCAGAGAGCGAGAGAGGGAGAGATACAGTCGGAGACAGGGTTGCGCCGCATATATACATAATGACACACGCACACAAAGGACAGAGGCACGGTGACTCGTGTATATACACACACGGGGCTGATACGCGTTCTGCATATTATCGGGCTGCTCCGATGCAACAAGTTGACCGGGTGTCAATTGATGTGTTATTAATTGGAGGTTAATTGCGTTAATGCGCTGCGAACCCCGCCTCCCGCCGCTCGCCGATGCCACCCCCGCACTTTACCCTCCGCCCCACCATGCTAGCCCACAATCTACCCGACTGTTTTATTATTATTTTGCATTCGAATCGTTTCGATTCACTGGCACGCGCCCAAACCAAACTTCGCGAGACAGGGTGGGGAAATAGGGGGTGGGAGAGGGAGGACTACGAGCACCACTGGGAGAGCGAGAGAAAGAGAGAGAGAGAGAGAGGGATCATTTAAAAGCGGCCGCCTGTCACCGATTTTCATAATTCACAGCTCGTTAAATTTGTTTCGCTTTTTACCTCGCTCTCCGCGATTACGCCGACCCGGGGCCATTAATCTACCTTCGGCCGTTTTCAATGAGTTTAATCGCGTTTCAAAAACAATGTGGGTCAACGCCACGGTCGTGTTATTCCTGGCACACGAGCGTGACCTTTCCTACGTTTTCATTTCGATTTCGGTCGCCATTCATGCCGCATTACAGATAATACCGGCGATAATGAGCATCGCGTCACTTTTATGAGGTGAGCGCGCGCGCGCCGATCGCATTTTTCGGTTTACCGATGTGAATGGAAACCAACGTGCCGCCGTGAAACTGGCCGTGACATTGCTCGCGTTTCGTATTTTCAAATTCCTTTTAACGCTGACCTCGCTTCAAGTGTTTACATGTTAACATTTCTCTGCTGTTGCATTTGCAGTTCCTTTTGCAGGATATCTGTTGCAGTGAATTTTATATTTTCTGCAATTATTGATACTCCGAACTGTGTACTGTTTGATCAGTTTTCACAGCAACCACAGTTAGGAAGTGGCATAATTTAGGTTTTCATGGCTAAACGATGTTTCCATTCTGGTCGGAATGTTATCTTCGATCAGGTAAAATTTCAACGGAAGTTCCGACCGTAATATTTTAAAATCTCGAAGGAGAGGGAAGCCTGTGAATCTGGGGGGACGATCAATTTATCGGGGAAGAAAGATTTCACCGTGCGTTTCCTTTATATGGGATAGAGGACGGTTGTCCGGAAAACTCCCCAAGCTGCGATCGCAAATCTCCTCGGAGAATTTTCACGAGACGTTCGTCGGCCTTCCTCTGAATGTGTTCCCATGACTTCTCTCTGTGGGAAACGCTAACGTCTAATATTGAAAGCTACAAAAAATCCTGCGGCGCCCTTCGTCCTCCTTCTCGAAAGGAAGTAGGAACAACGGTCCTTGCCCTCAGCGGCGTAGACGTTACTTTCCGAGGGGGACCTTCGAGGTATTTAAACTTGCCACGGTGCGAGAAAATACTTGTCGATAGAAATTAATCTTATTCTACAAAATAATACACTCGCAACTGACGATCAGTTTGTTACTAATATTTTTCCATCGTGTCCTATCTCATCCAATTGCTTCATAGTCTGACGTTTAAAAGTGAGCACAAATTTTAAGATATTTTATGTCTAATACTATGAGCATTCCTTTCTTGTTTCTTTAAATATTCTAAACTGTCTGAAATTTATGTTTCAACTTTCATAAAAATTGTAATTTAAATAACAGATGGTAATAAATGGTAATTTATTCCGAACGATCGCATTCGTAATAGAATCATATAAATGTTTACAGAATGATTTATAAAAATGCTGTATAGAAAAATTATAGAAAGATTTGCAGTCTACTAACAATGTTTTGGAGATGTGTTTGCGAGAATGTGAAAGCGAAATTTGGATTTGGCAAGGTCTCCGTCGTTCGACACCACTGCAAGATCAAGAAGGCCCCCTTGCTAGTATTCAGGTGGTTCAGCCGGGTGGTGCCCCCCGATTTAAATGTCCAGGTATCCCCCGGCAGCATTCAGGTAAGGTAACTTCTCGAGACAGGCTTCCCTCTTGGCCGTTCCCCAACGCGCAAGATGGAGGAGAAGGGGCAAAGAAGGTAAAAGAAAGGTCTCCTTAAGAGCTGAGGAGCGCGTGCCAGCTGCCGTTACAAGGCGTAACCGACATTTCGGCTTCTTGTTGCCATTGTTGGCAGCCCCACCGAGGTCGGCCTAACGTCTTGGAGCACACACGGACCCCAACGACCCCTACTTTTCCAACGTCTTCGAAGTCGCGTGAGCCAGCCGGTTGACTCGTGCCACGGCGGAGTAACTGTCTAGCCACTTCCTTTCTTCAACGTCGCTTTTTTCGCCTCACAATGATTTCACCGAGATAAGAATGTGTCCCAGACGAAGATACATCTTGCGGTTAATGACCACTACCATCGTCCTACCCTCAAGTCAGGACATCCCCAAATTGTAAGCATCCACTAAAAACTTTTATTGACCCAGATCCTCTAACGAAAATTGAAATCGAACGCATTAATTTCGGTTTCGATAAATTGTTAAAATAAAACCGAGAAAGTTCCTTGGTTTCCAAAATACCATACCGAATTTGCACCGGTGAAAAATGTTCGATTACTTATTCACAGTAACCAAGATCGATTTACATTTAAAATTAGAAAACGATGTAAAAACGAATTTCCAAACGTTGTTGACCACCGATACCAGTAAACCGATAATCGTGTTAAAAATGGTACAGTTCAATAAAAGGAATTCAATAAAATTTTCATCGCTCTTTCTATTATTCTGTCGTATTATAGCTGCAGTTTATTAACCAAGTTAGATCTTATCTTAATTTTTTGTCTGGTGTGTTCAATCTCCCTAGGCCGAGTGCAGCTTTCAACTGCAATCATCATTACTGTTTCTATCATCATTGCGCATTGTTTATCTAGACACAAAAATTAATTTTGCGCTGATAGATCATGCTCCTATCCCTATAAGGATAATTAATATGGAAATCTTAACGTTTTCATATAATCTGTGTGATCGAAGTAGCAGGATCTTATCTGAATTTTTCAGCTGGTCGGTTCAATCACTATGCTTGCACGGTAGCTGCAAGCATGCAGCTTTTAGGGTAAGAGCTCCTCCTCCTTTCCCGGTGCCAAGCAAGAGTCCCAGATTTGGGCGTCGAGTAATCAGTGAGAAGCAGATCGCGGAGAGGCTTAACGACAGATTCGCCGGTCTCTTTCTCTGTTTGCTTTTTATTGGCCACGGGCTACTTTCCCGAGGTAGTTATGTAGATACGTCCGCAGCATATTGGCAAGCAGGAGCGGGCCAGGATTATCGGCATTATTGTCGTTGGCATTTGGAGGTGAGGTCTCCTTATGGCAGCCGGCCAGCGTGCTCTCCAGCTTTTTGCTGCGCCGGCTTTTTCCCGTCGTCGTCGGTATTACCGGCCGTTCCGAGATTGCTTAATTATATTCAATTGCCAAAGTTCCCGTGCACTCGGGCGTTTGGCTCGCGAGATCCTCCGGTATCCTGCACGACCGGAAGCCGCGATCGCGAAAAGTATGCCAGGTACCGAACAATTGCGAGATCCCACAGTTCTTCCGCGCCGTTATATTGCGGATTTATGTCTCCAAGTGCCGCGGAACAGAAATAAAGAGAAGACGCATTGCGCCCCGGGTATGACGGAAGTCTCGACGAAACACAATATTCTAAAGCCCATTGTCCAGGGAAACTGGACAAAAAGGCTATGGGCCACGGTTCAACGTTTATTAAGGCGATCGTATTGCTCTGGATAGACGCGACCGTCGATTCGAGATATCGAGCACGAACGTCGGCGTTTCCCGATTATCTCTGCCACGCAGCAGATCGCAATAAAAAAAAAAAAACAAATGCACGATGGTGGAAAGAAAGATAGATATCCGGCCAGAGATGGAAAGTCATCTTTTGGATCTAACGAAACAGATGCGGGAACAGATAAACGCAGAATGGGATCCGTTCGGAGCGTGCCACGGCTTTTGTTGCAGCTGGACCTTGGTCTACATTCTGGGTCCTAGACACGGAATGCATAGGACACACCTTTGATCGCTCACGAAACACCTGGTTACTGCGAACCGATTTATCGAGCGGATATGGATAGATGTCGATCACATATGTATACTTGAGTAGCTGCTAATGGCTCGGTGTACTCGAGTTACGAAGTCCGACTTGATTATTCTAGACACTGGTCTAATCGCTGCTGGCTTGTGGTGTTGCCCTCTAAGCAGTGAGATAGTTGATGTTCATTGTAGTAAAAATAAATCGTGTTTCTGAGAAAATTCTGAGAAATTCAATATTTTTTAGAGATTGTACAATTATGGAAGATTCACGGAGACCAAGCATACAGTGACAGCCATGTGGTACATGCATTATCTACTGTTCTATAGTAATATTTAATATATTGTAAGCTTGATGTACATGTTGTGAATATAGAAGAGCTTCGATCCGTACATACATCAAGGCTAATACTTTTCACTAATAATTTGTAGCCATTCTGACAGGTGTATCAACGAGAGAAATGATGTTTCAACATTATGAAGTGCACGCGAGTATACGGCTGATACCGAGCGTAGCTGCTGCCAGACAGCTCCAGAGGAAATTCAAGAAACGAGGGGAAGTGAGTACGAGCGCAAAGCAGGATCTCTTCTTCTTGACGTTACGAAGTTGAACGCGGCACGTCCGCGCGAATCTCCGTGGAACGACGCGCGGCGAGCGGTAGTCTGATCGTTTGAGCCAATCACGGCGTGATTGAGTATAATGGACTTGCGTCTTGTCCCCCAGGCCAGTGGTTCTCGCTTCTCAGCGAGTCTGCCGTATCGGGCTGTTGCTCGGCCCTTTCGATCGTCGGGCGATCGTGCCAACCCGCACTTGGGTTGAACACCCGTGATCCGTAAGTGACTAGGGCACAGGATGAAGGCTGTGCTCGAGTGAGCGAGTGAGCCTGTTGGTATGATAATGAGGAAGGTGACTTCCGACGATCCATATATCGCGGAGAGCGGCCAAGAGAGAAAGACAGCCGGGCCGGGTCGGGTCGGGTCCGGCCGGGTGCAACGATAATAAGCGGATCGGTCGGAGAGGGGTATCTAGAGGAACAGAGATGCAGCGAGGAGGCTGCCGACAGTGTGGAGGAGGAGAAAACGAGTCGTGTGTATGGGTTACGCGTAGGGTCTATGGGTTAGTCAAGGAACGGACACTCCAATCCATGCAACACTCCCCCGATCCTACGATTTAGCGTAAGCCTCGACCGGGCCTCTCCTCTTCTCTGCGCGTTTCCTCCTCGCTCCACCTCCTCCTCCTCCTCCGCAGCAGCACACACGATTCCCTCTTCCTCCTCGTCGCCGTCTCTTCCTTCCGCGGCCCTCGCCCGTAAATTGACATGAGAGACAGGACAGAGGAGAACGACGTGCGTCACCGAGTCACGTGTGTGCACGCGAAACTGGCTTGAGGAGCGGAAGACTGCTCGTGGTCCGCGTACACGGCACCCAGACTCCGCGCGAATCGAATTACGCCAGCCACCCGCTTAATAGACAAGTTTTTTTTCCCGAGCCTAACTGCGGCCGATCTCTGTCAACCAGCCTTTCTTGGAACTGTTCGAGCCTTTCCCTCGGATCCATTCATCCTCGTTGCTTCTCAATCTCAAGAACGCGTCCGCTAACGCTCCATTCTCATGATACGCTTCGATGTAGGTATCAGTATGTACTCGTAAAACAATGGATAAAATGCCGCGCATCATTTATTGATTAATCTCGTGGCTTGTTAATGAGGTGACAAGGACTCGCCAGTTAATGAAGGTCAAGAAAATTTTCCAGGCAATGACCAAGGTTACCTCTTGATCTAGCCAAGGTATAGCCTCTTGCTCCAAATTGCTATTTTGTTTGAAATTCTTTTTAAAACACGCGAGGTGCACACGCTAATCAATCACTGAGGCGCGAATGATGAAAACACCTGGCGACGCACAAGACGAAGAGAGTCTCCTTGCATGAGCAAGCCAGATATAAAACGACCGACGAGTGGGCGAACCAATTTTCCCAAACGCCGTCAATTTAGCTAACCAGCTAAATTCGCGGACAGGGCAAGGAGGGCTGGGGACAGGAGAACCGGGTGAGAAAAAAGCGTCTAGAAAAGACTCGAGAGGGAGGAGGGCAAGGGAGGTGGGGTCGAAGTGGTGGAATAACGCGATGCGTATTTGCATGAGAAGCGAAGGACTGACTCTCTCGCGGATACGGTGACGCCGGAACAGGCCGGTTCCCAAGTGTCGGATGAGCCACGGCGCGGTTAATCCAATTGAGTCAATTTGGGTTAACTTGAAGTCGTCTAAACAGCTTGTTTAGACGAGCCATGATACATGCGTTACCGCCGTGTATCCGGCCCTCTTCCTTCCTACTTTAACGAGATCTTTCCAGATACGAGACATCAACACCCTAATTGTCAGACGGGTCCCGAAGTGTACGGGCCAAGTGTAAGAGGGTCCCTAATTTGCCATGGTTGATCAAGTTAGCTTCGTATTCTTTCACTTTTTTTTCCTTCATTTTCAAGAACAGTCTAGCGTTGCAAGTATTGTTAAACATTTCAGGCGGAGCTGAAATTCGAAGGGGAATATTCGTCTTTCCGGAAGTGGAAGTAGACTTTCAACACTCGTAAAAATGACGGAGCTAGAAATTGTTATATCTAGATTTTATGCACTTAGGGTAAAAATAATTATTGCAATTGTATTGTAGTCGTCCCTGATTTGAAAATAAAATACAACAACGCCTTTGAAAATCAAACACGAGCTTTTACAATAATTAAATACATTTTTTATTATGAAGGTGAGTACTTTCGCCGGATCGTGGTTACAAATAAAAATCACGATATATCAGCACGTGACTTCAAGGCTACGTTAACAAATGTATTCATGTAATTTTCATAAGAAGTTACAAACGTACCACTGCGACTCTTCAGTAGCTTTGGTGTTAATTAATTAAATGCAGCGGCTGAGGAAAGTTTCCATTCACGTTTGCCACGAGCTATAGACGGTTAAAAGTAGTGAAAATTGCAATTTTCACGCGACCTTCATTCTATAATGAATTAAAAAATTCTTTACATCTTTCAATGCTGGTCGATTTATTTTGATGAAAATTCTTATAAGATACAATTTTTTCCAAAATTGTGCATACATCACCTAGTAAACTAATATTTAAAATATCTAAAAAACTTCCAAGAATATAGTCCAATTTTTAAAAGATGATTCGTCCCCTCACTGTATGTTCTAATTTAGAAAACTGGTTAACACGTGTACCCTGTCGTTTAAAGTATAGAATTTGTAAAACGCGATCAACAGAAAATATTTTAAGAATTTCCGGCGCAACCTTGATGACGCGATGAAGACGACGAGCTAGAATTTGCAGAATCCCCGGATCTTTTCGCGAGCGCAGTTCGCGGATTCCAGGAGCCGGTTGCACGGGTCGTATTTACTATAATGCCGTCCAGTATTTGCAAGCCCGCCGTTTATTTCACGGAAAGAATCGATTTCGATGACTGTCTGCCCCGGGATGGGGCAAAGGCGCGTCTAGCTAACCACCACCTTCGTGGATGATGTAGTCATTGAGCTCTATGCTGCTCTAGTGCGGAGAACGCGAGTATTTGCTCAGGGTACACACTAGACTTGCCTCCCCAGCTGACGTTGATTGAAGGAATAAGGGAAACGGTGAGCTCTCTCAAGTGCCCGACCACTACCACCGTCGCCCATCACCACCACACCATCAGGGGCAACGGTACGACCACCGCCGGCACCGGGTATTACGGTCCTCCCTGTTGCAACCCCTGCAGACCGACCTCTAACCATTTACTCCTCCACCGTCTCGACCAACTCCATCACCGACGTAGGATCATCGCAATGCGCGCCGCGCCGCGCCGTGCAGTGCGCGCGTACCTTATGCACCCGCTGCCGCCGGTGCAATGCGCCGCTTACATCGAAAATTCCTCCTCTTTCAGTCCACGCGTTAATTAAACAGAGTTTACGTGGTTATAAAACGAAACCTTGCGGCAGGACATGAAAGAAAGGGAGCGAGCCGGAGGAGGCGGACGTGGCGTCCGGGACCAACGAGGAAAAGGGTGGACGCGCAGAAAGAACAGGAAAAAGTTTCCTGTGGATACGCGGCTGGATATCCAGAACAGAGAACGAGAGAAAGAGAGGGAGATATAATACTGTGGCCCGTGATATCGTCGTCGTTCGTCCCGAAACCGCCCAGAAAAAAATAACGATTTTCACCGAGCGAAATCCGTTCTCGTCTAGACGCAGGATCGTGCGGCGTCGGGGGTTTCCGGGGAGGAAAGAGCGCGGCGCGGATGCTAGAATGAGGCGTTGTGGTGTCGGTTGGTAATCAAAGTGTATCGAGTGGCCGGGTAATGTTAATGAAGTCACAATGCGAACACCTGGGGCGTGAGAATAACAGGGAAAATAAAAATATTATCAAACGCGCGGAATGTTTCGAGTGCGCGCGGGACAAAGGGGATATACATAAGAGAACGCGAGAAAGAGCCGTAGGGGAGAGAGGGCAGAGACGACAGAAAGGACTGTGTGGAGTGTAATAAACCTCATTAAGAAATTGAATGCACACGCTTGCCGTGCCGCTGGAAAATGAATTGATCGTGCGCGCGCGGACTCGCACGACGGGGATCCGACAAAAGACTGCGCGCCTCGCTCCGCCGCCGTGTGTTTCCCCGAGATACGGTGTAGGCGGGCGTGTATCTCAGATCCGGAACTTGTTGACAATGCTACGGAAGGCGATACACCTGGATGACCGCGAGCGATCGGACATTTATTGACCCGTCGCACCTGGCCGGGCCTCGGAACGTTGTCAGACTATACTTTCTCGTTGGCTGGGCCACGTGGTCAGTGAAGCTCGTCTCCTCGGTTCCTGGAGAGGCCCGGTTAGGCTTATTCCGTGACGTGCTCGCTCTCTATATCCGGACGCGATCACGCCTGATTATTTACATTGCTTCCGAATTAGCAAATAACGTGGAGGAGATGCAGGGGACACGGAAACACGCCGTGACCGCCTCTTTCCGCAAGCAGCTCGCTTTGCTACACCCTTTGTGCTGGCCTCTTTTTTCTTTTTTTTCGAGGACCCGTGATATTCCCCACGATTCGCCCCACTCGCCGGAGAAAAGCCTTTTTCAATGAGAATGCTAATTAGCGATCTGCACGGCCGTGCGTGCGGATACGCGCTACGGTATCGCGTGCAATATCTTGCGGACCAGACCCATGGTTATCCCTTTTGGCCCTGTCTCGAGCTGACTTGACGTTGACGGTTCCACCAACTCATTTTACTGACTTTCATTAAATTCGTCGATTACGCCACAACGAAGCACATAGTATACATAGTACAAGTAGGATATGTGAAGTCAAAACGGTATAAGTCCGTCAATTGAATGAATTTTGAAATTTTTAATCGTCAACTGACCAGTTCCTAGCGAGAATATTAAATGAAGAATAGACAGATCGAATTGAAAATATGTCTGAAAGGGGTATACATTCAGGAACATTGTGGTGATACTGTTTCATTTCCGAAATGGAGTTATACAAGTTTCGCGTATCTATATACCGTTCGTTAATCGTCGACGTTATGCGCGTATTGTTGACCATCCAATATTTATATAATATATTTTAGTACTATTGAGTTGCAGCAATTGAACAAATGTTTATAAACGCTACTCGAATAATTGGCCGAACCAGAATTTCGGTACTAAATCGACTCCCCACTCTGTCTCTCTCTCTCTCACTCTCTTTCTCTCTCTCTTTTTTCTCCGAATTTGTCGGGTGGATTGAGTGGCATCCATAGGGGGTTGGAAAAGGGTGATCGGCCGGTTAACATCGTGTTGAATTCTCGGTACACTCTCCTCCGCTTTTTGCCTTCATTAGGGATCCATCTCGCTGCGAGCGAATCCTCTTTTCTTCGCTTTCCCCTTCCTTCATCTTGGCGTATCTCTCGCCGACGACTTATTAAAATATAGCTCTCTCGCAATTAGTCGACTTTACAGACTTTCTTAGAATAGTGGTTCGGGGAGAGTCGAGTTTGCACTTGTTAGTCGGTTCGTTATTTTTTTGTATTCTCCTAACGAATATTTATTATGATGTTGCGTTGGATATTTGCATTTCCATTAAAACACGAATCTAAGCAGAAAATATAGACCATTAAAGCTCGAAGCCCATTTACGGTGCTGTGACGCGAGGGTTAGGTCCTGTCGCCGATTCGGGATCATTGTTAGCAAGTATTTCAAAGTTCCCTTTTCACGGCTTTCAAGAGGGTTAACCATGCACGACAGGCGAAGTCGCGTAGAATATCAACTTAAAACGAGCGTATTGAATCTTGGGCGTTGAACGTTTGCAACCATAATAATCGTCCGGTTCGTTTGACAAGCAAAGTAGCTACGAAGACAAATGGCTCCTTCAGTACTGTGCACTGTTGCCCATCGATCGACCTACGACCTTAAGCTAGATCCGCTCTCCCTCGTCGCTGCTTTTAAACTGATACCTTCGACGTCATTAAGCGCGTCGGCATACGAACTTACCGTATGGCTCTCATTAAGGTTTAAGTCGAACATAAGTAAGACGCGGCAAATGGTCGACCTGATGTTAATGACACGTCGTTTTCAGAAATTCAAATTACGAAGTAGACGCTTAAAAAGAAGGGAGGACGAGGGGAGGTGGTGCAACTTCGAACTGATTTAACTGCGTCCGGAAATTCAATCTGACAACCGGGACGTCTTCGTCGTAGCCAGGCCACTCGCAGATCTCCGTTGCTGCCTGGATGCTGCGTATCGCATTTTTTCCGGTGGTTTTTCGTGGAATAATAACGAGGAGGAAAAGACGACGCGATACTTATCGCTCATGTCCGTCGTAAACTCGATCGCGCAGGCCTGGGTTCTTACGGAAGCCGGTCACATGTCCAGTTAATTATCTGACAACGCCAAGGCTGCTGGGACGCGTAGGAGGCATTATGTCATCATTCCGTGATTTGCTGTATCGTGTAATTTGTGTTCTGCTTATAGGTATCTTGACCGAGCGGGCACGAGAAGTGTAATTTACGCGAATTAAACCGCGTTGCACAAAAGCATTCGCCATTTAAGAACAAACACACGCTCTCCTGGAGTATTATTCCTGTGAACACCAAGCTGGTTCATCAAATGACTCATTTCACATTTTTTATTCCTCAATTGTTGGAGTTGCGAAGATAATTCCATTGAGAACAATTGAATAAATTTCTTCATTCAGTTGATAAATAAAATATGTTACTAATTATATACTTTGCACGGTGATTGTTCACAAATTGAACACTCATTTTCACTATCAACCTTCTTTCATTCTCATTTGTAAAACATCTACCTCGATGCAGAACTGATTTTTCATTTTCTCCATTTGGCATTGCGAATCGAGATCAAAGAAAAATTAATAATATTCTGACATCATATACCACCCCTGGCGGAAAGTGATCAAAATCCTCGCACACGACGGTTAAAGGAATTATTTGTGAGCATATTAAAAACGGGACATAGTACCGTGCGTAATATTGAAATGAAAAGAACGCCGACGGTGTTCCAAGAAAATATTAACAAAGAGTGCGTGCTTTTGTTCTTTTGTTCAAAGCGAATTAATCTACTTTGAAGTAATAAAGTAGATAGACATTGGAAAAAAAATGTTCAAGTATCTGTGCTTTGTGTAAATACAGACATATTGTTTTTATATTCAACGATTAATTGGTCATGAGAGGTATTCGTCGTGGTTGTATTCTCTTGGATTCGTTAAAATGATTCAACGAGAAAACACATTTTCATTTGATTGTTGTTACTGTCGAAGGGTCCGATAAAGTCTTTACCTACAGACCATAGATGTTTAGAAATTATAAAATACTCGCCGATAGATGTTTTAATATGTTAACTTGCGTGTGTGCGTCTCGCGAAGGGTATCAAGGTTTAAATAATTAATAGGACGGTCTGATTCGTGTGATCGAGTACTTTTCGCGAGGGGTGGCGCGAGCGAATCGCTTGATCGCTATAACCGGTCGAATTCCATTTGGGAACGTCGTTCATCTTCCCATCCCTAATGGCCTGGTCTTCGGTGTTCACCTCGTAACCTCAACAGCCGAAACTCTTCGGCATCATGCAAACCGCTTATGCCGAATTGACCGCATACTGCTGGCTTACCTATCGTTGGCGCGCGTGCGTTCCCCATTACGAATCTCCGATTTACGAAATAAGCCATTATTACGGATCAGCCAGGGCCCGAATAGAGGCGGACAATGTTGTGACACGTTCGTGACTGGCGTGGTGTCTGTGTCCCCACGTATATGCGCAACACATATCCGGAGGTCAGGTCAGTTCTCAGGGCTATCATTGCCTGTCGGCCGGAAGACTCACTTAGACCCGTCTTGAGTTACCCCTCTTCGTCCCTGGCCATCGTCCCTCTCAGCAAACTCACGACCATAATCCCTCCTTCCCTTTCCATCGGCCGTCGGTCTCTTTCCCTCGTCGCGTTCGCGTCTCTCTTTCACTCGCTCCTCTTTGCCCGTTCTCCTTCTCTTCAGGTTCGGTTCTGTCGTTCCCGATCTCCGCTCTCACCCCTATCGCTTCCCTCCTTAAGGAGAACTCACTTGTCGGATTCTCCTCGGCTCCTCTCCCTTGGCTCTCCTTTTCTTCTCTGGTCAAGACACTTGCCTTGCGGGTTAGGATATAACAAAAAAAAAGAAAGAAAAGAGAGAGATGGAGGGAGACGCAGGAAGAAGAAGAAGAAGAAAAAGAGCCAGCTCTTCGCGCAGCGTATCTTCTCGCAGGGGCTACCGGTCGGTCGCTTTGTAGGCACAGCCTTTGAACTTTTATGCTAATGAAACCACTTCGGCGGTAGCCCGTGGAGGCCCTGTCTTTGAAGTTTCGATGATAATTACGAAATGTAAGTGTGCACGATTAATCCGACGCACCCCGTGCACCCGAATGTCCCCGTTAAACTGCGTCCGGTTCTCTTGCATCCGGCTCGTTTGTCGTGGCCCTGACCAACCTGCTGTTCCGGTTAGCCATCGATCTTAATTGATTCCGTTCCGATACGAGTCAGCCCCGCAGACTCGCCACTCGAATCTATCCGCACGCCCCACTGGCTCCGGTAATTATTATTATTTCCGTCTTCTCGAACAATTAGTTCGTCGCGTTTCGTCTCGTTTCGTTTCGTTTCGTTTCGTGGCACGTCGTCGACCGGGGATTCTTAATTTGTATATCATTAGCGGACTCTGCCTTACGCCCACCAGATTCTTCATTATCGTTCGAGCGGACGATCAAACGGCCACACGGAGCCGACACGGAGACTTTTGATCCGGCCTGTATCATCGTTGCCGGTTATCTCCGTCTCGTCTCTATTGATTCGCGCGAAAACGCGCTGAATAATCGCACCCACCACTGTCCCCCGACACCGACGTATCGATAATTGAACGGTTTAAGTGCTGTCGTACCGTAGCACGTTTTATCTAGCGCGCCTTTTGCCCTGTTCCTTTGATGACGTTCTCGCACTCTCGTGCCTCGCGGCTTATTTATGTTAAGCGCAAGCGAGCTTAATTAGCGCGGCCGTCGCCAGAATGCGTAATTGGTTTTGATTCCGTATCGAGCTGAACGCGTGCGACGCGATCAACGCCTCGGATGATAGTTTTCCTGGACAGCCCGCTATTCTGTACGACCGTGTCGGCTGATCGCAACACGAATTTGTTGTCACAAGTCATGAAACAAACGTATCTATTACATTCTTCAAAATATCCCTAACTTTCAATATACATTTTATAATAGAAGAAACATGACAATGAAAAACAAGAAAATGCAGTTTATGTATTGTTACGGATTGTACAAAATCTGTGCGAAACGGTCTCGTTTTTAATTCGGGCTAAAGTATTGGACTGCGATGGGGCTAAAATGGGACAGTCGGAATAGGAGGATGATCCTCGAAAATATCTGGTTTCCTTGAAAAGCTTGCGGAATGTGAAGGAACCGCGACTTTTTTGCGAGGCTGGCAGCCGAGCGATGATGACTGTCCCAGAGTATTTTCTCGAGCGTTTTGTCGTTCTAAATACGTAATCACGTTACATTAGACCCGCCCAGTGAGCGATATGCGAGCACCCGTTGCGCAGCAAACTTGTTGCGGACTCGTACCATGACGATGAAGAGAAGATCGTCGCATGTGGGAGGCTCGCATTCTCGCTCGTGCACGCGTGCACGCGCGTGATTCAGCTGTGCGTGGCTACTCCTTTAACCCTTTGTTGAGCTTTCGCGCGCCTATCTGTCGCGACGAGTGCGATCCCGAGCGGGAATTTTCTATTTCCCCAGTCACTTCACTAAGAGGGGGGAGTCTGTTGCATTCAGTCGAAAAGATCGAATTTATGAATGTAGTTCTTCATGAATATTCTGCTAAACGCGTTTAATAAATGACGCATATTTTGTCATTTTTGGTGCCGACACATTTTCACGCAAAAATATGATTTGTTCTTTAGAAATAGCACCATTTCTTTAATTTTTCATTTTTCAACTTAAAACTAGATCCATGCTGAAGGAATACTCGAGAAGTAAAAAAAATATATTTCATCCGGTACAACCTTCAATAAAATGTTCAAGTAATAAGTGTCTCCTAACCATTCAGCTACCCCTCAACGTTCTGTGCACGAGAGGGTGAGTCGTTCCGAACGAGCTGAGAAGGAAAAAAAATGTCTTGCGGGTGTGAGCGACAAGTCGAAGGGAAACGACTAAAATTCGTTCGTGAACCTCGCTGTACCGCGAACAATAAAATGTTTTTACAATACTTTGTTATGTAGTCAGTCGGATCGTTATGTTTCTCGCCCGTATTACGACTGCTCTTTACTGCTTTCAAGTTTCTCGTGGACAGTTTACGGCCGTTGTCGCGCGACTTCCAGAAGAGCGCGTTAACTCGATTCTCGCATTCCGCATCGTGGACGATCAACATTCTCACCGGCCCATGAAAATCTACGATCGCGGTTTGTATAAATAATTTTTATCTTGCATACAAATCTCCAGAAATCCTCATCTCACAAATCGTATAAAATAAAGGAAAACCTATACCATAAATAATTATAATAATACTATAGATTAAATTAATTTCAAATTTTGTACAGGCCAGAAAAACCTGGACGAAGCAAAGTATCGATTTTATTTCAATTTGTCCGAAGCGGCAGATGAAAATTGGATAATTTATCCACATCCCCCATAAAAATAATTAAACCAATCCCATTTCACGAGCATAACTCGAAACCCGTTAACAACATGACCAGGCAACTGGGAGGCAAGAAACATGCGAGCACGGAAGATCGCAGCAGTGTTTTTAATTTCCCTACAATCTTCGCGGCACTTCCGTCACGAAATCGCGCGGGCGAGCAGCCCGTCATTTTCCATTTCTGTCCCTTCTGGCTCTCCGTCAATGTCCAAACCAGTAATCCGATAACGTGGCCCGATAAAGACTGTCCGTCGAAAGGTCCGTGGCGAAAATTTCGAGCGAATATCTGGCCGGGGTGCAATTCGAGGTGCAAAACGAGTTCCGCACCGCTCCGCACTGCTCCGCACTGGTCCGCACCGTTCCGCTCCACGCTGCGCGGATCAGAGCCAACGAGCTGGCGCGCGCGGAGGGAGTCAATTAAGACATCATTTCCGGTTCGCGTACAATGATGCGTTCACGAAGGCCGGAATATAGTGTTCCGCACCTTTCGAGCGATCGCGAGGCTGCGTCCACTCGAGGCGTACGGAGCGGTGCGGAGCGGATCCGAGCAGAGCTGAGCAAAGCGGAGCCACAGCTCACATCCTGCGTCGGTTCCTCGTGTTGGTATACCGCGTTTATAACGTGCCGATACGTACCCGCGTAAACCGTATGGATACGTGATTGTAACAAAACAACGGACGTCCGGACGACAGACAGTCGCACAGGTATCGTTCCACGTCCCCTTAGCACGACACTCCTCTCATGGTCTCTCACTCTCTCTCTCTCTTTCTCTCTCGTTCGCTCACTCTCCTCTCTCGCTCTCTCCCTTTCCCTTCCTCTTTCCGGCTTTCTCTGCGGCGCGGCGCGTCGCGTCGCATCTAGCAGCGCCGTCGGTTCTGTCTCATTCGTCCGCCTCTGTCCCACCCATTGTTTCTCGATTCCTCCCTCCGATGTCTGTAGCCTTTCTACAGTCACTGATCAGATCTCTCTCTTGTCCTCTTTGTCCCGCGCTGCCCGCGCAAGCCGCCGCTCTTTTTTTTTTTTACTCTCTATGCCACAAGCCTCTCTCTCTCCTCCGGCCCCGCACGATCCCGTACCGTACCGCGCCGTCCCGCACCTTTTCCGTCCTTCTTCACCGCACCTACGAACGCAGCGACGATAGAGAACGGAACCAACAACGGCCCCGTTTCCTCTGGGAAAGTGGAGGCTTCCAGGCGAGGTTACCTGGTCCAGCGCACACGAGTTTCCGGTCACGTTCCGGTAATACGGAACGAGGATCTTGTCGATCGCCACGACGGGATCCGGATTTTCGGGAACGGTTTATCCCTGGTAATTGGCGCCCGGTAATAATTAGTTGCAGTCAGAGCCGGGCTCCGACTGATCGATTATAGAACAAGAGCACCGCCGACGCGATCCCATCAAAATCCCGGCGCAGCCGCGAATTTTATTTGCCCCTTGCCGCGAACGGATTTTTTACTTTTTACCGTCGCCGTACGCCATCGCTCCCTTCGACTTTTCGGTTCGCTGACGAGATTCTTCCCGATATCTCGAATCCACGGATTAGCCGGCCCCGTTTCCTTTCCGGATTACAACCGAGCTCCATCGACGCGCCACGCGAATTTCCGGGACTAGTGTTGTCTGTTAATAGCGTCGATGGGACGGTCAACAGCTTGCAGCAATTTTCTTGTTATATGTTTTCTAGTAAATTGTACAATTCATTCAAGAACCAACCGCTTCATCCGACCTAGAATATTTCCATTCTGTGTGATTTTATTTTCAATTTGTATATATGAGAGTGATATAATACCTCATACAATATTTAAATGTCTATTTATTAAATGATATTGAACTGTCACGATAGTATTTCCTACAAAGCACACTATGAGAACCACAATATTCATACAAATTCCAAGAGGAAATTTAACAAGACTCTCGCAGACCGCACGGGAACAAATGAATTTACATGACAATTATTCACGAAATAGTGAAATACAATATCCGAAACGTATGGTGCCAGTTCGATAGTCGCGGTCCTAATAAATCGAGCGCGCAGCAAATGATACATTTTATTTGTTCGTGATTAATAAAAAGATTTACGAATCGCGTTCCACTATCAGCAACCTCGAACAGGAACAGCGCAACTCCGTTAAAAATTCACGAGTTTTTCGTTTACCGTCTATACGATTATTTCCCGTATTTACCGAGGTAAATTTTTAATGCATTTTGAAGTACAAGATCGCCTTTCCACTCCGCCCCTCGATTCGTAGATCTTGATGCACGTCTCGCATTACCCCGTTATCGAATTACCACTGTTCGGGTCCGTTCGATCGCGTTTGATTTCCCCCGTCGCGCACAACCCCTTCGATCCGATGTTCCAACGTCGCGCGAGTAATGTTTTTCAAACATTTGTACATTCACTTTTGCAGCCATACACTGTCCGATTTCCAATACCATTTTTTGTCGTTTCCCGGTCGGACAGGGAGTGCGACATAAATATTTTTTTCGCGCCGGCCCTCTCGGCCACCGGGTGCAGACCGAGCGCGACAGAGTTGCTCTTTCCAGAGTCCATTATCCGGTGTTCTCTAGCGGCGAAGAAATTTGATATAATGTAGCGTAATAAAAAGTTATACGTCGCGGCGGCGGCGGGGAAATTGAACGGTTTACCATGGAAATCATTTTTTCGCACGGTTCCCGCACGGTTTTTCGCGCACGAGTCGATCCCGAGAGGAATCGACAGCCGTTCAAACCCCCTGAGCATTTCCGTCCGCCTGGAAAATAAGTAGAAAACATAATCGACAAGAGGGGGATAAAAGAGGAAGAAAATTCGGTTTTGTACGTGGCTGTTCGTCAATGGTTGCCGGTATCGGTATTTGATCAAAAGTCCGAGCGGAAGGAGCGGGAACTCATTTCCTCCATGAAAGTGGAAGCTTCCACTTAGGATACCTGGTCCAGTGGGTACGCACTTCCTGCGACTATTTGTCGCGCTTCGGATACCCGACACGACGTATCGCAGAAAGTTATATTGCTTTTTCGTCGTTCGTATAAATGTTGTCGGTGACACACCTCGTCATACGGACTGGCGGACGCACGGCCCTAATTAACCTTCGGATTACTTCCCTTCATATTTTAAACGCCGCCCATTCAGGAAGACGCTCGTGCCCAGCTAATTGACCGGGGAAGATTGGGCCCCGATGGACTATACCGCTCGAGTTGTATTTATCAATATTTTTCGCTAACGATTATTAGAGCACTAAATTCGTTATTCAATGAATCAGTTACTGGAACAGTAGGAAGAAGTGCCCACAAATATAAATCAATATCACCAATTATATATAATTATAAGAATGCTACGTCGTTAAGTAGATCTGAAGAATCTGAAGAATCCAGTGATCTTACTGCTCGCATAAAAAATGTCCTCGCGAATCGCACACGTCAGAGATCGTAATCATCAGCAGAGGGCACCCTCTGCTAATTGGCTGGAGGACGCGACGGTTTCCTTAGGTGTGAAAAGACGTTTAAATGAAAACACCTGCCGGTCGGCTGAGCGTCGAATAAGAAGTTGTTCAGGAGGAGGTGTGGAGAGTGGAGTGGCTAATAAGCTTGTCGGCCGGCGTCAGCGATGAAGAAGGTGGCAGTGCGGAGAAGAAAGAGACAATCCTCACTTCGCGGCACTCGAGCATATTAAGCTTTTCTTTAGGTTGCGTTGTCCTGCTCGCCCGTTTTCTCTCTTACATCGGCCTCTCTCTCTCTTTCTCTCGTCTATTCCTTCTCCCCAGCAGGAACGGCGGTGGGCTTCTTGTACTTGGTTTCGCGTGGTTGTCACCCGGACCCTCGCCTCGGGCCGGAGGCAAAAAAGTATAGGAAAAACGAAGAAAGAGGAAGAAGTGGTGAAAAGTGTGCCTTCTCGACGCATTCAACGGCGACGGTTGCTGGCGGCTGCAGCTTTCTTGAATTCCTGAAGGCGGCTCTGTACACCCCCGTCCACCCCGCGAACCCCGTGGCCCTCTTATCAAACGAGGACCGGTAGGAAGTTCCGCGAATACCGTGGCGCCAGCACATCTCGGAGCGTGTACGGGTTACTTTGTCCTTCATACGGCTTCCTCCTCCAGCATACGCGTCTTTTCTTCCCGCTCAGAAAAGGAGAAGGAGCCGCGAGGAGAGCGAGGAAATGAAGAAAAGCGAGTGGAGGACATTCAGGGGACTCCTCTTTTCCCTGGATCCTCTCATCTTCCTTCTCCTCATCCTCCTCCAGCTGATGCTCATCCTCCTCGTACTTCCTCCTCCGCCTCCTCGTGTCATCGCGGAAGCCAACAGACGGAGTGGTAAAAGACCACTGAGGGGTTGTCGGAACGAGGAAAGTCTGATGACAGACGGAGAGAGGGAACAACCCGGAAGAGAGAGAGAGAGTGAGAGAGCAAGAGAGGCTGGCCGAGGGGTGGGAGCGAGCGAGAAGGCAGCGGAGTGTTTTTTTCACCATTGTCCAACGCGCATCAAGAACAAGAAAAGCTCTTCTGACGACGAGTAAGCGTCTACTCGACATTACCGTCGGAGTTCGAGGCTTCCAACGGGCTGCCTCCTTCCACCGGATACCTCTTTTCTCTTAGTCTTCTTCTATTTACGACGTAAGTAGCACGAGGATCCGTATACAGAGCCATGCTCTGATTTCTGTAAGTAGCACTCTGTCGATAGAGAACGACAAAGGAGACGAGAAAACGGAGACCACGACGACGACGACGACGACGACGATGACTAGCTCTCTTTCTAAGCCTCCAGAACGGACTTCCCTTAGAAAACGGAAGAAGAAAGACGCGGAACGACGCAGAAAAAGTGTTTCGATACGAACTGTACTCGTCGTTGGGCTCTAGCTCTTTGTACCCGTACCTGGAGCTTGCGCCGCGCCGGGATTACTTGCATGTGCGTTGTATTAGCGGCGCTGAAGTGACGCTTCTGTTCGCGGAAAAGGCACGGATGAATGGAGGATTTTAGCTAACGACCGAACTACAGCTCTCTGCGAGCACGTGTATTTATTTGACGATACGATTAACTTGATGAACGGCCGGATAATGACACGCTTGGTGCCCCCGGCCTTTTTCGTCTCGACGCCGGAATAGCTGAAACTACGAAAGGGTTGGGGATAGTTTTTGTACGTCGTATTCATGTCTTCGCTAAACTGTTCTAGAGCGTTGCAGCACCGAGCTTGCCAGTGAATAGTTTGAACGTCTTGGACGGGTTTCTATGTGGGCGTGTGTTGCGCCAGACTTGGCCAGATTTTGTTTCGAGTGGAGATTCTGTTAGAAAGTGTTTATATAATGGTGTCTATTATAAATGTATTAGTATTAAGTAGTACATTGTACAGTGCACATAGTATTTATATTGCGCTATTGCGTACTTATTATAGATGTACATCAATTTGCAGTCTACTTACAACGAACAAACTTTTAAACTGATATTGAAGTTCATTTTTTAATTCAATGTTTCTTGGTTCACGATGGAATATTTTTAAGAGACAAACAAGCTTAACGTGTCCTAATTGTTAATGCATCAAATGCTTATGCAAAATAATGGAAGAGGAGAATGGAATTCGATCATGTTCGTTATTAATAGAGCGCAAGAAGCAAACAATTAATATATCGGCCTACATGGCAAGCTCGATATCTGAATGGCTGTCGAAATCCGGAAGAAGAGCAGGCCGGCGACTTGGGGGCACCGTGGAACTCTCGAAACTGAAGGAACGTCTCGGTAGCGGGCGGAGCGGGTTGAATAGAGGCGAGATGACCCAGTAATCTTTGAAAATAATTCTCGACGTCGGTCATTGCGATTCACCGGATACGGCCGGGGCGAACTGGGTCGAAGACGCGGGTAACTTTACGGCCGGCGAAGTTCTTCCCGAGGAGATATCCGGGGCTGAATGTCTGCTCTCGCCGCGTCTAAATGGGGGCTCGATCAAAGACCGAGAGAGAAGAGAGCGAGCACCGGTGGTGGTATAGACTAGAGGAGACGGCAAAGACGACGGCGTGGAACGAAGATGGGGAATAATACACGATAAGGGAACGAAGAGATGAGGGACGGTCCACTCGAAAATTCGTTACCGTTACGCCACGGCGAAGGGATTATACATACGGTGTAGCTCGCCGGAGAGTGCCCCCTTCCGTGACTAACATCTTGAGGTAAAGTGGCGTAAGAATAAGGTTTACGTCGCTCTCGTTGTAGACGACGCTCGATGCTCGAGGATTCGCCGTCGAGTCTTGAAGAAGGACGGAGATGGCGACTGGAGGAAGATGAAGAGGAGGAGGAGGAGGAGGAAGAGAAGGAGGAGGATGACGTTGGGCTGGTAAGCACTCTCGCAAACGATGACTCCACTTGAGCTTCAACCGCCCACCCCCGAGAACGCGCAAGGAATGCTGGAGTGTCGCCGGTGTATCCACCTTACAAGGGGTGCTCAAATAATCCCTTGCAAGGAAACCGAATTCGAAGAGGGCTAAAAAATCGGGGATTCGATCGCGAGCTCGAATTTTCAACAGTACGGTGCGTTAGGCTCGCGATCAGGCTGTAGTTAATATTAGAGATCGTGTTTACACGGCGCGTTAATTACGCTCGTAACGTCGTAATTTCAGACGGTCAATCGGCGTGCAGCCATGGGAGGGGTAGGAATCGCGAAACGGTCTATTAGAAACACAGTGGCCCATCGGACAAGCCGGAAGGCCGGCAATTTAAATGAGCCGATAACAGGGAAACGAAACCACTTGCGCGGCAAAAGCAAACAGGATCGGCCGGACCGGGTGCACGTCAAAGTTCCATCCCTGTTACGTGGCTCCTTTCGAGGCCCATTAAACGCAATTACGTGTCCTGTCGTCGTCTCTGACGGCACTCGACGGGAACCCGGCGCTGGCCCGCGTCCGGCGATATTCGTGTGGAGAGCACTGTAAGGGCGATCAAGGTGGACGGATAGACGACACCGACGTCGACGAGGAGCGGTCGAGGGACAGAGGATGGAATATGGAAAGAGTCAAGGGAGTAAAGACGTCGGAGGCTGTTGGTGCGCCGCCGAGGAGCAAGCGGAGGAAAGGAGGAAAGAAGATACGAGGGTGAGTCGTAGCAAGGACGTATTGAGCGGCCGAGTTTTCGGAATCTTCCCTCTGTACCCTTCAGCCCTTCATGGGCATTGCTTGAGGAGCCTCGAGTACGCCGAGGGTACGTGCATTGTACGTCGCCCATCTTATATGCACCACCCACCCTGGCCACCCCCTACCCCCGTGTACCCCGGCCAACCTTATACTTGCACTCTTTGTTCTTCGCGGTCCCCCTCGTCCTGGCCCTCGTTCTCCTCCAATTCCTACGTCGTGTTCACGCTCATACGACTTCGCACCCCTTCGTGTATACGTCTACGATGGGAGAGACAAGCTTCAGAGGCTGTCAGGGAGACGCTCGAAGGACAGGGTGGAAAAAAGGAGTGTGCGGATTCTCGAGGACGAAGGGGGTCTACCGTCTCTGTGAAGGGGGTAGAAGGATATTTTAAGGAAGGTGGAGTCGGGAAGGGAATCGTTATTTTTGTCACGCAGAAAATCCACGGTTTATTTACCTCTGTTCTACTCTGTTCTACTCTCTCTCTCTCCCTCTCTATTTTTCATCTTTTGTTCGCGCATCAACGATTTCTCCGAACATCGTCGCGGGTATCGACGACGAGAGAAATTTCCACTTCAATCTCCTCCGTCAGTGCGGTACGACTCTAAGAAAACATCTCGTCCGCGCGAGGAATCGGGAATTCAATCTCGGGGGGATGATCTAAAAAAGCTCCGGGTAGCATCTTGAAAGAGTCTCCCATCCGGTGTCCTGATTCCGCGGTGTCAGAATTCAACGAGGAGAAAGAGAGAACGGCGCAGTCAGCGTACCGAGGCGTGATTAAGAGGAATAATGAAAGAAATCTGCAACGCAAGAAGCGTTACTCCTCCGCTCCGTTCCTCCTGAACCCGCCGCGTCGCGCCCCGCCTGCCCCGCCGCACCACGCCGCCGCCGCGCCGAGCCACCTTGGTCCCAAGCGCCTGGCGAAAAATGGAATCTTTGTTCTCCGAATCCGTCAACCCAAGCCTGCCTGGTTGGAAAACCGGGGTAAAACTCGGGGCTGATGTTCGTACCGAGGCGCGGATGAACTGTTGGGATGAGGGGCGGAACGGTTCGGGGGGCGGTAATCGGAATAGATAAAGACTTTCCTAGAGACAGGCCAAGGAGAATGGGCCATTCATGCACGGGAAACCGAGTGACTTCGTGGTTGGAGGACCGCGGGATTGTAATACGTCTCCGGCTCCGTCGTGGAGATTACGTCTCTGTGTGTCCCGCGGGGCTGCAATATCTTGCATTCCCCTCCCTCGGGTTGCACCCTTCTCCGTCTCCCCGTTCCGCTACACCTTTTCCTCCAACCTGTCCATCTCCACGTCCGTTTATGTCGTCCTTCTTCCTCCGAGTTTCCCAGCGTCGTCGTCGTCGTCGTCATCGACGAGAAACGAGCCGGCTCGTTCGTGGTCGTGGTCGTTGAAGAAAAAAAGAGAAAGGAGAAAATCCGGGAGAACCGAGCTCGGGGGATGAAGGTTGGAGGACAGTGGGGCGAGAAGCAGGAAAAACTGCATCCGTTCGAGTCACATCCGCGAACCCCATCGGGTCTTAAGAAATCAATTAAACGAAGAGAGCTCGGCCCCGTGGTGGGAGACCATCGCGAGGAGAGGGGAAATCAGCTAAGGGATGACGGAGAAGAAGATATAAAAGGGCGAACGAACGAGAAAGAGAGATCGAGGAGAGTGAGAGAGATATTACCAGGTGGAAGAGAGGTGGTGGGGCGAGTAGGAGGCAGGCCGACTCTGACAAGTGGATGAAGCGGGGAAAGACGAAAAGACAGACGGCAAAAGACGGAATTCACAGTAATCAGGGGATCTCCAGATATATATATATATATATATATATATATATATATACATATATATATACACTCTCTTCTCCCTCTTCCCGCCGACCGCCTCGGTTTCTCCTCATCTATTTCGTCGCCTGCAATCCTATCCCTTTCCCTATTCTTCCGGTTTCTTTTAGCTACCTCTGCTCTGCTCTCCTGTCGTTTCCTCCAGCATGAACCGTTCATCAAGAGGTTTACTAAGGAGGATACCGAAGTTCGGGGTCTCGCGGCAGTCAGAGAATAATAATATACGAGAGGAACTGCAACGTAGCGTTGCTCCGACGATGAACTCGCCTAGTCTCTGGGTTTAAATACGGATACAAAGTTCGTAGAACGCGATCGAATCGGATAGATAGATGACAAATGTATTCCACGTTTTAGCGGGTTTTCCTGATTTGAGCACGACGCAAAAATAACTCGTCGCCGAGACATTAATTACCGGGAGTTTCGCCGACTCATTAGCGCCCAGCACAATAAGGATTCTCCGGCACGCGATCGAATCAGCGTATCAAGGGACGTCGTGAAATTGGCGATAACGCTTCATTAAATTCGTCTGAGATCCCCTGTGACCCTGACTGACTGGCGGATCAACGCGAATATAATTCTGTTCCTTATGTGACCGACAGTAAGAAAAACCAGTCTGGGGGAGTCCGAGGAAAAATCGAGGGAAATCGGGTGGGAGGTCTGGAAAAGGAGAAAGGGGTGAAAGGGAGGCTAGCAAAAATAACCGAGTAAAATATCGCAAAAGGATCGGAAGAGAGAGAGAGAGAGAGAAAGAGAGCTGGAGGGTTTGTGAGAAGGACGGGAACTGTGGTCGAGGCGCGTGCAGGGAAGTGAGGCGGAGGAAAAGGGATAAAAAGTAAGGGGTTGCCCACCCTAACCAACCGCGTCTAGTAAGAAGCATTGGAATCGATATCATTGCAATGTGGGCTCCTCCATCCAGTCTACTCCACCTCCCGACTACCCGCCACCTTTTCCTTCCCTTCCATCCCCCTCGCTCTCTCCTTCTACTCCTCCGTTACGCTCGTCATCAAGCCGACTCTTAACTCTTTCCTTCTCCGTCTCTCTTTAAAAGGTTCTCATCGTCGGTGGAGGTCGTCGAGTCGGTAGCTGACTCCTCAGACCGTCTCTCTTTCCCCAACCCCTTCCTCCCTCTCTCTCTCTCTCTCTCTCTTTTCCCCACCCCTTTTTTACTCGTTTCTCAATTTCTCTTTCCTTCTTCCTCCTCTCTTCCGAATCTACTTCTTCCATCGCTTCTTTCGTTTTTCCTTCCCACGTCGCCGACTGCTTCGCCGTTTCTTATGACTTGTTCTACGCGTGCACTCAAGCCTCCCCCGCTTCCTTGCATCCCTTCCCCCCACCCGAGCCTCCTCGCTACCCTTCAGCCACCCTTCGAATCAGTGCTCGTTTTCGCTATTAAGAAAATTCCGCGTCGCGGACCGATTTAATGCTCGCTGGAGAATATCGGAGGAGCTTCCCGCCACTCCCGATGCGTTCGAGACGGTTCGGAATTGCTGCAAACGACAACGACGACGACCACGACGACGAACCAGGCCCGGCTTTTCTTGCTCCGATCGAGAGAAGAGAGAGAGAGAGAGCAGATCGCTCTCTCGTTCTCGTGCACGCGCGCGCGCAAGCCGCACGATTTTTGCTCGAACGAGAACCGAGAAGTTTGAACGACCCTTATTAAAGTTCTCGCTGCATGCCCGGGAGGGTTGAATTTCTCGGATCCAAATAACAATCCTCCAAGGGACGGGTTACATCTTGAATCGACGTCGGTATTGGTGACGTATGCCGGTTTTTCGACCGAGTATCGAGCGGAATTGCGATTCCCTATTCAGAAGAGTCTCGAGTATCCGGAGCGATCCTCGATTCTTTCTCCTCGGCGGCGCGCTGCGCCCCGCGTTGGAAAATCCAACTTTCAGAAACGAATATCGATTGCCCGAACGTGGAAACCCGAAAATGCCGGTGCATCGGCTCAATCTAATTTCATTTTAGTCCCTTCATTTTCCTGCCATCAATTTTTCGACGATTGCTCTGATTAACACTCGTACAATCCTCAGAAATTGGAATAATATACTGCACCAATTTGTACTTTTTTGTTATTCACTTTAACACTACACTCACATTTCAAAGATGCCGAGTATTTTAGGGGTGAAGCTTCACTGTGAAGTACCCTCGTGGATGAATTATCGAGGTGTTGGTTTTCTTGATTAAATCAATATTATAATCTGCAGATTATTTCAACACACAAATCACTCGGAATAACGAGTAATGTACAACAATGTACTGAAGTATTGGGAATTGTAAAAATTAACAAGATAAATGAAGCGCTCCAGTATTGGTTAATTCTCAACTTTTTGGAAGCAATATTAATATACAGCAATGATTAACGTAATCAAACGTCCATTAACGTTCTATACCACGATGTTACTTTTAAAGTTACACAGCTTTTATTCGCACGTGATTTAATTTCTCTTCGCATGATCTCGTTTTTCTGTCACTCGAGAAGACGGTGTTATATGCATTCTGAAGAAGTAATAAGGTTTATTCTCACCGATTAAAAATTCCTTATACGGCCTATCAATTTCAGATGAAATGGTTGACGTGATTGGATACTGTTGTGAGAGTTTGGTGGCGATGACCAAGGGAGACGATGACGGTAAATCAGCGAGCAACGAGCTCGGATTGCATGCATTTTAAAGGATCGACGTTGCCCCGATAAATTTGTCAGTCTAACGAGTTTCGAAGGAGGCGAGGTCCCTTTCCCCACGGTTAGCCACGACTCGAGACGAAGTTAGAGACTCGCAAGCAGTCGGCGAGCGAATCGTCGAAATCACCCCATCGAAACCCCATTCGGTTGAAGGACGGCGAGCTTTAAGTCATGTTCGCAAGGAGGGCAAAAGAGGGAGCCGGAAGGATTCAGTCGAGAGGGAAGAAAGACTGTGGAACCCTTCTTCTACTCCGGCTCTCGCGAGAGCCGAAACAGCGTCGGAGGTAAGTAGGATAAAACTGAGTTTGAGCGAACGAAAAAGATTAAAGTGTGCCCAAACGTAGCCAGGTTAAGGTAGGTACAATTTGGTTTCCGCTATCGAGGGACTCGAGGAAACGGTCTCGCGGGAAGGATTAGTCGTTCGTTAGTCGAACTTTGACTTACGTTTGGGAACGTTTTTCTGGCTCGTTTGAGAGCCCCAGTCACAATGACAATCTCTGTCAACGATTCGGAAGTCGATCTGATATTTCAGACACTTTTAAACTAACAGATACAAACTAATAGACTAACAGATTAATTAGGTTTGGTCCTTATGTAAGCATCTTGAAGCCAGAATGGTCTGGCAATGTTCCTGGCAAAATAAATTGTTGAATTAATTTATAAATATGTGAAAATATTATCTTTCGTATAAGGATAACAATTTCCGAGACTGAATTGAGGATTAAATCGATAATAATTTTGCTGCTGATTTTAAAGTGCAAAATAGTCAAACTTGAGCGTATAACTAAAAAAAAAATGTGGAAATTACGCTGGACGAATGATAAAGATAGTGCGTTCGAGTCGAGGGGGACAGTGAAGGGGTTGAACAACAGGGAAAATGGATTTAGTGTATACACCAAGGATCGGTCAATTGCGGGAGTTTCTTCGAATACATTGAAATTGCAGCGTAGCATGGGGCTGCATCAGCGATCGATAAACCGAAATTTGCAGGGCAATGAAGGGTCAGAAGGGTCCACAAAACTCGGAGGGCCGGGTTCATGTATATATGCGCGTTTAACCTAACATTCGGCAGATTGAGCGGTCCGCGATAGCAGAACACGTTTTCTATGTGCGCGCGGGGAAAAGCGGCTAGAGGTATACCCGGGGACGACTCAAAGCGGCCAGATAGAGCGGGACGTTTAAAGAGAACTTTTTCTACACGGCAATTTGGCAAACCTACGTGCACACGAACGCCGGTTTTCGAGGACCTTCGAAACTTATGTTTTACTCCCGCACCGGTGCCTTTTTTTTCTCGCTAGTGACGCGTGTAAACGCTTCGTGGAACGTAATATGGCCATGTTAAAAAACTTATTCCAAGTTAATGTACTCGCGGCTGCATATTCGACGTTGCCTACCGCCCGGAACCAAGAATAAACAGGCTCCGCATCCGTGGCTACACAATGCAATCTCTGATTATGTTCATAAACCGCTCGAGTCGAAACTTACGGTTTCTGAGACGCTGATCTGAAGACGAAAAGTCTTGAAAAATTATTTGCTACTTTAGAACAGAACAAAGCAAATAATATCAAGCTTTATCCTTGTTATTAGAAAAGACTATTCAAGCTTTTATGGGAATCTCTTTTACACAATTGCATAAGTGTCATCATCTGTGTAAACAAATTCTGGGAGAAACATCTTCAATTTTGAAATTTTTCTACTTGCTCCTAAAGGAGAAGGCCAAAAATCACAAGTGCGATCAAGGTTTGAGTCGTTTTCTGAGGCAGCGCTTCTTAGTTTTTATCAGATCATGTTTCCGGGTGCTTGTTTCCCGCTGGAAATAAGGGTTGCATCGCGGACAAGTAAGGCGCACCAGGAGAGGGCAGAATATCACCCCAACAGAGTCTGATGGCGCACTCCCTCCAGGAGAGGATACTTCAAGGAGGGTCCCTACTGCTTATTTATTTCTCCATTTGAATTTTATTATCTTGTTCCGTCGTTACGGAGCCCCGGTTTGTTTCTTCGTTCTTACATACACGGAGGCGACGCACTCTCTGTCGCCGGCGATGAAGAAGGACGCTCCATCCTGCGTCCTGCTGAAATAAAGATCCTTTTTCCGAGGGCAATTCTGCGGACGCAGCGGCGCGTTAATTCGGATACGATAATGGACTGCCTAGTAAGACTCGCTGCATAAGACTCCAATGTCGTGTTCACTGCATTTTATTAATACCCGATCCCTCCGAAGACCCTTTAGACGACCCTTATCACTTCACTAGAATATTATCGTTTTATTTAATTATGTACTGTTTACTGTTTCGTACGATTTTATTCTTCTTTCCTTCCAGGTCTCTAATTTATTACAGCAATTTTGAAGCATTGTTGAATAAAATAATATTTTACTTAAATGTGCTAGACTATTTGATAAACCATTCGTAAAATTGGAAAAATATACTCACTCATTGCATACCTAAATAATTTTTCTAGAATAGTAGTTTGAAACTGAGCAGGTGTGTTCAACGATAAGGAATTAGCAGATTGCGGATCTCCATGCATATGTGGCGTGTACGAATTTACGAAACACAAAAACGCGTATATTGCACCAAAAATGGTACTTTCATTTTATTCCCACCATGAGAAATGTCTCAATTGACGAGCCCAATTTTGTTCATGTTCTACTTGTACAGAACACTGTTACTACTGAAACGTCAGTGCAGCAGTCGCAAAGTAAAGTCTCCCAAAGGCCACGTTCCTTAAAACTGAACGACACTCGAATCCTTTCCGATCGGGCTGCGTTTTCGAGGCTCGCCAGGAACCATCAATGCCCCTCCCATTGAAAATCGGAGTCAGATCGGGTTGCCGACGATCGCGAGCGCCAGACGGCCGCGTATTATGTCCTTTTTCATGGGTCTTTCTCATAACGCAGCCCGGTGGCGTTAAAAAGGAATCCGGTGAATCGCGCGCGTTTCGTAATATTATGCGAACCGCGAGGCGAGAGGCTCGAATAGCTCAGTACCACGTATATGTGTTCCCAAAGCTTATCAAAGCTTGCATGTGTTCGGTTCGGGGATTCGCACACACGGCACACCCCCTACTTCGAGCCACGTGAGCCGTCGCTTGTATATCTTCCAAAGCCCCTAACCTCTACCCCCACGGCTCTCTGCGTCTTTCTCTTTCTGCCGGCATCTCGCGTCCAACCACCACCACCAGGTTCAATTTAAACTTTGCCCTGCCCGGCCCCCCGAAACCCGTACTAAGATTTTTTTAAGGTTACCGGAGAATCTATAGCGACTCGACACGACTAGCGCAACAACTGCACCCTTTTTCTGTCGCGTGCGCGAATTAATTTCGCTGTCCAAAGAGAATGCTCCCTCGAGAACGCGTCGTTGATAGGCCAAACTTTCGCGGTAGAAAAATCCCATAAAATCGAAACATTCTCAGCGAAACAGAAAATGAGAAGCTACAACTTCCCACAGAAATTATTCTTTGAACCCCTTGCCCTACAATCTCGAGTTTAGTCATTTACTAAATAAAGATGAGTTACTAAATAAGTAGACTGCGAAAATTCTGTTTTAAGACCCATCGAAAAATGTTTACTCCACGTATGACTGAATTCTTCTTCCAAGGATAGCTAAAAATTTGTATGGATAGAATGCATGAATAATTGAAAATGATATCATTAATAATCTACGTTGATATTGTATAATCTGATTTTCCAATTTTCATTCTCACTTGCAGAAATGCTTGAGATTTGTTCAGAAAGAGAGACAGTGAAATATAGCAAATTGGTATAAAAATTGATGGGGCGTTCGGGGTTATCATTTTCGCGGTGGTAAGTATAGCAGGATGCGCTTTAAACAATACGCACGAATTCGTAATTCCCGTGGAGACGAAACTCGATTAACCAGAACTTTCACCCTCGACCTGTGTTTTCCGTAGGAGAACCGGCCGTCCTGCCTCCCCCGCCGCGCACCCTCTCGCCATCACGCCTTAACCCAACCTACCCCAAACCCGTACGAGGGAAGTTTCAACTCCAATTTGCCATTTCGTGACTGCAGCGAATCTTGCATTTTTCTTTCCCGAACAAACGTCTATCATTCTATCACGAACCGCGAAACTTTTGTTCCCGTGTCCCGTCCCACCTTCCGCGTTTCTAGCCTGCGCGGAATCGGCCCGTATCATCCGATATTTCCTTCGGGTGAGATATATTCTTACCCCGCCTCAGAACCAGCCTAACCGTGCACACACGTATCAAAATCGACTTAAAACTCGGACCGAACCGATGGTTATTCGAAATCTGTTGACGACAGATCATTTTCTATTCAACTTCATACTTATCGGTAGACTGTGGATTTTTATGCAAACCATAGAAATTGATTTGTTCTCATAAAAGTTCGATATCTTCTACATAATGTAGCAATGATAATAAATTCATCTAATGTTTCTTGCATTTTGTGATTCGTGTATTTATTAGTGATTATTTCATAGATTTTTAAGATTTCCTAAAAAATAATTCAATAATAATTTTGGTCGTGAAAAATTAAGCTACCCGTGGGAGCGTAAACCAGTTACTTTTGTACTGCAGTGTACTTGGTTTCTTAAGGGAATCTAAGAAGGGGATGGAAAGATCGAGACGTAAAAGGCGATAGATCGCAGGAGGAACGAATGAGATGGAGCTGTTGGAAAGTTAGCGACAGAAAAACGCGAGAGCATGGTCGGGCGATCGAGCGACAGGGTGCACCGTTCGAGGGCGCAAATTCGATGGAGAGCCGAGCGATCGGCACGGAGCACTCTCGGAAGGGAAACAGAGCAGGAACTGGTGGCCGGGAGAAAGGAGTAGGCGGGCAGGAGGAGGACGGACAGATTCAGAGACAAGAGGCGCACGGAGGGTGGAAGGGAGAAGGCAAAAGGTTCCTATTTGGTCGTTAGCCAGTTGGCTAATTTCCAGTAGAAATCATGAAAGCGGGGTCCACACGAGGGCGACTGGTAGAAGCGGGCAGGGGTGGCCTCTGGTCATTTGATGATCCACTCTGCCTGCGTCGGGCCGCAGTCATCGCTTTTCAATGATTTTTACTCCCTTTTCTGTCCATTCAATGACCGCGCACCGGTAGCTCGTTCATCCTACACCACCCAGCAAAGCGCTGGGCTTTTCGATGATTCTTCTGCCGTTGCCTACACCGCTACGTTGCCGTGCAAGCTTTCCAACGTAAGCCCTCGATTGGGGTAGGTTAGGCCAGGCTGGAATTCTTTCTCTTTGCCTCTCCCTTCCCTCCCCTTTTCTCCTTCTCTCTCTCTCACTCTCTCTCTCTCACGCCGATGTTCGAGCCGGTTCTACCCTCCTCCCTCTCTATCGGCCGCACTCGAGCTGCTTTATATCTGTATACTCTTTCCCTTGTCCTCTCTTACTCCTACGCTGCTTTCTGAATTGACTCGCTTTGGTTAGAGTTACATGCAGGTTCAAATCGGTATCTGAACATGATAGGGCACCCCCGTTGACTCGCCGAGTCTAGGTCGGTGCAACGCGTGATCGTCCTCACGGAAATTCGAGCTGCGAAGGCGAACAGGTTGCGCGGATCGTTAAAATGTCGGCGGTGAATTCGTTTGACTTATCACGACAAGAATACGCCTACTGAAAGTTTCGGGGTTATTGAATCGGGTAAGAGGCCGCGGATTTTCGGTCCACCAACGTGTCAGTCTGTTAAATGTTCTCCGATACTATTTAATTTATACTGAAGTCGATTTAAAATCATATCGATATGCACTATATAAAATCTTTGTTTCCTCAAAGTAAAGAAATTCTATGATCATCTTATGTCTGTATTAATTTAATTCACGAGGACGTCTTTGAAATCCATGGGCGGAAGCGCAGGCTTCCTTAAGGTACGATCCCTTTGCTTTACAAACAATTTGCCCTCCTCGAAGCGCGAAGAGTACAACGTTCTTATAATAAATGAAAGGGACGCTTTTCTCGCGCGGATCTTCCCTTTTCAAGGGAGCGAGGAGGCGGCGACCGGTCGCCTGACACCCCTAAAAACGAATATGCACGGATAACAGCATTTCTTTGGGGGTAAAAAGTGGGGTTGGTAGGACGACACGAGCGCGGCTCTAAAGGCCGCCAAGAACAAAGAGAAAATATGAAACCGTAACATCCTCTCGCGGCACGAAGAACCGAGGAACATCTCCGTTCTACCCTCTCGCATGGAAAATTCGGAGTATAATACCGACAGCAGCGGCAGCCGCCGCCGCCACCCCCTGCCCGCCCCCACCTTTCCGTAGAATCGTCACCTGAGCATAGACGCGGGACGCGCGTAACCATTGAGCGAGCCGTTTTCGCGGGGTGAAAAAAAGCGCGAGCTTGAAGAAGAAGCGTTGACAGGGTAGCGGAAAAGGAGGCAGGAGGGTGCACGAGGAAGCCGAGGGCGGAAGGGTACCGGTGGAAGAAAGAGGAGACAAGAAACCTGGAGCGGATCTGGAGCGCGAAGTGCGAGGAATTTTCACCAGTCGCGTTTACCGTCACACTTCAATAGACACGCGAAGAATATATACTACAGAAGGGGGGTGGCAGCGGCGACAGGTAGGAAGGGGGTTGGATTGCGGGATGGACCCGGTACTTTCGTCCTGAGGACGGCGAAAGTTTCGTCAGGCGGCGACGACGCCCGCGACGGCTGAACAAACGGCGACGCTCGGACGACAGTTATCCGGCCGCGCTTAGAAAACCGTACACATTGTAAGGCTTTCTTAATGACGGAAGAAATTCTATCATACACACATCCGTTTAGGACGCCTCGGTTGCAGAGGGAGCGTTTTGTCTCCCCGGGTGTGAACCTAAGGATCGAGTCGAGTGTAGGCGCCTCTGCCTCCACCCCCACGGAGGTAGGGGCGCATCATTAACGACCGTGACGACGTGTCATTGGCGTCGAACTTCGCCGGTCTCGCCGCTCTCTGCGGAACGCTTCGGCAAGGGTTATCACCGATCGACTTTAGAGAGGCTGGCACGAACAGCCGAGCCGGGGATCGAAATTTCTAGAGGCTACGCTGAAGGGGCGGTTTTGACACCACGACACTTTGTTCGACGAGACAAGCGCCATCAAACGATCTTCAAGATAAAATGCGACAACAGCGATTGTTTACTCGGGGAAAAAAATCTTACGGAATGTGGGGGCCACCCTTGGACGACTATGTCTGGGTCCTTTTGGACCCGACATTTAACAATTGTCACTCGACTATTCGTCTTCGTGGAGTTTCGTCCTGTTGGTAGCATTTAAGAGGATCTTAAAGAGGTGTATTTAGAAACATGTTTGGAAAAATGTGTTAATGAGAGTGCGTCTTATATGTGGTATATTATATTGAGGCTAGAGAAAAAATTGATCGTGAACAGAATGTACTTCAATTGTGATCGTTTTTTGCAGGTTCAACATGGACGAAAGATCGTGTTTTAGGGGTGTCTATGACGAGGGCAGCAAGTTTCGCAGATTTGCTAAGTAGCGCGAGTAGCTGTTGATGGAACGAAGGTCCCGGATAATGGGAGGCCATTGAGGGGCTGAACGTCAACAAAAAAATTGCATGCAAAACGCGGAATAGAAAGAGAGATAGAGAGGGAGGAAGAGTGAAAAAATGAGAAAAGTCCTTGAACCTGTTTCCGTCGGTCTTTACCTATGATGGTTCTCTCGGTCCATCGTCGAGGGAGATTCGTATTCATCCTCTCTCCAGGAGCACGTGACAGGAATTATGAAAAACAGAGCATGGAAGCGACGACGGCGTCGGCGTCGAATACGTAGAAACGTTGGCTACCAATCGGGAGGCTACCGAACCCGCGAAAAGAGGGCAGAGCTGACCGGCGAACTAGTATACGTAAAATCATCTACCGTCATCGATTCCCTCCCGGCGCCCACCCTTTTGTAGGTGGACGAAACGGGGGGGGTGGTTGGGGTATGTGGGAGGGGGCAGGACGGTGTACAGGGGGGTTATAGTGAGAGGAGGGTGTCGGTTTTCCGGCCGTTGGCCCTCGGGTGCACCAGTCGTCCCCGCCGTCGGTTGCACCCAGGCTCATAGTTGCACTCTTCACCTCCCGGGCCTCTCTTGCCACCCCGAGGTCATCAAACACCCGACGTCAGCCTGGGCAGAGGCGGATGGGCTTCGAACCGGCCATTTTTTGTCTGGCCAGTCAGTGAGTCCCAGGGATCAGTGAATGTGCGCGCGGGGGCTAACAGGGTGGACGGGTGGGTGGCCGAGTGGGTGGAGGGTATAGGTGGCGTAGGGTAGACGTCGAGGGGGGTGCACGGGCACAGAGAGAGGCAGAGGGTAGTAGATGTAGGGGTGAGTGCAGCAACCATCGATCAGCCTCGAGGCTGGACCGCGCAATGATTTTTACCCCTTTGTCCCCCCTCCCCCTCCTCCCCCGGTTGCCCCACGGGCCACGTTGGCTATAGTTAAACGTACACAGAGAACCGTTCTCGCTACGTGCGTGCCGGTGCATACGTGGCTTGCACGTACGTGTCGCGTATGCAACGCACCATCACAGTCGCGTCTTGTCAGGCCACGTACGTGCACCACATGTACGCTATGCGTCTATAACTTTTTCTCGTTGGCCCTCTCCGTTCCGCGCCCTCGCTCTCTCTCTCTCTCTTTTTATCTCTCTCACTCTTCTCCGGTGTTCTCCCCATCTCCCTGTTCGTGTCTCTTTCTCTCTCACTCTCTCTCTCTCTCTACCTCCTCTCTCCTTCCTCTTTCCGCCGTACGTTGTCTCTACGTAGCCTGTCCTTCTCCAGCCCTCTGTTCTCCATCCCTTTTTCCCTCGATCTCTGCTTCTGTCTTCGGTCTCTTTCCCACCCGCGGGCCGTCTCCCTCTATCTGGCTTGCTCTCGTGAGTTCTGGTACCACGGAAACGCGGGCTCCTCTTTCTCTTTCTCGTTCGAAACCTGCCAGAGGCCGCCTGGCCACGCCCTCCACCCCTGATGCACCCCTACCATCCTCCCCAGCCGCCTCTCCTGCCCTCCGTCCGTCACAAACCATCCTCTCTCGCCCATCCACCCCTTTTTCCTCCACCAGCCTTTCTACTACGCAGCATCCGTACGACTCTGCCCGGACCGGCCAGCGCGCTTTTTTGCATTATCTCGTTTTTGCAAAAATATGCGGACGCTAATCCGCTGGGCTAATTCGTCCTCCGCCGTCATTCCGCCCAGCCTCTCTCGCACGCCCCGACCCCCGCCCCACCCTGTCCCATCACGGTCCTTCTCTCTCTCATCCATCCCGGTCCATATCCCGTTGTTTTTCCGCTCGCTGTCCTTGAGCGTGTTCGCCTCTCATTAGAATACCGGTCTAGGATAAATCCACGCCACTCTTCAGAGCTTTGAGGATGGTCGAGCGTGATCAAGAATATGTTTTCACCGTGGCCGTGTTCCGCGACGTTCCCCGCGATTTTTGTTCCTTACGCGGCCGCATATCCCCCGTTGTCCTCCTCCGCCTCCTGGTTCCCTCTGACCATCCCCTTGTCCCACCCCCCCCATCCCCCTGTCCCCTCCACTTCGGGTTTCGGTGCTCTCCAGCGCGACATCAGCGTTCCCGTTTGACATGAAAAATTATACTCGCCAGGGAAAAATATCGGACTCGCGCACACGGAACGGAAACGCGCGCAGAATGCGGGAGCGTCCGCTTAAAAATCATTTTCTTTGTCGACTCTCTCGGTTTGGTTCTCGAGCGACTTGCGCCTCGCTCTCGCGACTCGTTTCACCGGTGGCACTGTTAATGTCTTCCCTTTTAAACGCGGCAATCTGTCCAGTCCTACCGGAAGGAGACCTGAATAACCGTGGATTTTTTTTGAAACGAGCCCTGACGTATAACCCGGCTTTTTATGCATATTACGCGCGCGTATGTTACATCTCCGCGTATACGCTTCAAGCATCCGCCGTCCGTTATTTTTTTATTAATTTCAGAAAAATATGCACTCGCCAGCGTATGGGGTTAATTTGTCTGCCGTCGTCATATAGCCCATCCATCATTCTCCCTCTCTCTCTCTCTCTCTCTCTCTCACTCTCTCTCTCTCCCTCACTCTATGTACGTTTATCTCTGTCTGCGTCTCTCTCTTTCGCGTTCGTTCGCTACCGTCTTTCAGAATATTTGATTTTTGCCGGGTAGATGGTCGGTCCCGGCGTATTTTTATTAATTCCCCTTTTTAATATGTCGCTACGATACGTTTCACCGTTCTAACCCGGCAAATTCCTCCTTTGTGAATGAATATTTCGCGGAAATTCTCGTAATAACGGAGCAACTATTTCCGGCGAATTTAAATTACCAATCTTCCGACACCGTCCGCGACGCTTAAACGGCCCGCCGTCTGATCGATATTTCGTGTTGGGCGTGTCTTTGATTTCCTCTGGGGGAGAGAGAGAGCAGGGCAGGAAAAAAAAAATCGTTGTGTCCCACCGTGTAACAAAATATCAAGCGTTTCTGGAATTGTATCATCGGCCTGTCTCCCATTAATCCCGGCCGGGTCGCATGGCGTCGTTGTCCCGGCGTGCAAACAACATATCATCCACGTTTCAGCGCGCGAAAGAACCAGCCACCCGCGCGCTGTACGTACAAATGTAGCAAGTATTAATTAGAAACTAGTGCCGACCAGGAAACAAGGTATTAATGCCGACACAGGCACCCCGGTACCACGACGGACACGCAGGTGTTTGTCATTTTCTAGACCAGTTTCGGCCATCACACCTAGCCCACTAGCAACGCCAGGTCGTGTTTAACCCTCGCCATACTTCACCAGTCTCGTTCGAACTCGAAACCATAGCCTGACTCTTCCTTATGCAACGACATTGCTATAAGTTTGCATACATGTTCGTCCTAACCGATAAGGTATTGTTCCAAACGTTTCTGTCGCAATGTGCACGTCCCGTATTAGATCCGATACAAAGTTTTAATTTATCCTAATTTTTAAAAATTTTTTCTACCTACTTCTTCGAGATCGATCCTCTAGTTAGACCCAACGCAAACAAGCAACCTAAAAGACGACACCTTCTATGATGAGTCCGCACCTCATCAAAATAGCCCCAAGACCCGAGAGTTAAAGGCAAGTCAAGCGGCCATCACGCTACCCTCACCGATTCAAAGTTGGCTACATTAATTTCATAAAAGACGAGACTCGTAATAGTGATATTCTCGTTAGCATTATCGACGCTCATTATGAATAGATTAGGTGTTCCAGCGGTAGGACACGTGTTCCCCCAACCCCCGTTCTATTAGCTCAACTGGTTGGAGTCTCTCGTCGCCGGGTTAACAACGATAATAGAATGCGTCTCGAAGGTTCGGTCGTGTCCGGGGCTCGAAATGATTTTTCATCACTACTTTCGAATTCCCTCTTTATTCTCCCATAATTTCAGCCTCTGTCACGTACAGACGGACGGACACACGCACGCATGTTCGTCCTGGCGCCGCGCCGCCCTCTGCCCACTCTCTCTCTTTCTCTCTCATTCTCTGCTCTCTCTCTCTCTCTCTCTCTCTCTCTCTCTCCTTCATCATCTCTATCCCTGCACTTCCTCTTCTCCAGGTTCTCCTCTCCTATTTCCTCTCCGTTCGTACCACCCGATGACAAGCGTAAAAAAGAGGGAAGACAGATAGAAAATGCGACGGGCGGGAGGGAGGAGGAACGAGAGAGAGAGAGAGAGAGGCAGAGGTGGTGGGTTCCGGAGGAGGTGGCAGAGAGGCAGGGTTCGTAAAAAGGAGAGGGACCAGGGGCGGCAGTCTGGAGGGCGAGAGAGGGTCGGTGAAAAATACGCGGCAACGTGACATCTGCCACTCTTTCACTTGGCCGGCTTGGGCTGCGAATCGCGATCGCGGAAAGAGATTATTTTATGCAGGAAGCTCGGCCGAGCGTGGCCTGTGCATTATGCAGAATTCACGACGGCATTCTGGATTCAACGATGGTAGGACGACGAGAAATTCCAGGCTGGTTCCGCGGCCGCGTAAATGTAAATGTGCACGCAGAACGACTGTGTGCGCGCCCGCGGGCGCAAGCGCGCGCGCTCTCTTCGCGACTCCGAGCGTGTACATATACTATGCACCTGTCGCTGTGTCTCTCTCTAGCTCTCTGTGTGTGTATATAGATATTGATATAAATATAGATGCACAGATGGAGACGCAGATACAGGTGCAGAAGAGAAGAGAATACGCGTGTATGTGTGTGTGTGTGTGTAGAGCAGGGAATATTCGGGCGAGGCGCGCGCGGTTCGGTGCGTGCAGATGCGCGTTTCGGCCCGGCGAAGCCTCGTCGAAAAAGTCTGCCGTGGACGCATCAGCGGACGCGAAATCATGGGAAGAATGAGGAATGAGCTGCACCGGCGAAACCCGCGGTGCAAATTCGTCGGGGCAGCCGGCCGGGGATACTTTAAACGGTGTTTCTTAATTATGGAGAACGCGCGCCGCGCGCGGATCAACTCCTTACGAGTTCGAATGCAACAAACGGGGGGTGCAAGCCGCTCGAGCGGCACCGATTTTAATCGCCTGACGGCTAACGGAGTAATCTACCCTGTTGTTCCGTCGCTCTGCCGTGTGCAGCGCCATGGTGCATCTATTTTTTGGGGCTTCGTCACGTTTTGCTTTGCCGATTAATTAGTGGCGAAGCTGATTTTATCGAACTGACGGTCGCTGGGTGGATGGTTTGTGTTGTCTAGCAGAAATTCATTTCGATAAACGCTTCAATACTTATTGGGTCGCAGTCCATGGAGAATTATCTATCCTTAATTTCATAATACTTCTGATTTAATAATTATAACATTTCAATTTCCTATTCGTTCTGTATCCTGTGTTTGACCATCGTAAAAGCACATCTTGTCGTTTAGCATTGTCGCATCTGCAAACAAGCATGTTTCCAATACGTCCATATTTTTTCGCGGAATGCGAAACGTTCGGTCTAGTATTTATCAATTTGCGGGGATAAAAAGTGCGATAAATTTTTAACCTCGCTAATTTTCGTGGATCCGCGAAAAGTCAACGTCGACAGTAAATGTTATCGTATAACAATAGAACATAAAAAGAACTTCTTTGATAAGAGAACGAAAATCGCAGATTGCCGCGTGAAATATGAACAAGCACTTGACGGCGGATTCGATTTGCAAACGCGACAAAAGCTTTTTTTTTGCCCGGGATAACGAAGAGAGAGGAGACTTCCTGCGATGTGGCATGGGTGAATGCGTGCGGCCCCTCCGCATGTAAAATTCACGACTCGATTCCGGATCCGGCCGTGAGAACGCGCGTCGACGTCGATCGTTGTTCGATCGAAACAAATGGAAAGAATCTGTCGGCCGCGTCTGTTGCGCGTTGCAAAGCCGCGGATAAAAAATGCGACAGAAATTAGACGGCGGATGAAGAGGGAAATGCATTATCGGCTTTTTGAATCATTTACCGTTGCCTTGCGGCCGGCTCGTTGATATTAAATGACTCTCAATTCCCCGCGGTTCATGAATCCCCGTGCCAAATGAGTACGTGCTAAATTACATAAGTTTTTCTCTCTTTTTTTTTCAATAATCGTTGCTGTTCGCTACTTACCGTCATAGAGGAAATTTAATGTAAAAGACAAACGAAATGCAAGAAGTATTACAGAGATTCGTTGAACGGAAAATTATTCGAAATCTAATTAGTGGCAAGACAATTTGTTCGACTGTGTACGAATACTAATCAAATCACAGTTGAACCGCTTCATTTATTTAAAGGAGCGAATTTACAATAGAACATTCAATTCTGTTTTTATTGAAGAGTGTTCAAGTGAATAGGCTTAATGTGACATTTTTTAGAACGAATTAAAACACTATAATTCTACATTATAATCTTTAGAAATATCTTTCGTTATACATCCTTTTAAAGTGATTGTGAGAAAAATTTTATGAACGATTGTGTCTATCCTACTACAGCAGGCATCTAGTACATCTTGCAAGAAGGAAGATAATAAGTCATTCTGAAGCAAAGCTAGACTTAATCGATCGATTACCTTAGCATGAATTATAATAAATTGGATGCAGATCCTTATCCATTCGTAAGATACACTTTTAAAAACACACGAGAACGATGTCGTTATTAAAAATGAATAGTGGATTTTTATGCAAAATATAAATGTTTTACTTTAATTGTAATAAATGGGAATTAGGTAGATATCGATTTGCTTTCTTAATGAGATTATCAAGTTGAAAAGGATATGCTAATATTTAAAATTCGTTTGATATTTTTACTTTATCGCATTCAAAGGATAGTTAGAGTTCAACCACATCCCTCGGTGATTACGTAATACGATCCGATTTAAGAAGTCACAATAGAACCAATGCAACGCTCCCCACCACAGCGATCGCCGGGTGCATCTCAGGATTCTCAGCACGGCGTCCGAGCCCTCCCCCAGGAGCACGTTCTCGAAAGCGCACTTCTCCTTAATGCCGGCGATGATCGTCCGACCCGGCGTGAACCGTACACTATAATTACTATACATAGCACCTGTTATTATAGTTCCAGGAGGAGAGCGTGGCGGCATCCGCCCCTAGCCGTGCAGCCTCATGGGGTGTTTAACGGGAGTCCTCGCGTGTCGGCCACGTGGCAAATGGTCCAATTTGACGGACGACAG
This sequence comes from Lasioglossum morio, assembly GCA_916610235.2. Taxonomy (NCBI): domain Eukaryota; kingdom Metazoa; phylum Arthropoda; class Insecta; order Hymenoptera; family Halictidae; genus Lasioglossum; species Lasioglossum morio. The sequence continues at coordinate 8,078,719 of OU744330.1, read as the reverse complement.
TTGCGTTTTCCAATTAAAAATTATAACAGTTTTTCCCTTAATTCTCTCCTCTCTCCCGCCTCGGAACGGATAACGTAATTAGGACGTGCCTTCGAGTGTGCTGGAAGAGAGGGCAGAGAAAGAGAGAGAGAGAGAGAGAGCGAGAACGAGAGCAGGAAGTCAGAGAGAGAGAGAGAGAGAGAGAGAGAGTTCTCTGCATCCGCCGCGCGGCTGATGCTTTTGATGTGCACGCTCGAAAGGGTTTTTCGGGAAACGGCCTCTTTTTTTCCCCCGTTCCTGCGCTTTCTTTCTGCTGTTTCACTTTTTTTTCCCTCCGTCTTTTTTTTTCGTAACACGGCAGGCGGTAAACGTCCCGATGGAAGCTGTCAGTCACAAATGCAGGGCGCCGGGCGAGACTGCATTGGCAGAAGTCAGGTTTTTAATTGGCGACGCACGGCCGCGAGAGGAGGAAACGCGTAAGTAACGCTTAAAGCACGGCTGCGATCTCGGGTGGCAGCCCCGGAGTTTCTTGTACTTTTAATCATCCGTTGAATAAAGCACGCTGAAAAACGTTCTCGACCGTCGTCGTCGCTCTCTTCCCCCTTTTTACCCCACCTCGTCACCCAACCTAGTTTCCTGTAATTTCAGGTTAATAAGTAAAAGTCTTGCTTTCAACGGAAGGAGCGGAGCTTTTTCTAAGCTCTATTAGCGGGCCGAAAGAATCGGCTCCGGGCTCGGCTCTCTATGTACATTTCGTTTCTCCGCGTACTCTTTGAGCACGACGCGGCGCGGCGTTCCGTTAATCGTACGTGGAAGCGCGACTTGTTACTTAACAAGTCCCCCGAACGGCAAAACGGGCCTGTCACGCAAGACGTCACCCGTGAATCGTCCTCATTAACCCGACGTTTCCGTTATCGTACCACGACCAACGGTGGTTTCGCGGGATCGTTTTCGAATTATCCGCGCAGTATATCTTCCGCAACCGCCTTGCAGACGGCCGGAGCGAGAGCCGGGGCTTCATCAACGAGAACGCAAACCCGATTTAAAGGATCGGCTTTCGTCGGTTTGATGGGTCGGCCGATGCTCTTGGTGGACCGCTGCAATTACTGCAAATTGCATTCGCGTCGAATTATATCGAAAAAGAGAGGGATTTCAGGGCTAATCGAGTTACATGATGAAAACCACTGACGGTCAGCTAGCTTATCGCAGCGCCGCGTCGCCCAGGCTCGCTGCTACCCAGAAGCAAGGCCAGACCGCGGAAGGGTTGAAACAAATCGCGATGCCGCGTTCGCGATAACTTTCTGCACCGTCACGTATTGCATTTTAGTTCCCTTCCTTCATCCCGTTTCGCGCCCTTTTATGTTTTACACCATTTCCGCGTGGCGAGTAATGGATATACAAGTCCTTCATGTGAGAAGCATCCTTCAGCCTTGCGACTAACGTAAGTCAATGAAGTCTGCGGATCTTTAAATAACATAGAAATTTTCTGCAATCGATGTAACCTCATTCACAATATATCATCTTGACGATCATCATCTATCAAGACGCCTAGCATCATCTTAACTTTCAAGTAACACAGACTCAATAAATCGTGGCTAGACCACTTCTGGATCCAAGACTGACGAAACAAGGAATATGAACACGAACATTGATCGCATTGGTTGTATCTGGACGATTTCCAGTCCACAGGGATCGCCTGTTGCGTGCATCGGTCCCGCTGATCGGCCGGTAATTACTCCGAACTATGATCCGAAAAAAAAGCGTGGAACGCGATCGTGCGCTCTGTGAAGGGAACAGAGAAAGAAATAATATCAGAGCCGCGTGGCGGACCGATATTTGCACCGAGTAATAAACTGGCAAATGTGTAGGCAATCAACGGGGATCGGTGGTTCGCATTCGCGCTGGTTCGGAACGTATTTGAACGGGTTCGGCCACGGCTCTGCGCTGATGCAGGCGGCTTTCCGATTGGCATTCGCCAACGCCCAGCCCCTACGACACACCGAGAGCGTGTCGCGAAAACCGGAAGTTAGCTCGCAGCTACTAAAGCTCGGTACAAAAGTTTATGAGTTGTACACAGGATGGGGTTGAGTGGGTGGTGGTCAGAAGGGCAGCGAAAGGGGGTAGTTGGGCAACGCGGTGGTTCCACGAGGGGGTGGTTCATACCGAGCGAGGTGGGGGATATAGCAAGAGGGATGGAGAGAGAGAGAGAGAGAGAGAGAGCGAGAGCCGAGGGCTCCGGCATGGTAGGAAGAGGGATGCTGGGGGTGGAAGGGCAGCAACAGCAGCAACAGCAGCAGCAACATTCGAGGAGGAAGATAGACGCAGGCGAGCTTTGATGTACGAGCTCGCGTCGCGAAAAGAGAGGGAGCGAGCGGCCGAGCCCGCCGAGAAACGAGGAAAGAGAGACAACATTTTTGCCGGCAAGGGGATGAAATACGATTTTATTTGCCGCTGGAGCTCCCAGGCTATCCTCGCCGGGGTTGGCAGTCCAATTGTCCAGCCGACTACTGTCCAGCACTGTGCGTCCAGGATAATGAATAAACTTACGTCTTTTTTAGAGAGACATGGGCGGGGGTGTACACGGTACTGCTGCTGCTGCTGCTGCTGCACAGTAGTGGTGGGAGATACGAAACAGGGGGGCAAAGAGACGGGAAAATTGCGCCGCGAGGGGTGGAGGGTGAAATTATAAATTTTTTTGTTTTCATTTTTCCGCTTTTCAGATGTTAACCGGACGCGAGCGTGTCGCGATATTCGCGAGGACGTAATGCGTTATAAATTTTGCACTCGCCCGCTCCCGACGGTTTCCAGGGGAACGGTTTTTACGGAAGTCGGCCGTGCCCGCCGGTGAACCGTGCCGTGAGCATGATATAGAAGCGGCCGACACAAAATTCTGAAGAATAACAGGGCCGGCATGCCCCGGGCAGATAAGTGAATCTCTGAAAATATTGAAACACCGATACGCCGTGCACGCCTGTAATAATTTAGCGAGAATTTGCATATCTTCCGACTGTATATCCTAATGCGTGGCCGGATCCACTGACAGCGGATACTTCGCGATATCGAGGCTTTTATATATGGTGTACGATCGTTTTTACGATCCTGGAAATTCAAAATTTTTTCGCTCTACCGAAAATTATGAAATATCACGGAAACCGTTCAAACCTAAGTTAGAGCGAATACAGAATCTTGTACATAAAAATATTAGATAAACAAAGCAGTGGACAGTTAACATTTCTACTCGATGCTTACTCTAAGAAATTTTCCAGTTGATAGATCTAACTTGTTCCTCAATCTGTACATCACAAAAAGAACTACAACATTTAGAATTCTGTAAGAAGATTCGTAGTCTAGTTATAACTAAATCGTTTGAATTCGAACCAATTTACGATCCAATATTTTCAGTTACTCAGAATAAGATGGTTCCCGGTATTGCATAAAAACATTAATCATCTAGTAATCAGAGCCATCGAAGAATAGCTTCGCGACGCATTAGCAATTTTTGCGTGCGTTTCACGCGGCTGGAAATTGTTTGTCGATTTCTGAAGAGCCAGTAGAGAAAAAAGATATCCGCGAACAAAAACCGTGATCGATCGGCTTTCAAGCGGTGATTTCGACCGTTCCAGCCGAAAATTCCTCCGCGCGGAAGATTGGCGGCCGGACGCACCGTATCGGGGAGGGTTGCTGCGTCCATTTCCTGCACCGTTGGTCGTTCTCGCGTCTCTGCTCGCGATATTACTCGAAGGTGCGTCCGTCACTTTATGTGGAAATTCGCATTACCCCCTGGGGGCCTTTGTCGAAATAAAAGTGCAACATTAGGGGGGTTGGGAGAAGGCTGAATCTCGGGATAGAGAGAGAGAGAGAGAGAGAGGAGAAATTGCAGGATGGGAAGGAAGACAGGGAATGGGGAATCATGCAAGGTAGAAGAGAGCGTTCCCTTCACGGCGCATGCACCGATTCCTCTTTCCTCGTTCCTCTCCCTTTTCCCCGCGTTCTCTGTTCCTCGTATGTAAGCGAGATTTATCTGGCGATGCCAGATCGCGAAACGCGGGGGCTGCACGTGTGCAGGTGCATGTGGGATGCACATGCATCGGGGTGACCGGTCGGCCGTGTGTGAGTGCGTAGCACGTAGCGGGGGGAAATGGCGGACGAGGGAGAGAAAACGGGGGTTGGGAGGATGAAGAGGTGGACGAAGAGGAGGTGGACGAGGAGGAAGAGGATGAGGAGGAGGTGTGGGCGAGAGGGTGGCTAGAGGGCGAGACTGCGTGTCCGGCGAGTATTGGAACGAGACGGAAAGGATAGGGTCAGATAGGCCGGCCTGTAGGAAGAGAGGAAAGACAGGGGCCGATCGGAGTGCAAGCGGGACAGCTTCCAGTCCGTTTCTCTCGAGTACGGAAGGGTGAGTCGGATGAGGAACGAAAAGGATCGGAGCTGGACCAGAGAGAGCACCGGCGGAGGTGGAGAAGGACGATAACGGGGAGAGAAAGAAAGAGAGAGAGAGAGAGAGAGGCAGAGGCGAAAGAGGAGGGTATAGAATGAGATATGCAGATAGAGAGTGGTCCCGAACGAACGGGCACCGGGGTGTAGTTGGGTAGAGAGAAGTTCAGGAACGAGGGAGAGGGACGACCGGGCCGAAAGAGAAAGAACCATTCGGTACGGAAGAGGAGAAGCAGAGGGTGCAGGAGAGAAACCGGGGGCGGAAGGGTGGACAGAGGAGAGGGACACAGAGAGTGAGAGAGGGAGAAGGAGAGGAAGCATTGCTGAAGCAAGATGGGACTACGCGGAAAAGAGACGCCGATGCAGGCGGTAGTGCGTCGAACGAGGAGGGGTAGGAACTGACCAAAAAAAAGGACGAACGCTTCAATTCATTGATCGCCCGACGGTCCGAGCGGCGACGCGCGGGCTAAAATAAAAAACGCGGCTAGGCCAGGTGGGGGTGGCGAGCTCTCTGCCAGTAGCACAGGTGGAGGTGGAGGACGAGCCGAAGGGCGTTGCGAAAAATCTCCGCGAAAAAACGTGCGCGCACCCAGCCCGTCGCACAAGCGCTCCCACGTCGCGTCGTCGTCGTCCTCGTGTGCCACGTCCTAAGAGCACAATCGCTCCGCAGAATGGAATCTACTCGGCACGCGGGGGGTGACCGGTGCGGTACGGGGGGAAGGGGTGGCAGAGACGTCCGAAAAGTGGCGAGGAATTTACGTACGACAGAAAATCAGCAAACTCGATCTAACGCGGACTCTCTTTTTCTAGATCGTTGCATACGTGTCCGTCCGGCTAGGCTGAGAGTATCTCCTACCTTCCTACCTCTCGTTCACGCGTGCGCGACGATCCTGCTGTCTCTTCTTCTTCGTTTTTCGCAATTTCAGAACTGTCAGCTAATACGCGCGACTACCTACCAAGTACCCGGCTGAAAATCTTTTTTGATCTCGATAATGGAATCCGCTGGATAGGCATTGTTGCCGACCATTCGTTTTCGACCTTATCGTACGACTTTTTTGACACTTCTCTCAACCCTTTTTCCTGCCCGATTCCTTTTGCATATGAACGATCGTTTTATCTCTCCTTCTCTCTCTCTCTCTCTCTCTATCTCTCGCTCTCACTCCCTTATTCTCTCTCTGTCTATAGGTGATCGACTCGAGCAGACGAACGTTAATCACGGTCGCGGAGCGGTAAACAACGGTTAGCGTGAATCGACACTCGATACGGAATATTTTAACGATGATAAACGCGGTGACGATAATCACCATGCTGTGTGCTGGCGCGTGCTTTAATGATGAATATTATTTATATACAAAAGTCAGCTGGAAGCGCGCGAACGCTGTAAATCGGAAAATTTACGATTTTGACGGGGATTCGTTGTTTTAAGCCCTGAGTGAGCCGGTTTAGGTTTTTCAAGATGCAAATAAGAATTTTAACAAGAGATAGATATATTTTCCAATCAAAGAAAATGTAGTTTTTAAGTTATGATGGTCTCGGGAGATGTTTGCAATTCGAAGTGGTTCGATAAAAGTGATATTCCATCTTGGAAAGGTGGAAAGCAGGTGAACCGCGGGTACACCTGGCCGGGTGATCGGGTTGTGGGGTCGAAGAAATCCTCAAAGGTGGAGACGACAGCTTCGTTTGAATCTTGGAAGAGGCCGAAAAACGCACAATATCCTATTTTCCGTTCCACTCGAGCGGCTGGCGCGGCCGCAGACCTAACCCGAGGAACATCTGTATTTTGGGAAAGGCCTTTTTGCATTTTTGGAGACAGATGCAAATGAAAGGGTTCTTCTCGGATGGAAGAATGCAAAGGAATCGCGGCTTTGCTCTCTCGGCTGGGCCCTTTTGCGAATCCTTTTCATCGCGGCAGCTCACATTTTCCTCGTATATGATGCATCTGTCTCGCAAACAATATCCTGCGATTTCGCTCTCAAAATTCACTCGTGATTCGCTGCGGTCATTGTGCTCCCGGCTTTCTCTCTTTCTCTCCCTGCCTCTCTCGGAATTATGTCTTACAGGCAAACCCCTTCTTCATCCTTCCGCAACTCTTTTAGTTCGAATGTATCGCATACGCGCTGGTGATACGTCCAATCTTCTGGAGGTAATCGTCTCTCTAAAAAATCTGCTTTTAACCACGTTTTTCTCATGAAACATGACTGTTCATATGCTTATTCAATAATTAATTTTCTTCTTTGAAAAGCGAAACAATTTGGGACACTACAGAAAAAAGTTTGTGCCATATATTTTATAAAAAGGACTGACGGTATAGCGCTTTGCGCTAGTACATTTCGGCTGGCATTTTAAATTTCTTTGGGGCTAGTGCTTTGTTCTAGACGAATTAGCTCCGCGCCATTTAGCTGGAACGTTTTGATCGATTGTTTCCGTAAGAGAAGTGCAGCTCGTGGATATATTATTTTTCCCATTCGAGGCCCCGTCTTTCGAGCGTAAGAGTGATATTCGCGTGCCCTGACAGATGCGAGGAGATTGGGAGTGGTAAAGCACCCTTAGTCAGGGGCGCAGAAGAACCATCAGGTAATAAGGATCCCCGAACACGATTTTTCGACCGGCGCGTAAATTTTACCCCGAATGTGACTTATTCAAATGTTTACCCATTCATGGCGCAGCCTTTCTTGTTGATTCCGTTTCCGAGCGTATCGCCTGAGGACACCCTTTCGCGGTGAGAGGATCAAATCAATGAAAATACATCTTCTAGCTGAAACCCTACCGCATGCACTGAACGACCGAAACCAAAATCAGCAGAACATTTAACGTAAAATTGGTTGGTTAATAAAACGTGCCTTTTGAGTCGCAAGTTTTTCTATTTCTCGTAAATGAAGTTGAAAATAAAACTTTAAAATCGTTCAATGAGAAATATATGAGATGCGATATTAAATTACAAATATTTTAATTGAGGTCTTTGGTAGAATGAAAATTGGTAATTTTAGCAGTTTCAGGTTTAATTCGGAAACGACAACGCGCTGGTATGGAATACTTATCGCAACGGTATCTTCAGTGTAATAGTCAGTTGAAAGCGAGATAAAAGCTGTACGTAACTGGACGAGCCTTGAAAAAAATTGGGAAAGACAGTGGCATTCGGGCTTTCATTAGCGTGTCTACTTGGGAGATTAGTACGCTTTACCGCGTACCTCTGTCTTTGTCTCTTTTCCTCGTTCGTTTTTCTCTTGAGAAGAAAGACATGCACTCGGCGGCTCGCAGCTTTGAGGATGGACTCTCGGACTTTGCTCGGTCTCTCCCGAGCCGTGCAGGGAGAGGCAGAGTGAAAGTAAGCCGGATCGAGGCTTATAGAGGATCCAACTGGACCGAGATATTTTCGCAAGTTATGAAGCAGCCAAGTTAAACACTTTTACCGTGTTTCGGGATACCTTGATTACCAGCTGCGGCGCATTTTTTTTTTATTGAAACCTTTCTTTTTACTGTCGACGGAATTCGCAAAAGTACTGAATTTGAGTACAGCTTTTCCAAGCTATGATATTCGAATACGAGCTTCGAATAAGTCATGAAAGTAATTTAGAATTTTAGTGATGAAACCACAACTATTGCAGAAGAAATAAGTTCGCAGAAATATTGTTTGCCTCGTTTCCTCATGGTGCAGATTTTTCGGTGTTTACCCATCGAGAAAAAAATGATGAATGAAACATAACGTGACTTGTACATTTTACAGGAAAGGGTAGCTAGAGGCTGCAACCCCTCGCATCCACTAAGAACTAGGACAACAATAATGACTTGCTAGCGAATTTTCTGCATCCTTAGCCAGCATGAGTGTGTGCTATTTTATTTTTCACTTATTAAAACTCATAAGAACTAATTTCTACTCAAGCTTTTTCGTTCAAACACTAATCACAATATCTAATGAATATCTTGCGGGGATATTGGTTTGGTTTTGGAGACGTAGCTCAGGTATATTCCAGAGCCACAAACACTACGATCTTGAAGAGACTGGCGTTGTGGACGACCGGGCGTCAATTACCACCGCAGTTGCGGGTACAGCTCGGGGCACGGGGATGATAAATCTTCGATTCGGCGAGGACTCACTTTAGGTGATCGGGACTCCTGCGAGACAGAGGGGGGCCCTACGTCACCGTGAGCGGCAGCTGCCGGTACGTCATACTTTTTCTTTGTCTCAAAGGACCCTTCTCTTCAGTCGTCGGTGCTCTTTGGGGCACGGACGGGGGCCACGCGCCCGCGGCAGATGTTCCGCAACGCATGCCCCTTCGCTCTCTCCTGCGTATTACGTACTTATACTTGGAGCCCGGCCGTGCAAGGCGCGCAACACGCGACCGATCGATCGATGCATATGCACGATTCTCGACGCGCGCCTCGAAGAATGCGAGCACCGATTGAAGGAGGGCAGACTCTTGACTCTTTGATATATTGCACGCATGCGAGAGCCAACCCCAACTCTACACGCGCGAAACCCGCGTTTTCTGCGAGCGCGGGAGACGTTCTTGCCCGCAAAACTATCGCTCGTATCCATCTGTCACGACACAACCAGTCCCGGAATCAGTTTCCAAACACCCGCCACCGATCGAATTATTTTCGGATGGTCATTCAACTATCTATTGATTTTTTCGGACTGAGCGATTTCTAAGAAATTTATACCATCCGATGAATAATTTTATCCCTCCACTTAGAATATGTTCTTTATTTTTGTTGGGGGGGTCAATAATTCAGATCCCTATCGATTTTACGAATAATTTCTGCCGCCTTTTACAATCTTCTTTTCACCTGATCGCGTATCAAAAATTATTCTTTCATTAATTTTTTAGGAGGAAGAGAAATTTAGTCATCGGTCATCTATTGGAGTTAGTAACTACAGAAATTAAAATATTGTTGAAATTAGTTTTTATATGATATTCAAAGAAGAGGGTCATCAACTAATTAGTTGATGTTGAAAATAATTAATTTTAATTATGCTCTAATAAAAAAAGGATGCACCTCATGGTCTGAAATATGAACTTCACAAAATTTAATTAATCCTCAGTATATTTATTACTACAGAAGAATGAATGTACTTTGTTTGTTTTATGACTTGCTCAACGAGCTTCGAACGTCACCACAGAAGAAGTCTGGCTTTCGTCTCGCTCGACGCAAATGGTCATACTAATCAGAGCAGAAATCACACCCAGGCTTTCTGGGCGTGCTGAGGACAAGTAAGTGTGCGTGCATATATCTCCAGAAGCCGCCCAGCAAGATAACACCGTGCCGTGCGATAAAGAACAATTTAACGGTCTTGTTAAAGATACGAAACACGCCTACTCCGATAAAAGTGAGTCGCGACACAGTGGGACCATTTGGGATATATTAAAAGAAGCGAGTACTCAATTCATTCTCGCGAAAACAATATTACAGTAAAACATATATGGTGCGCTTCAATATTTGCGTTCATTTCAACAGTGTTTGAGTGACAGTAACGCGCAATTATCTGCCTTTATACGAATATCAACCTGTACATTTTTCGATCGATATGGTTTTTAGTACGGTATGAACAATTGCCAAATTATAATTTTATATGTTCATAGAATAGTATCTACATTGTTTTTATCCATGGTTAAATCTATAATTTTGATCGTGACTACCACACAAAATCGTTAAGAGGCTTGGAATGGCTACAGTGAAAAATTACATTCTGTCGCAAAGAAACAATAAACCGGTTGAAATCCACGGACGGTCCGTGAGCAACGAAACTTTTAATTACCCATTCTAATAAGGTTTCTTTCGTCGGCAGCTATTTTCAGATTCGAAGAAAAGGAAGTCGTATTTAAGTAGAATTCAGGAAACTCGGTACCGGCAATTATCCATACCGGCCTTTTACTTCGTCGAACTTTCATCGGAGCGTAAAACGACCATAAGGGCCGCGTGACTTCAATTCGCCGTAGCACCCCGGGTTAGTTCGCGACTTTCTCGAGCTTCTGGTTTGAAAAGCATCAACATCTCTGTGGCGAGTTTCGACAGCCGGGTCGTGTTTTCGTCGATCGACTCGACCGGTTTCGAATAATTAATGACGCGGGAAGAATTAGTCGCTAGCGACGAGACGGGACGCGACGCGGTCGTGCATTTTCCATTTCGGGGCCTCCGCTTTGAGACAGAGAGGTTTGCCGAAAGTTCCGCAAAGTGGATCGATAACCAGGCATCCGGCGAACGTAAACTTTTCAATCAATATGGAGCCGGACGCGAGCTGGCGCGAAATTAATTTCGCGAATTGAAAAGGCGACCCTTCAGACGCCAATACAATTAACCGTAAAACCGAACTTCATATTTTATACTGGTGCCGGCGCCGCACACCCGGCCCAGCATCGGGCGCAAAATTGAAAGAGACAATTTTTGCGGCCGGGTACAATCGCGGCAAATGGAAGCCGCGGAAACGCAACGGCCTCGAATCGATGAATTACAGAGAGGCGATGTTTTCGCGCGCCATCGAAACGAAAATCGAGATAGAGACCCCCAATGTTTTGCTTTTGCGAGTCTGGGGACGAGGAGAATGGAGCAACACACTTCTTTGGGGCGCACATCGCCACACCTGACACCAACTATTTACAATTTTCTTATATTATGCCGAACTTATGCAAATCTTTGAATACCTATTAAAATAATGTTACCATCTTTTTTCTAGACCTAATGTAAAATAGCAATTTTCATTCTTTGGGTCAAAATTGGCCCATGTTCTACCGTTCAATGGTTTGGCAAAAAAAGAATTGTAATCCCAAAAAGAACGTAAACGGGGATGGATACCCCGAATATTTTGGTTTCAGCGAGAGGGGGTCTGACGAAGACACTTCTTCGGGGCACACGTCGTCACACCTGACGTCACATACTCGTTAGGGGGCAGATGGCTCCCCTCTCAAGCGTGACGTTGGGCCTACGTACCTGGTGGCGTCTACCCATGAGGCCTTCTTCCTCTCCTCTCTCTCTGCTAGCCCCCTCTTTCTTTCGCCCTCTCTTGCTACCCCCTCGGCTGGTGGCCCATAAGGTAAAGCAAAATAAAAAAAACTCCTGCTAAGGGAGTCCCCTTTTCCTCGCACACACGCGCAGCTGCTCAGGTAGCACGAGCTACTTCCACATTGGAGGACGGAACCGATGTGGGGTGCCTATGGCGTGCCCCATTGAAATTCCGTTTGGTCAGACGCCCGGCTGCTTCCTCACGTGGTGCATACAACACCGTTGAACAGGGGACAACCGACCCAGGAGGAAAAAGAGAAAGAGATTATTAAGGTGACGAACTTACGATCGATTTGCTCCGGCATTAGGATGAGCCCCCTCCGACTGCTCACCCCCGGGGTAATATTTTATTTTTGAGAAATGACTGCTGCGAATCCCCTAATCCACCTCGGTGCATCCGTGGCTCTGCTAGATTCGATTATCGACCAATTTAATTCTGGTGTGTTCTTGTCATTTCTTTAATGCTGTCACTCAACACGGGAATTATTAGAAGAATTTAAGAACATTAGTCTGTTGTCGATTTACTAAAATTACTAGGATCAAAACTTTTACTTTGCATTAGAAAAATCCGCAACCAAGTTGTAACTGCTAGATTCGAGAAGCGTTCACATACTTTAGGTGTTGACGCACAATCCCAGGAACATCGATGTGACAATTCCATAGCGAGATTCGAAAAGCGTCTTTTCTCAGGGATAATTGGCACAGCTCTCGGAGCGTTTAACAATATAATTGTGCTTTTGCGTTGAATCGGCAAGCCGTGTGCCCGGTACACGGCGCACAAAGGATCCGAGGATGTTAAGGAAATTGTCCAGTCCACGACCCCCAGCGTCCGTTCGCTCGACTCGAGGAAAAGATCCTCGGTAATTATGGTGGGGCACGCCGTAAAGGTGTACAAAGCGAGAAAACCGAGCGAAGTGAAGTTCCTCATTGTCCGGGCGTATTCTGGTAAAGTGGCTTTGCCGTCTTAAACGGTTCCAAAGTGGCCAATAACGAGAAAGACTCGGCCACTGTAACGCCCCGGATACACAAGGGAAGAACTACAGGCCAATTTGTCGCCGCCGCTCGTAAATCCGTCCTGATAATTCCCAGCACGAGACATCCGGCCTTCCGGCTGGGCGTTGCGGGGGTGTTTCGTGTGGTAAACATAATGTCCGTCCTGGTCGAATCTTTTGTCCGGACTGTCTTTGCTTTTTCTGCGCCGTGAACGCGTGCCCGACGGTGCGCCCCTTTCCAAACACTACACCTGGAAAGTTTGCCAAATCGGGTCCATATTCTAAGCCCGAATTTCAAGCCATTTGTAGCCGATTCTTTCTTCCTTTCTTTATCTCACCCCTATCGAATATGAACACGTTCCTATGAATAGCTGGAGTATTTGTTTTATTCTTCGTACAAGAGATAATAACAAACGTCTGAGAAAAAATTGAACTTAGAGAAATAGTGTTATATTCGAAAAAATTACTTTTTTAAAAAACATCAATCCTCTATTATACCAATATATTGTCTAATAAAATATTTCCGAAAAGAACATACTAGATGTATGTATAATATCAGCGTCCTGTTCAAACTTTGATATCTATCGATAACTATGTACCTATGGAAGAAAGCCGTTTAATCTAGTCGAATACACCTAAGTTTCCCCAAAAGTATCAGACACTGGTCCGCTTTGCAGCGCATCTGCTCGGAAAGTAATCCAAGAAACGTTTCGAGACGCCGATTTTCGGTTTCCGAGGTCGAACCCCGTTATGGCATGGAATCGCCTAACCCCAGACCTAACGCGTACCCCTCGTAGCTCATCAAGAGGTAAACGGGCCGTTGAGCACAAAGTGGCCGCCAGTAGAAAACAAAATTTGGTAACGTTCCGTATCTTTTATTCGGTCGCCCCCGCAATCTATCCGAGTTGGGTCATCGTGACAGATTGGTGGGCCCTCTCGACGATATCCGGCCCCAATTTCAGGGCCTGGGGCGTTCTTCTAACGGGAGCTTAAAAACTCCCGCATTTAATACGTTCACGATCCAGAAGCCGCAACTGCATCTTCTCTCCCCCCCTGGCGGTGCACAATGACTTTCGAACATATGTCGAACGACGGAGTTTCCTCGGCTGCATCGAGATGCGTTATTAACGCGTGCGGAAGGGGAGGAAACTGTGGCAGCGAAGGTAGGAGAATGTTAGATAGGTGGAAAGAGAGGGAGAGAGTTGGTGAAGAGAGAAAAGAAAATCCATTTTCATGTCGAGATCGGTTCGAGGTTCTAGACACGTGGGTGGAAAGAGGCAGAAGGACGAGAAAGGTGCGGTAGGTCGAGCCATCTGGTTCTTTCCCTACACACGATCACCTTAAGGGCCTTTTAAATCCACCAGAGACATGCACCTTGAGACCTGTCTGGGACGAGGACCCTCGAATGCTCGGCCCTTTAAAAATCGACCCTGAAACGAAGACACCGAAACCGTGCCCTTACTCCTGCTGGCTCACCTTAACAACCTCGAGGGTAGCCGCACCATGAATGGTCAGGGCTCTCTTTAGTTTTCTGTTAACTTGCTTCTGTACGGATCATCTAGATCTTGTACCGCCGACCCCTAAGATCCGTGTTATACGACCGATGTTTTAGCAACCCCACCGGGGCCATTTTCTGGTATTCTATTTACCAGATTGTGGATCTTTCATCAAAATGTTCGAAGACAATCCCAAACTACAGAAGTTAAATGAATATGCGTTTATTCGTAAGTAGACTGCGGATTTCATTTGCTCATTAAAGATATTGATAAAGAAATCACATTTTTATTCAATATCTAACTCCATAATTTTTACAATATTTCCAAATTGGCGTGATGTCGTCAATGTTTTTTGTTTCGCTGATTCGGTTTTGTCATCAATGCATAAAATCCAGAGTCTATTAATTACATTCCACTGAAAAATTTTGGTCGTCACTGGCTTGATGTTATCGCGCAAATTTAATTGTTTTATGCTGAATCTTACTTTTGCATTAAAATTTTGCAACTCGGCGTCCACGTTTTTCATTAATTTCATTACATCAATGCTGTATCTGAAATATCTACGGTGAAAACTAAATTAAATGTTTTTAAATTTTCACGTGCCATAAATGCGCGATGTAAATTACACGTATACGAATACGTTTATTTTTACTTCTATAAACATGCTTCAATAGAAAAAACTTTAATAAATATGATATAGAAACAGCTAAAATTAATTGTTCTATTTTAGTTTCATCCCTGTTACGTATTAGAGTACATTTTCCAGTGTTATGCAATTTTCGAGCAACTTTGTGCACACAGAGACCTTTCAACGTCCCTCTATCCGGCTACTTTCAACCGAGCAACAATGGCCAGCGGATCTTAAGCTCTTTATACATCCTAACGTCACAGTACATTGAGTGACGTCGCGAAGGTGCACGAACGACCCCGGGTTGCATCGTCGGCCTATTAATACCATGATAGAGAGCCGAGAGGTAACGTGGACGCGCTGTTTACCATGAAAATCGGCGGATCGTTGACGGTCCGTCGACAAAGGGGAAATTAATTTGCAAATCGTTCTTGATACGGATCAGGGGAAAGGATCGTCCGTCTCTGGTCGATACTGCACACTCATCAGCTTAAGTCCTTCGGTATCGAGAACGTGACGAGACACGACGAGACGAGACGAGACGAGAGAACGACAGAGTCGAGACAGGAGGATGCGCCGTTGACAAAGAGGCCACGGGACAAGACAAACACGAACGTGAATACGTAATCTTCGAGTGGGTATCGGGAGAGAGATGAAAAAAATTGCAAGTTCAGATGCTGCTGTAGCAAGCATTTCTGACCCGTATATCTCGGGCTGGTAATTCTCGTTGCCCCGGTCCGGGCACGCGATCCCAGGGTGCATGCACCCTGCCTACTTTTGTCTTCTTGCGCCGGCTTGAGCTGTGGCTCTGTCTCTGCCGTGGTCTCTGTCGCGGGACCTCCTCTGTGTGCAGGGGTGCATCCCGCGGACCCGGTTAGTATGCACTTCCGTCGACGTGTGCGCCGATCCGCGAGAGAAGTAGCCGAGCTACCACCAGAAGGAGGATCTCCGGGGCTAGGGACCACGAGAAATAAGGGTAGCAAAGCCGGAGAAGGGCGCGGGGGGTGGCACGCGACCCGTGGGGATGGGCTGACAGTGAGACTTTTATTAGGGAAGGAATCAGCAAGCATGATTATGTACCTTAGAGCGTCTCCACCTCCGTTTACCAGATCCGAGCCCATTCCCCATCTACCCGCCATCTTTCTCTCTTTATCTATCTCCCTTTATCTTTCTCTCATTCTCTCTTTCTCTCTGTCGTCTACCACCCCCAATGTGTACGTCTAACCGCCCTTCTTCATACTCCGTCTCCGCCACCGCGCTATCGCCACTGACATTGCACTACGACGAAGACTACCAAGCTGCCACACCGTCGTCGCAGCTGCATTGTCAACCCCTTCCCGACCGTCAGCCGGCTCCCCGCGCTCGTATATGTACGCAGTGGCGTAGAACGCCGAGGAATCGACGACGATGCACAATGCCGGATTGGCTCCCTTCAAGGTGAGCTTTGTCGGATCCGTTACCGCTTCACGTGGATGCAAACCGGTCGCGATTCGGTGCATTGGGGATTCAAATAGAGGCTAATCTTTTTCGAATACTGACTACTTACCAGGAACGCTGCCGTGCCGATGCGAAAGATGCTGTCCCCTGAAACAGACCAAAACACAAAACTCTTAGAGACTGATCGTTCATCTCTACACCCTCTCATTTGCAATTATGTTAGACTAAATATTCTACGCCATAGATAACTTACAGTAGAACTTTATAAAAAAGTATGTAAATTTATGAACATTCCTTTATATTTAAAATTGTTTTATAACAGTGTATGATTGATAGGTAAATCATGAAATATGGAAATCCTCAAGATCGAACAAAATGAATTACTTAATTTCTATTTAAATATATATATATATATATCATTAATTGTTATTTCCGATTTTACTGGTAATAGAATAAACAGATTAGAATCATAATTATTATCTCGTAAGCGTATTAGATGTAGCCTAGCTTTCTGGGAGAAATAAGGGAGATTGTGATCTTTTTGCAGAATATTTTGAAGAGCTTTGGATGATCGTGATCACCAGCAGTCACTAAATTCGTCGTCCGGCGCAGAGAAGCGCATAGCCGGAGCCGTCCTCCACGAAATTTGCATCTCTGCCTCGCCAATGCCGCCCAAGGCGATATTGTCGTTACAATGAAACCACCCCCGAAAGCTCGCTACCACCCTCGATACACACGCCGGCACACAGGGCGATGTCATGTGCGCGTGTCGCACTCGAACTTTCGACTCGAACCACAGGCGCGAAACTTCGCGAATTCTGATCACGCATACATCGGCGCACACGGGCGAACAAAATTTTATCAGCCCTTTTTTTCCCCCGTCCGAGCCGCGCCTCCGAAAACACTGAAATCCTTTCGAGAGCGCAGCAGCGTCGAGAAAATTTAGTCCCGGCTCGACCAACTTTTTAATTTGGGCCTGACAGTGCAGAGACCGTTTTGCGAGCCCGTGTAGTACCACCAGGGAAAAATAGTTATTTAACCGTTTATAAAGTGGAATGTTTGATAGGGACCGTGGACTTATTTCAACATGATTTTTAAAAATAATTGCTCCTGTAAATATAAACCCTGCCGAAGGACGAATTATTTTAGTCGCTGGTGACTAAGCCAGTTGATCGCGAAAATTATAATTATCGACTTTCCCTAAGACGTAATGCAGTCTATGGACAGGAGAAACATTTGTGTAAATATGTGATGAGATGAGAAAATATTTTTGAGAATGGGTTAGAATAGTTCCGAAGTACCGAAGGATCACTGCAAGGGCAATATTTCAACGTAAACTCTTCCGTTCGCGTCTCGACGAAACTGGATTCTCGCGTGTCATCAATTTCCCGAGTCGGGGGACGAATTTCGCGAAACAGAATGCGTCTTTGTGGTCGCTATTCAGCGTTCCAGCAAAGGATGCACCGAAACAGGGCATCGGAGAGGTAGCAACGGAGGTTCAGAGGGTGTGGGAAAGGAAGAAGGATGAGACTAAGGAGGTCATAGGTGTGAGGCATAGTTCGACGGCAGTATCTGAGACAGTTTCGGCCGGCAAGACTTAACAAATAGGCAAAGTTTTGTTCCCGAGGATAACGGGGGCCGGTAGATTCCCCGGTGCTACCACGACATCCTCTCTCTCCTCTTTGTTCGCAAGTTTATGATGTATTAGACGTCTCCCGTCGTTCTCTCGCGTTCCTTTCCTTCGTTCCTGGAGCCGCGGTTTTCGGCTGACCAATTTATACGGCACCGGCAGTTAAGACGAAACATCCGAAGGCGAAATTAACTCACTCGAATGCGTTTCAACTATCAGTTGAATATCATTTTCAACTAATGAATTCAAATTCAAACTAGCTGTTCAGAAAGATGCAAGATAATGCTTGGGAGAAAAGTGTTCATTCAATTGTTTCGTTAAATAATCAATACCGGTCTGAATAGAAATTCCGAAACAGGAATAAATAAATATCTATTTCCTGGCATGACTTTTTCCGGCTACATCAGCCCCGTTTGAACCACCGCGAGGCGGAAAAAAGTTGAGAAACACTGCTCAGACAGAGAGAAAGAGAAAGAAGCCCACCCCCACCTATAATTTCCCGATAAACTGGTCTGTGTCGACGTGTCCTAAAATATTTAAGCTTCCTTTGCCATTCGAATTCGAGGTTCTACGGGTGCGTCTGGCATCGTTCCGTCGTGAAATAGAGGTTCGTTCTGCGTTCGGCAGGTAAACGCGCGAATTCCATCGTGCTCTCTCGCCGACATCAAAAGTTCCGTAGTCCCCATGGAGCGTCCGTTTGCCGTGACCGGGGCCACGCAGACGCGCTCGCTGCCCCCAGGATTAATAAACTTTGTCGCGTCTCGGCTTACCCCGTTGGCTTAACTCCACACGGGGAAAATCAATACGCGATACATGCACACACGTACCTCTCTCTACATATCCCAGAGGTCCGTTTCGACTTGTCGCGCTATCTCTCTTTTATCTCGATCGTATTTCATTGTGTATCGGCGGGTGCGTGGGAATACACGCGTAGCGCCGTGCGTCTGCCCGGGCCCGATCACGCATTTACAAACGCGCACGAGTATATGTATATAGGTCGTCGTCGAACGACGTTACCCTGACGCCCACACCACTGTCCCGAGACACCCCAGATCGACCAGAGACCTCTTCAGGGTGACAGATGGCCCGATAGACAAAGAACTTGGCCGGCTGCCTTCCCCGTTGCGTAACTCAATAAAAGGAGATTCAAAGTCGATCTTCGGACGATCCACGAGCACCGTCGTTCTCAGAGGGGGCCGATGGGGTTGAAAATCAAATATTACCAACTCGATGGTCTCTGGAAGATCCCAAACTCTCTCTCTCTCTCTTCTCTCTCTCTCTCTCTCTCTCTCTCTCTCTCTCTCTCTCTCTCTCTCTGTGGTTGTTTCCTCTCCTCGTACCCCGCGGTTCTTATCGTTGTTCTCGATCGTCGATTAGGCACTCCCCTCGACGACACCAGGACTAACCAGAGGGTACTCTTATAGTCTGTTCTACGACGATTAGACGATTACTAGACCCCCTCTATGAAACCTCGTTACGACACTCGGTATTGGATAGAGAATTAGCCCCGGGGTTGATCGCGCTTCAAATATTCCGATGTTTTCCGTGTTTGTTGCAACGGGGCGGTTTCGCTCGACGGTCCCGTTCGCCGAAAGTTCCACTGTCACTGTGTTTGTATTTGCCGCGGTTGTAATTGATAGTTTGCTCCCATTTTGCCAAATTGTTCTGTATTTACATGCGTCACAAATATTTATTAAGCGGCCGGCACCCCGCTCCGCTGTGAATTTTATTCGGCTACTCCGGTGAGATTATTGCGGTGATTTGAGGTTCGCATGGATTGTCGACGAGACGACTTTTAATACACAAATCAATTATTTTAATGGCTCATTAATGAACACTGTAATTATTATCTATATAAATTAATGTTTGTATTTTTTCTCGTATCGTTTGATTTATATTCGATTTACTTTTATATTTATGTTCCATGTTTTATGTATAGAAGTGAGAAATTGTGGGAAGATTTTCGCCACATATACGAAAAAGGTAGTTTCGATGTGTGAGATTACACTCCTCCGTCTTACGGTTCACGTCCGATTAAGGCACTGACATGCATGAACGACACGCACACGTGCGCGCATACAGAAAGGGGCGTTGCGTCGATGGGTGGCACAATGGGCACGTGGCAGAATCTAATCATCTCACAAGACTCGGGGAGAGCTTGTATTTTTTTTTTAAGTTCTGTCATTCATCGTGTTAACTCGGTGGAAATTCATTAATTCGTGCTGGCCAGGTTGCTATTCCTTTCTCGCGCGGATTGTTGTTTGTGAGAACGTCTGGATAAGCAACTGTGTTCATGCAAATTTTGTTTCAATTCATACTACTACGTCTAAATTTTTTTTGTTGCACGAAGTTGTATCAATTTAATGCACTTCTCATTCCCTGACTTTGAGTTATCTAATTTTTCTTCTTTGAAAATTTAAAATCCTAATTAAATACGAATTTACATCAACCTGTAGGAATAAAAATATTTGCGTAAAAAATGTCTGTCAAAACGTGAAAAATATGAACAACTTGAGATGTTCTAATCAGTATTTTTGTGTTAAGATCACCGAACATATTTTCAGCAAACTTGTGTATTCGAAGCGGACGTATTCTTACCGTAACAAAAAACCTATTTCCACCTATTGTACATCAGTATCGAAGTCGGTGCCCGATGTATCGCGCAATTGATTATACCGATATCGTGTCTGTAGCTCGTGCATGTGTCTGGAATTGTGCTCGGAACACGTGACCCCCGCCTCAAGAGACGCCCCTTTCATCTAATCGTTGCAGCAGTAATGGATTATTTCAATCAAAGAATTGAGGGATCGGCGGCGTTCTTGGCAATGCTGTGACAATCTCTTATCACGTAGTACATAACAAATTATTTAACAATTTTTTTGATTACTTTTAACTGCAAATAGTATATATTCACACTGATTTAATGAATGCGTACAGATATCGGGAAAGGAGATAAAGTAAATTTTATTAAAAATATTTGTTTTTGATATTAAGATCAAAGGAAAGAGAGAGGGAGAGAGAGAGAGAGAGAGAAAGAGAGAGAGAGAGAGAGAGAGAATTTAGTGCCTATAAAGCGTTTTAGCTTCTAATAGCCAATTGCACGAGTCAGAGTTTATGGCTGAACTTGAGCAAGATTTATCTAGCTATTACAGTAAATATCCTGGAACGGGACTCTCGGTTCCTTACAGGAAGGATGAAGCAACAAGTGGCTTCTTAGCTCGAGCAATCTTAGTTCAATGTTCAACAAGTGTTTTCCGAATGGATGCATGTCCTCGGAACTCCTTCAAGGAAGTTTAACAGGTCCCCCCTCAATTGACACAATCTGTCTACACAGTGTCCTCATAGTTCTCCATTGAGACAGAACTTCAATCCTTTTATTGAGTTTTCGCAATTTAAAATTATTTTATTTTATACACGTTTATAAAATACGTAATTCGCATTTATTAATGTTATGTTTTATAAATCAGAGTTGATTCTTTTAAGAGACAGACATTCACTGTAATCTCTATTGTAAATTATACATTTTTATTGAAAGTATTATCTACACTTTTAATTATGGCGGTGAAGATTATTTTATCTTTAGATTCTAATGAATCATAATCTCAATTCACATCAAGACTGATACGCCCCGTACACGTCAATACAATTCGCGTCACTTCTCATGACTGCCTTATTTTATTTACTTTGCTGTTTTTATCAGAGAGAAGTATCCAGAATTTATTAATAAATTCCATTGCATCGGTTCCGGGAACTGCGAAGGCATAGAAAGAAAAGTCGATAATATCCGAGCGACAGAACCGCCAAGAATAGAATTCCTTTATCTCGGAATCCAACGTGCGTCATTTGTTCTGATAACTGTTTCGATCAGATGTGGGGAAGAACTATAATTCCAATTTCGTCGCTTTACGTAACTCAGAAGGGAAATCGTACCCTGATCGTAAATAAACAACCCTCGCGAACGAACCCTCCTTCGTTTAAGGGAGTATTCTCTTTTCGAGGGCCACAAAATCGATTCAATCGATTCAAAAGCGCAACTTCACAACAGATTATCGTATCTTTCAATTCCGGCATAAAATTTTGATAATTAATTCCCGAGATGTCGCACTAAAGATAATCGTATATTAGATAAAGATAACATAAATTGTGGAAGCGATCCGAAGAGGTGTTCAATAAATATTTATCGTTCAATAATTTTAATAAATCCAGAATAATTTTAATCTTAATAATTTTTAGTCGTGATAATTTTTCATCACATAATTCTATGAGGTACGATGGCACCGGTGTAAACTACCCTTTGATTCACGCTCCCTAGAAGGGAAAACGCATGAAAAAGTATACGTGTCCCCTCGGTGGCAGCGTTATCATAGTTTTTCCCGTGGCTGCGAAACAAAACGCTCCTAACCCACGAAAGGGGGAGAAAAGCTTGACGAGGGAAAGGGGATCGCCGGATTCGCGTGCTGTCTCTAAATAATAAAATAAAAAGCTCGACCCTCTAGATCCTTGGCCCAGGCTGAATCCCAACAGCAACAAGTTGATATCTTGTTCCCTCGAGGGCGCCTTGGGGGTAGGAGGACGCTGCCTCGGGGCGAGGCGGGGGATGGTGAGGCAACCTCGGCGGTATCGTCATAAGAAAACGCTTTTCGTTTCTTTTCCCGAGGCCACCCTCTCATCCCACTGTTTGTCTCTTTTCATCAACAGGTTTCCCACCGTACCCTACGGCCCGGAAAATCTTCGGAGGGAAGTTTCTCGTCCGTGAAGGGGCTAAGAAAACCCAGGCTTGGCTGCGAAGGGAGGGTGGACCTCCTTGAGGATCAGGAAGCGACTAACTTGTAAGATGTAAAAGGGATGGTGTTTCCTTAGGGGCTGGCAGCCGCGAAGACGATTCAGGGTTCCACCCGGCGTCTTGAAACCTGTTGGAGTCACCCCCCTTCTTCGTAGAATAGGATGAATGATACTTCCTTATTGGAAACCGGCCGTTTTATGGCTCGTGAACAGCCATCCAAAGCTTACAAATCGCTTTAGACCAATCAGCTTACGTTCAATTACTCACGCGTTACCAAATCCTTATTCATTTTACGCAATTTCCTCGTAGTATAGACATTGTGTTCGACTATTATTTAATTATATTATGAAAGTGAATTTACTCATAATATATATTGCAATAGGATATCGTCCAATAAGCTTATATCAATCAAATATTTACATATAATTGAATTTTTAATTATTTTACACAATTTATTTCAGCAAAGCTTTACTCGCAATACAGGTGTTATTATAGAATAATATTTATTTGTTTTATGCAACTTATTTAATGAATATTTTACTCATAATATAGTCAACTTATAATAAATTATTCACTCGCGCAATTTATTTTATTGGAACGTTGTTTATAATATATGGTAGACATTTAAATTGAATGCGATCTTATTTATTTTATGGAAGCTTTACTCTTAATGCATACAAAATAGTGCATCTCATCACTTACCCATTTTCATCCTTCACAAGCCTACACCTCAAGTTCCACAAAACGTGAAGGCACACCCCCTCGTCGCACCTATTACCCGTATCGACGTTAAACAGGGTCTCACCTGGAACTTCCGGGACGCCATGCCCCACATTGGGTTTTCTCGTTCTACCGGTGCGGCGGTGAAATGGATCGGTTCCACCAGGTCGCGAAACCGTGAGCTTTTCAGTGGCGCGTGACTTTTAGCGGAGCGGCTGCTGTTCTTTTTGTGCGGTGATCCTCTTTCTCGAGGAGCGGCCATTGTGTCTCCCGGCCGGGAATAAATATTTAACAAGCCCCAGTGTCGTACTGTTACGTCAATATGGAGGGCCGATGTGTCCTTCCGGCCGGGAACGAGCGAAAGGAGAATATCGTGGATGCACTCGATCACGTTCGCTCTCCGTTGGAAAAAAGGCGCCGCCTCTCCGGACGCTGGCTGCGCGCACGTCAGAAAGGTGCACAGGGATCCATTCGGATATATTCAAAATATGCAGAACACCGGCGGCCCGCTCGGCTGCACACCAACAAAAGAAAACAGCAAACCGCGGAGATAAAGAAGAGAGAGAGGACCCCCACCTAGCTCGAAACGCGGGGACGGAAATGCATGGGGGGTGGCAACTGGGGGGGCTCGTCGTCGAAAATAAGCAGCAAAACTGGAGGAAGAGATCGCCGATTTTGTTTGCCCACAAAACGCCGTAAACACGAGACGACCGGCATTCATCCGTTGCTAGACAGACAGCCACCTACAAGCAGATGATGAACCTTCTTCGAGGTTTTTCGGATTAGTGACAGGGCGGATGCTACAGACAGAGATCGCAGGGCCGCCCCCGATGGTAATTTGAGATGATGCTCCTCTTTCTCAGCTGCCATTCGGCAGATGTCGAAATTGCTCCGCACCACGGAGACAATGCGCCAAGGATAATCGATTTAATTTCCGTGCGTGCTCGCAAGTTGACGGGGTCCGACGAAAATTCGAGCATTTCGATTGTCCCGTTGTCGTCCCGCGACCAGACACCCCATTCACCGCGCGATCGAGCCTCACTCGAACACTTAGCATGATTTTCAATCGTTTTGTTCGGCAGAACGGAATTGGGAGAAATCGTAAATTTCAGCATTCGATCATCCACGGAATTTTCATCTAGAAATTATTGCTCGAAGTCGTGTAACAAAAGTGCTATAGGGTCTCGATTATCCAAACTTTTGGTGTCCGAAATTTTCGATTAATAAATCTAATAAGAAGTTTCGATGTATTAGTTGCATTAGTAGATGTGAGATAGAGATATGTTGTAAATAATCAACAAATTCACGAGGAGCTTCGAATTAATTTATACACCTAATATTTTCAAATTCTGCAATTGTCCACTATCTTTTGTCCTTACTGCAAACAACAGGTGCAGTCTGTTTTAATTAAACCATTCTACGGAAATTAAATTTCATATTGGAACGATCCCGTTTTACCTATACACTGTCAATCTTCCCCCCGAGAACTTTTAAATAACTCTAACGCGTGGAGTCGATCAACCTTTTTTTTTAAGCCACAGAGTCTAAAAACTTCGAAAATGGTTAAATACATATAGTGGTGTGCGAATTCTAAAACGGCAACATGAGCATTTATAAGAGCAACATCGACCCTCAATTATCCGTATTAATGGAACTCGTGTATTCGACTAATAGGACAGTTGTTTAATTTCCGTGCTGAACTGAATCCTCAGTGAGTGTACAATAAATAAATGAATTGTTTAAGATTGTGAAGCGGTTTCCGGTCACCTTTCGATAACAAAATAGAATTTATAATTATACTTATGTTGTCAATATATGTCGATTTATTTGTGGTATGAATTTAGATATGAAAGATACGGATAATGGAAGTTTTGCCATGTTCGTCGAGGTTTTGACACGTCGAACAAAATTTGCAAGATCGATGTGCGGATTAAGCAGATTCCGAGAGCCCCGAGGGCATTATCTCGGTTTCCACATAATTTCCTCGCGCCGTCAATTTTCCTCAAGACTACGAACCCTTCGTCGCACGTTTCAACACCCCGTGGGAAAACAAAGGTGTCACTTCTTCAAAGAGCTCTTAGCTGCTCGGTATCTCCTTCCGCCTCTCTCGCTTTAAGGGCTCGCTTTTCTCGCATCCTTCCGCCCGGAAACATCTCCGGTCGCGTGCCTTTTTGTCTCGTTTCCTCGCACCCCCGTTCGGGTCCATCTATGTCACTCTATAGATTTTATCCCGAGTATCTCAAGATTCTCAGGCGCTGAACCCCACTAAACTTCGGCTCTCTCTCTCTCTCTCTCTCTCCCTCTCCTTCTCCTCTTTACTCTTCGCCAAGAAAGCACTTTATCTCCATAGAGGGGTTGCTCCAACAGGTTACAAGACTTCGAGAGTTCGGCGTTTCTTAGAGACGCCCGTTTCCCGAGGAAATCTCACCCCCTTGTTTCCTTCTCTTCTTCTTCTTCTTCTCTCTCTATCTCTCGAAAGAATTTCTTAGTTCACAGCAAGTGCCTGCTAATTACCCCACCCTCCGTGTTGATTTTCTCGGCTCGTTAACTGCCGCGCCAGCTAAATGGAGCTTAAGGAAAATAGCCTACCAAGTTACTCTTGTTGTTCTTGCGCTCCTCAAAGAATGTTTGTTCGCTGATTATTTATCAATTATGGAATGTTCAACGTGCTGTCGGGACACGTTGAAATTACCACAGACGTTTTAATTGGATTATATGCAAAATTAAAATTGTCTGCACTAATTGCAAGACATATTTTAATTCTTTTAATTTGCTTGCTATTTCAAGGGAAGCAAGGTTTCCTTTATATCTATAAAATCAATAAAAATTCAGTTACGTGTTAATAATATAAATTTGTTTATAACAACTATAACCTTTCCTTCTCGAATCGGCTGCCGCGCAAAGCAACGCGGAAAAAAACCTACGCCCGATCCCGTCACATTAACATCCGAGTTTTCAATATCTTTTGAATCTGTACTTGGGGGGAGTTTCGGTAGGTGGAGACAAGCGTCGAACACGATTACTCGACTGTGCATGTCCTCTATGAAGGGGCGCCTTATATCCGGGAATGGGGCTGGCAGTGGTTCCGCGGTGCACGCACAATCGCAGGATGAGCCGAAGCTGGAGCGGCACGTACGACGGCGGTAAAACTTCTGTGCCACTTCAGTTAACTTCTGAGGGAAGGCGGAGCAAACAATTCCGGAATTAAAGTCACGGCGATCCTGCGGCTGTTCGAGCGGGCTGCATACTCAGTTGCAGCCGCAGCCGCAGCCGCAGCAAGCAGCGGCAAGCGACAGTTGCAGAAGCCTGCGAATCGCGGATAGAGTCAAAGGATCGTCGTCTGTTGCGCACGAATGTTTGCGTATACGCGTGTATCGGGTCCGCGATGCACCCTCGCCGTGTTGTCGCCGATTGTTTCTCTCTATTTACCATCATCTCGCTCGCTCGCTCGAATAAGAGGGGGGTAGCTAAGGGAGAGAAAAACCGGTGGGAAGAAGCAACGTAGGAGGAGCATGGTGGGACGAAGACGACGGGTCCAGCGGAAACGAGAGAAAGAATGATTCGCCTGCGGGGGTGGAAGAGAGGAGACGCAACGTCACGCGAGACGAGGCCCCACTTTTAACTTCGGCTCTTTTCTCGAGCGCTCGTTTTTTCCCCCTTTGTCCCGAAGCACGGAAATTAAGAGACTTCTCCCGGTAGTCCCAACCCCTTCGAAGGATCCGCGTACGTGCAGTGGAACCAACACCCTGCTGGAAATCAGCGAACGTACACACACCGGATCGTGTATATACCCTAGCACACGTACACAGAGTCAGCGCCCAGACGCACAACAGGGACGCGAGTCATTGTCCGCGGACACCTGTGGACTTACGTGCTGTGCACGATGTAGCCACTTACTTCGCCGAGAGAGAGGCCAACAGAGAAGAAAAAAAGCTCTCTTGCGTTTTCCTCCGCTTTTCACACCCAGCAGAACTAAGCACCCCCTAGCACTATGTCTACAAGACTCGTCATCTGTCCCTCTTCAGCCGGCCCCGTGGCCCTATCACCTTGTCCTTCTCGGCCCCCGCGGTTCTTACCTCTCTCTAGCCTCGCGCGCTTCGTTTTTCTCACCAACCACCCCCGGAGGTGGGGTGAGAAAGTCGTTCACGGCATTAAATCGCCTCTACCCACGCCCATGCCTCCCAAGCCCGGTTGCTTTGTAAACCGTTTCACCCTTTTAAGGAGAAGATAATGCAAAGTGCAGCCGGCGTTGCTGACTTATGTCACGCGAAACGGCACAGCCCAGCCTGTCGACGTATCCGGCCATGTTTCCTGTGCCGTCAAAGTGATTCCTTTAATTAAAAAAGTTATTATCTTGGGCCCTCGGGAACGCGCTGTCGCGTTTATCGTTTTTGATTCTCTTGTGTGCAGCTCTCTGCCAGCGGAATAAACGCATGCTTAGAAAGCAATTGTTCCGCTCTAGGAGGAGAAAGGACTCGTTAAATGCTGGACTGATTACGAATGGGAAGAAACGCGGTCAGAGACGGGATTCTTGAGCCGTTTAACGGGTCAAGTGACGGTGGCTGATTATGTGGGGGATTATTTAAATCGTGGATTTGTTTGCCGTGTTCTTTATACGGTCTTGAAAGGATCTCAAGTTGTAAATTGCATTGGTGGTGCCAGGATCGCTGCCATCTGCCAAATACTTGCAAGTTTGTACGCTCCAGTGCGTTGGCGTCATTCCAGGGGCTTAGCGACGTCGCGTCGTCGCGCTGAATATGGTGTTTTTTGTGAAGTTGGATTCTTGGAAAATCTGCAGAGATGTTTGGTAGGTTTGAATGTAGCTGGGTTTAAATGTGAGAGTTTATTTATTTTATTTATTTCGATGAATGAGATTCATTTAATTAGTTGGAAACTGTGCTGTAGAGTGGTTCGAAAATTGTATGCTTCGAGACGTTAAATCTGTTTAGACGGTTTTAGGTAGTAGATTGTGATAATTTATTGCGTCCGTTTAATGAAGCTCGCGTTCATAATATTAAAAACTTATTACGTTCATGTCGGTAGTTTCTGACAATTATAATTTGAATTTATAGATTGGATTTTTCGGGTGATGAACCGTGGTAATTTTGAATATTTATAATGAACAATTTGGATTTATCAGATAAATGGTTTCGCGCAGGATTAGGAGTGAAATTGTACCTTGCAGCGAAATTAAATCGGCATGATGATAAATATTGCAAATATTGTTCAACTAGTAATAAAGCAATTGCATTAATTCATCTCCGGCGTCAATGTTAATATACAGTGTTGTATTTACAAAACACGGCAATACTTTCACAGTTGTTTGTTAATTGACGATTTAATAATTGGACTGCGAATCTTTTTATAGCATTGAGTGTACTGGAGGATTAACCATTCAATATGAATCTTACTTATTTCTTTCAAACCAGATTACACATTTTTGTTATCAACATTTCGTCATTAAGATGTAGATACACGACGAATGAAAATTTTGCTTTACTCGCGGGCAATTGTTCGCGACAAAGAAATTTTATTGGGCTACGAGAAAAATCACGGAATAAGGGGTTAAAAGCGGCACGGAACAATTCCGCTGGTAATGAATTAAGAAAAAAACAGGCGTAAATTCGCGCGGTATCGGCGGATTCAAAGAAACCGGTCAGTCGATCGCGAAACAAGACCCCTCGACAGCACAAAAACACGATTGTCCGTGTCCGAAGTATCCCCGGGAGTGTATTTGATGAAATGCGGAAAACCATTGCTTAACTATCCGTAATATCTGCGGCAACGAGTATCATGGCCCGTTGAGTTCGCACGGTTTGAGAGAACGATGAGTAGTGAAAAAAAAATTCGTCCGCGTAAATTCATACATGCCTGTGCATACACGTATGTACACACAGAGGCAAACACACACGGTTGTTTCGCGGGGGTATATTGAGAAATGGGCAGAGGGAGAGAGAGACAGCGGGGGTGCAAGCGAGGAGTACGGGGTGTGTGGAGGGGCCAGGAGGTGTGCAGTCGATCTGGTTGGCCAGGGTAAAAACAAAAATCGAAGCCGAACCCACAGATACGCGGTTTTTGCGAAATTACGGGTCCCGCCTCGTGCCTTCGCGCTCCCCCGTAAATCAATCGCCGCTTCGACGTTCGTATATATTTTCCGTTAATTATTTTTATTCACGGACCCGCGCGTAGGAACGCCCAGCGTGTCCATGAGGGTCGATCGGTGTGTCGACACGCGCAACGCACTTGCTGGATTTTTCTGCGACCCCGCGAGCCTCTGTTGTATGCGTGCGCGATTGTGTATGTGCGTGCTCGTGACAGAGAAAAAGCGAAAAATAGAGGAGAACCGGGAACAGAGAGTGAGATAGGAGAGGGAGATAGAGGAGGACGGACAGACACAGCGTGTGTGCACGCAGAGCTACGACGCGTCCAGGTAATTCCGGAAAATATGGAGGCACGGCCGTACCCGAGCATAATGTCATCTTCTTCTCGCTATCTCCGTCCTGCATGTCAATCTTCTTTTTTTTATTTTCTTTCACGTACACTCGTTGCTGTCAACGGTGCGTGTTCACGCGTCCGTTCTCCAATAGGACGAGGAGAGGAATAGAGTGACGTTACGGGGGTGGGTGGGGACAGAGAAAAAGGGGGAGGGCGGCCAGGGGGCGAGAGAGCGCGGCTCTGGTTCGTCAAATTTGCACATTTATTCGTTTACCGACATACAATCGAGCTTAAAACTTGGCTGAGTTCGTATGAATGCGTGGACACTGGCGGCGTATGTGCGCCACTACGCAGGAACTTCATCCCTTATTCATAACCCTTCGAAGGGCTTGATGGAGCTCCCGAGGCTTGTGCGCGGTGCACGGACGATCTCTCTTTTTTTCTCTTTCTCTCGTCCCTCCCCCTGGTTTTGCTCTCTCTTGTTTTCGCGCACGATGCGGGGGAGGGCCGCAAAACCGCGCGGCGGCGGAGGCTTTTCCCTGAAACGCTTCATTTGTCGCATAGCATTGTGTAATTCTTAACAATCTTGCGTAGTTCTTTCAGCCCCGGCAGCAGGGACGATTCGTGTCCGAATACCGGCGGATGAGCAAATAATTTGCATCTACAGATCCAGGATCCGTCGAAAGGCCTCCGCCCTTCGCCCGACCTTTTTCCCTCGAGAAGAAACTCGCTCGATATCGGCACGGTAATGCACCTTTCATCTTCCCAGGAACCGACCGTTGCTCCTTTAAACGTACTCGATTAATTCACCGATAATTGTCGATAACATTATCGACGAATAAGAGAATCGCCGTCTACAATCGTAAAGACTGTCGACGTTTTGTCGGCTCTAAACGCAGACTCTGTATAGGATCTTGATAAAATCATTGCTGAATGAGTGCATTGAGAAACGTTTCTCACAATCCTACAAGAAATCAATTAGTAAGTCAGTATTCTTTATTGTAATAGTTGTCGATGCTCCTTTCAGGCAAATTTCGTGAAAAGGCCGAGCTGGTGCAGTTTAAAACAGTCGATAGATTAATAGATCTTACTAATTATTATTAATAGAATTTGTTCTTTGTATCACCGGTAATTATATAAATTTGAAGAAACGAGGAAAGATCGTGCAAGACACAGGATTTATCGATAGGGCAAGTGTAAATAAAGGCTAGGACACACCGCGCCGGTTGCCTTAATTCTCGTAGGGAGTGTAGACGAAGGGCGGTCGCTAATTAACGATTCAATCGCACACTCGGTCGCCTCGATAGTTTAATTAATTCGGAAATAGTTGGAGGCAGAGGGGCGGGTGAAGGGAGTAGAGCACACACCTCGGAAATGAATCTCCGGGCCACCCTCGTCAGGCATCCTGTGGTCAGGAGATCCGGCAAGAAATAAATTACCAAACTGTATACGGCTGGCAAGAATGTCCACTATTCTTCCCCGAACATCGAATAGCTCACAAAACAATCTCGACACGGATCGAAGGACCGGTCGTTCTTCCGATCCCACCCGGTTTCGTGTAACTACCGTTGATAGGGTGACGAAGACGGGCTTCGATTGTCACTTCCGCACTTTACAATGGGGGAGAAGCAGTACTATACTCGTCCCGGGGAAGAAATCGATTTAGCTTGTGTACAATTTTGATTTCCAATCTGGACAACTTCGTATTACTGGCACAAACAAATCTTCAATTCTCATTTTCTCGATAACTGCGGATTTTTATGCAAAATAAAAATTGATTGCATCAATAGGGTACTAGAATTCGATAAATATTCGTTTCTTCTTCTAATAATTTAAACTATTTTATTATTTTAAATTCATAAAATTCGCAATCCAGTCGTAAATTGTTTTTCATATCAATTTTACTGTTGAACTCGAATATTAATACTTTGAAATAATTTCATATTAAATATCGAGTTGTCGAGTTGAAACGGTAATTTTTACGTGGTTGGTACAAAATGATTCTCATTTTAAGATTGTTTATAAAATCAATGGTCCACGATCGAAAAACTATGTACCGTTCAACGAATTCGATTTCTGCCGGCTAACTCGATATATGTATTACAGGAAATTTCAATTCCTCAGATCGAAAATCCGACGCCGGTGTTCGCAGCGTGTCCGCGCCCCTACGCGGGGGTTGGTATACCCCGGGAAAACCAATTATTCATCGAAATCAAGTGTTACACAACTTTGGTAATATTTAAAACTCCGGGACCGTTCGGTCCCTCGGACGGTATACGGAAACTTTGAAAACTAATATCACCGAGCAGCCGACAAAGGCTCGGCTCAACGACACGACGCATACGTTTCTCCCACCCACACACGCGCATTCTTTAGATACCAGCAAACACACGCGTTGTGTACACTTGGATTATTCGCAATTACGCTCCGCAGATCAGATGGATCCTCTCAGGCAGCGCCTTTATTGCGGCTTTATTAAACGACGATGGCCGATGCGATCGGCACTGGGTATCATGGACACAAAGTCTGAAGGCGACGAAGAGAAAGAAATCGGGGGCGGGGGCAGTTCCACAAGAGAGAATCAGTGGGAACGAGGAAGGGGTGTCAGTAGGAAGAGAGGAACATGGAGAGGTGGCGAGGCGATACGCGAGAGAGAAACAGAGAAAAGGGCAGAGAGAACGGCGTATTCGTTCGAATCGCGAGGTTCGAGGAACTCACTTTGAAAAGCGGCAGAACCTAAACCCGCGTCTACTTTCTCCGGCGCAGGGGAAAATAGCTTTCAACTCGGAGAACGAGCAAGTATCGTGTAGCTACACGATAACTCTAGGCGGCCTGGCCCGTGATACTTCTCCGTCAGGTAGACGAAGTGGACTCGAAGGGTACACAGAAAACGAGAAAGGCTCTTTCTATGAGCCTCGATTGCTTCGCGCTTCCCCGATACACTCCCCGACGGTTCCACGTATGAACGCAAAGTCAGAGGAATCGGCGGCAAGGTGTGCTTCCGCCTCGTCTCTCGCCTCTCGCTGCCGGAAAAGTCGGAACTCCGGAAAACTCCCCGGACGAGCATGTAATGATACACGTGTGTTATGACCAACTTCGCTCCTTCAGACTTGTTACCGCGGCTATCGTTCGAGGGCTCGTTAGATTCTCCCGAATATCCGAGCTGGATCGTCTTGATTCGAGAGATGCGACCTAGGCTCAACAAAATTCCACGTTTTCTGACCGTAAATTGAATTCTATAGAATCGATTTGTACTGATCGAATTGTTAGTGATACATATATAAATTGAGAACATCGCAATAGTCAACGTTCAGATGAAAATATAGTCGAATCCTCATAATATTTCTATTTAATTTTATTGTTAGATAACGGATCTTTATGCACAATAAATATAGGACTTATTTAAAATTTAAAATTTAAATTTTACAAAAAATTTTGGGAAAATATTTTCGAGAGAAGCTTTTCGATTTCCGCGGTGTCTTGCGCGTTTAGACGCGCAATCTGTGGCGTGTTGATCGCAGGACGATGGAATAAAAGGCAGGAGAAATTTGAAGAACGCGGCGATGGTCATCGGGCGGCCATCGAAATCGAGACGAACTGCAATAATTATTGGCGGCCGGGGAAGAAGAGAAAAAAAAGGAGCGGCAAAGGGAGAGCGAAAGGGCAACAAGAAAGGAATAGGGCGGCCGGTGCGCGCGGACGGAAAAAGAGAGAAATGCAGGAAGAGAGAGGCTGCGAGGGATGATGAAAAGTTTGACCGGACGCAGCGAGCACAATGCACCGTGGTCCACCCTCCACTCCCTCGACCCATCCACCCCATAATTCCTCCCGCATTGTACTTCCAATCAATATTGTTTTATACCGCGAGTCATGAGACGAGCTCGATGGTTCGACCGTTCGATGCTCCGGATCTTTCTCCTGCAACGGCCGATGCAGTCGGGAATCCACCCCCGCGAGAATCAAAACCCCCTTCAACCAACCCCCGAAAAAAACTCCTTCGTATTCTATAGATTATCTTTCTTGACTGTTCGCCCGAGCGCTGCACTTCAGAATTTCAAGACTTTCAGAAATTGCATCGTTTTGTTCGCGATTGTCCGATGAATGCCCCCTTCGATTGCAGCACCGAGATGCTTAACTCTGTTTCTCATTAACCACAGCTTCTTTCTTTCATGCTGATCGAGATCCGCTTATCGTTTCATTTATCGTATTATTTATCCGTTCCTCGTCTTCCTTTCTCCCGCTCCTTTAATCGAATGACAATCTTTATTTCGTTATCCACTGATTTTCTGATTATTGCTTCTTCCGCCATAGATTTCCGATAAGGAACATTCGGGAATTGTTAGCTGCCGATTTTAATGAAGCTAGTGAGCACGAAATCTATTTTCTCTAAAACTGTTCGGAATGCGTGTAGAATATTTATGTGTATAATGGTTTTAACATATTAAGTGTGGCAGATTTTTGACAATTTTTCGATTTAGACAAATCAGAAGATTATACTTGTCCCCTCTTTGGTACTGATAAGAAATTATCCAGACTCGAGTCTGCATCCAATTGTAAGGACAAGTTAATTTTTGACTGTTCAAAAAAATCGGAAAAATCTGCTGAGAAAAATCCGAGGTGACAGTTTGCGTTCTCCGGTAAGGACGCTGATGGGTCGGGGAAAGTATCACCGGCAATTGGACAGGTTTTCGATCGAACGGCTTGTTCACGCAGCCGGAGATCTATTCAGCGATCTATACGCTCGCCTATGAAGCCGTAGCGGTACGGCGCGCGCTTTTCCGCGGTTACATGAGCGAAAAGAAAACACGACAGGCGCGTGCGACTGGTCGATAAACGCGGCGACGTTGACATTGGGTTTTCTCCGTCGACGCGTCTCAACGCGAGAGCTGGTTGTCTTTATACGATGACGAGAGAACGCGCAAGAACGGCGCACAATGTGCATCCGGTTGGCTCACTCGACGAGGAGGATACGTTTCGCTCGCTCGATGACGCTGATTCAGGATTACCCTCCCTCTCTAATTATCTTGCCTCTTCTCCTTCCCTCGCCGACCGCTACCCAGCATCAACACGCCCGTCTTCTGTCGTTCGTTCGTTCGTTCCTACATCACCGGAGAAAAGGGACAGAAAGTCCGGTACCGGAGCGATAATAAATTATCTTCGGCTGCACACTTCTTGAGCAGGAACCGGAAATATCGCCGGACGATAGCGGCGATATCTCACAAGAACCATTACGGCGATATTCTTCTCGACAACTCTTTTTTTCCGAGGTTCTACTCGAATCTCGAATGCGTCAAGTTTTGCTCATTGTTACATTTCATGATTCAAGTAGTATATGATTGACAAGTCGCTCTATAATTATTTAAAACCATAAGTGTTCATGAAATCTTTAATGTTTCAGGATAAGTATTTACTCGAAGATCGACGTCCAATGGAAAACCGTTTATTTTAGGGTTTGAGATTGAGACTGTCAATGATCATTGGAAATCTGAATTGTATTCGAAAGATGTAATACTAAATCATTCTTCACTAGGAAACACATTTCATCTTATTATAGTCGAATTTCGAAAGGATTTATGAAACCAAACTTTTAAACTATAAGACGAACAATGTTTGTCCAACAAAATGAATATTAAATAGTTCAATTATAAACGAATTATACAACGAAAGTGTCAAACGAAAAAATGAACAATACAATTTAAATAGTCCAAGTTACGAAACAATGTATGAAACACTAAAGAAGTTTCAACAATGTATGCAAAACAAGATGAAATTGTGAAATGTGCAGGAAAGGAAATGTCTTTCGTGCCACAATGAAGACTCTGACTCGTGAAGCATGTCCATCTTCGTTCCGCAATTAATTTCCCGTTGAAACAGGCCAGTTATCTACGTTTCGGAGATGAGTAATTACGATCGAATGTTGAAGACATTGGACACAGAGTTATCTTGGTACGTCTCGTTGTGACGACTCATAAACCTACGACCGCAACACACACGCGTCACGTATAGTGGTTGGTATTGTGTGCAAGTAACTGTGGACGTGCTTCACCCTCGTATCAATGAAATTCTCCGCTCCCTTCCTCCTAAACACACCCTCGGTTTCTAGGTAAATAGGCTCTCCATCCACGGATATAATCTGTGTTCGGCATTCATTACATCATGACCTAAGCACTCCGGTTTTACAATTTATTGCCTGCAATCTTACTTCGACCTGCGCTTTCAGGCCAGCCGAATGTTGTATGCCAAACTGATCGATGGAAGAATGGCTACAATTCTTTTCATGCACAATTTCGCTGTCTCTTTGTGGACTTCTAGGGCGGAAACTTGACAGTAATAATAACAAAAAAAACCTTATATTTAAAATTTTGTCAATTGGTTTCTTCGCGTGTTAATTAAACAATAGTCCTCATCGAAAGTGCTGTATTATATTATTTCTTTCTTACTAGAAATAACTCCAAGAATAATTTACTTTTTTACAAGAATAATTTCAAGAAATAGTCTTTTGTCTTACGTAATTCTAAAATAAGTGATTTCACAGAATTTGATGCAGGCAAGAGAATTTGAATTTTCTACATGACAGTTCGCATCTGGTTACGAACCTTTCGGTCTGAGACAGTGCAATTCACAAAAAAATGCAACAGCCACTTAAAATTGGAACGGCAAACGACCAAGCAACAGAAGTACATCAGCGAATACTCGTGAAACGAATGACTATTATATGATTTGCATCCGCCCTTTGTCTCGCACACAAACTCCACATCGGAATTCTACATTACTATTCAATATCCGGATCGATCGTCGGTTCTACAGCGGGTACAAGCGTCTTAATTAATTACAATGGTAACGAAGTAAAATCCCCCGGTTCCCAATCAACTTTCTATCAGTATCGTATTTATTGCCGTCGGAGGAGAGCCCTATCGGCAATCAATGCGGAGGAAAATAGCCATTAGCCGAATCACCGTCCTCCAAATGATTGATCAAATAGCCGATATCTCATCTTTGGGAATAATGCTTCGTCAAGTGTCCGGCTGGAGGTAACGCCGCCGGTTGCGAGTATACGTACAGTGTATAGACTGAATGCGAATAGGAGATAGGGTTGGCGATAGGGAAATCGATGCCTAGCCTCGTCGCCGAGGCATCTCGAAAAGAACGCGGCGGCTATATCTGGCAAGCAGATTGCAAGCAGATTGCGAAGCCGATTGCGATTGCGGATTGCGTGCGAGCGCGCGGGGCCGTGGCCGCAATTATCCTGGGGTTCTTTATGCGAAGCGTGTTCGAAAGTCGCGATTGGCGGGCATGGAGGACGACCGGGACGGGGTCCAATCGACTCTATGAAGGCCCAAGAGAGCGAAGATCCGGCCCCGTTCGTGGCAATGGGCGTCGAACGTGGAGGACGTGTAGGATGTAGGATACAGCCGCGCGGAAAACGACGATCGCTCCGGAAGAACGCGCCGATCGTCCATTGTCGTTCGCCATTCTCGACGGCCATTCAGCGTGCATTGGCTCGCCTTCGTTTCCACCGATTCGACGCACTTACACGCCTTCCTCTGGGCTTCACCGTTTGTTCCACGTTCCTCGGGCAATCGCGACACACCGACAGAGCCCCACCTAGCTACCGGGTTCACACACCGGCGATCCACGGATCTACGGTCCCTTCGCGCTTCCGGTGTCGCATGTTCTCCGAACACCGGCGATTCACTCACTCGCCAGAGGAAATTACTAAGATTCAGTTTGTTACGTGATGTCCAACGGAATCCAGGTCTCGCGAACCCGCGTTGCGCAATCTCGCGTTATATGGATGTTTGATTGGTGGTCGAAGACCGGATCTTGTCGTTGCTGCATGGAAACTCTGAGTGAAACAAGATCGGTCCTGTTTCTTCATTTTATTTTGAGATTGGGTACACAGAGTGGTCCATAAATGGTGTAAACATTTTTCATGTAGATCAGTCTTTCCTTAATTTTATCATCAATTAAAGAAGCAATTCGAGTATTTATTTGCTACTCTGAGCTACAAATGATAAATTTGGCTAGTAGAATATGTTGTTTCAGCATAAAGTGATGAATTTAAGAACACTTCGATTATTAAATACGTGTAAGGGTGAAAATAATGACGCTGCAGCTATTGTGCACTGTTCGGTGCATTCTCCCGTTGAGTCGGTGATTTTGGTAGCCTATCAAGGGACGAACTAACGGTTCCCGCCATTTCGTCGAGGGCTCTCGACGATCGCTACCTGTTTGGCTCTTCGTAATAAAATTTGTGACGGTTTCCGTGGCTCATATGCATAATCGACGTAAATCGCTTTTACCGCGAGCGCTGCGTTAACGTCGCTCAACAACGCGTAAAATCAGGGGTGATAATTTGGAATTAAACGAATTAGTATGTTATGGCTTTGTAATTGTGTTACACTGGGCTGGGCGGTGTGCGCGGCCGCTTGTAAATTCGATAAAAGAAAGTGTTTGTGAAGTCGCTCGCGCAGCGGATTCTCGCTGTTCAAAGCGCGCGTGTATGTACAACACGCGTGTTTGAAATTCGCGCGACCACTTCGTTGCGGCCGCGTATATAAATTAATTATTTCATTAACCTCGTTCAACTTCCATTTCAATTTGCCCCGGCCGGCCGGGGCCATGAGATTTTTCAATCGAACGTCAAGTCGCGTTACAACCTACGCAAATATTGTCTAATCAACCGTGCATACAGAAAGTATTTGGTGTACGAATTACGTGAGTTACACCGAGTTATTTAAAACAATACAGTATTTACAGCAACGAGCTGGTGCGAAGATCACGTGTAGAGTATCATATACAATGATAATGCAATCTAAAGAAAAATATTTTTCTATGGCTTGTGGTTCATGCAATTTATTGCATAGTGATCCACAGTCTGTGATGATAAAAGTATATATACAGCACTTAAAATACTTTATAAGTACCTCGACATTGATGGATCACAAAAATGTTTATTTTTACTAGAAACATACATTTTGATTGGTTAGCAGTTTTTCATATTGCAAATGGAGCTTGTGAGGTAATGAGAATTAATTAAGGCTAGTATTGGAGCAACGTGATCGAGTTTTGGAAGGATTGTCGATCTGTGAATCTCCAGGAGGAAACTCTTAACGAGAGTTTGAGAAATGTTACCTACGCCGAGGTCAATCGAGGGTGAACCGTTTCATCTTAAGCAGATGTCGATGTGTGATGCGAAGTTGTTACGCTAATCCTTCGTTACTGGAAACTTCCTGTGACTAATCGGGGAACGGAACTTCCATCATGGGAAGAACCAATGCCATATGCCTCGTAAATTTAATCAATATAACTGATAAGAAACACGATTACCCACACCCAATCGCAGCTAGATTTCCTTACTTCGTGATGTGTCGAGCATAGAACTTCATAAAGACTAAATTCATTGTATTTATTAAATAATTATTTCGCTGAAGAACTTTATGTTAAACTAATTTGACATAACGTTGGTACATGAACATTGTGAATTGAATGATGCGAATAATTATTATAGGCAAGCCAATAAGTCACCAGTTTTATGCTAGTCATGTATATAACGTACAAGCTTCCTTGGATGACATAAAATTACTGTATAATAATTAAACTTGTTCTTCCAATGATTCTTTTCGAGATAAATACATCGTTACTAACATTGAACTCAATGTACATTGGCCATTTAATAAAATCCAAAATGCAACCTAAAATCACCAACTTCATACAATATATAAAACAATTTAACCTTTTCCGAAAACACACAAAATTACTGTACAGTTGAACTAGTTTACTGTTCAAACATTTTAGAAGAAAAAAAATTCAACCGGACATTCTAAAGCAGCGGATAGCTGAATATTCAATAATTACAGACAAGATATTTAATCCAGAAAAATCGCGAACGGCCTTAATATATATCCCGAAAGCCGTGTTTGAACATAGTTACAAAGATCCGTCGCACCATTAAATCACATTTTATCGGAGCGGACTGCAAACATTTTTCACTGTGCATAAACCATTGTTCATCGGAGCGTTCAGAAAGTCGTATAAATGAATTTCAATCGCAGACAGCGGCGTCGCCGGTCACCTAGCAACGGAACGTTGCCGAAAACCGTGCGCGCGACCCGGGTGCGAGCCTGTCGAAATATAAATCCGCGATGTCGACGGGTTCCGCGAAGGGAAATCGCGACTGGTACACAAAGACTGACGGCGCGGCGCGGCGGTTCGCCTTCGCTTCACCGCGAGACCATGGTTGACTTTAATGTATTCGGTGTCTCGCATT
The DNA here is from genome assembly GCA_916610235.2 of Lasioglossum morio. Taxonomy (NCBI): domain Eukaryota; kingdom Metazoa; phylum Arthropoda; class Insecta; order Hymenoptera; family Halictidae; genus Lasioglossum; species Lasioglossum morio. The sequence goes on along the minus strand of OU744330.1, from coordinate 8,038,916 downwards.
AAGTAGGCAAACGAGCGATGCCGTGCCGCGAACGGCGACACCTTCGCGCAAACGAGAAGCTGGTCCGATAATTGAAGCACAAAGATCCCCCGACACCTTGCTTCTCCTTTAATCAGAGGGAGCCTCAAAAGAATCCTGTTCTCGAGAGCGAGAGAGCGTTAAACTCGCAAAAACCGATTCTTATTCCCGGGGAACGAAAGGGTGGGTTATTCCACCCCCAACCTCCATCCCCAATTGGTAGGTGTGGTGGCAGGTTTCACGGTTCGGGCGCAAAAACGTTCTACCTTTGATGCCAGCCGACCCCGGTCGAGGATGATCGCGTAGAATTCGGCGGCTGACGAGTGACCACTCGTAGAATCGCGACGAGTGTCTACTCGAGGCAAAGAGAAACACTCTTTCCGCTTGGTTTGGTTGTTTCGTTGGTTGATCGGCTGTGGAACCGGTTAGGGGGAGGACCTGATGAGAAGAGGCATGGGTGCAGGGCCTAGAGGGTTTCGGGGGGATAGGAAGGGGATCGAGGAACAGGGGAGAACAGGGTGGAAAACAATTAAGGGAAGACGAGGAGAGGTCCGCCTTGTATGATAATGCGCTGTAACCTCCGGTAGAGGCGGAGGAGGACGCGATACGATGAAGGAGGAGGTGGAGACGACGACGTAGGAGGTGGAGGAGAGCAAGGCTGCAGGAGGATGAGGCCGGATGAAGTCGCGGAATGGAGGGGCTAGCCGCGAGAACGGGGTTGGCGGAGGTCGTGGTTCTTACTTTGCATTCCTTTGTGTGTCCTCCTGAGCCCTCCATCTACCTACCCTCCTACAACCCAGTCATCCTCCTTCCTCTTGAAGCTTGAACTAACGCCCGAGGTTTTAATGCACTTGTCTACTCCACATACCGTTCATAAAGACATATATGCCGTCTGTTGAACGAGTGGGCAGGAGGACTGATTCTTGGAAAGAGAAACGAGACAGAGAGAGAGAGAGAGAGACTCGCGGGTGCGGGCGAGGAACATGGGCCGAAAGGGGGTGGGCAAAGAGGGGCGAGAAGGGGTTTGCCAGAGGAAAAGGGAGAAAAAGGGAGACGGACCACGCGCCTCCGCTTCGAAGAAGAGAGAGACGATGCCCCGCAAAAGAAGAGCCCACGAGCCAGAGAAGGGGAGAGCATAACGATATGAAATGCATTTTAAATTCTAAGCATTCGCTCGCGTCATGGAAAGACCTCGGCTCTTTGCTCGCATAATCCTGCCGGTGATGTACAAAAGTCAAAAAAGAACGGCGGAGAGCCGGGGAAGAATTAAAGTGCACTGGTCGAATCAGACCTTTGCTAGGGATCCAGAGGAACGGGGGGCAAGGAACTTGCGGACAGCGCTCACGTTTCATCTTTCTTGGATCGATCAAGATCGTCGTCTGACATGGTCTAACCTATCAAAGCCTATGTTTTTCTTGATTCATTGCACCCTTCCTAAATTCTTTGTTGTACTACTTCTCGTACACACCGTCATCAAATCTTCCAAGTACAGTGGTGCATTTTTGAACATTAAAAATATTTTTCTTGGAAAACTAGTTTATTATAGTTTAGTAGACTGATCTGATACACTAAAAAATTGATTGCTTTTAACACAACTAGTGTTATTGAACAATATATTCAAATGCACAAACTGCCATTGGAACACGAGTAATAACATTTTACATTTATACCAACAACGAGAAGGAGTCACACCTTGAAATTGTTATCAGTAGACTACTGATTTTATGCATTTATGTCAGAAGTATGTAAGCACATTACAAGTACACTTATTAACGAAAAATATTAATTATAATTTCAATTTGAATCTTCATGCTTTCCTTTACTAATGTATAAACATTTGATCAATAATCAAGGTGCGCGTCCATAGACAACTTACAATTCTACACAACAATTGATCTTCGACTTACCTTTCGTGTCCCGTTAGTTGTGCACCGACCGACTGTCAGCTATGGCGTCATTCGTTAATCTACAAAACAGAGGAAACCGTTTAGAAAAACACGCCTAGTCTTTCCGGTATAGTTTCGTAACGGCATGCTCTATTTTTGCGGTGCGATTCGAAATCCGCGCAACAAAGTCAAGAGCATCCGCGCCAGTATTCATAATAGTTCCGATTTTATCACCCGGCGCATAAATCAAATTTAACCGGTCGTTCACGGTAATTTTAATAAATTTCAAGTAATTTCTATTAAATCGCGCCGCTTTCGTCACCGGTCATTGTGCTATCCATATAGTATACATATAGTACCGCGTATCCTTCACCGGAATCAGCAAATATTTGCGCAACATTATAACAAACGGCCGGTCGATCGGCGTACAATCACCCGATAAAATCGTACCGATCGTCTCGGAACGATACCTGATTAAAACTCCACATAAAATTTTTAAATCTTCCATTTTTGGATCAGCCATCCGACGCGATCACATCTAATTAGTAGCAACCCCGACGAAAATGATTTTCAATTTAAAAACCCTTAAAACGCGATTTTAAATATTCTCCGATCGACGATAACAGTGAGATCGTGTCTGACTGTCGCGACACTTAAATCGGAAGCAGAAGGAGCAAAACGAGTAGTTTTTTTCCTTCCGTTTCTTTTAAAGAGACCGTCTCACGTGCGCTGGCGACACAATGGCGAAGCAAGGTGGGGTCGGACTCTATACGAGCTCGGTAGGTGCACGTCGATTCAGAAAAGAGAGAGAGAGAGAGGAACAGAGAGAAATCCTTTTCATTCGAGGAAAAGAAAGCGGGCGCGAGATTCGCGCTTCATTCATGACCAAGTCTATGGAGCGAAAAGAGAGACTTATCCTTCGAAAAATGTAATTAGCATGTCTTCGCACAACGGGCCAGACAATCGTGTTCTTTAATTAGTATACGTCTCCGTGTGGCACGGCGGCGGCTGCGTTCCTTTCCGCCACTACCTACCCCCCGATCCTCCTGTGTCTCTTAGCCACCCCCGCGTGTAGACAACAAACACACCCACGCACTAGAACCCGCGCCAACCCCAGATAGCGAAATCCACCAACGAACCGTCCACGCATGTGTACGTTGAAGGATCGCAGGTTACCGCACACCGCACGAGTGTCAATACGTGCACACGCACGTACGGAATGCGTGCTGACGCGTTGCACTTATTGTTAGCCTGTGATACGGAAACGATCTTTACTGCCCTGTCCGAAGACTTTAAAGTGAAGCATTCTTAATAAATTAACTCGTGAGTAAACTGTAGATTTTATGTAATTACGATAAAACTGAGTAGCCGTAATTGGAAACAATCAAATAAATAATTATACGACAATTTTTGAAAAAAAAACCATGTTTTCTTGAGATTTTCCATCTAGTACTCTTTAGAAGAGACTTTTTAAAATTTGGATCAAACTATGTGTTTCCTTGGTAAAACGGTAGCGTAGGCAGATTCAAAGTAGCATGTAAAAATTGTATTCGATTTGATTGCAACACACGTTTTATTGCGCTACGCAGAGTGAAATATTTTATAAATGTACTCTGTTCTGAAGTCCAGCTGTAACAAACGACGCTAGAACAGTTTGTATCAATAAATTTGGAATGCTGCCGCGAATGCTAAATTAAACGATTTTTATTGGTCAGTGTCAACCGTGACACCTCTTCTTTCACCGGCGTGTGATTCTTCGATGCTGCTTTCAGGGAAAAATTGCATGTGTTTTTCAAATTTATTGGGGATAGAAATGTTAACTATATCAAATTTATATTCATTCTGTGGTATATCTATTGTATTCTAGCGTAACCGAACAAGTAACCTTCATACTATCAAGTTGTAAAAAATTAATAACTTTGGATGCAAATCCATAATCGTAACAGAGCCATTTTTAAAAATATATTTAACTGTATCAATATTACAAAGTAGCTACATATACATTTAATTTTAGAAAATCAATTACGTCAGCGAAGCTATAATCTTCAGGTGAACGCTAGACAAGTAGACCAGCAACATCTCGTTTAATAATAAATCCAATAATACTGCAGGCATCCAAAATTAATTTTACCGACGATAATCAACTACCCATCCCACAAACGCGACGACCCTCGTATCTCGCGTCAAACGTAGCCTAATAACGTGCCTTCTTACACTAACGCGTTCTAATTAAAACGCAAGGCTTGACGTAGATATGTTTATAAGTCGACCGCGTTACTTGATCGTTCGTCTTTTTTCGTTAGGTCGAAGGTCGTTCGCGATGACACGTGTTCCCACGCCTCGAAGACTGCACTTTAGTGCCAGAGACAACGGCGAACCGCTAGAGACGCGTGACGTGTTACTATGACGCATTAACGCGACACGTCGATTCGCAATTACCGTGCGAAAATCCGTTCGCATCCTCGAGACAATTGCAAGGGGTGATGAAGGACACCAATTGCCGTTGAGCCAGAGGCAGAAAGCTGCGCGACTTCCGGGACGGTAATATCTGGCGTTAGATCGTATGCGGCGGGTGCAATCGCGCGTGATAAACAGCATCGTTATCAAAGGAAAACATAGAAACCTCTTCAGAGACAATTAGAGAGCGAACACGGCCCCGAGAGGTTAGCAAAAAAAAATTTATTCGATCACCACTCTCGATCTCATCTACCGCATTTTTCGAGCATGCTCTCATTTTTTTTCGTTTAAGTCATCCACTCGTTAATTCGACCAATAATTCTTTCGATCCATTATTTCGTAGCACGTTGATCACAAAATGGGAAATCAATTTTATCTGCGTTGAATTACGTCTTTGAATTAATAAATACTGTGCACAGAAAATTGTTTGGAATAAATTATGATTAGGCGGAGTTCGAAAATCGAAATTTCATTCATAAAATCATTAACGACTGAAGTGAACGTCGATTAAACATTGAGCTTGTCTGTTCGTATTTTTTATCGGAATTACCTCGCGATTCCTCGCGTTCTAAAGGTATTGGTTAAAGAATTGATGCAACGCTACGAAGTAATTAAGCAGTTGCCCAACATAATTTCTCCGCTGATAATTCCACACTCCACCTTTTCTCAATTTGTCACGGTGTAATGCGGTCAACTTTTTTCTCAGACGCGTTAATAGTTTAGCCAGCATATTTTTGAAGCATCTATTAAAAGATCTGGAATGCTAATATTGTGGACCATCGATTGACTATAACCTGTGGATATAGTCAACCCAGACCTTTATCTGTTCGTTCGTTAACTTCCTTATAGAATTTCTTTCGACATCTGAAATGTAGCGTGTGGCCTGCAATCATTTTGCAATAATAAAAACAGAAAAAATTGTTTTTGAGAAAATGGTAGAAATTAATTTAGTAGAAATTTTGCACTGATATTAATATTTCTTTTCATTTTTGTCATCTTTTCAAAACAGATTGAAAAGTATTATGTTTTTCGAAAAGGCAATTTTGATGTAAATGGCACTTTTAGGCTTATCTGCTCTAATAACGTGGTGTTCACGGTTAATAATAACATTAACTAAGTAGTCCCTTATCACTTATCTAATAAACATTTGGTCTGCATTTTACCATTTGTGAATTAGATTAGGTAATTAAGAATTTAGAATACGTGTTTCCTTGCATGCATCAGATGCTAAAGGGTTAAAGGGAAAATGATCTGTCGCAAATTATAATGGTCCCATGCTAAATGGAATTGAATTATGGGTCATCGGGTGTCGTTTTTGGCAAAAGAATGCAGATGATCGGGGAATGACTACGCAGCCGGACTCAAAATCGTTGGATCTGGGTCAATGCCGCGATTTAACGGGACCCGAGCCTGTCGGGGATTGAACGAATATTGAAATTACGGGAACGCAACGAACTTTTGCATAATGAGTTCGCGGGTGGCGGAGGTGGCCGCGATCGCTCGTGTGCACGTTTTCGCACACACGTATACACACACGCGGGATGGCCGCATGAATATTTTCATTTGATTGCGTTAATTAAACTGGTTGCCAGCCGATGACCTTTGAAGTTCACCGGCCGCGACATGTGTACACCAATTACCGATATTATTAATTGCAAAGAGTCCCGCCGCGTTCGATCGCGGCTCTCCGTTTCGATGGTTTTTCGCAATCCGCGAAAGGATAATTGAAGAAGCAAGCGAGAATATCCACCTGCAGGCGAAAAAACCGAAGCTCCATCCGCCGGCCACGGGACGAACAATCTAATTTGTTTACTAGTCTCTTTTTTCTGTCGTTCGACTTTGTTTGTGACCGAAGGATTGGTTTTTTGATCGATGATATTTCTGCGCGCGTCAGGTCGCGCGAGAGATATCGACTTGACTTCTCTTATTGCACGTGCAGAAATAAACGACGCCTAGAAGAGTCGCCAGCGGATTTTGTTAGCGGGATTTTTTTCCGAAACCTGCGATGTTTAATACTTGCAATTTCAACTATTTTTCTTGTACCGTTTGAAAATAATTTGCAATTGTTAGTAAAATTTCAGTAAAAATTTCAAACAATTATAAAACGAAATCAACTCTTTGATCAGTGATACGCATATTCTAGAGTAAAAGATTCTTCTGTTCCATCAATAATTTTTATAAGTGAAATCAAATGGAAAGTAAATAAAAATATATATAGCTAAATAATTATTTAGGGTATTGTCAGCCGTATAATGTTAGTATCAATTGAAAAAGGTTATGTATCTTTTTTATCGCTAAGCTAATGTTCTGTAAAGTGGCGAGCACGGTTATCAGCGACATCTACTGGGCTTTCCATCATTTCATCGTGCATTCTGTTATCTCTGAAAAAAATTACTATTCCTCTCGTTTTAACCATCCTGGCTAAACTATATTCAGCGTCGTTTGCTAAAATTGTACTCGTATTATACATTTCATAGTTTCCGCGTTATTCTTTATTTCGCGAGAATGAGTGATCAAATGAGATGCGACGCTGATGGAATAATCTGCGAGGATCGCGTGTTGCTAGCAGCGATCCCGTGGCCGTAGCCGTGAAAATGAAATCGAGACAATAAAAGTGTTGGAGTGCAAAGGGCAGCTCCCCTTGTTTTTGAAAGATTTGAGGCTATGTGGTAAACTTTCACGACCCTCCGCGAAGGAGGCCGTGCGCCGCTCCTAAGCTCGTTGAAACAAATGTAGCCGAATGCCGGCCTATTTGCATACTCATTGTGCCGTAAGAGCTTCGCCCTAACGTCGCTGGTTGGCTGGTCGCATGGAGAAACAGGAAACGGTGGTGTGGGTGCACCGAAAGCAACGACGAAAATTGGGTGTAAGCTGCGAACGGCGAGAAAATCACGCGACGAAAGAATTCTCGAATATCATCGAAACCTATTGCCTCGGGAACACGACAACCGCATCCCGAAATTAATTGAAAATTAATCCATACTCGCCATAATATTAGGTTTCCGATATTATTTAGAAGAAAAAATTATTTCATTGTTCAGCCAGAACTGGAAAAAAAGGCAACCCAAACCATAGAAATGCTTACAGAATTTTTGTATATGATGTTACGCGATCGGCTCCGCTATTTCCCCGGACCTGATTGATAAAAAAAAATTTGAAAGGTTTCAACGCGACGGGTATATTGTTTCCCTTTTTTTATGATTTCGGACGACAATCTGAAACAGTTTGCACGCCTCGGTTCATCCTCCGAACTACGCAAGCAAAACTGTCTGATTATCCGCGGAATTTTCAATTGTGAAACAACGCTCGACGGAAACGCTAATATTTTTCGTCGGAGGTGTCGATAACAACATTCCCTGTTTTAGCCGATAATTTATGAATTCTAATTTCTACCAGTATCGATTTTCCACGACAAGCTCTCGCACGCTATTCGAACTTCTATTTAAAAAAAAAATGTTTTACTTACCATACAGACGAACACAAAGAATAATGACGGAATAATTGTAGATGCGCGCGGGTGTGCTATTAGAACAATAAACAGGAAAAAATGTATCGCATGAAGTTTTAAAAAGCCTTTCATGTAAATTGCTACATTCTGTATGTTCGCCAATTGTTCAATCTGTTGACTGACATTTTTAGGAGACCGTTTCTAGAATTGAATGTTTGAAAATTTTAAAATGCGTTTTTTATCAACTGGGAAATATTTTCTTAGTAGCGAGTGTTAGTTGAATTGAGAGAAAACAATGTGTAAGGAACAAAAGCTGTCTTCGTCGAGTCTGGCTGATTCGTATGCTACCTAGCTCGCGACTTCTTTATGTCCCAGGAGATTAGGCTCGACGATCATGCCCCGGCGAAACTTTCAGCTCGCGTCGCGCAATGTTTACTACGACGATGACGAGGATACGTTAAGATACGTCACGGTAGTCCAAAACTTAGCAAATCCTGACAACGGCCGCCATTTGGGAATGCTTAGCAGTCGTTGTTCCCAACACTTGCCAAGATATAACCGAAATAGCAATTTTGAAAGCTTGCGGCGAGCCGATGCAGCGCGCCGCGTTTGGAAGCTCGCCTAATCGTTCGATCTTCGCTGTTCATGTCGTCGAAGACATAATTTTAATACGAAAAATCGGAAAACTATGCTCCGAACAAAATTATCTATAATCGATCTCACACTCTAAAACTCTGTCGGATTCAAAAGAAACTGCAGCAAACTTAAACAATTGCTGTTAAAAACCTGATATTTACATATGCAGGTTAAATGATCACTTGCAGTAAAATAATAACTATATTGCATTTATAGCAAAGGTAGGTAAGCGGAAAATAAAATTGTGAAGACGTTAGATCTTACTGTCAGCTTATTAAAATGACTGAAAAAATAGGAACATTTTTATTTTGCATAAATATCAGCAGTCTATACGTCACTAAAAATTAATGGAGGAAATTATTTTATTTCTTTTTTGTAAAATTCGTGCGCCCCTTTCAGTTAGTGTCAATGTAAATTTTGGCGGATCTTTGAAGACTGAGCCCCTACAAAATACAAAGTGTCACCGCGAGTTACTTTTCATTTGACACTCCTCGGAACACAGTAGGAATTTCACCGAGACGAACAGCCTCAAGTTTCACCGGCGAAGTGAACGAGAACTTTGAGAAACACGTCGCGTCCCATGGGATTTGGAATCCTGAGATTTCATTAAGCGATGTATTCTATTATACTCGTCCGCTTTTAAACCGCCGATTCCGCTGAAAAACTTATACTACTTCGCCGAACAGAGATTTGACGTGATCCCCTTCGCAAATGAGTTTTCGGGAAATTAATTAAGAACCGAAACAGAATCGGAGAAGTAAGACAGCAATGGGAACGGGGAGGTTAATTTCGAACGAGTTAGACATCATTTCGGAAAGATATAAGTTGAGTCTTCTCTAGCTTACGCTTTGCAAATAAATGTTACCTTTACAGTAAAACAAATTAAGTTCTATTTCTTTTCCGAATGCTTCTGACAAATTAAATTGTTCCTTAATTTCCAAGGTATTCTATTTTTGCAGCGAATATTTAATTGTTAATTTGCAATAGCGAGGAACGTACACTGTTTTTAAAACTGTGAGTTTGATCAATATTTGTGTTGACTGAAAGAAGTTTAAGAAAACTTCTTTCTTTTTTAAAAAAAAAAAAGAAAGAAGTTGAACAAGTTTCTGAAACCGAATTATTTTTAAAAAACCTCGGAATGTTAAAGCTTTTACAAGAATGAATACCTTAGACAAGCAACTCGCGAATCTTTATGAAATCTGCACGGGACGAAGTTTTTCTCGATGCAACAAGTAACGAGGAATAAAAACGGATTATTTGCGAAGGAGAATACAGCGTTTCAAAGCGGGACAGCAACCATTAAGCGTTGTAATCGTTATCTTTCTGTTCAAGAAAGAACCGTTCTTTAATACCCCGCAGAACTAAGACCAGAAGAGCGTTCTTTATCATGATTGCTAGAAAGTTCAGTTCAGAATTAAATGCATCAAAGACTGTGTCGGTGAAAACATCGTTCACGAAGGGTCGTTTTTGTACGACGATGTTTAACTACTCCCTCGCTAGTCAGATTTTCAGTCTTGATTAACTGACTGAACAATGGGTTTTTTTTTAAGAAATCCAGAAAAGAAGAACATCCAATCACAAGACGATTCGCTAGATCAATCAAATTTATATTCATAAAATTCATTAAAAAATACTCACCCGAGAGTACAAGATAAGGAGAGTTAAATACAAAATTAGGTATCACTTGGAACACGAAGTTACATCCTTTCTTCGAATTGCCTGTCATGAAATTTCGAAAACCTGTCACTCAATTTATTTTAAACTTGGCTCAAAAATTCGTCAGATGTCAAAGGTATTTCAGCCCGAATCATGAATAAATCCATGTTCCGGTTGGATCGATTTAAATCGAAATTTTGAAAATTTAACGTTTGTGAGTTGGAAAGCTAGCCGATCTTCTTTGACAAGTAGAACTATGGCAGCCACGGCAATGTATATTCTATAAGATTCCTCAATTGAACTGTCACAATTTTTCGATCCCTAAAAGTATTACTAATCTGAAAATGGTTGAATTAGTCTACAATATTAAAATCGTCTTGTTAGTTTCGTTTAAAAAAATATTCTTAAAAATAATTTTTCGAAGATGTGGACTCTTCGATTCCTTTCCGAAGATTTCTTTATCGAATCAGCGCAGTCTGCGGTTAACAACCCCACGAAGCAGACGCCCCGGTTCTTTGTGAAAAAGAGGAACGTAGTAGCTCATTTTCTCGTTGATAGTGCGTACATCGATTTGATAAAAGTCAGTCTGCCTTTCGCCCGGGAACAAATATTGGAAGTAGTGCCCGGCCGATAAGCGTGAAACTCGGAATCCGAATCTGTCGTAGATTATGCCGGGTTCACCGTTGTTTACGCGCGCGTCTGCGTGGATATGTGTTGGTGTGTATATGTGTACGCGTGAACACACACACACTCAATGCTGGGGATCGGTCTGCTTTACGAGGCAGATGTTGATAACGCGCGACAGACAGCGACAGAGACGGGGACAGTGACAGCTGGCCCGTATTGTTCGACACGTTCGCTGATTATAGGTCAAAGGTCCCTTACGAGTCGGAAGAAGTATCGAAGAAGGGCTCGACAGTTATTCCCTAAGCTCAGAAGGGTGCAGCTCTCCCACGATTAATCCCCAGTCCTTGCATCATGCGAGGTCATCAATCCTCCGAGTTGAAGACGATACACAGAAGCAAATTTACATCTTCCTAGGCACTGTACGTAGAAGCTCTAAAAGCATTCTTTGAGCACGATTTTCTAAAAAATAACGACAAACTGATTGACACTTAACGATTTGATTTAGAAGCAGAAATTCTCCGAAGTTGGATGAAATGTTTGTGATCGACCCTACAATTTTTGTTTTATATTTCAGTCTATAGAAACAGTGAGATAAGTGAGCAATCAATAAATTATTATATGAACGTTAATCAAACAAGAACTGATCCAGTACATCGGTTGAATTATGTTGGCTTGAAGTGCAATAACTTATGTTAATAACAATTAATAATTAAAGCTAAAGTTTTTATTTTGTAAATCAATGGAACATTTAGAAAATTGTTGTATAGAATTGAACGTCCAGATTGACCATACTAGTGCTAATCAAATTTGCGATTTGTCGAGCAGAAGTTTTCGTCAGATTTTTAATGATGATTGAGGACCTCACAGTGACTAATTTACACGAAGCTCCGTTTACGGGATTGTATCGCCGATCAATTGAGCCTGTCAAAATACAAGGTGTTCTTTGGGATGATTGAAAGTCGAGACGGTCCGATGAATGATTGAACGCTGTAAAACGTCTCTCGTTTGCGGTGAATAAAACCAATCCGGTGATAGTATAGTCAGACAGTCGACACTCTGCGAACGGGTACTGAATTATCATATCACAACAAATAATGTAATTCTTTGTAGCGGAACTTTAATGTCGTTGTGAACGGAATTCGCTACTGGCGCCGGACTGGCTCGACTTGGTAGACTCCTGATGTCTGACCCCATACGTCTGATACTACTAAGACGGCGACTGTGCTGTAAAGTGTCCGGTCTGATGGACAGATCGCGACTGAACATAAATGTCTCTCATCTAAAGTCTGTTATACTAACACTCGACACTAGACATGTCAGTCAAATCAGAAAGACTCATTTCTGATTTTTAATTCTAAAATTATTGAAGTTGTCGGTTCGCTTTTGTAAAGAATCACTCGAAAGCATTATCAGTGCGTATGTACGCAAGAAAAATTGTGTAAAATTGTGTTTTTGTAATTTTTATGAAAAAATTGAATTTAAGTCGTTTTAAATCTTCTTTGGCACGAAACATTCGAAGTAATTTGGCACGTTTAGTAAACCAGATGAAATTTTGCTTTGAACAAATAAACTACGAATTTTATGCACTTGTAATTCGAAACACGGTGCAGGATTTTCACTAAAATTTTAAATAGTTTACTACGACACCGCAGACCGCAATAAAGCAAATAGATGTCCGTCAGGAACAGTTTTTTCAGTTGACAGAAATTTAGCATAACAGTCCGTAGCAATAAATACCACGGCATTATCATTCGTTTAAAAAGGTTCATGGGGTGCCACAGTCACCCCATCCAGCCGGCAGGAGGGTCAACTGCGGGTTTTGGAATTCACTGACCATATCTCGAATATAATTTTTCGATATCGCGACCGATGCGAGTCAGAACCGCGATGATTTTTATTTAAAAATGAATTTTTTGTGTTTAATCGGAATTTCTGATTTCTGTTTTAACGACGATGCGCACGTTTTCTATTGACAATTCGATGGTGAATCTGTCGAGTGAATGATCTTTCGAAGGAGTTCACTGCGCGACGGACGAAATGACGGCCGGACCGTATCGAAGACACTGTTGTTGAATATTCGCGAAATATTACACGAAATTATGCGATATACTCCTTGCTCAGGAGACCACGAAACTGGATTAAAATGATTATAGTCACGAGTTTAACTATTGTACCGAGCGTCGCGTGAACTTGCTGATTCCCGTGATAATGAATCGTTACTGCGACAGGTTCCTTGTTATATGCATCAAATCACAGAATTTTTCTGCTTCGACACGGTTTACCCCTGTGAATCACTGATCAGAAAAAAAAAGCGATAACATATAAATGGTAAGACAAGGATGCAAAATATCGTAATCGTACAAAGTTCATTTCCAAGTTCTCTTAGACTTCGATTTCTAAAAAATGATGAAAATCACGACAGTTCATTCGCAAACGTTTGTTCAACGAAATAGATCCTTGTACGACTACCGTGTGATAAGGAGGCAACAAAGGATAATGATAAGAAAATAAATAAATGAGAACACAACACAGAAAGCATAAATTATATTTCGCAATAAGAATTTGATGGGAACGAAAGTGAAACACCGATAGAGCGTACACCGTATAAACCGCTCATTGACGATCGCGATGAATAATGGAGGGATCAATTAAATCTCAATTAAACACCAGCCGAATAATACGGGTCCGTTGCTCTTTTCAGGATGGTCCAACAAGTAAGCGTGTATTTTTTTCCCCCTCTGTGTCGGCGGACGCGGACGCGAACGCGTTCATTCAGCATCCGGGAAAACAGCACGCAATCACTCCCGAATAACCGGTTCGAAAGGCGGCTCCATTAACATTACAATTCACAGTTATCAGGGACGACGACACGCGACTTAAACGGGCGAACGCTTTCGCCGGTGGATCTTTGCTAGATCGGGATTCGGAGGAGGATCACAAAGAGATAAAAATAAAAATAAAAAAAAAGTAAACTCGGCGATACAGACGGGTCCATTTCGTCGCACACTGAAATTCATGGCTAGGCGCGAGACGAATTCGTCCCCGAGGTAGTTAATCCCGTCGCACTTAACAGCTAGGCGATAAAAAACGAGAGCCATTCCCGATAGAATGTCCCATCGAAGATTTAGCTGCTCGTTAAAATTCGAGCTGACATCAGGATCGACGAACTAGACGAACTAGACAAACTAGACAAACTAGACAACCTAGACAAACTAGACGAACGAGTGGAACGAGATGAGCGAGTACCGCCGAGTTTTTTTTAGGGGTGTCTAAGAGATTTCACTCGTAGTCGCCTCGGAGGTACACTGAGACCCGTAAGTCCAAGAATATCGGAGGCTACGTTCGGGGACGTCACTGAAATCCGGCGAACACATGTCAACGGACCGTGTCACGGTGGATTACCTTATTCTCTCGGCAGCGGCACGTTATCCGGCTGATAAAACTGCACGTGTTACACTGACTCACGACGTCGAGTTACCGCGGGCTTAGTTGCTAAACAGTCGAGTGGCACGAAAGAGGAAGTTACGTAGGAACACAGAACAACAGTCTTTGTCGAAGGTCGACGAAGCACTAGACAGGCGTGACGAGGCGGAGGGACCCGATACCTTCAGCCTCGGTAGGTAGCAGGTTCGCAATGTCTTTGCACACTGTACCCGATATCTCCACAGTACCGTTCCGTCATCTTAGCTTCATGTTCGAATCCCGGGATCGGTATCGTTCGTTCACACAAAAAACCGAAAACCATCAACCGAAAGGAAAACGTCACGACCGCTAAATGATCCACGATCGTCTTTTCGTCATGATCGACTGGATACGTCGACGTAGACGATGATCACGAGATGCAACGATATACAATTAACACACAAGACGTAGTAGCCTCTCTCCGGTCTGTTCAGGGTTCACGCGTCCACCACTAACAAGTATCACCGGGCTTCTGCGATCATCCGAAGGAACCACCGACCGGTTCGGTGCGTCACTGTCTCACCTCCACGCACCTCTATCCTGAAAGCCCTCGTATGCACCAACTTCACGCACGCGTTTTCGCACGACGTTTGCTCCTTCGTGTCCTTAGGTCGCTCGTATATAAGAACGCCGGTGACTGCGTGTATGGCTCGCGGTGAAATGCGTCGGTGTGCGCATGCATTTATCACCAGTGCCCGCGTGTCACAGTAGCAGCAGAAGCAGTAGCAGCAGCACGACCGTGTGCCGGATCAACGTGATGCGGATCGAGCTGGATGATTTGGCGGTTACGCGCGCGTCTGTGTGCGTCCGAGTGTGCGAGTGTTGTCCGGTGGTTCCACGGGATATGGTTATATATACATATGCGATCGGTGGTATAGTTGCAGTAGTAGTCGTAGTCGGAGTGGTAGTAGCGCGCGCGTCCGTGTTTACGTGTGTCCGCGGTGTGCATGTGTCGTCGCGGTGTGCATGTAGTAGTAGTTGGTATGGTTGGGTCAATGTATCCGCGTGCATGTATGTACGCGTTACGGTGTAGGTGCGAGCGACGCGGTAGCGCGCGCGCGCCGCCTCTACGGTAGTTATGTTACAAGGTGTACGCGTCTTAAGTGATTTCGGCCTGGCTGGTCAGCCCGGCAGCTCCGTATGATGAGGCCGCCGCTTTGCTACTGACAGACCTAAAGACCACCCTAACCCTGCAGTCGGGGACGAGGGGTTCCCCACCCCCGTCGTCAGCGGGCGAGAGAGAGACCACCCCTCCGCCGCCAGGGACTGGGGCGAATAAGCAACCCTTAGCAGCCGATGCCACCTCCACGGTGGCGGCGCAAACGCACTCCTGCCTCCGAGGGTAGTCTTATCCCCACCAATTCTTCCGTAGGAGCGATACTCTCACCCCCACCCACCCCCAGACCGGTCCAGCACTACCACCACCAGGAAACTCTCTCTCTATACCCCGCGATGCACGCCGATCCCGACACTGCCGCCACCGACGCCGCCGACGTCGACGCCGACGCCGACGCCACCGCCGCCGCCGCCGCCGCCGCCTGTCGTTCCTATACCCCTCCAGTCCGACTCCAACGTCGGGAAGAGAGAACCCCTTCCAGACCAACCGAGAATCCCCTTCTTCTCCGTCTCCCACGCTGCTTCTAGCCGGAGAGTCGTCTTAAGATAAAAACACGGACGATCGGGTTTTGCAGTTAACCCACTCACCCTCGCATCCTCCTAGCCCCCACCCCCGGACCAGCTAACTTTTCCTTCCACCCCACCCGGCGATCTAGCACTATCCCCTTCTACCTTCGATACAAACCTACCCCTTCCTGCTGCTCGCCTAACCTCTCACTCGTTACGTCTTCCTCTCTTTTCTCGATGGACTAACCCTTACAAGCAACCACGACTAACCCCAACCCCTCTTATCCTTCTACTTTTTCTTGTTCCTTCGATCGTACCCTCTCTTTCTCTCTCCTTTCCTTTCTACCTATCCCCTCCTCGTTCTATCTCGCTCCCTCCATCTCTCTAGCTTTCTCGTTTTTCCATCACGGTCTCTTTCTCGTAGTCTTTTTCTAGATCGACGGGACTTTCGATTCTTTCGTGGGCAACCTTCAATCCTCCCGCTTCCCCGCAAACCCCTTTTTTACTCTCTTCGACGACCGATACGTCGCGTGTCGACCTGTTCGACGTTATCGTGTACCCGTTCACCCTCGGAGCACACATGTCCCCCACTTAGACCGGGCCGGCTCCCACCAAACGGAGGCAACAACGACCTCGTGGATTTGTCATGCGATCGGTATGCATTGTTGCCGGCGCATTCCGCGGCTTTTTTTATTTCGGACCTCTCTGATCGACCTTTGATGCACCCCGAACGTGATACTGTCGCGCCGATGTAACCTGACCGACAAGATCACTTTCACCCCTCCCGGTGCCTCGCGATCTGGCTTAGCTGGACCCCAGGTCAACGTGTCTGGAGACATTTTTCGATTATGAATACTTTAACCAGCTATTGCAGTTTTTGGGAACACGATGTGGACTTTTTTTGTGAATTTTATAAATACGCTTCATGTAACGTCGGAAGGATTTATCAGCCCTGTGACGAACTCTGCTGCCACAAAGCTGTGTACTCACTTAGCTACAACACCGTTTCAGGACTTTTATAAATACGCTTCGTGCTACGAAGACTGTCATCTATGTGACAAAATTAGCTACAACGGAAATAGCTACTTAGCTACGACAATCTTGTTGTTGGAAACGAAGCTAAACATTACTCGATTAAACCGTTTAGGTAACAATGTCCTTCAAAAATTGATAACTTAGCTACCGCGAAGACACTTTTCAACGAAATTATCAGTTAATTTGGTAATTGCTGAAATTCCGCTTTTACTAGTTCCAAATGTTCAATCAAGCTAGCAACAGTTATAGTAGAAATGATAATCGTGACAAATAGTAACAACAACTAAGTACACAAGAAATTAATATAATTTTCGAAATCTGGATTTACATAGTTTAAAAAAAACTTGAAGTGTAAATAATTTTTCAAAGTTAAAAAAAAAACAGTTGGAATATAACCATGCAGTATAAACAAATGTTCAATCATTCGATCACCGTGTCCTGTAAAAAGATACGGAGCACTGACCATTCTCAATATTCCATTTTCCACCACTGCAAGATGTGTTCCATAATTTTCGTAGATTTACCAAACATTTCTAATTTCCATGTTCGCGTTGTAAAACAGAGTTGCTAATTCAGTGGAGAGCCAAAAATTTGGCTAGAAGTGAATAAATCCATAGGCAGCACAGCTGCTCCTAATTGGAATGAAAACTTTCGAGTAGCCTGGTAATCAGCAATAGCCAGGAAGAGTGTTGTTCCAAGTTCGCAGTGTGTCGCGAAATGAAACGAACGAACCGGGCATTGTAGTAGTCAACGCCGCGATGCCGAACATCCTCGCAGATTGCCCGTGACGCGCACAATCGGGAGTAGCCGTCGAAAGGATTTAATACAATCGGGAGTAGCAACGAAATCTTTGAACGCCGTTCCGCTATTCAGCTATTCAAAGAGAAGGACATGGGTGGCCAACTACTCGTCCCACTGTGCGCACGAAGATTCAATGCGAGCCGGGCAAAGTCTGCACGCACACGATGACTCAGAACTCTGCTGTCTGATCAACGTCCGATTTGAAAACAATGAAATCTTCCGTTCGAGTTAATCAGTGGCCGACATGCACCTTTTCAAAGTACCTCTCTCTTCTAAGTTCCCGGCAAACAGGATAAAAATACAAAAATCGATTATTCCAATCAAGAAATGCAATCAAGACACATTATTCCAATCAAGACACCGTCGAAACAAAAAAAAAAAAAAAGATGATGATAAATGGAATTTTTTCGCGAATATCCTTTTATTTTCATAGACCGAACTATGTTGGACTACCGTTCTATGTCGAGCTACTAGTTCCGTGAAAATAGGAGAACCGTCGAAGTCAAGAGTTCGATGCAATCGGTGCCGATGCGAAATTTTTATGCCAGTCCACTTTTGTTCGCGATTTTCGAAGCGGCCACCCCACGCATGACCGTGCGACCCCACTCCCGATCGAAACTCATTTATACTTTTACTACCACTCCGGCGACCTGGCCATGGAATTGTTTATGACACGATTCGTTTGATTATTAGCTGTTTATACGCGGTCATCGATCGCGTCGGTGACTGCCACGCGGCATTTCGACAACAGAACGCATCCGAGCCATGTTCCGGCAGTAACCCTTCCTGCACGACTGCTTACCCGTGCATTTTTCTCGCCCAACCCTTCCAACCGACGAAACTGGTTCTACCGGGTTCACGATTCAAGCTGGATATTCATTTTCGGACCCTCTATTCGACGAGAACGTTCGCTAACATCAGGGATCCTCATAGCATCGTGCAAGTGCTCGACTTCTACTCGACGGAACTCCCAAGAAAATTATCTTGTACAATTTTCCTATTTTTCCTCGAAAATACTAAAAATTCGACTAACAACAGGTCTCAAAATGCTTATCTTATCAGCTTCAGATACGCGCAATTTAAATCACTGAAGTTTATCCCGAACTCGTTAATATCGAACAATTTTTCATTTAACACGTCGCGGTATATGCTAACGTTTTAAAAATTCAAAGTAGCCCGATTTCTATAAAATAGAATGTTAGGTGTAATTATTTACAAATTTTATGGATTTTAAAATTTTACTGAATTTTTATGTTTGCATTATTCAATTTATATTTCAGAAGATACGTCCGAGATTAATTTCATGTTCAACGAATTTAATTAAATATTTAACGAACGTACAGATTTTTAAGAACAACACTTTTCGCAATTATTTATTAGTCACTATTTGCATTTTTTAATTTTCCTCAGCACATGTCTTTCTATTCCGTTGCCGTCGCGTCGGAGGAAGACTTTGAGTGAATCTACTTACGTCTGATAAGAACCGACCGTATCTACTTCGACGGAGGAGTATAAGAACGGTTTACTGTCTCTACATCTCCCGTATCGTTCACGTTTCAAAATATCTGAAAAATGATTCATGTTTTATTAAATTTTTCTAGAACTTTTCTATTAATCTTTTCTAGACAGAGGTCCGAGTTTCAAGAAACGTTCACCGTGAAAACAATATGATTTACATTCTGTTTCCCTCGAAAGTCATTTTTCATTTTCATAAACCTGGCTATCCCGGCGAGATATCGCGAAAATTTCATTCACATTCGCACAATAAGTCCGCGTTTTGCTCTTGTTAAACCGATTTCATTAAAGCGCGCGCGGCACATTAACGTTACACATACGGGAATGTTAATAGACGACGAATAAAACATTCGCATTCGTGTTATTTTAATTAAGCGGCCACGTGACTCCGATATATTTCATTTTATCATCGCCTCCGATCGCCTTTCAATTTAATAATCGCGTATTAATCCGTGGCCGTCACTTTATTAACGACTGTTGCTCCGGTCGGCTTTCTTTACACTGATTTTTACGCACACGCGTCGCGTAAGAGTCTCGATAGTCAGAGCACTTGACACTTATTTTAATCACCCGGCAAAACAATTCCACCATGTTCTCGATTTTTCGCGCGTACGTTTAGAGCGATTAGGTTTCGGTTAGATAGTCCACAATTAACACCGTCACCACTGCACACTATCACCGTAAATTGCACCACAACCAAAGACCTGCGACGAGGTGCCTACGACAAGGGAAACGTATCCGTGGGCGACAGACAAGGCGCTCGGGCGGAAAGAGAATCGCCTAATCGCCGATGAAATGCTGGTCGCCTGAAAGATGAACCTTCCCCTTTTCCGACCACACAGACAAACAACGAGCCGAAATTCAAAAGACAAACACGAGAAAGAACATTCTCGAACATTTTGTATTTTAGGAAAAAACATCGAGCCATCGCACTGCTGCTTTCAAATTAATTTTCAATTTATAAAAAGAAACGCTAAATTGAGAACGATTAACGATATTCTCTTCTTGAACAGAATTCGAAGAAACGAGTTCGAGAAAGTAGTCAAAGATTGCCGACATCTGAGACGACAAGGAAGTCGCGAGTCACATTCGTCGCGAGACGGTCAAGGAAGCTCCGTTTCTAAAACGAACACAAAACGAAAAAGCGGAAAACCATTGGATAAAATAAAAACCGGCGAACGATCCGTCGAAGACGTTATCCCCGAGGACCGTTAGGCCGATGGAACGAAAAGCGAACGAAAGGAGTAAAAATATCCAAGAAACTCAGAAGAAAATCCTCGTGACGGTGGGGGACTCACCTGTGTTCGATTCCACTCGTAGACGATTTCAAGAAGACGTGTGTGAGTCGAACGGTGTTCACAAAAATTAAGTCGGCGCACTCGACGGCGTTGTAAAATCCTCTTCTTGGATTCACGGATCACTGGTAGCCGCCGCGATCGAGATCGTGTTCAGCCGGGAACTGTCACCGTTCTCGGTCTCGGCTGCGATCGAGGCGCGCGCGTTCGAGTGTTTCTAGATAAATACAAATTCGCCGCGAACCACCTTTTTGTGCACGTCTTTGAACCTGGTGTTTGTACAAACTGTCGTGTTCCCTTGACCCTGGACGATCGGCGAAAAAAAAAGGAGAGTGGTCGATGATATGAATCGTCGTCGTGTGTGATGCTTTGGTGTGTCCCCCGGTGGAGTGTGTTCGCGGGGATGGATCTTCTTCTGGAATACAAGTTGTTGCTTGTCGCCCCGCTCCCGGCCCCAGGTTGTTCGCGTTTGGAAATACTACGTTGGTTATTTTTGTTAGTCGAAAAATTGAGAAATAACAAATCGTCCGTTTCTTCTCTCGGCTCGCGCGCGGCCCCGGTGCCTTTTGTCCGTGGGGCCCGGCTGACGAACGTGGCCGATCAGCGCGCGGGTAGAGAGAGCTTGGGCTTCGTGGCGGAGCGCGAACTTGCGGGCTTGCGGGCGCACTGGCGCACACGGCACACTCGCAGCCGCGTAGGCGGAGAGAGGAGAAGCTCCGACGGATGCTGTAAGCCGAAGGGAGAGAAACACAAGCGCCGGCCACCAGCCGAGCCAAGCCGCCGCGCCGGCCCCTCGCGGCCGCTGCCCCGGACGGTGGCGACGCTTACGTTCGCCGTCGAAAGCTCGTACACTCTGCCTTCGCCTAGCCGGCCAACGAAGCTCCCAATAGGTGTGAGAAGAACGGATCGACACCACGACAGAGAAAGCGAGACCCGCCGACAGACAGAGACCCGTCGTCCGGCAAGACTACATGCCACAGAAAGACCGCCCGCCGAATTGATATCGGCCCCGCGATTCCCCTCTAGAGCCGATCTCGAGATACGATTTTTCAATATAACAAGATCCCGCGACTTTTTCATACTTTACGGGCAGATGCTTCAGGAATAAGCTTCCAAATGTCGAGGAATCTAGGGGTGCGTCTGGGAAAAGCTCGTTTTAGACTTGGTTGAAATGTTTCTTACTGGATCGTGGATTTTTTTACTAATTTTTAGGCTGGTTTAAAATCTTGGGAACAGCAGTTAGGGCTTGAGCTTGGTAAAAGTATAGCACAAGGCTCGTTCACAACAATATGTTGTACGTTTAAACATTCGATACTTAGATTTTCTTTCATAAATTATTACCTTGATCGAAAGTAAGGAATTGTTCATGTGCGGATGTATAGGTGACGACGAAATGTAAACGCTTAACGAAAATCACCCTTGTATCCTATTGATGCCTCAAGGCGTTCGTCACCAGAAGGGCCAGTTATGAGAATTTCTAACTCGTACGAGGGTAGCATCTTGCTCCCCTGCAATAAGAGGGTTAGCATACTCATTTACATTACGATTGCTTCACCACGATAATTTCTTGTCTTCGTTATAATTTGTTTTCGTCTGGCAGACTGCATCTTCATCAAACCATTTTAAATCAAAGCGTGTGTTAGAAACTTCACTCCGTCTTCCAAAAAATCTAAGCATTGAATCTAGAGTTCGAATTTTTGAATTAAATATAGCAGTAGTTACAATATGCAGGACACTTTAAAAAAATTGACGTCCAAAGTTGACGAATCACATGAGAAGCGACCAAGTATAAAAATCAGAGACCTAGTTTCATCGATCGTGCGAGATCCGAATCGCAAAAAGAATAAGCCAGGGGCAGGCTCCCAAAGTGGCGCCCGCGTTAGCTTCGTTCCGGGGAGTTGGATGGGGCAACGTAGGATCAGCAGCCGGCACTGAACGAGTCCAGAGGAAGACGATATCAGCGAGGGAGTCGTTCGTGCGACGAGGAGGATCTCGATCGTGGAAGCTCGCAACGGAATCGCCGGTGGTGGGTGAACAGGTTACGCTGGTAGAAGGGGATAAATTGCGAGAGGAAGATGAGGCGGCGGCGGTGTCCGAAAGCGCGACGAGGACGATTGCGAACGACACGAACATCCCCGAACTCGTCCGAGACGAACTCGACTGGCCAGAGCAGCGTTCAGGGCGACGGAGACGGAGCTCGCCGACCGGCAACGAGAGGGTGAAAGACGAAGAGCCGCGCGGTTGGTGTGCACGAAGACGAAGAGGACGATAGAATAGACACCGTAGGAGGAACAGAGAGCCAAGAGACTCGTAAGCTGACCACGCGCTCGTACGGTTCGCGACGTTAGAGAGGGACGGACAGATACGTTCAAGCGGGCACGAGAAGAACAGAGAGCTTTTTTACTTTATCACGTTGCCGACGTGTGTAGGTGGCCACGTCTGTGCGAGCACGTCGAGGTGTAACGGAGGCTTTCGAGGTGATGGTACAAGCTGATATTGGCGGGGCTGGACGCACGCGAGGTCTCCAACTAGCGCAGCGGAAATGAGGGAGGCTAAGATGGATTCTAAGAACACCGATGATGCTTCAACTACCATTTTTATCTCCTCTTAGTCACATCCAGCGAACAGATATCGTCTGACCCTCTATGTAGAGCTGCAGTAATACTGAAAAAATTTGCTAGCTTTGTTCGGTTCTTTTAGGGTATGGGGAGTAGGTAGGAGTTTGAGGGTAAGGGATGCTGGGGTATAGAGATGTTTGATAGTTTCCTGCTAGTTGAACAGAGTCCACGTTATTTCAATGAGAGCGGAGAAGAGAAAGAGCCAAAGTGATTTTGGTCATGCGCGATTTTAGAGAAAAGAGAGGGTAGCTACCCCTTAGGGCACGCGGGACGAGGATGCGCGCAACCCCACCGATGCGCGTCTGTATCGGCTCCGTCTTCGTGGTGGTAGAGACGCCGGCGAGCTGTGTTGGTGTTTGAAAGAAAAATCACCCCCCGTCTGTGGAGTCGTGTCCGCATGTGCTAAGGGGCTGCTGGTTGTTTGTGGTGGTGAAAGGGTTACTGGACAGTGGCGAACTCTTGCTTAGACGGCTGATAGCGGAACTAACGTAGAAACAGTCTCAACCGGAGACTGTTTGCTCGTTCTCGGCGCTATCGTTCAAACGACCCTTGTCTTAGCGCGTTTTTCTCCACTCCACTAAGGGTTGATTCTTCTTGCTTGTTGTCCAGTTCAATTACTCGATAATTTATGAAGTAATGTAAGCACGATTTAAGGAAAAACTAAGGAGAGATATGTCTTAGATCTTTTTATATGAATCAGGTTGTTTTGGCCTGACAGAGGGTGAACACAAGCAACGTCATCGGATTGATTGCTTGAAGACTGAACGAGAATTCATTTTTCTTTGATATAATGTGGGAAATCGCATAGGCGTTTTTTTATCATTTGTCTATTCGTAATACCTTCAACCCTTTCCATTCTCGTTCTATCCGTTTCAACCCTTATTTTCTCTTGCCGAATTAACTCCCGGTTCACTCTAAAATCGATGGAGCCGCAAAAAATCCTCGATCAACGGTTTGCATTTTTATTTTTGTATATTTTAAGCTCGATTATCGCTGTTTCGTTTAATATAGACTACGGTTCGTATCCTTTATTTTTATATGTAAATTTTTCTATGGCGAGGCAGCCGCGCAGAACTAGTACCTTCTACCAGCAGAACTTGTACATTAGTTTCTAATTGGTTCACTGGAATATTAAAATTTTTCTTTTCTCTTATTCCTGGTACTTGCTGTTTTTTTAAAGAAATTGGTGGACTCCTTTACGACTTGACAAAATTGAATTTATTTTTCAATCTACATAATAGATGCGCATCTGCTGCATCCTTTGCTAATATACATTTCCAATAAGAACTTTCCGAGTTGTTTATTAATTATGTAATGTCTGTGATGTGTCTCGAATTACCAATGTACACGTGCATTTGAATGTGACATTATGTTGAAGAATTAACATTAAAAATATTGGACAAATGAGGAAGCATACGGTTTTGATATATATTTGTTTTTTTTTCATGCATCCAACAAAATAATTAAATTGCACTGCCATTAATTAGTAATTACCATCAACAGCTTCTGTTACCAATAATAAACTTTCTCCTTGAAATTGCAATTCACCTCCTCTGAAACCACTAAATTAGCCATAAATAGCAAATTACCCACACATTATTCTAATATCCAGCGTACCAGCGGACACTACCAGTTCGACAAAAAAAAAAATGTTAGATCCAGCACGACAGTGCGATCAGGGTATGAGGCCGTGTCGGGCGGCTGTAAAGCGCGCGTGATTTTTGCATATGAAACATGAAAAAAGGGACAAACCGATGTAACCATCAGCTCAATTGGCAAAAGTTTCCTTTTATTGACAGAATCACGGGGGTTGGTGGGGCGCCGCGAGTCGGACTGGTTGGAAAATAGTAGAACGGAACTGACATTGCCAGGAGTGTGCCGGCTTCTTTTTTTCGCCTTTTTCGAACTACGATCGCAGTGTTTACATGTAGCAACGGGGTTGTTGGTGGTTCCTTGGCACGGCGAAGTACAGGCCGGGTTGCAACCCCTTGCGCCCCTGTTCGGTCGCAGCTGCGCACGATACCCGATCAGTGGCCGGTATTTTTATTCGCAGATTTTAAGGTCACTTGTTGCTTGTTTAGTTATGTCGGCGTACACACGTTCGGGGCCAACACAAGCTCGCGCACACAATCGAGAGCCGGGGAGCCAGCCACTGTGTGCGCGTGTGGGTGAGGATATGATCGTGTGTGTGCGTGCGATCGTGTGTGGACGCATCCGTTCGACGTATCGCAATACACGTGGACAAAGCGATGCTGAGTTGTGTGGGAGGCGTTTCCGTGTGATCGCGCGTTGTATACGTGCCATCGGACCGATAGGTGGACGTCCTGTCGATTTCATTTCCCCCCACCAGCGAACTTAAGTACCGAGCTGGAAGGAAAAAGTGGTGGGGAACGGTTCACTATTTTTCCCCGGTTTTTCCCTTCCTTTTTCACGGACCGTCCGGGTTTCGCGTTGCGGTTTTTTTGCGCAGCTTTCGCTAGCCGTGCGTTTGTGTCGTTCTATTCTATTCCAACCCGTTCCCTCTCGCTCGAGCTCGTTCTTCCTTTTTTGTCTCTCTCTCTCTCTCCGAGAGAGAGAGAGAGAGAGAGCGCTTGCGATCTCCATGCGAGCATACCTACGTTCAGTCTTCCCCGCTTCTTCTCCTTCGCGGTTTTCATTCATAATATTGTTTTGTTTTCTTGCCGGATATTTACCGTGAAGGAGTAGTCTACTGACGTCACCGCTATTGATTATAGAACAATTTTACCGTCGAACTTGTTATTCGATGCAAGAGCAACTATTGGAAATTGGGAAATTGAGCTGAGTATCTCTGGTTGCCTTTATCCGGTAATTTTGTAAAAAGGAATCGTACAACGATATAACCGATTTTGTTCTATAGCTTGAAACCTCTACATTCGTCATCTATTGTTCATTTCTCTTAAAGATGATTTCACATGATGTAGCTGGTGGGAAACTGAAGATACATTTCTCTCGAAACCGCTGTAAATTGAAACGTCTGCGAAATCATTGGAAAATTTTTGCCTGGCTGAATCTACCACAGATTTTGTAGATTGAAGCTTCCCTTGTACGACCTCCTGAAACTTGATGTACGATTTTTTTTTTTTGGTCGTTGTACCAAGCTTTGAATGGCAGCAGAATCGTGAACTTTACAATGATGTAAGGTCCACCATGAGGGCTCTACACAACTAAACTTGTTCCTCTTTTTCGTTCCACAAAACATGGAAACAAATCGTAAACGAAGTTTCAAGGGGTTGTTGGAAAGGGGAAGTATCAATCTACGAATCTACGGGAAACTCACTTGTTGAAAATTTTATTAATGTTTTTAGGAACGTTTCAATTTTGGAGTAC
Source organism: Lasioglossum morio (assembly GCA_916610235.2). NCBI lineage: Eukaryota > Metazoa > Arthropoda > Insecta > Hymenoptera > Halictidae > Lasioglossum > Lasioglossum morio. The sequence goes on along the minus strand of OU744330.1, from coordinate 8,012,491 downwards.
TATTCAAAATGCTTTCCACAGTCACTGTATATGTGGAAGGGTAATAAAATATTGCAATGTCGATTTTACAGAGATTATGTATTGTCTGAATACGTACTGAAACTAGTATTACCCTCTTATTCTACTGACACCGTTTTTATTGCCTGATTCTACTGAAACAATTTTTAATAATTCGTATCAACGAATGATACCATTCATAATTTTGCGCGTATGAAAGTTCCTGTTGAAAATTTCATTTATTCAAAATCATTATGCTACTACTCGTTTGAAAATTCACACGATCATAGGCTACTTTTTCCGAAATGCAAATATCACCAGTCCACAATGCTCTCTTGAATTTTCCACGGGCGCATGAAACATAATCCACCGGCTTCAAACAAGAAGCACATTGAAAAATTAGAAGTTGGAACAAGATACCAGGACATTTATAAGCTCGTTTATATTAATTAAAGTTGTTCTGTTTTTAGTAATACAGGTATGCACGTTGATTGTTGCCTCGCTCTGTTTTTAATCATACACACAGTATGAAGGGAGTTCCCGTTAATGCACGAAACGAAAACTGTTTCTTTCGAAACCATATGAGACCATATTCGGATTGCATCCTCTGTTGCATAATTCGATATTTTTATATCATGCGAGCCATTGTACTGTGCTACTGTATGTTTGACAATGTTTCAATTAAAATTACGTTCCCACCGGAGCATTTCTTTCTCTGATTGCGTCGTTAGGTTGGAATAATTGTTGGATCAGGCACATTTGATTATGAGGCTACAGTTAGTAATGTTCTACAAGGATTTACGGATGTAAGAATTTGAATACATTGCTAGTGACCTATTGAAATGAATAAAAAAATTTAATAATTGTGGTCAATTAATTGATTGCAGTCAAACGATATTTCACTCTCGGAGAAAAAGATTGACGATAAAAAATGGAATAAAGGTAACTTGATATTATCCGGAGTACTCAATCCGTATAAATTTTGAGTCTCTTTATTAATGAACTTTTACCCCTTTCTCCGCTAGCCATTTCGATATTAATTATTCGGAAAGGAGCGACGCAATCAAACCCGACGGAATTAAAGGAAGTTTTCATTATTTCGCTTTGCACGTCTTTCCCGAATAATGGCAATCTGGTTTACTGGATTGTAATCCTTATGAACCGCTTACTTCGAGCCGAGGGAATCAAGCTCAATGAGAATCTGGTTTATAGTGGACAGGTCAGTAATCCTCGATAAAAAGAAGAAAACCGGCTTGAGAGCTCGACCGAGAGGGGGGGGGGCAGGATCGATCTTAATTGAGTAATCGTCGAGTATCGGAGAGATAAGTTTCACGTAATCAGAGAACGAGTCGCACGCGGGAGATTAAAGGTATCTGATAGAAACCGGACCGTACTTATTGTTACGCGGGGTATCGCAGATAGAACCCGATACAGACGCCTCCAATTAAAGTTCCCGATTATCGCCGATGAGGAATCAGTGAACATCTCCGTCACCGGTATCGATTGCCCGCCGGACAATTTATTTCCGCTATTTATATTCGCCGGGATTCGAGCGGTCGCCGTCGTCCGATACAAATTAACGGAAGAAAAGCTAAAGCATAATAACCATTAAGTGCGTTCAATTTTATCGCGATCCCTGTTACAGGTGTACCCACATCCATTACGTTGTGTGTCTACTTTACAACGATTTCTTTTAACTGTAATATTAACAGCTTGTAACATAAGACAGCTCTTGTTGAAATAAGACAAAATCAGTAACTCAGCTTATTCTCCAAATTACGATTTCATATTATATAGCTCATTTCACCCTTAACTGGTGTACTGGCCTCTCATGGCTCCAATAAAATTTCTATACACTAACTTTCGCCACTAGAAGAAAATATTCAAAATTTGTTGTAATTCCACTATGCAAAGTGTTTAAAAAAATTCCAAAAATAGTAAAGCTGAGCGAAACGTACGACTAACTCCTTACCATAAAAATGACAATTATCCGCACGATTGTACGCATAATTGTGCGCATGGTTGCCGGCACGATCTCAGAGTGTTGGGCTGATCGAACATCAGAGGTGACGAGTCGACCTCGTCGGTCGTAAAGAGGTCCGGCCGGGGAGTCACGGGGTTTAAATAACAATTTTACGGGGGGAAATGAGCCATCAAAAACAATGCGACAGTTAAAAGGTTTAATTCGACTGGTCAATTCAAAGGTGGAGCGGACCTAGTCTGTTTGACTGTAGACCTGCAACCGAGGGAAAGCGAGAAACGGCCTGGCATGGCGCGGCGTGTGTATGGTGGAAAGGAGAAAGAGAAAAAGAGCAACGGGGGATGAAAGAGGGCTAGAGAGAGAGAGAGAGAGAGAGAGAGAGAGAGAGAGAGAGAGAGAGAGAGAGAGAGAGAGAGAGAGAGCTGAAGCGAACGGGGTTGGTACGGACAGGGGGTGAAGAGCGAGCAGGGGTACAGAGAGAGAGAGAGAGAGAGACGGGAGGGTGGCAAAGGGGGTGCGCGAGGGTGCGCGGGGCGGCGAGTACAGAACGAAGTTGAACTGGTACCTTTCAACCGACGTAACCGACCTCCGTGCAAACGTAGATACGCGTGTACTTGTACGTTGGCGAATTATTATGGTAAAACGGGTACGAAAGCACCCCGATATCCTCCGTTAGCGGTCCCTGTTCAAATGTACTGTGGAAGTTCGCATGTGTGCGGGGTCAAACGGGGCTGCGTGTGCGTGTTTTCTCGGCGCGGCAGCGTATATCGCCGGGGCTATGAGTAGTTACTGGTCGGAGCAGGAATGTTAATACCGTGGCTGTCACCGACAGAGAGCAAGGCCCACCAATCCATGCGAATGGGTTCGGACTTTTCCGACGACTTGCCCAGACCCGGCAATCAATTGTCTCCTCTTTTAGATATTGACATCGGCCGCCTCATCTTCTCGGACTTCTCCATTTTTTATACTCTCCCTTCTCGTGTTCGCTAGGTGCCAACGCACACGCCTCTGTGCAATGACATCGAAAAATTACGTAAAAATTCACCGCAATAAATAGTGACACACTGTGCTATACTTGTAAGAAATTACTTGAAGGTACCATCAATTCTTCTTCACGGGAAGCTTTGTAACTTTGACGATATGAACTTCAAGTAAACCATCACATCTATGATAGTTCCATTTTTGTACTTCCAAGCGCGGAGTAAAAATTAGGGAGTATTAAAACAGTTGATGATCGCTGTATTTAAACAATTTCGAAAGAGTTGCGGTCGTCGTGAATGCACAGCAATGCGATTTTCTCGTTCGGAAGCTGTCGCCGACAGCGAGTCCACAGTAACGCAACTTCCGTATGGAATTCGCGCGCGAAGAGCATTGGAATTGGATGCAGTTCCTTCAGGGCTGGCAATCGTGTGTTGGCTGGCTCTCTCCTTTCCCAATCGACAATCATTCGTAGTCCTCGTGTCACCGTTCTTGCGATCCGAAGCGGATTGGGGCTGGCATGAAAGCTTTCAGAATAGGCGGCGGGCTTGCAATATTAGCCCCCGCAGTTAGATTTTAGTTTAATGATTTCCGCCGGACAATGTCCACGGCAATGGCGTCCAAATCCTGCTCGCCTCGTTTTGCCTGGGCGCATTCTCCGAATGGTTCTGCGGCGCGAATCCGCAACACGTTCCTCTATGCACTCAGGCACGCGAGCATGCACGCACCCGCATTCGCGTTTTACCACTGCGACTCCGACCCGTAAGAGCCGCTACTTGTCCCGCCTCGAAATTCAAACGTTTCACTTTCCTGTTACCCGATGAAAAGATCCCAGAAGTCGTCGAGTGCCCATCGAGGTCAATTAACGATCAGTCCGGACCCGGACCCGGACCCGGACCCGTTTAATGGTTCGGCTATTGACACCCTCGCGCATTTATTCCCTTCACAGCCTTCATGGCTACACTGTACAACTTATCCTCTATGTACTGTGATCAAATACGGTGACACCCTGCATTCATTTCCCCAATATTACTCTACGTTTCAAAGCGTTGAAATGGAAATTACAACACTCAATAAGTAACTAATTAATTTGAAACTGTACTCCAAAATGTAGGAAAGATCTATATAAAATTGGTTTAAATATTTATTTGGTTCAAATATATTTACCTAAATGCAACACGGTAAATAAGAACAGTCTCAATAAGAGGATCAGCGTGACCGAAACAGATGATTATTAAAAATTCACAAAAATATAATGTCTTCCTCCAGCATTCTCAAAGTCCGATTATTCCCACAAAGTATCTTCAACCCACTCTTCAATAAAATGAAACTTCCATAAGCCAGCTTTCATGATAGTCGCCATTCCTTTTCTCTCCGTCTGCTTTGTTACACTCAACCGAATCTGCTCGATTTATCATTCTCTCACGTACGTTAATTTTTAACATCCGACCAAAAATTAAAGGCACCCGTACCGGTCAAAATGTAAAAATATTCTTCACTGCTATCTACACGCAGTTCTGCTCGTCCAGTCAGCTTCTACGCTTGCAGTTGTCAGGGATCTTCTACAAGGCATTCAAGTGCTTTTTTCTCTCCGGCATTCCCCGCAGAGAATGGGAATAACTTTCCATTAACGTGTTTTCACTTTTCGGAGAAGGTAAAAATCACGGAGGAATATTAGACCGCTGGAATGTATTTATTTGCCGGGAACTTTTTAGTCGTAATTGAAATGTGAACGGGGGTTATGTTTCGACGCAGAATGGGCGCGCGGGATTTTTAAAAAACGTGACGTTTCGAAAAAGAATGGTTGACTAGCTTCGACACCGTGTGCAAGTGCTATCAAAGAATACATTATTTTCTTTCTGATCCTGAAATTGAAATTGATTCGCATCCTTTTAATATATGACCAATAATGATATAAGGCAGCAGAACAATTTATATATTTTTTAGTATCCATTCTTCGGAGACAATATATATATATATATATATATATACGTACGTAAAATATTATACTGCAACAGAATCGACAGTTAGCGATTCTCTAAACGACCAAGGGCCTAAAGATGGGATATTCTTTGCGTGTCTGGACGCAGCGTTTCGTTATCCATACACTATTCGTCGTAGCTCTTGGCTGTGCCTCTGGATGCACAAGTTTGCGTTCCTATGATGCGATTTGGTATGTCTCTCCTTGGTTTTCACTTGCTAGAATAACAAAACGCTGCGTCCAGACGCACAAAGGAGATCGCACCTTAAGAGGACATGCGGCTTTAAAACGCAACTGTACAACGTCTTCGTTACGGTCAGCAATCCGAATTAAAGTTACGGTTTGAAGAACAGTTGCGTGTCTCCCTAGGGGTGCACCTGTAGGGGGCCCCCCCTTTAAAGTTCACCGTACCACGACGTAACGTTTCGATTTCCACTCTTCAAGCATGACGAAGACGTTGCACACTTCCTTTTAAAGGGCTCGGTGCCGTCTTGCTACTTTATTAGCCGTTTAAAGAGTTTCCAACCGTTTTTTCCTCACTCGTCCATTGTACACGCTAATCACAGCAATACAAGAGGTAATAAATACTTAGAACCTTTTAACACTTTATTCAGACTAAAACTCTTAACACATGACATACTTATTTATTATTATTCGGTATTAAAGTGTATTATGCAGGTATTTGACACTGCATTTATTTGCATTATAAGAAAACATTCGGAGGCAAATATGTTACTAAGCGGTGACACACTTTTTATTGAAAATACAATAGTATCTCCCTTGGACAATTTTTATTTTGCATAAAAGTTCACCGTCCGTTGTTAAAGTCTAGTTCATGATACGTTAGCAGTTACAACCGCTTCCCTTTGTTTCGACTCGTCGAAGCATCCTATAAAAATACGTTGGGGTTCTGTGAAGACGCCTTGAGGGGGCCCCCTACAGGTGCACCTCAAGAAAGACACGCACGGTGCTCACCCTGGGTACACGAGCCTGCTCTTTCTTAACGGACTCTCCGCGATTAGGTTCTTCTTGTCCGTTGCCGCCCTTATCTTCCGGACCATCACCGTCCTGCTTCGTTTCTTCGTCGGATGTAACGGTTTTACCGGTTTTCTGCTGACCACTCGTTAAATATTGGAGCGATTACAGCTCGCGCTGAAATTGAAGTTAGGAAAGTTTTGCCCAGTAAATTTTACCGGCTGTTTAGTAACTTTTACCGACACAACGTGCTTCGAGAAGTTTGTAAGGTTTTAATACGCACGGCTATACACGGTTCCGTAACTATTAAGCGTTTTAAATTTGTTGGACGCCCGTCGTAGATGAATATGTTGCGTGTTCCGTTCGTTTTTTAATTTCTGTGTTTCGCTCAGCTATTCTATATATACCACTTTGTTATCAAAATGAAGTCGGATCTTGAAGCTAATTTTTTTTTTGACATTTTTAGTAGCTTAGTTCAGCCTTCTATTTCGCATAAATATCCGCAATCAAATTACGAGTACAAGTTTCAATAGTCCAGTGAAATGCAATTTATTCTCTTCAAAAACTGGTAACGCAAAGATCGGAGGACGTAAATAAATAAACACGGAAATAAATAATTCAGCTGGCATTAAAATTTTATGAGATGAATAATTGATTGGCATTGTTTCGTGCGAACGTGTTGGAGTTCCGTGTAATTTCTTAGAATTCGATTATTGGTTTCCTTACGTGTTCGATCAGGAAACAATTTTTAATCTGTAACGAACAGTGACCGAGCTCAGCCGGCAGATTAATATTCAAACAAATAAATATTTATTTAGCAATCAGACAGCAACAGGTAGCAATGTAATTAAAGCGTGCAGTTTAAACATTATTTTAACAACGCTCTCCCCGCCGCGCTGACAGATATGCGATAATTATTGATGTCAATTAGAGGCCGCGCGGTAATGCGGGATTATGTGGATTTATAATGTAATTAATAGCGGGCGCAGAAATATTAGTTTTTCTGTGCCGATCGAAACAGCGAGAGTAAATTTTACTGAAATAACGTGCTCATTCTAGCCCGTAAATCGGGACTCCATCGGCCGACCCCATTGGCTTTTCACTTGTTGACTAATTCATTGTTTCATCGAAGCTTCGATGAGCCGTGGACCGGTGTGACGCATCAAATAATGGGATCATTAAGTAATAAGTTCATTAGGGCTTCGAACTTTCGACTTTATCCCACAGATTTTTTGCCACGCCACAATTTCCCACGCGTTGAAAAATCAAGTTAGATTCTCTACAATAATATTATTATATTCTAGGACCGATAGAAAATCTCATAGCAGTTTATTCTTTTCCAAACTTTTTAGTGGAATTCGAAATAGCACTTAGCGTTTCAATTAAACATTTGCAGATCAATGTTTAATTTCTCTAGTAACATGAAAAGAGTCAATCCAAAGGATGCTAGTGAATATATCCCCAACAATTTTTTGTTTAGTGCTGTTCATAAAATAGAAGGATATACACGTGAAATACTCCAATGAAAAACGAAGCCGAAATAAAATGCTACTAAAACGCTTACCCGGTGCGATATTCCGATTCGGATTTATGGAAAAATTATACCAGAGCAAAATCTGAAGAAACAAATGTGTACTGCGAAAACATCCTAATTGTCAAAGTTGAAGTATGAAAAATGTATGGTGTAATTGGATCAGTACCTCTTAACACTAGTTTTACGAAACAATATAAGTATCTATTTTATATTATTTCATAAAAATGACAAAAATGCATCTATCCAAATTTTTAGTCACTATAATCCAATGTAAACTTTAGTGGAGTTCTATAGAATAACAAGTGTGATCGTTCACTATGTTGTTTGCATTTTATTAGTAAGGAGAAGAAACCTTCTCGAGATTAGGCAGGAATTGTCGAACTGATCGTTCGACCTATGACTTAGGTACGTTAAGTCTGGCTCGTTAAGTCCACGGTGGCAGCGGTAAATTATCGAATGCTTCTATTTCGAGGAAATGGCGAGCGCGGTTAATCTTGATACCGGACATCTTCGCATGAATCTTGCGAGTAGGAACGATAGACCGACTAAGTAATTGTATACGGAAGTGTAATGGCGTGATGGCCGGTATGATAATTAAAGGGCGTGACGGCGGCCGGGGGATATACACGCACGACACACGTTCACCAATGCGGGCGAGTTTTACCATGAACAGAAGTGAAATTCGTTCGTGCTCATGGAATCCTTCTATCGCGGCCAGGACAAAGGAAAGAACGGCCTGGACAAAGTGGTTCTTCCTGTAGCTGCCATTGTTAAAAATTAACATCTTTTTTTCGAACGAAAAGGCCGCGTTTGATTTCACCCACGTTTTCACGGGATCAAATATAGTAGTTGAGCGTCGAACACACTATTACCTGACACATTTTGTTCTGTGAATTGAAACGACAAAGAATCCTGATAATTATTACACACTGCTATGTTCGACATTGATTTTCACTGGTACTTTCAATTAGTCAGGAAAGATTAACTTGTGGAAATGAAGGTATTGAAGAAGTTAGTAAAATTAATATACATTAAATATAACGATAAATAAATTCCCTTTTGTATGTTTTTGTTTGTTGAAGACCGTTAATATTTTATTGTAATTGCTGCTTTAATTTTGGTTCAAGAATCTCTCCATTCAATGATCTCTCGATTTTTATATGGACTTACAATGATAACCGAAGACAGAGAGAGGGAATCCGTCCGGAAGAGATGCCATCAACAATACACTACGGTCGCATTAATTCGGAACAATTACGTTTAGAATAATCCATTTCTAGTGTTAATAAGGGTTGATTATTATCAGATTGGCGTGCACGGCTCAATTGTAGAAACATTCAGAAGTTTCCCCATTCTTTTCCCGCTGTTCCGTTTCTCGCTTTCGCGTGCATTCATTTCCGTGTGTTCACACTGACAACGAAAGCCCTTTGCTCCCTTGCCGATGCGCGGAGTCCTCTCGTTTCGAAAGGCCCTCGTCGCACAAAAATATAAAATAACGCCGGATGCGTTGCGCATTCTGCAGGTGTCTTTTATGTTCTCATTACCGGCCCGAAATAAATGACTCCGCAGGACAAAGTGAACGTCACCGTTCCATCCGTTTCGCGCATAATTCACACAGTTTTAACAACGGAACGGCTGTGTCTGATGCCTGAAACGTTCGCTCGGGATCTTAGGCTAATTAACGCGATGATTTGCCTGCGGTCGGTGACCCTATCGAAATCGTCTAATTACTACGTAATCCTGGCCGTATAATTACTAATAAATAAACTACTTCTGTGCGACATTGTGAGCTTGCTTATGTGATTGGGAAGCACGGCTTGCAACTGAAAGTTACGATATGTGATTAATAGACTGCGGATTTTTATGCAAAATGAAAGTTGACTCTGGAACCAAACAAAAAAATTTGTTTTTCCATCTAAGTGGTTCGGGTGTAATTATTGTCTGGTTTGTTCTGTTTCCTACTAATCCACGAGTTAATCCGAGCTATCGATTCTTACGCACAAACCGAGAATCTTCTGTGCAACGGCTGCAAGGGTTGGATATCGTCGGGGTTGAAGATTCCAATCAAGATACGCCACTTGCTTCGAAACTACGCTATCTTAGTACAGCGTTATCAAGAAGGGACCATCTTTATACGCAATAACCTTCGAAACTCACTGTATTCACAGTCTAACAGACATTCGAGCAACAGTTGCGGAGTTGGGTAAGAGTTCCATCGAATATATTCGGATATTTACTTAGCCCTGTTGGAATTACTGTCGATAAATTGACAAGCCATTTGTTTAAAACACATGTTGTTCAGACACGAATCAATTGTATAGAGAGTTTTTCTTAAAGAATTTTTATAAGATAAATGTATCAGTGGCAAAATTATTGGTTCGTCAAGAACAAAACAGTCGCAGCAAATTACGCAACTCCGTAGTCCCAATTGGTCATACGAAATGCGACAGGTCATGGATCAACAGGGAAGATAATCATGAAGGGTAAAATCGAGCGGCGTTCACGGTGAAACACCGAGGATCGACGTTAAAAAATAATCTGTCAACGGTTGATTAACTCGGGCATTAAATTTACAGTGAAAATTCCTTTCGCCGCGGCCGATTTCACCGGTCGTTTCATATTTATGCTGATTACCCGGAAACACTTTGTCATTACATTCATTGATACCGGAACGATTTGATAACGCGATGTGTGCGGGAGTGGGAACGAGTGCACGGGTTCGCGTGGGCGTCACGTAATTGTTTCGACGACCGCGAATATTTTGTTATTTCCCAAAAGCGAGCGACGCCGATTGATTCGTCCTACGTGGAACTAGCTCGCTTTAATGCGCGCGAAAAAAAGGGGTGGGAAATAAACCCATATATAGAGAGAGAACCCGCGCGCCGCGGCAGCACGCCGACACGGGAAAGTGTCGCCGACACGCGCCCGTACAATGAGATATTAATACTCCCATTTGATTTTGATTTCCTGGAAAAACATTCGATGAAGATAAAATTACCGGCAACAACGGTACGCCGTCACAATAAATCAACCGCGTACACATATTAGCGGTATATCGAGTGAAAGTCGAACAATCGCGTTTCAACGCGGCCAGCCACACTCCATCCCATGACATCTTTCGAGTTTTTAGTTTCTTCGATCGTTACTCCCAAACGAAAATTTTCGACTATTATTAAGAGACGTCTGGAGAATTTATTTTTGGCCATTTTGGACACTTTAAACATTTTTAAAGTTTACTTACAACTCTACAAGTGTTTATTTTAGTTCAAAAAATGTATTGTGTGCTATTTCGTGAACTCTGTACATTTATTATTGAACTATTTCTATTAGGCTCATGTATGCAACTACTTCTGAGGAGCGTACGCGATCTAATGGAATTTCTTAAGAAATTAGTTTATGGGAATGTATTTAGAATAACCATGAATGTTTATTAAAATTTCTAACAAATCAAAACGGTATAACTGATGATATACACCAGAATGATATGAACTCCGTTTTCAGAGAGTCCCCAGGTTTCATCCAGGAAGCAAGGGGTCGGCTCGAACGAAAATTTCAGCGGACAGGTTTACAACATATGGAAACGCCAAAATCCGATCGAACTTGAAGCCTAACCATCGGTTGTCCTACACAGAATATCGTCCATTCAATAGGGTCATCGTATCAGTGGGTCGCGTACCACGATACACTGATGCAGTGGTTCACCCCGTGGTACACCCCTTGATAATAGTATTATGACTCGGCTGATTGTGGAAATAAACAGGGGATGTGACGTGCGGGGTGTGACGTGTGTTGGTGTATATATTATATGTACAAGTGTGTATGTAATGTTACGTGCACGTGTACACGCACATGACCGTGTACGGTCGAGTAATCGAGCGTCACATACACATACACGCGTCGATTGGTTTCGACAAATGAAGTGAACTTCGTATCGATCGTCTATCGATCGATCAAGATTCCTCTTGTAATTGGCTGATTGAGCGCACTTGATTTTCATCAGGTCAATATGGTCGTATACACGCACCTATACTTCTCAGGTTAGACAAAAAATTTTCTTCCATTCTGTAAGATCATACTATTATGAAAGAAATCTAATTTTTACCTAAACGAATCTTATTAATCGAAGCACCATTATAATCAAAATATTATGTCAATGAATAACAAGTTTCTTCATTAAAAGTCTTCATAGAATTTTCCGTCTGAATAGACTAATTTTAATTAAAGATCAGCACAGTTTCCGTTCGAAAAAGATTTCGCGTCTCTGAAAATTGTACGCAAACTCTCACAATCATCAAACGCAAACCAAATAAAATCAAACCGCTACGATTCGAACGAAATAACCAATTTATTGTTTCCTCGGGGGGGGGGGGGGGGGGTGATCTAGCAGCAGCCGCGAGGATCGTCGGTGGCGTGTGCGTTTATGGGTAGTAAACCGTGCGAAGTAGCCGAATCGGGATTGATCGATCGGACTTGACGATATGATCAACCGTTTCCCGGTGCGTATTCGTATTATCGCGGGGGTGCGAGGGGGTGCAGCGGAACACCCCTAAAGTGTGTCCTGCTGGCACAGTGACCCTGTTAGGCGTACAGAGGCGAGACACACATTCTCGTTCGGGAACACACGTCCACGGTTTCACGGCCACCCCCGGCGCCGTGTACACGGACTCACGCACGTATTGTGCCCGTCGATACCGATCAAATACCGAAGATTCTGAGGCAGCCCGAGCGCACGTGCCCTTCGACCGAGACGCCTGTTGCTCGTCACCTCTTCCTACGAAATATTCGTGGATTTTGTGCTTCCGATGCTTCCGATCGGAGGCCGTCGACGCGCCAAACCCGCCCCCGCATCCTCCTCCACCCCCTGCGCGACCAACCTACCCCCACGATTTCGCACACGGCTGTTATGTCCGTGCAAACTTTCCGCGAATGGGATGCGGGTGAAGGCCGCTGGGCTCGTTGACTGACAAAGGATTACGATTCACCGAGTTACACGTTTATTGAATAGACACGCAATTCGGCCACTTCACATCCGGCCGTTTTCAATACGATCAACCCTCTTTCAATTTTTCCTTATTGGCCCGCGCGAACGCGCCGAGATATGAATACGCTCGGCGCGCTGCGCAGATGCCCCGGCCACTTCCGGCGCGGACAATTTGCGCGTGATGCGACTGAAGACGTTCTTAACCCCTTGTACGATTTATTTTACAGTTATAGTGGTTAATACTTCCTTGTCGTTCTTCGTTTTTTGGAAGAAAAAGAAAATTTGTGTTTATTATGTGCCTGTGAATTCTCTAACGGCCATATATCGGTAACAATGAAATTTTATTTCAGTTTAAAAGAAATTAAATAAAGACTAAGGATTAACTTAACTACCCCCTGCAATAGAACTACTACTTGATAGAAAAGATTAAACGACAAAAGAAAATTGATGCCTGAATTTCTCTGTAGAAGGAGCTACGCATTTTATACCAAAAACGAATCTACCAGCTTCTGAAATGTTGGGAGAGGATTGTAGAAATTGCTGATGAAAAGACTGAAAATGTTTTATATTAATTGAGAGTTAAATGTCTTAATCTCATTTATTTTTATTTTCATTTTCGTTGATACTTTATCATTATTTTTCAATCGTATTGAATTCTATAAAGGAAAAAGAAGTTAGGGAAACGAAATGAACATTAAAACGAGATAGGCATTAAAAAATAATTGTCTTCAATTGAAAATACAGCCTCATGAGAATCAACCTGTGATAATATCAAATTAATGTAGTAATCAATACAGCAGCTCGAATTACGTTATTTTTATTTTATATTGCCACTTTTATTTCAAATAGCGATTCGAAAACTATTTAAACAACCCATGGCTTAAATATAAACGTTTCATCAGAATTTCTAAAGCGTAACTGCATATAACGGTTAAATGAAATGAAATAAAATTTTATAGAATATCCAAGCATATATTCACTCACAATCGTATTTCAATGAAATTGATACTTCGAGGTACTTTTCGAATGTAAAGGGTTAATTCGTGTATGTTTCTAAGGGATGAATTAATCAGCTTTCGAGCAATCACTTGAGAACTATAAAAAATAATCACGTTTCACATCTTGAAATCTGTCGGAATATTTATAAAAATAATTTCATCTCTTTTTTTATACAGAATTCGGTAATATATTTGAAAGGGTTTTTGTACATGACAGAGTCCTGTATAAATACATTGTTGAACGTGATGAAATGATCTAGAAGTTCCAGAGACTTGGGTCGTTAAAATGCTTACACTTTCCACTCCCTGTGTTTCATTAATTATGTCAGCTTGAGGTGGATTTGGAAAGTCGCCTCTCGCGTGACAAAGGTAGGGTGTGGTTGTCATCCGGTTCGTCGGCGGATACTTGATATTAAGACGTCACGCTTAGGCGAAACCTGTGGTGAGTTGCCGTTTCATTTACCAAGCAGAGGTGAATAATTTGTTTGATTAGTTTCGAAATTTCAACCCCGTCATTGTATAATTGGAGTATTTTTAATTGCCAGAGGTTTTATGTAATCAAGAAAAGTAGACGACCCCAAATACTAATCTCCATTTTCTATACCACAAGAAATGCGATAATTTATTTGATAGGTTTGAAATTTCAATTTCATTATTTTATAATTGGAATTTGTTTAATAGTCAAGGCATTTGTCTAATTAAAACATATGAACGACCAAGAATTCTATTTCTAAGCATTAATAAACATGTCGCAGTAAAATAAATGACTAAAGTTACTATTACGAATGTAGCATTACATATTCGATTGCAAGAAACAGTATTTGTAACAGGTACTTCTTTTGTGAAAGTTAATCTTGCGCGTGTACTATTATTATAGATACAATGTATTTTCTTGTTTAATAACAGAGCACAAATTGCAATGGTAATTGCATTACGTGTTTAGAGAGGTACGAATAATCAATACAACAATAGAAACAAATTTTCTATCCGGGAAATTAATTTGGTTCTGATTGTATTCATAACGGTTTCATGTTACACTAACTGTCCTTAGTGGTTGTTAATGATATGCATGTTTCCAGATCTGTTTGTACTGCTGCATCGTATACACTTCTATATTACATTATATTCTGAAACAAATATGTCCTTAAACAAATCAGAACATGACAAAATTGTTATTACTGGAATAGTATTCCAATATCTACTGCTACGAAAGTTATAGTTGCTAAACTGTATTTGTATGTTTAAACATGTTCTTCTTCACTGTTATTATGAAATTGCAAACGTAGCAAGAATTCAGATTATTTATAGAATTCGACAAGCATCATTTCTCCCAAGAACTAAAAATAATGGTCGTTTTCACCCTCTATTTCTCCAAAAATCAACAGCTTTCAACTAAAAGACACTCTATTTTTCTAAAAATTAGTTCGTATCATCAAACATAACGTTAGAATATTTCCCATTAGAATTCAGAAAGATCATGACACAGCTCCCAAGAACTAAAAACGAGGGGTTGCTTTCACCTTCTGATCCAAACAATATCCAATAAAAAAATACCTACCATCCCTTTTTCGAAAAATTGAACTCAAATCAAACTCAACGAATGTACCCCCAAAATATTCCGCATTAGACTCCCGAGAGGTCAGAGAATAGTCTTCTTTTTCCAGCTATTCCGGCTAGACAGTAGGTGGCATCTTAAGTCTTAAAGGAAGGTTCGCAGGGATCGGAAATAGGGTTTTCGGCGGGTTTCGGAGTGGAATCGTTTGAAAGGCGTACACCGAAACCGGGGGTTCGGAGGGAAGACAATTCACGGGCTTAGCCGCGTAATAAGAGACCAGTGTTTTTGGCTCGGCATGGGACGATGTTGTCCGGCCGCTGGATCACCGTGCATAGGGGGGTTGAACGTAGGTGGAAACGTGGGATGAGAGTGTCCAGTGACGATGGGTCGCCATGGCAACCGACTGCACCACCTCGCCACCCTGTGCATCCCTCACGGCTGCAGTTTGAGTTTGCGAGCGGAACTGCATCCTGCAGAATGAGGGTGGGGTGACGTCGGAGGGACCCTGAATTTCGGTGGATAAGTACGGTGGTAGCAGGCAGAGCCAGGTGCCTGGTGGAGAGGGAGCGAACGGATCGGGGGAGAGAACGGACAGTCACCCCTTTTGCGAATCTATGTCTAATGATTATCGCGTATCCTCAGACCGTCCGTAGCCCCCCTCCGCATGAA
Source organism: Lasioglossum morio (assembly GCA_916610235.2). Classification (NCBI taxonomy): domain Eukaryota; kingdom Metazoa; phylum Arthropoda; class Insecta; order Hymenoptera; family Halictidae; genus Lasioglossum; species Lasioglossum morio. The sequence goes on along the minus strand of OU744330.1, from coordinate 7,996,842 downwards.
AATGCAAACTTTTGCATTCATTAAAAAATGTCAGTGTTCCCTTCCACTCCCCTTTCCTGTGCAGATCAGGGTAGAAGATCGACGAAGAGACGCGTGCCGGGGCTCAGGCCAGCCCGGGGAGATTCTCCTGGAAACGCGGAATAATTCACCCACGATAAAATCGTTCGGCTCCGTTTCAACGATCGCCGACCGCCGCCGCCGCCCAGGGAAGAATGCGAATTTTTATCTGGCGCCGTTACGCCCGGACAAGTAATATAGGAGACTCTTCATTATCGGAACGTTTTGTTGTTGTTATAAATTGTTGGGCGCCGGGGATTAGTGGCCGGGATCGCCGCCATGAACTTTTGCTCGATGTTCCTTCCTCGGACAATTGATTGTTCGCTGCACCACCGAGTGAAACGATTATGCGCGAGATTTAACGACTCCGTTATGAACTGAGAAAGTCTATGTGCACGTACCATTTTTCTGTGGACGTCGACTTCGATGCTCAGTAGAGGTTGTTTTGCCGATCTGTTGGTACTCGAGTCTCAGAAAAAATGATTTCATAGTTTCTAGTTGCAAATAGAGCTATTCTATGGTTTAACGACTATCGTTTACTCATTCAGATGCTGATGAAACGCTCGTAGCAGTGAGAACTGTGTTTTAATCGTGGTTGTGATGAATAAATTGATAGATTTCATGAGAAGGGAGTTAAATGGAGTTTAAAATGTACAAAATATTTTCTGGACCCTGTTGTTGTTTATAAATTACAAACATTGGCTTAAAACACGTGTGGCACAAATATCGAGATTGGACTGTATAAATACGTCAGGGAAGTGCTAATTGACAGCATTAGATATGTATGTTTTTATTATAAATATTTTCTGTTCGGTTGTTAATTATTTGGAAGATTCAAAGTATATTATAACGTTTAATGACGTGTAAACGAAATGGAAGTGTACATACAGTTCTTCGTTCCTGCTTGCTATTAACATACATGATATTTTGTGGAATATGAAGGGTAATTAATGTCGGGATGAGCTTGTGTAATGAAGGTATTAGTCCACAGTGATATATGTATATTACTTTATTTATTTTTCAAATACGTAATTTTTTATGAGATAAACCAATATTCAAAATCTTTGCTTCTGATACTGTAGTACAACTTCGTATACGATATTTTACACATTTTATAAATCAACCAAAATTCATTACACTTTTATATTCACTAGCTGTCGAAGTACACAACTGAATTTTTAGTAAAAACGAAGGCAGAGGAAACTAACCTTTCTCAAACGTTCTACAAAAGAGACAAAATGTTTTTATTTACCTTATAATGTACATGATAGGACAAAACCGAAAAAATAATATGTAATACTTCAGTTGATCGTAAAATCTGGCTTTATATTTTTGACGAAAGGCTCGCCAATCTGTAGGACATTTATGGTCGAGCGAAGGACAATTTTGCATAGGGGAGGTTTTGCATAAGTTTAGAACGGCGAGGAGGTGCATTCGCGGATCGACAACGGCCACCGGTGCGCTCTTTATGGAATTAATAAAATATTCACTCGGCAGACAGACGGCAAAGTAAGGCATATAATAATTTTCTAGCACGCCACCTTGTGTGTTGTCTCCGTCGCCACGGGCCGTACGTGACCGCTATCGCGGAATCAGATCAGAAAATGGCGCAAACTCCGATAAATAAGATAAATAATGTAACGCGCCTTCCGTATAGGACTGGCCATTCCCGCGAAAAACTTTGAAAGTCGCGTGCACGTCCATCAGTGCCAAGCCCTAATGCCGTGTTTCGCGTAAAATGGCCACCGATTGGCCTCGTTCAAGGAGATTCACTCTGGGAACATCCATTATTGGACTGCTTTCGCCATGGAGTAAAAGTCGTTACTCCTCTATCATCCCGATCGACTGCGTAAATTGCCGTTGGTCTAGTTTCCTTCGTGCCGTTTACTTCGACGATTGCAATACTTTCGGGCTAATGGGATCATGCGGTGACGTCTGTCCTTTCCGCTCTAAGTTCGGCCAACACCAACTTTGCTAATCTCGATATTGTAAACACCAAACAAATATACGAATTCAATGAATCATAAGAGAAAATAGTCGAGAATGGAATAAGTACCATTTTGTTCTTCGACTGTCATTTTTCCAACATCTAATTCCAAGAATCCTAAGAAATAAGAATTCTTATGGATATTCATTCATATATTCACCGTAAATTTAGGAACAGTTTTATTATTCCAGTATATGAACAATTTTCATTATTGAACGTACTTTAAAGAGATATAAATGGCAAATGGCAAAGGTTTCATAATGAATTCTCCTTACAGAATCAATAAAATCTAATTGATCTAAAATTCATGAAAAACGTCTTCACTAAAAATTGCTCGATCACTAAGAGGAACAGAAGGCGCCCAAACTAAAATATTGCAATTGTATCAGGAGTTGTAAGTGCACACGGTCATTAAATTTAGTAGCGACACGGCTAATCCGGAAGAAAGAGTAAGTCGGTAGTACCGAGGTCTTCCGATGTCCTTGCGTCTAAGGAGCTAAGCCACAAACTATGAATTCATGCAAATCGAGATAAGACTGGCAAGTTTCTATGACCTCGGACGCCTCTGATGGCCGTCCGGGTTGCCAGGGCTGGCTTACAGTTCAGAGTTCATGTCCTTCGGACTAAATAGGCTAGCTAAACGGCCCGTACCAACCTCAGACTTAACCGACTGTTAAGTTCGATTTGAGTTACTCCGAAGAGAGACCGAGGCCCTGTGTAATCCGTAAGATCCCATGGAAGTGCGGTGGGCTTGCTATGCGAGAATGCGTCACGCAACAAGCTTCGGAGGAATTCCGGTCCACGGACAGGTTTGAATCGAAATCTTGTACTATGACAGATGGTGACGGGACAACTGTGGACACGAGGGAGAGCAGATTCCACCAGGCATAACGAGAATCTCTTACGTAGCCAATCAACACGTGTCTTCGCCTGCTGCATACTTATGGGAGCAGACCGCCTTGCCTGAAAATGTACTGTTTTCAGGAATTTTTATTAACGATTATTAAGAAGCGAAAAATTATGGGTTTTCACAGTAATAAAGTTAACATGACTGTTAACTTTATTCCCCATTTTTTTCAAAACAAATATCAAGGAATAGCGGTTTCAATAGTACATCGATGAATGGCTGCCATTGTTGATAAAAATTGTAACGTCCGAAGTAATCAATTTTTTAAATACTCAAACTAGAAGGTATTATCTAGAATTGTAGCGAAGGATTTTTTTGATATCTCAAATATTTTTTGAGTTATAAATTATTAAAGTTGATTATTCTGCCATTTCTATAAACGATTGAATTTAAAGATAGAAATATACTATTTGTAAGGCTTGGTTTTTTTGAGACTGAAAGATAGATAATAGACCGTCTTTCAATCGTCAAAAAGTGAGCTGGTCTGGTTCCAGAAGGCCAGCACATAAATCTCCCTTGTTGCGGTTAGGAGTGCCCTCGTTGACACAAATACTCTTTGAGGAAAACAAATTACCTTAAACAGGTTATCCCAATGATAGAAACCTAATTTGAAATGTTTGTACAAGGCAAAGTAGTACGGCTCCCTGTGGAGCCCGCCATAGACATCTATGGGACAGCCAGAACCCTCTGTACTGTGCAGATTAATTAATAAAAAAAGAATAATCTACACCCCCTGCCACTTCTGCGAGTCATAAAAATCTTCGACGATGCAGAAAATGGCACGAAGAATTAGGTTCTCGGTGGAAGACACGCACGCGAATCGTAGCCTGGATTCCAAGTAGTTTTTGCACGACACGGAGATAGGATCTCCGTTAATATTCTAGCGCACGGTTAATTGTCGCGATCGGGGGCCCGCCGACACCGGGCTGGGTCTCAGGGAAATAACGAATGCAAGAAATCAATTCCCGGACAGAGATAGTCTCTTATACTCGTACGAACATGTACATACAATGTAGCGTGCAAGGGTGTGCGTGTACGTAACACGTACCCTGAACGGGACTCGACTTGGCGAGCGATAAGATCAGTCGCGTGAGCCAACTCAGGGGTAGTTTGCCCCAAATGGCTAGTCTCATTTCCCTCTTCTCTAAGTAGCTTGGTATTTGTGTTGCCCGACCGTAGTCGCTTTCGATCCCCTATCACAAGCCCTATCGATACAGTCTCGAGGCCTACGTGTGCTTCCTGGTGCCTTACGTTTTTATTGCAGCGAATAGGCTGACCCCTAACTGGGACATCCTGAGAAATTGTTGCCATTAAATTTACGGCAGTTTGTTAAAAGTATATTGATGAGTTGGAAGTGGAAGAGTTGGATTTTTGGAGTATTACTGTGGAAAGAGTCTTAACAACAATCTTGAAGAATGAAGGTTGTCTAGAACGTTGCTTCATGAAGGTACAACAAAGGCAAGTGGTGAATTAATTACACTACAACTTCTGTAGTGTAATTTAGATTTAATGGTACTAAGATGAAGATATAGATGAAAACGTAATCGGCGATGTTGATTGGAATGGAGCTAATGAAGTGTTCACAATGTTCCCCCAAAAAATGCATGGGTATATTGAAGATGAACCACCCTAAAAGTATTAACAGGGGTTCAGTGGACTACCTGAACTTAATCTGTTCAGCTGACCAATTAAAATCTCTGGTTCGTGGCTATTGATCCGGAACATGAGCAGCGTGCATTTTAATAGTGAATCACCACGCGACACACAGCGGTATCACTGTGCCACTCTACCTCTTGTCGAAGCCCGTGATGCTAATGAAACATTGAGATAAGTTTTCTAATTGAACCTGACTGATAATAGCAAACTTGAATGATAAATGACACTGAAGATCCAGATCTCTGACATTCTCTCCAGTGCACCTAATGAAAATATTATTAAGCATTGTGTAGTATATTGGCTGAGGATATTAACACTTCTATAATTCTCAAAAAAATTATTTATTTTAATGTAATACGAAGTTAGAAAAAGTGAAAATGAGAGAACTGAAAAACGAAGGCACAATAGAAAGATTACGTTGAATTTCAGGATTTCATCCATCGGAAACAAAAATGAAAATTAATCCTTGGTCGAGAAATGTAAAGACTGACTACAACATTTTATTCTAGCTAATACACAGAAATTCGCGCGATTTCGCGACTGCTTTTTTTTACACGCTGATGTGTGTACATACAAATACCAGGACACGCTCTGAAGCATAATAAATTTCTTCGTGTTGTGGTCGTACCGGATTCGAGATTAAACAAGAATTTCACTAATGCGCTGTAACTGCATTAAAATAAATACATTTTTAATGAAATGCTCCAAGTAGAATCGCGAATGTGTACCAGAACCATATCCAAGACGGAGATCAACAAGTACGAATTTGAAATAACAGCTGCATCCTAAGCTTGTTTTAATATATACTCCTGTAAATAATACCATCGATGAACTAGAGACAGTCTAGAACGCATCCCAGAAAACATCGAGTATTGACGGAAGAGCCAACTCTGTCACTAGATAAAATGATCCTCTTCATCACCGATCCCCTAAAATCGCATTTCCAGATTGCAGCTACCGTGCCGTGGACCTCCGTCGTTTCAATTCCGCGATGGTCCCGATAATCCCCGAATTTCCCGCGGCCTTACCGTCGAGTTAAGGAACAATTTCGCAAAAACTCGGCGTCAGTTTCATCAACGGATTCAGCGGTTACGGGCTCGGTGCGGCGCGGCGTGTCGGCTTGGTGCTCGCGCCGAAAATTCCGCATATTCCTCCTTCTTGTCGGCCCTTGTCCTTCCACCCTGCCCGGGGAGTGGTTTTCGACCACGTGAATCCGGCCTGAACGAGTACCTGCCTGAAATCCTGACATCCTGACGTGGCAGTGCACCGGTGGCGGACTGAGAGGTGGCCGTTGCAGCGCGCAGCCTCTCCCGAGCTCTAAGCTCAGCACATTGCTGTGTGCCTACCGGCTTACCTCCGATAATGTTTTCATATTGTGCCCACGCGAATGTTTACGGCGTGCCTAGCCGCATTATCTCGTGCCTCCTTCTCGGTTGCCGCTTGTTCGCGGTTCTCCTCGGAGGCTGGGTGGCGGACTTAAGTCCTTTCGACTCGTTTTTCCAGAGAGAGAGAGAGAGAGAGACCTCTCTACCCTCTCTGTACCCTCTAGAACGACAGAACCCGTCGTCGACCCCCGGGGCTCGGTGTGGAACGGCCCTGTTTCCGATGCATCTGGTAACCGGCTCCTAAAGGCATTGTGCCGAAAACCTGTCTCTTGGCATCCGAGCTGCTGCTTGCCACCAGCTTCTCGCTCCTCGGTCGAACGAGAGAACGAGCTTAAAAGCAGTGGAGGACTCCCGGCTTGGCTCCCGGAAGAGAACTTGAAAGGAACCACGAAAAGGGACACTCGACTCCGCGTCGAGTGCTTTCCTCGGCTTACCGTTTGTCTCCAGCACCGTTTCCTCTGTTCCTGCCCACCGCCTGAACGTTATATCTGTTCTTTGCCACGACCTGCGCCACGCCACGACACCAGCCACGATTTCGGCTGCCAGCTTTCGCGCCCATTCGCTCACCTACAGGGACCAACCACTATAGCACCCTGTCTACCTAGCTCTGCATGGATTAGCGACCCTCTGATTATTCCTGATAATTTCTAATGTCTTGATATACTGGGAACATCGCGACCCAAATCTCATTTGTAGCCTGTAAAGACACACTTCCTTCATCTCCATCGCTGGCATTGAATGTGGACAAGATGGATTAGCGACCGTGTGATTATTCCTGATCATCATCCTTATAGCCTGTTGAGACAAATTTTAGTTTATTATCGCATTCTAATTTTGACTGACTGTCTGACTTTTGGGCCACCCTCTATTTTTTTTTTTAAATAAAAAATACCAAAAGCTGACTTAGTTATTATGAGTACGTATGCAAAAATTGATGCTAGAAACCAGTGACTTCCAAAAATTATGATTTTGTAGTACTCATTACCATCGAACAGAAGACTACAGGATAACTAATTAAATCATCTCGTTTTGAAACGAAAGTTATTGAAACTCTAAAAACGCTTTCAAGTTGTTTGAAAATTTGGAAATCCATTATGTATGTTCATCCATTTCTAACAATGCAAATACGCCAAAAACATCATAAAAATGATTAACAATATTTCATTATTATCAATCATTATTATCTCCGTAAGACAATAACTGACTGAGAAAATTAGACTCATTCTTAAATTCACTTTATTAAATTGCAGAATGAAAATTTAAATTTACATTGAACATTTGTATGAAATTATTTTATTATTTTTCCTATAGCCTTTACATTACTTTGCATAATTTCTTCGTTCGTCAGAATCGCGATACAAAAATATTTGACAGGGATTGGCAACTATACCAATGTTCGATAAGAGTCGCTGTAAAATTTCAATCAGGGTTTAAACCGAGGAGCAAACGAAGCGCAGAAATTTCATTTCAAGAACAAAGGAGGATCGTTAAGAAAGTATAATTGAACGGAGCTTAGAATTAACAGGGTGATAGAATGTTATTCGAAACTGAAGCGTTTCACGTGCTCGAGCGTGCGTCGTATCTAACTGTAAGACAGAAGGTGTTCCATAACGTATGAGAGTACAACATATGGCAATTAAGCTGAAGCATGATAATGTATATCGAGCAAATATTTGCATGGTGATGCCTTTACCTTCGATCCCTCGGATAGGACTTTTTCCACCTTATCAACGTTACGCGATTGGAGATTCGGGAAAATTAAAATTAAGGGATCACCCCGGAAGAAAGTTGATAAAATACGATGTCATATTCGATCGAATCTTAATCAGGCTCGACTGTTTGATCATCGTATCAGTCAAACTTATCAATTCAAGGCTGCACAATGACATGCCAAATACACAGTAAAACAGAACTAAAGTATACCATTAGGCCTGACGAAAAAGTCTGTTTAAAAAACATATTTAACACGCATGGTGATTGTCATTTTATTGCTTCAAAGTACTATATTTATTATAAGATATATTTTATATTTATATTTTATATTTTATATAAGATCTAATAATTTAATACGTCTACATTTTAACAGAATTCAATATAGTCAAATTGCAAATATAGAAAATGAAATGTAGCCGATAGTGAAATAGATGCCAAAGAATAGAAATAAAGAAAATATAAGAAATATTGAAACTCAATGTTTGGGAATTAATTTATGAATATCTAAGTGTTTCTGCTGTTTGCTGATCTCTGTAGGAAGCAGTTCGGTGCCAGAAAAGCTGGACAGGTCGGTTCTTAATGGACAGTGAAAGGGTTGAAACGTCGTTTAACGTGAAAAGCGTCGTTTTATCTTTGTGCATTAACGTTTCGTATTTAAGTACACCGTCTTTCAGTTGCGCGGCTCTTTTTTCGAACATTAGGCGTGTCTTTTACTGCGAAAAGAACTTTGTCTGAAAACCGTACGATGGTCAGAGAGAACAAAGACGACACGGTGTAAAAGAGTCGAGGCGCTTAACTTTAAGCTGAAGTTAATGAGATTGAAACACGCCAGAAATATCGTATAACGAACACAAGAAGCTTTCAGTCTTTGAATCAAAGTCTACCTACTTTTCGAAATTAGGTAGGCTCTTAACGGTCGATAGGGTAATGTTCCTGTAGAAGAGATCTCGGTGCTTCTTGATCTGTAAGCCTTTTTTTGCGCTCGCAGAACTTCCGCGATTCGTTCGCAAATTATAAATAACTCCAAAGCCTTTTGAAATTTAATTCCTTTTTGTCCACTTTCTTAATGTTTAATTCATACGTAATTCGTGAAATTATTTACCAGAATGTCGATAAAGAATGATAGTCTTTGTACAATTTTATGAAAAAGTATTTTTGTAGAGTTATTGTTAAGCAGTTGTGAAGTAACGCGTAAAAGGAAATTGTGCAGGAATTAAATGTATGAAAAGAATTATAATTTTAGATACAATTGTTTGGAAGAGAATCTCGAGGAAAAGCAACTGTCTCTACGACTCGCATCGATTAAGCCAGATGCGGTCGATCGGGAAACGAGTTTATCGAAAGATAAGTCGAAGCGATTAAAAGCGGACTGTTTCTCATCCCCAGCTTTATTTAACACGGTGGATTTTTACTGCGAGCTGTGGGTGGACTCTTTCTATCGAGCCAAGGATCACGTTTTAACGGACGACCGTAACGCTGGACAAGATAGCGAATTTAAAGGCGATAGCCAATTCGAAATGCGAGCGAGGTACACGCGATCGGGCAATATTGCACGGAACGCAATTGAACGCCGCTTAATTTCCCGGCGAGCGCAATTACATGGTCGATCAGCTATAATTTTTCGAAAATGCTTCTTTTCCCAGTAGCCGCCGCCGCGCCGTTGCTTCCGTTGCACGCACCTCTCGTTGAATCGACGACGACGCGAGCTGCAACGACGAAAGCTTTACTGTAACATTATCGCACGATGCGTTCGACCCGGAGAAATAAAACCGTAATCTCGGAGCGATAACCATAATCGTGGACTTAATAATCGTGACCTCTTCCACCCGAACGGAAAATCCGAATACACTGTCGAGCTCGGCCGATTTCCTTTCTTGGAAAAGCTTCACGGTGGATTATTTTATTTTTTAGGTACCTCTTTGTCTATTTTCTCAATTTTTAATTCGGTAAAGTTCTTCTAACATTTATTTCTTACAGCCCAGTCTATGTAGTAATTAGATTGAAAATGAAACATGAATACTAATACGTGTATTGTCATGAATTTTGTGCATGGTCGACTAAAAACTTGGCGTAAAAACCTGCGAGAAGAAAATGATAATGAACAATGGGTAAAAATATTATTCTTTGCATGTAGGTGGAAAAATCTTTGTGTACAGGAGAAAGAAATTTATTTCTGACTATTTCCGCGTCTCTACAATATATTTATCTACCATAAATAATATAAATTAGTATCGGAAGGTTCAGTTTCAGAAAAGAAAAATTCTACGATTGTTTACGAAGCCTGATGGGCGCTAGTAAATCCTACAAAACGCGAACGAAATTCCAAAATGTAGAAATTGTGACAGGTTTCTGCATTAATAGAAATTAAGCATGTTCGATGCATTAAACTGCGGAGAATTTCGCTTTAGTGTATAGAATTCGTGGTATATTCAATTTTAGTATTATACCGAACGTTTTGACCGAACGGATATACATATGCGAGTTAGCGAAATTGATGTATTTCTATATTACGATACTAGCTAATAAATAAACAGAATAATATTAGCTGTGAGACCAGGTTCGTGTTTGCCATTTAGATTTAATATTATAATATTATATTTCTAATTCGAAACATCATCATTAAATTGGCCATACCTCTATGAACGACTAACATTAATACACAAATATAAAATCGAACCTCCAAAGCTGCTACGTTTATAAAAAAATATCGAGCATCAAAGACGAACTCTGAATTTAAAACTCATATAAAAATTATCAAACCACCATGAAATAGACTGTTACATCATGAACTACTAAACGGGATAAAAAGGTAAAATACAAGAAAAATAAACCACAATCTTTATCTGAAACTTCTTTAATTCCTTAAATTGTATTCAATCTCATAGCGATGACAAATATTGTTCGCAACCAGGTATCACCTATCTGGCTCAGAAAATAATACATATTTATAAGATATATATTTATAAGACCAGATTCAAAAATTTTCTAAAATTAATAACCAGATTAAACTGTTAATTATTTCGGACCGCTGTTGCTCATGAATTGATAGAGATCTTGTTCGTGTCTCTTTAAATCTAATTCGATGTAGTACAGTTTATACTCCGTATTGGCTCCGGGCTCAATAATCCTTGCCCTTCCGACCTAAGATCTTCTCACGCTGGGCCATCAGCTCCTCGGCCGTGATTTGGACTTGACACCTATTCGCATACCTGTGACACTTTATGCCTGCACAGCAGTTGGAGTCGGCCACGCACTGGAATGAAGAAATACACGTTCGCATTAGTATTTATCAGGCTGGCCAAACGGTGTCGGGGCACGCTCGCATATTGTTACAACTGCTACAAAATTCTATTTTGAACCAGTCAACGCGGGAAACTACAGTTTGCGGAGAGATATCACTTCGCTTCTCGTTTTCTCTTATTGTATCTCTGTCATTTCGAGATGTTCACAAGATTGGTCAATTGTTTTGTAATAATAATAATAATAATTAAATATAATGTTCTACTCACGGAGTCACCATGGCGGCCACACGAGGTGGAAGCTCCCATAACAATATTCATTGTCAGCATGGCGACGAAGATGTACAGCATAAGCTTGCTCATTTTGATGTGAATGTGCACACTGGAAACAAAATCGGAGATCGTTTTAATTTTCTTATAACCTTGCAATTTGCATGTTAATCTAGCGTGAATCATGCTGATGACTGTATTGTACGCGTAACGGAATATTCGTTAGATTAATTTGTACCTTGTGCAGTGTATGGTAGTTGCAATTGAGTTTTGAATTGATAAAAATATTTGTATAAAATATAAAATAGTTAATGTTACTAGAAGGAGAAATATATTTCTATCAGGCTTTTGTCCACAGTCTAATGGTCAGAAATATATTAAATGTCCGAATTTTAAATAAAACTATTGAACAGAGAATTATTCGAGGACGTGATGTAATTCAAGTTAACAAGCCGACTCGCTTTTCACGTGCGACAGCTGAAGGCGACCAACGTTGATGACGTATAATTTGGTGAGAGTGTGCGACGAAGATGAAGAAGAAAGGGAGATTGTTCTTAATACAATTATGTCTGATCTTAGCGCCATAACGGCGTGGATTTACAAAGGTCATCGGCGAATTCATGAAATTCCAGCTCATTACGCAACCTGACGAACACACTGGAGGTTTGTATGAGTACGCAGTATACACTGGTATCTGTGAATGAGTCATTAACTACTGACCCAACTCGTTCTTGTATTACACGGCCGAATACTACTGTACACGTATTAACAATCCGGCTTGTGAAACGACTGTCAAGTACTTACTAAATATTTTAACGTTTTGTCGAAGGCCTATAAATATTTCGTAAAAGTATTGTCGAGTACTAAGATTCGCCGAGGGCCATTTATAATTCAAAGTGCCATTTATAATCTCCAGATTCATTTATATTCAGTGATTCATTGATATACTAACAGTGTGATCAATCAAATTGTACATTGATTGCTGAAAACTGTGTCTATCTTAGGAGTGTGTTTGAGGAAAACATCATAATGTCTTACTCAATTCTAAGGTGCTTATCAGCTGACTTAATCTTTTTCCTTGAACCTGTTATTGACCGAATTCAATGACCTTTACTGTCAAAATATGTTCGTTTTGTTTACATTCTCTGCACAATAATACTGGATATGATACTTTATTTTTATGTAATTAGTAATTATAGCAAATGTCGTGTAGCAAAATGTTAATAAAGCCAAGTACCGATTTAATCTTTTAGTTCATTGTATAACGCAATGTTTGTTCAATTTTGCTATCCATAGAATATCTGTATTCTGTATTTGTAAAACTAAAAAAATATTTATTGTCAGAGCACGGCAATTGCTTCTGGAAGATGATATAAAACAAAGACTGCATATTCATCCTCGTGTAGAATAATACTTTGGTTGAATGTAGAATACGTTACTGATTACGCTTAAGTAAACGACAAAGTGTGACGAGTGTCAGTTCAAAGTTCATCGTATGTCAGAGTGATCGCATTACTAGAGATTTAGAAAGTAATTCTAATTAAACAGTTTCCTGATACAGAGCACATTCCCGAACATTGTTTTTGCAGGACACCGTTGAACGTTCAATTTATTTACCAATAATTTTATCCCGACAAACGTGAATATTTATATATTTGTGATGCTAGTCGATTCTATTTGAAAGAAACTTTTTCATTTTTTGCACCGGAAAAATGAAAATATTTAATATTTACAGCATTCTATTCAAATTCAAAAACTGCAATTCTCAAATTTTGTACACACAATAGGAAATTTGAGTTTCTGTTAGATGAAAAAAATTCTATTGTAATACAATTTGATTACCGAAATTAAAAATGTCAATTTGCATTAACATCGTCAACGTGACAAGCACTGAATGAAATAAATTGATTAAATTTATGTACAATTAGTTTTGCGTTTACAATATGAACTTGCGGAATTAATTATTCTGGTTCTGTAATCTTTTACGGTGGATATAAAAGCGCTGCTGAGAATCTGAGAACTGCGCATGAATCGTACTCACCAGAAGCAACGAACAAAGCAACACAGAGCTCTTTCTTAAGAGTGCTAGTCCCAAGAGTTCGACCTTAACTGACTCGTCGATGTAGCATATTCTACGCTTTTATACTGCAACGTCGCATCATGCTGAAATCTTGAGGCGGTGTGTAAGAGTAAGAACTGTTACACTTCTCCGACACGTGACTCAGAAACCATTGCGGCTAAAAGACAAGGTATGTTGTTCCTGATCGAGTCTCTTTTTTTAAAACAATGATTCAACATATAAGCATAGTCATTTTCCTTAACTTTTTTGTATTGGAATTGTTATCGAGAGAGGCTATGCTTGAAATGACTTGTGCATGTACGTGTGACAAACTTTACTTGTCAGAATTTGTTCAGACAAAATTAGGAAGTTTATTCTATTAAATGTGTTCCAGTCTTCGGTTTGTTTATATTTTCTTGTAACATGTTCATAGTTTTAGATTACTCCATGTAACTAACGAACTAGTTATTGTTTATAGAATATTGATAACGTTACACAATTTCTGTGGTAATTTCTGTGTTACTAGCTGTTATAACAATTTTTTTAAAACCTGTATTTATTGTTACTTGATTTAAAAAAATTAAGGCAGTAGCATTAGTATTCTACGCGGTCATCTTTTATAAGCACAGCTTATGCATATTATGTTATATCTTCTAATTATCATATGGCGAGATAACGGTAACAATTATCGTAAAAATATAGAATTCAGCTAATGGGAAGGAACTGTAATTTTTCCACAGAAAAATTATTATAAGTGTAATGGATACTGTTATTAGGCATTGTTTAGAGAAAACGCAATTACGGCGAAACTATAAGAGCAACATGATAAAATGAAAGAGTCATAACATGTGACACTCGGATCAGAAAAATATCGTGTCGAATGCAACTTTCCTTGTATTCTGGAACTACTAAATGCATACTACGTTCTTCAAAACATATTCTGAACATTCTACGATACATTTTATCTATTTCTTATAAACGGACGTCATACGAAATTGGTTTATGACGTACTACTTTGTATTCTTTTCGTGATAATAAAACAACCTTGCAATATTTACTTGGTAAACTCGTCAGACGTGAACAAACAACCGTAAACGTTCTTAGAATACGAACTGTAGCCTTGTCGACAGTCACAGAATTCGGAATTTCAGTATTGTTACCATTCATATTCATTAAAATTTTATTAGCGAAGGTATTAAAAGTGCTTAAAAGTCTTAACATGAAGCACACAAACCTTCTCTAATATCGTTCGTATTTTAGGTGCACCCAATGAAGCACAAAATTGACGCCTTGAACAAATGCACAATAACACGTGTGGGGCCAAAATGCCTACCACTGCTTCCCACATTTACAATTATTGAAATTTATGAAGTTCTTTGTGTAAATTTCTCTTTCCAAATCTAAATAAATAGAGCCATGTCATTTTTGTATGCTAAAACATTTTAATCGCTTTTAGTGCACGGTAGGTTTAGTGTTAAAGGTCACTAATAGCTGAAGTCGTGGAAAGGGCAAAAGCGTGCCGATCTCGCTGTGTTTTTAACTGGAATACCTGGGCGAAGCATAAATCTGCAATACGGTTCGGGGGATTGTAATACTACAATTACCAATAATACAGTTGCGAGAGAGAAAGAGGTAGATCGATAAAGTAAAATATTCCATTAACCGCCGTTAGATTTTTCTATTTTACACTCATGGGGGGCTGTACAGCTCGGACTTCATTTCAGCGCCGGGCATATTAACGTTCGGATATAATTTTACAATTTTATTGGCGATATGCAGGTTTGCTTTTTTCAGCCAAAAAAGCGCTCGGTCTATTAAATTACAGTAGCTACAGTATGTTCTGGGTATGGCGTTTAATTTTGCAGAATAATGCCTTCGGGACGCGTATCACCGTGGCGAATACTGGGAAAAGTTGAAACCTACTCTCTCTCTCTCTCTGTCTCTCTCTCTCTCTCTCTCTCTCTCTCTCTCTCTCTCTCTCTCTCTCTGTCTCACTCTCTCTCTCTCTCTCTCCTCTCCTCTCCTCGTGCTGCCGCTCTCTTCACCTCCTCGACCACCCACTGCTACTCCTCGTCAATTATAATTCGTACCAATTATACTGTAAACTGTGCAACAATTCAAAAGAGGCATCCACCGCGAACATTCTTTTCCTCCCGTTCGTTTCGATATGAAAATGTCAGGCAGCAGCCACTTTTTGCTTTTCTGTAGCGCCGATATTTCATTGACTACGAATTGCTGCGGCTTTATACGTTCCCATTGATCTGCCCGACAAAGCCCCCTCTTGTTCTTTAATTCATTTAATAGGAAACAACGGAGAAGAAAACCGAATCATCCGGTAATATTGCTCCTGTATTCGTAGACGGGTGGCAAGTGGAAGCGCGGGTCTGGCGCTTTTTGCTTTTTTATCTTCCTTTTTCCGGTTTTACATCGATGAGTTGGACTGTGCCATCGAACTATACGGTCGATCGCTTCCTCATGCCGACAATGTTTACGACAATGAAACAACCCAACTATTTTGTAACCCCCGCGCGCAATTCTTTCCCCCGTTAATGCGATTCCATTGCTGCGCCGAGCATCAATCGATCCGACAAATTATTGTTCGACATTAAGACTTCGCCAAAAAAGTGCTCTGTGCTTGAATCCATTCGACATTTACAATATCGTACGAGGTTATTCGAATGAATTTCAATGTTCGTGATGTGTAACGTTACAATTGAAAAATTACATAAATTTTATGCGACAATATTCTTTACTTATTTCTGTTTGAGTGACATTTGTTAAGATGCACACCTTTTGCTTTGATCATTGTTCCAAGAAATTATTGATCTCCGGTAGATCACTTTTGTCGTCTTCTATATTGATATTAATATTACGTTTTCTATGCTCTGTAAAGCAAGTTTTGTTAAATTATTCTGTTTTTGTGCATCGCTATCTACATTTTTGCAGAAACATAAAGAAGCCATTCAAAGCGGAGTAGAACGATGAAGAATGTAATTTTCTTGACCAGTAAAAATGCATTTATTGCTCTTAAGAATAGTTACATTCGATGTGTAAATGTTACGGATACAATTATCATCAGGATAGTATTAAAATAAAAATTTAAAAGTAATCCATGTAAATGTTAAATCCTTGGGTAGGCTGTAGGATCAATTCCACCTCCAATTGCTCTTGTATCTTGTCCTGGTACCTTAAGTCCTACTTCTGGCACACATTGTGCTGCGTACGTCGAACAGAATAAATATTGACAGCAGTCAGTATCCACTGTGCACTAGAATAATTTGTACATGTATAATAGAACATGTAACGGAATAACAAATTTTTGTACAGATTTCAAAGGCTCATTTTTGTCATAAATCCATCAAATCAAAAGTTTACAATATTTTAAGCATCTTAAAATTATTATTAGATTATGATCACACACAGCAACAGAAGTTTCATCGTAGAAGGTAATCTTCAAGACTGCAAATATTATTAAAAGATGGTTATTAAAGCTGGTAAAGTCTATAAATTGTCTTTGAAGTGATGGAAACTTCGCAAGAACTTACGTCAGTATAAGTAGAGTAACAATCGACACTCGAGTCAAGACTAACATGAAAATAGTGATTTCCGCATTTATACCTGTGCTCTAATCAGCATTTCAATCACCCGGTATGCACACCTTATCGGAGAGTTTCGTTGCAGCATAGATTATGAAGAATTTAAATTTTGTTGCTGTCAAGTTTCAATACATAATAGATATTACCTTATACTTTACGAATTTGAGAATTCGCAAACGTTCATTAAACAGTGAATTCAACAATTCTTCTTGAACCACCAAATCGTAGCACCACATTCTTTCTTTCAATACAAAGTTAAATGAGTAGTTGTTTAATGTATTGGCTTTTTAATTGAAAGGATTGATTTTGTATTTTTAATCAATTGAATGATCATTTAATTGTATGCTAAAATGGTACATTTCACCTTTAATTTAGCTAAAAATTAAATCATCGTTAGACGCGTGATTATATTTGAAATGAATAAGAATACAGAACAGTGTTCAGTTTAAATATTTTTCCGTAATTAAATCGATGTTCCACAGATTAGCTCGCGATAAATGAAGCTTACGTTTAATGAAAATACTTCGGCTGCTGTGTAAAGGTGTCGAGCAATATTTATCCATTCAAATAGTAATTACTAATTAATATTGTATTTTATTGGAAAATATGGTTTTCTGTGAGCGCTCTTTCACTTTCCTGCTCGTTAATGTGGCTATTTATTTTATATAAATTTCAAGTCATAAAATATTGTACATGTTTTAATCTCATAACATGGTACGCGTGCATACACGCTCTTTAGAGAAGTAGTCGGCGCAATTATCAATAAATTAATGCAATTCGATTCGATCAACGGATGACAAATTTTCATGGCAGCAATTACGCATCGGCTTCGATTATGACGGGAAAAATGTCATCACTCTTTAGAGTTACGGGATTTCAAACTTCAACTTTTCTACTTCGGTGATTAACGATGGTAAATTTGATCAATGTGTGGAAGATAAGAAATTTATCCGTAATTAATTTAACAGATATTATTATTAACTTCAGTGAAATCAGTCTGTAATAAATGGACTGCGGATTTTATGCATTTATGATAATAATTAATAGGATTTAAGAATGTCCATATATTTTGTTCAATCTATTAAAGATTTTTAAAATGGAAAGAACTTTCTATTTGATTTCTATTCTTGCAGGACATATAATAATTTAATAAACATATCTACGTGAATGAACTCATGATTTTCTAAAATGCTTATTTATAACAATAAGTGACACATAAATTTCAATGTTTTTTTTCAGGAGATCCAGGAAACAAAAAGTAGATATACAATTATTTTATTTCTTTTATTAAATTGAAAATATAATCATACATGTTCTTACATTTTTCGTGAACTATTCTTTTACACAACCGGATCTGTTATGAATGTATAAAATCTTATACTGCTAATATCTTTATAAAATCATAATTCCATTTCTTTTTAGTACCATCCACAGCGATTACGAGGAAAGAGACGTGAACATATCAAGACGCTGCAGCAATCGTTGTCTGTTGAACACTGCACGAACACAAAAATGATAAATAACACAGGTAAAATATAAAGTAAAATAATGATTAAAATAATACACTCACTTTTTGAAACATTTTCTTGCAATTGGCTTTCGAATCGAGTAATTCATTTGGCGAAACGTCTTCCTTGTTTACTGATGATTCAACGATGATAAATATGCTGATTAGAACAATCGCAACAAAAAGAATTAGAGCTTTCATTGTTCTCTAACGTTCTCTGTTCGACTGTTCTGCGAAGAAAAATGATGGACGACAACGCCTATTGTGCATATACTATTTCCTCTTCGATAAAATTCTAAAATCAAATTCCGAATGTTTTATACAAATCTTGTTACAATAAAATGTTCGCCATATTTTCCAGTTACTTGACCTGGAGACTTCACTTGAAAATAGTAAATAATTCTCTGTGACAAGTGTAAATGAAAATATTTTAAACTGAAATTGTTTATTTCGTATTATTCTAAAATATTTTTATTAATTTTTAAGTCTAGAAATTCTTTCGCATAGTCGCACTTGTTTGGCAAACTGCAGTTGATTATTAAAAATGATTCACTATCACTGTCACAATGTATATCACTCACCAGAAGATTAACAGGTATGCTCTTCTTATCCACTTTCTATGGACTGATCGAATATGATTTCCCTCAGGTATTTATAGTACAGTTGGTACAAGTGTTAAGCTTGTAAACATACACACGCACAAAATTTGCACATCAAGTTTGCATAGTCGATAAGCGACTGATTGATAAATAATAAAGAGTCTGACTAACAGAAAAACCTTGGAACAATGATATTAATAAAAAATGGACGATCGACGATGTGATTGGTAGCAGCGATCTATAGGTATGTGAAAGTCAAAGATTACTAGAAGTCAATGAAATCACTTTGTGATAATCCAGATGATACTCAGAGATCAATCAGAAATCCAAATAGAACCGATCTCCAAATAGAGATTTCGGAACATTTGCCCTCATATCTGACGCAAATTTGCCAATGCTTTTTGTTACTATGATAGTATGTATAATTTACGAATAAACATATCTCTGGAATATTTCAACTTCATAATCTTACTTTCTATTATCCATAAAACAATTTACAATTTGTCTACTAATAATAATGTCTAATAATATTACAAGGAGAATTTTGCCTATTTTTATCAAATTGTTCCCTAATTTCTTAATTGTCTTTATTGACAGGAAGTACTATTTAATGACAGAAAGGAAATAAAAGTGCAGTGTAATATACATTTTCATTCAATTATTTATTCAATGGTGTACTATAAATGCTTTGCTAGTGTTGTGTATAATGTTTTATAATGATACACAAGATCTAAAAACTATTCGTAGGCCTACGAAATGCAATCCATGTGTGCTGCTCAATTGATTGTTCAAATCTGGTCGCCAGCAGGGGGTTGGGCCGGATCATTCGGTTTGGCTGTTGTTGTTGTTGTAGTGGTTGGAGGAGTCAATTTCTTGGTGCATCGTCCAGCCCATGGGTTGCATATTAACGGGGCACAGCAATCTTTGTCTTCAGAGCACTGTACGAATTCAGGTACATTAATATACAATTGCCAATGTCTTCACTAACCACTAGTATAAAGTAAAAAATATAGTAAATGTATCCACAAAGAGGAACGTAGAATATGTTGCATTTATAGTTATACAATCACAATAATGTTTATAGTATTATATAAAATTCATATATTTTATATAAATATTTATATATAGAATAAATATATAGAATATGACTTTTTAAGAATTGCACAGTATCGTGTTCAAAATCTAAAATTTCATACTTCTGTTATTTTCTTTTGAAAAAACTGTAAAACGTTTTAAAAAGATAAAGAGAGACTACAAAAATAATTAAAATGTTCAACATTGAATATTATTGAATTTACGTTGTCATTTTTCAGGAGTTTACATGATTAAAATATGTTTACACGATGCTGGTGCGTCACTCGATTCGTATGTCTGTCCATTGCTTATTGTTTCCACTTTTGTTATTGTTCATAGATAGTGACAATGGCTCGATACTATTTGCTGGCCTCAGTAATTTGATAAGGGTAGGCAGTTGCGAGATAACAAAATCAATGGAAAACGATCGATATCGTGCCATCAGTGTTTATTGCAATTAATAGATACAGTGAGTGATAGGCGACTACAAAATATCAGATTTGCGAGGACGCAGATGCGGCAGACAAATTTCCAAAATTCAATTCAGGAAGTGAAAGTTCTATCAAATACTATTTTATAATTCTGGTTAATTATTTTCCCACCCAAATGAGTATGAATTGTGATCATCGCGGTAATACTTTCTATTTGCTACTTTTATCAAAATTATCGTAGAGGAATCATATCAAATAATTTAAAATTTTTACAAGACAAAAATATTTCATGAATTTCTTTAAGTTCGGTTAAATATTATTAAAAATACTTACAATCAAACCAGGTGGTTTGCAACTCTCAACGAGAGAAAATGACTAGAAGTGTGACGCAGAGAATTGCGAAAAATTTCGTCACTATGGTTGGATTAGTAATTTCTAATGAAGGAACAGTATGTTTTAATCACTTTCCTAATTAGCATGACTAATTACTAAACTATTTCATAAATGGATCTTAATATTATTGCTTACCTTGTCTTCACTTGGATAGAGCTTGTAGATTTCTGTTTCGATCCATGAAGAAGATCAGTATTTATAGCAGCGACGATCGCATACACGATAAAATTTTGGTATTTGTAACAATTATACCTTGAAGATTAACATCTGTGCGTCTAGTCGAAAAATTAAGGCCAGATTCGGAATCAGC
This sequence comes from Lasioglossum morio, assembly GCA_916610235.2. NCBI lineage: Eukaryota > Metazoa > Arthropoda > Insecta > Hymenoptera > Halictidae > Lasioglossum > Lasioglossum morio. The sequence goes on along the minus strand of OU744330.1, from coordinate 7,975,659 downwards.
GAGGAAAATTCTATAAGAATTGCATAGTGAGAAACAAAGGATTTTTTGGCTGTTGGACCGTGTTATTGATCTCCGGTAGATCACTTTTGTCGTCTTCTTTATTGATGTTTTGTTTTCTATGCTCTGTAAAGCAAGTATTAAATGATTTTAACTGATATATTCCTCGCAACAATTTAAAATCAAACGTGTTGTTAAATTATTGTGTTTATGTGCATCGCAATCTACATTTTCACAGAAACATAAAGAAGCCATTCAAAGCGGAGTAGAACGATGAAGAATGTAATTTTCTTGATCAGTAATAATGCATTTATTGCTTTTAAGAATTGTTACATTCGATGTGTAAATGTTACGGATACAATTATTATCAGGATAGTATTATAATAAAAATTTTAAAGTAATTCATGTAAATGCTCAATCCTTTGGATAGCCTGCAGGATAAGGTCCACCTCCGATTGGTCTTTTATCTGCTCCTGGTATAATAATTCCTTCCTTTGGCACACATTTTGCTATGTACGTCGCACAGATTAAATGTCGACAGCAGTCATCAGTCAGTCTGCACTAGAATAACTTGTACATGTGAAATAGAACATGTAATTAAATAACAAATTTTTATTATGATTTCAAAGGCTCATTTTTGCCATAAATCCATCAAATCAAAAGTTTATAATATTTTAAGCATCTTATCTGCATACTTACATAGCCCAGCCATGGAGAGCATGTTTCTTGTGCATTGGCATTGGAATTAATATGGAGAGTGATCGTTATGATCACACACAGCACCAGAAGTTTCATCGTAGAAGGTAATCTTCAAAACTGCAAATATTATTAAAAGATGGTTATTAAAGCTGGTAAAGCCTACAAATTGTCTTTGAAGTGATGAAAACTTCGCACGAACTTACGTCAGTAAGTACACTAACAATCGACACTCGAGTCAAGACTGACATGAAAATGGGGATTTCCCGCATTTATACCTGTGCTCTAATCAGGATTTCAGTCACCCGTATGCACACCTTATCCGAGAGTTTCGTTGCAACATAGATTATGAAGAATATACATTTTGTTGTTGTCAACTGTCAATACATAATAGATATTACCTTATACTTTACGAATTTGAGAATTCACAAACGTTCATTAACCAATGAATTCAACAATTCTTCTTGAACCACCAAATCGTAGCACCACATTCTTCCTTTCAATTCAAAGTTAAATGAGTAGTTGTTTAATGTATTGGTTTTTGATTTGAAAGGATCGATTTTGTATTTTTAATCAATTGAATGATCATTTAATTGTATGCTCAAATGGTACATTTCACCTTTAGTTTAGTTAAAATTCAAACCATCGTTTGACGCGTGATTATATTTGCCAATGCTTTTTATTGCTATGATAGTATGTATAATTTACGAATAAACATATCTCTGGAATATTTCAACTTTATAACTTACTTTCTATTATCCATAAAACAATTTACAATTTGTCTACTAATAATAATGTCTAATAATATTACAAGGAGAATTTTGCCTATTTTCATCAAATTGTTCCCTAATTTCTTAATTGTCTTTATTGACAGGAACTACTATTTAATGACTGAAAGGAAATAAAACTGCAATGTGAAATATACATTTTCATTCAATTATTTATTCAATGGTGTACTATAAATGCTTTGCTAGTGTTGTGTATAATGTTTTATAATGATAAACAAGATCTAAAAACTACTCGTAGGCCTACGAAATGCAATCCATGTGTGCTGATCAATTATTTGTTCAAATCTGGTCGCCAGCAGGAGGTTGGGCCGGATCATTCGGTTTGACTGTTGTTGTTGTTGTAGTGGTTGGAGGAGTCAATTTCTTGGTGCATCGTCCAGCCCATGGGTTGCATATTAACGGGGCACAGCAATCTTTGTCTTCAGAGCACTGTACGAATTCAGGTACATTAATATACAATTGCCAATGTCTTCACTAACCACTCGTATAAAGTAAAAAATATAGTGAATGTATCCGCAAAGAGAAAATTAGAAAATGTTGCATTTATAGTTATACAATCACAATAATATTTATATTATTATATAAAATTCATATATTTTAAATAAAATATAAAATGTATTATATATTTTTTATATATAGAATAAAATATATAGAATATGACTTCTTAAGAATTGCACAGTATCGTGTTCAAAATCTAAAATTTCATACTTCTGTTATTTTCTTTTGACAAAACTGTAAAACGCTTTAAAGAGAAAAAGAGAGACTACAAAAATAATCAAATTGTTCAACATTGAATATTATTGAATTTACGGTGTCATTTTTCAGAAGTTTACATAATTAAAATATGTTTACACGATGCTGGTACGTCACTCGATTCGTATGTCTGCCAATTGCTCATTGTTTCAACAATGGCTCAATACTATTTGGTGGCCTCAGTAATTTGATAAGGGTAGGCACTTGCGAGATAATAAAATCAATGGAAAACGTTCGATATCGTGCCATCAGTGTTTATTGCAATTAATAGATACAGTAAGTGATAGGCGACGACAAATTTCCAAAATTCATTTTAGGAAGTGAAAGTTCTATCAAATACTATTTTATAATTCTTGTTAATTATTTTCTCACCCAAATGAGTATGAATTGTGATCATCGCGGTAACACTTTCTATTTGCTACTTTTATCAAAATTATCGTAGAGGAATCATATCAAAATTGATGGTAGTTCAATTTAAAATTTTTACAAGACAAAAATATTTCGTGAATTTCTTTAAGTTTGATTAATTATTATTAAAAATACTTACAATCAAGCCAGGTGGTTTGCAACTCTCAACGAGAGAAATGACCAGAAGGGTAACGCAGAGAATTGCGAAAAATTTCTTCATTATGATTGGATTAGTAATTTCTAAAGAAGGAACAGTATGTGTTAATCACTTTCATAATTAGCTTGACTAATTACTAAACTATTTCATAAATGGTTCTTAATATTATTGCTTACCTTGTCTTCACTTGGATAGAGCTTGTAGATTTCTGATTCGATCCATGAAGAAGATCAGTATTTATAGGAGCGACAATCGCATGCACGATAAAATTTAGCTATTTTTAACAATTATACCTTGAAGATTAACAAAAACGCATCACTTTTACGATGGGAACTGATAATATGTAGGGTATCAAGGTCCATCGAGTAAACATTACCTGGAACAACTGTACAAATGAATTACGTAAACATGTTTTGCAGAAATTTAGAAAAATTTAAACCCCCCGTCGATCCGTATCTCGAGATCATACTAATCTCTCCTCAGATAATAGTAGTAGGTGTTTCTGAAGCTCGGCATAGATTCACAAGACTGTGGAAAAATATGTTTATACCTATAACGAATGCGATAATAATTACAAAATTTACGAACCTGCGCGAATTGTGGCAGTGTTCATTTTTTGTTCAAGACTCATTAAAAACTATAAAGCCAAAAGAACGATTCATTTAACATGTTTTTAATTAATGTTGGATGTATAATGTTTCATTCATTACTCTACTTATATTTTTATTTGCATGTCACTTTAAATAGAAAAGAGGTTCACGCGTCATTAAAGAATTTTAGTTTCTATAACATCCGTGTTAAAAAATAATATATGTTTTAAAAAAATGCGTCTGCGAATCCAAAAAAAATTACCAAATTCGCGAAAGCAAACACAACAAATCTGTGAACGCAATTCCGAAACAGCGCGACCATGATTCGCGGGAGAACGATAATTTTATTCGGAACAGCCATGGCATACCTCGCTGAAAGTATACGCACCCATTTGCAATTATCTAGAATCAGTTGCACAAATTTACGCGAATAAGTTTTCGAGTCGCGCACGCGTTGAGAAGCGCGTATAATAATCCGCAATGGGTCATGAATCCACAATATAGTGATTATTAACGATCGTTCTTGATTATCGTTATTTTCGTCGACAAACTGTGAAATTGAATCGGATTCCAGGATCGTGTAGTGCCCATTTTCGAAAGCGGGCTCCTTTAACGCGTATCGCGAGCGCCACTATCGTAATTACTTGCACACATAATCCCCAATAATTCGAGGAAGTACCATAATTCCGAAATGTACTAATGTTAATGACAAGAAGAACGTAGAACCGGCAAAAGTCTCAAATATGGTCGAAAACTGCTAATCGATATCAAAAAGTGCTGTTCTACGGTTCACTTGTTAAAAGAGTATGATATTCTTTAAAATTTTTCGTATTTTATAATATTCAATAAAATGTTTTATTATTATTTTATGATATTTCAGCATTTAAATCCTGTCTCATAAATGTAATAACATTGTTCATTTTTTTCAAGAAATTGTCTAATTAAATGCTTTAGAAATATTAACAATTAATTTTTTGTATTCACATGTTTCTAATTTCTATTCAGTAGTAGGTACAGTGTTTTTCTAAAACAGCAATTTCAATTCAGAAAACTAAATATTCAACTTAACTAACATTTCATACAGACTCTCCTGTATTTGGTAATTACTAAACTTTGTTGAAGGTTTGTTTAATTATCTGACTGTGTATAAACATTCTGACAGATCCTAATTTAGCTTAAACTCGAAAGAAATCGCTGAACCAATCCAAAAACGATGTTCTGTGATAATCCGAAATCGAGGAGGTACGATCGGTGGTTAATTCGTATGTTGAAGCAACAATTGAATTTTTCATTGAAAACGGGCGGTATGATATCGAAAGATCAGATAGGATTTTCATAAAATTAAACGGCAGGTTGCTGAAGGGATTTAAAAGAGCACCAGGGAGGGGTAAACTGAAAATAAAACTAATGAACAAACAAATTGTTGGACGATTTAAACTAACGTAATTTACCTGGCCGGAGCCGGGACCGATGCGGTTCTAAAGGCTTTATGAAATCATCCGGGGGAATCGATATCATTTATATTAGCAAAATTTGATCAGGGCATATATTTGCGTTGTCCAGGGAAATGCAAATATCAAACTATGTTTTATCTTCAAGTGTCGGGGATACGCGCGGTGCCCCCAAAAATAAACCGCGGACCACAATTTTCTGCGCGCCGCTTCAATGATCTGCTTCAACTGATAATTACATGCGAGAACGTAAATGTGTATTTGTTATTATAAAATGTGTGTAACCGGGGCTCCGTTGACCGCGAATAATATTTCCCTCTGACTGATAAACACAGCCGATCAAGTGCATCATTGCCTGCAATTTAATACAATGAAGACAGTTAAAACATTTATCGAGCGCGGTTTTGATAATCACCAAACAAATGAACGATGAGTCATTTTATTATCGTGATAATTAAATGGTCGTTCCAATTATTTCGCTGCATGCGGAACTTGATTCGCTTTAAAATATTACTAATGATTATCGATAAGATATCGATTACTAATTATGCATGTTCCGACTTTTTGAATGCGCCGCTTTAAGTGTGGATAATGGTATTAATAATAAGCGAAATAAAATATGATTATTTACTTCATCGATGGCCTGTCTGTTCAAAGCGTTATTAATCACGACAAATAGATCAATTTTCTCTCTCTCGAGTGCGATACATTTTCTGATTATTGTCGAACTGATTTACCACTAACAAAGTATTTGTTTTCAAAGCTACCGGCAAGTGAATAACACGTTTTCATTCCCTCTATTATCAATTCTTTCGTTCCGATACTATTTTATATTCTTTAATAGTTTCACCATTTTGTTTTCTATGATTAATTATTCTCATAATCAATTTTCTTTGCTACTCCTAAGTAAAGCTAAAAGTTTAGTCAAACAAATTTTACTGCTTCTTTTAACGTTTTACACTGTAGTCAACTCAAATATTTTTTAGTACTGTTGGTTGCACATTTTTCTTAGTGTAAACAGGGCAGAATAGAAAATTCGGTGCAGTAAAATGACTTTTTTGTCAACGTGAGGCTTCAGGGAACGCATTATCGACATCTATCGATAACATTATGGATTCCTGGTACCGAGACGAGGATAATGGAGATTCCCAATTCCCGATGACTTTTACATTTATATTTTGCGCATGAGATACGGTTACTGGAAGCTCGAGGTTATCTCGAGACGAATAGAGTGCACTCGTTGCACACGCGTTATGCACGACCATTGAATCTAAGAGAGGTTTATGATGTATATCGTTGGCTGGTCCGATGGAGGTGATGACTATCAATCTCAGGGTCGGTTTCGAAGAAACGCTAAAGCGACAGAATGATACCTTTTCCGAGAATAGTATCGCATGTGTGCTTAGCATCGAAAAACTATTAAATATCTAGAACTCGTTTCCGACTCGCTCGTGTGCATCATAATCTCTACCGCAGATATGCTTGTTACAAAACGATCGTTTAACAAGTAATTGTTTCCCCAGATGATTTTATAATTATGTTTTATTAAGAGCGGAATACATAAACAATGTGTGTATAAAACGAGAGACGAGAGATGTCGATATTAAAATGAAATTTCAACGAAGTGAACATTGTTGTGCATTCGTGGCGTATAAAATCATTTCTACCAGAGTGTGAAAGTAATACAAAATTATTTGCATAGTGAGGTGATTATCTGAATCCAGCAGGACGTTTAAAACATTAATACTGATGACAAAAACGAGTGAATAGAATTTTAACACAGTGGAAAAATTAGAGTAATTTAAGAAAATTTAACATATTATTTACAACTTGTTAAAATGTATTAAAGGGGGAATTAGTCAGACTTCAGTCGGCTGCGCATAAAATTTATATTTTCCATAACGATCCGCAGCCTAAACATTAGTTTCAATTAATTCTCCCCCAGAGACTTGTTGCTGATGATGATTAAGTGCTAATATTGCGTGTACCGTAACCAAATTAATTGAGGTTCTAAGACGATGTCTGCATTAACATTGCATGTCGAGGGTGCTGCGCGCCTTTCTGCACGCACATCCGGTTTGCATTCCCTAGCTAACTAGCATTTTCCGGGACACGCGCCACCTTGACCCTAAGGAAATGTTCCGCGTGTCGTGGAAATTATTATGGGTACACTTGCATTTAAAAAGGGAGAGAGCACGCAATATACATGGGTTCAAATAAATTCAATCTCGCAATTTTTATAGATTTGACAGTCGGAACATTTTAATGGAGCATCTTGTGCCAAGAGATTTCACCAACATAAAAATCTCGCGCGATCTCTGTTATTATTCTCCCCGGATTATTGATGAAGACACTCATTTACGACAGATAGGAGCAATTTCGAGGAATCCGATCTGAATTAACAAGGACCCTAATCACGATTATACACGTCAGCTGCGAACACTTGAAAAATAATAGCACGGACAATCACTCCCTCCGTCGAGTGGAGAAGATCGTCTTGTTGTCTTCCGAACGTTGTTATCGAACGTCTCAAGTGTTTACCGTGAGTACCTTCACGGCTCTCCTTATCGACCGATCACCTTATCTGACTGCGGAATACTCCCTAGGGTCGCGTGCTTTCCAGTCACTTAAGTGATAAATTTTCCCCAGCGACGTCGAGCTGTCTTTAGCGGTTTTGCCCGGCAGGATATATTGCTCTTTTAGTTAGCGATCCTATGGCACTTAGCTCCTCCATCGTCTCCTCCAAACGTCTCTGCTTCGAGCTGCTCCGAAATTGTAGGTATGTACTAACACACTAATTGACGCCAAAGACGCGATTCGTCTTCTAAGAATCTCATTGTCTCATTCCTTCACCGTTGGCTGAATAACATTCTGTAGTAAAAGATCATCGCGCTTCAGATTCTTAATAAAACTCCATATAAATACATGGCAAACTTTAATTTGTTATACATGCTTGTTCCATTGTCCTGGACTGTTAATGTACATTCAATTTCTTTTCGTGGTGATGAATTACGTTTGTGCAGCTGTCTGTTTGCTAAAATTCACAATTGTCCAGACAAAATTGTACTCAATTAATGAAATGATTCTACTAAAATTGCCTATTAACCACAACTTAATGAATTACATTTATTAAAATTGTCTTAACCATAAGTTAATGACAGCCGTTCAGTAAAGTTGGCTCTTAACCACAAATTAATGTCCGATGCTTAATTTAATGTTCTGGTAAAAAAAAGGATGAAGTTGTTTTTTAACCAGGGTCATGCACACGGATTTTCTGAAATTGTGATGACATATTTTCTAGAATGGGCAATTTAATGACGTCGCGCGTGTCTAATTTTCAGTGACGCTTCGGCCGCTGTTTCTGTTTTGATGCCGGCTTTGTTGGCCTCGTCTTCGCCTTGATTTTCCAGCTTTTCGCCCCCGGGTCCCTATTGAAGCAGTATCGCCGGACACCTCTCGTTCTCGGCTTCGAATTCCCCGGGTCGTCCCTCTCTTTCTTCGACACTCCGGGCCGGTTCTCTTGACTCGACTGAAGTGGCGGACAATTTGATAATTGGATCTGCGGCAACGCCGTGATTTACGTGTACGAGGGTCCAGCTGACCATTCGAGCGAGGGGCACACGATGCATCCAACCCTCGAGTGGCAAAGTGGAGACGATCGCCGCTCGAGAGACGCATCTTCTCCCGCGAATTAACTAAAACTATGTTGCTAGAACGGCTAGACGGTGTTTTACGGTCCCACGCAATTCCGATGATAGAGCGAATTACCGTGGCACATGTGCTCGCGCCATTGTCTCCGGCTTTGTCAACCAAACGTTTTCGCGTTACACTATTCAAGCAATGATATACAGCTTAATTGCCATTTTTCTGGACATTTCAAAATCAGGGTAACTGTATTCATTTCCAATAATCAACTTTTTAGAATTGTTTCACCGAACATTTTGAGTGAACCAGAATTATATTACGGGATATATGAGATTGAAAGAAATACAGGAAAAACGTTAATTTTATGTACGATAGAAAATCTTTATTATTTTTCGTAATAGTGTTCATATATTACGTAAGACAGTAATGAAAAATTTCGTTGTTCGCATGGTGTACAAATTTGTCGTGCTACCGACACAATTCTTAAAGCCTCTTTTACCGTCATTTTAAGTAGAATAGTCCAGTCACAGAAAGACCATAATTCCGTAGTCCAGTCACAGAAAGACCATAAGACCGTAACTCGTACTCAGCAGCATTGTATTTCTGTAAACAAATTCTTTTTTAATTTCTCTACCGAAAGCAGAATAGATCAGGCACACGTAAACACGTTAACACATCAATATTACCAGCGTGTCGATCTCACAAAAAAGTGATACATTTTGTAAATCCGCGTTAACGTTTCACGCATAGAAACGGTATTACCAGCATTACGTTTTTCACGAAGCAAACACTTTCGGCAAACAATGTTATCGCATATTGCTCGAAACAATGAAGGTGTTTGAGCTGAACGAAGCGTGGGGAGGGACATTTTGTGTACGAGCGGGCATAATCAGATACAAATAACGTCGATGAGGTAAACAAATGAGACGAGCGGAGCGCAAAGCGGGTCGGTTAATCGACGGGACAGGACAAAACGTAAAGGAAATTGCAAGATAATTCCGCGCGCAGTCCCTGACATCGATAATAAGAGTCGATTATAGCGCACAAGAGATAGAGAGAGAGAGAGAGGGGGGTAGAGAAAAAGAGGGGTTAGGAGGGGGTTTTAAACGTAAAAGGACAGTCACGAAAATTGCCCGCGGCTCGATAGCGAGCCTCCGGATGGGCTGTTCACGTTGAATCAAATCTACGTCGCAAGAAGAAGGCGACGACCCGTAAAATGAAACGACGAAGCGGCAGAAAGAACCTCGTAAAGCTTCCCTCCTGTTGGGCGAAAGCTGCCGACACGCTCTCCCGCTCTCTTTTTACCTTTCTTCCCGGTCCTGACAAGTTGCGCTCCCAAGTACGTACATCGCATCGCGCCAACCATAAAAGAGAAACACGAAAAACGTGCCGAGCCGGGCCGGGCCGAGGAATAAACTTCCTGGTAGTTGTTCCCTCGTTTATTTGGAAGTGGTCCCGGCCAAGCTCTCAGATATACTCGCGATGGATTTTCCTCGCGGACAACACTCTCTGAAGCTTTATGTCTCAGACATCGCTGCCGGATCGATCCTTCCGGCGGCTACAAGTCGTTCCGGAATGATTGCTGAGGAACTGCTCTTCCGGTTGATCGCTCTTCGCGTGGACTGTGATCGAGTGGGAATGGCAGCGGACGTTTGTAATGTGTTGTAATTCTTAGATTTGAACTCGATTTGAAATTCTTAGATTGACTGCGCTAGCATTTATGAGAACTTCTGTAAAACCTGACACCTTAAGTGAAGCTTAACTTATGGATTTGAAGTACATGTGTACCACAATCAATTTAGTGGACAATGCGAGGCTTAAATTCTGTGTTTTATTATTTTTGAAAAGTTGATCACATTACGAGATCCAAACTTTATTTCTCCAGAAATCTCACTGTCGGCTGCAGACATGACGTCCGGATTTCTTGTAAGTACATCTAACGAATTAATATAAATAAGTTTTTTTTATATTAGTATCACGTAGCGTGTTAAAATTGCGATTTTAATACAATGTCAAAGCAGTGGTGTATGAAAAAATCAGTGTATTTACCTAATTGGATGGATTGGTACAAATAACATTTATAGATTTTTACAGCTGCTTTATTCGTTTTAAATCTGCACGGTAAACACAATAAAATCAGTTCGTTAAATATGGGAAACATTTGGCTACATAGTGCTGTTTAATGGCCGTCTACGTGTACAGTATTTGGGGACGAAATTCATGTCGAAATGCAGAATTTTATAATAGCGTATTATTTATTGTTAATTGTTGACATATCATAGACACGTGTAGGAGAAACAGATAATCGATGTTCGATAAAGATAAAGCGATAATTTGTTAAATCTTTCACGGTAATTCCCGTGAATGCGAATATCGTTGTTTAATATTCTCGTCGGCCAGAAATATTATTAATATCAGCTGGAATAATAAATTAATAACGCGGACACGTGATTAAACCGAGCCGGTTAATTGATTACCGCAGTAGATGAATGAAAAAAGAAGGAACGACAACCGGGCGATAATAAACAGTAATTTTCCTCGAGTACACCGAGAGACCCATCAGGCATGAAGAGTAAATTGCACGGATTCCATATCATCGGTAACGATTAAAAGTATGGAAATCAATCGTTAAATGTAAATAACACTTGGTGAATAAATTCAATAATTTATTAATCATCATTCGCTTCTGGCTTTAATCCGGCACAATTGCCACCGGTGACAGTTCACCGCAGTTCTGCCAACAAACGAGGATTACGCAAGAACTGACAAAAGTCACTTTCCAATAAAAAACAAGCATTTGCAAATTTTACGAAATCAAATATCCTTTGTGCAAACAATTTTCCTTTGTACCGACGTATCTATAGTAAAAATGATATGTAACATATATATCAATACGTTTAATTCCAATTATTGTTTTCTCTGGCCCGTTGTTCGAAGCATTAAGTTACGTATCATGTCGAACCGGGTTTTATTGTTCCGTGTTCTCTACTGTTTAATATAAAAAACAGGTAATATTATGAACGCTACTGTTTAGCCAATTTATCGAATAATAAATTCATCAACCACTTATTTCCAAGGGTAGACGTTTAGGGTAGTGCATGACTTAGGTCATCTTACTCCAAATTAGGTAACTTGAAATCAACGAACTTTGCAATTTGTAAAATCGCAGAATAATCGCATTGAATAATCGTCGTAGGATTCAATTTATTGTTTACAGTATGGCAGAAGCCTGAACCCACGTGGCTCGGCTGACTGAAACGAATAAAGGTGTTAACCCAAGGATATAAAAAGGGAAGATAAAAACCGAGGGGGTGTAGGAGAAAGAAGTGGTAAAAAGCGGTGCGGGCAGGTTTTATCTGTTGCATAAGAGGATTTCTCGACTGTAAAAAGCTGGGATCGAGAGCACGGCCGTGGCTTTATTCTTGCAGTCTCTTGCGGTTACGGTCTCCGTGCATAAATCTTTCGTTTTGCGACTGAGATGGGGGTGTTAAGAAAAGAGAAAGCGACCGTCTTTTCCACGACGATGGTGTATTTACGGATCACCGACGCGTCCACAGAAAAGTGCACCCGAGGCGAGCCTCGGCCAAGGTGTACATGGACCGGAGGGTTCGGGATGAGGATAAAGTTCCCCGACAGAAGAACGTTTCACGGCTCCCATTGTCGTTGCATCGCCTTTGAGGTGTTTTAAATATTACACGTGTCGAGAATTACCTTTGCGCGCTGCCACCCCCAACCCTTCGTTCTTTCCTCGGCTCGCGCGCACTTCGCTCGAGGAACCGTTTTTCTTAATTCTTCTAATTACCGCCGGAGAAATGTAATGTGAGAAATTACCCTTGAGCTCATTAAGGAGCCCGAGTATATTTAATAGAGTTTCCTTGTGTGCGGAAGACGGCCACTCACTTTTTACCGGAAAGAATTTGTTCTTCGTACGTGGAGTGCGAGGTTTCCTTGAGATCACGATTCTTCCAGGTGTTTTCCATCTTTTCTACCTTATTAAGGAAAGTGGAAATGAAGTACTAATCTAATTGCTATATCATTTTCATTTCAGGTAATTTCACCTTTAATTGAATGTTAGCTTTGATACGACGTCGATCAAGTCATTTAAAAAGTTCTACTCATTCTTTAGAATTTCTTCAGGAACACCAGAATTCAGCAGATCGGAATAAAATGTGAAAGGACGAGCGTCGTGTGTTAAAGTTACACCCTGAGGTTAATTTGTTGTAATGGTCCAACAGGTAATAATCTTTATCTGCGATAAAAGAGATCGAGTTTATATCGAAACAACCTGCCAGAAACAGCTATGTAAAATCGCAGACAAGCCGCACACTTCTCCGTGTAATCTCGGTTTTATTGTTTGCTGTAAATGGGGTGTTGGGGCATAAAAAATCGCAAGTGCAAAGCACTTTTCGAAGAGAGTCTCGAGTATAGTGTCTCGTTTATGCATAGGAAACGTGCAATCTGAGTGTGGTCTATTAACAGAATTTAAATCTCTAATCTTGTAAAATGAATATGGGAGAGGTACTATACTAGAACGTCTTGGGGAAGCATGTTTGAATGGGCATTAAAAATTAGGTGGCTTTCGAATTATTTGTAAATCGAGCCACACTTCTTTTGGACTTAACGTTTGCAGTTTACAGTCGAAAATTTCGGTTGGAAAAACGTTCAACGCGGAAATTGATGGCACTTAGCGTGGTTTCGACGTGAACGAAAACTTCAATTTCCTCGAGGACAGGATGTACACCGGGCTGCGAATAGGCGCGAGCATTTCGTAAGTCCGGCCTCGATGAGGTGGCCTTTTAAGAGCTCTTCTTTCCAACTGTTTAGGCTATTATTGTCGTTGAAAGTGGCCGTCCGCACCGTCCATTTCCTGGCAATTTCCTGACGCTGTTTTTCACGTGAACTTTTGAACCTGTTCTCCCTCCTGCCTGCGGATCCGCCATCTTCGGTAAAATATCTGCTAAGTAGCCATGGCAAGAGTGGCCGATTATAAATGGTCACGAGTAAATACTAGGGTTTTGTGTCCAGATGCGTCCTGTATACTTAATGCGAGCTGGACAACGGCCGCCGCCGCCGCGTCCGTGACGCTCGCCCAACGAAAGTGAGCCTTTTTGGAAAATTAACGAGCTGTCCCAGGAGAAGTTCAGTTTTCTCGGAAAGAACCTTCCGGCGTACGCTTCGGGCTCGCCACGGTTATTGATGAAGTCATTAATCGTGTTTTAAATTCCACCTTCGCCGACCCGCGTCTGCGTGATTAACAGAAATAATTTAGAGCCAAGATAAAATAATTTCGCTGAACGCGTTCAAAGAAGAGCGTAAAACGAACAGAAAAACGTACACGTGGCTTGATAAGTTTTTTAAAAAAATTGTAATGTTGCTTTGTCGGCACAAATGTCGCGTATAATTATTTTCTTGTGTACAAGCGCCACCACTTTGGCCTTTATCGCCGACAGGAGTACATGACTACATATTTGTACGCATTTCCATTTTCTTTCGCGAATTAATCCCTTTCCTTCTGTTTCAGCTTTCTACTCTGAGCATCAGTATATTAAATGTCTAAGCTGTGTGTTAATTAATATGATGGCTAATCCTTCTAAAATTTTGTCTGTGTCTGCTAGGGTCTAGCGACGACGTTACCAATCATTATTTAATTTTAATCACTAAATTAGAATTCAATCAAACATTCAAGTCTGGATATGATCAAATTTCAAACTCGTATGCAACTTATAAATTGTTGATGGTACATTAATTTCTATACTGTAGCAATATAATAATTGTTCTACTTTTACAACAATTCAAGGGGGTTAAATAAATTGAATTGACTGATACAGCCGTCGACGATGATCTAAAATCTAGTGAAAAGCGATTACTTACATCATAATAAGCAGTGGCGCAGGTCAGTCGTGTCTTTGCACGCGATTCGTGATTAAAGTTGTTGCGACCGAGCTAAAATATTCATCCCCTGTCCAAGAATCGTCGATGGGATCGGAAAGAATAGCGTTGCAGTTTCAATCTTGGTCGCATTACCGCTGCGCTGAAAAAAACGTACAGAGCCGGATGTGTCTTTTCTGAACATGCCATCGCAGCTAGTGAAGATCGTAAACAGACACGGCAGTTTTACTTGGCTGCGTGCACGGTTATCGTGCATCAGGCGCGCCAGCCTCGGTTCACGGAAAGAGCAGACTTTAAAAATGACAGTAATTTTACCTGAACAATAAAGCTACTCAACGATATTTTATTTTATGGGGCTCGAGAATGTCCATTAATTATCACCGGAACGATCGGAAACATATTTGATTTTTAATTGAAGTTGAGATTAAAGGTGGTGTCTAAAAGATACAGGTTTGCATTATTGATAGTCAAGATTCGTTCTGTAACAAATTATTAAACGTTGAATAAGCAGTGGGGAAATATTTTTGTATTTCAAGCTTAAATTGCATTTCGGTTTATAATCAAAATTGTAATTAAAGAAGACCGTTTTATGCCAACAAGATGATGCGTAGATCGAATAAAAAGCCTTATTCGATATGATTCCTTTTTATTCGTTTGCCGATAACAAATGTTCACTTAATCACGCGTTTCAATTATGAAGTAGAAGTTAATGACTACTTCGATCGATTCAATTATCAAGCATTATAACAATTGGATTACATTCGGTGTTTCATAAATAAATTGTAATTTAAATTTGAATCAAATAAACGTGTTCCGCCGTGTTTCTGTCCCATAATTTATCACTTTTGGCATTAAATGTTTCCTCTTCGCTGTTGTGATTGTAATGGTAATATTTATTTCGAGCTTTTCATCAAGCAACACACTGTTTTGTTAATATAAAGACAAGGGTAGATTTTTCTAGCTAAACCACGTCCCTAAGGATACCACCAACAAACTTTTAAAGTGTTCTTTCAAATATATTTACTTTTTATGGATTTTTTAAAAAAATGTCTTAAATCAATAATAAATGTCATTGCTAATAGGTTTAATAGACATTATAAGTTCGCAATTATTGTATAAAAGTACAAATAATATGTTAATGAATCGTAGAATAATTGTAATAAATTACCTAAAAACAAAATTGTAAGGCCACTAACTTATATAATCAAAATAAGTCAGTCTAAAACTGTGTAAGACGCCCTGAACGTAGCTATTACCACGATGTTTTCAAAGGAGCTACAATAATTACGAGTGACACGTTCTTAAAATAATTAATTCGGGGAAAATTAGTAGAAAAATTGAAAAAATAGCTATTCGCGAAGTACTGCAGAAATGGAAGGAAAATGGCGTAGGGGTGTCTAGGGGTTCGTAGAACCGGGCAAAAGATTTGCCGCGTGCCGGCTATTCCCGCGTGTTTAACGGACAACACTTTGACCGCTATTTAAGCAGGTCGCTGGTGCCATCTCTCGTCCAATAGCAGAAGCAATCGCTTTTGCGCACGTGGTTTGCGCATAAAAAATTCAGAAGTCGAAAACGTCGGTAACAGGGATACCTAACGAAATCGATAGCGCGAAGAAACGCCGGGCGTCCTGGCTACCCAGCTTGATTCACCGGTCCTGCACTCTGGTCTGCGAGCAAAAATCTTACTCGTACACACCGAAAAACACGGAAAAACCCGAGAAAAAATCGAAAAATTCGAAAGTATCCGGTAGAAAAAAAAAACGTGAAAAATTCGGGTTCGCTGGAGAGACTATTTTTTATTGAAGATTTTTCGGACACTCCCGCGGGCTGTCTCCTTTCCTGACCGTTTGTTCGATGGGTTGCAGGCCTGTAGGCGTTCATTGACTCTCGCTTGCTGTGTTTGCAACGATACATTCTGAAATGGAATGTCACGATCGTTGATACTGTGTCCCAGACAAAAATACAAAATATCCGGGTACTGTGTTACCTGAATTTTTTATTCCTGACCGTTTATTCTCTTGTTTATTCTGCTCTATTCCGTGTAATTCCGTTTGAGAGCGTGTCGTTTTTATGTAAGGGTTGGTCGAGATGAACGCTTTTAGTAATTACTTGTCAACGAAATTGATGACCAATTGATAGACTTTACTTTTTTTGCAACAGACGACAAAGGATTAAGTTTGAGAAGATCGATTAGGAATGCGATCCCACGATTACTATTCAAGATATTTTTTATTGGGGAATTTTTGGAGACGTCAGTTCCGTGAAACATATCTCAACAAATTATATTTGCTGTAGTTCAGATAGGGATGCTACCCCCTGTTTATACAGAGCACACACCTAAAAAGAAGCGATCTAATGACTAAGATTGTTACAAGACTGGAATGGGTTCTGGATGTTTGAGAAGCATACAATCAGGATATTGATATCATCCTTTTTATAAACAAAAATCACAGAAAACATTAGCGATAACCATCGGCGATTTTCCGCATCGCTATCCGCATAATGGACAAGCTGCCGACGCGTTTCACGTCGATATTGAAAACCCGATACAATACAATACAATGATCTGTTCATTATCTAAACACCGTGACAAAGAGCCTGTCAACGTAATGAACGCCGAAATTTTCCGACGAGCGTTACTGATACTCAGGTCGGCAGAGTCGTGTTACGGGCAAATTAGTCACGAAGAGCATTGGTATGATTGCAGCAGGCCGCGCGCCGGTTGGCAACGAGCGAAATTAACGCCGGACGAGGAGCAGAGCCCGGCGAGTCTAATATCGATCATTCAAACGGGGGGACAACGGGCATCCAGGTCCTCCGAGCGAGAAGATCTCGAGGATTCCTCGTTCTCATGCTCGATATCATCTTGGATGAAAATTACCGGCGATAAAAAGGGAGAGAGCGAAAAAGGCTGGGGAACGACGAGAGGAGAGAGAGAGAGAGAGAGAGAGAGAGAGAGAGAGAGAGAAGGAAGAGAGACGAAAAAATAGCCGTGTAAAGTGCATGCTGCGCGAGTGACCATTGGTCGAGTGCGGAGCAACCGATAGGGTCCAGTCTTTCTCGTTTATCCAATCGATCGAGCTGAAAATTTTCAACCCTTAATTAAGATCGCGAGGGCACTTGAGTTTTCAATTAAAAGGGAACTGTCCGCGCGCTGTCTCTCTCTCTCTCTCTCTATCTCTCTTTCTCTTTATCACTCTACCTGTCTCATTCTTCTCTTATTGCCAGCATTTCTTTCTCCTGCGGGAGCCTTCTCCAGGTGTCCCGTCTCTTTCCCATCCGGTCAGGTTGTTTGATTCGAGTTTTGACCCCCATCCGCCAGTGATTCGTTGGTTTGCCTCACCCGGTGAACAATATTAAATGCAATTTCGTGGATCCTCCGCGGCCACTTCGGCCCCATGTCGAACCGAACCCCGATGTCCCCGATGCTCACGGTCTCTCCGTCTCGATCAGCTCGATATCAGTCCTCGTCGAGTCCGATATCGAGAAATATTTGTCGGCCCGACCGGTTCGGGTGGAGGACTCGACCTGCGATCCCGATAATATTCTATTGCGATAGAGCCAGGTCCGCGGCTGCGACTTTTTCATCAGCTTCTACGCGGCGGACCGCGAAAATTGAAATTCCTGCGCGCCACTTCTGCCCGCTGCTTTCCACTTCACCCCGTTTCCGAATTCTCGAACGACGCCGCGGTCTCTCGCGTCGAAATTCGCCACCCGCGTGATCCCCCGCCGCCGTCGTGTTTCCAATCTGCCGTCCATGATTGCTGGGAATCCGCGTGATATTTAGAAAATATTGCCTGCGGGGGACGGGGGCCACACCGCGGCCTGATTTTCTTTCACACAACCCGACAGGATTTATTAGGCCCGCCGCTCTCTGTCCCCCGACTGTTCCGTTCCAAATGCTGCGGTCAGCTGCGCGATAAAAGGTATATTCAATACCGTACACTGGCATTACATTTGCACAGACTTCATCTTGGACTGAGCTTGGTTTATCAGTTCGTGTCTTGAGTAAATTATAAGTCTCGTACGAAACATCATACTTCAATAATTTGTACATATTTGTTATACATACTCTTATACGTAGTGTATGTGTCACAAATCTTCTCCGAATGGAGGTGCTTTTGTCTAGCTAAGCTAAATTTTCAACGACACTAAGTTACCTTGAATGACCTTGGCAGACGGAAGTCTTATAGATCCGTGAATTCGTTTTGGGATAGGCTGCACGGTTAACAGAAAACATACAGTTCTGCATAAAGAAAAAATAGTGCTCACCTTGAAATCACTGAAGCACATCCACCTGAAGAAGATTTGGCTACCACAGGATGTGTCCATCAAAACAAGTGTCGATCGCAAGGGTTATCAACGCCCCAAATCGCTCGAAAGCTCCTCAACTCGTTCCCCAGCTTAGCTCCTGCAGTGGTGGTACCGTCGACCGATCAGCTGCCACAAAAAAATCGCATAATTCAAAAACCGCGATCGGCGTAACGGCTAGATGAGAGAGGGTGCCGTTGGTAGGGTGGTGCAAAAAGAGCATAGCAGAGCAGAGCATAGCACGGCAGAGCAGAGTGTCGCGCTATCAGGTGAACGATGGATGCCGTGATAGCGGCAGCGACGGTAGCCGAGGGCGTACGTAGGGATGACGCGTAATCGCGAAAGAGGAGAGTGGGTGGTATTTTTGGTGAACTGCGGGGCCAGCCCCGGCTGTATCGGCATGGGCTGTGGATGGTAACCCTCGCGCAATGGCAATTTTTGCACATACACCAAACCAGTGTCCGCGAGAGCGAGACCAGGCCGAGAGAGAAACGAGGAAACCGGGAGCAGTGGGACAGAGAGAGGGATAAAAAGAGAGAGAGAGAGAGAAAGCTGTATACGCGTGCCTTGCTGGATCCCACCCACGCACACGCACGCAAACACTGTTGTCCGATAATACTGCACGATGACCATGGGACACGGAGCTGATTGGGGTGTGCAGGCTAGCTATGCAGTTTAATTTATGTTGCATCACCAGTCAGTCGTAGCCGCATCAACTCCTACAGCGTCGATCGAGGTTGGTCCGTGACTTTCAGCCGGATTGCTCATGTCCTTGGTCCCCCATCGTCTTCGTGGGGCCGGTTACGTCGCCGATCCAGCATCATCATCGGGAGAGGACACCGGCCTGTCGTTCGTGTGTGCTGTCTCTATGTGTGCGCGATTCTGTGTGCGTGTGCGCGAATACACCGGCCGACATGTGCGAAACCGAGCTGGCGGACCTACAGTCGACCATGAAGGTTCGTAGTCGGCCATATTTGTTAAGCGCGTCTGCGAGACGCATAATCGATCTTGCGGTTCATCCGAATTGTAGCCGGCCGGTTGACGTTTATTGGTTTACTGTAACACCGATCGCGGCTCGTTCAAGGCTCCGCCCGACTCCATGGGAAACATGATCGTTGCCCACACTCTTGCCAGACCGCTCCCATCGGTTTCAAAGCGAATTCAGATTCGATTAGGTTTTTAGACCTTCCAGATTATACATGGGCTAGGTCAATCAGGTATAACGTCGGAAATAACTGTAACATGAACGTAACCTGTTACGAAGAAAAATAACAATTCATTCAACAAAGTCGCATTCAAGGAAATCTACAAAAGTTAGATTGAAGTAAAACTATTTGCTACGTTTCACAATTTTCGTACTGCATTGTATTCCCCATATTTGCACACGGTATAAATACATAAAATCCAAGGTCTGCCGATTGCAAATTTGTTAAATACGCCACGATTAGTACTTCGTTGATATTTTACATACACTTCGCATCTGCTTGTTCAAAAAATCAATAAATGTATTTGAACATCGTCGCTGTATGTACGCGTCTATAATACCTTTGCGGGGAGTTACATATTACTTTTATTTTGTCACGTTTCATTAATCTCACAATCAACGTGATTTTGATCAGTATATCTTACGCGTTAGGTTTTCCTTACTCGATAGAATCTCGTTTGTAGTTGATCGCGGTAAACATGTAAGTGATCGATTGGCGATTTAGCGTGGCAATCTTTGAGGGAAGACGAGTACAGTTCTCAGTGATTAATACTCATTTCTATATTTATTAAATGCGACCGCCACCTCTCTTTTAATTAAAAGTATCATTTAAGAAATTTTACTGCACTGGGATTAATGACTGTATAAAAGTGTACAAAACTAGCCAGTTAATTGTTTATTAATATGGTACAATGGAAAAAGAAAACAGTAATGAACTGATTAATCGCAGATAATTAGTGCGAAATTACTATATCGTTGGTATCAAGAGCGGCATCGCTGGAATGTTTCCTCGATAAGATAACAATGTCAATGAACCAAGTGTTTCACGACATCTTCGGACTTCTTCGCGGATCGTCCGACTCGAAGATTCCAATCCCGATAAGATATCGATCGCGCAAAGCGGAGGTCGGGAATTCTTTCGCGTCCTAATTAAAATCTATCGATGAACGCTAATTAATAGCAGTGCTGAATGGGCGGTGTCAGCGCGACGCGCGCGGGCTGGCTTCGTTTTTTATTATTTTTCACGCGTTCCGAGCCCCTTCCGCCCGCGATCAACCTCTCCCTCGATATCAAATATACTCGCGAGACAAAGCCTACTGCTTATTGCCGCGTGAATACGGCAAGATCAAAGGCCTGATAAATAAAGGAGCGTCACACTGGAGGCATCGACCAGGCTACTAGCTCGGAAACGGAATCCGGGATCGAGGAGGAAAAGCTAATTAGCGCGGATCGAAGCCGCGCCGCTTGATAAATGGACGGTCAATATTTGAATTAAGGACATTGTACCGCGGCCACCCCTCTACCCATTTCTATCCACCCCGTCTTCCCCCCGAATCCTTTTTATTTCCATTATTTGTCCTCGAGTTCTTCCACGGGGCGACGTCTCGACCAAGTGGCCGCGGAAACTTGCGAATGTTCGGCCATCTCCGCGATATTTGCACGAGCAACCTCGACTCCGAGATAACCGATGATTAATGGCTCTCCTTCAGGGTTTATTGACGATCTGTCCGATGGCCAGCGCCATCCCCGGTCTGACTTGACCACTTTTCGAAAATTTGCTACCGCACCGACGCCATGGCGAAATTACGATCTGACGAATGCTCGAATTATGGAATTACGGAGAAATTATCTGACGTTCGTGAAATAATTTTATTTGTTACCTATCTCGGTCACGAAACGTATGTTGTGCCTATGAAATTTTTGTAGAAAGAATTGTTACCCTTGGGAATTTTTATTCTTTCTTTCTATAGCATTTTTCATATAGGTTTCTAAGGATACGGGAAGATAACGATCACTTTTACAGCGCGGAAGGAAAATGTGGGATATCCGAAATAGAACAAACATTTGATAATTTCATTACACGGAGTTATCTGAAATTACATCGACGGCCCGAAAGTTTTGGACGCTTCAGAATTAATCAAGTTACTCAAAATTAGCCTTAATGGTCTCTCGTAATCCATCGGATTTTCTGCAGTTAAATAGTTGTCCATCCAAATTTCAAGCTGCGCCGGATCCTAAGCAGTTTTATTAATTTTTAGTGTGTACACCCGCCTCAGTGTTTGTTCTTCCACGAAACATGAATGAATGAAACTGTTCCACGTTTTGCTTTGGGATAGTGGTATTGTTGTTTTAACACAGATTAATTATGAATACAAAGAATTTTGACAATAATGAAACACAAAACAATACGAATCAATCATTTTAATATTTGCGAATAATGTCTGAGCAAAACAACAATGAGATTAACACTTGAAACACTACGATAAGTTAGGAAATATGTTCAACATATTTTGTCGCCATTCAATTCGTTTTTAAACCGTTTCAACTCATTCGGATTTAATTATGCATTTAATACGTTCATTAGCTGTTGTCAATGACCGCACTGCATCCAGCGATAATGATAAGATTAAAGCAGTAAAATATTCTATACCCGCATCGTGTCATTAAAAGATTCACGGGTGGTGATTATGGTATAAATCGCCCCGTTTGTGTCAATCTAATCGGCACGACCTCAGACAATCTCGAAATAAACCCCGTTCCATCAAATCGACTCCACGGCAGCTTTCAAATACTTAAGAAGCGCACACGGAGTATGATTTAATCGTACGGCAATGTACCTAATTACTGATTTAGAGATTAACAGTTTCCTGGTTGAATCGGTTGCTTGACTTTGACGAAGCGGTTTATTTGTCAAGTAGATAAATCCGTCTATATCAGACGGTAACGCCTTTATTCCGTCGATGACAGTTGACTCACGCGAATGAGACCATAAGGCACCGTATAAGTGTACAGTAACTCGATCCGATAATAGTTAGACAGTCAATTAAGATGGCCGCCGTAAGAACCAATTAAACGTAAGTGGCTGGCCGGGCAGGCTCGTGTTACATATTTACGATCTGAAATTATGCCCTTTTGCCGCGCCGATCGCCAATTATTCGTAATGCGATTTCTTTCGATCGCCTTAACAGCTGAATTTATTCCTGCACACCTGGCCGTCGCATGTGCCCGAGGAATTTCCTCAGAATTTTGTGTCGGTTGTGATTTCTGAGAAAAATCAGAATCGCTTGAGTAGGCATAGAAATTATCCTGCAATGTTTTGTTTGAAACGGATCAAATCAATAATCCATCAAACCAGCAACATTTAATCATTTTGTCAGATTCAACGATCACGCGAAGAATTGAAGGGAAAGTAACGCACTCGAAAGTGAATGGCGAAAATAAAAGGTGCGAGGACAAAAGTTTCGGACCGGCTCGTTGCGAAATGAACCCAGACAAAGCGGGAACAATTAATACCAATACATTCTAATTTTAATTCATTCGATTACGTATTAATTACTTATACGGCGCTTCCGGCGGGAACATAATGTTACATTATCGGCGATATTACAGCGGACGCGAGGCAGAAATTGTTTTCAATGTTCGTTTGAAGTCTCGGGTTATTTTCCGGGCTGGAACGCGGGCCGCATTGTAAATATGACGGCGTATCGTCATCAATCGGTGACCTTGTTAATTAATCACCATGTTAATCGAAACGGTTTGCTTAATAAGTACACCGGAGGGGGGAAAACAAGAACGCGATTCATTTAGCAATTATTTTATGCGATGCACGCGTAAATTCAGTGAAAAGCGCGTTTCTCTTTCTCTCTCTCGCGTGCGCGCGGGCGCACGGACAAGCGGGCATACATGCCCGATCAACAAAGTGGAAAATTTCGAAACGAGTGCTGACCGGTTAGCGATTCAGTTAATTTCGTGACTAATTGGGGGTCAACGGGACGAAGGAAGCGATCGATCGATCCCGGGGAACAGACAGTTACCGCGTCACTGGACGAAGGCGATCAACGTTTTTGCGAATGATCGAGAACAGTTCCAACTTTCTGCACAGTAAAAGTTTCTCGTTTCTTAAAGAAATGTGTATAAGTGGAACGCTAGGGAGACATCTTATTTTAATATTCTAAGAAAAATGTAGGACTTTTATGCATTTATGATTAAACTTAGTAAATCAAAAGAGGTAAACACATATATACATATATATACAAACATATATAGTACAAACATCAGAAGAATTTAATATCACTGTCGTATATGTTTTCAATGTATCATAATCGTTAAGAGAATAATTCAATCTTTATTTAGCTCTTGTATATTGTAACCGATGCAGAACAATTTTCATTGTATAGAGATTATATTTATCGGATCAACAGTCTATTTATGACAAAACTAGACGAGTAAAAAGCAGAATGATTTAGTTATTTTTTCCTGTTCGTGTACCAGTTGTAGAGATACTGTGCTCAGAATGAATAAAAAAAAAGTTGGCGCACGGAACAGTTTTGTGATACTGGAAATTGGAAAAGTGGCACACGGATACAATCAATAATAAGGAAATCGGTAGATGCTATTCGTCAACGCTAACACGTGTCGCCACCCCTCGACTTCGTAATCCAGTCACACTGACACCCGTACCCGTGTGTGGACCTAACTGGGTCATTGACCGCAGTGTCACTTGCTGATGAGGGGCAAAACCTAACCCAAAATCTATAACCCGTGAGCAATAAAATAAAACATATTGAAAATACTTTCACGTATTAAATATTTTGGTGTGGCTTTTTTGCGAATGTTGATAACTGAAGGGTGGCTCTCAGGACACGATAACGTTTCAGACACCCTGTACAAGGTAACGCGCGCGCATTCACCGAAGAGTTAGCTTTTTCAACTCCCCGTCGACCTGGTTTCTCACGGTCAGAGGTGGTCACAAAACGAGTTTCCGCAAGGGTATAAAAACGAGGAGTGGTTATTAAATATACCTCGAAGGGTGACCAGAGGAAACGTGTCCGTTACCTCCGCGTTAATCGTACCCGGCGTTACCCTGTGTCCACGTGTTTCTCTCACCGACGGAATGTCTTTACACCGGCGTTGATTCACCGAACATTTTTCGGAGATTACAGACTTAACCCCGTCTGCTTAAGTAATCAGTGTAGCCCATCATAAGCCCTCTACACCAAAGAGATAATGATAAGCTGCAGCCTTGAGAAATCATCTGCTAACTGTGGACACTAATAATAATTGTTTTTTTTTTTTGTAGATGATTTAGATTTTATTGGCAATCAAACATAATGGGCTAAACGTTCTTTTAAAATGATACTCGATTAAATGGGTTGAAACCTTTTATCGAATACTATTTTCAAAGGAAAACTAATTGTGTTTAAACAGAGCATTGTGTTTATTTGTTGCTTATATAGATAAAATAGAAATTCGGTGGGTATTTACAAAATTTACAGATGTGCCTGCCTCGATACATATTTTCGTAATAGAAATTCGTAGTAAATTGAACAAGACAGAAACTACAAAAACATGTATGTCAATATAATGCTTTTGTATCATATGTATAAATTCCTTATTATATAATACAATATATAATAATTCTTATACTATGGATTATTTATTACTTTTTATTTACAATTATTATACCACATAACAGGATAAAAAATTTTATTATTACGAAAATAAAAAAAGGCACTAGCGAACAGCATTCTAAAAATAATTTTCAGATACTTTTCCTACACGTAAAGTTCTACTGTGCAGTAGACACACTCATACAGTCCAGTCTCGAATCACTCTCACACAAACACACGATTATTAACATCAGTCATATAAAACTTTCACCTCTCACCTATCGCTTATCTGTTTCACGATCCATCGAAGTGGTCGACAGCTTAAAATCTTCCTCGTGCGAACGGAGCATTGCTGTTCGTGTGCAAAAAGTATGTTCCTCTGAGGTTACGATCCGGATTCAGACCTCCCATCAGACCTTTATGGTTACTATTGCATGCACCCTTGCGGAAGTTAAGGTAGCTGTCACATTTCACCGCCCAAAAGCCATTCTTGCTGTTGATAGACTCCGAGAAATACTCGTACGATCGCAGGTGCGAGCAGGTGTTCGTGATACAGCCAGCTTGTATGGCGCCGCCATTTGGATAAAAGTCGACGTGCCCGATTGCTTTTTCGAAACCAAAAATTGCACCGTTTGAGTGGATCACTTGCACAAATGCTGCATCGTCGCGAGAAACCCTGGAACCTTTCTTTGCTGAGTGGAACTCGGGAAGTGCTGGATCCAAAGCTGCAAACATGCATTTCTTAACACAAGAACTAATCGCAATGTCGCTCATTGACCAGATCGATTCATTCCACAAAATAAAAAGAAAATTTTCTAAATATATTTAGTTCTAAAAGTTCTCTCAATATTTGTCAATTAAAGATCAAAAATGCCTCATAGAAAATTTTTGATTTCCATGACTGAAATATTGTGAAAGACAAAACCATAGTTAAATATATTTTACTTTTACGATTATTACGTGATCAATCGTGAAATAAATTCTTCCTGTAATTGAATCAAACGTCACTTATAAATTAGAGATCAACATTAAATTTTTTAGTAGGCGACGATATTAATTTTGCCATTATCTATGTCAGCCTTTTAGGAAGCAATAATCAGGTAATTACTATTCTAATGAATATTAAATGTATATTTTTATAGACGTACAATTAGATAACAGAGGAATTCATTTTTAAGAGGGCTTTTCCAGTTTTAAAAATTACACAGTCCAATAACGTTTCATTTATTATACTGTTGAGAAAATAACAAAATAATTATAAAAACCGATCAAACTTGTTTGTCTGAGCAGACAAAATTGTTGATTATGTAATCCTTGCATGTTCGGAATTAAGAACGAAGAATAGTTGATGCAACATAAATATTCATAACTTACCGACAACATTCGAAACTTGACCCTTGGCATAATGGGCTGCCAGTCCAGCGACATGACCACCAAGAGAGTGACCGACGACAGTTACTTGCGATAAATCCATTCCTTGCGACCGAAGAAAATCGATCATGCTGGCACTGTATTGGCCCACCATTACAACGCGTTTAGTGGCCCATATGTATGGCCTAAGTGTTATTGTGCTCCAATCAATCGCGATGATGTTGTAGTCACCATGTTTCAGGTAAGCTGTAACAGAGCAAAGCAAGCTTCTCATTAGAAAGTGGAACTGCCATTGCAATAAACTGCAGAGTCTTTACAGAAGTTACTAAAGAACAAGAGAATCTCTTTTTCCAATCGTTTTGCCACAAGAAGCTGACAGGTTATGAAGGATGCTTACCATCACGAATCAATCGAAACGCATCGCTGCCTTCAGAGTTGATCCATCCGTGTGCAACAAATTTTGTTGGCCTCTTCGGGTTGAAGTTGCTCCTCCTCAATGAGTTTAGGTCGTTCAGAAATAATTGTTGATGCTTAGTCGGATTCGCTTTGGTGTAAAGAAAAAAGAAGACTCGGTTGTGTAAATCCTTCCTCGTTTGTTCCTCGGATTCGTCATAGGTCTCTACGTTCATTAGATCACGTATCTCTGGCGCTTGGTCGTTGGTAAGGACCACCTCATTTGCAGAGTCCTTTGGAAATGCAGCTGTACAACATAGCATAATTTTAGAATAATTACAAAAATTTCCATCCTAAAAAATATTTATCCTCCATTTCAATCCCAAAAATATTACTTCGATACACTATGTGTCATACTCATAAGAAATTTTTCGAGTTTTCAACGAATTTAGAAAAAAAATCATTTTATGGTAATTCAATAGTTGAAAAATTGAAATGATGATTCGAAACAGAGAAACATGAAAAGAAGAATATGCAAAAATCATGTTTTTTGTAAAAATGCATTAAAGATTTACCGCATGCTCCGCAGACAAGCAGCAAATTAACCAGAGCGTACGCCATCATGTTTCACTGAGCTTTACTGGTGGTGCCGACTCGTGATTCATTTATAAAGGTATCAATCGAAAGGATTGATATATCGTGGTATGATAAGATAAAGTTTACGTAGTTACGTCGTGCGTTGCAAGCAGATTAAATAGGATCAAACAAAGATGGATAGTTGAATTATGATGCAGTGAATTAATTGGCTGAAATATCTCAGCAGCTTTCACTTGTGTTGTTTCCAAAATAAAAAAAATAGATAACACGATATCAACAATGATCAACATTGTTGTCAATAGCGAAGATGTTCTTTACAGGGGGGAAATCGAGTGTGATAAAAGATTTATACCTCCAGCGATTTCGCAATGTTACTTCTACAAGAATACCTTGAATGTGAATAATGAAAACATAATTACTCACATACGTGTATTATATTCATATGTTTACGTGCGAGCTTTAAAAAAGAAAAAGTATTGTATACTGTAAAGAAAAATATGAAAATAGGATTTTAAGATAAATTTCATTAGATAGTAATTTCATTGGAAAAATGAATAACAGGATTATTTTTCTGAGAAATAAATGGTCTGAATCAAGGATTTGTCGAGCCGCGGATCGTGTTGGAATTATATTTTTCATTTTCCTTGTTCGGCAATTTGGAATTTTCATCCTGAGCACCTGGATCCACGTGGCAGCCGGCCGACAACAATTAGTAACACCGGAGTCCTTTAGGCCACGGTTTCTACGCTCCTACGTTGGCGACAATTTCCCAACTGGCAATTTTAACTTGGCAATACGCACGAGTGCAACGTAAATATGGTGAAATTCTGTAAAATGTCTGCTGCGGTGGATACGTTTTCCGATGACCGGCATTCGAGTGGGTTCGAAGGGGATCGTTCGTCCCAGTGATCGCCGGATGAACAGAAACGTACTTCTTCTTTTGGGTGCTGTGTCTTCGCAGCAGACATTATGGAGTAACTTGCTACATCATCAAGATCTTACACCCTACAGCATTTATTTTTAAATATTGTGCATATGGAAACCTCATTACATTCCAGACGTTTCACTTGATCTTTAATTTGTTTCGATTTAAGAAAAAAGTATGTGGCAGTCTTCGTGCCAATGAATATGATTTTTATGGAAAATAGAAATTTGATGCCTCAATTACAACAAACACTTTTGCCAAAAATGCGTAAAATTCGCACACTAGTTATTACTTTGCAACATCACATTAAAACGCAATAAATGGTTTGATAAGACGACCAATCTCTCTGTAGAAATATCATAACACGCATATTCAGTGTTATAAATTGTCATTTATCACACAATGCGACATTCACTCGGCAATCGACAGTTGTTTACCAATATGTCGTTATTGTTCTACATTTAATAAGGCTTCTGTAAAATATCATTATAAATTATTATGTACATAAAGATCTACTGTCCAGTAATAAAAATAATTGTTGAACTGTATCAAATATATATAATCCTAAAAGCAACTGCAAACGATGTTATATAAACTATGAAAAAGGTAGAAATAAAAATTAAAAATGCATGGGAAGATGATATTGAACAAATTCGTACATTTTCAACTGCCCGAATATTTCCCGAGGAATATCGCAAATATCTGTTGCCGCAGAATTATCGAAAGTGTGAGACTAACAGTTAGAGTATCGTTCGCGAAAAGTAATTCCGTGCAAGTGATCATAACGAGCAAGGGATTTAGATTACTGGTGGCCGAGTTATCTGCGAGTCGATCAATTGAAAAACCAGCTGCTGGTGATAGACAGTTTAGGAGAGAAAACAACATTAATTGTTTTCCGGCAGGAAGACCGGTCGGAAATTGAACAGGCGGTTGATCGATAAACAATTTTATTGCGTTGGGATACATTACTTCATATTTCACGGCGTATCTTCGCTTTCGAATTGCCATTAACCTTCCTGGAAGTCATGGGCGATTCAGCGAAAGAAAATTTGAAATCTCGGCTGATAATCGAATATCAGAAGAATAGAAAGATAGTAGATTTGGAAGTCTTTATCTCCCTTCTACATCCGTGTATCGTATATCGTATTTTTTTCTCTTGTATTTAATCGCATATGATTCAGATCGAATCAGGATCTTTAATTCATAGTTGTTGATCATGTCATACGCGGATTTTTATCCTACGCGAAATCAGACCCTTATTTTTAATAATAAAGTAAATAATATTATAGCAACGTATCTTTTATACTAATATTCGTCAGCATAATTATATATGCATCTAAGAAAAATTGACTATCAAGTGATTTATAATTCAACTTAAATTGCACCCTTCGCATAAGGAGGCTTGTCGTTCGTTATCAAGAAGTATACTCCCTTGGCTTCATAGTCCGGAATCGCACCGCCTAAGATTGCCTTAGCATTCGAATTGCATTCGCCCTTGATAAATTTAGAGTGGGCTTCACATTGCACTGCCTCAAAGCCTGATTTGCTGTTAATAGACTCAGCGAAATATTTGTAGGCTCGCAGGTGCGAACAGGTGTTAGAGTTGCAACCAGGTTGCATTGCGCCGCCATTAGGATAGAAGTCAATGTCTCCGATCGCTCTTTCGTATCCTAAAACGCCTGCATTCGTGTAAATCACTTGCACATATTTCGCATCTCCTTTAGCAACCCTTTGGCCTGGCTTAGCGAGTGCGAAATTTGGAAAAGCGGGATCCAAAGCTGTGGAAACCGATTATCGAATTTTTCGTGTTCAGGTCAATCTCAAAAAATTTAGTTTCTCAGTAAAAATAGTTGATTTAAGATTAATTTGAAAACTCACCGACGACATAGTCTACCTGGCCTTCAGTATGGCGAGCCGTTAGTCCGGCTACATGGCCACCAAGGCAGTGGCCAATTATAGTTACACGTGACAGATTCAATCCTTGCTTTTTAAGAAAATTGACGAAAGAGGAGCTATATTTGCTCACCATCAGAACACGTTCACTGACCCATATGTATGGCTTGAATGATATTTTGGTCCAGTCTATCCCTATGACGTTGTAGTCACCGTGCTGCAAGTAAGCTGCAAAAAGTGTAGGATTTAATCATCCATAATTTAATAAACACAATTGCTTATGATAGATCTTCAAGACTTACTAAGCAGTCTTTGATTATTTACTTGTTAGATAAAGTTGATAGTTTACAGAAGATTCTTACCATCGCGAATCAAAGTGATCGGGTCATTATACACAGTGTTCAGCCATCCATGAGTGATAAATATCGTCGGTTTGCTGAAGTTGAAGTTGCTCTTCTGCAACGCGTCAATGTCGCCAACGTTCAATCGCTGTGCATAAGCCGGATTAGCTTTTGTATAGAGATTGAAGTAGACCCGGTTCAGCAGATCGTTCTCCGTTTGCTGCAAGGTTTCGTTGGGTGTTCCTTCTTGTATTTGGTGACTCACTAACTGGTTACCGGGATCAAGTTGATCTTTCTCATTCTCTAGCAGCGCATCCAAGTCTGGTCCACGTAATCCCAGACCTATAAATCGTGACATTGTTTTATATATAACGGATTATCTATAACGGATTAAACATTCAAGGAGACACTGCCATTTTGGTACACTTCTCTGACAGCATAAAGAATCTTGTTATTCAAGGAGATTAAAGCAAGCAGACTATTAGTGACAATTACCATATTTGTATTCTACATTGTTAATAGTTATTAAATAAAAATCTTATAAAAATCGCAAAAACTCACCGCTGATGCTGTGGATCAGCAGCAAACCGAGCAGAGCATACGAACTCATGTTTCACTTGGAATTTCTCGAGTCCTTTATATACGTTTCAGAACTAAAGAAAGGAGAGAACGTGTTACGATGGAAAGAGCAAGAGGAGATGATAAATATAGTAAGGAAACATGGAGGAGCGATACCAGATTTAGACTGCAGAACAAAATGAAAAAAGCATGTCATTGGAGACATAAGAATAAACTACCATTTAGAGTGGGCGTAGGAATTGTACACAAGCTCGAAGTACTTGTGCTCGGATATTTATAATAATAATAATCGTAGACAGATTTGCTTCTTAGCAATTACCCCCATTTCCACTATTAGCACAATTCAACACAAATGTTGAAATTACGTAATTCTGAAAGTGGGGGGGGGGAAGCTATCTTTTAGGAGGTGACAGATTTATACTATGCAGTTTATTATCAATCTTCTCAGATACATGTATTACAATAATCGGCATATTCTGATGAACGTGCACACGTCACGATACAATAATATACATATTTTTTTCATTTAAGCTTACCCACACCTCTGTAATGTTTCATAAAAAAAGGTAATTAAACATACACTTCCACAATTCGTCAAAGATTAAAAAATTAGTTATGCGATATCCCCACACGCGTATGGGTATTTTGTATTTGTGTTCAAAAAGTATATTCCCTTTGCATTATGGTCTGGATTCACTCCTCCCATGACAACCTTAGCATTTGATTTGCATTTTCCGTTTTTGAAGTTGTTATAGTCCTCACATTCCACCGCCACAAATTTATCGCTGTTGATAGATTCCGCGAAATACTCGTACGAACGTAGGTGAGAACAGGTGTTTGCAGGAATCCTTTTTTGCAAATCGAACGTTTTGCAACCAGGTTGCACATTACCGCCATTAGGATAGAAGTCGACATGCCCAATCGCCTTTTCGTAGCCGGCGACACCTGCATTCGTGTGGATCACTAGCACGTAATCTGCATCCGTGCGATCAACTCTTTTGCCGGGCTTGGCCTTTGCGAACCACGGATAAGCAGGATCTAAAGCTGTAAAATATTGAAATCTTTGAGTAACGTAATTTTGAATTGTTTCAATATTCCACATTGCACATACTGCAATATCGGTACACATGACTTACCCACAACGAGGGCCACCTTGCCAACCTTTTCTCCGACAGAACGTGCTGACAATCCAGCTACATGAGCGCCAAGAGAGTGGCCGACAATCGTTACTGTTGATAAATCTAATCCATGCTCATGAAGGAATTTTATGAATTCGGCAATAAATTTGCTCACCATCGGGACTTGTTTGCTGGCCTGTGGGTAAAATTTGTGTGATGTATTATTCCAATCTATCCCGACGATGTTGTAGTCACCATGCTCCAAGTAAGCTGCGCCAAAACAAATGAAATTAGGTTTACAGTCATTACAGATACTTGGAATTAATTTTCGAGATTTAGAATAGGTTGAATATTATTGAAGTAGATTTGATAGTTTATGAAGGATTCTCACCATCACGAATCTCAGTGATTGGACAGTCTTCCACATCGTTCACAAATCCATGGGTGACGAATATCGTTGGTCTGCTCAGATTAAAATTACTGTTTTGTAATCCAGATACGTCATCGAGAAACAATCGTTGTCCATCCGTCGGATTATCTTTTGTAAAAAGGTAGAAGTCCGACGGGCTCTCGTCTGGCGTTTTCTTGTGAAAAGGATTTATATTCTCAAGATTAACATTTATGAATTTGGCAATATGTCGTGAAAAGTCCAAACAATCCTTAGTTTCGTATCCTGAAAGTGTAAATAAATAATTCAAATTTTGTAAATATGTATGCGAGAAATCATTTTTATCGAAATATGGAAACTAATTTTAGTAACCCGTATTATTTAAATTATGATAAATAGCAATTGCAGAAATTGAAATGTGGAAGTTCTAATCTGTAAATGTGTGCATGAATACGACTTCCTCAACTTATAAATTTAGGAGGTAAAATTGTCAATATAAATCCATTAATTCATCAAGTACAATATATTTGTACAGAAGTTGCAAAAACGTACCGTCGATGTAGAAGATGAACAGCAAAGTAAGGATCACAGCGTACGCCTTCATGTTTGGTTCTTTGCACCTGCAATCTGACACACCTATATATAGGTTCCTGGAGTCAAGGGAGAGGATAAAAAAATAGAGAAACACTAACCTGTTTTTGCCTGAGATATAAACAGGAAGAGCAAGAGAGAAAAGTGCAAGTACGGAAGAGACTGCAAGTGATAAAGAGGACAAGTGTAATGGAATCCGATCCAGAGAAAATGAAGGATATAATGTAAAACAGAAGCAAAACGTCAGACGTAAACATCCTCTTTGGCAGAAAGCTACCTGTCATTATTACGATAACGAAATTTTGTTTTGATCTGTCTTTGACTAGGTTATGAAAACAGGTCAATAATTGATGTAGATGAACAATAATATAAGTATGTAATAACAAATCGTCTTTTTGTAAACAATAAAGAAGGAATAGACTATTTGATAAGATTGTTGAAAGTAAAAACAATTTTTTACCAAAAGATAAAATCAGGTCACAAATGATTAGAACAGGCCAGAACAGGAAATGTTTGAAACATTATGGAAAGTTTTCGAGAAAATTATTAAATAAATGAAATTGGTGTATTTCTCAAATAATGGTAAAAACAAAGAAATTTTCTATGGAAATAAAATTTGTATCAAACAATTATGCAAATGCAATGCGTACATCGAAACGCGTACAGTCAAAACTACTTTTAAAACCGGTTATGCAATTTTTATGGTGAATTCTGCATCAAATATTTCGTATGATGACGTCGAGAGTTTTGATCACGTTATATCAGGTTGGCCCACTAGATATTTTTAATTACATAAGGAACAGGTGACCTGTTATAGTTTTGAACAACGTGCACACACGCAATGATTGCAATATTTGTCAAATTTATTTTCAATGTTCTTCATGTATTTTAGCTGTATCAAGATATATAAAAGATGAGAAGACTCATAGGTTTATCTTGAGCATAGGGGAGGGGGGAGTCTATTCGCGCCTAAGAAGTAGGATACCTTAGCTTCATAGTTCGGTTTTTAGACCTCCCAAGTTGGCCGTGGTATTCGATCTGCATTTATCTTCAAGGAAGTTGGCATAGCTATTACATTTCACCGCGACGAAGCCTGAAGTGCTGTTAATGGACTCTGCGAAATATTTGTACGCACGCACGTTGCAATGAACCACAATTTGAATAAAAGTCAATGTCCTCGATCAAGTGCAGCTAACCAAAAACACCTGCGTGTGTGTGAATCACTTCTTGATATGATGTAAGTGTTACGATGGAAAGACAAGAGGAGATGGTAAATATAGTATAGACACATGGAGGAGCGTTTTCGATTGCAGAACAAAATGAGAAAAGTGAGTCATTGAAGACATGAAAATAAACTAACATTCATAGTGGGCGTAGGAATTGTACACAAGCTCGAAGTAGTAGGCACAAGGAATGAAAAAAGGAGAAAATAAACTTTTGCTTTTTCTTTTCCTCTCTATTGGTACTTATAATAATAATAATTGTAGACAGATTTATACTATACAGTTTATTATCATCCTTCTCAGATACGTGTATTGCAAGAATTGGCATATTCTAATAAACGTATACACATCACAATACCACAGTACTATACAGATTATAATGTTTCATAAAGAAAGTTAATTAAACATACACTTTCAAAATTCGTCAAAGATTAAATAATTAGTTATGCGACATCCCCCTGCGCGTATGGGTATTTTGTATTTGTGTCCAAAAAGAACGTTCCCCTTACATTGTGGTCTGGCTTCACACCTCCCATAGAGACCTTAGCATTCGATTTGCATGCTCCCTTTTTGAACTTGGAATAGTTCTCACATGACACCGCCAGAAATTTGTCGCTGTTGATAGATTCCGCGAAATACCGGACCGAACGCTGGTGAGAACAAGTGTTACTGTTGCAGCCAGCTTGTAAATTACCGTTATTGGGATAGAAGTCTATGTCCCCGATCGCTCTTTCGTAGCCGAAAACACCTGCATTCGTGTGGATCACTTGTACGTAATCTGCATCCCCGCGAGCTACCCTTTCGCCTGGCTTGGATAGTGCGAAGTTCGGCATAGCAGGATCTAAAGCTGTAAAATATTGAAATCTTTGAGTAACGTAACTTTGTACTGTTTCAATATTGCTGATCATGTAAATACTGCAACATCGGTACACATGACTTACCCACAACGAGGTCAACATTGCCTTCGGCATAACGAGCTGACAATCCAGCTACGTGGGCACCAAGTGAGTGACCGGCAATCGTTACTGTTGATAAATCTAATCCTTGCTTATGAAGGAAATTTATGAAATCAGCGCTGAATCTGCTCACCATCAGGACACGTTCGCTGGCCCATATGTATGGCTTGAAAGCTATTTTACCCCAGTCTATACCGACAATGTTATAGTCACCATGCTCTAAGTAAGCTGTGCGAAAGCAAAAGAAAATAGATTTACAGTCATTACAGATGCTTGTCATCAATTTTGAAGAATTATAGAAGGTTGATTTATTATCGTATAAACGTTCAACTGAAATTGAATATTTGAGCAATAAAGTTCATGGTTCATAAAGGAGTCTTACCATCGCGAAGCAAATCGACTGCACTGTTATACACAGTGTTTAGAAATCCATGGGTAACGATTTTCGTTGGTTTGCTAAAATTAAAGTTGCTGTTCTGTAATGTAGCTACGTCATCGAGATACAATCGTTGACCATCATTCGGATTATCTTTTGTAAAAAGGTAGAAGTAGACCCGGTTCGCCATATCTTTCTGTGTCTCCGACAGGCTCTCATTTGGCGTTTCCTCGTCTATTGGATCACACACCAACTTATCTCCGGGATCAAGTTTATGTTTCTCTCCATGGACAATGACATTTGGACTTACGGCAATAAATCGAGGACTTTCGAAAGTGTCGACAATTTTATCTCCTGAAAGTGTAGTCAATTATCTTATACACTGCATACATTTTTCGGTTTAATGAAAAATAGATCAAATTTTGTAAATTTGAGAAATAATCTGAATAATTCCAATCGGTGAAACATAGAGACTAATTGCAATAAACCGTATTAATTTTTTTTTAATTTAAATTTGATAAAGAACAATTTCAGAAATTGAAAAGTAGAAGCACCAATTTATACGTGTACAGGCTACCTGAATACGACTTCCTTAAATTATAAATGTAAGAGGTAAAGTATAATAGAAAAATTGATCGCGTCTCACAAAGGATGCAATATACTTCTACAGAAGATGCTAAACTTACCACCAACGATGCAAACAAGCAGCAAACTAAGCAAAGCGGACGCCTTCATGTTTGGTTGAAATGGAAACCTGCGTTCTGATATTTGGCACTCCTTATATAGTTCCCAGGACTCAGGAGACAAGAAAACGCAGCTGAATAGAAGGAAAGAGAGGGAAGGATATAAATATAGAGGGACGAGGACCTGTTTTTACCTGATGTGTAAACAGGAAGAGAGAGAGGGAACTAAAAGGAAGGAAGAAACTGGAAGTGGTAAAGAGGAAAGGTGTAATGGAGTCCGATCACGAGAAAGTAAAGGATAACATAATAACATATAAAGCAAAAGGTCGACGACAGACGTCACCATTTACGTTGGTGTCATGTCGCAAAGCACCTGCCCATCTACGTCATCAACGACGAGCGTCACTAACATTATTTGTAGCAATAAAATTTTGTTATGATCTGTCTTTAACTAGGTTGTATACAATACTAGATCGTATTTTTGTAAACAATGAAGAATGAATAAACTATTTGATCTCTGTTTTATAAATATTGTTAAAAGTAAGAAATATTTTTTATCAAAAGATAAAATCAGAGTACTAATAATAATAAATGGCAGTCAAGCGTCTAGGACAGCAAATGTTTGAAAAATTATGCGGCGTTTTCCAGAAAACTATTAAAGAAATTAAATTAGTGCATCTATCAAACAATCGCCAGTAGTACTAGACGCGTAGTTCGCCACTACTTTCGAAAGCGGTTATGCAAATTTTACGGAGAATTCTACGTCAGAAATTTTCTGTGATGATGTCAAGTGTTTTTATCACGTGACGTCTGGTTGTTCGACTGGAGAAGTTATTAACTATTACATCAGCAAGGGCTAGTTACAATTTTGAGCAAAGTACACACATGTAATGATTGCAATATTTGTTAAATTTATTGTCAATGTTCTCAAGTACACGTATTACAGGCGTTTCAAGATACATAAAAGATCAGAAGACTCATACTTTTATATAATACCGTTTAACCCTGAGCATGGGGGGGAAATATGTTCACTTTCAAGAAGTAGGTTCCCTTGGCTTCGTAGTTCGGTTTCGGTCCTCCCATTAAGGCCTTGGAATGAGACTTGCATCCACCAAGGATGTAGCTAGCATAGTTGCTACATTTCACGGCTACAAAGCCTTTATCGCTGTTGATGGACTCTGCGAAATACTTGTACGCACGCAGATGAGAACAAATGTTGCCAAAGCAACCAGGTTGCAATGAACCACCATTTGGATAAAAGTCAATGTGTCCGATCTCCTTCACGTAACCAAAAACACCTCCATCCGTGTGGATTACTTCCACGTATCTTGCGTCTTCGTGTGATACTCGCCCGCCTGGACCGGCATTTACGAAATTCGGAAGAGCGGGATCCAAAGCTGCAATTGTAAACCATGGTATTAATTTATTCGTTCTGAAAACCGAGGTAAAATTTTTTTTATAGTTGATTAAAAAGAGCAGTAGGACTTACCGACAACGTGGTCCACTTCGCCGTCGGTAAACCGAGCTGCCAAACCAGCTACGTGGGCACCCAAAGAATGACCAACAATCGTCGTTGTTGATAAATCCAATCCTTGGGTCTGAAGGAAATTGATAAACTTGGAGGCAAATTTTCCGACCATTGGAACACGCTGGCTGGCCCATATGTATGGCTTGAATGCAATTTTACCCCAGCGGATTCCAATGACGTTGTAGTCGCCATGTTTCAAGTAAGCTAGAGAAAAAGAAAAGAAAGTGGAATTTTATTCGTTACAGAATTATTTCTACAGCCAAAGTCTCACATGTTTAAGAATAAAAATATTTTAGCAACTTGAGTATTTTGTAATAGTATATAGTTTGTTAAATAAAATTAATTGTTTGCGAAATACTCTTACCGTCACGAACCAAAGTGACCGCCTCATTAATCACTGTATTTACCCATCCATGGGTGACGATTCTAGTTGGTTTGCTAAAATTAAAGTTGCTGTGCTTCAATGCATCTACATCATCAATATGCAATTGTTTTCCTATAATGGCATTCTTTCGAGTATAAAGGTAGAAGAAGACCCGGTTCTTCAAATCATTCTCTGTCTCCGACAGGGACTCTAGGGGGGTTTCCACGAGCAATGGATCAAATTCTACCTCATCACCGGGATCAAGGTTACTTAACTGTTCGTGGACAATCACATCTGGATTATCGACGACAATTTGCGGACTTTCGGAAGACCCGACAATTTCATCTCCTGAAAGTGTAGTCAATTATCTTATACACTGCATACATTTTTCGGTTTAATGAAAAATAGATCAAATTTTGTAAATTTGAGAAATAATCTGAATAATTCCAATCAGTGAAACATAGAGACTAATTGTAATAAACCGTATTATTTAAATTTGATAAAGAACAATTTCAGAAATTGAAAAGTAGAAGCACCAATTTATACGTGTACAGGCTACCTGAATACGACTTTCTTAAATTATAAATGTAAGAGGTAAAGTAAAATAGAAAAATTGATCGCGTCTCACAAAGGATACAATATATTTCTACAGAAGATGCTAAACTTACCGCCAACGTTGCAAACAAGCAGCAAACTAAGCACAGCGTACGCCTTCATGTTTGGTTCAAATGTGGACCTGCATTCGGATTTTTGCCACTCCTTTATATAGTCCCCAGGACTCAAGAGACAAAAAAAAACCGGAGCTGAATAGGACGAGGCAGAGGAAAGGAAAAAATATACAGAAACGAAGTCCTGTTTTTACCTGATATATAAAAAGTAAGAGAAAGACTGAAGTAAAAAGAAGGAAGAGACTGCAAATGGTAAGGATGAACGGATCAAGAGAGAATCAAAGATAACATATAATAGCATATAAAGTAGATGCAAAGGGCCTACACATACATTTAGATTCACGTTGGTGCAGTGTTGCAAATTTACCAATTCATCTATATAGTCAAGGACGAGCGTCACTAATATTAATTGAAATAATAAAATGCTGTTTAGATCTGCCCTTAAATTGGTTGTGAAAATATCATGTCACAAAAATTGCTGGATATAAACAACAACCATATGTATACAATACTACATCGTATTCTTGTAATCGATGAAGGATAAATAAGCTATTGGATTCCTGATTTATTAATATTATTAAAACTAACAAATATTTTTATCAAAAGATAAATCAGGGTAAAAATGATAATAAATGGCAGTCATTTGTCTAAAACAGCAAATGTTTGAAAAATTATGGAGTGTTTAGGAGAAAACTATTAAATAAATTAAATTGATGCATTTCACAAATAATTAAAAACAAGAGTCTAATACTAGTGTCGATTAATTATATGAGAGATGCACGAATACGAGTCGTAGTTCGACACAATTTGCGAAAACGGTTATGGAATTTTTGCAGACAATTTTGCATCAGAAATATCGTGTGATGATATCAACTCTACACAAAAGCGAGAATCCAGATTTTCTTGATATCCCGAGTAGTCTCATCGCCGACGTCTTCCCGACCAGTCTCGACCATCGAGATCGATCTATATTCGGTTCTCGCACACTCCTACCCACTGGAGATGTTTTTTACAACTATTTAAGCAGCAGGGGCTAGTTATAATTACGAGCAACGTACACACATGCAATGATTGCAATATTTGTCAAATTTATTCTCAATATTCTCAATTATTACAGCCGTTTCAAGATACACAAAAGATCAGAAGACTCCTAGTTTTATTTAATAACATTTAACCCTGAGCATGGGGGAACAATGCGTTCACTTTCAAGTAGTAGGTTCCCTTGGCATCATAGTTCGGCTTCGGTCCTCCCATGAGTGCCGTGGGATTAGACTTGCATTTACCAAGGAGGAACTCGGCATTGTTGCTACATTTAACCGCGATGAAACCTTTTTCGCTGTTGATGGACTCTGCAAAATATGTGTACGCCCGAAGATGATTGCAAGTGTTGCCAAGGCAACCCGGTTGCAATGAACCACCATTTGGATAAAAGTCAATGTGTCCGATTGCCGCCACGTAACCGAAAACACCTCCGTCCGTGTGGATTACTTCCACGTATTTTGCGTCTTCGTGGGATACTCGCTTGCCTGGACCGGCAATTGCGAAATTCGGAAGAGCGGGGTCCAAAGCTGTATAAAATTGAAAGAATTAGCATCGTAATCTAAGAAGAAATGTTAGACCGAACAGTGCAAATGTAAACCATGGTATTAATTTATTTGCTCTGAAAATCAAGTTAGAAAACCGAGGTAAATTTTTTTTATAGTTGATTAAAAAGAGCAGTAGGACTTACCGACAACGTGGTCCACTTCGCCTTCGGTAAACCGAGCTGCCAAACCGGCTACGTGGGCACCCAGCGAATGACCGACAATCGTCGTTGTTGATAAATCCAATCCTTGGGTCCGAAGGAAATTGATAAACTTGGAGACAAATTTGCCGACCATTGGAACACGCTGGCTGGCCCATGGGTATGAGTGGAATGCAATTTTGCCCCAGTCGATGCCAACGACGTTATAGTCGCCATTTTTCAAGTAGGCTAGAGAAGAAGTAAAGTTCAGAATTATTTTTATATCGAAAGTATAACATGTTCAAGAATCAAAATATTTTAGTAAGTTGAGCATTTTATAATAGTATATAGTTTGTTAAATAAAATTAATTGTTTGCGGGAGACCCTTACCGTCACGAACCAAAGTGACCGCATTACTATGCCCTGTATTTATCCATCCATGGGTGACGATTCTAGTTGGTTTGCTAAAATTAAAGTTGCTCTGCTTCAATGCATCTACATCATCAATATGCAATTGTTTTCCTATAATGGGATTCTTTCGAGTATAAAGGTTGAAGAACACCCGGTTCTTCAAATCTTTCTCAGTGTCCAGCAGGCTCTCTGTTGGGATTTCCTCGAGGAATGGATCAAACGCCACCTCATCACCGGGATCAAGTTTACTTAACTGTTCATGGACAATCGCATCTGGATTTACGTCAACAATTTGCGGACTTTCGGAAGACCCGACAATTTCATCTCCTGAAAGTGTAGTCAATTATCTTATACACTGCATACATTTTTCGGTTTAATGAAAAATAGATCAAATTTTGTAAATTTGAGAAATAATTTTAATAATATCAATCAATGGCCCATGGAGACTAATTTTAATAATACGTATTATATTTAATTTTAATGAATAACAATTTCAGAAATTGAAACGTGAAAATACTAATTTACAAATATACAGGGTGACTGAATGCGACTTCCTTAAATTATAAAATTGAGAGGTAAAGTAAAATAGAAAAATTGATCGCGTCTCACAAAGACTGCAATATATTTCTACTGAAGATGCTAAACTTACCGCCAACGTTGCAAACGAGCAGCAAACTAAGCACAGCGTACGCCTTCATGTTTGGTTCAAATGTGGACCTGCATTCGGATTTTTGCCACTCCTTTATATAGTCCCCAGGACTGAAGAGACAAAAAAAACGGAGCTGAATAGGACAAAGGAGAGGAGAGGATAAAATATACAGAAACGAAGTCCTGTTTTTACCTGATGTATAAAAAGTAAGAGAAATACTGAAGTAACAAGAAGGAAGAGACTGCAAATGGTAAGAATGAATGGATCACGAGAGAATCAAGGATAGCATATAAAGTAGATGCAAAAGGCCTACACATATATTTAGATTCACGTTGGTGTCGTGTTGAAAAATTACCAATTCATCTATATAGTCAAGGACGAGAATTACTAACATTAATTGAAATAATAAAATTTTGTTTAGATCTGCCCTTAAATTGGTTGTGAAAATATCATGTCACAAAAATTGCTGAATATAAACAACAATCATAAGTATACAATACTAGATCGTAATCTTGTAATCGATGAAGAATAAATAAGCTATTGGATCTCTGTTTTATTCATATTATTAAAACTAACAAATATTTTTATCAAAAGATAAATCAGGGTAAAAATGATAATAAATGGCAGTCATTTGTCTAAGACAGCAAATGTTTGAAAAATTGTGGAGTGTTTACGAGAAAACTATTAAATAAATTAAATTGGTGCATTTCACAAATAATTAAAAACATGAGTCTAGAACTAGTGGCGATTAATTTGAGAGATGCACCAATACGAGTCGTGGTTCGAGACTACTAACGAAAGCGGTTATGCAAATTTCACGGAGAATTTTGCATCCGAAAATTCGTGTGATGATATCAAGTCTAGACATAATCGCGAAACCCGATTTTTTGAAATGCCGACCCGTCTCGACTCTGATGTCTTCGCGACCAGTTTCGACCATCGAGATCCATATATTTTCAGGTTCTTGCATACCCCTACCCACTGGAGATGTTTTCAACTATTTAAGCAGCAGGGGCTAGTTATAATTTCGAGTAACGTACACACATGCAATGTTTGCAATATTTGTCAAATTTATTCTCAGTATTCTCAATTACATGTATTATAGCCGTTTCAAGATACATAAAAGATCAGAAGACTCATACTTTTATTTAATAACGTTCACCCTGAGCATAGGGGGGAACTCTGTTCGCGCCTAAGAAGTACGTTCCCTTGAGTTCATAGTTCGGTTTCGGACCTCCCAAAATGGCCTTGGTGTTCGATTTGCATTTCCCTTCAAGGAAGTTGGCATAGCTGTTGCATTTCACCGCGACGAAGCCTGAAGTGCTGGTGATGGACTCTGCGAAATATTTGTACGCA
The DNA here is from genome assembly GCA_916610235.2 of Lasioglossum morio. Lineage (NCBI taxonomy): Eukaryota > Metazoa > Arthropoda > Insecta > Hymenoptera > Halictidae > Lasioglossum > Lasioglossum morio. The sequence continues at coordinate 7,932,247 of OU744330.1, read as the reverse complement.
CGCAGATGAGAGCAAGTGTTGGTCATGCAACCAGGTTGCAATGAACCACCATTTGGATAAAAGTCAATGTCTCCGATCGGGTCGACGTAACCAAAAACACCTGCGTCCGTATGAATTACTTCCAAGTATTTTGCGTCTCCGCGGGCTACTCGCTCGCCTGGACCGGCATTTTCGAAATTCGGAAGAGCGGGGTCCAAAGCTGTATAAAATTGAAATCATTAGGCAACGTCATCTAAGAGGAAATGATAGACCGACCAGTGCAAATGTAAACTATGGCATTAAAGAATTTGTTCTAAAAGTCGAGGAGAAAATGCGAAGTAAAAATTTTTTATGGTTGATTAAGAAAAGAGCAGTAGGACTTACCGACAACGTGGTCCACATTGCCTTCGGCAAACCGAGCTGCCAAACCGGCTACGTGGGCACCCAGCGAATGACCAACAATTGTCGTTGTTGATAAATCTAATCCTTGGGACTGAAGAAAATTGATAAAGCTGGCGACGAATTTGCCGACCATTGGAACACGACTGCTGGCCCATAAGTATGGTTTGAATGCAATTTTGCCCCAGTCGATGCCAACGACGTTATAGTCGCCATTTTTCAAGTAGGCTAGAGAAGAAGTAAAGTTCAGAATTATTTTTATATCGAAAGTATAACATGTTCAAGAATCAAAATATTTTAGTAAGTTGAGCATTTTATAATAGTATATAGTTTGTTAAATAAAATTAATTGTTTGCGGGAGATCCTTACCGTCACGAACCAAAGTGACCGCCCCATTAATCACTGTGTTTATCCATCCATGGGTGACAATTTTCGTTGGTTTGCTAAAATCGAAGTTGCTCTGCTTCAATAGATCTACATCACCAATATACAATGGTTGTCCTTGAGTTCGATTATCGCGTGTATAAAGGTAGAATAAGACGCGGTCTGACAAGTCAAGCTGGGTCTCTGCCAAGGTTTCATTCGGCGTTTCTTGGGTTATCGGATTGCTCTGCAACTTATCTTCGGGTGCAAGAAGTTCAAGCTCATCTTTAATCTTATCCCAAACTATTTCTCCGAGACCTGTAAAACGTTGGACCATTTCACATAACAACAGTGTAATCATTTATTTTTCTAGTGAATGATTATAAATTATTCGAGACTGTGTGTGTTAAGAAGTAATAGAAATTTTATAGGCGAAATATCAATTGAATGGCATTTATCCAAATAAAAATTAGATTAGAAGAGAAATATGATGTACATGGAGAGTATATGTCTTTTTTTAAGTTATAATAAATATTATTCTATATTTTGTGATACAAATGATCAACAAATATTAAAACTTAAGAACCATTTCTCATCCACGATAATGCACCAAAGTGAATGAAATAAATTGCAATAAAATTATTCAAATGTACAATCTTATATAGAATTTATTAAACAAACAATTCTATTTAAAAGAAGACATTCATGGTCTTAAACTCTCGAAAAGACGAATTTAATTTATTTATTCATATTTATTCCTTCAACAATAACTTTTTTTCAAATGATACATGATTTTAAGATGTATAAAATGCATTTCATACTATTTAATACATATTTTAAAAATATTCATGTACTAACCCAACAATTTTTCACCTTCCTTCACAAGACCGCCCAACGTGGTTGCCATGGTTGTACTAGTTCTACTTCGGTTATTCACTGACTTTGACGGTACATCCCTCCTTCAACCATTCAAATATCCACTCACACAAAAGCACATGCTCTTCACAGACAGATAACAACTTCAAAAACAATTCTGCGAAATCCTTTTTTGCTCCATTCGCAGTGTACAAATTCATCAACCACATTATTCATATAGATCATCTATACAAAGTGGGTATCATTTGGTTACACTCGTTGATAACCGGTTCTACTTGCAGAATCAATTATAAAATATTTTCAGATGAACAGAACCAGGTGAACAGAAGTACATAACAGGAATTTCTTGTGGTAAGGACAAGTGTATTCCCGTTTGGGACACTTGACGTGAGGTTGTCTCAGGTAAAGGTATTCCAGTTTGGGACCCCTCTCAACACAGGTGTTACAAACCCAACAAAAACCTTTTTATCAGTACACAACGATTCGTGCATAATTTAATCGACATACAATTATCTTAAAAATCAATGATTTCAATAATGTACCTTAAGTTCTCGATTATTAATTAAAATTTATTGTACCACTCAAAGTATTATGTACTTCCATTAATTTTTCAGAGAAAAATGTTTAACAATCAGAGTTTCTCAGATGGTTAACTAAGCGCTACCCCTAAACATAAAATCATAAATGTAATACAACTTTATGTAAATCCCAATTTCCTAGTTTATTTCATAAGAACCCGAATGACGAAAAAATTAACATAGAAAGTTCTTTAAACTTTAAAAATCTCTTTAATCCCTGTTAATATACACGTTTGCTCGCATTTAAAAAAAATATTTGAATACCATAAATGCATAAAGATCCGCAGTCTAGTCATCGCGTTTTGTTCCCCCGCATCATCCATAAATTCATAAATTTAATATTCATAAATTGCATGCACAAATGGTACACGTGAACTTCCCGTGAACTGTTTCAATGAAAATTATTTCGTAACGAGTTAAAAGAGCGAACAAGTGCAGCGCTGCATTTCACTGACACTCTTAGTCATGGGTCCGCTAGCAACATTGATAAACACATTCCAGGAGAAGTGGCTCTGCAGGTTTTCGTTCTTTATGCTATCCACACAACCCAGCAAAAGACTTTGAATCCAGAACCGGTATTTTTTTGAAACGGCATCAGGTGCATTCCTGTTTGGGGCGTCCCGTCGAAGGATATTGTTTCACTCTGTGTCAGTATTTCAAGTGTGTTCATCGTCACGCCGTGGTCGCGTGTATCCCTTATCGCACATAGTCTCTGTTCACCTGAAAGGGATCGCGTACGGTGTAACTTTTATGGTAGCATATACTTGAATAAAGAAATATACTAAAAACTCAAGAAAATATTTTTGACATCACGAATTGTAAAAGAAAAAAATCTAAAATCCACCATCTTGACTGGCGCGGTAATTCTAGCGTTAATATATCACTTTATAGATTACGAAAGAGTTTTGGAAAAATTGAGTTTTCACGAAATGGTAGAACTGTAATGCAAAACTATGAATTTTAGAAAAGGTTTTCATTGGAAAAAGAATTCTTCAACTTATACCATAAACTCGATTAACTTTTTTAAAAACTTTCCTTAGCATCAGGTTTTCTCATATTGTGAAATGCATGACCTCTGAATGACATTATCTTCACGAATATTTGACCTTGCTTGCACCGAACATGAAGATAATACATTGATTAAAACGTTACGTTAATTTTGTCGATATGATAGCGAGAACTTTATCAGGGAAAGTTGTTTACTTATATAAAAGAGAAACTATATAATATCAAAAAGTCTATGTCAAGGGTCAGGTGTGTTACAATATCTAAAGCAGTTTTATGGATTGTAATGAGAGTTTACATAAACAATTATTGATTAAATACACAATAGTATTTTTGTGCAATACTTTAATGTAGCGTAAGAGCAGGGTCAATACAATTTTGTTCATATCGTGTAACAACAAATTGTGTATTCCTGAGGTGAAAGTTCATACAAATAATGTAAATATGCATGCGTGAATGCAACATCATTTTCAGTGATTTGTAACACAGAAAATGTGCGTTAAAGGAAATTTAAACAATTTTTATTATATGTATCAGTTAGCACAGGTGGTAAGGATAACGAAAGAAGTTATTCTGAAAAAAGTGGCGAACAATAAATACGTGATAGTATTCAAACGGACAATTGTCACCAATTATAAACCTGTAAAGACTGTCCGCCTGCCAAGGGTTAATTAACCAACACGCTGTAATTAACCCTTCCAGCGGCCAGTTAAACGTCGAACAATAAAAGTTAAAGATTCCCGGTAAAGAGAAAGAAGGGTTTAACAGGGTTTCTGTTGTCGGAGATATTGCCGGCGGTTTATTTAACACGTTTTTATATGATAAGCAGACTTTAATTCAATTATTTTAACTCCGTTACGCGGCGGGTACGCGTAATCCCCTTCAAGGTCCGAAATAAACGACCAAAAGGAAAAATCTCGGAGTTAAAGGTTTAAGAGACGGAAACCTGTTGTGCCGGGCTAATTCCGGTGATCCCGTATGCTTTTTTTCCGTGGCCGTCGCAAGTTCTCACCCTCTCGGCAACCGTTCGTTTCTCAGACAGAATCAAACAGGTTTGCGCCGGTTTAGCCCGAGCAAAAACGGAGTTCCACCGACTCCTTTGAACGGTTTTATTTTTCACGTTGCCCCCTCATTGCCTTCCACGTGGGGTTTCTTTCCCTGCTCCCTTGTCCTCTTTCCGATACTCTCCATATTTAAATCGGACACGGTTCATTGGTTATCTGACCCCTAACAGTCGGAGGAAGGCGATACACCGTGGAGGTATCGAAATCGCGAAACCGTACCCACGAGTACTAATTGTTTATCAAAACTTATCATGGGCGAATTCTTCGTTCATCGCTACATTGTTACGGTTTATGCAGATTCGCATAAAATCTAATGCGTATCACAAATGACACCGGTATATTCTTCAAATATCTGTTTTATTAAATATTACAAAAATTTCATTGTAAGCTTGTGGATAATGTGTGAGAACTTTAGAAAAACAGTGATGAAGACATTTTGAAAGAATTTAATACATTGTTGTTGTTAATACTTCAACTATGAATATAAAACAAAATTCTGTGTAATTATTATCCTCTACAATTGGCCTATACACGCAGAGATCTGCATACACAGTCTATTGAGAATTCTCTCGTTACCTTCTCGATGCTCCTTTTCCTCATTCTGACTTGAATTATTCATCACTAATTTAGAGTACATTTTCCACTTTCTCTAAAATCACCCAACCCTGTTTATAGTTTAGTTGGATAAGATGAAGCTTTTATATAAATTTTCGTAAAAATCGTGGGGTATCTTCTTAGCAAACTGAGTACTTCGAATTCTCCTCAAATAATTTTTAGTCGATGATATGTACTCAATGTTACTAAGAAGAAATGTTAGAGAAATACTGGATCTAAATGAAGGTATTGTTCGGTGACTAGCTGTGTACTCATCGAAGCAACATTGTGGTTTCGCATTAATTCTAAAATCCAGTAATTAGCTAAAAGATGTTGCACTCCTCGCCAGAATAGATCCGCTCGTTTCTATTTATTCGCGAAACGATCCGTCGCATCGCCTTGGGTCAAACATTAATAATTCAGTCCTCACGCAAGGCTGAATTTACCTACAAACCGTGAAGAACGTAATCGAATCATGCACACCAACAGCACAATTGAAAATGTAGTTTTATATTGAGCTTCTTGACTTTCTTTATTCTAAAAGGGCGATCGTCAATTGTAGAATAATAAAATTGTCGATGGTACACTGTCATTCACAAGTTTCTCGATAGCTGCAACTGTTCCAAAAATTGAATGTAACCTTTGTCTAGTATGATTTTTTCAACTACTAGAACAGGGTTCTATGAAAATCAATTGCATCAAAAATAGCTGTTTAAATTAGGGGTGTGGTGTGGGAGGATGATACTCGAGACATCATATTTTCCAACCCTTACGTACCATATATGTATGCATAATACAATCTAAAGTAAGTAGGATGGACTTGAAAATCTGTAAAAATACAATTAAAAATTACGAATTCGTCGTGCCGAGCGTTGCACCGTAGGAAAAAATTGATTTTTTTCCAAATCAAAGAAAGAAAGAAAAAAGATGAAAAATCGCAGACGTCGCGCGACGTTTTGTCTCGTGCAGGGTGTAGGTCATCGGTTCGGAAATGATTCTTAGGCGAGCGAAGACACGTCGTCCAGGGTGCGGGCGCTTGCGTGAAGCTCGAAAATGAGGGAGTCGTGAAGGGGGTGCGAGGGGGTCGGCGGTGTTGGCGGTGGCGGCGGCATACAGGGGGATGAGTTTGGGGATTGTGAAAGCGAGGGCGCCTGCAGTGACTAGCCTCCATCGATTTACCGTGCGCCGCCATCTTGCCACCCTTCGCTACGGGGGTTGACCACCCACCCCCCTCCCACCCCCTTGGTTCGTCGGTGTCGACCCTCCACCCACCTCCCCTCGAGACAGAGGCAGACATTTTGAAAAATGATTCCGAAAGTCATCGTGGCCCGGCGCGTCGTTTTTCAGTCGGACGCTTCTACTCGCGGCCCCCGCCGGCAGCCAACCCCCTTCGTCGGGTTTCCTTTTTTGGCACGCAACCCTACGTCGGGCTGACCGAGAGGGAAGAAAAAGCATTGCGTACGCAAAAAGAAGGTGGATCGGTGCGCTGCTGCTACCGAGGAGACAGGGAAATAAATGAAGGGCGCCGAGCCAGTAATTTCGCGGTACCGGCGTTACACCCTGGAACCTCGATTATCCGAAAGACGTTCCGCTCCACTGTCTGCTGAAAACAATCTACACACTCCAACTGTTAGGGCAGTTGAAATAAATGTATGATTTCGCACTAGACCAACGAATTCGTAAATGGAAACCTAAGGTAACTATACATTCTCCTATATATTACTAACAATAAATAAGAATTTTATTCTGGATTAAGGGAAATTAATAATATACATATTCAGTATATTCTATACGAAATAATTGAGATTCTAATATATAGGGGTAGTATAGATATCGCTCATGTTTTAACAATTTCTTTTCAGGAAGGCTGACTGCTGATCAGTTGATATTAATCTCCTAAAATATTGTATACTAATTATCAATTTAACCCTTTGTGATATGAAACTCCTTTGAAGCATTACTTCAATTAATTATATTATCTGTTACGTTCAACGGTTATTGTTCCATAATACAGCAGTGTGTATTGCTAGAAACGAAAACGATCTTTTAAACAATCATCGAATATTATATACAGAATTAAATCGTATAAGTAGACTATAGATCTACGATGTAAATTTTATCAGCCTTTAAGATGGAGGGAATAAAATAAAAGTGTGTATTATTCTACATTTAACGTTTATATTCTTGTCACAAATGTATAAAACCCGTTAAATATTATTTTCACTGAACTTCCGATTTATGGATTGAAAATCTCAGTGAACCTCGAATCGATTACAATTGCCACTCCTTTTTTTTCAATCACGGTTGAAAAGGAAAAATTGATTCAATGCGCAGAGAGTTTAAATGAGAAACACGACAATGGCCGTGCTCTATCTATCACAGTAAAACAGGCAACAAAAGGAAATTGTGTTTATCTTGATCTTCCAATTGATAGATCCAATCCGGCTCGGAACGATATCGGAGGCGAGTTTAATTGCATCAAAGTCACGTCATCTCAGATTTCAGTGGGGACTGAATTTGCGCTTTAAAGAGGCGGTTACAGGTTGTGGACGAACATCCTGAATGAAAAGAGACCGGGAACAAAAGGGACGCGAGAGAAAGATTTCAATCGCGTCTACCAATCGGGAGATAAACAATACCGGCTTTCGAGAATTCACCGTGCGGTTGATCGGCTCTCGATTAACCTGAAAAAAAGAATTTTTGTTTTCGCCGATCACGCCGGTGACCCCTGCCGTCCGCGATATCAAAGGAAATCGTGCAGTGAAAAAGGATACAACTCGACGTCTGCTTACGAGATTATGTTCGGAATTTGTTATGAACCATCGTCTTTCCTCCGTGTTTAATAACTAGATTTTATGCATTTATGACAAAAATAGGTGAGATACAAAAAAAAAGGGAAACGCTACTAAAACTATTTACCTTGTTGGAGCAATTAAATTAATTGGACTCTTGGTTTCCTACAATTGATGCAGAGAATTTTTACTTTGCATAAAGGTCCGCGGTCTAGTGATGTGTTGAATTATAAATTTGAGAAAATTACTGATTACCAACGACAGGTTGCTATCCAAGAATTGCTGCAGCTCTTGATGGAATTAGACGATCTAGACGATCTAAATGATAGGTAGAAAATTGTTTCGGATAATGAAGCTGACCATAGAATTGCTGATTATCTAGTGACACGTAATCCCGTCCCAAAAGTCGAAGTATATGGTCGGCTGAAATAATTCGGCTCTCATGGAAAACTGTAATGGATCCGGCGAAAGGAGGAATGCAATTTCGCGGTCGGCAGAGAAGCCCGAAGAACGAGAACTGTGCCGGGCGTGAATAAAATTGGAATAAACACCGCTCCAAAACAACTTCGTTTCGCGTTGTACAGGCTGCGACAAAAATGTAGAACACCGAACCGAACCCTGTCCACCCCTTTCTCTCCCCCAACGGTATCGGTAATTGAATTTCAACGAGAATAACAGGAAGCCGACAAATTTACGGGATTGCGTTACATGGCTCTGGTCCCGTGATTATATCTCTTCGTTGTTCGTTTTCCATACACTTTGCATTTAATTAAAAAGAATCGCGTTGCAGCAGCGTGCCAGATGATGCTACTTTCACTCTTCAATCGCGCTTACTCGATGGACAAACTGTATCCGATATATACTATATGTATACACACCACCACTAGTGCACGCCTCAAAAATGAACTCGACACTCCCGATACCGGGGAAAGGAAGCAAATCGACGTTAGCATTGATAAGGCGCATAATGAACGGTATTTCATTTTTCGCGAGCGTTCTTGAATAATTACTTTTTCAATTTCCTGCTCCGGGCGTTCTTCATTGATACGCTCGCTCGGTCCGCGTCCGCGTCCGCGTCAGCGTCCGCGGATTTTTATTTTCCATCTTTCGATATTTATAACACCGTGATTTCGATATTTTCAATAACGTTCTCTTTCTTCTCGGAAATTCATCGATCCCTGAAAAAGAGTTTACGGAAAATTCATTTTAATCACACAGGATACGGTAACACAAACAGGAGAATATTTAAAGAGGGTTTGCAGAGAAATTGACGACATTATGAATTCATCTTCTCCACGAGGATTTCGGAAATTTTAAAAAGATATATTTTCTATGAAATATTATATCCCAAAATTTTGAATGACGATTAATTCCGAATTACTCGTATTCCAGGAGCATCGCGTAATTCATTCATTCATTATTCTAGTGATTAATTATAATATAATAATTAATTTATTCATTATTCTTGAATAACAAATGATTCGAGCTAATTCGTTGTCGTTTTATTCGTTACTCGATACTGTTCAATGTGCCCACAATTAATTGGTTGATTTTTCAGCTTGACAAATTCATTCTTGTAGTTTCATTAATTGTTCAATTCTTTTCCACTTTTAATTTGAATTGAGTCCTCCCACAGATGGAATATTTTTACTGCGCTCCAATTGTATAATAAAGTGAGGGTCCAGTGTTACGCGGATTCCGTATATCGAAGTGATGGGACAGCCAACAAATAAGTACGAACGAGTGCATACCAAGCTTCGATTCGTCTAGGTCTGCATGCACGATCATTCGATTGCTCTACGTCATACGGACACGAACAAACGCGAACGAATAGTCTCCTTTGATGTATCGACAAGGGATGAATCACGTTCGCTCGCGTTTGTTCGTCTTCGTTCGTACTCGTTGCAACGTGCACACATATGCGATCGCGTTAGTTCCCCGGCTTAACATTGCAGAAAACGGGTTGCAGTCACTTCGATCACCAGAATTTTTAGTCGACCCTGTTCCACGTGGTCCCAATTCCTTCGTTGACTTGCAACTGCAATATTTTGCACATGGTAATTACAATCACGTCAAATATTCTCTATTTTAACATTAATTGTAAAAAATCATTTCTTGATAAAATTGAAACTTTTCTAACAATATATTTACGTGGTGTATTTACTCATACCTCTCGATTTTTCAAATTATTATCTTCAAGAATAAGAATATACATCGTAGAAAAATGTTTTAAAATATTTGCTTTATTAATTCCAAAGCTGGACCATACTTCTCGATTTTTGAAAATAATTATTTTCAAGAGCAGGAGGTTGTTTTTAGGTATATACATATAAGTTTGAGTAAATATGTAAGAATACATATCAGTTTGAATTCATTAAAAGATCTTCGTAATAACACAACACATTGTTTTTTTTTTAAATTATGTTCATCTGTATAAATTGTTATGCTATAGCACGCGATACATCATTAAAAGACGGAAAATAAAACCCCTGTTGCGTCCGCAGGTTGTTCGACCATTAGCGGACCAACTAGTTGGCAATCTTCCCTCGCTAAAGTTAATGATTTTTCATCCAAATTTAGTAACCTCTCTTGTATCGATGAGTACAGGCGTATCCATACACAGTTCAGTAATAACTTATTCGTACAACTTAATTATTCAAGAATAAGCATGATCAACTAGCACAACAGTGTTTTTAAATCCATTAAATGTCTTTAGCATTTGAGTTACTTATTTTTGTTATAAATGAATGAGAGATCCGTAACTCATTGATAAGTATTTGGCATTGAATCAGGAATTGCAGAAGACATCTGTACAATAGCGACGAAATAAAAAAAAAACATCGTGGACGAAGTCAGCAGAGACGCAGATGTAATTAAAGGCAGGAACCTAAGGCGTGAGGCCGGGTGTACAGGTGATCGGGAAAAATACAATCAACGGTCGCGGCACCGGTAATTGAATTTGGACGAGGATAATGGGCGACTGACAAATACGCGCGCGGCCGCGTTAGATCATTTCCGATGTGTGCCGTGCGGGCATTCAGCCAGGCCAGGATGGATCCTTGATGGCTAGATTTAAAAAACCATCCCCGTCCAACGGTGGCCCTCGTACGGTCGCGTCGCCATGTGTTACGGTTCGCGATGATAGTTGACGATGCTGCCGCTGCCGTTGGTGTTGGTGCTACCGTAGGTGACGGTGTGGTGGTCCAGTCGTGGGGGTCTCTGTATAACTGATGGTGCTTCTGAGTGTCAGGGCCAGGCTGTCCACTTCTTTGCGAGCCTGTGAGAGTGTACGCTGGCGTGGGAGTACGTACAACGTCCGCCGGACCTGTATTGTGATCCCCGGCGAGGCTCCGTCGCGTATTTGCCTCCTAAGCATGATCGGTATATTGGCACGCTGATATCAGGCCATTCTTTTCCAACGCCCGTTGTTTTACCCATTCTTTTTTTCCCTCCGGTCGTCCTGTGACAAGCTGAGAAATTCGTATACGCTCGACGGGATGGTTGAAACCCGATGAATGCACGCACCAAGATCCCCTAAAGTGGCAATTCTAGAAAGACGGATATTCATTTTTTCGAATTTTTGTTCTGTTCTGTAGTCAGCTGGTTTGTAAAATAAATTTTGAAGAATACAATAGTGGTCGTTTAAATTTCGCGAAAATCTGCTTCAGTAAATTTCACTGAAGTCTGCTCGGCTAAATTTACACGAGTCAGCCCCACTTCTCTGCCAGCAGACAAAATTATAAGCTAATGCAGCAATTCTCGAAAGACGGCATTTTATTTTTAGAATTTTTGTTCTGTTCTGCGACAGAAATACAATTGTTCGAAAATAAATGTAAGGAATAAAAGTTACATGAAAATGTACTTCTTTCAAAAATTTTAATAAGTCAGAAATAATGTAACAGATACTTCACTTATCCATTTTTGTTATAAGTTATTAGCTTTTCGCTTCGTTCTGTGCTTAGCTGGTATGTGAAATCATTTTAGAGAGGTATAAATAGTTTTGATTTGTGCAGGATTGTCTCGTGGAAAATTTCTGAACAGCGAGGTGAATGTTATTTATGTTTCGGGAGGAACATTTTTGAACCACGACTGCGTGACTCTCCTTGATCCTATTTATAAGCTGATTTATAAGCTATCGAAGTTTATGCGGATATTTTTGGTACTGAGTGCAAGCACAACGAACAATCCAATATTTTTAATCATTTTTTGATGGCTTTTAGTGGTGTTGAATGTTCTATTAAATTTTCCACGAATTGTACCTGTTGTGCCATCACTAAAAGGAACTTGTAAATATTTATCAGACTGTATTTCGCTACGTTCAATAGTTTCTATGTGTAACAAATATTACGCTCATTGCGAGGGATGCAATTATTTAATGTAGTCTACAAGTAATTATCAAACAAATAATATTAAAGTGAACAATTTTTATTCAGTAGCTACATAATTGTGTGTACAAACATAGTTAAACTGTTTCAACGTTAACGATACGCGAAGAAACTGCAAATCTTTGTACATTACGTTACGAAACTTCAATATTTTATATTCCGAACAAACAAATACAACATAGTAGCAGAATATCGGCGTATTCACATTACTAATTAAACTCGAGTATTTATTTATCTCTCTCCTTTACAATATCGAGTCAGACACTTGATGAAGCCTGTCAATTAAATTTATCAAATATTAATATCATGCGATTCACATTAATTGAAAGTAAATTCTATTTTGCATGTATAAATTCCTGCTTTGAAATAATTGGCAACAAATAAAAAACATGGACGAACATAATCGGGCCTGACAAGGCTGTTAAATAATTCAAAACGCGACAAAGATGAAGAAGTAGTATGATCGTGTGTCCGGGATTGCCTGATTGAAAAACGATCCGGACAATAATCCATTACCATTCTTGTTCGTGAGTGGCTGCAAGTTCAATGAAGACTCGTAATCCGTAACATCAGAATCCAGAAAGAAATCCACCGGTGGAGGATGATTCCGGGCGATTAATCAGCCGGCGCATATCTCAATCGGTTCCGCGAATGAAACGCGGCTCTCTCGTGTTCCCACAGGAGAGCGTCGGGATTATTTCGTTAGACGCGGCGCGAAGAATCCCCGGTTTACGCGTGCACAATGAAAAACGAGAAGCCTGCTGACCACGAGCGAAGCAATTAAGGTCGATCGAGAAAGCCGCCTCTTTTCTACCCGCGCGACCAGAAACACGTATCGATCCAATGGAACGCAGCGCAACAGGGTGAAACGGGGCTGATATGGAGGATCCAGAAGGAACGGGACCAGGCGCAGATACATCCAGCTGCTGAAAAAAAAAAACGTTAACGCGTGTAGAAAGCCGTCGTGCCGGCTCCAATCCCTTCCAACAATAATCGAGTTGATTAAAAGTCGCCGATCCACCCTCTCACAGCACAGAAGCGATCGCTTGTGACGAGACCTGCTAGGTATCCAGCCTCGATTCACAGGCACGTGCACCTGTCTCTGTGTGCAATCGCAAATCACGAAATCAATGAGAGCTCTTGCTACCGCGACGTCCCGCTTATCGTTAATGAGCTGCTAATTGTACGCGCCCCAGCTGACGCGGGGCCGCTGTGGAAAAATTGCTCGATCGCACGGAACGTATTAACGGCCTATGTAGATTTCCTCTTCGTTGTACCGCCGATTATTGGGCGATAGTATCTTTGGTCAAATAAATAAATTATTTTTTGAAAATGGTGTAGCTATTAGCCCTCCAGGAATTTTCTCTCAAGTTACGATTGAAGTAAGACTGCTAGTTAGTAATCTAGAAGTAATGTAAAATTGGTATCAGATATGTACTAGTGGAACAATTTGGATAAAACTTTACAGAGACATTTTTAAGACTTATTTAATTTATGAAGGAGCGAATTTTTTATTCGTACACTGTTCCTTTTTTTATGAATAAAATAGAGAATAACAAGTTAGGCCAGAAATGATATTTGAGTTAAAATAGCTGTGACTTTTTAAGTCGTGTAATCTATTCATCTAGTGTAATGTCAGATTAAAGAATCTTGTGACTTGACCTAAAATGGATTGTTGAGGAATAGATTTGATAAGATCCCTAAAACCCACGGAGATAATCTTTGCAGTAAACTACGTTAATATTCGAATCAAGTTACGTCTCACTGCTCGCAGCTCTTTTGAAATACTGTCATAAGGAGGGTCTTTATAAATTCAGTAATTATAAAAAAAACACTCGGAAAGGGTCACTTTCGCTGGACCAGTAAATAGTTAATTGAACCGTCGCGCGTCGACAGGGTGAATTCTTGTCGATTCGCGTACGATCATCGGCCTCTCTCCGGAACGATAAAATTACAATCTATGGTGTAAAATGTACTGAATGAGATAATGTATCCGGCGAACAATTCACATTTCTGTCGCACTCATTAAGCAATCTTGTAATTATGCACCACGAAACGCGACGATATCAAAGCGGTGCTGTAATTCCATTAGGACGGAGTAAGATAACCGTGATTACCGGGAGTTTGAAAGGTGACCCGCTGGAAAGGTGGAGGGATGGATAAAATGCGCATGAGAGGAACAGAGAGGAAGAGAGACCGATGATGAGAGAGATGAACAGATGAGAGAGAGAGAGAGAGAGAGAGAGAGAGTAACCGGAGTATAGACGCGTAGCTCGAAGAGTTGCCGAGGGATGTGGTGGCGGAGTCAAGGCGGGGGATCGATATTTTTGACTGCAATTTAGTCTGCGTTTAATCAACGTTTAATCATCTCGTCAACGGACCAAGTTAATCCGAGCGAACTACCTTCGGCTGGGTAGAGCCAGAACCTGTGTATCCGTACACGACGACGCCATGTTTAAACTCATCATTATTCGGTGCACTAATAGAGCTACCCCGAGGAAAATGCTCCTAGGAGTTTAACTCCAGTAAAAAGACGACCACGCTGCATTTCGTGGCCGGAAGTCATCGTTAGCGAGACGCCACTCGATACGTTTCGGAAAACCGAGTGGAATACTTTAATCGACCCCTTGCGCTCACCTTTGCCGTAACATTGATAGAAAATTAAGAATATTCTTTTTCCTTGAAAAATATGCACATTCTTATTGCAAAGGACGTTTCTGTTCTGTGATAACTTTTTGAACGATTTCACGGTCATGTTTCCTTCCGTTGAAGTGTACGATCGTTTTTCCCGTACATTGTGCGGTTGATATTAACACGCTAATGAATCAAAACAAGAGCTTTTCATTCAATATTACGCCACGATTTATAATGTCATTCCGTTGCCGATAAATCCGGCCGGTTTCAAGTGCTCTGATAATATTATGAAATACGCGCTTGTATGGTATATCTACGGATCACGAAGTGGAGCTGAAAATACGAAAGTATTTGAAATTCATCGAAACTTACCTCCAAAAAACTTATCTTGGAAATCGAGTGAGAAAATCTAATCCTATTACCAACAATTATATAATCATTTTTATTATAATGATTAAACTCATAATAATCTTTTTTCCCGAGGGAATAAGAAAGTTTTTCCCCTGGATCTTTTATGCAACCATTTTTAAGGGTGTGCGGGGGTTAATCGCTTAAAGGAATTAACGCAGGAGAATCCTCCTCGCATTCGGTCCTTTACGAGGGCGAGAGCCGTTTCGAAAGTATAAATTACGACGGGTGTCAATCTTCGAGTTTAGGACCGAGCCCCATCTCAACCAGCATCCTCCATTCCCCTTGGCCTCTTACCCCTGTCTCCGTCGACCTCTATAAATTCCCTCAGGATTTTTCTTTCCTCTGCTTGCCTTAATTAAAGCCCTGCCATACTACTCTTACGGCTGCGCCTATGGACCCGCCCTTTCGGACGTGTTTACCCCACCCGTGACGTTCCCACTCAGGTATGCGTTTAATGTTGAATGTCAACCACTACAAAGACGAAGAGCACATTAAGGGGATTTAAGGATCGATGGGTGACATTTTAATATTGGTGATTACTTAACATTTTCATGTGGCTATTCTTTCTCGTGGCATTATAGATTATCGAAATAGATACGGTTGAATAAGCATGATTTTTGTTAGCAAATATGATTGGAAAGGGTTATTAAACTATTATAGAGAGTTTCTTACCATTATAATCATATAATTATAAAGATTATGAAATTATTATGAAGTAATAACACCTTGCAATTTATTTTTAATTAATATACCACAGATGTTATTCAATATAAAGCAAATAGTTATGCAACCGCACTGCGCGGAAGAATTTAAACATAGTTGATGTAGTATAACATCGAGCGACTATAATAAATTGACTTGTTTGTAAACATAGATCACTAAATAAAATAGTTCTGCTGTTTCGCAACACGTATAATGTGCTTCATGGTTTCTTTAAAATGCGAGGGATTCCACTGAGCTTCATTCTTGCATAATTCAAGTGACCTTTTGCAATCGTGTACGTTATTCTCGCGTTCTATAATAGTTTACACAACAGTTACCGTGGCTGTATTTCTACTACACGCGATTATAATTACAATCAACTGAATCAAATTAATCTAAATAATTACATTTTTGCCGCGTCACATCTCCGATCTATTCGTTCGAGGGATTGAAACGAACACACGCGAACGTTGAGGTTTCTTTCGCGCGACGATGCTCGAACACACACGGCCAGAAAAGTTTCGTGGTGTCCGAGTATGCGCGGTAAACTCGTCGCAAATTTCGAAAAGTTTTCGCGGGCAAAAAGCCGCGTTTTTCGCTGGTTTCTTGACCAGGCTGCGCAAGAGTGTGCGCGGCGCATCGCGTAGGAGGGTGAAGTCGAAGGGGTTGGTGGTAGTTATGGAGCCAGCCGTGCCGTTAGTGGAGGTAGCGATGTTGGGGGTGGCATCTGAGGGTTCGAAGAAGGAGATTTAGGAGTGGGGAGATCGACAGATAGGAGAGAATACGAAGGAGGGAGACATACACCGACGGGGTGGGGCGATTTTCATCCCTGTGTGATTATAAGCCAGTACATTAGAATCCTTTAGAGAATGAAAACTCGTTCCATGTCCGAGAGGTATCGTCAGAATTCCATTTTAAGAATTAGTCGATAACACAATCTACGCAACTTTCGTAAATTGCTATTTCCTTATTTTACGTATTTCTACCGATTTATTTAACTAACATTCACGAGCACGAATCTTTAAACGAGTCTTTTATGAGATAATTTATGGGAATATTAAATAAACGAAGATTTACGTCTTTTAGGCTTCAGAGCTACGGTATAATAAGAATTGTTAACATTTTATGCGAGATTGAGGATTTTCATGCATTCATTGCGTAAGAAAATTTCCAATAAATTGTGAAATATAATATTTAACGGGATAGTATGCACGATATAAATTTAATATCAATTGTTTGAACTTGGCAGTGAGAGGTGAAATATGCACACGAATATTCTTCGTTTACTTACTTACATTATTATGCTTATGTATTTTTATTTTCTGAAGAGTGTACTCCTGCGTGTGTACGTGTACTAATCTTAACGCCGTACATCTTCACTTAAGTAGAATATCAATCATTTTTTAATCGTAAACGAGGTAATTGATCTGGGGGTTTATCTTGATTTATTTGTTCATAGATAAACCAACATATGTTTACCTTAAAAATACTGTACCTATCTCCAATAACGATATATACGGAGGTATAACACTGCAGGCGCCAGTGTGACTAAGGCAACAAGTCATTCATTAAAAAAGATGTACATCAATCAGAATCAAATGAACAGAAGATAACAATAATTTATTCCAGTCACGTTTTAAATTTTTCCATTCAATGCAGCATTAACGTTCTGGCAATTCGAATATTTAAAATTATATATAATTAACATACAATGATAGCATGTGTAGCACATGACGAGATCAATAGTGCACAAAAAAAACTAACAATAATTCAATTTCATGCAGAGACGTAATAGCTAGTAAACAACTTGCAGTGCAAGGGGTTAATATTTGCGACCAATACCACAGTCTACACCCAGCTCCCACCGCTAGCTGCGAATCCCGCTTTCATCAGTCGCCTCGATATCTTACCAGTGAATCCTCTCGCCGTTGGAGCTTTCAGATCTAGCAGCCGAGCGTACGTGTGCGTACAGGTGCAAATGAACCTTAAAGGGTAAACGTTGGGTTGGCGAGAGGAGGAGGATGAGGAGGACGAGGAGGACGATGGCGAGGGGTAGGAAGGAAGGAAGGAGGTGGATGCGGGAGAAGAAAAAGGGGGTGGGGTGTCAGTGTGCAGTATCTCGGACCACCTAACGATGCACATATAACCCCGTAAAAGAGGATCCCGAACTGGGAATAGAAGCGGCGGTGGTCGAAAGTAAGGGGTACCGGGGGAGGGAGGGTGATGTCGGGGGTGGTTGAAGCACGGGGAGAAGGTGAGCTAGAGAGCTGGTATCCTCGAGAAGCTTTTGCAAACCGAGTCGAACTTGTCGCTCGCGTTGTGTGCGGTGCTGATGGTGGGGAAACTGGTCGGTCGATGCGCTCGGTCGCTGCCGGAGCTGCAGGGGGCTGTTTTTGCGGGTGTGGCTTAACGCACCCCCTGTCGCCCCACTGACCCTCGCTTCCTTGCCCCAGGAATTATCAAGCGTCCCCCTCTGCGCCCCAACTAGCTCCGCTCTGCTCTGCTCTGCTCTGCTAGGAATATCAGCTATCTCTTTCACTCCGTCAGCCCAGGTTCGTTCCCAATCCCTTTCCTTCTCTTTCTCCTTCCGTTCCTTTGCTCTCTCCTCCGACCTGACCCTCTGCCGCCTGTCTAGCGCCCGAGGGGGCGAGAGCGTGAACGCGAAACTAGACTCGCCTGATCGTGTCTACGTGATCAGAAGCAACGCGCGCGCGCGCGCGCGTTCACACACCCCAGAGAACAAACTGGAAATATGGAAATTCACGCTTTGAGACTTTTTGCTCCGCGGCTGTCTTCTTGAGGATGACGCCCACTCTTACTGGGTGGAGGCTAGAGGGTTGGGTGGTCGATCGTTTGTTTACGGACACTCTAGTCTCTTTCGCACTCTCCCGCTCTGTTCCGCTCGTTTTGGTCGGCTAGTGCACTCTTTAATTTCTTTGGGAAACAGTTTTACTAGACTGACGACTTTCGTCCACTATTGCCAGGACATGACGGAGGCGTTCTCCTCTAACCGGGCTAAATCGAATCTTCGACGCCCTTCCTGCAAGCCGACAACTCGCTCTGTGTTCCCGGCACCCTTTGATTCCCGTGATTCATCCTCCTGGGTCTTTGTCTTCTAGGTCCTTTTGGCATGCTGTGGTGTTTGGGTTGTTCTTGGACGGAAACGCCTTTTTGGTTTGCGGAGGAGTAGGTGTGATCGAATGATTTGGGAAATATTTAGTAATATTTATAGATACTTTTCTCTAAAAATATTACTAAATATTCTTCAAATGTTACTGTTTCGTACGTTAGTCCATCGAAGTGAATCTATTTTGTTTTCCTTGTAAAAATTGTGAAAAACGATTATTTAGGTACGCACGTAATTCATCCCTCAATTTCGCGGGGTAGCGTGTTGCTGATTGGCGGGGCAGCGCGGGTTCTGTCGGGCTCGGCTAATAAATTCGTGTATCGAGGTCTAGCCGTAAATGGAGGTCGAAGTCCCGCCACGGAAAAAAGAGTGAATTCGAGCGGCGTGTTTGCGCGGGCGTGCTCTGGGGGTCGGTCGGCGAGCTGCGGGGGCGGCGAAGTAACAGCTGTTTTCTCTTGTGTCGTAACGGCGCCGGGAGCGGCCAGGGGAAAAAGAGCGCGGAAACAGCGGCGGCGAGGAGAGAGGATGAGGAAGAGAAGAGTAAAGCAACAATCGAAACCATGTCGGGCAACGACCGTGGCCCGCGCGCGGCTCTTCACAAATGGACCCCCGTTGTTGTTGCTGTTTCAATGTCGCCGTACTTCATCGCGGTCATTCTCCTCGCTCCAACCAGCCTGCTCGGCCCGCGACTATTTATTTTTTATCCTGCTTCGACCGAAAACCTTCCTCCATCCCGACGCTAGCCGAAGATGCCTCTAGTAGAATCACAGATCTACGGATGTTACGGTCGTCGTACGATTCTTACTTTCCGACATTTTTGTTTGCGAGTCTGTCACAGGTCCATCTATCAGGAATTAGATCTGCGTTAGGTGTAGGTTACTGTGTCCTTTCGCAATTGTTTCCTCAGTGTTTCAGAAGCATTGCAGTTTGGGTGACTATTCGAATCAACTACCTTAATTAGGGATCAGAATCTCGCTGATATGGAAAGCCGTAATAGTAAGAATTATCAGGAAGGATTCGTTAAATATTGCCGGATACAAAGGAGCAACAACTTATTTTTAATCCTGTTTGCTCCAAAAATCCCGTGCACCCCTAAACTAACCAAAAACAGCTCGAAATGTATCAATTAGTTGAAACCCTTAAGACCACATTGAGGGAAGTTAGAGAGGTAGAAATGAGAAGAAGAATGCGGTGCTGAGTCTCAAGAGGAAGAATTTATCTTTGGTTTGGCTAATACTGGAAACCGCTTCGTCTACCCTAAAACTGGTCCAAGATGACTTGGAAAGTATCAATTAGTTCAACGCCGCGAGAACTACGTTGGAAGAAAGCTGGGAGACAGAGATGGAAAGAGAGACGTGGAGCCCGAGTCCCGAGAAAAAGGGGAGTTTCTTTGCAGTAGTAATTAGTTTCCTCTGGTGAGAGCCGGCGGAAGTGATGGAGGGAAAAAAGGAGGAAGCGCAAAAGGATCTTCTTTAATGATAATTGGTTTGCCCGAGGAACAGGAGCAGAAAGGAAAAGAAGTGACCGGAAAGATGGGGTGGAACAGAAAAAGTAACAATCGGAGTCGCGTTAAGTGGTAATTATCGGTGGTCAAGGACTGAATTCGAACGTTTTTGAGGGGTCCTTGTCCTTTTTTTATCTCCTGCAGAAAAGATTTCGGTCGGAAACTGCTTTTCTGTGTTATGCATTCCCTTAACCGATATCAAATTTTATTTTGTTGTCCCCCTGATTCGATTGTTTGAGCGAATTCCACCAGGATTTTTCGGCCATAGATTTTTATTTTTTAGCTGAATCTCTTTAGTCATGTGAAATTTTTGAGATTGCCGATTTAGCTGTCAATTTTGAGGAACATGAATATATATCAAGTATCAATTCGTTTTAATCAAAGACATTTAATCCCTAAGAATTAATACCTTGATAAATCTTATTCTTTTACGTCAAATCGTCGTGATAACAGATTATCTGAAAACTTATTATTTTCACTTAAAGACATGGATTTAGTTCTGCGTCACTACGATAGCAACATTATTCCAAGATGTTTTTTACTAATCAAAGTATGATCAATTGAATATTTAAAACAATGCTCATCACTTCAATACGGATATACGATGCACAATCTGTAACGAATGCAGTGACTAATTCAGCGGTTTCTCATTTCTGTAATGAATTCAGAAAAAGCAACTAGAGTTTCATATTCATATTAAAAATTGCTGACGTCAACCAACAGGAACATTAATGGTTAGTAGATTCTTTGTATAAGACAAGATTAGATTAAAAAATGTTTCTCGAGGATTTGATTAAACACTCATACAAGGCGATATCAGATTAATTATAAGATTAAAAAAACTAATGTGTATCTATATTAACGAGATATTTTCGTGCTTTTCACAGAAAACACAAGCACCATCTATATTGTAGATTAGATTACATGTGTCTAGTTCATGCGCAATCAGTAATTCCACCACAATTCCAACAGCCTAACACCTAACGATAAGATACATTAATACAGAATACATCAAAATACATCGAATAATCAAGTTCAAATACGACAATACAGACACTATTTAACACAACTGCTCCAACCCATTCATTCCGAATTTTTGCAAGAAATACAGATCATTCCGTGTCCACGACGAAGCGAAACACTTTTGTTCTAAGCCTCGAGCGTGGAAACTCTTTCACGAGCCATGAAAGCGTTTCCTCGGCCGTAGAATTTCGAAAAATTGTCGGATAGAATGTCCATAGCATTAATCTTGATGAACGTGATCACGAACCGGAAGGCACCTTTGTCTTAGGCGCAAAACTGTCCGGGGCGTTCGCGAATTCTTCCATTTCCGAATTGGGAGCGCATGCTGGACGAAAAAAGAGGAAAAATGGAAAGAGAAAGAGAGAGAGAGAGAGAGAACACGCGCGTTTGTCGTACGCGCGCGAGCAGTATGATTAACCGAGTGACTAATTAGAAGAAAAAAGCGCAGGAGCACTCAGGAGAGCAAACATAATTAGGGGGCAGCCGGAAAGAAATAAAGAAAAAGGGGTAGATTGTTTGAGGACACGCGATCCTCCGTGTTCCACGGCCAAAGTCCACGATGACCGGCTAGCCATCGCTAATGGCGACGGTAAAAAGTGTTTACACGCGTTTACAAAGACCTCGGGATCCGCCCAAGATCGGGCGCCGCGCTTAATTCTCTGCGTCAAAACAGAAAGTCGTCCGCCGTTTCTCGCGGACGACCTGTGGCGTCCTGTCGACACGCATTTTCGCGGAAAAGTGCCGCGGAAACTCACCATTCTACATCCCGAAAAATTGCTGTTGACAAATACACCCATAAACGAACCACTTACACGGACAAACGATATTGGATTATTTCACTGGACGATCTTTGTGTTTCATCATGTCTGCACTTTCGAGAAATACTAGATATCTTTTACAATAACGCATGTTAATTGTTTATTTTACTTTTAGCATGCTCACAATCAATTAAAAATATATATATCATTATTCCGATTTTTAAAAAACTGTTTGAAACAGGAATTTTCAAATCTGCAGTCTGTCAATGATACAGACACTTACGTATATTAATTTAGTACAGGCAGGTACCTGATTCGAGCAATTCCTATAAATATTTGGAGAGCTGTGGGATTAACAAAAGTAAAATAAATATTTTTAATTTGAATCTGTAGGCAATAAATAGGTTGCAAGACAATTTTGGACAAAATGGTCAATTTAAACCTTATTTGATTTTTAATATACTGTGATCGCTCACGAAGGAGATGGAATTTTACTTCATGACAGTATTCTATGATTTTATGCATAAATATTGATGAACTTCTAGAGCCAAGTATTGAACTAGAAGACTGATAAAAATCTGTCTTTATCACAGTGTAATCCCATCGCGTTTAATCTAGCGAGAAAAGTGCATCCTAAACCGTGGTAACAAACGAAGTTTCCGATTCTGTTAAGTGATTAATGTTGAGGATTTTTCGATGCATGCCAATTGTTCGCTCGCTGGCGCCAACGAGAGCGGTCTGTAAAATTTAACAACGCTTGCGACACACAATGAAATGTTTTCCGAAGCCACTGCGATTCATGAAACGTTAAAAGATTCTCGCAACAAGTGAGTTTCATTAATTATTGCAACAACACTCGGACATGGCTGGCACGAGAACGTAAATTATGGTGCGACGTGTTGCTTGCTACAGTTCCCAGAGTATGCTATAGAGCAGCAGCAGCAGCAGCAGCAGCAACAGCAGCAGTAGCAGGGAGGAGAAATTTTTGTTACAAAGGGCGTCTTTCGATGTATTGGAACTTCCGTGGACGCGTAGCTTTTTAATTTACAAATACTGTTCGTAGAAAATTTTCCGCGTAATACGGCCGTGTGCGTTATATTAACCCGCGTGTGTGTTAATTGAAAGTTAACTACTTTTCGTACGGGACCTCCGACGGTATCCAGATCGAACAATAAAGTGCTTGTTAGCGAACAACTATTTAATATTAAAAACTATGAGTACCACGCGTAATTATAAAATGTTTAAATGCACGCAGACGAACGTTCGATGTGTAGAAAATTAATGTTCCTACGGTGCATCGCGCGGGAATATGGAACATTAGCGTTACAGAACCTGGATTTTCTCATTTTCCTCCGTCTTATACATCTGAGAAAAAGTCGAGCAGAAAAAGTAAGGCATTAAACGTGCTTCCGGTGCCTCCCGGAATTAAGTCAAAGGAATGTGGTTACTCCTTCGGGAGAGAACCTGCTGAGAAGGTTAAGCTGATCCTCATTTTTTAATTACTAATCTACTTTTCATAGTTAAACACGGCTTCTTACGGAATCTCATTCAGAGATTCATATCCCTGCCATTTAACGCGTAGAACACAGTATTAAGAAGCATTGATTTTAATTTTAGCCGTTCAGCTTTTAATTGTATATTAAAAGGATAATTTTCTTGATGTTGTAAATAGAATGTAACGGTTTGAGCCAGATAAGAATTGCAAGAAGGGAGGTATTAAAATTAGCAGAATAGAAAGTAGGTAAATAATCAATTATAATAATTTGTAAATTCACGCGACACGCGAATTGAAATAATACAGCTCAATGGAATAATCTTAATTGATTTGTATTGTGTCTCAAGCGATTAAAAAAATATGTTAGTAATAGGTAAAATAACAATAAATTTTTTGAGGAGCAATAACATTAAAAAATATTATTGTTATTGATTCGAGACAATTGTAAAGGAGAAAATAAAGGGTTTTGGTGTCATGACTTTAAATTCTCTGGAAAACCGGGCGCACGCCAGTGGCGGAAGCCGGACACACCGTGGCTAAGCAAAAAGTGTGAATCCAAAGCCAAGAATAATTGAATTTACCGCATGCTGTAGCACGTTAAAATTTTCGCGGCCGGCCAATCGGTTCTCTCCGCTTATTGGCCCCTTTTCTCTTTTAGCCGTCGAGCACTCTATTCGCGCGTTGCGTCCCCTTCTCCGTTTCTCTGACGGAGAGAACCGCCACGCTTATAGATCGCGTCAATGGTCGAACAATCGTGCGACTATTAGCAAACTATTACAATATCGATACCGGTCGATGGGTCGATAGATAGCGGTGAGCCATCAGCTGTTGCGCTGATCGGGTATCTCCGATAGAGCGTGGCCCGGCATCGTTGCGTGGACACGGTGATCCCCTAAATTGCCCCTCATAAATTGCCAGTCTGAGTGACCGGAAACTTCGCCTTTCTGTGAAGGACGTGCGCCTGACGTCCTGCGAAAGAGCAATTCGCCGATTTTGCAAGCCGATTTAATTACCAATCCCTGAAACCGCGGGCTGACCCTAACTGCTTTCCACGGTCTTTGATCGTTTTCCGATTTTTACGAAGTTAACAAATGCCGGTGGAGTCTACAAAATTGAGTCGCTGAATTTTCGAAATTTTTACAAAGCTCTGCAGTCCAATCACGTCTCACAATTGCACATATTAATGCAGAACTGTATCGACAGATTTGCAAAAGATAAACGAGTGTGAATGGAGCGAGGATAATTATTTCTGTACAATTTTCATATGATTTATATTTACGATCGTTTTCTAACAGCACCATTTCAAAACTGTAGAACGTTTCTATGTTCCAGGCAAGTGGAATCCTTCGAGATAGATGGAAGTGGAGTATCCTTTGTGCCCAACAAGTCGATCCGTAATTCAACCCCCGTTCAACCCCCTGAGATGACCTAGCATCCGATGATAAGGGTGGGTCGCGACTGAAAAGTTTCATTACAACGAGCCGTTTAATGTCCCCCTCGTTCAAGACAATTTTATCGAGCTACATTCCTGCGTCATACTTCACCGCGGAATGGTATCGCGGAGTCGTCGCGCGATTTTTATTGTTCCCCGAGTCTACGTAAAATGTTGTCGCGGGAAGAAAAGGAAGGCGGTGAATGCATTCAACCAACAATCGTCCGCCATCTCCGACTGCCGTGGGAGCAATTTATGCAGCAATGTATTCAGAAATGAAAATACCACGAGAACTCGAAGTATCTGTTTTCTGTTGGACGTTCGTACTGGTTGCCCAGAAAATATATTCGGTGTGTTCAAAGTCAATTGTAAAAGATGTTGGGGGAGGGGCGAACAAATTAATTTTCTAGATGATTCACGACGTGTACATTATGTACTTTGTTTGGGTCAAAGTTCGTGGATTTATTAACATTTTTATCAATACAGTAACATTTTCACAACAGACGACAGATTTGAATAAAATTATTTTAGAAACTGAATTCCCAGTTAATTATAAAAATTGTTATCGCACTCAAGGAACGTATAGTAGTTTCTATGTGACTCTTTGTAACGTAACGTTAATGTTTACGTTACCTTCGGTGCCAAGGTCGATTTTAACAATGCAAACGTCGACAGCTCGTGGTGTCGCATTATTTTTATTTGTCGGATCGAGTCGATGGATTATAAAATATGAAGAGACGAACAAAAAAGTAGAACGACCGTATATAAATGTAACCCCGACCTAGGGGAACATCCACAGTCGGGAAAAGAGGCGGAGAAGGGCGCGTCTGGTACGCCATTCAAAATCGATTCCACAGCGCGGCGTTATAGCCTTCGATGAACGGGTCACGACCGTGGAAATATGAATGAAAAACGGCTCTGTGCGGTTCTTCGGAACAAGCGCCGCGCCGCCTGGAAAAAAAAGGAAGCAACCCATGCTGGTCGACCATCGATCGACCACGTGCTCAGCACCTGTTCGACTTTGCCGCCCTTTTTCCTCGTGCTTTATAAACACTTACACTGTCTTCGTCTCCATTCACTCCGTCGACTTAACCTTGAAAATGTTTTAGCAACGAAACAGAAAAATCTTAACGCGACAATCACGTTTCTTGACAATACAAGAAATCATCAACATACTAAAATATCTTCATCTGTCAGAAATCCAAAATTTGAACTGTACATAATCATTACTAAAATAAATCTTTCAGAAAATTATGTTAAAAATCCGATAAAAAATATTCGACTTCGTACAACAGCATCTACACTATTCCCGTACTTACGAATGGCTGAAATCAAGTACACGGTTAATTCAATTTATAAATAACCGTAGTATATAGTTCCACGCATCATATTTATTCATTGTGCATTATACCAACGTGTATTTTATCACGCTACATTGAACAACATTATACAAGACTGTTAACACACGATTTGCTGATGAGAGGCATGCTACGAGGTTGAGTGATCGAAGATAGGATAAAACGACATTCTATTTTTCCGTTCGAAAGAATGGATCGTAAATTAATCTCATTCAGATCTACTCTGCGGGCAGAATAGGCGTACAATTTACGCAATATCCCGTTACACAACTCGGGCTCGGTTTCATTCACGTTCAAATCCGACGTCATCCATCCTGACGTTTAATCATACTTAAAGACCCCCGCACGGATAGCGGGAGGCACTCCCATCCAGGATGTCAGCCAGGTACGTCGAGCTAATTATGAATTTCTGTAGACCGCAATCAATTTTCCCCGGGAACGAAATTGCCAGTAAATTGACGTCGCCGGTAGCCTCTTCCAGTAGACCAACTATACTTCCAGACTATCCGTTACTGGTCTGGTGGTGGTGGTGGTGGTGGTGGTAGTGGTGGTGGCCGGTGCCTAGACGCTTGGGGATCACGTTGAGCCTTTGTACTCTGATGGTTACCATTGAGCAACACAAGCGGGAGGAACGGGGACGGTTAGAGATGGTTTCGAGTGGGTGGGAGAAAGACGATCGGTCGGCTAACACGAAGAGGGAGAGACGTGGTCCGTGGAGAAGTCGAGAGACAGAGCGAGAGAGAGAACGAGAGAGAGAGAGAAAACTGCGCTGAAGAGGGAGACGGAGTGAGAAGGAGAGAGAGTAAAGGTGGTTTTTGGTAGGTGGGCTACAAAGGCGAGAGGGTGGACCTAAGCGAGGATAAAGGAGAAGGAGAAATCATGCACCAGCATGGTGTATGCCCCCTTTCGGTAGATGGGCCGGAGGACGATCAATAAGGAGCATCGCTGGTGGGGGGTCTTACCAGGACCTCAAGCTACCCCCTACGTTGTCCTGCTTAGGGTGAGGGTCCGCAAGAAAGAACCGAGAAAATATTCTGAAAGGGGTCGTTCCGATGACAGTGTGTGCGTGCACGTCCGACGCTCAGTCCCTGAACTTTGGCTACCACCCTCTCTCACGCTTCCCTCGCAGCCAAAGGAAGATTACACGAACGTCCACCCCCGTTCTCTCTCTCTCTCTCTCTCTCTCTAGTTCTCTCCCCAGATTCTCGCTCTTCCCTCAGTCCCTCCACGTGCAGCTACCTGGGTCTAGAAGATGAGAGAAAGGGTTGGAGGAAATTTCGGAGGATTCGCGTGCCGAGGAAAAAATTCTACGAACAATTACACCCTTTCTCTCTCTTCAACCCCTTCTGCGGGTAAACACACAAGTTTTTTTTTCTCTTCTCTACCCCGAGAGCAGCGGTCGAGGAAAGATGGAATTAGTTGGTTTTATTCTTCTTTTTTCGCCACTGTCTTACGGCGGATCGTTTTTTCGCCGACGAAGGTTCCAGAGAGAAAGACGGTCCGCGCTTTATCGCATGACGGATGAAAACTAAAAGAACCCACCGAATCAACGTTAATTGCAGTTCAGATGCTTACGTGTTTCTTCCCGTTCTTTTTTCAGCGACCACGTGGCCTCGGAGTTTTTCGTGCGGGAAAAATACCGTGCACCTGTTTGAATGCGCTCGTCGACCTCGTTCTTCGGGACGCTCGATGTAATTTGTACAATCGTGCACACCGCGCTGTCCGATTACCCTTTTTTTTCCACGGGAAACCAAACATGGTCTGTTTTTGTTGTCGCCGGGAAGAAGACGGGCTTGTTTTGCCAGGAACAGAAAGACTGCGGATCTTTTGTTGTCGATAAAAGATTTTGTCAAATGGAAAAAGTTTGAACTTATTTAATTTTACGCATCGAAATTAATACTAAGGTGGACTTTTTTTAATCGAACTAGTCTCATGCAATTTTAAGCGACCTTGTATGCATCGAAATTACTCCTACATTAAACACAATTTTTTAAATTATATTTTCTTGAAATTCGCGTGGGCAAATGCTAATTTGCATTAGCATACGCAGACTGATAATAAAATGAGGTTTGTTATGATCAAAGAAAACATAACCAGGGAATATTGTTTTTATTATTATATTTTGCATACAGTGGCTCCAAAAAATAGTCGGTATTGTATATTAAAAATAGTTGATGTTTAAACTGTGTTAGTTTCGTATAAGAAAATCGTGCAACAATAAACTTGGATTCATTATAAAGTTTCAGGCATCAATTTTCGTAATTCACGTTTCATATTTTCTAATTATTGCAGGATACAAATGGTGGGAATAAATATCGCCCACACGGATGATTATTTTCGAGATTCAAATTAGCCCGACGAAGCAGTTTGTTTCCAGGGGACGACGAAGACACGGGATCGCATGTAATTCCGGCTTGGTAAAAAAATCAGCACCTGGGGGATCGGCGCCCGCGACCAATTCCCAGAATCAACAAAATTTCGACCATCGAACCGATCGGAATCACGCGAGATAATTACGCGAATCCGCCGGCCCCGCAGACTCGGGGGTTCCCGGTTGGCGTGGCCGGATAAAAAATTACCGCAACGAGGTTACGTCGCAGAGATCGATTTAAATCTAATTTCCCGTCGTGTAGAACGACCGCGCGGCGTGGCAAACGGGCCGTCAAGGAATCAGTGTCAATTAATCGCGATGAAAGCAAAAGCTCGATGCCGGAGCCGGACCGATAGATAGATAGAGAGAACGAGAAAGCGGGAGAAAGAGAGAGATCGGGACCATGAATATTCATTCCCTTTCGGAGAATTTAATAGCCGGCAGGTTCGGATCGCCGGTCGGATACAAGTGTCGAAGAAAAGAAACGACGAGGAACGAGTGGCAGCCCGGACAGGGTCCGCGTATCCATCTTCATGGACGTTTGATCGTTACGCCGGCATCTCGATTTGAAGAAAATGATTTCCAAGAACTAATCACTGGATCGCAGAGCTGTTGGAATCGCTACATTAGCGGCTTATAAATTGTTAAAATATCCTCAGCCGTATGATAATTAACAGACTGATACACAAGGACCAAATTTTATTGGATATCTTCGCAAGGAAACTGACAGAATCCAGTTTCTTTTTGTATAACTGACGAGGTGTACTCTCTCTCTCTCTTTCCGGGAACTCACAGGACGCACTATACGCAGGCGGACACGCAGAGATACGTGTGCGTGTTTATACGTGCGTCGGCGGAAGCATCTAATCCTTCGGGCGGGCATTGTTGTCAGACATATTGGGGTTTGTTCTTGAGGTGGCTCCGGGGTAGGCGGGTAGGAGACAGATCCAGCGGATGAGACGGAGATGGCGGAAGGTGGTCAGGTGGGTGATTCGAAGAGGGTGGACCTAGGAAAGAGAGAGGGTGAGGGTGGTTAGCTTTATTGATCTGTAAGACTGCCAACATAGAGACTCTGCTTACCCGCTCTCCTCTTCGTTCTCCATATTCACCGCCTCCGTCTTCTCTTCCTACGATGGTACCTATGCCGCGGCCGTCCCTCTCTTTCCGCGCCCTGTCTCTTCCTCTCCTCTTCCTCCTCCTGTTCCACTATACCTCCTCGATTTCCCTCCCGCTCCTCATCCTCCTTCATCGCCCCCTGACCGCCGCCGCCTAGCGTTCCATTTCTAGTCTCTATCCGGCGCTGTCTGCCTTCCTCTTACTCCGCCAAACGCTTACAAACGCGATGCCGCACACAACCAGGCAGCCTCGGCATTGTCACTCTCTCGCTCTTCCTATCTCCTTCCATCTCTCTTTCCACGGGGGTCTCTCTCACTGTCCCTCCTACCTTTCTGTAAGCTCTACGTACATACTCCAAGCCACCCTTAACGCTGGCTTAGCAAGGGACAACCCCCGACCACTCGCTACCACGCCAGCCACGCTCGCAGCCACCCTCTCCCGCTGCTGCTTCAACCCCCCACAGTTCACCCCCTCCGTACACATCGTACTCTCCTTCGGTATAGTCTTCCTCTTCCACATCGCACACGGCCACCCTTTCGTACGTCCCCCTTTTCTCTCCTACTAGACAGACCTCCCGGATTCACAAGCAGCTAACCAACACGCAAGTCGCTTAAACCCACGCTCAACCCGGCCTGCACTCTCTCGCTCTCTCTCTCTCTCTCTTCCTCTCTCGCTCCCTATCTCTTTTCTCTGTTTCTCGCTCATTGTGTTTGTGTAACGCCCAAAGACCACACCGACAATGCCCGACCGCCGTAACTTTCTCGATGCCAGCCCCTTCGTGGAATTTTTTCCCTTTTCTTCCGGACACCACACCGCTGTTTCTTTTTTACTTGCCGTCTCCTTCCGCTGACGCCCCCGCATTTCATCCCCTGCACGCGTTCAGCTGAAGCGAGCGAGCGAGCAAGCAAGCGCTTGCTTTGCCACGACTCTCTGTTTGCGCTCTGCCTTCTGATTCCTCTTTTTGTTTACCGCGGCCAACTGGAAAAGCGTGCTGCTATCCGCTACCGGGACACGGAGAACGGGTTTAGAGGTTTTTCTTCGACATTTCTTTCGACCCCCCGACACCGTTTACCCAGCGAGTTTGATCGTCTGCGGCTCCGATTGTTTCTTCACGCAGAGAACAACGATACGCGATAATTATGAAATGGTATCATATATAGGTGGAGTTTGTTCTTCTGCATCGACAGGTTATGCGGGTGAGGCTGTTGGTGTGTTATACAGTATAGAATAGGCACAGACAAATCTTATTTTGCATAATGATCCGCTGTTAACTTATCAGCAATCAGCACGAATTCATCTTAATTCTCCTCCATCTCGCAAGCCCGCTCAGCCAAGAGTTACACCGAACGAGATATCAACGATTCCCGGAGCGACCCCGGCTACTTTGGGGGTTGAACCCTCTTTCATCCCCCAACGTCGTTTCCAGAGTCTGCTCTCTTTCTCTTTCTCTGTCTCCCTATTTCTCTCTCTCTCTCTGTCGCGCATTTTTCTTAGGTGGCCCTTTCCTCCAGTTGTTCTCGGCTTTCCGGTAGTCGCCGGGCTACCATAGCTGTAGACGTTGTTCCATGAGTGTATAACCGCCCACACGTGCGCACACAGACATGGTCCGATGAGCAGGAGCAGCCCTCCTATGACGTGAGATTAAATTCTAACGGGCCGGCTCTCCCCAATGTACAGGCATTTTTCTTAGCTCGGCTGGTAAAGGACTACGTGCCTAAATTAATACTCACTCCCTGCGCGCTTCCCATACAACCAAACACACGGGCGCACACACACGACCAGCCGGAAGCTCATGCACGCTCTTCGGCGTCCGTGGCGGTTAAGTATGTTTTACGGGGATGGAAGCGGGGCGTATGTTAGAACACACGGACAGGCGAACACAGCGCCGCGTGGTTGGAATACTCGCAGAGCCATACGGGCATTTCGACCCCCTACTACTAACCCCCCTCCCCCCCGACGTTGAATTTCTAGCGGCCATTATTTAGCGCGCTTAGAACTTGCCGGCCGTGTGGGGTAATGGCACCCTTCCACATGCGAACGTGTGCGGAAACACACCCGTG
This sequence comes from Lasioglossum morio, assembly GCA_916610235.2. Taxonomy (NCBI): domain Eukaryota; kingdom Metazoa; phylum Arthropoda; class Insecta; order Hymenoptera; family Halictidae; genus Lasioglossum; species Lasioglossum morio. Next base: position 7,900,221 of record OU744330.1, on the reverse strand, counting down.
TGTGGAACACCACCGATGCACGGCCCGGGCGGCGACGATGACGACGACGACGTTGCCCTAGGGGCACCAGGGTCGAGAGAGCCCGGCTCCGCAGCAATCTGGGAATTCCTGTTACTTCTTTGCCCGTAATGAGTCAACCCTTCGTGAAATTACCAGAAGAGGGCACTCCGACCGAGACATTTACCAACGAATCGGCCGGATTATTGCTTGCGAGGTAGAAATTCGGCTGGGTGGCTTCTTACCCGTAAACCTGCGGATTTTGGGGACGCTTTTGGCTTTGGGGTGGACGTTTCTGTCTGATCGATACTTGAATTTTGTGGTGAAATTTTGTTCTAGGCTAGTAACAGATTTTTTGGTTTTATTGGGATGAAACTGTGGGCTGACTTATAGAAAAAGATGGCTGAAGCGATAGCTGCTCACCCCACTGTTGGTGCATCAGATTTGTTTCACAGGGGTAGGGGTGTAGCCATCTTCTTTCGAGAAAATATGTAATGGTTAAAAGAAGCGTTTATACACTATGTGATCGCATTAATGGAGTTACCGAGTGAAAAATATTGCACAAAAGATAATTTATTTTTCGATATTATACACAAAACGACGACGGTAAAATACGTTTGATATACTAGAAATGACTGTACTATAATATTATTTCCGAATAATATTGGAAAGCAAAGCTTTCGATGGAAATCTATTTTTCGGACTAGTTGTCTGACCATGGACGTCCTTTTCCACTTCTCGTTCAGTAATAGGGAAACAGGTTTTTATGAAGAGACACTATCTGCCTCTACATAATTGTATTTCTTGATGAACAATGTACAGATGAATATGTTAATTCAACAATTAGTTAACATTGATTTATGTTCTGTATTTATTGTATTTATATTTACTGTAAATAATTTAAATTCGTCGCTCTTTGTCTGCACATAATAAAACTATTTCGAATACTGTTGTTAATAATAATGGATCAGTTGATGTACACAGCTGCATTCCCAAACAACCATCTTCGGACTGATATATTACAAACCCAAATACCTGGGTTGCTATTAACGCTTCGTGCGTAATCCTTCTCAGTATTATTAGACTAGGAAATTCCGTTGGGAAACGAAACACAGTTGGTCTATTTCGTATTATTACTAGAAATTACAACTGCTGGTCGTATGACATCCATTTTCTCCGACCATCGATTAGGATTCTCCAAATAAAACAACTATAATTACGTCCGCCATCCTAAATAACCTCATCCGGTACACTCAGAATCCGTATTAACTCTCATACTAATAATAAGTCTTCTCAATTTATACCACTAACACATCGAAGTTAAAAGCGTACACACTGCCCATACATAAATTACAATCGAGTATAATATTTTAGCATGAACATCTGATAGAATCTCTTATTTCTGTGTATTTGTTTTACTGTCTAGATCTTGTTTAATTTCTGAAACCGGTTAGCTCTATTGTCCTCTTAGCTACCATTAATCTTCCGTGCTTTTTCCCCGAGCAAAAGCCTCGCGTTTCAATTGAATTGATGAACAAAACAGTTGGAGCTGGTAGTCAGACAGAATTCTCCCAAAGTGTATGCATTCGAATCGCTGTGGCAGCCTGGAATATTCGTCGAAGCGAGTTGGCCGGGATTCTAAGCGCGATGGCTGCACAGCTGGCTCCTTAGGTGGCGTCGCTCCCTTTTTCCCGGGACTGTACCGCTCCGGTCGGACTTAGATTTAGGGGCTGCTAGTTGGGGGTAGTTCGCGGGGGGTGGTGACGAGAACCGGTGAGTCGAAGGGGGGCGAGGTATATGGGGCTCGACGAAAAGGGAGGGTCGGTTGGTTCACATTTACATAGCGGACCCGGCAGGACTAGATGACTAGGCGGTGGGATATTAAGAGGGAGAAAGGGGGTAGGTGGTGGCAATTCTGGCAACATGGCCGCGACCGAGCCGCGCGACGTACACCAAGTGAGTTCCGGGAAATGGTTTTCCGGGCGGGGGTGGGTGCGGGGGGGAGTGAACTGGATTTCCTATGCCACACCGTCACCTTCTCTCGCCCCCGAACCACCCCCCTCGCTGGTCGACCTCCGTCTACCTACCCCCGCCGCCGTCGTCTGCTTAGATGCGATTCTCAGGACCCCGGGGGCTTTATTCGATTATTAAGGACCGCTATTGGATTAAGCGCGATTCCGCGACTGATTTCGCGCTCACTGTCCTTCTCCGTCCTGCCCGGAGAGAACCTAATCCGCCTTTCACGCTGCTTCACTCCGACACCCGGACCCGATTCCCCTTCGAACCGAGTTGAACGTCCCCAGCTGATTGGTCCCGGCCGACGTCCGGATAACTTTTCTACACGGAAAACATTGCGGCATGAACGCTGCCCGCCGGAAAACGGAGACAGCTGGGCCAATTAGATCGCTGATGAACGGCCACCGACCGCCGAAGTCGCTCGGCGCACCGCGCCCGTTTGATTCATTGAAAAAGTTTCCGGGGCTTGCGTCGCGAGCAATCATCTTTAAAATGGACCCCGGGATTAGAGGCTCGGCCTCCTCGAGAACGTGCATTTTGGAGATGTCCTTTAAACCGTGCCTCTGAACATCGCAACTAATTTAGACAGTTTTCATCTAGAGTGCATGGAACCTGTTTTATAAATGATAATTTAATCTTCTACAATATTAAATGTTCGATGTCCTTGTTGAAGGAGATAGCACAGGTACTAGTATGATAGAATTTCAATCACCATAAGGGACGTAGACGTTCATGATCAATACTGCCTTAACAAATCAATGTTAACGTGAATGATGACATATAAAAAAAGGATAGGTGTCGAAAAGTTTTGAGTATGCTCCCTTGTGAGATCTGCTGGGATCGGGTGTTCGATAGCCATCAGGCGGAAGAAGTCAGACGGTATCGGAGGGCGGCGTAACTCTTAACGGTGGTAACTCATCCGATCAAAACCGTGAAACTTGGAAGCACGAGGCTTAGTCCTAATTTAAGGGTGGAAATGAAAACCACCCCTACCGGCGCTAATTTAAGGCTGGTGCTGCCCGCTCATTTGTTTTAACCGCTCTCCCGCGGGAGAGGCCGGGTGTCGAGGGTTGGAGGACGATACACGCGGATCTACTCGGGGACAGTGCGCGGGGGTGGGTGCGGAGGGCCTGTGGAAGAGAACGGTGGTCGACCGGCGGGGAAACGGCGGCGGATAAAACGCGGTTTAGTTTAGTTGCAATTCGCATTAAAGCGCCGCTGGAACAACGAGCTTTAGTTCGGCTTCCAAGAATGCCGGGGATACCCTGTAACTTGTTCATTTGCTTGCCGGACGCGGCAGGCTTTCAAGTTTAGCCTCTTTTCAGTATCATTCGGTCAAGGCCGTTCTGTCACGCGACGAAAGAATAGGTTGGCTCTCTGACTCGCGTTCTCTCCCTCTTTCTCTCTCTCTCTCTCTCTCTCTCTTTCTCTCCACTCGGTGTATCCGCATACTTTCGCGGCCGACAGGTTGCCGACCGAGAATGTAAATACTGCGGTGACAACCAGGCTCGAATGCACGAACGTTTGCTGGGCACGCTCTCTGATATGCGAACCGGCCGCTTTGCTGCTACTGATGCGCTTCCTGTTGCAAATGTGTTCGGTTTAGATCCGATTTTATAGCTTTTTCTGATCGCCGAGTGCTGCGGCAGCAATTATAAATATTGTGTGAGATCGGAATTGCAATAAAATTTTGAAATAAAAATGCTCTTCATCATAAAATTCATTTCATCCCATAATAGTTTAGTTGCATGTGGAAAACAGCGTTGTGACACTCAGTGGTTTTAATGTAGCTGCAGAAGATCGAATACAGTAATTTCCAAAACACTATTTATGATTCAACCGTGTATTTTGAGACCGTAAAGATAATAATGTAATCACATTATTTCCAACCCATTGAACATACTAAGAGAGAAAATAAATTTTCACTCCTCTCAATAATTCAAAGACGTGAAAGTTTTTTTGTTTCCCGTGAAAAATTTGATTTCTGTCACTTACATCGTTTTCTACAAGGATTGAGCCTTTCAACCGCAGCATCGCGTCTGGTCGCGAAATCCTCGCAGATCCATGGAGATCGCGATTAACCCTGACCCCCAGGAGTCAGTGGCCAGTTTTTTTTTGTCCGTGGACGCGCTGGTTTTTCAGATAAATCGGCGCTCGTTGCGCCGAATGCTGACGCGAATGGAAGAGACGGATGACGTCCGTAGGAAGGAAAGAGGCTCCGTCGGTATAGATGAAATTACGTGTACACGTATAAAGCGTTCGGGGGTGGAACGCGGGGGAGTAGCCGGGCTGCTAATAAATCGGTAAATCGCGAGTTAATTCCGTTACGTCGGGGTGATTCCGAGCGATTCGCCGGTACGAAAAAAGAAGGAAAAGGATCGGTCGATACGAAAAAAGGAACGCCGCCGGGCTTCACGGAGCGAGAGAGCAAGCTGCAAGAATGCCAGTGAAAGCGGCTTTAAAGCGATCTCGACGAGCGAGCGCGCGCGGGTGGTGAAAGGAGAAAAAAGAACGCGGGTCTGCTTCATGGGGGTGACGAAATAAAAAGAGGAGAGATCGAAGAATTCGATAAACCCCCGAACAGACCGGCTTGTTTTAAATTTGGACTGGATCACGGCGCCGCTGATGGTTTCTCGCGTGTCCGTCGGATATTACCCGATGAAAAATTAATAGAATGTTGCACTCGAGGGCATTAGAGGCCAATCGAAAGGAAAACTTTGAATAGCCCGCCCCGTGGATTCGCCTGCGACCAGGATTGTCGGATTTTTCCCGAAATTCCGGAGATATTGATATGCTGATGCGCACAGCTATTAATATAAATATGACATCAATATCGGCGGAAATAATGTACGGCCCCTGTGGCATACATATACTCGAAAATCCGAAAAACCCGTGAAAATGAAATATTTAACTGTGTCGAATTAATTTACTAGTTTCTAGAATTATTATGTGTATGATTATAGAGTGTTGAAATAATAACAGGTGAACGTATGCGTTGAAATAAAGCACACTTCTGATTTACTTAAAAGTGGATAAAAATTGATAGAAAACCGGCGAATCTAGGCTGAAAATTGGCGGCCGGCCATAGGATGTTCCGTTTGAATAAACTTTACCGAGTCAAGGGAATTGAATCAATACTAGAAATAGAGGAACGTATCTAATTGAGTAATATTCTTTATCGAAATTTCATTTTCAAATACTTTTCACCGCAGTAGTTTGCTGATCAATAGCCACCGAATCCTACACGAACAATATGTTCTTATGTATTTATTGCACTGAATTGTATTACTAAACAACGTTTAGAAACAAAATAAGGAATGAATGTCTGCAACTAACCCAGAAAATATTTACTTCGCACAAAACTCCACAGTCTGTTTCGAACTATAAATACTGTTATCGAGAGAGGCCTTGATAACGAACGCGCGAAAGAAACATATCAAGCATCAAGAGACGTATCAAGAAAATGTAGAGTCCACATGAAAAACTGCAGCAAGATCGGTATTGCAACGAGCACCTGTCCACGGTGCAACAATCAGTCCAACTTACATCAGCGCACTATCAGTCTGCCTCGCGAGCTGCATCTAGAAGCCACGAAATCCGAAACATCACCAGTACTAATCACTTCTTGCACATCGTGTGAGCTCTGCAGGCTCTTTGTAGAGCGTAGGCCTCAAAGAGGCCAACTCCTTTATTCTCTGTCGGAAAAATGTCTCGCGGCACGTCTGATCTCTTTGGGCGAGCCGAGAGAATCGCGTTGATGCACGTAACAAACCGAGCGCAAAACTGAAAGCCTAGCTAGCCGGCAAAGGCGATCATTGCGATCGCGTAAAACCCGGCTGAATCTGAATATGAAAGGGAACTTCTTGACCAAATGGAAACCTGAATGACGGCTGGGGGTCTCTTTGGTCCAGGTGGGGTCTGCACCGGTTCGTCCACTCTGCAAAAAAAAAAACTTGATCGTCGTGATCTCCTGGACAAGGGGAGCTTCCGCTCGCATCACATTGCGATCCGTTGAATCGCAGAATCCCTCCCATGGTCCAGCGTCTATTTTCCGGAGAAACGAGTTTCTTCCCGAACCGCGGCGCGTGTAACCGTCCTGGTGGTCCATTCAGCTGAAACTCGTTTTGCGAAAAACCGTTCCCTGGTCCAGTTACTATAGCCAGCATATCGTCTCACTGTAATTGTCGTCGTCTTCGAGATCTCCGCATCCCGACGTGGCCGAGGATGTCCTTGAGAGATTTGAATTGCAAATTCTAGGAGTGAGAACTGGAAATCGAGCCCTTGGGAGATGAATCTGGTTCCGGGAACTAATATTGGTCGAGGGACGAAGTTTTGACTTTGCCGAGAGATCGGTTTTTGACTTCGAATCTTTCAGTATTACACTTTTATCGCAGTATTACAATATAATTAATTTTGGAAATTAATTGAATGAAAATTTTATATAAATTAAATTTTGTTTCGTACGTTTGCGATTTTATTCCTGCTTCCAACTTGATTTTGATATTTGATAACTATTTGTAATATGATTATATGTATTAACTTACATCGCGTGAGTATTATTGGTTTATGACGTATGCGAATGTTCCGATGGTAATAATCGAGAAAATTGTTTAGTGGGAGGAAAATTTTTTTCTGTTGCATGTATTCGAGCTCTTAATAGTATGTATGGATCTTGCTCATATTATGAATTGAGAAGTTAAATTACAATATAAATAACATTACAATTACTTTTGGGGAGTAAATCAATCTTATAAATACGCCCCTACGTATTTACCTACGTTTAACCGTGCATCTCGTCGTAAATAGTTAACTAGAAAAGAGTTTCAAGTAAATTAACTGTACTAGAAATGAATTTGTAATATCTAGACTGTGACTCTATCTTTAATAATTTTCGCGAGTTGCAAATAATATGTGGATATTGTACTGGAAATGAGTTCATTACGTCTAGACTGCAGACTTTCATGCAACATAAAAGTTTCAAATTAATAATTAATTTAGCCTATTAAGTCCGAAGCAATAAACTAAGACAATTCTAACATGTCCAATTATTTATTACTTATGGAATTGTACAAACAGGAATACACACGAATGCTACCTGGTTCCTAAAGAGTTAAAATAACCTTTTTTGAATTTGTCTTAACGATATTTCAACGATATCATCGATGTATCGTTAAGTATTAATAAGAAATCGATACTCGATAGTGACACGTCGAAGGCAAACAGGGATAAAAGAATAGGTATGAGCGATGTAACGATGGCGGGATCGTCCGCCATTTATTCTGCAACCCCTAGAATCGCGCGGCCATGCGGGCATCATTAACGCTAACCTTAACCACCCCCCATGTGTGTCTTATGGCCGATCCCGGCTCTCTTCGAGGTTTATTAACCATTTGCGGCGGGGCTGACCTATTGCTATCCAATAACTATGCCAGCCCGCAGTCGTTTCTTTTTATTATTCCCGGATAAGGCCCGGTGTATCACTTTTATTTGCGCGGCTGGTCACGTACGCCGATCAGTTCTGTCTCTCACGGGACACGCTACGAGAAAGCTGTGCGCGTTCTCCTCTCCTCTCCTCTCTACCTCCCTTTCCGCGTTTTTTTGCTTCCTTTCTGTTATTTTTCTGTTCGCCGTTCCTCCCCCGTATGGATATGCATTGTCACGTTGTATATTTGATACACACCAAAGTGGCGGCGTGTCGCTTCACCGGCATTTTTTTAATGGTAAATCGCAACGGTGCTCGCCGGTTGTTGTGACGGAATTTTGAACGGGGCATCGATCTTTCCTCGTTACTTCTACCCTGATCGAACGTCACGACCTTTTAGTTCGTGGATAGATGCTGTGGACGAGTTCTCTCCGCGTGGACAACAATTTTTGACAGATCCTGCTACTTATCCTCGATATAATTACTCTGTGAATTTTATTTTTTGAAAAGACGAATTTTCAAACAGCTGGAAGATCAAAGAAATTCAAGAATGTATATTATTTTCAACTCAATAAAATTATTAAAGAAAGTCCACTTTTCGGATCCAATCAAACTTTGCTTTGCATAGTTATCTTCGAAATGCAACTATACGTGCAATTGTCAAAATACATAACTCAGTTGTATTGACATATAAATGAAGCACAATTGATTTTAGAATACGAATAGACCCGACGACAGAGCAACGAGCGTTAATTTCTAATGCTATCGAACAGCTTTAAGAATTAAATTAATTACTTCGTTTCCTTAATAAAAATTACAAATTCACTTTTCCTGCAATTACAAACGTAGATAAGACGAGTTTAAGAGAATTACTTTGAGAGAAACCGATTACAACGTTACCCGATGTAAATGCAAATTCACGGGGGTTCGATCGTTCCCCGCTTCATTAGAGCGCATATGATTATCGGCTGTTCGTCGAGCAAATCGAATGAACCGCCGATTACAAGGAAGAATCGTGCGCGCGCATGTCTCTGTTATTTGTAAATGGTATTGTTTCATTTCCATCCGGGGAAATCCATTTGTATCCATTCTGCGCGGGACACCGCCTATTGCGAATTGTAACCGTTTGAACAAGATGCGCGGGACACGTGACTTGGGCTATTTTTCATCCTTTTCCCTCTTTTCCTCGGTCGTTGTATATAACTGTATGCACGCGCGTGAATCTGGCTGTGTGCGTGTGTGTTTTTTTTTATTTTTCCCTCCGCTCTATCGCAACACATTCGACGCATCGAGTGCATAACACGAATAATTGTTGTACAGGCCAGTTTCGGCAAACGTTTGCGTGAAAAAGCGAAACTCGAGTGAGCGCCATAAAACGTCACGGATATTTGAAAAATATTAAGATGTTTTTTTATGTCTTTTGCGCGTCGGTGGCAGCGCGTGGCCGGGCCCGTCCTGTATTAATAGAAATAAATCGCGATGCTCGAACTGCACGCTCACCGATAGCGCCGTACGGGAAAGCAATGTTTCGAAAATGCAGTGTCCGACGAAATGGTCTGATGGATTTCATTTTTTAACTTTACGCAGCAGCCGGAGGTACGTTGCCGACTTTTCTGGTTTTCCTTCTGGAACCGCGCGACCCTCCATGCAAAACATCAAGCAATTGCTCTCGCTTAGGAGAGTTGGACTTGTTGCCATTTTCAAATCAGTCCGCACAGAACAAATAATATATAATTTCTAAAATTAGTTGAAGCATCTACAACAAATGTTAGGCAACAGACTTTATACATCTGTAACAAAAATAAATGCTTGTGATAATATAACAGCAGAAAGACAGTACAAGAATTCAATAATGCTTTTACATTATCTCTAACTCGTTAAAATTATTAACAGAAAAAATATTACCCTTTAATTTTTTCTACAATATTGATAGCAAACTAAAAATGGTATATCGATATTTTAAATTTCATTTTATCTTTCCACTCTTTTGAACAGCGTCATTTTAAGGGCTTCCTTAACTATTAATAGAATGGTTTGGACATCGCTTTCTTTTGCCGATTGAAAACGCGACACTCGAACGAAGTACCGATCAATTATACTATTTGGCTGGGGTGAGAATGAAATGAATATTTTGTATGAAAATGTTAATTTTAATCAAGTTCCCGTTAAATTCAATTACAGTGGAATCGAAACATCAGTAAAGCGTGGAAATTGTTTCATGCATTTGAAAGAGTTTTAAATTTCCAAGACCTATATTTCTCGATAATACAAATTTCTGGACCTGCCGGTTCCGGTGGAAACTTTTCGCTTTACTAGCCGTGACATTAGGCTTTGTCAAACGAGAAGATTGAAATATTCTAAATTCGATTAATATTATTTTTCAAGAATATATTTGCAGTGTAATCCGTTCGAGAATAAACTCGGTACTTGTGTTACTTCGGGATTGTTAAATTTTCCGAAGTCAATTCGAAATGAAACGGCATTGTTGAACTTTCGCAGCCGTTGGAAAACTACGAGAAATACGAGATTAAAATGAAGGATAAGTGTATCGCGCGCTAAAGCTGAACATGGAAAACAGATGAAAATCTCGTAATTTTAGGGGCGTGTCTTACGCGTCTCGCGGAATGAAAAGTTTGAAAATTACAAACTTTTGGCAGGATGTTGTAATCAGTCCGTGGCTAGAATCGGGGCGAGGGTAGGCAGCCTCGGAGATGGTAACAGGGGCTGCTGCAACGGCGGGGCAGCGTACGTGCAAGTGAATAACCGCGTGAAACTCGTGTGATTTATGTTAATTCATGTTAAATTACTTTGTTCTGCGAATGCGGTACCGGGCTGTTTTTAAACGTTTCGCGAAATTCCACTCGCCGGACTCCCAGAAATTGTGTCAAGGAAAATGACGAAGAAAAGTTGCCTGGGAGCCCTCCAAATGTCCGTGATTTCGAAACCCGTCCGATAAAAACGAACTCGAAAAGAGAAGTGCTAAAATGTGCAACTTTGACCATTCTAAAACAAATCACCTTATATAGAATTGAAAGGAACACCATCTAGTTATAATTTTTCCATGAAAAGTATTGAATATTATAATTTGAGAACACAAAGAACGTGGTAGATTTGAATTGTACAAATTTTTTCACCGGGACTTCCAATGATAATGAACGATAAACGACACCATAAAATTAGATTTGTTTCCGTACACTATGTCTTCCTTACGACTCGGTGGTCATTATTATTTTCGATTTGTGCGATTAGCAGGGTGGTGTGCAGCTGAAGGAACTCATGGGAAGTCGATAAAAATGGAATTTCTGTGGACCGAGTATTTTATGGTCTTCATGATCATTAGTCTTATCTTTTCTGCGAAAGGTAGTAGGGGGAATAGGAGGTTCGGACGGGTTGGTGGGGGCAGACAGTTCTATAAATTTCGCGGGGATTTAAAATTACGCCATCGGAACGAAAGGGCAAGAAGGAGAACGGATATATATTTTCTGTGCTGGACGCATTCCGGATTTCCCCTATTAATACCAAACTTTATCCGTTCAAGACTTTTTACCGTTTTTATTGTTGCGCTACGCCGCGCCGCGCCGGCTCGGATACGTATTGTTTTCTTTTTTCTGTGAGAATGTTCGCAAGAGCCCACGGGGTTCGCCGTTTCCGCGTTAAAAGTGTTCTCCTTTTGATAGTTCATTCGCCGGTGCAATAATAACGATCCTGTTGTTTATAATAACAGTCGGGAAAACGGGATAATATTTTGACGTACCATATCGATTCTGAATGGAGGTCTTCGTAATTGATTAAACAGCTGTTCATCGACGTGGTTGCGTATTAATTTAATCGGGAACGTTGCGGCCAATTTATGTTTTATTTCCCGATTAATTAAAAAGGTAATTCGCCCATTGTAATTTTCGGGGGCCGGCCGCGAATATTGTGACGGTGAAATATATCAATTCAACAGGTAAGTGTCTTGAATAATTAACACGATTCGCAAATATGCCGCGACCGAGTCACACGCAAAAACAAATTCTTCCCCTCTCGAAAATCGTGTATGTGCGCCAGTCGCTCGCACACTCGAGCGCGCGCGCGCACGTGCCGTTTAACCGCCGATAAGAGGAGGATAAAAAGCAAAATTAATTTATGATTAACGGCATTTCGCGTGGGCAAGGCGTAAACATCCGTCCGATACTCGGAGCCTAATCTTCAACTATGTAACAATAACCTCTCGCGTCCTGGTTATGTTCGCAAAGACGCGAACTGAAATATTTAGATTTTTCTGTTTTAATGGGAACGGATGCGAGAGGCCAGGCCAATCGTGGATTAACGATTTGTATTAACCAAATGTAACGAGCGGTTTATTCCCGCGGATATCCCGCGCGCAAATAGACACGCGTAATCATTGCGTACACGCACGCGGCCCCACGCTAATATTTTTACATTTCGATAAACCTCTTTCATCGATAAGCCCTTCAAACGTGTAATAACTCGTAATATCATTCGGCCGCGGAAAAATCGATGCGACGAAGGCTCGATGCACATACGACCCCTTCTCCTCTTTATTGCTCTCTCAGGATCCAGCCGAATCACGCCGCGCACGATTTATTGCTTCCATTGCGTATAACCAAATAAAGGAAAAATGAAAGAATCCGATGCCAGTTGTAAATATGTAATAGCGAAAGTTCGATCGAAAGTTCATTGTTGCTGCACACGTTGCGACTGCAGTAAAAACCTCCATCCGAAGGAATTTGAATCTGCTTTAAAAGAATTTTAGAAGGAGATGGATTATTTTAGATGTTAATTCAAATGATTATGTTCACTTATTTTATTAAGATGCTTTTGAATCCTTAGAAGCTTCTCAGAAATTTTTGCATCACTCATAATCCCACATTTTTTTAAACCATACTCGACATTCCCTATTCGACAATGGTTACTTCTTTCGTTGATTTACATTACAATTATTAATAATGCTACTTTTCGACACAAAGATTTACAAAGAATAAAAAGCAATCGACAACTTGCTGCTCTTCTTCCCGCCCTCAATTCGTCGCGCGAGCGGCCCCATAGTGTTCTCCCGCAATTGCGAAAAAGGGGAAATACAAAAAGCAGTATGATAGTGGAGGGGAAACTGTAACGCGTGGCTGACGTCGGAGAAAGTTGAAACTATCGTCTAGCAGGACGGGTCCCCCATAAAAAAAAATGCGAAAGCCTCGCGATAAACCTCTCTTTGCGGCGTGCCGTGTCCATTTTGCATTTGGACGCACACAAACGGAAACCGGACGACGCCAAAAAGAGAGAGAGGGAGAGAGAAAGCAGAGAGAGCAGCGACACCCCGTGTCTCTTTTCCGTTTAGCAGTGTAACGTCGATGTAAAGCTGTAACGTCACGCGCCAGTGCAGCGTGCACGGAACCCCGTTCCGCTGTAACTGTGTGGAACGGCTGCCGCAATATGATAAACGATGAATAATAAACGCCGTTGCCGATGAACAACAAAACGGCGCGAAGTATACTGCAAATAATAATTGGCAACACTTCGATCCGGAGCGGGGCGACCAAGCGGAAGGCCGAACGTCATGCTGAGACAGTGATTGACGATTCCGGATGCGATTGCTTACTCTAACATCGATTCTGTCCTGAATTAGGCGATCCTGTCCTTTGGTCTCCTCTTTGTCAACGTTATCTCACCTTTGGATTGTGGATGTTCATGGATGCAGCCTTACAATAATATTTCTGATGTATCGTAAAACGTTGAACGATAATTGTTTTACAGAACAACTTGTACTACAGTTATAAAATATTAGAAAAATCTTCTAGGTTATAGAATCGATTATAAAATCATGTGTCGTTGCTTGAGATTTAAAATGACCAATGAAATTTTTTTTTCAGACTAGCAAAGACACTTGCATAAAAGTCCAACATTAAAGTTATTTGAGGGACATCTTCCATGAAAGTTCAAATCACATTCACAAAGTCTAATGTACGGATAAATATATCCAGGGCCTGTACAGTATCTTCATTATTGACTATGTAAACGTGAATTCGTAAATCTCTCGCTACCGACTGATAGTTTTACAAATAAAATTCACTATTTGAACACCACCATGAAATATACAGCTCGAGTCAGCGTTGCGAGAAATAAAAGTGGTATAACACATTTCCTCCGATGTTATTCCAAACAGTTAACTTTTATTACAGCATCAAATAACATGTCAGTTCGGGAAAACGGACATTAAGAATACCAGAACAAAAAATGTCCCCTGATATATCGACTCTAAATTGCTTCTCCCTATATCCGTACCACTTTGTCTAACCGATAACAAAATACCTTTAAAACCACCTGATATCAATACATCAACATTCTCGATCCCAAAGACAGAAACAAAAATCTTTTCCTGCAAACAATCTCAAAGCATCGTTCAATCCTGAATATTGTAGAACGGGAGGAACATGATTGAGGAAAAAAAATATGTCAGAAGTACAACTAGCGTTAATACATCAATTTTCTTATTCCCAAAGACGAGAAGAAACATATTTTCCTCCAAGCAATCTTGGAAGATCCTTCAATGGCATCTTGGATAGCAAGAGGAAGCTGATCCAAGGAAGAATAAAAATATGTCTTTCTTCAATCCTAAATCCAGGATGACAAGAGGAAGTTGGTTTCCTGTAGTAGCAAGGTTAAAAGTATATCTAATCCTCATAATAAACTCTCCAAACAATCCTGAAGCAAGCTTGGATCCTACAACATGATCTCGCAAAGAATGAAGAAATAAAAATAATAACACATCGATAGGTCAACTTTCTGAATCTCGAAGACACAGAGAAAAATATTATCCCTGGAACAATCGTGAAGCATGCTTGAATCCTGGATACTAGAAGATGACCTCGTCGAGGAATAGAACCCGATAGCACGAGCCGTCGAAATACTAGAAACGTGGGAAAATAAGGACAGAATTTGGTCGTAGGAACGAGCGTCGAAGAGAGAAGCAGCACACGGTCGGTGAACCAATCGCATGCTGTGCCTGACAACCGGCCGACTACTATACTGCACTGTTGCGACCATTTGAGTTTCCTACTACATCGTTCGTTCCTCTTTCTCTTTCGGCGAGCGCGGCGGCGAGCGGTTCGTCCCGTCCAGCTTCGTCCAGGTCTCTCTGTCTATCGTTCTCCGTCGCACCGACGACGCTATCGTTCCTCTATCTATCTATATTCCATCTCCGTCCTCTTTCCACCCCCTATCGCGGCCGTTCATTCGGCCAGTCGCTCCCTTTCCCACTTTCATTTGCTCTCTGTCTTCCCCGGCCCCGGGCAGCTCGTGCTTCCATGGACCGACGGAGCACCGGCCGATTTTGCATTTAAATTTGGTAAATTTGCCGGAGTTGGCAAATGAGCTGTGGGCATGGTGTCTAATACTCGCGCACGAGCACGGCCGCCGATACACTGCGTCTAATGCCTCTGGAGAGGGTACATGTGTACGTGCGCGTACAGTCCGCGACGAAACTCAACCTACTACCCTTCGGGCGGAAAAGGCTCGCGAATTGTTGCGCGAAAAGAATGCCGCGAGGGAGCAACAGGAAGCAACAGGAAACTCCGATACCGAAACCACCGATAGACTTTCTTTTTTTTTCACCGAGCTACGTCGAGCTTCGTGATTTTTCCTAATTTAAATGACCGGTTCGTTCGATCAACTGCCGGACCTACCCCAATGATCTACGTTCGACGATTGCTTACACGGGCCGCGTCGTTATCGTTCGCCGAGGAACCTGTAAATCAGTCGTGCAAAAAAAAAAAAACACGCGGCACACTCGCGTCGCTCGGACACGTGTTAACAAATCGATTCCATAAAATATTATGGATGCGTAACAAAGAGAGGCTACGGGGGTGATTTGGGGAGGGGGGTGCGGTTCGGCGTGGGTGACACAACCGACACGCGGGCAGGTTGTGGCGAGAGGGAAAAAAAGCAACGGACACACACGCGCACACAACGGTAAAAAAAAACGAAAGCAATTTCACTCGTGGATTTCATTCATTTTTTCCGGCCGCTTCTTTTTGCTCGTTGTTCTTCCTTGTATCGTGCCCGCGAAAATTGGTCGATCTCTCTCGCTCTCGCGTCGCGTTCTCCGCGCTTCGATAAACTGACAAAATTCGAGAGAGAGAGAGAGGTTTTCCGGTGGACTGTACGCACCTACACGTGGGAAATAGTGCATAGGAAATGCAAACGTGTAGCGGAGAAGTTCGGACAGCACCCTCTAATTTTAGCCCGCAGAGGGCACCACCCTGTCACGCCGGGTACGTGTCTGTCTATGTTGTAAAGTTGCGTTCCATTTTCATCGTACAGTCCTCTTTCCAAATTCGACCGGAACAACGCCCGAAAAGGTCGCGCGAGCGGATTCTGCTGGGGACGGGGGAAGGTTGAGAGAGATCGGCGCGGTGCGGTTTCCGGCTCGTCGCTGAAAACTTTTTGCATAGTTTCTGCACGGACACCTGCCCCCGCCACGCCCCTCCGCGGCCACAAGTGCGCCGAAAAGTCTCTTCGAAGCTGATTGTCCTCATTACCAAATTTCTCGCGGAAAAACCCCTCCTCGCCGATCCGCTCGCACCCTCGCCACGCCGGAAACCGAGTAAGCGTTCCTTTAATCGGTTTTTATCGAAACTTCCGCTCAGACCCGCTCGGATCCGCCTGCTGACCCGACGCCTCGCTGGACCCGATTACAATCGTGGATAAAAAAGATAGCACCCGTGTGCTGTCATCGTGTTCTCGGGGATACATACAAAATTCTTTAAGTTGGTGGAATGGTACTTTATTCTGCGAATAGATCTTTATTCAAAATAAACATTGCGTGTTGTAATCATATTAGCTGATTTAATATGGATACTCGTATGTGATCAGCCATCAGACTAGAATGAAATCTATTCGATACAGATGAATAAACATTTCCTCCTATTTTTACTTTTAACACTTACTAATTAAATCTAATATGATGAAATTACAACCCTCTCAAATGATTGTCCTTTCACACTATTTTACAGAAATCGAAATTTGCATAAAGATCAGGCTAATGATAAGTGGCATTTGACAAAGTCCAACCTGTTCACAATTAATGAAACTACGCATTAGACTAATTACAGCCATACATTTACTACCTCATTAACTCTTTATCTATTTGGAATCTGTTAATAAGGTTCTGGATCGCCGCGTTGGACAGAAAAGATGCTGCGAAATTTATTTTTAAATAACGATCCCGCAAAAGTCATCTAATCATGGATACACTATACCTATTAAAGAAAGAAATTTCTATTCGGGTCCAGTTACTTGCAGTCAAGAAAATATTTATTTAGTACAAAGATGTGCAGTCTACTCATTCCGAGGCACGCGAGCGCGAAATTAAGAGTCAGGCACGCGTGAAAAAATTCACAATCCAGCCGAAGCTTCGCGGTAGCTCAAAAAACCGGAACTGTATCGAAGTTCATCCCCCGGCGATCACTCCGGCGACCATAAATTCCGGCCCCGGAGTGCATCAAATTAATCGACAATTGGTCCCCCATCATGATCACGACAGCGATTAAACCTCGTTCACGTCGAATCCGGAAACACTTACGTTCGCGCTAATTATTTACAACGCGAGCTACAAGCCCCGTTCCTGCGGTGACGTTTACGGCGTGAACGTTGCTCTCTCGCGTCTGCTCTCGCGCGCTCTGCTCGCTCGCTCGCTCGCGTGCACGCGCGCGTCTGCACGCTTCCATCGTTTCACTTTTAAACCGGCCGGAGGGCGGTTCTCTCTTTCTCTCTCTTTTTTTTTTTCATCCACGTCAGCTGGCGACGAACGTATAAATTTCCCATACAACGGGTCCGCGTTCCATCAATCCGTTCGCGTCCTGGCGCTCGCGCGTCTCCGGCATCGTAAAAATCCGATTTCGCGTGCTCGCGATTACATAATCGGGTCCAGCGAGCCGTCGGGTCACCGGGCGGGTCCGGACCAGTCCGCAAAACTTTCGGCAAAAACTAATTAAAGGAATCCTCACTTTTCGCAGGCTCTCGATTATTAAAAGACGAATATTACGAAACGCACCAATCAAGAATTACTATTGTAGTCTGCAGGTTTATTATACAGGGTGTCCGGCGTAACGACTACAATTTTTCAATCATTTATTGCGCTGTGTGACAAAAATGCTTGAAACGAAACATCATCAGTTCTGGATATTCAACAAGTTGTAAATATAAAAAATAGTAAAAGTATAATTTTCTAAACAGAAAATCGAGGTCACGCACATTTTTTTTTAGTGGCACAAAATAATTTTTCTAAAGGAATGAATAGACTGATTGTGGAAAGCAGGAATAACAACTTTGTTACACTACAAGCAACTTAACAACATTCCTGAAATTTAAAATCTTTTACTGTTTTTTACTTCACCGAACCAATTTCTTTATAAATGTACAAATCTCCGTAGTCTAGTAATAATTGTCCTTATGCGTCTGACCGACATTCGAAAGAAACGAAAGAAAAGTGGAGGTAAACACCCTCTATGCGTGTATGGTGTGCACACAAGAAAGAGGTAAAAAAAGAGGCAGTCGCCGCCACCACTGCGGGGGTTGAAGAAGGTTTGGCGAGAGAGTCACCCTTTCTCTCTCTCTCTCTCTCTCTGTTCTCTCGCGACGCTTTATCTCGCAATTAAAGAGTTCCGCGCGTAATATCTGAAAACAGAGAAAAATTAGAGACGACCGGCGCGCGCGGCAGGCACCGCGGAAATTTTCGTTGACGCAGCTCAGACACGAGAATGAAGAAAGTTTCGACGTAATTATTTTCCATGCGGTCCTTCTTCCCTTAATGTTTTCTCATCGTTTCTGGAGCCCTGCAACGAGTACACCGACCGCCGACCGCCTGCTGTAACCTTTTTAGACGACAAGCACCCAAACTAACTAGGAAAATAACGTTCCTCGCTGGTGCGTAGCTCGATGAAAAATATGCTCGAACTTTGCTCCGGAAGAATAATAAATCCTCTTCTTCTTCTGGAAATTACGTTGTTGCTGATGATGGTTTAAATGTTGTTAGATGTACCTTCAGATCTTCATTATTAGACGTCGGATTTTTTACATTTAGAACACAATTGAGAATTAACCACTCAACAATATAAAACCATCCCCAACGAACCCTAAATGTTCAAGTCCGGCTTTCTTAGTGCCAGCAACAAATCAGCAACCTTCACGGTCGGCGCCCGGAATCCCGCGCTCGCGACTAAGTTTAATTGTAATTATTTCAGCGCTGGTGTCGCGAGCAAAAGATTCAAAAGGGCCGCGTTCCAGGCTGATGAGACGACGCGCGGTCGACGTAAATTGTCGACGGCCGGACAAAGACGCGTCACAGTTCGAGGCTGACGAAGCGTTGCTCTTCGGTCACCTGTCCGCGTACCTGTCTCTCTCTCTCTCTCTCTCTGCTCTCTCACCGGTAACAGAAGAGAGAGAAAAAGAGAGAGTCAGTCCACGGTATCTCGGTCCTGGTTTTTCACGTTTCCTGAACACGCCGCGGCCTTTTTTCGTAGCTACGGCCGCGCGCGTATCATCATTTTTGCTATTCCGACGAGAGGCTCGAACAGCGGCGCGGCTTGGCGCGCACGTAACGCAACGCGACGTAACGTAATACGGAGAAATAATAGGTTGATGAGGGGGATGGACGTGGTTACACGTGGGGAGGGGGAGGGAGGTGCACAGGGGGTGACCGGCGAGCGGCGCCTACAGGGAGACAAGGGGGCGGCGGGGGTGTAGAACCAGGAGCGCAAGAGGGTGGCGGCGTCCTGTTCATTATGCAACGACGCGACTGTATCCCCCCGGTACAACGAGCGCCGGTTCTCTGTTGCACCGGAGAACCGGCGCAAAGTACAATCGGGAGCCCCCGTGGTTAATGAGTCGACCGAACAAAGCGAAAAACCGTCCATTAAATAATGCACGATGCAACGTAGGAGCGCGAGCCTCCGCCAACCGGGATGTGCACCCAGGCACCCGGCGAAACGGGATCTCCCTTTTCCGGAAATTTTGCTCTGCCGCGGGCCTATGCACTCGATCTTCCCTGGTACTGCTGCTGTGCTGCTACGGCTACTCTTGCTACTGCTGCTACTGCTACTCCTGCCGCACTGTCTGCATTAACATCGATTTCGGAACCGCTCTTAGCGTAATCAGAGCCGCCCAGTTACGGAAACTGTAAGGTGATAGGGCGAGTTCTGTTGACGAGATAGGTTAATCTGTTTAATGAAGGGAGCTCCGGGGAGAGGTTCTTCGAGGAAGGTGTTTGAGAATTGCGGAACAGGTTTTGGTAACGTTCGGATAGTTGAATGATGGCTGTAGTATGTTTTGGTTGAATCAATTGAGGTTGCAGTAGGTAAGAGACTTGATAATGTGCTACGAAGACGAGATAATTTTCTTGGTGGATGGCAACGAAACAGAAGCTATATTATTTGTTTGCGGCTTCACATGCTGCAGACTTCACAATCATGAAGACTTAATGATTTTAGTGAGTTGAGACTGATCTAGACTAGACTTGTTTTCTCGTTGCACAACAAATTATAAATTGAAGTACGAAAGTATTATCACGAGAAGTAGATAGGGATGGAAAATATATGCATATAATTGATCATTTCTTTTCGGTAATCAAATATAAGCGCACTTAACAATTCGCCCGATATTAAGCTGCAGCTGAAATTTGTATCGTTTTTTAAGCAGTTTTTAAACTAACCCAAGTTTTTAAAGGATTAAAGTGTTATTCAAGTCGAACGCGCGATACAAACGATGTGATATAGAAATACACATTAATTCAGATTCACAGGTTGCAAGAACGTTTGTTCAATAAATACAGGTATGAATGTATATTCACAATCTCAATAATTGTAAATGAAAAAATTGGCGACAGTGTTAATAAATTTAATATCAAATAAAAATGTTCATTTCATTTATCCTGTTCCTTCACGAGACAAACTATTCTAATTATTAAATAGATAGAGTTCAATCATTTTCATCTAATAATGAGATTAATTGCACAATGCATCCATGGACTAAAATAAGGGATGAGTAATTAGATTATTCATTATATAAATTCTGTAAAAATAAGCTGAGTATCAATAAACTATGAAAAATGCGTAAGGGATTCACATATAAGGGTGTAGCCCTGCATATCCTCCGTAGTAGGGAGCCAAGTCGGTCGGTTCACATCCGTGCGTGTACGCCGACTCGAGCCAACGTCCTCGGAGCTGACGCACCCTGTATTTTATCTAGACTTTCATCTAAGCTCCCCTATGCATCTAATCGCGCCACCCCACCACGATTTTCTATGAAAGGGCTAGGAAAGGAACCGGAGTGGGGTTGCTCGAAACCTGGTGGGGAAAAGCTGCACACACGCAGATGCGAGCGAATGATCGTGTATGGATCGCGGCTGGAAGGGGTAACAACCCTTAATAAATGCGCACTCGAGGAGGGCGCAGCGGTTCGTGAAAAAGTATTAAGAAGAACCGTCCTGAAACTATCTTACACCATTAACCTACAATTTTACCAATTTTTCAAAACGACACCCATGAATACCGTCAGGCCAAAACTTTTGACAGTATTTTCGTAGTTTCACCCTAACTACTTTAAACTCCTTAAAATCGTAATTCATATCCAGTCGTTCGTAACGCACTTCCAATCTAATTTTACAAAATAGCTCTCGGAGAGAAACAAAGTGTATTAACGTTACATATCAATCTCTACTAGAACGTGAAAAAGTAACTATTCACTTTAATATTTGTGGAAGAACACAGAAAATCGTGGAAAATTAACTAGCCTCACAAATAGGAAGCTTTAAAAATGTTTATGTACTAGTTTAAAATACTAAGAAAAATGTGGAGTAACAGATGGATCAAAAATAAGGCAGAAATCTCTGGCAAACCATGAAGAACGCAATACTTTCCGGGATCGAGGCAGGAAGGGTAGTCCATTGTCCGCGCTGATCCGGTAATCCAATTCGGAAGCTAATTGGCTACTTGATCGCCAATAATAGCGGACACCTTCCCCGGGTAAAACCCGGTCTTTTTCTCGGTGCTAAGAACCGGTCAGTCGGCCGATCGGCGATTTGCATTCCAAGGTCCAAGCAGCGGCTGGCATTATCCGGTGTCACGAAGAATAAAAACTCATTCTCCGGTGGGAGAATGAACGGAGAGAATGGAACACTCGAAGTGAAGGTCGTCGCTGGCTACGGTTCTAGGGGGTGGACACCACGCATACGAGTCTCTGGAAACGACGGAAATTTTTTTCTGCAAAGCGGTTGAAATGTAAATTAAGTCGACGTGCTTAAGAATGTGAGATTATTAAGAGAGACCGCTGACTCGTCGCCCACACCCCGGATACTGTGCGGCTTGCGAAAACATTTCTCCGCTTTTTATTCTTTTGCCCCACGTCCGCGCATTATAAAGCACATATTACCCGGTTGCTGCCTTATGCCAGTCCCTCGCGCTCCTACGTCTTCCTCCTCTTTTTTTTCTACTTTTTCTTCTCCTCGGGGGACGTGACTGTCCTCGACGAGTGCTTCTTAAAGTTTCAACGAGTCACCCCGAGGCTCCCAAGTTCGTTGCAACGCGGGAAAAGCCCGCGGGGCTTCTTCTACCCGAGAAAAACATCTGCGGATCATCATCGTAATGCAATAACTATGCATCAAGCATTATTATATAAATATAGGGGTGTTACTTTTCAGGCTGGAGATTCAAACGTTTTCTGTTTCTGGATACTGTGAAACGCCCAATCTCTTCCTTTTAGGATACATTTCTTCAAATTGCTAACTCAGAAATTAATCACAATCGTTTCAGCATTGTATTAAGGTTAAAAAATTGGAGGGGCATGGTAAACAATGAAAGCAAAAGATATACCTGATCTGATAAAATTTTGTCAATTTTAAACATTTCATTTTATTATAAATACAAGAATTCTTCAGTAAATGCGCCTTTTATATTTGTTGTTATCGCGTAAATTTTGTATTTTAATGCAGTAGCTGCATTATACCAGGCGCAGTTTAGAAACGCATATACGGGCAGAAACAAAGAAATTCAATTAGTTTCTGCACGCATTAATGTACATAATTGTACCAATGCAAACACGCGTAATATTATTTAAATGGGAAGTTACACAGTGCGGAGATGTACAGTTCTAACGACAATAAACTAGAAATGTTTAATTAACAACGATCTCTAAATCAACTGTTACAATAATATACTACATCCCGACGTTAATTTGATTTGTTTGCCCGCTCTGATTAAAATAATCGACTGATCGGGTTTTCTTTTATTTACAGACGGATCAATTATACTATATTCCGAACTTAATTCTTCCTATAAAATCGTCCGTTTCCTGCATCAGATCGAAACCACCCCTCCACTCTTTGAACAATAGATGAACCGTAAGGTCAGCTTCCGCTCAAAACGCAGACATTTTAAGTAGAAGCCTCGCCTTCTCGCGGCATCTAATAACGAAATTCCGATCCTCCAGCTCGGCGTGCACCGGATTCCAGCAAACACTGACAATTCTTTCGTGAGATCCGTTAATCGTCCGCGGGGGCATTAATCTCCGGCATCAAACCTCTTCTAACGCGTTATTCAATTATTTGAAGGGGTTCCTGCGATTAGATTGTCCCCTGCGCTCGATACTTCCAGCATCCCTTACGAAAAGAGGGCGCCACTTAACCGTGTGCACCGTTCCCATCTCGACGTCGTCGAAAAATTATCCCGCGATCGTTCTCTGCAGGAATCGTTTATCTCCAATAAGAATCCCCACATCGTTGAACAATCCTCAAGGTTGTGGATGATCGAGGGATGAGAAATAGGGATTGAAGAGAGACCTGGGGGTGGGGAAAGAAAAGAAAAAGGCAGTTGCCGGGGAAAGTATGGAGGCAATCAGTGCCGGGCGATGTTGGCTTGCGAGAAATCGCCACGGCACCGACTACCTGGGGGTCGTAATCGAATCAAGGAGCGCTATTTATTTTTCCATCCATTTAAAAACGTGTTAAAATGCAAAAAAGCGAACGGCTATGGAGAGGGGTTGAACGTGGCGGGCGCGTCGCTGGCTGCGGGGGTGGTTAGAAACCGGCGGAGTCGCTGGGAAGAGGTGGCAGAGGAGAAAGAGAAAGAGGAGCTGGTCATGGTGGAGAAAGGTCGATGAGCACGAGAACGAGCGAGGCTGCTGGCGAAGTGGGATGTCTAGGGGGTTGGCAGGGGGTTGTGTCGAGGGGGTGTGCGGGGGGTGGGAACGGGGCGCACAGCCACGGCTAGGAGAGGGTGGGCAGCCACGGCTAGTCCGGGAGCGGAGTAAAGGGTGAAAATGCAAAAAGGCGTCGGGGATCTCGCTCAATACCGAAGCGGCGGCGCAAGCGCCTTCATTTTGTTTTTCGTACGTCGCCGCGTCGCTTTCCCTTTTCCAAGATGGCCGCGCCCGTACCACGGCGTCGGTAACTGGCACCCTCCCGGCGTCGCGGAGCCGACAATGCGGCCTACTTTGCCGGCCGGAGAAGAAATCACCACCGAAATCGCGGCCGCCGCGCGGCGCTTCGCTCGCGCACGCGAAACCACCCCTGTGGACCTTAGCCCGGGAGACTTTAATACTGGCAGGGACATGATCCTCAACCTAAAGTCTTCCTTCGAAAAATCTAAGATTCTTCTGATATTTACTTTTCATCAATTCTTTGAACGTGGGTGGCCAAGAAAGGAATTATTACAATCAACCCCAAAATGTCAGCTTGGGATCTTATGGGTTCTCTTGGGAATCCCTAACGGCCCTGTAAGGTCCTTTGGGAATAGATACTATAATTGTCGATAATATTTCCATGTTCTCTTGAAGGGCCCATCCAAGTTGCTAAATACGTAGATTTACGACGTCTCCTTAGAGGAGGACGGTAAAGTGGAAAGGGTTAATATATCATACATCAATCTATTCTATCCTCTACTAATCAGACAATATGAGAATATATTAAAATTTTATTTTGCCATATGACGTGAGACCGGCGTGTCGTCTGGCTTAAATATTTTAAGTCTGGCTGGTTATATAATTTCATAACTGCCGTGAAATGCATTTCTCTTGTACCGCGACTTTTATTATTATATCTTGATTGGCACCTGAAGTTTTGTACGTCATAGTAATGAAACAGCCTTCCGCCCTTTATTCTTTATTCTTAGAATGTCTGTTGTCTGCAGCATTTTTCACTTGACGCCTGGCGTTCTACAGTAGATTCGATTAACCTTTCTTTCTCCCCCCACCATCAGTCCCGCCCTGAAAAAGCATTCTTGTCGCGCATATTATTTTATCTTGCAGCGAAATGCTTTTAAACTGTCGTTTGGAAAGTTGCAAACGGACAGATCGCGCGTCAATTATCTGCTTGATTCGCACCGGGCTGCATATTATTTATTCTCTTTAACTTTTACATTTTGCTGGCATCACGTGTTCTTGGCGAATATTTCTTTCGTAATTAAACGCCTGAAATCTGATACCGATATAATCGACCGCTCGGACACTCTCGCACGAAAAGACAGCACATAGAAATTCCATTATAATCCTGTAACCTGATCAAATTTGTAGATCAACCGTCTACTGTTCTATAGATATCGCAACGCCAAGAGAAAAAGTGAACGGAAAAGCATCGTTAGTATTATTTACTTTTAGTTATTTGCATTGGGCACTCTCCGTTGTAATTACAGTTTTTTAAAAACTGTCATAAGCAAACAAATTGCTGCCTTTTCTCATTTACCTTTCAAAACCGCGCAATTATTCTACCTTTACAAAGAGATCGATAAAACGTGTTCATAAGAACAAAATACTTGACAAAAATTACCGGACGCATTAACAATACAATTTTTTAATAAACACATCTGTGACCTCGTTAATGATTCTTTTATCAATGCTCATCGGCGCACTTCCCATTTAACTTTCAAAACCAGACAATTATTCTACCTTCACAAAGAGGTCGATAAAATATGTTCATAAGGACAATATTTAACAAATGTTACCACTTAGTTACCACAATAGTTAACACATTAGTAAACATAATTTATTAGTCGAACTAAAAGTTTTGTTTACTAAAATTGTTAACAATCGTCACCGGGTGCATTAGTGAAGTATTTTATAATCGACCTGTGTGTAATCGACATGTGTGTCTGTAAATTGTCTTTTACAAAGCATACCGATGCACTTTACATTCTTAAGGCGTCCCAGATCGACAAGTGTACTTAGTTAACAATAGGTCAGCTCCACCAGTGAGTTAATTATCGACTGATATCGAAACCAGATACTGGTGTCTGGTCTACGCGTGCGTGTGTCGTGTATCACGAAACGTAGAAAAAAAGTCTTCTTAAAGCTAAGCGATCAATTGCGAGACACGCGACGCGCACACCGAACGGCCGTCAATTATGACGTCAATGCACGGCAGAAAAAGTCCGCGAATTCTGGCTCATTTACGTAATTCGAGGCGAATGTATTCAATTGCAAATGCATTTACTTGGGATTCGAGTTACAGTCCCGGCCTCCTGTCCCGTGACGATATTTTTCCTTTTCCCCCATTGCGCTCGCATCGGCGTCTACAGTTTCCTGTCGCATAATTCCGTCATTCCCCGCTGCAACTTCTGCCTCAAAGGGACCGTGCGTGCTGAAAACTGCGACCTCTATTTGTATTACTCTTTCAGCGACGTTTCTCGAGCATTAGAAACGGCTGCGAGCTTCCCGAGCACCGTGCATCAACGGGAATTCCAACCGTGAAATAAATATTATTGATAACAGACAAAAATCCGACTTTCCATAATGCTGCGACTCTTCTCCACATACAATAAAAATCAAAAAATACTCGGACATCGGAGTTCCATGACAACAATTTAATAAATATCTTCGGATGCTTTCACCCCCTTCCATTCGCTGTGACAAATATAATCACATAAAATCTCATTATGTACATCATTTTACAATGTTGCTTTTAGACATAAACATTGTTCCTTCCATTTTGAAGATTGTAGAATTAATTAGATCCTCTTCAGCATGAATAATTTCCTACAAGATAGAGAAAATTTATATTTATTATACACCAACGTTTGCCCTAACTAAATATTAGTAACGAAAAATCGTATCCCATTTGTATTTAGGAGAAATGAACAGCATTTGAATATTTTTAAATTCTATTAAAAATTAGTAATTTAAGAAAATTTTTAAAAATAATTCTACATAATAGCACAATCAAGCTTCTACATGTATGTGCAAACATGTGAGTCATTTTGACCCGATTTCAGCGAGACTGTTCGCTCTGCGAGGGTTAAGCCCATCGCTGTAGAAGCGTGTGGAGCGTAGATGGATTGGAAAGTACCGATCAGAGAGGAATGTAATGGAGATTTCTACATTGAGATCAATGGATAATCTTGAAATTATCGGGCCGGCCCATAAATTTATCCGTATTCGAAGTCTAAGCGTAATCGACTACCTTGAATTGATATTTCCAACCCCATCATATTACCAGTTAATACCTCCGACGTATTCGCCATTGCCAACAAGACGGAAGTAAATCGCTGATACATGAAATCATGGCAAATTTCCATTTTTCCAATAATTTATATAATCCCACGTTCATCGATCTGAATACGATATACTCCTTACAAGCTGCAAAAAATATAAACCAATTAAACGATAACATTGTTTCTTTTTCTGTTCGATCAAAGTCCCTCACCGAAATATTACTGAAATCTCCAATAATATTAATGAGGTGGCAGTAATCCAGATAAAAAAATGTGCAGGATAAACACATAGAAGAAATGCTCTTGCAACGAAAGATTATAAATGTAATGATCCAAATAGAATGTATTAAAAATATGAACGAAATGGTCGTGCACATATAGGCAAAAATAAATGAGATTGATGGCAATAATCCAAATAAAAAATGAGCAGTTTAAAAATACGGAAGAAATGGTCTTGAAACTAAGAGACTGAAATAAATAAGAGTGATGGTAATAATCCAGTTCAAAGGTACGGGTGAAAAATATAAAGAACTCATATTGCAAGTGATGATTAAAATACATTAATGGCAATAATCCGGATAAAAACAGTACAGATCAAAAATATTTAAAAAAAGATCCTATACATTGGCCGAATCCGTTTGAGGGCTTATTGGGTTGGATCATTGATTAATTTTATTTCTTCCAATATTACAGACAAGAGTTATTTACTTTATTTCCCATTTATACGTAGTGACTTAATGGCGAACGGAAATATTTTCTCGGCCACTGAGAAAGTCTCTTTGGCAGATCGGGACACTGCAAGTAGATGCTAATGTATTCTGATTCCACGTTTGTTCAAAAGCCTTCTACTATTTATCTAACGGTTGTACATTATGTTCTACATTCCTTGCTGCTCGACTGCAACCACCGGAAGTCAGTCTCCCGAACTATATAAAATTTACAATATTTTTTATCACAATCATTCATCTGCAAAACACAGACCAGACTACATAAATAAGCAAACCCAAAATCACTTAGAGATATTTTTCGAAGCGAATCCACGCATGTATTACAATGTGATTAACTCTTAATGAAGGGTTTCGACTACCGCAATTTTCCCTGGCGTATGAACTAAAACTCGCATAATGGACGAGTCCTTTGTTATTCGAAGAAAGAAAAGCAAGAAGATAATCGATATGTTTCGCGATTTATAGTCTGGAGTGTTGTTCAACTTCGTTTGATGCATTTGTTTGAACGGTAATCGTAATTTGTGCGAGGCTGTCAAACGACACGACCCTGTTAGACAACAGCGCGGCGCTGTCGTAAAATCTGTTGCGTTGCAAGTTGTGTATATTGATATACAGGGTGACCCAATAACTCAGACCACCTGGGATATCTCCGTTATTTGTAATGGTACGCCGGAAATTTATTTACAGCAATTTTGCAATCCCAAGGAGATTGCGTCGTGTCAACAATAATAATTTTCACGGTAGAGAGTACACGAAAGATTTCAAGGTTGCACCAATTTTTATATGCAGCCACAATATCTTGAAGGCCCCACGTTGAATGAATACCATTCACAATGTTATTTAAAATCATAACATAATATTTTTAATAAAACGAAAACCCTTTTATGGTGTTTATCCTTTCGATTGGAAATATTATAATACAATATTTTCCCGAGAGCATAAAAAATTGTTAAAGGAATTATACAGGTACTTACGTAACCGTGTGCCTATATAAGGACTAAGAAAGCATGATTACCAAAATCATATCAACGAGATTGTGAAGACGTTGTAGCTCGGTAAAAATCGAGGATCGCAATCGGTACGTTTTGTGAAGTGGCTTCGATCAAACAATTGGTCGTAATAACTCGTCAGGCGATAAATCGCGGCTAGTATGGGCCCCTTAAGCGTCGTTACGAAAATGTTAACATAAAATAACAATGCGATCCGCAGTGTAAAGGGACGACGTTTGTCGGGATGGCTGGGCTCGCACCGGGATGCAACGAATGTTCCTATTTATCATTTCCGAAACGCTCGTTTCTCTGTTCTCCACCATTTTGAAAATCGCTACTCGCATTACCACGGCCGTGCCCCGACCGGAAACAACTCGAGCTTCCCGGGTATTCGCGGTTTTCGCTATTCCCTCACACTGATATGCTCCGCGCACCAGGAGAAGCGTCGAATACGTTTGCGCGCGACGAGACCCGGAACACTGTTACGCCACTACGCCTGCTAATCGACTGATAATTGCTGTAACAACCGCCGCTTCAGAATGCCATCAGCGGTGCATTAAAGTAATAAGACTGTAGGCGCTTCTGCCGGGATCGGTTCTTTCGGAGATGAACGATCGCAGAACGATAACGGCGAACGATCGAGGATGAACAGCAATTTCGCAGCGTGCCACCATTTGCCTATGTATTAGGTTGCAGCAAAAATGATCGCGGTTTTTGTTCTTTAATTTTTACTCTCGTGTGGTAGGTCCCCCACGACCCCAGCAAAACGTTCTGTATACTCCTTCTTCGCCGATGCATCGCAAGATAATTACAAATGTGATGTCTCTTTTGAGCATTGGATTTTGTAACACAGTAAATTTTTAAGGAATTTTTAGAATCATTCCTCGATGATGCTTTCTGGCGTTTGACGAATGTGATCTTCGGCGTTTCTCTCTCTCTTTCTCTCCCTCTCTCTCTTTCTCTCTCTCTCGCTCACACCCCCTCTCTCTCTCTGACATATTGTCAGTGTTTTAGAAATTTTTTTGCGCGACGAAAAAATGGCTAGTGTGAAACCGAAGTAGGAGTTGGTTGGAAACGGAAAAAGGTCAAGAGTAGGGCCGCCACATGAATGATGCTACACTCAATGAACTAGCGCGACAGTCGGCCCCGTTTGCACATGCGCGTCACAGTATCGGTCGGCTAAAAACAAATTTCTAATGTCATCTAAAATTGAACACTACTGTAAAAAAACCATCCTGAAATATTTTGCAATTATAGCAAAACAAAAGTGTAACATTAACATCAGTACCACAAAGCAATATTTTCAATGGAATTAAAATCTTGAATAATCGGAACATTTTAGAGTCCAGGGAATTTTCTTTTTCTTTTTATCTCGTCGATGCTTGGAGGTTGGATAACAGAGCATGGAAAGCAAATGAACGACTACAAATGATTTAATATTGAATAAAGCCTTTATTTCACATCACTTTTCTCCATGCAGCACATGAAATTATGTACAGACGCAGATATTTTTAAATATATTGCCAATGTGTGTGAATGTGCGCACACTATTCACGTACGGCCGGATTAGTAAAGCAGAAAAGTTTACGCGCGCGTCCTGCTGTAATATTGCGAAAAGGCTGATTCATTTTGTCACATGTCGCATTGGACGCGCGCGCTATATCAGACGGTATTATTTCCACCCAATTTCACAATTATAAGGTACACACATGCCTTCGAGCAATTCTCATTTTCTGATTGGTCGTATCACACGGAATTTCGCGAGGTCGTGCAACCTTCACGCGGCTCTAAGTGTTCTTAAATATTCTGCACTACTGGTAAATTACATTTATAATCAGAATATATTGCCTCCGGTATGGCATTATACAAATTACCAAAGTGGAAACTTGCAGAGTATCGCAACATTATTACAAGTATTATAAGACTTACAATTGATTCGTATATAAACCAGGATGACCAATAAATTCTAAGAAATGAATCTTTTAAAATTTACAAATACCATAAATGCATAAAAATGTGCAGTCTACCTAGAAAAAATTCCAACGTCTCATTACCGCTTTATTTTTCATTAAACAAACTTCGCAGCGGAAACGATTGTCCTGAAATCTGCGAAAAAGGAGGGAACTCGCAGGGAGATTGCAGGGTGGAAGATCTTCGGGGAAGATCGTTGGGATTTCGCAGAATGCCGTGCAGAGGTGGCGGTTATGGCGAGTCGGTGTCCGGCGTTAAATCGCGATACATTATCCGCGACATTACGCTGCGCGTCGTATCGGGCGGCAATTAAGTCAACGACTGCGGACATTTGCATTCCTCGGAGCAGTCTGGCCGTTCCCGGAAGACGGGGATCAGGATGGCAGTCGGTTGGTCGTTTGCTGGGGAAAAAGCGGGTAGGAACGATCCCGAGGCGACTATGGCCGCCTTGCGTGTTGGCGCGAGCAGATAACCGGGGCGATATTAAACATAATTCGCGCGTTTATCGCGGCCGCGGTACCGCTCGTAATCCGGCATTCGACGCATCCGCGCATTTGAGCGCGCGTGTTCGTCGGCGGCGTCGGCGTCGCGACGACCAGCGTCGGTCGTTTGAGCCGCGAGAGAGCCCCGCGGAGAACAAAAGAGAGACGCGACCCTTCGAAAACACGCCGCGATACGAGGAGATGGATAGATAGGCGACGAAAAGGACGGGACAAAGGGGACAGCGACGGAAGAGGACGATAGAGAAAAATAAATAGAAAATGAAGGAAGGAATGGAAAAAAGACAGACAAGAATGGCCAGTGCCGGGAGCGAAACGCGGCGATGAGGGCTGAGAGAACGATAGAGAGAGAGAGAGAGATGGAGGTGGGATGGGGGGGTAGGGAGCGGTGGAGAACGCAAGAGGTAAAGAAACGATGAAGGGATGAGGGAAAAAAGGGGATGGAGGAAGAGAGACATCGAGTTGATACGGCGAAAAGAGAGGGAGGCACACTGCCGTTGGACATTAAGAACGTTTCGTGCGGCAATTTAACCACCGACCAGGGACGCCGAGGGCGGCGCAGCCGGCGTCCCTGCGAAGGCAGCCTCTGAACGATATGGGGAGAGAGGGTGTTCGGGAAGCGAGGGAAAGAGTCGAAATGAGACAGAGAGAAGAAGGGGCCTGCGCCACCGGTACAGAGTTTTTACGACTTCTACGCGCGTGCGCCTGCACACCTGGAGATTAGGTTTAACAGCCTTAATTTTAAAAAATTGCCGCCTCTCCCCGACAATCTCCACTCCCCCTCGCTTCCTCTTATTCTTCTACCTGGCTCGTTCAACCTCCCTGTCCTCCCCCTGCTTCTCCACCCTCGGGCTCTCTTTTCCTACCCTCCCTCTCACTCTCTCGCTCTTCAGCTAGGAGACTCTCCACCACCAGCATCCAGCAGCACCACCACCACCTCACGGGCCACCCTTCCCACGGCGAAACGAAATTGCGCCGCTTTGCACCGTCGAGGATAAAGTTCTGGTTGCTCCGTTGCCACCCCTTGCAGCCTATCTGCGACGACGAACTCTCGAGACAGCCGCGCGGACGCGGAAACACGCCGGGACATTTAGCCCATTTACCGGACGTCTACGTATACATATAACGCCGGTCAGGATTAGGCATTAGGAAGTGCCGTGAATATGCCCACGGAATTTTGGGGAAAATTGTTTAGGGCTGGGGACACCCGTGGAGAATGCTGCGAACGGATGGGGTCATAGCCAGAGACTTCATCAGGTATGACGAAGGTTTCGCTTCCTGGACTGATGGCGCTGAGGTCGCCGAAATGCGCCTCGGATTCGAATCAATCTGATAATCAGGCGTTAGGTGGCCTTTGGTAACCTGTATCATCCAATTTTTAGTAAACTTTGAAGGTTCAATGGATGGAACGTGGGCGGAATCCTCGTTGGTTTTCTCGTGTGGCTTTTTCTTAGTTCTTAAGACTGAAGATATTCGTCAGGGCTCTTCACAGTTCCTCAGGCTCTAGCATCTTGAATGGAGATAAATATTATCCAAGTGTTAACAGTGACACACATTTTCTTGTATATTCAAAATTGACAAATGTCATAAATGCACAAGCATGTATAATCAAATTAGAAGTTAGAAATCTACCCGTTATATCCATTGATGATTGCATGTTTTGAAGGTAATTTTCAAAGCCAGTTAAAATTATAGTTATTATATTAGATAATAGACTATATAAGGGCTTACGTTAATCAGAAAGTGATTAAAACCTGCACGCACTTCTCGCACATTACCAATTTCCATCGTAGTAACTTGTGTCCACGGTTTCAGGGAATCAAAACCGGTCACCCGTGGCCTTTGAACACCCGCCAGCGAGGCTGCGATCAACCTATAAAAAAGAAACGGAAGCCGTCAACGATGTGAGTACCGCAGATTTTCCCACGCAAAATTACGACACCGGCCTCCCTCGACCAGTGCCGTCACGAAGAAAAATCTCCACCCCCCTCCCCCTGATTACAACGGACCAAATCCTTACAATTCATCGCGCGAAAAACCCTACAGCTAAATCCACGAATGAATTCCAGGATCGGTGAACCCTGCACCAGACAGACAATTTCATCTTGCAGGGGCATATCGGCCAAGTCGTAGCGACCGGAGCGAAGCAGGGCGGGGCGGGGTGGCATCTAGGTGCCTAGATTAATTAACAACTTCGTAAACCGTCCCTTCTCGTAGGAACCCTTTCCGTAATTCCGTGGAAATTTTCGTCGTGGCCCCGCCTCTGCTGGCTGGCCGCAATAAAATCCACGTTGAGCCAGGTTCCAGACTCGTGTGAAATATCGCCGCGAATTATCATACCATCTGAAATTAAAGGGCTGAAATTTCGGGGTGGTCCCGACCGACGGTGGTGCCCGCTGGAAAATAATTTTGATGCTCACTCTGTACTTCTCTACGCGCGTTGCTACCCCCCCGGACCACCCCTTGGCCGCGTCGTCCACCCCGCCGGCACCATCACACACCCCCGTAGCCCCCCCAACCCCCGAAACCCCTCGGGCCGCAAATCCCGCGCTCTGTTCATCCTCTCCTTCCTTCCTTCCTTCCCTGCCCCCTTTTCCTTCGTTCCTAACGCAGAACAGACAGAGAGTCGAATCTACTAGCCGGCGCATAGAGGGGTTCAACTGAGTCTGGGAGCCTTGGGGGGTAAGTGAGCAGGTAGGGGCACTACGATGGCACGGCAACCGTGACGCTACAGGGAGAAAGAGAGAGAGAGAGAAACGAAAGAGAGGCCTCCGGTGGACATAGAGCAAGCCAGCAAGTGCTACTCCGATGTTCTCGAGTGCGGACCGGTCGACGCGGCTCGACTCGGCGCTGCACGGCGCGACGCGGCGGTGGGAAAGAAAACCATGGTCTCGTCGAATGCGGGGGTGGCAGAGGAAAAGAGAAGAGAAAGAGACGGAGAGGCTGACATGGCCGCGAACGAGAGAGAAAGAAGGATTTCCGGCGGACAGAAGTGCGCGCTCCAGCAGAGCGAAAGGGCGCCCTCTTTGGCCGCTCGTGCGCATTCGCCTTCCTCTTCCTGCCCTCTTAGCCGACGATCACCCCCGCGCCCAACGAGCGCTGCGCTCTCTCGCTGGCTTCTTTTTGTCTCGCGCAACGCGTCCTGCGTTTCCCCGGCACGGCGCGCGCTGCTTTTCCTGGCCACGAGCGACGATTTTTCTTTCGCAGCGTCTGCGCGGCCACGCCCTCCCGCTGCAATGGCCGCGATACCGAAATTCCTCGCGGGGGCGGCGCCCTTCCCCCCGCTGACAACCCGTCCCCCTTCCGCAGTTTTTCGTCTCCGTCACGCGAACCAAGCTACCCTAATTTTGGTAGCACGCGCCTCGTCTGTCTCGTCCACCGCCGTCACCCCCTCCACCATCTCCCGGGACGTTTTTTCTGTTTTTTCTGCCACTTCCCCTACTCTCCCGGTAACTACCTCTTCGCTATCCATCTCGCGACCTCTCTCGCTAGCGTCTCTCTTTCCCTTTGAAAGAGAGCGGACCACGATAACGACGAGGCGCGTCGGCCACCCCCGCTGCCACTTCTTCCTTCACTCCATGATGAGGGCGAGAGAGAGAGAGGGAGGCAGTGAGGGACGCTGCGCGGGGGTACGTTTTAAGAGGTCCCTCAAACAAGCTCGTGGCTACGACGCCAGCTGTCTGTGTGCATTGTACTTGGCTCGTGTAATGTGTACGTACGTCTTTGATCGAGTGTTTATACGGACTTGGTTCAGAAATCGATTGGTCTCCACGGTTAATGAGTCGCGCTGAATGCTATTGATGTTTCCGATCGATTTATGGACCGACTCGCTTCACGCCCGCGAAGAATCGCGCCAGCAAATCGACCGGAACGATCGATCGCACCGTGACGCTCAACGGCAGAGGTCTCAGAATTTTAGGGGCTGCTAGATGGTCCCTAAAAATATCGATGTAGGACTGGTAGGAGGATAGGGTATGCGATCGCCCTTTAGGCGAACTAGGCTGATTTAGCGTATCGAATTTAGGGGGGTTAACGCACTACACTTGCCATAGTCTTAGACGTTTCGTCTAGAATTTAGGGGGTGGCTTGAGGATCTCTACAGTCTTAGATGCTTCACTCAGAATGTTAGGGAATGCTCGTACGTCTCTAGAGTTATTGATATAGGATTTCAAGGAGGACAGGGTAGGTGATTTTAGGCGAACTGTAGATATAGCGTTTTGAGTTTAGTGGGATGAACGCTTTTCCCCACATCGATGCAAAGTAATTCCGTAAACCGCGACTGCAGTAGTGAATACGAATTGCTATTAAAATCGATGAACCCGTCCAGATATAAAATAACAGTCAGAGCGAGGGGTTAGTGCCGACTCGATTTAACAACTGATTATACTGACCGATTAGTGAAGTTCATCGATGTTATAAACGATAGATTTACAGGATTTAAGCGTCGGTACCTGTGGATTAGATTTTCGGGCATAATCCGTACTCGACGCGCCATGATGGCTGATAATATTCTCGACATTATTTCATATTTCTGCTGTGGCAGCACGCGGAGGATGAGGCCACCGCAAAAATTCCGGGTCCGGAAAGAAATAATTGGAAACGGTCACCCTTGCTTAATCTTATTAGATGCCGATCGTTTAAGAATTAACCGCAGACAATTAATTTCAGCGTGACTTGAGACAAATGTAACAGCCTTCAATATCATAATGTATCTATTTATATATATTTATACATGTACATATATATATATATATATATATATATATATATATATATATATATATATATATATATATATATACATTATTGTGTATCATATTTGCATTAGACGGCTCGCGTGAATGAAAACAATTATATTTCATTCATTTGTTTTAAGGAATGCATCGGACAAACGAGAATGAATTGGTCGATCGAACGATTGACATTAACCATGAATTTTTCATTGAAAACGCGACGGCAGGTGAACGATCGGGAAAGATTTAACGCAGTTCCAACGAAATGTAACGATAATGAAATTAAGTAGTTCGTTCTTCATCGTCATGCGTTTCTGGTACGCATGTAAATGAGCGAATGATTAACATTAAATTCGTGGGAATATCGTGAACAGCCATCGACACGGTGTGGCACCGCGATATACCGTCAGTTGAAATTTGTCTGCGTATTTCGTCATAAAGCTGTTTCGAGTAACGTTCGCCAGCCGCATGGATTTTATTCTGCGAGCGTGCCTATATCAGAACCTCCATTTTCTATACCGCAAGTTTCATTAATAGCTAGATATTGAAATTCGAAATGCGCCGAACTTGAAAAATCGGTATTACCAAATCAAACGAGTTTTTTTGGCTTCAGCAAACGAATCATTTAGAAATTTGATAATTGATATTTACAGAAGCACACCTGGAATCGATACCAATTGTTACAGAATCGAACGATTTTCTATCTTATTATTTTCGAGAAAAAGATTTGTTAAAATTTGGTACATACATAAGTTGAATTGATTCTGATTAAAAATTCATGGGCGCCTCCCGTTGTTAAATTACGGACCGGTGGCGAATAAATAAATATAAAGTGGACGCGGTTCTGTAAAAAACATGTACATCTTACAAATCTTCCAGGTAATTAACATTCTTCCAGGAGGACGTTCACGAAAAAACGGGAAAAACGAAAGCCGGCCGCGGTACATTCCAGCTGATAAATGCAAATCCGTTGCATAGTCATTTCGCGAAATGTCTCGTAATTATAAGGTAATCAGAATATAAACCTACCGTGCAAAACAATAATTTAATGCGCATGGAATACGGTATTGTGTCGTGCGGCCGCGAGTCCATGACTGGGAGCAATGTAAATTGTTAATTTTAATTTGTCTACTTCTCTCGGCACCGCCTTGATCATTTTCTGATCAAAACACGCCAATCTACTGACCTTGTATCACACGAAGGTATTTCGAAAGTTAATATAATTTTTTAATGCGATGTGTTTACACATATATGTAATAATTCTACGTGGACGGTATGAAAATTGTTTGCGCTTTGCCCTGATTCAGAAAATTATTTCACGACAAACATTTCTTTTCAATATAATGTTTTATAGCACATTGTTTTAATCAATTATGTTATATATTAATATAGTATACATCGTGGGGAAAAAACGAATGACCTTGATCGACCTTGATTACCCTGAACGAAGCAGTAGCAGCAAACATGGAGAATGTTGACAAAATAAAAATGAAGATCGATTTTCCCCTCTGCTGGCATCGGAGGGGTTGTGTAGAATGTTTTCGGCGGTACCAAAGGGAACTAAAAAAAAGGCTGCGTCAGTGTGTCAGCCATAACCGCGAAATCTGTCGACCGATCACGGGCTCCTTTATAAAAACAAAATTGCGCCACGAATAACCGGGCAGCATCAGCAATGAGGCGAGTAGCACCCATCGATGCCTGGCGATGGTGAAGATCGTGGTTTAATTATGTTTATCATCGACGAGTGAAATTAACGAGATTTATCAAGAGCGGTCCGATTTGCTCTACTCCGTACAAACGTTCATAACTCCCCCGTATTACGCACGTATGAACAGCCATGAACTCCTCTGTCCCCCAGCCTGCCGCCGACCCCCGTACACCCCCTTGGCACTCCTGTTCGACCCCCTGACACCCCTCTGTCACCGGCTCTTGGACCCTGTAACCTGTAACACGCACGGGCGCGTGTAAAATTTAACGAAATTTAAAGGGCCGGTTTGTGAGCCTCAATAATTATGCCACAGAAGCGTAATTATCACGGAATTTCCATTAGTACGTTCAATACACGAACAAATCGTGGTACGCGCGCTCCCAAAATGTCAAGAAATTATACTGTCCGGGTTAATCCGGCGTTTTGTAGGTGCGACAGAATCTAAAAATGACGGGATCACGTTACTTCCAATGATCCGACATCACAAACCCCTCGTGCACACCTTACGTCATTTATATTCTCTTAATCATTACCCACTCCTTAGAAATATTGACATAAAAGATCTTTCTGTAACTTTTGTTCATTCTTGTTTTGCCAAATATTGTCAACGCTGGTATAACTCAAAGTGTTTCAAAAATCATGGCGCTAGCAGCAGGCTGGTGATTCTACATGCTGAAACTAGCAAATAAAAGAGAATAAGATTTATTCGTTTAACGTTTCGTTTTTGAGAAAAATGAGTTTCAAGATCCGCCAGCCTCGTGTGCCCTAGTATTCACTGTAAGTAGAATCAGTAGGCCATGGTCAGACGCACCAAGCGACTCCTATTAATACACCTGAATTACTGGGGACTAACCACCACTGATACATATTGATTTCTAATAATAAAACTGAATTTATTATGAATCTATACAATTTTTATTATAATGCGTGCTGGAATAAATAAGTTCTTTACAAAATTTCTCATGGTAACATTTTCATAATTATTAACTAATCGTTTCGTGCTTTCTAATAGCTTCAATCTGATGTAATTCTAGCGTTAACAACATGTGTATTTGTAAAATATTCTAAATGAATTTTCTCAAAATTGAAGTATAAAAAAAAGGACATTGCACCCATCTCTGAACTGATTTTTCAAACTACAATTCCCAGCTCTCCATTTGTACCATAACTTCGAGGATACCCTGTAAATGATGATTATTTTAGCCTCCCTTAGTCAGCAAGCAATTAATTACGCTAATTTTCAAACGTATTATAAAATACTAGATTTCCAGCCAGCACGCTGTAGCTCACGATCATTTGGGTCCAAATGAATTCGTTCAAAAACGACAGAAAAGCAGATGTCCAGATTCTTCCTTTCGAGAATTCCAAAGCGACGAGAAGTCTTTAGCGTCGAGAAAAACGCGAGCAGAAGCTCCGGAAGGGCTCCGGGATCCGCGATGCGGCGATTAAGCGTACCTCGGTGTGTTTCGAATAATTGCAGCGCGATGGCGGGTCCCGCCTAATGAAGCCTCCGCTAAATTCCCCGAAATTGTTTAATCCGGGGCTCTTAAAAGTTCAGTGGACGCGCGCGGCATAAATTACGCGGCGGAATCCGCGTTGCGGCGCGACGGCGTTTCGCGGATCCGGTCCGCGTGTGTATCCCCGAGGTTCACGACTTGCGTTTTCGCGGCGGTTTTCGGAAGGGGTATACGCGGGGTTCTGTGAACCGTTGGCGGGGTAACCGATCGATCGATCAGCTGCGATCAGTCGCATCGAAGTCAATGGGGACGGCGTCGTTTCGTACGTTCGACTCTTCGAAAACAGATGGCCAAGTATTCGATGTCGATACGCGGGCTGGCCGTGTTTTTTCGGGTTCTCTTCTCCCCGAAAGGGAGAGAGCGAGAGAGTTCTCGCGAGAGGGGAGTATCCTCCGGGAGGAAGGACGAGTTGGGAAAAAAGGTAAAAATCGGCGAACAGGTTGGTAGGGATCGAACGAAGCTTTGCGCAGGATAGTGGTGGTCTGGTGGTGGGGGCCTCTTGGATCAGGGAACGGGGGAGGGAAAAAGACGAAGAGAAGGAAGGCTCGACCGGTTGAGGGAAGCGCAGGCGTTGGGTAGCTCTATCCGTCGCGCCGTGGTAGGAGAAGTTGGCAATGGGGAAAAAAGAATGGGAGAAACCGGCGCATCGATGGTATCGGGGGAAGGAAACTGAACAACGCAAGTCAATCGTGCGTCTCTTAATAGAAAAGTGGGGTCGATTTATGGGTTATAGGTAAACTGCACACTCTCGTCCCTGTGTATCATCGGGCTGTCCCTCTCCTCCCGGCATCGACACCCCTTTTCTATGCCGCCTACGCCGCCGCCAGTACCGGCGACCGATCGGCCGGCAGATATCGCTCTTTCGTTTCCCATCGACGCTGTCCCCTTTTTTATCAGCCCGCGCACTCCTGATCGCTGCCCTGACCGACTGCCACGCGAGAATCCTTCCGCAGGACACAACCGATCCGGAACTGGACCTGGTAGGTTCCTTCGGAGACGTCGTTTTATCCACATCCGACCCAACGAGACGAATCTGTGTAGCATCAACGAGCCCAGTGTAGCTCCTTTTCCAATCGTCTGAGAACCAACTCCTTTGCTAACTATCTCAGACTTCAACTCGAACGGCTACAACGCGCGTTTGTTTACCTTGACTGACTCGACACGTTGGTCGAAGTATAAGCGATACGTATCTGCGACTCTCGGGCTCAGTGCGTCTGTGGAACGTGGTCGTTAACCCCTTGCACTACGATTCGATTCGACGGTTGCAGTGAATTAATTCTTTGTCGTTGAAAATTTCTAAGAAGAAGGGAGTTTGTATTTATTGTATGCCTTTATATAGTCCGATGGATAT
The DNA here is from genome assembly GCA_916610235.2 of Lasioglossum morio. Taxonomy (NCBI): domain Eukaryota; kingdom Metazoa; phylum Arthropoda; class Insecta; order Hymenoptera; family Halictidae; genus Lasioglossum; species Lasioglossum morio. The sequence continues at coordinate 7,859,817 of OU744330.1, read as the reverse complement.
ATATCGGCTACGACAAAATAGAATTTTATTTCGGCTTAAGGGAAAGTAATAACATTCGGAGCTCATCGCAAGCCGGACTCCACGTTGTAGTGCGAGGGGTTAACGATCGAACCAATCGCTGGTTCATTTCTTAGTTTCAATTTTACTTGAGAGCCTTCTTATTATACGTTTTGTGATAATTATTTATTTCTGCGTATTAGAGTCTGTTAAATAGACTTGTGGTTAGACTGCGGATTTAATGCATTTATGACAGAATCAGTAAGTGCAATCGGAAAGAGTAGAACAATTAAACAAATTGAGGAATGTCCATGGATCTCACATTAATGAAGTTATTAATGAATGGAAAAATTCCTATTTATATTCGAAATATTTACTTTGAAAATCCACTGTCTACTTGTAATAAATTAATTACATTTACATTATATTATAATTAAAAACGCCTGCGTCTCCGGGTTTCATTAGATGCAGGTTTCAATAAACACAAATATCTAAACGACACCGTTGAGCCGAATGTGTTCCGGTGAAAGAGCTTTCCCACCTTAACACTCGCGGTGGGGTTGATTAATACCCGCGCCCCAATTTCCAATAGCCGTCGCGTTTCCGCAAATGGAGCGTGCCACGTGGCGCGTTAAAGTATTTAAAAGGCAAACAATTGAAACGTACAACAGCGAGACGAGTGTCGCTGGAACGCAGGAAAATGGTGTAGCGATACATAAAAGTAACGCTGGGCTACCTAATTCTGGCTGGATATGAGATTAGGAATTTTTCCTGTACTATTTACTTGTTCATCTCTCGACATAATAAACAACCGAATTACAAGGACGAGTGACTGCAACGAGATGCGGATTTTATCATTTTTTAATTTTATCTAATACTTGTAATCACGTATCATTAATTTTATATTATCAACTCATTTACCGGGCTTCTTACACAACGAAATTTAAAATAGAAAGATATTTTCTTTTGTAAACCCTGGATAATATTTATTTCAGATTTATTCATTTCCCATAATTTATGTTTGTCCATTTTCAATGAAAGGTTGAAGTGAAATTCTTCAGTTTTACTACTATTAATATCATTCTTTTCGGTATGAGACTTTATAATTAACAAAAATCAAGATATAAATATACCAGGATCGTAATCGCAATGAAAAGTGAATTCTGGTTTTGCATCTTCTGCATCAATATCAAACGCTGTGAATTTATTGGTATGAGAAATATTTGTAAATTAACGATTCGTTCGAATTCTTCGAGGGCAATGGATCAAGAAATTTATATTTTTGTCATACATTGAATTGACAAATATTTCCCAGTTTTAACGCCTTATAAAATTCATATGCAGAACTTGTACTAACTGAAGCGAATTGTAATATTTAATTGCATACTGATAAATATTTAACTATTTATTTTCGTAACACCCTATTAACATGTAATTATTAGAGTGTGGATTTTATGCTTGTAGATAACTTTTATTTAGCATAAAGATCTAATCTGTTCGTATTTCATGATTGAATAAAATTTCAGTGCTCGGCATTACATAAACTGATTTCTTCTTTCATCGGAGATTACAAGAACCGTAATAACAGTGTGCTTCACCAATTGACGTTGGAAGTAACAACGCAGTTGCCTATTTTATGACAACAGGCCGACAACGGTCCCGACAACAATTCCCAACCGGCAGAAGATTATGTTTCTGCGTTCATAGAAATATTCCTCGATGAATAGAAACGATCGAATGACACGTAGACGGGTCAGTCATGAAACGAACATTTCCATCGATGCCGGATGTAACCAGTAACGTGTACACATAATTCCCAAAAATACATCTATCAGCAGATACGCGCGGCATGTACCGGCCACCTACAAACATTAGTGATAATTACAATTATTGCTAATTGATGTATACGCAGAATTATATCATTCTGATTGATCCGTTCCGCATCAAAGGGGCGGTCATGAATGAATAACAAAAACGGTTGTGGGCAGGAAGTGGGGAGGGGGGGTGATACATAATCGGGAGAGGTGCGGGGCAGATGAAATACATGCGGATGCGTTTCGTTGTCACGGAAGAATCCTGACGAAACATAAATAATCAGGCTGGACGCGGGTAATCGAATTAATGACAATTCCAACACGCCTCCCGTTAGAATCGCGTTATCATCGGCAGTGATCAACGTATCAACCGGTTTCTAATTTCGTATGCAAATCTGTCAGGACCGACTAATTGAATTGAACGTGAACGGGATCTATCTACGCGATCGTTTCGCATCTCCAAAGCCCGGAAGAGAATAACCGCGTGATGGCATTATCGATATTAAAGACGGGGAAAAAATTCGCGAGTAAGAATGGACCGAGAACCTAGTTTAGGCTCTCAACGAAACTGGAAAGTGTCCGCCGAAATGAACACGGTGGATTCTAGCATAAACTACGAGAGGCGTGGCGTGACTCGTTGCTAATTAAAATAATCCGGTGGGACAGAGAAGTTGATTGTAGACGGAGGGGATAGAGAAGGTTGAAGGAAATCGGTAGCAGTCGATCGGCTGATAGCCTCTCGGCCTTGGCGCGCCGTCCGGAGACTAATAACCCGATTTCCTGTAAATTTCGTCCCGGCCGACATTCTTTTTTACCTAGGAAATAACCAGTTTAATCAGGGACGGCTTCCTTCCCGTGCTATTTGCACGAAATTTCGGAGTTTCGAGCCCGCGCGATACATGTGGGTGGCACAGCTGCGCCGAATGCCTGCTAAAATTAGGATCGGCTATGGTGTGCGTGTGTGCGGACGCGTTCACGGCCCGGAGAGTGAGAGCGAGTCGGCTAGCAAGGTAGCTACGCGAGCGAGGAAGCTAGCCACCAGCAAAAGCTCGTGTGCGTTCGTGAGCTTTTGCGCTCTCTCGGCCGTGCTTGGCCTCTCGTTTACCCCCTTCCGCCCCTTCGCCGACCACCCTCTCCGCCGTCCACCCCCATTTCAACCCCCCGTCCCCTCGCACCACCCCTGGCATCACCCGGTTTCACCCCCCTCGCTCGTCCTGCCGCGTGCCATCCTTTCCGGCCACCACCCTCTACGTGTGTGTCTCTCGGTCTCGCTTCCACCCTCCGGCTGCGTGGTTTTTTTCTCATGTGCGCGCACGAAGGTCGGTAGCTCTCTGCCGGCTAGGCGAGAGGAGACCGAGAGAGAGAGAGAGAGGAGCGCGAACGAGGAGAGAAAACGGCCGAGAGAGAGAAAAGCCTCGGCTGGGAAAGAGAGGAGGCAGGAGCCAGGAGAGCCGAGAGGGTCGATAGGTGGGCACCGACCACCCCAAAAGTCCGCGCGCACCGCCGCCACCGGCCACCGTTTCTCCTCCGCCTCCACCTCTTCAACCTCTCGTCGTCGTCGTCGTCGTCGTCGACGACGTCGTCCTCTCTGTCTCCTCTTTTGCCCCCTTGAACCAAGGATCGGCGGGGGGTGGCGACGGCCGCTTTATAAATATCTACCGGGGAACGTTAAACAGTTCGCTAGTTACTAATGAAAAAAGAAATTACGCCTGATATTGTATTAGACGGCGGCGACCTTACACGATGCTACCAACCCTGCAAACCCCACACGCAGCTCTGCTTATTCCCTATACGATCCTGGATACTATCTTGCGATAGTCAACCATTTTTTAAACTTTAGATTTGCAATCAATGGAGGAGTTTCATGGAAAATGAGGATGAGGACCACTGTTTTGGAAAATTATCAGATCGTTTTAAGGGGTGTTCACCCTGCAGAATTTTCTTCGGCTCCATTATTTTCTTGGTGTAACATTTTTTTGAAAGTCTCGTTTTTTAGTCGTTGATGAACGTAGGAGTTTTTTGGAAATTCGTGAACGTTTTGGAAAAATGCACAGGTCCGCTTTAAAGCATGCTCGCCGTGTATGCTGCGCTCGTACGAAGGCGTGTACAATGTTAAAGGTTACCAGAATTTTTAGTCCACCGACTCCTGAAAGCTATAAAACCGCTAGTGGATAAACTTTCGCAGTGTAATTAGCAACCCTGTTTTGTTCATGTATATTAACCCCCTGCCGTGTAATTTTCTTTTTGGCTACAGCGATTCGGATTTCTTAATCCTTAACAATTTCACAGAAGAAAAAATATACGTATCATATACGGGGTGGCCCGGAAGGCGTTGGACCATTTTAAAATGAAACCCATTCGCGATACCAAATGTTCGAGCATAATAAAATCCAATTGTGCTTAATTATACGTTTTATAAATGATTATTGATTATCGTGTTCTTCGACATTAATAAATTATTTACATTTGAGACGTGCAAATATACAAACTATTAAGTGCAACCTGATTGAATATCGTCAAACACTCATATTATAAATTAATCGAACATCGACAAATTCTATAACATTGTATTCATTGTACACCAGTGGAGAAATCAATTTTTCACAGACTCAACTGTCAATGAGCGTCACTGAACGTGATGCAATTGAATTCCGGAAATATAAATGTCCCAATTTCCCGTACAATGCACAAGGGTTAATTCTCCGCAGGAAGACACGAGGAAATCCTTATTAGCGGTCTCGTTCGTTTTGCATGGAGATCGATGGACGTCGGACGATTACAAATTTTTTGTGTCTCTCCCCCGATCCCGACGATTAAACGCGTAATTTGTTTCTTGTTTGTAGCGCATCGGAACGATTCGCTTTCTACCGTGCACCGTCTCGTTCGCGGAATTTATTACCCGCCTCTACAAAGGACAAATCTGTTTTCGAAATTCGCAGGGATAATGAAATTACTCGCGAGCGTACGCGCGCGCGCCTGCGATAGAGGAACGAGAGGAGTGAGAACGAGAGACAGAGAGGAGAGAAACGGGCGTCTCTTATGCGAGATCAAATTCCCTATTTTTCTGGGGCTAAAGTCTCTGGAGTGCGTCGCGTGTGCAAATAAATCGCGAGGAGCGAAGATGCGCGAGCGCGCGCGATCAATATTTCCTTTGAAAATTCGCTGGGCGCTCAATTCACCGCCATATATAGTTTTTTTTCATACTTAATGAACGCGCACCAGGCACCTACTCGTTACCGTGATAATGCAATTAAAACGCTTACGTTGAATAATAAATATTTGCATGAATAAGTAAGTATCGAACAAAACGAGATTATTGCCGGTTATCGCCACTCTTACGTACAACCCCCCACCACCATCCCCACCTTCGGCCTCCGATAATCGGAGCCGCCACGTTCCCGCCTGTTAACATTTATCAAGGAAGACGTTAAACACAAATATCGACCACCCTATGCAAATTTCTTCCACACGTTTTTTTCGGCCTTATACGCGCTGGAATTATTTTTTCGATTGTCAAACTCTGCATACATTCGTTGAAAAATAAGGGTATTTTTTAGAACACTAATAATTTGTATGAACAACTTAACATTTGTATGTTAAAACTTTCGTGTTTAACATTTTTGCACAAAGTATTGTTTTGAATGTATAAATTGGTATTATTAAATGCACAAGACACGAGTAAATTTTTTCTCACGATGATGCTGAAGACATAAGTATAGAAAAATGAGAGTGGAGACTCTCACAATCGGATAAAGTTGTCGATTGCAAATTACGCCGATGCTTGAGAGGGTGAACGACCCCGCCAAGGACTCTCGATTCCGGTTTCTCGCGTTTCAAAGCAAAACGCGCGCAGCAAGCTAACGTTTCGTGTCCTGCAGGAGTTGTCCCTGTGTGAACATCAACTCCTGGGGCGCTGGCTGACGTCCGAGATTTAGAAGCCGCAAAATAACAAAAGCTTAAACAATTTCCGGCTACAAAAGCGGAGCCATTCCCGCGGCCGACGTCGCGTCATTGTTTGGTCCTGCTCGGGAACGGGGTTGAGCGCCTCGTACGCGGACAGGATGCAAGGGGGCGCGTTTATACGTCGTAGACGCGATATCGCTTTAAGGGGGCATTCTCGTGTGGACGGGTCAAAAAATCGATTTTTTTTAAAATTATGTTTTTTAATGTACAACTTTAGAAATGCTTTCCTAAAATTTTTAAATATGTATTTATTGTGAGTGAAGTACAACCAAGTAATTGAAATTATAAAAAAAAAATTTCCGTATGTCCAAAGGTGAAAGAACTATGATTCTGAAAAAAATTTATGAAAATTGTTAAATTTTGCAGCGTTTACATGGGGCTTACCCCTTAATAGGCACCGCAGCTCGGTGTCCTATTAAGAAGAAGCGGCCTCAACCTTCCGCCATACGAGCTTCTGAAATATTTCGGTGGACATTTTCATAATGGCCCCCGGACCAACAGTTTTCACGGTGAAAAATCGGGCGGGTCGTTCGCGGAACGTTTTTACAGACATTTTGGATACCTGCTAAAAGAGAATCCGGAATGGCGTCGTTGCGTGTTCGAGCGGTCGACGCGAGAAGTCGCGGATGTTCATGCATATACAATAGTTACGGTCCCTGTGACCGAAAATTCAATTGGGAATATTATTTACCCGGAGCACGAAAATCCTTCTACACTTGTATTCAAAAATTGTACAATGGAGCATTGTTAATTTGGTATTTTAAATTTATGTTCAACTTGAATTAGGTCTTAGAAATTTTGATCTTGGCAGAGTCAAGGACTTGGACCCAAAAGTCACTAGATCATTTAAAATTCAAATCTGCTCACAAATGGACAAATGTGAATTTTTAATTAATGAAAGGTTTATCCCATTTTTAAATTTTCATTGAAATATTATTGACTCCGACGTGGGAGGTTCACTCTAATCCGTTATTCAAAGCCCATCTAAAGCTAGATTTCAGAAGATTTCATTAACGCTCTCTATATTTTAGAAGAATTAACTGTAGCAAAATATGACAATGTTTCTAATAATTAATGGAGTGCCAGTTTATTAATGAATTATCTACATTTGAATGATGATTAACTAAACGCTGTAATTGTAATAATTATAATGATAATTATGATGTAATTAATATTAATCGTGTCGGTGAAATGAATGCATCGGCAGTTCAGACTTCATTATGATCGAGACCATGTTCGATGGGTGTAAAGATTCGCCAATGTATGCAAATCTGTTTCCGACTATTTAATTTTGACACTCGGTTTCCTTAAAATTCATCGTAACAATTACACTGTAACAATTCTGAAACATAGATCGATTAAAATTAAGCTCATAAGAAATCAAAATTTTTAACAAAATCGCTCTAACAATTTTGAGGCATAGATCATGTAAAATGAAGTTCCCACCGATTTCTATATTCGATATATCAAAGCTAAACACGAATAAAATCACATCGACAATTCAATTCCCCAAGCCTTAGATCGAACAGACAATAAATACTCGAAGAGTGTTCCAATTAACGACACAGCACACGACAATTAAGCATCGTTCAACAAGTTACACGCGCATTAATCACAATATCCGGCGAATTCTCCAAAAATTACCCAATTTATTCGATATCCCGCGCATTCTGCGGAACGCTTAATCGAAAATTACGCTTAACAAGCCTCATTTATTTCACTCGGCAAGTACCAAATACTTTCAATACCATTCGCACTCGGTTCTCTCTCTCTCCCTCGCTCTCTCTCTCATTCACCAACTAAAAGCCAGCAAGTGGAACGGAGAACAGGGACGATCCCCAAATTCACCGAACAAAATCATCAAGAGAAAACGAGAACAGCGAACGAAATCCTCCTAAATTCATTGACCATCGTCGGAAAGAAGCCGACTCTCCCAAAGTCGCCAAGTAAAATCGTCGTGAGGAAAGAAGGAGAGCGGAGGACCCTCCCAAATTCACCGGGCAAAATCGCCAAAAGAGAAGGAGAACAGGACATAGGATTCGGGAAGGTCGATCCTGTCGCCTAGCTGAAACAGGGGTAGCAAAGGAAGCCGGGTCGATCTCGGTGCGCAGAAATATCAAAGGGTCCCCGAAGGGAAAGACGGGTTGGCGAGATCGTGTGGATGGTCTCGTAGGTTCAAGTTTCGCAGGTGTGGTGGGCGGCATTGGGCGAGGAGGCAAGGCAAGTTGAGTATTCACGGCAGTGTCATTGGCAGGGTGGTGGTGGTGGTAGCGTCGGTGGTAGTGGTGGTTCGGGCGACGGTTATCAAAATTGCGCGTGCCATTATAATTTTAAAGCCGGCTTTCCTCGCAGCACCGTCGCCTGGTCGTTGGACCGCAGGGGGTGGCAGAGGGAGTTCTGGCAGTGGGCAAAAGAGGAGGTGGAACGGAACGGCATGGAACGAGTATATACGGAACAGAACAGAACAGAACGGAACAGAGAACAGGAGAGGACGAGAAAGAGAGCGGAGGCAGAGGGTGGCCTGGGTGGCTAGGAAGAAGTGGAAGAGGAAGAGCGAAAGAGGTGGGCGAAGCGAAGGGTGGCAGGCCGAGAGGGTAGAGAGGGTGTTCGGCGGGTCCGTGCACGCTGGGGATTGAAGTTCGGGACGGAAAGGGGGTGGACGAGAGAGCAAGAGAAGGGTCGAAGGGGGTGGGTCATTTATTTCCCACCCGCACGGCATAATTTATCGCGAGGATTTTCGCGAGAGCACGCAGAGAGCACCGTGATAGAGGAAGAGTTAGGTAGGCGAGAGGAGAGAGAAAAGTAGCAAAAGGGAGGGCCGGGATACAGAGGAAGGGTGGAAAAAGGGTGGTCTGCCAGTGGCGGCGGCCACGGTACAGCCGCCGCCGCTGTGCTACGGCAGCAACTCGCTCGAGGCATCAAGAAACCGATGTAAATGGAGGCAAAGTACGAATCCTACGAATCCCGAGTTCTCCGTGTCCTCGTCTTTGGTAAAAGACCCCCCGATTCACAACCGTCTGCGGATTTTACACGCAAATTTCGTGTTACGGACGCGCTCGGTTAATTTCCCCACATGAATCACAACGACTTCTTCTCATTTTTTGCTATTTATTACGAATATTTGCCCGGAGTCTGATTATCAAGGATAAAATGTTTTGAGACTCTGTTATACCCTTCAGATGACCTTTAAATTAGAATTTCCTCCAATTTTTTGCCTTTTTGCGAAGAATAACTTGTCACAAGCCAGACTATCAACCGATAGGTTGATTGCTTTACTATTTATAAAGACCAACAAGAACATGCCGGAAGAGAATAATATAACCTTGAAATGACCTTCAGAGTAGGCTAATGTTCCCGCATGAATTACAACAATTTCCTCTAATCTTTTGCCTTCTTAGGCAAAATTATTAATAAAATAGTAGAAGAGTTTAGGTGGCTCGCAGTGTACATTGAAGGGATGCCAGAGAAAACAGTTGAAGACGGATTGATGGCGACGCGATTGCTTGTTGACACAACATCGTGTCCAGCTGACACGTCGGACGGAGCGTTACATCGACCTGTTATTTAAATAGGAAGCACACTTTAAACAAACAGATCCGTACTTCTCGGTTGGGCTAGTAGACGACGACGGAATTGTCCATCGGTCTGGCGTAATACGCGTATTTGCTTTGTCTCGTTATGGAACGAGCGGACTTCATAATGAATGCCAGATGTATTTCGCGATTAGAATCGGACAAGGGAAGCGGGAACGAATTTTCATCGTAAAATACACAGGAGCTTTGGCCGAGAGCGCGGGGCGTATCAACGCGTTTACACGTTACAGCCACGACACGCCGTTGGCCCGGTGTAACGATTTACGCGTGAAATTTTCATGAATGCGAAACATAATTCGCCGAAATAAAGAATTAATTATTGTTATTGCGTGTTTAACGCGTGCACCCGTATTACACGGATATTGAATATTTAGCGTTAACTTTTAAACGGGGGTAGGGGGGGAGGGGCGCCCGGTGGTGTCCCTTCCCCGCATTTGATCGCCCGGACTACATCTTTTATTTATGAGCCGCCATAAAGATAAATATTACAACAAAACTGCGAACAACAGTCGAGACAATCGGAAAAAATTCGTCCCAGCGAAATTTCGCGGACGTTCTGATTAGAATTATACCGCGCCGTAGAGAGTTGAGACGTGCACTGGAGACCTTCAATTAGGTAGGTAACGGAATTTCGCGGGGAAATGATAGCCGACAGAAAAACCAGTCCCGCCCGCGGCTATTTATCCTACAATCGATTACTTATATGTTATGGTTCCATTACCAAAGGGTGAACCGAGCGGTGTTTATATTTGAAAAATATTCGGATACGTCCTCTCTCGCCGGACATCTTTTGTTTTCCCAGCGCAGTCTTCTTTTTGCTCGAAAAAATCTGCGAACCGCAAATTCGGTCCGACCTAACCCTTCGCGGAAGAAGAAAAATTATGAATTCACACACAATGTCAAACAAGTTTTTATTATCCCGTGATGACAGTTTGAAAATTGATTGTACAAGATCAGATAATTGGGCATTGGGCACCTTCTATGAATTATTGTTTGCTTTTCAGAATTTCACGACAACTGAGTCGTCTAATAATATTGATCGTTCGTTCTTGAAGAGCTGAAGGTAGCATGTCCTCTTTCATTTACCTTAGCTCTTCAGTAATTAATCTTGTTTAACGTGAAAAATGGGTACGTTGGAGCCATCGAAACATAAAGAACATCTGGTCCGGTTAATCGCTCCACCGGTGATCGGTCGTCAGATTACAGGTGCTCGTGATTAGTACCGGGACAGCTACTTAAGACACGGATCGTGGCGGATGAAACGTGGCCCGGTCTATGATACGCGCTATCGATTAGAAACGGATTACTCTTCGTCTCCGATATACCCTGACACAGTTTAAAGCCAAGACCATGTGACACCCCCGACCGCGTGACACTATCATTCATACATGTCCGTCCATACATCGAATCCTTCTCATCTGTATATCGATCAGCGTCCACGCCGCGACCGAAGAGCCACGGGGGTAGCCATAGAGGTGGGGAGACCGGCGGCAGAGAAGGTAGCAAAACACGAGGAGGGCCGAGCCTCGCAACAAAATTCCCGGAGGCTGTGTCGAGGTTAGGAGAAAAAAACGGGACCGTCTTGAGGGGCCGAAGGGGGTGTACGGATAAGAGAAAGGGCGACAAAGCTTGAAGGGGGTTTGCCGCCACGGCGGACACGCCGCACGGGGTTTCGAATCGATCCGAGGGAGCCTTGAAAGTCTAAGGCAGGTTATTTCGAAATTGATCCCAAACTCAGCGCCATCGTTCGCGGAAAAGTTGCGTACTGCGCACACCCCTAACGCTGCCCCTCTCTACCACCTCTTTTCTGCTACCCCTACGTTGCTGAGGACGATGAGACGCACGGGGGTTGAAGGGGGGACAAAGGGGCACGGGGGTGCCAGCACGGAAAGCTACACTTGTGCGACCTCAGAGGGGAAAAATACACGCTGAAGTGCGCGCGGGTCGCGAGGGCGGCGGTGCTGACGATGTCGCTGCCGATGGTGGTGGCTATCAAGCTGGTGGTGGTGGAAAGGTGGGCAAAAAGTACGCCGACGCCGGATTGGACCGTTGCCCTGGGGTGGGGCACCTTTTCGACAGTCGTTCCTCTTTCATCCCTCCAACCCCTGTTTCCTATCTTTCTCTCTCTCTCACTTGCTTTCTCTCTTTCTCACTCACGCGCATCCACCCTCGATATCTGAGCCGACTACGTTCACCCTTGCCCCCGACATTCCACGGAATATTTTTCTTCGAGGAAGGATCGGGGCGCCCTGGAACCGCCGCACGCCCCTAGACGTTTACATGATAGCGGTATTGTTTCGTGTTTCTGAATTTGCCCGGACTAATGAACGCCGGGCCATTGTGCTTTTCGCGAATGCTGCCCGATGATGCTTTCGGGATATACTCTCCGGATTTGATCGCGGGGCTTATCATGCGGCTACTCTGGCTAAACAAAATTTAGTAATAATGGGAAAGCTGAAGGATTTTGGAGGAGATTTTTGCGTCTGCATACTTCCCTTGTTAACAGAACTAGCTTTGTTAAACGCTAATGTAGTCCGCGCAACGTGTACTACATTCGCAGGCCTGATTTCTTATTATTTTGAGTTTTAAAACGGTTTAAACAAATTCTGATACACTTATTATTAGACCGTGGATTTTGTGCGTTTATAATAAAAATGGGTTGGCGCGGTTTGGAACAGGAGAAAAATTTAAATAATTGAAGAATAACAATACACTATTTTCGAGTTAAAATTATTCAAGAATTAATTAAATGTGTGACCACCATCTCTGACAATCTAGCTATTACAATTGATTCTCCAATTTTTATTTAGTGATCTACTTTCGCCGATCGAGGATGCACCGTCATTTTTAGTCATCCTGAAAAATGAACTAGCTCTAGGAGGATTCGTTGTCTTCTGCATGCCGTGTAGTAAATAGACGAACTGGGTTCAGACTTCTTGTCGCTAATGGAAATTTCTCGTTTGAGCATGGCTGACGAGCAGCTCGCCACTCTCGAAACGTAAAAATTGTCACTTTCAGCCCACGCGTTTGCATAATACGCGTAACGTAGCGATCAGCATTCATAGAATAATTTCGTTCTAGACAGTCCTGCATGACTTATCTGGCCGTCACGGCCGACAGCCTTTCTTCGGACCCTTTTTAATTACCGCATCATTCAAATTACTCGTCCGGCGAACTTCGGTTACCTTCGAACTCGGATTTTGTTTTCTACTCGGACCCTGAGAACATTTTTCGAAGAATAAATTCTATCAATATTTTTAAGAGGAGCATCTAGCTTGGACCAAATTTACAATTCGTTTTTATTTGTCAGTTTTTTGTTTGTCAGCACCACTCATAACATTACAAGTATTTTTCTTGTTTAAGAAATACAGCTAAATGAGGCTCCAAGTACTTTTTCAAGATGGTTTAGCTAAGTCAGCTAAGCTAGACAACTAACACAGTACCACTAATAACACCGTAAATATCTTTCCTCCTCAAGATACGTGGTGACTGAAACTAAATGCGACCCTCCCCAAAATTATTTAATCGCTCGTCGACGATACAGAGAATGCTGATGGCAGATAGCTCTGAAAAATGATGGAGTCGAAAGTCCCAGCAAAGACTGTCGATCATATGCATTGAATAGCCTTGACGATAATTTTCGTGGCTCCCTGGTCAGATAGCCGGCGATAATCGAAAGGTTTCCGGGCTTGCTCAATTTATCTTCAAATCGTCCTCGGAGCGGCGTCATTTTATTCAGGAAATCGTTCACGGCCGGATGCCTTTTCATAATTCCGCGTAATGTTCTATCGAGCGCGCTTCGACCGCGACGAGACCGAGGGACAGGGCCGGAGCAAATAAGGGGTGAACCTCCACCCTGACGGGCGATGGTCTCTGCGAAAAAAAGCCAGCTAGCAAAAGAGGGAGCGAGAAAGAGTGAGAATGGGAAAGAGCGAACGGAAAAACGAGAAGAAAGAGGAGAGAAAGATGGACCCCCAGGATCCCGGTGGCCAACCCGCCTCAACGTGATAATTAATCAAGCTAAGAAAGCCGTACGACCGTGAACTGTGGCGGCGTTGTAGGTGACCGACGGGAGTAAAAAAGCCCCCCCGACACACAGGGGTACACAAGGCTGAATTTCAAACACAGAGGTGGCAGCAGCTTGTAGGCAGGGAATTTGGCGGGAAAAACGAATCCAAACACGACGACGGGGAACACGCCGGGCAATACATCACGTTCTTCTAGTAGCGGAGGGAACAACGGGAAAAAACGAGGAAAGGGTACCTCGAGGGAGGGGGAGGGCGGAAGGGAATAAAACTCCACACATATATACCTTCAGGGGCTTCGTGGTCGTCGAGGGAGGGAGAGGATACTCTCTCCTCTCTCTGCAGGATCGTTTCCTCCTCCTCTTTCGCTCCTCCATCTCCCCCGGATCTTTTCCGTCGATCCTGCACAACCCCTTCTCTATCGTCTCGCTTCTTTTTTTCGGGGGGCGCCGGTTGTCGCAACGGTGGGGGTGATCAACTCCACCCCTGCGACCGGAACATCATCCCTTCTACTTTTTCTTTCGGCCGGTTTACCCCTCCGTTCTGTCACGTAGAGGGAGAAGAAAGAGAGAACGAGCCCGAGGGTGGGAGAGGAAGGTAATTTTTAAAACGCCGCTTGTGGGAAAATAAAAATTAGCCGAAGAAGGAGACGCGATCGGTCTTCCGGGGCAACAAAAAAGAATCGCCCCGGCGAACGTTCAGAGGAACGGGGCTACGGGGAACGGTGGCGTGCAGGCAGGATCATTTTTCAGGGGCTGGAAAAATCGTGTAATAAGGGCGGGAGGGGGCAGGGGCCCCAAAATTGCTGGAATTGCGAGCGTGAAACGCCCCGGCGTACTTCGCGCGGCCACCGCCGCGCCTCCGCCTGGATATCTCTTTGCAGGCACGGCTTAATGAGTCGCAGCGAGGATTGGAGCTGCAGCTGGTTTTTGGCGCGAAAACCAGAGTTATGGGAGCAAAGTTTGTCAGTCGAGGCAGTTTAACCTTTCAATACGACCGGTCACCATTTTCAGCCGACATTTGATGCCAGCTGTGTACGACCGAGTACTGTGGTCACTCGACGTTTTCGTTTTAGATCGTCTCAAATATACATGTTCGCAATGTGCTCATTAAATATTCATTTAATCTATATAAAATCATTCGTCGTTATTTCCACTCAGTCGTCTAGGATTAATCGGAAATGAATCAGATAATAGTAACCTCGGTTCGTCGTGTTCTATATTTCTTTTGTTTTATTCAGCGATGCAATTTAAGTACGTCCGCGTTGAAATTGGTAGCGCGCTCGCGAGCAAAGCTCTCGTATCGAGAGGGTTGAAAAATTCGCGGAACGATGGATTCGCTTTTAGATCGACGTAAGACCGAAGTGGCACCTGTTTTGCGATGTCGCCGCAGATTCCCGAGGCTTCTATTAAATGTCCTGACGTGGTTAATTGCTTCCCAGTGACGGGATTTTAATGGGAAATCGGCGTTCCTCTTACGCAAGGCAGCAACAATTAAAAAACACCCCTGCGGCGCCGTTCGACAGAGCGATTACTTGGTTTTTATCAGCCCGGGGAAGATCGCGATATATTTTAATGTATTAATAGAGAGAAAGGGAGGGCGGGAGCAGGGGAGACAGGTGAATCCGTCGCAGGACAGGGCTGCACCCCCCGCCCACCTCTCATCGAGCAAGGATCAGAGAAATTTATAGGGTGTTCCAGGAGGTATCTCGCTATGTGCAGATTTATTGGCACGTGCGATGCGTCACGGAGAACTGCGTTATAGCACGGCTATACAGATCGATCAATTTCCTGCGGAAGTTATAGGTTACCTGACAGACGTGCATCTTTAATTCCCGAACCGGCCGGACGCTTCAAAAATTATAAAGCAAATAAGCGCGCCTCGTCAGTCCTGTGTAATTACAGAATCGTCTGGAAATTTCTGACTACGATCGCGACTGTTTAACAGTCTACTCACCGGCCATTTTCTGATAGTCAAATCCAAGATTAACTGTTCAGAATGTCATTGCGAATTGTTCAAAAGTGACGCCGATATTGTTCATAATTTAACAGATCTTTAAAATATTTTCTGCATAAAATCATTTAGTAAGGCCTTATAATAGGATTTACGCAACAAAACGTGTCGGTCACACTTTAGCTAAAAATAAAATTGGACACAGAAACATTGACTTGTGAGTAGACTTCGAATTTTATAATTATAAAAATGGACGAAACTTCAATCGTAATAATTTTATTGTGGTCCTAAGAAACCAAAGGACGTCGTTGCATTATAAATGTGCATCGTGCACTACGAATTTTCGAAAATCGAGGGACAACAATCCGTAGCATTCAAACGTGAAATAATTAGAAAACTTGCTCTGGGTTCGTTTTCGTTGCTCTTTCGGTCGGAAAACGAATCGGTCATCCGTTACGGTTATTTGCGAATAAGTGAGCGGAACCGGGAGCGCAAGTGGCTATCTTTCCATCCTCCTCGCTCGAAATTTAGAGAGATTTAAAACGCTGGCTGGAAGTATTGCTCTGTTCCCATTTATTGGCACGTGCGATGCGTCAGGAGAAAACACGTTACGGTACACTGACTGATCGGTTTGGCGGGAGCACGTCGAACTTTCCACGGTGAAAGTTCGATCGCTCGCCGCTGCAGCGAGCAAATGCACGCGAGGATTCATCTAACGGATTGCATAACCAGGCCGGCCAGCCACCGTGGATACCCGGAGCCATGACAGTTTCTACCATTTTTTTTTCTCTGCATTGACCACTTGAGATTTTGAGTTCGTCCTAATACAACAATTTATTTTGACCTCTCGTTCCTTTCCAAAGCAGTACAATTATTAAACAATTTGTTAGTTGGATGCGGTCTTGCTGAACATAATGATTTAATTATTTATATGCAATTGTAGGAGCCGATTATCTGATGTCGCCAATATATGTAGTAACTTTTCAAAGGTTTAATTAATATTGAAGTTCTCATTGAAAATTAAAATCACTTCTGTGTAAAACTCATTAAGACAAATACTATGATAACAATAGATTTCGAGCCAATTTGTACAAGGACAATTTTTAAACAGTAGACGATTAACATCAGCAACTGTTCACTATTTTTGCGAGCAACAAAATTGAATTCACCCTCACGCCGCGTTGACTACAAAATAATTTATGAAAATGAGAATTTGCATCCTATGTGATTCCCATAGGGGAGGGACAAGGCTCTAGAGGCTGTCGAAAATTTCGTAATCCTGATTGGTGCCAGTAAGTCAGGCCAGCTTGAAGAAACGAATAGCCCGTTTTCGCGCGATTTCGAAAACGCACCGGTAGGTTCGCGCGACGCCTATCGATTTTTTCGCGACGACGACGACGCCCGAGCATCGCGGAAAGTCGTCGCAGGACGTTCTGCATTGAATTACTCTTTCCATCGCGGCGCGCTCGCGAACGTTTCGCGACCGGTTCACGCGAGCATTCGTAATTCGTCGCGCGGCCCGCACTTAGCTGCGCTAAATTGCATTCGCGAATCTCGTTAGCGCAGACCGCGCGCACGACGCGTGCGTTTCCGGCCGGGCTGGCGCGGAACGAAACGAAACGGTGCAGAGCATTTTCTCCCACAATTTTCGGCCCCCGTAGACTTCGAAGGTGGGACCCGGAGCTCTGATTCTCGGCCCCCGGATGTCCAGCCGGACGTCCGCCGGGATATCCGTAATTAAACGCGGACAGGAAGTCGCGGAGGCCGGAGCCAGGTGAGGCGAGAGGGGCAGGGCAGAAAGCAAGAGAGACACACCACCGTCAGCTCGCCACCGTAAATTGAAAAATTTTGGAATACTGAATTGGCTGGGTCACGCCGATTATCCACGCCTGCGGTTTCGCGCGCAAAACACTCGCCGACCACCGTCGCAAAATCGCTTTAGAATTTTTCGCATTTCCCGTTAGACAAAGGATCGATCGGCTGATGAAGCGGTGATCCGCTTCGCAGAGAGCACGAACGATTTTGTAAACTGATTGGCGCGGAGACTCGAAACTTCCCACAAATTCTCCATCTGTTTGCTTTTACACCAAAACTTAATTTTATTTAGTTATCTCTCCTGAATTTAAAATACATAGACAGAAAATTCTTGTTCCATCAATTATTTATGGTCGTATCAGCTACTTGAATGAGTTATTAGCGGGATAACGCAACAAATTTTGTAACAATTGACTAGTCTGGGGAATTTGATGCAAAATAAACATTCCCTAAATTAGTTACAAGGTACCTAGATATTAATTCCTTCTATTAGTAATTTTAACGAATTGGAAATAATACAACAGCATTTTTAAATTCTTCAAATATTTCCACTGTTTTGTAATTGTATGTAATTGTTCTAGTCGTGTCTGTCTCATAAATGCATAAAACCTCTATTAATCAATTAAACAATAACGATTGTTATTTTAATAAACGATAACTCACCTATAATATAAGCTTGTTAACGTTATTTTTTTCAAACCGAGATCTAAAATATCCCACATTAACTTAATTTCCACGAAGCCATAAAACTGCAGTAGTCAAGATGCAACACAAATTAAATCAGGAGGAAAGGTGATCTTGATTGATAGTAATTATAGCCGTTCGAAAGAAGAGCCCGAGATGGAGGCCGAGATAATTATTCTCGGCGTTCTAACCACCTAAATATTACTCGGTAATTATTATACCGTGATGGTTGGCTATCGCGAACAGTAAATCAAGTCGGTTGAAAACGAGACTACACACCATAGATTTTTGTTTGTTCTGAAACTATACTGTTCGAACGATAAAATAAAATATTTTTATTTATTGAATAATTCAGCGCAAGCGTGGAAATGTAGCCGGACAACGCGATATTCTGCGAATACATTTAAAGTTTCCGGGAATCAAAACCGCGGCCGAAGGACCAAAAAAAACACTCGTCGAATTCTGTATCATAGTTGGGTTAGGTCTGGGTACGGGTGACAGGTTGCATCCGAAAGACCAAATGCCCGATTGAAGGGGACTAACAACGATCTTTCGCGAATCGAGCAATCGCGGGGGGTGGCGAATTTACAGCAGGCGGCGATTTTCTCACGGCAATTTATGCTCGGCGATTTCTCGTTAACGCTTTGGCGACGATCTTACGAGGACAGCATCGCATAATGTTAGGGGTGTTACCGTAACCTGTTGGTGCAAATAATTCTAATAATTAGAAATAATTCCCTTTCTGGGAAACAAGGTTTTGACTATGGTACCGATGTAATCCCTGTAGGAATAGGTTAATTTTATTATAAAATGAATAGTAAAATTATGAAAGCGTATCGTATCTACTAATTTGATCCAGGAATAATGTTTAAACATACGTGAGAATCAGTATGGTGTACTACTGTCCCTGAAGAGTTAAGGTATGCTTGGTATTCTAATCGAGGGCGGTGTACCAGGTTGTTTCCAGGGCGCGGCCATGAAAGGGAGGAGATCGCTCTATGAACGGCCGGAACAATGGAATACAAGTAATATGCGTGTTAAACAAATTGGAAATTCTGGAAACCGTACAGCGGCCGAGAGCGTTCGAAAACGTTCCAAATAATTTTTACCGGGCGGGGTGGGCGCGTGGGTGGACGCCTGGTGCGCCATGACTTTCATGATTGAATCATGAAATCGTGCTCCGCATCGAAGCGTTTCGTGAAAAATCTGACTGGAGGTGGTTGCTGAGGTAATATGCAGCTGGGAGTGGCGAATCGGAGGCCTCAGACCAGAAATACAGAGAACCTAACGATTATTTTTCTAATTTCTAATTACTCTTAAAAAATGTCAAAGTGAAATTCAACGATTTAACGCTGGGGCCTTTGATTCGAAGACAGTAATTGTTGCATTTTACCTCAGCAATGCAGGGAATACAATTTGTCGGCTCGATTAAGAATTAATTCTTCGGGAGATGAGAAGAATTTTTTAGAATAGCGGAACACACCCACGAAAATTTTGACAATCGATACTGAAAGACAGCCGATTGCTCTCCGTGTCATCACCGTATACACGATATAATAAATAATGTGTTAATGACAACGTCTCTTAAGATGGGTAGCTATTGTTAACTGAAATGACAGACTATTGGAACAATTGCCCCAGTAATTCCTAATGTGACCAGTCTAGACAGATCGTAAACAGGGACACTTAATTTCCAGATTTGGAATATTGTCCACTAAGTGTTTTGATCAATAGGCGATCTGCGACAGTCGTTCATTATTCCGCGCAACAAGGCAGGGGCTAATTAGCAGAACCACGGCACGCGCTTTTAAATTCAGCATCGCGGGCAGCACCGTGGAATCCGTCTTAAGCCGCGTTCATCGAGATCCCGCAGCCCTCCGTGGCCCGGTCTTTTTTTCCCGCAGCAGAACCGAGGACGCTTAATACCCTAATTAATGTAATTTGGTTTCTATACCGGCACAAATCCCAACTGTCTGACCGAGAGACTCCCTTGCCGTCTCGAACCCCTTGGCCTCGGCTAGCTTCCGTGTATATTCCAGAGCCACCCATTGGATCACTCCCTTTCCGGCCGGCGAACGGCCCGACGGTCATCTAAACTTTTCCCGTAATTAGTTATAAATTTCATTCGCGTTCTACGTAACAATATTCCTGCGCGACCTCGCCGGACACACACGGCCGTGCACACACGTACACGTCATAGGTGCGAGGGGCAGGAAGGGTGAAACGGGTGGTTGTCGAAGTGGTGGGGATCGAGGGGCAAAAAGAGAGAGAAACGGAGACGATAGTGGGTGGAGAAGTAGGAGCTCGTAGCTCGTTGTAGAAAGCGGTGGGGATGAGGGGGTGGTAAAACGGAGCCGGCGAAAAAAGGAGACGGAAAAAGAGGGGTAGCCAGGCAGAGTAGAGGGAGCAGGTCCTCCGCGAATGACGGAAAGAGGGTGCCCACGGGGTGAGAAAGAGAGGGTTGAAACGAGGGTAGTTCTGGCTCCCGCCAGTGGCGCTGACCGAGTCCTGTCGGAGGTGGGGAGGCTCACAAGAATGGTGGTGGAAAGCAGAAAGTAGAGGGGAATGTTGCGGCTAGGGGGACCGGCAGGAGAGGGTTGAAAGAGGCTGGTCGACAGAGAAGGGGTGTACTAACGAATGACGAACGAACGGGAAACGAACGGACCGGATAGAAAGAGAACAGGATGGAGAAAATTCGAGCGCTCTACACCCTCGAGCCGGCGCTGAAGCTGCTGCTGGTGGGGGTGGCGGCCATTTTGCGAGCCGCGAAAAACAGCCCTACCACGAGATAGCGCGAAGGGGATTTCTGCCACCGACCCCGCAAACCTTCCATCCTCTCATCATACATTCTCTCTCTCGCCTCTTACTCTTTCCCGACCGCCTCTCTGTCTCCCTCTCTTTCTCTCTACCGATCCAGGCCGTGTTTTCTCCACCCTTCCGCGAACCACCGTCAGCACCCTACACCCGTGTGGCACACATACACGCGCGAAGCTTCTCTCAGCCGCTCTTATTCCCTTGATTCCCCCTACGATCTTGTATTAAGCGCAAAATGTGGACGAACATTAGGCACTAACGTTTTACTTTAAAAATACATTCGTGTTTGGGAGATCTCCGGCTGTCCTACGAGTCTCTCGGGCTTTCCCAGGGGTGATTGTCTTCTCGAGCCCGGATCCCGGTCAGATGGAGGGTTAAACAGAGCCCCGCGTTTTTTTCCCCGACCCGATTAGGCGGATTCTAATCCCTCGCAATCATTCGAAATTACGATCGTTACCGTTTCGCTCTTCTACCATCAAATTCGACGCCATTCACGGTTTATGTATTCTTGAACTACCCTAGACATTTGCGCCGCGGCGACGAATACTCGGAACACAACCGGACAAAATGTCGATTTCCTTGTATTACATGAAAGTGTTCAACAATATACCTACGGGCAGCCTTGAAGCTCATAGACTACGAATTTTATGCATTCATGACAAAACTAAATGGGACAAATACGGAGCTGGAGAGCAGAAGAATTCAAGGATATTATATTATTTTCGAGATTTTCATTTTAACTTCAATCCCTTACAATTGATTTGGACAAACTTTACTGCGCGTAAAGACCCGCAGTCCACTCGTCAGAAATCATAGTGTTCACTTCAAGTGACGCAGCTAAATTACAGGTAAAGATAATTGGCATATTCAGTTACGTTCCGTATTCGCTTCACTATGCCAGTTGCCGATTTTTGAGAAATTAAACAATCCCGACCGACTGTATCGGGTTTCTAAATCAATAAAGAAGACTCGAACAGGGGTCGGTACTACGGACGAGCATAATAGAGGCGACGTTCGCGTAAATCTTTCTTTGATTCGATCACGGTGACGAACCGTGTAATTCGAAGCCTACGACGATTTATAATATCGTAACGCGATATACAAACGGACCTGTGGAGCGTAATCCATACACGCGATACTTAATTAATGTGAAATCGAAAGTCCTCGTGACCCATACATTCGGGAAATTAAATTATTGTTATTTTCGGAATCACCTGTTGGCAATACTCCATCTGATAATATCCAGCGAACCGCAGAAGCGACGCGGCTGCGAGAGAGCCCCGATATACACGCGCGCGGCGCGTGGAAATTTTTCGATATTTTCCTCGAAAACTTTGACACCCGACAAATTACGGTATTGCCGCTTTATCGGTAATACCGCACTGCCCGATATAATTACGTAATGCCGATGATTGTTATACTGTTTACATTATTACGCGGCTGGCTATTTATTTCGAATGCAACACGTGGCGTGTTTTTGCTTTTCGTGTCTCTCGCTGTGTTGCACACCGCGTATGGCGTGCCATTTTTCACGACCCTGCCCCTCCCCCCGGGTGTCGACGGACCTCCGCTTCGATCAGCGATTTTATTGACAGTCTCCACCGTAATCTTGATATTGAATTCTAATGCCCTGATTTTCTCCCCATTCTTTTTTTATATTTCACATCGAAAAAATTCTTTCTCTTGGACCATTAACGTGTACCAGTAATTCTTTTAGTTTGACGATTAATTGTATGCTGCAATTGCACTCTCTTTGCATGTGAACGTTTAGGTATACAATTTGAGATTAACTTCTTGAGCTAGGAATATGGAAAGAGGATAGAGGACTATGCAAAAAGAGACATCAATTGCAGATACTAAACAGAAAATTGTCCCTTCTATTAATTATCTTAACGAGTTGAATTTAATTAGACAAAAACATAGAAAACGTGGTACAATTCGAAATTAGAACCGAAAAAAAGAGAGGAGCAAAATACTACAGATATATTAAAAGATTTTTCTTTCCAGCATCGTTCTAAAAATTTGTACTCGGATGTATTGTTGTCCGGATCAAACATAACTATATTTTTTGCGGAAAGAAAACCTATGTAAAATTGATTCAATCGAATTTATCAACTCGACCAGGCACGGCCGCCTTTTTGTTTCATCATGAAATATTTTACACTTTACGTCAATTTTTTCCGATACCATTTCTATCGATGAAACTTGTATGAAAAGTAAGGCGATTCGATAAGCTCCATCAGCTGTGCCAACCGGGGGCCAATTTTTCGTTAGTTACCACGGTTTTCGACGATGAAATATCAAAAATTTACGATCACCTTTAAATAAACACCTATATGATTTTTTGAACGTGGTTTGATTTAGTTTCCAAGAGACTTTGAAAATCTTTTCCGCGTGACCATTATTAACCAACCAGACATATTCATTCATTTTTCGATATATCAATCGCAATAAATTAACGAGGACAATAATCTTAAGCATAAAAACGAAATTTTCACGCATCATAAAACTAATGGAATATTTACTCTTATTGTAAAATCACCTTTTATTGACAAAAATGAGGTTCCACAACGAGAAATGTGCATACAAACCGGCATACATAAAAATTACAATCACACGAAAACGTAACAAAACGTGATATTACGTCCAATGGTACATATGTAGAATCAATATTAAACAACGCCTTTTGCAATCACCGCTGTAACTTTTTATTCACTGCACACGCGCTAAAACATTATTTAATTCGATGTGATTTTTTTCACTGTGAGTTCCATGCACACCGTTTAATTAAAGATCACATCGATATCAACCCTTTCGTACTGATGACGCTTTGAAGTAGCCTTCATTAAAATGTTGCTATGAACCATGAACATTTAGATTTCTAATTTCAATATCATTTCATTTAAAGCAGCACGATGTGCATTTTGAGCTTTTCGATCAGATACAGTCATTGAAATTCTATTAACACTAGTACTGGTATGTATTACCTTATAAAAATTATAAGATCGAATATATTTAAACTCTGTAACATTTTTATTCATTTGCAATTATTAAAGACGATTATTTAATACATTTTAGAAATTTACGAAACACAGTTAAGAATTTCTTAACAATTTCCTCTATTACAAAGACTGTTTGTATCCTACACGAAGAAAGCATTCTCAGTAACATAATCTACCAATTTCCATTGGAATTATTATTTAAATAATATTTTTAGCTCGGTCTTCATGAAAGTCAATAAACACAGTCATCGAAAATCCTATCAATGTAGGCTCTCAATAAGTAAAGCGTTATAAAACAAAAATGCCGAGATGAACAGACATTTATCACATCAATGTAGTGTGGGAGTAACAATTACTTCAACCTGTTCGTCAATGAATTCAAGTGGGTAATATTACAATCAATTACCTAGCATTGCAAAGTGAAAACAGTCCGATCAAAATAATTAAAAGCTATGAATACTTTGCTCTGAACGGAAGAAATTTGCACCAAAAATGTTCAAATTTACAGGCAGTCAAAAAAGTGTTTGCACACACATTAGAATAACTTCTAAGTTGTTGAAGAAGCTCCGATTGGTACACTTTTAAAAGAATCACTCCATTATCTGGAGTGTATATTGAATTTTTCGCCCGATTGTATATCAAAATCTACCGGGCACTGGTATTAATACCACTTGCTGGGTGCTCGACATAAAATAAAACATAGCAAATCAAATTACACGGATCCGATGATCCATGAGTGTGAAGGCGTTCCTCCCACATATTTACCAACAAACGGCTGATCTGCAGTGTGACCCACTACTTGGCGTAGCCAAAATTCCATGCCATTCATTCCATTCGGATATCGGGAGATCCATGTCACGAATTGTCCCTCCACCCCGGCGTAGCAGAGAACGCACACGGCGGCGGCGGCGGCGGTGGTGTTCGGGACACGTTTGTCACCTATCTCCTTTACACGAGCTGTGCATAACGGAGCATCACCCTTAAGCATTTCTGATCGGCGATCGGCTTCCCTGATCGATGATGGTAGGTCGGCCCCGACAGCCGCAGGTGCAACGAGCGAAAAATTGACGCCATCCCCCCCTTCTATGGGACGGGGACTTTATTTGGAGAGGTTTCGCGCGCATTTCGCTAGGGAAGGAGGCAGAAAAAGGGAGAGAGAAGGGGGATCCTTCTCGGGAGACCAGCGGTGCCCGCGAGGGTTGCTTCAGACTGGAAAATAGGGTCCGGTGGATATTCCAAGGCGAGGAGGAGAGAGGGTTCCCGGTCGGAGGACAATCGAATTCGCAACAGCCGTCTCGGACGGCTCGTCCCGGCCCTCTCTCTTATTTTCTCGTCGTCCCCCGACGACCACCCCCGTCCCCTGCACGTCTATTTTCAACCCCTTTCCTTCGGGCGCTTTTCTACGGCTCGGTTTTCCACCCTCGTCCACCCCCTTTCCCCGGTTTTCTCCGGCAAGATCTCCTTCCAAACGCGCGACGCGTCCGGCGGGTGGCGGGGAACGCGAGGGCATTACGTCCAATTACAAGAAGCTTTCAGCAGATCAAATTCGGTATGCCGGAGTTTTGATCACAACCCGGATCAATTGGAAGAGGCCTCGTCTGCCAGAGCTAAACTCGTTTCCCTGTGCCACAAGCGCGAGGGGGTGCACACGAACTTTTTCTTCCCCTCTCCTTTTGATCGACTTCGACGGACCGTGCGCGACCGTCCCTTCGACTTTATTCCGGAGGCGCGGGCTCGACCGATCGGAAAGAATTGAGACACAGAGCTAGCTAGAGGGGTAGGCGAATCGTTTTTGTGCCCCGCATCCGAGCCGCGCCGCGCCGGCCGGTTCTGATCGCTCGACCACGAGCAAATACAAATATAACCGCGACTAACCGACTGCACTCGCAAACGCCACCAAGGCTACCCTTTGTGGCGCGGAGCTACTGTCTCGGAAAGGTGCGACTACCTTCCAACGAGACCGCGATACACCGCAAAGTAACTTGTCTCGCTGTGTTTGTGCAAGCTTTGGCTTTGTACTGCATCAAGTTTTGTATAATGGCGGTCCTTTACTGCGAACCTTATTCTGCTCGGGAGGGGCTGTGAGGTTTGATAACATTGTATGTTTGTAGACGATTGTGCAAACCTGCGATTTTGTTTGTCATGTAATCGTATATCTGTATATCTATCCTTCAGTCTTGTTCAGTTGGAGAGAGGATGCATAAGTTGGGGTAAGAAAGATATTTGGAAATATTTCTACAAGCTTCTGCTTCAAATATTTCTACTTGCTTGTCAATCGTCTTTTATTATCGATTAATATAAATTTAATCAGATAATGATTCTAGTAAAATCAAATAAGAGATTTTCTTAATTTGTAATTTACTATTTTATTTTGAGGTAGACTCGGTGTTCTAAAAATTGTTGAACTTAATTTGATGGTCAGTATCAAATTTTAATATTTTCGGACTATGATGCTTCATTAAATATCAAAATAGGTTTTTTAATAAATAAGCACTCACGGCGAGCTGAATTTGTAATACTTTATTTTATAATTAATATCCTGTAATAGCCTATTACCTGGTTAAACAGAACTGTACTTTGGCTTCATTTCAGCAATATTATAATGATCGGGTTTGTAACATTGCAGTGTGCGAACAAATATGTTTATCGGTAGTTGTGTAATAAAAGAGAAATTGGAGTCGTTTAACATTCGTTCAAAAATGTACAATTATTCACCTGATTTATGCCTCTTAATTTCTAAAATCTAAAGTGTTGCTTGCAACAACAAAATTTATCGTATCAGATGCACCATCCTAATGCATGCAAGCATTAATTTGGTCGAAGAAGAATACCACGATGTGGAAGCCACGATGGCCTCAATTACGAACAAAATCTAATCAGCTTACGGTCAGTTAACTTCCAGTGGAAATAGAAAACACAACATCCGTCGACGGTGCCTTTTATCAATAGATAAAACAGGAAAGTGACGTTTCTAGTCCCGGGTTGCGCTATAACCGTGTATTTCCTGCAATTCCACCGAGGGATAAACACGTTTATTCAGATGCTAGACATTAGCTTGAACAATGCCGACAACTACGAGGTCGTCATGAAAATTACCTATGCAGGGTAGAAAATTACTTATGCAGGGTGGCCAGTGGGCGGTGAAGAGATGCAGACGATGTAAAAGCTCAACTACCGTGGAAAAATGAATGTGCCGTCTGCGCGAGAATGAGTTATATAGATTGAAGTTTCGGAAAAAGTTCGTTAAAAATGGCCAAGAGGAAATCCCGCGTTTGTGGGTCCCACGTCTGTGGGGATGTGTACGTGTAACCATAACCATGCATTTTGCGTATGCGTGGGTGGGCGTCCGTTCCCTGGAATCCGTAAGTCGACGCTTATAAACGGCCCTTTGCATTTGTCCCAGCAGCCGCGCGATTTGTCTAACGATTAAGTGTAGTCAGAAAGATTTTTCCAGTATCGTGCAACTGCGGAGCACAAATTTTATGACACGACAGCACGCAGGCTTCAACAATTTATGCGCTCAGAATCTCGAAAATGATGAGTACAATATGCTAAATGTGGGCTACGGTGTCATTTTTCTACGATGACTATTCAAAAAGGAATCTGAAAAATTAATCAATACTAGACATAAATAAATTTAATGTTTATTCGAATGTAGTCGTATTTTAATTATGAGAGTTGTAACTAGACTACAGACGTTAATGCAAAATGGTAATTTGTCTGAGTTACATTTTCACCAATATCATCAATCAATCAACATTTTCTCAAATAATAATGACCAGCAAAATTTTAGAAACTTCTTTTTCAAAAATTGAATAATTGTGTCCTATTCAAGTGTCGTTTGAATACAATAATTACGGAAATATATGTAAAATCATTCGTATACATTTTTTCGATGGCTGACATCCTATTCAAAGGGACGACACATCAAAGAATGTTAAAAAATTTATATATTTTATATGTCGAACAAAAATATACCCCGGTGCTTTGATTACCATAATGAAGACCGAATTTTCGGGAAGAATGGTGAACGCGCAATAATCGCAAAAACGGCCGATGCGATAATTAATAGCGAAATGCGGCATGCGAAATAGATCAGAGATAGCGTGACGGTCTATCCGCGGGGGATGGGTGGATATTATCGAAATCCGCGAGGTGGGGTAGTCGGGACAATGAAGAGGCCATCCAGAAAAATTCGTGATATAAAAGGCACGATAACGTCGCAGGAATTGAATCGTAAAAAACTCGAGAGGGTAATCGTTTCATGCGCTAAGTGGCCTCTGAAAGAAATTTCCGGTGAAAGGACCCCGAAGCCGGAGACTGACGCGCTTATCACAGGCAAAGAGTCAAAGGACTTGGAAATATAATGGATCTCAGAATTTCTCGTAGTTCTCCCCTCTCGAAACAAAGTACTGTCGCGTTTTAGCGGGTCGGTGTCGGGGAAACGGCGACGGCGACGACTTCAGGAATGGTCGCCATTGGAAACCTGTCCGCACGGGAAACAAGTATTAAGTAAAGATGATAAGAACCGTAGGAGGAGGAGAAGCAGACATCCAAACAGAGGTGGTGGGGGGAGAGGGAGGCCGGTAGAGAATTGTACAGGGAAACCGGGACAAGAATATAAGAACAACCGAACAAAAAGGCGGGCACAGCCCCGAGATACAGGCACGCGCGGGACACACACGCGGATGCCTGATCCGTGATCCGAGCCACGAGAACGACGACGAATTCCGAAAAGGATTTCAAAACGAACAAGCATTTTCAACCACGGAAACAGAAAAAGCGAGACCGGTTTTGCATGGCGCAAAAATAATAAATACCTGACCGATGAAAGAATCCGCAGATCACGCTCGCTTTAAAACCAGGGGGAGGGCTTACATTAAGCGCCGCGGAAATTCCTGTATTCAAATATATGACAAAGCAACGTGGGATCTATGCACGACATATTTTTTCCGAATCATTCCAATCCCCGAATGGACGTTTTTACCACCATTGATCGCAATCGCCTAATCAAATTCGCGCCGAATAATCAGCCCCGCCGACGTCATCGGCGAATCGAACAAAAGACACTTTTCGAATAAAATTGCCGGACGATTCCATACGCTATATGGAATTGCAAAATATTTTTTAACTGCGATCACTAATTGTTAATTGTTAATTTATGGTTCAAAATGTAGGGGGTTGCGATCGAATTCGATTTGGAATTAATGATTTGCTAAGTAGGAAGATATGCATCCAGTGAGTTATTGTTATGTACTGCAATGTGAAGAAAAAAAAATCGCACTGAACGTTCTATTCGGATTTTATTTATGAAATGGGGCAAATTTTTGTCGTACTGTGACACGAAACAAAATTCATTCATAATTAAAAGGTATTCTGTATATCACTAAATGTATTTAATTGTATATATTATTTATATCAATTTCCTGAAAAGTATCAGAGATTTCGATGGTGATGGATATTAAATATAACTCACTTAAGGGTTGATCGTTTTACGAATTTGCTCCTGTGATCAAAATTGCTTAATCGACTCCCCATAGCGGAAGTGTTAACAGTGATCGTTAGAATCGAATAACTCACCGAAATGGAACGAGTTTCGGGATTCGCGGACATCTCTGGTTCGTGCTCGAATCGTCGATAATAAACAAATGGAAAGAGTGTCGGGCGATTACGCCTAAAATTGACTGCAGATTCGCCATATCCACCGCGATGGAGAGGCAAAAACCGCCGACTGGGAAACGATTAATGAAAACCTGGCTTCGGTGGCTTTGCGCGCTCGGTAACGGACGGGTGTATAACAATTTCCAGCGAATCAATCGATCACCGTTCACCGAAATAAGACACCCAGTCCCAATTTCCACCCTTCCGAAGCAAAGTACACACACCGCGAGACCGGTGTGGGTTGGACGTTCGAAGGGGTGTGAGGGGAGGGGTGTAAACTCGCACATAAACTGCAATCGCACCCGTCGACCGTTTCGCACGATCAAGCAATCACCGCTCGTGCGTGTTCGCAACACGTTGCTCGATCCTTCGCGGACCCGCCTTGTTGTTCTTACGTACCAACACTCGACGACCGCCCCACTCCCAACAGCCGCCAATAAACAATGAATACATGAATATGAAAATTTCCAGGAAAATTTGCACGCTTATATCCTTGGCAACTGGTGTCGGCTGCTTGCGATTATACGGACCTCCGCGATTCCTGGTCTAGTCGTCGAATGCAATTGGTTTGCGCGAACACTGAGGCATTAGTGTGTACGGTATTAATTCTATTAGATTATTTTATGAAACGATTTAATTCGGAACAGTGTTTCTATCTAATACTGTCTTGAGCCTTAATTTAAACCGTATTAATTCACGTGAATAGCTATGGGCAAAGACACTCGAGCTCGAAAAGGAAGACGAAATCAATCAGAGTCTCAAGTTGACGCCTCGATGATCAATCGAAGAGTGTTCGAACCGTCAAAACCGCCGTATAGAGGAAATTATCCGCAAAAGGGGCGAGGGAAAAGAAGGAGTAAGAGCGGTCCGTTCATTGTCGAATGAAATTCCCGAACCCGGGGGCGATTTTCACCACTTTCTACAGGACAGTGAACGCGCATCGACTCTCTCGCGCTCCGTCTCTCTCTCTCTCTCTCTCTCTCTCTCTCTCTCTCTCTCTCTCTCTCTCTCTCTCTCTCTCTCTCTCTCTGTCTCTCTGTCTCTCTGGCAGGCCGGGAACTGAGGCCTCTTCCATAATAACAGATGTAAATTACGTGCGTACACGGGTATACGTGTGGCCGAGGTCGTCCGTATGGGAGTCGGTCGTGTGCGTGACCAGGAAAAACCGGAACATAGATGAATGCACACGCTGTCGAACGGCGAAGAGTGCACACGCTCGGCCGTGCGTGTGTCGGCCCTGGCAGTACACGCACGCGGTCGTGGGTCGGGGAATATTTGCAAGCCAAATTTTAATACCGGAATTAATTTGACCCGAGGAGGCAGACGAGTTTGAGGTAGTTAGGTACACCTCTGTGCACGGGGACGACCGGCAGGAGGCACGACCCTCGCGACTAGCTCTCCGACTATTCCTCTTGCCGGCGAAAAGAGTCGCTGCTCCTCCTCGGTGCTGCTCGCATTATGTAAAAAGTGTAAGCTAATTTATCGGCGCTGGACGCCCGGTGCACTGCCCCGAAACTTTCCTACGGGGCCGGGCCACTTCGGCTTTATGTATCGTGAATTATTATGGTCGCGCTCGCAACAACCCCTACGCTCCTTCCTGGAGCCCAAGGATCCTCCCACGATCGCTCTCGTCTTGCATCCTTCCTGCCTCCTTCATCCTTCACTTCACTATATGTCTCTATCTCTCTATCTATCTCTTTTCATCCCTTTCCGTCTGTCAGTTGTTCTCCTTCTTTCTTCACCCGACAACCCTTGTCACTAGCTCGGACTATTCCTCCTGCCAACGAAAAAGAGCGCTCCTCCCCGGCGCTGGTTGCATTATGTAAAAAGTGTAAGCTAATTTATCGGCGGTGTACTGCCCCGAAACTTTCCTACACTGCCAGGGCACTTCGGCTTTATGTATCGTGAATTATTATGGTTCGCTCCAACCCCTTCCTTCCCGGAGCCCAAGGATTCACCCTCGTCTTGTACCCTCCCTTCCCCCTTTGTCCTCCATGTCTCTGTCTCCCTTTTTCTCCTTCGTCCACCCACCGAATTTCCTTCCTCACCCCTTTTCGCCCGACAGTCCTTCCTTCTCCTTCTTTCAACCGGCGCCACACGTCTCCTAACGTTCCACGTTTCCTTCCCCCTTTGTCCTTGATATCTCTGTCCCTGTTCTTCCTCGAGTTTGATCCTCTTCTCCTTCATCCACCCGCCGGACCTCCTTTCACCCCTTTACGGTCGTTCGTTCCTTCTTTCTTCAGCAACCGCGCCCGTCCCCCTCCATTCTCCTCGATACAAATGGCAAAGTAAACTTCGCCATTACGAAGTACCCTGGCACCGAGGTCACCCCGTTACGGAGCCACCATTTTGGCTCAACCAACACCACCGCCACCCTGGGGAGAAGCCCCCATCTGGAGTTGAGAGAAAGGGGTCGTGTCTCCTACCCCTGCACCCGCCAACTATCCAGCTTTATGGCGGCTCAAGAGAGGCACCAGGAACTTACTCCGCCGTTGTCCTAATTGGTACTCGGTATTAAAAGAGGAAAAAAATGTATATACGAACGTACGTTGCACGTGTACGTATGCACGTGTGTGCGCGTATGTATAAGCCGGAACTGTTCTGAAGGTAACTGCGCCCGCGAAACGTGGGACGGGTTAATGAGATCAGGGGTTTTTAGTTGAATTAACAAAATATGCGTACTAACTGGGAACAACGTGGCCGTAATTTTCAATGAGGGATGAAGTTAGACGGTGGCTACGATGATTACTGCCCCCCGCGCATGGTCTACGGAAGTTATTATCGAGCTACGGATTCTTTCGGTGAACTGCTTCGCTTTTTCACGCGACCATATTAATCTAACGATATTTCAACTATTTTACGAGCTTCTGATAGTGCTTTCAGATATTAAAAAGCAATTATTTTTTCTTCTTCCTCTTCTTGCGTTCTTTAATAAAGGGTACGGCATGTGTTTCTTCCACCATCAAACTAATCAATACCAAATATTATCAATACCCGAATAGCAACAAACTGGAGTGAAATAGAAATTAAATTAGAATAACTTCCCTATGTATCGGGAAGTTAATAATGTTGAACTACGAAAATTTAGAAGAAACTTTTTATTTGGCAACACTATTGTTATCACTCCGAAAGAAATCACGAAAATACGTATGCCCAGTGAAATGTTTAATCTGGCAGCATAATTCTTATGACGCTGAAAGACAGACGAGGATCAATTAAATCGCGGTAACAGCAGCATTTAACACGTGGTGGACATAAAAGAGTCTTCGGTTCCACACCTGGCAATACCCTCCAGAGGAAAGAGACCGAGTCCGTGGTCTACGGAATTTCATATGTATATCCTGACGAGCGCGCGTTTTACGACGATTTTAACATCATCAGTTTGGCGTTGGAGTGTCGGAGAGGCCGAAGAAACGATCGTTCCTCGGACGATCTGAAATTCAATTACGTTCAACGGGCAGAGAAACATTTCACGACACCGCGACGTCCATCCCACCACCTTTTTAATATCTTTATTGAGAGCCGGTCGTCGTCGCCGTCGGTCAATTACGCTGCCTATCTTATTTATACTTTCCCTGAGATTGTTTTGCCAGAGTTTGCCCCCACGAGAGCGCGAGAATATTTCTGGACGTAGATAACGGGACCGGCGACGTCTCGTGACAACTCGTAAAACAGAAGCATGCAGCATGCCCGGGAGACTCACTTGCCGCGGGTCTCGAGGACCGAGTTAATTAGATATTGAATTAATGCCTCCTAGGAAAACGAGGGCGTACACCGTTCAGATCGTCGAACAAGCAAGTCTGCCGCCTCCTGCCCGGTTCACGAAAAATAGCCTTCCGCCGATCCTCTTTGTTTCACCCTACCACCGGCGGTTTTCCATCTTCCTTCGCCACGACCCTACGCTCGCCGTCGAGATCGACCTCTTCTTCGCAGGATTTTAATTACCGGCGTGTCCTTACTCTTAATTAATTATCGTCCCGCGCGAGGCGCCTCTAAATAATTTTAATTAAAATCATCGAACAGGTCTCCGCGCGCCCCGGCTCGATTACATTTAATTACCCGTGCCGATATAAAGCCAGTTCAATCACTTCGTCGCAGAGCCCTAAGAACGAGACATTGACAGGTAACGACAATGTACAAATTATACAAACTCTGCGATTTGGATTATTTTCTCTTGGCGATGACGTTGCTGTCTGTCTCGCAATTACATTAGAAATCTGCTCTTGATTAGAAGCTGTTTGTGGAATTCGTAAAACAACAGAGAAGATTAATCCATAAAAAGTACCTTGAAAAAGATATTTGAAAATTGCTAACTAGATCTATGAAAATGGTCCTCCGCGCAAGGGTCAATAAAATGATAGAATATGTCACGACGGAACGAATTTCGGGCATAGCGATCGGACAGCGTCGAACATTTCCGGCCGCGCTGACTATTTTCGTAGAACGCTTGAAGATCGGTAATGAATTTAATGATCGGTCAGCTGTAAAACAAAATTTCTCGCTGGTTCGTTAAAAAATCTCTCGTCCCATTACCCCCTTAGCCGGTATGTAACGTGTATTCGCGCGCAATATATTCCGAACTCGGCAGACAACGAGCTCCGGTTGCCATGACAGGCTCAGCTGTATCCCGTAATCGTCGTTCTTAACATCGGGGACAGTCGAGGCGTCGTCGCCTTTTAATAAATATCTCTCTGGTTCTCTCTCTCTCTGTCTCTCTCGCTCTCTCTCTCACCCCGGTAGTATCGATTCGGGGCGTCTAATTAACCGGAGCCTTCGGTGTCTATGGTTCTCTCGCCTAGTCTCGTGGGCGTACCATTCCTATTTTACGAGCTGTCGTAGAAACGAGCAGCAGCAGCCAACCACGGCCGGCCGTAGGTACTCTCCAGAGAAACGAGGGAAAATCGCCGGCACGTACTCGTCCCTCGTCCACGACCCTTTTCGTACCCTCCTGCCATTCGATAAACTTTGTCGATTACACTTTTCCGTGGAGTTCGAGCGGGCTGAACGGGCTGCCTGGCCTCGCCCGAACCCGAGCCCGAGCCCAAGCCCGAATCCGAGTCTCGCCTCGTCTCGCCTCACCTCGCCCGAAACCGTGTAAGTTAATGAATCTCACGTCGGGACACAAGGTGGGCCGATATCCGGCCGAACCAAGGAAACTTGCCGGCAGAATTGCTGCCTTTCCCAGGAAAAAAAAGTAACAGACACGCCGGAATAATCAGTTAACGACTTACGAATCGTGCGGGTCACCCCTGAACTATTTTCTGCGACTTGGACGATCACACTTTTTCATATTTTCATAGGTTAGTCAAATATCTTTATATTTTGCGACTGGTCGAAGCCCCGTCTTCTTATTTTTAGTCTGTTAACACTCTTTCTACCCCAATTTTATGTATAACTGTTTCACCTTATTTTTCCATTTATGAAATCAACCCATTTTCGGTTGTACCGCCGGTTACCAATATTGAAAGAAATAGAAAAACATGCAAAATACAATTTATAGAGGTTTTTATCAATTTCAAATTATAAATGGAGGTTAAATAAGAATGTGATTTTTCTTTTAATAGTTATGATAAATGAACGAGAACGTTATAGAGTTTTAACAGAGTACGCAATTAACAAATTTGTCCCATAATACTACTGTAACAAAATCTGTCAATGGGAAATGCGAAATTCATTTATGGAAACGCATACTTAATTTACGAATAAAAATTAAATTTGATTAATTTTTAGTTTCATTGAAAAAATAATTAGTTTTCAAAGGCTGCTCGAAACATATTTTTCTATCATTGTCGAAAGTTCGCGAAGTGCACAAAGGAATCCATAATTTGACAGTATTTTACATTTTAAATAACAGACTCTGTATTTCAAATGGATGTATCATATTATTTTTATAATTTAGAATGTTGGAAATATAATTTTTCAATCCATATCCGAATTTTTATGAAGCCATGTTTTAACCAGATTTCAGAAATTCATTGGGTTATCGATATTTATTTTATAATTTTGCCATTGATATGAATTTCAATTTTTATTCTTTGTTTCGTTATTTCAAATACACTTAATGATTTAATCGAAATATACACACGTAATTTCATATTTTTTAGTGGAAGAATTATGTTTACTATAAATCAGGAATGGTGGCCCTTAAACTACGACTCGAATATGCACATTAGCGATTTAGAATTTTCAATCTTCTGTTGAATACAGTCACTATGATAATTCGCAGCGCCAGATTTTGAAAAAAGCAACAATTTTCCACTCACTGATAATCAAATCATATTTTGCTTCTTTCTGAAAACCGTCAGAACACCTAAATAAATCATGAAACAATATTAGCCTCGTTTAGAAATTCCCAATTCGAAGTTTTCAAATAAAAGGTTTGTCCTTTAATGAGGAACAGAATTTCGTAACTTTGATAATTTTAACAAATTCAAACATCCTCCGTAAACGTCCTCTGAAAAAATATTAATACTAAACGGCCTTCAAAGAATTTGCCTAGCCACGGTAATTGGAACGAGCACGGTAAACTTCCTGGACACAACATAACAGTATTTTTCGAGAAAAATGTCGCCCGGGGCTAAAAAGAGCCACGCTTTGTGCATCGTTTGCACGCGGCGCGGGGCTTGTTTCAACGGCAATCGGAGTGGCTCGGTCTGTCAGTATCGATAAATTGAACGATTACAACGCGATAGCTGGCGGAGGATGTATTACACACGATATTTCATTTCGCGGACAAAGAAAGGGTTGGGATGGAGGTGGGAAAAAAGAAAGAAGCGTGACCGCTACGGATATACCGGAATACCGTGGGCGCGCGCGGCACGGCAACCCTTTGATTTTCACTCTCGACATCCTTGACCCAGAGAGAGAGCAGAGCACGGGTTCGATTCCGAACGAACGGTGGCTCAATTTTTTCCCTTGCTTCCTTCTTTTTTATCTCCGATACTCACCTTTCTCTCCGCCTTTTCCTCGACCCTCTGGACCCTTCGTTTCGCCCCTTTCATCCCCATCCGCAACAACCCGACGCCGACGTTCTCTCCCACCCCCGCTCGTGTTCTCTATCTTCTTCCAGGCGTCGCCATTTTGTACTCTTCATCGATCCTGCGCCCACGCACACCCCGATTTTTCCCGCCATTTCTCTCTGTCCCCGTCGGACGTAGACTTTTGGGTCCGAGATCGTGGATTTCGCGTTCAGCTCATGGCGATCTATGTACACACGATGATCACGGGAGCCAAGTGGCTCTGGTCACGACCGATTTTAAACTGATCGAACAGCGGTCTTCGCTCGTAGATCTCTATTCTGTGGCCTCCAGGCCATTTGCATAGAGCTATCGAAGAACCGGAATGAGATCGAGGTGGAAAGGGAGGCTAAGCATGGCGGTTACGCGAGACGCCTTTCATAGTGGAGCAGCCGTCCATTGTTGGACCCCCAGCAAAGCTACAGCTCGACCCCTTGCTTCGGGTTAGCTCGCTGCAGAACGGCTTGCAGGGTCCTGCAAGAGATTCTGCAGAACTTGGCGAGTCCTCCGCTTGGGGAAGTGGTGTCGCTGAAGACGCTCTTAAATAGGAAACTGCTGTTTCTTTTTTATATTTACGAAACTATTTAGTTAAAATGATGGTTGAACGTGATTGGAATTATTTAAAATAATGAGTCCAGTTCTATATTCCTGATAATCTGTAACAAAAACGAAATGATAAATGGTGTAAGCAAACTTTTGAAATTTATTCATATTTTTTAGATGCGTTAGGTAAGTTGCATTAATCAATCGAAAATATGTAAAACACTAGATCGAAACGATGTATCATGCAATGTATATTAAAAATTGTGCAACCAATACCGATTATATCATTTTTAACACATTTCCAGTTCTATTGGTTTACAAAATTTAATCTATTCAAATATTACAAGAAGTTTATTAGAAAAACGCAAAAGGAAGTGTTAGAAAGAGATTCAGATGTGTGTAGGTATGTTCTGTTACGTTTTTGAAATATTTCAGAGACTTTTAAGAGCTTAAGCGTGCGAAGGAAATCTCGCAGGAGGTGTAATTAAGATATTCACACGGGGGAACGTGTGACCGCGAAAAAAGTAAATAAAACTGGACGTATTCCTAAGTTACCTTCTGCACGTAAGTCGTAACATAATACGCAGTTCTTTCCACAGCCGTTTACATATTCTTTACTCCCTCAATTTAAACTAATGCCTTTTTTCTTTCCTCTGAAATTAATCTCCGACACCCTTCTTACTTGCGAAAATTTACCCAACAGTTTTTATTAGACGTGAACACTTTTCTTCAAATGTGAAAGATGTAAGAATGTCAATATTGTATACTGGATTATTTAAATACTATTTTCATAACTTAATTGGACTTATAGGTATTTGTACTTAACTCTTGTACAAGACGGATGCTGGGTCACTTCTGACCCACAATAAATTTTCCCTTATGTGTATACATTATAAAACCGACATTACACGATAGACAACAACATGACAGATTTTCTGACAAGAACTTTAAATGCTATTTGTATTTAATAATTTCGTTTAATTTGTATTTAATTCTACGAATATTGCAAATAAATTTACTTGTACAAAACCAACCTGGATCACAAGCTACACGGTGTCTGCCAGCAAAAAGTTAATGATAATGGAAGATTGTTTTGTTTAAATTTTAGTTTATACATTTGTATCGCTGGCAGAGCTACCTCCATTTATGAATTTTTCGCGGTATTTACGGAACAATGCATCCTTTTTGTACTTCCTTGTGGACAGTGACGCTTAATAAAAGTTCTTGAGAAGGTCCGTCATAGTTGGTCCCGCGTTTAAACATGCAACGACGTTATCAAGCTCCGTTCCTAGAACGTCTCATGATACGTCTGTGAGAACTTTTCATGTCCAGCGCCTCGAACTATTTGCGGTTCACTGTGCCATGCATTTAACTTGCACAAAGTTCCTCCCTCATATCAGTCCTTGCAGGCCGTGTCGGAAAACGGGCTGGAATGAATTTTGTTGAAAATACTTACGCCCCCCTCTGGCGCAGTAATTAACAAATTTTCAGCCGACGACGGTTGCGTCCTTTGCCGGCGCGCGAAATGACCAACTATTAAATGTTTTCGATTCGTTATTAATGGATATTAAAAACGCCGTTCTCAGATCGTTAGGGGAATAATGAAACGCTATTGTGCACGATCTTCCTGTTCGGCACAATTTTGAAGGTAATTCGAAGGAAGTTATTTCGTTCGATTAACGACCTCCGCCGATTGAACAGATGCAATAATGAATTTTCAAAATGAGTGACGTAAGTAAAATTTCGATTATCTCTTTACATTTACCAAATGCATTGTAGAAGTTATATGTTCGTTGTCAAGTGAAAAGACCGAAGGGAAAATAATTTTTTTCTTAGAAACTAATATAATATAAAATATTTGTTACTGAAAAAGATGTATTTTACAGAGCAGCTTACAATTTTTTTATCCAAAAATGTCAATTACAAAGTTATGATTAATCTTCCGGAGCATTGGTCGAAAAGGTGATAACCATTGCCCTCGGGTACTGGTTCATGTAAAAAATTACAACTCTGTAATTTGCAAATATTTAAAAAAAAAGTTACGTAGTATTCCCTAAGTGCTACAGCTTTCGATAAAAAAATAGTACCTAAAAATCTCAAATTAGTGGAATATTAGCATACGCTGACAAATACGTGGGTAATTTTGATAGCATTAGCCAATGAGGCTCACATTACGCTCACCCATTCGGCATCGTCGCAGACATAACTAACTCGATTGTGATCAATAGTTCGAAGTACAGGGAGAGCAACATCAAACAATATAACCGGGGCAGTCGCAGAAATATATCACGAAAATTCTCACGGGACACCCATGCTCGCAGATCTCGATCGCTTTGCATGCCTCGGACGCCATACAATCGCTGCATAAAACGACAATTCATTTATCTTCTGGCACTGTAAACTGGACCGCATAATTTTCTATGCTAAGACCAGGAAGATCAGCAAAACTCATTAAATCGGTAGAGGAGCATTCATGTACCTTTTCGTTTTGTGATCGTCCACGGAACCCTCTCAGGATGGTCCAGACAATCGAAAGAGTTTACATGAAGCTATCACCCTTTCGTGAGAATATTAACCTAATGAATAAAGCTACGGGTCCAGCTGATCCTGCGA
The DNA here is from genome assembly GCA_916610235.2 of Lasioglossum morio. Classification (NCBI taxonomy): domain Eukaryota; kingdom Metazoa; phylum Arthropoda; class Insecta; order Hymenoptera; family Halictidae; genus Lasioglossum; species Lasioglossum morio. Next base: position 7,820,324 of record OU744330.1, on the reverse strand, counting down.
ATCACGATAATTCGAGGAACGTGCAAACAGATCCCCAAAAGATGATGTTCATGGAGACCCCCAGCGAAGAACCGGTTGCTGCAAGACTTTGTGTGCTGCGATCGGTACAGCCCTTTTGAAAAGATTAACAGGACAACTGAAACTGGTCAGGAACGGGTCTTCAAACATAGAGGGCCAACAGGTTGCTCTTGGATTGCACAAGGGGTCCGGGGTCTCGACCTAAGGGTCTCACCTTTGACCCTATACAGGTATTTGGTGCCTCTCTTCTGTCTGATCAATTTTCTGGTATCCCACTGTGATCTTTACTTCTACAGTCTCCAAAGCATTTCTTCACAATTAGAGTAAAAATTAATACAGAATTCTTTTTTTTTTAAATAATTTTGATATACTTTTCTCACACTTTAATAGGAATAAAAATGCGAGAAATATCACAAGACTTGTACATTCATTACAGTTATTATAAATAATAAATACTCCATCGTCTACATCACATTGGACACAAATAATTACGATTTTCATTTCCTTACGGAAACATTATTCGGATAATTTTCAGAAGTGGCCAGTTTTCGCAGACGTACTTTTGAACGTAATAATTGCAGTAACTTCAAATGAAATACGAGAGCAGTAGAATTTACGAAAGAATTCTACAACGGGTAGCGTAATGTTTCAGTAATTATGTAACGAGAAATAAAATGTCGGTGCGCTCGATATTGGAAAACATAGATGGAAACGCGCTGGGGAAAATGGCACGATGAAAACGACTGTCCGTAACCGCGTAGTACAATCAAGGATATATTTTCTATTTTCCAAATGTATTTGTTTCAATCACGCTCACAGGTACGGGTTACACTTTCATATTTATCCTGAATCTACATTCTTTTTATTTGCTCGCCCCCTCTACCCGCGGTTAATAGCTCGGAGGTTTGAAATTTGAATATTTATCACTTTAATATTATAACAAGGAAACGAATACACATTTTTAAAGTATTTCCTGTTCGATTACCGCGGAGAAACAATCATTTTTATTTACAAAATCGATATTCACTCGCGTGAACAATCCAACTGTTAATAAGCAGCTGACATATATGTTTCATAGCTCCGCAAACTCGAAATAGTAAACACCACCTTATTCAAATCAAATGGCGAACCATTTAATTCAAGCTTGAAATTTTCGCAAACTCGTACGATCATTATGGTAGCATAAAAAATAGTAGGTATAAAATACAGGATTAAAATAGTAGGTATGAATGTTTAACGAATTATCGGATTATACTTCAAAATTGTATACAATAACTTATATGAGTCCACAAAACCATTTCAATCTTTGTTACAAATCTAAATGAAAAATTTGTGAGAAGCAATTTTTCAAAATTTTCATTACATGTCATCTAGTAAAGTAAACTAATCGTTCTATCTTGACAGAGAGAGTGAAGTCGGTTGTTCCATTTCCAGAAAAGTTATTCTGATTTAACCTTCTCTCTGTATGTATAGGATGGAAATGGACCTCAGGCTGATAAAAAGATACTGGAAATAGAAAGTTGACGAATGGAAAATTTCCAAAAATTTTCTAGAGGTGCTATCTGTGATATGTTTAACATTTTCAAGTATTGTATACTTATCTTTTAAAAATCAATAAAATCTCACAAAAAATTTCAAAAATATATAGAGTCCAATCTGGAGTCCAGCGCCACCAATTCTGCAACAGACTGTATGGAAAAGTTACACCGATGACTGCACACGAGTGATCCTCGATCCCCTGGCAATTGCAGACAGAGGATACCACTGACAATAACAAGACAACGAAGGGGTTCTCGTCAAGCCTGTTAGAAAGACCCTAAGTTCAATATCCCGTAGAAGAACTTTTAGGTTCAGGACTTGGATCCACCAGAAACGGTCGCAGAAATTTGCGCATGTTAAACTGAGTTATATCGATCAGGTAAACTGCATCAGATCGAGGGACGTCAGGTCCGGCAGGTTGGCTGCACAGCTCGGCTAGGCGATGCGAGGGCCGATCCGCGCGCGCGACATAGGCCTATTATGTAATCGGTGTGCATCGTACTGTGTATCAATATGTCTGGTGTACATATGCAGGCCTGTCTATGCGTCGGATCCCGTGAACGGTATCAGACAATGCGCGACCGTGCGCCGGTTACGGCAGAGCGTGGCGCGACCCGGTCCACCGTGGCACACAGCGTGCCGTACGCCGGCGTGCCACGGCACGAAACACATGTCGATACGGCCACATAATGGGGACATAACCGCTATGTAGGTATCTCGTAGTATTTAGGTGTCATAGTGTCAGAGGTTAATTGCACATGATTGGTTATTGTCCGTTTACCAGCCGTATCTGACCGCGTCATTTACTTTCGTTTTCGGATGGTGCCTGGCCCTGACACTCGACCCTCCGACCTTACCTGCATTCTTTTCCATTGTGCCCGCCAGAACAGTCATCCTCGTTCCTTGAACTGGATCTTCCCGGCCGTGCTTCATAGGAACGGAACATTTTGCTCGATAGCTTAAACTGGAGTCATTCCTGCGGACTGTATGTTAATTCTATCTTTTAACATTTCGAGTGTCGCGTCTCCAAGAAATGGGTAAAGGAAATATTTGGTTCAATGACTTCAAAAGAAAAGGTCGAATACTTTCTGTATCATCCTTTCAATTTTTATTCCGCTAAATAAATTACTCGTTTTATGGGACTCCTGAAGGTGATAGTTCAGCATCCGAAGTATTAATTTGTGTGAGGAAGATGAAAATGTAAACGACTGTATGAATAATAAATTTTAACGAAACCGAATTAGGATTAGAGAAATTGCATATTTCGGAGAAACGGTTTTCTCCAACGGAATTTCTTAACAACGTGGACAATGATCTGAACTGTTCTCATTTTGGCTGTCCACGGGACGCGGCGAAGTCCATTTGTCGTAATGCGTGACGAATCAGTGTCGGGCACAGGACAACAGTGCTGTCGATTACGCACGCAATGGAACAATTCGATGAGACGCACAGTACAATAATTAATAGACTCCGGGTATTTATGCACATTAAAATTATTCGAGTCTCTTCCGCGGTAATTGGAATCGGTAACATATACTCTTCACTGAAGATTTTATCTATAAATAAAATGAGAAATTTATCGAGCTTTCATTGAGGGCTGCAATTCGGTGCGTTCAACAGGCTCGTGTTCGCATTAAAATCCGCAATTTAATAATTACCAATGGAATTCACTTCTGACACAAACTTTGTAATAAGGAGTTATGATTAAGTAATTGTTATATATTATGAACATTAAGGAAAAACTTACTATTCTTTCTAGATAATCAAGTAATAATACCGAAAATAGATACATTTAGTCTCGTTGGTATTCTTTAGTAAGTCTTCGAAGTACCTAAACGAAAGATATTTTGCAAAACATCTACAACCATAAAAATTTGCATAACGTGTTGTAAGGAATCGATTTAAACTAGAAGTTGCGTTACATTTAATAGCGTGAGGATGACAAGAGCCAACACAGTCTCTTAGAACTGTAAACACGTTTAGAAGATCTCAACCAGAAGAGACTAGCTCCCTAATAAACAGGTTTATCGATTTTCTAACAAAAGACAGCATGAAAAACTGTAGCAAGGAAGCAAGGTATCAAAAGGGTTAGACTCTTACAGACTCTTGCCTCAACAAACTCAGCAATTTATAATATTTTAAAAATTGCTTTATAATGTCACAGCCCATTCGTAAATACTCGCGAAGATAGCGTATCGGAAATATTTAAAATAATCTGCTAACTGATAAGCTTAAAAACGTGCATTGACGAGCTCATTTTCGCAGAAAAACCTATTCGACCGAACAAAATAATAAATACGTATGTAATACGAGAGAAAAGATTTTTGGACGATCACTCGAAATGTTCATTCGGGATTAAATCTGTAGAGAGTGTCAGTGTACATGGTACGGAAATATAAACAGTCGCCGCTTCATCGAAGTGTGCACGGTACATCCGTAGACAGGTGGAACGCGGCGGCGGCGGCGGCGTTTCATTCGTTTTTCGATCGATGCAACAGCTGACCGCGGAAAAAATCAAATAGAAGCAAAAAGAAACGCCCACAGTCGAATGGCTGGACTGACCGATTTATTGCCGCGTCCGCCGCGTCGGTGTAGTTTTCTTCCTTTTCGTCGTTTTTTCCATCCCTCCGATACTCGCCCGCGTAATCCGCGACCTTTGTCGCGATGAAGATGTGATCGCCCACGTGGCTCTGATGTATCGTGCACGTGGACAAATAATCACGCTTCCGATACACCGCGTAAACCCGTGCATCTCGCTAAACGAATATTTATTCTGATAAAGAAAACTTCTTCTTTTACATCCGTGTTATTCGAACGCTTTGCTTACATACGAACGATTTCCTGATTGATTAAAATAGATCAAAAGTTACCGTAATTTCATTAATAATTTAACGAAGTTTTTCCATTATTTTTCTTTTGCAAACAGTTCAGTCATTGGAAGTATACTTGATTGAAAATGGTGTTTCAGACATTTTATTATTTTTAACTTTCCATCATAAACTAACAATTGTTGTTTTATATTACAATAGCTATTCTACCTTTCAGCTTTGTCTACACTAACAACAATACAACTTGCGTCACTTTCTATATTTCTTCATAAATTAATTTCACAAAGAAGATATATTCGTACTTGGACAATTTTCATGAAATTTTTCGAATAAATCGAGGGAAGATTGTACAGAATGAGAAGAAGGTTTTCGAAAGTTCAAATTGGAATGCGCGGGCAGTTCGACTGGAATCACGGAACCGAATTCCACGTACCATCATCGCGTAACCGAAACATACGTCTTATCATTCCATTGTCATTGATTTGTCAGCTCTGTGAATCTCAAACTGACCACGAGATATGTCCAATAATCGATGATAATGCGATGACACGCCAGAGAGGTTTGACCTTGACACTGGACCAATTAACGCGCGTTGACCCCCTTCGTGTCCCTCTATCCCTTTACCACCCCCGATCGGTGGTCCAATGCTATTGTACATACATGTCCCACGTTAACAGCCACGTACATGAAACTGAACTGTATACTGGGTGGATGGTACCAGTTGGTATGCAATTCCATGATTATATGGCCAAGCAGCTCTGAATGAACGTTGATACTCTAAATCAATGGGATCGAAGCTGGCCCGAGCATATCGCCAACTTATTTCCCATTGTCTTCGCTTGAATCAGAATAATTACAATATTAGAAATCCTGATAGCTTCTAGTATGTAATGTTGCTTTAATCCACGCGGATCTAGAAGCTTAATGTATACTCAGTACACACGTGAATCATTTATTAATATGTCTGTAAATATTTGTGGTGTTCAAATGGGACGTTGTGTGAAGAGTATTTGAGAATATAGTGTAAATTGTTTCTTTTCGCGTGGGACACCATGTATGTGCTATTTAGATCATTGTTTGTCTAGCCATTGGACGTACATGATTATGCAGATTAGGTGTCTGTACATTGCAATCCCTGAAATTATACTAGAAACAACGATTGAGAACAAAATTGTGAAAACAAAATATACATTATTGGTAAGGTTTTAATCAATACGCAATTTATTTTTAACGTAAGCGTAATTTTCGCACAACATTTTATACTGTAAAAGTGACATGAAGGAATTTCATAAAAACGAAAATACAAGCAATTTTTTACTTAATTACAGAAATCTCGTCAACTACCCCTTTTATTTTGAAAAGTCGTGCGGAGCTTATACCATTTTACACAGTGAACTAAAATTTTGTAAATATTGTTTAACAGCAAATTATACCAGGAACGAAGTTCCATCCCAGGAACATATCCTTTCTGAATCCATACGAAAGTTCATTATTATATCTAAACGAATGATTAAAAATATATGTTCGGTCACACCGAATTTAATTTAATTCGCATGCCAATCAATTTGTAAACAGGATTAGTACTTTTGGAATTGACAGTCTACAGTGACACAGGCGGTGGATTTCCTAGCGAAATAGTCAGAGGGACTAGTCCGAGTCTCCGTGAAGTCAATTTCTCGTTTAATTCGACCAATTGCACGACCAGTCTTCATTAGCGAATGGCAACCAGCGCCACCCGGTATGTAACGTGACCGTGAACGCACATTCTCCGGAACATTGCGGAACACTATCGCTGTCAATGACCGATATTACGCATGGCCGTACGTCCTGTTGGCTTCTGTGTATCCCCTATGATAACGTGCCGTGGCCCATTTCGAAGCCCGTGCACCTGTGAAATTGCCAGTGTAGAGGAATTGCGTGTACACCGCGCTTGCTGACAAAACTGAGCCTCGGCCTGATGGTGTTAGACGCTGCTGGTGACCAACCAGCTGGAAGAATAATCTCATTTTGCCAGTGGAACGCGAAAAAGGGTGCCGGGGCAGCCGGACATTATTTAAAGTTCGATGGCAGAATATTCGGCATCTGCGCAAAATGGTCCCGTCAGAACAGCCATTTCGGAAATGATTTCATTTCAATCGGAAGCAGAGCTCAAGCCATTTTTATGTATAATTGTTCATTTAAGTTGGATGTTCTACGAGAAGCAAATAATTTATGTATTACAATATTTATACTAATTTATGGAAATATCTAATTTAAAATGCGCAATCTAAATTAACTTATTAAAAGCCGGAGAACAACGGAGGTGTAATAATTACATACAAAAATTAGCGATATTCGATAAATTCGGTTAGAAAACAACACAGACACCGGGATCAATGTGCACGAATTAAATATAAAAATTAGCGGTAGCCGATAAATGCCTACAGAACCGACGCGACGCAACAAACTACGAATTCTCAAAACAACCAAGATGCCACGTCCACCATGAAAAGGAAAGAATCAACACTGCCCGTTCGGCCATCAAAATTACACGTCGGCGGTCGGGGCACGATGAAAATTTCGAATGAACGATGTCCGATCGAAAACAAGCAACGAATACCAGTGAGCCTCGCGGGAAAAGGAACGTGCAGGGAAAAACCAAAACGGTCGATCCGATACTCGGCGTAATTTCGCATAAACGCGGGGCTCGCGGCGTCGGTCAGCCGAACGGAGCCCTTAATACGCGGGCATTGTACGTTAGATTGAAATCTGGCTGGATTCTGAATCCCTGTTGCATTCGAGCACCGGGGGGATAGATGTAGATTGAAAGCATCAGTCGCCATTAACCGCGTCTCTGAATTGTCCGATGGAGACGACGATCGGGGTTGACCCATTGCTGCGATTTGCCTGGCCGAGTAGACGGCCGAGGGTTAACGCGGAAGAGAGCTATGTCCTACAAAAATACAGATTTCCAATAACCGATAGAGACCACCTTTCTTTTTTCCTGGCCCTCCCCCCCTCTCTCTCTCTCTCTCTCTCTCTCTCTCTCTTCGCTCCTCTATCAACTCGTCTGCCTTCGTCGCTCGGAATACAGAAACAATGCAACGTTTGCCATAGAGAGAGGGTGTGCTACCCCCTGCTCTTCACCTTTGTCCCTCTTGTTCGCCTGCGTCTCCTTCCGACGCGTTATTCTTTTTCAACCACCCCTGACCAACCCCACCTATCCTCCATCTCTGCCTCGGTCACTTCGCTGGCCCTCTCTCCTCTGTCTCTCTTCTAGTTCCCTCTCTCTCCTCACACCCTGACAGAGCATACAGAGGATGCATGTGTACCACGGGACCACGTGTTAAGGTTCTCCGTCCAAACAAACCGCGAACCGACTAGCTGGGGACCCCTCCATCTGGTTCTCCGTTCGTCTGTCGATTCTCTGCGATCCTCTCTCCGATACAACCATCCACCTCATTCTCTCTCTCTTTCTTTCTTTCTTCCTCTTCTTCTACTTTGCTGCCTTCGTCGGGTCCCGCTAGTTACCGTCGTTCGCGCATCGGTTAATAAACCATTGATTGGATTGACACCGATATAGGAAAACCTGTCCGAGCTGAATGAGCATCCTTTCTTCTCGCTTTTTGTCACCCCCGTTCCTACCTTGGTATCGTCGAGGACACTCCTTTTTCGCTGTTTTATCGTTCCTTCGACGCCAACAGTTCCTTGTTGCCGATATCGTTTCATTTTCTACGGATGCTTCTCTTTTTACCTCTATTTGCCGAAGCTTCCACTTTTCTTTTCTTTTCGTTTGTTTGCAGCATCGCATCGCGTCGCGTCGCTTCGTCGGCCGGCGTGTTTGCTTGCCAATAGTTCCTCTCTCACGGTCAACGATTATCGCACGAATTTCCGATACGATTAAAGAGATTACCGGAGGATATGCTTCTCGGTGGGGATTTCCGAATCTTGTTACTCAGTGGCGATTAGTATTCATAATTTTTTTGTGAGATTAGTTGGAGAGTGAAATCTGAGAAGATTTGATCACTGATTTCGCACCGTTTAACCCGTATGTTCAGAAACTATAGAATTCCTTATTAAAATAAATAAATAAACAAAAAATTGAAAATATTTTCCGAATGTTTTCTGAATTTTCCTTGATTTCTACAAAATAAAATTAACTGTCGGGAAGAGCGCAAAGTGGCGCAGAAAGGAAAACGAAATTGGGGAGTAGCGTTCACTCCGGTACCAAGTTGGCAGAAGATTTGCAACTGGCAGAACATGATCATTTCGAGTCAACGTTTGCTACAGCACGAGTAAATATCATTATTATGCAGATAGACGTAGAAGTAAATACCGAGTCGGGATTCTCCTTTTTACAGGAACGATGGTGAAGGTACGCGTCGTAACTGACAGCCACCGTTGAACATTAACGTGGCCATTATCTAATATTTGCCTCGGTTCTTCGACTTCGTGTTTTGACCACTGATTAGTGGTACTGTTTGTGCGGAAACGTTTATTCTGCGGTAATTGGCACCCCTTCAGGCTAAGTATTGAAATTCGGCGATGTCGGGGAATGTCAATTCCCCGGTCTCGTTTTCCTTGCTGAATAGGTCAATATCGTTAGGACGCTCGGATATCACGAAATCCTCAGAATTCAACACTGATCTCTGCTGGATATTCAACCGCTGCAACGCAGGCCGCCTACAAAATCTCCTGCTCTTGATCTTTGTATTTGCAGACGCAGTAACAATCAGTTGACGCACGCCATTTCTAAGCTATCCTTCGATCATACAGTTTGTTTTAAAACTACAATGGAAAAAATCAAATCTTAAACTGAAAAGCAACTCTCAGAACAGCATTTAGAATTATGCGTGGGGAATGAAATGAATAGTCGCTTACAAACCTACTCCATTAGCATTGTGTTGATTTAAAAAAAAATCACAACAGTTTCGAACGGTACATAAATTATGGGAAAATTAAGAGAAGATTAAAGGTTGACTTACGTGAAACAGAATTTATCATCAAGCTCGTTCTAAATAAATGAAAGGGGGAAAGGATGATATATGGATATGGCGACCATGAAGATTGTGCAAAATGGAAGCATTTCATCTTTTTAATACGCGTCACTTTAAATGATACTTTAATCTAATGGAAAATATTGTGCTGGTTTCTCTGTTACTTCGAGCATAAAAGAAACATTTAGATGAATGTGGATAGTAATGTACACACTGTTGAATTGTAATTGTGATAATTTTTTTTTATTGTGTAATTAAATACACAAAACTAAAATGTTCTGAGCACAATTGTATAATAAATCCATATTAAAATTTGTAAATTCTCAACCGTTGATCACCGATCTCAAGAAGACTTGCAAGAGTGCCGGTAAGTAAAGTATCAACAAGCATTAACAACAAAGCACACAGAACAATTCTGTTAGGCAGTTCATGTCAAAAGTTGGCGGGCAAATGACAGGGAATTCACGTGGAATTCTTAGGTTGAACGATCGTCAAAGGCCGATAAAAGTCGAACAGCGCCGATAATCCCTCGTCTCGGCGTTGCATGGCGGCGGCCAAATAAATCCTTCGAAATGATAGGTAGTAGTGAACGTTCCTCTAATCGTCGGCCAGACGGAAACAGCAAATCAGGTTCGACGGTTGGCGCGCGCGCGAGCGAGCGAGCGGTAAAGGTAAATTTGCTCGTTGCGAATTCCCCGAAAAATCTGCACACTTTGAGCGGAGGGGCCCTAGCCAGAGACGCTCGATACACACGAAAAGAGATGAGAGAGAGAGAGAGAGAGAGAGAGAGAGATAGAGACGTGCACGCAAGCGGGGGACGCTTACACGTGCACACGTGGGCCGGTAGGTGCAGGTTATTGCACGGAGTAGCGCCCTTTTCCGCGGTAACTGCGTTGCATCGTCGACCGAACGACACGTTGCTCAAAGAGGTCCAATTTTGCATGGCGTTAATCGCATTATCTCACCCTGCCCGCCGATCGAAAGCTCAAACGCCGGGTGCCCACCTCATCGTCGCCGCCGTCTCTTGTCGACGCTTTCGTTTCGTCGCCGGATGCGACCCGAGCGCAACCGTGCATACTGCACACGCCTACCAAGTGCAACCTGCGAGGACCGATCTAAGGCTGCCGCTAATAACATTGATATTAGGCGTTAGCCCGAAACCGGCCCGCTTAATGGAAAACCGGATCCCACTGATCGCTTATAATTGAACTGCGGATGTTTATGGAAATTTACGCCATCGACGAAAAACGTCGAACCTACAAACTGACGTTAAATAGAATTTTTATAACAGACTCCGAATCTCCATACAAAACTTATATTTTTTACTCGACCTGGACCGATCTAATAATGTCACTAATCGTATCGACATTAGACGTTACTCAGAACCTTAATGAAAAACTGGACGAGTTTACGAATTTTATTAGCTCGTCCACAGATTAAATTATTACAGCCACAGCAAGAAAAATATATTTATTGCCCAGCTGATGGATAATCTTAATATAATTTGTAATTTAATATAACTGCACCTCATCGAGTTAAAAAAAGTCTACGAACAAAACTCAATTTGTTAGAAACTGCGGAAAGCAAACAGTTCTTTCATAAATAGCGTTTTATTGATCATATTCATGCGATGATTTAATGTTTAATGCCGGTCGCTCTATTTCTAATTAATAAATTAATGCAATTCGGCATGCTTTTAATCCAACCTTTATCGTGATCTCGTGCACATTCATGATATTCAATTAGGCATTGATTAAAATTAGATTAAGCAGTTATTATATCAAAATCGAAGAAATTTATGCTTGAAATAATCAGATAGTTGAAATAGGTACTATCGATTATTTTTCTAATAGCGTTCATCTTTTAAGAGGAGGAACATAACGAAATAAATTATCGTAATGTGTCCGCCATCTTGAAGGGCATCAGACGTACTCTGAGAGAGAAACTCAAATTACCTAATTACATCATTCCATTATAAATTCCAAAAAATCGCTACTGATCACAAAGGAAAACAAGTTCCTACCTCAATCAGTAACAGACTATGAAACAAAACCTTTCCAAACCAATACTGTGCACCATGATGTACCCTAAAGTCTGGTCCCACATGCTCCACGAATAACCTCCAATAGCACAAGCGATCAAGCGATTCGCCGACCAGCAATTCCACCTTTTGACACGTCCGGAATCGATCTTTGCTCTCCCGGCCGCTTATGTCACGGACCCGGTGAAAAACGTCGGCCTTATACTCTCAATTTCCCAGGCATCCCGTGCGCGGTCCGCTCGCGGAATCCGTGTGTAATTGGAAAACTTGAAAGCCGGTGGAATCTACCCGGTGCTCTCACTATCAGCTGATGTTTTCGCGTGCGGCTTAACCGAAGAATGAAATTGTTTCGTCGGTTAACGCCTGGGCCAAATAAAACGTTTCAACGCGTGCGGGGCGCTCGATTCGTCTGAACCGACGCATCATTTTCCTAAATCAGGTTAACGAGACGAACGCCGCCGGATCGATGGGCCTCTTCTTTTCTTCGCTTTTTTTCCACACCCCGGACCTACACACCGGTGAAATCCGCCTCCCCCCCCCCCCCCATCAACGTTTCGCGGGCTGTAACCAACGGGACCGGGATCCGCTCTTTCTCTCTCTGTATCTCTTCTCTCTCTCTCTCTCTCTCACTCTCTTTCTCTTTCTCTCTCTCTCCACGGCTCAGAAACTACGACGTGACGGGTAATTGCTAATTAGTACGCGGCCGTATCGTGATTCGAGAATCGTGGTAATTAGACGTCAGCGTGTACAAACTTCCGTGCGTCCGGATCGGACGCTCGCATAAAGCTCGGCCCGAAAAAAAACCATTTCGCACGATGCAATCCGATACGCGTGAAAGGAACCCGCGCAGCGCCGGTCGGGCCCGATCGTCAAATCTCGTTTTTTGAAACAGTGTTCAAACTTCAGGATCGTGTCTCGTTTCAAAACGTACTCTCCAACGCCACCCTGCCCCACCCCCTTAAATTCCCCGTGGCTCTTTCTTTGGCAGACGCTCGAGTGCATGTCCGATTTCCGGGGTGCTTTGCATAAAGTGTGATAAAGCGATCGACAGAGGAAAATACGAGGGAAGCAAGCCGATTGCGTGTCATTGCGACACGATGCGTGCACAGCTTGTGGAGTACCACCCCGATCACGTGACACCGTTTGTACCGAGTGCAACCCTTTGCAAAAATTGATATTTCGATCCGACAAAAATCTTGACGAATCAACAATCGCATAGAATAATGATATACCATGGCAGAATTATACTGGATATATTCGCCCCCAATGTTCAGTCGATTTTTCCGCAAAATTTCAATCGCTTTTCAATCCTTTCAAAGAGCCGAGCGTGGCAGGGTGCGCTCGGTATAGAAAATCGCGTGCATAAGTTCGAACCACTATTTCTGACGCGACGCACCGGTAATCAGGTTGCGCCGGTTAATTGCTTCCGGTCGCAATTTACCGGTAGCCCCCGTTCGCCGCGTCTTAATTTAAACGCGGGGCTTACGCGTTCAAACTTCACCGCGGCGGAAAAACAAAGTTTTATTGCACGGTTACACTTTCGTTTCAGTCGGGGCTCGGCTGGAAATGGCGCTCGATAAATTTACGACGAATTCGCCGATATAAGGATAAAAAGGTGGAACGGAACGAGCGGGGGCAAAGGAGGTGACGAGGATAGAGAGAAGGAGAGACGGTAAACCGGGGAGGATCGAGGACCAAAACGAGAGGGCACGAGCTTGCGTATGTCCAGTAAATCCAAGCATCGTGAAACGGACCAGTGGAGTACGTCGAACGATCGACGACCATTCAAAAGCCACCGTCTGAAAAGTTTTTCCACCGGCAGCTCCAGTAAATACCGCCACGGTTTTTCTTCAACTTTTCATTTTCCCTACGGCTGGACCCTCTGACCGCTCTCTCGCTCTCTCTCTCTCTCTCTCTTTTTCTCTCTCTCTCTCTCCCTCGGTTCGATCTCTCTATCTTTCTTTCTCTTTTTCGCTCGAATCGGAACCGGTGGACGCGGTTTCCTTCTCGCGCCTCTGTTGGCACACATAACGAACGAGCATCGGGCAATTCTGCGGAATTTATACGGTCGTTACACGACGTGTTACCACTATTTTCGACTGCACGCCGGCTAGAGCACTCGCCGCTGAATAATTTGTTTGACTCGTTGCAAAACAGGCGACTAATAAAGAGACGTCAGCCGCCGGATTTCATTTCGGAATGGAAACGCTCCCGTTGTCTCGAGGAATGGTATCGCCATTGATCGTGTCTCCCGTTGTCACTCGATATATTGAAGCACCGTCTTCAGACTGTGACATTTTTTAGCAATCCTCGTGCTTTCTAATAAACCAGAAGTTTATGCGCATTCTCTAGTTGAGAGGTTTGTCCACGACTAAAAGGATTACACGAGAATTGAGCTCTATCAATGAATGCTTCAGCGGGGCTCTCCGCAGACGAGGCGCTTCGGTGGACTTTATTTAAATGTTTATGTTTAATACATTGAATAGGCTAATGAGGATTTATGCGGCCACTGTAAGACTTTATGTAGGACTTGTTTAACGAGAAATGTACAATATATTAGAGCTTTTATAGTTTATATTATATTACAGTTTTATATTTTGTTTTAGACTTATTTTTAGAGTTTTTATATTTTATTTTAGTCTTATTGAAATCGACTGGATAAGAAGTCAATTTTTATTCGACCCTTGCTTCTTGCAGTTTTAAAATCTGCAGTTCACACATAATATAAATTTCACAAGAATTGTTAAAGATGATATCTTTATAAAATCATAGAATCTATAAACAATTGCTTACTTCTTCGATCAACATACAAAAAATTTCTGGCATTCAAAGAATCGCAAGAAGTTCATGTTATGGATAATTTCTTCCGTCGCGACTCCAACCGAGTCTTTCATTGTTAAAAACAAATATTCCACATTATCCAAACACGGAAATGTTCATGTCCGAGAATAATGTCCAAAGGAAACTTAACAGAAATACAATTCGCCATAATCCAGAAGAACAGAACAAAGTCGAAAACAAGGAAACGCCCACGTTCAAATTGCATTCGAGCGAATTAACGATGTTGTTTCAACCAAATGTAAAAGCGAATTCGCTTTACATTTAATACAGGGAAGCGGATATTTCGTACGTTACAACTTGATAATATTGATTATCTTTGGTATAATATATAATTCCATGTTCATGTCCAATTGTTTTACAACACAGCCCCGGCCATTTCCATTCAATCGCATTACTATTAAATAGATCAGCCTAAACTCCGGCGCAGATATTCACTAAAACCGTTATTACGTTAAATAACATCGTTTCTTTAATTCGGTGCTGATCGGACATAAATATAGTGAAGTTGTAAAATTTATTTTTTATCTTATTAAAAAATTAATATTCTAACTCGAAATTTGTTGTGCATTCTTTAAAACACTATCTAAATATAGTAAAAGTTTCAGAAGTTTATATTTGGTCATTTTTGTATTAAAAATTCCTAAAATGGTTAAGTCAGGATACATATCCAAATTGCCAGGGCATCAAACGATCATTCTTCGTTACAACAAAAAAAAGCAGCTAAAAATTGAACGTCACACATCCCTGTAGAGGCAACATCGGAATGGAGAAGGGGAATGGTTCGAAAGTCATCGAGACGTCCCGTCGATAGGCATTTTCTCCCCGGCAAATGAGAAAAGGTATACGAGCAGCGTCTCTCTGTCTATCCCACGGGGAGGCCACGCATTCGGAAGATATTACGTTTTATTAATATTTGCATTGCATGGCCGGCAAACATTTCGAAATCTGTGTGGTCGGTGCTGGTGTGCAATTCGCAGACAGAAAGAGAAAGACCGGGAGGAAGGAAGAGAGCGAGGATTTGGTACATCGGCCAGACAACACGGGCCGCGCGATTCTTCTTTCCTCTCGCTCCCCTTTTCGCGACACTTTTCTCCAGGGCTGGTCGTTGCGTAGTGCTGAAAAAAGGAGAGAAAGCACCTGGGGTAGGAAAGAATCGCGAAGGGAGAGGCGAGGTGAGGCGAGAAGAGAGAGATAGAGAGAGAGAGAGAGAGAGAGAGAGAGAGAGAGAGAGAGAGAGAGGCGAGCTCGCTCGGCCTCGTTCCCTGCAATTTTGTGCCCGTGTTGCGTTTCGAAAAATACCTTGGAACGCGCGCGAGCGAACCAGGCTTCTCTTTCCTGTCCTCTCCTCTTGATTTCCCTACGTTCCTCCCGTTTTCCTTGCTCCGTCTCATTTTCCCTTTTAAACTGTTTCTCTGTTCCGCCCCCGATGCGCCCTGGCTGCGCCCTCTCCCGTGTCTCGCGCTCCTATATTTTTTTTCTTCCCTTTCGTTTCGCGTGTTTCTCTTTTTTTTCGTCGTTCTGTCTTTCATGTGCGCCCGGTACGTGCGCCAACGAAGGGCTTTCCGCGGTAATACGTGCGTGCAATTACTTATTTTTGTTTTCTTTCGCCGTGTGTGCCCTCCGCCCGTCCACCCCGAGCCTCTACACCTCCTATGCAACCCCCGTGCACCATTGCAGGCCGCGCGGCGCGGAGCGGCTCGGCTCGGCGTACGCACGGAAATATTTAAGGTCCGCCTCGGCGCGAGGCAGGGATGCACCACGGCCGCGGGGCTCTGCCTGAGCGGATTGCATCAGGAGGGAATGCGTCGCGGGACCGGCGCCATTTGATTATGGAACGCCGCGACCTCGCTCTTCTATCTTTCTCCTCCCCATCTCTCTCTTTCTGCGACGCGAATTCTGTATACAGGATACGACAGAAGTAGCCCCGGCGAATTTTACAAACGCGCTTCGCTCATTTTCCTGACGGCGAAAGGATCGTGTAAACACCGACGACGTAATTGTTTGGGCTCCGAGAGCTCGTCCGGCTGACTCTTCTTAATAGAAGCCTTCCTCTACTCGTCAAATTACTGTTTCATATATTCTATCTTATCGAGGCGAAATTGTTTCGTTTTCAAGCACGTCGAGATGGCGCTTTTTAACACGGAAACACACACCGCTACTTGCCAGATGATCATTTCTACGTATTTTAATCTATCAGGTTTGCTGTTTTAAATGACTGAGAATGTCTATGAATAATCAATTTGGATTTTTAGATGTTTGCTCGTAAAAGCACAAATGGGTGTTCAATTCAGCCCTCAACCTGACTAAATCGTTACCAATCGCGTCATCAAGGGTGAACGTTTATCTCGCGCCAGTAAATGGACACCTGCCTTTTTTTTTTAAACAGATCACAAAGTAGAAACTTCGAACAAATTTTCAAACGATCGCTCTGCGTAACAAAAGAAAGCGCACGAAAATCCACAGAAGCGAGCAGCCGAACGAACCAAAAACGTTCCTGCTCTGTATTGAACTAACAAAATCAATCGTGCTTTATGCGATCGAGAAAATTAATAATAGAATTTCGAAAGGAAGAGAAGCTCGTTTACATTGGAATGCGGAATCAACATTGAAAAATTGAATGGCGTTGTTTCTGTTTCGAAGGGCCGGCTAGCGAAAAAATAACGGCGCGCTTTTGAGGAAATATTTCCGGGACTGAAAAATCTTGCGCTTTTCATGGGGCCAAGGTATTCATTTGCTTCCCTTTAAAAAACTTAAACAAAATCAGCGTGTTCATTGCTATTTGTTAAGGCTCTGCCCGCAGTTCCAACAATTAATTGTACCGGTCCGTCTAATGTTCTTCCAAAGCGTACGTTACAGACTAAAAGAAACAATCATTACAACAAACACAATTTAAACATACGGGAAGAGAAGTTTCGAAAAATGTGTAGAAACTCGAACTGAGAATTCTATTCCATCTCTCTGGGGAAGGCGTTCATCATTATTTCAATGCGTTCTCTCGCTGCATAATTACAATGACAATGTGCTCGGACTTGGCAATTTCGCTCGGAATAAACTCTTTCAAAAATCTGTCTAGACAGGATGTGCTATTATTTATTCGCATAACCTGTGTAACAGCGTTGAATGGCCTCTTCGCGACATTTCCCACAAAACGTCCCCAGCTCAGACCCGAGGTAACCCCATTCCTTGAAAAGAGCTGTAAGATCTAGGGGTCGCGAGCTAAGGTCCCATTTCACGAGACTACGCATAATAATATCATGTCCTGCTGAAGGTGCAGGTAGCATGTGCTTATTGGAATAATGGCTCTCGTGGTCCCCCACGAAGCCTCGAACTCGTTCCCGCCGAGAGCCCCCATTGGCTGGCCTTGCAGAACCTTGTCTCGGTCCCATAGTACATAGGACCCACGATATCGCATCGTCAGTTCAGATGGGCCACCGATCTCGGCGGTGGGCCCTTCGCAGTTTATCTCAGCTCGCGAAATTACAAGAAAGTACAGTGACACGATAAAATACCGAAAATGGCCACAATAAAGTGTCAAAGCTAAACGTAACGAGTGATCTACAGTGCTTCGAAAATGTGAAATTCCATCAACATTTGGAACGTATACACTTGAAAATTATTTTCTAAAATTTTCTAGAACTGATTTTTACCATTATTGCGTCAAATGGAATTTTTTGGGGGGGTAATTGGGGTGGGAAACGAAATTTTATTAAAATTATTGATATTATTCTATAATGTAGTTAATTAGTTTAATGTTAACAGTAGAACTACTTGTCGGGTTACAATGGATAAAATTCGAAAAATGTTTCCACTTTGATCATATATCACCTATAATAAAAATCGTACGAAATCTGAATAAATATCTTAATCTCAAAACATAAAAATCAAAATAAAAGTATATCTTCATCTCTATTAGTTTTATTAAGTTGTTTAAAATATTCTTGAAGTCTTTTAATCTGTGTTCTGTTTAAAATTACAATCGGCTATTTTTCTCAAGAATACATAAAATCCACAGTTCACTAGTTATTTATATATCAGTCGCATTTAGTGCTCGATAGTTCTACTGTTAAAAACAAAAAGAGACTGAAATAGTATTTAATATTTTTAGTTCATTATGAATACCCAAAACTATGCTTGGAACACTCTGGAAACAGTAAATCAGAATAGATTTAGCAAAAGGTTGTTCTTGAAATCCGTAATTGGTGGAGTTGAATTCGAACCGCGGAAAGGAGATATGAAATTTTCGGATACGCAAAGAATTAATTCTATTAGAAAAGTGCGCCGGCATGAAATTATTTCATTTTTCGGGTAGAATTTGCGGCAGCTAACGGGCAGGAACAGTCTCAATAAATTAAAAAACATTTCCCTACAGTATCTGGAAAGTTAATTCTGCCGTTCATCTGCCGTAGACGTGTTCGGGGGTTGAATACGTCAGTGTGCTATTTTATTCAATAAATATCTACCATCGCCGTCGACATTGATGGGTGTTGTTAGCTGAGTGAATTCCCTATTACACGATCGTTTATGTAACGCTTTTTAACCTACCAGCATACCAGACTTAGTCCTCCAATTTACATGCCAATGCGTACGAAATTATTGATACATTTTCATCAAACGTCCATTTCCGTTAATAGAGATCGAAGCTCCTATAAACAATTCAGTGAACCTGGAAAATTGTTTAGAAGTTGCTAAAAACTCACAAAACTTTTTATCTGGTGATCTGGACTATAAGAAATTCATGTATTCAAAATTATAATAGCTTCAAGCTTCATTGATAAATACTGGGACCCCTGTGAAAAATCTAATGGTCTTCAAAACTCGTTTCGAAATGGCTAAAAATTCAGGAGAATATTTGTCTGGTATTTTCCAGTCTAACAAATTCATGTGTTCAATCCTACCTCTGGAAATTTCGCTGCTTACTAAAATCTTGTCATAAGACATGTATAAACGTTCGCCATTAAAAGTTTCATATTTTTCATGAAAAATCGAAAAGCTAGGATACTTGCACACGCATGACTAAAAATGTTACAGGTAAACGCAGGCAGCATCGTTGTGATTGTCGGGCACGGTATTCGAAGGGGTAACGGTGAATGGGGAAAAAAAAAACAAGCGACAAAAGGAGAAGCGAAAAACGGACGATCATACGATAGGAATTAATTCTTCAATCGGGATATTAATGAAATATTTTGAATTGTATGGTCGATGGTACGAGCCGAACAGCGAAAAATCGAGGGAAAAGCGTCGAACGGTGGTGTACGAACGAAACAAATCGAGTTATTTGCGTGTGTACGCGCGAGCGCGGCCCGCGAGCCGCGAGAGAGCTTGCAACGGGCAACAATGAATCTCATGGTAACGGGGGTTCCCCGGTTAGGTGAAACACTTTGCAACAACCAACCTGAAGGAACTTTATCTTCCGCCATTACGGCCGATACCTTATCGAATCACGGTGGCTGCGGTCGAACTTCGAATCAATTGCGGTTATCGGCCAATGAAATCGTCATGAAGTTCGTTTCGATAGCGTTTGCGGTGGCCGGCGCGGAAACGGTAGCGCACGAAAATTTTATTTCGGATCTTTACGAGAATCGCCTACGCGCTTGGAAAATATTCACCGTCATTCCTCGCGATATTTGTTTGCCGTTCGCCGATTCCCGGTCTTTATAACCGGCAGATTGAAAACATCGAGCCATCTCGGCGAACCGAAGATTTTGCGAATTTTTTGTTCGGAAAGGCTTCCCAGTTCTACGGAAATCGCTGTCCATTATTAACTTTTCCAATTTCCAAAATTAATTCGAACGGCTCCTCGACGTTTCGAGGGCTGTCATAGACGCCAACTTGATCGGAAATTATTTTTCATAGCGCGGATTATTCTATTGATCGAATGTTCACTGGTCGTCCAAATGTTCTGAACGGATTGAACTAGAAAATTCTTATTTTAATAAATTAAGTCCAATCGAAGTGCTGGTTGAGTTTTCAATTAAAGATTTTGGCAGTTCTTTGGAAAATCAGGAAAAATACATTTTTTTAGCGGACAACAAAAATGAGTTTCTGTATAATATCAGCATAAAAATGTTTATGGATCGAAGCCTATTCGATCATTGCGTTTCCCGCGGCGCATTTCCCGGTGGCTTTTAGCGATCGAGGATGAGAGAAAGTTTTCGAGCGCGACTTGAATGTTATTCCTCCGGAGCATAATTAAACTCCAACCGAGTTCAGCGAAATTTTATTGGAAACGAAATTTTGTATAATATAATTAGTGAATCGGACGGCGCGGCTCGGCGATACACACGACGATACACACATCGACCATCAAAATTTCCGTTCGATAAACCATACGCATAGTGAGTGCTTCATCTGATATTCATTGGAAGAAATTCTTGATCGGCATAAGTCTGTTAATTTTTGAATATTAAAATCTTTTTGTCGCGCTCCAGAATAAAAATTCTGTTTCGGTCGTGTGCGTGTCGGTGGAACAATTTTTCATTACTTCTACGGTAATTAACGTGCCGGGAACAAGCGAAGTAAAAAACTGTTACCGATTGTTAATGTATTACGAAAAAATTGGACGCCAATTTGATCTGAATTAATTCGCAACGGTGCACAAAGATTAAAAATTTACTTGCCGCGAAACACATACACACACACTGACAAGGAATGTATACATCCATATAAACGCGTGTTTTTCACATTTTGATTATGGAACTCGATCGACAGGTAAATTGAACAGAAAAATCGAACGCTGCGGTCTGAAAAATGCGTGGTGTATTTGACACGAAAAAAAAAAAAATAATAATAATACGTTTACTTTGTACTGTCTGAATTTCTTGGTGTGAAGGAAAAATAGTATAATTACGACGGGATACACGGTATTATATCGCAACGATTTAAATTGAGTGACCTGTTTAAACGGAACGCCGCTCAGTGCCGCGGCGAAATAACGGCTAGGCTCGCATAATTTTCTCCCGAAAATCGACGGAACAACGAAAATTTGTCGGTCAGCGGGATTTAAAACGGTGTCGGTTCCGTTGGCGGGCTCAGTGAAAACGATTATAAACTGTATCAGCACGGTTATTACGTATAATTCAAATTGCATGTAAAACAGCGTCGATTAATTCTGTTCAATTGGAACGAAAATGCGGAAAACAGAGCTCGACGGCCGGGGCACTTTTGTTTTCTTTCGGCTGCCCATTGCGCGATGAAACTGAAACGCCGCCGGATCACTTTCAATTTCTGATATCCGCGCACGGTGAAATCCACCGAAGATACGGTCGCGACCGATCGCCTCAGGTGTCGTTCTCTTTTCCTCGATACCGCGTTCTCCATTGATTAACGTTAGCATTTCAATATCCCCTCACAACAATTTTCAAGCGAAACGAACGGGCTTCGATTGTTTCGATACCATCCGCTTTTTCATCGGAAACGCAACATTTATAACAGCTGGAAAATTGTGCTCTAAATTTTGCTATCACTCACAAAACCTAAGAAACAAAATTAAAAGGCAAGGATAATGTTGTTTGTTTTATTTTTCATCTGGGAAATTGATTCAATAACATTTAAGGAACAGACACTGTCGAACAGCTTCCACACGTTTCGAAATTATTCTTCCCTGGAAAATGGATTAAAAAATTTGGAACATTTCGAATTAAGCTCTGAATTCTGCTTGTACGTTTATTGACAAAAAATTAAATACTTTTAAGTTCTATCATTTTTATCCATAAGAATATTAGCTTAAGAAATATAATACGCTGCTTTTAAACATTATTAATAGTGCTCGTTATGTATACATATTTCTTATAATCCAGTATTTCTCCGAATACTAAAATGGCGTACAATATAAAATTTATGAATCACTTTAATGATTTTTTTAAATGTTCTTATACTCGAATAATAAAATTCACATAATGGTCAACATGATATCTTGGCTACAAAATTCAATAATTCAAAAAGAAAAATATAAAGTTCTATTTCTTCTAACAAGTAATCAATAAAAAATTGATATTAATTCTTGACTATTTTGATTAGTTCAAACTTTTGAGCAATTAAAATTTTAAACTGTCCGAAAAAAATTTTAATCTTGTAAGATTTTGGATCGATGTTTGTAGTATGTTTCGAGACTTCCTGAATTCTCTGAATTTTTGAATTTGTTCCTTCTATGATTGAGATGTCGTAGTTACAGTGGATTAAGTCGGTTAAAAGCTACGCTTTGCATGTATGAAATTCAATTTGACTACATTTCGCGAATATGGATAAAAATAAATAGCACCAAGTAAAATTTTCCAATGATAATTTCGAAATATTCCTCAAAAATGACTTTTCTGTAAGGAAATGACGCTGTGAAACTACAAACAATTTATATTCCCCAGGTACATGTAGAAACAGAACGTGGAAAAATCATAAAGTGAACTTTTAAAAATTCCTGTGACACCGCTAACGTCGTTTAATATTCTGTTGACTGTTCATGCGTTTCCTTATTTTTTGTTATTTTAACTTAGCTATTCATTTCAAATTCCTACGCCATCTTTCACTGCGTAAATCTCCTGCAGCTTCATGCACAGTTTTGGTATTCCGTATGTCATAATATTTTTGCTTCACGTCCTCCTACACAGCATACAACGTCATACTTTTTGCTTAGGATCTCGAAAATTTGTGGTTATTGTGTAAAAAGTGTTCTAGTACATATCCAAAATAACAAAAAATGGAGTTACGTGTCGCCTTGGCATTCTTCTCGTGATATTGTGCATTTAGTTGCATTGTAGTTTTACATTTTGAAATTTTATACACTCGGCTTCTAAGATTATTTTAATGAAACATGAATACTGTTGGAAATTTTGAAAATAACTAGCAAGAATCGACAAAAGTTTGAGAATGTAGTATTTGAGGCAAAGAATAGTTTCCATGGACTGCTTCTCTTGAAATTTAACAATTTGGAAAGTAGATAAGCAAAGATCAGTGTCATTATTGTGTTTTGAAACAGAACACCAAATTTTTTGTTGAGTATTTCGAAAAACTGTGTAACATCTGGGGTAATTCAAAAAATTAATTAATATGTTAATATCAAAATTATTTCTATTTACTGACGTTGGTGATAAAGAAAACTGCAACGAAGGAAAGGTGATCATCAAAATTGATAAATTTTGAAATAGTTACAAGATATAGAAAAAATAAGGAAACCCACTCAGCCCATCTGCTTGCCGTCGGTTGAAATCACCGGATTTTTACAGCAGCTATGACAATCTAAACTCCTTTACGACTTCAAAAACACAATTACCCAGTGCCATTACACTTTTTCAAATTCGTCACATCCAAAAACCTAAACAAAATTCCAAAATCATTAAACAAAGTCACTTAAACCCGATAAAAAGCCTAAAAAATCATCGTCGAAAGAAACGATTCAAATACGTTAAATAAATATCATTCCCAATATTAAAATTTTTTTAAATTCTTTTTTCAAATTTTCAAAATTTCTCGAGGAAAAACGTGAAATTACGAAAAGTGTTTTTGTGTATTTTTAGTGAAAAATTCTGGCAAAAATGATTAAATCATACGCGATTAATTTGTAGGAAGTGGTCGAGAAATGATTGTGAGTGTTCGTATCAGTGAAAATGGTTATTTGGTGAAGAAAAAAGTAATAACGTGTGCAGAGATGGCGTCGGTCGCGTAATGGAGGCGACGCTTGCCGTCGGACGGCGTAAAAATGGAGTCCGTACGCTTTCTACTCACGCCACCATTTTGTGAGCGCGTTGTTCTGATAATTTCCACCAAAAGAAACCGCGGAACAACAATAAATCGACGTAACCGTAGCTGGCAATCGATTTTTGCAGCTGGGATAAATACGGTGGAACAAATAAATTCAGTCGTCGCCGGTTCGTTATAATTTATGAGATATTATTATCGACGATTATTTAATTCGTTAAGCAAATGAATTTTAATCGCGAGCGTACCGTTCGAATTATTAACATTTTTCGAAGCAAAACCGATGGAAAATTATGGGTTAATTCGCAGAAAGTAAAAGCGAGCTGCGCGCTCCAAATTTAAACATTAACCGTGACCTTAAAAATTTGCAAATGAATACGCGATAAGCGCGCATTTCCAACGCGTTTAATAACCCAATGTTTCGCATTGGCATTCCCCGATGGAAAATGCCATTCGAAATTCGAAAACCGAAAGAGTGATTCCCAACGGCGTGAAAATAGTTTTAACATTTTCAACAACTTTCGAAATGTGTAAAATACTCGAATCTTTTTCCTTCGAGGAATTACATGTTCACTGATTTGCGATATATCGAAAAGAAAACTGCAAGAGCATTTTTGTCCGTCAATATTTTTGCGAGCCGTCGGCAAAAAAAACTGCGAACGCTCAGTTCGATAAAACACCAAAAACTGGATTATTTGTTATTAAAAAAAGATGAATATTGCGATGCATGAAATTACTTTATTCCGAGAATCCAGTCTCGAGTAAAAATTTGCAAATTCCCTAAAAATTTAAAGGTCTCAAACGTGTAGAACTTTTAGCTCGTTTCTTCAGTATACGTTCGCGAAAAAGGACATGTTTCACACGAAACGTTACCGTAATTTATCGCTGACTTTCGTCTGACAGTAGCTAGCATAATTTTTGCTAACGAACTTAAACGTTCTCTTCTCGAGCAGATATTAACTAGAGAAATGAACTTACAGAAACAGACGTCCTTTTAATCATAGTAATTCTACGGAAAATCGGACAAAATGGCGGGCTCGTTCCACGGAAATCTTCTATAGTACAGTAATCGTTATGAACAATGTGCTCCCGTGTGTCGCGCGATTCGTGTTAATTCTCTAATATACCTACACTGAATTTTAATTCGACTTTAATCCCGATCTTGATCAACATGAAAATTGCAGTCGCGAAATTTCGGTTCGTCGTCAGTGTTCATTACATTTTTGGCTGGCCGGATATGCGAATTTTATGCTGGAACGTGTGACAACGAGCTGCTTCCTCTGAAGTTTGAAATTAGAGTCAAAAATTTGGTGATTCGAAATAATCCAACATTTTATTAGTCCTGCATCATTTTTCTTTTGTTGGAAATCTGGAACCGCAAAAATTTTATAAATTTGATAACAATTTACTTCCACAACATGATGAAATAATCAGAAAATGATTGCAATATTTCTTTACTCGGTGATTTTGCTACGAAATTTACAAGGACCCATAGTTGAACAGATCGTTTCTTCTTCTTGGCAACACGAAGAGTAAACCTCATTGGACATCGATATTATTAGAAGAAAAAGTAAAATTGCAAAATAACTTAAAGCGTAATGAAATCACTGTTGTCACATGCACAATATTTTCTTGAGGTGTCTGGTACAATCAGTTTTAGTTTTTGAACGGTGACAAATAAAGGTATTTGTGTGAACATGCTTGACACCATTAAAGAAGCTGTAATTCAATTTACTACCGAGAAGATTCAAACGACAAATATGTCTGACGTCGAACAAACCATTCCGCTGCATGAATCATGCAGAGCTTCCGCTTTCATCGTCTAAATTTGCGTTGATCTAAGACACTTTACCAATAACTTCAATCTGTTACACGTCCCAAATTCGTTGGTTTGCAACGGAAATGTGTATATTGGTTATAACGTTTACCTTCATTATGATCTGCTAATATTTCGGTACAGACAGCTGGAGATTTATTTACACCTAATTTAAATTATGTATAATAACTATGGATTTCCATGGAAAATAAAAATGACCTGCATGAATTACGTAAGACAGGAGGGTATACAAATTTATTTCTGTACTGAATAATTTTAGTGAGCTAAAGACAAATGTATTGATTTTGTCATTCCTTATGTTATTCTAAATTTTACCCACTCATTTTTGTCATTAATGTAGAAAATGTTTATATTTTTGCGGATGATTGAATTTTATAATAGTAAATAAATTAGAGGACTACATGTAATGATTTATGTGAATCAGAAGTATAAGTTTCGCTGATAGAGTTGTGACCATAATAGAAGACGGTAATTAAGTGTGTCGTTGTGCCAACTGTCAGATTTTGCTTATTAACCGTCCACCGCTGGCTTGAGTATTGAATTTCATTTATTTTTTATACCGCGTCGGCTGTCAATAGCTTCCTCTTCCAATTTTTCTACCGTTTGATTAATTTACGTGGCCGCGCACGCACGTGTCACCGACTATCCGGCCAGTCGATTCAAAATTCCGAAAAATTTATTCGAAGTAAGCCGAAGAGAACATCGACCTCATTCTAACAAATATAATAATTTACCCGGACCACCACTATTCGATTTTCACAACGCGAATATAGTTTTATCTAGCACACTGGCTATCCGATCGAAACCGGAAACAAAATTTCGGATATTGGGCACATCTTTGTAAATTAGTTACGTAGCCATTTTATTTCTAATGAATTTATTATTATTACTAGTTATGAAATAGAATTAATCCACTTATTCATTTACAAGAGATATACAATTATAATATTCAAAGTTCGAATAGAAACTGTTGAATTTAAAACTTAACCTGTACTCTTATATTAATTTTATTTAATTTCTTATATATATAATTATTACATTTTCGCATCTAACTAAACAGACCGCAAAATATTCATCCTACAAAAAAATTGTGCATTTGTGAAGACTCAAAATTGTTAAAATCATGTTTGGTTCTAATTATTAAATTTGGTTCTAATTGAACATTTATGCAATGTACTGCTTGATACAAAAATACTATTATATCCGACTAAATAACAGGAAAGACGAAGCATAATTTTGATGATGAAAAATCGTTAATGGACGATTCACGAACTCGTTTCCGAATTTTATCTTTTTGCGATTGAGACGAAACAGATTGCAGAAATAGAGAATCGCATGTAATGAACATCGGCGAGCACATTACTTAGGTCAGTTTTTTCTCGCGTAAATATTGTGCGGCGAAGAATATATTGGCACATCGGGTCGTTGATGCAAACTTATATTAATCGAAATGACGTATCGACTACGCGACCCATCGAATGGATACGAATGCGTTATGATCGGGAATCGGTTTATCTATAAAAAGTTGCTTCTATATATTTTTCCACGGTGGTCCCCGATAATTTAGAAATCTGACCAATTATAAGTAATGCGTGTAACAATACCGCGGAATATACACGGTGTACTTTAAAATCGAGCCACGATTTGAATTGATTTCTATCGAAAAAAACACCGAAGAAAAAAGCACGTAAAAAACACGGAAAAATCAAAGCCCTTATTGGCTACCAGGTTTTTACAAACACTGCGGCGAACGTGAAATTATTTGTATCTGTTTGACTGGTGTGCGCTAAAAAATCAATTGGTCAGAGCAAAAAATCATGGCAATATTTTTAAAACACAAAAACAACATAGTTGTGTTCCTTAACGTTGATGAACAACGAAATCTGTAGCGAAAATATTTCACAAACAATATATCTGTTAGTTTACATTATTGAATATTAACTGAAGAGATAATTAGACTGTGGACTTTATTTTTATCATTTATTATTTGGAAGAATTTACAAATATTGTGAAATTATTGTCAACTGATTAAACCTATTAACAATAGATCAAAATTTTATTTGACTTCTGTTGCTTGAAATCGATCGAAACTATTTTTATTTTCCGATAAAGATCCGCAGAGCTAGTGTTAATAACATGCTAAAAGAAATTTTAAATCTGTAGAATATTTATTGAAGTTCTCGTCACTGGCTTACGATAAACAAATTCTGCCGTAGAAAAGGGTATCGATATAAATGTATAATGTTAAATAAGAATTAATTTTTTTACCGTTCTGCTAGCAACTGTTTTCTCAGCAAGCAGGGAATTCGTCGGGCACCCAGTATAACCTTTACTCCGGCGACAAAATGGTGGAGGCATATAAATCAATAGCGAAACGATATCAAAAAATTTTGTTCGCGTACATTTTTTTTCGTTCGCGTAAGTGAAAGTTATCGAATTAAAAAAAAAATAGAGGGAGAACGTTCCGTTTGGAAAAATCGGGCAAAAAATAAAGGATAAACTTTTTTTCGGGCGAACGCGTTTTAACGCGACTTCCTACGCGCGCACGTGTGTTTCCTCGGCTCGTCTCCTTAGTTCGCTTACAATTTCTGGAGAATATCGCTACACGACCACAGGATTGCATATTCATGTACATTCGCTTGTGTATATACATAGATTAACTACATAAAGCTACTGGTGCAGCGTATGTACCGACTGTTTGATAGCAAGTGAGAGTGAAACCGGAAATGGATCGATCGACGGCATATTGTCACCTAGAGGAGACGATGCCCCGGTATCAATCGATTTCCAATTTCCATATTTCTTTAAAATCACATAAAGGAACCGATTGTTTGTTTTCTTGATCGTTGCGGGGCGTAATTTGATTATGCTCGCACGTTACGAATCTGTGTCGTCAATTATTCGTTCACAGTAAACATTTAAACTTGTATGTCTCTCAAAAATACTTGTTATCGTAATTTTAACTACACGTTCGAAATAATCAGACATTTAATTTCGTGATTTCAATAATTCATTCTTGATTAAAAATTTACATTTTTCGAATATCCGACAACGAAATTGACTTCGAAATTTTTTGTATCTGTACGCATTCTGATCAAAATTATTGGCATAATTTTATACATACAGTTCGACCAATCCGAAATTTAAATACACGATCTTAATAATTTAATACAAATGTAAATTATGTTCGATTATTCTCTTGAAATTATGAATTTTTCAAAGATCTATAGTAGAACGAAATTGACATTTAAATTACTAACATTCAATGCCTATTTTTAATGAATAATTCTGAACGCATATGCAAAGACATACGATCATTTTTTTAAAATTATGCATTCTTCAGAAAGATACAGTTTAACTACAGATACACAGAAATAATTCAGTAAACATGAAAATATTACAATTTCTCAAATTTTATAAAAGCTACTGCGAAATTACTCCATTCCGATAAAAATGAATTACAAAATTGCATTTCGAAGATTTGTTTAAGCAAAATTGTAAGCATATTCGTTATTCGTAAGATATGGAAAATTTCATTACTTAATACGATACCAAAGATTAATTGCTAACAGAAAGGAAGAACATCGACAATGTGCCGATATCGTGTTTATTAAACGAATTTAACACAAGAACAATTTATTATTAAATCAATGAAAAAATTATGCAAAAATTTCTTCGACGAGGCCAGGTGCAATGCTCCGGGCGGAAATATTAATGAACGTATTACCAATAAAGTATGTGGTACATTAACCTACGTTCAATTACTACCGAATAGCAGCTAATATTTCTTCTTTGCAAATAACCGATTGCCATTCGAACGTACCCGTACGATGTGGCGGTATTTAAACGATCTCCCTCTGTTTATTTTCGTCGTGACCCGTTATATAAGCATCGAAATTATAAGTTCCTCTTTAACCATCGGTAATCGAAATGAAAAAAATATATTAACCTTTTGTTAAAGAAACACCTACAAACATTTGAATTATTCTGGATCGAGAAAATTGTAAGACACGATTGCACATTTTACAAATAATCTTTTACAAATTTTTTCGTCTTTCCTCGAAGAAAATTATACGTTCCAGACTTGTTTAAGAATACTGTAAGACATATTTGCACACTTCACAAATGATAAATGAAAAGTCCCATGCATTTCGAAATTTTTTACCATTTTGTCAAAGAAACATGTATTTGCAAATATACAAATTATTCGGCTTGGTAGAAAAAAAAATGAAAAATCCCATCCATTTCAAACATTTATCAAAGAAGCATATGCACAGAAAATTATTCGTATTGGACTTGATTGAGAAAATCGTAAGATACATTCGCACGTCTCGAGTTTGAATAGAAGGAAAAAAGGAAAGATTACGCTTCATTTTCGATCGTAGAAGAAGAAACGAGACTGATCATTTAAATCCAAGAGAGCGAGAAAGTTCGGATGCTGATGGTGTTAATAATGTAACGCAGCAGGAACGGGAATCGCGATCAGAGGCGAAAACTGGACGTGGTACCGATACGGTTCGATCGCTATCGGAGTAAAAATTATTAACACTCGTATTTCGAGAAGTTGGCTCGCAAACTTTTTCTCGGTATTTCATTTTAACCAATCAACTCACCTATGGGCAGGCTTAATGAAATTTCACCCTGCAGCGAACGGAAACGCACGTGTTTGCGATCCTCGCTCACCTTTGCCGATTAATGTATCGACCGTGCTGGCGGCGCATTAGTTACACAAAATTTCAAAAGTGTTCGATCGACTATTAGCCAACAAATAAAGTATCTTTTTTGCAAAGGAGATTCTTGACTGAATAAAGATTTTCCATAACGTAATTTGATTAGTGAAAGTGAAACTCGAAAGATAATATTTATCATATTGGATTCTTTTTTTATTTCTCTACATCCTTCAAATTCTAATTCAATTTAATAAACAGTATTTTTTTGGAAGTGTCATTTCATATGTTAACCTAAATTCAGTGTTCTAAGTCAAGAAAGAAAATTCTAATACAATTTATTCTACTCGAATATACCAGTATGCTAATTAATTTATTGGATATGGTAGTCAACATGTTAACCAAAATTCTGGGGATAAATACGGGATCTTGTTCTCCGTATCAGTCAAGCAAGGAAATTCATTGTCATAGAAGATTTATTTGGGCATATTTTATTTACAACAAACTATACCATAACAATAATTTTTATGTATTTACAGATATAATAATTCGGATAAAAGTTTGTTCGTCGTACGACAACCATAATTATCAGGGGACTGTTTCAATACTCTACTTATATTAGCACAGATATAATTCTATAAAAATTAAATTCTATAAAAATTCAATAACGAGAATGATTTTGCTCATGAAACAATAATTTATCCGGAGTAGCATGACCAAATATTTTTTCTCGAAATAGATATTTAAAAGAAACTTGTCATACTTGTTTCAGACAAAGTACACTAATTAAAAACACCATTAATAGAGTTCCGATGTGTACAGTGTTAACACATCTGTAAAGGTACATACTATTATCAAGAAGTTTATGTTTCACTGAACAATTCCATATTAGACCAGAGACCGAAGAAACGACTCTCGACGACGACCTAAGTAGAAAGCGACAGCCATAGTCAGCCACCGAGCTCGGGTGGCTGATTCGCATTATTATAACAGGTTTACAAATCAACCGATCCTCGAGAAAATGAAAACAGGAGCGCGGTTGTATGTCATGCGAAATTCAATTTCCCTGGACACAGACGCGCAGTCACGAGGGTTTTCTAAACATGGTGTGGCGGCCAGTGCCATTTTGTATCGGGGTACAATCAGTTTCTTAGGGTCTCCCTTCCCATAGCCACGTAATTGAACGCCCACATCGGGACCCTGGCGAAAGTTAATCAGAAATTCTGGACAACGGGAGAGGAGACGGAGGAGGAGGAGGCTTGGTAACCAAGAAGGGAGAGAGACCTTGTCCGAGGGGGCGTCGGTCGAGGCATTCTGCCTGGCTGATCGCATTTCGTCATCATCAAAGTACAATTCGTGGCCATCAACGGCAGGAGCCTCCATCCGCACGGGCAAAGGGGATCCTATCAAGCCGCGGAAGGAGCCATTTCTGTTCTGATGAACTCTACGGACCGTCACGAAGACAGGTGGACGATGTGGGTGGGTTGCGTGGGTGGAGGAAAGGGTCGTTACGGGCAAAAGGACCCGGCGCGGACGCCGAAAAAGGGTGGCAAAAGAGAGAAAGAAGTCAGGAAGAGGCGGAGACATTGTTGGGAAGCGGACGAGCCGGTGGCGCGCTTGGGAAATTAATTAAAAATTATCCGAAAACAAAATTCAGCGACAAAGGGGACGGCGAAGTAGAAGCGAGAGAGGAAGGGGAGAGGGAGAAAGCTATCGAAGGCGAAGAAGAAGAAGAAGAAGAAGAAGTAGAAGAGAGATAGGTTCACGGTCAACGCGAATGGTCGCCGATGCGTTCTTGTCGTTTTCGGCGACTGGCTGCGACCGTTCATTGTTGGCCAGGCCTACGTCGGTAGATTCCGCTGCTGGTGGCGATTGCGAGAGTGGCTAGCAAGCAAGGGCTGCGATACGGCCCGGTATAATATTTCAAAGTGCCTAACCGAAACGGGCGGGACAATGGAGGGCAGCCATCTTCTGCGAGGTTCGCATCAACGCGGAGAGAGAGCACCCCGTGGGCCACCCTATCAGGCGAGGCCGTACAACGCGGAGAAACACGAGGACAAGAGGATTG
This sequence comes from Lasioglossum morio, assembly GCA_916610235.2. Lineage (NCBI taxonomy): Eukaryota > Metazoa > Arthropoda > Insecta > Hymenoptera > Halictidae > Lasioglossum > Lasioglossum morio. The sequence goes on along the minus strand of OU744330.1, from coordinate 7,787,822 downwards.
CCGAGGGTTGGCCTGAGGTTGAGGGATCGTTTAGCATTCGTCGTCGTTTTCGTTTCTCCGAAGGGGGGTTGCGCGGGAACAGAAAGAGAGGCGACACGTGAGGAATAAAGAGAGACCAACAGGGAAAAGGGTGGACGATGATGTACCTCGCCCTCGAATTCTTTCTCTCCCTTCGGCGAGAGCTGCTCTCTCTCCTCTCTCGATCCCTTCGACCGATGTGTCCCCCGCGTTTTCTCTCATTCTCTCACTCTCTCTCACTCTCTCTGGGTCCCCTTCTCGCCTCTCTACGCCTCCGAAACGACCACCAATGTTTCCCTGTTTCACTTGGAAAAAGCAAGTCTCCGCAAACAAAGGGCCGCCAAGCCGTGCCAGATAGCCCTGGCCTGGATAAGCGGCCGATCGCGCGATTATAACGGCAGGGATAATGCTTATTATGCGCCACAGCACAGCCTCTACCGTTCCAGACCCCCGTGCCACAACGAATCCTCCCAGAGAACAACGCTACGCGTCCCGCAAACCGGCTTCCTCAAGGATTAACCGGCCACCGCGATCTCCCTTCACCGGAATTTTTCGGGTTTTACAACGGTCTGTGACCGTTTCTATTTTACACTAATGGCCAGGCAGCCTTTTTACCGCCCGAAAACCGATCCCAGCGTTTCCAAACCGCGTTATTGACGGTCCACAGCCGATCCGCTGCGGGCCCCAGAGAAATCCTTCGAAAGAAGCTAACCAAAAGCTTTATTTTAACGTATGTAAGGGCTGCTACCTCTTGGTTGCATATGGCCAATCATTTTTAATACTTTGGTCTGGCCGCGTGGGTGACCCAGTTGGAAATGGGGCAGTGTTTTTCAGGCAAAATTCTGTTTGATTATGAAGTTCCACACGAAGCGATTTTTATTCAAACATTCTGAAATTCAGCCGAATGTATAAATTCAACTTAGAAATTTTTATGAATAATAATTAGTGAGATCAGAATAATAAGCATTTGCTTATACCACACTGGCCCCCAGTTTTCTGACTTGGAATTTGTTGTCTGCGGATCTTCATGCAAAGGAAAAAATTATTTAATTTTGTTTAATAGCTTGAAAATAATATGTTCGATATATGGTTGATAGTATTTTCAAATTGGGGAAATATTTTTACTGTTTTAAATTACACCTCATTTTTGTCATAAATGCATGAAATCCGCACTGCAATAATTTTTTCAATTGATACCACGTGGCTGTATCTGAGCCGCAAAATTTGTCAAATCGATTAACTCCAGAAAATAATAACTAAGAAAATTGACGAAATATAGTAGAATATATTAATATGTAAATGTTCTATAAACCCTTGTCATGCTTTGGCTCTAAATTTTCAAAAAGCTCGAATGATGGTTAATCGATTTGGTCTATGAATGATTCATTTATTTTTACCACCCGGCATACTTAGCTCTAAAAGCAATAGGCTTGTGATATCCCATGAAAAATACAAGATTGCACTCATTCAGGTATACTTGAAACATACAGTATACGTTAACCTCCAGGACCTCCGTCTGAGGTTTATTCTGTAATTTCAAGTACAGCAGTAGGTACGAAGATTACACTGAGTTCTTAACATGTTTCGCGGTTAACCAAGCATATACTTCAATAAAATACGTAATACAAATACTGCGGAGTTAACTCCTAAATACTGTGAACATTTTCACCATTCGGGTCTAAGAAAAGGATGTTAATGCGTGAGAACGTTTCCGTAGTCCCGAAAGCCTGGGAAACCTTTATAGAATCTTTTTATTTCCGGACAACCGCGTTTAAAATCTGCATAAAACTTTTCAAAATTTAATGTTTCTGGAATAAAACATCTCGTCATGAATATTTAATTGCGATTGCTGTTTTACAGCATGGACCAAGCTGGGTACTCACAGTGAATAAAGTCTTACGAACTTCTCGCGAAAGTAGACTGAATCAGCAATTCGCGATGCACATATAAATCATAATCCGGTTCATTCTCCATCCGATAAATCGCCAACAATAAAATAAAATGCCTAGAAAAGTCTGTCAAAATTTGATAACGGAAACCATATCCGAAATGGTACGGTAGGAAAAAGTACAATCAAAAGAAATCTTTATGAAAAAAAATTAGACCATTTTAATGCCTCCATAATTACCTATTTATACTATAAAAAATTTAAATACATATCAATTCAAGAAAGAATTGAAAATAATTGTAATCGTGTTGAAAAATGGTACCATCCATGTGCGTGCCGATAAAAATGTTATAAAAACGAAAATAAATGTACGTATATGTGCCAATATCGGAAAGGTTCAGAAATTGCATTTTTTGGCAGAAATATACAAAATTTACTGTTTTGAATTTATTTGGGCTAAGAAAATATTTCGCGAGGAATTCGCGAATCGAATATGTACGCAGCTTGGTTCCCGAAAATCGCGCAAGGCCAGAGCATTATGGGACCGGAGGCGATGGAGATGCGTGAATAAAACAGTAAATTGAATTCTTGCCGCGCATTGTCCCGAATAATTGGACGATAACGAGAAAGCGTGCTCCTTGTTTCAAGATCGACAACCTAACCCACCGACGACGACCCGCTTCGCTTCGCAAACGAGCGATCGCCTATTTCTCCTCGAGGAATGGGAATCTCCAGGAACAAAGAACCGATGTTCATGACAACCCTGACTCAGATAACCAGCCGATCGTATGATTACAGCGGGACGGATAATGTGTATTATGCGACGATGCAGTTTAAACGGTTCCGGTACTTCCGGCAATGAATACTCTCGAGGAACAATGCGCAGCCTCCTCGAGTATAAACCGATTATTATGCTCCCTTTTCTTCCCTTTCTTTTTCAATTAACACCGTATTCAGTCTGATCACTTTCGAAATATTGGACGACGATCGATTAACGGGACGCTGGGGAAACGCGGTTCTCCAGATTTTTCCCGGAACTATACTTATGCTATCCATCATTCCTAAGAGCAGAATGACCACTATTTGACCTTGTGATGGAAAACCTGATTTACGGAATTTTCACAGTCCTTGCGGGGCTCGGTGCGGAGGCGTATACTAATTTCACTTTCATTTTAGTGTGTCAGGAATCCTGAACAGTTTCTTCACGATTTATGTTAATTATAATAGGCATTATTTTTTATATAGACATATATGAAGAAAGCATAGGAATCATTTAACAAAACGTAGAAACGATACTTTTAACAAAATTATTTCAAACTTGACGGAATAAATGATTTTTGAATGAGATAATCATCAAGTGAAAAATTGAATAATAATTGAATCACAGTGAAAAATTGGATAAGAAATTTGAATTATGTTTGAAGACATTTTTGGTATACACAAAGGTATTTAACAATTTGTGGCATGATTTGTTATGATGCAAAATTAATTAAACTAATTTTTGAGATATAACTGATCTCCAAACAAGGAAAATTGAACACAGACTAAGGAAGAGACTTAAGAGGGTCACAGTGAAATAAGACAACCATAGTCCAGACCGACACAATTGAAACTGAAAATGAATAATTAATTCGAATGAAATTTTAACGGTCTACTTAAAGGCTTGAGAGTATTTTTAGTGTACAAGAAAGTATTTTAGAATTTATGGTAAAATTTTCGAAATTAATGAAACTAATTTTTGTGATTTAGATCGTCTGAAAAAAATGAAGATTACCTGTATTTTCGGAGCGATTCTTTCACGGTGCAGCGTTACCCGCGGACACAACGCTGTATGATTGGAGAACTCTGGTTACGAACAATGGCACGGATTAACTCAACCCGTTACATACGTGACACGTGTTCGACACACGGGTTCAATCGATCGGAAACTTTTTTGGATCTTTTGGTGTCAGACGCTTTGTGTCCTCGAATTCCATGGTACATTGACCGAATTAAAAAAGGGGAAAAAGACGAGAAAACAGTTACAATGTTAATCCGCCATTCGAACCTGCGTCTGCTCGCAAGAAAATTGTTTTCGGAACCTTTGCCACACAACATACAAAATTGATTAAATAGTTCGTCAGATACTTAATTTATTTTAAAATCTGTTTTATTAACAATAGAAAATAAATTAGTCAAAAGATGATTTTATTAAGAATAGAACATAAATTAATTCAAAAAATAATTTGATTAACAGTAGAAAATAAATTTATTTGAAAGACAGTTTTATTAACTTCGTGTACAGTGTTTCACTATCTTTGAATAAATTGTTTCCCGTTTGTTTTTTACAATAATTACAGAGGAAATGTTGAGGAACGGATATTAAATATTGTTGATAAAGTAATTACCGGAAGAGCAAAACAACCGCAAGATAATATCGATTTCTTTTAACGGTCTTGTTATTCGCACTTTTTGCGTTCGTGGAAATATGCTCGATGAATAATTTCCTTTTGCTAACGATTGCTATTTTCGAGTTATTTCCGAGCTATCCGCAGACTCAGGCGTTTATTCGATACGTGCCGAGTATTAAAGTTACAATCAACAGCCGATTTCTCTCGTTTCTTTGCCCGCTTATATTGTAACTCATATTAATTTATTTCGCACGAAAAGTACAATAGGAAAATGAAATACCATCTATCTTAAACTATCTAAATTCTTCCACCATTTTTTTTACCAGAAATATAATCTTCCAAAATTAAATATTCTCACCAAAATAAAACAAACTTCTCAATGTAAGAACATTTGCAATATGTTACTCTAAAATGTATCTTTATTTCTTTCTGCCAGTCATGTATAATACGTATAATGTTTTCAATGCTTGAAACACGAATCTATAACATTTTTAAAAAATTGTTTCAACTAAATTTTACTTGATTACATCACTATCTGTTGCTCCTCGAAATTTTGAAAGTACAATTATATTTCTGAAAGCACGTAAGCTCCCAAAAAGTTTTCATCATACACTTCCAATATATTTCTTTCGAGCGAAATCACCAGCTTTGGGACTACACCAATTATTTCTGTTCTGGACTTTATTCAGCTCTTACTAAAAATACAACAATGGATAATGTTAATGATGGATCTATGTTACTTGTTCGTATACTGTTTTTTAAATAGCAGTATCGATTAAATGAAACAGCGGGCACTCGGTGCGGTTCCACCAAAAATCGAATTAACGTCAAGAAAAAAAAAATTAATTACTGATTAAAACGGGAAAATATTAATGAACCACTGTCAAGTAAAAAATAATGAATTCCTCTGTGCGTAATCCAAAACTACTCTTAGCACAAAACATTTCCCAGAGCGACACAATTTTTTATTTCCTGTTCGGAGACTCCAAGAAACTTCTATAGGACGTCTCCAATTATATACCGCAGTTCGCGACCAGAAATGTTCAAAGTTGCACGTAATTAATAATATTTTGAGCTTTTCGTAATGAGCTCCTGAATTAAATCCTTAGATTATTCCTTTCGTGTTGAACATTCGAATTAATTATAAAATCTCTAGAAAACGTTCTGTTGTTCATAGTTTATTACATGATCAATGCCATTTCAGTTTGTAACTTTTTCAAATTATCTATTATTACTAACAAAGTATTACAAAATCTAATAACTCTCATTTAGCCTCCTCAATGTTAAAGCACGTAATTGTGTCGACTCTAATTTTACGATTCCTATTCAAATTGATTACCTACTGCGTCTGTTTCGCGTTAAATGATCGAACCAAATATTTTGAAAAAATTTTCTTCCGTCCGATCAATCTATGCCATTCATTTTCTGTTATTTATCAATTGACAAATTGGCCAAATTATGTCAGTATGTACAATACAGAGCCTCTGGTATCCAAACTAAATGTCAGAAGTCTTGGGATAAAAATATTTCCGTAATTGCCTCCTTAATTCTAATTTTTATTAATTTATAAATTATGTGAAATTCTTTGAGAGATGTTACAGATTCATTTAAATTGGAACCAAGAAAATTTTGGAGTTATCGAAGGATGTCTGGATGTCTGCTGAATTATACAAACATTAATAAATTGTGTAAACTTTTCCACTATTTAGGTCAGAAAATTTTATCTGCCACCACTGATTGGTAAATCCAAAATTGATCATAGAGATGTTAACAATTCGTTCAAATTTGGACCAACTAAATTCTACAAATTTTAACAAATTGTGCAAAATTATCCACTCTTTAGGTCAGAAAAATTGGATCTACACCCACTCATTGGAACATTCAAAAATGGGGAAAATAAACTACAAAAATGAAAGACACAGTTTTTGGTAATCTAACAGAATGTTTGACCATCAGGCTGTTCCGGTGACGATAGTTCGGGTTCGAAGCAGATCGATTTCTCTACTGGTATTGCATAGTGCAGCAGTATTCTAAAACACGCGAAATTTGCTAGAATCGATTGGCAAAACGTAGCCCTAGACGACAAGACCAAATTTACACGAGCCGGGATACGCGCGACGATATTAATGTACCAACCAATCAATGGCCTAATGAAGATGTAACTAGTCCCTAGCAATTTCTATTAGATCTATGAAATCATAACTGGGGACCTTGAATTCCTGTAGTCGGTCGAACGGTCAATGGATCGTGCCCGCTATAACTTCGCTGGGATGAGTGCGACACACAATCTCCGGGATCGAGTATTAATCTATCGGTAAAATATCTCTGTGATCCTTTTTTTTCTCAATCTTCTTTTTCCGCTTTTTTCCCCATGCTTTTTTCGACTTTCGAATTTCACAACGAATTTACGAAGCGCGATTGAAACGCGAACACCGTGATAACGAAACTGGAACACTTACACGAAAAGCAGGACACATAGTCGTCACATTTAAATGATTAATAATTGCAAAAAATTATATATCGGCTTATCTGAAATTGTGTGGATCGTCTCTGTACATTTAGCCCCTTTGATCATTTTTAATCTTCACTGAAATTTAATTAGAGAAATTATGTCGAAATCTTTCTTTCCTAAATTTTGGCACGAAAAATCTAAATGAGTTTTATTACTAATACTAGAGCGACAAAAAAGTACATAAATAATATGATTTTTTGATGTGAGTTTTACTTATAGAAAATGAGCAAAAAGAATTATTTCATTGTTCAAAATTTTGGGATCTGTAATGTTAGAAGCTTGTAGGCGTGTATTTGATGACATTGTTCAAGCGAGAAAATTGTATACAATTGTTTTAGTCTATATTTAGTCAATATATCTACAGAAATACGTAAAAATGTCGACAAAAATGGCGGCGATCCGTCGGAACGTGTTTTTCCACCGGCCTACTTAAAGCTTGAACTTCATTTAGTTCATTACATGGAAATCAAACACATCAAAAATGTAAATAACTTTCATTAATTCACAAATTCTAATAGTACTCTGTGATTGTTAAGAAATGAAAATATTGTTCGTCAAGACAGCAATTCATAGCAGAAATAAATTATCAAAATTCATAAAGATTCCACGGAAGATGACTTTGCAATATGTCAAGTATTGATCTTAAATTTTCAATAAACGACTTGGTATCGTTTGTAATTTAAATATTAGCGACTCACAAGATCGAAATAAATCCGCAGGAAAAATTCGTACTTATTCACAGTTTCGGAAAAAGCTCAGCTTCTTAACACTCTCTGACCACAATTAATTTCCCTTAATCGCCAATTACCGCGGGATCCAGGTTTTAATTTCGCGTTTGGCGATCAAATTATTCGTAAATACGAAACACGAGTGCATCACTTGTTGTTAATTATTCAAATCAATGAGCTGTTAACAGACATTGATTAGACGCATTACAAAGAATCGAAATTGAAATTGAAATTTCTGTGAGGCGCGCTCTCGCTCTGTTGCTCTATTCGTCGACGTTCCGAATAAACGTGTTTAATAATTATCTAACGTTCGAGCGAGCGAACGAGGGATAATATTCACGCAGATTCGAAGCTGCGAAAATGATATACATACATCGCAATCAAACTTGTATGGTCGGGCAGTATTTTTGAATCGAACGGAATTGCGGAGGCTCGTTAGGCGTTGCCACGGCGAGCCCTGTAATTTATCTAATGTCTGTAAAATCAGAAATAATAACTGATTTAAGGATAATCCAAGGGCAGCAGGTCGAACAGGTGACGGGGGTGAGAAGAGAAGGAGGAGGAGAAGAGGAGAGGAGAGAAACCAGTGAAGTATAATTCAGGCTCGACAAGCCGTTGTTATCAATAACATTTTTGCAGAGCCGTAATATCCCGGGAAAGTAATTAGAGTAAATTCAGGGGCTACCCCGCGCGCGGGCCGACCCTTCCAGCCGCGCAAAATGGCGGCGGGAACCGCCCTTGCGAAAAAAATTAGGCCTCCTTCCGCTGCGCAGTAAAATTTACATGAAAAAAAAAGGAACGCCCAGCGGCTTTCGGGAAAACGAAGCTTCGACAATGCGGCCTTTTTTATGGGGTAAATCGAAGGGACTCACCCGGCACCGCTCTGGGGAAATACCTGTAATTTATGTGTAGGAAATGGGAAGAACAAAACATGGCGGAAAGGTCAGCCGGCCTGGCAGACTTTAAAAACGATTAGAATCTTAATATCCATCGTAAAATACCGACCGGGCATTATCAGCAGGGAATGTATTTGTCCTGCCAGCCAATACACTGGCGGAATCTTGATTACAGAAGATTCTACCGCTCACCCTTTCAACAGATAAACGTGGAATTCAACATAGAAAATTGTTTGCTTCCTCTTCTGGCCCTGCTCGTCCATTCACCAGTTTTTAAACAGGTTTTTCAAAAGTTTTCAAACGTTTATTAATCACTGCTGAGATGTAGATAAGAAATGTGTTAACACAATTCTTTTATTCATCGTATAAAATGTTTGAACATGTATGTTTTTTCACCGCATTCGAGCATTTTCAGGCGAACACCATGCATTATTTTAAACATGTAGAACTAATTCGTTTAACAAAACCATAATTTCGCGTGCGTTTGTTAACGAACTGGCCGCACTCAACATTTATTATTACCGTGTGCAGAAAAAAGTATTGATAATTGTGTTTTTAAATATTAATCCGTTGATTAGCAGCGCATCGTCCACAGAGTTACGTGAAAAAAACACGAGCGACGAGGATCCGCGGGATGTAATTTCTTTGTAAAAATTAATGCCGATTACAATGACATGCTAACAGGTCCCACCATTTAAGGTAATTGAAATTAATACAAACAGTGGTGTAATTTGAATGCTTTTGTACCACGGCCCCGAAAAGGAAAATTTGAAATTTTAATGCGTAACCCTCGTGTAAACATCGCTGGTACAGCATGTTGTGCGGACTATTCTGAAGTGGCGGGGCAGACATATTGATTACTTTTTGTACCACTGACATTTAAGTCGCCATTTTATGCTTCGCTATACTCGCGCATTCATGTGGTTATACATATGTATACATATTTTAAGACCATATTATACATGTTCACTTCATCGTATGGAAAATAATATTGAACATATTATCGAAACAAGAAGGCATTAAAAATTGATGTTACATTCATCACTATGAAATATTAATCTAATTTCTGTAGATCATTTATGGCAATTCGTTAAGGCCAAATTAATAATAAGAAGAGAGAATATTATTGTATTTAAGGAATAGTTAATTAATTTTTCAATTGAAATTCTGAGGCTGTAAGATATTGGTCCTGCAAGACACCAGCAAGGTATTAATAATTTTTATTAATTATAGATTGCAACAAAATTAGATGAAAATAAACAACGTTTCGTATTTTATTTTAAGAAAAAACAAGAGTATAATGAGAATATTGAAAACAATATTTATCAACAAGAAGACAAATAAATAATTCCAAAGCAGATGTACGAAATAAATATAAAAGAATACCTTAGGCAACATGTACATGATAAATGATAATGAAAGGTGATAGGAGAACATCACACTGAAGGAACATTAAACAGCAGAATTATTAAACAACCGTTGCTAGATTTATTTCCCACAGGTATATACTTCGAGTTGAAATATTCAATTTCTTTAAAATGAGAACAAGAATAAAATAGTGACAGATTATTTCTCGTTTTGCAGGTACCCTTACAGATTCAGCAAGCAGAAGAACAGAAAAGGATCAATAATGAAGGGCTTCCTTCCGTGCGGAGGATTCGGAAGGAGTGATTATAGGACCAACAGCGGGAACGAAGGGGGGAAAAATGAATTTTCGTCTTGGTGGCGGATGGGCCAACCCTTAATGAAACTGGAGATGGCGGGACAAGGAAGAGGGACTTGGCGAGAGGGATCGGTCGGCGATATTTTTTTCACCCTCGTAAATATTCCCCCGAAGCGGGCATATTAACAAACGGTACGTTCTTGGTGAGGAGACGCTGCTACTGACAGGGTATTCATATTAGCGAACGACCATACGCCGTCCACTCTTTCTCTTTCTCGGTGTGCTCACCTCTTTCTCCTCGTTTTTCCACGATAGAAACGAGGTGTACGGACCCTCCCGTCCTTGAGCCTGGCCGAGTGGAAGCTGCTGATTGGTAATCGTTAATTACTCCGGCAACTTCCTTCCAGAGGAGCTCCTATTCGAACAGTTTGAAAAATATCGGCACTTTTGGGGAGACAAGAGGGGACGCGAAACCAAGGGAGAAAGTGGTACCGCAGGGAAGAGGAGGCCCCCGCGAACAAGAACGTATTGATCGTGTTAGAGTCTTCGGCCCCCCGAGAGAGCAGCCTCTATCTCCTGATGCCGAAGGGAGCCAATGAGAGATTTCGAGGGTGAATTTAGAACAAGAATGGCGACTGGAGGATCAGCGTGAGTCCCGCTACGCCAGCGGGGATCCCCGGCATTTTATCGTGTCCGAATTATTTGCAGCCCGCGTGCCGCGCTTCCATAATGAATTTTCGACGATTTTACTTTTTCATTACGGTTTTCCCGTACGTACAAAAATTATTCCCGGAAAAATTCATTGGGAAGAGTCAATGGGGAAGTTTAGAAGAGGAATTTGCTAAATGTTCTGAAGAGAAGCTGAAAATTATTATAGAATTTCCTCTGCGCAATTGTACTATTTGATGGGCAGAAATAGTTTGGATTATCTAATGTCTCGGTTGGATACGAAAGAATTGGATTCGGAACGGTACTAATCGCTGGACGATATACATATTCATTAGATGAATCGTATCAGAGAATACAATCTGGATAAATGGTATTTCATGGGTCTGTCAAATTAATCAAGTAGAAATTCCTCATTTTAATCAGCCGACCCTTCTTGTTTTCGACATCGTTTCATTGATTCCTAAGAAAGTGAAAGTGGAAGGGATCCAATGGGAGTTCCGGAGGGTGACTCAGGCGTAAAAATGGCGGCGGCGGTTTACAGGGAAACACTACACTGACAATCCACGGTCGGTGTGCGGGTAATTTTAATCGCTTTGACCATTTGTTCCAAAATTATTGTCGTATATTTTAGGACAACCCCATTTGCCTGAATTACAATTGACTAAACCAGGGAATTTGATTCTGGGTTAAAATACAAACAAAAATACAAAACAGAGATACTTTCGAAACAAGAAAATCACTTCACCGTTGAAACACGAATTAATAAAAATTCAAATAAGAGAGACTTTTTATGGCACACAATTTACTTCTCAGTTAAAATCCGAATAAAACCGACTCTTTCGCAGACGCAAAATTAACTTCTCAAATTAATAAAATTAACGAATTAATAAAAAATTATAAACAGCCCAGTACGAATCATAGAAGACGAGAAACCAAAAGAGACGAATAAAATTTTCACCGAACGGCAATTTGAAAGTAGATGCCAATGAAACATCTCAACAACGTGGACATAAAGCGGGACAAAACAGATTCAATATTTTTGCCGGTCTTCCTGTACGAATAAGATTCGATTAACCGGGGGACTAAAACATCAACAATCCGGTCGGTGCTTGATACCATAAACGAAACGAATCCGTGGAATAACGAGGAAACGTCGGAGGTAAAGGAAATGGCGGAAATCGAGGACAAAAGGAACGCGTTGCCGTTCTCCATAGATCAACCGACCCTCTTCCGTCAGCCATCGCTCACGGAAGCGAGCAGAATTGCCGATAATAGTCTGCCGTAAGAACCGCTGAAGTGGTGGGAGGTGTCCGATGAAAAAGAAAAAGTTAGAAAAAAACGAGAAAAAAAAAGAGGAGAGAAAGAAACGTAGAAGGGTGAAGGAAAAGGAATGGCCGTGATAATTTCCACTGTCCAGGCTGACCGGTCGGCCGGCGAAGGAAGCGATACGTTCTCCATTATGACTTTCGCACCATAAATCACGGCCGGGCCATCGTCCCGATAGAATTCCCCGTAATTCGTGAATTATTCCTGAAGAGGAGCGTGGCGGTTACGAGCCTGGCACACGTATATGGCGGCCGGTAAGATCCGAAGGGGTAGGGGCGCGCCAGAGGACCAGGCTGCTGGACATTAAGGGTAACAAATGAGGCTGCCCGGTCCTCCCGTAGGACTCTTTTCCGACTGAGGTGGCCGGAATGAAAATAAGTGTACCTCGCTCGCTCCTCCAGCTTTTTTCTTCATTTCCTCCGCGCTGTGACCCTCCCTTTTCGCTCCACTTCTTCGGGGCCCCGGGTCTCTCTCCCTTTTCAGCTTCCGCCACCGCATTATTCCCATACCTCTCTCCAAGCCTCTTTCATACCCCCTTCAACCTACCCCCCCCCCACTCCCCACGGCTGCAACCTTCTTCCTGGTTGACTCGGTTTTTTAACCGGAGCCTCGACTCACCCCTCAGGAGAAAGAGGCGCGACCGTAAAGAGAGAAAATCCGACGAAGATTTAGCGCTAAAGTAGCGGAGTGTGTGCGAGACGCGCGAAGAACTTTCGCCGAGCAGTTCTCTGAGCGTTGAACCGAGAGCGTATTGTTAGCCGGGCTGAGAACACGGGTCTCCTCCTCCGACAACCAGCGCGTCCTGGAAAATGCGGAAATATTTAGCAGTTAGTCCGGGATTAAGGAACGCTTTAATTACAAAATACTACTGCTTCGGTCTATTAAGCGGAAATGTAATTTTCACGTGGCCACCGTAGTAGAACCCTGCCGACCGTCCGTCCGTTTAATCGCTCAAGGCCAATCCTTTAATCTGAACCTTGATTAATTGAGACCTGCCTAGTCAAATGTTTGCGAATTATTCGCGCGGGACTCCGCGCAGAGGACAGCCCCTGTAAGACCGCCATTTCCGGTTCGGAGGCGGAATGTCTTGACATCGTACTCTTGAAATTCATGATATTTGTACCATTCGAATATTACCAAAGTATTTCATAGCCGATAGGAACTGATAAAATGTATGGAGTTTAACACGGACTGATCTAGAGACACTTGTACACAAAGTAGAAATTAATGTTTTAGCAAACATGTGTAAATTTTATGAATGTAATCATACTGCGGATTTTACGTGTTCATATATATATAAACAACGGGTAGTAGAAGTAGAAAATACTAAAAATTTATTGACACTATTCTCAAACCGTTGGGTTTCTTAAAGAAGATAATAAACTTCTATTATACTTCAATTTTGATGCAACGAAAGCAGAAAATGTTTATTTTTCGAAAAAAATCCGCAGTGCGAGAATCACCGGCTGTAAACAGGTGGATTGCAGACGTTCGTGCACTGTTCAATTTCCAAAAATTAATTTTCTATAAAAATTTACTTTCACTGTAAAAAATTCGAATACATTTGAAACCAGTTATAAAACCAAGTTCGTCACATTTCTCCCTAAATGCTGAATGGAAAAGTGCACGAACATCCGCAGTCCACGAAGAAAGTCGCAACAAGGAAAAACCGAGACCGTACTAAATAACATTAGTGTTTCCCCGCAGAAAGACTGGGCGCCCATAAAGAGCAGAATTTAGGCTGGCAAACGTGTAGAATATCCGAGCACTTAATTGCCGGGAGCAGAAACCGTGGCCCGTAAAAGAGGAGTCGCGTAGATCGCGGGAAGACCACCGCATCGTCGGCGAGAGGTCAGGGAATATTTTCTCGATTATTACCGTGGATTAAGAAGCCTATTAACCGGAAAATACTGTAGCGACTTTTTCATTATTATGCGGAAACGCCTGGGCTTGCGGACGGGGGGGAAGCCGCCACGGATTTTGTTGATTGGACGAAAACGTGTGCCGGCGGCGCGTTTCGCTCTGGTGTGCATGCGCGCCGCGTGTACAACCATAAAAGAAAGAAAACGAGCGAACGGGCGGGTTGCGCGTGTACGCCGCGTGTTGCCGATGCGATTGATGCAACAACCGAACTATCGAGAGGAATGAATTTGTGTCGACGGGTCCTGTAAAAGAATGCCACAGGTTGACGCCGGGAAAATCGGTCGCAGCACCGCCAAAGCGCGCTCTCTCTCTCTCTCTGCGACCCCGGCGCTGCCCCAGACACGGATTTCCACGCGATTTATAGGATCCGAGCGATCGTAGTAATTCGTATTAAATTATTCAATTATGATAATTTCTCTTTTCATCGGCTCGGAGCCTGCCGCAGCAAAATTCCACGCTTCCCACGGATTTCAGAGTATTAATTTCCACCATTGTTGTTACAAATATAAAGAGATCCGATGCTTGTACAGTAAATACGAGAAGCATTTTTCGGCCTGTTTACCAATTTTGTCGGAAGTCACCGCGTTCCAAAATAAATGTGTACAGAGTTTAGGCGAAGAGACGATGGATCGATTATTTTACAGAACTTGTGAATTCTTGAGGCTTGTATTTGTATTGTAAAGCAGGCCTGTTTAGTGGTAGTTGCATTGAAAATTATTAACAAAATTCGTGGTCCAAAAGCTACATATTATACGTATATGTACACCATTTTCACATCAACCACTTCAATCTTGAATATCGAACAACAAATACTGTTCATTTCTTTCATTTGAAACATAAGGATTATACATTCATTTATGAACAAATACAGGCCTGCTATGAGCTGTTTAATGAAACTAATTTATGTAATTGTACACTTAAGAACGCATTGAATGTATGATTTAGCGAACATCAATAACATCTAATATAAAACCCAATTGTAATTAAGAAACGAGTAATAAAACAAACAATCACTGTACACCCTACACAACAGTCTACTGCGATAGATGAACAATTCAATACCACCGAATTGACAAATGTACTCTGTACCGTTAATAAACGTCCCGTTAAAAACCAAATACATGCACGTCAACCCCCATTTATTTGCCTACATAATATTACCCTGTTTAACTCATAAACACTTTAATGCGACATAAAACGGTTCGAAACGGTTAGAAAACACCGAAAATCGTGCGCGCGAGAAACCAAATCATTCAGCGAACGTTCACGAGCAAACATCAGCCAAGAGTTGAGGGCGGCTGCGGCGACCGGCGAGAAATCGATTCCGAAATCATTGAAATTCAACGTCATCCGTCCGCCAAGGAAATACCGGAACGGCATTAATTAAATCCCAAAATAAATTGGTACAAGCATAAACACTCGCGCGTCGCGGATCCGCGAATAATCCGGGGCCCGGTTACGGCGGCGCAACAAATAAAACGTGTCAAACAGATCGCCGCGGAATTTAAATTGCTCTCATTACCCGCGGTATCATAGCCGCGAGTTTTATCCGGGCCGGGGGATCGAGATCATCGTTTAATCGACCGTGTGCGCGACTGGTATTCCACGCCTCTTACAGCCGACGAAATTTCAATAAGAACGTTTCCAATAAAAAAAATATTAGTGAATTATCGATCGGCGGTCGTTTTGGAATTTTTACGATAATATTTCACCTATCTTTAACTCAAGAAAATATGTGTTTCATTTGATAGTGTCATACTCTAGCAGTCGGACGAAGACGGTGCTCCAAAAAACGTCTCAAAACGCACCCTTTCCATTCGGCTCAAAGAACCAGCCAGAAAGCGTCCCACAGTAAGAGTAGCGGTGTCCAGCGCAAAAAGAGCCGTACGAAGGCTTAGATTAATGGTTGAGAAATGCAAATTGTCCGGTAACCCCTGTAGGGAGCGGGTGGCTCTTGAGTGGGTGGATAACGGCGTCTCACACGCTTACCAACGAGCAAAAACCCCTTAGAAATATATCGTAGGTCATTTCCCTTGCTAAACTCGAGGAAAAAAATGGCCAGGACGAACCCTGGACCCGGCAAGAGAGAGAGAGAGATAGAGCGAGAGATGGAGAGAGAGAGAGAGATAGAGCTGTGCTACATCCAACGAACCCGTGCTACCAGTCGCCCTACCCCCCGTGTACCCGCCTGTTTCCTAGCCCTGTACCCTCTACCGGGTCCTCTCCGGCAACCACCCACACATCCTGCGACGGCCTTTCCAGAAAACCAGACCAGGACTGGTTCAAGCCAACCGACCACTGCGCCTTTTCCGCGGCGCGGAACACGCGCCTCCGCGGAATAGAGGCGCGCGGAATATATGTACATGCGGCCCACGGAACAGAAAAATGGCCGCGAATTTGTTTTGCGAGCGGGGGTGGACGGCGAAGGGCGGCGGAGAACGACGGAGAGATGGACGGACCGAGGAAACGCTGGGTGGAGGAAGCTTTTGCGAGCAGGCTTGCGAGAAACGCCAACCCTCCCCCTCGTGTACACGTGTGTATTGGTGTGTTTGCCGGCGCACAGGTGTGGAGTTTGCATCGCGCGAGCCGTGTCAACCAAACTCGGCAATCGGCTATAGTTTATTTTTGCGGCGGGATTACGCGCACTCGATTTATCGGCCATATTCGATTGATTAGCGGAGCCTCTTCTCCTTTTACCTCTCCTTCAACCCCGATCTTCTATTCAATCCCCTACACCAACATTTTTGTAGCAACGCTATAGCGTACGGGGATGTGTTAATGCACTTCATGAAATTTCGTGGCTCATCATACATTTCATAACCGTCTTACATTTTACAAATTTTTACATTGAATACATTAGCGTAGAAATTCATTTATTAATCGACACGAATAATTCCCTCTTGGTTCTTTTACACGTTTTGTATACTTTCGGCCGAAAGTTTCAAATGAATTATATTTGGCTTGGAATGAAAAACGCCTCTAAACGCTGTGAATATTTTATTCAATTTCTTTGCCTCTGGGGTAGCGTTCATACTTTTTACATTATGAAGTTCACTTAGCCCTTCTGCATTATTCAGGTAATCGTTGCACTGATATTTTGTATATAAAGTTGGGTTAAAGCTTGACTTCCAGCTAGGAGTGGAAACTTCATTGAGTTATTCCGAAATTGGCAGTGTTAAATTAATTTACACTTGAGAACTTCCATAATGAAATTTTATTGACGCGGTGACGCGAACTTAACACTTTGGCCACCACGAGCTACCAAATAGACTTTTTAATGGCTATCTATATCTAAAGCGAGTTTAATGTCTTTCCTACAAGTAATAATCTCGACAAAGTTTCATTACTCATGAAATTGCTGTCAATTATTTATTTTTTTATCTTTAAAGGGCTGTTAAAAAATTCTGAAATACTGTGGATTTTTCTTAATGAATATTTCTTTGTGAGTCTACGAACAAAAGACAACGATCTGCATCTACTGAATTAACGAAGAGTCTACCCCTGACTCTAATAGCAAATTGTCCAACAACTTATCGAACACAGCGCTGAAAGGTACCTACTACAATCAAGCCAGCAGTCTTCCTGTCTCGCCTTACACAGATTACCATTCGTTTAGAAGTTTAGACAACTTTCTCAATGAAGAGTGATTGGTGGACCAAGGTAGAGTGGAATTTACATTCAAAGAGTTCGAGTCTGAAACAAAGACTCTCTTAAAGCAATGATCAAAGCTTATTATTCTTCACCGAAAGTACTCCGATGATTAATGAAAATTTCCTCGACTAAACTTTCAACATATTTTCATGACTGATTATTTAAAAGGCGGGTAATTATTAAGAGGAAACAAGAAAGAATACTTCGGGCAAGAGTGCTGTCACCAAATTCCAATAGGAACCCTTTCCACGAATCTCTACTGAAACGTTCATTAACATTCTTCATTTTCCGATAAAATGAAAGTGCGCCGATCAAATAAAGAAATTCCACGAAGCTAGCGAGTAACATAATGGCCGTGTCGCGTATGAAGTCACGTGCTAAACACGTTTCCCCTGCGATATTACCCGAGCCCATTTTCAATCGAAGTTCTAAGCTCCAGAGTAGTCATCACGGGAATTTCAAACAGTAGAAAAGAATTAAATGCAATCGCAATTGATCCAAAGAATTTTTATTTCGAATAAAGATGGTAATTACCGAGGGATTCCTATTTACACGTTCCCCTCAACTATGCAGAAGAAAAAGGAGCGAGAAACATTTTTTTTTTTTTTTAAAAGAGAAGCATGGGCTCGATATAGAGGAACGTGGGATAGCCGAGACTACAAACGTTCTAACATGATCTTTTCACGGTGTTATTTCGCCTGTGCGTCTCTAATATAGACGAGCTCTAAATTATCTTCAGGCACCTTTTACAACGGACGTTCCCGGCGATCAACCGGCTGAAGGGAATCGCGCGTTTTTCAAAAACACAAAGAGAAGGACCGAGAGGAGAGGAGTAAAAGAGAGGGGGTTCGGAGGGGAAGGGAGACGATGGTTTTAGTTACAAAGCTGCTGATTATCGCGAGCCCCGGAAAAACGCGGGCCCGCTCAAGTAGAAGTTCAAAGGAAAACGGTGGCGAACGGTCGATACGACCAACCGGATAATTATGTGGAAAGAAATTCTATTAAACGTGAAGCATCCATCACGCACGGTTATTATAATATCGATTTTGCATTAATGATTCATTAAATCATTTTCATTGGGGTCGAAGGGAGTCCATAAAGGCAGAGCCCGGGCCTCCATTAAGTAAGCAATTTCCATCCAGGCGACCTGCTCGCCAAACGGAAAGTCAATCCACGCACAGTGCTCGAAATCCGCGATCTCGAACCACTATGGAACAGCTGACCACCCTGTAATAGCAAAAAGAAGTCCTCGACTCCTCATAGCAGCCCCACATTAAAACAGATCCAGAAGCAAAAACTTTCTACCTCTATTTTCACCTTATTAAATCGATGTATCCTGAAATTAATGTATACAATTTTTATTTTATATCAAAATTCGCAGTATAGATAATTTTACGAACGGTCCACGCGAACATGATTATTAAAGTATATTAATTTTTCAATAATATCATCGACGACCCTCAATTCACTTCTACCCTCTTACCAAAATAATAATCCAGACGGTTCAAAAACAGCGATCAAAAAATTTTTTTTAAAATCACGGATGAGACATAAATTAATTTTAATGGATTCTTTTTATAAAGAAGGGTGTCCGTGCATTTTGGCGACGATCGCGCGACGCGCTGGAACGCCTGGACTTTCGATTTTCCGGGAAGGGAAGGCATTTGCGGGGAGTGGGGTGGAAAAAAGCTGGCAGAGGGCCTCGTCAAGTTCGCGACCAACAAAAAATTCCGATTCGATCGTATCGACGTATTCCGGGCACGCGGCGGCCACCTGACAAAATTGGCCCGTGCCGATTTTCCGTTTCTAATTGCGACGAAGGGCCGGCGCGCGTAATTCAGCCTTCGGCGTGACACATAATGACCTCTCTCCCGGCCGTGCGCGATGCAAATGAAAATAACGAACGAAAAATATACCGGTCACCGGTCGTGATTACAAGCGAAACTCGAAACGGCGCGCCGAGCCGAGCCGCGCGCCGCGCAAAATTTTCGCGAACGCGAATGTCTGACGTGTCCCCGGGCCGCCAGCCATCGCCATTATACGCGCGTCACGGAATATTTGTCAGATATTCGCCGAGCCGGTTTTGTCCTTTGTGGAGACCGCCACGGAGAAATACTGTTCGATGCCGGAAAACGTACTTCCAATAAAAATTAATGAAATCGCTGAAATACGGTGTATCAGAAAAACTGAACGCGAAATATCAAAGGAAAATGATGGGCGAATTTATTGTGCCGCTTGAGAACTTATTAAAATTTATTGGCTACAAGTATCGCGTCGAAACGATTCCTAAAAGCGCGATGGCTATAAAAATTAAAATTACACAACCTTTCTTATTCAATACGTAATTCGATGTAGTTGTGGCTGTCAAATGCAGACAACTATCGCTAACCTATTTTCGAGTTACTTATTAATTACCGATCACCCTATATAATCAAACTAATGTATTTATTGAATAATTTCGTTTTAATGCAGCTTCGCAGTCTCAATTTTTATTGAGAATTTGAAAAAGGTGTCTTTGATTTTCGAACTTGTTCTTTTAAACCGTACACCCAGCTCATCGATCTTTCATCAAGAAAAAAACTCCGAAACCGCACGTCCAAACACGATAAAACAGTTTATCCTTCTTAGGCACTAACATTTGAATGCGCCGCGTGCTCCGTAATCGGATTGGTCCTCTAGAGAGGAAATATCAAAGTCGGACAAATTTTATTTGCACGCGCTTTTGCACAGCCGTCTTTCGCGATACGTGCACGCAATTGCCGCACACACGCGCTTCCTTACGATTGTGTGGTTGGAGAAAACGGGAAATGAGATGAGCTCCGCTGGAACACACTAGAGATGACCGGTAATTTGTTAAGGGATTGACGTCTCGGAAATTGGATATTAAACAAAGCCTTCTTCTTCCTCCCCCCTCTCGTCGTCCTCTCCTATACATATATTGCTGTAGTTCCATCCCCCGTGTACGAGCAATTACCGGCACTGATTCGGTGGCTCTCCGGTGTTTACCGATAAAAAACGGATTTATGAACGACTTAAGACCCGGAACACCAATAATCGACCGTGTCGATTGCCTCCACTCGCGTAATCAAAATTGTCTGTCGACGCCCGCGCGCTCGCATTAATCAAAACGCGGCCACGTTCTGCGCAATTATTTAATGGTGTTCGATGAGCGATCGATTATGTTAATTACCGAACGTATTATAAATAGTAATGACTTTCTGCGACGCTGTCGATGCTCGTCACTTGCATCAGTTCTTTTCCAAACATTGCCGCGGCTTTGCGCGATATTCAAAGAATGTACCAGCGTGTCGTTTTTGTTTATACTATATTAATTTCAAAAATTGACCAATATTTACAAAATAGTCAAACAAATTGCCAAAAACAAAGAGTAACCAGAGAAAAGTGTCTCGTAATTAGCAACGTGCAAAACTCATCGATTATTCGACGCGCGCGTAAACAGTTGCGATACACGAGTATCGCGACGCAGCCGCAGAGTATCGAACAATCGATCGAATCTCGCGTGCACCATTTTCTAGGAATGCAAAGTTCCTTAGAAGAGCGGGGGCCATATAATCGATAGCCACCGGCGAGGGACACGATTTATTACTAAAACGCAACTAACGCAAGCTCGTCGTGTCCGGCAGTGATTAGCCACGCTATTGGTTAATCTGTCGGCGATTATGTCGAATTCATCGGCGCAACGTGCAGAATTCGCTCGACTTCCGATTTAATTATTGCTATTTACCATTTCGAATTCGCGATGAGCCATTACTGCCGATCGAATCAGTAATATTTAACAGTCTGCGGGTACGCGAAGATTACGGATATATTCGTTCGTGCACCAAACGAGTCGCTTATTGGAATTCCGGGATCCTCGACGAACTCGCTTCTCATCGTTCGTCATCCCCGAGATTTATCGATTGAGATATCTGACACAGATATTAGACAATTATCCAGCAAGAAAACCCAGAAAAAAAGTACAAATTTATAACGTAACGATCATTCGAAGTCCGAGGATTGACGGTCATTAGAGGGTCATAAAGTAAAATTGTAGAAACTCGATAAGATCAGACAACAGTGGAAGACTTTGTAAAAAAGTTTCTGCGGAGAAGTAGTGTTCGGTGCAAATTGTTGCGTTTGGCCCCGGCGCGGCAGGCCGGTTTTAAAGCATGCTATCGTCGCACGCATTCTGCGCCGAATCTATAATTAATCTCGGCCGGTTTTCAAATTAATCTCAAGATTCAGGGTGGCCTTCCGGTTCCGCCGGTGCGGCGGTTGCTCCGCTCCGGAAATTAAAGAGGCCTGGGGATAGAGGGAGCGGGACGAAGGTGGCGCTCGCACGCAATAATTCCAACGAAGATATGTAAAACGATTAAAAACACGGGTGCCCTACGTAAAATGCGACACACGGCCAGAAAAACCTTTCACTGGCCTGGTCGTTTTTCCCTCGTGGGGAGGCCCGGTTCTCCAAAATGGCGCTGCCACACGCCGTCAGGCCAGGGAGCAGAGAGCCCACACGGGTTTGCGACCCTTCGCTCTCTCCCTCCGCTTCTTCGCTGACCGTTGTCACACGGACGGAGGCTAATTTATTCATTCGTTCCTTTCTACTCCGCTTGGCTAACACGTACCGTACTTTCGGGGCACCCTTTGTAAAAAGGCCGCCTGGGCGGGATGCTTACGGCGCATAGCAACGTGCTTCGTATTTACGTTGCTCGATTTCCCGCCTCGTCCCCGTAACTTTTTCATTTCGTTTGCCACTACCTCCCCCTCGAACCACACCCCCCTGTACACCGCCTCCGCCACCCCGACGTATACATATACCGGTACAATGGTTGTGTCTCTCGTTCCGGCCCGAAGAGCCCCTGGAAAATCCCCCTTTTCGTCGTGCTTTTTGTAAGGAGCCTAATTTTTCAACGCTCCGGGCTCGAACGAACCACGCACGGCGACCGCGACCACTTATTAACCCCCGTCCATCCACCCCCGCGCGTCATGCTCGTCGTCCGTGAATGTTCCCTCGGACACACGTGGTCGTGCGATCGAGCACCACCGCCCCCGGTCGCTCACGAGTATTGGTACCTTGCCCCGGTGATGGACAGTGTCAGTGTGTTCGATACCCGCGTGTCAATACGCGCACGCGTTCTATGGAATTCGAGCACGTGCGTGCCACCGATTACTCGATCCCGCCAAGACGATCCGCGCCCGTTAGGTCACTGGTGTGACGCGCTCCATGCGAAACGTGGTTCTACCCCGAATTTCCATTTTTCAGAGATCGCCGATTAACACTAACCCTACCGCGAATCAAACGTGATTCGCATGTATTGCTTCATAAAAATTACAAGGTTAGGTTTGCATAGACTTTTTGCTATTATTTTTGTACAATCATTTCCCATGGAAGTGTCGCTATAATTTCTACAATTCTGAAATAAATTACCTGGGACCTTTGTTTTATTAAGAGTCGTTCACATCAATCTGGACCCATTTAAACACATATAAAACTATGTAGGTTGGATACAGTTCTTTAAAAATATTTAGTGATATACGCTGAAGTTTCAGGTTACCCTAGTTTAGCGTCATGTAGAAGATATAAATAATACTATAGTAATAGTTTGTATATTTATTTTCATTGTTATAGTATTTGTTTAAGCGTCCGTAACGCGGTGAGTGCTGCAATGCCCATCATGGTCACGTAAATAACAATGATTTTTGCACCTTTTCGTATCTCGTAGATCCTTATAAAATTTGAATTGTTTAATAGACTGTAGTAAACATTGATTTAAAGTTTGGTGAAGAAATGGTTTCACGCATCTATAAAAAACACCATATAAACAATTATTAACGATTTTAACGAACCACATCTAAAACGGAAATAATATTAAACAGTCGTAATCAATTATATTCCACCACATTGTGGTACTTTTCAGGTGAATAAAAATTTAGAACAAGATCCCTGTGAAATTATGTTGAAAACGTCCGAAGAAGCTGGTCGAACAATCCAGTTGAAATAAAATGAACGATAAACGTGATTGCAGAAAATATCGGTACCAGAACTTGAGCAAGCCAGAAATAATATCGCTGTTGCACGGTCGTGCTCGCGAGCGCGCGTGCGAAATATTATTAAACGTCCAAAGCTTATCAATCGTATTTAAAAGCGCCAGCAAGAGAAACACCTGGAAAGCCAACAGTAATCGTCTCTGCGTTACGACTCTCGTTTACAACAAAGAAAAATATTTCCCTCCATCCTCGGCATTCACCCCTGTCCTCAGTTACCAGCAAGACGAAGCCGCTTTATCTCTCCAATCCTCCCCTTCCTCGTATTCGTCCTCTCTCTTCGTTCCTCCCGGTGCGCGGTTCTCTTTTGCAGAAGTAATAGAGTCGTCAATTGCAGAGTGGCAAAAAGAAAAAGCCCGGGCAAAGGCAGAGACGACGCGATGGCATCCCCCGCAGTGCCGCGCGCGCTTTTCCCAACCACCCCCCCCGCCCCTCTTTGCGTCCCCACCGAAAAAAATTCTCTCCCACCAACGGAAATCGACCCCGCGTCTCGACACGGAGGCTCCTCTCGTCGTTTATCGTGTCGTTCGAGAGTTCTTCCCTCTTTATTGCACCCTCCGCTTATCCCCCGTCCTGTTCCAACCCCGACGGATCCCTCCCTGGCCGTTCCATTCTTCAGGAGGTAGCGAACCTGAACGGAGAACGCGCGGACCAGACGCGAGGAGAGGAGCAGAAGAGAAGAGAAGCGAACAGGAGAAGAGAGAAAACACCGGGTGTGGAGACAGCGGGGGTAGAAAGACGAGGGGTGGAAGCGAGAAAGCGGACCAGACGCGAGGAGAGGAGCAGAGAAGAGGAGGACAGGAGAGAATATAGAGGAGAGAGAAACGACGGGGGCAGAGAAAGGGTAGAAAGACGAGGGGTGTAAGCGAGAAAGCGGCGAGAAAGTTTCGAGGGCCGGCCGCGCAGAGGGAGCCAAAATCTGAAAAAAAATTGGCGGGGAATGATGGCGCCGTCGGCGTCGGCGACGAGAGAGCCTCGACGGTTTTAGGGGTGGAAGAAGGGTCGCGCGACGCAGAGGAGGGTGTTGTTGGGGTGGCTGGCTATCCGTCCTCCCTCTGTTCTTCTTTCCTCCAATACGTATACGCGTGCGAGCCGTACGTACAATAGACGGAGGCCCTCGAAAAGCCCAGCTGGGGCCACGCACACGTGCCGAGGACACGGCGTCCGCGCGAGCTTTGGGCGGTGCTTTTGCGCGAAGTTTTCAACGAATAAGGCGCCGTGACGCCGACGCGTTGCCACGCCTACGCCACCTTTCTAGGCACACAACGGCCGGAATTTTCCCTCTTTCTCGCGTAATCAATGAGAGACACAAGCCTGGGCCAACGTAGCCCGTCGACGACGACGCCTGCCGCACCCCCGTCGCCTGCTGACACCGACGCTGCCGCCGACACAGCCGACGCTGCCGCTCCCAAACCCGACAGAGAGAGCCAGCGCGTCGGTATTATGCTAGGTTACGCATCACGAATATACGCGCGCTAGGGAAAACCGACTCGATCCTGCTCCGACCGAATTCGGAGGAAACCGCCACTGCTCTCCAGGGGAGACAACCCCTAATTCGCCGTCCCTCTCGCTCGATCCGCTTCCTCCCCTAAGCCTCCCATGAAACCTCTCTCTCTTCCCTCCCCCCCTCTCTCTCTCACTCTCTCTCTCTCTCAAGTACTCTCCGTCATTGTACTCCTCCTTTGACCCCCACCCACCGAGCTGATTGTCTTTTGATCTCCTACGTTTTTCACTCTCGTTCAGCCTCGGCCTGTACTTACCTCCTTTCCTTTTCGATGACTTGTATTGCTCCTTTTGTAGAGAACACTTCTTTTTCTTACTCTCCCTTTTTTGCTTATCGCCGATAGTCTACCCTTTGGAATTCTGCATTCTGTATGTTAGTTCTGTTTACCTTTTCTTCTCATTAACTTCCTGGTACTTTATAACAGGGGTTTGTTACCACTCTCTTTGAATGTATCATTGATATTTCGTTCGTAGGCAACCTCTTTCGTGTTCTGCGCTCTTCTTCTGTTACTCACCTTTCCTTTCAAGCGTCGTGTGTTGGTTCTTCTACATCGGAGGCTATTCCTTACCACTCCGTTTTTATTCATTACCGATACTTCTTTTCTAGCTACCCCCTTTCGTATCCTGCGTTCCTCCATTTCTGCTGCTATTTGTACTTGTATTTCCGTTTCCACCCCTTTGCTTCCTTATCAACGATCTACAATTTCTAGCCACCCGGTTGCCTGTTCCGCTTGCTTCCACCTCTGTGAACTCGTGCCTCTCATAATCAATGCAAACGATGTTTAACTTCGCATAAATATTCGCAATCTAATCGTCAATGCCCCATTTTTAGCTAACCTCTTTCACATCCTACTTTCTCGTAGTTTTGTAATTCGTGCTCTCATCTATTCCTGGAGTCCCTTTCACCCTCTTCTCGAGTGTCAAATGTTCCTCCTCATTTCCTCCCCTTCCGCCAGTCACCCCTACGGTTCGACATGACGGAAGGAAAAATGGCGGTCGCTCCCCTCCCCCGCAACAAGGCGGAATTTGTGAGATGTTTCGGCGTGTCACAATGGAATTTTTTTTCCCCGTTGGAACAGCGCCGGGCCGACCGTTTAGCTGGCGCACGCATCCACAGGTTCGAGGGAGAGGATTCAGCCGTTGGCAGCGTGGGGGTTGCGGGGGGTGGAGGGTGTGAGGGATGAGCGATGCGAGACGCTCTGTTTTGTCCATTGATACATCGAGAACCTGGCACTTGTAGGTCACGGAGTACGTGGGCCGCATGGGTACACTTTGAAATCGAGCGAAACCGTCGACCTTCCGAATTCCTCTTTCACTGTTCGCGTGCTCCTCTCGCGTCGAGTTTCCATTTTGTTTATTTCGTTCAGCCGGTGAACATGTTCGTTTTGCCTTTTCTTTGCTAATAAATGCGCGCATTTTGCCGGGGCCGGTAACGAATAGGAAATTGCAATTTTTAATTTGGCGAACGCGCACGAGGCTTGAAAGGGGGTGGGTTGTGGGTGTGATTACCGGCTACACCAGGGCCATGGCTGTTTTACATAACAGAACCGTTACGACTGTTCACATTGCGGGCGAAGTTTTACGTATGCGCGGTACGTTCCCGCGTTCTTCTACGTTACACGGAAATGAAAAACATTCCCATGCAAAGTCAAAGCTGAAGAACGTCCACCATGAACACACTCGGCGGCAGCCAGCAAGAGCGCGCGAGAGCGCGCTGGAGCTTTTCCCGCAGAATGTCCCGACAGTTTGCAGTTTGCTGAAACCTGTATGCGGAAAGCGGCGAACAGACGGGGAAAAAGAGAGAAAGTCGAAACGTCAGTACGTGAGGACTTTCGAAGTGGGACGAGCAAGTTTTACTTTGCACCCGGCCGGCCTGACGAAAACGTCAAAGCTTGTTCGGCCTGCCCGGCTCCAGTCAATACTTGAGAACGGTCCTTTTTGGAAATATTTGCACGGCGGAATGATCGCGGACGGATCGCGTCAGAATTCCGCTGTCGAGACCGTGTTTTTCTAAGAACATTCGCAAGACACACTAGCTACATTAAAAATATAGTCAGCGACAATCAATCATCAAAGTTGAAGATAATCGATTTCTTATCCTTTCGTGGAAGGTGCATTTTTCTTGGACAATATACAAGTAATTGAAATGGTATTGAAATATTATGCCATTTGACTAATTCAGTGGTACTTATTAGAAATAAGCGAGTCGATTTCTTACTCTTCGCTAAGGAAAAGAATATTTCTCCCCAACAGAAAATGGCAAAATGGGATATTCTTCAATTGTTACGTTTTTCAGCAGTTTATAATTTTTTAAATAAATTGTACACAATTGTTTCGTTTCAGCCGGTGTCTATTAATATTGCTATTTGCATGTGGCATAAACGAACGCGGAATCTTACAGACAAATTATGAAATTGAAACACAGCTAAAGCGACGGTCTCTAAAATTTTAATTATGCCGAAACTAAAGTGCGCGCTATTAAACAAAGCAGCACTCGACTCGCCAAGCAATCCATATGAACAACGGCTTTATTAAACTTTTGACGTTAGGATGATGTGATAATATTTTCATAGAAATTACGTCGGACGTTGTATGAAACGCGGCCATATACCGAATAATCGAACGTTAGCAAATATTTATATAGGTTTAAGCACATGGAAAACAAGTTTAGTAATGGGGGGGCAGACGTGCGAGCGTGGCAAAAATTATGGTACCTTCACGTGGTGTGACAATCAGCAAAGGACCAATAAGTTTGAGGCCTTGGGCTAATACGGTTTGGGTTACCAAATTAACTCAGATACCAACAATTTTTGTATAATTTATATTTTAAAAAATTTTTCATTTTAATTGTTTTTATCTTTTTGACCGCGAAGGAGCCCTTGGAAGCTTCATTTTTTAAATAACCAATGATTTTTCTCGATCGTGAAGCGTTTTCGTTAAATTTTGAGCATTACTGTTTTTAACCTTTTAGAGATTTGCGTTGATTCATGTCGTCGTTTTGATGCAATTAGCTGGATTTGCAGTTGGGGAACTTCGTAGTCGTTCGGTTGCCAAATATCTTAACATACCAGGACAACGGATCGTCACCGCGCTAATGTGTACACACATGAATGAGGGAATCATGGATCAGGGGTGAAGCGACGTGTAAGTGACGCAGATGGGGAGATGGAATCCTCGCGCTGGAGGACAGAAGATGGAACGTGTAAGTTCCGCTTTGTCAACGGATAGGAATAGCGTATAGTTCTCGGACGTTGTAAACCACAGAATGGCCCATACATCAGATAATTGTAGTCCGAATGACGTTTATATCAGCTTGAGTAACGATTCTGATTACTACTGTTACATTGATTGCAGTGCACCTTCTGCGATCATCCCTCGAGAAACACCACAAAACTTACAATTCATTTTTACAGACTTCATTTATAATAATTTTCTTGCAAGCTAATGCAAGGTCCATGATAGAGACTCTTCTAGAATGATACACCCGAGAAATAGGAATCCTGGAAAAGAATACGTGGAAGCCAGAAAATAAGAACAGTCTTAATTAGTAGAACATCAAGTTTAAGGCACGGCTTGGACGTTCTGCATTCCTCCTAGGGTTCTACGCTTATAAAACTCTTAATTTCTGCTGCGTTGTAAATGTTCTTTGCATACATATGTGGACAGGATGATGAAGACAAGAATTCATGAGCACAGAGATATTTTTAATACATCACAAAAACATAAAAATAGATTTGAAATCAACATGGACTGCAATATCAATCCAGTATCGATTTGTCTTTTCCAAATAAATTCTTGAATAAAAATGAAAATGAACGATCAAGGTACGATCTTACCCACCTTCAAGTAAAATCTATGTAGCACTTAAAAGGACGCGAGCACCAAGAAATGGATGAAGCTTCTCCTGCAATTAAATTACTACGAACATATAAAATGGTCGGTTTGATACCGGGCTGTTCCGCAAATGATCGATCTCTTGTTTTCATTAGGATCGAATCGCCTGTTTCCATACAACGAATTTCTATCTCGCCGATGAGCGAATTCGTTTGCAAAAACCGCCGGCGGGGCTCGAAACTAGCCATTACCGATCCGAAAATAATCTCGCATAGATGACGCGTTCGGCCCGGTAAAAAGAGAGGAGAGAAGAGAAGAGGTGAGAGAGAGAGAAAGAGAGACAGAGAGGCGCATGGAAAGCTTTCGCGTGCGGGCGCGCATTAATTTAATCTTATATTACGATTTCAGGCGTACATCAGGTGATTAAAGCGGGGACGATTCGACGGCTTTTTCTCGCCGATGCTGAATCGATGGGAAAATTTTCAATCGGCCATCAGGGTATCGCGGTGTGCGCCCGTGTAGCCGAACGTTCGCTCGCTCACCGGCTCTCTCGCCTCCGCGTGCATTTTCGATTAATCTAGGGAACGATCCTAAATAGGCGGGACCAGACGTGTATTTGTCACACGTACAAAGGAATCGAAGTCATATCTGCGGAACTCTACCGCCAATCAATATTTTCGTAGGATTCAACGGGTGTCCTGTTTACACGATGTCAGTTTACCGTGCGTTCGCTTCAGGATGTATGAGTTTGCCGAATTAGCGTGGCTGTTTAATCAGGCGAGAGGATTGTGTCCTTCCAATGCCCCGGCCTCCCGATGCTGAAATATCGAGGATCGGCAACGGCGTCGTGGCTAGATCCGTTCAAGCATTGTGTTACCCGAAACACAGACCGGTTTTTTAATAATTTCAGAAAGTGCCTGAGATCGCGCCCGTCTACAATGGGCATCGACTCTCTCCCTCTCTCTCTCTCTCTCCCAGCTTTCCCTCTCGCTCACCTATCGCTCTTGTTTCTTTTTTTGTTTGCCACCGATCGACGAGTGGAAAAAAAAGGGTAACGTTCGCGGCCACGCGCGACACACAATCTAAAAAGTGCAATTCTGTGTTGCACGCGACTACATCGGGGAAATCGATTAGTGACGGGCCGATGTGGCGCGCGAGAGCGTACAAACAGCTACGCGCCGATATCGAGTCAATCGAATTCTCCTCATATGCGAAATTAGAGGATGTCTTCGCCGACAAATACCTCGTTTCACCGGGCTTCCCTAAGAATTATCTCATTCTGACTTTATTCTGATTTTTTTTCTAGCGCATTAACGTTAATTTACCTACGTTCGTAATTCTTCAAAAATTACAATTCGCTCTTTTAATTTCATCAGCGTACAGTATTATTTCAAAGAAGATTTTCGAACTCTTTCTTGATATAAGATAATCGTCAGTAACCACATACACTGATCACAGCTGTGAATATACGATAAAATAGATTAGAAATAGATTCAATAATTACTGTTCTTCGTTCACTCTCTCCATCTCAGTTTGCTTCAGTTTATACGTACGTATATGTAAATTGTATATACAACAACAATTCTTTGTCACTACCACGCACGAAATTTAATGGTCCAATTTTAATCACGTCTATGATGCTAGTGACTCATCAATTATAGATTAATATGTCCCGTTAACGAGTCTGTATTAAATTTAGTCTAATTATATACTTTAGTGAAATCTGTCAGACACATTTTAAAATAATATCTTTCGATTCTTGTTTTGTAGAAGATTTAGGTGCAACGATTATCTATATGTATGTATAAATAGATATCGTTGCTGATTAACTTCCTACTAATTATTAATAGCTTAACCGCATCTTCCAATTGGTAAAATCAAACGTCATTTATGAATGATAAATATGCTACTCTTTATTCAATGATAAAATCGTTCCTAACTCAGATTCTTGAAAGTTACCATTTTTACGAAGTACAGCGAATTGTTCTGTGAAATAAATGTGAAAATATCATTTAAAATTTGAATTTTAGTTGAAGATCGTTTTATATTCATCAAGAAGCATTTTTCCAGATTTTCCCCGACTCTCCTCTCTTCCGACAATAAGTCGTAAAGTCGCAAATGGCGGTAATGGCGGCGCCCGGCGTCCCACCAATTCCGTCCTCGTCAGAATCATTAAATATTTCGCTGAATAATACGGCATAAGGTAAAAGTATAACGATCCCTATTCATGATTAAACTTGCAGAAACAAAAAATGCCGCGGCACCCTCTGAATGGTCTCACAGAACGGCAACGACCTTCCGCGGCCGAAGAACATGAAGGTCCCTGGTGGTATTCCTGGACGGGGGTACCAAAAGAACGATTTCCCGGCGTGCCTCATTCAACCCGAAATGCTGGTGCCCACGGAGATGGTGCCGGTCCCGCGAGTGGTACGAGAGAGAAGGAGAATGAAAGAGAGGTGGGGAGAGGGTAGAAAAAAAGGGGAGACGATTTTACGTCCTAACATTTTACGTTTTACCCACGCATCGTTTCATCCTAAGAGATGATTTTCCGTGCGACTTTATGGGGCATACAGTGAGATGGCTGAGTGCTCATTTCGCTGGGAAGTGCTCATTGGAACTTTACCGTTGCAGAGGCTTAGAATTCCGCCTCGGGGCTCTGTTAACGGCGGAACAGTCGTGAAAAGTGGGCAGAATGCGCGGCGAGTTCTTAATGAACCGATTGAGAACGAGTCCGTGCTCTATCGATCGATATTAAAAGGTCAGGAAATGCCTCGGAAAATTAAACGCAATATTTTTCACAAAGCAACTCCAACGAAAATCTACCTTTGCATGAACAAGTCCGTTGCGGAGGCAAATTATAATCAGGTTGCGACAACAAAAGTGTCTTTCGCAATACGTGTAAATATTTAACACCAATAATTTTGGAGGCGTACGTAGAGATCTGTTGATCGGAAAATGACCAGTGAAATGAAGAGCAGCGGATGGAGTCGTGAAAAAACGCGAAAGAAAAAGGGAAAAGAGCGGCAGATCCTCGACGACGGTGTCACGTCGAGGCAATAAGGCCAGGACAGCTATTTCCTCCAGCCGATACGCTTCCTTCCCCTATTTGAAAGCCGGGTTTTTCTCGTTTTTCCTTCCCGCGAGTTGCTGCACAGGGAAAATCGGGGCTGGAGCTGTGGCGTGGTTTGATCGAAACAAGAGGGGCCCTCGTTGAAATCGCTGTTTCAACGATCGAGGAAGATGCTAATGCACTGGCCGTGGCGCATAATCATAAAATGCGGGAGAAGTGAAATTTGATGATGATGGCTCGCGGTGGCTGACTCTACGGTTTCCGGTAACTCCCGTGGATAAAAACCGTTTGCCCTGGAAATTCAGCCAGCGGGAACGATGTTGAACGATTTTATAATCGACGTGCGGTTTGTCTCGGCGCTTGTGCCTACGCCAGAGGCCCACGGTCACGGAAAAAGGATCCTATCCACGTTATATTAGCCGTCCTTGTTTCCGGCCAACACCCGATATTTCTGCGGCATTACATGGGAGCTCGGAGCCCGAGGAACCGACCGCGGCGAGTTACGATTGAACAATTAAACGTTTAAACTCCAATAAATTCGTGTCCGCGATAAATCTCGTTTTCTGATGACCGCAAATCCCCTGACCGGCGATACCAAAATACGATGTCCTGCCCCTCAGGAGCGACATCCTTACCGACCGCTTCCACCATTGAAGAGAACTGACTTACCGGGCTTCCTAAGGGTGGCTGCAACGAATTCACTGCGATTTCGCAAGGGTCGCCACCGGCGACGATCAAATTTCCATTCGGAAAAAATCATTCTAAAAAAGAGAAAAACGATTTTTATTGAAAAATTTTAAAAAATTCAGAGAATGAAAAATTTGGCGCTTTGCTGAAATTTCCAAAATTGATATTACAAAATAATTGACATGGTTTACAATATTTCATAACCACGGAAACTACATCCTATTTACTTGTGATTTCAATATTAAAGTATCATCCTTCAATCATCCCTTTTTTGGTTATAAGAAGGAAGAAACGGAGAATACGAAACTGAAGCTGCTTTTTGAAATGTTACAAATTCAAACGATTGTGCGAAATTGAAATTTTTTTTCCACATTCGTTTTCGCGTGACTTTATAAAGGGAAATCTCCGCTTTACGATAACCCCTCAAATGTAAATCTGCCATTTTCCCCGTGGTTCTATAAAATTTTATGTAAAAATTGTAAGAGTTTGTTACATGAAGTCGTGGGAGTTCAAAGAACGACAATTCTTCGATAATTTAATCCTTTAATTAATCATGGAGTACTCAAATATGATTTTATGGATCTCTTTTGATCTAGTTAAATCCGCGTTCTATTAAAAAATAATTGTTGAAAAATGCAAGTAGAACAATGTTGTTTAATCATTTAACTCTTGAGAAAATCTCATCGCACACCACCTCAAAAAACACCATTTCTCCCAGCCAAGTTGTTTCCACTATATCGTTGGTCGGGCAGCATAATAAAAGATTGACTTCTAATAAAGCACCAGAGGACTTGAACACATAATCTATTCTCGCGCGCCATAATTTCATTTTGCATATTCAGCTGGCATTAATATTAATAAGTACAATCCTATTCCTCCGATGCGAAAGATGACCGACGAAAGCTATAAATACAAGGCGGGGTTTAAAAAAGGCCGGGTGTAAAAGCAAAATAAACTGGGTACAGCAAAAAAGCCCGGGAACGATATTCCGTCGGAGGAAGCAAATCATTCAGAGAAGCGGAGACATAAAAGGAAAGTCGGAACGTGGATCACTTTCACCAAGACTCGGTGGTTACGCGCGTACGGAGGCGGATCGTGCTTCATCAATGACCAACGCAACAGCGTCAGAGAGAGGGGCAGCGTTCGGAGGCGTCCACTAAAAATCGATCATCCATATTTTAACGCTGACCGATACGAAAAGAAACTACGAAGAAAGGAGGGAAGATCCTCCACTGACCCAGTCCGCCGTTGTACACGCGTGCGCAGGGTTTGATACATCGACGGTACACGGTGTGGTGCACGTGGCCGATCCTCTGCACACTGACAGCTCTGGGCGATACATCCGCCAATTTTTTTCGCATTTCCCACGTACACAGTCGCCGATATACAACACGTGCACACGGTGTATACCTCGCGTGCAGCCCCAGGAGGGCGAGTTAGAGAAGGACACGCAGCCAGAGAACACAGAAGCATCCGGAACACGGTGTGGTCTCGCGCGAGGCCGTGCATGTGTATACGCACACCTAGCCGGGTATGATGTACGCCCCTGCATACCAACCTGTCGTGATATATAAACATTGGTGAAAGAGAATGCGCCGGAGGAAGCGGGAAAACGCTACACGGGAGGTGGCAGCGTTCTAGCAGAGGGAGAGAGAGGATGGATTATCGACGAGACGAGAGGCGACGAATAAAAGAGGAAAATTAAAGAGAGACGAAGAGCTCGGGGATGCACGTAGCGAGAGGCTGACCGATCGGTAGGTTGGACAAAGAACGGCAGATGAACGAGGAGGAAAGAGGATCCTGGTCGAGCGAGCAGGATGACCAAGGTGGAAGAGAAACGGAAAACGAGTTCGTTGGGTGGGAAAGGAGAGGACGATTGCTGGCCGTGGAACGATGAAGAGAGACGAGGCTATATGGCGAAAGGGAGAAACGGGGTGGTAGAGAAAGGGATGGAGGAAAGGAAAGGAGAAAAAGAGAGGGTAACAGACAGGGAGAGAACGAGCTGGCGCGGACGGCGAAGAGAGCGAGACGAATGCATATGTGTTCTGAAACAAACGTTCGATCAGAGTGCCGATTGTTGCCAATCATACGTTGCCACGGCGTATACCCCTCTGTGCCCGTGGCCACGCCGCGGATTCAGTTCTGCGTTTTTACGCGGCGCGGCAACCGCTCCCGTTCTTTCGTCCCCAGGTCTCGTGATTTCGCGGATATCCCGTGGAAATCGCGACGAAATGCTGAATGAGCGCTCGCGGCTCCTCGGCACGTCGTTACCCGTGCGCGTATCTAGGTATGTGTGCGTGACGGAAGGTCTCCTGGTGTGACATCGTCGTCGACGCGACGGAAGACGAAAGACGGAAGAAGGGAGAGGAGAGGGGTCGCAGAACCGTCAAGGGAAACACGCCGAGAACCCTTTTCCCGGGGGCAAGAGACACACGGAGAGAAAGAGGGAGAGGGAGAGAGGTAGAGTGAGAGGGAGAGAGAGAGAGAGAACGACCCGGAGAAAAGCCTCCCGGTGGTGGCCGTGGCGACGCAGAGAGTGAACACGATGTGCGTACGGTGGCTGCGTGCGTGCGTGTGCTTTTTGCGGGAAATGTCAGCGCTGCCGGTGGCATTCGATGATTGATGACGACGGCAAACTACGGCCAAGCGCGCCGGTCTCTGTGCGTGTCCGTGTGTACGCGTGGGAGAGAGCGTGTAAGCATTCGAGAGGACGGGGCTCTCTCTGGTCCGCGCGTTTTCCCGTGTGTTGGTTGGCCCCATGTCCGTGGAACAACGCCTTATGCATACTCATCGTAGGTGGGCACACGTATGTACGCTTATGCGTGCCCGGTTTTCGCCTGTCTGAGTAGGCGCGCCCGAGACCCGATGATTTCGGAAAACACGGCAGCCCCGCGTCGACCAATGGCAGCACGCCGACTCGCCGGCCGGGCAACCAGCAATACGCAATGACGCCCTCGGAGCGACAGAGACAGAACAAGGAAGAGAATGACCGGGTGGGATGACGAGGTGGAAGAGAACGAACAGGGTTTGCGTCGAGTAATAATGAATGTTTGTTGCCGACGGCTAAGCCTTCATTTTCCCTGCCGCCGACCTGCGGACGGATCTTCGTCTACACAGGAACCCCAATCGCCTGACTGACTGTACCCCCTACCCGATACTATGCAGCCTAATCTCGCTAATACGATATTTATCTGGGCTAGGCGGCGACCCGCACACCCCACAGCTTTTTCGATGACGATACACCCGGACAGAGCCGTTACTTCCAATTGGTGCCTCTGTACACGTAGACAGCGTGAGCAGATCACTGATACAGCTAGGCTACTGAATTATATGTTAGAGGTCTTGATGTTCCAATCTTAATGTCGAGATCATCGCCAGAGACATCCCTAAGCCTGACCCAACGTACCAATTCTTTTATATGAAAGTCTGATCTTCCATAGCAATGTTATTGTTGATATTCTATTCTTTTGAATGTTTCACATGGGAACATCAAGCTAAACGTTGGGAGTGAAGAATAGGATCATTCAACTGTACGAGTTTCTCTGTAAATACCTCTTATTTTTAAGCAATTTATTTTCAGGAGGTTCGACTATCGCATAATGACTGAGAAACATTTACCTTGCTAACTGGTAAACAGATTTCTTGCTTAGCAGTAAACAAATTTTAGAAAGGCAGCATTCGGTAGTTGTATAGAATTACAGAAAAAGAACTGTTCTTATAGGATAAGGAATACTCCGTTGACCTGATCTAATGAGAAATTCATTGTACTACTGAAACATCCCCAAGTCTGAGGCTCAATCTTGTCATTGTACAGAATAGATTGTAGTTACCTATGAAAAACTATTGTCACTACAAAAATCACGTTCAAATTTCAATTCTCTAGTAAAAAGTTAAAATCATTAGCCAATTGTATTAGATCTGATGAAAAGTTCAATATTGATCTCGAAGAAGTAGGTAGAGAAGCATCTAAAAGAAACTGATTCGTAAAGATTTAAAGCATCCGCCACGCGAGGAATGAAACACCCCCGAGATCGAGGTTACGTATCAATTTTTACAAATCTGTCGCTCGAAAAACGTCGAATCGATGCTGACTGGTAGGTGAGTTTGTTTTTCGCCGGAAAAATAAACAGCAGAAACGCTTTAGTCCTGCGTACGATTACCGGTAGGTAAAAACTGTTGCGTCTCCGCGTCACGGAAAACACGGGGTGGGGGGAGTAAAATTTTCCCGGCGAGATTTTTCTCGGGGAAAATTCAAAAATCGTAGACGCGCGGCGGGAACAGTAGAGGACGACAAGCGTGGAAACAGAAGGGAGAAGGGAGAGCTGCGCAACCTGATAGGACTCTTCGAGTACGAAAGAGGGGATGCGAGTGCTTTTCACGACCACGGTGCAGCTCGTAGGCGATAGTGCGGAGGGCAGCTCCGGCCGCGCACGCGCTTTTTCGAAAAATCAATAAAATGAAAAGCTTGCCTAATGCTATGTTACTACGGGGGTAGACTCCGCCTTCATCTAGTAGCTATAGTGGTGGCTGATCGCCGCCTAGATACTACACCGGCCAAACCAGATGATCATCTGTAGATGACTCGTCGCCGGCCAGCACGCCCAGGGTGCATCATTCCCGCTTGCCAGAAAGGCGACGCGCTCTGGCAACGGTGTTCATCGGTGAACGAAAGTTCGCTTAATTTTTCAGATTCAATTAAAATGCGTCTCGTCGCAAATTGTCCTTTTAATTAACCGATTCGGGAGGGACTTTGATCTCGGAACAGGATACGATATTTATGTTGACTACTGATTATGCATTCTTTTTTGCAAAAAACTGGCCTCGAGAATTCAATTCCCGAAATAGATAGCTATGATAAAGTTCTTAAAAGGAGGCTCCTAAGAAGTCTGGATCAGCACTATCAAAGTAAGAGAACGTATCTCGGATCTCTAATTTCTAAAGTAGATCACAAATTGTGACTATGATGAGATCCTTAAGAAACAGGTCCTAAGAAATCCTAAAGAGTAGCATCAGCGCCGATCAAATGAATGATTCTCACTGCGGAGAAGGATGTTTGGCTAATGTTTTCGCGATAAAACTCAAAAGGAATAACCGATACATGGCGCCGAGTGTTTTGTAGGTCCAGCAAAATGAGGGATGCGAATGCGGCGAGCCATGATTAGATTGTGGCTTGTGCTCGAGGCGTCCGACTAGGTTCAGCACGTTAGCGAATTCGGTCCGTTGAGTGTTGACAAGTCCGCATCCTCCTCTCCCGCCGCCTTTAGCGCCGGCCGTGTAACTCTAACGAGCTTAGGGTACGCTGGATCTCCGCTCGGCTGCATTATCTGAAACCGCGAGGTGTTCTTGGCCAGAGCGGGATACGTTTCTACTCTGCAGCGGACCGCCCGCCAATAGGAAGCCCGATGTAACCCTGGAACGGCCAGGTAGAACAAGTAGAACATCGATAGATTTCCATTTGGCGCACCTGCTACGCGTAAACGATACGCCGACCGCGGGGCGGTTTAGAATTTTGCGATAGAGCTCGGGAGACGGGCTTGAATTATTGGCTGTGATTCCAGCCTATTACTGCCCCTCCTTCGTCCCCGTCGACGGATTTTCCGTCCTCCACCCTTCGTCGACGAAGGCGGATCGAGCGGAAAAATTGTTCGGCGATCGTCGACGTTTCGATCGAGCGGAACCGTTTCGTCCGGGATCGATCGGCTCGAACGATGAAATTTGATGTCCGGCACAGGATAAAGCGCGACGAGAGAGAACGAGGCGGAAGAGTCGCAGGACCTGCTGCCTGGATCGATAATTCAGTTAAGCAGGTAACCTGAGCGTAATCGACGGCGGACACAGAAAAAGCGCTATCCAAAAGTTAGGCAAGAACCGATCGGACTGGACAAAATGACACGCAAGAGTGTACGTTTTCTCGAGAAAAGAATGTCCTTTGTGTTAAGTGCCAGACGATTGAAAATTTTCGGATGTAGACATTTATAACTGTGGATGACTATGAATGGATAGGATTAACGAAAATACCTTTCTAAAAGGGAGCATGAATCGTTGATGTCACCTCACCGTGACTCTGGATCGATAATCCTTTTTGAAGGCGAGGGAATGGGAAATTGAAATTTTCG
This sequence comes from Lasioglossum morio, assembly GCA_916610235.2. Classification (NCBI taxonomy): domain Eukaryota; kingdom Metazoa; phylum Arthropoda; class Insecta; order Hymenoptera; family Halictidae; genus Lasioglossum; species Lasioglossum morio. Next base: position 7,748,900 of record OU744330.1, on the reverse strand, counting down.
GGCCACGAAACTAACCTGCTTGAACGACTTGTTATCTCAGGGCGTGTCGTCTCGTCATTAGATTAGGGATAGAGTGTGATATAACAAAATTCACAATTTTCAAACAGCGACGAATATGAGAATTTCTTCGAAAAATATTTACAAAGCGAAAAGTCTAAATGCGTTGTTTACCGCTTAATGATACCGAATTGTCCAAGGTTATTACGGAAAAAAGTAATGAAACGAAAAAACGAACGCTCCATTCTCAGCTTAATAACGTTAGATGTTACCTCTGTTTCTTATCTCGAACGGTGCTCGGTGTCGGTGCAGTCCACGTTGCAGTGGGAAAATTGCGCGAACCTAACGACACCGGCGATCCCCAAATGTCGTCACTCTGGACAATATCGTCCGTTTTTACTACTTTCCTCGGTAATAAACATAATCGTTTTCATAACTATCATCCCGGAATCGTGGCCCACCAAAAACCTGCACCGAAGAAATAAAACTGTCCATTACAGAATCCTCTGGCGTACCCAAGCAGCCTTCGCTTGATAAATATCAAAAGCTGATTCAGCTGAACGAAATAGTAACAATGATTCTTACCTAAAAGTAAGTCGAAGAGTTTTCAAAAAAATTACACACCTATAACTGGAAACAAGAAAATTACAATCGAAATTCGAATGAACTTTGAACGGTTAAAAATAATAAGACTTTCTTATCGAACATTAGTCCAGCGAAATAGAGGTTGAAGCCTGCGAGCCGCGAATTAAAGATAAATACAATTAAAGCCGAGGTACAACGGGTACAACGCATTCCTGCGTATCCAACTCAAACGTGCCTCGAGACGTCTCAAGTACTCAATCCAAACACAGTGAAGAAATTGAGAATCGTGGTTTTCACCAGACACAAATTACAATAAACATTCGATGAGCATTTTTAGAGATCTATAAAAAACCTGTGTAGCGATCGTCGAAGTATTCGATCCCAGCACAGTGAAGAAACTGAAAATTACGATTTTTGCCAGACGCTAAATTGCAACGAATTCAAGTAGATATTAGCGCAACGCGGGATCTCAGACGACAAAGGCAGGGTAGCAAGAGAGAAGGTCCAGCGGCGGGTAAAGAGAAGAGCCTCGAAAAACCAGGGGAAACCCCCGAAAACCCGGTCATTAATTGTCTTAGACGTTTAAGCGATGTAAACAGTGGAGGTCGCGAAAGGGAAAGCCCCTGGGTGAAAGCGTGGCCAAAAGTACGTCGACCGCAGCCGGCAGTTTTTCCGGCTGGCGATGTAACACGGCCCTGGTAGTTTTCACGATTTTGCAGAGACTGTACCTCGGGGGTAACCCTTCAAGTATAAACCACCCCCCACGGTAGCCATGGCGACGCGGACATGGTATTCCTACCCGGCAACTCGTCCCCTTCCTCCACCTCCAACCTCCAACCTCCTCCACCTCTTCCAACCTCCTCCTCCACCTCGGTTTGCTCCCTCGCCCGCCACCACCGACACCCAGGCCGCCACCCTAAAAACAAGAGTGTAGTTGCCGGATCACGTGGTCCCGGCCGCTCTCCACGGTGGGAGGTCGAAGGGAAGTGAGGATAGAGCCAGAATAGGATAGAAGGGGTAGTTCCTAATTGCACCGGCTGGGTGGGACACTAGAGGGGCTCCAGAATTGATGCTGGAATTTTGAGGTTAGGTTAAACTCGCCTCGTCTCGCTTCCACCCGCAGATTTTCCTCCCTCTTTCCCTTTCCCGCACATTGGTATATTCCCTCTTTCCCTTTCTCGTACCCTAGCCGGACTTTGTCTCAAACACGGATGATATTCCTCTCGTTCCTCCCGCTGCTCCGATCGTTTCCTCCTCTTCCTTTCGTCGTGCCGTTCGTCTACCCGGCACCCTCCCGCTCCCTCTTAACTGATCCTTGGTGTATCCATCCTACCCGCCGATCCTCTCCCTCTACCCCAGTCCCCGCTCAAGAGCCAGCCCAGAGAACCTGCCAGGGTTTTGGTCCCGTAGACTGAAAAATGCTGCGGTATACCGGTCCGTTACTAGAAGGCGGGAGAGAGAGAAGGGGGGCCTTTTCGAAATCCCCTCGAAACTGTAATGAGAAACTCGCCGGCCGATTTTCCACCAACCAGCGACCGGGAACCCCCGAGAACGACGGACCTAACCCGGACCCTGCGGGGCTCGATGTAATTCCATTTCAACAACTACGTGCTTACGTTATGAACCGTAGATTTCCCTTAGAATCCTGATTAGAAACGAACGAAATACACAGAAAAATCGAAAACGAAACTTCACCACCTTCTAAACGTCCGGGTGTTCGACATAAAAGGCGGCAAACTCTTGCGCAGATCATTCCAGGTTTGAAATTTTTGTCTCCGATTTTTCAGGCATGCGCGATTCGAACCTGTCTTCGCATAAAAAATTGTACGCACTGTGTATAACAGATGTTGTTGGATAGTTGATGAATAAATACAATTTCCTGATTAAAAATTTATGCTCATTTAGTCCTCCCATGTGGGAATTCCCTCTGGCGAACACCGCCTGGAAAAAGTTGCGCGGCCCGGGATCGGCGGAATTTTTAAAAATTTCCTGGATTTTTCTGTTTTTTTCTTTTTTCCGGTTTTTTCTATTTTTTTCGGGGCCGATTTTTCGAAATTTTTTTGCCGAACGGAAGGTCCTCGGAGATTCCTGGGCTCCGCCCTGAAAGTCGAGGGCGAACGAGTCCCTCTTCGGGCTGACGACGACGAGGGTAGTTCGCGTTCGTGGCGCAGAGAGCGGAGAGGGTGGCCACCGGACACAACCCTCCGATCAATGAAGGCGAAGCGCGCGCAGACCCTCCAGTTTTTTGAAAATCTGCCCGCCAACATAGCACTGCCCCTTGTTTGCTCCCTCCGCCGTGTCTACACCTGAACCGCATACCAAGATGGGGAAACGATGCCGTATGGGGATTCGTTCGATCCAGCCCCGGCTACGCCATTTTCCCCGAATCGATGACTGCTAGGTAACCCGAATTAACCCCGACTAACATACACGACACCCACGCAAATCCCAAAAACAGCAAAAACCTCTCTCTCATGTCTTAAATAAAACCTAAAAAGAATTATTGAAAAATCCAAAGAACTCTCATCGTCTTAAAAAAAAAAAAAACGGATAGAAAAACGCGGGAATGACGGCGAGTTTGAAAACTTGAAAGTGCCCGCCCGCTGAAAAAGCATGGCTTCCAAAAAGGGAAAAAAATGTGACTTTTGAGTCCGAGACAGGCAACCAACGCCATCTGTCGTCATTTTTTCAGACGATACATTCTTCGATCCTCGAATGTGTGTGGATGTTCAGGATTGTTCCGTTAGATGTCAGCACGCGATGCAATGTGTGAAAGAATTATTTAAATAGAAAATTGTTGATATAAATTTTTGATTTTTGGGTTTTTGAGCTGTTTAGATTTTAGAAGAGGAGTTTTAGTGTGTATTTGGTTTGAGGGGGCTGATTAATTTTTCTGTTGAAAGTTGTAGATCATTCTTTCGGAACTGTTTCCCGGTGCTCCGATGCTAAACGAAATTAACAAAGTTTTAATGAGAAAGGCATTTAGCTAACTTTTACGATAAACGTGTAACGATGCACTTCAGCGTCCCATGCTCTTTTGCGAGTTTCCTAGATGGTCCTGTTCCAATGCCATGCGGTATTAAAGGGCAGTGGTATAGGATGGTAAATGGTCAGACTTCTGGATACCGAGTCATTAAAATCGAATCAATAAAGTTTAAAGTGCTTTCAAGACTGAAAAATATTCTCAAAAGCGTTACATCAAGCCAGATATACGTTTTTAAGGAATGCAAATCGTTTTTTAAGCATTAGGTATAATTTCATCTGCATAGTAACGAAGTTTGAATGATCATCAATATTAAGAATATAAGATTAAAATGAAATTAAGTTCTTAATTTTTCTATTTAACAGATAAACACTTCACAAACAAAACAATTTACATAGTCCAATAAAATCCTGTTACCAAATTCAATTTCCAAGATTCTTTACTATTACTTGTTTTTTAACTAGTGATAATTATATAATTAACCAGAAATTAATATGCAAGTTTATTACAACTTGAAATAGAGTAGACAATATTTTTTAACAAACGTTCTAAGGAATTGTTTAGGATTATATTATTTTACAAATGTTTTTATGGTTCAAAGGAGAAGATTTTTTATAATGATTACAGGAGTCTGTTTTATTTAATATAAGGATTAGAATTATTAAAACGAGTTTCGGTGCATCATTTTTTACCTGATTAGCTGCACAGAGATCTCTACAACCTTTTCGACTAATTTACATTCAATGAACGTCTCGGAAGCTCGCTGCCTATGTAACCAGCCATTGCACAATCTTCCTCGCAGGTTATAATCCTACTAAATTTTGGTCTTGCTCAGCTCGTAACACCATTTAATACCCAATTTTGTAGTTCGCAGAGAGGGATGCTAATTTTTCGAATCGTTGAATATGTTGGCTCGAAATAAATCATTCTCAACTCTCCCGAGAATTTATAATATCACAAAAATATTTAATCGAACAAATTTAAAGGTCATTCTCAATCCAGCAAATATGGAATATATTATAAAATTATCGTCATTTTCAAAAACATCATTTTTATTTAACTATAACTGAAAGTTTCTAATTCTTGTACCACAAATTTCCTGATATTACAAAATATCGTACAAAATTCATTTAGTTAGTATTTCATCGTTCAAAATAATAAACAAAAATGTCAAATAAAATTTAGGCTGTTCGTGAATAGAGTCTGAAACAAGTACGCTAAAAAATTGACCAAATAATTTAAATAAATAAAATAATTAACTAATTCCATATAGTCCAGTTCCAAGTAGCCTTGTTGAACATGCAGGAGAAGGGAGGCCGTTTTGGAGATCTCGTTCATGGATCTTGAGATCCGTATATAGGATCTCGATGCACGACACTCGTTTCCTGTTCGCAGTTCCTATAGTTGCGTTCTTGTCCGGATTTCGAGGACGCGGTAGTCGCGTGATAATAAATTATTCGAGATAGATGATGTTGCCACGCCACAACGGGTCTGGGCTTGCTCTCTGCTCCTGCACTGTTCTGCTACCGGGTATTTATGCCGAGTCTGGCCGCCATGCTTCATACCACCAGGATAGCAACCCCCTGAGTTATGTCGACCGCGTTGGTCTTGATAGATTTTACAATTTACGATCGCCGTGTACACACGCCTCTGAAATATCAACTTGCCCGCGAAAGGATACGCTCACTCGTCCAAGGACGCACAATATCATCTTCGCATGGTCCTGAGACGCGGAACCCTAATCGTGAGACGCGCAACATTCACCTCAAACCGATTCTCATTTTATTTACATCGTAACCAACAAGTTGATCCGACGATCGTTTGCTCTGGTAACTATGCAAACGCAAATACGCGCCTCGGACTAGACCAATATTTATGCAAGCTCAAATTTTACATACCAATCTGTCGAGTTCAAGAATAAACAGAACATTTCTACATCTAATACCGACTTCATCCAGTTGGAAATAAAATAAGCGATTCGATCATTTTTACGAGTGTTCCGTCTCTATTGTAATTTGGTGTAAGACGAAACGTTATTTAATGCAACTATCATTTTTATTAAATAAATGATTTTACAGTACAGAGTAAGACTCTCGCGGATTCTTAGAAGAGACTCAGAAAACCAATTCGGTGTTTGATTGTGTACAGCGTAGGCAGTCAGCTATTTATGAGTAATAAATTTTCAATGAACATAATTGGACTATTTGAATTTTGCTTTCAAATGAGTACATACATATAATATGTACAAAGCAGATCGTATTAATAGCCTTTTAGCGGTGGCGCTCAAGCACTATTCTACTTACGCGGTTTTTCGACTTAACGCGGAAAGCGCTGGAACGAATTAACCGCGTAAGTCGGGGACTTACTGTATTCAAAACAAAAAGTCGATTCTCACCTGAGGAGCAAATAAGGATGGAAATAAAAGATTCTAAACTTATCCGAGGTTTTGTATCACTTTTATTACAATTTATAAACGCTAAAATTAATTTCTGTATTAATATGCTACTTACCTCCGTATTTTAGGACACGAATATTTACGATTAACGATATTAATTACACAACAATGATAATCCTGTTTCACGCGAACTAAATTGTTAATGGTAGCACCCAGATTTAAACAAACAAAATGGGACAATAATTAACAAATCTCGTGCATCACAAATGACAGGATATGGAAGGATGAGTCCAATAAAACCACACATTTAACATGAAACTTTATTCTATTTTTACATTCGCAACTTTCCATCACCATCTCGACTAAATGTACTGCTCTGAAAAGAAACATAGACATTAGTCGAATATTAAACAATGATATAACGCATGGCATTAAAAGGATATGAGCAACACGATCATCAATGTTCAATGGCGGTGTTTACGTGCAAAGCGAGTTCCTCCGAAAGTATAGTGCTCGCCCCAATTCGAATGCGCGCTGACCACGTAAAAGTATAGTATAATCAGAGTAGAACATTAAAATCCCCATCACGCGATGAAATTCTGAACGAGTTTTGGAACGAGCTGTAGACTACCATCTACGGCGCTCCCATCGTCAAGTGTAGAACGGGTTAGTTTTATGGTTCTGCAAAGATAAACCTCTGGCTGTTACTACCCTGTCGTATTATCTCTCGTTGCTAGGTGAAAGCACACTGTACATAGGTATCTCGCCGGACTAGACCGCCATTCCATAAGCTCTCACATCATTTTCTCCGGACAGTAACCCTTCCCGGCCGATGCTTCCTACTCTGCCTCGAATCTCTTCTGATGTCCCACAACTTTCGACACGTTCGCGCAAGATGGACCACCATTTTTCAATAGCTGTTCCGGAAGCACGATTCTGTTACGTCATTACTAGATCTCGGAACTTCATGCAAAATAAAGAATATTCGTATTGATTGCAGTACACAGGAGCCATATAAAAATTGTATTCTTCTTTAACATGTCCACTGCTTTAAATTGTACGCGTCTATTTTTGTCATAAAAAGAAATCGTTAATGTTTGACCTATGATAATTTCGTTAAAAACCATAGTACAATAACAAATTTGAATTCATCGTACCGCTCAAATCCTCTAATTTCAGAGACCATTATTCATTTACTTCTAGGATGTTTGTATACAATATAACAGGTGAAACATTGGGGACACCCTTTTCTGGTCGAAAATATTAAAAATTGAATCGTCTATAAGAACATCAAAAGATTTGTTCAGTATGAATCTGTTACTGATTTACTGTTTTGTAGAATAGAAGCATGCAGCCAATGTATTTGATTATGAAATGCGGAGTGAAATTTGCAATGATCTGGTACATCCACGTCTAATAAATCACTGTCAGCATGTTGGATGATCAAACGTCTCCCTCCGTGAAAGTTCGCAGGCCCGAAAGGAGGAGGTAAGCAACGTGTGGAGGGGCCGAGCCGAAAAGTCTCGGGTCCGTTCGAGTTCCGCGATGAAATACTAATGCAATTAAATGCCGCCGACAAGCCCCGCGCCGGATATTGGCACTCCTCGGCCGTGCAATTCTATTACCCTTACGGATGAGCGGCAGTGTGTCGTCGGCCTCGTCCCGATCTCTTCGCCAGAGCCCCATTCCTCAGTCCCGGCCGCCCCCGGACACAGACACGTACACGGACAAGAGAGAAAATCGAGCCGGGTGTGTGTGTGCAGCACAGCCTCGATTTCGGCTGGCACGAAACAAAGCAAGTGCCACGGAATCGTGCAATACCAAAGTGTAGCCCTGGAAATCCTCGATATCACTTTCCGATAGTCATTCCCTGTACCGTGACAGGAAGAGTGGAAAGGGTTTTCAGGGCTGGAACGGCGCGCGGTCGCGCTGGGTCGCCCGATTAAGCGAGCAAGCACCGTTCCACCAACGATCGACACCCTCTGCAAGGATGGTGACTTCTGGAACTGCTCGAGATTCCATTCTCGCCAATTTCGAACGACCACCCCTCCGGGGACAGGTGCTTGTGGCATTCCTCGAGCTGCCGCATTGCTTGGATGCATCAATTCGAAGAAATTGGAACCCTTTTTCACGTATTGACCTGTTAGACTATACCTAACCCTGTGAACTAGACAACAGAACGACTGGAGCTTCTTTCCGAATAATTCTGGATTAATAGTACATTTTTTTATATTTTCCTTCGGATGTTGAATCACCCCCCTTTATCACCACCCTGTTTATTCAAATTATTTGTTGGATAATTTCGCTTTTTAATGCATCTTTTGGTAGAAATATTATTGTAACATGATATTTGATCCCCTCAGGGTTTCAAATTCATTTACCAATCTCTTTCCCCCTCTTTCCATTCTTCACTATCGCCTTTTCAACGGGACCTACTGTTTTTATGGTGGGATCCAAACCACCTTTTGCCAACAACACGTGAAAAACACCCGGGCGGGTCACTTTCCGGTTTTTTACCAGACGGTCACCCATCCAAGTGCCACTCACGTTCCACGTTGTTTAACTTCGGTGATCTAATGAGAACCGGTGCTTTCAACGGGACTAAGGTTGTTGATTGGTAGAATAGTGGTAACTCTGTAATTTTCAAAAATTGTCATTCTACACATGGAAATTTTGAAACAGAGACAACTTATTTGAAAAAGACGTTGAAAAGGTACGATATTTTTGAAAGGGTTTACGAGGGAATTGTTAAACGACTTTGCCAATCCGTGGTAATAAAAGAAGCATTTCAAATGACGGTTTCGAATGGAGTAAAATGGAATTCGCGAATAGGACCAACCTCCACACCGAAATCTAAGAGGCTCACTTGCGAATGTTTCTCTGGGAACAGAGTTAAATGCTGATACGGTAAAGTGGAAGACGGAAGGAAAGGGGAGGGCGGACAGACTGAATTTGTCAGACTAACAAGGTGCTAGCTTCTCGCCGCGGCGCGCCTCGACATCTGTAATACTCAAAGTTAATTTCCAACCGCTCCGAGAGGGTGACACCGACTACTCGTACACAAGAGGCGAAACAAAGATCGGACTGTTTCGCGAGTTTCGATTTTTTAGGCCTTCACCTCCACAAGCTCTAAAAAAATTCAAATTCCTCCTGAGGAAACCCTCCTGGACGTAACCTGCAATTAGACTATGTCATAAATAATTTTTAAACATATCGAAAGCAGGATATATAAATTTCCTTCAACAGCAAGGAAAATGAATTTCATCCAACAACAAGAAAAATTAATATCCTCAAACATTTTATCATTAACCGCTGTATAAAAGAACTGGGGTGTACAATAAATTTCGAGCTCCCCTGGCGATAAAAATTGAATGTATGGAAAAAGTGAATGAAAATGAAAACGGAACGGTGAAGAAGGGTGGAAAGCAACAAAGGATCGATTGCCGTGACATCATTACCTAAAATAGAATATCACTACCTAAATATGTAAAAAAAAAAAGAATTGGCACGACGAGATAAAATTTAAAAATCCAGCGACCACTGAGCAGAAATGTTTCTATAACAAGGATGTGTGCCAATAAACGTCTGGTTTGTCTGGAAATGAAAATGGAATGTACGGAAAAAGTGAATGGATGAAAAAAGTAAAGGTTGGAGAATGGACCGGTGAAGAAGGGTGGAAAGCAGCAAAGGAACAATTGACGTGAAATCTGGTGTAAAATCCTTCGGCGACCAAAAGCCACGATTACCTTGGTTGCGGAATGATCGGAGTTTGAGGTTAACAAAGTCAATGGAAGCATCAGTTATCTCGTCGTCAATCTGACCGAAGGTAGTCTACGTATATCTGGACGTAAAGGGGGCGGGTGTCGGGTGCGGGGGTGTAGAGGTGCTTTTCGGGGAGGGGGTGGGAGTAGCGGTTTGGCGAGGACACCGGGTGGACTCGACGGCGCTGGCCAGCATCGACCAGAATATTATGGACTTATCAAGCCATCCTAATAGTCTCATCAGGATGCAAGCCTGCAGATCTCATCATCCTCGGCGTCCCTGGACCACGTACCTACGTAGGAACGAGCGAGCAATGGCGTTTCCTGGCGTAGATAGCGTTATAGGAAGTAATAGCGGACTGGTATGATTACGTGCTGTCCTAAGGCACAGACAGCTTCGAAGGACGTTGCTGCAGGACCTGAGCAACGATCCATCTTCCTGTCCCTCTGACCATATATGTCCCAGGTCTTTTAGGTCTTCACCGTATGCTCCAGTTACCGTGAAAACTCCTAGAGACGCCTGATTAGAGCTTCAGCGCACGGTCCGCGGGACCTATTTAATTAGGGCTCGTACGTTTGATAACGTCATCGGGAGTCATACGAGCTAAGAGAAATTCGCCGAGGAACTACCGGCCCCTTTCGACTGCACCAACTTCGCAATTTGTGGTAAGGAAAGGCGTTCTCCACGAAATGATTGAAATACATCATACGAGAGATCTCATACAAGAAATCTCACAAATGACGAGTCTTTTTATAAACATCAATACATTGTTAATTCACCGTTAATATACGTGCAAAAAATTCGGTTGGAAAAAATACGTGGAAGAATTGATATTTTAAAAGATATAGGTAGAATAGTAGAAAGTAGAATGAGGGATCGGTTTAGGAACCCTGCTACTAAATATTGTATATCGTGTACACGCTCGCAGAGAATTACATAGTTTTGGGATATATATTGTTGTTTAGTACGGTTTAGAATTTCCATAGATAACGGAGAATTATAACGGAGGCCGCTGTCAGAGGACCGAGAAACTGTGTAGTTCGAGAACACGTATGCTCGTCGACGTACAAGCTGCTTCTTTCATCGCAAGTACGTTGTCAAGAACCAGAATCATTCTCACCTAACGTATTTTGAGAAAAAAATTAAACAGGCTATTTTTTTCGTTACACAACATTCAATCTTTATACCATTTATCTCGTGCACAATAGGATTCTTTCAAAATGGTTAGAAACAACGAAGATATAAGAAAAACGACAAATATTTAATTGGAGGAAGTATAAAGTTTTTATCATGTCATAGTATGGTCCGCTTATAAATAATTTATCATTTGTCGACAATTTTTTTATATCTTTACTATCAAATCAAAAACTCCATGAACATGTTCCTGCGCAGGAGAGCAGCCCGCAAACAGTGACCAAAAAACGACGAACCATATGCATCGAATACGAGCAAGCCTCGTGTCGAGCTCGCCTGACCTCGTCATCTTTCCGTCAGTTCCCTGACCCTCGGCCGCAACTAATAACTCAGCTTTTTCTTGAACAACCAACTACAAACTAATCTATAGCACACATGTCCCTGCGCGCCGCTATACTATTGGCTACCACCGACAACTTCCACCCTTCGTATCACCCTCAATCTAACTGCAAACAAAACGATCTCAAAAACAGTGGACATTCCTCTGTGAATCTTCACGAACCATCATAAAACGGGAGTCGATTCGACCAGAGGTAGCCTTCGAAAGGGTGATTCTTTGATCTGGCCGTTGGACGAGACTTGATCGTGCAGGATCCGAGAGGAGGTTAGGTTTAAGCAACTCTGTGGAAGTTGCGGACAGGGTTGGTTGGCCCGAGGGCGGTGGCAACTATTATAAACTGTAGCACCTCGAACTACCGCCTACAGCCTTCCTTCTCTTCCTCTCCTCCACCGTGGCGCCCTGCGTTACCTCCGCCTCCGCCTACTTCTCCTTTCCCTCCCTGTCCTCTTTCCACCCCGTTTTCCACCCGCCCCCCCTCCCCCCGACATCGCCTCTTGCCGGTGTGCTCGCCAGAACGAACGCCGCCACGTCTCCACACCGCCCCCAAATAACCTAGGGTCCCTGCCGAACTAACCCGCACCGTGGAACTCTACCTCGACTACGGGTCTCTCTTCGGCGTACCCTCTAATCAATCAACCCCCAGGCATTTCGGCTGGTCTGCGCCAGGGATCGCGGCTTTCCAGTCTTCAGAGAGGACGTCTCTCTATCTGGAAAGACGAGGTCCGAACCGCCACAGTAACCCTGTTGCTGCACACTCCGCTTTGGGACCGCATAAACACGGACCACCGACCGGAATCTCTATCGGCCCCCGGATGAAGATTGAAAGGCTGAAACGTCCCTGGCGCTTCTGCGACCCAGTTCTCAGGGCGTTCTTAACGTGCCGAGAATCGGCGGACGGCGTTCCCGGGATTTCCTGCAACCGTCGAACTTCGGCAGCTACTTGCGCAACGCTTCGCCCGGATCCTTGCCAATGTCCCTGATCATCCTTCTTTTTCTATGATTCTATGATTCCTGGGATCTGGACGTCCAATTCTCTCCGTTCACCTTTCTACAGGGTTATTCGCTTCGTATACTCTTTTCCTCGGTCTTCCGGATTCATAAATATATCGGTCCTCAACCCTTCGGTGAGGAAATGGTGAAATTCGTCTCTTTGTCGACACCTAAGGGTAGCCAAAAAAAGCGTTTCCCTTGTTTTGGTGGGGTCACGACCTTTGGGTGCACTGTTCAGTGAATCACCCTATAGGTAGCTTAGAGTTAAAGGAATCGTGTGAAAGACTTGAGTAAAATCCTCTTCAGGGATGGAGTTCAATGTTTGTTTTATTTAATATGTAGTTATATTTGATATATACGATATTTAAGATGTAAACCAATATGTTCAGCATCGAAAATATTTGTTATTTGCATTCCCTGTTTGGTCGTAAATATATACATATAATGTGACACGTAGTGATACATCGAAGGCAGCTGGCGGCACCAAGGAAGACGGTCGAATTCAACGATTATTTGCACGATTGGAAGTCAGGTATTGTTCTTTAGATAGCGAACGGTGCCAGTGCGGCTAATAGGTAATTATCACGGTGCAATTTTGCCCGGCAGCCAATCCCATTCATTTCCTCGATATCTTGAAACGAACAAGCTATGCGCCCCTCCTCCGGTTTCACCCGCACGATCGTACGTTGCGTTCCAATATCTACCAATTTTCTACCACCGATTCCATCGTACAGACCACTACCAGCAGACAACTATACATAGGCGCAGAAGGAAATAGAGTAATTATAAGGAAATGACGGGCGTTGCCTGTGCGGTGGCTAACATTGAGAACCGTGCGTGGGATTCGCGTCCTCATTCGTCCCGTTCCCCCTTTCCATTGCTTCAAAATTGAAACGCAAAGTTACCTAGCCAAATTTCGAGAACTATCAGAATTTTCGGTCCTACGAACATTGTCATTTCCATCGCCAGACTGTGGACTTCATGCATTTATGACGAACATGGATAGGTCAACTATAAAACTGAAAAGACATTAGGATTTTTAAACATTTAATTCTCTTCTTCGTTATTTCCATGCGTTGGAAATAGCACAACAGCACTTTTAAAATACTATAAATAATTTCACTGTTTTTTACCTCATCTACCCAGTTTTCCACAACCTAATGATAACAATGACGTATTGACTGGTTCAGGGGAGAGAATCATAAGTCAGTTAAGAAACGATCAAATCACAATTACCGATCGTAGTGCATTCATTTAACAGACGAGCCCTTTCGTATCGCACACACCGCGACCGTATCGAGTAGACACGTAAATTCGTTAACATTTAATTGCACACTTACAATTAGTTCCCTTCGACACTTGCCTACGGTGGCACGTGAGCCGTGTACACACGGACAGACACGTGCTGACAAACACACGCACGCACACGACAAATTGACCGAACAGGCGACGAACCAATACACTGTGCAACAGCTCCGGGGATGTACAACGCAATTAATATAATTACTTTCGATCGCACGGTTAGACACTGACCGTGGATTTCGAGATCGCAAACAATGAAGAAGCTTGACCGGTTCGAATCTTCTATTCTGGGAACCCCTCTTTATCCTGCGAGTCTACCGAGTAATGAGCAATCGGGAATGAAATGACCGAGAACAGAAATCAAACGGAATAAATAAATATCTTTCTGCTATCTCAATATAATCATTACAAGATTTTATATTATATATATAATTATATAGAATAATACAACAGCTCCAGTGACGCAATTGATTAGCGCACAGTACTTATATATAATAATACAGACATTACATGATACATTTATACGCTTTCTCATCGCATGTATTTCAAGTATTAAAAATGGTTTTAATTTTCATTTTAATTAAGTCACATATGATCTTTTTCATTTACTTGACTAGAAGCAATATTGCCAGGTTATCAAAAATGAGACTCGAAACGGCCATTGCTGAGTGACTACACAAGGACCTCTTTCCACGATGCGTCGCGTCAATTCTATATAATTATATTCGAAACAGAAGGAAATTCTAGGTGAATTCCTTATACAGAGAAATATTGATTGCAGAACGTTTATAGCTGCAAAATTGTGATCAGAAGTTAATGCTAAACGAGATATTTCGTTTCCACGAATAAATTTCTATTATTTAACATTCAAGTATGAGCCACCAGTGGTACGCGATGGGATATATGAGTGTGAGGCGCCGGTGTGGTATGCGCCGTTTAGCGGCTCAGGTATTGACAAGTCGCGCGGTATGAGAGGCGTAGAATCGGTTACACGAAGCGTTCGTACCTCGTCCCCGTCCCCTATTTGGCCCCTAGTTTTTACCCCTCCAGGAGGGGACGCTAAGTAAGGGGTGTGCAGTTTTCCTATGTAGAACAAACGTGAAAGGTCTTTGAAAATCAGTATAATTTTTCAATACCGAAATCAGCCGTTATATACTCGCGACGAAACATTTTGAACACTGAGCGCAGAGGTGACGGTGAATGGACAGCGTCACGGAAGGGCAAGGGGGGAGCAATCCAGCATTTTACTATAACTTTTCAACCATAAAAGACATCGGGATGAAATTTCCACAAAATTCATTAAAATGTTATTCCTACTTACTGATAACTATCGTAATAAATATATTCTTTCTAATCATTTTTTAATTAATTCTTTTGATTGTCTTAAAATAATATTTAGAATTGTTTATTCGTTACTTATATTTAGTAGTATTACAGATCATTTAAATTACCGATGTCTTTAATTGTAAATTTCTCTGTGTTTATTGACATTTATTTTTGATATTATAAATATTTCATACTTTCAATATAGTTATATTAGATTTTTCAAGAAACGAAGCTACAGAAAAGGCACGGAATGTAATAGAAATTAACACAGGACAGAAATTAAATGATCTGGTATGAATATAATTATAGAAAATCACAATTTTCATTAAATACAGGATTTTCGAGGGACGCAATGAGAACCGCGTGCTCAAAAAATATGGCACTTGAAGGAGGTCTTATTATTGCTGCCGGCTATATCTTGGGGGCATGTAGGGTTGCCAGGGAATGATATTCTTGAAATATTCAGGGGAACAGAAGATGCTGTTCATGCTCGGTCGAACACCAACTTGTAGTACTTGCAGCCGAGCGCAGGTATCAGCGCGCGTCTGTACACGTGTACATATACTTTGGCCGGGGAACAACGAAGCTCATGAGTTTGCCAGAACGAAACTACGTGCGTGGTCCAGATGCATGCAATTTTGACTAGATTAACGCTGCATTATTCAGCTAATTAACTGCTAGGAGAGCTCCTCCCGGTGTTTTCGGTATCTCCCCGAAAACAATGTCGTTTGTCTTGCGCCTCTGCTCTGAGACACTGCCGTAGGCACGGGCCTGGCTTATTCCAGTTACAAGTTAGCCTTCCGTGGCTCTTGCAGTAAGAACCGGCAGATTTCGAGGAACTTACTCGCCATTGTTTCCTGAATATTTAAATCCTCTTTAAAGCGGCTGAGAAAAAAGAAACCTAACCAATATTCAGAAGTAGAGGTAACTATAACGATAAGTCGGACATCTATCTGAAGTCGAACTGATTATGAATTATTATTCCTCTGTGTTTTACGTTGCATCGAGTGAAAAGTATAGAAATTTGGTACTTTGGATTGTCAGTTTGAAATTTCTGCAGATCCATAGTAAAAACGTTGTTTTAAACGACTACAAAAAAAAATAAGGGAATATAGGGGTAAGGCAGTTTCGGAGTCTCGTGGGAACAGTTTTAGATTTTCACTTAAACCTCTTTGGCGAAGATAACGGTTGTGTATCGTGCTTCCAATTTTCATGGATGGCATCCAAAGGGAAATCATGTGTATTTCGAGCACACGAAACGTATCAAACGTTACAACCGCCATCTTCTTCGAGAACATTAGGCGATATTGCAGTGACGTTCAGCGTTTCCTCTCAAGCGCGAGCTCTCCAAACTTTAGGCGAATCGAGGATAGAGCAACAGAGGAAGAGAAGCAGCAACCGAGAAACGAGAAAGCTGAGGGCAAAGCAGGAGGAATGGTTGAATATTCCTCGAGGACGGACCTGCAGTGGCCGGTAGCATAGACGTCTAAGCGCACGCTGATTTAGGAACTAAGGTATAACACTAATATAGAACCGTCTTCGCACACACACGCCAGAACCATAAATGCGCATTTCGCAGAATATGTACAGGTATTTGTGAAAATTAATAGTAAACTATTAAATTCGTATCGCAGAATTGTAGATTTTATTTAATGGACAAACTTTGTGTTGCACAAAAAATTTGAAGATGTTGGATTTAATACAACGATATTGGAAAATGATCTTTCACAAAACTAACCAGCTTGTAATTTATAGACTGTTCTAGTTCTCGTTTACTTGAATATCTAAATATATTTGATATCAGCTAGTCAAGTTATTTCAATTAGTTAATTAATTTTCCACCTATCACTAGGAAGCATCATGTGCTATCAGCAAAACTAATGTAGTCTTTTTGGAACCGCCTCAAGTTGTACAAGCGATACCATTCGAGCGGAAAAAGCAGCCAAATTGTATTTCACAGCTCGAAAGTGGTTGTCACTTGCAGAACCGTAAGTCGGAGACTTTGTTATCCCCGATTCGTTTTACTACCTGTGTTAACTGTCCACCCGAGGTGTCGTCGAGGCTAGGTGAAAGGAGAGAAAATGGATTTTGATGTTTCACTGTAGAATTTTTTCGCTGACACATCATTTTCAACAAAAATAACATGTGTGCTTTGACGTTTTCATACTACAAAATTATATTCAACAAAGAATTGGCCATAAGTGAATCGATAAAACATTTCGTAATATTGTTCCCAAGACATTGTAAGCCGAAATGACCAGAGTTATCGTCTGTATATTTTTTAATAGACCTTCTCCAAACAATTATATTAAGCATGTAATGCAACTGCTTTCCATGTCTTATTCTCTGGTAAATACAGTTGATTCCATAAGTAAATGAGATTAAAAATAATGTTCTTAAACATAGTAGACGAACTAAAATCGAAATATCGATTTCCGTCTCTAGTTGTAAAAGACTCGTCCCCGAAACGAATTAACACGAAATCTGAAATCAAGAAGAAGCTGGACAGCAGCCTGGCTAGTTGGCGTCCGTCATCCATTGTTCCCGGGTCCGCCATTAGCGGATCCTCGATCAAACGGAATCCCAGGAGCGAAACCTCTTGACGAAGCTTATTCGAAGGAAACAACCGTGGGGTGGTGGGGGGTGGTGGGGGGTGGGTGGTCGAGCTGACGTCAGAACGGGTACCACAGAACCATTTCGTGGGAATTCGAAGATATACAAAGGTATATGAGACCACGAGCATTCTCTCTGGAGGGGCAGAGCAACCGGGCTGCAAGTAGTGCGATCGCGTTATGTTGCAGACTGGAACTCCCGTTAAACCGTGTGTGCCCGTACGTACGGGGACCCCTACACCCCCAGGACCCACCCCCTTGTTCACCTCTGCTTCACCGAGCCCCCTTCCCACCGTTCAACCCTTCCTTATTGCAAGTTCTACGGTTCGTGCATTAAACTATGGAGTTGCCCAGGCATCGACCCGACCCAGACCACCTACCATCTGGATATGCGGCCCGCGCGCATATACGCTATGTACATTTCTAATCAAGCGATATTGTAACTGCGGTCTAACCTCCAAACACCACGGCCTCCAGCACCTCCATCCCCGACTTCTCCGCCACCCCCCCACGACCACCGACGTCGTTGCTTTCTCGTACTCTTCCCTCCCGAGTCCTCCGCCTCTATCTTTCCACCCCTTTCTCTCTTCGGGTCTCTCCCTTCGCTGTGCCTCGCGTTACCTTGCGCCGCTGCCTTGATCCTAGGAACTGGTCGGGAGGCTAGCATCTGAGAATCTGTTTCAGGATTTGGCTTACGCAAGAAGACGAGCGAGAGGGTTACGATGAAAGGTTGTAGAAATATAGAGAAACACATGGGAGTTACTTACTGTAGAATATAGTATAGAAATATATAGTAGAATATAGTATAATAGAATAGTAGAATATAGAAAATTGTACATAGAAATATGAGAAAATACATGGGAGTTGTTTGAACGTGTGAAGTAAATGTGGAAGTTGTTCACTGGTTTTAACAGCAGCGAGACACGTATTTCCAGGAATGTTTTCGATATCGAGTTCTTCAAGTCAAACAACATATATCGACAAACGGAATTGCGGTTTGTGTCTTCGACAATCCCCTCTCTGCGCGAATTTCTCGGAAAATCAACGGACTCTGTTACTACCATTCCTAACCCATGCAAATATGGCTGCTACTGCGTCGTGACTGCAATCGACTCGAAATGGAATTCGTGTGCAATCGTAGTTGAAGTTATGCAATCACGAAGACCGCCATAATCGTGGAATAAGACATTTAATGAAAAGCTAAGTGCACAAACCGCCAGGCAATTGGTAGCGGAATCGAAATTAATTTTAAAATGAAATTCAAGGAATAGAATATATTCAATTATGCCTGCACGTGTTTTTCCTTATCGGTCCGTGGAACGGAACGTTAGCCTTAATAACGTTTCCCCTTTTGTTTCAAATTAACAGAATGGACATATATTTATTTATCCTGAATCTACGCATACTGCCATAACAAAAACATTTTTATTCGATGTTTCAGTCTGTTAGAATGAAAAGTCGTATAGTTTTGATGAACCCTGAATCGCTAGTGAAAATTTATTCATTGTCATGTGAACACATGACATGTGCTCAGAAGAGGACTTCATTTCAATAACATTTCTATAGAATTACTCATCTGTAGGGAAAATTCCGTTGAATATGGGGGTCCATTTTGCGCGAAGTTATTTGACGCTCGATTAATGATACGAACATTACGGCACACACTCACCCTAAACCTATGTTTCAACCCTTAGACGCCTAAGCACCGTTGTGGTATTATACGATTTTGCAAACGATAGATCCGTATAATCCGTAAAGGATCGTGGCCAAGTGGGATGAACGGAGAGGTGAAAAGTTGAGAAAGACGGCCAAACCCCTCGGGTGCGTTTAATCGTTTAATTATCTGAGTAACACACTCAGTGAATCTGTAACTGGTGTTTCTAATGAAATGACAGAGCACAATGTTTTTACTGGGTCCAAGAAAATTAATAAATTACACTTTCGTTTCAATCAACCCTT
The DNA here is from genome assembly GCA_916610235.2 of Lasioglossum morio. Taxonomy (NCBI): domain Eukaryota; kingdom Metazoa; phylum Arthropoda; class Insecta; order Hymenoptera; family Halictidae; genus Lasioglossum; species Lasioglossum morio. The sequence goes on along the minus strand of OU744330.1, from coordinate 7,729,455 downwards.
AAAAATAAATTACATACTCTCCTCAACAATTTTTTTTTTCTTTTAATTCAAAATATCATATGGTTCAACTTTACTTGAAAATTTTCGGGAATTGTTTAGTACAGACATTTTAGAAGTTTCTGTCTCGGTTTAAACTATAACCCTTTTTTATAATTATTATTATATAATGACATAATTGACTAGCGGGACTATGGTGTAAATAATTTTTTGGTATTTTTACAACTCTCGGTGTGAGCATCTTACAAGATTAACTTTAAAAGAGGTTTAAAACTCGTTCAAGAGACTGGACCCATTGCATCCCTTAGTAGACCCCAAGTACCCGAACAGGTCCAGTAAAGGAGAGACATCAGCAGATCAGTCCGCCGCGCCGCGTAACTGATTTCATGAAAACCTGTTTCTGAGTAAAGCAGTTCTGGACCAAGCGCTTTTCTCACGGTGTCTGACCTACGGTCATCTCACGAGACGCGAGAGAAACGCAAGTACGCACCCTTCACGAGTCACCACCGGGAGAGTAGCGAGAAACTGGTCGTAACTGGTTTAATACAAATTTTAATACCACTTTGTAAACAACCATATTCTGGGATGTTACAACTTCTTGCGATGCACGTACACGTACACGATGCAAACTGGGGATGCGGATTGCAAACTTTTATTGCATGTCTGCGTAAACATTCGTTGCATCATTGACATTATTTTGAAAATTTATTCAAACACTCGAAGAGGATTATGATATTCTTCACTAATTTATAGAAACGATAAATAAACGAACGTGACATAAACATTGAAATTGTTACTTACTTAATCAATAGTGTAAAACATATGCGTATACATTTATTACAAAAGGTGGACCTTAAAAAATAAAACAAATTCAGAAGGATCTTTTAGAATTTTTCTAATCTCTCAAATTCTTCTGCAGCAGAGACAATTTTCTCCTGCAATTAAAATGCAATCTGTAATGTATTCTCTATTTTCTAATACTTTCTTAAAAATTGTGTAGTGGTTAAATAATTTCTTGCGAATTTTTTTAAATATTCTCATGGAAAGACATAAACGATATTCTATCTTTAAAAGAAGAAAATTACCAAATGTTGGTTAAAAATTGAATTCATATTTGTTTTTCAGATTGTCAAGGAAAATTATCTCTATATACAATAAAATTCCATAAAGAATTTGCAATGCGATTTCCCAGCATCTCAAGAACCAATTCCCACGAACATCTTCTAGAAATTCGGTTGTGCTCTTCAGCGAGCAATTAGCAATAACGTGAAACCTGTCAACGGTTGCTCTCCCTGAACAGCAGGACAAGTTGCATATTACAGTGCGATTTGTTGCCAATTGAAAAACGCACGATACGCCTGGTAAATCTGAGAAGGGAGAATCGAGAATCGAAGGATGAAAAAGAACCTGTTCTTCCGGCCGAGCTGGAGTGCAAGATTCTGGACCAGGGTTCTCACGATGCGACTGACCAATGGTCATCCTCCGTGCTCCCGAAAATGACTATAACGCGGAGTGGGGTGCGTTTCGAATTTCGAGAAGAAAATTCCTCTTCCTAATTGCGTACATCATCGGCCCTACCGGGAACCAGTTTCGCGTATTTCAACTGACGGAAATCTGGGTCTGTCGGTCAGTACTGGGGATGCTGCGGTCCATGCAGCATCCCCTTTGCTCGTAAAGCAATGTATCATAATCCAACGATTACTGACAGTTCCTGACCGTCGCGTCGTGCCGCAGAACCCCTCTGTCTCGTAAAAATTTCACTTCGGAACGCCGTAAAGTGACGCCGTAAAATTCGCACCGACCACCGCGGGAATTGGCGACTCTACACCCTGCGAAACCGTCGTATCCTGGACAATTGCCTGAAGGTTTTCCCTATCGAAATGGTGAGTATTTTTAATCATTTTATTTACCCCGTTTTACCCTCGTGTCAAGTTTATCAGTGCTCCAGTTAACCCCTTGACGTACGAATTAAACGACATTCAAAATAATTGAAGGTACTAATTATTATTTGATCTACTACTTGTCTAAACAAAGAATTTTGGTATAAGTATAAAACAGACGCGTTGCTAGGATTATAAATGAAACTTCTGATCGAAAGTACCATTTATTATTTTATGTACTATTTATGTGAGCGGAATAAAGAATTATAGTATAAATATAAAACAGACGTGTTCCTAGGATTATGATAGACATGTTAGTAATTTGTTTAAAATTAATAAGTGTATTTTGTGTACTCTCAGGCAAAGTACCATTTAGTATTTAACTTGTCAGAGATATTATCGTCGAACGTTAGCAGATAGAAAGTTAGTAATATTTACTGTTAATATCGAAAACAGTGTTTTGTTTTTACTGGTATAACAGAGTAAGAAAGAAGTGTCTAAAGAGACGAGTTCGTCCGTCAAAGGGGTTAATTGAGCGATGAAATTAATCGAGTGCGACGTAAATCGTTCGAATTGAATTGCTAGTGAAAAAGAATCGAAACTGGGAGAACGGGAGCTGTGAATTTGGTGTACAGTTTACCTGAGACAAGTCCGCTGAAACGAAATATCGAACTTTACATCGAAACATTATATTCCCGCGGCATAATGGCGCTCGGGAGTAATATTCGACGCAAAGCAATATCGCGTTACATCGAGTACCGTGCTCGATGCTCGTGACTGAGCCAGTTTAATGTTAGAATTATTGATCTAATACTCTGAGGAAGCTAAGCCGAGTGTCTACGGTGGCCGTGGATGTATCTTATACTTCCCACCCCGAGACCGCTCGCCCCCGACTCAGCTCAAAGCCTCGAGCTTCGCAGCCCCAAAAGGAACCCCATAATTAATCGGGTCCCAGGCGAAACACCCTCGAATAGAGCTCCGGTCCGTCACTATAGATAAATGGATTCTCTATGGAGTTACGGCGAGACGTTGAAATCCGCGTTTTTTGGTATAATAATGCCTCCGACGTTCCTTCTTTCAAAATTCTCGAGCTTATCGTTCTGCACCCTTTCTGCTAGACACAAAACTTAGACGTTGAAAATTTAAACGAGTGGGTGATGGTGTTCATTGAACATGGTTGAAACAGGAAAAAAGAATAGAATTTAATCCGAGAGTAGGAAAATAAAATTCTTTTACTGAATACACAAGATTGTGAAATTACTATAATGAACGCAAATGTGTTTAAAAAGTCTAGACATTTCAGTCTGTTTTTAAAACCACCCCAATGATCATAACATATGACAGACATCTTTTATATCTTCGTGTGCCAGGCATAAATTTATAAATATTGTGTCCCCAAGAAAACTTTTACAATTTCGTGTAAAATTGACTGATCAATAGAAGTGACAGGTCATTGCGATCGTTCTGCATTTTGAGCAATTGAGTACGCGATAAATGCCCAAGGGCTAAAGTGGATTTTGGAAGACGTCTGATTGGAACAGAAAGAATAAAGTTTGTGCTAGTGACCGCATCTGTTAGCGTTTCGAAACGGCTCCTTTCGGGTCGCCAGTGCGGAAAAGTCAGCGATCGGGAGCAATTAGGGGAACACGAGGACGCGGGAAGCGCGAGCATCGACAAACACCGGCAAATTAGATACATACGCGGAGAGAGAGGGTTCAACCTTAGACGAAGTGTTAGGTCGGTCAAGCCAGGTTGGAAACTACGTGCGGCCGGTGATTACGTCGATCGTCGAAAGAACAAACTCCGGATTGGATTAAGCACACGGCTGCACCGGCACCTTTCCCATTTACCGGCCGTGGCCGGCGCCGCCGCCACGGTTTACCATAAAGTTTACAACTTCTGTCGAGCTCCGCGGCCGCTGTAACCGTACTAGAATGACGACAGACCGACCCTTTGGTCCTCGGTGTCCCTCTACGATCCGCACACTTGTGTCCACTGACACTGCACTCGGATGCACACCAACGATCATGCTACGTTCGACGAGCTTCGCTGTTAGAACGAGCATTTTTCGATGACGCGGCGCCTTATCGATTTTGACGACAGTCATATTCTATTAGAACAAAAGTCCTGCTGGTTTTGCGTTGTTTATAGAGGAGATGATCTGGAAGGCCGATTTTTGATGATACAACGATTATACCGTACTCGATTTTCTTTAAAAAATTAATGTAGTCACATCTAGACGCTTCAATGAAGATTTGAATTTATTTGTATCCTTATAGATCTGCTAACGGAGGATACGTTCATAACATCACTTCGAAAAACAATTTTGAAAGAAATGAGAAATAGATTGCGGATATCGATGCGCTTACATCGTACTCGATTTTCTAGTTCACACTGTGCGCAGTGGTTCAATGTTTCGAAGAGGGGTTGAATTTATTTCTAATCTTGTGGAACCTCAAATGCAGGACAAATTAAAATAATACTTGGTAGATTGATTTTTAATGTTACAATAGATAAGTGTGATAACATCAGTTTGGAACCTCAAATATAAGATAAATTAAAATAATACTTGATAGATTGATTTTTAATCTTACAATAGATAGGCGTGATAACATCACTTGGAAAAACGATTTTGAAAGAAATAAGTAGATTGCGGATTTGAAGCGTTTAGTGCACATCCGATCTTCGAGATAATAGTGAGGGTAGTAATTCGCAGTATAATTATTAAACATTAACAGAAAACTAGGAGAAGGATCTAACGATCCAGTGTGGTGAAACGAGAGCAAAGACTAGTGCGAATCGTCCATAGCTCAGCATCATGGCGTCGCGTAAGCCTCTAGGGTAAACATAATGGATCATAGCGTCACCCTCTGCAATTGGGGGGAGACTAACCCCGACGGTTGCCAGCCACCCTTTCCTTAACTCCCAACTAAGATGGCAGTCGTCCTGGCGGCCATTTAATTCGTCCCTATCCCTACAGGACTTCTTGCACAAGTATAAGCCCTTGTTCGAGGGTGGTGTTATGGGGTGGGTGTGCAGCAAAAGGGTTACGTGAGAAACGAGTGATCGTCTCCGTGTAACACCGAGACCAGGATAATTTTCTCAATTTCGCCGTGTCTCCCGCGGGGTCAGTCGTTAAAGGCTCTAAGTGAGATTCCGAGGGGGTTGTCTGTGGAAGGTCTCCGGGAAAAGGGACGGTAAGGGTTAGACCGTAAGATAGTTTGATAGGCTTGGTTGCCAGGAGACCTCTAAGGCCCTATCCCTCCCGGCTGCCTAATGTCGAGAAAGGCTACCGCAAATACATATGTACTTATAGGCTTATAAGTGATCCCAGCTATGTATCCACTCGTATAGCGCTGCCTATCTATCGGCCAGACCTGGGAAATAGCAAATATCGATGCAAATTAAATGATGTTCCTGCCCTAGAGATGCCCAGGCTCTAAGGATTCCGCGATAGACTGTTAATGTTTCAGAGGATTCGGTCTCGTGGCGGCCGACCAGGACTAGAATAGCAAACAGTATCGTGATGCTCGTTAAGAATCTTCGACGGAAATCGAGCACGAAAATCGAAAAACTCGACGCATTGAAGAATGTTCGTTAGACTGTCCGCTACAGAAGTAGCTAACGCATTGAGCATGCGATTGCGAAACTGGAACGATCGAGTGAACTAGATTCATTGGGAACTTGTTGAACTTTCTTTACCCTGCCGTGTTCTCGATAGGCGCCTTTCTGAATTAAACGACTGATCGATGAGGCTCTGCCAGAGTCTGTATAGTCTTCGCTCCACGAAGAGGACGTTCAGCATAGCACAATCATGACCTTACAGATCTCAGCCTCTTTTTATACGATTGACTTCGGTAAATTTTGATATTTTCAATATCTGATAAAATAATCTAACCAGGTGTAATCAATTTTGAAGCATTCGCTATGGTCAGTAAGGTGTACAAATACTTCTGGAGAGTTAAAATAATCGATGCTGAAGTAAGAGAGTCTACTTGAAGAGAATGGACGCATGCTGGAAGCTAAGCAACAGAGGAAGAAACTGTATCGCCTTTAATAATCTGATCACCAGTAATAAATTTCGAGATATTTGTCAGAATGTGTGAAACGTATTGCTGTGAAAAATAATCGATGCTGAAGTAAGAGAGTCTACTTGAAGAGAATGGACGCATGCTAGAAGCTAAGCAACAGAGGAAGAAACTGTATCGCCTTTAATAATCTGATCACCAGTAATAAATTTCAAGATATTTGCTCAGAATGTGTGAAACGTATTGCTGTGAAAAATAATCGATGCTGAAGTAAGAGAGTCTACTTGAAGAGAATGGACGCATGCTAGAAGCTAAGCAACAGAGGAAGAAACTGTATCCCCTCTAATAATCTGATCACCAGTAATAAATTTCGAGATATTTGCTCAGAATGTGTGGAACGTATTGCTGTGAAAAATAATCGATACTGAAGTGAGAGAGTCTACTTGAAGAGAATGGACGCATGCTGGAAGCTAAGCAACAGAGGAAGAAATTGTATCGCTTCTAATAATCTGATCACCAGTAATAAATTTCGAGATATTTGCTCAGAATGTGTGAAACGTATTGCTGTGAAAAATAATCGATGCTGAAGTGAGAGAGTCTACTTGAAGAGAATGGACGCATGCTGGAAGCTAAGCAACAGAGGAAGAAATTGTATCGCCTCTAATAATCTGATCACCAGTAATAAATTTCGAGATATTTATCAGAATGTGTGAAACGTATTGCTGTGAAAAAATAATCGATGCTGAAGTAAGAGAGTCTACTTGAAGAGAATGGACGCGTGTAAGAAGCTAATCGATGGAGCAGAAGCCAGCGTGATCCCAGCTGACGAAAAACAAGTCCGCTCGCATCCCTCACTACCAGCCACGAGTCCCTCGCATGAGCGATTTCGGCGAGCGGGCATTAATATTGTATAATGTACCGACATGTATACCTGGCGGACGAGTATAAGGCTACAGATACTCTCGTGGCCAATGGCTGAACGTGGTAGTCCTGTACAGAACAGTTTTACCGATAAGACCCAGCGTGTTTAACAGCCGCCGGCTAAAGCACCGGGTTCCCCTCCCCCGCGCTCTCTTAACCACCGCGTTCATTCACCATAGGACGTAGACTGGGTGTTACATTCTGTACACGCACAGTCCCGCCAAAGGAGATTCTATAAAACAGTTCCACCCACGCTTGGAACGACCTGTACACACAGGGTCTGCGGTCTGCCGGCGAAAGTTCGCTCGTTCGCGATGCGAAATGCAAGATTTCCGAATTTTTATAGCGTCAAAATAGTGAGGACGTACCGTGCATTTGCAGATTACAAAGTTTCGAAACCTTGAATAGATGGAGCAACATTAAAGCCATGAGAAGAATTAATCTCGGCAGAGAACTGTTGGACAAATACGAAAATTCCACCCCTCTGTCATCGATACACAAACATGAAAATGAACATACGTGTACGATAAATATAAATGTGTTTTATCCCCTACGCAATTATCGAGGGCGAAAGTTTTGATCGTTCATACAGTAAGAGGTTAATATCTAATAACAAATATAAATATCACTGGTTTTTAAAAAAATTGATAGAAAATCTAAAATAAATATCCACCAAAAAAATTAATTATTTAAGCCTAAGATGTGTTACTTCAGGGTTAGCATGAACTAAAACAAATAAAAATTTCGAATCGTTTCGTGCAAGATGAGGATCCGGTTGCAAAAAGGACGCGCGACCGCACGAGTCGGGTTGTCCGCGAGAAATCCCGTTAAAGTGCACCGTAAATTACGAGCGTGTAGTAAAAAGGGGTGACTTTCAAGGTTACGCATGAAGGGTGGGAAAGAAGAAGAAGAAAAACGGGTAAAAAAGAAGCGCAGTGGAAGCCGCATTTTCTTCGGTCCAGCGGGATTTGAGTAACCACCTCCTAGGGCGCAAGAAACAACCTTAGACCCGGATCAATAGAAGAAGGGGGGTTGATACTCTCCTCGAGGAGAGAGTAGGAGAGGGTGCAAGGGGTGAAGAAGCAGCTGGGGAGGGGGTAGCAGCCAAGAGGGTACTGGCGGCAAGAGGCATGGAAGGGGGTTGAAGTGGAAAAATCTTAGGTTTCCCGTACGGTGGCAGAGGGAGACTGCTCGAGGATCACGGGTGGGGGTAACCTTAGACAAGAGGCGTGGTCTGTTCCTATTCTCACCCCCGGGTTTCCACGGAGAAGCATCCCTTATAGCCGACGTGGAAGCCATGGACGTCGACTAGAACATTCACAGAGAACAGATGGCGGAGGTGGTGGAAGATAATTAAGTAATATCCTTAAAATTTCCGCCTTCGTCCGTCCGTTGCTGTTTTCCTTCTTCTTCGGTCGCCTTCCCTCGAGGACACGATATCAACTTCTCTGTCTCTCTCTCTCTCTCTCTCTATCTTTCTATCTTTATCTCTCTTTTCCATCGTCGTTCAGTGGCTGCTCTTCGCTGTCTCTTTTTCTCCAGTTTAGGGTCCTCGTGCGTAGGTACAACGTAGAACGATTATCCGGGCACCAAGAAAACGCGATTACGACCAACAATTCTGCACCGAAATGTCCAGAGCAAACACGTCCGCCGCGGCAGCGTCGAACGAGAGTCTCGCGGACGGAGCTTTTTTATCGGCTAACCCGTAGACGAAGCCCGAAGAGTAAAACGAACCCGTGGCAGCTGTGCTTTTTTACGGCGCATGCGGCTGTTTCAGCAGGAACGAGGTGGGGGTCGAAAGAGAATCGAACTCTGACCGTTTGTTTTCCATCCTTCCGTGCCACGGCCCGAATTCACCACCTACGATCACGAGAAAGTAAGGCGGCCCTGAATGTAGATCAATTATCGATCGGCTACTAATTTATTGAGAAAGCATGGACTGGATCCTCGCTCGCAGTTACACGCCGAAATATAATTTTTTTTTTAGGATTTTTGGAAGCAGATTTTGAAAAACAACACTAATCGAGTTGCGAGAAACTAACGTCTGCGGATAAAAATTTTAAAAATGCATTGATTGCATTGACTATTAGCTGGAAAAACTACGTAGACATTTACATCTCTTCTTAATTACTTTAACAAACTGAAAACATTATACAGTATTTTTAAAATTTTCATATGCCTGTTTTTGTCATAATTGCATCAAATCAGCTCACTAATCATGAGTTTTCAGTTTATAAATATATTGATAAAAAAGAATGAGAATTTCGTATTTATCCATTTAAGTCTTTATAATAGAAATTGTGCACATAAGAATTCTAATATTATTATATTTTAAGAACAAGACCTTTATTATAAACATGATTTTTGTGTCTTATAAGCTACAATACAAAGAAAAACAACGTAGGTGTTCGAATACACGTGTTCCACCCAGTATAGTGTTTTCCACGACACATTTAGAAGCCGTTCTTACACGTCATTAAATTCTTACATAACATCAATTAGTATTGTCGTAAAATATGCTTCCGTTCGATCAATAGACGATCAAGTCAACGTAGAACGTGACGTCCGCGTTGAATCTACAGGGTGTTTCTCGAATATAAGTATGAACTATTCCTAAAACAAAACCACAAAATTGTTTATGAACATAAATTCAAACTATTCGTCACCTCAAAAAGGAATATTTCTGTGGTACTTCTTTACATGCATAAAATGATACACGAAAATAAAAATTTATATAGACATCCACAGTTTGATAATTAATCTATCTCTAACCGTATTGTTCTTCTTTTTAATTAGCGAGTGATGTCTACCCCTCCAAAATTAACAACAAGACTTCTTCAGTGCACTAGCTACAAAATATTAAAAATATATTACAAACTTATCCTATCTAGAAAATTTAGATAAAATTAATTTTCGCTGTTTATGTGTTCAATAATTATTCTCGAATAAGAGCGTGGTTTATCGATCGCTTGAAACGTCCAACAAATCAAAACCTTGCGGAACGGCAAAAATACACAGACGACCGGTTCCACCACGATTACCCCGGCAAAAGTTCCCCGTAGCAGATAATCAACGGGCTTATCGGCGTGTAAATCGTACGATTCGTGACACGGACTTCTGATCGTGCGTGGAGAGTTGTACGCAGAACCGTCGCGAGGGCCGCAACAACGGTGGACATTTACACGTGCAACCATGGCAGTACGAAACGTTCATACATTTCGGTTACATTACCGTAGACATCATCGGATGTGTTGACGGGAAATTCGAGCATAACTCAACCAAGGCTACCTGCCGGGATTTCGCGAAAACCTCCCTCTCTCTGTCTCGCAATTTCGCCCCGTCTTTCTCCCTCTCTCAACCCCGTCGCAAACACGTTTTCTCTCTCGAACTGTCTCTGGCGTTGCACCCTCCGCGTGCAATACACTCGCACACATCTATCGCCGCTTCTATTTATCTCTGTCTGTTTCGCAATCCGCCTGGCAACCTCTTTATCCATCGCGAAACCAACCCCTTCGGCTCCTCGTGGTCGTTCCCACCACCACCCCCCCGCGTGTCTTCCTCTTCCTGTCTCCCTCTAACGTTGCACTGAGTGATGACGTCATTTCCTACGGAGGATTATACATCTCGCAACATATTTCCGTCGGCCGATTAAGATTGGCCCGACAGTCCGATGGAAAACAGGATTTTCGGGACGCGAGGCCGCTACGAATCTTCCAGAGACGAGGCTCGAACAAATAATCCGAACTTTTCGGAACTCGCTGCGAGATCAGGTCGAATGGCAATATTTTTCACAATGATTTTTACAGACACATTTTCATACGTACATCATAGATACACTTTCAACCCCTACTCTTGTCTTCAGTTGTTGCGCAGCGAAAACGTTTGCTTCGTCGCGTTGATATTCTTTCTTTTTCATTCAATCTTTTTAATTCTCATTTGAATCCCTATATTTTAAATTTGATGTACCGAATCGTGTGATAAATCGTATTATAAAATCCGTAGTTTAATTGCATTAAAACTGTAAATCCTATAAGGAGCGGAAGTGTAATTAGTTTCAGAAGAATAGCTTGAGATCCTGAGTAAACCGATTGCAGACCCTCGACAGCATTACTTAACGTTCCCTCGAAGACGGTTAAGCTTCTCTAGAATTTCCTTCAGATTTTTCTCCAGTTTCTCTCAAGGAGGCGTTAAATTACTTCGTAGCTAGACTGTAATCCAATTCGCATTCCTTTCGCGTAATCTGGAGCGAGTAAAATGTAATCAAATGGTCGTTTCGCAGGTAACAGCTTCAAAGAAACTTTGCTCCGTTCGAGAACTGCAGGACATTAAGTAAAACTCCGAATACAGTTAAAACGTGCACACCCGATTTGTGTACGTATTTGCGAATTGTGGAAACCTCCCTGAGATGTGGTGAAATAAATCAATCGAATTTTCTCAGAGATAATTATCAAATCAAACATCTCTATACAATATACTCTATGTATACTTCTATCTTCAATATAATATTCCCCATCATTTAAACTTAAGACCAAAATTCAATCTTTTAACCATCAGTATGGTCTTTAAGAGAAGCTTCATCAAAAACTCGAACCTACTCGTTCTAGTATCACATTTAAAAGGGAGTTCAGTTTCCCAGCGAAATTAAATGGTACTCGAGTTTCTTATAATTAGAATGCATAATTAACCTACATTACACGGATCCGTATAAACAGAGCAATCCCAGAGATTCGAAAACTTCCAAGGGAAGTTGGTCAATCAACAGAGTGGATTCAGAAGTCTCATTGTTTCGTCCCAGCAGAAAATGAACTATAATATTGTTTCGCAATTAAGTGGTTGAAATTGACATAATACATTACCTAAACATTACCTCAGCTCATAGAAACGTGATGTAGCTACACGAGAAAGTGTCGCGCCAAGGAGACAGGGGTATGGTAATTCGAGGGTAGTTCGGCTTTTACATAGCCATAACAGTAAAAGCATCGCGTTCACGGGTTAAATGGCAAATTGTCCGATTTTGCGTTCGCGCGGTTCTTCATATTGAATTTAATGAAACACTGTAATTACCGTGTAGATTAAAAAGTACCACGTTGCGATTTCAAAATAAGCATTTAATACAAAACTTTATGTTAAACTTAATGTAAGCAGTCGTAAATTCATAAATTCTTAAATTTACGAATTGAGAATTTCCGAATTGACGGTCCTATAAATCAATAAGAAGAATATTCTGTCAAAACAGAATGTTTGGTACCATTTTATAACTTCTGCTTGTCAGTTATTTTATACAACTCGCTTAATTCAGTGACCGTTTTGAAAATCACGATTTCAAAAGACATTCCCGCAGTCTGGTTGAGATAAAGACACCGACCCATACGAGGTGTGGAAAAAGGTGGTGCAATCGAGCCGCGAAATGAAATCCCTCGCAAAAAGGAAAGAGTCTTAGTTGGTGCTCGGTCAACAAGTTTCGTAAAGGATCGGGCAAAAAGTCCGTGTCGCGGCGGAGTTGAGAACTTATCAGCGCGTAATTAACGACAAAGCAAACTCGTGTCGTGGCTGGGCAAAAAGCCCCTCGCACGGATACAATCCCGTAAATTTCGTGGCCGGCCCGGCCCCCTGTCCGATGGCAAGCAAGAAAATCCCTTGTTCGTTGTTTTGCACGAGTCCTCGACGCGACGTGTTTGCCGGAATCAATTGTTGTTTCGGGGTTTGTTTGCGGCCGAACCGCGCCTCCCAATGAGCCAACGCGGAAATATTATCACAGCAACGCGAGAAATTACACAATCAGCGCAGTTGTAAATGCGGGCCTGTGTTACAGTGTTACGGAATACGTGGAACACGTTACAGAAAACGGACGACACATCCATGATTCTAGAACGCGGTTCTGCTCGGCGACCATACGCGCGGAAATTAAAAACCCGCCGACTTTTTCTGAATTTCGCTTGCCTAAATGTGTCCCACTCGTTATTACAGCGAACCGGAAATTAAGAACCAAATCTGAACCCACCATTTTTGTATGTACAAAAGTATACGTGACGTACTCCAAGTTTTTCAAATGGAATTCTCTTTTTCAACTATTTTATCTGTTCCTCATTTTTGCAACTGAATTTATTCAGTGGTCTTCTATTGACGGTTAAACGTCGATGTGATGAAAAAATACATAGTTGATACATACCGCCGGAACACGTTAAATCATTTTTTCTACTGAATTGAACAACTCTTCGCGAGTAATTTAAAGGCATTAATTTGTCAAAGGTCTTTCTCAAAATCATAATAATACCGCTACGAAAATGTTCATTAATTCTACATTCGTTCATCTTTATAGCAACATTATAAATATGATTAATTGAAGAAGGGATTCTGAAATAATGTGCCCGTACCGTAATCTCAAGACTTAATTAATTAAACGTCTATTTCCAACAGTATCTTTGGTACGTTAAAAGGAAACGGGTAATTAATTCTTGACTGACGTGCTTTTTCCTATCGAGTGACTTTGGAAATTTAATGTAATCTAAACACAATTTGTAAAATAATTTTAGAACGAAAATTGGTAAAATTTAACGACTATATATAATTAACATATTAACAATAAACATCTTTCTCTTTTCTTTTTTTTCTTTGATATTGTAAACACTTATGTAAAAGGGCTTCAGTCCATCTATAATAAATAATAATAATAATAATAATTTTTCTTGAACATAAACATCGAGCGTGCTTAAACTACAGGGATTTTCATCGAATCTTTAAATTTTCATTTGAAAGTAGCAGTAAAACAGGACGGAACACAGATTTATTCTCGCGTCTCTCGACGACCATAAGAAAGCTCCCTACCCGAGGAGCAAGCGCAAAAACTAGAAATCGACGATCTTGCACTGTTGCATCCGAAAATCCCACGGGTCGCCTTGCTCCACTGGAATCCCTGGACCGCAGAATCCGGATTTCAAAGAGGGTAACTTCTCGCGAGGGGAAGAATTTCGGACGGTCCAGAGGTCGTGGGACAGTGTGTCCTCTTCAGGAACTAGTCTAGAGACTTTTTGAGAGAAACCTGTCCCCGACGACTTTATCGATCGTTTCCACGACTCCATTTTATCCGATCAATCGTCCACTCTGGATCGGTTTCAAGAATCGTCTTTGTCCGCTTGTTTGGCAGCTCGATGCGGCGACTTGATTTTCACCGTTCATTAATATAAATGTTTATAACGATAGCCTCCCTTCCTCTCCGCGGTCGGCGCGGATAAAAGCGCCGCTTAATCATGCTCCATAATTCAAATATTCATTCTATAATTTACTCGGTGTGACGGCCGAACGGTCGGCAGTTGTACACAATTTCGGTTGCGATCTGACCTGGCCAATTTGAAATTTAAGCAAAGCGGCCGGGGCATATTCGTTAATCGTGTTTTCTACCCCCACCGCCCACCCCCTCGCGCACCTCGCATCGTTCCTTTCCTGCGTTCCCAGTCAACGCGGACAGTAACACATGAGTTTCAACAGAATCCAATTAATGCTGACACCTCCGCGGATGTCTTTCACCATTTTGAATTTTAAGCGACATAATATGCTGCCGGACACGTTCTGTCAGCCTCTCGAACCACCGCGGCCGTTTCACTTTTCACGGAAAACCGTTTCGGCGTGGGGGCCTGTAATGAAATTGTCTCGAGCACGTCGAATGTCTTCGTGGCGTGAACGTAAGGCGTGTATGAAAACCTGTAATCGGATTCGGATCCTCCGATCTCGTGAGAAATCGTCACGATCTTTGTTCGGTCGGGGATGGTCTCAGAATTTGGTGGGACCTGTTTTAGCTACTGAGAACTATGTGAAAAACATTTAATGTAATAAACAGTTCAATACGTTGTCGTTACACCAATTTTTGTGCAATAGAAATATTAATTTCAAAATTACAAGACTAGTTTTAAATTTGTATGATCTTAGCACTTTTTTTTAAACATTTATTTGTGAGTAAGTATAATAATATTAGTCGGGGAACAGTCACTGTGTGAAATACAATAGAACAATTATACATATATTTGTTAAAATTATACATTCAAGAATATCGCCTCATTCTTTTTTTTTTTAATTGGAAAATCTCATATGAGATTTATTGCAACATAAAGCTTAGTACAGAGTATTACATATCAAAGTACAGAGTATATAGTATAGTATAACAAAAATATTATAAGCAATAGAAAAATCAAAAATACTTAAGCACGTAGGTTATATGTATTTAAAAAGGCTATTATATATAAACAAGCACTAATATTGGGTTCAGCTATTAAGCAACCTATGTCCAATGGCAATTGGAAACCTACTCTAATAAGGTTATGGACAATCGCCTCGTTCTTGTTTCAAAAGCATCGAGAATCATAAGTCCAAGCAGACGGCGTCCTTTATCAGTCCAATTTTTTCTGGATGCAACAACGCATCGCCGAGAACAATACCGCCGTTCCTTACCTAATCCTGAGACAATGCCCGGACAGAATTGCGTCGGCGATTTCGGAAGGTGGTAGGAGGGTCGGGTTCTCGAGGGTGAGAAGCGAGACCCCTTTAGCCGGTCGGATATAGCGCTAGGTTTGGGGGGGCTCGGAAAGGTGGAGAAACAGGAAGAGGAGACGTGGACCGAGGAAGAGAGGAAAATCGAGGGGGACAGAGAAAGAGGAAGAGTGAGGGTGGTCACTTGGCGATTAAGAACACGTACTAACCCTGCCTGGTTTCCACCCCTGCAACCTTGGATCAATACAACTTAGTTTCCCGTCTCGCCCCCTCCTTGCACCCCCCTGGCAACCTCCGGCGGACCCCTTTTGCATTGCCGCCACCACCATCGCCGGCAACAATGTTCTTATGTCGTGGCCGAAGCTGCGCTTCTTACCGTGGACCTGCAAAACCTGCCTGAATGGATCTCCTGTTTAACGGGTGTGCTCCGACGAAAAGCGCTCCCCAAAAATTCAACCTCTTTTGTCGAGGTTCCTCGCGTCTGTTCTCGCTTTAGGAGGCATCAAGGGCGTCGGACAGTAAATGGAACCTCCTATACTTGATAATGTTCATTGCAAACCTTCATGAAAATAGAAAAATTCATAAAGTTTTTCTTCTTCTTCCGCTGCAGCTGAGAAATTAAAAAAGAGTCGCTCATATAGATAGTACTAGAGTAAGTATTCGAATAGGGTAAGTTGATTCGAGTAGTGGTCGAATCGAGGGCTACCGGGACCCGTAAAAACATTAAAAGAGCCAAGTGAAACTGCTCACTGCTCGGCGAGGTGGCAAAGATAAGCTGCAGAGGCTAGCGCAGCGATCATTTATTTACCCGCGAACCACCCGGTACAGGCTGCAGCATGAAAGTGTGAGGATTGTAGGTGTGGAAGTCTTCTTACGATCAATAGAGGTTAGTCGCGCCCAGTTCCGCGGATGAAGGCACCCACCCCTTTTCTAGGCAGCGTTCGGTGGTGGTGGTGACCCGAAGCGGTCGCCTTCTGGAGGTGGAAAGTCGTTTCTTCGTCTCCTTCTTCTTCTTCTTCTTCTTCTTCGAGGGGCCAACGTAAAAGCTCGCGGCGTCGACTCCTGACGGCTGCCTCCTGAACGACCGAGCTTTTCCCGGTTGGTGGAGAGCCTTTCAGTCCTCTTTTCCTCCTTTTCGCCGTAAACATCCCTCTTCTCTCCCCTGCGAAACCGCCCCACCTTCGTACGCTAAGCCCAGATATTCGCATCTCGTTCTAATCCTTGCTTACTCCGACATACCTATTTTGCATCCGCCTCTCTTGTTCCTCGTCCAGCCTGGGCCAGTCTGTATCTTATCCTCTCCGTTTTACCGAAGTTCGTCCAAGCCGTCTCTCTCTTTCCTCTGACCCGGGTAGTACACCTTCGTCCTCGTCGCATCCACCAACCTATCCTCTTCCTCCCCTTTGTTCCCTCGTTTCTGGCGCGCGCGTCTTCACCTAGCCCGACGATTCGTTCTTGTCCTTTACAGGATGCTTCTTCCCAGTTTTTCCATTCGCAGCCGGCTCAATTTGTCCGTCTCTTATTACCCAATTCGTACCCTTCCAGTGCCTGCGCCCTCTGTTTGTCACGCAAACTGTCTTCATCTTTCATCAACGCCGCAACCATCACCACCGCCCCCCCCCCTCCCACCTACCAGCGTCTTCCTTCGGGATCGCTTTGTCTCCCGGTCCTCCTTGTTCCTCCCGCTTCTCTCAGCAAATTCACGCCTTTGTTCCAACCGATGTTCCTTCTCGCCCTTCCTTCTCGCTCCCCGAGCAACCTGTCTGCGTCTTATCCTGCATTCGCACTCCCTCCCCCGCCACTTTCGAGCTTTTCGCCCCCTTTCCGTCCTCTCGTTTAGCGAAGCGCAAGCGCTGCTAGTTGCAATTTCTCCGAGTTTCAGCTGCAATATACACGCACACACACACCGACCGGGAACCCATGCACACCGACGAACACCATCGCCGGAAGCCTCTCGCGAGAAGGAGTAACAATCTCCGGAGCTCCCTTGGCGCGAGATATGGCGGTATTTCAGGTCGCTCGGCTTTCGAATGTTTCCCTGAAGAGCACCGATGCGCGGAACTTGCCGTTTCGAGTTCCCATGTCGTGGGGACTGTCGCCAAGATTTTATCCGCTCGAAATCTCGCCGAAGAAAAAGGCTGGACAGCAAAATTCAGCGAACCGCCGAAATGGTTTTCGGATCCCCCTGAAGAGTGGCAACGCGCGACATTTGCCATTTCTACGAGTCAAGGTTCTATCTAACTACAACATTTTCTAAAGAAAAGCATCCGCTTGCAAAATTAGAATTCGCGAACCGCCGAAGCGGAATAGTCGCGGTCGCGAGGTTTATTACGCGCGCGATGATCGCGTTACAATGGGTCCGGCGACATACACGAGTCGGAAGTACCATTTCTACCTGAAATATTTTAATTCGATATTCTGCTGAGTACATGGTTTATAACAACGCGCGCGCGGCGCGCACGGATTTAATAATCGCATCACATAATTTATTTCCATGGTCGCATGTAATCGCTTTTCCGGGGAATTTGTAATAACGGTCTACCAATTTTACATGGCTGCGATTCAATATTTGCGCGGAACACATATAGCCGCAAAGCAGGATGATTCCAAAATAAATACCCGACAAACACTGTTTCTGACGCAACTAAACCGCATATTAAATACACAACATGCTGCAAAATTATTTTATAATTCACGATCCGCCCGGGACGATCGGATATCCGAATCGGCTCGCGTTAGGAGTATGCGATATTCGATCAGCATCCTGCTTCAATGAACCTGACCCGGACACGCTTGTCTTGACACGTTGTCGACCGGAGACGCCGATTGACGTCTTTCATTTTTATTCCTGTTATTAACAAATAAATAAACGGAGATCTAATAATTTCGTTTGGTTATTGCTATGTGAAAGAAGATTTTCTATCTTCCTTTTGGTACGGCACAATCACTGAGGATCCTATTAATTAAAGTGTTAACATCAATTGCCAATTGGTACCTCCGGCTCTCGGGTGTTAGTGATCTGGGAGGGCAAATGGCATCTTCTATATCTCAATTGCTACGGTAAGCATGATCCATTTCATTGCGTCTGGACAACAACGTGTTAATGCGTTGTGATTTGATCGTGTTGACGTCCACTAACAAACGATTTATGCTGGTCCATGCATATATCAATAGATTTTGGACCAATAGTTAGGAACGTGATAATAATACGTAGTACGATGGAAGTGGGTACTGCTCGGTAGCACGTGATGCAACGTGACTGTAAGACATGAAACAGAAGACGTTAGTTGGCGTCTCCCGACTATAACATGTCAACCCTTCAAGGAGGACGGTGCTTCTGTATGATGTCTCGATAATATCTTAACGATGTAGACATTAAACATATGAAAACTCTCTCTGTAATCAATTCTGAGATACTCCTGAGAGTCACTGATACCGACGTCGTCCCAGAGGTTTTAAGGATGTTGTCTTTTCGACTGGGGGTTGTCCCCGATCAGCAGGCGTCGTCGATGACGGTCATTCGAAGAATTCCGCAGGTGTACCTAGACAGGCAGCCTCATTAAGTCAGCCATTTTACTCGGAGTCCCTCGATAGCTTTTCCTAGGGTACCTGGTGCCACCCCTTGGATGAGCTTCAGCCGGCAGCGTGGCAAGCCAACCCGGCAAAAGCGATTAATTACTTTGAGCAATTTGCTCACCAACTCCACTCAGCTCGTAGACCGACACTATTCTCATTTCTCTGTCCGGGCAGCTACCACCATCTCTGTCCAGCCTGCCCGTCCATCCGTATCTAGGTACGTCCGTATCATACGCGTACATAGACGGTGGTGTTCGTTCGCTCGCTCGCTCGCTCGCTCGCTCGCTGCTTCGCGTGCGCCCGCGCGCTCCTATTTTCGCACACAATCCCACGGTCGATCCACACGGAGAAAGACACAACGACACCGCCGTATACTTATGGGGAACGCCACACCAGCACCAGGAAGCCCCGGCCCGCGTGTGTACTGGTCATTCAACGAAGGTACAGAGTGACTTCCTGTAAAGCTATATACATCCAACCAGGCATTCTCGTTCAAGTTGTCGAAGGGGTAGAGCGGTTGTAGTCAACATCCACCGAACGCTATTTTCCGCCCGAGTACCGGGTGGCACTTTACTACTGAATCGATCGTTCGCCGACCGACCGACCAGCACTTTCACGATCGCTCGTTACAACCAGAAAAAGAGAAGACCAGACCCGTGGAGACTCCTTCTCCGATTACCTGATGCCAGACTTTTCGTTGCCTCCGCTCTCTCCTTCTCTCTCTCTCTCTATCCCTCTCTCTATCTCTCTCTATCTATCTATCTATCTCTCTCGCTGAAATTGTTCAATAAGCCGTGTAACCTTCGTCAGCCCGGCAGACAACACACACCCTCGCTAGACGCCGCGGAAAAATCATGCTTGTTACCGGCGAGTTGCGATTTCACCACAGGGGATGGTTCAAGGGGTTGCTTCTGATACGTGGTCGCGACGGGATAATTGACTGTTTCGGGAGTTGGCGAGAACATGGAATGATCTCTCGGATCTGCTCCACGATTTTGTTAGGTTGATATTGAGCTGATCCTGCGTTGTTATTTTTGTTTGTTGTTCAATCTGAAACTACATAAAGGACATTTATGAATTGAATATCGCAAGTCACAATTAGCTGTTTACGTTGTAAGGAGTGTTAGTATTAAGATGTCTACTTTGATATTAGTGAAATTATTATTTGCCCGACGGAATCACTGAATAATACAAGAGAGAAAAATGTGTAACGTAAAAATTTGTCATAGTTAATGACAACAACGAAATATATAAAAGCCTCTTTTCAACTTATCGAGCCCTCTATTACAGAATATTATGGATGCTGCACTCTGACGCACCTGCATAATTATGTTTTTATGCTAATGCCGCTCTCCGCTCCATAATAAAGGATTACCGAATGACTAGGTATTAACCACAATTTGACGTGAGCTTGCGACGTTCATAATGTGGTAATCGTGCCGGGAACCTTGGGCAAATGTTTGAGTGACTGTCTTTGACTCTTGTAAGGTGTAAAAGATTAAGTGCACTACGATTTTCTTATCTAGTTTCTAGTGAAAAATCAGTACTTTTACCAGAAATCACAATAATAATATTTAAATATTGACTACTAAATAATTAAAGTACTGTTGAGCATAGTAAAATATTTTCATGTTCATAGCAGAAAATTCAACAATTAATAAGAAAGCTAAATGAATGGTCAATTACAGTAGAGAACTTATAAACGGTATAATGTTTGTTGATTTAGTGGTATTGACTTTAAGTAAACATTTGAATTCATCTGTTTAGAGATGAATCCAACACGATGACACGTTTCCAAGACAAAAGATGTAAATTTCGGAAAGCAGATCCGCAGAGATATTAAAGTAATGAGATTAATTAATAGAATAGACTCGGAGTTAATTTAGAAGCATATGTCGGGTTGACCACAGGATTACTTACATTTGCGATACGCGACAGTGTGTCTACAGGATGTTACAAAATTAACTTACGAATAATTAATGCAATGACGTCTCGTATATTTCGAAACAGTTTTAAATAAAATAGGAACAGTGGTGCATCCGTAACACCGCAAATACTTTGAGATAACCTTTCTATTCATATTAATAATTATAAATAACTATATGTTATACAATTCGCAGGTCGAAACAATGATTAAATTAATCTAAACAAACGAAGAAATGTTTTCGTAAAAGCAAACATTCTACGTAGCACTATTTAATAGTGAAAATTAATAAAAGACATCAGCAATATTGTTAGACTTGTTCTTTTTAGAAACGCGCGAAGGGTCGCAGAAGATGCAGTTGAGGGGTGCGAAATTGATTTAATAATTTTCGTTCGTAGCGATGCTAATTAACAAAAGATGTTCCCGAGAATTAACATGGATTCTGAAACGAGCATGTGTTAGTCACTTTTTCGAAGTTTGAGAAGCAAAAGCCAGCGCAGCCTTGTTTACGGATAAATGTCTTACTTCCCCTACGTCGGCGGCCGCGGCCATCTTGTTACCCCGCCTTTCCTTGCAAAACCCCTTTCATATTCCCCTGCAAATGTTAGACTACCACCACCATCACCACCACCACCGCTAGTCTCGTCTTACCCTCTCTAGAAAACGTGCTCCCTCGTGCCATTCGCCCCACCCTTCGCATCTACCACTCTAACTTACCCCCGCCCCCCTTTCCAGACAATGAGAAGTGCTATCGCGAAGACGTGAATTTCTTTTACACCCCCCAGATAAGAAATACTGCGATGAAATATGAGCTAATCTCCCTGGGACGCTGGAATCACGATTCATGCCCTAATTCGTGCGGAAATTAAGCAAAAGAATTTAAAACACCAACCCCTAGCAAATAAGATTGTGCCAGTTACTCTAATGGTTTTTACGGTTCTAATTACATTAATATTTGCCGGGTTATTGATAATAACAAATACAATTTAATCTCATCCACTAATCGTATGAAAATTAAACATAAGAATTTAACATAGCCACCCCTAATAAACTTAAATTCTTCTAATATCTTTAAAATCCACAGTTCACTATTATAAAATAATATGTATAATAGTTGTTATATACGCAGATGAAATCGATGAAACAGTGATCGGATTCTTTTCGCGTATCAAATGAAAACGATTTGACAATCTTTTCCTATCGATATTAAAATATACATTCATCTGTGAGATGAATTCTTATGTCCGTTCCCATCCCGGAAAAACATAGTATAATTGAATAACTGGCAATTGAATCAATTCGACCCGATTAAATCCCGCATCATATATTCCGTGTTTGATCGATCGCTTCCATTGGAAAACCCGAGTAAGTAGAAAAGATTTGCCACTGTTCCGGCGGCTGAGCCGCAACACATTCCATTAAATCCTTATGGAATTATACTCAGGATTCCTCGGCCCTCGGAACTTCGTTTTATTCATTTCACTTTCTACATCGTTCAATCGATATCATTCGCGTTATCAGGATTTTATACCAACGATTTTTATCGGTTACATTCCTCGTGCGCGACCCGTGTTTCGTATATCCAACACTTTCTTTTACTTTTACAAAACCAGTCAAAATTATCTTTCCTGTTAATTTTATATTCATTTCTGTCTACCATTTATATTCTCTCTTTCTGTAAGCTCGGTATTTCTTCTATTTTCATTTCACTTTCAAAACAATATGCAAAGGGTCTTTCGCGTGAACTAGTTTTCCTTATAATGAGGGTCATAAAGCAAGTCAAGATAAAAATAAAAGAGTAAACAACGCAAGGGTACGCACTTAGGCGCAATATGCATTACGCAGTCCCTTAACATGCTGAGTGCCGCGTGTTGGTCATATGTGGGTAGCAATTTATAATTTTTCTTGTTACACACCTGCATAAACCGTCTTTCGTGTAGGGTCGAAATGGATTAACACTTTCCTGTATAAATTCCCTGATCCATAACAAAAAAAAATTTATATTGTACGTCTATGTTTACTTTAATTGAAAAATTCTCTGCATTAATTACAAGAAACAAAGTCAAATATAAATTTCTTTAATTTTATGGAATTTTCAGAGTGGTAGATCAACGTGGTAACTGTTTAATACACACACATTTGACAAAAACATTGAGGCTGATGCTGAGACAGTCGGAATAGTTTCTCAACTCGTCAGCATATTTATTTGCGAATCCCATGAATGTAAGCAAGTTTCCCCATGAACGCAACGCGTGCGAGAAAGATCGCGGATGAACGGAGAAAGAGCAGGCGAAATGGTGGCCGCAGAATACAACGTCAGGTTGGAAGGATTAGAAGGATCCTTAATCGTCGAAACCCAATCCAGCCGGAGAACGGAATGTCCTCATTTCCATCGGTCCTTTCGCTCCCAAAGATACGTGGAATTTCAGCAATAAAGATAAAAGTCTTCGATTACCGAAGCTTTTCGCATCCATGGTTCACCCTATCGCCCTTCTTCCGATCGCCGACCCTCCTTACTTTTTCACGGCGCCACAAGTATTCCCGTGAAGAGGTTGTCACGAATTTTGGTCGACCAATTGATACGCTTTATCTCCGCTCATCTTGGTAATTAAATCACGATAGACTACTGTGTAAAAAGGATGAAAGATCCGTGTCTTCAAAATAAGACGTAAATAAAAGATAAATAACTGAATTAAATAATAAAACAAGAATGATTGAAATATTAAGCTGAAAGACTCGAAGTCGATTTCTGAGGAGAGTATGAAACCGAAGAGAGCATCATCCCCTATCCGTAGCCTCGCTTCCCCTTAAAAACGGGGATCGAACGGCGAGAAGTCGAGGTCGAGGCAAAAGTTCTCGCATGTACAAAGAAGGGAACAATGGGTATTTACCATCGGCATCGGATAACGAATCTCGATATCGAATTCTGGCTGAACTCCACGACTAACTGCGAGATAGAAATCGGACATGGACCGTGTCAGGAGGGGGGTTGAGGTGCGCTGGAGGAGGATGAAGGAGGAGTACGAGGGTTTAGAGGATGAGGTTGGCGAAGAGGGGAGAGATGCACCCCCGACCGAAGAGAAGGACGAGAACAAGGATGTGTAAGGACGTGCTACTGCAGGTGAAGGAGAAATGGGTAGAACGTGGTATTCTGGAAGCAACGACGATCAATACCCAACAGCCCGGCACGTACGAGTCTGTATAACTATACCAGTGTATTCGGTGTACATGGTAAGGGGGGTAGTTGGTAGAAATAGGGGTGGAAACATCCCCAAGGAGCCGATAGTAGCCCATAGCGCTGCCAACCCACCCCATAGTTCTGGCCAATGGATGCCCACTGCGATCTCGAGCTCCGTGCTACGAATGAGGAGCCTTCTCAGTCCGTCTCTTCTATCTGTCTGTATATGTATGCAAGCTCTGCCTCGCTCCTCGATCTATTTCCCTTGCCCTCGGTCCCTCATCTCGAGAGTGACTTAACAATTAAATGCATCTACACATCCCTCCTCTGGGGGGAGACGCGAGAACCGACCGACCGCTGCACTCTTTTTCTTTTCCCTTCTCCTCAGGTTTTAATTTGGGGAGTCTGGGATAGAGAGAACCGCGTTAGCAGAGCGTCAAGAGTCCGTTAAAGAGTCGTCGTCTGTTTTCCCAGGCTTCTTCCCGCTCGTTCTTTTTCACTCTTCTGCAGCGTGTTTGCGCCGAGGTCCGCTAATTGCTGGCTTTTCATCCCGAAAGCAGACCGACTACCGGTTCAGAGGACTCGCTGGAACGCCTCGGAAATTGTCGCCCGGTAATTTGCAATAGCGTAAGAATAATAGGGGATGATGGTGATGATGATGATGATGATGATCAGACTCGGGGAAGACGAGGATCTTTGGCTAGGGAAGTCTATTTATCGTAGCCTGGCTACGTTATAAATAAACGATTACGCGATCGCCTGTCGCGCGTGCACGTGCAGGAAAAAGGTCGAGCAAGAAAAATATTTCACGCTCTCTTTTGCGTCGCGCCTAAGCGCTTATTATAGGAAGAGGCAAATAGAACAAGATGACGGCGTGCGTGCACCGGGTGGCTCTAGTGTGGCGTGGCAACTTTGAAAAAATACCATCGCTAATTCTTTCAGCTATAGATTTATATCAATCCATGTACTATTGGCTTCGATAATTAAAACGAAGAAAAAGAACGACCGAGGGTGTTTCGCTTCTTGTCGAGCTACACTCTTGAAAAATCATGAACGTTTTATTTCAACGTGAATACACGTGGAAAAAAAATACCGTGGGAAATGCTTTGATCTTTTATTTTATATCAGTCCATACTTTATTGGATTCGGCAAGCAACAAAAGGAAAAAGAATGACGCATGGTGTTTTATTCTCGTCGACCGGACCCTTGAAAACCATGAATGCTCTTCTAGTCCTGTACAGCGATGTTGACAAAAACAAAATAACTTCATGAATTCTTTGATCTTTTATTTTATATTATTTTATACTATATCGGCTCCGACAAGCAAGAGCAGAGAAGAGAGCGTTTCGATGCCTTTTTCCTCTCGTCGAGTTGCACTCTTGAACCCTGAATGATCTTCTAACCGTGCATAGCAACGTTTGATAGGATACCTTTAGAAATTGTTTGATCTTTGATTTTACGGTAGATCGGGAAATTATTCGACACAACGGTAAATGGTTCGACTTTGATCACCTATTAATTGATATTCTATTGGATTTAGCGAGGGAGAAGAGGAAAAAAAGCATTGAGGTGCGTTTGCCTCCTCGTGGAGCGACACCGGGGGATCGCCGGTACCCTTGAAAACCATGAATGACCTTCGAAACCGGCGACGCATAATAATCCCAACCGCCGACCCTTTCCTTTTTAAAAATAAACGCGCTGCGTGCCGCACGCGTGGCGAAGTCACCCAGGAAGATCTTTTCCTGGCCGTTCTGTCGCGGCCCCAAGTTTATTACCTGAAGCTACGAATGAATGGAAGGAGCATGATAATGCGCGTTAAAAGAGGGTGGTAGTCCACTCCTGAAGGCCGTAAAGGGGTGTAGGAATTGTAGGCGGGCGTCAGGAGGGACGGAGAGAAGGGTGTAGAGAAGGGTTTCATTCATGAACGTGTTTTATTGTTTCAGGCAGAACGCGACTGGAGGACAGAGGAGGCCGGATAATAGCAACGGAGGAACCGGAAAACATAAACCCCCGCGCTGCAAAAGTGGGAACCACTTCAAGCGTTTTCTGCGATACGACCTTGCCGAATATCATAATGGGCGACCCGCCACGACTCGTCCTACCCTAACGACGAATAAGACAGTCGGGTTGTCGGGGAAAAAATTCAGCGATGCTCAAGATGTAAATTCAAAGACAGGCGACGTTTGAAGAGGAGACTTCCAAACTAGAAATTAGTACTTACTCTGCGGCGAAAAATCCTGCGATGTTTGAAATGTAAATTCGAGGACCGACGATGTTTGAAGAGGACATTGTCAAACAAGAAAATGAGTTATTCTGCGACGGTCTCCAAAAATCTTGCGATGTACGAAATGGACATACGAAGACACACAACATTTGAAGAGGACACTGTTCAAAAAACATGGTAAAAAGGGCATTTTCAAGTGTTTCGAATCTGAATCATTGGAAAATGATTCTGCAGAGATGAAAAATAAGAAAATTTGTATGAGACAAAAATCCAATCTTTAAAGTGTAAGGGAATTTTGTACATCTTGCGGCAACAGCAACATATTTCATTTTAAACACGTAAAAAGTAATTCTCTTGAAAAATGCAAATACGAGACGCGTCGAGGGGAGGAACAAGAACCTTGAGGAAAGAGGTAGAAGGGTAGTTTGGACAGTATTAGAACCAAGGAACGTGTTTTGATGTCTGGAAAAAAACATACAATTTCTGAAATGAGTAGACAAAGGAAGAAGAAGCAGATCTACAAGAGAAAGAAGTAGAACGTATTTTTACACGTAATTGGAACTAAAAGGATAAAAATACGAAAATAGTGTGCTGACGAACTTTCTCAGATATTTGAAAATTTTTGTCATATAAAAATTGCCTTTACTTAGAAAGATAAATTTCAAGGTGATGCGAGCAAAGGGTAAAAATGAAATTCTGAAAAATTCTCAATACTACAAAAATGATTCAATTTTCAATCATTGAAGTAAGGTACTAGCCTTTCTAAAACTACTGCAAATTATTGCTACAAAATCGCGTACACTCCACACCAGAAATTACTAAAAATTATAAAAATATGTCAACAAAGTTTAGACACGCAAAGGGTGAAAAATAAAATTTTTAATAAAAGTTCATTAAACTTTGAATGTAAAGACTGTCTTTATCGAAACATCAAAAAATCACTATGCACCTGATAAGAAATTACAACAACAAGTAATCAGAACAAATGTCTCAACATTTGTTTAACAAAAATAGCTATCCTAAAGAAAACTTAAGTAGTTAAAAAGGAACGTTTTCGAAGACTTATCATCAAGAAAAATATAACAATCTACTAAAACGAACATAAAAATGTTCATCCAAAGCATTCTGTCAAATCAGAAAGTAAAAATTCATAATTAAGATAAGAATAATCAAAATCCAGACCACAATATCAGTCGAATTACAATAATTCCTGATTCAGAAAGAGATATAACAAATAAATGTTTCAGAAGATTCGTAATAACATTTAAGGACGAAAGGGAGGTCTTCATTCGACGAAGTACCATTGCTAACATCATCGATGTGCTACTTACAGCATTGCCACGCCCTTTGCAGCAACCTTAACTTCCGGCACCACCTATAATAAACCCTTTAAGCTCCAATGTGCATCGGGCCCCCCTCTTTTCTCCCATCCCCTAAACCCAGGGTCGTCCAAAGTTCTAACTCTTTCGACGGTCAGAACTTTTCCCGTTTCAAAAACTGGTCCCTGGTACAACCTCTGGCAAAATTTCTTTCGTAACCAAGAGCCATCAAGCCCGCTACAACTTTAAAACTATCTCAATATTAAACCAACTCGGATGCCTCCGCGCAATTTCATCATACTTGTCCAGTTGGCTACACTTTGCGAATCCTGTGGTTTGGAAAACTGCAATTTATTCACAGCCTAAAAGATATATAACGCCTCGCTAATTGTAAGTAATTGAATTCAATTACATAGAAAATTCTGTACCCGATTCATTATCAATATTCTAGTAGCGCAGACCATATATTATTACGGTTCGTTAATTAATATAAAAATGCATCTAAGGAAAAGCCAAGTTTGTGGCAAACCATTAAAATGCGCATAAAAGGCAACAATGCTCGCATAAAAACGCTCATAAAGTCCACGAGCATAGTTTTGCACAGAAAATTCAAATGCAGATCTTCGCTCAGCATGACAATTGAATTTTCGAATAACAATTGGCTCCTTTTAAGACATGCTCGTGCTGCAAATTGATACAGTAAATTATCGAACGAGAAAACCCATTCGATTGAAAATTATTGAATCGAAATACAAACACTTCCCATACAGACGTCGAAAATCATCGACCAAAAATTACCAATCATTAAATGACGGTCACAGTAGCAGTAAAAATCCACAAACTGGATGACAAATACCAAGTTGAACGATGTGTAAAAATATCTCACGGACTAATGAGAATCGCAAAGCGTCTCGAATCGATACAAATTAAGACTAATAATTAGAATTTGTTTCGTTGATGAACGTATATAATATTGAAATTCAACAGTGATTAAGGTTTGGAAGCCCGAAATTAACCGATGTAGGAGAACACGCGCTGTAAATCCCTTGCCCCCGGGTGCACAGGTCACGGTAGAACTGAAATATCTTTTCTTTTCCAAGACGAAAGAAAGAAATGGCTCCGGCTTTCCAATTAGCATTCTTACTCCTGCCGGTGCTGGCAAATTCCGGCTTCACGGGGTGCCAAGTGTGCAACATAAACCGCGCGATAAAACGCCGCTGGCTCGTGTATATCACCCATACAGAGCCCGGTTCTTTTTCATTTTACTTTCTCGCACGACGAGGTGGAAAGCGGTAAAGTAGAAACGGCAGAAACACGGCCAAGAAGAGTTTATAATGCTCTCGTCGTGCCGCCTCGACGCTCCGCCACTTCGTC
The DNA here is from genome assembly GCA_916610235.2 of Lasioglossum morio. Taxonomy (NCBI): domain Eukaryota; kingdom Metazoa; phylum Arthropoda; class Insecta; order Hymenoptera; family Halictidae; genus Lasioglossum; species Lasioglossum morio. Next base: position 7,700,553 of record OU744330.1, on the reverse strand, counting down.
GATTAAACGAAGATGGTTCTCAAATTTCTCTTCCCCGGAAAAACACCAAATTATATCCACCCCCGTTTCATTGAAACATTCTGATTGATCGAGGTATTCCTTTCTTAAGTTTCAAAAAAGGACGACAAAGAATGCCGATAATCGAGATTAAGCAAAAATGTATGGACAATAAAGGAATTGTATATTTTAAAAGATTAAGCAAAAAGAGTGTGGACAATAATGAGGAAATAAAATTATTTTGGAAGAAGTAAGGAAACTTCGCTCTCTGTGGAAATTGATTTAGAAAGGACTCGTAATAAAAAGAACTCTAAAGTAGAGAAAAATTTGTACAGCAGTTCGATTCATACATTTTCGTGTGCCGTTCACGATGTAACAAATAAGTCTTCCAACCATATTCTTCTAGCAGAATGATATCGTCGAAGTCATTGAATATCAATATATTCAAAGTCGATTAATAAATTAATCTTATTCAGATTAGTCTTCCAAAAGACAGTAAATTGTTATTAAATAACCTGACACGTTCACTATCAATACTCAACCGATTATTGTAAAATATCTACAAAATTCACAAATTACCAGTTTATAAAGATTAATCCATAGAAATTGATTTAGAATCATTATTTACACAGAAAATCTGTGGAAACAAATAATTCTCCAATATACAATGAAGTACTAAAAATATAATGCAATCTTGGAAATTAGAAGAATGTCTTCTTTAAATAATCCAGTCATTTTTTGGAGAAATATGTATACGACGTTATGTAGAACGTACGAAAAATATTGAATACTAAACACAATTGAGAAGATGAGGAAACCCATGAGAAACTTGAAGAAAAAGTATTGGAAGGAAAACGCAATATCACTCATATGTTTTAGACAACCATACATAGTCAAAATAATAAGAAATCATAAGTACAAGTGACTGAATGTTTGAATAAAAACATCCAAGTGTTCAAGTTTTGTAACATGCTACAAAAAAAAGATGCTTGTAAAATGCTTTCGTGAATTACTATTTTCAAAGGCACCTATTTTCTTAAATCGTTCTATTAGTAAAAAAATGTCTCAGTGAATGTATTCATATTTGTACTTCATTATCACAAGAAAATCAGTATCCAGACCCAGTGTAATAAATTAATAAGAATTTCATAAGACTGAAAAACAGCTCGCGGCGATTGCATTCTGCAGCATAAAAATAGTTAGGAGCGCGAACAGCGCCGGCTACGGGCGATATTAATTTTTCCTTTTCGAGTATTAATTTGTTCAGCCTCGGACAGGTGTTTTTTACGAGCTAACCTGGAGGAGCGTTGAAAAGTGAGGGGTTGAGAGTCACGGTGAGCGAAGACCTCAGTGTTTTTAACCCTCCGCGAGAAATTCACGCCGCGGGAAGACGTCGAAAAAGCAGTGTCTAGGTTCTCGTTCCTTTTCCGTAACGGCGCACGGTCAAAAGTTTCGCCGGCGACCCTCTTACCAGTTCGTTTTTCTCCTCTTTAATTTCGCGCCGACGACTCTTAAGCGGCAGCCACCGAGAAAACGCGGGAATCGCCGACAATTCCGCGGCCGTGCGGCCTGCTAATTATTTAATTATTTATTTACCGAGTTCATTTCACCGGATTATGCACACACACACACAGAGAAAGAGAGAGGCCAAGGATCCTCGTTCTTTATCAAGGCCTACACCACACTATACTGTTACATGGACGACTAATTGTTTACTAAACGGCCCTTTGCTCCTCGGTCTTCCGTGCTAATCAACGGGGGCCGACGACGGTTTAAACAACTTCCGGCGCGTTTAAACGACACCGCGAACAAGGCCATTCCTTATTCATGCGCAGACAATTCCTCTCGTTTCGGTGAAAGGAGCGCCGGAATCGCTTTATCGTCCAACACCTTTTTGTATCGCGACTACATGAATTAATTGCCGCGAAACGTTCTTCGATGGCAGCCACGCAATGGCCCTTTGAACACTTTCGCAATTTTACACCTCGCAACAACAAAAATTTACCGGGGGATCGAAAATAAATCTAAGACGAAATATTATTTCCAAGAGCTAAGTACGAAATACGACTATTTACTCACATTTCTTGCACATTCGAATTTTCACAAATTTTTGAAGTACCAATCAAGAAACGGAATTATATTGAGAATAAAATATGTAGTGAACTACCAGTCTTGAAATTCGACGAGAAATTTCACGAAGCTAATATTCATTCTAAAATACTGTGTCACACGTTGTATCCTCAGAATAAATGTATTGTGGTCTCAAATATGAATAATCACTCCAAGAAACAATTTATAATTGTACATGATAAAAAGAAATGACATGTTTAAAAATCTTGAGCATTCTTAATAAAGATTCTCGACGCATGTGCATCAATGAACATCAAAAAATAAGAATCTGAAATTGTGTTAGGTTTAGGAAATATTACTGTCAAGAATCGTTCGTTTTTTTAAGTTTAAACATTGTTATGATTGCACTGGTACCCGATAAATTCATTAACCAGACAAAAAACTAATCGCACCCAAACTGTTCATTACAGCAAGCATAGAAAACTTCTTTTACAAATTTAAATGCACATTGTTATAAGTATGTTAATAACAGACTAGATAAGTTCTCTGATCATTCGCGTGAAACAGTGAAACACCGAAATTTCATCCGCTGAACATCATCATTCCACAGAAAATAAAACAGCGAAAGGCAATTGACATTGTTTGATGCTATCGGAAAGCTGAATCGAGCCTGAGCGTAACGTAAATTATTGTGAAGCTCGTTATTTTCAATAATGTGCCGCGTATATCGAATGAATTGAAAGGAAAGTGGAAATAATTAAAAGTGGTTGTGCCAGCGAAAGGGAAATTAACAGTTTAATTGACGCGGCCGTTTTAATAATTTTATGAAACACCAATTTCATTCATTCGTACGAACTCGAACACATTAACGAGGGTATCGTCCTCTTCAATGGGGAAGGTGAAATATTTCGTGGCTGTGAATAAATGTAGCATTTTGAACTGTACTTGTATAAAATCGATATCATTCTAGGGAAATTATTTGATCGAAAGTTAATATTTACCTCGGATTCATGTATTAATAAATTATTTATGCGACGCATCGTTCCGTTTTAATTAAAATGAAAGCTTCCTTTCATTTGCTTAACGTACAAATTTGTTCACACTTTAAAACGTTGATATCTCCATATCGAGTTTGTTTTAAAGCAATTCGTTGTCTGTGTTCCGATACGAAAATGACAGACACTTCTGCGAGTCGACAGGAAACCAAAAGTTGAAGCGTATTAACAAATTACATCACTCAAAGTACAAAAGATATTTATGACAATTATTTATATACAACTACTATTACTGATTCTTTTTATTAAAAACGCAACGTTTGTACATTAGATCAAGTTTCTGTTACCCATGAAATATAAATTGTATTTTATAATTCTTCCGAGAAAAACAGGAGTTCAAACATTTAACAATAGCTCACACATGGATTGACTACAATAATCACTACAATAAATTCATACATGTTAGAGTGCAGTTTATCTAGTACAACATTTACTGGAAACAAAGAAAGTCTTCGGCTTTCAAATTCAATTTGTTCTTGGCTAACATCTAAAACTTCTCTAATCACATTGCAAAAGAATCAGATATAAATTATTGTAAAACAATTCGGATATGTTCCTAACATTACGACGAAAGATATTTTAGGAGAGAATGGTACAACAAAACAGAAATACAGCGTTCTAGAATAAGTTGTTAAGCATTGAAAATCAACGACAAACTTGTAACATCGAATGTTAAAAATAAAATAGCTGTATTTAATTGGACATGTATTCAATGTTTTCATTCCAATCCCACAATACATCCCAATCAATAGAATGACTGAAAATACCCATGCAATACTTCCAATAAATAAAGAATATTTTTAAAATGGTTATTTTATCAATATTTGTAACATTGATATAATCGCAAACCAAAACGATTAACGACCTATCGAATTCGTTTACATTTTACATTTTTAAAATACATTTCTTCAATAATCAAGCTTTATATAAATTTTTTAAAAATTGTATCAATTTTCTCTGTTTTACCAAGTTTTTTTATTTCGTGAAGTTATTAATGATCCGTAGGAGATGAAACTGTCAGAGAATCTCCCAGAAGTAAGTCTTATTGATTTTCTGGGTGACTCTCCTCGACAAGGAAACAATTGTAAAAATCAACGAAACTGGCCGATGTAGAGAATAATTTAATCCCCTATGCAACTCCTTCCGTCTGGATTTGATCAGCTAAAATAGGTGCAGCTGGACCAACATCTGCCGGACCGGTTGGTCATCTCGATGTCCAGTTTGTTCGCAACGGAAAATGTCCGTTTTTTATTCAATGGGGACCGGTCGATCTATCGTCCACGACTGGTCCACCAGGATGCTGGAAGAATCCCTCCGCGTTTTCTATCTGACCAGTTCGTCCGGTACTGGCTAGCCCGTGTCCAGCAACCCCTATGCAAGGGGTTGCGAGGACTGGTTTTCAAAAGCCGTATCTCCTTTAAGTACCGCATCTTCGTGGCAGATACCGAATCAACCTGGACAGTTCGCATTGTGCCAGTGAATTGGATTGATGCTGCAAATTTCCGGGATCAACAAACGTGAGTAATCGGTCTCCATTTTCATATTGATTTACCCCAACTTCGTACCTGTGGCATTTGCAAGTGATGGCTGTTCTAATCGCATTCGTCATTTTTTACGTGTAGTATTTATTTGCAAATTACTACGTCATATTTATCGATCACATCGTGGATCTTTGTGCAAAATACAAATTTCCTGCATCAACTGCGAAACATAAAAAACCATAAAGAAAGTTCGATCTTTTTTCAGTAATTTTCATTGATCCAAAGGAACATATTGACATTCAAATTTCACTTATACAATTTTCTTATAAATTGGAGTGATTTGAAAATATTAAACAATTGAAAAAGCAATAGCAATTACAGTGTTTTTCTATTTATGTTTCACTAAAATACAACATGGCGTACTCTCTTGGCAATGATCTACAATAATTCACATTAAATTATAAAATGAATTCGTTGGTTACCGACAAAGTCGTTGGTTCATCTTCTGCCGGGATGATAATAGTAGAAGGTTAACAAACCTTCGCGTAGGTGGCTCTAGTCAGTGAAGGGGTTAACTGGATCAATATTCCTCCCACGCACTCACGATTCAGCCATAAAATGGCAGCATGCGCCATCTTTTAGAAAACTGCTGGACAACATCCTCCATTATTGTACAGTTTAATCAACAAATACATTTTCTACTTGACAACTACGAATATTGAAAATCAATGGAAAAAAGTCGAAGACTTATCTTTCAACATAAAAGTATTGTATTAATTCTACTTGCGAACTTGTATTTCATCCCTTTACATAATTTCTGTCAAACACTATTTCGAAATTGGTCTGACCATTAATATTTATCTTTGTTTCATAATTCAACAGACCTGTCAATGCATACATTGATTACTAAACTGCAGATTTTATGTATTCATGAACAACGCAAGTGTATACATATAGCAAAATCAAAAATATATCAAAAGAATTTAACGACATTATTTTATTTCTATTTTCTTTAAATAGATTTAATAAATTCTAACTTGGCATAAATATTTAAAGCCAATCGATTACCAAATACCAAGCTTATTTATAATAATGGGACTTGAGAAGTATGCAAAGGGACGAAGATGTCTGCTTGCTGATCCCCCAGGACAATCGAGGCTTTGAAACTGGTTGACCAGTCGCCAGATAAGTCGGTGGTCTATGTATACTGCTCGCAAAGGTTTTCTTCGGTACCCCTAATTTAGGGAAAGTGGCATGGCATAGACGTTGAGATTAATTTGGTTGAAGTCGGTCAATCTTAAGGCGGCAGCTGCTCCTGAAGGAATCCATTAGTAGGCTTATGGCGTCGGCATCTTTCCTGGGGTAGCCAGCACCACCCCCTTAAGGGTAGTAGAACTCTGCTTTTGTTCGTGATAATAAGCCACCATTGTTGAGATAGGTGGATCCGTCCAACGACCTTATTGTCCATCGACCCGCTTTGCTTCGAATATTCGCGATAAGAGTCGAATTCTCGTGGAGTCGTGAACCAACGAGACCATTTTGCGTCGACTTGACCACGGATTTTCTATTATTCTCGACACGCGATATACGTCCTGAATCGTATAATCATTTTTATTCTTAAATAAGAGATCTTTAAAAAATATTAAGAATTGACAGGTGTCTTTACAAAAGTTCTAAATCTATCCTAAACGAAAGTATATTTTTTCGAAATTAGTAATTCAGTTACAAAGCATTGCATTTCGGACACGTGATAACGAATTCTAAGTTCCGTGATTTTCTAAGCAGAGGCCAGATCGCCGGAGAAACAGAACAATAGACTAGAACGCGCACTATTGTACAGTTGCAGGCTTTTCTAGAAGCCCAATTAAGCTGGATAAAGGACGGCTTGTTTATGATTTTCTGGACCACGTGGATTTGCGGTTATACATTAAGCGCTAGACGTGCATCAACAACGCGTCGAAGAGATCTCATTAAACCACGTAAATTTCTAACCATACCTAGAGGAATTTCGTTTGTGAAATAGAACTCTGTGAAAGGAACTTGCATCTCGAAGAAAACGTTCAAATATTTGACTACGCATTCTACACATTGAAGGAAACTCGTTTCTTCGTAATTGTTCGCCCTGACGAAATTAAGGACACTGTTCGCACGACTGTGCCAATCTCATAATTTTAGAAATGCAGAAATATGATGTTTATCCTCAACAATTTCACAAGAAGAAAATTACTATTTCTTGTACACCTACAGTTACTCCGATACTTCAACATTATTTACAAGAATATATCTATGGTTGCAAGAACTTTATAGTGTAAGATTTACATACTTATCAAAAAAAGAAATCGTGAAAACAAGTTTGAAAGTCTGAAAAAAAATAATGCAATCTAATCGATGTTCTATGTTAAAGCATTAGTGATGAAAACTTTAAACGACAATATCTCGAAAGTGAAAGTATGTGACATACGGCGTTGTTCCTGATAATCACAGATATATTCATAGATACAGCTCGAAGTCTTCGAGCAGCGGTGAAAATTCGGGAAGGGGTGAAAATTCGTCAGGGCAAGCATCGTCGGAATAAAAGTAGGGTCCAAGAGGGTCGGAGCAGACCGTTTAATCATAAGCTGGAGGAAACCACAGCGATGCTCATCGCAAGTCCGCAAACCGTTCGCCATGAGGAGAACCAACAGCGTACGATAGCTATGAAGTAGCCTCGGCTTGTGGAACGGTACTGCACCCCCAGGAACAAAGTTATATCGGCTCCTACTACCGTTCGGTGAAAGAGGAGTGAGGTCGACGAGGACGGGGGTGGGTTGAAAAGGGGGTGGGATGGTGAGAGGAGAAAGGGAGGAGACGGGGTGATACGCCGTGGCCGGTTCCTGAGGGAGCGACGAAGTTCGGTGATTACCTAGGACTCTCCTAGGAACCGAGAGTTTCGTACTTCGGCCGTGCGCTAGCTTCAGCAACCTAACAGTCAAGCAAAGTAACTAAGGTTATTCGGAGGTACGCAGGAAGGAGGATAAGGAGAGTTCCGGCCCGGGCCTAAGGGATGCACTGTCGATATCGTGAGCGTCTGCATCAAGATATCCTCACTTGAGTGATCGCACCCACGAGATTCCTGCCTAGCGTCTGACCAAGCCTCTAGACCCCCACAGATTACAAATTTTCATAATTGGTATCGCGGCCCCAGGAACGCCCACTGTGTTTGATCTAACAGGGAAACCTAGACGGACACATTGCGGAAAGTTGTCTCCCCGATTTTCGAGGAGTGATTTTCGAGATACGAAACACTTTCATATTTGGGAATTTAAGACGTAGGTATCAGCAGTTTTTCTATTAGAATACTATTGTACTTTCTCTCTTTTTAATTTGTGAAGCAGCCAAAAATAATCTAGTTGAACCAATTTTCCAATATACAATATTCACGACACTGTCGTAACTTAATAGGTTCCCACCCTTAACAGTTCACCCTTTGAGCACAAATAAGGGTCACTTTAACTTAATTAATTTAGTAGTTAGCTACATTCAAACTTGAGCTGTCCAAATTTCAATTACCATTGCTTTATTAACAGTATTATTGATAAAGGAACTAATAAAAAGAATTTATTAGACTTCGATCGTCTTCGAACTTAATGGTTCCTGATTTCTGGGATTAATGATTGTCGATGAGGAAAACACTGAAAGAATTTAGCGTACCTCCATCGTCTTGAAATTTAATGGGTCCTGGTTTCCGGAATCGAAAAAGACACTCGCCTCTCAAGGGTTCAATTTCCCGTGACTTCAAAGGGTTCGAAATATCGTAAGGACAGGACATCGTAATAACCATAATTCAATATGGCTGTTAAGATGGTAGGCGCTTCGAGACAGTCTGGGAATGGGTTCCTGGACCTTCCCGCTGATTCTCTTCTGCACCCCGTATCCTCGATACAGATGCTATCTAAGAAGGGAATCCGGGGTGTACTATTGTTCTGTACGGAGAGATCTCGATGCTTCAGCCCGAGTGCACCGATACTCCTTAAACTTTGGACAAACTTTGCCTTACCGCCAAGTCCTCGTTACAATGGAACATATCTACGGTATCGGACAATTAATTCTCTCGAATTTGAACCCGCAAGGTTTTATCTTCCAACTATTGCGCCTTCCAAACTTTTAAGATGTGTACAACTGGCAGAATTTGTTGTTGAATAAATTTGACGCATTGAATTAAAGTTGTAGCAGTGCTATTTTTCTCATAAAATTATTCAAACTAACAGGAAAGAGTGTAGAAGTGATTGTGTAGAAATAATTTATAGTATCTTCGAAACAGATATTGAAAATGAATAAAAATAATGTAGGGAGCAATGACCGGAGAAGATCGATCATATGGTTAAGATCGCGCACCCCAGAAAAAACGAGAGCAACAACTTGGAAGGCCGAAACACAAGGTTGTGTTTTTTTACCGGGTAAACCAGGTAAAAACACAACGGTGCAAATGCGAGCGAGATACGCGTGAGAAAAAGAGTGCGTCAGAGAAAGTAAGAGAACGGAACAACGGGAGAAAGAGAGAACGAATGTAACCAAAGAAGAAGGACATAAAGAGTGAGAACAATGCGAGAGCGTCCTTTTTGGGTAATAGGGATAGCGAATCGAAGCGATAGCGACAGCACGTGTTAGTTTGTGCATCGGCAAATAAATATATGTCTATTTGTGCCGTCAATACGAGAGTTTTCTCTTACATCACACACTCTGTTCCTACAATAATGTACTACTTATTTGGCTTGATTCTTATAATTCTTAATTCTTAATTATCGATTAAATTGCATATTTTTATACGAATTAGATAATATAAAGTAAGTAAATTCGTGCAGAAGCATGGATAGCAAAAATAGACGACTTTATATTTTCGTTTGTGAATTACAAGATGAATAACGAGATTGTGGTACTAACCAACAAACCTCCCATTTATGCATGATTAAACCTCGTCAAGTCTCTTTTGTAATTCTTAGCGCGTAATAAGTGACCAATCCAGTTCCTCAACATCTATTCAGAAGCAATCAATGCTCCCTGAATCCGTCGCTTTCGCATCAATTTCTTCGAACTGTATAGAAAAATTAAATCGTACACGTTTTCTCCTCATTCCAGACGAATTTAAAACCTCTTACACTAATAAATTGTATTCACCGTCGCGCGGAGTAATAACACATTGAGCAAACAGATGGCTTACAATTCTCTTAACAAGTTCCCTTATTTAGAGTATGCTCTGGGAGGAAAAAACGCAACCCTTCGAATCAAAGAGCTTGGAAAGGCAGAAGCTAATCAACCAAATTACCAACTATAGATTGTCATTTTTCTAAAGTATTCTTGAAGCAAAACGAGTACCAACAAAATTAAATGTGAAAGAATATTTCTTACATTACAAATTACTTACGTTTCGAATGAACTCGATGATAATCAAATAAAAATACAGATAACTCAATTTTCATGTGTGTGTTATGTTTTACACGTTGCAATCATAGTTTTGCTAGACTTAGTAAAATAAATCTGAAAATCTTAAATCTCAGCTTGTGCTTCGAAACTATTTTCCACGACTAACCTTTGATAAAATCGTCAGGCTATAGGAAGATGGATTTGCACCCCTAGAAATCGTATTTAGTCGGCCATATTTTTCCATAGCATAGTGAGTAGGAGGGTGAAATCGTTTTGATCGCAGAGAAAGCGAGATGCTGAATGGAGGAGGGTGATGCCCATACGGGGAGAACCGAGATGGTGAGGGGTCACCCAATCAACCCCCAGCAAGCCACGTCTTACCCTCTCTACAAAGTTATCTTTCTTGTCCCTGCCCTGAACAGAGTTAGAGCACCCTCGAAATTCCCAACTATTGACCGAACCACTCCGGACCATTGCTACGATCAATCAGGACTTGCGTTGCTAAAGATGCAATATGAATATCATATTCCCTTCAATATTCTTCGACTGTACCCCATAACTCCCGCAAAACTCTTCGAAATACCCAAGACACAATCTGGTTTGTCGTTTGGCCTACCCTATTCTCCATTCGCTTACATTCGGGTGAATATAACACAACGAATAGTAACTTTCGATTAATAAAACTATTATCGCTTTGTTGATCCATTTACAATTTAAATGGTTGATAGGAAGAACGAATTTTTTGTTACAATAGAAAATAGGAAGTTGTAGAAATAAAAACTCAACGATTCTTCTTCTGAAGCAGAGAATACAGCAAAAGAAGAAGAAGTTTAATGTACACATGTATAAACGCGTATAAATGCAACCCCGTTGAAAACTTTGCCAGTTCATCAGAGTGCGAACGACTCGCAAGTACGTTTAATCCATTTCGCAGTAATGTCTTCGATCACAGGGCTGTCAAATTGCTAATCAACAAGAGTACCCAAACCGAAACGACAGTGTCACACTCGCTGCCGCCGAGACCGAATGCAAAGTTAACTCGTATAAACTCGCGACACTTCTCGCCTCGACGTATCCTCTACACTTTATCAATCTCATTAAACATCGGGACTTTAGAGGTACGCTGTCCGGTATTAATGTTTTCCATGTTCACATTTAAATAGTTACTCGTGTACTTAATAGTAAAAAGTAGAAACATTAAAAGAACTCGAAAACATCAATGTAATATTTTCAGCTTATTGTAGTTGTTAAAGAAAGAACTTTTAACTTGGTTCTTGTGACCTGATGCAATTTTTATTTTGCATAAGGATACAAAGATTATTTAACGTATATGTAATTTATATATTGGCGAAGCAAGTAAGTAAAACGGGCAGTTTGATTGAAATCAGCGACAGCGAAGGGTCCGAGGAAACGCGTCGCCATAAATAGCAGATGTAATCATTTCCGAAAACTAAATCCCGATGGCCAAGAAGCGGCGATTCGACGAACCGTCGATAATTCAGGCCTATCTGGTAGCGTCTCTAATTTCCTTGATATTCACATCGAAGGGTCCTTACGGTCGAGAAGCCTAAGGATGCCAGAAATACCTATCTGAAGGCTGGAGCGCGCCTTCCATGACAGGTTCGCAGGATGGAGTTGTATTAATTTCATATCCCTTCCGCTGTCCAACACGAAGCCTACGTTCAATCGTCTATTTATTGCCGACACATCCAATCTCCAGCACCGTCTCCAGAAGATATCGCCTAGATGCGAGGGAGTGGCGACTGACTATTAATTTCGATTAGTCTCTCCTAAGGAACCTTGATTGGAAGCGGCCGCCGCGCGACGATCAAATTATAACGTGTACTTCACAGTGGACGATCAAATTATTGGACGATCAAGTTTTTTAACCGTATTGTCTACTATGCTCCTACATTTACATTTGTAATTTTCGAACATTATTACTTCGTACGAAAACGGTAAGAATCCAATTATTATAAATTACATAATCGATTTGATAAAAAAGAATGTAGTGCCATTTTCGAACAAAATGGCCAAGAAAATTAAATTCGAAGATATATCAATGATGTTGATAGTAGAGTGTATCATTTTTTTTGTATTTTACGCGGTGCAGTTTATACGCGCGTGTAAAAAGATAATTCATGTTTCAACGGGAAAATTTAGTTCACTAAAACGCAAAGCATAAAATAAACTGGACCATTCTGTATTTTTGTAATTAATATTGAATCGCCACATATTTATAGCAGAGCACACTCCGCACGCTTGTTATTCGTACCTAAATTCCGTCGTGCTCGCCCGAAAAGCGCAATATAAATGTAAATGTTTATGGGAAGGCACTAAATGTAAAGTGTAGTAATGGTAGGTTTACGAGCACGGCAGTTTACACGTGGCTCACAAAGTCAGCCGATTCATCGAGTAATTTGTGTCCCCGATGGTTTGCATTTTGAGCGAACTCTAAGTGCCGCGCTAATCGTTAGTTCCTCTAATAAAATTATTACATCCTACAACCCTCATCGAAAATACCTGTACCTCGCCTCATAAGACAATTAAATAATTATACGTCCGGTACTATTAAATTTAAATTATGGAAAAAAATTATATCTCTTCATTCATTGAAATGTAACACTGTGGTGCGATAATAAAAACTGGATAATATATAAAATATTTAAAAAATACATATTATACAAGGTGGAGTAAAATAAAAAGCCGATATATGTATATACAATTTCTTTTTAAGACGCAACACGAGTTCCTGTCCGGCAGCTATCCACAAAGATGGTAACATGCAACTCTCATTGTCGGCGTCCGCCAATTACACAGAGCTGGGTACAAGTGTCCTTTCAGGAACCAGGCTAGAACGTTCCGAGGAATAAAATCCGCAGGCCAAGTTGAACGCGACCTATTAACGAAATCGAGTCGATTCCTTGAGCATAGCCGTGGATGCACTCCGCGCTGTACCGCGTAAAGGAATTTGCGGTCCAAGTTGCTTTGCTATCCGAGATGGAGAAATCTTCCACCCTATAGCACCCAATCCAGCCCCTTTCCTTCGGTAACCCTCCATCCCTCCCTCTCCTCCACCCCCGCAGTTTACTTCAGCCCTGATCATCCGTGGCTGCAGTCACCCCAAGGCTAGTTTCTCCGTAGAACCCTTAAGCTTAACTATCCGCAGTAGTTGGAATCTGTACGTACCTATTCCACGACGGAGCTACGAACTCTCCCCCAACCCCCTTCACGAGGCTGCACCCTTCGTTCAGACTTGAACACATTGCGGTACTGATTCGGGCTCTATGTACTCGAAGGAGTGGCTCGGAAGCTGGAAATATCCGGTGAAGAGATGGAGAATGAAACAAAAACTGTCTCAAGCGTTCGAAGAAAGTGTAAGATTAATTAGAAGCGTTGTTTGTAAATATCAAACTATAAATATGTCTAAAGATGCGATCTCCTTTGCGCGTCTGGACACAGCGTTTTGCGATCCATACTCCATTCGTCGTAGGTCTCTGCTTCCTTTGTTACTTATTTAGTAGTTTTTCAGATAATTTAAATCACCCATGTCTTTAGTTATAAATTTCTCTGTATTTCAAGTAATATTTATAATATGAAGAATAAATGTCAAGAAATACAGAGAAAGCCAAAGACATCGATGACTGAAACTATCTGAAAAACTACTAAATAAGTAACAAATGAATAATTTAAAATTCCATTCTAAGACAGGAAAATTGAAAGAATTAATTTAAAAAATAATTAGAAAAAATACGTATTTATTACGATAAATATCAGAACATAAAAATCAATGAATTTTAGTGGAAATTTTATTCCGATTTCAAGAGTTATAGGAAAATGTCACGATCCAGTACACTGCGTAAATTCAACAATTTTTAAGATATCGAAAAATCCTTTTTTAACTTCCCGATTTATAGGGAAGTTATTGTTTTTATTTTTAAATTAATTTTTGTGTAAATTTCATCCCGATATCTTTTATGTGAAAAGTTAAAGTAAAATGTCAGCATATATTTCGATCAAGCCCACTGTAGCGCCAGATTGAGACTACATAGTCTATCCCCTTGCTCTTTCATGATGCTGTCCCCTCACCCCTGCACCTCGAGCCGAGGCAGGCGCGAGGCACGCGTCGGTTCTTCGCTCAGCGGTCAAAATGTTCCGTCGCGAATGAATTTCGGCTGATTTCGCTATTGCCAAATATACCGATATTTCGCGACCTTTTCACATTTTTTCTACATTTCAGATACATAGGAAAACTGCACTCCCCTTACTTAGCGTTCCCTCCTGGAGGGGACGAATCTTACCAGGGGACGGGGACGGGGTTTTTACCCACAAAAAAATGCCTGAGCTGGTCGAGAAAATTTTCCGGGCTCGGGCGAAGCAAACAATACACGTTGCCTCGCTAGGCCGCGGCAAACAACGCGTTATGGGATTGCTTGCCTCGCTTGGCCGATTAAGACCATGGATTTGCTCATGAATTGCAGTGCCGGCGTGAATGTGTTAAACCAATATTAATGCGATATTGTTTCTTGGCGTAGATGCAGTGCTCACGTTTTGACGCAGTTCTGACAATGTGACAAATGGGATATAAAAGGCGTTGGGGTAACAAAACGTTGCATCCAGATGCGCACAAGAGATCGTACCTTAAGAAACAACCAAATCGTAACGTTTATCTTACATTGTCACGTTGCCATGTGAGTTTGAATTCATTCCGGTTTCGGTAATGGCATTCAAGTCACCCCTTCTGTATAACTGGATGGCTGGAACCTGTTACACGAACCTTAAAACCCATTTCCTGATCAAGTGGCTAAAAAACGTCTTTGCTTGAAACGTAATACGTTCTTTATACAGCACCTTATGATGAACAATAAATTTCAATTTTGAAGCGTTGAGGATAAATCTGTGATCATATCCTAAAGACTCAGAGAGTCGCCACTAAAAATTGCTGTACCACTATTAAAACTATTGTTTACATTATTAAAAATATGTTGGTATCTAATCAAGTACTAAATATTTATGTATGAGGATGGAAGAAATGTTTAATTTTCGAGTTAAAATAGCTGCGAGTGCAAAGGGTTAAAGTATGCGGAGATTTTCGTAGGAAGCTTCCCAAATATTTTCAAGTACTATTCGAGTTGGACGCCTGGCAGAAAACTTCGAGCAACTATTTCTTCGGGCATATCGAACTGGTTATGCGATTTCGACATCGCAAAAGGGTACGCGAAGGGCCAGTGAAAGTCAGGGTAATATTGATTTAACGTAAGATTGCCGCCGGCACATCTTGCGAATCGAGATTGAGTTGCAGAGATGTATTAGGGGGCGAGTGAATCGGGAGGAAAGGGCGGATGAGAGGAGAGGAAACGTGAAGAAATGAAGGAAAGTATACATAGAACGATTTACGACATCTTCATTTTCAAGGGAAGACAGTCAACTTTTGCGAGGATGGATCATTTTGATGACAAAGTCGATGGAAAGGTAGGTCTTCGAGAAATTATGGATGCCGACTGCTACATCGATCCGGCAATTTCACGGTGACCGCCAATTTCCCCGTGATCTTCGTCCACGTTACTGTTGGTCTGATATTAATTAACCTTAAGCTACGTAGACCCGCGAGATTCGAGACTTGCGTGGGGTCCGCGAGTCCTTCGGGAGGTACGCCGAAAGTGTGCTTAAACAGTGAACAATTTGAACGTTTACGTACATTTGAAGTAGGTACCTCAGAAAATCACTAAGGTAACTCGCAAATCGATTAGGGTCAGCGAGAAATTTGTTTCGGTACCTTCAACTAATTATAAACGAAATTTTGCTAATTGTTTCGCCCAGCAACCACAAGAATGTCACCGGTTTTTATCGTTTAATTAAATGAAGTGTAATTGACATCACTGTAAAGCAACGATCAAATAATAATTGCACGGAAGTTCCTATTTCAATGGGAAGTTCAATTTCAACTCTCTTCAACAGAATAATTATATCGGATTTTCACTGTAAATATAATTCCCACTGACTAATATTGTTGTGACTGCAGTCGTTATATTATTAAATATGTATATTTTAATTATGTTAGTACCTGCGATAAACTGTAATGAAACTAACTACTTTATGCATATTTTATGAAGTCCATTTACTGTCACGGTATTAATTGTTTTGTCAGTTTCCGTCGTCGGTAGAAAATAAATTATTAAATGCGACGGTAATTTATTACCGCGAATATGCGCGACGTTAAATGTTGCGATTCTGCTGCTCTGGATTCAACAAAATTATTTCGTATTACGTTCAATCCCTCTTTTATTTTTCCCTATTTTATACTCTTCATGACAACCTCGATATCGTAAGTTCGGATAATCAAGATTCTGCTGAATCGTGAATTTAACAAATATATACGATCCAAATTGTATCATATTTGGTCTCTTTTGAATCAGAAAAACATTGCGAACGTGCCAATAAAAAATTTCATAAAGAAATAATTCAGAATAAAAAAATTTCGTCATTCTGAGTCCCTCAAGGAGCACATACTGCAGAAATGGGGATACATTTTCGTGCACACCTTTTTCACATCTATCAAGGCATTACCGTACCTCATGTTCGTACCTTCTGCTGTAACGCCATGGTCAAAAACTCGAGATCATCAGGGCGTCAGATGACCTGAAAAGATTTTAGGTTTACTCGAAACAGCTCGGTGAAACCAAGCGTGGCACGTTGTGCGTCCTTTATTCGGTCTTCGCGCTGATTGGGGGATCTGTAATGTCATTAGGCCGCGGTTTTCGACTGGCCGTTGTACCGTTTCGCCATCGGAGGTCGGAAGATTAGTAAGATTAACCAAGATCCTGCTCTTCAGTGGCTTTCTGCGCTCACAGAAAGGCGTAAGTCCCACAAAGGAGAGCGATTCATGGCCACCTCTCTGATGCTCTAGATTCCCCTAGCGTTCGGGACAAACCGGTCTATCTCGCGGGACAACTTTACACTCCAGCATCATATTCGCCATCCTCCTCCCTCTTTCCCTGCTCCCCTATCCAGTTTAATTACGACTTATCCTCATATTTCTTGTCGATTTCTCGTTAATATCGCCTTTCAGATAACAAATTCATGTTTCGTTGCTGAAACAGTTCGTACGAAGTAATTATTGTCAATATTCAATGTTAGAGAAAAGACATAATATGAATTTTTTAAACTGAAGTCAATCTCATAAAATATGCATAACGTCGAAGTAGAAACTCACGCATCAAAGCAGATTCGTTATTTTATAGAGTTTGGTAGAAGTCCCTTAGCTTTAAAAGCAGTTTAACTCGCAACCTATTTCAATGTTTTGATAGCAGGATTAATTGCCGTAACATCAAGGGGCTTACACGTAGTTTTTGCTTAGTTTTGGGGTATGGTTCACAGTAAATTAGATGGGTTTATCGAGTCGTGAGTCTGCCACCGTAGAATAGAACGAGGAAAGCAAGCTGTTTTTGCCGAGTTCTCCTGGAAATTCAGGAGGAGCAGGTAAAACGTAAAACTGTTCGCTAAGCTCGTTGTAAACGAATTCGAGCTTGTTCAGTTCGATGCAAGTACGTATAATGCTGCCATTGATAATGACGCCTAAAAGATCTATACGTTGAATTGTTGCGACGTCAACAAATATTTTTCTCAAGCTCGAACATAAACAAAATGCGCTGTCGAATAGCATTTTGTGTGCAAACAATCTTTGTGATTATGTTTATCTCTGAACGACGTAATGTGGCATTACGTAAACACAAATTCTTTACAGTTGCAAATAAAATAGTTGAATCGTTTAAACAGGAGCACCTTTATGCAGAGTTTTTCTGAATTCTTCAATAATAAGATTTTTTGATTAGTTATATATGTAAATCATTAGTGTTCCTGAATTAAAGAATTAAAAGGATAGTATCAGAGTTTAATTTGTCTGGACAAATTAAAGCTCTGGTTTGTGTACTTTGCATAACCAAAATATTGGTTACATCATTTAACTAGGAAATCCCCTAATTATTTCGAGAGTTGTATTACAAGAGCGCATTGCGACATACTGACGCGTATGATAAGATTCAGTAAATTATTCAGTTATCAATGAGCCGTGATTAGGTTAAATTCGCAATTAGCAGTCAACAACTTGCCATCGAATTTCTCCTATACAGTGTAAAACGGATGCTTTATATGCATATTGGAAATGTATATTGCATGTCATGCATTAAAACATGTTAAATTTAATCCTGCGTTTTCTATAGGGTACATTGCAGATTCAGGAAAAAATGAAGTTGCATAACAGATAAGTAATTTTGAAAAAGCAGCGAACCTTAATAATGGATTTTAAAAGAAGAATCTGTCGAGCGTGGACATTACTATAATAACTACTGTAACAACACAGAACTACTTCGCCTTTTATTCTCTAATCAGTCATCCTTTTTAAACGATACATTTGTGTAAAATAGATGATGATTTTCTTGCAATATTATTCCGTAAATCGACGGTCTAAATAATATTATTGAGTTATACACATGCGTCTCGTAAATACGGTGTAATGTGCGAGTATGACGATAAAGTTCGGTTTGGAAATTCAAGATAAACGCTTTTCATGTCAAAGTTTATCGATTAGAATTTCATCACATGAAAAACATCTGGTTTCTTGCCCCCCATGAAGATCGTCTTCATCATCAGTAATCAGAGACTCGTTGGGTCGAACAATCACATGACACCGCAGGTCTTTAAGTAAGACAACTATTTCCATTAATATTTTATCTAACTAATTACTTATTCTAAAGAATATTCATTTTTTAATTTGCCGATTTATAGAGAAGTTATTAACATTTATATCATTGTTTTCTCAATCATTTTGGAGCATAAGTGTTAAAAGGCAAACAAAAATAAAGAAACGATAAAGCAATTATCATGGAACGTATTTCTTCGTAAATATAACTGAAGAGTGAATGTTTAGGAATTGTTAATAACACATTATCGTATAGTATAGACACAGTAAGCTGACAATTTATCAATATCTACTAAATTGAGTACCACTGTAATACAGAACCAGGCAAAAAACAAAGTTCAAAATTGGAGCTGATATTTGTCGTGTTCCATTGACATTCACACCGCCTTTCTGCGTATAAATAACTCGTACAGTGCTATCTCGATAAATACATACACACGTATGACAACTATAGTGATCGCTAATAAACCGGTAGCCTACACCGACTCCATTCATTCTAGCATCGACTGTGCTCCGGTAAATTCCAGTGGAACGTGCACGCGCATTTTTCAATCGACTCATTTCCATAATCAGTTGTATAAGTGTACATTGATAAAAAAATTAGATTGCAAACAACAGTGATTTATCGTGTTGTTCCAGATTTTTTAAAAGAATTATGTCGACGGACGTACGAGGAGTCGTGTTGTCCGGGACCGAATTGTCAAAGTAAGTTAATTCTTTGCAGTTGCAGATATAGCAAATTTAAATTGACATATTTACTTATACATTTTACAACAATCTATTTCTCAATGTAATTTATTAATGATTATAGCATACATTTTTAAATTGGCATTCTTTTATCGATATATCGCAACAAACTTACACGCAACGCAGTTTTTAAAAAATTATTTGAGGTGAATTCGAATTCATCTTTCTGTTAACTATTTCATTAGAAGGATCGATTGTGTGGCCGTTGCACTGGGCTAACCTTCAAGATTGAATTGCAGACAAATTGGTTTAAATTCTTCGAAACTCTCACATGCTCAATAAAAGCATGCACGTTGTAAATGTGAGGTTATGCTTGCTTTCAGTCTCTAAATTATATAATCAAAAAAATACTATCTCTTGCAACGGAATGCAAAAGAACATTCGGTTACTTCGCAGCACAAAATCTTTCTTGTGATTGCGACACGATTAATTTATATTACATTCGTAAAGCATGGAGTTCAAGAAAAAGCCCGCGAACTTTGAATTTCGATATATGGACGAAAGTAAAACAAATATATACTTTCTGTGATGTAAATTATTCTCAAATATTTATATTACAAACGAGAATATTTGCGATTCAATTTGTTGGGGGAATGTAATCTGCCATTTCCCGTGCTGATCAAATAAATTGGTTTTCGTTCGCAGGGAAATTCGCGAGAAACTAACAAAGGATGTAGCATTGTTGAAAGAAAAGCTACCGAGTTTTAAACCCGGCTTAGCTATCGTGCAAGTTGGCGGCAGGGAAGATTCAAATGTTTATATTAGAATGAAGATAAAAGCGGCGAACGACATCGGAATCGCAGCGGATCACGTAAAACTTCCAAATACTACGACCGAAATGGAATTAGTAAACAAAGTAACCAAATTAAACAATGATCCAAACATTCACGGAATCATTGTGCAAATGCCTCTCGATAGCGTGAACAAAATCAACAGCCATATGATCACCGATTTAGTCTCGCCCGACAAAGATGTGGATGGGTCAGTATTACATAACTGTTCGTAATAAATAAATTAATTCTTGCATTTAAAAATAAATAATTGAATTTACAAAACATGACACAAAATACATTAAAGATGATTTCCTCGTGTATACTTGTCTATGTTGTGCAAAATACTCGAGATAATCACGCATTTCTCGCCTTAGTAATTGCAACAGCGATAACTTATTATTTACGCGTTATTACAACACGCTACTGTACTTTCGTAATTTTGTTGTCTAACTATTTTTTACAAACGTTGAAACCTCATTTTTTCAGATTAAACACGATTAATGAAGGAAGAGTCGCCATTGGTGATATGACGGGATTTGTACCATGCACTCCGAACGGATGCATTGAGCTTATCAAAAAGTACGTTATATTATATTATATTATCGCAAAAATATTTCGCACGTTCATCCTTCAAACATTTCGAATAATATACGTGAAGCGAATGGAACCGCGAGGGACCTAACAAATAATTTTACGCAATATATTCGTGATGTACATCATTAATTTTTGCAATAATGTACTCCAGGAGCGGCGTGCCGATTTCGGGTGCCAAGGCTGTGGTTTTGGGCAGAAGCAAAATCGTCGGTACTCCAGTTGCCGAATTATTAAAATGGCAAAATGCTACTGTAACAGTATGTCACTCGCGAACGAAGAATCTCCCAGGAGTTGTAAGTAGCAAACAACATTTTCTAAATAAATACTAGTTAGATTACTTCTACAATATCTCTATAAATCCGTACTAAATGCTGAATTTGATTATAGGTCTCAGAGGCTGATATCTTGGTGGTTGGTATAGGCCAGCCTCAGATGGTCAAGGGGAGCTGGATTAAACCCGGTGCAGTCGTAATCGATTGCGGAATAAATTCCATTCCAGGTAGATATAATTTCGTGCTTAACACTTTGCGTATCTAACTGTACAAAGCCTTCAAATATTTTGGCAGTTATTTTCTTTTTAAGTAATTCTTACAATTTACGTAATTATTGTAGATCCAACGAAGAAATCTGGACAACGTCTGGTAGGGGACGTGGACTACGAAGAAGCCGCGAAGGTGGCGTCGTTCATCACACCGGTGCCTGGAGGAGTTGGTCCGATGACCGTGGCTATGTTGATGAAGAACACAGTGATGTCGGCTCACAAATCAGCAGAGAAACTTTTGAACACTAAATGGAATTTGAACGTTCTTTCAATCAGCCCGCAAATGCCGGTTCCCAACGATATAACGATCTCGAGAAGTCAAGAGCCGAAGCCGATCACAATCCTGGCGGAAGAGATTGGATTGTTCCCGAACGAGATCAGTCCCTATGGTAGCAAAAAGGCAAAAATCGGTTTAAACGTATTGAAGAGACTTAAGGACCAACCGAATGGAAAATTCGTAGTAGTTGCTGGTATCACGCCAACGCCTTTCGGAGAAGGCAAAAGCACTACATCATTAGGCTTGGTGCAAGCTTTGACTGCACACAAGGGAAAGAACTCGTTTGTTACTTTGAGGCAACCGAGTCAGGGTCCCACCTTTGGTGTGAAAGGTGGGGCTGCAGGTGGAGGATACTCGCAGGTTCGTTTTTTTTTTTATTATTTCGATTAGAAACATGCACAGAGGTTTTATAATTAATTCATTTCCAGGTGATTCCCATGGAGGAGTTCAACTTGCATTTAACTGGCGATATCCATGCTGTAACTGCAGCCAACAATCTGTTAGCAGCGCAGATTGATGCAAGATACTTCCACGAGTCCACTCAGTCCGACAAAGCTCTTTACGATCGACTCGTGCCGGCGATTAAAGGCGAAAAGAAATTCTCGAACATTCAGTTACGGCGTTTGCGAAAGCTTGGTATCGCGAAGACAGACCCGAACAGTTTAACGACGGAAGAAGCAAAAAAATTCGCGAGATTAGACATCGATCCAGAGAACATTCCTTTCACCAGAGGTATTGAAACTAGAATATAAATCTACTCGGAAAAAAAAAATAAATTGGAAACATTACAACCGAATATGTTTCAGTGATCGATACCAACGACCGATTTTTACGCAAAATCACTATTGGTCAAAGTTCGACCGAGAAAGGAAAAACGCGAGAAACATCTTTCTCCATTTCCGTCGGTTCTGAGATAATGGCAATACTCGCACTCTCCACCAGCGTCGATGATATGAAAGAAAGGCTTGGCAACATGGTGGTAGCTTTTAGTAAAAGTGGAGAACCCTTAACTGCAGAAGATTTTGTTAGTATATTTATAATATACATCATAAAGGTGTTATCCTATTGTTTTATAAAAATTATGTACGGGTTTGTAGGGTATGACTGGGGCCATGGCAATTTTATTGAAAGATGCGATCCAGCCAACTCTGATGCAATCGTTAGAAGGAACTCCGGTAATGGTTCATGCTGGGCCGTTTGCGAACATCGCGCATGGCTGTTCGTCGATTATTGCAGATGCAATTGCGTTGAAATTAGTTGGACCAGAAGGTATTGTGGTGACCGAAGCTGGATTCGGTTCTGACATCGGTATGGAGAAATTCTTCGACATCAAATGTCGAACATCTGGACACACACCGAACGCTGTTGTACTTGTTGCAACTATTAGAGCGTTGAAAATGCACGGAGGAGGACCTCCGGTAACTACGGGCGCTACCTTGAAGAAAGAATACCGTGAAGAGAATCTTGAGTTAGTTAGAAAGGGTCTTCCAAATCTGCAGAAGCATATCAGTAACGGAACTAAGTTTGGTGTGCCGGTTATTGTAGCAATTAATGTCCATGCGTAAGTTTTACGAATACTTCTGTGTGTCTCTGTCGAGCAGTAAGTGATTTTATAAAAATTTTCTTAGCACTGACACGCAAGCAGAACTGGATTTGGTAAAGCAAGCAGCAATTGAAAGCGGCGCAGCAGATGCAGTGATATGCAATCACTGGGCGAAGGGCGGCGCTGGAGCAACGGAACTTGCAGATGCAGTTATAGCCGCCACAAGCAAACCAAGCAATTTCAAAGTATTATACGATTTGAATTTCAGTATCGAAGAAAAGATTAATACCATTGCAAAGGAAATGTATGGTGCGGGAGAAGTTGTTCTTGCAGAGAAGGTAAACCTCTTCATAACTATGTAACTATCTTCACAAATATGTAGTTTATCTGTATGTAGATGTAATAATTATTATTGTAGGTGCAAAAGAAGATCGAACAATACAATAAACTAGGATATAACAAACTGCCCCTTTGCATGGCTAAGACGTCTAACTCTTTAACTGGTGATGCATCAGTTAAAGGTGCTCCTACAGGTTTCACATTAAATATTACAGATATATTTGTGTCTGTTGGTGCTGGTTTTGTAGTACCAATGGTGGGAGATGTAAGTTTACCGTGTTAAACTATAAATTATACGAATGCAATATATACTATAATATAAAATGTTACTTTTCTAGATACTGATGATGCCAGGTCTTTCTACCAGGCCAAGTGTTTATGATATGGACTGGAACGGTGAAACAGACGAAATAGAAGGCTTATTCTAAAAATAATTCGTTATGTTGCAAAAGCATTCCTATTTATAGAATGTTTCGATAGTTTCTGTTGAATGAAATATTCTATTTTTTATATATTTTCCAGAAAATTTATTTGTATTTTGTACCATGTTTACAGAATAATAAATTCTATTTTGTATTAGGTTACACAATAATAAAGTCTGAAATTTATAATGACACGTAAAGTTTAAGACACTTTACAGACACCCCGTAATTTCGCTGAACGGGATCTCGGATTTCTTTCTATTTCTTCGGGTGTAGGCGTAATTACATGTTTATGCAACATTTTCCAGGGTGATTTTAAAATGGTGTTGTATTCGTCAATGTCATAAGATTTACTATAGTCTGCGAATTTTAATGGTAATTTGTTAGCAGTTGTTTGTATTATATTTCCGGAAATATGCCTTTTAACTATTGTGTCTTCTAAAGAATGGAAAGATATCGTGACTAAGCGACCGTCTGTTTTTAAATACGATGCAGCCAGAATAATACCATAATTGATTTCATTCAATTCATTATTCACAAAAATTCTCAGTGCTTGAAATGTTTTTGTAGCACAATGAGCAGACCTACCAAGCTGGTCATATCTATCTTCATGTACAACCGATTCAACTAGTTTAGCTAATTCCTCTGTGGTTTCCAAATTCCTGAAAGTGTATCGAGCTTCGACAATAGCACGTGCAATCTTTTTTGCCTTTTTCTCTTCACCATAAGCTCTTAGAACTTGAATCAAATCTATTTCAGTTATTCTTTCTAGAACATCGGCAGCTGTAGGTTCTTCAGGAAACCTAAATCCATCCATCCTCATGTCCAAAGGTCCATTCTTTGATATGGAAAATCCTCTGTCAGCAACATCAAACTGCATTGACGAGCAACCAAAATCAAATAAAAATCCATCTATGCTGTTTTTTTGCACTTTGTGCTGACAGAGCAACTGTGGCAGTTCAGAAAATCTCCCTAATAAAGGTATTATTTGCCCAGGATATTTTTCTGATAATTTGTGTGCAAATTCATGCGCAACAGGATCTCTGTCTAACGCAAATATCTTCACTTCAGGAAAAGTGTTTAGAATTTTTACAGTATGTCCTCCAGCACCAAATGTCATATCCACTATAGTTTTCTTTGGCAAAGGCTCCAGATACTGTAACACTTCATCAGCCATAACCGGTACATGCGATACATTGTTAACATTCTCATCTACTAACTGGCTGTATCTTCTTAAATTTTTTAAGTATTGTAAGCGACTTGGTTTTGGTAATAAATAGTGAACATTTCTATTACAATGATTAATATTTCTATATCCTACTATTGGAAGCGCAAAAATATTATGTATTACTTTTGGTAACATTGGTAATATTGTACAACTTAGCTCGTGAATTATCAAATATCTGTAATGCTCTCAAACCTATCCAGGTAAAAATTCCGTGATCTTCTCTTTCAAAGAACTCCCTTAGTTCTGGTGAGAGCACCAAATTACATTGTTCCTTTGTTAACCCACTGGCACTATCATTTCGAGTACGGGCATACTTTTCTCCATATTGATTGGAAGCAATCCTTTTCAAACTTAGATAATAGCGGTCACATTCCTCACGATTTAACTGGGTAGTTGCCTCACCTTGTGAAAAAGCAATTTTCAGTTGATCACGGATGTGTTGACCCAAGTCTCTAAAATAAATACAATTTGTCATGAAATTTATACAGAGCCAATAAACAGAAAATTAAATGTCAATAATTAATCATTTAGGAAATGGGACACATCAAAATATATATGTAAAATCTGTAATTATATGTTTCGAAACATTTATATAACCTTAACGGACTCACGTTTCTATTTATGTATGAAAAATTATAACTATCTTAAATTGACAGTAATATTATTTATAACAAAAATAGTAGAAAATCATGAAGAGATCTTTAATTTGTTACATCGAAAGAACTTACCTGCCAGTTTTCGATTTATCTAGAGGCCAAGACTCCAGTAATCTCATGTAATTCCTGTAGGTACCGGCCATGATAACGCGTATGTGTTGGTGGACTTTTTAAAACAGGGTGGATAGTTATTATGATTATTGGCGTATGTAATAGAACCGTACAATTGCACAAGACAATTATTATCAGTAGAAAAATTTGTTCACATCATTCGTTGGACAATACACATTTAAACCACAATTCTAAGGATGTTATATAATTATAATTTCGCGCATGTGAATAGTTTATAACAATCATGGTTTAATTTTATCCTTTCTCTCTGTTACTAGTCACAGCATAACGAAAAATAACAAAAAACATTTAGACATTAGAATTATCATTCATACTAATTTTGTCAGTACAATACCAATTTTACAAAACGATTAATATGACTAATTTCTATTTTCATACTAAAGCATAAAAATATATATATATAGGAAATATAAACAGTACTACTTGCAAGATAATATCTTTTAATAATTTCTACAAGCACATCTTTAATTTTTAATTATTAAAATAGAATGCAGTATTATACATTATAAATATACTTATGTATAACACATTACTTCTTTGCATCACTAAGTCCATGTGAGATCCTGTTGTCCGTTTTGAAGATTAATTTTTGTGTTTGTTTCTCTGTAATATAGATGAATGTATAAATTAAAATAAAAATTTTCCAAGCATAATTTTAAAATGTAAACCACCTCTTCACAGCCTATTCACCAATCAGCTGTTGCATTTTACAGGAATACTTACATAACTAGAAAGTTGATGTACATTTTTCAGTGATTGTATTCCATTTATATTTTTCGCTTCGCTTATGAAGTAAGATACATTTTCTGTTTGTAAATTTGTACCATTTTGTCGAGCATCGTCAGAATATAAAACCATTTTGCCTTGTTTGTCAGGAGCAACAGTTTCGGCATTAGCAGAAATATCCACAGATTTTTCAGTTTTCCATACCTCAAGCAATGTCTCAGAATTGTAAAATGGGTATATGGCATAGACAAATGACCATGGTTGTTGATCAGTATATTCTGTATAAGTATTTTTTTCGCTTAATACTTGGGATGCAAGAATACTCAAGTACAGTGCTCCCTACATCAAACAATTTTTTATAAATCAAGATAATATGTATACATACTTACGTAATTTTACAACTTACAAACAGTATGAAATGCATTTTGCTGTTGTTCTCAGATACTGATTGCTGCTTCACAGAAATTGTTCATTTTATACTACCTCTACCATTTTAAATACCCAAGTTTAAATCACATTAGAAAGATTACACATATTGTATTTCAAGGTCTGAATGTTACATTTCAGGATTATACCATTAAAGCCACTTGAAACTTATAAAAGCGATTGTAATGTTGCATGTATAAAAAGTATTTAAAAGACTATATTACATACAATAATTTAAAAATGTTTTTTATTTAATAATATACACAAAAATCATACATAATTATAAATAAACGTTTTCATTAAAATCTTTTAGCTTTTAATAGTATCTACGTTGCAACCCAAAAGACCATTGCCAGCCCAAGGACGTGGAGTTAAACTTAAAGTTAAGATATTAGATCCACGCTTAATCTTTATGGTGAGTTTATTGTACCTACTATTGTGTACCAAAGTACCAATATCTTGTAATGAACCAAAATTTCGATGATCAATAGAACCAAATTTCAAAATCAAATCATCCACTTGAATTCCCTAGAATATCAAATTAAATATTATACAATATATTTCATGTTTAAAAATGAGTTCAGTGTTATAACAATTTGTGATGTATATCTTACTGCTATCTCAGCTGGTGAACCAGGGGACACCAGATTCACGATAAGGAAAGGCTTTAATTGCACAGGTTGTTCGACATCATTTAATGCAGCTCCATTAGAACTTTCTGCTTGATTTCCTGATAATGCATGCACTCTGTGCAATCCCACTTCTATCTTTTTCATCAAAGCTTTATGATCATTTCTGAAACCTAATCATTTCAGTTATTTACATTTAATGCGACTACATTGTATAAATATATGCATACATATAATTTTATGCCTAGCATGCCTGACTTGGTAAACATCTATGTCCTGTCTTGGATATCCATCGGAATCAACCAACGGATCATCCATACCAACACGATTCTAAAATCCGGAAAATTAACAGGTCATGATACATACAAAACAAAAATATATAGTCACTTATGATGACAGGGTTAGGTTTGTATTTGTTACGAATCTAAAGTGATTTCTATATACATACGGAATCTAGGATTTCTTTAAATGCTTTCAATTCCGCTTCGATTTCATCTTTATCCTTCATAAGCTGAAGGACATAGTTCTTAGCTTCCTGCAATTCCATATCGGCCACCATTTTTACTTCCAGTGACGTACGATAAGCCCTCAGGGCCGTACTTAGGGGATAGCTATTCATGGGTCCATTTATATCCACTACTTTTTAAAGTTTAATGATATATATATATATCTGTCTTTTGATAATTAAAACTATCAAAACATTATTACAAATCAAGTATGAAAATATTTAAGTTATAGATATCTTAGAGTTAAAGGTATTGTTTCATTGATTTCTGTACTTTTTAAAATTATTAACATTATTTATTTTTTAACGCGTACTTTCGCTATATAGAATATATAATTTATGACATTTGAAATCTTAAAAATAGTGCTTTTAAATATCGCGCTTCGTATACGACTGTTTGTTTCCCTTGTGGAGCTATGGAAAACATATCTTGCATATCAAAGGGCTGTTCCACCACCGTCACGACGTCCCTTCCGTAAACTAAAACTGAACATGTTTACAATTGTATAACATTGTATTTTCGAACAATAAAAAAGTACAAATACCTTCGCAGTGCTCCAAGAATTGTATACACTCCTGGAGTGTTGTGTCTTTTAGAACTACCAATTGTTTGGCTAACTGTTCCAAAAGCGAAAGGAAACATCTTTTCGCGTAGAACCAAGTGTCGGTTCCTAATCTTTTGTTATATGGCTCTAAGCTTTTCATCACTCTAGATATACCGAATTCATAATTTCCTTTAGAACAATACAATGTTCCTATGACCAAATTCACAATACACAAATGAAATAATTTTTTATCTTGGTCTTCCCGCGAAACCGCTTGTTCTTCTTTTTCTATCTTTTTCATCAGCCTTTCGGCTTCTGCATTTTCAGTTGTCATAATGTAACTTACGCACAAATTAGCGAGTACTATAGCACTCACGTCCAAAATCTGAAATTTTCATGAATTAATAAATAACCGCTTGCGATTACTGCAAGAAGAAAAAGTAAAAAACAAGATGACAACGGACATTATCGTATTTCTTTTTGACAATGGGTTGATAAAATACTGCTGCCTCTTTAAACTTGTTCTTTTGCATAAATAGCGTGTGCGCCACATTTAATTTCCATACATCGTGTTCATTGCAAAATTCCACGCTCTTCCGAAAAATTTTTTCAACCTGCGTATAATTTCCAAGTTCCCAATAAATTTTGGCTTGAGCCATTAAAACGGGTACGTATCGCTCCAAAGCTTCTTCGTAATCAGTCACAGCTTTTTTAACAGCATTATCATCGTGATTAAGCCTTGCTTCTTGGACCCGCTTTGTAGCTTTTCTTAAGATCTCCATGTGCTTGTTCCCAAGATCATCGAATTTACGATACGCCTCTTCTGGCGATGTTTGTTGCGTAATTAATGCATCCAAAAAATCGTATAAATACTGAAAAGCATTTAATATATAGTATATGAATTGTATTTTATTCTTAATTTTTATCACCCCTGAATTTGTACGCTTGTTACGGTCCTGTCCCTAAACAACTAAATACTAAGGTGTTCTTAACCTTTGTGTTATGTTTTCTTGACGCCGATTTATTATTATTGTTTTCATGCAATAAAACAATAATCGTGTGACTTTCATGCAAGCACGTTTTCATTAAACCTGCTGAAAATGGTAAATTGCAAACTAAATCAAATATTTCTTGGGGAAATTGCATCTGTACAAAATTACGGAGCTTTCATTCGAATTCCTGGCTGTGCATCGCAAGGACTGCTTCACAAATCCCAGGTACAGAAACAATCTATTCAACAATGTATGTTAAACAGTAATATTCCCATTTGTATTACAAGTTTACGATATAAATGATTTGCGTTAACATAACCTTCGTAGGTAAGCACTGCCCGTGTCGACGATGTTGCACAGGTTTTGCAGAAAGGAGAACGAGTCTGGTGCAAAGTCATTTCTATGGGAGATGATGGTAAAATAGGTTTATCTATGAAATATGTGAATCAAGGGAATGGCACTGATTTAGATCCTAACGGGGTAGAGTTACAACGGGACACTCAAAAGAAAAAAACTATTGGAAAATATGAGCGTAAAGCAATACAGTTAGAAGCAGTTCTTAATACAACTTGCACAAAGTGTGGAACTGCTGGCCATTTATCTAACGATTGTTTTATGTCTCCCGATGGAAAAAAATATGACTTGATTCCAGAGATC
Source organism: Lasioglossum morio (assembly GCA_916610235.2). Classification (NCBI taxonomy): domain Eukaryota; kingdom Metazoa; phylum Arthropoda; class Insecta; order Hymenoptera; family Halictidae; genus Lasioglossum; species Lasioglossum morio. Next base: position 7,670,120 of record OU744330.1, on the reverse strand, counting down.
AAACAAGAAATCGTTGAACAACAAGTAGTCGATGAAACTGAAAAAGAGAAGAAGCACAAACACAAGAAAGTAAAGAAAAAACACAAGGTTAAGAAGAGCAAGCAAAGTACAGACAATAGTGAGTCAGACGAGAAAGAAGTAACAAAGAAAAAGAAAAGCAAGCATTCTAAAGATCAGAAAAAAAAGAAGAAAAGGAAGTACGATAGTTCCTTTAGCGACAATAGTTCTAGCGACAGTTCTTCTAGTCATAATGTGAAAGTTCACAAACGAAAACACTCTGAAAGCTCAGAGAAACGTACAAAAAAATGTAAACACTCGAAAAGTAAATATCCAGATCGATGAGATACAATGCAACTCCTGCAGAATCTAAGACTAATTTGTATGTACCTTTTATAACTCCTTCAATTATAAAAAATATTTTCAATGTGTGATTTGTGACAAATGCACTTAAAATACATGTAACATTGCAATAAAAATCATACTTACTGGTGTTAAATATTTAAAGGTCAGGTGTACATTTTCGGCTAAAACATCAGCTGCTAGATCATAGTACTGATATTTACAATACAATAGTAATAAATTAGCGAACGTTTCAGGTGGAAATGGATTTTGTTGTAATAAAAATTGGAGTTTCTCGAACCCTTCGCTTGGCTTTGTATCCATGTTTATCAAGGCTTGATTGTGCAATGTAACAGCATCAAGTTCTTCTTCAGATCTTGGAGGCATATCTGTTAATGCTTCTTTTGCTGCTTCATCTAAACACGTCCAATGAAATTTACTACAGATAGGAGATAAGTCAAGTAATAAACATTTTATGTGTATAATTACAATTTTGCAATTGATACTCTATTGCAGCCTTCAAGTTGAACGCTTCTGTTAATGCTGTTTCATGTAATGTTAATGTATTTCCAACACTACGGACTTCTATACCATCTGTGGTCATTCCTACTCCCAATTCTGGATGCTCTCTTATCCCTTGCTCAATAATATCGGCTAGTATAACATATAATAAATGTTACACTAGTTTAATTCATTAAACTGGATTACTAATAGTAATAGCATGAATTTTACCAATATATTTCAGTGATGCAGCATATTCTTTTAGTTTAAAGTAACAAAGTGCTACATTGTAAGACAAATGAGGTTTAAAACCTGCAATTTGTAATGCATTTGCAAATTTTTTTAGAGCTTGTTCATATTGCTCTTCCTACAATGAAAAAATATATGAAAAACTGCTAAATCCCTTCTAGGAAAATTTCGACCTTTTTTCGAGTACCTTATATAAAAGACAGCCTAAATTAATTTCCGTGTCAATATCATCCACTGGGCACTGATCAACAAGACTTTTTGCAACAACCATATCTTCCTGTCCATATTTTATTGCTGCCTGCAGCTTTTTCACTTTAGATTCTAAATTACTATGATTTATAATATTGGAGCATATTGCCCAAGCCTCTTGATACATACATGCTTGATGCAAAGATTGAGCATGATACAATTTATATAAATTTTCATCTGGGCATAATTGAACTAATTTCTCATAACACTGTGCAGAAGCTAGAAAATCTTGTGTGTAAAAGTAGCAATATGCAAGAAGAGATAGACAGGGCCTTGACTGTAAAATAAATTGTTAGCCATATAGAATTGTTTATTAGTAAAAGAAAGATCATATTATTATAACATGATCTTACTTACAGAGTTGTAAGAATCGAGAAGTGTAATTAAGACTTTTATTGTTTCTGTATACCTCTGTTCTTTTATCTGAAAAATAGATGTTTACATTTTTTTACTTTTATATATACTTCAGTTTCCTCCCTTTAATTTTGGTGATTTAAAAAGAATTTACCATTGTATAAATTGTTTTTGTATATTCTCCATCTTTTATATGCACATTCTCTATGAAAGTACTCATGTTTTATAAACCACTGTTTTATTTGCAAAGTGCTACGAACATTCCACTGAATTACTATTAGTTTAACTACTGGACTATCGCGCAATGTTTTGATAAAACCTGCCTGTCGTAACCATAGAAACAATAATGCTTTCTTCATGGGAAAAGGAAAATATGCAAAACAAATACAGAGAACGTAAAAAATACAGTTTTGTGGTAAACCGGTGTTATTACAAAGAAAACTACTATCTCGTTTTCAAAATATTTTTAGGAACAGGTTTGAACGCAACCGCTATGTACTTTATTTACTGTAGGGGGACTCCCACGCTTATCGGGTTGATGTGAGGTATTTAAATTTTCATTGCGCATGCGTGTGTAAATTGTGCTGCACAAACACGCATTTCTGTAAATTGTAATGTTTGTTAGATGGGAACATTTTTATTAGCAAACTTTCCTACAAAATGATTCTCAAAAATGCGTAGGAATATCGAATTACACACGTGAGACGATGAACTCGGTTTTCAGTAAAATTCACTTCATGGAACCGCGTTTATATTTCAATATGCATTCAAACGTTTTCTATTGTTTATATATAGTAGATCTTTCCTGTTTCCTGCAGTGACTCGTAGAAAATAATAAGATACATCCATCCGTAGCAATTCCAATTTTAAATTGTTCTCAAGGTCCCCAAATTTAGGAACACGAACATCAAAGGTTTTAGCAGAAGTTTCGTATCTGGTCAAGTGCTCTATGACGGAACCACTGATGGACGGAACAATAAAACGTTTCATGGCCGTTCATACCGCAGAGGTAATCTAAGACAACTTTCGTGAAGTATATTGAACGTATAAGTAGACTTATGCTCTGCGAGTAGCTAGAAAAAAAGAAACTATGAAGTCCCGCTATCTTGAAGGAGGCGGCATGCGAGGTAGTAAATGCACACCTATCAGATAGGTTTTCGAAAATCTTGATGAAGTACGATTCGATACAGACCCTTTCAAGATGAAGTTATTCGTTAAAAGACTTCGAAAACATTTTATACTATTTCTTTGGCAGATATAAGCTTATGGAAGCTTATTGTGCTGTTCAAATTAGGTGTGGTATATATGTGTACTCATATATGAGCACCAGCAGCTTTTGCACATGGTTCGAGCGTGTACCAAATTTTAACAGCCTAGAGGAACCTAGACCTGTACACATACATGTGTTAGCCGTCTTGGGAAGGGTTAACAGACAACTACAGAGGCTACGTGCAATCGTAATAGGCGGTAATGGATATTGAAGATCGAAGTTTTGATCATCGTTGCGCCAATAGGTGTTTCGCAGATTCGATAATGTATATATAGCATGTAAAACCAAGGTTCGCACGTACAGGCGAAGCAGTGCGGTGTTCCGATAGCGCGGTAGTGTCGTACGCAGATCGAGTGCGTGTGTGACTTCCCTGGTTGGAGAAATGTCGTCGGCATTCGTGGCCGCGAAATAAACGGCGAAACATGTCCGGTCCGACAGTCAGTCGTGCGCAGACACTCGGCGGTGATGTTCAAATAGGTGCAACTGTGATCTGCGTTGTTTGTAACAGGACTGACAAGCTTTTGAAGTGTTCGCGGTGCAAGGCCGCCTTCTATTGCACTAAGGAACACCAAAGGCGGGATTGGAAACGTCATAAAGAATTTTGTACAACTCATTCCTCGCAATCGATTCTATCCAATATCGTTTCATCTACGAATCAAAATTCCGTTTCACAGTCTGTTAAAAAGGAATTCTCCAGCAAAAATCATCAACGGACGAATGCACCAGTGGTTTCTAACCTAATCGAGAAGCCAGTGTCAGAAACAACGGAGGGACTGAACGCTGCTCCAGAAGTGCATCATAACGCGAGACACCTTGGAGGTACATTCAATTCGGTTTTGCTCTTCTCGCATTCCTCGATGAGCTCTTTCGATATTTTTTCTTTAAATTGTGTCGATCGTTTCATGCTAAACTAGCTACTCAACCCTTGGTGAAAGGATTAGAGTCGAAAATATGTCTTTCTATTAATACATTATCTTTCGTTCTTGTCAAATTATAATGTTAACGTTCTTTAAATGTAACCACTATGGTTTAGAATGTATACTGTATTGGAAAGACACATACCATTTTCAAATCAAATACATCAACAGTAATAGGTCAATGACAGGAAAATTGTCTATATACATTCTTACATTTATCTAAAGAATTTTTGTACTTTTTAGAGCGTGGTGCTTATCATATAGTTTGACCTCGGTAATTCGAACTCGTGTCATATAACAATTATTCTGATTACTGAGCAGCATAGTATACTATTCTAACAATATGTGAACATTATATTTCAATCACATTTTTTTATAGGAATTATCAAACACACGAAAGAAGCGAAAGAATTGCCAGAGTATAAGGGAGGTCAAAATTCAAAGAGGAAATCTAAAGGAAAAGGCATTAGCAACAACAGAGCAGATGGATGGACTTCTCCTATAACATACGAAGGCAGCTCCGAAGATACAATTCTAGGTGCCAGAGCAGAATTGCTAAACCCTGTTCTTGAGAACTCAAGGATTCTAGATAATCTACAGGATAATGAATTAGACATGCCTACACACCATCATAACGGTATGAAGAACTTCCCGGAGGTTCATTTAGTTCGTGAGGAGGAACTGTTACCACCATTCCTTCACAAAAACAGAAATAACTTGGAAGAGTTGCACTTGAATGAGATTTGCAGAAATGTGATCAAGGACATGGACGAATATGGTGTGTGCGTGGTAGACAATTTTTTAGGGGCTGAGAAAGGTCTCGCTGTATTAAATGAAGTTTTAAATATGTATAGTGCTGGATTATTTAAGGATGGACAATTGGTTTCAAATAAAGCAGGTGCAAATGATTTAAAAACAATTCGTGGTGATCAAATAACGTGGTTAGATGGAAAAGAAAAACAATGTCAGAATATTGGAATGCTCATATCCAAAGTTGATGCCATCATTATGAGGGCAAATAAGATGCGAAGCAATGGAAAAATGGGAAATTATACAATCAACGGTAGAACAAAGGTAAGCAAAACCACATTAAGACTAGGTTCTTTATGCTAAACAACACGGCTTCAAATTCCAAGGGATAAGGCTGTTATATTCAAAATTTTTAAACAAATATTTTTTGATCATTCACAGTTGCGTTTTGTTGTAAACAATTTTTATTCGTAGATAGAACGATAGATTTCATCGAGTATTGATTATGCGTAAAATATCAAGTAATTGGACGCATAACGAAAAAATCCGTTAATTAATTTCTCGAATATTTTCACAAGATAAACTTCTTTCGGAAACACAGCTCGCGATATCGAATATCGCGTACGAAATTAGACCCTCGATTTTAAACAGGACATTTTAAATTGCGTTAGCCGAGATGCAAGTGGGTGGGCTTCAAAAGTTATCTAAATCAGAATTCAACAAACACATTTCTTCTTATACGTTTCAACTTTTACATATTTCGAACGAAGCGTTTTCAATTGCCGCGATGTGTACACCATTGTACGTAGATAGAATTTCGGAAAAGTCGTTGTGTTTCAATACATAAACAGTAAGAGAAATTATATAAAATAGTGTGTAGATGAGCCAGAATAATACAAGTTGTTGGTACAATTCGCTGAGGGAAACAGTACATTGTTTTCGGCGATATTTGCCGTAATCATGTTAGTCATTGTTGAATGCAGCCAGTCTGCCACGTTTACCCCCTTTCGTCACGAGGTTCCGATAAACGATACCGGTGTGGCATCGGCGAAAAAGATCGTTGGGTTTTCGCGTGCGAATATCGACATTCAACATCCAGTGTTCCGTTGGCTGTGAAACAAGGGGCAAGGTGGGAGGAAAGAAGGTGGTAGGCTGAGAAGGTCAGGATCCCGAAATTGCAACGATCTTTCGGGAGAGCTCGTCGAGCGGGTAGAGTGGGCAACACACGTAGTGCAGTCGGTCACGTACGCCGCACTGCTGGCTCGCTCCTTGTTATATCTTTATCTCTTTTGCTGTCACTAACTTTCTCTTTCTTCTGTTATCCCAGAAACCCGTCGGCGTTATGAATGTACGTACATATACGTATACGTCTCGATTACACGAACTCGTCTTTTGTAAACACTGCCCTAAGCAGACGAGCACAGGTGATACGAGGCTGTGCGCCGCGGATCCAGATAACAGAATGTCATCGATTAAAAACGGCACGCATACTATGCACACCTCGAATAATTCCCAAAGTTGTCGAGAGGTAGCTCGAGGAAGTAGCTTGTATGAAGCTTTCGACATTGAGAATTTAAGGTTATCTTCTTCTCCTCTTTTTGTCATGGAAATGTCACTTCTGAATCAGACATCACGAGATAATGCCGTTAAATATTGTCGTTCCCAGGATGCAAAGTGTCGGCTCTAGATTGGCCTGGCAAACTGCGAAGCGAATTGTTCGGAAATATAGTTATGATATCGATCGTTCTAAATATCGTTGCTATAAGAACGCGATGGTCGAGAGCAAGGACTCCTATCGAAATGTAAAGCACCAGCATTTTTCCTACTCGAAATCGAAATACGAAAATACTGATATGATGTCATACGGCACATAAAAATACCGATATATTTACCGATTTCGGGATTGTAACGATTTCGGCATTCATATATTTCGATACAATCTTTTTAGTATATCAAAATTATACCGGTTTTAATTCTTTGATTGAGAAACGTTATTTAAATAGACTTATTTCCCGAATATTTGTCTTTTCCACTCAATAATTACAAAAATAACTTGTTTCTCGTACATCATCATTTTTGTTACGTTTCTTTCTATCGATGTACCAATCTGCGAAACTTAGGAGAAGGACATCAATATTTCTAAATTTTTTTAGTTACATGTGTTGTATGATTCTAGAGAGGGTCTCGCATGTGCTCATAGGATATACTCCATTCAATAGAAGGTCAATTCATAGAGCATTTTAGACTTGTTGTAGTATCTTTTATCATTGGTGACTCAACTTGTATTTTAAGAATACTCCATTGAGTGCATTCTCCACGCGCCTCTACGGAACGTTGTTTGTTCAGGTTCTTTTCATTTGGTTTACTAAACAGTAGCTTTAAAAAAATGCTAAATCCGTTCCCCAGTCGAACGAAAAATTTTTTTTCGGAAAATATATTTCTCGTGTCCGTTTTATTGAACTTAATTCATTTTGATAACGCTCAATCAAATAATGTTTGTAGTTGTTATTCAGTGCAATGCATTCCAATGTTTTCATTTAAAAGACCTGCACAAAAATGTAAGAAAATCAATTGAATTTTTAGCAGTTTCGGAAGCAGTTAAAGTGTCTAAGCAACGTGTAGAAATTTCGCGTGAAACATATGCACCATTCTTCCGCTTCCGAGCAAAGTCCTTGGAGGCAGCCAGTTGCATCTCCCTGTTTAACCTTGTCGAAGGTGAAAGAATCGACGAGGTGCGATCTATATGTACATATGCATCCGTGCATGTACTTAAATACATGATGAGAGCGTGCCAATCGTCTGGGGACGGTCCCGTTCCTGTTCGTCTGTCTCTACGAGGATATTTACCGTTGCTTGTTCTCACTTTCAGACTGTTTCAGAATACCTTTTGTATAATTTGTAATTGTAATGACCCCGTGTCAATGGCGTGTACGGATTGCAAGGTTGTTGAAACGGATGAGTCAGAGCAGGGGGAAGCAATGCTCAAAACTTAAAAAAATTGTGTCGTCCGTATAACCGTCTAGATCGGTTATACTTCGTTCCAAAAATAGAAATTCTCTCTCACATTGTATGCTTTTTTTCTCTTTACATTGTCTATTACAAGCTCATTGATATGATTTTTTATGACTGCGCGAAATCAGAGAGAAACTTGAGGATCTCTTAAATACTAATCGCAAAGAAGGTGATTAGATTACTCTATTGGAGGTGACCTATTGATTTACGAGTACAACTTTTATTGTTATAGTAATACTGATCGATAATACGTTCTACAGATTGTGGGATTTAATGTTCTTTTATTGACCCACAGAATTTTACGTTTGCTGTATTCGAAAGTAGATTCATGGATCCGGGATCCTTAACGATGTAAATATAATTTAAGGCGCCTGTTAATTTCGCAAAGGTGAACATGTTTACCCTGAAGTTCACCTTCCGAGTGACCTCTAGAATTAAAGTCACGTATGCCACACTGCAAACTTCATTTCGGATATTCTAGTGAATCAGCGTTTAAGTACAATATTGTATAAATACTGGACTCGATTATCTGTATATATATTTGCTGATCAGTTTTCCTGGAAAAGCATTAAGTAAAATGAATACCAATTCCGCGAAAGATCATTTTTCATAGTTCTCGGGCGTTGTCTTAATCTTTTCGTTAGATTTATCGCAAATAACACTGACGTTTTCCTTATTCATACTCCAGAACGTTTTCCGCGATGAAAATTATTTCGTACTTTTGCGCAAGACTTTTGCGTGGGTGCAGTATCGCGAAAACTAAGTTTATAAACAGTTTCTGCGATAACGGAGTTTATAAAACGGTGCTTAATTGAACGAAGAAAAACACCGCGAGGTCGGTCAGCGATTTGTGGTGCAGAAACGTGTCGCGGTGTTTGAAACGCAGCGAGCGTGTTCTTGCATTTTCCTCATCGGTTCTATGAACCACGTATACTATACTTTTGACAGATGGTTTTACCGAGAAATTGTCGCGCGCAACGCTTCCGTGTTATTGTGCGAACGTTATGTTTTATTTTCATAACGATGCAGAGACGTTGTATTTATTTCGTGTCTGCTGTATTCTTTTCACAAATTTCGGAAGTTCGCAAAGCTCTCTGCCAACTATACTCTTCAATATCGAAAATGTCAGATCGTCTAATCATTTTCTTCTGCTTGACTGACTGTGCGCATTTTCCCGCCGAATGCGAAATTCTTACTGTTCATCGTTGCTGGCAACGACTCAACACCACCTTTCTTTTCGACGATCGATAGAATAATAGTCTACCTGACAAGAACATTCGTCGCTACGCGTAATTAAATGTTGCGAAACGTGTATCTATCGTATGACTTTATTTATTATACGGTGAAATTAGTCCTGGATTGATGATTCAAATATATCTTGGACGTTGTTCAAATATTAAAACAGCCATTCTGACGTAACCGCTGCGCGTCGTTAGTACTGCAAATTCAAAAGGGGAATCACAGTTTCTTCCAAATATTCAGTCGGTAGACGTTGTGCAGGAAGTTGGAATTAAAACTGAAAATGTATGCAAGCGAAATGTGGTCTTTTGGAAGCAGTAAAAAATACTGTTTTTAAGAGGAACCGTTATTCCTCCGGTTGTCTCCCGAGGAAGCGAAAAAGGATAACCGTTTTGTGGTTCACTAACCAGACTTTCCTGTCGAATTTTGCATCGTTCTTTCTCCATCGTATGAAAGATATATAATTCTTTCGCGACTTTCTAAAGATGTGCATCTTTGTCAAGTATATGAGCATCGTTCAGTCTCGCATTCACAGTGATGCTTAGAAATGTGGTATGAGCCGTCGATGACGAATTTCTTCGTCAGAAACCGCACATGTCCCACCAACAGTTAACAGGTTCTCCCACTAGACAGCAATGTGGCCGCCATCGTTGTGTGCCGGCTGATATTAGCATAGATAACACATATAACAGGACCGTATAGTTTCGATAAAAAAGGACAATATGAGGAAAAGTGACCGATAGGTCGATGAGGTCGAGTACTGTTCCCCTACGCTTTTCTCTCTCTCTCTCTCTCTCTCTCTCTCTCTTAGACACGGGAAGCTAGGGGTGGAACTCGCCACTTACAATCATTAAGATCAATGATACGTATCACTGTGAAACAACTTTAAACTCTAGAGCCCTTAAAAGTATTAGAAGTGTCAGGTTCCAATTTCCGCATAAATCATAAATAAATTATGTACTGCCAAAATTTTCAGGCCTTGTTATAATGATCGTATCTAAACGAGGCCTTGCAGTACACCTGTGCTGTACATGCGCGTCAATTAGTGACTTCGTTCGACGGCTTCGTGTATACTTCATTGTATACATTAGCCTAATCTGCTGCTGTTGTTGACTCAAATAATATTTATATAAAAATATAAAAAAGGTAAATGTAGACGGATATCACATTAAACTGTTAAAAAAGAATTTTAAAAGTTTCTTGCTCTGCTCGCATCTAGCAAATGCTTTTGACACGAAACACGTGTCGGAGGATAAGTCATTTCGTTGACCACTATTCATGTATACGCACGAAAGTGTAGCAAGAATATCCGCAGTGACTCATGCAATGGTAGTCATTCTTCCATGACGTAAAGGGGTAATTCCTCGTCAAAAAATGAATCAAAAGTGCTGAACAGTTACTGAATATTAGATCAATTTCTGCAAAAACGTGTTTAAAAATGCGGCTGTCCATTGCTATTTGCCAGTAGCAACGGTATGTCATGAACAGACATGTGAACCGTTCTATTAGCACGCGTACTTGACGATTTGCGAAAGAAAGTTTTTTTCAGAAATCAATTCAATAACTTATTCGCTTTCGAGTTTGTGTACGGGGAATTTCTCGATGAGTAACCACTGCAGAGACACGGTGTGATCATGAAGAGCCCTATTGTTATAAACTCGGCTCTCAGAAAAAAACCTCACTACTCGGAGGATGATCTGATAGAATCTTTGACTTAAAGTCTTCTCTTGATGTACTTGCAGTTACATAAATCCTGCGTCACAATCTAATTGGAACAAAAGATAGAAGCTTTCCGTGATTAATTTGCGGGAAATCTAAACGACATCGTCTGTAGTCCTGCTCCGAGTGGTAAGCGCCACCATTAAACCAGTCCCGATTTTGGTTGATCAGTTTTTCACATCGCACAGAGAACAATTCGTTCGCTAAACTATCCACCGAACAAGTTCGCTGTTCTTTTTACAATTAAATACCGGAGTCTTAAAAACTATTACGATGGTTAGCAAACGTAGGGTAAACTACGGGAGTAAATGAAAAACCACTAACAACAGTTAAACATTTTTATTTACTTCGAGAACGATAGGAGGAAAAAATAGATGTTGTTTTCGAGAATTGCGAACTGTTGATGTTCTGATACGAGGAGTGAAGATAAAGGAGCTTCCGCAAGGCCAGTGTGAAAACAGATTTTTGTTATATTAATTCGTTTTAATCCGCGGGCTGTGTAAGCTGAACGATAAAGTAACACAATTGCACTGTGCGTTTTTTCCACGAAACTTTTTATCGAGCGAAAAGACGGGATCGCAGACTGGCTTTCGGGCTCCGATCCGCGCGACTGTTGAATGTCACAGAGATCAGCGTAACGGCGATTATCGGTCACCTAGCTTTTCCGCGAACGACTTTTCGAGAGGTGACGCATTTTTCAACTGTTCCAGTATTACGGTTAATCTAGCGCCGATGACACCCGCGTTATCTCGATAATGTACGTACTTTCGGCGGGTTGTGCTCCTTATCTGTAAAACGTGACCGGCTGCACGTAAAGTGGCTCAATGTCGGAACTTTTGTCTCCATGCTGCACTCCACCTACCCTTGTCAGTCATAACAACTTGATCGTTTGGACAATGAACCCCAACACCGAACAACCGACCTCTGCATTTTTGGACAAGTTCCAAACTTCTCGGTTTATCCTTTCCCGAATTGTCAAAAGAATTTCAATAAATATTTCATCGAGGAGCGCGTCTTCATTTCACTATCACCAGTTGAAGTACTTTTGACCGATAGTGTAGTCTATCATATCGAGCGGCATCGCTTAATAAATTCAATCGTCTGGTAAGATAACACGGTTGCAAATTAAAGAAAACAAATCGAAGGACGGCCGTGTATCGCAATGAAAAGTTGCGGCGAGAAACCCGACAGATCTCAATATGCAGTTAACAGAAATTCATATCTTAACACCTAAAGCTTCAGAGATATTGTTTCTGTTTGTGTATATCTATCGCTATTTTTAATCGACGTGCAGCGAACGAAAAAATACGTGTGTATTTCTAGTTTAGGACGATGGGGTTTTTCAATAAATTCTTTAAACAGATTGGCTGTAAAAGTGTTGAAGTGTAGTTGAATTTTAAATGTATATGTACTTACTTTGTTAAACGTTAGATTTAATTGTTTAGTTTTCGGAGATCGATATTGTTCGATCTATCGAGCAAAGTTTTCTAGGAAAGTTGAAAAAAATCTGAAATAGTCTGCAGAAAAAATTCCGAGACGCGGAATGACGCGTTTTTATGTGCAGTTACTACGAATGATTCTCTCGACAATTTGCATTGGGAGAAGATTAAAACAGTTAATGGCAAACTAACCGATCGCCGAGACATTCTGTGCTCATAACAATGATTATCTATTGTTATAGCTTGCAAATTATGATCGGCTGTTTCCTCACAAGCCGCACAATGGTGAACAATGGCCGCTGGAAAGTCTAAATATCCCGCCGATTAGAATGATGTTTGTCAAAGACAATTTCCAGTCGAACTGTGTCTCAGAAGTTCTATTAAACGTTGTCCCACCTACATCGTTTACCTTTTTAACAGAGTGAAAGGCATTCTGTAACGTTGCTTACGAACAGGTAGCGCTGGTATCTCATTTAGAATGTATTTTTTCTGTAACCCAAGATATGGTTTAAGGAGAGTACTGGCAATTTTATATACTCGGAAATGTATATGAAAGTTTTGATTAGATTAGACTCGCAATTCTAAAGTTTATACTCATATTCACCAGATGAATTCGAAATGATCTTGTATCTTGTATAATCTTGAAAAAGAAACTTCGATTCGATATTTCCAACACGTCCTCGAATTCTTCAACGTTGCTTGTGCAACCGTGTATGTACATATAAAGCTTGCGTCCCATAATACGTGTGCCGAAGATGGATTTAGAGCTCCAGTACAAATAAGTACGTGTGAATGTGTGCTCTATTTGACCTTCCAAAAAGCGTTTTCTGTTCTGACACTTTATATTTGCTTACCTTCGGTTGAGATGGTTCAGACATCTATCTTACGTTTTGGTATCATCATTCTGCGCAACGATTTATATGGTCAGGTTCTTATTTTATTTGAACTTGATAGGTTCTACAGTTAGTAACAGGTGGATAGAATGTTAGAAATGTCCTTTGTACAAATATATGTTCACTTTATAAAACAAAAGGGGAAGTCTGGACGGCGACGCCTGTTTTCTGGGCGACGTGAGATTCTACACGCTAACAAATGTAGTAGCAAGGTTAGCTTGCTATTCGGGTCAAGGATACAATGCGATCCCTATTTGTACTCCTCCCTCCAGAGACCTTACGCTTTACGAGTAAGACAGCCCTTTTTGCGCACGTGCGGTCTTTCGGTGATCTTTGTTACCTGAATTTCACTGATTCGGCCGCGCCACGATTCAGAATTATTTATTGTCTGTACCAACGAGTAATCGACCATTTTCGCGTAACAATTATTTCTCGAAAGATCGGCATCTCTCGCTATTATTTATTTCAATATTTTCTTTGTTCATGTTACATGAATAGAGTACAGCGTAACACGTGCTCAGCGTTTTGTTCAATGAAAACCTGAGGCACGTTGCTACCCTTCGTGAGGGACATCACGTATGGTTAGAACACTTTCTATTCCAAGTCCATTGTTTTCATCGGTCGATTCGAATCCATTTACAACTAACACCGTATTTCCGGTTTCAGTCTCTTAAATTGAAATCGATTACTTATTTTAGAGGTTCGTCTCATTCTTGAACCCTTGAGCATTGAAGCCTCGATACCTTGATAAAATTTTAGTTTCCAAAACTTCGCAAATTTGTTTAAAAAGTACGTTTTCCATTCATAGAACAGCTTTGTAATGCGGTACGTTATTTTCCAGGCGATGGTAGCATGCTACCCTGGACATGGTTCGCATTACGTGAAACATGTGGACAATCCTAATCGAGATGGACGATGCATTACTGCGATCTACTATCTCAATCGAGATTGGGACATCAAGGTATAAATACACTTTAATCGTCACGTTTCGTTGTAATACTTTGTAAAAATTGAATTAAAACAATAATCTCTTATTCCCGAATTCGTGCAGAGTATCGCGTTATATATGATATAATATTTATTCTAAAACGAAGTCTTGTGTAAAAACAGAAACAATGAAATTAATCAAAGAGTTCATCATTTTATATTCTTAATATTCCAACTTTTTGAAAGGGCAATATTTATGGAATTTGATAAATTAAAATAATTAGATAGCATTTTCGGATGTGAAGACAGAGAATATTTGTATAATTGTAACAGTGAACTAGTATTTGGTCGTCTCACGTATAGTCAGGTTCTCAAACGGTTGAATTGCCATGGTCGCGATACGTGAAAAGGACGAGCGAAATATCAAGGGCGTTTAGGGCCTACGTGAGTTCCACCATGTTAACACCTCTATCTCGCATATGCACCGGAAGACTGAGTTGAGCAATGTTTACATTGACTACAAGAAAAATATACGCTGTCCCTATCAGCAGAAACTCTCCACTTTAAGTCTTCACTAATTTAATTTTAATTCGATACAAAACTATCTACTCCAATTGCAAATCATTAATTTTTACATTCTCAAATTCCTTCAATGTGAAATGCATCAAATTTTCAGTTTAACCATCACAGAAAAAAAATTTATGTTAAAAACTTGTTACGACCGTTCTATTGCTCTCGTGATTTTTCAAAAATTGTTGCAACCATTCTACTGCTATTGTGATACTCCGCACATACAGAAATACGACAATAACGTGCACACAATCTTGTTCGTTTGACCCTTCACACATGCTGCATCTATTTTTGATAGAAAGATCGCGTTTCCGACTGACAATAACTACGCTTCTCGTGATTATAGAGAAATGGCGGGCTCCTGAGGATATTTCCAGAAGGCTGGCGCGATCAAGTTGCAGACATCGAGCCTCTTTTCGATAGGATACTTTTCTTCTGGTCCGACAGGAGAAATCCGCACGAAGTACAGCCAGCATTCAAAACCAGATACGCGATCACTCTGTGGTACTTCGACGCTGAAGAGAGGAATCAAGCTTGCCGAAGATATCAAAGAGAAAGTGGGTATATTAGTTGTAATCTGTATGCTTCTTCCATTTTAAAAGACGAGATTTTTCATGAAAAATATTCATCGAATTTCGGAGCCTAAGACAGCAAAATGGTTTTACTTTATTCATGATTATATTAAGCACAAATTATTTAAGAAAAACAGATAACGATTAAAAGGTGGAAGAAACGCAGAAGGTCACGTATCTGACTGTGATTTACATAAACCATGACTCATATTCCTACTTTATGTTCAAAATGTTTGTTTTTAGATTTACATACAAAAAAGAGTGGCAGACGTAATTTATAGATATATCTCCTCGATGACCTTTGGCATGAGGCTGCTTTCTTTACAGTTATACTTTTAAAAGCATCATTTGATTTTATTGGCGAATCATTCAATTATACAAAACATTCCCACTGTATAAATGTTTTACGGAACAGATCAGGAGATTAAAAATCATCTTGTGAAAGATCTACTTCTTTGGGAACTGATGGCTATAGAAAGTCAAACGTAATAAAAAAATTTTAGATACATGAAAAAGTATTAATAATGTATGAGTATCAAAATCCATATCAATTATTGTTGCTGAAATTAATTTCATCTCAGACTTCACATTAAACAAAAAAAAAATGAGTGATTCTATTAATATCAGCTAATAAATTAAAGATCCTAATAAAATAAATATCTCTTCATCTGATTTTCAGGAGAGCTGCACGCTAAGAAAGAGAATTCGTGAGACATGGAGTGTGAGAGACTGTCAGACCATCCGTCGACTGAAATTGTAACTCTATTAGCTAAACTTATACACGTGTATATAGCTACGCAAAGAAAGCACTGGTACATAAAATTATTATGTATTATTATGTATTAAGATATAGTCGAATACAGGAGCTACTGACATTGGAGTTATAGAAAAAGAAAAAAAGATTTTCAAGAATGTGCAATAGTTGTAAGCGCGTTCTTTTCTTTTTGTGTTTTTTTATATATGCGGCACTGTAATATATATTCAAACGTGGAGTAAGTGCGCAATAGCTCTTACAATTCTCAATTTATAAATACAATTCTTAACTCCGTTCTTTCTAACACTTAATGCTCACTCTAACCGAATGTCTCAAGAGTAAAAATTTTAGTATTTGCTTGCCATTCGATTAAAAGTTTGTTCGTTATCGACATTGATACTTAGCTTTTAATAGTCGGAGTACGATCAATTCTTACGGCGATTTGTGATTCGTACATTTGCTGAAATAGTGTACAGAGAAATTAATGTGTGTATGCGTGTACATGCGTAGTATGAGAGAAAGAGAAAGAGAGAAATAGTCAAACCGTGTGAACGTAGAGAGAAAGTGCAAGCGAGCGATCTGAATAATAAAATAATGTTTGTATGTGTAAAATTTTCTAAAATTACATCTTAATTATTATATTTAAAAAAAAAGAAAAAAGAAACTTTTCCCTTATCCTGTGTATAGTTAGTGCTATTAATAACAGTTCAGCATGTTATTAATATAAAATTGCGAAATTCTTACGATTTTATTATTACTTCTTATATATATTACATATTGTTCTTGCAAGTTACAATCCCTCTACTGATGTTTGATTGAATGGCCAGTAATTGACTTATGCTTCCAGTGTCGAGAATTGAGATATGTTGGGGCCCAGTCTGTACCTGTAATATTGTTATGTACATTGCGAAAAGGTAGAAACACTGTGTTTACTATTGTATTGTATCTATTTATATAAATCGAATAAGTAAAAACGGAAAAAATAAACACGTACTTCCTGTGTCCCAGATAGAAAGTCTGATATACAAACTTTGTTAGTCAATCTGAATAAAGGAGAAAGGGTGGCGAAGAGAGAAAGAGAGAGAGAGAGGACGTGTGTGTGTGTTCGAATGCATGTGTATGCGAAAGAAAGATAAGCAGGGAGTGTTGAATTTTTCTAAGGTGTATTATGTTGATAATATTAAACTTACTCAATCGCAAGAATATGTGATTAATAAGTTATTCTTCGATTCTATTTCATTGTATTATTGGACACAGAGGACCAATATCTAGTATCCTCATCAAGAGATTAAGTTATTTCGATGGATGAACTTAATTTAATGTGCTCTTATGTTTAATATTGAAGATTGTTGTGAAATAAGTTATGAACTGACAACGCATTTTTTGAAGTATTGTAAAACTGATGAGAATTGTGATGTGAAAATAAACATTTTACAAAATCGGCATCCAATTGTTTTATTGTATTGTCAATACCAATTATTCGGTATTGTATTTTATTTATCTATAAATGTATGCACTACTCTTAATTAACGTCGTCCAGATCTTTCGGGATAGCACAATGTTCAACTACATCCAAAGCTGGAACGTATACTTTGAATGAATGATCATTTTTTGGAAATAGTCCAGGATTAATGATATGGCAGTTGGAGTAGACAGTATCGTATGCTTCAAATTTGTCTGCAGCCACGATCACATCCGGGGTTGGATATAATTGTAAAGCGTGATCATATTTCCAATATACTGGGATTACGGAAAGACTTAAAGGAGTCAAATGTGACTGGCAAATAATTGATTTGGCATACTAAAAAGATTATAAAAAAATAATTAAGTAGAACAATTTTTGAGTTACGAGTATAAACAAAAATATTCATTTAAGTAAACCTACGTGGTCATAAATATTTCCTTCTCGTGGAAACTGAAGCGTATTTCTACACATTTTCGTTAAAATGTCCTCTCTTAACACTACGATTTCTTTTGTACAGTATTGAATTCTACATGGATTCGAAGCAAATATTGCACCAGGTATAATTTTCCTGAACTCTTCAGTAATATGTTTTGGAAGTGGAGATCTTGGCAAAATTTTTGGTGATCCCAAATCATCCGGTGCTGGTACAAAAATAAATTTTGAAGATTCTTTTATATCCGGAAATTGCATTATTATATCGGCTAGATTTTTCAGTCCTTCTTTCAATTTTTGTGCACTGGTTATATTCGCTGGAAAGCTCAAGAAATGTCCACACAGTACAAAAGCAATGGGTGGATATTCAGAATATCCTTCCAGCATAGTTCTAAATTTACGTAAAACTGTTACATCATCTAGCCAGATTTCAGATAGGAAAATAATCATTCCATCTTTGTTACTTTCTTCGTAACTTTTCAATTTTTCTGATAGTTTCAAAGAAAGATTATGCGAGCCTCCAAATATATTGGAATCACCAAAGTCTGCTCGTGCATTGTTAGATGATTCAGCAGGTGGAAAACCTATGTCTTCTACAAATAACATACCATCCTTGTATTCTCCACCAGCTATTACTATAGATGCTTCCATAATTAAACCATCCTGAAAATTGTATTTACATGTTAAGGAAGACAATTTTTAGAAATATTGTTGTCACACGAATATTAATAAAAGTTCATTTTTTCTGTGATAAAGGATATTGCTTTTCTCAAATCCACTTTAATCGTTCCCCCTGTATCTTCTAAATAATATTGGCCTTCTGTTAATTGTGTTAGAAGACCCATTACATAAACATTCCCTTTTTTACTTTCACTTAATAAATATTCAATCGGTACCAATTCAATCCATGTTTCTTTTCTTTCACCAAGTTTAGGGGGAGTAAATAATTCATGCCTCAAAGTCCTATACCAGAGTAACTCAAATCGATTTTTAAATATGGTTGACTTATACTGAGCTTCAGCAAATAAGTCTGGTGTGACCGGTGATAGAACAAACTTCTTTCTGCTTAAGTCATGTTTAATTTTTGGTATTTCAAATGCATCTATGACGCTCAAAACTGTTTCAGTATCTTTCAATGTATCAGGCCTTATGCATTCTTCTATTGCTAATTTTAGACATTCTACTGTAACATGAGGGTCACTTAAATTCTGTGACAAAACTTGCTCCACAATCTGTGTTAGCCAACTCTTACGCTCATTTTCATCAACATTCAGCAATTCTTTAGCAAGCGAAACACTGAGTTTTCTAAATGAAACAAAATATGTTATTCTTATGTAACATTACAAAATATAAATGTTTATTTAACACATTGATCTAAATACATAAAAAATAGTATACCTTGAAAGTGCAAGACCATACAAGGAGAAAGTGCTCTGCACAGATTTTATTAATTTTTCATCAGCCATTATTATAAACTAATATTCCGAAGGCCCCGTGGCACCGCTGGTAGGGTCCCCGTCGATTACGACTAAATAGTAGCGTTGGTATAGGTAATATTCATATTACAAATGTTTATAATCGGTGCGTGTTAAAATAAAAAATAAACGATACTTCTTTGACAGCTGTCTACTTATGTACATATGCACCAATGTGCACAGACGGAATAATAGATTTTCCCGCCTTTTAACACCATTGAACATGTAGATACAAGAGCACCGACGAGAGCAGCCAGCCTTATGGGAGATCCTATCACTCGAATAATTCGGTGTTTTCTTACGCCCTCTAGGATGTATTCTGGCTGGAGTAAAAAACAGAAGGCCATCGACGTGATCTTGTCGGTACAGAAGGCCACTGAGGAGATTCTCGTCGGTCAGAAGTGGTCAGAAGGGAAATTGTCACGCAACCATCTTGACACCAACGAGAGACTGTTAGTATTGTTACATTCTGCACCGAACGTATTCCAGGTAAAGCAGATATTTCAGATCATGTTTTAGTGTTTGTTATTTAAGATTTACAATATTAAAAGCAAAACTCAAGGACAAAAGATTCCTAGAAATATTAACAAAGCATTGAAGCATAATTTTCGGAAAATCACCGATTCCGACTTTCAATTTTATATGAGATACCTCAATTTCTACTTTCAAAGTATTTCATAAACGAGAATTATTACCTTACACTTTTTCATACATACATGTTCGAATAATCTATCTGTGAAAAGGGAATATGTTGAAGAACAGAGTAAGGGAGAGTTTACTGTAAACAATTAAAATGGCAAAAGAATTAATATAGACATTGAACAGATAGAATCAATAAATTTATCGTAGTATTTATGTTGAATAAATTAATGCGAATGTGCATGGTTTAAAAGTTATTCTGTATCTCGAGTTCTATTGTCTATTTTGACTAAAAAATTAGATGGTCAGATAGTCAAGGGAGTGCTGGTTAACATCGTTGGCGAAAGGAATTGTTATAAACATTGAACAGCGAGAAATAACAAATTTATCAATAATTACTAACTCGGCGATCGAATCGATCGATGGTAGAGGAGTGGGGGGAGACAGCTAAGCGAGAGCGCTTAGTCAGTCAAGTCAGTCAGTCAGGTCGGCGGAATTGTCAGGGGCGGACGGGTTGCGGTACCGGTGGTGCTAGGATGTCCCGAGAGACCAGGGGTGGACCAGGGGTGGACCAGGAGTGACCAGGGATCCCCTGGTAAGTTTTAATTCAAATATTCTTGCATGCTCGTTGCTTTGTTCCCTTTCAACTGTTTTCACTGAGCAATCATTTTCAATGTTTGCCTCCAATATTCTTATTGCAATTTCCAACGGAAAAGAAACTTTCACAGTTCACTGTTCGAAACATATTTATATTTCTGATGTTGTACTTGTGTTTTTCTTCCTGCTTTTGATTGTCAAATTCGCACTTCTGCCTATCTAATTTCTCGATAATTACTCGACGTACTTGCTAATTTTCGCTCGCATTCATTCTGATTTACTTCTCGGGTCTCTTG
Organism: Lasioglossum morio; assembly: GCA_916610235.2. Taxonomy (NCBI): domain Eukaryota; kingdom Metazoa; phylum Arthropoda; class Insecta; order Hymenoptera; family Halictidae; genus Lasioglossum; species Lasioglossum morio. The sequence continues at coordinate 7,649,462 of OU744330.1, read as the reverse complement.
TGCAGCAACCTCCTCGTGGTGAGACCTGGGCAATCGGCATTATCCTTTATTCGTAAGAACTTTGAGTATCTTACGAATAAAGGATAATGTCGAGCTAATAGCTGCACGTATACGATTTTTTATAACAATGTGTAATGGAATTTAAGAACGGCAAAATGTAACAACATATTTCATTGAATTGATTATGAATTTACTTTCAGCTAGCTCGCAGTCGGCCAAGGGTACATACATGCTTTCTTCGTTTACCCTTGGCAACGTTCAGATCGTTATTTCAAAATTCTTGTTCAGTCAGCGAACATTCCAATTTTAATTTCCGCTTTTCCAACTATTCATTTTGGAACTTTCACAAGTTCCACTTCAAACAATTTGTATATATTGTTGAAAATTGGTACTCCTCCGATCGGAGTTCCCTCAGGGGCTCACTCACGGATGGGGACCGTGAGTGAGTACGGGGAGTCGCGTCCCTGGGGCTACCCGAATCGCCTATAGGTCGGTTAGGCTTGCTCACGAGAGTTCGCTTTTTCGTTTGCTCACGAGAGCTCTTTTTCTGGTTTGCTCACGAGAGCTCTTTTTCTGGTTTGCTCTCGAGAGCTCGTTTTCTGGTTTCTTCTATCGTCTCGAGTGTGGAATGTTGTTTTGTTCTGGTTTTTATGTTGGGATTCGCACTCGTGTGCGGGGTTTTGTGTTGCGTCTAAATATAATTAGTCTGTTTCAGTTAGGATACAACAGCCGACGTCTTTCATCGTCGACGAAGAGGACAAACCAAGAAGAGGAGGTCACACACCGAAGAAGACATCAGCGTATATTTAAGTTGCGTTAGTCAGTAATACGTTATGTTATGCGATAGTTATTAAGTTTGTAAATCGTCGTTGTACATACGTCGAGTAATTATCGCCGTAAATTCACTTTGTTCGTTTTTTTTTTTACTCCGACACAGTCTTCTACTGTGTCGGACACCTTTGCTCGTACGTAGTATGTACCAGATCAATTGGTACGGGAGTTCGCGGTAGTTTATAATATATTAATGGGGGGGTCGAGACGCGTTGTGTCCGCTCTTTACCACTCTCCCGTAAAATTTTTCCACCCATGTCCGTCTCTGGCGGCAGGTGGTTGGAGTAGTTGGTATCGTTGTCGGAACTCCTCTCGACCATTGCTCGCGTTACCCTCAAACCAGAGCCTTCTGCTCTGGTTTGCTTAGTTTTTCTTTTTCAAAGAATCAGAGCCTTCTGCTCTATTCGATTTTTCTTTTTGAAAGAATCAGAGCCTTCTGCTCTATTCGATTTTTCTTTTTGAAAGTATCAGAGCCTTCTGCTCTATTCGATTTTTCTTTTTGAAAGAATCAGAGCCTTCTGCTCTTGTTAGTTTATTTTTTCTCTCTTCTTGAAAGAATCAGAGCCTTCAGCCTGATTCGCTTTTTGTCCCCCGTGGATCGGGGACTTCTTCCCCGATTCACACCCTTTTGGTCCGCGATAATTACTCGACGTACTTGCGTAGTACATTAGTATAAGTTCGACGTTGTAAGAAAGGGAGCCAGAAGGAATATTGCATTCGTTCTGACTCCCTTTCCGGGTCTCTTGTGCAGCAACCTCCTCGTGGTGAGACCTGGGCAATCGGCATTATCCTCTATTCGTAAGATATTCCAGTATCTCACGAATAAAGGATAATGCCGAGCTAATAGCTGCACGCGTACAATTTTTGATAGAGTTTAATAAAACTTGCAAAATGTAAAAACATATTTCATTACATTCAATATGAATTTACTTCCTGCTAGCTTGCAGTCGGCCAAGGGTACATCGATGCTTTATTCGTTTACCTCTGGCCTACATCTAGTTCGCTGTTTCGAAGAACTTGTTTAGTTAGTAAACATTCCCATTTTAATTTCTGTCTTTTCCAATTGTTCCCTATGGAACTTTCACAAGTTCTTCTTCGAAAAATTTTCACATCTTGTTGAAAATTGGTATTCCTCCGATCGGAGTTCCCTCAGGGGCTCACTCACGGATGGGGACCGTGAGTGAGTACGGGGAGTCGCGTCCCTGGGGCTACCCGAATCGCCTATAGGTCGGTCGAGTCGCACTCGTGTGCGGGTTTGGTTTGGCTCTCATGAGCTCGTTTTCTGGTTCGCTCACGTGAGCTCTTTTTCTGGTTTGCTCTCGAGAGCTCGTTTTTTGAATTTCTGGTTTGGTTTCGTTTGGTCTCGAGTGCGGAATGCTGTTTTGTTCTGGTGGTTATGTTGGGATTCGCACTCGTGTGCGGGATTTTGTGTTGCGTCTAAATATAATTAGTCTGTTTCAGTTAGGATACAACAGCCGACGTCTTTCATCGTCGACGAAGAGGACAAACCAAGAAGAGGAGGTCACACACCGAAGAAGACATCAGCGTATATTTAAGTTGCGTTAGTCAGTAAGAATTTATTTTATGCGATAGTTATTAAGTTTGTAAATCGTCGTTGTATATACGTCGAGTAATTATCGCCGTAAATTCACTTTGTTCGTTTTTTTTTTTACTCCGACACAGTCTTCTACTGTGTCGGACACCTTTGCTCGCATGTAGTATGTACCAGATTTATTGGTACGGGAGTTCGCGGTAGTTTATATATTAATGGGGGGGTCGAGACGCGTTGTGTCCGCTCTTTACCACTCATCCGTAAAATTTTTCCACCCATGTCCGTCAATGGCGGCAGGTGGTTGATGCAGTTGGTATCGGTGTCGGAACTCCTCTCGACCATTGCTCGCGTTACCCTCAAACCAGAGCCTTCTGCTCTGGTTTGCTTAGTTTTTCTTTTTGAAAAAATCAGAGCCTTCTGCTCTGGTTTGTTTATTTTTTCTCTCTTCTTGAAAGAATCAGAGCCTTCAGCCTGATTCGCTTTTTGTCCCCCGTGAATCGAGGACTTCTTCTTCGATTCACACCCTTTTGCTCCGCGATAATTACTCGACGTACTTGCGTAACTTAGTATAAGTCCGTCGTTGTAAGAAAGGGAGCCAGAAGGAATATTGCATTCGTTCTGACTCCCTTTCCGGGTCTCTTGTGCAGCAACCTCCACGTGGTGAGACCTGGGCAATCGGCATTATCCTCTATTCGTAAGATATTCCTGTATCTTACGAATAAAGGATAATGTCGAGCTAATAGCTGCACACTTTAAAGTATCGTTAATATTGAATACCCGTGTGTAAATTAATATTCACGATTATTTCAAACCTATTCCCTTCCATAACATTTTGCAATGGTACGTTCCCTTAGAACAAAATATGTTATTTAAGCTTGTTCACTTGATTTTTTTATTAACGCGCATGTCAATTATTATTAATAATAATAAATTTTTAATTTTTAAATAATTTCATATTTCAGACGATGTTTTGGCACTATTTTGATAGTATTCTTGTCGGCGGTGGAATTTGTAGCTATGTGGTCTTTCAGATCACTGTAATTTCTACGTTATCCCCGCACCCATTTCGCCCAGTTATCGTCCCGCGGAATAGCACGGGGGCTGGCAGTCTTTAATAGTATCTCGTCGGTGATAAAGATGATTGTTTTTATAATCCACTTCTAAATCGTCAGTAACATTATCAACAAACGGTAAAATATGAGAATGCACTACAGAACAAAGATTCCTAGAAATATTTATTGAAGCATAATGTCAGGAAAATCAACGATTTCGACTTTAAATTCTATATGCGATACTTCAATTTGTAATTTCAAAATATTTCATAAACAAGAATTATTAACTTACACTTTTTTATACATAAATGTTCAAAGAATCGATCTGTGGGAACAGAAATATGTTGAAGAATAGATTATAGAGATTAACAGTTACATCAAAACTTTACTGTAAACAATTAGAATGGCAAAAGGATTATTGTAAACATTTTACTATAACTTTTGAACCATAAAAGATATCGAAATGAAATTTCCACTAAAATTCGTTAAAAAATTATTCCTACCAACTGATAATTACCGTAATAAATATATATTTTTTGTAATAATTTTATAATTCATTGTTCAAATTTTATTGTCTTAAAATAATATTTGAAATTGTTTACTTATTTAGTACCTTTACAGATAATTTAAATCAAAGGTGTTTTTGATTAGTTTCTTTGTATTTCTTGATGTTTGGTCTTCATATTATAAAGACATCGGTTCATATGGTAAAATGTCATCATATATCTCGATCAAGCCCACTGTGCGACACGGCGATGGATACGCAGTCACTAATATAATTAGTAAACAAAATTGTTTAAAATAAGCAGCACAGTCACGGAACTGTCCTTCGAAGTAAATTTCAAATAAAACATTTCAAATAGTAGGGAGATTTTTGGCAACAAAATTCAAAAATAATTCCGAGTGCAAAGGGTTAAGATATAAATATGTACAGGTCCGAGAACCGATATGATGATCGATATCCAATGTATGAATAACATTTTGCTGACACTACGATACAGAATAAGTTACACTCGCTTCTTCCATAGTGCAAAATCCAAAATGCTACGAAAAAAGCCGGCATGCGTAAACCTGCTTTTACGCTCGCAATGTCGGGGAAGATACCTCGATTGGAGAATATATGCACCACCTCGGATAAATCGTCGGACGTCGCGGCCTTAGCGTTTTATAGTGCATTAATTAGTCCGCGATGAGGAGGTGGATAAAAAGTTTTTACAACGTTGTAAATGCAAACGGTGGGCTTTACGCCCGTGCCGCGAGGATCCGCTATTTAATTCCCTCTTCGTTTTAACACCGACCGACGACGTTTCGATGTGCGCATTACAAGATGTGTGCTAGCGATGGCACAAAGTGCATCGCAAACCTGTCGTTGGACAGAAAAATGTCTCATCTGCACAATTCAAAAATTCATGAGCGAAGAATCACACGAAGCGGGACAGAGAACGTGTTTTAATACTTTATTTACTTGTTGCAACTACCATGTAACTATTTCTTTTTTAACAGTTTCATCAAACGTTAGAATGAATATTCTTTGGTTTGTCGGCTGTAACAAACGGGCAGTCATGGAAAATTTTTAATGAGCGTATTCGGGTAAAAATTCAACATTTTCTGATTTTCAACATAAGTAGAAGTTGATCCCATCGCTAGTGCACAGACACGCGTGTCACACGTGGACCACAAACCGTTTATGGCGTTACCACGTTCAAACGCGGCGGTGGTTCCCCACTGCCGAGGCGTGCTTTATTACCATCGCTTTATTAGGCTTTCGTTTAATTGCCTCGGATTAGCGGCCGAGCTTGGCATACTTTCATCCCGAGTTACGAGCTAATCGTGCTTTCTAACGAGCGTGGCCCTTGTTTTAATGCGTCTCAGCGACCTTTTTCTCTGTTAGATTTTACCATTTTATTACGCGGCGTCTCAGCCATCTTTTCTTGCTTGGGTTCAATCGGAACCAACGATTATCTAATATTCCAACAATTTCAGTAATAACGGTTTACAATCCATATTATTTGTTCTTACTAGACGGCAGCTTGCATGCATCCATGACAAAAATGAAAAGGTGGAATATGTAACATTAAAATCTTAAAAGATTCAAGACTATCGATGTACTACCATCAACGTCCCAAAATTGTTAAAGGAAGAAACGAATTTTGATTTGGTTCCAATAATTTGCAATTGATACAGAACATTTCTATTTTGCATAAAGATCCGCAGTCTAGTTATTAACTATTAAAGTCTAAACCGTATGGATTGTGCAGAAGGGATAACAAATAACCATTTTGTAGAGCGGTTGGAAAATGTTTTCGCAGGATGTTTACAAGGACCTCGTGTCGAAGCTATGACGAAGATTTATTCGAACTCAGACGGAATAATTACAAACAAATTGAAATCAAAATCCCCTTTTACATAAAATGAGAAAATAGAGATTCGGTACTTTAAAATGAAATTGAAGCTCGAAAGCTTGATTCATGTGAAATTGCATGGATTCGAAACCCTTGAACAACTTTTATCCAAGTAGAATTAGTCAGCCATTTCTTAGACCGAAAGCAGTTATGTCTCGTTCAACTATCATTAATCGGTCTGCCACAGAAATGATTTAATGTTACGTCAAGTGAGCAATGGGTTATAGATGATGGATTATCTTGGTAGAATCATTTGATTACTCTACTTTGAATGTCGTAGGAGTAAATGCGTAACGCGTCAGCATATTCGAATACAAAATACAAAAAGTGAAGTTCTACACTGTCACATTTATTTCAGTATATTCAACTGGCGCACATTTAAACGGCAATCACAAAGCGATTATTGTGAGTAACGACGGCAGAAGGTGTCCGCAAAGTTTACGCAAAAATTAAAATTAAGAAATGTTGGGATCACTTTATAACTATAGCTCCCTTTTCAATGGTGTGTCAAACTAGATTGATTGACGTAGCTGTCCACTGATCCTTTTTAAACGTACTTTTATTTCTATGAAGTATAACATCGTTTGCGAAATTATTAAACGAAAGTACGCACAGATCACAAATTATAATTACGATTTACAAAATTATATTGTACACGTCGAGGTATCGGGAATTTGATTGTATCATACAAATCTTTTAATTGTATAACGTTTAAATGTATAATGCTTGTTACACTAAGGAGAAATAGTTTTACCACTTATGCAGTTTGTATCTTTTTATACTGTTAGATATATTTGGAAACTGTAAACAAGAATTCGATCAAAATGCAATTAACATTGTAGTCGTCGGGAAAATTGTGATAATTCTCCGAACCGTCCTAACGAAAATAAAGATATGGCACTCAAGTTCAGATTTATTCTCGAATTACCATTGATCTTTCAAAAACGTACGAAGAATAAATAAATAAAAGAGAGAGCGTTCCTCCGGGATTGCTAGCCATTCTACTTTATTGGGGCGTCAAATGTTCCTCCGACCTAACGAAATTAAATACGTATCGTACATTAAATAGAATAATATGGCGTCGTTCCATTCGCAAAACGAAATGATACAGCATACAACACATGGAAAATCTAATATACAACGCAGGGAAATCGTATATCTTCCGGAAACCATCCAACTCGCAAAATATCTACGTTATCGAATATGCTTTATCGTACATTATCATCGTGTCGTTTATGGGTACACATTTAATGACTTCTCGTGTCAATGATAGAGCGTCGAGGAATATCGAGCACCGGAAATAATAATTTAGTCATAAATTAGCTTAACAGACTTACGCGTGTAACCTACAATATTACAGTCGAATATGTATTGTTTGACGATTGATGCTAATCGTTACGCCTAATCGACGCGTTACCGCATCGTTTCTCGCCAAGATGGCGGCAATCGAACGTATCGGACATCGACAAAGCCGTACTAGTTATATTCTCGGTTGTAAAGTGACCTTATAAATACGGAACCATTACGTTCTCTGTTTTTGGTAAATTATGTTACACTTCTACATTAAAACGTCACGTTCGTCGCTTCAAATTGATCGTCTCGGGGCCTACCGTCGTCGAATGCAACTACAATCCTTCGGATAATTTGATTTGTGAAGAAAAAAGTCATAGAATTTTAACAGAACAAGCAGAAGATTTGCGGTAGATTGAAAACACTTTGAAATAAATTAGGCTCTCTTAAGTACTCGTTCCGACGAACTTAAACGATCGAAGACACTAAATGCGGGAATATTCCTCACCATTCGAAAATACTGTTCATCGATTCTCCTGCCGTATAAAACCGGACAATTTATATTTGATTTTTCTGACCGTTCGATATCTTCATGTTGTCAATTCAAAATTATTTATTTTTAAATTTACAAATACCAATCCTTCGCAGTCTAACTGCTTTTATCAAGACTCATTTTACAGTATTGTTTTCCGTTTGTACAAAATATCACTTCACAAGCGACATGAAAAAATACATTGTCAAATAACATCAAAGAATAAAATTATACAATGAAGTATCGAGCCATATACGTCAAATATAAACCTTCGTCGTTTCTTTCCGATACTCTATTAGCCCTTGGGATCATACTAGATTGAGTAATAAGTTCAATTATTTGCTGTCCTGCGAGTTCCATTAAAGTTTCAACAAAACGAAGATCACCTTAGAAATCAAAATCTTTTCTATTCTACACTTCGCAGCCCAGAAATCGGAAATAGCCAACTAACGAACTCTTTTACTCAATAGTAATTTAATTATTATTATTAGACTGCGGGTTATAGTTACGACAAAAATGAGTAGATGAAAGTGCAGAATAGTATAAGCGTTTGAAGAACGCAAAAATATTATTTTACTTCTTCAAACTCGTTAAAATCATGAAGAAGAGAATGCTGTCTTGTGACAGGAGAATGCTGACAATTTTTATTACACATAAAAATCCACAGTCTAATCATTACTATGAACGTTTCTATTTCGTAACAACAGCAGCTGTGTCATCCCAGTCCAAAGAACTGCCTCCAATAAAATATTCTCGAGTACCAACTGCTTATTCCCCAGAATCGTTACTCAATCTAATACAACGCTAAACGTCTCCTCCGTGTCCTGGGCTTCATAATTACCCTTCCGTGAATTTCCCACGTCGTGTAAACGTCCGCGACATCCTCGAAGACTCGTCCGCAGGCGGACAACCGACTTAGCCTCTATCGCTAGACTGTTACAGTATCTCCGATCAGTTTCATCGCCGATTCCTCAGATCTCTTTGCTGAGGACGATTCCGCAGGGTTGCACCACCCCGATGTTCGTCAGCTTCGGCCTCTTCGAGCCGCTCTTGCTCTCGTCCTTCTTCAACAACTCCTCTATAGAGTACGGGTTCCTCTTTCGCTGAGGTTGCGCCGGCCTTCCTTCAGCCGCCGCTTCTTTGGCCATCGAGTTCTGCTCGTTTCCGGTTTCCGCGATCCTCGGCGAGGATGTCTTCTGATTCTCGCTGCCGATCGGCGGCGGGCTTTGTCCGTTCTCCAAACTTCCGGACGAACCGGAAGTACTGTGTCTCACGAAGGCGCTGCGGTCGCTGCCGATCTTCTGACCCAGCTCCAAAATGGTCGGCGAGTTCTGGAACGGTTTGTAGTGGTCCTGGGATTCCGTGTTCTCGTCCAGGTCGCTCTTATCCAGCGAATCGTCGCTGCCAGTCATCGAACTAGAACTGGACTTCAGCTCCACCTGACTTGCCCCACCATTTTGCTCCGACAGACGCTCCACGTCCAACGATCTGCAAACAGTGTTTTTGCTTTTCTCAATCGCTGTGTTTATAATTGTATTTTCGTTGGGTTCATATTTCCTGTTACTTGCTCCGTATTCATTTATTTATTAATATTACATCGTACGTAATTTCTGTGGTTGCCAGGAAGAACGCCGCATGTCACATACTTTCACTTTCGACATATCCTCGTGTAAAGTTTTAATCACTAATGCTTTGACATAGGACATCGGTTAAATTGCATTATTTTTTTGAGCCCTTCGAATTTGTTTTCATGATTTTGTTCTGGTAAATATGTAAATCTTATGAAATTTAATTATGAATCTTATGAAATCGCGACATGTGGCGTTTTTCCTTACAACAACAGATTTAACGTTGTTAGAAAAGCGAGGAATACTCACGTGAAGGACTGCATTCCATGATGCAAGTGCAGCGTGGTGGCTTGGTACAAGGACGAATAGAAGCTCGGATTCCAAGATGGCGCGCTGGTGTTACCGGAAGTCGTGGAAATGTGCAACGGTCCCAACGCTCCCGGATAAAACAGCTGGTAATCCGTCCTCATTAACGCGTCTGCAATTCAAACGTTAAAGTTCGATTGAACACCCACCAAACTCTTAAAAATAAAAACCACTTTTCGCATTTCGATACTTTCTAGATTACAAATCGGTGCTAATCGGATCGTCGAGACCGACTAATCACGATCGTTACAGAACCGGTTGCCGAGTTAACAACTGCAGTGTTGCGAAAAAATGAAGCATGCGAGGTTTCCTTCAAGTTTAATGTCTACATTTTCGAGCTCGTCAGTCTAAATTGAGGTCGGTAAAATGAGACGAAAAAAGGGAACGAAGAAACAGGGTATCCATTTTCATTGTTTTTTTTTTCACAAGCTGCTGGAACCCGTATCACAGACAATAATTAATAAGAATGCATCAGTGATCAAAATCAAATAAGTATTGTCTTTCTCCAAAACAAAATAATGGAAAATGAAAAATATAAACTACTCTTTGATGTTAGTTCCGCTGATTCGATCACCGAAGATGGGTGAACTTTTGGAATTTATCACAGGACAACTGAACGACGTAGAAGCAAAAATCTTTTTTCATTGTATTCGGGCGTGATTCATTTTCATAGACAAATTTGTATAGCACTGTACATTTAACGACGAAGGATCAAGGATTGAATTAGTTGCGAATTCAATTGGCCGCTTTCCCCTTTCACGGTTACACGGTCGACGATAAAAAAAAATCTGTTTCCCTATCGAAAGTGAGCAATTAGGGTTTCTATTTCTCTGATTCTGTGCGGATTGGAGACGCGGAAACAAATTATCGACGCGCGCGCCATGTAAATACATTCGGACGGCGGTTTCTCCGGATTCGAATTCCGTGATGCAATTTCGCTACGGTCGTGAAAAAAAGAGCGAATTTAGAGACAATTTACAGAATAAACGAGGTAAATTGTGAGGCAAATTTTCAGTTTCTTTAAGGGGTTGCGTGTCGATCGTCTCGCGGCAGTCCGCTGACGAGTCAATCGGCCACAGGGTATTTTCGAATTTCTCGTCTCCCTTCGTCCTCCTTCCTCTCCTAATACAGACACGCTATTCCCCGTTTCCTTTCCTCGTCCTCCCCTTTGCCTTCCGATCTCGATTGTTGCATTTTTGCGACCGGTCCATTCCTTCTTTTTGCCAGGCTCGCCTCTCATCTATGGAGCCGAGTCGCGAGCGACGCGCGGCGAAAGGGGCAAAACAATGCGAAAAAATTTCAGACAACGAGCCCACGGATACGGACAGATGTTTAGGGGATCATTAGGCTGTAATGGCGCACTCGCGACGCAGCTTTCCTCGGCATAATGACTCACGAAGCTTCGAAGACGCACACGAATCACAACGGGCTTTGGTTTAGTAATTTGGGACTTCGAAATGATAGAAATCAATGACACTAAGAAACAGTAGCGAATTATAATAGTATGACTGCGGATCTTTATACATTTATAAAGAAATTGGTCGGGTGAAATATAAAACGGGAGAAGATTTAAAAAATTCAAGAATACTGTAATGTTGTTTTTAATGTAACAAAGTCGTTAAGGGATCAAATCAATGTTATATTACTTTCCACAATCAATGCAAAACATTTTTATTTTATGATCCGCAGTCTAATAATAAGATATACTACAAATAAATTGATTTAAAAATAGTACCGTGCTTCTGAGACTCGAGTTCAGCAATTAAAGATGCAATATGTTGTTAACTGCTTGAAGGCAAGTTGTGATAATGTAACTTATTGGTAAATCTGATATCTAGGATTAGAGTTCAGTATCGAGTTCAGTATAAAAATGAAACAAAAATAACAATAGGTGATAACTAGACTGCGGATGCTTCATGCAGATTTATATTTCATAGCTCGTTTTATATAAAATAGGATGCGGAACAAGATCTACAGTCTAGTGATAACAGCAGATTCCAACAAAAGAAAAATAATTTTACCTCTGTTTGCGGCGTTTGTCGAGACTTGCGAAGCATACGGGCTGGATGAACCATTCTCGATGGCCGCGTGATCAGTATGAAGTCCTCCGCCACGAAGGATCCGATTCACGGAGGACACGGAGGGCAAGCTTTGAGGATCGCAGGCTCCTTGCCGGGCCAGCTGCTCACGGATCTCCCAGGCGAACATCGTCGGCTGTTCCTGCTTCATTCGTAGAATCTTTTTAACAACTGTGGGTGTGGCCACTTGCTGCAAAAGTAAAAAGCAGTTGGCAAGTGACCGTCGACTGGAAAACATAATTTCAAGCATTAAGCCGACGGTCCCCGATCGACACAGCAGTAAATTGCTAAACATTCGATCTCACGAAATTTCACGAAATTATGCACTTGTTGCTCATGCCTTCAACATTGCCGATGTTGCTTTAAGGATGTTATTAAAAATATAGATCGTTCTAGAACGAATACAGAATTTGTCAAATAGTTTGGGAACGCCTGTAATGACGTCATGTATTCATTTGGAAAATTGGAAATCTAGGATCAAATCTGGTCATTTTTCTTTCCGCTCTCTAATTGATATGTTTCTAAGTACTACATGTACTACATGTAACATGATATTTGGTCCCCTCAGGGTTTCAAATTCATTTACCAATCTCCTCTCCTCTTTCCACTCTCACCATCGCCTTTTCAGCCTGACCTACTGTTTATGGTGGGTTCCGAACCACCTTTTGCCAACAACACGTGAAAAACACCCCGGGCGGGTCATTTTCCAGTTTTTTACCAGACGGTCACCCATCCTAGTGCCATTCACGTTTCACATTGTTTAACTTCGGTGATCTAACGAGAACCGCTGCTTTCAACGGGACTACGGTTGTTGACTAATATGTTTCTAAGTATAAATTACTTTTCCAATGAATCGTAAAGCACAGAATGAATAATAGTGGGCTTGGTAACCGGGAAAGACAGAAACATAAGTTTTACGATACTCTTAAAATAACAGCCTTATGTGTCCCATCCTTTTCGAGTCGCTCAAATTGCCGACATATTTAATGACTACACAGATCGTTGGATAATGCGATAGGTAAGAAAGCTAAATTTGGGAATCGTCGAAATCTTCAGATAAAGTCGACGGAATAAGGTGGGACCTGAAACAGTGTTATGGGGCTGGGCCACCTGATGTTCCCGCAAGGGGTGATCCATATCGCGGTCATTTCCGAAACTTAAACGTTGATGCCCGCGATCCTCGCCCCGATATAACACGATGTTATCGATTCAATAGTGTAATTCGAGTTCCATCGATTCTGGCCCCGCAAGATTTTGTCTCACGGACCTCTTTAGTTACCCTTTTTTTTTGCCGATGAGAGAAAAACTGGCCCGGTTAAACATACAGGAGTTTCTGATTTCTTTGCAACTGATCCCGATAAGGATCGCTTCGTGTAACAGAACGTCGATGTGCTTTCTGCAAAATCTTATGTACTCATAGTAGTTTACGAGTGCCATTCGCGATCTTGATCTCGACTTTAAGTATCTTCGATACACGCCATTGCGTATATAAAATTCCAACAAAGTTCTTCGGTGCTGTTGAGTAGACGTTTAATCTCGCATTTAATTTTTAAGTGCCTTGATCAGTGAAGCGAGTTTACTGACTTTCTTTAATTTATTCACAGGATTGCTTATGTAGTATATTTCTCCGGAGATGTTGTTCTTTGCGCTTTAGGAAATTGTACACAGTGGTAGCTTTCTTAAACGGCGCGACAATTCCTTTTCCAAAGAGTTTTTGGACTCAATCAAATGTTTTATTAAAGTTTCTTCAGTTTCTGTCAACAATAATTGAGAATAATATGTAGCGAAAAGTGCAGTTGCATTTTTTATACTAAACTACTACTTTTGTAATAGTATTGTTAGTAAAATAGTATTATTTTAGCGAATATTTAATGATGAAGAGTTCGAAATAATTTTCAGCTGAAGCGACGATGTTGATGATGAATGCGACTGCAAGTTAGAAGCCCTCAAACTCGAGGAACCTTTTGGTGGGCCAGGATGGTTATGCGACGGGGCTGTCGGGACGGTTACCGATTATGAACCTGGTCATTTTTCGAGGCGTGCGGTGAGCCCGCGTTATCTCATCGACAAATTAACCCGAAAGTAGTCACACTGTCGTCGAAAGGGACAGGCAGTGGCCATATGTCGTTCACAGGTGAAACACGTTTGCCCGGGAATCAGATAATGGGAAGGTCCCAAAGGGGCCCGGGCACGTTACGATTTATCGTACACCGTGTTGTTATGACGAATCGCGTCAGTTAGGCAAATCGACTACAATTTCTCACACGTTTCACAACTTGAACAACAAATTTACATAATGAAAAATAGACTACTCTCGTTTGAAACTTGTAGAAGAATATTCTTTTAACTGGCCGTCTGATATTTTTAATGGAATAATTTTTATAATTAGTTTAAATATATTTAAACCTATAAATAAATATATTTCTACCCGCCGTCTTCGAATATAATTATTTCACATCAAAAGGCATGATCCGTTAATTATTTTCGCGCAGTTCATTGGATGTTACGATGTGCGGGCTGCGGCTACCGATCGAGCGAGCACCGAAGAAAATTGCCGAGTTCATCGTACGATACATAGTAACGCGTACCCGCACTTTAATACAGTTTAGCCCCGGTTTACCGGAGGGCTCATCCGATCCGGCAGCCGGTGAGTTCCGTTCGCATGGGGCCGGGGCCCTGTGAGACCCAGGGGCCCGTGTGTCAGTGGTGCTCAATCCGTGCCACGTTCATTTGACTTGCTAATGAACCGGGGGGCCCCCGGATAATTTTATGCTAACGCGATGGAAATGTTATTCGGCGTACAGATTTTCGAGATCGTCGATTTCACTGGGCCACGAGCCGAGGGAGAACGATATGGTCACCGGTGATGGGGTGGGGGCCTGATTTTCTGCGTGCGCCCATCCGTGTGATGGGGTCATTGGCTGTCTATTGGGTTCCACCAAACATAATTTCCCACTATTATCTACGTCTCGGACTATTGACTTAACTACTTCATTGACTAAAGGTTTTGCCGATTAATTTCTCGAATTACGCGTTCGGATGGTCCAAGAGTTTCATTTTCAACTAATGAGCAATGTGAATCTAGAGTGGTTTCTTCTGCAAGCTAATGGCACAGTTCGATAAATGAAAGCTTCGGAAAGTCGACGATAACTTCTTGAATATTGTATTCTTGCTGGCTGACAACGTGAAGCTTTTGGGACAGCCTAATATTACGTCGTTGCATATGAAATGTCCGATTTCGTTATACGTCAAGGCGAGTCAGTTCGACGGTAGAGTCGGTTTGGACAGGGTATACCTGGGGCAGTTGTCTATTAGCTGTTTTATAATAAAGTTTTCTCCCCAAATTATCTATTTCACTAAACTGGTTGATTTCACTGAAATCATATCCCTTAATCCTCATCCGTCCCTCATTTCACGACCTGAATCTGTCCCTCGGTGTCAAATTGACACAGTGATAAAGAAACCGATAAAATAACAAGTCAAACAGTTACTTTCCGAGGTTTTTTTCATTCAAATTGATGAGTTAATATTCACATGTTAGGTTTTTGCGGTTATATGTTTCGCATTTAAAAAATAAAAGTCACCAAGTTTTGGACAAATTTACTTACAAATTACCGAACGGTATAAGTTATTTCGGGAAAACTGTGTCAAATTGACACGAGGGACGGATGAGGGTTAACAAAGAAACTTGGGATTCTTTGAATAAAAATGAAATAGTTGCGGTTGTTTAACGTTGCTGTTAAAAATCGGATATTTGATATGCAACGACCTACTATATCATTTTCAGAAAGGATTGGACTGAATTCGTCTGGCTTCCAGCCCTTCATGCGCGTCTGACCGATAGAAGGAGCCAAACAGCCTGTCCGATCAATCGAGGTCGATGTTCCAGCGGACGTGGCAAGGTAAGGTAGCAAGAATGGGCCGGTGTCCATTGAACAGCACCGATATGGAAGCACCACTGGTGGCCAGAACGTTTAAGGGGGTAGCTTGCTCGTTCGCCTAATAGTCTCAGGGGTTAGGACACACATCGCGTGCTCCCGGGAGCATCTCAGATTCTAATCTGACACTTCCGTCGTCATTTCCACAATTACCCCTAGCCACGGTGTATGTGTCCCAATGCCTGGCCACCTCTCTCTCTCTCTCACTCTCTCCCTCTCCCTCTCTCGTTGTCAACCACATATCGTTGTCCTGCGGCAGACACGAGTCCCTGATCGATGGTGTCTGTCGTGTGCGTGTGCAACGTGCCACACCACAAAAGGAAATTGGCCGAGCTGAACAGACATCTGGCGCTAAACGTTAGATAACGTAAACTATCGAACAGGTTGACCGGTAATTACCGGTGAAGGGTTGCCACGTTACCGTGCTCCTGCCTGTTACCGATGATAAGTCCAACGAGGACGTGTCTTAACGTCTTTTCGGCTGTCCCTCGCAACCCCTCTACTCGAATTATCCACTTTCAGTTAAAGTCGCACTTTCGCCGGCGCAATTGTTCCTCGTTAACGTCCCAACGAGTTCGACGATTGGGGGTTGCGTTCGTCTTGCAAAGTGCCGTTGACAGAACAATAATTCGCATTTGCGCTCGGGTCCGCGAATTTTCGGGACTCTTCTGGGCAACTTTCAACTCTCCGATTTATAACGAATTTTATTTCGTTGCGGCATGTCATCTCTCAACTGTGGACCTCTATGCAAAATTGTTCTCGATTACTATCACTAAATAAATAGCGAACGTTTGAAATGAATGATAACTTAAAATAACTTGAGAAAATCTTGTTTTCAGTGGCCTTTGTAGATCTTTATAGATCTTTGTAGATCTTCAAAGATTTTTTGAAAATTGTCAGGAGCCATAAATGCATAAAGATTCGTTGTCTGCAAATATGTAATGCATCTTCAGAATTCCTCTAACCAGTTTCGTTAGGAAACCAATTCCTACAAAAAGACAACAATTCTATGAAAAGTAAGAGATAAAAATTCGAATTATGTGCTTCCGCTGAATTTTTCACGACGTCGTGCATCGATCGCGCGCGCGAGCTCGTTACAAATGTGCAATCTAAATAAAATTACCGGTAATGCGATGTTCGCACATTATAAGGCTGGTCGTGCAAACATGGCGGACGTTCACGCACGAATCCCGTGATGTTTGTTTTCCACGTTCCACGACGCATTATCTTTGGCTCTCACTAAATCATTCATCGAAAAATTAATACTTATGGTGTCGGGAGGCTCGGACGCGAACCACCATCGCCGCCCCCGGGAGATCTTAATTACCAGATAAATGGAAAAGCTTCCGATCGACACACGAGGATCGTCGGGAAAAGCGAGTGTCTACATGCGAGAATATTTATGACACTCCGTTGATATACGTACGGCTCGGTACGCGGAGCCATGGAAGTGTAATTTAGTGGTTAATTTAGTGGAAAATTGATTTTCCTTGCACCCTTGATGGGAATAGCGATCGATCCGGCTCGCGAGGATTTATGGTACAAAAATGGAAATCACTGTTGCTCGAGAATCTCGGAGGGGTGGGTCGACGAGCTATCGTTAGATGCAACGCTAAGTGCATTAAAGGGTTCAATGATGCTCGAGATGCACGTTCTGAAGAAATGTTATCGCGTTCAGACATATTCTGCAAAACGTTACCTGTGAATTACCGATTCATTAAATTATCATAAACTGCGGATTTTTCTGCAAAATCGTTCGCACTAATTGCAAGCCATAGGAATCAAATTTATTATCAATTTTGCCATAATTGCAGTACCTACAGCGAAGTATGCACAACTCACCCCCTTCGAGTGTGCACAGAGACCGAAATTACTCGGATTACCGCAAGTATAGTAAAATTGACCAATTTACGGTATTCACGCGAATCACGCGCCGTCTTCGCTGCAAAATAACAATGGTTTTGTCGTGCATACTCCTCGAGGGCATGTAATTTCGTATGTCTTTTTACTTCCATTCCGGCGTTTTCAAGTATCTCGCGATAATTTAATATTACGCAAACACGGTGCCGGTAATTTTCATTATAACGCTGTATTTCATCGCGGTAATTCGAGTAATGCGCATCTTTCGGTTCCAGGAAAGGTGAAAAATTTGAAAGAAAAAAAATATCAACGAACGAAGCTTTCGACACCGTGGACAAGAGAGAAGGAGAAAGCGAGAAGAAGGGAAGTGTTCGGGACACCTGTGCGAAAGGGGGCCAGTTAAACAAACACAGAAAAAGAGGAGAAGGAAAGAAGATTGCCACGATTTTCTCGCGGGCTCTCGGGCTCTACTTTATTATCGGCGTTTCGACGGGGCGTACATTTTTCATGAGACAATTTCCTCTGCCGTGATGGGAGTCCATTATCGGACGCGTATCGCGGCCGGTGTGCGAGCACGTATGTACTACCGGTGCCGGAGATAATAACGAAAGTACCCGGGACACGCTTCGAAAACGTTACGTTACCGAGAACACGTGTAGATCGACGATAGTTCGGCAATTAATTCGCGAATTAACCCGACCGATTGGGAAATAATGAGAGAGGCGATCCTAACTGGCGTGACGATCCATTAGGCCGCGATAACGATTCAACGCGAGCGAATCCGATCGATACGCTGCTGTTGGTAATCTAGCTTCTCTGGTTTGATGGCTCGCGTGCTAATATCGCCAGCGAAAATTTCGAACTCGGTTTATGATCATATTTGCTCTTCCACGTTCATGTTCCAGCACTACAATTAACACAGACGCGAATTCGCAAGTGATTATAAAAGAAGAACACGTGTGGAATCTTGCTGCGAGTTGAAGGAAGGAAATAGGATAATAATCTGCGTCTGATAAGACATGCGAGAGGAGTTTTATATCGACAAACACTAATGGAATTTTTATCTTGGTTTCACTGTAAAGTCTTTTATCGTCGAAAAAATTTTCCCTTGTCCTAGTTTCTGCAAGGTAGTTAACGAAAAATGGAACATCGTTCCATTAGTAATTAGTATTTTATACCTAGTCTCTCATGATCAGCAGTGCACATGCCGCATAAAAATGATACATATTAGATTACGGTTACGCTTTTGTGTTTCATCGTTCAAGAATACGAAAACAAATTGAACAAAGGAGCATCACGCATAAGATGATTGAATAATATTTCTTTACAGCTTTTATTTCCGAAATATTTCATACAGTTTCAGAAAGTGTTTTACAGTGATAAATGAAGTTAAACGAATACACAATTTTGTAACGAAGTATTGTGAATATTTTTAGAGAACAGTCGATGCACGTCTGACATGCCAACGACTGCGACTCCTTTAAGTGGTAAGATCAAATCTAAGAAGCGATTCCGTCCAGAAGTATCATTAAAACGGCAAGCTATAATTTCACGAGCCACTGGCCTTCTTCCTTTTCGTTAGATGGCAAAAATTTCAGCTGTTTTTCCAAGGGAAGGGAAACTTGAAAGCAGCTTTCGGGAAGGGCAGTCGATTTAAAACTACCATGTAATTAAGGAACCCGAACCACACAGAACGCAGCATGGCTATGTTTAACATTCGAGCAACAACTTTCTTTTTACAATTTCGCTTTTACGTTTCCGTGTAAATCGATCACTGTGCGTCACTGCATGAAAGATCAAGCATTCGCTTCTTGCGGGCGTTGAAATCACCGTCGCGCAGTGACCAAAATGAGCTTGCTAACTGAATAAAACCAATTCCACATCATCAAATGTTTAAAATACGATCAAACAAATCGAATATAATTTCCGAATTCGATTTCGGAACCTCTCGAAACTAACAAATGTATTAATCAGCAAAAAGCAGAAAAAAAGTCGACCTCCAGGTGCGTCGTTCAGAAACTAATCAAACGAGCATCGTTCCAGTAAAATCCGTAGAAACGCTTTATCTGGCAGCTTGACTATTTTGGCGTCTCGGTCGACGAGCAAAACGAGTAACGCCGCAATAATGGCCGCTGATGATGATCGTTTACATGCGCTCGTGATCGTCCCCGCGCACAGTCAGAATTTAAATATGCTTTTCAGGTTTGCTGCCGCAAGAGAGAACGAAAGAAAGAGAGAGAGAGAAAGAGGAGAACGAGAAGGAGTCTGGTTGCAATTCACCGGAGGTCGACGCACGGCGACGTGCCGCGTTATTAAAATAAATTCATTAAGCCGAAACCCGGAGGATCTCGCGGCGCGGTGCGTGCGCAAGAAATCCTCCTTGTACGAGCGGCGTGCAATTATATTGTCATTAGTGACGTCACGCCCGGTAATACAGCATGCTATCCGCTTTGTTGGCCGCGCATTCGTACGCGGGGCTTGGCGGCGCGTCGTTTCGCGGGATCCATCTGGACGGAGGATAATCCTTGCTCGCCACCTCGCAGCCGCTGATTATCGAACCAGCCCTCAACCTGGATACGTGATATCGTCGTTGCGCGGCCGAACTCGTTAACTTGCAATTTTCTAAAGACGCGAACGTAGGAAAACGGAGCGCGCGATTCCGCGAGCAGGAAATTTGCCGCGTTATCAATCATAGAACGCGAAAAAAAATCATATCCTTATAGGTCGCGCTCCAGGCCCAGTTGAACCTAATAATTACAACGAGGAATTCGATTTCAAAGAGAGCCTGAAATTTTCGAAGTTCAGAAAATTTGAAGAATTGGTTAATTTCACAATTTCTGTCTCTGTCACCAGATTCGTGTAAAATATTTGACGAATACATCGCTGTTTTCCATTTTCGTGTTACGCACAAATTGAATTCGCTGAGTTAAAAACGCAACATCTCGAGTTCCGCTTCGAAAATTCACACGAGACGTTAATTAAAAAGAGAAGCGTTCGGCTCGAGCGATCGATGATAGCCGCTCGAGGCAGCCATATTGGATATTAGCCGCGACGATGTTCTGGTATATTAAATGGATTTAAGATGCATATTTATCGAGCCCCAGCAGGGAATCACTCATCAAAGCCCACACACAATGTCTCCCGACACTATCCATATAAAATTACTGGAAGATTATTCACAATTCGGCAAAAAGAATACGTGGGAACCTTGCAGGGCCGCATTCCCGTGGCACTGTCATCGGTTCGCATCGATCGGTAATTGAATGATCGATTCAATCATCCCGGTGGATCGTTAAGGGAAACGGCCGGCAGGGGAAGGGTTAAATTCAATGAAACGCGGGTTCGAGCCGAGCGGAGGAATGAATTTAAAATTTAAATCCAACACGCGTTAAGGCCGCGTGTCACGCGTCGACGACGCGACGGTAAACGAACGGGAATTCACTTTTCTCGTAAGAGGGCATCTAAAGACCGTTAAGTGCGTCTAATTCGACTCGTTTTCGGCCCGAACGAGCAGTTTTACGATCGCCCATCGAGACGTGATCCTCCGAGGAGTGTCGTTCCCGAGCGAAATCGACGAGGCCCGAGATAATTTCCCGCGACATCCGTGCCGCGGACTAAGAAAACCGTGCAAACCCATGAAATTATGCAAATGCGCCGCCGCCGCCGCTGCAAGGTGTTTGGATAATTGCGTGCACTGTCGGTCCCGCGCAGCCCTTACTTAAAATCACATCAGCGCTTCCAACTCCCTCCACCTTCCTTACATTTCCCTCCTCTCTCTCTCTCTTTCTCTCATCAGTGTCACCGCCCCATAACGCACACATCCTCCCCGCGTTTATTACGCTTTTTGTCCTCCTCGTAGTGGTATCCCTAATTGCGATGGGAAGAGGGTAACAACCCTCCGGTATCTCTACTCGGTATTTCTTGAAATGTCTTTCTCCGTTTCGCGCGATCGCAGGCTTACAAATTCCCCGGATTGATCGGCTAATGTCTTGCGTTAGGCTGCGGTTACGGTGGTTCGGTCTCTTCGATTCAATCAGTTAATTCTTCAATGGGCATACACAAAAGTGTTTATACTGTCTTCGGAAGTCGCAGGAATTCGTCAGAACCAGAGATTGAAGTAAGTACAACATTTTTCGTTCGTAGAAAAATTCAACCCTTAAGCGAACCTTCAAAATGTACCTTAAACATTCAATGATCCAATTAAGTTATTTATATTTATTATTCATCTCGGATTATTTAATATCGTTGTGATGCTATTCAGTATTTGTAGCTATGATTAAGGACTTCATCTCTGATTATATTTAATATCGTTGTGATGCTATTCAGTATTTGTAGCTATGATTAAGGACTTCATCTCTGATTATATTTAATATCGTTGTGATGCTATTCAGTATTTGTAGCTATGATTAAGTACTTTGATTGAGAGTTGCTATTTTTTGCTTGAAAAAGATCTTAGAAATGGACTTCCTAAGCAACGGAGATTGTCGATGTTATTCACGATGAATGTTATAATAGACGGACATTTAGTTAAACGTTTGCAGCCTTTTTATCTACGGTCAGAGAACGATCCACTGTAACCGCAGCCTTAAGCGAGCCAAGGCTTTTTCTTACGCGATGGATGCTGACTGCGATTCATCACACCAGTAAGTGTTGGAAATGTTTGCTCCCATAAAATCAGAGGTTTAACGTTTAAGGTAGAGAGCTGTGGTTTTCTTTATCACTTTTTGAGATCCACTCAAGTTTGACTTCTAATTACGATTCACGATACTCAGTGGAAAGTTTCCAATGTACAAGCTATGAACGTTATTTGTTTATTTTTGATGTATGCATTAAATAAATATTTCAGCAGTCTATAGAAGTTCTAAATTACGACACGCACAATCGTAATGACATATTCTTAATTTTCTATTGCTATATTATCCTATTATTCCAGCAGTGAAAGTATTAGTAAAATTATTTGACGATGTTTTTTGCAAGCAGCTTTAACATTGAATTGATTTTTGACCAATATGGTGAAGATAACGTTGAGAAATGGAATTATTAACCGACACTCACCTTTGTTTTGCTGCCTCCAATGCTCCCTGGTCGAATGCTTCCCGTTTCGTAGAATCTTGTCAGGATTTTCGAGACACATCCATGGGAAACGAGAAGCTGTCGCGAAATATCGCAAGGTCTGACGCCGACCAATGCGAGTTGCACGATCCTCTGTCGAACGCAGTCGGGCAATGGTCTTCCGTTAACAAAGACACCACCCAATTGATTCACTCCTGCTTGGCCTGAAACGATAAGAGAATAATACATCTTGTAATAATGATTTTTATTGCAATACATGCTTGGACAAAGCTTCAATAATTTTGTAAATGAAAAAAGTTTGGTACTAAAGAAATTCTGCCGAGAGTGTTAAAGATTCTGAACAGAGTCTAATAAATATGTCTGCTAGTAGCTTCCATTGAACCAAAATCAAATTCTACTTTGGTTTTGTTAATGCACAATAGAGATAAAGTTTTTCCTTTATTAGGAAATTAAAAATCAGAGAGAAAGTTTTAATCAATGAAATTGTAAAATAAATCGTAGGCCAAGGGGTTAAGAACGTAGATGATACACAGTGAAAAATCTGTGTATTAATAGAAATACGTGTATTTGCATAAAATACGAATGCAATAAGGAGAACAGCAAGGTACCTTATTAGAACGAAGAAGTTCCAAGAATAATTTGGCGTAGGATTGGAGCGGACGTTAACTAAACGTCCGATATAATGAAATCATTAGCCCGAATTCAGGAAAAGATTGGAGTTACTGGCAAAATGCAGGTGTGTCTTGTCCTACATCGGACCGTTTCGAGGCACGCGGAGGCCCATCGGAATAGTAATAATCTGCTAATAGTGCGTATACGATTTTGGGAGGAGCGGAGGGGCAGATGGTTCTCCCAGTCCCCTCTAATAATCACTGACAAGTCGTATGTCCCCGACAGAAGAGATGTCGGCTGACATTCTTGCATGCGTCCCTTTGGAAAACGAGGAGACGTGTAATCATCTTCTGTTCCGCCGGCGGATGTCGGCCGACGGGAAGCGACAGAGGAGGAACGGGGATCCTTGTTCGAGTCGTTTTCAACTAATTTTCGGACGCTTCTCGGTGCCTCGAATTACAGCTTTTAACAATTTTTCACGCACTCGACGAAACATTAAATTACCGGGCTTCTTCTTGGTTATCTTTTTCTTTCTCGGTTACAGAAAACTCGTGTTAAAACTTGGCCATGGACTTGTTAAGGAGCAACAGTCTTGTTAGGATAAACGTGTTTTCTGGTTTAATCAATTGAAAACAGTACAATGTTATCTTCAAATTTTTATAATATTTCAACATTAGTTCTGTAGTTGATCTACACAGTTTTCTCATTAATGCATATGATCTTACTTATATTTCAACAACATTTAAGCACTGATGCCTACTATACTGACACTCTCATCTGCATCAATTTAAGAAAACATGAATTTATAGAAAGATCTGTGGTCTAAGAATACGTGTCTATCGTTTAGGTTCCTTGTAGTCTAAATGTGTTTAATACTCAGGCATTTTAAAAGCCTGTGAAACGAACATGAAAGAAGAACTGTGTTCCCGATAATACGGCTGTTAGAACGAAGGCGAAACAGAGTTGTTTCGTAAAGGCGTTAATTTTATTTGACGAGGTCCGGAGCAGCTGTTTCGTCCATGGTATTTCAACCGATCCGAGATCAATCGAGCGTTTATCGGCGAAACGAGACTCGTGTGTCGCGACGGCATGAGTTTTAGTGGTCAAACTTTTAACGAACCTCCTTTGATTCTCGTTGAGACGACACTTTTATTCGTCAATAAAGTCGAAGTTTTAACGAAGCTTTTCTTCGGAAAGCTGGGCGACCTGCTGTGAGAGAAGAGACGAAGACTTCGAACGGAACCGAAGAATGAATAACTTCAAGTTCGAATTTGCATTGGCACGAGCAACTATCGATAACTGTGAAACTTCGAAGTGAAACTTTCAATTCGCAATATTTTATGTCAGGCATATATAAAAATATATAACTCGTGTAATTTCGATCATTTCTGCTTTGAAAAAATCATACGCGTACAATGCAAAATGTTCAATAGTTTTTCGAAAAAAAATTCTAGAAAAACGTTAAGTACTGAAGATTCTAAAAATTCTCACAAAATCAAAGTCATTTAATTAATGAAACTAAAACTTGTTACTCGAATATACACAATAAAAATGTGGAAAAGAATGTCTAAAAAGAATTATTCGGTTAGAATAGTCAGACCGATAAAAATGTTTTTTTATTTTCCATTAGAATTATACAAATGCTTTCACGAGAAATCTGTGAGTGAGTGACTACAACAAATAAATCTAGACCAGAGTCGCGACAAAAACGAATGCACATATTGCCGTGCCATAAGCGCCAAGTTGCCAAAGACACTGAAAATAGAAGAAAGGCGGTGTCCAAGAAAATAGGCAGCAAGGAAAAAGAATTCCTACCGTTGACCCGATTAAAATCGAGCAGTCTAGACGTCCGGAAGGCTGACAGACTCATAATTTCGCACCGAACGGTGTCTCTCGGACGCAAATTCCATTTCTCGGTTTTCTCCGGACGATAAATCACGGCTGGGTCGTGACAGGCCACTTTCGATCATCGAACTTTATATACGATACCGTAAAATGTCAGCGGAGCCGGACACGATAAAAGCCTAATAACGCAAAGTTTCTCGAGACTTTTCGCCGTCGCGTCGCGGCTCGAATCTGGACGCAGCAATCCCCGGCTCGAGTCGCCATGGGAATCGTAAAATCGGTAATGCTCGGAATAAAAACGTCAATCGATCACCGATTTTACAACCGCGCGTTGAAAATCGCACGGGCGGACGTCGGAAATAAAACTTGAGTTACGCCATATTCGGCCGCGGCTCCGCTCCGACCGTCACACAGCTTCCGCGAGGGAAAAAGTTCCCGATCGGGTACCCGGGACGATGTTAACCCAACCATAAATCCTACCGGTGGCTTACCCGCCGCGAAAACTCCCTAATTCTATAGTCGTTTCGGTAGCCAACGATTACTTAACGGCATAATTATTACGGAATCCGAAATTTTATGGCTGCCGTTCACGGGCTACCGCTGGTACCTGTCTATGGAACGCGTGGCGGAATGCTGCGATCATGATAATTGAAGCATTCGATTGCTATGCTTACCTGGATCTTAGAGAACGGTCGCCAGGCAGCAGCGAGTTTAGAATTTAAGCGAAATGCCGGAGACAAAATTTAAACATCCAACATTTTCTACAATGTTGAATTAACAATTTTAGTTTGCAGATTTTATACATTCTTGACCATGTTAATATATAGATGCTCTAAATGACATCGGCGCTACAGGTTCGATCAACAATACAAAAAATTAGCAATTTTGCAGAATTATATTTTCGACGTTTCGGTTCTGTTTTGAACCATCTTCAAGAAAAGAATATTATAACTATTAAATAGTCAGTTTAATGAATAATAAATTTTATTACTTTGATTTTCATATTCTCTCTCTCTCTCGTGCGTTGTGTTAGCACAAATTTAAGTGTAAGGTTAGTTGTAAGTTAGTTGTAAGGAGTTAGTAAGTAAGTTTGTAATTGCGGCGAGTATGAGGAGAGACGTTTGTGGAAATTTTGTAACCCCAAGGTGATCATAATAAAAATCATACAAATTCTACTTTGATTTTCATAGACGCGGACTTTTCTTGAAGATGGTTCAAAACAGAACCGATACGTCGAAAATATAATTCTGCAAAATTGCTAATTTTTGTATTGTTGATCGAACCTGTAGCGCAGATATCATTTAGAGCATATACAAAATTTACGATCGTTAAAAATAGAGAATATTAATATATGGAATAGTGAAAAGATACAAATTTTTTTTCTATTTTCAATCTATTAGGCACAACGAAGAAAAGAAGAATATTTTATTTCAATTCTACTTCTCATGAACGATACAGAAAATGTTTGCAATAAAGATTCGCAGTCTAATTATCATAATCAGCCGCTATTCGGAAAAACAAAGCGAACTCTCACGACCAAGTGGCTCCGAAGTTCCTGAAGATCGGTCGGAGTGTAAGAAGGGAGGAGGTCCGAGAGATTAGTGATAATAAAAGAAACATGTCGGCGCCGCGGTGTCCTCATCGACGAGTGATTTAATGGCGACGATGGCCAACAGCGGCGACAAACTTTTCGGCACGTTATTAAGCAGAAATTACATGAAAAGGGTAGAAATTCTCGCGTGTCGATCGCTCGTTATTCATCGGCGATATCCGACAGCGCGAGCAACGATTTATTCGGGTTTATCGGGCAATTATTACTTCGTCTCCTTAAAAATCCTGCCGCCCGGTTCTCTCTCTCTCTCTCTCACTTTTAGCTTCTCCTCCCTTTTTCTCAGGTGTGCACAGTCGCCCCCTTTAATTTTGGGGACGGGTACACGGACGAGAAGACGAGTGTCGCTTCCTGTTTCAGCCTCCTTCTCGGAGAGGATCGAGCGAAATTACACGCGGCCAGGAAAGCTGACAGACCGACACGACCGCCGGGGCCAAATTATTATTACGGCAAAAACGATGCAGGAAGTTGTCCCCTTATCTTTATAAAAATCTGCCAGTGAGACACGAAATTACGCGAATAAATGTCGGATTCCCGCGATTCGCCCGAACCCGAACTCGACGCCGAAGGTGCAAATTTATCGACCGTGAAGATCGCTCGACAACTTCGCGGCGGTTTCGGAATAAAAAGATGAAGAAACGGAACAATTCGTGCGGTCGATCGGCGGCGAAAGAAATTCCGAAAAATTCAATGCGTTTGCTCGGCTTTGATTAACGCTGTTACGGTAGTTAAAGATCACGTTCCGACGAAATTATGCGGAAGCCATCTTTCGGAATTATAGAGTTAATGGTGCGATTGTCTGCAAACATAAGTGCAGACGGGAATATAGGTGAATATAGGTGCAGAAAGGGAATTTTCAACAGTAAAAGAGCTTGGTTGAAAAAACTAGGTGAATTAAGAAGGAGAAAGAAAGTTGAAAAAGATGTTCAAGCAAAATTAAATAAAATGAACGACATTCTATACGGTCTTCCCTAACGTAACGAAGAACGACATTCTAGAATCGTAAGAGCTTGCAGAAATAGAATTTTTGGTGGCAACAAGTATGTCAGATTATCTTTAAAAAGAGATCCGAATATGAAAACTATTAAAACGGAGAATATTCAGTGATTAGATAAATTATATTTGCAAGCGTCAGGTTTCGACAAGTTCAGTTTGCTTATTCCACATTATCGACTTGGAATTTGGTAGATCCGTCGAGTTTATTATAATGAGTTTTTCACAAAATTAACGACGCTTTAATTCTAATTTATGGTAATTGCGTTAACGATTGTGTGTGTGTGTGTGTGTTGTGTGTGATTGGGCTTTCACTCATTCTAATCAAATAGTTCTTATGAGGAGAATGTTACAACGTCGTATGGCGCCTTGTAAATCCTATTTTCGTGAGATTGGCAATTACCTTGAAAAATTTACCATTCTTAACATTACAACATTATACATAAAAAACTTTCATTGAAATCCTTGCATGTAAATTCGAGATCTAATATGTGAAAGTGTAAAGAGTTATTTAAATAATTCTTTGACGCGGGAGGATCAAATGGAATTAAAAAGAAAATTATTATAAACAGAATAAAATGACATATAAACGACTCCTTTGAAAAACGAGAGATGTAGTTTAAGAAAAATACAGAAGCAACGATAATTAAATTTTTTGGGACACATTTTCCGTCCATCATCAGACAAGGCCGACCGCCATGTTTATCAGCACACTCCTATCCCCGACTAAATACATAGGTTTTTACACCAGAACTTCGGAATCCATCCGAATAACGCAGACACAAGAGATAAATATTTATCGCGCCGGTCGGAAGCTATTACCGATCTTTAGGATCGATCGATCCTCGCCCAACCACCTTGAGACCCATAAAACTCGAGAGAAATCAGAAAATACCATCCATTAACACGGCCAATTGGCTGCGAAACCGAGACACACCTTGAAACACCTGTACAGAGAGAGAGAGATTGAATATATCGATCGTACGTTTCAATTACGCGATTCAACATCGACTCGAGTTGCATCGCGTGTTCCTCGTGCATCGGCAAAGGGAAAGGAAAAGGGAGAGAGAGAGGGCCAAAAATCTGTTAGCGTAGACGCGGTCGTGATTACAGGTAGGCAGGTGTATAGTTTGGTTAGGGCCTAAATGGCAAGCGCGATAACGATCGCAGTTCGCTCGCATTAGTTCGCTAATTCTAAGCTAACCATTATTATGTAGCCAAAGATACACCCTTCGCGGTCCTGCCAAGAGCCGTCGCGCAAATAGCTTTTTCTTTATCTTCGAAATTTGATGGCCGGCGCAGCCGTTTACGTGTCGGTATGCCAACGATCGACGGCCGCCATTTTCTCCTCGT
Source organism: Lasioglossum morio (assembly GCA_916610235.2). Lineage (NCBI taxonomy): Eukaryota > Metazoa > Arthropoda > Insecta > Hymenoptera > Halictidae > Lasioglossum > Lasioglossum morio. The sequence goes on along the minus strand of OU744330.1, from coordinate 7,620,508 downwards.
TTATCAAATTTACTCCTGATAATTGGCTCTCGCTAATCGTTAATTAAGACTAGAACCAGCCAATGGATCAAAATTATAGATTCTCTCATTTTGCAAGTTTCCGATCTGCTGATATCCTAAATGAATTTCTGCATTCGTGGCTGTGTCTGCAAGAAACATCACTCGCAACAAATAGATTCATGAACAATTACCAAATACTAGTGATGTCTAACATAATTAATAATAATCTTTAGTAGTTCCAGATTTATGATCCATACGTAGAGATTTCAACTTAACAATTAGTTGACAGACAGTACAAAGACATTTTATAAACAGTGTAAATAAAGTGAATAATGTTTACAGATACCGTAGTAACAGGTGATCCAGCCATAAAATCTACTGAATAGTAAAACCACATCAAAGTGTGGTCAACTAAAACATATTTGGTGAACGGTACAAACACCCCATCTCGCGTGGTCGGCAATCATCGTTCGGCACATTGTGCTACAGGCGGACATTAGGCTCGGGGAAAATGGAGAACATCGGCAGGGAGTATGATAGAAGCGAGGCGCGGCAAAGGGAAGAGGACAGTGCGATGTAATTAAAGTCGTTTAATAACAGGTCTATAGATCTTGGCTCTCGATCCGCCGTATAAAATTCTTCGTTAATTACTGTCAAACTGACTTCCAAATCGTAATTTAGCCGATGCCTCGAGCCAATCGCTCGGGAACGGAGACCGCTCACGAAGAAGGAGGGAAAATACGAGTTCGTGGCTCTCGTAGAATGGAACGAGACGAGAAAGGGACGACAGAACGAGAGAAAGAGCATATATAGAGAGAAACACGTCGTGAAAAGAAGAGAGAAAAAGGAGACCGGAGTGATTTTAATTTTTACTGTCGATTGCTAGGAACGACTCGTCTTCTGATCTCGCCGGCGCGGCGCGACGGTAGCTGACCTCGTGTGGAACGTCTGAGAAACGATAACGACGAGAGCCGCTTGCGTAAATCAAAAAAAAACCCGGTGTATACTCGTCGAACTATGGACGAACGGTGCTGTCTTGGCGCCGCCAATAATTCCGCTAAATATTCCAGGTCAAATCTCATTTTACACGGAGTTTAATATAACTCCTGTGCGAAATCGTCGTGCTCCGACTGCTAATCCCTCGAAACCCGCTAATTAGTCGACACTCGACGCGTCGAACCCGCATACCATTTTTCGTAACAATTTTGGTTGCTCGAAAAATATTGAACGCGTTCAATTTTCACTTGTCAGTCATTCGATTAATCCTTCGTTACATGCCATGTAATATTGATCTTTCAGATTCCGGGTTGGTTTTGGAATTGTTTGCGAGCGAATTGCAACAGAGAAGAGGCGTCGTCGGTGCAACATTGTAACGGTTCGAGTAATCCATTGCGAACTCACCTGTATGCGGCATATTGATCCAAGGATTTCCCCGATAACCTGGAACAGAAAGGGACGGCTCATTAGCCAACCTAGATCATTGCAAAAATCGTCGGTCGATTCTGTGCCCCGCACGCAATTATTTTCCGACTGCCGCCGGTGTTTAGAGCATAACGATGCCCATATTTCGTCGGTGTACACGCGGCCTCGCATGTGTGCGCCGCAGTTTACGGGAACACAGGCTTTACTGTTAATGAATTTAAATGTATTCAAAGGGCGCGCTTGACGCTTGACATGGCAACCCTTAAATATGCAACCGTACCACGCGGCAAAATATTACCCGGCACCGGACCGTGACTCTCATTCCGCGAAAAAGAACGCGACGCGATTCCTTAAGCCCCTTTCACACGGTCGAACATATTGCGGTGCACGCTTCTCAAGTTTCGCGGTACACGTTGCAACACGTTCAGAGTGCTGCGACGATGAATCATCATCAGATGCAACTCGCATGAGAATTCAGAATCTTAGGTGCACGATCTTTCCAGTGTTTAATTCTAGATTTTTAATAATTCACTCACTGCAGTGGCGCACCCAGGGGGGGAGCCAGGGGGCCAAGTCCCCCCCCAAGAGAAAAGAAACAAAACACTGGAAAATTAGCTAAACCGTAGAATAGCTACTTCCTCTCCGATTCTGATGATATTTGGATATGTTATATGTAAAACTAAACATTTTGAACAACTTTTCCCTAAATATATAAGTAAATATTTGTGGCTACCGTTGACAGATATTTTTGCTAAAAAAAAAACGGTCATTTTGTTCAAGACGTCCCCCCCAAGATTAAATCCTGGGTGCGCCACTGACTCACCGATTGTAAAAACTCCACCGTCTGACGACAACAGTGAATATTTTTTAGTGGTGTCTTCCGTTAATCCTGAGCCGGAATGAAACGATTTTTTCCACTTAATAGTCCCGGAGTTGGAAAATCATCCCACAATTATCGGAACGGGTTTGAACGTGTTGAGAGGGACCGCTGCATCCAGATTCTATGCAATTTGAAACCGATGCAGGTATCATGAAACCAAGATCGCTACATGTTCCACGGTGTATAGGGGGCTTTAACCGACGATGTTCTTCGTCTCTTTTGATCGATACTCCCGGTTTTGTCCCGTAATCGATCGCCGCGCAGCCACGATTTCATCGGACTTCCCCTGGAATGAGTTATCAACGTGCGTCTAACTAAAACACGGTGGACGACGAGAAGGCGTGCATAACTCCGCGCAATTATCAACGGTGAAATGAGTTGTCGAAGAGTTCTCAATGAATTCATTTAGCGCGATCGGAAGGGAATTATTCATGAGACAGGAGCAGCTCGGTCAGCCGCGCTGCTGTGTGTTTCCAAACAATAATTATTGGATCATTCTAGAGACGACGCGGGCCTGTTTCCATGTAAATCGACGCGCAGAAAACAAATATCCACGGACGGACGGTAATTACAAAGTTTTCATGGTCGGTAACATTTTCTTGACTTAATTCCAGGCTTCGGGGAACCGGGGCTCATAAATTGACAGGAAATGCTTGTTTATTGGACGACTTAGTAGCAATTAATGTTGCATTACAAACAAAAAAAAAACTAAATCATAAAACATTGTGTAGACAGTTTCCTGCGAATTAATTTTATACTTTCATGTATAGTCTGATTAAATGTCCATTATGTATCATACGATGAAACAAATTCACATGGACTCTCTGGATATTCTGCTGTGAACTTAAGCAACAATGTGAATCAAATTAATTTGGCTACTTTTAAGGGAATTGCGAGACTAGGTATCATATATCAGTGAGGCTGGTAACGAACGTGTTAATTTCAGGAACATAAAGTGGTCAGAAGGTGTCAGGTCAAGGCTGTAGGCTGGCTGTGGAATGGCCATAATTGATTTTATGGATCATTAGATGGTTTGGCGCAGAGAAGCGTGCAACTATTTTTAATTTCCCTTCAGTCTGATGTGACAGATTCCAGAGTGAATAAGTTAGCGCATCATCGTGGCGGTGGATCGACAATTTGTAATTTCCAAATGAAACTTGCGATTTTCCTCGAGCTTGATGGCGAATGGCGAATGGCTTGGCTCGGCGCATTATCGTGGATCCACGGAGGCTTCTATTTTCCGAGTAATGTAGAAGAACTCCGGTCGGAAGGGTGAGAGTGTTTGCGATTTTTCCGGGGCCTGATGACGGGCTCTATCCTCCCGGAGGATCCGGGCAGCAAAGGTTGCGGCCTTGCGTCGGGTAAACGGGTGGGTGTGTCGGCGACGGCTTGAGAACTCCGTGGCGAGATCGAGCGGGAGCGGAAAACTACGTGGAATGCGTGCGTAGCGTGGCGGGTGGCGTGTACTTTGTGATGCAAATTAATGCGCGATTACCAAACCGCCCTTATCCCCCGCTGACCCCTTCTCCTCGTTACCCTCGGCCGGTTCGTGTCGAGGCCTCTCTCTCTCCTCTTTCTCTCCACACACCGGCCACCGGCAAATGGCTACACGGCTGTGTTGGTGGCTGCGTACCACAATTTCAGGTGTACCTCCCTTGGTCGGCTACGTGCAACGGGCACGGGGCCCACACCCCCGCAACCCTCGTGCTCGCGCGACCCACTCGATGCCTACCCACGCATTAAGCCTGGTTACACGCTCGCTACCGCTACCCTAATCTGATGTAACTATTACACGTTACGCGGCACACGGACCCTCGTATCGACGGAATATTCTTTCCTTGGCTCGCGACCCCCTCGGCCCGCTGCGCTGATTGATTCGTCGCGAAAACGAGCCACGACTACCAATGCCTCTTCCTTTTCCGACATTCTATTTTATTTGATTAGATCGTTTCATAACGGTTTGTTAACCCTTCACTGCGTGATTTGTTTAATGGGGATGAAAATATTGAAAGAAGGTCAGTTTTTGTGTTTTATGTAAGGGAAAAATATTAAAAAGAATTAAAACAACATTTTCAGAAAAATAAACATAGTAAGAAAACACATTCTTAGTTTACTATGTACCAGGTTTGTTAACTGTATCAGATATGATACACTATGCAGCGAAGGGTTAACGCTCTTAGCCTTCGATATCGATACTTTAACCCTCATCCGTCCCTCATTTTACGAACTGAATCTGTCCCTCGGTGTCAAATTGACACAGTAGTGAAAGATCGATGATATAACAAGGTAAACAGTTATTTTTCAATGTTTTTTCATTCAAATTGATGAGTTAACAGTTACATCTTAGATTTCTCGGTTCTGTGTTTCAATCTACATGCAAAATCTACAAGTAACAGAACAGTATAACTTATCTCGGTAAAATTGTGTCAATTTGACACGAGGGACGGATGGGGGTTAAGATATGTACATTCATTTTATTTTATTTTATATACCCTTTGACGCTCCATTTTTTAACCATTTACTCGTGAAAATAAAAATAGTTTGGATCAATAGCAAAAACTAGAATTGAGACGCATTAAATTTTAAGTCAATAATCTTAACAAATTCGAAACATTATATTGACGTTCTTCGTGATTTTTAAAAGAGTTACTGGTTTTCTCACTTGACAAAACCGTAGGATCTTATGGTTGAACTTAATATTGAGAGGAGAATCGAAGGTATCAAAGTTTGGACTGTATCGCCACGACCGGTGAAAACTCGAATCCAGAAGAACCCGAGAATGTCATCCGTACGGGCGCTCGTCTTACAAGAAAACGGCCGAAGCATTTTTGCCTCGTGTCTCCGGTGCAAACATCGGGAAAATCGACGGTGCAAAGTTATTATGGCGTCGTTCCTCTCGAAAAACTCGATCCCGACGTATATGGCGTTTGTAAAGTTCGCGGATACTAAAATTCCATCACGAAGCGATTTCAAGGTGTCAAGCGATACTCGTTAAAGCTGCGGTCGCATGAAACGCGGCCCCCTTTTTCGTTTGGTGCAAAGAAGAGCGCCTTAGGTTACCTTAATTAAGGCAATCGCTCGTGAAATTCTGAGCGTACCCTCCGATGGCACCACTGAAATTATGGCACGAGAAAATAATGTCCAAACAAACTTTTCAAAACTGTTCATTTCTTCAAAGCATCGATAACAAGAAAAGTTAATTATTTCGCTGCGGTACGAATTATTTTGTTATTGTTTAGTGAAATTTATAGTTGAAGACACTTTTATTAAGACTATATCTGTAAATTAGAATTATCGAAGACCAAAATTGAAGTTCCAAAAAAATTTGTGAACAGGAAAATTGGAAAAATGTCGGGAAGTACAATGTTTGAGTGAATATCGGATATTTTCGCACGGTGGAAACGAATTTCATTCGATCGGCGATCCACTGGGTCATCGGTCTCGCAATAAAATATCTCCGTAATAAGGATTGGACAATTATTATAAATCAAACAGGGGTCTCTCGGGTGCGCGGATCGTTCGCCGCATTTCTCGCGCGCCACGTGTTTTGCCGGTGTTACTCTCTCGTGAACACGTGTCCCGCCTCCCGCTTCACTTCTTTCTTCATCCTGTCCTCTCCTCGTCCCGCGGTACGTGCAAAAGTGACGTACGCACCGAACGATCCACGACACGTTGAATTTTTCTTCTTTGTACCCGGGGCCGCGACTAACTTCTTTTGGGCACGCTATGATCCCGATGCGATGTTTCAATTACATTGGCCCAGTGAAAGTCGCGCTTTACACCGGCCCCGGATGCTTTCACGAAGAAGAACACAACAAAACGGAAGTCTGATACCATCTACGATCCAACGAAACTCGAATTCTTCCTCTTATACAGACCCTCCCGTACTGTGCTGTTAAATAGCAAAAAGTTGAAACGAGTATCTACAAGTTAAATTGCAACGTTCTATCTTCGCAAGGAGCGTAAAATCAATATATTCGACATAGCATTAACATTTTATGAAATTTTTCACTCTAATCATTAGACTACGGATCTTTATGCGAAATAAAAATTGTCCCACTCAATTGTAAGAAACTGAAATTAAATAAAAATTTATTTTCTCTTTCGAGATAACGGTGTCCGCAAAAATTAGTTCAAATCTTGCAAAGTATAATTACTACCAATTGCAAGGTATCACTGGGATTTTGTGATCTACAAATACACAATTGGAACGTCTGAATGTGATTCCTATCATTATTTATTCTTTGTCGAAGTTCCATTAAATAATTAAATTTTTTTAAATTGAGGAATAAATGACTCCTCACGAGCAGCCACAGAAGAAGCGGGTCTTGCGATACCTCTTGGAGTACAGAATCCTGTTTTTTCTGTTCACACCTTCGTTTAATTGAACGAGGTACGCGCAATGCCAGCGTGATGAATCATAAATAAATTTTTATGTCTGATCAAGACACAGGTGGCAATTATGACGTTAAAAAAGCTTGGAAGCCGCGAGCAGTACAAGAGACATCAACGCCTGCATAAGGGACTATCCGGTTGCAGCGATGATCACCGAACATCTACTCGGATATCGAGCATTTTTACGAGATGAAATAGATCTTCAGTTTATTCAGTCGTAAACTTAAAGATTCTACTACCTGCGTGACTTCTTGTACATGAAAACGTAAAAGTCCGTAAGATATGCGTGGGCACTTCACTAAAGAATTTCGCATTGATCACTTCATTTTTTATCCTCGTATAATAGAGAAAGCTCGATGCTTGGAAACGAGCAGAATCACACGCTAGAAGAGTGATTGTCACATGATATTTGGTCCCCTCAGGGTTTCAAATTCGTTTACCAATCTCCTTCCCCCTCTTTCCATTCTCACTATCGCCTTTTCCTCGGGACCTACTGTTTATGGTGGGTTCCGAACCACCTTAGAAGAGTGATTGAATTTGCTATTCTTATTGAGAGGAATTTGCACAATTTTATTTGGACATGTGTTACGATAAAAATCGCTAACGTTCTGAATACGTCCACACAGATTTTTTATACAGCAATATAAAATACACTGGTATACGCGAAAATGAAGGAGTATTAATGTTCATCGAGAAATTGTTGATATTCAAAAGGTGAAAACCGAAGTATAGCTAATTATTTCGGTGTGCGGAGCGTCGAGGAGTCTCCGTGAAAGGAGGTTGCCATTTCGAGAGGAATTGCCGATTCACGAGTATCGATAGAGAAAAAAAAGTGGGAAAGAACGAGAAGAAAAGTATTCAGGGAAAAGGTCGCGCATGTGTTAAAACCGTTCGCGTTTTCTAGGCGATCGAATCGGCGATAGTGTTCGTGCTCGCGAGGAAAGCCGGGGTTAATTCCCGCCGCCATTACCGCGTCCTTTTTCGCGTACGGAAAGGGAAGGGTAAGGCTCGATTTGAGAACCGCGGCGGCAAATCGCCGGTAAGGTCACGCTTTTACGTGTAAGCCCTAAGCGAAATCTAGTTTTTGTTTATTCATTAGGTTACCCCGCGCGCTTTAAGTGGTACGTGGAGAAGGCTTGCCCCGGCGCGGCAGAGGGGCGAAGCGGGGGTGGACCGCCGTATCTCCGATATGCCACCAGCCATAAAAATCTGAATATATTAGGCGTACATGCACACGACATCTCGCCCGGATCGTGAACACGTTACCCACGATAATCTATGCTCGTTTCTAGCACACTTTAACACGTTTCTGCGTACACACTGGCCGCCAGCTACCGCCGGCTACTTCTAGTTTCTACACTCTTCGGCTTTCCCGTTGCCGGTTCACGCCCGTTTTGGACCGTCCTTTGCCCTTTATCAAATTAGAAACTCCTCTGCCTAATCAACTTATCGTGTCGAACACGGTGGCGTCGATTTTGAACGGTGATTTTATATGGAAATCGTTGAGCCCTTGTCGAGAACGTTGCGACTGTCCGAAGAGAAATTTTTCAAATGGTGAGAGAAACTTCTTGGTCTAACACTTTTCTCAATATTTCAGTATGTTGCAAAAGTATCGAACGCTAAGTATATTTTTAGGTGCTGTATAATGTACCGAATTAATGATTATAAAGTGAACGATATCGACACTAACATGAGATACCTAACTAGGTGAATACATGCATATTAAATATCATGGTAGACAGGAACCATCGCGGAGGATAACGACATACATGTTACGCATTTAATTAGAATTCGACACTTATATGAACAGCGGTCAAACGAAAATAATAGAATCCTGTTCGATTGATCCTACATTCTCCGGCCGCTTGAGCATTCAAATACCATTGACCCTCAAACACCTTCGACACGGAAGAAAGGATCTTGATTACACAGTGAAGCAACTAATTCTTGGACTATGATTGCTAATCTTTGTCTACGTTTGCGTTCACTTGAAGTACCATTCAGGAAATTTATAAAGAGGTACCTATTTCTTCTCTACAAGTCTTTAAAAATAGAGGTCACCTTCTGCGGAGGTGCTAATTGTAGTCTCTAATTAAATTGCAGCGATATCTCAATGGGGCAGTGAAGGTGGCAAAATTTTTCGAATGGAAAAGATAAAAATGATTGAAAGTCACGGATGAATGGCACCACCGAACGGGCTAACATTTGCGAGATAGGCGTAGCTGATGTCGAGCAGAAACCGGGGAAGAATTTTCCTCGTGCTCAAGGTTAGTGGAAAGTTCACGAGAGCGAGGGAGGAGGAAGGATTATACACGGAACCAGGGACGTTTTTCCTTCGAGAATCGACGTCGACTAGTCCGGGGTAAGCTTTCGACAGCAAAGCGGCGAAGCAACGAGCAAAAAGGACGAGGGGGCAGAGAAGAGGGGGATGGTGGGGGGTAATTAGAATAATTCGGGCCGCTGTGGTTCACGCCACACGGGCGAATTTGCATTTTAAATGAAGCAATGGCGTGTCAGAGGCCCCCGGTATGCCGCGCCTGCCCGGGAGAGCGGCAGAACTTTGTGTTTTATAAGGAACTTTAATATTTATCGCGTATATCCAAACCGAATAAAGCGTACACACAGACGACCGGTATATTTCTACATGTATATACGTATATACGATACGTGTGTTGTTCGTGTATGTGTATATGTGTCCGTATATCCGCGGTTGCCTTCTTTGGACGCAGTCACAGGCAGTTCGATCGTTCATGCCTGCATTCTTCCTTTCTTCTTTCACCGTGGCAACCGGACAGCCTCTCGTCCAACTGCGAGACCCCTAACGGTGGATCGTTATCACGTAATTAGCGCCGCTGATTTTAGTGTTACGTCATTGACACGCATACGTCGCGGCGCGATGATGCTCATGGGGTATTCGAACCTTCACCCTCCTTCGCACCCCCTGTGTATTTCACACGTTTTTCAGTGATTCTGAATGGGTACGTTCTCCACTCTTTCTCTTATCAATTATGAACGATGTAAATGATTTTATTTTATCTTTTATGCTGGTAATCAAATTCATTATTTCCAATATTTTAAAGTTTTTAAAACTCTACGGGCCGTCGCTGAAGAATTTTCAACAGCAACGTCAATTGCTGTTATGCACCAACAAATCGCGCCTATTAGTAACGTCATCTATAAATAATTAGATATAGGTTAGGTTAAGGTTAAGTAGGTATAAGATAGTGGATAAGTTAGAATTAAGGTTAAATTTGTAAGAGCGGCGGAAGGAAAGGAGATGTTGGTTAACAATTGTAACCCTAAGGGTTACAATATATATATATATATATATATATATATATATATATATATATATATATATACAACTTTATTTTGTTCCCTTGTTCCCTGTTCCCTGTTTACTTTGTTACTATATATATATGGTAACGTCATCTAACTATTACATTTGGGATTTTTTTATTGGTATTCATTCTACTGCCCACTCATTATTTTATCTTTGCATCACATTGATTTTTATCATTCTGTCAATTTAAATGAAAAGACAAATTAAGTTAGGAGAACATGAGACAGGTGAGAGCTAAAGGGGCTGGCGAACTTAACTTGGGGGTACACACCTCAAGGTGTTTTTCATTGGACAGTACGATTCTTTCACGATTAACCCATTCACCCTTCTGGTTTGTTGATGAAGGAGTTCTCCATTCATATGTGTTTCTGTCGTGGTTGGATTTATGATAAACATTTAATTTAACCCTGCTGTAAATTTCTTATATTTTGCGAACGGATGAAAATGTTTTTCAGCAATATAAGGATCTGATCGAGTCAAAAAATATGACACTATTCACGATACCAAAAAGGACTTCAGGAACACAACAGGATTAAGTTAATTGCTGGCGATTAGTTTGAATTGATAATTGCTTTATCAAAAGCGATAGGAAGATAATTGTTCAATGAAAGAATGGACCCATGGTTGAGTTTCTTTTTCCAACTGTACCAAGGGCGACCGCCCAAGATTCGAACAAAACAAACCTCCATAAAACCCTCCATAAAATGTCAATTTTCACGAACTTTACCATTTCGAAAACAATCAAGGTGATCAAAGAAATCCACGTACCTGTCGAGTTTTATCTTCCACGAGAAGATGATTCTTTTTCTTCAATGTCGAGGATGCATCCGGTCAGAGTCCTCGAACCACCACTCTCCGCTACCCTCTTCGACGTCGAAGAGAAGCCTTCAGCTCTTCTTCAGCCAACAGGATCTTGCCTTTTCTACTCTTCCATCCGATGTATCATAGTTCCGATCTCGCGGCCACGTTCATCCTCGACACTAGAACCACGTTTCGGCGCCGATCACAGGAAGCGATTCCGCTTTCACGGCAACGAGATGGGTAACGTGACTTCCGCGCGGGTGTCAGGAGAGAAACCCGACTCTGTAATGATACACCTACGGCGTGCTCTCGCACGGCAACGTACGTTTCTCCTCGCGTGACGCGTGTACTGTAGTCGTACGCTCACTGTCAAAAGTCCTCCGTGCTCGATTGTTTCCCTAATGACACGCGATCAACGCGATTCCGGCCGTGGGACGCGCGCGGCAAATGTCATCCTCGAGGCGGCTCTCCTAGTTACCATCAAGTCGCTTCCTTCCTTTCTCCACGACTGCTCATGATTCGGTGACACTGCGACCATCAGCAACGCCCTAACTGTGACCCCACGAAAATCTCAACCCTACGAGATCTCACAGTTCATAAGTCCTAACGATTCGCGGGAAGAACCGACTCGCTCGGGAGGCTGTCACGAGGAAGTCCTGCGATTCGCGAAGGACCTTCGGGAGGGTGTGCTGCGATTCACGGAGGAGGACCTCGGGAAGGTGTCCTACGATTCACAAAATTGTCAATGTCATTCGATCAACTCCGAACACTGTCACGTCCCGTGGGCTGTCTTCGCGAGACGAACACTGGCGATGTTCGGTTATCGTAGGTATCGTTCGAACCGCTCGATATCTTGACTGCAGGTTTGGTTGTCGATCAGATCGGATCGATCGTGCGGCAGGTTCCTGGACCGTCGGGTTCGGGTCGACTTGACGGCGCGCCGGTTGCCGGAGCTTCAGTGATACCGGTCTCGCTCGGCGTGTCTTCTCGGACCTCCTCCAGGCCCTAGGCACCTCGTGCGCGCGTGCAGCTACTCCTGGTAGCCGTCGGAGTGGCAGGCAGGTCCGCGCGACGAGGGCGAACGCGCTGGACGACTGCGGTTGGCTAGCGAGCGTGCGGCGAGAAGGACGGCGGCCACGGAGGGAGGAAGAGCGAGGCAGGCCGAGGCAGAGCGAGGCAAAGCTCGACGGAGCAAGGTAGACCAAGGCAGGGAGCGAGGCAGAGCAACGGCAGAGCGAGGCGAAGCGTAGGAAAGAAGCGAAACAAGTGGGACGGAGAGGGACGAGGCTCGCGTACACCACTGCGGGGACGTCGGTAGTGGGGAAACGTTGAGGAGGAGGGAGAAGGATCCAAAGGGCTCGAGAAGAAGAAGGTGGACGACGCTGAAGAAGAGGCACGCACTGACTCTGAGAGAGAGAGATCGGCGTGTGAGGGCAGGGTGGCGTAGAGAACGAGGCCTGCCGCGCCGAACCGCAGAAAAAGATGAGAGAGGATGATCACGAGGACGAAATGATGTGGACCATGCGGAGGACACGACGTGTCTGAAGTGGGCTCGGCCCGCGAACGGGGGTTACGGGCTTTGCTTTCGATTTGGTCCCCTCCCCCCCCCCCGCCCGCCCTCGTTCCCGCTGTGCCACGAGCGATACACGCTTCGGTCGTGGTGCCTGTTCATGCAGAAACGCCTACGTGTATGGGTGGAGGCGCGGGCGAAAGAGAACCGGCTCGGTTTCGGACCGGGATGAGAGAGATGGAATGATTGTAGGGGGGGAGAAGGTGACGGTAGCGTGTTGTCGCGTGCTGAACCTTCGGTCGGGGCTGCCCCTATGGCCCGTGGCCCACCTTGCCCACGGCCGTGGCCCCAGCGAACCGATCTTACTCCCTTCTTCGACAGTCTCTCGCTTACTCCCTTGCTAGCTTGCTCCCCGTGGACGCACGCTCCCTTTTCTGGCAGCGTTACCGCTTCCACACGAACCATTCAACCGATCGCCGACTGCCGGGGAAGCTCGAAGCGCGACGGAGAACGACACGGGGGTGGGCGGGCTGAACGACTCTCCTACGGATGGATTTCCTCCTCCTCGAGCGAGACGATCATCCTCCACTCCTACTCCTTCTACGTGAGGGATTCTTCCGCGGCACACTGATAATATGGTAAATCTCATTTTCTAATTTTTCTTTTTTTTTTTATTGAGCCACTGAAACCTATTGTAGGTTTATTTCGGCTTTAACAAAGATACACTAGTTTTACAGTTTGAGTACATTTACAATATGACTAACCAATAGAGATGCAGATCACAGTCGTTTAAAAACTGAAAGATAAATTCACAGGCTTTGACATTTGGTTCTGCAAAGAAGAGGTCCGCTTTTAGTGGTAAGAAAAACTTAAAGTTACGTAAATTATTTACAAGTTTAATTCTTCGGGAGTTATATAAACAGCACTGCCATAATACATGATCCAAGCGCATTTTCTAATATTTGCTTCCGTTTTCTCGTGACCGATGCTCAACCCCCCGTGAGCAACCAGAATCGTTCACGTTTTTTTTTTTTTATTATAGAAAATCTCATATGAGATTTATTACAACATAATTACAAAACAGAAATACGCTACATATAATACAGAGTATGAAGATTACAAAACAGAATAGGTTTCTTGTAGAAATACAGATATTATAATATTAACATATGATTAAAAGGAACAGTATATGAACAGAGAGAGAAGAGTAAAAAAAAAAGAAACTTATACTTTAAGGCCAATCGTTCATGTTTGAAGCGAAATTTCAGTATTGAATTTCCTTCTTTCTGATATTTCTTTATTTATTTAAATACAACTTGATGTCTATAAATATACCTCGTGTATCTTGCAATTGATACAAACAATTTTTATCTCACCTAAGAGTACGCAGTCTATTTATGATTTCTGTTAATTCTACGACAATATCGAAGTAACATGTAGCATTGTGTAGAATGCGCGTAATGTTGATTCTTTTCTGGAACATAATGAAAGTTAAAGGCGACCCGTGGACCAATTAATTTGCCACGAACAAGCAGAACTACGTTCGTGCGATCAATCCGGTTAATTCAACGGAGTTGTGCAGTTTCTTTACTTCTCAACGGTACTTTACGTACTTCCACCGACACGTTTTCGTGCGTGACAATTACGTCTTTGCAGCGGCCGGCGTATTGCGGCATGTCGAAAGTTTTTCAACGCCTGCAAAACTTCTATTCACGCTCACGCGAGTCTGTTTCGCCTTCTCCACAGTGTTCGATGGCATTATAATTTCAGCGCGTTAAATCAACGATAACACCTCCCGACTAAACCTGATTTCGGGCTCCGTAACAGCCTACTTTCGCGGATTTATGCGAAAACATTCGCTAATACGATTTTACGCTTTTACGATAAAAATTGGTAAGTGAACACACAAAACAGAGAAAATATTTCCAACCCAATAAAATTATCAAGGAAAGAGATGGACGTCTATGTAGACCCGGTACCTTACAATTATAATAGTTTAGACAATTTTAATTCTGCATAAATACTCGCAATCACCAATATGAAAATTCAAAGAAGCAATCCCTTTCGTTGCGTCACAAAATAAAAGATCCAGGAAGAATCAGAGGAAGCCTTTCTAAGGTTTGCGAATGATCCTACAGCCGCCATTTATCCAAACAACAACAACCGTCTGCGCAACGTTCGTGCGCCGTCGTGCTCTGCCAAAAGGAAGCTAAAAATTGGCTGGCACCGAGAACGTTCTTACGCAACGTCAGAAAAACAACGATCGCGTTACAAAGAACGGTCTCTGGGGCCGCGCGTGTAAAATCGCGGGCCCCCAGAAAACGGGTCCGAAAAAGTGGGAGTCCGGTTGTGTAATGGCGCTTCTTTCTTTGAGGAAGATGTAATCGTTTCGGTCGTGGCACGCGAGTAATCCTCGGCGCGGATTCGAGGCGTTCCGGCGCGTTTCCACGAAAAGTCGAAGAAGCGCGCGGAGGCGAGCCTGGTCTTTCGGCTAGAGGTGGCATTTTGCCGGATTCTTGCGCAACAAAGAGCCAGCGAAGCAAGCCACCGCTGGTTCGACAATTACATAGGACCTGGAAACCATCGTTTTCTGGGGCCGAACGTCGAATTAAAGCCGTGGGTTAAACGGTCGACGCGTGGCCGCGAATCGTCGGTTTCGATCACGAAGGCCCGGACCGACGCGCGATTCGAAAGAATCCATCAGTCATCCCCGACCGAGGAATAATAATTTGCCATGCGTGAACATTCGACCGACGGTTGGTTTTTTGCCTAACCGACCGAATGGGGCCTCCTACGTTCCGGCCCTTCTTTGTCCCGGCTCTTTTCGCGATGACTCATCCAGGACGCGCAGTAATTGACAATGACTGCGATCCTCCGGCCGAGCATTTTTCGTTCTGTAGTGTGAAATGGGAGATTTTCAGTCGTTCATCATTTGGTGCTGAAGTGGTCCATGGTTCGGTTGGCTGAATGTTGACTCCCAAATTTTTCTTTTATTAGAAAATCTCTTATGAGACTTATTACAATATAATCTACAGAGTATTACAGAGTAGTATATTGAATAACGAGAACGTTACTGACATTGTGAGAAAAAAAAATGAAGATTTCATTGTGCTCAGATAGTTGACAATGTTAACCCTAAGCACTCGAGTGGCGCCTCTGAGGCGCCACTAAAAATTGCTCTACTATTATTTAAATAATTGTTTACACTATCAGATATGTCGGTGTCTAACCAATTACTACACATTTAAGTATTGTATGAGGTATCATATCAATTTCATATTTATCAAATTGAAAAAATCATAGAGAATGGAAATATTGTAGGTCAGAAGAAACGTTTAATTTTCGCGTTAAAATAGCTCCGAGTGCAAAGGGTTAAACATGCACACTAGGAAAGGAACTCTTCGGCCAATCAAAATACATCGTGTAAAACACGTTGCTGCCGCAACAAGATCAAATAGTGCGAATAGCCGCGATAAAAATCCGCAGAGCGCATGCTGAACATCGAAGCCCTTTTGTACCACCGTGCATGCGAGAGCTTGCCGATTCCTAACGAAGCCGAGCGAGAGCCGAACGTCAAATTACGTCGGGCGCGGCGAAACGAGCCTAGTCGTTCTCGGTCGAGTGGCAATTTATCGCCGCGGCCCAGGTAAAACTGTCACCGACGGTTCGCAGCGCGCACCTGTTCGCGCCGGGGATAATTTAGATGGGGGCACACGCTTTCGGTAAAAGCTCGCCGAGAGATCGGCACGCGGTGACGAGAGTTATCGCGATAACCGGGCCAGATACCGGTAGTGAGTCGGTCGGGTCTGATTTTTATCTTCTAAATCGTCCCTCGGAGGCAGCCGACGAAAACGTTAGTCCGCCGCTTGTTCCTCGTTCGTTCGCTGGGACCGAAAAACAGTAGCCTCGGATAGCGAACCACGCGGATAGAAGACGCAGCGTGGCGTCTTTTATCGAACGCATCGAACAGGTTTAATTACCGGCGGTTGTAAATTTCTTTGCGATGTCCTGCTGGCTCGGAACGAGCCGCTTGCCCTTAGGCGACGCGTTCTCCGTTGACGTTCAGGAATCCAATACTTTGATGTCTTCTTCGAAGATATCTACTACCTAACCCAGACGATTCTTCGTTTCACGCGGATGCCAATGCGTTTACACACCGCTACACGACCGATTCTAACGTAGGAATCCTCGCCGACGAGGTCGCGGAACTTTGTCTGTTTCTCCGAAGAATCGTTGAAATGCAAGCTTTAATGGTTTGCTTTACGATCTAACTGAATGTCTAATAATCTGATCTGCTGTGACTCACAGTCACCACTAAAACTTGCTGTACCATTATTCACAATATTGTTTACATTACTAAATATACTGGTATCTAATCAATTACTGCGCATTTAAGTATTGCATTTGGTATTATAACAATTTCATATCCATAAGGTGAAAAGAGTCATGTACAATGGAATCATTTTATAAAATAGCTCCGCTTGCAAATAAAATTGAAAATTAAAGAAATATTATTAGATTAGATAATTAATGAAACAATATTAATTAACGAAGTTTTACAACCACGAGAAGAAAGAAAACGCGTCTATTTGATTTAAGTATCACACGTCAAGTGAAGATCATACAGGCTGGAAAGCGTTGAACGACACATCGAGCAAACAATTAACGGTTTCATAGATAAACTGAAATATACCGATATTGAATCGATCGTTCCTTGTGTGAAGCAATAGATTTATTCTGACATATTTCAACAAATATCAAATAAAAAATAAAATTACCTGCAAACATGCAGAAGCGAACATAGCTAGATATTTCTTATTTTCGCAAATGGTGTCTCCAGCGCTGCAAATTGCGAAGAGCAGGTCGTTAATTCGTTTAGATCCTCGAGGATCGTGTCGAATCGGTCACCTGTCCTTATTTCGGGCCGGGACACGGTCACAAAGGGCAGAACACAAGCGTTTCGTCGTGATCTTCCCAATGTGCACGCTGCCCAGCGACCACTGGGCATAGATTAATCTATCCGAACCATCTGATGTTCTGCAGTTAGGGGTTGTTCTGTTCCTGCCACGAACTACCCCCGACAGGCATCGTTCCGATCTGATAGTGTGTCGGGCCACGCAATTTTTACCCTAGTTTCGTGGTGGACGTTCCACCGATGTGGGAAACGTGTTTGAATTTCCGAAACCGCTTGGACAACCGGTCGCGCAAGTAAACAAATAATATTGACAGTTCGATGGCTACCATAAATTCGAAGGTTCCAGGTAATTTGTGTTTATTTAAAATTTATTACTCAACGAATAAACTTGAATTCTTCGAAGATGAAGGGGTTGTTTTAGATAGTCTAGTGACTGGGCGACACTGTATAACTTATTTTTTATATATATTTCATTTACCAGAGACTTCTTAGAGTAGATTTTTAGTCTGGAGTGAATGATAAAGTGACTTATTATTATTATTATTTATTAATGGTTTATTTTTTTAATGTGGTCGCATTAACATCTAGGTCATTAGCGACCACATGGTGTATAAACAAATATATATTACATGTTACTAAAAGGGTTAAGGTTAATATTAACAAACAAATTATAGTAATTCATAAATGCCGATAGATTTAAAAAAGAGGAGGACGTTTCCAATGTTGTCATCGCCTAGATTTGACTTGAGGTCATTTTCAATGGAAAATCTGGATCGTTGTGAAGAGAATTTGGGACATTCAAGTAGAATATGTTGGATGCTGTTGGTCATGACGCATGTTGTACACTCCGGTGGATTTTGTTTGGTTATCAGGAAGTCGTGGGTATATCTTGAGTGTCCTGATAAAGTGACTTGAATCTTGTGCTAGGTCGACACAATGATGATTCTCGTTTGTAGAGAATTCCCTAGCTACCGGCACACTGCAATTTGCTACAGATCCCGACGAGCAAACACGTGCATTAGGCTCGTTTGCCCAGCGAAACAGTTCGTTGAGCAGCAACGTAACATTTGGATGAACCGCAACGCGTTCGCAACACCGGTTAACCAGCGATGATCCGTGAACGAGCGCAACCTGTGCCGCAAAAGGGACAAAAGGAGGATAGCGAAGGGTGTAAAAGACGAAGTAGCCGGTGTTTGCAGTCGAACGTCGAACAATCACTCTATAGGGGGTCGTTACAGGCGCCAAGGGTGCGGTCTTGTTTATTTGTCATCGAGCCAACGATCCATTAAACACCGATGGGAAACTGTGATGGACGACGTTGGACCTCGTGCTCTCGCAAACAACGTCGGAGTCATCCTCAACTAATTATAAAATTAGCGGACGTACACAACCTTTTCTTCCATAAAGATACTCGAAACTAGACCGATCCGTAGAACACTGACAGGAATCGTTGGTCATCACCCAAGTAAATTTCCAATTAGCAATTGGATCTCACGATTTTGCGAAAAAGCAGGATACGCATTGTGTCAGGCTCGCAGGGCCCCCAGAAAATTAACGAACGGGTGTTTTCGCGGTTATCGAGAGCCGCCGTGCGGACTCGATCTCTCAAATTAAGTTGTATCGACATGTCCCGGGAATCTTTTAGTGGGCTGCGTATGGTAATGGCGCCGTCTTGATTGTTTCATCAAAAATCGTGCGAACACCTTGCGCGACCGGCATCCTTTTTGCTCGGCGTCGCTGCACGCCAAGCTCTCCTTTTTCCCTTCTCATTTCTCCCTCCCCCCTTGTCCCCGTAAATGGCGACTCCGTTCGCGAAATTAATGTTTGATCTCGGGCAACGCCGTGAAGTCCTTTCGGGCATAAAAAGAGTGATTCCTAAGCCTAAAAAATAATAGGAGACAGGCTCTTAATATGGTCCGATGGTTACTCGAACGGCAGCAGCTGCATGTTTTCGGCGAAATTGCCATCGATGAAATTGCATCGAGAAAATAGGAGCCTTTTTCGCAAGACTATCCCTCTACGATCTTCTCTCTTTGCTCCCTTTATCAGTCGTCCCTCGTCCTTCCTCTTCGCTCTCTCTCTTTCTCTCGTGCTCCTCCTTTCCCTCCGGTAGTTAATAGTTCGAACCGGTTTTATTTTCGCTTTGAATCCTCTCTTCTCCGTTCCGCTGTCGTCTTTTCTTTTCTTCTTTCATTTAGACGCATTCCCGGCCACGATATTCCTCTTCGCGCCTCCCTGAAGGGAGCGAATCGCTTGCAAATTGGTCTCCTACGTGATGCTCTGTATACTGAACGTGTGCTACCGATAAAATGATCTCTCTCGACTGGCGACCGATCTCATTTTTCTTCTCGACTTTGCAATCATCTGGACTCTTCAATTTGTTAGTCTACCGATAGAGTGGTCTCAACTGCCAGGTGATGTCCTTTTATTATATTCTCAAGTTGCAGCGATATGTACTCTTCAATTTGTAAATGTACCGATAGAATTATGTCAATCGCCAGATGATGCCGTTCTCTTTCCAACTTGCAGTGATCTGGATTCCTCAATGTTTTAACAATGCACCGACAGTCAATCCCTTCTAAAAATTGCAGACTACCTTTGATGGGATTCGATGCGAGTTTTATTGCAATGTGCGCGCGCAAGTGAATGACTTTATTTAATAATCATCCGCGAAAGTATCTCTACAGTTTCAGTACTAATGAAATAAAACATCTGGGTCAAGGTGGACCCATCCTGACCCATGCAGTAAAAATTAGATTGTAGGTTTCGAAGAACATATAGTATAAAGAACTAAGGCATAACTAAATTGGGTTAAAAGCACGAAGACGTTCTGATTTTAATGATCCAATAATGACTCATTACGAAGCTATATGTATAATCGTGATTAACAAGAAGCCACCTACAGTCATCGACTGTACAATAAATCGAACGTGATTCTGCACTTTGTTATTCAATAAAAATGAATATCAAATATAGCAGAACTTATTTATGTTACGACCCAATAAAAGCATCTGCTATTTTATCTGCTAATTAGGATCATTTAACCCTTCGCACTCGAATGGTGACTCGGAGGTGCCATTAAATGTTACAATACCACGAATTAAAACTGCTTCGACATTATTACAATTTCATTCGAGTCGTTCCAATTGCAAGCATCACCATCAGCGAACACCAACGTTTCCATAAATACAGACTTTTATTCCTTGCCACATTCTTTAAATCTTAATGTGCAATCAACTTGTTCCTCAAAGATACAAAAACTGCTATTTCTCAAGACCCGATTCATATCCTTACAGACCTCTAAGGATTCGCGATTAAAAAAATGAAACTTTCCACAAAATTACCTGCAGCATTCAAACGACCAAGATGCCACGTGTTGGGAATCGAGAGTTCTAGCAACGTTTCGCCATAGACGATCATCAATACGCAATTCATGAGTGAAACAGCAATCTCATCCTCTTTTTCTCTCTCATTCGAGGTCCGCAAATCCCGCTGAAACTGCGCGATGGATTACGGGTTCGAGCGAGTGGATACGGGAAAGAGGATTAAACTGTTACTTCGAGCTCATGCTTTTCCGGTTGCTTGACCTGTCAGACAGCGAGCTTAGCATCGACGCCGATGCAAGAAAGGCAGGCACAGAGCGTTGATTCCCAGACTCGCAGGATCGATGAGCACAGAGCTGTCTCTCTCTCTCGTCCTCTCGTTCCCTCGGTCTTTTTACCTCCCTCTCTCCTCTTTTGCGCTCACCCCTTCTCCCCCCTCCCGTGGCCGACCGAAATGATACTATCGCGTAGTCCAACTGGCCGATGACACCCGCGCTGATACACCGACGACGTCCCATTGGCCGTTTCACCGGGTGGCGTATATTAGAGGGTTTCACCGATTGGCGGCTCTTCGGAACGCCCAGGAAGGATGCGCAGCTGCCAGGACATGCGTAATCCGACGGTTGATCGACGTTCGGAGGAGCAAAACGGCCGACCGTTGCTGTCGACCATTTCCACCTAGCCTCCATCATTCCTACTGTATACATGTACCTACCTGCACGACGTTCGATACCGGAGATCGCCGTTTCCCGCCCTCTCTGCCCACCGGAAGTCGACCTTAGGGCGATCCAGTTATGGGAACCTCGGAGCAACCCAAAATAACACCCATTTTTATGAAGACCACTCGTTATTTTTTTTTTATTACAGAAACGATTAGACATTTCGTCAGCCTCGGATGAATATTGTCTAAGTCCAAAGAAGTGAATTTTAAGCGAGAAAAATGATTTGAAGTGAAACTATTTTGCTTTACACAGAGATTTTTTCGAACTATTAATAAAGTAACACAAAATAACTTAAAATTAAAAAAAAACGTAGAAATTGAAGTACCTAACAAGCCGATGCTGAAATCCCAATTTTCATAAAAAATGGATTTAAGCAGTTTTTATATGAGGCCGACGAATTGGTGAAAATATTATTTGCATATTCGATTGGGGACTAAAATAAATGCCTTATTTTCAGATTCCTTCATAACACCAGATTAATCGGAGTATAACTATTATTTTAACTAGGTTAATAAAGTTACATATATGAGAAATAAAAGATAGGAAATTCTTTGGACGTAACCGTAAGTTCACAATAGCTTTAAGTATGATTGCGAAGAAATTTGTCGAGTGTCTAGAGCCTTAACCGAATTCCATTACGCAAATTTCGTCGAACGCGGTGTTTCAATCTCGGTGCCCGGCTCAATTAACGTACAGGATAATGAGCGTTAATTCGCGGGCAGGTTTATCGTCGGTTAGCATGTCACGCCGACATTTGTTGTGGCGCGTACACATGGAAGCTGAAGCCTCGAAGTTGAATCCTCGCTCCTCCGAACCTGTACGTAAGGATCGTTACTTTCTGGCAACATTGTCATTATTCAATTAGCGTTGTTAATACAGTCGGGTTCCTGTCAGCCCTCGTTCGAGACGTTTGCTGCAGGATATCTGGGAATATGGCAGCTGTGGACATTGAATTACATGCCATTTCTCAAAAACAAGATAAATGCGAATAATTTTTTATGGTTATTGTGAATTCTGGAATTTGTAAATTTCTTTAGCAACATTTCTGTCCCGGTTGAATTCAATGTTTAGTACAATTAAAAATCGGAAAATATGATTATGTTTCATATCAAATGTGTGGGCAGTATTGTTAACAGTCATTGTTAAAATTCATTGTACTAAAATTTTTAAAAATCTTATTCTCAAATCTGTAATATCTCGCAATTGATCGCAAACTTTAAAAATCGAGTTTAAATAGTAAGGATGGTTATCGATTACAGATTCTCGGTTTTTTATTTCCTCTAGATATGAAATGTTTAACGGGCGCGTTTCCAAGAGCTTGCGTTCGAGGAAAGCACGGTACGAGGCTCCATGATGGCGCGAACCATGAATTTCGATAATCGGCAGCAATTGCTTCATTATCCCAGCAGGTGCCAATAATGGGCGGCGCCTCGGCTCCCGATGCTTTACGACTTCGTTATACAAACATACAAAATAATTTTTTAACAACCTCCCTTCGTTTAACCCATCCCTGCAAATTATCGGGGATAAAGTTCACCTACCAGCTGGATGCCTCGAAATCAGTCGGAGAAATCAGTGGTTCACAAAAGTGTAACAAAATCAATCAGAATTCATTGCTTGCATGCGTAAATAATTATATAATTGTATGGTTATTTAGGTGAAACTTTATCCTCTGTGTGAACAATTATACAGGTTGTTGTATATATAGGGTTAAAGTACGAATGATGTGTGTGTATTGTATGTACATACGTGTGTGTATTAACAGACAACCCTATGTATAATTAAATTTATAAAATAGAGAATCGGAACAGAAGTATTCTAAAATTGTAATTGCCAACGAATTGTAAAAAGAAGATCAGATCGGAACGAACGCGCCCGTGACAAACACGTCTGTCAATGATTTCTTATAATAAATACGGCTATTCCTTACATATATGTTTTATAATAATCTTAATGTGTCACGTAAAGTGAAAAAGTTAATACAATTCGAAAGGGAGCAAAGCAAAAATGCATCAAGTCAACACAATGACGCAAAATCTTGTTAATTTAGAAATTCGAGTATGATTGTTCGTAATGCTCGTAAACAATCAATGTAAAGTGCCTTTGAAGAAGTTCTACTTTAAAAACGAACTTACGACAAAAAGAAAATTTTTGCAAGCGCAATCCCAGTTTCGAAACGTCAATTTCGAAAGATCAAGATGGCAGCGTCCCTTTTTACCAGAGCATATCCCGAGGCAGTCGAACCCGCGTTTTGACACCTTGGCAACGGAGCAACGGCGGTAACAACGATGTAATTTCGCGGCGATGAACGGGTTCCGTCCGCGTTTCCGACGTTTTCGATGGAACCTTTAACGACTGGACGCTGGGCCGCGCGCTTAGTCTTCATGCCGATTGTTTTTACGTCTGTTTTCGGGCACACGGCCGGTAATTGGCAACGAGGCCGGCCACTTCTGTTCTGCCCCCCCTTTTCTTTTTATTCCCGTGCCGGGATGTGTCGTTGTTTCTTGGTTCCACGGCCGGGCAGATACGGTCTGAACCAGGTACCGTGAACGTAGACCGACTCGGCCAAAAAAAGAAACACCTCCGAGCGTAAGGTCGAGCGGCTGGATAATGAGCCGGATCGATCGATTATTAAGTGGCTCTCGAGTGTGCTCCGTGTGAAACGTGGTGGCTGTCGAAAGTATTCCGGCGAGGCTGCAGCCATGATTGAAATCGATACAAATTGCGTTGTTATTGTCCCGACGTCGGGTACTTTGCTTTCTCCAAAGTAAGTCGAGAGAAACATACACAGGCAGAGGGTGTTTTTTTTTATTAAGTTGTAAAACCACATATGGGATTATTAGCAGCATGTACACGACTGTGTGTATGGTAACGTTACAAAGATCACTTATAATCTAGGGTTGACAATATGGTGAAACATTTTCGAATACAACTCTAAAGGTGCAAACAGTGAGCCTTGAGAAATTTATGTATATAAATTAAGGGGCAAAAACAGATGGTGTTGATGTATTGCTAATTTCAACTTCGCCCTATTTGATGTATTATTCTCAGATTATCAAAATTATTAGGAGAAAGACCTACTTCTAGTAATCAACGTAAACAATTTTCATTTTGCATAGAAATCCGTATTTTACTGATCATGAAGATGCAGATGAGTGCAATTCGGAGTATTGAAGTTATTAAGAAAGAAATAAGTTTCTACTCTGTACAGTCTACCTAGTTTTTATTCCTGCAATCGATGCAGCAAATTTTTACTTTGCATAAAACTTGAAAATCCAGAATATCGAAATTATTAAGAAAACAGTCTTCTTAAGAATTTTTATTTTTAATAGTTTCACTCAACACAGAGCCGAAAGATATCGGAGTATTTTCATCTGCCCCTGTCTAGTATTTCTAATTATAATCTCGCATGGTGGACTCACGGGATGTCTGCCGAGGCCGGCGATTCTTAATGAATTTCTGCATCGAAAAGAAGCAACGAGATAATTCGGCACGATAGGTAATTGAGGTAGATCGGGCCGCAGTGCGTGGTACAACTTGATTCGTCCCGGCACGCCCACAGTTGGCGGAAATTTCATTTGCCGTTGCGTTTTTACGCCGTTATCGTGGATCTCGATGGATCAGGACAGAACGGCACCGGGTTTTTAACCGAATATTTTCGGCGGGAACGGGCCACCGCTTGTCAGAACGCGAAAGGTTCATGGGGTTCGGTTTGCTAATACTCGCCGGTCGTGCGCTATAGCGATTATTGTAGTTTTATTATCGTCGCCGGTGATTATCATGTCAGTTAACGCGTCCGGCTGGGCGCGGATATCCGAATTTTACACGGCCCGCTGGAAAACGCGTATATTTACACACCGTAAACATTAATAATTCCATTAAAATTACAATTACCATTTTGAAAATTATCTCGCAAGTGTTCTGTACTTTAAATTCATCTTGACAATGTTACTATTCAAGTCACACGTTTCTTAAGGATACCTCGAGCGTTTTCAGTCATCAAAATTAATTAAAAATTACATAAAATAACATAACCACATATTGGCCAACAACCGTAGTCCCGTGGAAAGCACCGGTTCTCGTTAGATCACCGAAGTTAAACAATGTGGAGCGTGAACGGCACTAGGATGGGTGACCGTCTGGTAAAAAACCGGAAAGTGACCCGCCCGGGGTGTTTTTCACGTGTTGTTGGCAAAAGGTGGTTCGAAACCCACCATAAACAGTAGGTCCCGCTGAAAAGGCGATGGTGAGAGTGGAAAGAGGAGAGAGGAGATTGGTAAATGAATTTGAAACCCTGAGGGGACCAAATATCATTTTACAAGTAACATAACCACATATTTAAGTTCCTATAACATCTTTTCACTTTTCCATTGTACTATTAGTAAAAATATATTTTCAATTCTCAACAAATAATTTCATCATCCAGATACCAGTGAAACGTCAGTCAAGTGTTAAAATCGTCGGACATCTAACGTTTCCGTGCATAAAGCTCGAACATCTCTAGCTAAAAGCGTTAGCTCGGTGTCCGAGGCGGCAGCGTCGTTTCACAGAAGGCAGGCATTTAATCATGGAGCGTCGTGACCCTCTTAACAGCGCATTATCTTCGATGTTCGTGGTGAAACGTTAAACTCGCCACGTTCGGCATGTCTTTCGAAAGTGCGTAAACGGTTTGGAGAGGTCGTAAAGCGCGCGCGTCTTGTCCCGCGCCGCGTTATCACATTATTCCGCTATCGTCGGCTCGGCTAACGACGTTTCACGCGTATTAAGGAGCAACCCTGTACATTAAAGGGAGGAAAACCGAGATAAGTTAGGGGGCCGCGGTGCGTTTAACATCTGCCTATAATAACGAAAGTCCGCTCGCGCGGAATTACGTCGTCGGGACCTGGCGCTCCACATTCAACGGAACGGCTCGCGAACTTTTATCGCTTTATTGCGTCGCCGCGACCGGAGACCTTCGCAATTAACACGTGGATGCAATAAATCCGTCGCGAGCGGGAGCGACTCGGGGACAAATTAAACGCATCTGAGAGAGGCCCCCAAAACATTATCAGGTGTGGCGTTTACGACGCTAACCGATCGCGCGACAGGTTCCACTGCGCGGCTGACTTACACAACGCCGCGGCGTTTTCATACATTACTACGGAATTATGGGCAACTGTAATTTCCGGGGGGTCGGACTAGGATCTTGACACTGTCCTGCAAGCCTTGTCTGATTGTCCACGAAGGTGGATTTGCATTTGAAATAATGTTATTACTGATCGATTGCAACGTCCACGAATTAATCTGTGCACCTAATACAGCGGGCATTTCATAGTAATTCATTCATTGGCCGGAAGGGTTTTGAACGACGCAGAGGCAGCCGTCGCGATAAATAATCGAGGCGGGCGTCAAACCGGGTTTGCCCCTAAAGCGATCCACGGACTTAATTGACACGTACTAAATTCGAGTAAACCGTGGTCCCCAATAACGCGATCAACGGCAAATAAACGAGGCTATTTGAGAAAACAAAAACAAAAATGAGGGGAAGAATAAAAGTACCACAAGAAGAGTATAAGGGACGTACTCTTGGGGATCTTCGTTAGATACTTTGCACCATGTAATCTTGGCTCACAATTGGTGTAGAAGGTGTTCGCCTGTTTCTTAATACATTTTTGTAGCCCGGTGCACCTGTTGTTCCCGAAGGACGAAAGGAGCCGGCTAATTACGGAGCAATCAATTACGGGAACCCGACGCACGGGACGAGCTGCCGAACGATGGCCCCGTCGCTCTCTCTCTTTCTCTCTCTCTCTCTCTACCCGATCCGTGCCGGCATTTACGTATGACGCTCGATCGGTCGGTTAATTTCTTAATTGCTGCAATCAAACGCCACCAAAAAGCAGATTTTTCGGTCTGACGTTAATCGCGCCCGTGAGATCGTCGATCGCGAGACGATACCGCGATCATGATCGAGTGCTAAAAAATTTAATCCTCCCGTGTATGTCCAGTCTGAAAAGTACGACCGTTATCGGTCAAAAGATCTTTATGCATTTATTGCGCTGGCCATGCTGCCCGATGTAATACCTTGCTTTACTACTTGTCCGACCAGACTCTGGCCTATTTCACTTGTGTGGCCCGTTGGTGGACTATTCCACTTATCGAGGACCGTTCTATTCCACTGGTCTGACTTTATCAGTAGAATGGGACTACTGTCGGGATCAATCAGACGCGAACAGACAAAATCTGAAAAGTGGAATAAGTTAGACTTGACAATGATTGCCAACCTAGAAAAGCTGTAATATTTCGAGCTGTATAAAGAAAGAAATTCCCCGGCTTGATTTTACTGCGTAACACGCGGACAGTTAATTTACAATATTTCAAAAATCGATTTTCGATCACCATTCAGATTGCGTTGTCCCAGCTGTATCGGCGTGAACTTTCTCGGCAGCCCGGCAAAAAAAGCAGGAATGAATTGACTCGAGCTTGTCCGTCAGTTTTCGCAGCGCGATGTCCATTGTCTGTTCGACGCGCGCCTGCCTCGAAATCCAGAAAGTTAGCGAGGTAACGAGCCGAGGCGTGCAGAATTCCCAGAGATTGGTTTTTCGGCGACAGAGGCGATTCGAGGCGGTGGCGAGGCAAGACGAGTGCAAGACGAGGACAAGCGGATGGCAAAGATGGCAGCGGCGTACAGTCAGCTCGTTAAAAGGAACCGCCGTGGCGGCGCAGTATCTCATTACATTTTTGCCACGGCGCGTTATAGCCTCTCGATTTACACTCGGGCTACGAGTGTACTGTTGGCCGGGCTGCCCGTTAGGTGGCAACCAATCGAGCCGATGAACGAAGGTAAAACCCTCGTCGAGCTCGAAGCGCTAACCGGTAACCAGTCACTTCCACAGTAATTACGGGGCTGGCTCGCGTTTGCGTTTTATAGGCGAACCCTGCGACCGAGACGAGGCCGGAGACGAGACGACTCACTCACTCGATTATTGCATTACCCATGCATAGCCTGCGCGGCTCGGTCAATACCAGCCCTGCAGCTGTACCCGCGGTACCCGCCGATCTCCTTACTCGCGACTCCTAGTTCTTCCGCGATCCTCTCGACGTGCACGCTTCAACCACCTTTCCTTTTTCTTTTTTTCAGACGCGCCCTAAACGTCTACGGAACGCTGGACACTTGTAACGCATCCGCACAGGAAGTACAGTAATTTCTCGGGTATGTGTGAAAAAGATGTACATGATTTTTTTTCTCTCTTTTACTAAGCATTTTAAATCCCAAATAAGATTTAACCCATGGACCAGCAAATTTTCTCTAAATGGTGAATATTTGTACGTTTTAGTAATTTTTTTTTTAGAAATAATCGCCAAAAAGAACAGTGACGTACGCGGTTATTGTTTTAATAAACTCGTCAGGTGCGCACTGAAATATTAACTCGGCACGGACGCGCTCGCTGAAGTTTTTATCAGGCTGCACTTGGAATTACAAATAACACTGTGGTTGTTACGAACGGAAAGAAGCGTGGACTTTTTGCGAGGCAAGAAGTTTAAGATGGCGCGTTCATGGACGCGTCAGCGTGCTCGCAGCTCTTTTCTTTCCGGTCGTCCGGCATCGTCTATGGGAATCGAATTTACTGTCATAGGCGCGCCGATACTTTCGTGCTAATTACCGCGAGAAACGCGGCTTTACGACCGTGCTTTATAGGCGGACATTTTTATGGGTGAATATAAATAGCTGCGTGTTTCGTCTCCTCGCGGTTTCTTGCCGCCTTTCGGCGATCGTCGCGTTTATGCTCCCGGAGATACCGGAAGCCGAACGATCGGCGAACTGCGCTCGCGCGATGAAGACCTTTCAACGTATCAGAAATCATGCGATCGCTCCCGTAATTACACTATTAAACTTCATGAACACGGTGAAAAAATCTGAGTGGTGAAAACAAAACGGCGCAGTTAATTAACAAGTTCTTTTTCCCTTCGAATAGGGAAATAGAAGATGATGTAAACGCTGTTACCACCATATAGGGTGTCCTATAATCGATGCTGCTCGGTCAAGGGAAGTGATTATTAGATTGTAAAGATTTACGAAAATTAACTTCGTAAGAAATCACATTTTTCTTCTGTAACGTTGATGAGAAAACAAAATAAAATCTAGCTTGATGTTACCGAGGGCATGCGATGAAATCGCAGACATCTGAAAATTGTAAAAAAGAATGTATATATTTTAATAATCCTGTTGTAAATACAATTTCTCTCTCTCTCTCTACGTATGTATATATGTGTGTATGTATGTATATGTATGCGTATGTAATTAATTAAGTCAATTTTAATTATAAGGCTAAGTTTAAGATTAAGTTAATGTTAGTAATTAAGCTAAGTTAGATTAAGGATAGGTTAAGAGCGGCGTGAAATGGAGCGAAACGGAAGAAAGGGGAGTTACGTATAAGAATTGCAACCCTGAGGGGAATCAAAATAAAATATATATTTTAATAATCAATTTAAATAATCCATATTATTTGCTGACAATTTCGTAGGTGGTGCAACGCTATCCAAAGATGGATAGAACCGTTTTATGTAACGCATCGATAAATTTATGGCCCGTGTAGACTTCACGCAGGCGTTTCCCTCAGTACATACCATTTTATTGGCTGCAGTGTGTACGGGTTCGGTTGCTCGTCTCGTAATACCGGCAACATCGATCTCTTAATTAGCGGAGGACATTCCAGCTGACAGATCCCGGAGTTGTTCTCTTTCTCTACACCAGCTGCACGCTTCACCACCTCCCGATATTCCTGCGTGGAACTTTTTGTCGGCCGTGTTAAGCGTATCTGCCCTCCGGATAACGAATTACCTCTGATTCCTCCTCGGAGCGAATCCGTCTTTCTGGCACACGCGAACGGTCCACCACCGTGTACTCCATTCACCATTACAACGGGGGTGTACCGTCGACATACAGTAACCCTTCCTCGTCCTATGTTCTGCCACACTCGACTCTGCTTTTTAAATTAACTGCGCAAGGCTTACTTGTAAATTTTCTGCATCGTTTACTACAAGCACCACACAAATAGAAGTTTCTGTTTTCCTCCACTAATTGCGTGGTATTGGTAATAATATATGAATGGGTTTCTCTCTCTCTCTCTACATGTATAGAATAGGTTAAGTGTAGGTTTTAAGTTAGTATGTAAATTAGTTGTAAGAATAATTGTATAAGCACGGCGAGAGGTAAGGAGATTTGTTATGCAGATTTGTAATCTCAAGGGTAACAAATAAAGTTTATATATATATGAATGGGTTTCTGGAAGAAGGGCCGATATCAGGTTTTTTAAATTTTTTTAACGTTTAATAAAACAAACCGCAAGAAAAAAGTCTTTCAGTTTTCAGTCTTTTTGCAATGGGAGAATATTCATCTGATTTTTATTATTAACACTTCACGTTTGAGTTCAAAGTCGTATAAAATTTTAAAAAACCTGACACAGGCCCTTCTTTCAGACACTCATTCATATATTGGTACTTCCAAACGACTCGAATTCTGACAAATAAATCGAATGAATATTAAGAACAACAGAAACACGGATGGGCCTAGAAGAACTATGTTTCAAAAAATTGATAAATAACCGTATAGGTAAATTGTAAACTAAGGGTTAGCAAAGTACACAATTACAAAATCGTTGACTATAAAAGTAGTCCTTGATGAATCACAGTTATCCTGATTGGCAACGAGTCACACAATCGTACTAATTCGAACATACTCATTTCGTATCCGAAGTGAATACTTTCTAAAAGCTGTACCACGACGCGGCATGAGAAAAAATAATTATACGTCACGGTGGCTCCGTATGCAACAATGTGCGGCTTCAAAGAACCAGTTCCGATCGAAAGCGACAGCGGTCTGCCGACGGGGCACGGCGATTTGTCGTAGTTTTCTGCACGGTCTTGATTTTCCCGTGTCGCGACGGGGTTCCACTTAGGGTAACGATTCTCGCCGATCAGGTATTACGCGAGAACCGGCGCGGGGCGCGGCGTCTACACGTAGCCGGTGATGGCCCATTAAACGGGTACGACTCGAGCGTGGAATATTACAATCATAATTACCGGTATCGCGAGGATGCCCGTGGCTCGCAAATTCTCCCTCGGCGAAACGGGAATCGCGGGCCCGAATGCGAGATCTGCGTGCGAGAATCTCGGCTGCGGCTTCATGGAAACGAGATGAGCGTGCACGCACGCCTAATTACCTACGCCCCAGTCCGTCCGTCCGTCCGTCCGTCCGTCTGTCTGTCACGGTGCACGGAAAATCGTTATCGATGATCGGCAAGCGGCGCACGTCGTTGATATCGTGTAACAACGAATTACGGACATACGTGGGCACGGCAATCCGTCGACGCCGCTAGCCCAGAAAAACATAGAGCTCCTTGTCACGTGAAACCGATCGACGATCCACACGAGCGCAGACATCTAATTTCGACGACGATCCCTTGCGAGAGGTAATCACTGCCATCACACGGTCGTGACACTACATTGTAAATACATCTTCGTCCAAGAACGCAGACAATTATGATGCTCCTATGGCCATCCGTTAACCTGCCGTTACTGCTTCGGGGAATGCAACCGTTCCTTCAGACTGTCGCACATGATCGTGAACATCGACGATGCGTGTTTAGAATACTGTTCATTTCTTCTGTTTCACGCTAAGTCTGGGAGGTTCCCACTCGGAATCCTGTAAGTTACGAGGGTCCTGCGGATGCGCGTTGAGAGTGGTTATGGTACTGCTTCGGGGAACGCTCGATTGATATTCTTTTACACTGTCGCGTCCTTTGCATAATCGTGTTATGATCGCGATCTTAAACACTTCGTGCTTAGAATAATGCTGGACGTTGTTAAAGTTGATTCTTCTGGGAATGCAACTTCATCATGGTAGGTGCATCACTTGAGAACGGCTGGACTGATTTAGCTAATTTTTTTTAAATGTTCGTAATAAGGTTTTTAGAGAAAGAAAAAATGGGAAATTTGAGAAAAAATGGAATTGCTGAGTGATCATTTAGAAATACAGTTTTTTTCTCATTTTTACTTTGTTTACACATTTCCAATAGCTTCTCACAAATTCAGAATACGATCAGAAACAATTTTATTGAAATTTGGACAGGACAACGTCTGTCGGGTCAGCTAGTCTATATATATATAAAAATGGATGTTTGTATATATATGATTAATAGACTTCGCAACTTTTTGACCAATCAACACGAAACTTGGCACATATATGTATTTTTTGATGGAGAAGGTTTTTACACTATTCAATTTGTTATAACTCGCCGCTGTAGATGGCGCTGGAATACATTAACTTCTATACTGTTGAACCCATTGCTATGAAAAGTATACATAGAGAGAGAGAAAGAGAGAGAGGGCACGTTTCTGTTTATAACTTTTGATCGAATGGACTCTTTTGAATGTGGTTTGCTCTAAAACCTTCCAGAGACAAAGACAGAGATAGAGAGAGAGAGAGAGGGAGAGAGAGACACGCGAAAAGCGAAATGGAATTGAACGAAATAGATTATCACAAAAACGTTCAGCACGTACATGCTTTTAAAAAATACTGTGCCACAGCAACGCGTGGCGGGGGAAAGCTAGTAACAAATAAATTAACCAATATCTTACCGCAGCGTGTAAACTGTCGTCGGCAACACGCATAGTAGACGTTTTGTACGCGAAGAGATGAAAAGTTTAAGAAACATTTCAGAAAGTGAGGAATACTTTCCGACAGACGTGATAACTATTCCGTCGAGATAAACCTGTGAATAGGGTGGAAAACTATATACATCTGCATATAGTATATCCAACGGCATTCCTGTTGGCTCCGTACTTGTGCGCCGCCATAAAGGTGGACGCGGTGAATCGCGGTAAACAAGCGTCGGGATTAGACGCGTCCCGTCGTAAAATAATAAAGTAATATTAATGAAAATAAGTCCCTTCTCGGTATCTCTCTGGATGCTAATTACCGGGCACATCGCCGACGTGTACAGGCGGCTCGGTTTTTCTTGCACGTGTGTCGTGCGCGTTCGTTGAACGACGCCGCGCGTCAAAATATGCCATCAATATTAATGAGTCGTTTAAACGATCGGGCATGCTACTCCGGACGATGATACCAGCCGGACCGTTTCGATCGTCTTAAGCGTCGACTTCCGTGATCCTCGGGTTTTTCCGCGGTCGCTAATTATTATGATCACCGGCGCGCGTCGTTAAACATTTTTATCCCGCCGCCGCGAGACTTCTTTCTTGCGCGCGCGCTCGCGACCGCAAAAGAGGACAAGAGCGGATCCAAGCTCCATATCGAAATTAATGAGTGGCCGAGGCTGGTATTAATTCGAGAATTTCTCGAGCGGCCTTGATCAATCGCGATCGCTATCGACACCTGCTTTTTCGCGGTGGTATCCGCGGTTGCACCAAGAAAACGTTTCAGAAGCTGCTTCGTTGCAGTTGCTCCACAAAAGTTTTCTTTTACTAAATAGTCAAGTAGATAACATCTTGATCGAACCCAGTAAAAATTCGAATAAAAATCGAAAATCGACGAAGAATACAGACTAAACAATAACATAAAAGTTCATTTTCGAAATCATCTTGACACGGAGCGAGCTGTACACTTAATGAGGTCAGATTTTATTTAGGCTCTGTCAAGTTTAACCCTTCGCTGCATAGTGTATCATATCTGATACAGTTACCAAATCTGGTACATTATGTTTATTTTTCTAAAAATGTTGTTTTCATTTTTTTTTATATTTTTCCCTTAAATAAAACCGAAAAACTGAACTTCTTTCAATTGTTTCATCCAAATTAAAAAAATCATGCAGTGAAGGGTCAATATAATGAGTTGCAGGACATGCGTGCGCTAGGAGCACATAAAATTGCTAAATTGTTGTAAATTAATGTTTGTATTATTGATCGAACCTGTGCGCCGAAACCATCATACATTTATTCAATTCTTTTCGATCGCAAAACTATCTACATATCATTTTTAACGTTGGAATTGCTAAATGACAAAAAGAATTAGAGCGAGCTGTACACTTAATGAGGTCAGATTTTATTTAGGCTCTGTCAAGTTTAACCCTTCGCTGCATAGTGTATCATACCTGATACAGTTACCAAATCTGGTACATTATGTTTATTTTTCTGAAAACGTTGTTTTAATTTTTTATATTTATATTTATATTTTTCCCTTAAATAAAACCGAAAAACTGAACTTCTTTCAATTGTTTCATCCAAATTAAAAAAAAAATCATGCAGCGAAGGGTCAATATAATGAGTTGCAGAACATGCGTGCGCTAGGAGCACATAAAATTGCGACGTCTTTTTTATGGGAAAAGACTTATGGATTTTAGGCTTCATGAATATAACTGGAAGTGCTCGTTACCGCGCCTACGGACTGTGTAGATTTCGCGTGTCAACTCCATTGACAACTTACTGTTGTCGTATTTCAATAAGACAGTTACGAGTGTAGGTTGGAAATATTGAAATTTACGATCGCAGACGTTCCTTTAGGGAAATAGATATTAAGTACAGTGTCAGTGGACGAAACAAGGCCGAAGATCGTTCGTCGAATGATCGGTGTCGAATGTATATCGAAGGCTCGCGAGAGGATCCGTCGACTGGAAGGGTGGCTGGACGAAGTTTTTCCGCGAATGCTAATTACCACGATTACGAGTTCGACGCGTCATGTAGCTTGTCCACGGACGTGACGCGTGGAGCCGAGTCGAGCTGAGGGGAGGAAGCGTGAGCGGCGGGGACGAAAGAAGACATCAATCCTCTCTCGCGGCTCTGATCCGCTCCGCTTGTGTCTGTCGTTTTCGTCTTGTTCTCGGAGGCATTCGTAACGAGCGGGAGCGCGCGACAGTAAAACGATGCCACTTTCTCGTGGCCGTCCCTCTTCTCATTTATTTCTTCGGCGTGTCCCCTTCTCCGTGTCCGCGCCTTAACGCCCCTGTCTTCCTCGAGTTCGCGCGTAACAGCCTCGACCCTCCTCGCGGACCCGAAGCCGGCAGCCTCGCCTCGGCTGCCCGGTTTTATGCACCGGACCCCAGCTCGGCTAAGAAGCTTTTTGCGACGGCCCGGCCGCTTCGTTATGGCTCTCGGTATGAGTTATGCTCATTGAATGCGCGATAACCAACGACTTTAATTGGAGTGCAACCTAGCGCGAGAGAGCCCTGCCGCCGCCGCCGTCCTCCGTCGTGGTCGTGGCGTTAGTTACCACTGCCTGCTTGCTCCCTGGACTGATGATGATGCGTCTGTGATGGACCGTTTCACAGAAACCCCTAGCGAACAGGAAAATTTCTAATCGAAGATAAATGCGATTGTATACGGCAAACATGGAATTTAACTGATAGCTAACGTGTATTTGAAAAAATTTTTTGTGATCTTCCTGTGCTTCGTCTTGATGCTGCATCCGTGATGGAAGTGAAGAACGCCCATCGAATACAGATAACGAACAATTAGCGGTGTTCAGGTGCCTGGAAGGAGGTTGAAGGATGAAAAGTAATGAAAAAGGTCCTTTTTGTTTCTACTCAAGCCTGTGAGCCATCTTTCCGGCTCTGGTTGCAATCAGTATAACAGGCATGTGCACGTAGCTCCTCCGCGGGCAGAAGCTGCCCCCGAGGCTCGAGTCACGCGAAGAGCTAAAGCCGTAAAAGAGTGGGGACGGTGCATTGTGTGAATGAGGCTTGAAGAGAGAATGAGAGGGAGAGAGAGTATGGTTGAAGCAGACCTCCTGCGGCAACAGTATTCGTGACAGTGCCTCACTTATAGATTACCCACCACAGGATTCTTGATCTTGAAGGACGTGGCTTGCTTAGCGGATTACTCTTAGCTCCCTGCTCGCCGAAACTGGACGCACAAGGGCGTGGTTGCAGTAGTGCATACTGCATCCCACCCTGATCAGGAATACTCGAATCCGACCTGTTGTTTTTTTTCATTTTGTGCAGACAGTATTACGTCAGCATTTTATTAATGTCTTCGCTATACTCCCACGGATGACAAGAATTTCCAGATCCGGTATTCCACTTGCACAGTTGCATGTTCCATTTTAATTACTATTTCGTAACATCGTCAACGTTGAAGGAGAAATGCAAACTCGATAGCCACTATTAGGTAAGCAACTAGATACTTACTATTACGTAATCCACTTTATGAAGTCCTGTGTCCCAGAATACTTGATCCACTAAAGTTCATTGATGTAGGCGATGAAATAAGAACTCGGATATTGATCGAGAGATGAACATCTGTTAGGGTAATATTTTTCAAAAATATTTTATTTATCTGAGGGAGAGTTTAAAGCCACCGAAAGATGATTATCGATCTGTATTTGAATATCAATATCGCGTGTATAGGTGGTATACCTGTCGATCGATGCCGATAAAACTTTTATTAGACTATATCATGCTGATTATTGTTCATTATCCCAAACTGCGCTCGGAGGTCCGTCGATCGACAAGTCTAGTGGCTGTATTTTTAGTCGTCGCCGGTCATATAGGCGGCGAAATAACACGGGGAGAGGAGGCGTCCTTTTAATTTCGTGACTTTTGCACCTGTTGGCCCCGTGTTCGCAATGGCCCGGAGGCGAGATACACGTCTCCGTTGCTGGAATCTGGACATCTGTGATCGGATTATCGCATGTACTGCAATAAATTGAAGACACGTTATTCAATTACGCCCGATTTTAATCGCATTTAATTAGCGGTGATTGCGAAACATTTACCGTGACAGGACCGATCGACGAGATTTCAATTTTCGACCGCGAGGAATCCCTTGACGTAACTTCATTTAAACTGCTTAATTTCGCCCACGTTCCGAGCCTCGGAAACGTCGCGTGTTCAGTATTCGTTGAAATATTTTATAATCGCAACCGATCCGAAATATCTCGACACAATTCCCAATGCAACCACGCACAGGCTCTGATCGAAGTTCAATATTCGATGCAGCTGGATCGTTTTATATTCTTTTACTATATAAACTTCTCTGTAAAATGCAGCTTCTGCATTTTAAAATCGTATGAAAATGTGGCAAGAAAGGGTGCTTTTATTTTGTTCCTAGCAGTAGAAATTTTTCAAAGCTCTGCCTCTGAATAATATATAAAAAAATCCACACTTTAGTCAATTTATCATAGATAGTTGCAATCTGTTCAATTACTATTTTCCGGATTGCAACAATGGATCCCGTAACGTTGATTTTATTTCGACTTGCAGCAACTCTCGACTTCCATTACGTTCCAAATAAATTAATAAACGAGGCTCCAGCCGGCGAGCGGCTTTAATGCAGTTTAAATTATCGGTTTGCCCCTGCGTACACCATTTGTTTCATATATTATTATGTGTTTATGAAATTATTAAAAGAAATCACCGTCATTTTTTAGCTAAATACGCCTGTCAGTGGGAACGGCGTACTCGAGGCGCGACAACCTAATATTTTGTCGTTGAATTATGCCAGGCGCACGTCGAAGCGGACATACGAAGCGGGGAATGTACGAGAACGTACGATGTAGCAGACAAATGCAGGACAGCAGTGTCCGGACACCTCATTAAAAACTTGAATAGCTATGTATACGACCCGCGCCCGATTACTCAAAATGCAGGTTCGCCGTGGCTTTATTTTTTCGGCGTATTCAAGGTGCACGCGCCGAATCGGCAGGTGATCCTTTCTACTTTGGTTGTTCGAGTGTTCAATTTCTAATTGTGATTCCCGGAGCACGACATCCGAGCCGAGCGACCGATGAGGAGAGGCTCCTTTGAAGATAACGCCGACAAATACAAAGGATCAAATAGTCCCTCTCCCATTAAACAGTCCGGCCCCTTAAGCGTAACTTCAATCATCGTTGATTGCACTTTCGTCCTGCCGCATACTGATCGCTGCAACATTCGACGAATACAGGCCCACACCGTTTGTTAGCTTCGCATTGATTAACTTCCACGAACTTCTGCGAATGAACTCGGATACGTTCTAGAATCGTATCTTCGTCCCGTTTTTCAGGAACCGCGTAAGCCAAAGGTAATTGCAATTATTTTATAGGCTGGTATAATCGTCCAATTCTTCGACTTCTTTATTCGAGCGTGTAAACGTCGCACGAGCTCGACGATACGAAACTCGAAGGGGGGAAAAAAGAAGCTGAAGAAGATGGAGGAACAAGGAGAGACGGAAGAAGCAAGGAGATGGCACAGCCGAGGGAGAGGTAAGTGAAATTGGCTCGTTCGACCCCTTAAAGGACCGTCTTAATTGCCGTTAATTGCATTTTAGTCACTTGATTCGGTCGAGTAGCAATTTCCACGTACCGATCAGCGCGGATCATCCTTGTACAGGCCTATTCGACCGGGTGTACCCTATACTCCGTGGACAGGTATGCTGTCCGGGATTCTCGGTTTTTGCTTCACGAAACGGCCCTCCGACATGCGGATAACATCGATTTCTCGGCGTCCTTTTTCGTGGAGGCCCGCGGCGCCCCCTTAAGGACGCCGTCCAGATTCCGATTTCATTGCGCTACCGAGCGGTTTTTCAATGATATCTTGAATATCTCCGATGATCGACGTTCATTTCGGACAATGTTGCCCAGCGTGGCAGGTGAGCTTTTGTCATGACGCGCGATGATGGATTTATGCCCCCGGACATCTACCAACTTTATTCCGGAACGGTGCATCGTCCCTTCGAAGAATGCAATTAAAAGTCTTGCAACGAGTGGTTCGGAAACTGTATCTAAAGTGAGAAATTATGTACTTGTTGGGGGACCTGGACGACGATCATTTTTAACAAATGTACGATGGTTTCGGCGCACAGGTTCGATCAATAATACAAACATTAATTTATAACAATTTTGCAATTCTAAACCTCCATAAAGGATAAATTACCACTCTCAAAAAATTGCAATGTCATATATGAAATTCCTTGCAAAGGTTTTAATCAGTCTTACATCGGACGAACTTCTCGTCATCTGGATACACGTATAACGGAACATAAACGTAATATTTTTCGACCTCTGTCACAGCACACAGCAATGACGAAACATTCATTGGACTTCGACCATGCATTTGATTTTGACAACGTTAAAATACTGGACAGGGAACCTAATTTACAACGAAGACTACTTCTAGAAACTATTCATATGATTAAACAACAAAGCGTTAATCTTAGATATGAAACACCTACGATTCATGACTACTACGCTGCATTACTAAATCAGTAATGCTTTATGATGAATTTTTCTAAAATTTTTAAATAGTCTTCTCTATATAGTATTTACTATAACTTTGGTTCTGATTCATTCACGTGTCTTTTTCAAATTATATTTGGATGTTGATTTCTTTTCTATTACCACAACACTGTTGGGTTATAATGCTGGTGTGGTCTAGTGATGGAGACGAATCATTTTGGTTTGAATTTACCGCCTAGTATTGACGGAGCGTGCATTGATCGGTCGCTTCTGATTGGTCAAGTTCCAATTTTTTTTTTTTTTATTATAGAAAATCTCATATGAGATTTATTACAACATAGTTACAAAACAGAAAAAACTACATATAATACAGAGTATGAAGATTACAAAATTCAAGTTCCAATTCTTTGCCTTGATGTGTTTACAGTTTACGTTACAACCTTCAGCAAGGATCAGTTCAGTATCTACCAGCATGGAATCAATATAGTCTTCATAAATCTTACGTTTACCTTATATAACATGTGAGAAAAATAAATTTATTCTGCTGTTTGAAACATATTTTTAAATTACGGTTATTATTATAAAGTTACATTTTGTTACGGACGCAAAATCTCTTGAAAATGATCCTCATCAGGATCGAAACGTCGAGGTTTAAAATTGCAAAATTGTTATAAAATAATGTTTGTATTATTGATCGAACCTGTGCGCCGAAACCATCATACATTTATTCATTTCTTTTCGATCGCAAAACTATCTACATATCATTTTTAACGTTGGAATTGCTAAATGACAAAAAGAATTAGAGAATATAAATGCAATGGAAGAAAGAATTTTTCGTTTGGTTTCGAGATTAAAATTTCCGGATGTGCTTTCGAAGGTCGAGGACCGTCATCAACACCATGATACAGTAGTATTACTGTCTCGAACGACGACAGATGCGCCAATGTCACACTTCGCAGCCGAAGCAGTATGAATATCTCCGTGGGGGTCCATGGTGGTTTGGTCGCGGCTCGTTTGCACGTCCCTTCCAAGGATTCCCCCATACACACAGCGTATCGACGTTCTGTTACGGGGACTGATCGCATTATTATGTGTCATCTGTCTTGACGCGGCGACCGCAAAACATCTCGCCGGTAATTACGTCGTTACATGGTTCCGGCGTAATTCGAGGAGAAGGAAACAGCCGTAGGAAGAGTTTATGTTGGCGGGAATAGCGGCGCTGTTAGGCGGAGCTAAATGAAATATCCATTTTAAATGGCGACTGGCAAGTCGCTCATTTTACTTTGAAATCCCCACACGAGAAATTACGTTTATATTAAGCCTTATAAAACGATATTTACAATCAACGTTAATACGGAGTGCGTGTCAATTAGCTATCAAGCAAAGGTGTAAATACTGGAGGGGTGTGGCATTAGCCATTCAGCATATTAATAAACGTTGAAGAGGCTGAAATATTGCGTACTCGGAAGTTCTTCGGCGTTCATGCAATGAACTTGTGGAAATAGTCACTTTAATTATCGACGCTTCAAAATCTTCAAACGTTCCATTTGAAGAACAATAAAAAAAAATAGAAAAGTTATTGAAATTCTGAACCTCCTTTCGTCTAATTTCTAAATTCAGTAAAGAGAAAGATGAAGAAGAGAATACGTCGTTTTAAGACATCATCGTTGTAATAGTAAAATAAAAACAGCTCCTAAATGAATGATTTTGAACATGAAGAATCAGTTTTGATATCATTTTTTTCCTATTTAAAGAAACGAATAATGACAATCACAAAAATCTAAGTACCGAGGGGGTTAAGTATAAGGCAGATAAATCGAGCAAATTCTGGCAAGAAAGTGTCGATCGAGATTGCAGTGGTGGGAATGACATAACATGGACCGAAACCGTCCAAACGTAGAGCAAGGTGCGGCGAGATCGACGAGAGATCGTGGATGGTCAGTGATCGAAGCCGATTAAGGGCCCCCGGGACAGGCGTTGGTTTTCCATCTCCGCGTATAAATCCGGTTTGCGGCTGCGGCGGCACGGTTGCCTCATTACTCATCATAAAAATCGGCTTTCCGTCGGCGTTGGGCCCCGGCCGAGGGACATTTTCGGCCCAAAACGGGCGAATCGTTCTCCTAAGGCGTTTCGTAAGAATTTCGCATCCGCGGCTGGATTCCAACGACTGGTTTTACGTCGAAACTGCAAATGGATCGGGAGCTGAAATATGTCGGCCCAATTTGCCGGTGTCTGTTGCCTCTGGGGCCCCGTGGACGTGGACCGGTGTCTTCTTACTCTCTCGTTAGTCGCCCGGAGCTCTCGCCCGGGCCCTCTCCACCTCCCCCTCTCGTTCTATACTTTCTTCTCTCTTTCTCTCGCTTCTGGAAATTTATTTGGTAATGCCTCTGCACATTTAGCTCTCTGAAACCCTTCCTTCCAGTACTACGGTAATGTCTCGACGCATCGGAAAAAGATCTGCACGATATTTGCGAATTTATCTCCACCACTGCCGGATCAACACCTTCGGGGCCCCGAAAGGGATTGTCAGTAATAAAACTTCGTTGTTCGCAATTATTTTTGATCCAGACTTTTGTCGACACATTCCTAACATTTTTGCGATTAAAATGAGACCAAACATAACACGATTCGCAAAATATTTACTTATTCAATCCACGATACTGTGGAATTATACGCATGTGTATTTCACTTGTGAATAAATTAGCCCCGAATTCGGGCGATTTATTATTTACAGTTCTTCATCCTACACGGAATAGCTCGGATAATCGC
The DNA here is from genome assembly GCA_916610235.2 of Lasioglossum morio. NCBI lineage: Eukaryota > Metazoa > Arthropoda > Insecta > Hymenoptera > Halictidae > Lasioglossum > Lasioglossum morio. Next base: position 7,578,286 of record OU744330.1, on the reverse strand, counting down.
GGTTCTACTAAATCGTGGATTAAGAAAATTGTCGAAAAGATGTTGGCGAATGTTTCATAAAAAAATAACGAACAATTTCTCGTTGACAAATAGTAAAATTGTTATCGATCTATATTTTCTTGGATTATTTTGAAACGATTTATTTCTTAAATCTGTTCGTACACGATCTTTGACAAGAGAGTTGCGTAGTAGACACAAGAAATTAATCAATAAATCTTGAACAACGAACTAGTGTCTCTGCAGTGAGCTAAGTATCCAGCAAGATCGTAATTAATTGCGCCAGAAGTGTCGGCCGCGAGTAAAGTCGAGTCTAAAGATCATTTCCATTGAAGCACGTGCAAAACTACTCTCTCGTTAGTTATCCGAACCTCTCTCTCGCTCTCTTCTCGATTCCCTTGTATTCTGCACTCTTTCTTCTTCTTTCCTCTCGTTCGTTCTCTTTTCTACTCGCCGCGATCCATCGATGGGGTTCTTCGTTGCCGTGGTCGTGTTAACGGAGATATATGCGCGGTACCGCGAGTGAATTCGGCTTGATTGCCTGGTGCACAGGTGTTATTCATCACGCGCAGCTGATGTTTGTCGCTACCGTGGAGAATCGTCAGCCACGATCATCGAAACTCGCGCCTGGAAAATCTTCGACTAAGATTGAAACGAGATTCTTCGGCTCATTCGAGTATCTCTGTGTGCGTATGTACCTCGATCGCGATTGATTTCGGGCCAATTTGGCAAACGATCGATCATGCACCGGTCCGTGGCGGACGCCGGAGATCGATGGACCGATTTCACTTCCACGACGATTTACTGTAATGTTTCTTCGCGGTTGATCGACGCTGATCATTTCATAGATACAGGCGTGGCTGTAGTTTCTCTCACTGGACAACTTTCGCAATATTTCCTTTTGATCGGAAATTTCTCCTCTGTGTTTCTTCTTGATTCATTAAGTCATTCTGCTTATTTGATCATCATATATTTCTTTTAATTTGAAAATTTCCTATGAGATTTATTACGGACTGTAATTATTGGAATATGGGTATAAACAAATAAATTATAAGACTATATAAACTATAAATGGAATTTATTTAACTTTATATATTTGAAGCTACGTAGAGAGGCACATCTATACTCTACAAGATTTAGAACGCGAGTGAGAATCGTTCTGAAAAACGAATGACGATCTCTGAAACATTTTAAGGTTGAGGGTCCCATGACGTGGACCGCATTGATACAATGTATCTTTCGAGCCTTCTCGAAAGAAAAGCAATAGTATAACCTACTAACAAGGAGAGTGCACCAACGACGTCTCACCGATTTAGTTGAGACTCTGTATACTTATAGATCTCGATCTCCCATTTACGTATATATACCATTATAGACGCTAACACTCAATAGTTGTCGAGATATTCATAAACAAAGTTCTTACGTATGCTTTTACGACACGTACCACTGTTGTAATTAAAAATATGTAAGTACAATATTATTAAATTTATCGTATACCATATTTTCTCTTCCCATATTTACTTTATTTTTTCTGTTTTCAGACACGAGGGGATACTTTCTATTTCATTAATTTCGGCTAATTTATTTATAATTTATTAATACGTTTGTTCTTTAACTTGTTGTTGAATAAATAATATAAATAAATATGAAAAAAAAATTTTCACCAAACGAGAATCGAACCCTAGCCCACCGGGTGGAAGTATACCTACTCTACAACAGCAGATTTAAGCAGTAATGTAAGAACTTTGTTTATGAATATCTCGACAACTATTGAGTGTTAGCGTCTATAATGGTATATATTCGTAAATGGGAGATCGAAATCTATAAGCATACAGAGTCTCAACTAAATCGGTGAGACGTCGTTGGTGCACTCTCCTTGTAAGTAATAGTAGATTATTTTTGTTTTATACATAAATTCCAACAGTAATGAATAACGAGAACGTTAATAACATTGCGACCATCATGCTCCCAAATAAAGTCGTCCTTCTAGAATAAAAAATCTAAAATTAATTTGCCAATTTTGTGTATTCCATTCTACAATTACTGAACTTCTATGAAAAGCTGTATATGTTAAATATCTAGGGATTGTTTAATGAGTCGGAAGTTAATCAGTCAGACGTCAGGATATTATAATCTACAGGGTGGCAGTGATCTGCTGACGAGGGAATCGGTTCCAGCCCTTTCATGAACGGAAGCCCCTAACTTATCATTACGGTAATTATTATTCCGCTCGCGAATTAATCCCGTCGGAGTCGTAGAGTATTGAAAGTCATTGCGTTTTTACGAATTCGGTGAATGGGCCCGTGGACGTGGCGCACCACCAAATTTAGACGGTTCGCTCGCCCCCTGTCCTCTCGTAAATCGATGCCGAGTGACAGTTGCCATGAAGTGGCCAAAGCCTGTTGGCGGATTTCGGTGGCACCAGGGTTAGAAAGACGGACAGTCCGGGGTCTCTCGCGGTCCATGTAACTTCATAAATCTCGCGGCTCGCATGATCGAAATTTATTACGGATTAAAAGTCGACGGGGACATGGGGCAATATCAATTAAATCCGTTTGCCCCGGCACGATCGGAAAGAACTGGCGATCATGAGATTCGCCCTTCCGCGAGCAAAACATCCGCCATTCCTCGCGACAGTCGAGGAAAAGAACTCGGAACCCAAGTAGCGACAGATTCGAGTCTGCCCATATACCCCGGAATTCGCAAATTGTTTTCTCCGTTCATTCGTTACCTCAGCAGATTTAATTCTCTGTTCCCTAACAAAAATTCAATGTGCAACGGTCATCATTTTTTTTTTTTTTATTATTGAAAGCTTAATTACAACTCCCCATAGGGGGTTATAAAGCTATACATTAGTAATATACATCTTACATTTGAACATTAGTACGGACATCAATATAATATAATAAATATATATATAATAAATAATATATAATATATATAATATATATATAATATATATATATTATATTATATATATAATCCTGAAGTATTGCATTACCAAATCAGGTAAGGAGCCATTTTTATCTTCACGCATAAACAGATATCGCAAATAAATTTGTCGGTGGCAGATGAAATATCAGACTCTCTTCTGTGATTTAAGATTTAATTTCAGTCTTTTAATATTACGAGAGTGAATGGATGTTTAGATACATGTATACAAAAGATTGCGAGGAGCACTGTATATCAAGGAAAACAGTTCTCAAAAATTAAATTATGTTAATCTCTAATTTCATGTTGGATACATAAACTTCAATACATTTCTTCCTTACCATTCATTTTACAACGCTGTGCAACACAAGCGCAATTCGTTTGAAAAATTTCGACGGTATTCGAGGCCGTCGCTAGCCGCAGACCGCAAAGTGCATCGTCCTTTTTGCTTCCGCTTATTTCTTGGATTTCGTTGGGCTTTCGTTAGAGATCGGTTCGTGGCGCAAAAGGGCGACGGAGGGGAGTTGGGTAACAAGGGTTGGAGGAAGAAGGGGTTCCGTCTTCAATCATTCGAGTAATTATTCGCCAGAAGCAGTTTTGCCCAATTATTTGTGGGGCGCGGGCCAACGGGCCCCCTTGTTCCTTCCAGGTCTTCGTCCTTTTCTTCGCTTGCCTTCCCTTGTGCTCTCCTCTCCTCTCCTCACTCTCTCTTTCTCTCTCTCCTCTCTCGTGGCCGGTTGCACGGGCGTTCAGCATCGTTTCCTTCTGGAGCACCGGCCACGATTGAGGAATTAAAATTGTTCGAGCTCGCTCACCGGTGTGCCCGAATGTTTTCTGCGGAAGAAAAGAAAAGGTAGCGGGGCAACTCGCGAGAGGCGAGCGACAAAGGGCAAAAAGGATTCGTCGCAGCTACTGTTCCGAGTTTGCCACGTAACGCCGCGAACGTATCGTCGAACCACGGACGATTCTGTATTGGAAACACTCCTCCCTCCCTCGACTACCATTTGGCAAAGGGCCCAGGACCAGCTCGCGAAAATCATCCAATTAGGGTGCGAAAGAACCGCCGCCCTTTGATCGGCCCTGCGCCACCGGACCGACGCGACGCGCTCCGAACGCGCGTGATAGAAGGAATTACAATGGAAGGGGTTCCGCTCGGACCTTTGTTATAAATCTTCCTTTTACAGGATCAAATCTTTTTTCTGATCGTCTCGTACGCCATCTAAAGCCGAAATTGGTCTCCACCGGCAGCGTGGGATCCGTGGCTGACTTCCAGGAAATTCGAACACTGTGACATATCTTCAGCTAATTTGCTTGAACTTCTTCCAGGTGGATCTTCTTCCCGTTTTTGTTTCGGTAAAATTAGTTGCTTGTGGGTGAACGATAATTGGACTATGGATTTTATGAATTTATGATGAAAATTAGTGTTGTACGTATTAATGATTTAAAACGCGGAAAATTTTTGAAGAACAGTTTTATAGCTTCACCCACAGTTATGCTCGTTTTCGATGACTTTCACGGTAGCAAAGTTGTTCCGGTAATGTTGAAAAAGGTAACCGGTAGTGGTTTCATACTAGATACTATTGAACATTATTAGATAATGAACGGGACTAGTAATTGGAGTAGTAAAACCTTTCCGTTCGCTCCAGTTATACAAGAAAAGACATTGATACCTGCAAGCACAGGATATAGTCAGCACTGATCGAATGTTTAGATTTACTCTGGGACTTAACGGTACCAGATATTATGCTTATCAAGTTAAGAAAATGAAGTAACTACTTTATATAACATCGGTTATATAACTTAGGTAAGCGCTACGAGTAGCTGTTTTTACAACTGTTGGCCCGGATTTGTTTAATTTACTTATTTTAATTCGCAAGATGTGTATGGAACCAGTGAACTGCGAACGTTTATGCAATCAATCTTTACGTCATTTTTGTAATATCAGCCATTGAAAATCTGCATAAAAATATTATGCTAAAATAAATGCTCATTCTGTGTCATATTGTAATTTTTTTCTTTAAAATAATGCATGATATAATGTTGTAACTAACATGATTGTGTATTCAAACATGTATATGCATGATGTAACCTTCGGATGATCTTCAATTGAATATGTTACAAAAATCGTTCGTATAACCAAAAATTCGTGTGTAGCCGCGCAATTATGGATTTTCGATCGGTTCGATCGTTGACAGCCGATGGCCGAAATTCAATTAAAGTGTTTAATACAGTGGATGATGAATGTCGGCGATCCCCGCGTAGCGTAACGCGTTTTGCCAAGCAGCAATTTTGTGCCGGAAACGTCCGCCGATGCGAAAACCGTCCAATTAAAGCACGAAAAGGAAAGCCGGCCCTTTAATTGGATACTTAAAACGTTTCAAACCCGGGGCGACCAGCACGCACACTGTGGCGAGCCTTTTATTTTATTCAACAATCGTCTCGCGGCGTTCTTTCTCGCACCGGAGAAGAACCAATAGGATTCCCCGCGCGAGGAACCGCCTGGATCCCGTGATCCTCCGCTTCTTCCGATGCCGCCTTTTACACTTTTCATATTAAGCTCATAAGCTTAATTGACGGCCCTGGCAACGTTAATGACTGAATGTACACCGACGGCAAACGGACACGAGAAGAAATTAGCCAGCACTAAAGCGTACACGCTGCGATTCTCCACTCCTACCCTCGGCTCTTGTGCGTGTTCATTACCCGATTATCCGACGAACGAGTCAATCTTTAATAAAGAGAAATGGAGTCGCGTAAAACAGCGGCAGTACGCGATCCGCTCGACCTATAAAGTTGCGGTCCTTGTATCCACTTCGCGTATTTTATCGCCGTGTAAAGAAGCTTTAAAGCGCCGCTTAACAGAGCCCGCTGGGAATATACTTTCCGCAAGCGCAATCGCACCGAAAACGTTCCTCTTCGGAACGAATTAACGAGAATACTTCTTTCCTTGTTTCTTATTTATCCACGAAGATATCCCAACACGTTTTGAGAAGACTTCGTTTTTCACCTCGAGGAGCAACGTTTTGTCGCTGTGAGATGCAAAGGGAATAACTTTCGGCACGACTTCCATCCCTTCATTAGAAATTGAGAGACTCCCACAGAAATCATTTTCAACCGCACAGTTTGTCGATAATGCAATCAAAAGCGTATCACAGGCAAAATTGTAATTGAAATGACGTTATGAATATGTTAGATATTAGGCTAAGGTGTTTCCACTTTGAAAATTCTGGGGTAAGTGCCGTGCGGTTCCTCACAGTCCTCTTACCAAAAGGCATTGCCCTCCCCACTCCGTGGCCAGATCCTTCCGAAACACGTATTATTGTTTGGCAATACGACGTCGGGTCGTTTACCTTTTCCAAAGATCTACCTGAAGAAAACTATGCGGTCCATAGTTTTTGTGTCATGTGGCATTGGGGCTGTTTACTAGCCTCACGGCCACTTGCACCATAAATCCCTGCCATAAATATATCAAGAAACCAAACATTCGTTCAGTCGATCTTCCCAAAACTCCCCTCCAACCGCGCTACCGCTAACAAATATTTATCAGTGCGACTCTCACTCCTTCATCGAGGGTCGAAAGCTTCCCACAGCCAGAAAAAATCATTCTCGACCGCACAGTTTGTTGATAACGCAATAAAAAGCGTTACAGACGAAATTACAATTGAAACGGGGGTACCGGATATTTTTCAGCGGAACTCCCACGCTGCCATTAGGGGTGGTAAGCTCCTGAGGTGTATCGTATGTCACATGCCACGTGATTCTCGGCTCAGCGGCAGCTTACCGGAGGATTACCAACGCATTCTGCTACGACCAGATAACACTGTGTAAGTTGTCAACTGTTCAGACCAGAATTCGAGAGCGCAGCTCCCTCTGCCGCGGCACGAATAATTGAACTTCTCTCGCCATGCTGACCCGGCCGAGCGATCCGAAAGATCGCAGATAACGGCCGGTTCGTAATTGGATGATTTTCATGGGGAACGGTTCTGGGCTGAAAGTAAACGATAAAACCGCGGATAAAGGCGGCGATTCACACTGATTTTCGTCTCCGCCTCCCTCCCTACGCTTTTTCTCGACTCTCTCACCCCGCTTACAAACACACACACACACACACGCACGCCGAACCGTGTTACGCAAGGGTGAACGATCTACCGTTCGCATACCCGTTACGTTTAACTTTTTGATCGAATTACATAAAGGACCGTAATAATGGAAGGCGCACGCTCGTCGGCGAAAACAATAGAAGAGATGCGGACGGGCAAATCTTTCCAGGAAACTATACCGGTTCTGTTTTAGTAATTAGCGGTCTCGCGCAGAACAGTTTCACTTTCCGTTTCAGGGAAATATTTGCCATTCGCGCGCTTCCCGAGGCGGGATCGTTTAATTTGCGTTGAATGGGTCCGATCGATTTGCGAAACGCGCGTGCGAATCTCCGCAATGGGATAGTTCATCGCGCGATTTACCACCGTGGGAGCCGTGCTAATTCATTCGTTTCTTTGCTCGGGTCGCTCGCGGAAAGTAGGCGAGACAGGGTTATCTCGTTAATGATTCATTAATGAATGACTGAGAAACTAGTTTTACGCGGTTACGACATGTGGAATTTTCTGAATACAAATACATGGTATCCTCGGTGTTTATAAATAAACATTTCTGACGAAGTATGACGAATGAATAGGTGCTGGGATAACAAAACGCTACGTCCAGACGCGCAAAGGAGATCCCACATCAATGCGAGCAGAAACTTGTTTAAAAAATTGTATGTTGCAGTAAATTTACAATACAAAGCATTGCGTAAGACGACTGTACACTTACTGCCACAGAAGATATAGATACACAGTGATTTTAAAGAAAAATTTTCATCGCGGAAGTTTACTGTAACAAAATGCCACTCTGTTTGTTCAAATAGTGTCGCTACTAGTTTCCCCATGCACCGTGTAAAGCGGAGGGTGTCATGTCGATGTTATCGCATATTTACGTACATTCAATGACATTGAATGAATACGGCCCTAAGGTCAAGTATACTCCTCGATGCAAAAGAATAGGGTCGCGTGGATCATAGAGGGTAGCGACCCTAACACATGGAGGGATGGGTGTCGTCTAACCCTGACTATCAAAAACGCATTTAACGTGTTTACACACTCGACGCATAATCGATTTTCAGACCCAGTGTGCCTGCAGAAGTGAATAAAATAAAATGATCGAATAAAGAACGTCGCGAAAAGACTTCTGGTTGGTTACAGACTCTCATGCGATCCGGATCTGACTGACACTCTTGTCGCACTTGTTGCTCGCTCGCAGGAGCTGCCGCGCTCTCGAAACGCCAGAATTGATGAATTGAACGTGCACGATCATGCGAATGTTTCAATGCCTCTTTGTTAAGACTGGGCCCTAATCGTCGAAGCGAGAAAATGTACCCTAATTCCCACAATGTAGGTGACAGCTGCGATTAAAAGAATTACAGTTCGATCGGTGCACACGTAATTGGTGGAAAAAAAAAGAACCACGCGGACCACACTTGGTCAAAAGAAACCACACACGACGATTTCTACGAAACAAGAAAGCAGCAATCAGTCGATGTTCGATTTCATTACGACACTGCTACTATCGCTATTAAGTAACATCACATTAAATTGACCGCAATCGACAATTCCCTCGTAAATCGTTCGCAAGCAACGTATAATTTCCCGTCTCCAATACACATTTCCGAATTCGTTCCCCGTCGTTCGTCCACATTAATCGACTACCCTTTCGAATTTCTGTAGGTTTTCTACGGGACGATCAAGATTTCCGTGATTCCACGATACTCTATAAACGCGCGATGATTACGCCGAGTCCTAAACACAGATATCAGGTGAAAACAGTAATTAGAAAACCACAGGTGTTCGGAAGCCCGGCGAATGGTAGATTCGACGTGGATAGAGAGGGTTTCCGACACAAACGTCGTCGGTTTACTATTACTCGTTCCTAAATCGCGAGCGATTATGCAAATTCTCAACTCGTAAAAGTATATCAGCAATTCTCTCTGTGAGATAACGAGATATTTAGGTCTCCTCCTGTCATAATTAGCCCGCTGAATCTTATGTATGTATCTTTAAAAGATCATAAAAAGGGAGAAAAACTTGTTCTTCTAAAAATTGATTTAGATCTCCGCTTGTCATAAAAATCGTTTCACATATTTATAACGTCTGATAACAAACGTATTCAACTATTATCTGCTCGGAGAACGGTATCCGATCAGAGCTTTATTTTTAATTTAATTAACAATCATATTGATTGTTCCTCTCTACTGGCGCAAATCAATTTTTATGTACCAGAACGTGAACTGAGAACAAGAGCGGGCTTTCAAACACCTACAGCGAAATCTACTTATGGATTAATTAATCCAATGAATCGCATTGTCTCAAAATCATGCACTGTATATAATCGTATTGATTTTTTCAGTGATTCTTTACAAAATTTTCAAATGCAACTACGCAGGATTATATGATAATACCATATCGATTGTACCATTATTAAGTTTTTCTTTTGTGCATGTCCGTTCTTTGTTATTACACAAGCAGTATTGTATCTTTCTCTTTCTTTTTTCGTTTCTTTGATATTGTAAACACTTATGTAAAAGGGCTTCAGTCCGTCTATAATAAATAATAATAATTATAAAAGAGCTCTTACAAATCAATCGATCATCATGTTCCGGCCTTGCCACACTATCAAGCATCATCGTAACACTATAATTAACCCAGCATGTTTGCAACGACTTCCCTAAAATCCTAGTCACCCTTTGCCCTGACATCTTCATCATTCTCAGAAAATCCCAACTGATCGAAGCATCTGCCCACTCGCATACCATTTGCAGTCGCAATTACGACTCATTAGAGTGATCCGTAAAGGAATCTTAGTCCCGGCACGCGAAATCGTGTTTCGAAGCACGTGTCTGAAGCTGCCACGAAACGGCACAACATAGTATTATAAACAGAAGCAAAGAAAATCCTGGAGGGTTCACATGTTATCCCGAAGGGTCTCGAGCCACAGCTATTTCCACAGCAAGAGAGAAAGAGGGAGCCACCCTTTCTCGTGATCCCGAGGTTTCTCGAAATCCTTTTGTTTCCGAGGATTTCTCGCGACTCGAGCCTGCGTGCGAACATCCGCGCTCTGATCACGCACATCAAAATTACACACAAAAGCTGGAATGATCGGCGATAATGGGGAAGCATGATCGACGCGTATGATCCTTTTCAAGCCGGCGCGTCGCGGGACAAAGGATCGCGGAGAGGGCCTCGATTATTTTCGGTTTCGCGAGTGGTCCTCGATCCCGCGATCATCGATCGGGGAGCGTCACGAGAGCCGACACGCGGCCGAAAATTACGACAGTGTGAAAATTGGGAGCGATTAGGTAGAAGTGCGAGCGTCGGTCAAATATAAACCGGACGTTCTCTAATTTTCTATTTTACATTGCGAGACAATCCTTTGGGACTACCTAAAGGTACGTTTCCATCTGAGAGTAAAGCTATCGCGAGTTACTCTCGAGTAGTGATGGGCACCATCGACTGAAACTATCGACTAAATCGATAGTAGCCAACTACTATTTTCAGTCGACTGATTTTTTAAACTATCGACTAAATTCAATTAACTGAATCAGTCGCCGAGCTATTGGTTAAATTGTAACGGGCGGGAGTTTTGAATAGATTATATAAAACTTACTATCAAATACATTCACTTATTAGCGATATCGAATTATACAATTATTAAATAACAATACTTATATTATAAAATTTTCATCATAATCTAAAGAAAAAGTAGTATTTTATAATTATATCTGTTAATAACAGATATTTTTCTAAAAAGTACATTAACACTTTGCCTTTATATCGCATTATTATTAAAGGATAAATAATAATATGTGAGATAGACGTAGGCATAGACTATAACCCGCAATCTAGACGTAACCACTAAAACAAAATTTCAGTCGACTAAAAACTATCGACTAAATATTCGATAGTATGTAGCAACTAAATAGTAATTAGTCGATAGTTGAAATTAGTCGATGGTGCCTATCACTACTCTCGAGAGATAAATTCGTCTGATTACCCGGTATTGAAAGTGCTATCGGGGAGCACGCAGATGCTTGACAAGTCAGAGAATCCTCAATTTAAAAATATTTATACAACCACATCGATTCTCCAATTTTTGTTAAACAATTTCTGATGTACTCCCAAATGGATACACAAATTGAGAGTACTCTCGACTGCAACTATCGATAGGAACTCTCAGATGGACACGTACCTTGCAAAGTTCGGTCGATATCCGACTGACCTTCGTAATACACTTCACAGTTCACAGCTGTGCGTGCTCATTACGAACAGTCGAAGAGAAGTGTGTCGAGCCAAGGCTCCGCACAGGTGGAGCCCTTGTCTGTACATCACCCGGAGCGAAAGTGCACCCTTTCTCGCCACCGAACCTTGTGATTTTCAAGTTGCCAACGCGCGGACACGAGGCGCGTATACACCGCGCTGCTGATTACCCGGCTGTCCGACGCGCGTGGATTTCTTCAGCATGTTAATCGCGAGCCAATACGCCGCCAAGCAGCTGGGGGACCCGTCTCGGCGACAGACGACGACCTGCTGGACACGCAATGATTTCCCTAATTGGCCCGAGCCGGCCCGATTTAAAGCGGCCGGAGCTGCTCGTTCGACGAACGACTCTCGCCGATCGATGCCGGCTCTAATATCTTGCCGTTTTGCGGATTGTAAACATGTACTGTGACGCTAATGCGATTATTATTGACGTATTGAACCAATTGAAGAGACTCATTGTTGTGTTTCTCCGAAATTTTCACCAACCCCGTAATATCAGGGTGGAAGTACACAATTGAATAACCTTATTATTGTGAATATAGAATGTTAAATGTTTTCGGCGCAAGGTTCGATCGTTTGTTACTTTATTCTATAAAGCAATTTTACAAATGACCAAGATCATTTTCAAGATTAATTAGAATTGCGTCTGTAAAATATTATACAATTTTCAAAATACTTATTATTGTGTTTTTGCGAAGTTGAAACCTCTAAGATCAAGGCATCAATCGCGTGGAAAAATAATCTCACCTCTATTTTTACTGTGTTTATTAAGAAAATATGCATTTTAATGCATTTTAAACACGTTCCAAAAATCTCGTAGGAGATTTTTGATAAAAAAGATATATTGCATTGTAATGTATACGATTCGCTGTGAAATTTGAGATATTGGAGTGACGTAGCTATCAATTGTATTGCCAATGTTAATGTGCAACTTGCACTGTAACATTGTTCAATGTCGAATCGATTAAAAATCGCTCACACATTATAAGAACAATTAAAGGAATCTTGTAATCGTCCGGATATAGGTCATTTCCCATTACCTAATGACTGCAGCCAGTCATCGTCGCACCTGCGATCGACACTCTCTACAAACATCGACTGCTATCAACGAAATCGCAAATCATCGCGCGGAAGCGACTGAACGCGTTCCCGTGGTGAGAGTGTGCCCCTCAATCGAAACGCGCCTTAGTGAAAGGGTTGAGATAGTGAAACTAAGGAAAGAGTTGTTAATTATAACCTGGCTGTGCTACTCAATGTGTCAGGCGGTATATCAATCACAAGTTTAACCGTGTTTGGTGCAACTGATCCTGCGTACTCCGTTTCCAATTATTTGAGATTACGTCGATCAAAGTATCCAGTCATTTGGTAATAAACTGTAGCCGTTTATGCAAATTTTCATTTTTAGGGTATCGTTGACTGAAACTAGAACCGGGAGAAATTAATTCACCTTGCCAGACGATTTTTACGAACTTTCACAACTTTTACGATTTTTACAAATCGAGAAAGTTCGGTGTACTATGAATTTCAAATAAATGAAAAGATTGATCAATCCTCGTTCCTTTCTCCAGAAGTAATTGTTCAAAAATTTTTCAATTTGTCCGATTTTGTAAAAATACGTGTTACGACACCATCAAAATGAAACGAAATATTTCGTAGTATTTCTCATTATAATTTTCTGATTCATTAACATGCAAATTCAGCCATGGAAAAATTATAACTACAAAGTTGTACGAGTGGACTAACAATTGTCATTACAGTGAGATTTGAGGAGCCACAATTTCCGCAGTGTAAATACAAGATGAGCGAGAATGATCGGAACGATCACTGTAGGATGAGGCGCGTGTCCCTGTGTCTGTGTGCATGTGTGTGACCGTATCATTAGGACCACCATTCGCGACCGTGCCGAGCAGCATTTTTCGGAAGTGTAATGACACTTCGTGCGCGAACCATTTAGGTGGATCCGCAGCAAATTGTCCCGGCCCCGAGGTGTACTGGCCATGCAGGCTCATAAATGACGAGAAAGAGGCGCGAGCTTCGAAATTGCACGCTCTAAACAAAAGCAATTGCGCTACCTGACCGTTCGTTTGCCTGTGAGCGATGGAAATTCACCGACGAACAATCGCTCTCTCTTCATATACAAAGCGGACCCCTTCAAGCAATTCGGGAACACATTCGATCTTCCTTCGCTACACCAAAACTCTTAAACGCATCAAGCAAAGAGGCGCATCCTGAATCAATCTATATTCAGACGGTACATTCAAACTGGTTCCAATTGTTTGAATAAAAAAGGACTTTATACCAAAATCTTCTCCACTCTCTTCCGACAATGGATTGTCAAATTGTTCTTTTCTTTATAAATGGTACTATTCGTATTTTGTAAACTAGATGCAACACAATCTAACAGTGAGCCAACAACCGTAGTCCCGTTGAAAGCACCGGTAATCACCGAAGTTAAACAATGTGGAACGTGAACGGCACTAGGATGGGTGACCGTCTGGTAAAAAACCGGAAAGTGACCCGCCCGGGGTGTTTTTCACGTGTTGTTGGCAAAAGGTCGTTCGGAACCCACCATAAACAGTAAGTCCCGCTGAAAAGGCGATGGTAAGAGTGGAAAGAGGGGGATGGTATATGAATTTGAAACCCTGAGGGGACCAAATATCATGTTACACACAATCTAACAGTGGTATTTGTGGGTCGTGATAATGGTGAGGGTGTAAAAAAAATATCGTGCACGTTTTACAAATTGTAAATAATTTTGGTAGGTCGTGTAGACCATAGTCTAGACGAGTGTAACCGAAAAACGAGCAAAAGATGAGTTTGCGTAGGATTTCACCGAAAACGTGTGTCGCAACGGTCGACGTGCCAGAACGCCCGCGCCATCCGCTGACCCGTGATCATTGCTTTTAATAAGCAGGCCGGCCCGGCGTTTAAAAGAAGCCACAAAGCAGACAAAGTTGATGGGCGATTTTCAGAGTTAACCATAGTCTAGGCACGTCACACGTAATCACAGCCGGTACCCTGCTTTTACTCGAGCGGCGGAGGCATGCACGTCGATTACGGAAAAACTGAAACTGTTTCGCGGAGAAACGCACGGTGCCGCGGACACGAAGGACGCTTTTGCCGACAGAAAATTACGTCAGCTGGATGTTTCCGGTACTTTTATTGTGTCCTTCTGTCTAAACCGAACGATTATCCAAATCGCGATCATTTCAAACAGTCACACGCTGCAGCAAGATTTATACGAAGCTCGAGTGTCTAACCTTTTATGAAATTGATCGAACAGGTCTTCGAGTATCTTATTAGGAACTTAAATAAAATTCTATTCTTTTTATAACGATATGTAGCCATTACACACAATATCAATTTTCTTCTTCATATAGGAATCATGAAGAATAAAACAATTTTCAAAGTCTGGTCTTCAATCGTTTTCACTGGTTACCGATAAAAAAAGAAACTTTAAATTCATAAGTTGAGCGATTAAAAAACTAAGAGGGAGAATCAGATGATAGCTGACGTTCATATTGATGTTATTAGGGCGCTCCACTGTCTTCAACATATATTCCAGCATTTTTTAGTGTTCCCAAAAAGGACATAGCTCACATCCAACGGCTCAAGAATAAAAACCGATGCCTGGCCGTGAAAGCCAGCAATGTTCGTTCACAGCAGGACACTCAGTATATCGTTGGCAACGAAAAAGCAAGACGTCAAAGGGAAACCGGCAAGGCCGGCATAGTTGAAGGGAACGTCGCGTCGGACGTCGCGATGATATTTCGCGGACAAATCCGCGTTACACTCGCGGCCTGTCCTCGCAAGAAGTTGTCCGGAATCGATCGACACGTCTCGACAGGATGAAACGCCGCAACGATTTGTGCTCCGGGAACAAGGGGGACGCGGAATGCTGCGTAGTACACTTCAACTACACCTCGGACGTCGTTTCAATTAACGGTCGACAAGAAGCGTACCGGCGCGGCGGTTCGTTTATATGGAAACTGGAAGACGCCGCTGTTTGTCGTTGCTTCCAATTTTCTAGCACGATATAAATCGGTTTGACGCGCTAATACTTCACGGTTCCCAGGACCGATCGTGACCGGCTCTCCGAAGAAATGTGGCCGTGTCCCCTGCGCCACGATTTCTTCGTTTCTCTTCCCCGGTTTTTGCGCAACCCGGCATCCTGATTCTCGGGGACAAGAGATAGGTTAGAATTTTGCGATCCTCGCCGTTTTTTCATGTAAATATAAAACATCGTTCAACCTGTAAGATCCAACATGGATTGTCAATAAATTGTAATTTTGACTAAAAAAAAAAAAGGATTCAAAAACATTTCGAACAGTCAACGATGCATATTACCACGTAACAGTTACAAGAGTAGATATTACGTTGGCCAGGCTCGGCCACTAATCCTACCGATACGGTATAATTTCTAAATATGTTTGATATGCAAATTATTATTGAGGATATAAAACGATCATTTTCGACGAAACATGACTTAGAGTGAATCACAGTGTTATCAGTGGATCTGTCTATCCAACAAGTGCAAGTATCGGTCGAAAAATCTCTACGAAATTATAGGACGTTCTAATAACTGGTCGCTGCGGTTGTAAAGAGGCAGCTATATATATACAGGGTAGTCCATTTAAAGCTAGTCAATTTCTTGAAAAATATTTCATTTAGATTTTACGCATTTGTGATGAAAATTGGTGATATACGAAACTGTGAAGATATCGGAAGAACTTTTATTTCTTACAATCTTAACAATTCTGCGATCTAGTCGTCATAATTGAAGAAGAGATTTAGGCGGTTATCTTCAGGTGGACCACCTTGTATAACAGTGCACTCTAATCAGGTAGAAGAGGAGACACCCTAATTCTAGCTCCATCTCGCTATCAAGATCGGGTCGCGCAGGAAAAGAGGGCACGTGTTCGTTGCATCGCGATGCATCGGCGATGCACCGGAGCTCGGTCAACCCCTACCCCTTTGTCCCGACGATTTATGAATGCCATCGGGTATACCAGGGCTCATAGAAAGTCAATGCGAAATTTCGTGGCGCCGCCTACTTGCCCTCAGCTTCGCTCCCCAAAAATTGAGTCGAATGCTATGCCGGCTCCGGGACACTGCGATCGGCTTTTTTAGCGCGTGATCGAAAGACAGGGAGAAAGAGAGGAGGAGAAAGGTGAAACAGGGAGAGAAGAATAGAGGAGGCAGGGCCCCGATCTCTGCCTCCGAGGGGACAGTTGCCGACTCGTTCGCTCACCTGCCCTTAAAAAATCTAAGCACGCGAAATCACGAACGCTTATTAGCCACCTTGGCCGAGTGTGTCCCGGTAGCCCCCGAATAGTCCGTATTTGAAGCGCGTAGCGATGGGAACGAGATTGCCCCAGCCTCCGAGGAGAAAATTACGCTGGTGGTAACGCCGGTTCCCGGTAAATAAAGATCGAACGATTAGGTCGGGTGTTGCAATACCGGGGCTGTCGGGGCTTCGTCACGATTCGGCCCGGTCGCTTTCTTCAAGGACCGTGGCTCGAGGGGGGATCAACAATCTTTTCGTCCATTCGAACGATTCGCCAGAATTAACCCCCTGTACTGTATCATCGTGTGGAACTCGTGACGAAGGATTTCGCGCAGGATCAAAATATGTTATTTATTTCTTTTACACCGAAATCAAATTCAGCTTAGTTATTGTCGATGTGTTGTCTTTTTAGAATACATGGGTATACAATTAATATAAATTCTTCTAGGAAATGATGAATGGCGAAGAAGTTTTAATTATTTACTGTTAAAATTGTACCGAAGGACTCGGAAGAACAGAAAGAAAAGGATAGAATTGCGCAAGATGTCCTGTACACCTGGATCGCATGGGGTCATCCACGATTCTTGTTGTTTTCAAGTAATAAATAATAAGGTGATGATAGGTGTCGAATTCGAAGGCTCGAAAAATTTCTTGAACGCATTCCGATGCAGTCGATCCTCGCGTGTACGTGGCGGGCGTTACAACAAAATCGAAACGTCGGTTTCGGTACAACTTAGTAAACTGGAAGAAAAGGTAGCCTCATTGGTAATCACAGGCATGAGTGCAGTCATCGTGGCCCGCTGCCGCATTTCGGTGTCTTGAAATTGCACTCCAATTTCCATGATAGCTGGTACTTACGGCTGCCTCTGAGCGTGAATTTCGTTTTTCTAAGGTCTTGCATTAACATTTCGGGCGTCGAGCAAAATTACATCGAAGACGCTAATAATATTGTAATTAAGAAGCTTGTGATTTCTAAAGAATTTCCTGTCGTTTTGCCGAATTTTCTACGTGAAACAGAAAGGTGACTAATATATTTGTAACCAAACTCGACCACCGAATTTAGCATTAATTATTCATTGCTAGATCAATCTCTTTTTTGCTAGAACATCTACTATTTCAATCATTTTGTAATAAACTTTTCCAAAGTTTAAGTAGAACAATTGTAATTGAATTTCTCCGTCATTCTTTAATTTCTTATAAAAATTTATTGTTTCTGCAACGTACTGGTAGTTATCACTAGATGAATCAATTAAAAGAACTTCCATAATTTCAAGACGCTTTTTATTCTACCCCTTATTAAAAGACCTTTATCAAAAAAAATGAATAGCTTGTAAATCAAATGAGTAAATCTTATCGAGCAATTGGGGTTGCGGTGCAAGAGTTAAAATTTGCAGTGACAGACACGTTTCTAATAAAATAATAAAAGTGAGCATATAATGAATTATAACATTCGAGAAGCTTACACAAGTTATCTCATTCTCGACATCGGAGCGTCGTCTTCACCGCTAATTAACGGCCCGAGTATTTTATGAGATGTTAAACAGTTCATTAAATTAAAACATTTAGGCAGCGGAGTACTTGACAGAGAAGAGATGGCGACACATCCTGTATGAAGATGTCTCTTGTACTCGAGGTCGTATGTCAATATTAACTGGCCCGATGGTCAGAATATTAGCCGAGTAATAGTTGTTCTCCAGGCGACAACATACGATACATGATACTGTATGATTAAAAACCACGATACTCCAGCTGCTGTGTAAAGCCTGCATTAAAAGCCAAGCGCCAAATACCGGTATTTTAGGGACACCCTTCTGGATCGTAATCAGATTGTCACCGCATGTTTTGCATTGCAAACGTCTTCATTACGATATTACGAACAAAATTTTTATTATTCCACGATAAACATCGATCTCGCGTTTACGTACCCAGCGAGTGCTTTATCGCAGCAAAAAATTAATTGAACTACTAAGGGTTGCGAGGCCTCCGGTAGCTGAAGTATTAGGTCCAATAAGAAGTTCCACGTTGATCTCAACCTTGCTCTAGAAAGAAGTACATACCATCTTGAGTTTTGCAACTGAAATTTCGGGAATTTTGCTCGGCTAGCACGGACCGTTGGGGAAGGTAGTACGGCGATCAAGGGAAAAGGAAAGATAAATGGATCTAGGGACGAGGGGCAGGGGGTACACAGGTAGAAAGGCCCAACGGGTCCGAGCGGTGCGCCGGAGACGTTCAATTTCTGTCGCATCTGCCTAAATGTACGTTAGCCTATGATCAGCCGAGTGGCCTGCCCGGTATTATATCTCCGAGGAGACTAAGTATCGTTTGATTGCGATTTACGGACGGGCATTATCGTGTACGTGTCACGATACAAGAATGATGATCGCGGGGCCGCAGTGGCGGCCGAGTCCTACCGGTTACCAGCCAACGGCGCTATCCCTCGGATCACCGTTATCGATCTACGAGCGCAGAAATTATTGTTTCGCCGCTTTTTAAAACCCGGCGAAATAATTGATACGAGGCGTGCGGCGGCGGGCGCGTGCGCGGAATTCGCGAGCGAAGTTATCGCGGGGACCGGGGCACGTATGGTCGTGCATCCCCTAACCGCGCCGGGACACGTTTCCCCCTGGCTGATTAATGCGAAATCGTCCCACGAATTGATTTATTATCGATCCCCCGGCCAACGTGATTTACGTACGGCACGAGTTCCCGCAGCGGTAATAGTGTCGCCGGTACACGGGAATATCGGTATTCTTAAATTACGGTCGCGTGGATCGAATCGATCTTCCCTCCATTTTGCCGTCTTGTCCTCTGATGGGTTTCTAATAGCCGTCGAGTTTGCATGCAGCGCCGAGGTTCAGAAAGACGAAGGTGGTGTAATTGAAATGGTACAGTAACCCCCTGATATACATATGTATGTGTACATTTCGGAACCGCGGTGTCACTTATTCTTCGATCTTTTGTTGCTGGCTTCGAAAGTGGGAAAGAATAGTCATCTGTTAGTAACATTTTCGTTAACATTGATCTTCTGATGAAACTTTCACCAACATATTCCTCACATCCATTATAATTTTTTGCATAATCTTCATGCAAAATAAAAATCTTCTTTGTCAATAGCTGGAAAAGAGGAAGCACTGCTGGCAATGGAGGCAGGGCCGGCGCGAGGCGGGTTCAGCGCGTTCGCGGAACCCGGCCCCGCGTTTTGTAGGGCCCCGCGGTCTACGAAAACTCATCAGACATTTTGCAGGACCCTCTGTATAGTAGATTGAATATTCATCATCTCTGGATATTCTTTCAATAGAAAGCGAAGTAGCAAATTCAATCACGTTTGATGACGTAATCACAGATTTTGCGGCGGAAAAAGCGAGAAAAATTATTTAATATTCATCTTCCAAAAATTTTATGTAACATACTTTGTACTTATAATAAATAATTCCTTATTATGAAATTTAAGTATAGGATCTTAATGTGTATTCTGGCCCCGCAAAATTTTTGAACCCGGCCACGCAAAAGGTCACGCCGGCCCTGAATGGAGGATTAGAGAGAGTCCATCGATTCTCGATTTCAATTTCGAGTGAAAAAGACGGTAGCATTATAGCGATGTCGGGGCAGCTCGTATCTCGAGGGACATTGCGGATCGCTCGATCGCGATCACGATCAACGATCACCGCGCAGCCCTCTCCTTCGGCGGCTCCTTGTTCTTCTTGTTCCCGTTTGTCCTCGTTCAATCTTCCAGGGCGTGTTATCTCCGTGCACGTTTGTGTCGTGTGGCGGCCACGCGACACGTCAGAGCAGCCGAGGCGTCCTGGTCTATCGATCCATCGGCCGTTACGTATCTCTGGCCGAGATCGGCGACGGGGCCGCGTTGTAACTGGGTTACAGAATGCATTAATGCGCGACTCGATTACAAGGCAGCCACCCGATTGATTCCCCGGATCGTAGACGCCCGCTGGCCCCGCGCAATTTGCCAGATTAAACGTTCAACGGCACGACGCGCGCGCGATTCCTGAATTCGTAATTTCGACGATCGATCTCGTCGATCGGCCGCGATCCTCGCGTGAACAACGGACGCCAACCTGTCCGGACGGCTGCCGGGGCCGCACGAATCACTGCGAAATCCTCGCCGAATACACATCCATACAACATTAGTAAACAACGAAGGTGAGTAACGAAACAAATACACGGGTTTTTGGCATGTTTTAATTTTTAAATGAATAAAATATACACTTGTAAAGATATATTTCTCATTTTCTATAACATATTACCTTTTTCCAATGTGCTTCTAGAAGATATGTCTTCAGCCGAGTCATTGAGCTGCTGTCGAACCGTTTTGAAAAATCGCGAAAAGGATAATCCTTGTTTGTAAAATATTCGAAAGCTAAGGGCACGTGGATCGACCGGTATATTAATAAAAAAAAAATGTGATTCAATTACGCCGCGTTTGGAGATTCTATCAAGGGCTGGCCATAACAATTAACGGACGGGTAAACGAGGGTTCATTAGCATCCGCCTAAAAATTGTTTAAAACCCCGGGGTTTATTACAATACGATTCTCCGGGGGCCCCGTGTCATCGATTATCGACAGCGACTTTATATTATGCTAATGGGGTTCCACCCGAGGAAGTCTCTCTTTCGGCACCGACGAAAGCCTGGCTGTTTCTGCTGCGTTATAACGATCATTCTTCTGTTACAAAGTAGACGGTTAATTAAACCACCTTGCCTGACGATGTCACAGCGTTCGCCGTGCGCGATACCATAATTCTCGTAAAATTAAAATAACGATGCCCCCACTACTGTCGTTCTCGTGGGTCCTTGGCGTTAACCTGGGACAGTTTAGCCACCTGTTTTCGAACCTTGATAGCACCGAGTTCCTTCCTCCTTTTCGAGCAGATAGGATCTTGGGATTATAGGCCCATAATTCAGGCGCGCTAGGTTCATGCGCCTCGGCAGGATTAGGCAGAAAGTAAAGATTCGTGTAATTAATGGGCCGGCGTAATTGCGGGCATCATCGACGGCCATCTTCTCGATTAGACGCGTCGAGCCTAATGGGTGCCGACGCTGACGAATGGCCGCATAAACAATCTGACGCGATTTTGCTCGCGTGTTTGCTCATCAGAGGGACGATTCAATATTATATTCATTTAGATATCTTTTGCAATCGGATACACCTGCATCCCCGTTAGTTATTAGAAGAAATTATTCTTATTTTTCATATTTCCATCGCAAAGACACTGAACAGTAAGCTTTAGAATTATATGTTTCCGTCGATTGTGGACCGAACGAGCAATTTTGTAACAAGGATATTTTTGAACAAAATTGATTTAGTGCGTCATTTATTAAACATTAAAGGAGTCCTTGTGCGGGATATTTTCCCCCGTTACCTTGTGCTCTTTAATATGCAGAAATGGAGTTTTCGAGCTGAAAATGATTTCTGCGTGATACACGAGTTGTCGATGCAAATTTATGGGTGCACAAAATTAATCAATGTATGAATATTAACACCTCTCCTGGGTCGGAATACCCTGTAGTTTGTACATTGCTCTCGGCCGATATCTTCTCGTCGATATTGATCGGCGTTGTTCTTAATTACAATGAAAATTATTTCACCGGGAGCCGTGAACGCAATAAATGTCGGCATGGTTGCAAGGAACATCAAATTAATATCATTATGCGCTGGTACGTTTTAAAATAAATCAACCGAGACTTCGAAAATGAAATCTGCAAGGATAAGCTGCAGGATTTTGCACTGCAATTTATGAGGGGGCTTTCGAATTCGCTTCACTCCTCGTGTTTTCATAAATTATAAAATTATAATCGATTTATGATCACTTCCTAGTGTCGGGCAGAAATTCATAATCATTCTCTTCATTGATTTCCTATTTAATATAATTCGCGTTCGTAATTGAAAACTAATTTAGAACAATTATGTTTATTTTCGGTGTACGATCATATTCATTTCAGGAACCTCCTAGTTGTCGAAATAAAAAAAGTATTACCCTTACTGCGGTTTTGACATTACCGAAAATATGTAACATAAATCTCTAGACACTCGTACAAAACAAGGTGCTTGCAATTCATGTTTGTAGATAGTGCATAATGAATGAGATCACGGTAAATATCGCCACAAATTTTTTTACTAATTTCGTCACGAAAGTAATCGGGAGGAGCCGAACTGGCGTGTCGATCAGGAATTCTGGTTATGCCACAATTAGGGAGGAATTGTTTAAAGCGAGCCTGACGTAAACGAAGGCACACTGTGTAACCCTTGATTTTCAGAGGCTGGCATTATTTTGGGAATTCGGGCAAGAACTCGTCTGAGAATTTAATCGGTGCATCGACGTAAATGGTGTTCTTGCGAGCGGTCACCGAGACGGGGCCTCATCATACACCGATAAATTGAAGTGTAACACCTCTTTTCATGGTTTCTCAGATCTCTCTGTACCGGTTCGGCCAACCGCGTTCATGTCATTTTCGATTGTATTCGATGTGTCACGCGATAGCCCTCCGAGAAAAAATGCAATTTTACAGACTCGGCCACTTTCATTTCGATTTGGAAAATAGAATCACATTTTGGCCAAGGTAACAGCGCAGGTCCTTTGCAAATCTACGAACAAATCCAACGGAACGATGACTCCATGCAAACCGTGAGAATCACGCTAAACGCAATTCCTCTCAACTCAGCTCTCACTTTCTAGAATCAAAGAGAAACTTAGATTCACATCGCAAATTCGCAAAAGTGGATCAATCAACTAACAGCTCTGCATCGAGCAAGGTGTCGATGCGTTAATTGATCGCACTTACACGTCCCCCGTGCACAAGGTGTTCCTTTTTATTAACTCGTCCAGTGACTTTGCCAAGAAGGAGGAGACTCTCGGATAAAGTTTCGGTCGCGTCGTCGTAAAAAAGGGTTGTGAGACGATCGAAAAAGGGCGACGCAGGCCCGAAAGGACTGAGGTTCGCCGTTCGTTTTTCTCCTATCCTAGGCGGTAGCCTTCTTTTTTCGTTGGGAGACTTTTGCCGCGTGGTTTTTGCCCGCGCGAGCGCGACCGGCGCGTGCTGTGGGACTCTCCTCGGCCGATGGGACGGTGCTTGACGCTGACGTATGAAATATCGACGGCAATTAGCCAGCCGGCATGATTTAAGACCGGCCTCGACGCTCGCCGGGAGTTCAATCTCGACGGGGCCTGAACCCTTTAATTTCACACGTATAAACTACGGCCACCGCGGTCTAATTAAGAAATTGCTTCGCAACCAGCGTCACAGCAGCGCCCCGAAAACCACCGTCGTCCCCTCGGCTGTTTGTCTTGTTCCGAAGAGAACAGCTCACTCTCCTTGAGTTCAATTCTTCCAACAGCTCTTTCTGCGTTGGACACTTCAATTTTTTTACTGCCTGCGAAATTATACGAGTCTTCCAGATTTTTCGCAGCGGAATCTCAACGTTTCGAATGCGACAAGCCATACATTGCGTTTATCGTATAGATTATATAAGTGAAGCAAATTGAATTGAGCATAGTGAAATGTCTCTGATGCTAAAGTATTTGCAGGATTTCAGATGTTCGCGACGAGGTTAAGACGCGAAGAGGACGAGTATTTCTGTAATATCAAATATTTGGAGCTGCAGGGCCTCGAATTAAGATTGAAGACGTACCTCATCTTCGCGAGTTCCCCTAACGACGCTAACCCAGCCGGATTACTTGATGGCGTTGGTTGCTACCGTCGCGAGCGCCAGGGGCTTACGGGTTAATTACAAAATTACTCCCCGAGGATTTTAACAGGCTGCAACGGGCCGGGGAGCAGAAAACAGCCGATGTGAAGCCATCCGAGACGAGTTCGTTAACGTTAAATCACGGTAAATAATGCGAATCAGCTGGCATGATTCCTCCAGTTTGCGTCGGAACGGGACGCTCCGAAGTAGCCTAACGACCGGATGACAACAACTTGATAAACTGTTACGATTTTCACCATAATACATCGCTTTCAATTTAATCAGACCTGACCAAAAAAAGTGAACAATCGAAAATAACACGTTCATTTATTCATACGGAATGTCCGATACAATATATACATAGGCGCAATTGCTTTAATAAGTATTTAAAAACAGAGAAATGTTTCAGCACGCATCGGAATGATAATGATTTGATCTTGATCACGTTAGAACTGACGAGAAAGCTATCAATGTTGACAATTAAATGAAATCATCGACGTTATACGTTTCATGGAATCCTCTTCCCAGAATGGCAAATTGTTAGGCGTAACGAGGAATGCTGTTCAAATTCTTTGACGAATCATCACATTACGCACCGCAAAAGGGTAATTAAGGAAACCGTAAATAGACAAAACAAAAGCTGAGTGAATTTCACCTCGTTTCTAATTAGTCGCAATCAGCCTAGAGACAAAAACGTGTGATTACCTTACCACGCAAGACGATGCTGGCGACGAAGCCCGTTTCGTTTAATTATCCTCTAATTTAGCAAATGATACTGCCACGGGCATCGGGTACCTTTTTAATTCACGTGAACCCAAAAGTCACCCGTATTGGAGCCTAGGTACAATTCGTTCGTGTATTAAAGTCTCAAATTATAGGGTCGACGGTGCTCTATCGAAACAGACCCCCTCTACCAAAGCAACTCCTCATCAGGGAGCTCTGGCAATTTTCGATCAGGATCGTCCACTTGGTTCGAGAGTCCTCTCCGAACTAGACGCTGTTAAGTCGCCAAAATTCGTCGAGTCGCTGCTAATTTCAATGAACCGGATGAGAATCTGTTATTAGGCGCGCGTGTTCGCCTAATTGCGGGTTCAATGGGCTTAGTTGTTACGTGACCCGCGTTTCTAACCAGACTTTGTCTAGTCATCTAGGAATTAATTTTTCAACCTTGCAATCTCGTCGAGAAGATTATAATTTTCAGCAACAGTGGTTCGTAGTAATATTTTTATTGGATAATCTTACAGAAAATGATTACGGTATTAAAATGATACATACTTCTTGCTAAAGAATACCATCCAGCTAAAATAAAACAAAACTAATGTTCCCATATATCTGACAGTGTTGCACGCACCGTGATATAAATATACACGTTGCTATTCGATTACCATGAAACACGATCGAAGGATGAAGGAAGGGCAGATTATTCTTTGAACTAAGGAATTATTTCTCTTTATTGCAACTGTGTCGGAAACCACAGTGAAATTCCAATCCGCTGCAATTGCTATCGTTAGCTGCAGGTCGAAATGCGGCAGGGGTTCACAATGTAGGCACACGCGACATCATTGGACGTCATGTTCTTCGTAATTGGCTATCGGATCGGACGTGGCGATCGCCGGTGCAGAATCGTTCGACATACAACCACGTGCAGATAGGTCCGAACGCCTCCGGATGCAACCAGGGGCCAGCCCAGGTATAACGCAGCCTCGAACATAATCGCGACACGTTGTCGACGTACGCATAATACCGGTCAAATTACATGTGCCGGCGGATCCGATAATTGTGTCCTCAACAAATAACGGGCCGCCGATCTTGCGAGCGTCGAAACGCGACCGAGCCGGAGACTTCAACGATCTCTTCTTGCACAGGCAGGATCTCGGCTCGATCGTAACGGGATCGATACTCGCGGATCGCTCGGGGCTCGTGGAACAGTTTCGTATGTGGAACACGGATTTAATGATTCCGTAGAAATGCGTTTCGTGTTGTTTATGGTCCTTCAAAGTAGTCTATAATTAATTCAGAAAGTCCACATTAAAACAATCTTCCGAGTCGTTGGTGAGTCTTGAAGATGTACGAGGCTTTGTAAAATCGAACCGTAAATGTGCTACTGGCATTATTTGATCGTTCAATGTTTTATTCTGGCTTTAAAGAAATTTCTAGAGATTTACAATGTGCTGTAATAACAATGAAGAAGTGGATGCGATATGAGAGTCACGGAGATTTCACTTTAACGCGCGTGCATGGTGTATGCGCAGTCGTTTCAGAGATTTTTTTTCTCCCCCACTTAAAGAACAGATGAAAGTGAAGCTCACTTTGAGTCACGAGGTGCGCATCAATTTTACGTCGAACTATCTTCGCTCTCGTCGAACGTATCTCGTTGATAAGGTACTCGTAACGAAATGATGTAACATTTTCTGAAGAAAGATTTATGTAAAGCATTTGCTCTGTAACTCTCGTAATTACGATTACCCAATATGCAATTCCAATTTACAAATCAATATGACCAAATCTAGATTCATAATTTAAAAAAAAAATAAAATAAACGACATTCGTACGAGTGTTCGGTACTCCTTTATTTTAGAAATTGATCGAGAGATAACTAGGAATTGTTTCAGTCTGTTAATAACACATGGAAATTAAAACATGCAGTCAAGATTCGACTGCACTGGAACTTTCACTAATAATCAACCGGGAGAAGTGAAAATACGAACCGGAAAATTCCTTCAAACGGAAGTATACACTTTTCTCTGATCCCATTAATTGGATCTTCTTGTAATTGACGTGTAGAAATATTATTTTGCACAGAGAACCATAATTTAGTTATTAACGAGACTTATTCGTTCTATGAATGTTAAAACGTTCCAGAACTGTTTTGGACGCCGTTTTATTTCGTTGACAGTGGGAGATTTGTGCGAAACACACCCGGTAGGTCGTGACAGGAGGTGAACGATGAAGATTTTTCGGACAGGAAAGAGTTTGCAGGCCATGCATCTTCGGTAATCGTCCTGCGCGAACGCCACGTTCCGGGCATCAGCTCGGCAAACGTCTTAATGAGCCGCCGCGCCGAAACTGCGGGTTATACTTCTCTCCGGAGCATTGCACGGTAGTTAGAACGCAATTAAAGTTACATAATCCCGGCCGATTCCCGCTCGTTTTTTCAAAGCCCGAAGGCTCCGACAGAATCGGCCATCAGCAATGCATTAGTTCTGATCCGAGGCGAGGGCGACTACTCAGCTGGCAGGTGCATCTTCCGAACGACTCACTCATTTTCGCGACCGAAACGTCCCTCGGCTTTCGTTCAACGTCCCGGAATTTATGGAAATAGCAACCGACATTGAAACGCAGTTAATACTGTCGGTATATGTTAATGTATGGAGAGAAATGATGGAGATTTTATTGCATTTTATCCAGAAAGACAGATTTACTCAGAAATCATCGGAGATACTTGGAATGCTTACTTAGAAATTAAGAGACGCTAGAATTATTCGGTTTATTATTCTTGTTAGATGGAATTGCACGCTGCAGTTAACTTTTTTTGCGCAATCTAGGAAGTGCACAATTTCCTAGCAAGCGTTTTATAAAAAAGTGGCGCAATCTTCTACAACAAAATGCATGTTGCACTTTCGCGCAACTGATGTATTACAATAGCTTCTATTTATCAACACACCCTTCGCAACAATCGGTATTATTAAACTTCTAAAGTGCCTGTACAACAGTATTATGTCCAATAAAAAAATAATTCTAGAATTTTTCCTAAATTCTGATTCTGTAAAGTGTTAAGAAAGTAGTTAAAAAATAAACGCGAATTGGCGGAGTATGGCGATTCTCCTCGAAAGAAAAAATGGAGTCTTCCGTTGCTTCCTTTCCCGATTCGCGTGTAGTTCGTGTTGCCGGCACGTTAGCGCGATGGGAGAAGCAGACTCGCTGTAAAATTTCGGGGAAAGTCACCGGCACACGGCGATCCTTTCACTTTCGTCGTGAACTGGAATTAATACCGCTACAGTTCGCTGCGGCCGGCAGACAACACCTAAGAGCCGTGGAAATTCCGGCGGAATTTTCGCTCGGTAATTCTCGCTCGCCGCCCGTGAACACTGTTACGTGGTAAACTCTGCCGGAGAGACGAGCGTTTCCGGTTACGCTAATTGGGTCGCCGTTGCTGCCAGTGTAAACGAAACCTTTGCCGCCGCACCACTATTAGCTACACTTTCTTACACGAGCCGCGCGAACCTTCGAATTCTGTCGAGGAAGCCGACAATTAATATTTGCTCGCTCGTCTATTACGAGAAAGTTTGTTCTTGATTTTTCGATCGGTTCCGAAGTACCTTACTAATCATATTATCGCGCATATTAATCTGGATTCGCTGTATCTGACGCTAGTTTATGCGATTCACATTGTTTCTTGCTCTAACAAGCTTACTTTATTTATTTCTTGCCCTGGCAATTTTATTTTATTTATTTCTTGCCCTGGCAATTTTATTTTATTTATTTCTTGCCCTGGCAATTTTATTTGATTTATTTCTTGCCCTGGCAATTTTATTTTATTTATTTCTTGCCCTGGCAATTTTATTTTATTTATTTCTTGCCCTGGCAATTTTATTTTATTTATTTCTTGCCCTGGCAATTTTATTTTATTTATTTCTTGCCCTGGCAATTTTATTTTATTTATTTCGTGCCCTGGCAATTTTATTTTATTTATTTCTTGCCCTGGCAATTTTATTTTATTTATTTCTTGCCCTGGCAATTTTATTTGATTTATTTCTTGCCCTGGCAATTTTATTTTATTTATTTCTTGCCCTGGCAATTTTATTTGATTTATTTCTTGCCCTGGCAATTTTATTTTATTTATTTCTTGCCCTGGCAATTTTATTTGATTTATTTCTTGCCCTGGCAATTTTATTTTATTTATTTCTTGCCCTGGCAATTTTATTTTATTTATTTCTTGCCCTGGCAATTTTATTTTATTTATTTCTTGCCCTGGCAATTTTATTTGATTTATTGTAGTTCAATCGGTAGAAATTTTGAAGGTGCGGTACCATTAGTAGAGATTGTGGAAGCCAGTTCATTCAGTTGGAAATGATATCAAGTTTGATAAATCAGGAATAATGAAACGGGTGCGCTAGACAAATTGAATAGAGTATACTTTTACTAGAGCACGTTACGCGCACGTTTTCGAGGAATTATAAAATTCCACGTTTCCAGAAAATAGAGCCGTTAATCACTTCTTTTACGACGTTTCGTTGCATAATGGCGGAATTGAAACAGTTCCTGCATGTATCACTGTATGTACAATAAAAAGGGTGCATAGCATTGATGAGTACTATTTCTCTAAACGTATAATTACTTCATACCTTGAAAATGATCACATTCTCTCATTAGGAAACATATTAATGTCTGATTGATAAACTGTCACATTAATTTACTCGCAAGATACAAGTTGATACAATTTTTTACAGATCCAAGAATTGTGCTTTTGAAATCGATAGTTAATATATTTTAGTAATTAAGCTGATTAATCAGGCTTCACTGATCGCGTGGAAATCAAGGTTAGACAAGTACCTACTTGTTCCGTCGCGCGTAATAGGCGTACGATTCGCATTTCCTAAATCGCCATAACCTCGACCATGATCTCAGTCGTAGGAGACATACACCGGGAAAGGTGAATGTCACGATAAGATAATTGCAACCGGGAGAGCACGACCCACAAGAATATTTATTGCGTCATAGTGTTTCCACGTCTGTCGAGTGAACACGCGTCTACTATGTTCGAGAAGAATGTGACCACAGAAATATGCGAATTCGTGTATGCTATTTAGAAATTACAACAAAAAGTTTCAATAAAAATTGCATCAACTCATTTTTTTCAGGAAATGCAGTGTTGAATTGTTATATTAAAGATAGTACAGATAGATTAAACTGTTTCATTTTTATTTACGTCGACTGCGCTATGCTAATAATACTTTATCCGCGCGGTATTTATTGCCGATGAACTTATTAAACTAAAATAAACCGAAATGAGTAATGCGATATTCATTATCAACAATGAAGCTATATATATAGTAGTATGGTAATTAAACAAGGTAATTTATGACGAAATGGGGGATCGTGATTCGTCACGCGAAGTTTTGCACCCTCTGCTTTGTTGGTACAACATTATACGGTGTCTATATATCAAGTACCATTGTTGATCAAAACAATAATTTCACCAATGTATTCCAAAAAGTAGATATTCCAGCATGGCGGACGAATTTTCATTCGCACACACTGAGTATAAATGCATATTAACCTAAACTGTCGTCTTGCATAATTGACTTTAATAACACTGTTGTAAAAGTTCGTTTACGATGGAATGCCATGATTGCATATTGAATAAACAACACGACAGCATATTTACAAGTTAAAAAGAAGCGTCTACTTCGGGACAGCCTCAGCGAAATTGGATAAAAGAGATCGCTCACAGCTGACAAGAGAAGAAGGAAAACTTTCTATGTAGTTACATTGTGCTGCATAATGAACACGCAAACTATGAGTGCGTATCTATGATCCTCAAACTATGAATCGTTGATAACAATCTGAGCAGGAATCATGCTTGGAATTCAGAGAATATACTTGCAGAAAGTGTAATTTCAACGGGAATTAAGGTGAGCAGCAGAATCCAAGGAAATGTAATAAATTGGTAACACAATAAATAACTTTTC
Source organism: Lasioglossum morio (assembly GCA_916610235.2). Classification (NCBI taxonomy): domain Eukaryota; kingdom Metazoa; phylum Arthropoda; class Insecta; order Hymenoptera; family Halictidae; genus Lasioglossum; species Lasioglossum morio. Next base: position 7,547,329 of record OU744330.1, on the reverse strand, counting down.
CTTTCCTAATTTATACCTCACATTGCTAACATTCTATATTTTATTCTATTCCGCGATACTAATATATATTTTTAAAAATTTCACTCGTGACGAAGAACTTCGGAAAGAGTGCAGCCAGGCAAAAAGATTGAACAACTATGTTGCATGAATTCTAATGTTGAAGATATATTTCTGTTACCAAATTCTGGGTAATAATGGAGGATCGGTCCGCCATATTTATTGGAAATTGCTCGAATAAGGTGGCATAGACCGAGTAACAAGCGTCGGCAGTGATACGAGCCAGCGGGATGCCAGTGCAACGATTAATCGTTAAAAAATCGTCGTGCTATCTGACCCGAGGATCAAAATGGCGTTGCCGCATGCGACCGTATTAACATACGGCATTAGGTATTCCGCATGCGAGCCACACCGCCGAGCTTTACTTGGATTTCTGCGGCAATTACACGCGCCTAATGGCCGTCCTTCGCGGGTATCGATACGGTTTGCGCGAAACCGCGACCGGGCTTCGAATTAACGCTATCGAGAGATAAGCTTCCACGATGGTTATACGGATTAACGAGCGAGCACACGCATGCTAGCGAAAACGCTAGTCGACCGGTCATTTGTCACGATTTCTGGCAATACGGCTGATCCAGCATGCAGGATAGTTGAACAGGTTAGAGTCTGTTCAAGCTGCACTACTGAACGAGCGATTCGCTGTGGACAATTGTCGGTGAAGATCAGCAACTTTGCTTCGTTACTCTAAATATTTCTGCTTGAACGAAGGTCTCGGCGAGCATAGAACGGCTCGTTTAAAAATAAAATGCAATGAGCGACGAAAGCACATTATTCTCGGAACAGCGCATAAATATTTATTCAAGAAATTTCTCAGGACACGCTGGATAGTGATCTGAAATGCTGGAGTGTGACGAAAAATGAAATTATATCGCGTGACAGGTTTTCTCCTGTGACTGTGAGCTAATATTTTTAGAACCGGCTGCTTGGACTCTCGAGTTTCACACTTTATAGAATACCGCAAGTATTGTGTTGTGCGTTGCGTAATTATTAGTTTAATTTGTTGACTCAACAAGCGTGCTTTCGGCTTCGAATCGTAGCGCGTTCGCGTAGACGGATGTCCCGATTACTTTGAACAGTGCGAATGTTACTATAATATTATTTGACAGTGACGCACTTTCCAGATTTTCGCGTCGACTAAGGTGTCGCGATGAAAATCGTGGGTTCGTCGTCACGTAAGTGCGCGAATCATGGTTGCGTGAACGTCAACTTCCGTCAATTTACTTCACGCTGGTGTCCGCGATATAATAACGAGAACACGCGTGCGATGTACAGGTTGCCGTAATCAAAAACGCATTAGACGTGCAACTTTTCAGGAATTTGGGGGTGAAGTAGGTCAAAAATAATCGTTGCGAACTGATGACTTTGGGGATTTTCATGGGGCGCAATTAATCCAACCAGAAGGGCACCATTTTTATCTATAACTTGCACGATGGGACACGGGTCTATTTTGACTCGGGGACAGAATTGCTCCACGCGAATTAATCGAACGAATATATTCGCATCATATAGAAATGAGTGAAATCACGATAGATTAAACGTCGAGATCGACAACAATGTGGGTATAAAGCGTGCAATTAAATCTTTCCAGTAAACGTTGTTTTAAAGATCCGTTTAGATCTCGATTTACCTGAAATCAAATACGCGCATTCAAGAATAAACTTGCGAATCGCTGTATTTGTAATTAGATTTTTCCACCATATGTAAATGAAGCAACGTTAACGCGCTACATCGAGTGAACTCTACCGTAGCAACAAAGTGGAACGAAAGTAAGTCTGAGTACGGTTTTACTGCATAAGGAACGAAGTTAGCATCAAGTGTTAGGTTATAAATATCACAGATACGTTAAATAAAAATAAAGTTGTGCCACGGCGCGACTAGCTCGCCTTTCAAGCTGATTCTAATAGATTCTGGGACGATATGCATTATATGCATCATCGATTTCTCTCATCTGCTTTGATCAGAATTGCAATTTCTTCCTCGTGTCATTAATCAAACAATCTCCTTCCTTCATCAACACTCTATTAAAGGAAAAGAACATTCCGTTGCTGTTAATGGAAAAATCCGCGCATTACCATATAACTTAGACTATATTAATTTTCTCTTCGATGCTGCATAGTTTTTAACACAACATTTTTCAAATTCCCACCAAATGAACAAGTTTGAGAGACTGAAAAGTTAAGTCCACTCGTGTGGAACTTTAAAATTATATAAAATGGATGAACAACGACTAGCGATCATCAATTGCTCTTCAAACGAAAGCAACAGGGTTTGTGCATCTATATACCTAATACTAATAGAATATCACGAGCTTTCAACGTTGGACGAGTATGGTCATCTTTAGCAATCATCCTCGCGTTCATGGGGAAGCCGTCTGCAACATCTTGAGCGCATCGGACCGCGTGAAGTAGTGATTCCGTTTTCACTTTTATCCGGTGGTTTGAGATCTCAATTATCCGAGCACTATTATCCACCGAACGTGAAACAATATTCTCGCCAGCTCATGATCCAGAATTGATCTAAAGTTTACACAATGAGAAAGAGAAAAATATTAATACTCTTCTAAATTTCATGGCTTGTTTTATAAAAATTAGGATGAAGAACGAGAAGATACCTTATGCGTAGAGTTGTCATTAATATTTGTTACTACACATATTTCTTATACTTACGATAGATGCAGAAAATTTTGCACTCATCCGCAATCTATTCATTAGAATATTCTTTTGGTCGATGCGAAACGTATCCGTTCCGCGTTTGGAGGATACGAGCCTGTCTTTATCTGTAATCCATCCGACGGAAGAATTTCCATGGGATCCCGATCGCACTCGTTAGATTAGAACGCGGAGAGAACGATTTTCCGGCTTATACGTACGGTACCGGTCGCCTGTGAACGTACCATACGTTCGATTCCGGCGGCGGTGTTCGCGCGAGCACGTTTTTGCGAATGCAAAACGAGACGCACAAGTGTATTACGGACGATGAGGTGCAGCGAAAGTACGGAGCCATTATGCCGCGGAGTATATAAGGCTCACTCTAGAAAACGAAGCGGTTCAGTTAGTGGTTATACGCCACCACAAAACATACGCGAACTCAACGATGAATATTAAGGTAAGCGAGCAACAATATTTGGATATTCCGGAGTTCGGTTTCGGGCGGAGAGATCGATCGAGCCGGGATCGGTGATCGAGAGACCAAACTTCCGGTGAAATTGGTTTTGCTATGGGATCGGCCGGCGAAACGCCTCTAGCAATTTTGTGGTCGGAATTTGAAACGCGATTCAATTAGGCGATCGCACTCGAGTGACTTTGTGTGCTGATTCTGCGAATGCGGATTTAAGATGATTGGACCACGGCATGGAATGTGAGAGAACCCTATAGTCGTCCGATAGATCTTTTTTCGTGGGATGTATGATGATTCCGAATATTTCTTCTTTGGAAATTATTTTTTAAATTGATGTTTAGTATTCTTATTTTTCTCTGTTGTTCTCAATTCCTACCTTGTGCAATTTATTTTGTCCATTTTCACGGTTGTTTAGAATGTCTTGTTCATTTTAAGGATTTTTTCTTAAATACGAAGTATCATTCATTCTGTGGTATTTGATTGAGTTAAAAGTCTTTTAAAAATTTCTCTATATAGTTCTTGTTATTTTCTCTGTGCAAATATTCTTAGTCGAATTAATGGCAATTCTTTTTGTCTGTAGTTCTTAGTTCATGGCTTCCATCCTTTTGTTAATTTTCACAGTTTTTATGGTGCCTCGTTTCTCAATCGCCAGGAACCATTTGCTTTAATTCCGTTTCTCAATCGACTTAGACAATTTTTATTTTACACAAAGATCCACAGTCTACTTACACTATATACTGTATCGTAACGGTTGTTGCTGTACCTCTCGATCGGCACATTCGTTTCCGACCGCTCCGCAGTCAAAGTATTAACGATCACTTACCGATGACAGCAGCTACAACCGTCTCCGCTAACATCTGTCCACTTTCTCTCCAGTTTGCCATCGTCCTGGTGGCACTGGCCACACTATCCAGCTGTTCAGAGGATTCGAAGTCCACAGAAAAGGATACGTCATCGGCGGAGCAGCCGGAGAAGAAAACAGAGAAACGGGGTCTGCACGGTAGCTATGGCGACCTTGGCGGGGGTGGTGGTAACTTCGGCGGTGGGGGCGGCGGTGGTGACAGCTACGGTCATCATGAGCACGTGAAGACGGTGACGGTGGTGAAGAAGGTGCCAGTCCCTTACGAAGTAACGAAACACGTGCCGTACCTGGTGGAGAAGCACGTCCCGTACGAGGTGAAGGTGAACGTTCCCCAGCCGTACACCGTGGAGAAGCACGTCCCGTACCCGGTGAAGGTGTTCGTGAAGGTGCCGGTGCACGTGCCTCAGCCCTACACCGTTGAGAAGAAGATCCCCTATGAAGTCAAGGTGCCAGTGGACAAACCATACGAAGTAAAGGTGCTGGTGCCGCAGCCTTACACCGTCGAGAAGCACGTACCCGTCCCGGTGAAGGTACCCGTCCCGCAGCCGTACACCGTCGAGAAGCACGTGCCGTTCCCGGTGAAGGTCAAAGTTCCGGTGCCGCAGCCGTATCCGGTAGAGAAGCCGGTGCCCTACGAGGTCAAGGTACCGGTCGACAAACCGTACACGGTCCACGTGCCGAAACCGTACCCGGTCACCGTTGAAAAACCATATCCAGTACCGGTAGACAAACCAGTACCTTACGAGGTCAAGGTGCCGGTAGACAAGCCGTACCCGATTCCGGTCGAGAAGCCGTACCCGGTGCCGGTCAAGGTACCCGTACCCCAGCCCTACCACGTCCACAAGGCCGTACCCGTCCCGGTGGCCAAACCCGTCCCCTACCCAGTCAAGGTGCCCGTTGACAAGCCCTACATCGTGGAGAAAGAGGTTCCCTACCCTGTCGAGAAAGAGGTGCCTGTACCCGTCAAAGTACCCGTGCCGGTAGCCATTCACGACGATCACGGTAGCTACGGCGGTGGTGGCGGCGGTTACGAAGGTGGCGGCGGATACGGAGGCGGTGGTGGCGGATACGGAGGCGGCGGTGGCGGGTACGAAGGTCTGTCGGGTCTCGACGGAGGCGGTGGTGGCGATTACTATTCCCACCATCGTTGATTCTTCAGGTCGAAGGGGAAACGGTGATTGGACGGTCCTTCGTCGTTGAGCTGCGCGCGCTTCTTGGATCTCTGATGATTTTTATCCTGTTTCTGGCGGACCGTACGCGAGGAACGATCGTTGACAAAAGTATTAGATCGAAATCATTCCCTTTGTTCCGCCGCGTGGACACGCCGAACGACGATCCGCGATCTCTCGACTCGGATCGTCGTCTCGGAACCGTTTTTTCAGCGAGAGCCACGCCTCATCCGAGGTTCTTGGCGACAGCCTAACTATGCGTACAGTTGGCAGGACACGTTCCCGATGCACCGCTGCAACTTCTGCCAGTGGATTTTGGAGGATCGGTCCCCGAAACGAGGGATCGTCGGAAACGTCTTTCAGAAAAATTGGTTCTTCAATAGTCCACCGTACGATGTTCCGGCAGTTCTCTTTGATTCTTCACGGTGTACGTTCAAAAATGTCTCTAGAGGTTGTGCTTCTTGTATAATAGCCGCGCTTTATTGTAAACGTTTACGCTAGTTTTCTATGTATTGCTGTTCCAAAGAATACACCGATGTCGGCCTTGTTGGAAGCGACGTTCGCGCACAAGATAGCCGACGCGTGAAGATGAGCGTCGTCGCGCGATCGCGATCATGTGGCGGCGGAAAACACTTGTACCTAATTTAAGTTAAGAGACCCGAGCGAAGTAGAATCTCCTTTTGTATCAAAGATTTTTAATAAATATCTCTGTATCATGAAACGTCGTTCGTTCAAGCGTTTCCCCCGAAAAATACCGTTCCCAATTTCAACGTTTTACACTTTCTAGATGGAACTCGTCATAATCATCTCGAGAGCAGTGGAAATGGCACAGTCAACATTTACATCACAGGTGTTTAGTAACGAACGCGCGGTATCGCAGCAATTCGTAATCGTTTCGAACTTCTCACGCGGCGAGGAGGAAAACCCGGTCTCCCAGCGCATTAATATCTTTGCGAAAGCGTTTCCGCGCGAAACAGCGATTTATTACGATGTCGTTGGCTGCGTTCTGGCTCGGTCGTTTAATCTGCGTGGATATTTCCGGCGGGAAAACCGGCCTCGCCAAAAAACATCGTACGAACGCGATAACGAGCGGACGGACGCTTTCTCGAGCCGGAAACCGTGTGTCCCGTCGCGAGTTTCACTTTTGCAAAATTGCTGGGCCGCCGGCGACCACTGGCGATCGCTAAAAAAAAAAGCACCGAAGAAAAGCAAAAAAAAAAGGAACACACGCGCGCAAGTTACGTGAACACGAGTCTCTTTCACTCGCGCGAAAAAACGAGCGCGTCGAAGAGGATCCGCGAGCGGTTCTTTTGCAAACGTTTCCGCATTCACGGTCGCGGTCCAACGATTTGTGGTGTAGCCAATGCGTCTCGAGAAATCGTGGGCCACCGGAAACAGCGATCGGAAACCGGAATCGGCGAATCGAACCGGAAGGTTTTGATATCCGACGAGTTCCAACATCCGGTTCCGGACCCAGCTTCCTAAGCTCTGGAAACTAATCTTAATGACCGCACGGTTGCAATTAAACACGCTCGGATACGTGCTCAAGAAAGCATTACTTTCTCCCAAGAGGCTTCTGCACGTGCAACACGAACATTTCGTTTGATTCACTCGGGATTCGATTAAGCGGAGTTTACACTCTGCTATTACCATTGAGTATATACCGTACCGAGGCGATCGCGGTTTTATGTTCGTCGAAAATTACGCCGGGAGATCAAAGCTGCGTTTACTCGGGTAACACCCTCTGCCAGCCGTGTAAAAACATCAAATTATATTTATGCACGTTTTATTTCATTATTAAAGGGAGAAGATGCATGGTTACTGCGTAAAGACTTTTACACCTTCAAGGTATTCGCAGCAATTTTTACGGGAATGTTCCAGGACAATCTGGAGAAAATATTGTGGGAGTTTCTACCCTTAAACCTATATTATTGTCTCTCTGAGGAAAATATTCTCAACATTTTAAAAAATTGTCATTTATTTCATCAAATTTATTCAACTTTGTTACAGAAAGAATTACTATTTTCCGAAGCAGCATTTTAATAAACGTGCCATTTTCGCTAGATTATGAGAGAACTTCGGCTCGATTCGATCACGGTTAACGGACCGTCATCGCCGATGTCAACCATTGTTGACTCCCCCGTTATGTAAAAAGTTATGCGATGCGGGAACAGCAAGTTACAGCGTAACATAACCACGACGAAACGCGAAAGCGTGTGTGCGCTCGGCTCAGCTCGGTTCGGCTCGTCTTATTAAGCGAGCGGAGACTTTCGTGAAAGTGAAAAAAATCGCGACGATTCCGCCATGCGTGAATTATAGCTGTGTATACGTAGTAGGCATCGACTCCTTCCTGTATCGGGATCCCATGTACTTCCGGTTTTCTATCGTTGCTTCAGTAATAAGAGGAAAGTTTCCTTCGTCCTTTTTTTTCTCCTTTTTCGTTTCTGCGTGATTGTCGTCCGGAGCTTACGCTCCCGATGTTACGATGTTCACTTTTACTCGAACCTTATTTTTTTATCTGGCAACCGATTCGATCACCGTGGCCGTTACGTCAGTCGCCGACGAACATTTAAAACACTTTCATCGGGACCACTGATGAAAGTTATTTCAGAAACGACGCTCGACGTACTTAAACGCTATTAGCGTTACATGGAGATCACGGAACCATGATGATCTAATTTTTAATGTCTTGTTGCAACCGTCTTGACATCATTTCTGTTGCGGTCAGTGGAGAGTAGAAATCAAAATCACGAGCTGCTTCGTACTTTAAGCGGTTCGTGTAGCGTAGGTGCAAATATTGAACCGTTCTGCCTCCAAGACGCGTTACGTGTATTCCTTTCAACTAATTGTATGCTTTCTACTCCCGCATTTATCGAAAATAGCCACGGAAGATGTTCTGCTTTTTTTGCGCTGTTTCAAGCTGCGAAAGATTTAGGCGACTAAGACTGCAGAATTCATTCAGTTCGTATTCAATTTTATTGTGTTATAGATTTAAGAGCTGCTTTTTGCGTAACGTGTTGTAGTCGTGTATGCAATAACAGTTGCCGAGGATTTTATTGATTTCGATAGAAGAGAATAACATAGTTTCTCGCTTGAGTCGCAGTGAAAGTTGGCTATGAACACCGTCACTCCGCAGCGGAACGGGAGATAAATAAATATTTATTCGACACATCCGCTCTAAGTGACAAATGCACTTGAAATTCGTAGCGGATATAAAACCCTGTTCCGCTTCTTATACGTTTATAAAATTGCTGTCGTTTATCATGTGCCGGAAGAACAACGTTCTAGCAGACGCTAGAAGGATTTGTCCACAAATTCGCTCTCGCTCCGTTACGATTAATGCGACTAGTTCTTGAAAACAGTGGCGAATGTGTTTCTCTTCACATGTATGCACCACACCATTCGACGAATGAATCTTTCATGGGACATCTAGTCATTCGTTCAGTGAATTACAAACTTTTAGAGGCATCGAGAAAATTCTTAGAAAACGACAAGTCTCTTGAAAATTGTCTGTGACAAAAACATACCTGAGAATTTAAGAAAGTTTGGGTTACAATGATTAAGGTAAAAGGATGAATTTGGTCTCTGAAAGGGTGAATTTAATTTCCAAAAAAGTGAATATCCTCTGCAAAAGGATAAATATAGTCCATAAAAGGGTGAATTTAGTTTGCTGAAAAGGATGAATGCAATCTACAAAGGGGTGAGCGTGGTTTGCAAAACCTGTGGAAGAGACGATTTCGGATGGCTCGTGGTGGCCATGCGTTTTTCAGCCGTTCAATTACTGGAACAAATGGAACGTTCTGTGTCGTTGTAGTGGAGGGCAGAACAATGTTCGGGGAAAAGCGGTGCGCCAATGAAAGGCGAGAGGTATCCAGGAGTTTCCGTGACGGGGAGATCTGAATCGCGTAAATTCAGAGGCTGAAACCCATTATCGAGTTTCCCCCGCGGCACACCATCCCCCTTCCAGCCCCGTTCATCCTCCCGGTTCATCCCCCGTTCTCGCAGGTTCGCTCGGAACCGTAGGGTGGAGGAGGAGGAGCCTTTTATCCAATGCTGCGGGTGTCGGGGCGCGACTGTGAAGCGAAGGCAATTATCGTAGCGAAACTTGAACGTGGCGGCTTCGAGGTTGGTCGACGCCGAGACTCACAACGGTGTGGGAGTGAGTGTTTGGCGTCTGATACGACGGGTCAGGTCCCGGGGGATTCTCAGGGACTCAAACGGGACTATCCCCGGCGCTCTCGTCGCAGTTAATTACGGAGTCCTCCTCCTCGTTCTCCTTCTACTCCATTTCCCTTAGCCCGGCTCCTTCCTTGAGCCCGTATCACTATCGGGACTTCCTCTTCATTGTTGGACGTTGACCTCTCTCCTCGCTCTCCTTTTCCCATGACTTCCGTTGCACTCGATCGCTTGCCAATCGAATTCTGTGTTTCTCAACTTAATTCTGTGTGAAAATTATTAACCGTTTGCATTCCAAACTATGTTGACTCCACACAATTCAAACATTTTATCTTAAAAAAGAAATAGATTAAATCACACTCTGCTTGATTTACTGATCCGCGATTAACCGTTATCCACACGGGTAATTTTTTGTACGATTCTGCATGAATTTAAAGTAGGTACCCGGGTACCACGTCGTGTGGATGAGGGTTAAAATCTCTACAGTCACTAAAAATTCTATGAAAATAAATATTTTCTCTGTGTATCGTAGATTTTTAGAAAGTACCGAATAATCGTCTGCGGTACGTTGAATTTTGTGACTGTTCGGACAAAACGCATCACGTCTGAGGTTCGAAATGGTTGAAAAATAAAAAAACGGCGAAAATAGTAAAGGTTTGAAATCGAATTCGAATACAGGCGGTCACACGCGGCATATAAGTGGCTTCGACAATCAGTGGACGGCAGAGAGTATCCCCCGTGGGAATTCGAGCGAGCGAATCGTAGCGGGATTGAACGCTTGAAATGGAATAATATCCAATAATCTGGCGGCTGAGAGAACGGGATAAAAAGGGACGTTTTATCAGAACATCGCAGTAACCGAGCGGTGCCCGACCATTTCCGCTGGCAACCGTTCGCTCGTCCGTCCGTCCCCCCTGGCGAAATTAATTATTGATTTCGGATACGGGCGTTCACAGTCCGAAAGCTTTTAATCGAAAACGAACCATCCGTCGCGTTCGTTTCCGTTCGCATGCGAATCCAACAGCGACCCGGTGCGGAAGCTTATGTGTGAGTCGCCTTTCAGAAAAATACCTCTTCCGCTGATAAAATGGCACCGCCTGAAGGACTCCTATTGTCAATCTGCAGATTTTATATGGTAAATCGTCCGAAAAGTTTGCGCTGCTTTTTACGTACAGAAACGGATGAATATTTTTAGATCATATTTGGATATTATAGAAAACCATTGTGTTTTCTCTACTAGAGTGCTATTAAGTGAACCCTATCTCTTATAACATCGAAATTTACTAAACTTGCGTACGTTATAAATTGTCTTTAAAGGAAAAGTGATATCCATTTTACTGCTGTTAATATTCTGTAATTAAATAACTACAAATTTTCTTCTTTCTCTAGAAAATTGCAAATAACGTAGTAATTGGAAACATTCTCACATATGCTCGTTCACGGAAATATTTGAACAAATTAAAAAGATATAAAACTGTTCATTTTTAAGGCAGATAAACCAATGCACATGTTACAACTAGGGAAACAAACAAGGGTAGAATTTCCTGATCAACTTAATATAATAAAATGAAGTTGCCATACATATTCTAAAACTAGTATTCGTTTATACTTTGGACATATGAATACACTTTCGTGAACGATTGCACGCAACTTTACGAAATCAATGTACTATGAACAAGTATATATGTGAAATAAAAAATATGCGCCATATGGATTAAACAAAAATAAACTCAAAAAATATGAACAACAAATAAATACATAAATATACATGTAGCATAGTACATGAATAAGTGATCGAGTGTGTTATGAACGTTAGTACATGTTAAGGAAAGAAAAATACAGTTAGAGGATAGGAAGTAAAAACCTTGTGAGAATGAAGATTTTTCTGGATCCTTCACCCAGTAATGGATACAGAGGGGAGTGGACCGGAGGTATTGGATCCTGATCTTAATGAATCTTCTCTCGACGATGGCAGGTTATCGAATAACTAAATTAAAAGTTGAGAAAACAAAAGAATGATGTGCATTATTACTATAATTGAACAGATTTAAGTACTACTGTATAAATAATAAAAACATGATTAAATTCGACACAGTAAGGGAATCGTAAGTAAGGGATTCTGCAATATTATTAAAACCACTCGTTTACTATCATTGATTCTGTTTTAGCAGAGAAAAAAAAACTAAAAAATATAAAACCATTCATTGCATAGAAATTACATATTCTTTATGTGAAAAACGTATGTATAATTTGCAGTTATACAGCATCAATATTTCTGCTGCAAATATTTCATGTACCAATGTCAAGTAATTCAACATGTGTTTTAGACACTATAGGGTTTAAGCAATGTCTTTAATCACCTCCTGTAGTTCAGGTTTTTTGAACATGTGAAACAGTTTCTCGGGAGTCATTGTCATTACTTCTATGTTGGTGTCGTTCAGCTTCTCTTCCATGACCTGCTTCAATATTGTTAAGGCAGCTTTGATTGCTTCTTTGAGCGTCATAGACTGGAATAAAGATATAAAAACAGTCAATCATTTTGTATCCAATTGTATTGAGCATAAAATATGAACAAACAATGATCCAGTTACCTTGTGGTACACTTCTTGCAGATTTTGTTGTGCACCTTCGCTTCCAGAACCAATGGCTTTTGCGTCGAACTCAATGAAAGTACCTGAGGGATCTATGTGGTACAACTGAGGTCCTTTTTCGTCGATACCAGCGAACAACATTGCTACTCCGAAAGGCCTTGACATAGCACCTCCATCATCATCCCTATCTCCAAATCGTATAGCTAAATTGGACACAGCTTGTGCCGTGGATTCCACAGACATTTTCTCATTGTAAACAAACCAGTGGTTTTGACATTCTGCTCTAGCACGATCGATCATTGTCCTAGAGTCAGCTATTAAACCAGACGCAGCACATCCAATATGCTTATCAATTTCTACAATTTTCTCTACTGTCGTAGGCTCCATTAAGGAAGAGGTTATACGCTTTTCCACAGCTAACACTACTCCCTCGGATGTTGCTATCCCAATGGCAGTGGAACCAAGCTTGATTGCTTCAATAGCATATTCAACTTGGAATAATCTCCCTTCTGGTGAAAAAGTGTTAACACCATGATCGTACTCAGAACGTGTTAGAAACATCTGAAAATAAATATATATTTGTCATTAGAAATGATTCTATATTAAAATAATCTACTGTAATTGATTCACAGTGTCTATCATACTGGTTATATTTGGACGAGAATTTTAAGGTTATGATATATCGCTGTATGTATAAACAAAGTTATTATTATATGAATAGCGAGTTGTACGAGTAGCAGATCTTTAAGATAATGTAAACCACATTTTCATGATAATTTTCATTGAGAAATGTTCGAATTATTCAGTATTTATCGAAATAAGTGTAAGGTTAGATTGGAATGACATAGCAAAACGTTCGGATTTACTTTACTGGCAAGCAAACAAGCAGAATTAAATCTATTCTTTTATTCAAAACACTTTTTAGAAAGTGAGAACGTTTACCTTCAAGTTGTTCTTTTTCTTCAGTTAAAGTTCCTCGAAAATTGGTTCAAGCCGACTTGACAAACGCTAGTCACGGAGGGACTTGAATTTGATGGCGGGGATAAATCTAGGGACGTGTATTTTTTGTTAGTGGTTCCACCTATCTTCCAAACAGAATCTGCTAACTTCACAGGAGAGACATTAAGGTGGTCTCATAGTTTCACGCGTTCTATGTATTTTTACACAATGTTTTCAACACATTTCTTTTACTTTTATAGAATTATTTCAATTTAATGGGAAAAATGAAATGTCTCCTTATTTTTTAACTTTTATAAAATCTTGAAAAAAAGCGCATTGTGATGCGAACTTAATGTGTATGAACTAAATTTGAAGTGAGGTGATCTGTCACGTATGTTTTGTCTATGGTTTACATTACGAACTGTTTTTGAACAAACATGAAGAATTGTAATGAGTAAAAGTATTCATTAGACATTGTAAATAAATTTGACAGTGATATTGTCACGATGAACACAAGAAATATTAGTCTTTTACCCGAATTTGAATCTGCTTTCACTCAACGAAAATGGGACAAATTGTTGAGCCTTCTTAACCCTAAATTGTTTGGAACTCTTCAATCAGAGTATGACTTAAAATGTATAAAATATCGCACGAATTTAGAATGTTTATTGAGTTTAACACATCGTTGAATTTTCAGGGAGTTAATTGCTTTTTCAATCGTAGCGAAAACAGCAGAAATCCTTACAACTGCAGGTTCTTCTGTCCCTAACAATATAAAGATTGCATGTTTAAAATGCTTGGGAAATACTTGTTTTAATACCTATGCACATAAGGAATATAATTCGACTGATAATCAACATGAAATGTCCTTTCATGAACTATATTCCATGCTAGTCACAAACAATGAGAATTTAGAACAAGTAGAATCTTCAGATCCATACCCATTCCATTCACATTTTCCTTATGAAGGTGTTATCGAATGGACAACAAATTTCATCAAATCGTGTAAAATTCATGATGGCACAACAGATGAACAGATAGAAATACTTAGATTAAGTATTCAGTTTTTATGTAATCTATTCTCCTTTGCATACAAAGACAATAACTTTCCAGAACAAAATGATATTCCTAAATTTTTAATGGACCCCGTTTTGAAAGACATAATAATGTAAGTGTAGATACTGTTACGTTAAAATGTTTATCATCTTTGTCTATTATCATTCATATCTTCTATATTTTAACAGAAATCTAACTCGATCGGAACATATTCCACTTGTTAGAGTATCGTGTATATTTATTCACAATGCCTTGAAAGAATTTCAAGGAGAGAGCTTCACGAACCAAGAGAAAATACTATTATGTTCGCAACTTATCAAACCAATTAAAGAAGGTTTCGATAGTGCAAACGAAGCTTTGATGGATCTAATCTGCCAAGCTGATGTATTAAGAATTACATACAATAATCTAAATATCGAAGATAGATTATATTTATTAGAATTGATATACAATAAACTTTCTGATGCCAGCTACAGTTCTAAGGAAGAGCATCAATTCACAGAAGACGCAATACTATTTCTATCCGAAAGGTTTTCTAAAATAAGTGACTTAATATTGAAAACTGCTGATTCGTATTTAGACAATATGGAGCCCACAGAAATCATTATTCTTCTTGATATTCTTGGGACCGTAACCTGTAGTTCATATACAAAAGATAATAGATGTTTACTTATTAATTGTACATGTAATTATGCTTCCAACTAAATGTCTGTTTCTGTATTTAACAAGTACCTAACAGTATATGTTTCGCAGATCTTTTGAAATCTGTACAGGAGATTGGAAAAACATCGAATAATTATTTCACCCCAATGCAGAAGCTGAGTGATGTACAGCAAATGATGCAAAATTCCAAAAGTGACGAATCAAAGGAAGATTCGAGCACAATGGGAACCAAACAAACTGAAGGAAATACAACAAGAGAGGGGAGAGATTTACAGAGCCACCCTGCTTTTGGTTTCAAAGCTGGTTTAATCAGGATCATTGGAAACATGTCGTACAGGAACAAGGACTTCCAAGATCTTGTAAGTACAAATCAGTTTTGCTCTATTTCTGATTAAATTTTCACGTTCATATAATTTACTTTGCAATTTTAAGAAGAGTTAGAATGGATTCCAGTTGGAATTTAGGAACGTTTGAGGGCTTAAATTGTAAGTGGAAGATCCCACTTTATGATAGAATCGCTTTGGTTTAGAAATAAATAACGAGGGCATATCGAAAATCAATATAACCCGACCGTCAGCTCAGAAAACAGTCGTGTATCCTCTGTCGGCAAAGTGAATATCATCACAAAATTCTAAATTGCAAGGTCCGTCAAGTGGCGCTCATGTGTGAAGACGGGGATCGATAGAACTACCACGTGGAATTCCGTAGATCAGGGAAATTCTGATAAGAAAGAAATGATCGAGCGGCTCGGAAGGTAGTCTTTAGGTTGCTCACGACTCTCGTTACCTTTTTGTAGTCTCGTCTTTCAGACAATTATTCATTCATCAACCGGGCCCGTGTAAGACCGTTTCGCTCCATAGATCATTCCCTGACACGTAAAAAAGAAAGAAGATCGAACGGGAAACGTTAAGTTGGAAATAAGAGTCTCGTTGCTCGGTTTTTATCGCGCCTTATGCGTACAGGGTCATGAGTGATCGCCATTGCCCCTTATTGATTTCATCTCTACTACGATGTAGATACGGTACAAAAGAACGAGCCGATCGCGCACTGTTGTGCACTGTTCAAGCGCGAACAAAGGAAAATTAAGTATCCTGTCTGGCTCGAAGACGCGGCAATTTGGCTGGGATCGGATACCGCGTTAATATATTAGCGAGATCGAAGTACGACTGCTTTCTGTTACGTTCGAATAATTTTATTGGCATTGCACACACGGCCGCAGAAGCGTGAATGCGAGGTCTCGGATGCTGCTTCTTCCTCTTCTTCGTCGTAGTCGTCGTTGTCCTCTTCTTTTCCCTCGGCTTTGTATTCTTATTTTTCCTTTTCCAGGTGTCGAAGGCGATCGTGTTCTTAAATTTCATTCTGTAAACACACGTACGCACCGTTCTTCATGCACGATCGCAAAACACTTATGGTCACGCCGCGATTGCTCGTAAAATTACGCACGGTACTCTTATGTTACAGTGTTAACAGAATCCCGACGTGTTCGCGAGTTGTTTCGCTGGAAGCAGTCGCGATAATAAAATTCGTATGTACCCGGCCCGTTTATGACAACCATCGCCGACCATTTTCGAGAATAGATCTCGCCATCGTACGGTCCCAAACGATTTTTCTTCTTCCTCTTCTTCCTTCGATCGTTCTCGATCGCGCGTCCCCTTTTGTCGAAATTGGCCCCCTTGAGACGGACGGGTTTTTGTAAACATGGCCCGAGATATACCTGTGTATTATCTGCCGTAACTTTAACGAGTGAAAGGCGATGGTAATACCATAGTGAATATTCATTTAGAACACGTTAGATATGGCCATCATTGACGAACTCACTTGATACTACCTCTGGTAGAAGATATTCGATCGAAATCATAAGCGTGATTGTTGAACGAATTATTTCAGTGCTTGTTAAAGTTATAAGTGTATAAAATTCGCAATCCAATCGAAAAATGGGACAGTAGAACTAAACTAGAAAATTTACGAATGGTTACGTGTGTTCGCCGTGCATTGTCAATAAAAATAAGGGAAGTAAATGTTTATGTACGTCGTCGACCGGTTTACGCAGCATCGCGGAGTTTTACGCGACATAATATTCATGCAATATTTAAAACGTCCTCGTCCGGACCGGGGCATAAGTTCTGATGACAGTGGACGTTTTCAGCTCCGTGAAATGGACGTCGTTCCTCTGCTCCTGGACTGTTGCAATATAGACGCGAGAAATCCTCGTGAGTACACTTGCCGACTCGTATTTGTCATACACACCGTGATTACTATCCGCGCCGGCAATGATATTTTAACCAATTAATGCCGCCTGTTACCGCGACACGATTAAACTTCCTTTAACGCGCAGTTATCATGCAATGGACGATCTTCGCGCTGCGGAATTTATGCGAAGGTAATCCCGGGAATCAGGAGATCGTTCGGAATTGCTCCAGGATCGGAGTCGTCGAGAACAGCGTGCTCCAGGAAATGGGAATGGCGCTGCACGAGGACAAGGCTGGCCAGAAAATTGGTATCGTACCTTTGCCTCGTGATAAGTAGACTGTGTTCTACTAAATCACATTTTTCTGGAACGAGAACAGGTGCCAAATAGACATTCCTTTCTACGTCAATAATTTTAGATAGTCGAATGTAACACATTGATGTTATTTAATTTTTAACACGTTCGGGACTGGCAAGCTTTTCTTTAGAAATTCTCTACAAGATGATATTCTTCATTGTACAATTCACTTCGCCTATAACATGTAACTTCTGTCTACAACCTAAGTATTAACTGATTATGTTCGTTGAAAAACATTAAATGAAGCAATGTACCATCAGCCCCGAATGTGATGAACTCTTCCACAGTTGTATATTTCATCTACTCATTTTTGTCATAACTGCACAAACTCCATAGTCTAGTAATAAGAAATAATATTGTCGCTCGTAATTCTTTAGAAGCTTTTACATGCTGTTAACACATGTCCCTAAATGAAAGTGATAATCCGACGATTGTAATACAACACACAGTGCTGCCTTTTATCTCAAGGATACTTTTGAGAACACTATACTAGAAAAAAAAAACACTAGCCAGAATACCAAAATACAGGAAAGACGCCTTAGATTCAGCAAAGAGAGCTGTCACTATACAAAAACCTATTTAATGCTAGATCAATCAAATGATGCAGAGTCATACAAAAATACAGACACACGTTCTGAACCCAATTCTAACTTAATATAATAATGATTATAGCAACCGTAACATGTGAATACAACTTGTTCCATGTTCTCCGGACCACTTGATATATAAAAGAAAAATAAACTGTTTGTTATGAATGTAGTGTTACGATTTCTGTCCTGAACACCCAGACGTCCATAAACAGGAAACTCTGTGTGGCCGATGTAAAGTCGATTGGTTTCTTAGAACGAGATCGGCAGCCTCGCGTTAATTATTTTAGTATTTACTGCTACGAGGCGGTACGTATCAATAGCTCACCGGATAAGGTATCGGTGATCTCTTTATCGAGAGTTAGGCGCAATAATTATTCGAGAGTTAGGCCGGCTGCGCGCGTATCCGCGCCGCGTGTCGACTGTAAAATAAGCCTGCAATTATAGTACATGATAGACACCATTACATGAAATATGATATCGCATTGCATAAAGAGACATTATATCTGCATTCATGGCCGAGTGATTTACGGTACAATGAGAGCCGCCACGGAGTTCACGGTCTATTAGCAGTTACAAATGCAGCTGCGCCAGTCTGTGTATCGTAATCGACACGCGAATCCGTTTTCGAACGTGAATCCTGGAATTAACAGCAGCGTTCGTACTGCTTAAATGGAACATCATTATTTTTTGGATTCGTTTGCGAAGCCAGTTTTTATCAATACATACAATTTTCGAAATTTAGAAGTCTGCCTAAACTGGACTTGATTTCATTTAGAAGTAATTATCTTGATATTCTTTTCAAGTTCACTATCCACAAATTCACTATTCAAATTTGGATATGTTGTAATCTGTAATGATATATAAAAGTATCTCAAGGAATAATATTTTAATGAATTTTAGTGTAAATTTCATCGCGATATCTTTTATGGTTCAAAATTTATAGGAAAATGTTGGATTGAGATTAGTCTTCCCCCTTGCTCTTCAACAACGCTGTCTCCTCACCCTTGCATCTCGGGGCGAGGCAGGCGCGAGGCACGCGTCGGCTCTTCGCTCAGTGGTCAAAATGTTCCATCGCGAGTAGCTGATTTCGTTATTGCCAAATATATCGATATTTTGCGAAGTTTTCAAGTTTTTTCTACTTTTCAGGTACATAGGAAAACTGCACTCCCCTAGCTTAGCAACCCCTCCAGGAGGGGTTGAAGCTTACCAGGGGACGGGGACGGGGTTTTTATCCACAAAAATGACCTGAGCTGGCCGAGAAAATTTTCCGGAAGCGGGCGAGGCAAACAATACACGTTGCCTCGCTGGGCCGCGACAAACATCGCGTTATCCCGAGATTGTATATCGCGGTGCAGCGTTCACTTCAAATAATTTTAATTTCGTCAATTTTTTAATGTCCATCTTTTTAAAAAGAGGCCCGTAAAGGGGACACTTAGGGCTATATCCCCATTTTTTCAATTTTTTAAAAAGTGGCTCACTATAAAAACACGGCATTTGTTTAAAACAATTGTAAAATAAATGGTGAAAATAACACTTTTACAAAACAAAACTTTTTTGGTGAAATTAACAACATTTTACAAAACAAAACGCTGGGTCCAGACTCGCAGAGGAGATCCCACCTGAACTATCGTTAATTTGATGAGTGGAATTTTTTAATAGAGTAGTCACTGATATGGTAAACTTGACTTCATAAATTTCAACGTCTCTTCAGTTTCACCACAATTATCTTGCTTTCCGTTTCAAGCAAGCCTCGCTAATTATCTAATTTTCTCGTTTATTAACGTTGATAAGCGGCTGCGTAAGTTAAAGGGAGAAGTTAATGAAGAAAGTATAATTGAACGAACGGGTTCTAGAATTTTTAAGGTATTGGTTTCGGTAGACCAGAAATGACTCTCTAAAGACATTAACGTGTGGATAAAGAAACGAATCTTAAAGGCGACGAATAAATCGTGTTCGGTATATCATGTATTAAATTTTACGAGCATTTAAGTAATGAGAATCTGTTGAAATTAAAGTGGTGGAGCGTTCATGCAAGTCGTGTTGTTCTTCGCTCATTTAATTGAGCTCTCTTAATTGACACTTTGATCGATGCTTTCGCTGTCCGTCATTAAATTCGAATACTTTATGATTATTAATATCCTTTAATGTATAACATTATCTCTCCTGGCAACGCGTAAATCGATTATAGCGGAAGTGCCGAACCGGCCGCCATTTTCCTTTCTAATGGAATACCACCAACGTAGCAACCGGGCTGTCGACAGTGTATACAACTCTGCTGTGTTCGGATTCCAATAGAAATCGACGGATAATTAGATCGATATCTACACCAAAGGATATATTCGTTCGACACGAGTCACGTTGTGTAAACGTTTTACAAAATCTAATGATACGTTCCTACTAATAGACGAACACGTGATTCACAAACCGAGCGTGTACCGACCAATCGCTCGTGGATTTATGAGCCATTGTGAGCAAAGAATTGTAACGATTCATTATCATTCGGTATTAGTTACGACACGACCACTTGATTTATCTCGATGAGATTACTTCGTTTGCGATTGTGAAGTCGCGAATCCCAAAATCAAGTTACGCTTTTAACAATTGGAATCCCACTATAATAGAGAAGTTGAGGATCCTTCTAATATTAAAGTTACTACTTCCTTTTTGACTTGGACGATGATTGATTGTTTAACAATACGAATTTGAACATTTTTAGAAAATGACTTCGATTGAAATGACTTATCGACCTCCTCGTTTTTCATAGTTCGATGTCATCCATCGAGCAGCTTTTTCCGTATCGAAAATCTAACAGATGGGAAAAGTGAGAACCAGAGAGGTATATCGCAGAATCAGACGACACGCATCAACGGCGGAAGATTGCTTTTAATTTAAATATCAAACGATCTTGAGCGATTAATCTCGGCCGACTATAATGACCAGCAATTAACGCGAAATTTATCAGCTAATTATACAGAGGATTAATTGTCCGCCGGTAATGATTCCTTTATGAAGCGGCGGGGTAAAAAGAAGAGGCAAAAAAGGGTTGGGGAGGGAAAGACGCATGCTTGTTACACCTTGATGTGTTCTCGCGACGCTAACCCGCAAAGCAATAAAGCAAATTGAACATCCTCGTACAGGTGTGAGAGCTACGATATTATCTCATAATTAAAAGAAGAAAAATGGTACTTGGAATTGTACTTCAGTGGAATGAGACGCGTAGCATTAACTTTTCGGCTGTGCAGACTAATTTGTATCTCTCGATGAGTAGATGCATCTTTTCTTATGTTAAGACTATGAAGCTTCAATTGCATAAACAAAATAAAGTAAGAGACGTAATACTTATCTTTATAATTTCAATAATTGTAAAAGAAACAGTCTGGAACCAATCCATTTGCACGCTTGGCTCTTCGAGAGTCCCAGAAGCATACGCCCTTAAAGTCGTGTATATCTCTTTTGTATTTTTACCTGTTTAAGTACATTTCGATGTATCACTTAGCAATTCAAAAGGCAACACTTCGAGGATCCTCGCGCCTCATAAATTCATTCAAGCGGAAGAGGAATGTTGTCGGACAAATTGTGAAAATTTGGAGACCGCGACGAGAAGCAACGCCGGCGTCGAACATTTGCCAGAAGATTTTACACGGAGTGCATCCTTCCATAAAACCGAAGTAGAAACTCTGATTTCCTGTCAGATGGGATCGCCGATCCGGCTCGATAGCTCGAGGAAAGAAGGCTCTAGCCGTGAACGCGAAACCGTGCTCGCGTCCAGCCTGCCATACCGTGGCCCACGAAATGTGTTTTAACGACTGCCGCACACGGCGCATGAGCCATAAATGTTGCGCCGAGCTGGAGATTCGTGTAATAGCCACTAAAAGCAACCTTCGCCCCTTTATGGACCGTAAAAGCTCGGGATATTTGGAACGAGGAAACCGTCGAAACTTAAGGAGAGTGAACCGCGAGCGGTTGTCTTCGGAGTCGGCATAATGTGCTTCCTCGTTAGGGTTGTACCGGGCGCGATTTTTGATCGCATGCAACACACGCTGAGTCTTCCACTTGTTTCACTAGCGTCAAAACTACGTGGTCAAAAATAAAATGCAAAATAATGGTACTAATTTGCACGTACATATAAAAATGAAGAAGGTACTTCTGTCAAGTTAACCCTTAGCACTCGAGTGGCGCCTCTGAGGCTGGAAAAATTGCTGTACTATTATTTAAATAATTGTTTACACTATCAGATATGTCGATATCTAACCAATTACTACACATTTAAGTATTGTATGAGGTATTATATCAAGTACATATTTATCAAATTTAAAAAATCATAGAGAATGGAAATATTGTAGGTCAGAAGAAATGTTTAATTTTCGAGTTAAAATAGCTCCGAGTGCAAAGGGTTAAATATTGATTATACAAATAATTTTCATGCAATACAGATTGTTCAAACCTTCGATAGAATAATTAATACTTTCTACTAATTGTTCACGATATTTTCTATAATCAAATTGATTCGGACTTCGTTGTAAGTCACCGAGAATCCAATTTCTCGAAGCTAGCTTTCTTTAGTCAACCTCGTCTGTCACATTTTCGCTCTTGCTACTTTTTTCCTTATACATACAAGAAACCGTCGAATGTGAATGAACGTGATAAATGCGTACCCACTGCACGGCAATGAAAAAAAAAACGAAAACTGTTCCGTCTGAACCGACTGGCAAGGAACTATGAAGCAATCTAACTGGTACAGCGAGCCGCCTTACAACAAGTAGGCCAATAAATTAACATCGTTAATGAGCCGCTAATTACACGCCGACCGGCGGATCGTTTGATTTATAAGAGATTAAAATGCTCGCGTTGCCCGCGTACCTGTTAATTTACGCGTCTAATTAAATTTTCAAATACGTTTAGGAAAAGTTAATCCGTGGGTCGAGTGTAATGTAAACACATAGTTTGTTCGACAGGTGTTCACGGAAATTGGAGACTACCTTTCGTCGACTTCGTCGCAAAGATAACTATTACCACTATCGAACCTATTAAAATCGTCTCTCAACATTTTAATTCAAATCGACACGAAAACGCGAACAGAATGCGTCTGTTCGGACGAAAGGAGCCACCGACGCGACGTACCTTAAAAAGAAATAATAACGGCGCGAAACGCTGGTAAAACTACCTCCTCCCACCGTCGGTGCAAAAATAAAAGTGCGTGGCCCGGCCCGGCGGCGGTAATTGCCTCGCAAAATTGAATCGCGCCGCGTTAAACGCGGACTCGGCAGCTTCTTGGCGAACCGGAGGACCGCACGATAAACGATCTCGCAAATAAACAAGATCACGCTAACCGAACTAATTATTTAAAACCGTGCGGAGCCCTTTTCGAGGGTTGGCATTGCCGTGGCACCGGTGGAATGGGATTCCGGGGTTGAGAGAGACCGGGTGCGGGTGTATACAGGGTGTCTCACCTGAGTTTGACATCTTCATCTTCTCTCTATTATTAGTCGCAAGAAAGACCGCTTTAGACAAAAGACTTTTTACATTTTCTTCATTTCTAATAAAATTGTATCCCTTACAATTAATTTAGAAAAATGATTACCTCATTTTCAATTTGTATCTATTTTTGACAAATATTTCAATGACTACTTTCTTTGATAATTACAAAGTAACTTTAATAAACTCCAATGACCACAATGTGAATGAACGCCGTAGAAAATTGTATGTATCAACAGAAAGATTAATGTACAAGAACCTGAATTTTCAGAAAAAAAATATTTTCCTACATTTCCGACAGGTATGTCTCTACAGAATCACCCCCTTAGCGCCGCAAAATCAGAAACACCCTGTATATAGGGGGAGGGAGGTAGGCAGGAGGCAGTAATGGGTAATTTAGAGCCCCCATGATGGCCGAGTCCGATGCAGCCGGCGGATTAATTAATCGTCGCGAACGATCTCCATTCAAATAGAATCCGGATAAATTTTCCGTTCTGGTCTGTTTGCCGCCGGCTGGCGATGTGGGCATTATCTTTACGACCTCTCAAAGAAGAGACGTCCCCGGCACGGAAAGGATGAACGCATGCGCGATACGACCGCACAACTCCGGTGCACTCTGTGGAACCGGAGAACCTGTTATCAAAGAAACAGTGGCTGGGAACCGGGGCCCAATTATCATCCAGCCGACTCCGAAACTCTCGTTCCGTCTCCGATCTGTTGTGACCGTCGCCCTTGATTTCTATGTTTGGCATCATCGTCGCGTTCGCCCTTCGCCTCTTCGCGTTCCGGTCACCTGTCAAATTCGTGTGAGGTGTCATGACAAACGCCAAATTAGACAGATAACGTCCGCTCAGAATGAGTAAGCGAGGAGTGAACGCGAAGATTGTCCGATGAAAAGAAAACGTGTAGAGACAGTGCCATCAAGAGCAGTGCATAAGAGCAGAAGGACGTAGCTGATGTAGCTGTTAGGTGACTTTAGTGTGAACAAGTTCCCAGTGCGCAGGACACTTAATACAAAGAAGATTTCGAGGATTTACATTGAGGATTATGGGAACAGTTCCATCGAAAATATTGCAAAAGAATCAATGCAAGGACGTGATTTTCGTGTGAAGAAGTTGTGAGTGTACTCTTGCGATTAATAAAATCGCTAGGGAGATTGTTGATAGTCAATCAAGATCGCTGAGAAACGGAAGATCAAAGATTTCGACAAGATTTTGGAAATATCGACGCCGATCGACAGTCCTCGCTCGCTGGACACGTTCCCTCGACTGATTTTTTCTTCGGAGGATTTTCATGGGAACGGTGAAGGCAGGTACAACAATAAAGTCGAATGAAGCTATTCGGGGAGCAGGTAGCCCGAGCCCAGATAATGATATCGCGGCGAACAGTCTGGAACTGTTAGACCGCGCGCGATCCACGGCGTTTCAATGTTCCGAAGTGTAGCGTTTCGCCTGGCCAGCCAGTGGAAACCGCCGTTTATCCGTTCCCTCTTATCCCGGCGAGACAGGACCATGGTAAAAGAAGAGAACAGGAACTTCGGTAAATTGTAGTAATCGCGGGGCTGTCGGGTTGTAACCACCGGTTGCACGGAAAGTCAGCGCGCGATTTATCTCGCGACGTTCGGCCACCAATCAACCACAGCCGGAACGAGCACAAAGCGAACATTAATTAACGCAAAGTGTCCGCGCGGCCGGCTTCGCTCGTTTTCACCGTTCCCGGTTCGAACGCGATCTTTACGATCGGTTCCCTGGCGCGAGCGAGATTCGATTTCGATCCGGGTTGTTTCAATCGATCGACGGTCTCCGAGACGATCGAGACTGTTGTCGACGACGAGCTTTCTGGATACTTTCGTGCGGGCTTCGTAAGAACGATCAAGAAGGAAGTGTAGACTCTGTTTGATTTTTTTTGTTTGAGGAACAAGTCTTGTTATTAACACCTTCTTCGATTGAATTTGGACCTTCTTCAATCGTCACTCCTTCGTGAAGAGGATAACGTTTCGAAACTGTAAATGTCAGTGGGTTTGTGTTACTTTTTGGCTGAATTCTGCAGTGTGTTACGAGGATAAGTGGCGAGAGGAACCTCGTGTTGACAAGCCTGGTTTCTGACAGCGCTTGATCAATGAATTGATATTTCCTTGTCGAACTTGGTCTTCGGACCGACACTTGTGTTATTTATGTAAAGTGCATCAAATCTTTAGCACAGAATGTTATTAATTTCTTCTAAATCGAAAGAAAATTTTATTCGATCAACGAAACCGTAAATGAGATCGTAGACTTTCAACTGAAAAACGATTCCGGGTTTTCTAGGGGTAATTTTTGGGACAGTTTCAGGGAAAAAAAACATTCTTATCTGATGATCCGATTTATGCTGATGATAATATGATCCGATGGTTGTTCCGTGAGCGACATAACCGAAATATTGTACGGTCGATCGACGACATTCTTTCGCGAGGAGAAAGCGTCGTCGTGTTTATCGGACGGGCGCGATGATTTATGAAAACGGGGGACGTACTAATTACTCGTTCGTGTGATCCATCGTAGGACGTCGTCGTCGGAAGGCGAATTCGTTTGCACACGAAGCTGAAAGGGGACCGGTTGTCCCGTTGACGAACGCTTGTCCTCGCGTGTCGTGATGAGAAGCTCGGAGCTGCTTTGATTCCACAGAAATGAAGGAGATCAGTCGCTTGTTGCTTGGGTAAGTACTGTTACCATTAATCCTTTTTTGAACTTTCTTTAAAATTCGACTCAAAGCTGATAAACATTCAGCATTACAAATTAACACTTAGTCTGGAAGATTCTCTAATATTGAACGTAAGTAATAAAAATCAAATTGAACGAATAAGCATTGGATAAGTGACACACGGTTAAATAAAATGAACCATAAATTGGTCCAAAGTTCAAACATCATTATCGAAGACAAATTAAAAAAATTCAATAAAATTGCGAGTAGCATTAAAATCCGCGTTGCTTCATTAGAATTGTATGCCACCAATTTGAGTTGTTTTACTTTTGTCCATTGACCGTCACACTGACGCGAAGGGAAGAGAGAGAATGGGTCCTCGTTTCGCTGTCTGCGGGCCCGCGCCTTCTCCCGGGGCCTCCGTTTCCCCCCCGTTTCTTTCTCACTTGGTCCCCAGAGCTCTCCTCGAAGCCCGGTGTAACAATGGCTGCCCTCTAATTATCGAAAGACCGCGGCACTTTAAAGAGATCCCGAGAGCCCATCACCGGGACCTCCGTTTCGTTCGCTCCTTAAAATTTCTGCCTCCCATCCCTGCCGCTCCTCGGATGCCCGTGCACCGCCACCAGACCACGCCACCAACAAGAACAATAAACGACATGATCGCGCCTCGTGGAAAGTTGGTTTCGCCTCGCGAGATCGCCTACCGAGCCGCCACGGCACTCTACATAAATCGTGGTACTCGTAGAAAGAAATTCCCTAAACGATTTTTCGTCTGAACGTAATACCATTTTCGAATTTCAATCCGAAATTATATATTATATCTTTATTTTGTTCCCCTTGGGGTTACAAATCCAAAAACCACTCCTCCCTACACTTCGCCGCACATACACATTTAACATTACATCTATCTTACATACTAACTTAAACCTAAGCTTAACCTTAAACTTACACTTTAAACTTAACCTAGATCTTAAATGCATAAAGAGAGATTATGCAAATCCGAAATTAAATGATGCTAAAACGAAGCAGTGGTCATAAGATCACAATAAAAATTTCTATACACTATATTTACAATTCCTGAAAATCATTAACAAATTAAAGAAGCGGCTCTCCGACTCCTGTCTGTTATAATTGATAAATTAAACTATTACTAGAATTAACTGAAATTAAAGTGATGGTGGTATCAACGCAATATTCATTTGAATAGGAATACAAACGAATGACCTCATTATAATTTTTCGCGAAAGCGTCTCGCAATCTCGATAAAATGAAATAAAAGGGGCGAAGGTGGGATTGCCGTTTCCTGTGCCACAAAAACGTCCGAAACGACGTCGCCGAGCCCGGATGTCGCAAAGTGGGGGCACGATGTGAATCGAGGCGCTCCTGCCACGGTAGATCAAGATGTTGGCTTCCGGTTAGTTGACGGTGGGATCGTAGAAGGGAGAAAAGCCACGCCGGTTAAGAGAAAATAGCGGTTCCAGGATGGGGAACGCGTTCGAATGGGCGTAGCCCAAGCACGCTCGGTTGGACCTGTTGCTCATTGCTTCCTATTAAATACTCGCGCGACCCACGCTCGAAAGGAGTTGGTTTTGCTGGTGTTAGCAGCCAATGACTAACGGTGCGGCCAGGCTCTCTTTCACCGTTCGTTTCTTCTTTCTCTTCTCCCCTTCGCTCGATGGAAGTTAGTTGGACAAAACAGAATACCACTTAGGTGGGACTCTTACGAGTTCTGAAGAACAGGTTCAAAAAAATGGATTTTCCTTTTCCGCATAAATCGTGAATGTATTTGAGAAACGTGGAAAATGTCCAAGTCACAATTAAGCGAAAGAGGTGTTCGACAAAAATACTTTTACCATTGCTTAACCCTTTGCAGCTATTTTTTTTTTTATTATAGAAAATCTCATATGAGATTTATTACAACATAGTTTCAAACAGAAATACACTACATATAATACAGAGTATGAAGATTACAAAACAGAATAGGTTTCTTGTAGAAATACAGATATTATAATATTAACATATGATTAAAAGGAACAGTATATGAACAGAGAGAGAAGAGTATAAAAAAAAGAAAAAAAGGAAACTTATACTTTAAGGCCACAGCTTTTAAAAAATGATAACATGTAATGACAGGCCCTAATATTAGGTTTGGCTATCATTACTGAGACATCCATTGGAAGCTGGAAGTCTATTTTACTGAGTTTGTTAATCAATGAGAGTCTCTCATCATTGTATAAATTACATTGCCACAAAACATGATTCAGCGACTCATCTCCATCCCCACAACTAGACTCAGGATTATTAATGAAACCAATGCGTGCTAGGGAAGAAGCTAAATGGTAGTGGTCAGATCTAACGTTTGCAGCTATTTTCACTCGAAAATGAAACATTTCTTCCGACCAAGAATAATTCCATTGTATATAAAATTTTTCATTTTATTAATATGAAATTGATATAATGCCTCATGCAATACTTAAATGTGTAATAATTGATTAGATACCAACATATTTAATAATATATGAATTTTCTGATTGGCACAAACGATGTATTCCATGAAGCGTTTAGATTGGTTAGCCAAGTGTAAAATAGGAATGACATCAGACACAGTTTTCGTGGAAACCAGACGCGAGGTAGTTTTATTTGTTTCTATCGATTAAGGCGCAACAGTCATAAAATCGCAATAGAAAAAGAAATGAACGAAGAATCTAGGCGTGCAGCGATCGTGCAAATATTAGCGGAGCGTGTGCTCGTTAACTACGCGAGTGCCGCGCCATTACGATTCGACGATTCGAGAGAGATAAGGTTTACGACGATTCCGCGGTGCTCATTGTCCGACGCGAAATTAAACTGGAATGCGTCGTCCGGCTGCTAAGCGGATATGACAGCGCCTTTAATTCCGGCACGTGTGAGGTAAACCGAGCAAAACGCCGATTTAATCGCAATCGCAAAAGCGGACGTTTGCCCATTGTTTTGCTGTTCCTCTTTTTCGTGTCTATCCGTGCAAGAAAACTATGCACGAAGAATTTCATGGACATTTTTTACAATATATTTCCAATATACTTTTCTCGAGGAATGATCTTCTCCAAAGAAGAGATCGATGCTCGGAGCAATGATTCGTCCGAGAATACGGCAAACGCTTTTTTCTTGGTCGTTGCCAAGAAAGGCCAGGAGGGGCCTACCCCAATCTTTTATATCTTGGTGCAACAATGCCGTTACAAGGCTG
Source organism: Lasioglossum morio (assembly GCA_916610235.2). NCBI lineage: Eukaryota > Metazoa > Arthropoda > Insecta > Hymenoptera > Halictidae > Lasioglossum > Lasioglossum morio. The sequence goes on along the minus strand of OU744330.1, from coordinate 7,518,187 downwards.
AAACTGGCTAACCCGTGTGCCGGCCATTGTGCCGGCGGAACATCTGCTCGAAATACAAACCGCTAATAGAAACGCGGAGAAAGGTGCCGGCGAGAGGAGTGTTAGCCGCTAGAATGACGACAGGAGACGAAGAGGAAGAAAAGGAAAGAAACAAAATGTGAAAGCGGAAGAACGAGAGGGGATGACAGGGTGGAGTAACATCGAAATTTTGTGTGAAAAGGCGGGCATAATAGAGAAACAAGGGTAGAATATCGTGCGTTACGCGATACCTGGCCAGCCTCCGCAGGTAATTCCGTTCTCAGGCTGCTTGTGCTCCTTTATTCGAGAATCACGATTATTCTTTGTGCCTCGACGCGATACTGTAATACCAGAAGGACTTACGCTGCGTCAAACAAGTATAGACACGATCAGAATGTTTGCAGCGATGCGAGCTACAAAGACGATCTAATTTTTGTAGTACTTTATTGTAATACGAACTTGCAATGCCGGTTTCAGGACTTACATAAATTTATCATTGATGTTGGCTTATTGTCGCTGAGAAAGAAAAGAAGAGAAACGGTTGAAAAGGAAGATGAAACACCTCGGTATAACATGTTCTTAATGCCGGTGCCAGAAAAAATGATGAGAGACAAGAAAGGTGATTAAATTTTTCCATAAAACTCGTGGGACGAGTTTCTCTCAAATATTAATCGAAACGGGAAAGCGATAAACGAGGTACGAACCTATAGGACGATCCTGTGTTTCCACCGAATATTCGTCGGTTATTTACAATGGAGTGAGGATACAGCGACACCGATAGCCATCGAATCCACAGGAATCACCTGTCGATGTCCGATTTACGACTCGGCTGGCCAGGTGAAAATTTGTGAACGGACTTTTATTGTGGTCGCGTGTACTGGCACCGGTGACAGCATTATTACGCGGCGTTGTCCATAAAGCACTCGGCAATAGGGTTGCGGCATAAATAACGCGATATCATAAAGCTAATGACGTCCCATTAAAGCGCCGCGTGAAATCTGCGCTCTCGAAGTTCACGCGGCAGACAGTTAAATATTTTTACGACGGCGAGCCAAGAGGACCCGAGACCAACGTACGCGCGACCATAAAACGGGAATCCACAATGAGCACACATTGTAGTATTGTGCCCGGCCCGATTGGACCCCCTCGTCCTGTGCGAACGGTATTTTGCGACTTCCGGCCTGGCCGATTCGTGCAAGAACTGTAATCATTGGGAACAGTAACACTTGCGTTACTTGCAGCAGAATTACTATGTCAGTCCTGCAAGTACCAACGAATGTGTGTATATCGACAAAGGACACTATATTTTATTATGAAGATAAAATGAAGATGTGAATGAAATTCGATAACACGAATAATAATTAACACTTTACCGACCGGAAGCCTAATAGGATTTTCAATAATTCTGCTGTACCAAAAAAAAAGCATAGAAATTTTCTTTGACATTGCAATCTTCAATGAAACTATTAGACGACGTTATTGAGGGTGACTTAGTTAGTTCATACTAAATGCTAAATGAAAATTTACCCATGTACCATACATTTTTCAAAAATATGCAATAATCACCGGTCGGTAATGTGTTAATCGTGACAATATTCGACGGGAATTCTTTATCGATGTATACTGTCAATATTTTAACAATAAAACGGAGGTGTAAAAAGCAGATTGTCGGTTCCGAAAGGTGTCGGATCATCGAGGGCGATAACAATTTGCAATGGCTCTATTCGAGGCGCTTTCTCGATCGTTTGTCCTCCAACCCGTGCGTTTGCCTCTCTTCCCGCGGATCCGGTGTACGGGATAGTGATATACGTACCTACATATGTACGGTCGGCTGTCTGAAACGTCAGGCTGTGCAACCAGACATGATTCCTGCCGTTTGTTCCAGTCATTCCAATAAAATGACGGAATAGTCCTGATCGTGTCGCCGGCGGCGTACCCGTTCCCCATTGTACGCGCATAAACTGCTGTTGAATGGAACGAGCTGTCTGCTTCTGGAAAATAATTGATATTCTCGAATGGAGATGTCAGGCCGTCGGCTACACTAATTTAATCGATTGTACGGTTAAATGTTCGAGGAAAAAGTCAACGTGCTCGATGAGAATTGTATAATTGTTGCCAATCAAATTTAAATACATTTTGGACCATTTCTGTTCACTTGCCAAATCTTCCAGACTTTTCTCCAAACACTGTACGTTATTAGATTTTTGTTGATACGTTAATTCAGAAGATGAATGACAGTATACATTGTTCGATACACTACTGTGTACTGCTTCGGTCGTGTTAATAAATACAGTGACCATCAGCACCCGTGAACGCAACTTTTCCAATTCGCGGAATTTCGAGCAGCGATTATTCATGCTGTCCCTTCATCAGTCCACGGGGGCTACCGCGAGGGTCCGTGCACGCGTTACGGGGCCCCCTGAAAATCGAAAACACATGCCGTACAATTACGGAATAATAATATAGAATTAATGGGAATTCGCGGGCGGGTAGGGGAGGGGGCGTCGGTTGTTAACACAAGGCACGCTTGCTTCCTCGAAAATCGAAGGGAACCCGCGCGTCGGCCATTAGCGGCCACGGATCCGTCCTTTGAATAAAATTCTCATTGGCTGTGTATACTGCCACCCGTTGCTGCACAGTTACGTTTTCGCATGCCGCGGGCCTATAAAGGCCAGAAAATTGCCGACACCGCAACATACTAATTTCCAACGTCTCGCGAACGGCCTCGAGGGACCCACGAAGGGCTTCCCTGACTGTCGCACATAAAAATGTCGCCTCTATCGCGACTTCGTACCTTATTTCCCTTTAACACCACCAAATGACCGGTTTTTGTATTTTATTTTGCATTATCACACATGCATATGTTTTTTTTTTCGCTTTTTGCGTCATCGTACTGAGTCATCGAATTATCAGAGCCACTTGCATAAATTGTCACAGGTATTCCGACAGATACGACACAATAAGATAGAATTAGTATGACTCCGAAACCGAGACTCGACTTCGTAGAAAATTAAATCGAATTATCAGTTGAACTCGAAAATATCGTTTGATGCAATATTCTAAATCAAACAACGCTCGCATGTGTGTCAAAATGGAAACGTTAATATCAGCCCGCGATCGTAAGACAGCAAATAAAAGTGGAAACGTCGAAAACCCGATTTTCCAGGCAATAAAATCATCCGTTTCCTCCATAAGAACGCTTTGGTAATTTCCACTCAATCCTCTAAATTGATCGAGCATGTAATTTTTACGCGATCTCGCGGGATCATCGAGTAATCATCCGCGGGATATTTTATTCGACCAATGAAAAACCGTTACGACGCGGAAAAACGCGGGGTTCTTCTATGTTGTATAATAACGTTCTAGCACTGAAACGGCAAGTTCATGGAAGTCGTTAAAATGCTGATATTCCGTCGGACGAGCGAATCTCGGGAAGATTCGCCGATAAATACACGCCGGGGACGCACCGGCAACAAAATGAATTTCGTAATTGTAATAAGCAACGCGGTTTACGAGCCGGAGCGGCCACGAAAACGATCGGTCCAGATTAGCGGAAAAAGAATTTATCGCTCGAACTGAATCTCCCCGGCCTCTGTTGCTTAACGCAGATTTTATTGCACGCATTATACCGGGGCACCACCGGTCGAACGGTATCGGTAGGTTCAATCGAGGCGAACCGTGATCGTAAATTTTCGTCATCGCAAGTTCAAATCACCGCACCGGTGCTCCGAAATTTGTCGAAACGTGGCCCTAACCCTCAAAAACGAACTCCTTTTTCGGGTCATTTTAATTGTTTGGCTGGGTGCCACGGTTTCCGGGAAGAAACGAGGGATACCGGTGTAAGGAATAGCCGTATTTATTATAAGCAATCGTTGGGAGACGTGTTTGTCACGGGCGCGTTCGTTTCGACCTGTCTTCTTTTTCTAATTCGTTAGCGATCGTAATTTTACAACTCTGTTGTTATTTTCGATTTTCTACTTTTATAAATATTACTGTATATATGATTTGTCTGCTAATACGCATACATACATACATTCATCCGTATACCAGTTTATACCAGCTTTCACAATGTTTTATTTGAACAGAATTTATTTCTACTTTCCAAATTAAATGATGTTCTGGGTAGTAAGCAGAATGATTATTTTAAAACCGAATACTTAATAGTCTACAATGGATTCATTTTCGATCTTCTTTCGAACGAATTGAATAGTGAACAGATTTTTCCATGGCGGTTCGAGGTCATTCCCACCCGTATTTCATTCAGAGAACGACGGAAAGGGAGCCAATATTTCAACCGAGACTGCTCAATATGGAAGGGGACGCAACGAAAGACCAATTTCAGCGGGCGTCTTAATTGTTTCACGTTTTTCCCGTTCAGCCGGGTGAAATATATCGGGGCTCTGGGCAGGTGGGCGAGATCGTTCCCCGATTTCTGTTCCCGATCCGGAACGGAACCGATCGCAAAGATCTTCTCTCGGCTCTCCAGGATCGAGCCGAGGCACACCCCTCGTACATCAACTCGGCCTCAAGTCGAACGAGTAGATCGACCGATCCACCCACGAAATGAATCACGACCGGCGCCGATAGGATCGAAAATTCACGCGCGGATACGTATCGGTCATTCTGCCTGATGCATTATGACCTGGAACAAATGAATTTTTCCTGGTAATTGAGTTCTTGGAGCTGAGTGGCGCTAGAAATCGATGATCGAGACACGTAAAAATTTCGTTGAACCTACGTACTATTTCCATTTTTTTTGAAAGAGTATGTTGTTCGTAACAGGACATTTAAATTTCAATTACACACGAAGACGAAATTGTGTTGCATAAACTGAGTCTAATTACACATGTGGATCAATTATTATGTACAATTTGTTTTCAAAGAGTTTAGACATTGAATTTTAAAAGTTTTATATCAATGAAAACGAGAATTTCGTTTGCATTGCTTGAAACATTTTTCCAGCAGATGGACAAGTGCGAAAACAACGAGAACGTCGGTGGCGACACCATTTCCGTTTGCAATATCGTTTCCTCTTGTCACGGACGGATTTGTGAATTCCCCGGACTAACGGTATCGCGAAAAATTTGCAAGATTTAAGCGTCGAAACAATACGCGGTTTAGAAACGCATAAACAATGTGATTTCGCAGTCGTTCTGTCGCTCGGATAGGAAACAAATACAATGTCGAATGAATCAGTAGCTCAGCATTGAAATTACGCGGTTCGCCATGCTCGACTCCATTTATCTTCTTGCACGTCTACGTTTGCACACCGCGTCCGTAGTGGTTCTAGCGTAAAATGCAAATATATAGCGTACCGCTTTAGATCGCGTATCGGCTATTTATTACTTATTTTACTTTAGGCTGTCCTACACCGTGTGCCGGAACTTATTAATCTTAACAGATGTCTGTATTCACTGTGCTCGCCTTGAATTTGCGATCCGAGAGTTTTCCGAGCGAGCTCTCGCGTATATAATTCGCCATTGTTACCGTGCACGCCCATTCGTTCGGAAACATTAATTAATTATTTTTACCGAGCGAGAGCCTTCTCCGAAGAACTTTCGTTTTCGACGCGAACATCTAAAACGAATATATTCATATATAAGCTTCATAAGGCTTGTTCCGGTAATTATTTCATAAGTTTTCGAAAACTATGATCCCTGACCAAGGACTTTTTAATAGACTTGCCAACGGTAGTAATAATTCTTCACGAATACGGTACAGGATCAACAATGTGCTTGAACAATATCTGTATTTCTACAAGAAACCTATTCTGTTTTGTAATCTTCATACTCTGTATTGTATGTAGTGTATTTCTGTTTTGTAATTACGTTGTAATAAATCTCATATGAGATTTTCTATAATAAAAAAAAAATGTACGTGAACCGCAGGAAAGACGACACCTTGTCGCGAGCAAAAATCGCTGTTCCGATACCGGTAGCAATAGACCGAAAGTGCCACGGTTAGGTAAATCTAGAGTGACGGATGTAGGACGTTCGGCAGCTCTAGCAACGTAGAAAAGTAGAAACCGAAGCGAACGTCGGGGCGTAGAGAGACGTCCGCGGATGCGTTCGCGAGTAGACGTAGATGGGGAACAATTCGAAAAGAGAGGGTACCGCAGGGAAGAAAGTAAGAGGAATCGGAGGAAGGAGCAGAGAAAGCTGCGGTACGAGGAGTCAGAAAAGATACGAAGAAGGTAAAACGAGGTAAGGGAAAAAGAACAGAGAGAAACCGACACACACACAGAGAGAGAGAGAGAGAGAGAAAGAGAGAGAGAGAGGCAGACGGAAAGAGAGAGGCAGGGAGAAATAAAGAAAGAAAGAGCGAGAGAAGCAGAGGGGAAAAAGAGAGAGGGAGGAGGAGATGAGAGAGAAAAAGAGCGAGAAAGAGAGCGACCGAGGCGAGGTAGGATCGTAGAGGTAACATCGTAGAGGCTGGGACCTGATCCCAAAGGTAGGAGGACTTGGGTTGGCGAGGCCAGTCCATCGCGGGCCCTCCTCTCGACCGAACGCGCTTTACTTTCTGCCCGCTCGTTCAAATTCCCATGTGCACGCGGTGTTCCCCAGTTCGTCTCCCCATGCCGGCTCTAACCCCTCGGAGATGTTAGTGCTCGCCTGCCTTTCCTGGTGACTGTGGCCCTCTGTGGTCCCAAGGTGTGCTTCCGCTACTGGTGGTGGTGGTAGTTGTTGTCACACTGTGGTGGTCGTGTGTCGCCGATGGTGGTAGCCGGCCGCGTTACCTTGAACACCCGGTTTCACCGCACACCTTGCACAGTTACCCTCTGCTCTAGTTCCGGAGCGCTCTGCGGGGACGTCGCGCCGCTCGCGATCCCTTCTTTATTCGCCGCGACATCACTGGAATACTTCTTCGTTGCTAGACAGAACAGATATCACGGGGAATCGAAAGATTCGATAGAAGACAGTCACCCGCTGCTCTAGGTCCAGAGCGATCCTTCACTGTCATCCAGTCTTCGACGTTCTGCACCGCGACATCACTGGAATTGAATATCACCTGTCTCTCGAGTACAGTACGCCTCTGTCGACTCTTCTTCGTGATTCTGCACAGGGATATCACTGGAATCGACTGTTATCAACGATCAATAAACGCTGGGAACAGTCACTCTCTGATCCAATTCCTGCACTATCGACGTTCCTCGACGTAACTTCACGGCGACGTCACTGGAACCGAGCATCGTCGAGGCTCGACGTTTCCGGAGCGGATCGAGGAACGATCTCTTACGAAAATCTCGAGATCGAGAAGTCCCGCGAGAGCACCGATCGATTCCTGTCAAGATCGGGGCTCGATCGCGCGCAGAGATGTTCCGTCGTAGCGATCGGTGATGACTAACGACGCGTCAAGTGTCGCGACATCGAGAGAAGACGGAGAGACCAAGCGGCAATCCCCTTTACACCTGTCGAGTGTCCCTAGTCGATGGTAGGGGGGGCCGTGTCCGCGCCGGTACCGGGGAAATCGATCATGAAATTTTAATTATAACATCGGCAATCTGGCCGGGGGATCGGATGACACGCGTCTCGCCTTGGAGGTGCGCTCGCCAAGGTCTGGGCAGGTGAACACGATGCCGTTGATCGTCGATCGTCCCTGAACGAATCGGGGAAAGAAAACTAGACGACGACGTCGAAGGTAGAAGGTGAAGGCAGAGAGGATCGTCGTTGCGTCATTGACGTCGTCAGCGTATAAGCTGCAACTTGGGGTCCTAAGGTCGACAAGGTGTACGCGCCAGCTGTAACCGTTCTCCTCTTTGGGAAGTTCGCATACAAATCCCTGCTCGGGGATAAAGCCGGAGTTTTGAAAAGCGCGAGAGACGCGACGCGACGCGACGCCAACAGAAAACGCGACGCGGACCAGCTACATATTCGAAAAAACTGACAAAAGAGAACAATACAGCGCAGTGGAACAATAAGAACCGGTAGCACTTGTCGAGGGGCGGAGGAGGGGAGTCAAGGGGGGGAGGGCAGGGAGGGAGGGGGCTAACACGCTGAAAAGGAATTCCTCTTCGTTAAGTTAGCGAGCAGAGAAGCTGCTGCTGCTGCTGCTGGCTGCCACACCGTGGGTACAAATGGAAAAAACCGAGAGAGCCGAACGCACCGGCAACGTTTACCTCTCGTGACTGCGTACCGCCGATCGATCACCTCTCGGCCCGCGAAGATCCTACGAGATCTTGACGCCTCGATCGGCGGACTTTTCGCGCGGTCCCGAGACTCCGCGGTATCGCGATGACGAGTCGATCGATAAATCCTCGCCAGGGAATCGTTAGCAGCGGGACAATAAGAAGACAATATCCTCGCGTGAGCATCGAGCGCGATCCCTCCTCGTAATAATACGTCGCGTGAGCTCGGTTATCTCCGATCGTCCAGGAAGCCCGTCGATAATCACCGCGCGTGTGTGTGCGCGCGACTAGTTGTATCGTTTTAATTAGTGTTTATTCGATAACTCTTGGCCGCTGGCGCTCCTCGCAGCCTACCCTTGCATTCATTAGGACTGGCGACATCGGGATCGTCGACATCCAGACGGGAGCTTCTCATTCCGGATAGGGGATCGTCCCTTCGTGTCCTACACCAACCTTGCTTCAAACAGTGGATCATCTGATTCGTCCTGTTCGATTGGCAGTGGAACTGAACTGATCGTGGGAGACATCAGGATCGTGGACATTCAGTCGAGAGGGTCGTCCGATTTATTCTGAACGATTGGCACCAGTGAAACCGACCCATCTGGTTGCGGGAGATCATCGACTTCAAGATCGTTGACACCTAGAAGAGGCTCGTGTGTTTTTTGGATAGAGAGTTACAGCAACCTTGTTACCAAGAGTGGATCATCTAAATAATTAGCACCATTGAAACCGACCAGTCTGGTTGTGGGAGATCGTCAACGTCAGGATTAATCGACATCGAAGACGAGTCGCGTCTTCCGGATAGATCATTCTTACAGCCTGTTCGTGGTCTCTGGTAGCGTCGTTTTAAAGAGTGGCTCGTCCGATTCGTCGTGAACGATTGGCAGTGAAACCGACCCGTCCGGTTGAGATCGCGAAGGATCGACGTCCGAAGATTTCGGCACGCGAGGAAGCTCGCAGGAGAGAAGAGAGAAGCGGAGACAGTGAGAGAGAAAGGGAGGAGATGCTCGTATAGACACATCAAGCTTACGGGTTTCCGCTTAGTCACCGTTAAAGGGAACGGCTCTCGAGTATTTGGCGATCGCAAACACTCGCCAGACCAGTTAAGCGGAGCAAACACACTCGACGGTTTTCTAAATGTTGGCCTTGCAGTTTCGCTGTTTCGCGTGCACCCGGTCCGCGCCGCTTTGTTTCGCCGCTCGACGGCCGATTTAACGAGCGAAGAAGAGAGTAACGTTGCGAAAGAGGAACCCGCCGGGCGAAATCGCGAGTGATTCACGTTTCTAAGACGATCTCGCACGCGCGCGAGCATCGCGAGGCAACGGATCGCCCCTGGCGACCGGTTGATTGACGTTTAAACGATCGGGGAACAACGGGATACTATTGCCCCGGCAGATTTATGGGGGGGCAGAGGGAGGAGGTCCGGTTAGAGATCTGAGCCGAGGTCGAATTTTTCCGGTGGTTATTGATGAAAAAGAAAGACGAACTGAGAGAAAGAGGGCGAGGTATAACATTTGTAGTGCACAGTGATGGAAGAAATGCGTGCGACGACCCGCTAGAGGACCGTGAAACCTGTACCGTGCCACTGAAACACGACGAACATCCGACCTGCATCCGGTCGGGCTGACTGCGGAACCGTGAAACACGTCGCGTGCACATCCGTTTCAGGAATTCTACAAACAAGGGGATTGTGATGTAAGAGATGCGTCGTGGTGACATCGCGGCAACCGCGATAGCCCTTCTGATTCTTGGGCAGATCCAGGGACCACGGCAGACAAGGTAAGACATTGTTGAGAAGGAACTAAGACGTAAATTTTAAACAACTGTAGCTCTATTGATAATAGCTGGTGACAGACACTAGAAACCAACTATTCTATTAGGGACAGAGATATATTCAGAAACCGTGAAGGGACATTAGCATTTGCCGACAACTCATTCATTTGCATTCAGGTAATCGAATGCTACCCCTGTACGCAATGTTGCGTCCCCTAAGCCGGCCGATCTAAATGGGTCCTAGCGAAAGGACTGCGACTTTATCATCGAGGTGCACGGAGGTTCGTGTTACCCTTCGCGGCACGTACTATCTCGTTAATATGAAAGGGGCTAGCGGTGGATCTGACAGAAAGTAGCTTTCCATGTTGTCGGGGCCAACAATCGTGCACAAAAGACTTGCGGGCCCTTTTCGTAAAAGAAGACGCGCACACCGAATCCCAGTAGGAAAAGAGGACGACCGCCGGCACGCAACACAGTTCGCTGAAGCGAGGTGATCCCGTTCAGCCTCAGGGGATCTAGAAAGAAGGGACCACCTCGATCGAGATTTGGTTTCCTCGTAGGGTCCCGATCGTTCGCACTTCATCGGTAGATCCCCGGACAGATAACGGAATCGCGTCGTCGAGTTTCATTGCTACGATTTTTACGAACAACTCGAACGTTGTTGTTCTTCTTCGCATTCTATTGTTTAGTCCGTCAATTTTTTTACAATAAATGCGTAAAATCCAGTGGATGAATTAGCATTTCACGATCACCGTGAACAGATGAAGAAATAAAAGGAACGAATCACCCAGCGAATTATGAACAAGGACGGCGTTAACAAGTTGCACGCGGTTGACGAGCGAATAAATCGTAGGATCTAACGCGATAAATGCATGAAGGTCGTGCACGGGGTTGCACCGGACGAAGAATGCTGCGCGAGGTATGCGTGTGAGAGGGTACGGTGCAACGCGGTGAATCGTGTCGACACGTGCTGGAAGCCCGTCACACCTTGTAAAACCTGCGGAACGGTGCAATGAAATTTGATGCATGGCCCAATGTTCTTGCGTATGATAAATTTAGACAGCTTCTTGAAAATCGTACGGTAAATTACGGGCCGCACGAATGCACCCTCTTCGTGTTTACACGTGTAACGCGGTAACTGCGCGCGTATGAACGCTCGGCGGCATTTTTGACGGAGTGCGACGCTGATATCATTGCATTTTTGCGTGACTCGACACTGGTTTACCCCCTGATCACGTGTCCTTGCACGGGCTTAGCATTGGCAATGATATGTGCATATTAAAAATTGCTTTGTGAAAAATGCAAAAATTCTGCTTACTCAGTCAGCGGACTGCAATCGTGTGCATCGATGCAATCGGGAAGCGGTAACGTACCCTTCGTTACTGGTTTCAGATCGCAGTCGCCGATCGATATATTGTCTCGATCGGGAATCGTTACATTGAAACGCGGGCCGCGTTCCGCCGCTTTATCACGACCGCAATAAGTTTTTGCGGCCGGAACCTGCTTCAAAACCCGCGACTGCACCGACTATTAAATTATTAACGGAGATAATTATCGTTACTTCTGACAGCTGACCACCGCGGGGATGAAGTACTGCCATTGTGATCACGGCCGCGCTTACGTAAAAACGGCAATCATTCAATACCGGAGCCCCGGCTCTAATTACAGCGGCCGATGAAACGAAATTTTACGTAACCGCAGTCGAATTTAATTACTCCGCAACCAGTCGAGATGATGCCTCCGATTTTACGAGCTTCTGGTTACTGTCCCTCCGCCATCGCTGGTTCGATAACGTCTCGCGTTTCTTGATCGGCTTAATATTCGCTTATAAGTTATTGAGAATCGCCTGCGTGTAATCACTTCGGAGATCAAACGATTAAGCGAGATAGAATCGCGAGGTTCTTGGTTAATTCAAGTTCCTGGAAATGCATCTATTTTTGAAGCTGTTAAAATTCATTCGATAATGATTTATTTATGGGGGTTTCGGTGTTGTATGGAATTAAGAAAGTTTCATCCGTTTGTGTACCATTGCAGTGATTTTGTACACATTTGAGAGGCAATTATGAAACATAGATTTTCAGGAAATGATTGAATTATACAAGATTCTTTCGAAACTTTATTTCGATGCTTCGCTCGGATCCAGTCGTTCGTGTTAGCCCCCAGAGACACGCTATAACAAGGTGTTACATATGCTTGGAAAGTGTCTGCGTGTCCGTCGATTTATCATCGATTGACACTGGCGGCCATCTTGCCACCGAGAGACATCGCAATATACTCGAGACATAGCGAAATGAAAATTACAATATTTAGCTTCGGTGATGAATATTATTCGTAAATCCTTCAAATTAGATTCATATATACAAACGATTAATCTTGCAAATTTTATAAATATTTCTCATGTTAATTACTAGACAAGAATATAAGAAAAATTGTTTCTGCTCATCCGCGACTGAAAGAAGTTAATTTATCACTGTGGCTCTTTATGCAAAGTACAAATTGTTTGCACGATTCGCAAGAAACAGGTTCCAAATAGAAATGTCTACTTAAATTAATGATTTCCATAAAAATTACAAATTTTTAAGCCCGATGTTAAGTATGAAGCGTTGAGGTTTTCCCTAAATGAATTAACTTCGCAACGACTATAATAATGTTCGGCAATCATGGCATCGCTTTTCGGCACTCTAATTCCGGAACTTCTTTGTCCCTAAACTGTTGGGGCCCGGTTTCTACGGCCAGCTCTTCTGGTTTCCCCTACATTAGACACATTATACACCTTCCGATCGATTTCAGTTTACATGCCGAAGGACACAAAGGAACGGCTTCAGCTGTCCAAGGAATACCTGCCGCATTCTTACCTCACAATATCCAATGATTACGAGTGTTACACAGGCCCTCTCCATAAACCCTTCGAATTAACGACGGGCCACGGTGAAGAATTCGAGAAATAATAGTATACCAAGGCAAGCGGCAATCGATCATAATGCGCTACGGTTCGAGGGCCCATTAATAAGGCCCCAAATTGACCGAAACCCGAGGTACTTATAAGGAACACCGTGTCTGTAGGTATTAAGGCAAATTATGATTTTTTGTCGGTCCGACGTAAACAAGGTGGTAACGTGACTGAGTGGTACTATGAGCAGGCTAATCTGACACGACATATGGTACCTCATTGGGACCTCCAAAATGGGGGCAAACTGGTCAGACATCTTTCTCCAAATAGGTAAAAAAATGTACGATAGGCAAGAAAAATTTTCTGCGTGAATAACATTAAATGCCTTTTATCCTTTCTTAAAAGTAAGAAAGCTCTTATCAACTGGAAAATTAAACATTTCTTCCGATCTAGAATATTTCCATACCTTATGATTTTTGCAATTTTATGGATATGAAATTGGTACATTACCTTGTACAGTACCTAAATGTTTAGTAATTGATTAGATATCGATATATTTAATAATGTAAACAATATTTTGAAGAATGGTACAGCAATTTTTAGTGGTGCCTCAGAGGGGACAGCCGAGTGCTAAGGGTTAAAAATAATTGTTATTATTCAAGTTTCATCGACATTTTTGAAAATTCAATAATTGTGTCAGAAGTTTGCCATCTTTGAAAACGAGACAACTCCTAATTGTTTACACCTATAGTAAACCCAGAAATACTAGAGGTGGTTACTTTGACATGAAAAAGAAAAGAAGTTAATACAAAAATGTAAATTAATGTACGAAACAGAACGACTTGATCAGAACTACCAAATAAAAATGAACACACTCAGCATTCTCCAAAAATCAAGCATCTATTTCCAATTAACGGCGTTAACATGTGCAAGAAATCATAAGTAAGAATTGATACGCATGACAAAACACACAATTTCGAAAATCAACGTGTCCGAGGCAGAAATTAGAGAGGGCTTGCAGCGTGGGGCCCCTGAGGAACGAGAGGGGGCCGATGTCGCGGCTTCCAGCGAGGGCCCGGGCGTTAAATTAAGATCCGACGGTGTTAAAGTAAGCCCGGCTGGCCCCCCTGCCGCGAAGAGTAGTAATACCATTCAGTGAGTTCGGTTCGGTAGTAGAATTCGTGTCTTCATCGTCTACGGCGGCGGGGCCTGTTTGCGAAAAGGACCGCCGCACGATCGGGCCCGATTCTCGCGCGGAAATTTGCGAATGGGCAACACGCTGATTAACTCCGCCGGCATGTGGCAGGTGAGAGAGATAGAGAGAGAGAGAGGGTGTCCCAAGTTGAAAGAAAAGTATCACGGCCGTAAAGCTTTCGGTCGGTGTCCAGCGGCGCTCGACGTGCTCCTTTTGCCGGGGACTCATTAGCGGGAATCATCCGGGGATCGTTTGTCGCCGCTGTATACGGTCGTTACGCGCTCCCGAGAGACCGTGCTCGTTCGCGAACGAGTGTTCTCGCCGTGTCGCGGTACGCATTTTTTTTTTCATTTCACCGAGGAGAACGACGGGCACCGATTTTTATAACGACCCGCTGCTTGATTATTATGGGCTGTTCGTTTTCCAACGGCGAGCCGCGAGATACAATGTGCGAGCCGCTTGTTAAGCGTGATTCGCGCCCGACGCGATTATCGAATCACTGGAACGATCGGTGAAGAAATTATGTTGTTGCATATGAAATGTCAATAATATTAAACAACCGCAATCTTTTTCAAGATCAATTTATTGATCAAAGGAAGAAATTGTAGGTAGTTCTGAATGGTGCAAAGGAAGGCACCATTGTAATTAACGTGTACGGTAGAAATTGAATTTTTTAAATAATCAAAGTATCGATATAATTACTATAATGATGATGTAATATCGTGGTAGACAATAAGCAGTCTATATGAATTATGATTACGAAACGTCGCTTCAATCATACGAATTACCTACTATTTGTTACAAAATAACGAATGCATCGCATGTAGCATCGCAATTTGTCACGAAAGAACCGTTATAATAGCGTTTAATAAATTCTCCGGTTGATTAAGCTGGGTCTCTTTTTCGGCACCACAGGGCGGCGCGGAATTTTCATTTAAATCTTAATTAATCTCATTCACGTCGATCGCATAAATATTGATCACGGCGAAGAGAAAGTATGATACGTGGGGAACGTCTACGCGCCTGATTGCGAGGATTAATTAATTCCGTTGATTAAAAGGCATCTAATGAGAACCTCTTTCTTAAACAAAAAAAAAAAAAGATGAAGAAATATCTTTTTCAAATAATTCATTTCTAAATTTCCTTGGGGAAAAGGTGGGTTTTCTCGTCTCGTATCTATCGCGACAGCCAATCCTCGCAACCAAGAGGTGTTTCCAGAAAATTTCTATTGAACTCGTTCCTCGGCAATATACGAATCCGCAATGAAGAAGCCCGTTAACATAATGTTTCGAAAATTGATTTTCTCCCCCGTTCGAACGCTTGTACGGCGGTCTGCAGCAAAGCATCCGAAAGAGGCTGATCGCGCCGCGCACAAAAACGGACACGCAGCACGCTGCCGTAGTCCCAAGGCTTGGTATCCGTGGAACTGAAGGATACGAAAAGGGGAAGAGAAAGGGCGGCGACCACGCGATGCGGACGGAAAGGAAGGGGAGGAACGGGCGAAAAAAGCTTCGGCGAAGATCCAATTAAAATAACCAGTGGTCAGGAGACGTCGCCCGAAAGAAGTATAATGAGAGGAGTGTAGCGAAGGACGAGGCGGGAGGGAAAACCGGGAGAGGAGGCAAGCGTCTCAGGAGCAACAGAGAAAAAGACAGCGTCAGCCGCAGAAAGAGAGAGTGAGAGAGAGTGAGAGAGAGAGAGAGAGATAGAGAAGGGAGTAACAGAAGAGACAAAGGGCGAAACGAAACGCGCGGCCGTTGAATAAAGGAGCTCTCCTCGAGACGGAGAGGAAGAGACAGGGCACAAAACGCCATTAAAATATCTCCAAGTGGCTCCACGGACTCTCGGGGGCATGAAAGATGTCGGCGCGAGACCGCGTTTTCGCGATTCAAATTGATTAAACGCGCGCTGAAGAAGCAGTTGCCGCCAGCCGCCCTGCTCAGCAGGTTCTCCTCTCTCCTAGCCTTCAGGGACACACCGTGGATTCTTGATCCCTATTTGACGATCATTGTCCCGATCGGGGGCTCCCCTTTTCATCCCGCAGTTTGCTTGCTTGCTTGCTTGTTTGCCCGCCCCCTTTGTCGATCGGCACCGGTACGCACACCAGCCGCTTTGAATGTTTGCTTGGTTTTATCGTGAAATTGCCGCTGACAATAGGGAATCCGGGCTCAATGGCAATCGTTGTTGAAAAACCGAAAGATTCCTTCGACAAATATTTGCCCTCGAGAAACACGTTCTCGAGACACTGGAGCGCTCGTCACATTTGTCGATTGCTCTTCGGATTCGACGGAACTGTCACACACTTTCACAAAATGCAAAATCTTTCTTTTTTTTATTTTTATTATAGAAAATCTCATATGAGATTTATTACAACGTAATTACAAAACAGAAATACACTACATACAATACAGAGTATGAAGATTACAAAACAGAATACGTTTCTTGTAGAAATACAGATATTATAATACGAACATATGATTAGAAGGAACAGTATATGAACAGAGAGAGAAGAGGAAAAAAAAACGTGTACTTTAAGAATGCAAAATCTTCGTGACGATAATGAAAAAAATATGACCGTTTGTATCAGGGTAAGAGAATCGTCCTTAATCTTCATTGATCGAAGAAGAATGTTCAAAAACTAAATCGGTCGAATCGTTTGTCCGTAGTAAATTAGTTTTATGAAAAATTTGCCACCTCGTAGTTACACTTTCCCAACCCTTTTTATTTGAACTTCGAATAAAATTGAGTTTTAGGAGTCGGTAGGGAGATAGGTATCGGGGGAATGCGCTTGTCCGCGTTCTCGGAAGATAAACGACAGTTCAGCATTGGACGTGGCTGGTGCAACAGGCGGAGATCCAGCGCAGCTCGAAAGCGTATCGGTGTGCGGAGCCGGGTCCGATTAAACGCGAATCATCGGGTCCGATCAGCCGGCGTAATAAACGCGGACAAGAACTTGTAGCAATTTACGGTCTCGTATCTGAGAATCGTCGTCCCCGAACGATTCCTCTGGTTCGCGCGATCATGATCTATGTCTTTATTAGCCGGACCTCGCGCGGGGACGTTAACGAATGGAAACCGCCGTCCACCTGACGATTCCCGAGTTATTGCGTCCACGAAGTGCAAAATGGTGGCGAGGCGGGGCACACTCAGATAAACAACGAGATAGAGAACAGATAAATGGTTAGACGGTACGTTCAAGCACGATTTCCACTTTTCTCGAGGTCGGAAGCCATCTTTAGGGACAAAACTTGACGATCTTTGTGTACGTAGTGTCCCATTATTTTCGAAACGATCGGGTTTGGCTTCGTTAGAGCAACTTATTTGCTTCAGTGAATCGTAAAAGTCTCAAAATGAGGGAATGCGGTCACTGTTTGTAGCTAATGAGGCGCTATTTAGTTATCAACAAACTTGTTTTTCTTTATTCAATCCGTATTTTCCATCTAGTTTGCCGAATTGATGACGAATAATTGTAATCACTGTAATTTGGTAAAGTCTCTCGCTCTCTTAAAATAAGAGGTTCTCGAACGAAGTACAAGGTGACAAAGCTCGGCTGATGATATTCAAGCTGCGTGCTTATCCCAATTACTGTCTTCGCTAAAGAATACCTGCGCGTCTACGTAATCACTATAATCTTCGCTCTCATTATAATTATCACCGTCCATTACGACAGATTCTGTTGGCTCGCCGAGGATCGACAGATCCTCGTGGAACGCGATCGCTAACCGATCGCCAAATCTAATTAACCATAATTCTCGGTAATTACATTGATCGTCTGTCCGTCATTCCTGCGTTTAGGTAGTACATCGTTGATTATGAAAAATCGAGAATAACGCCGCCACTTGAGAACTTTATTTCACTTTTTATCTCTGGAAGCCTTAATAGGACTAATTAGTTTCTCTCTCTCTCTCTCTCTCTCTCTCTCTCTCTCTCTCTCTCTCTCTCTCTCTCTCTCTCTCTCTCTCTCTGCTACTTCGTCGGAGAAAATTACGAACAAAATCATTCGCATTAAATTTCACGGCCTGATAATCACGCCAAACGTTATCAAGCTCGCGACCAAACTCTGGCGTCTGTGAAATAGATTCAGAGCTTGTCTAATAACAATAAAATTTTACTTGCACAAAACATGAAAAGAAAAATCGTTATTGCTCCGAAACGGATACACTTTAAAAAAAAATTTTTTTTTTAATAATACATTGTCATCCAGTTCTGAGCCATATGCCCGATTTCAAGTCTCTAGCTGATCAGGAAGTTAGTTTAAAATCAATTGCAACATTTGCCACCGAACAAACAAACAAACACACAAGCAAGAAAGCGAGCTAATAAAAACGTGGTAAATGATGAGAAAGGCAAACAGAGTAGGATACAAAACTGAATAATAAACGAAGCTGATTAGTTTAAGCTGACGACAACGAATCAGCGAGTCTCAGACCAGGGGACCAGGTATAACGAAGAAATCGAAATTTGTCAGCGCGTGTAACCGAGTAGTCAGGGCCGTGTCACAGTTGTCGCTGGGCCGGCAAAAATTCACTCGGCCCCGGACATTAGTTTTCATCCCCGTGGCTCGGGGGCCCGAGGTTTTTGTTTTCCTGGCGCCATGTGGCCCCCTGTAGCAAGAACACGGGGCCCCATCGAGACACGGAGAAACACTCGAACGGTGTGGAAGCCGTTCAATAAATCTTCGGACGCCGGGGTTGAAATTTTCGCCACCTATCCGCTTGTCAGAACCTTCCCACAGAGATACTTTCGGCATTACCTGGCCGGAGCAGATCAGATCCCGAAGATACCTGGGTTAACGAGCCTCTCTCGCTCTATCCCCACTCGACGAACGCGAACGCTTCTATTTCCCCATCATCCATAAAATAATGTTAATTTGTGGTGAACCGATGCGCATAATAATAATAAACGAGCGTACGCCCCCGGCGCCCAGCCGATACGATGTTTTTTCAGGTCATCGCCGTGAACTCTCGGGGGCTACCCTGAACTTTGACGATTCTATTGTTCGAGTTCTCCGCGGGTATTTATGGTAATCGTATTCATGATCGCCGTTCGGGGCTGTAATGAAATTGTAGCGGCTCCTTTGTCCGCGCGGTCTCCTTCCTTTTTTTAATAAGATCTACGGAATTTTTAGGCGATCGCGTGGCAGGTGGAAGGAAATGATTTGTTTCAGTTTTGTCGCGCTATTAATCTAATGATTCGACACTAGAAGATTTGAAAACGTAAGGAACTCGGACGTTCTTGTTTCAACCCTTAATTTGATCATTATTCGAAATTAGTCATGCAGAATAAAGCAGAATTAAGAATTCGATGGTTTCGTCGAACGGCGGATCGATGTTGCGTTTGTTAGAAACAAGAAAGTGGAACTCGATCGCTTCCTTATTACTATGATACGGGGAATCGGTGCTGATGTATATTATCGGAGAAACGTCAACACCTGCGCCAAGTTGTTCCGCTCTTTGGAAAATAAAATTCCTTGGTAGATAAACCTGAAAACTTACATGTATGTATACCGTTTCTACACCGTGTTCCGCGATCAACAAACGCCGATCGGTAACCTACAAGGAGAGACAGCTTCGACAAGCAAATTTCGTATCGAATCATCTGACATTAAAAGAAGACCATCCATCACTGAATACCTCCGTAAATACGTCTTATTGGACAGCAAATTTTTTGCACTGATTGTCCATTAGAGTATCCGAGCATAGAGTACAGAGCGGCATTTAACAAAATTTTACGAGTAACATATAGGGACACCCAGTATCGAATCAGCTGACCGTAAAGGAGACATCGAACACTTAATTTCGTCGATAGCCGGAGTGGAAGGTGTTATCGGAGCAATTAGCGACACCTGTACTATCTAACTGGCGAGTCGGTGTCGCGATAGGGCTGGAAAAAAATGATCGAACTTCGCCTACGATGATCTCCGTTCCAGCTATCTGGATCCAGCTTCGGCGTTTCCTTTTTACGATCACAGTTTCTGGTCTCTCGCTCCTCGTCTCGCTATCGAAGCCACGAGGCCCGATAGCGTTTAATTATGCTTAATGATGACGCGAGCTGGGCGGCGCGTTCGATGATTTACGCGGCCAATAATTTTCATCGTACTCGTAGCGGAATCGAAGCTGCTCGATCTTCCGCGCCGAGGCGTGACTCCTTTCGTTGATTTTTCGCGACCTCGTATATCGGCTCCCGATCCTTTTACCTTTACGATCGTCGAAAACGAATGTAGCCCGTGCTCCTCCTCTGTCGCGACTCGTGAATATTTTTTTCTCTCTCCTCGATCGCAAAGTAAATGTACTCGTAGCGCGAGAGATTACGCGAAATCGACGGGATTAATCACTCTTGACGCCGGGGCCCCGGTTCGCGACGCGAGACACAGGTTTTGTGAAATACAGGAGGCGGCGAGTAATTTGTCAACGTCTCTCACCTGCAACGGGACATTGGCACTGTCCTTTCGCAGTGAAATTTCAAATACTCCACGCCGGACATTTATTTAGTCTCGGCTGCGAAGGGGCTTTCCTCGCGGCTGGCTATCTTTGCTGATTTGCAACACGGTGTACGATTTAATTCGGTACACGTGTAGACGCTTGCAACACGCTCGTCGAAATGGAGAGTTCACTTTTCAACTCTGAAAAGGTTTAACGTATTATTGTCGTGTCGCTTTATCATTACTGGAACGATTTCAAAATGTGTTCTTTGAGCACTCGATATTTATTTATTTATCCAAGCGAGAATTCGGCGTTCACCACCTGGCACATCGCTCGTCCCGCAGATTTCCCAACGCGACTCTCGTTGTCCCAGGTAAATCGTATTTTCGGTCGACTCCGGAGCCTCCACCGCGGGGCTTTAACGAGCTGATCGTTATCAGGATACACCGAGTTATTCACATGAGTCATTTCTGCGGAACGGTCAGTCGACTGTCCTTCTGCGCCTCGTTCCCGTGAAACGTTGCGCGAATTAATAACCGTTACGGTACGAATCGGCGAAATTCCACGTTGCGCGATTCGTTTTGCAGAACTCTTTATTCCAACGATTCGTCGAAACAAGAAGATCCTTTTTTTGAAAAGCTTAACCCTTTGCACTCGGAGCTATTTTAACTCGAAAATTAAACGTTTCTTCTGACCTACAATATTTCCATTCTCTATGATTTTTTAAATTTGATAAATATGAAATTGATATAATACCTCATACAATACTTAAATGTGTAGTAATTGGTTAGATACTGACATGTCTGATAGTGTAAACAATTATTTAAATAATAGTACAGCAATTTTTGGTCTGACCTACAATATTTCCATTCTCTATGATTTTTTAAATTTGATAAATATGAAATTGATATAATACCTCATACAATACTTAAATGTGTAGTAATTGGTTAGATACTGACATATCCGATAGTGTAAACAATTATTTAAATAATAGTACAGCAATTTTTAGTCTGACCTACAATATTTCCATTTTCTATGATTTTTTAAATTTGATAAATATGAAATTGATATAATACCTCATACAATACTTAAATGTGTAGTAATTGGTTAGATACTGACATGCTTGATAGTGTAAACGATTATTTAAATAATAGTACAGCAATTTTTAGTCTGACCTACAATATTTCCATTTTCTATGATTTTTTAAATTTGATAAATATGAAATTGATATAATACCTCATACAATACTTAAATGTATAGTAATTGGTTAGATACTGACATGTCTGATAGTGTAAACAATTATTTAAATAATAGTACAGCAATTTTTAGTCTGACCTACAATATTTCCATTCTCTATGATTTTTTAAATTTGATAAATATGAAATTGATATAATACCTCATACAATACTTAAATGTGTAGTAATTGGTTAGATACTGCCATATCCGATAGTGTAAACAATTATTTAAATAATAGTACAGCAATTTTTAGTCTGACCTACAATATTTCCATTCTCTATGATTTTTTAAATTTGATAAATATGAAATTGATATAATACCTCATACAATACTTAAATGTGTAGTAATTGGTTAGATACTGACATATCCGATAGTGTAAACAATTATTTAAATAATAGTACAGCAATTTTTAGTCTGACCTACAATATTTCCATTCTCTATGATTTTTTAAATTTGATAAATATGAAATTGATATAATACCTCATACAATACTTAAATGTGTAGTAATTCGTTAGATACTGACATATCTGATAGTGTAAACAATTATTTAAATAATAGTACAGCAATTTTTAGTCTGACCTACAATATTTCCATTCTCTATGATTTTTAAAATTTGATAAATATGAAATTGATATAATACCTCATACAATACTTAAATGTGTAGTAATTGGTTACATACTGACATATCTGATATTGTAAACAATTATTTAAATAATAGTACAGCAATTTTTAGTGGCGCCGCAGAGCCGCCACTCGACCGCTAAGGGTTAAACAATTAAGACAATAAATAATAGCATGTCTCCATCAGTTGAACCATTTTCACTCGTTCGAAGCTAATCTTCCAAGGCTTTTCGTATCTCCGAAGGTTTCGATATTCTTAATGATAGCCTGATTTGAATACCCATCCCCGGAGCACTATAATTTGCATCATACAAGCCCGGTCGCGTCGCATTGTTCTATCGACGAGGAGGGTAACACGAGCAAACAGACCACCGTACAAAAACAAAAAAAATAAAGAATAAAAAGCTGCAATCGTTGCCTCGACCCGGTTCGTCTCGAAGAAGTTAAAGCTCGGCGAGTGCGTGGATCGGTGCTCCCTATAAAAATGCAAATTTTATACACGTCGTTTGAATACGATCAATGAGACCCATGAATTGCGCACTAAATGCTCGATTACATCGGAATACACGGAAACACACGCGAGTGTATAAATCGGGGTTCCCGAGTACGTACATTAACCGTAATTTATTCCGTGTATGATATACACACTGCTTGTTTCGTGAGCCATCTTCGCAAAGGTTCATCCTTTACTACGTTTCCTCTATCTTTCTTTCTCTTTCTTTGTGTTGTCGGACACACGCGGGGACCGGGGGCCGCGATCTTTTCGGGTCTCGCGAACGCGTGTAACGCGACGGTACGCTCGATTTATGGGAATATTTATGCGTATTTATAGGGCGTGGAGTCGTCGATGTTCAAGAGCGAGTACACGAGCTTTCGTGGGTCTAGTCTACTGCTGGACAGAGCCAGATCCTCGGTCTGGATCCTCACCAAATTTATGGCGAGCCTCGAATAGTTCCGTGTTTCTTTAACCCTCTCTTCTCGCGACTCGTGTCATCCGTACATGGGACACCAAAGGTGTACAAGGATCTACAATGGTTTACAAAGGTGTACAATGGTGTACAACGTTATCTGTTCTACTACTTTCCTCGTGATAGATGAATTCGATGCATTTATATATTATTTGTTGTATTATTTCCATTCTATTGCAATGATGAAGCAAAAGAATTAATGGCTACGCAGCTCCTGTATCCTGCAATTAAATCAGACAATTTATATGTTTATAAATATGATTGTATTATTTTTCGATCGTAATATTAGATAATAATAGTTTTTATTTTTCGCGGCGCTAGGTTCGATCATTATTACTTTTTCTATTGGATATATATATATTGGACATATAGAAAAAGTAATAATGATCGAACCTAGCGCCGCGAAAAATAAAAACTATTATTTATAAATATGTATGGTATTATCTTTGCACTCCGTCAGAGGACTCTATCTCGATTAACGTATTGTCTACTCGCGTGTGCAGAGTCTATGTCTTAACCATCGTGTTTCCTGGACGGACACGAGATGCCCATCGGAGCAGATTTATTTTCCAGCGAGTTCTACGAACGGCTGCGATGCATCGGCACGAAATCAACCGGGCCGGTTAGTGCCGATTATTTATTAAGATTGGTTCGATGACGAATGCGCCAGCAGCATAATATGTGGGACAGCGAATAAACCACGGTAGCACGAGCTGAAACTTCTTTCTCTCTCTCTTTTTCTCTCTTCCTGTCTCTCTGGAGTATAGCGAACGTTCGTCGCCGGGTGTTGTGGTACTCGGAGGCGCGAGTTTAACGAACCGCTTAAATCAAAGGTGCTGCCATTAACGGCCGATTCGCCGGGTGGACATTATACGCCGGTAAATTACGCGGAGCCGATGCGAATTGCCGGGCTCGATCCTCTATTATCCCCGGGGACGATCGCGAGAGGCGTGGGCGGATGAAAGATCGGAGGAGAAAGTGAAAGCACCGGTTGTAACGGAGGTAGGAAACGCGTGTCGGCATTGCGCCGCTTCTGTGACCGGTGACGGCCGACGATAATCGGTAAGGATAGCGACTCCAGGTAAGACGGCCCTCTGGCAGGTGATTTTCAACGTTAGGTGTTCATTCGCTTAATGAGATGGCCGCGCGCGGTTTCGATTCGAGCTGACTTTCCACTCGGCCGCTCGATCGCAACGCGTTAGCTATCGCCAACCGGAATTGTTGACGCTGGACCTGCCACTAACGATCGAATCACCGGCTTCTGATTTATTTATGGAGATTAAAAATTATCTGTGAAAACAATCGATCTATGGGCCTGCGAAAGAAGCAACCAGCATTAGTGCGTATTCGTCGAAAGATCGTCGCTTGACCAGGCATTGAAGTCACTAGCGGTGACTCCACTTCTGCCGCGCATTTGTGTCTTCTGCTTGTAACCAATTATGCTATTGATCTAAATATTTTTCTAGAGCAAGCTAGACACCTCTTCCTTCACGACCATTAAAATACTGCTTACCAATTTTTATAATTATAACAAATAAATATGTTTTAACGTGAATAAGTATTTTGAATTTGATTGATCGTAAAAGATTTTATCCCGTATAGCTTTGAATAATTAAAAATGTATGAACAGGTTTCCAAAGACATCGGGAATAAGTTATAAGAAAATGCAGTGTATATTGGCGACTCCGTGCGAGAGTAACATTTCGCAAACTCCTAAAGCTCAAGAATTTATTATAAATAGATTATAAATAGTCGCTACTTCTCTGTTTAGCCACAACTTATTGTTAGGTCGTTTCTCCTGTCTTGCCTACAATTACCACAACAGAATACAGAGTTCCCATCCGGCCAGCCACTTACGTCTCATAATGTTCCAAGTTAATAGTCAGATCAGTCGCAATAAATTCGCATTAACTCCGTTCTTCCCGCATTATCCACGTGCCTCTGCCTTCGATGATAAAGCTAAATTATTAGCGAGAACATGCTTGCGCGCTCGGACGTCGACGTTGATTCATGCCGATTCATTCTGTAAAAACAGTCCCTAAACGCAGCCAGCAGTATAAACTATTAATTCGTCTGGGCCGTGTTCTTTAGCAACGTTGCGACTGAAAATCGAGACATTGTAGATTTTATTAATAAATTGTTCCACTTCTTGTGGCAAAATTGCTGACAATTAACACTGACAATTAAAAATGCTTCTGTATAAAAAATGGGTTCCATGAAAATCACCAATCCAAATTCCCCCGACTCCAGATTTGATCGGCAACGAATTTGACCGACAACGAATCTAAAATCGTTGCCGGGCAAAATCGTTGTCGATCAGAGTCGTTTTCGGTTAAAGACGGTGTCGGCCAAACTTATTGTCGGCCAAATCTAGATTCGGTGAAATGGTGTCAGTGAAAACCGTGTCGGGGAAAGTGTCGGTGATTTCCATGGGACCCATAAAAAAAAGGATAAATTTCCCGAGTTTTCCACGCTACGAAAGAATTATTACAGAAAAGTTTAGCAACTCGTGCTGTTTGAAAATTGTCCGGCGTTTCGGTGCAAATACCAGTCCGCTAAGCGAGGATCGAATCCGTGGTCGGTCGAATTTGCGTAAATTATCGCGTTCCGCGGAAACGTTCGGGCCGGGTCGCAATTTCCATTATGCAAATGCAAAATACTGGCGAACGACGACGACGCGACGCGACGGCGCGAGGTTAAACCGATCTCGGAACGATGATCAGCATCGTGGGTGGCCGGCGGCGGCGACGGATCCTGAAGGTAGCGACGACGGTAGCTGAAGAAGTCAACGCTACCAATCCGCAGCAGCCGTTGCCGTTGCGTTGCGTTTGCGTTTCGCGTCCTTCTTCGCTGTCTTCTCTGCGGCGCGGCGTGTGTTCACCGTTCGTTCTGTCTGTGGCTGACAGACCGAACGAACCTAACAGACGTACGGGACAGACGGCCCCGGCCGGCCTACGTGCGTGTAATTATCCTGTCAATGCGTTGGATTTCCAAGCCTCTTGTCGTCTTCACGCGATACGCCCCGCTCTTCGATTGAGAAATCTTTCTCCGCTGTCGACGGATCGCGTCGCTCGAGCACTTTCGTGAATTTTACGCAGCACGCGATCCGGCCACCGACGGAAATATGCAAATCGAAACGCGATTTCGAGCCGACGCGTTGTGCAATTAATTCTATGGACGAGCCGATCAGGACTGCTCCGGTGTGGGACGGTCAGAGGCCCTAAACACGAGAAATAAAAAATTATTTCACCATTACCAGCGTCATTCAGTGATACACACTTTGGAAAAATATTCATATATAAAATACAGGATTTCCCACCTAACTCGCTCGTATTTTATCATAGAAAATGACAGGTTAAATAATGTTCTGAAGGTCTCGCGTTTGTCCACGCCATAACAGACGACTCCAGTGGGCAGTCTTTTAATTGAACTATTAGGTCATCGCGTAAATCGTTGGGACTTTTATGTGATTGCTTTATTGGGTACTTGGTTCGGTAGCTTCGCCGGCAGCCTCGGACTGGCCGAGTCGAGTCCCGCAGAGTAAGACGGAGATTTTTAAACCAATGGTAATTCGATTATCTTTATCGCAAATAAAATTTTAATGAGTCTAGTTATTTTTATTTACATGCCAAATTGGTTCCGAGGAAGATGTAAAAATTTTACTGTGGAAAGAGCGAAGATTAGGGTACATTAAAATCCACCGTGACAGTAGAGGGTTGAAACTGTCTCTTTTATTGTCTGCTTTATTTCTCGGATTTTTTAGACGTCGTTCCTCACGATGTCGACGTTTTTAAACTCTTCTTGAGTATCGATGTGGCAGTGTAGTTGGTAATCTGAAGGAATAATCATTCCAGATTAGCCATTTCTCAAGCCACATCTTCATGTCTCTCGTATCTACATTTTTTAAAAAATCACTTTTGACAATCTTATTATAAAGTGCTTCGTAAAATAACCAAAATATACCACGCCTCGGAATAAAATTATTGCGAACGATGTTTTACTAATTTTTTTGTGATAATCAAAAATATTAATACTCAACTGAAAAAGAGTCCGGATAGTTCCCTCAATTTTTATTGGCTTAAAAGATTGTTTGGGCCTCGCTTCCAAGGTTAATGCAAAAATTCTATCCATTTTTACGATCTCCGGTTCGGTAAAAAATGGAATATCGTGTCCAAAAGATAATGCGATGAATAACGATATTTGACAGGAACGTTTTCGCTGGCAGTACAGGTGTGACGAAACACAAGTGCGCGAATGTGTGCATCTTATTGCTACAACTTCTTCTCGAGATAGAGTAATTACGTCTGCAATTATGTCTGTCACGGGGGACCGACTTCAGGCGAAGTTGAAAGTGTTATACAAAGTCGGAGTTCTACTTTGGTTGAAGAACTCGCCGGACTGTGTAATAGCAGTGCAAGCATCGCGAAACAATATTTTACAATAACATTTCTACAGAGAAAAGTGCTGAGTACTTCTCACTATTGAAACAAATTAAATTCGTTAATTTATCACTGTTGCATATATATCAAATTTTTCATTCAATTTTTTTCTTATTGTTCAATTTTTCATTAAATAAATTACTTGGTTACGTTGTATCCGTCTGATTCATTTTGATATGTTTAAAAAATATGCGTCCGGTTCAGGACGAATTCCACACATTCATTAAAGTCTCCATTCATTAATATCTCGCGCAGCTAAACTCGAATATCGAGTTTCGGCATTTTGCGATCAACACAATCCCGTTCCGCCGTTTTTTCGGTATCGAGGGGGCCCCGGTGGTAACGATCGCATACTTTCCGCGGCATTTCACGATGGTGCATGATTGATCGATCGGGATCGGCCGGCAGGCTTGTAACTTATCTTGTTTGCACGCCGCCGACGCTCGTAATTATCTTGACCCGGCGCTGTTCTTTAATAGAAATTTACCTCTCGGCGTTTTTGTTCGCCGTGACGAGACGTTAATGCGCTCCGAAGGGGACGCTCGATCGCGTGCGAGGAACGTAATGAAAGATTAAAGCGCGACTTGTTAACATTATGTTTCTGCGTTCCAGCGTATGTGGCAACGGGCCGGGATGATGAATGATCTCCTACGCTCTTCGAGCACAAACGCTCTCCTCCTCCTCCTTTCCCTTCGAGGAATCGCGGAGAATAGCGCAATTAAAAGAACCGGCAGAAATGGGTTAATCCGACGCGCTTCGAAACCGTGATGGGAAACGCGAAAACTGTATACTTAATTATTCGGGAAGCTGAGCCGCGACAGGAGATGTGGAAGTTACTTAAGCAATGAAATATCGTCGGCAGAAGATCCAGCACGTTCGGAGACTCGTTAACGCAAGTTTTCTCGTGTTATAATCGCTCTCTCATTTAGACACTGCGGGGACAATGTTGCTCGTACGTTCTCTGCAGATATGTATTCATGACAAAAATTAATAGATGAAACACAAAACTGACGACATTAGAAGAATTTTTTAAAAAATTGTTAAAAGAAGAAACACATTTTTATCTCAACCATTGTCTCTTGAAATTAATTTCGAAAATTTTTATTTTGCTTAAACATCCACTGTCTGATAATATGGATTATTTCATTACAAAAGTTTACCACCAGAAGTGCTGTTCGTCTTTTTTGTAAAAACAAATTCATCTTTACATTGACATTTTTATTATCACATACGACGTATTTTATTAATTATGTTGTTGTACGTTCTCTGTAGATATATACTCATGACAAAAATTAATAGATGAAACACAAAACTGACGACGTTAGAAGAATTTTCAAAAAAATTGTTAAAGGAAGAAACACATTTTGATCTCAACCATTGTCACTTGAAATTAATTTCGAAAATTTTTATTTTGCTTAAGCATCCACTGTCTGATCATATAGATTATTTCATTACAAAAGTTTGCCACCAGAAGTGCTGTTCGTCTTTTTTTTAAAAACAAATTCATCTTTACATTGACATTTTTATTATCACATATGACGTATTTTATTAATTATGTTGCTCGTACGTTCTCTGCAGATATCTATTCATGACAAAAATTAATAGATGAAACACAAAACTGACGACATTAGAAGAATTTTCAAAAAAATTGTTAAAAGAAGAAACACATTTTGATCTCAACCATTGTCACTTGAAATTAATTTCGAAAATTTTTATTTTGCTTAAATATCCGCTGTCTGATAATATGGATTATTTCATTACAAAAGTTTACCACCAGAAGTGCTATTCGTCTTTTTTGTAAAAACAAATTTATCTTTACATTGACATTTTTATTATCACATACGACGTATTTTATTAATTATGTTGCTCGTACGTTCTCTGCAGATATCTATTC
Source organism: Lasioglossum morio (assembly GCA_916610235.2). Classification (NCBI taxonomy): domain Eukaryota; kingdom Metazoa; phylum Arthropoda; class Insecta; order Hymenoptera; family Halictidae; genus Lasioglossum; species Lasioglossum morio. Next base: position 7,488,606 of record OU744330.1, on the reverse strand, counting down.
ATGACAAAAATTAATAGATGAAACACAAAACTGACGACATTAGAAGAATTTTTAACAAAATTGTTAAAAGAAGAAACACATTTTGATCTCAACCATTGTCACTTGAAATTAATTTCGAAAATTTTTATTTTGCTTAAGCATCCACTGTCTGATCATATAGATTATTTCATTACAAAAGTTTACCACCAGGAGTGCTGTTCGTCTTTTTTGTAAAAACAAATTCATCTTTACATTGACATTTTCATTATCACATATGACGTATTTTATTAATTACGTTGGCACGAATGAATTATAGTAGACACTTGACGAGTGGTACTGAAACACATTAATCTTCAACACGATCGCAGACGAATAAAAAGTTGTACATTATCTGAAACGTAAAACGAATATTCACCTGAACAATCGAGGGTTGATAATGTCTTCACTGCAGCTAGGAAACGATGGGAAACAGAAAATCCAAGCTGGAATATCAGTCTATTTCGTAGAGATGGCCTTATCCAAGAGCGATCCGCTAAATCAGCCTAACACGCCGGCTAACGAACCGTGAGTCAACCGTGAACGCATCGACTGCCTATTATAAGTCAAGGCTCGCCTAAATCTCCTGGATAGCCTCGATTCGTTGCCGTCGATAGCAGTAGAGCCAGACAGACCACGAAATCGAGCCGTTCAGCCTTTTAATCGTTGAACCGGTGCCGCGAAGGCGAAGCATTCTTCCGGATCGCATAAACGCAGGCGCCTCTCAAAGCGTTAATACCTCTTGCGAGAGAGGGAAATGGAGAGGGTGGCAAAGGAGGGAACCGGTACTTTAATGCCCGCGTCTATGATATGATAATGCACCGGCACGGGATTATGCATGTAGGTTCATGTATGATAATTTGGCGAGACAAAGCCGCATTGTCGGGGCATAAATTGAATCGATGCCCTCTCTTACCTTCCATACAACCTCCCACCCATCCCCACCATATTTATCGAAAGAAACGCCCATTAGAATGCTGGAGGGACTGCACTTGATGCACCTTTTTCCCAGAAACACCTATTTCACGCGCATTTAACCCTTACACCCACCATTTTCTAGAATGTCTAATAACATTCTAATCGTTATAATAGTTCTATTAATTTCAGTAAAAATGATCACATGCTCATTCTTTAGCCCGTTCACCATTTCACATTTTCACTTACTCAGTTTTACTACAAATGCATAAAATCCGCAGTTTAGTTATTATTACCTATCAAACACGCATAATTCCGCGCTGTTACACACGACCGTAACTGTCCATACCTAATAAAATTTGTTGACAGGCAAACAAATTGGAATCTCTTTCGACGACGGAGACAGTCACGAGATTTCAATGCTCGTTTTCTCTTTACGACGTGACACCTAAAGCCGAATGTCCTCGCGGCTAGTATAGCGAACCGTGTAATCTTCGCGATCTCTGATTTCGCGAGAAAAAAAATTGCATTGTCACGAGGCACGCGTTCGCTCCGCAAACACCGGCCGCCCACGCGTCCCTCAAAGTCGATCGCTAATCACAAGCGGAACCAGAATCGGTCCCCGGGCGGTGGAATAGAGAAATCTACGAAAGCTGTACATCAAACCTCCCACTCGTGGCGTGGGGGGACGAGGCGAGAACTTCAAGTTCTGTCCCGCTTGCTCGCCGGAAATTCATAACTTAGCATCAACCGGACGAAAGAGGGTTAATCGCCAAAAATACGAGACGAGCTTTGTCGAGGCGCACGGCGAGGACCAGCCACCGCAACCGATCCCGTAGCTGTATAATTCCGTGGATTAGCTAGGGTCTGGATATTTACGTCGATAATCGCGCGTACAATAATGTCGGCGACGCCCCCGAAACTCGATGATACCCAAACCCGACCCGTAAATTACGGAATGACCCGCGCGTCTACATTCTGATCTCGAAAGGATCACGTAATTGAATTATTGGGAATTCCTGCGTTATACTCGCGCCGACATCGCCAGTCACTGGTTTTATTTAATTTAAGAAAATTACAGAGATAGACATTGAAGATATGAATAATATCCATAATTGATTTCATAACGAGTCTGCTTGATTTAAATTTAAGATCGAACACTTTTCCAAGTTGCTACTTGAATAATTGAACGATGCTCGCACAGGAGTGCAGCTAATTGCATATTTACTTTTCCCATCATTTCAATAATGCGAGAACGATGTAAAACGAGAGAATTGAAAATTTATGAGCATTTACAGTGTAAATGGTTACATTGAATATTTGATTTGGAATATTGATTGTTTAACAGATTGGCTGCGTCATTTGCTTATGAATGATATCGATGTTTCCGATAGTGATACGTCACCATAGTGACGATACGATTTTCTTGTCGAGATATGACATTTAAATGATGAATAATATCCTTTGGCAATACGTTGACTGTTCGAAGTAGTGTTTCCACAACGTTTGAAATGATCTAATTATCGATTAATATTAATTGTAAACTTGGAGGATTAATAATTTTATACAAGAATGTCCATAAAGATTGTCAACGGATGAAACTGCTCGGCTCAGAAATTCTGAGTTGCTCGACCACATCGCGGACCGCGAAAATAGAAATTTACCACGATCCCCACGCTCACGAGTTCTAGTTCCTAAATTCCTAGAATGCCTGTTTCACCTGTTCACGGTAAAAACCAGGTAAAAATACCTCGCCAGTCAAACCGAGAAACAAGGAACTCGCATTAGACGAGAAATCTCGTCCGCCGGTAAGGATCGCGTCGGCTCTCGCACGAAAATAATGATAACAATAAAAAAAAATGAAAGGAATTAGACTTTCAAATACGTCGCATGTTCGCCGCATGGACCACCTTCATACGTTCGCATAATCGTGCGGCGCGGAGAAGAGGAGGAGAGAAAAAAAAAAGCCGAGCAGAGAACCGCGGGCTTGCGGCCGGGATGACGAATGTCCCGATGACCCGGCCACTGCCAAAAAATTAGCATAATTTCCGTGTTAACATTTAACCCGGTCGACCCCGAAATTTCGAAATTGGACGAGAGCCATTCGTGCGTGGGAATCCGCGCTGAACATTCTACGAGGATGAAGAATACCTTTGCGCCCAGATAATATCGCGAATTTATGCGAACCGCTTCTTCGTTTCCCCGGGACCAGTTATACTCGGTCCCTCCTGGTCCGCGGAACAACCGCCTCACCTGTTCTACGGTGTTTCGCCTCGTTCAAGGATCTTTTGGAGACGTTGCCTCTCGCTTCGGACACCTTTTGTTCTACTTTCCTGCACGAAGCTGTTCACAGAATGTGCCATAATATTTTATGGACGTTTGTGGTCATTCGGAGGCCTGGCCCTGATCGTTTATAACATCTACCTTTGTGTATTACATCTCTGGAATAAAATGCATCTATTCTATCTACTTACGTGGTATGTCGTAATTAAACTGCGGATCTTTGTGCAAAATAAAAAGTTTGTGCATCAATTGTAAGATATAGGAGCTAAATATTAATTTATATTCTTCATTAATAATTTTGATGTGGTGAACATAATATATTTATAGTCTTAAAGTCTTTTAATATTTTCACTGTTCTAAATTGGAGTCTAGTTATGATATATTATCAACATTTATAATCATAAAATAATAGTGACCTCCTCCTGTTACCATACATTTTATGTACCAACCAGTATAGTGAAAATAATATATTAATAGTTTTACAGTCTTTTAATAATTTCACTATTCTAAATTGCACTTGCTCATGCTTGTTATAAACGTATAAAATCTGGAGTCTAGTCATAATATATTATCAACATTTATAATCATAAAATAATAGTGGAGTAAAATACAAGTATTACTATTACCATTGGTATTGTATCTGGCAATGATTATCATGATCTCCTCCTGTTTCCATACATTCTACCAGCCAGCAAAGTGCAAATAATATATTAATAGTTTTAAAGTCTTTTCATAATTTCACTATTCTAAATTGCACTTGCTCATGCTTGTTATAAACGTATAAAATCTGGAGTCTAGTTATAATATATTATCAACATTTATAATCATAAAATAATATTGGAGTAAAATACAAGCATTACTATTACCATTGGTATTGTATCTGGCAATGCTTGCCATGATCTCCTCCTGTTTCCATACATTCTACCAACCAGCAAAGTGCAAATAATATATTAATAGTTTTAAAGTCTTCTCATAATTTCACTATTCTAAATTGCACTTGCTCATGCTTGTTATAAACGTATAAAATCTGGAGTCTAGTTATAATATATTATCAACATTTATAATCATAAAATAATAGTGGAGTAAAATACAAGCATTACTATTACCATTGGTATTGTATCTGGCAATGCTTGCCATGATCTCCTCCTGTTTCCATACGTTCTACCAACCAGCAAAGTCTCGAGCAACAAGGAAGCGCTGCGCGCACCCGTGACGAACGAAACAATCATGTTTCGTCAATTAGGGCCGCCAAATGATTCCTATCTCCGTTCCGTATCTCTCTCCCAGTCGCAATAACTCAAAGCCCCAACAACCGTAGCTAATAGACCACTCTAAATGGTGACAACCCGCGGGCGAGTCTCTGAAAGAAGCTAAGATAAAAAAAAAGAAGAGGGACGATCCAGCGAGAAAAGACTCGGTGCAAAATATTTCACCTGGTGTCGAGAAAGCTGGCAGTAGGACCGACAGACTTTCCTTTCCGTCGCGTCAGCGCCGATCTTATCTTTCATTCGAGGTCCACGTTGGATCCTTTTAATTAGCACCAGTTGAGCACGAGTGTCAGGGACGGGACTCCTCCGATGGGTCCAATAACTTTTGCTTCTGCTCGAAAATTTGTTCGAGATCGTGACGCCCGGCGTTCGACAAGCTTCTCGCATTTCGGTCTCGGTGGGAAGGTGGTCTGGAGATCTGGAGATCTAAAGGTGAAGATCTAGAGAGAAGATATCTAGACCTAGGAAGTTCGAACTTTGAAGGAATTCGAGCTACGAAGACATATTAATAAGAATTAAACAATTTCGTCAAGTTTAAATGTGAAGATACCGACGATTCTGAACCACGTCCATTGATCATGATCCATCCGATCCGAGAAAGAGGATGTCTCGCGGTCGGAATCTCGGAAAAGGTGACCCATAGACTTCCTCCGCGGCCTGAACTGGTGACAGACGCGAGATTCGCGTAGGCAGACTGACGCTCACGAAGAATCACGGGCACTTCACCTTCCATTAGCATTGAATACGAATTAAATTAACCTGCTGATGGCGGATTCTACCCCCGCGGTGTAAAAGGCGATGAGGATCGAGGATATCCTGTTATACGGCCGATACAATAAACTGAATTTTTCCATCGATCACATGGAGGATGGGGGACAACGCTTTCAACCTTCGACTCGGCCGATGATTAATCTAATTTTTTTCCCTCGTCTCGTATCGGTTACGCGTATACACGCTCGAGGGTGTCCCCGCAGTTGCCACGCGATCGCAGCTAATTTACATCGGCCTCTGGCCTCCGGCGACGTTCGCAGACTAATTGCGAGTTCGACGTGTCGTTGTTAATGGGGAATTCTTAATTGAAGTGTCTCACCTGCGCGGGATGAAGGATTCACGGTGAACACGCTCTGTTGCTCCGAGCAGCAATGATGATTAATAGGCAGATATGTATTCCAATTATATTTGTTAAGAATCTAGCTTGTCAGTTGTATCAAAGACATCCCCGGGAGATAAATGGGAACATTATTTTCATGAAAGCGTATCTGACAAATTTCATTTTCGGTGTATCAAGCTATTGCACTATTGCTATTTTTTTTTTTTTTTTATTATAGAAAATCTCATGTGAGATTTATTACAACATTGTTTCAAAACAGAAATACACTACATATAATACAGAGTATGAAGATTACAAAACAGAATAGGCTTCTTGAAGAAATACAGATATTATAATATTAACATATGATTAAAAGGAACAGTATATGAACAACTATTGCTATTTTCTCTAAACTCAAACAATGTTTAAAAAGACTAGAAATAATGAATTTTCTGTCGAAAAATTTGTGGGTATGTCGATAACGAGCCTTTCTGAGTGTACGCATGCCTGTCTCAATTAATTTAAGAATACCAACAATACTGAAGCGACAAGTGGGAATAATGCGACATCGAGTTAATCGCAGATTTATGTACTTCTTCGGCAAGCACGGCCTTCGCTGGTTGTAATACGCATAAATCAGTTCATCGGAGTAAATTCCAATTAATATTCCTTCTGCAAGTCTCACCCCGTATATTATCAGCGGCGTAGTACACGTCGGCAGAATCGCGTTGATAAAAACGTCGGGCCTCGTTCCACGACAAAGTATTCCCTGGACGCATCGATAGAATCTGCGCCGGGGACTTGACATACAGCTTTTTAATTAGAATTCCGTCGGCGCGTAACGAACGAGCTCGATCGAGCAATCTAGATTCTAATGAAAAAGTTCGATTGCGCTTGGAGATCGAACCTCAGGCTCGTCGAGGATCGTCTGAATAATGCCTGAGATAAAAACCTAAACACTGGATGTACTGGGTAGTCCATATATGATCAGAGCTAGCTAGCAATGTGCTTTTTTAAAAAACTGTGGTGCCCAAGGTGGTTCGGAACCCACCTTAAACTGTAGGTCCCGTCGTTTAATAACCATAGCAGTTGAAAAAACGACGTAAAATAATCAAACAAGACTAGCTGGCCAGAGAGTCTCAGCAAAGAGAGACTAGGTTTAGGTTAGGTTGCATACGTTTCAGAGACGTTCTGGATACAAACTCTACAATTAGCGACACGAGTCGCGAGTCGAGTCGGTTCGGATAGAAGCTCTGACACCCACCATCCAATAAGTCTAGCTTACTCGGCCATAAGGCGACGATCGCACACGACGATCGCGAGACGCCCACGCGTGCACGCGTCAGCACGGTCTTGGGGAAATTAACCTGGGGACCGGGAGAGTGGACTCGGACCGAAACCGGGCCCCAAAAGCGTCCAGGGCGGGGAGAAAAGCGCGAAGCACGTGCTTTTTCGTCGAGGCCTCCGTGGGATTGTGGCGTGGTGTGCACACTGCTCACGGTGCTTGGCGATCCACGCAAAGCCGCATTTATCTCTGGCCGATAAGTCGACTGATCCCTCTTGGCCAGTCAATATGCGTGTCCACTTTGCATTGCATATGCGCGATACGCATAGATAAGGATTAAGGACTTACTAAGTGGTCCCCGTGCGTTGCATGCGTGCCTGCGTGCTTGCCTGCGTGCGTGCGTACGTACGTGGGCCGACCTGTTCCCACCGAGGCCGCGTTATTTAGTGAACGGACCCCGAAAGGTACCCTGCACGCGCGAACTGTATCACCTCGTATCTAATTTCCGGAATTATCGCCAGCCTCATTGAACACCCCTTGATTTCCTCGGTCACCCCTCTCAACTCCTCCACTTTCATTTTTTTTCCATGTATAACGCTGTTAATCTTTTGCCCTTCAGCTTAGACATCTATTGGCTTGACAACAGGTAATAACAATTGCCTATCTGCTTCTAGTTTTTAATTAATTTCATTTAATTAATAGCTTCTGTTTTTGTCTAGTCCTGAAATACTAGGGAAAATACTCTGTAATAATCATTTATTACTAGACTGCGGATCTTTACGTATTTATGAGTTTTGAAACATTTCAGAAAAGGGTGGGATGTAAGATTCGATAGTATTCAGCAGGGATTGAAACGGTTCTAAAAGTAACTGTTTGAAACGGTTATATATCGGTTCTGACTGAAACAGTTATGAGAACCGAAAAAATATTATAACTGTTATAGATATATCGGTTCTTGTACATATCGGTTTCGGTTTCGGTTCTACAGAACCGATATTATATCGATTACGTTTCGGTTCTATAACTGTTATTTTTCGATTCTTAAATCGGTTTCGGTTCTTAAAAATCCATAATATATTAGTCCCGTATCAAGTTCTACAACTATGCAACTCATATTTTTTGGTTCTGTATCAGTTATAGTTCAGTTCAACATATGTATATAATGAATAATATGCATCGGTAGCTTACTGCATAAATATTGTTAATTAATATGTTAGTTTATATGTATTATAAAATATATTTATAACTATAAATATAACCGATATATATATATATATATATAACCGTTATGGAACCGATTTAATATCGGGTCCGTAGAACCGGAACCGAAATCGATATAAGGCAGAATCTTTTTCACTCATAACTGTTTTAAGACAATTTCGGTTCTTATAACTGTTTTGAGAACCGAAACCGATATTATAACCGTTTTCAACCCCTGGTATTCATACAAATTTTATATTTTGGAGATCTGCAAAAGCTGCTACCACTGAAAATTTCATAAACATCCGCAGTCTATTTATTACTTATACCATTGAATTATGTTCATAAAGAATGAAGCAGTCAAACTCAATTACAGAAAGACCTCTTGACAAAAGAATAATATAATATTAATATCTCAGAAAATAGGGAAGTAAATCCAGATTAAGCTCAAAATAAAATTATTAACTGCGTCGGCAAGCAATGGAACAGCATACAGAACACAGTTCCCGGGAATCAGTGAAGCATATGTGAAATTGCCACGACAGTATAGTAACGAAACAATACCTGTTTCCACGGAAACCAACGAACGTCTGCATACCGGTGAGCAATATGTGTACACGATGCAAACACAATGCGCTCGGGATCAAGGAGAAAAGGGAGTGCAAAGCGTCCCGGTAAATCGCGCGTTACCGTTTTCGTTGCGCAGCGTTTCGTCATCGTCCGAGAGGGAACCGGCTGGTGTTCTAACAACGAAGCTATGCATCATCCCCTTATCTAGTTCGCAGATTCACGACTCGCGATCATAGCTTCCAGATAGGTAAACCGCCCGCGTCTCCTCTCCACCGGACGCGTCGCGGACGCAAACGCGTGCAAACCGAGCTACGGAAATCGAGCGGACGTTTTAATGATATTCAGAAGGATTCATTTTTCTGTCACCGAGTGTCACTTAAGCAGCTGTGTAAAGAATCATTAAGCATCGGCGAGGCCGGATAAGATTACGAAACCACTGATTTATCGCCGAGCGACAGCGTTTTTTTTCGCACGGATAAATCGTCTCCGCATTTTATCTTGGAAACGATCGTAAATCATTATTCGGGGGTAGAAATATTTCAATCGAGATCTACCTGATGTCTGGGAATCCCTTGTGCATCACTTCTTGGGAATGGTCGCCATTTTGTGTTTTCTGCTCGGGGAGACGACTATGTATCTTTCGTCTTGGTTGCTTTATTTTTGCTGCGACCGATGCACAGTAGTTTTGTGCTCGTCGTTTTGCGGAGAATCTATATAAATAAAATGTTGTTCGTTGGTAAACGCACAATTTTTGAAAAAATTTCGTAATAGTCCGAATAAGGTTTTTAGGGAAAGAAAAATTGGAAAAGGAGCTTTTTTCTATGGAATTTTATGTTAGTTCATTACTGTCCTGGAAAAGTTTTAAGAAAAAATAATTCTAGACATATACAAAGGGAAGTCGGAAAATTCGGACAAACTGAAAATATCATAATTTTGAATTAAATATCCATGTTTTATTCTCATTTTTACTTTGTTTACACATTTCCAATAGCTTTTGACAAATTCACAAAACGATCACAAACAAATTCATTGGATAGAACAACATCTGTCGTGTCAGCTAGTATTATAATAAAACTGAAGCATGGTAGATGACACAGTTGCTGGTCGATAGTTACCGGCTATCTTTGGAAGCACTGAGCCGGTGGATCGCGTTGGAAAAAAAGAAGGAAAAACAATGATCACCGTCAGGAATCTATCGGAACGGAATCGAGCTTGTCAGGGTCCGGATAAACGGTTCCCCCGGTGAGAATCGATTATCGATGAATCGTGGATGAGTCGGCGCGGCGGCCCTATCGGCGGTACCGAAAGGGATCGGTTCAGGATCGCTTGGTCACCGGACCAGTCCCGATTTGGCCCAGTAACCGAGGCCTGTCCGATGCGCGTTTTAATCCGCCGCAGACGGAAATGGGCGTATCGAATCCGTAAGGAGCGATCGCAGCATGAGCGGCGCAGTTTTGAGTACAGCATGCACCAAAATGTGTGGGACCTGTTTCACGAGTCGACAGGACACACGAAAAAATAGTGGAAAAATTTCAAGATTTATGGAAACATCAAACTGACTAGAATAGAACAGCTGAAACATAAAGAGGACACACGTTCGTACGGACTTTCTTCTTTATTTACACGTCCCTCGGCTTATGGTTTATGGTTTATTCTTCTCTTTATCTACATAAAGATGGCGTTGTAGAGCCTGAGCTCTATTTGCCCAATGCAAACCGGTCCTTTTATTTATAAATACGTTAATAAAAATTATATATTGATATGATTATGATTTGAAAAATTTTATGTTATTTCTTTCTTCTAATTTGTACTGTTTAGATCTGTAAAATTTTGTTTAAATTTGTCTGTCTACTTGTATTAGGAACACTGCTATTGCCCTTAGGATGGAATCATCTTTCTTATTCAAAATGTTGCAAACCTCCTCTTCCAGTTCTATGTCCTTTTTAGCGAAGGTTCTCAATAATTTCCCTCTTTTTCCTGCATATACAGGACAGTTCCATATTACATGGTCAATATCCTCGCTTTCATGTCCACACTCACATGTTGTATTGTTTATATAATTTTTTCTCGCAACAGAACTTGCTAGGTTGTAGTGATTTGATCTTATCCTGTCAAGCGTGTTTATGGATCTTCTTCTTATATTCTGTATGGCTTCAAACCATGGCTTTCTTTTTCCTATATTGTTATCTGTCGTTTCAAAGTATTTTTTTCCTTTAAATGTACCCTCTCTTATATGTTTCAAATCTGATTTTTGCCACTTGTTGTCTGTGTCCCTCGGCTTCTTCCGAAGCCGATCCCACACGTTATGATACAGCCTGTACAATCTCAGTGGGGCTGGCATTGTGTGCGGCCCCTGGGACTGCAACGACAAGCCGGGACCTATCCCAACAACTTCGACGAACACCTCTGCCGATTAGTCATGGTGTATCGGCCAGCCGAAACCCATTCGCCACAGGCTGTCCAGTTAAAATCTTCGATCAGAGACGCGAGACTCAGACTTTCAGTTGTAGCGTCACGAGACACCATCGGGAAAATTGTCTCTAGAAGATCTTCACGCTAGATACACGGGGTGGATCCGTAGATCCTCCGCGCGGCGCGAAGCCTGTTTCCTGAACCGTAACTTTCAACCAACGCGTCCATTACTTTTCTTCCCATTCTGTGATCAAGGCACATAATTAATGGAATTGACACAGTTCTCCAAGACGTTTTACAGTGGAAGGGTGATCATAAACTTGGATACTTTACTGGCAGAACGATTATTGAAAATAGTATAGTGTACACTGGCAGGGCAAATTTTTAAAATTTTGCTAGTTTCATAATGGATACTCGGAACGAAACAATTCAAAGTAGAGTGTCTCTGTGCCGCAACATGCAATTACGCGCCCCAGCCGTGATTTACCAAATTATGTTGCACAAGATTCCCGATAACGATAAAAATTTGTCGTCGAAACGTACGGGTGGCTTGTCGACGCTAATTTCCACTGTTACCGGTCAATTTATCACTCCCAGTCTATCTCGACGATTACACTGCCGCGAACGAAACTTACGTTCCATTACCGCGCTGACTTTTTCCCCGGTTTCTAATCTTTCAACGACCACACGCGGGCTCTGCGCGAGGCGTTCGGACCGGTAATTACGAGGAATTCAATATTCTCGTTTTCAATGTAGCCGCGTTCCGTTACGCGGGCTCTCTCTTACAAAACGGTTCATTAAACAGAAAGGAAAAACAAATCGGAACCGAACGAACGCGGCCGCGCGCAGAGGTATCCCGAGCCGATAGCAAGATTGTATCGTGGCCACTGAATCATTCGCCATGGGTGTATCAAATGCTATAATTAACGGAGCTCGGCTACTGGTTCGTTCGTCTTTCCCGCGCGTAAACACAGCCCCCGGCGAATGCCAGCGAATTATAAGGACAAATCGATGCTTAGCTCGCCGTGGCAACGAAATTTAAATCGCCTCCGATCTCTGCCAGCCACCATGCGGCTTTGCTACATTTTATCATTGTTATGTAACGCGCACGTGAAAATCGGTTATGGTAAATACCGCTGACCGAGTCTGTTATTTAATCGAATTACACGGTTCGGGATAGTCGTAATTTCTGAATGTATTAGATAAGAATAATTGGTAATTAGGGTCGCGAGAGGCTGATATGGTAATTGATTAAGCAATCCATCGGCGCTGATGTTATTAATGATAGTGCGCGGGACACCGGGAGGCAATAGATCTCTGTCACGATTCGAGCTGGGAAATTCATTATCGTGTCTCTAATATATTTCATTTGGAAAAGTTTCTGTGCGAAAGTATTATTTACTGTACAGTGAAGATGTACCGTCTACAATTTTTCTTCTAATCCTGACGGTAGATTAACCCTTTGCACTCGGAGCTATTTTAACTGGAAAATTAAACATTTCTTCCGATCTAGAATATTTCCATACCTTATGATCTTTGCAATTTTATGAATATGAAATTGGTACATTACCTTGTACAGTACCTAAATGTTCAGTAATTGATTAGATACCGATATATTTAATAATGTAAACAATATTTTGAAGAATGGTAAAGCAATTTTTAGTTGGTGCCTCAGAGGGGACAGCCGAGTGCAAAGAGTTAACTTACTAAAGATGGACTATGTGTTGCAGTGAAAAGTTTTACACCGCGTGTAAAAATTCTATAGTTTGTCTTCATCGAAGAGACAACTTCATCTTTCTCACAATTGTACAAATTACAAATCCATCTCTTCGTCTGTCATTGTAGGAAATATGTTCGTGTACATTTTTAACTGTACATATGTATGTATTCGTCACAGTTTCATCATCGTTTGTCACTTTGTCAGTGACTTATTGTAATGTTTCGAATTCTTGTTAAATCATCGAATTAATGCGCGAGCAAGAATGAAAGGATTTTTCGGAGAGTTTGAATTGTAATGACAGCCATCTTATCAGATGCAGTCCCAGCAGAAGGGTATTGATGTTAGTATCGATGTTTCCTTAAACCCTTACGTCAGCTGTTGACTTTCCGCAATCATTCGCCGAACTGACACCGCTTACACCCGGAAGTCTTGATTATTGATGATATAGCTGATGCGCAGTCACCATCGTGTCACGGACTATTACTATAAAATCAGCTAGATTGCCATCGTTAACCAACTATTCACATGCACATCCTGCTTACCAAAGGTTACCGGTTAGCTGTTTGCGTTCGTATTATTAGGATTACCGTCCACGAGTACTATACTATCACTGCAGCATCACGGAAACTATCCCTACGACTGTACAGGGTGTCCTGCGAATTGTACAATAGACAAACAAATAAATTATAATCGATCGAACAGTCATCTGATTGCCCACCCATTATTAAACGTTCCGAATATGAAATTAATTTAATTAGAAGAATCAATAAAAATTAATTTTATTTTAGCAGTGAAACAAATTCATATTTAGAAATTTTTAATAATATCCTCTTATTTTATTTGATTGACACGCGTAATTTGAACTTGGTCACTAAAGTGACAATTATGTCCATTTAGGAATTACTTTTAGAAATGACAAAATGAATTCAATATATTATTTTATATTATGCATCAAAGCTGAATTTATAGCGTGATTCCGTAAACGTTTATTCGACACGTTCATAAAAGCTTGCTCGCCGTGATTTAAAGAGCACCCTGTGTACGCGCGTATATTCTGCTTACCGAATGATTGGACTTGACGACTATTAGAAAGGATAATCTTCTTAAAACTGCCTGACGTTCGACGATGCGACGATAAAGATGCACAAGACGCTCAAGTTATTAGTGCGCGGAACGTTGTGCAATATTTTACGCAGCGAGATCTTTTATTACTTTGTAATTTAGTATCGAATCGTAAAACACGGTGGCGTGACACTGAATTTATCTTTCGCCACTGCTTTTGATTTTGCGAGGTTCTCGGAAATGATAGTTGATGAGACACGTCGATCGCGATTAACAATCCCTGGAACGCTGGGAGAGCAGACCCGGGATCGGAATCGCGATCGCTGGATCCTCTCGACGATACGATCTCTGTAGTCAGCGGTTGGGTGACACTACGGGAATTCTCTTGCTACGGATTTCACTTGTACAATGTTGCCTGGTAAATGTACAATCCGGTATTCGCATGGTAACATGTGCACAGGATCGAATCTCGCTGCATCTAATGCCTGGCTTGCATCGACTTTTATTGTTTCCCTAACTGTATTTTGTAGTAACCCGTCGAAGACTTGGTTCCTAGTTTCTATGCAAAGGTGGAATCTCCTTTGCGCGTCTGGACGCAGCGTTTTATTATCCATTCGTAGTAGCTTTCTGCTATGCCTCTGGACGCACAAGTTTGCGATTTGGTATGTCTTTCCTTGTGTTTCACTTGCAAAGAAAAGCGAAAGAGCATCGCCCAAACTCAAACGCGTGCGTCGATCGATTTGCGATACGTGTTCGACGCACACGTTTGCCTTTGTATTTTCGCTTCGAGACCTCTAAATATTGCGCTAGACCCAAACGTAAACATTTTTTGACCCACTGCTTCGGACGCAGAATTATTCATTTCTATTCAATATTTACTCTTCAGTTCTCTCTCCAGGAGGGGACGGGGACGCGGTTTTTACCCACAAAAACCGCTTGAACTGGCCGAGAAAATTTTTCGGGCGCTGCGAGGCAAACAATGCATTATCGCATTGCTTGCCTCGCTCGGCCGATTCAGACCATGGATTTTCTCATATTTATTTAACGTTTCATTATACAGGATTGTTTTAAACTCAGTTCTCTTTATAAGACTTTAATCCTTGAGAAAGGGAACCCGAAAATTTATAAGACTAAAAAAGCACATATCTATATAAATAAAAATTAAATGCTGTTCCTTGATAAGAGCATCACTTGAGAACAGCTGGACCGATTTGGCTAATTTAAAAAAAATGTTCGTAATAGTCGGAATGAGGTTTTTAGGGAAAGAAAAATAGGAAAAGTTGCCCGGTAAAATGGATAATTCGGGAAAAAATGAAAGTGCTTTTTTCTATGGGATTTTTGTATGAACTCAAGAGTATAACTCACGATTCGAACGATGACAAATTTATTGAAATTTTGACTGCTGGTATGGAGTATCCTGCAAAATAGTCTACAATTAAAAAGAAATAAGTTCCTCAAGTTGCTGTCCTGAACCTAATACGGTACACAGAAGCAAAATTGCATTTGCTGATACATCAACGCTGAACTGCACACACTGCAACACGCATCCTGAAGCTTAGGACCCGATGCATAGCAACATGTTTCACCATGTACAGGAGGCTTAAGAGGACAAACCCTTGAGAATCGTGCCTCGAAGGTGCACGAGCAGCGTTTACGATACACGGTGCTCTCAACGATTACCTCCCCCCGCCCAGATACATCGTAATTACATTGAGAGTTAAACCCCCATTAGCTGTTCGCTTTCGCTGTGACCCATTGTAATTTGCGATCGTAAAGCTCGCGTAGGTCGATCTTAATATATGATACACATTGAAATTTGCTTCCCTTATTTGAACGAATCCAATGGGCCCCCGTAAAGCAAAGCTAAACGCGTAAATGGAGTAAATGGTAGGCTGGTGTGAACAGAAGAGCTCTGGGATGGAACGTAATTCGCTGTACAGTCTTATTAAAATTATCCATGCTTGCGAGAATTACTGCAATCCACGATTCTCCCGAGGAAGAACTTTCTACGGGATTATCTCTGGACTTCTTGCAATTCTTATGGACATTTGTTCATCTATTTCTGAAGGAAAGTTTTGCTCCAGTTCCAGAAACAAACTATCCTTCGGATTTTATATAATACCATCGAGTAAATAGAACACAAAGAACTTGGAAACACTGTTATACTATTTTCAACGCATTAAAATTGTTCAGAGAATCAAGTAAATATTCACGCACCTTCAGGATGTGTGCA
Source organism: Lasioglossum morio (assembly GCA_916610235.2). Classification (NCBI taxonomy): domain Eukaryota; kingdom Metazoa; phylum Arthropoda; class Insecta; order Hymenoptera; family Halictidae; genus Lasioglossum; species Lasioglossum morio. The sequence continues at coordinate 7,472,553 of OU744330.1, read as the reverse complement.
ATTTCAGAATTTAAATTATTACAGAAGCAGAGAACTTTGCATTTGGTTCCAGCTTCACGCATCCAATACAGACATTATTATTTTGCATAAATACCAGCAGTCTTTTTTAAACGATTTACGTGTAATTATTTAGAGCGCAGACTACTAGAAAGTCTGACGCGGACCATTTTCTACAAATTTGTAGTTCCACATGGTTACGCTGTTTTTGTTGGTCGCTGCTTAATTAGCTGTTTAAGCAAGCGCATTCACCACGTATTTGTCCGTTTCCATTGGAAACCGCGGTTTCTTCGTTTCTTTCTCTTCGTTTGGTCGTTCGGTTGATCTATGGACGTTAGTGCCCGCTAACTGGTACTCGTTAGAGGATCGGGAATGATCTACAGGGGATCATTTTTTTTCAACGAAATTATACGGTAGTCCCTGCACGACGAGCAACTCCGTCGGGTTTTTTTTGCCGACCGTGCTGGAACTCGGAAATCAATTCTAATGGAACGGACAATGAATTATCGATCGACTTAAACAGCCGATTAAAGTCGTCCGACTTTAGTCGAATTAATTCGCCATAGAAACTCGTTCCGTTCGCGAAGTTTCCATTTGAAATTGTATGAAACCCGAGCCGGTAAGAAATCGAACTAGATCGGAGAGATTATGAAGTCAGGGCGATTTAACACAGGCTCGATCCGTGTCGAATCTATTATTCAATTATACGGCTGTCTCGATGGAACGAGGGTTCGAGGATGAAAGACATTTTCGGATAATGTGGCAGCCATCTTCATCAGCGCGGAGCAAATTCGTTTCGGACGACGTAAATCCCTGAAGTGATACGCGATACTGTCGTGGGTCCGTTAATGCTTGATATTTAGTAGCTGGCATGTTATACAACGTTTGTCACACTTTCAGTTCTCCGTTCGTAATCGTAAGAAAATTTACAAATCAAAAAATTCTTCGACGAAACTCTATAGAAAATGTAAATTCCTAAAATAATATATTATTTCCAAGAGTCTCGTCCGTGTACTCGAGTACATGCAACATCAGGATTTCAGCCAGATACATTATGCACGCAGATAATAAACGTTACGGCAAGACTGTCGGTATTCATCCGCTCCAAATAAAGTATCTGCGGAATAGATAATGCCACGTGTAACTCTGTCGGCGAGCGGAACCGGGAAAATCGAATAATAATCGCGAGAAGTTGCGTTGATTTGTGCGCGCTTAGTATTCGATGCCGCGAAGGTATTTTAACAGTAGCCTATGAGGAGGGTATTATGTAAAATAACGCTGCTGGCTGCCCCATAATTCCCCTTGATTTATCGAATTTTTCTATTCGCCAACTCTCCCCCGCTCTACATTCCTGCGATTGATACGGATCGATTTCCCTGTGATCAAATGTTTCCTCGCGTAGACTTGCATTCTTGAGAATAATTTTCTAAAGTGGAAGAAATCAGAACAAATGTGTTTTACGGAATAAAACGATTTGTGTTAAATTGCAATTCTCCTGATAAGCGTGGAAACATAAATTTTATTACGGAGATAAATAATGAGCACAAAATTAATGAACATTGCTACGAGCTGTTGCTCGGAACTTTCGACTTTATGTAAGCCCCGGCGAATTGAGAGATAAAAAACTGTCGACAAAATGATGGGGTTACGGAAGAAATCGTGGCAACGGCAATTTTGAGGAACGGTGGCCTACGGTGCCAAAGTGGCCCGTTGAAAATAGCTCGCCATTAGCCTCCGTATGAGAAGGGCATAATGTTATACATTACAGGCTAATGGCCACGTACGTATTGCTGCTGAGAGTAGATGCACACGAGCCCGTTGTTCTCTCGGTCGCCTGATCGGCATACTAAGTGCCGCGCCGCCGCGATATTCTCGAAAAGAGAACTCGGCCGGCGCGAGATGCAAAATCTGTGTCACAGGCTGCATCTGCGAACGCGGAATCCTCTTCCTGCGAGCGGAAACCGGATACGGTAAAATCCTAGTCCGATTTTCGACGCAACTTCGTAGAGCCCTTGCAAAATAAATTATTTATATCCATTGAATAGAATTAACAATGTTCATAAACGGACCATGCATTTTACAAAACGATGTTCAATTCAATAGAACACCATTTACGATGTTCAACATGTGAGAAAGATAAGTTTATTCTGCCGTTTGAAATATATTTTTAAATCACGGTTATTATTATAAAGTTACATTTTGTTACAGACGCAAAATCTCTTAAAAATGATCCTCATCAGGATCGAAACGTCGAGGTTTAAAATTGCAAAATTGTTATAAATCAATGTTTGTATTATTGATCGAACCTGTGCGCCGAAACCATCATACATTTATTCAATTCTTTTCGATCGCAAAACTATCTAAATATATTTACGATACTGTTTGAATAGAAATAATATTGTCGTACTGCACACTTAACGTGAGTTTACAATATTTATAGAACGGTTCAAAAAATTAAGTGGGTATTTCTTCTCTGGTCGAATGCTTCTCCTCTCATTGCCATTTCTCATTATTTTAGGAATTTGAAGTCCGTATATTACATTTGACACGACTCCACCATGAAAGTGTAAAAGCGTTCACGCTGCACGAAGTAATAACGTTCAACCAGACTGTAATTACTTTGGCCGCAAGTAAAACAAATGAATAATTAATACCAGCTCGACTCGCGCGTTTAAGAGAGGCCAGAAGGGAGCCATAGCGCTAAGCGTCTCTAATTAAGGATAACGAGTGACGTAATGGACGTGCAATTAACTACGCGCACGAACACCGCGCCGCGCCGCCAGCTTTTCGCGCTTTCGCGTCTTCATAAACTTCGATCCAATTACATCCCAGAAGCTTATCTCAACTGGAACTTCTGCATTCATCAATTCTTCAAGATATCTCCCCATACTTTCTCTTTCAAAATTAAAGTTTTGCATAAAGATCCACAATCTAACTATAATATATTAATCCTTTGCAGTCCAAGCTATTTTAATCTATACAAGTAAAAATGAAATGCTGTTCGTTGGTAAGCGCATCACTTGAGAAAGACTGGACTGATTTGGCTAATTTAAAAAAAAAATATTCTTAATAGTCCGAATGAGGTTTTGTATAGAAAGAAAAATTGGAATTTTACTATGGGAATTTTGTATGAACCCTAGACCATAACTCGCGATTCGAACGATGGACGTCGATCACGTCTGTCGGGTCAGCTAGTCTAAAATAATTCCATTGTATACAATTCTTTTCGTTTTATGGATATTAACGAATTAAATACCAACGATTAGTTACAGCAATTTGTAGTGGTAAGTTTTGAGTGTTAAGAATTAATGTAAGATAAGAATAGAACGTTATCAGAAATCTGTAAAAATAAGAACAGAAGGATGATCAGTTAACGACGACACATCGTTGTGTCAGCCTTAAAAGGGTTAAAAGTCCCCCATAATCGAACGGAATGGCCTCGGAGCCGTAATGACAGAGTAGCAGACGATGTCCTCCAGCTGACATGGATCCCGCAACGGTACCCGACGTCTAAAGACATCCTCTGCGGCGAGGACCGACGTGGAACGTCTTCACCTGGACGCGCGGCGGCGATTATGTCTTCGCCGGTGTGCGGGATCGAAACTGACGGAACTCGAGGGGCTGTTTCTGTTGTCGGTTGGCGTGTATCGCGCGTCAACGTCTTCCTCGTTCGCCTGTTTCGCGAATGAAGAGGAAGAGGGCGAGGCGACGCTCGGGGATTGGCCCTCCGGGCGATTTCGCTCGGCTCGTTTTCGCACGGCACGCGGCGCCTCGTCCTGGCAGCTTCTCACGTTCATCAGGACACCTTGTAGATCGTCCCACGTGGTGAGTTTCGGCCACCGCGCCGCGCGTTGCATTCCAATGCAAATAACTCTCGCCCCGGGGACGCGGCGTAATCGTCGCAATTTCATGCTTCTCAGAAATTCAACCCGCCCGATGCCCCTCTCTCTAACCCTTGTCCAAGCCTCTCTCTCTCTCTCTCTCTCTCTCTTCAGCTCTCAATTTCGTATTCCCCAGATTTCTCTCCCCCTCAGCGAGCTTCTATATCATTCGGCGAACCACCCCCCGGATGAGTTTAATGCCTGCACGCGTTATTTGGACCCACGATCCAGAAGGATGACAACCGGTAACGTCCCAAGTTTATTTACGACTTCGCGGGCCAACCGATCGAAAGCCCCACCCTCTTCGATCGATGAGTTACCGCCACGGGCGCGTTTAAATTCGGCGGCTTCTTCCGACCGGTTAGCCGGCCGTGATACCATCGAGGATGATAATGGCCTGGTTTCTCACATCCGAGGGAGCTTGGGTTATTTGTATTAGGTTGTTACGTACTGATACGTTCGAAGGTTCGAAGGTACAGTATTATCGGTTAGTTAACTCCTTGGCTTCTTATGGCGAGTCTGACTTGTAAGGATTTCGAACAGGATCTACTAAATATTTGTGTGTGCTATTCGTTTCTTTTAAATCGAAATACTATCATAGTTTGTTTCGATGTGTTGGGCTAATTGTAGCTGTACAATAAATATCAATTTCCTTTTTCATATAGAACATTATTAGTGATATATAATAAATTTGATGATATCGGCGCCAGGTTCGATCATTTATAGAAAAAAACAACAAATGATCGATATCGATCTACCAATCACTGAACATCACCTATACAGGGTGTCTCAAAATTCCTTCAACATCCGGAAATTGAAGGTTCTTGAGTTCATTTGAAGCAACATTTTCCTTTGCAAAAATAGCGTCCGCGGCTTTGTTAAGGAGTTATTAATGAAAAATACGGACCAATCAGAGCACGACCTAGACGCGTGTTAGCACAGTCGGCCCGGCGCGCCAGCTGTCAATTGGCCTATTGTGCTAGCACGCGTCTAGGTTGCGCTTTGATTGGTCGGTGTTTTTCGTTAATAACTTCTTAACAAAGCCACAAACGTCATTTTTGCAAAGGAAAATGTTGCTTCAAATAATCTAAGGAATCTCCCATTTCCCGATGTTGAAGGAATTTTGAGACACTCTGTATATATGCCATAGCCTTCTTGCCTTTGAAACAGCACGTGGTTCAGTTACATATCTGCCACCATGGACTAAAGTTGTTTTTCGTGTAACTCCTCAATATTTGTTTAAATGTTTTCCCACTTTTGATACAACAGGTATGTGTACTATTTCTGTTTTCTTTTTCCGTTGGAATTACACGGTTTTTCAAAAATATTGATCATATTATATTTTTCTATATATTTTTCAGACGGAAAAATGTCTCTTCGAAAAAGATCCACATTGGGATCGAAACGTTAGAAACAATGATTTAATAATTGCACATTTGTTGTTTTTTCTATAAATGATCGAACCTGGCGCCGATATCATCAAATTTATTATATGTTTTAATTTCGATCGAGAAGAATTTATCGTTTATTATTAGTGATAAATTAATTTTTATTGTGTTCGCTATGAAAGAGATTATAAGGCCAGGGGTAGAAGTCAATGATTTATTCTGAACATTCAGCATTCTAATAATATTTTCTGATTGAAATTTCGTACAGAATATTATTGACACAGAAATAACTTTTATTGTGTCGAGGAATCAGACTACGGTGGATGCTAATTTCGAGAATCGATAAAACGATAATCCCCGTTTTAATCGTTCTCGTTTGTTAACACGAAACCGGCGTTTGTGCGAGCGCGACAAAAAGGATATTTTTTCGAGAGGCCGGATGGGGAGATTTAAGTGGAGGTGGTGTGTGCGTGTGTCCACGGTTTCTGGAATCGCCGTTACCTCCACAGAAGAGGTTGACTTATGGGATGTAAATTACGCAATGGACCAGTAGGAGGCTGAGAGTATCACGTTTCAACTTGTCGGCAGGTAATCGTTTTTAGTATGCCGTGATCGCGTCTCGCAGGTTGCTCGTGAAGATGTCGAAATAAGGATCGGGATGACGGATGGGCCAAAAAACTTTTAATACCGGGACAAGCGTCGTCGGTTCGAGCGTCGGATTATATAATACAAAGTGAAACACGTCGGGCCAACGATCGGTTAAATTAGATTAGATTAAGTTCATCCGTGAACGGATCGGCCACCCCACACATAAACCGTGACTGTAGGCCCTGGTGGAAACGGGTTTACACCGGGGCAAGTAAATTCCAAGAAAATAATCTCGAAATTGATCTCGTTACACAACTTGCCCACCAAAATTTGAACTTGTGCGCTGCACATCTGGGAAAACTGGAAAGAACGTCAAGAAGCATCTGAACGTTTATTTACGTTAATGCAGTGACGAGTACACTACCTTCCACACCAAAAAATACTGTTCATTTTTCTTTATTTTGTTGGGGAAAATGTTGTCCACCATCAATAAGATGAAGTGAATGACAGAAAACAGGATCGTGTCTTGCTCGAAGTTTCTGCATAATAAAATCGTGTAAATATATTTAATTCTCGATCGTAAATGTTTTAATAACTAAGATTTTAATTTTCTTCTCGACGCCATGGTTCGATCATTATGTTACATTACTGTAATTTTTATACAATTGCTTATTCCTCAGCTGATATACATCGCATAAAAATTACAGTAATGTAACATAATGATCGAACCATGGCGCCGAGAAGAAAATTAAAATCTTAGTTATAAAATCGTGTGTTGAGCGTAAATAAAATATAGTCAAAGAAGAACGTTCCTTTATCAAAGAAATTGCATCAGAGGCGATAATCGTTGCCTCGTGTTTCCGCCATCAGTAAGAAGAAGTAAATGACAGAGTTTAGGATTGTCTTCAGCTCGAGGCTCGTTCGGAACAAAATCGTGCACAGTATAAATAAGGTACAGCCATAGGAGACCGTTTCCCCATCAAAGAAATTGCATCAACGACGATCCTGAAGAACTTTTGCCGCGGCGCTGTATATCATCGGCCGCGAAAGCGTAGAGTGCCGGCGTGCCATCGAATCGTTGCATCAAAAACCACGGGCTTTCACATTTTTCAAGAAGTCTTCCTCGAACAACACGATGAATCATACCGGACAGTAATTGCCGAAGAATGCCGGCGGAATCTGCAAGTTTCTGCGGCTCGTCCGCAACGTCACCGCGAGGATAAGACGAGAACGGGATCTCGAGGATCCTGCGAGGAAGAAGAGGATCGAGGGATCGTTAATTTCTTACCCGCGAACAACGTCGCGTATACGGCCAAGTATAACGTACACGACGAAATCGAATTAATACGACGACAACGAAACGAAGCAACTTAAAATGCTAATGAACAAGAGCCGGCCGCGCTGACTCCTCTCGTCGACACGCTCGTTTCGTACTTTCACACGTTCGAATTTATCGAGATTTAATTCGTCGTACGATCAGGTGGGCCCACTACCGGTCGTTCGTTTCTGGATCTCTCAATGCTGACCGGAACGCTAAACGATATCCCGTTAACGCGATTCCATTCGAAATCCACGGCGGCGGTCGGTAATTTATACGAAATTGATTTAACGTTTTGGGACCGGCCGGATAAGGGGATAAATATCCAGGGTATCGTGATATATCGAGTTTCGTTGAAAAAACTTCGTTATACCGGAATTAATTTCGTGTCTACATATCTTGCGTGGATTTGAAGGCGCGCATGGTTAGTTTGATTAATTATTTGGGGATTGAAAACTTCAATTAATCACAAGGATTATAATTATAGTAGATAGATAGTCATATTCGTTTTACTATATAGATTAATATTAGATTGCGTTATCAGAAATCCAAGAGTCTGTAAATTCAGAGATGAAATCACTGTTATTGTCTATTTCTACTTAAAATATTACCTTCTCTATTTTCGTATGATTAAGTTCTTCAATCAGTAATTTCAAGAGTGAAATCGCGATGCAAACTCAAGACAGTTTTAGGAATGCTTTGTCTGGCCGTTACTGTCTGTTTCTACTTATAGTATGTCTGCAATGCTTTAGACAGTGTAGACTACTGTAGACCAGTGGTTCTTAACCGGAACTTTTTGCAAGAGTTCCGCGAAATTTCGCGGAATATATTAAATATATTAAATATATTTAATAATATATTTTCGAAAATATATTTATTTCTACGAGGATGTTTTTTGTTTGTTTTCTTTTTGGATCATTAATTTTGACATTAACTAACAAAAAATACAAAAGTTAGGGAATGGGGAAGGATGCAATAAGTAAGCAAATAAGTAGGTTATTGATAATTAGGATACTAAAAGAGTAGGATAGGGTAGAAATGAATGAGACAAAGAAAAGAATGTTAGAAGGTATGAAACGAATGCGTGAGATAAGATAGATTTGTACAGATAGGTTAATGTAAACCAAGTCACATTTCTTAGTTGTAAGGCTACAATAAAACAAATTCTACATTAATTTTGGTGTTCCGCAAATTTTTCATATAATCAATAGTGTTCCCTGACTCCAAAAAGGTTAAGAACCACTGGTGTAGACTGTAGATAAGTCAACGGGCCGAATGGTTGCGGCGAGAGTTGATCAGCCTACAAGGCCTCAACAGTTCTATCCTAAATAGAAAATTTTCTTTCTGTTTCAGGGTGGTCGGAGCGGTGGTGGTCGGCGCTGCAGTCTGCGGCCGTATCCCCGGCCTTGCAAAAAGTCAGCGAGAGCAGTGCAGAAAAGCGCCGCACGCGATGCCCGCGGTGGGCGAGGGCGCGGAGCTTGGTCTCCGCGAGTGCCGACATCAGTTCAGGCATCATCGGTGGAACTGTTCCCACGTGGCGAACGATCAGGTCTTCGGCCACGTGGTCGTAGTAGGTAAGGATTGTCCTGTCACCCGGGGCCTGGCCCCGCTATTTATTATGCTCCCGGCGTTTAACAGTGCCCCGTATATACATACATATACTACCGGGGCGAACCAGAGCGAAGCATTCTGCGTCTGTAAAAGGCTGGTCGGCGCGGCGCAGCGTGTACGCGGTAATGGATTCAAGCCGCTCCGGTATTTCGAGCGCGCGACAGTGCACGCTGAACGATGTCGCGTGTAAACGCTGGATATGCATAAGGCATCCTGTATAAATTAGGGCTGAGGATTTGCTCGGGTAAATCGAGGATCCGAGTAGAACAACTGTGGGTTAGTGGGAACCGAAAGGAAAACGGATGGCGGCGATTATGGGAAAGGATCGGGGACGTGGCCCGTGGATTTCAAGATATTTCAATACAGAATGGACATTTTCTTCGTCAATTGTGAATCTCAGAAGCCAAATACGAATTTCTTCTAAATTGTTTCAAATTACAACTACTCTTTTTCCCCAACGAACAATAACACTTTCTTCGTTAGTAAAACCAAGACAAAATCTTTCGTGAAACGTCTGGAATTCATTGAGATCGGGGGCAGATGAGTAGGATGTTTTTCCTAAACGCTGGTTATGCATAAGGCATCCTGTATACAGAGGATTTGCTCGGATAAATCGAGGATCCGAGTAGAACAACTGTGGGTTAGTGGGAATCAAAAGGAAAAAACGGATGGCGGCGATTATGGGAAAGGATCGGAGACGTGGCCCGTGGATTTCAAGATATTTCAATACAGAATGGACATTTTCTTCGTCAATTGTAAATTTCAGAAGCCAAATACGACTTTCTTATAAATTGTATCAAATTACAGCTACTCCTTTTCCCCAACGAACAATAACACTTTCTTCGTTATTAAGACAAAGACAAAATCTTTCGTGAAACGTCTGGAATTCATTGAGATCGGGGGCAGATGAGTAGGATGTTTTTCGTAAACGCTGGATATGCATAAGGCAACCTATATAAATTAGGGCTGAGAATTTGCTCGGGTAAATCGAGGATCCGAGTAGAACAACTGTGGGTTAGTGGGAATCAAACGGAAAACGGATGGCGGCGATTATGGGAAAGGATCGGGGACGTGGCCCGTGGATTTCAAGATATTTCAATACAGAATGAACATTTCCTTCGTCAATTGTGAATCTCAGGGGCCAAACACGAATTTCTTCTAAATTGTTTCAAATTACAACTACTCCTTTTCCCCAACGAACAATAACACTTTCTTCGTTATTAAAACCAAGATAAAATCTTTCGTGAAACGTCTGGAATTCATTGAGATCGGGGGCAGATGAGTAGGATGTTTTTCGTAAACGCTGGATATGCATAAGGCAGCCTGTATAAATTAGGGCTGAGGATTAGCTCGGGTAAATCGAGGATCCGAGTAGAACAACTGTGGGTTAGTGGGAACCGAAAGGAAAACGGATGGCGGCGATTATGGAAACGGATCGGGGACGTGGCCCGTGGATTTCAAGATATTTCAATACAGAATGAACATTTCCTTCGTCAATTGTGAATCTCAGGAGCCAAACACGAATTTATTCTAAATTGTTTCAAATTACAACTACTCTTTTTCCCCAACGAACAATAACACTTTCTTCGTTATTAACACTTTACCTACCGGAAGCTTATTAATAGGATTCTCAATAATTGTGCTGTATCAAAAGAAAGCATAGAAATTTTCTTTAACATTGCAATCTTAAATGAAATTATTAGATGACGTTATTGAGGATGACTTGTTAGTTCATATTGAAAATTGCTGTATCAAAAGAAAGCATAGAAATTTTCTTTTACATTGCAATCTTAAATGAAATTATTAGATGACGTTATCGAGGATGACTTGTTAGTTCACATTGAAAATTGCTGTTACTATTGAAAGTTCCATTAAAAAGTTTTTAGCCATGTACCAGATTGTTCAAAATAATGCAATAATCACCGGTCGTTAACGTGTTAAGACAAAGACAAAATCTTTCGTGAAACGTCTGAAATTCGGTGAGATTGTAGGCAGATGAGTAGCGATGTTTTTCGGTGATTCTTTTCGCGAGGACGTCAACGCAGAAAGCGACAGCACCTACACAAGGTTGCAATGCGTCCCCTCTGCGGGCCAAGCATAAGTTATACGCGTATTATGCGGCTGGCGGGCAGCCGGCAGCATCACGAAACGGTAACACGAGAAACCGGACCCGCTTCTCTAACGTGTACACGCGTGTGCACGCTTGTGGGTGTAGGAAGCAGCTACCACGTAGCCGGCCCGTCGATTTCCACCAAGATAAAAACCGCTACCGCGCCACCGTGTATATCCTCTGTCCTCTAATCCTCGTAAAAATGTCCGCGATTCCGGCGAAAAAACGCCTACTTCGGGGAACCCGGCCATCTCCCGGAATCCCATTACCTTCCCGGCCCTTCCCTAATTTGGAGCTTTAACGTGATTTCGTCGTTCGTGTTTTTTATCATCTCGACGGGCCCATTGTTGCTTTTTTTTTTTTTTACGCGCGACGAATGCGAGATAAGGGTGACGGAACGCTCGGACGAACAGACAATTCCCCGGGGGTGGCAGTTCAGAGTTATGGCAACGAGATTGTCGGATGGAGAGTGATCTGTTTCGAGTCTCTTAATTGGCCGTCCTATCTTACATTCCATTCGGCACACAATAAGAGTTATAATGTCGGAACAGGCTCTGTCCAGTCTGAGCCAATTTGAGACGTTTTAACATTACGCGCAACTTGTATTTATAATTTTTTATTCATTTTTTACTGATATTACATCGTCTTAGAAGTAACTAGTACAACCTTCAAGATCGTCTTGCAGACAATTTTTAATGAAATATGGAGGAATGATAACTAATAAAATAATGATAACTAATAAAGTACTGGTACGAGATATAGGAGCTTTATTTAAATAGATGTTTTTCGTTTCACGGTATATTACAATCTGAATACAAATGTTTAATACAAACGAACGTCAGTCGTTAATAACAAATCGATCGTCGGCTCGTAACAACGACCAACAGCAGACGATCAGCTGGTCACCGACGATCGATCGGCACCAACACATATAAATATTAAAATCCATCTAATACCTACAGAGATTAGGTGACCAGGATCTCGACGACGTTTAATCCCCCAACAATTCACATGCTCGGAATAAAAATTTCTGCAAGAGAATTCTCGATGTTCAAGCTTCAAACTCGTTCACACAGTTGGTTCGCCACGAAAGGGTTAAACTGTTCTTTATCCCCGAGCAAAGTAGAATGAACGATACGAAAGCTCACGCTGCCGAGAAAGAGGAGTGATATTTTATTCGGACAAAGTGCGACGTTCCTGTTCTCTCATTCTCTCCGCCCCCCTTTCTCTTCTCCTCTTAATTTCGAAGCTTTGGAAGTAACTTAATATTACGCGAGAAGAGGACAGTTACGGCAGGGTTACGTAGCGACAAACGGCGAAAGCAATAATTCTCGTGGACAAGATAATCCGCGGAGTCCAGTCAGCGGAAGCTGACGTGATCCGCTCGCATAAATATCGCTAAATACGGCGTATTTGTCATCTCGACATTAAAAACCATAAGCGCGGTCACCGTGGCCGAGGAATAGAGGAAGGGGAGGGAAACGCGTTTATGCGAAACGGGTAGGAGGCACGCACCGCGATTTCTCATGATTAACACGGGGGATTAAACTTCAACGTGGGAAAAATCGAGAATGCAGAATCCGAGAGCCGTTCGTGATTTACAATGCGCAAAAAAATCGCCGGGTGGTTTGTTTGCGTGGCGTGCGACCCGGAACGCGAAACCCGAAGCATGATCGCCGGGCGAAACGATCCCTGAAACGATCCTGCTCTTTCTGAAAGATTGCGTGATGGAAATCATTTTTATCGTGTCTTTCGAACAACGTCTTATCGGTTCCGGATCTTTATTAAATATTGCCGGATTAAATTCGGTTCATTCGTTGCGGCGAGAGATAATGCGTTCTGCACAATGGGGAGAAAAAGTGCTCCGTTTCGACTGCATACGGCAATTATGGCTTTGCAAAGGAAACTCGACCAGAAAGTATTATTCATTCGGAGGGATAAATGTACGCTTCAAAAATCGTACTTTCTTCCCGTAAAATGTTACTTTCGAATAAAATAGATGATTAAAGAAATACAGAGATTTTACAAGATTTGAAAACTTGTGTTTTGCATAAAGATGTTGTTTGTAACTCCGCATCAAAATGGCCTCTACCCGGGGTGAAAACGAATCCTTGAACGCCGGTGGAAGCAAGGGGAGGTTCTCGTTTGCGTCCGACGAGTTATGAATTCCGCTCTGTACAATGACATCGGTTGGCGAGCGTTTATTAAGGCGCGCAGCGCTGGTATCTCGTAAAATCGAGGAGGCTCGATAAGATACAAACGCGGGGCGTTGTGGGATTTTCAAAAATAAAAGACCGGAAGAGCGACGAGCGTGGAAAGAGAGGTGGAACGAGAGAAGTCAACGGAGAAGCAAAACGGCGGAGAAGGAGGGAACGTTTAAAGGCTTGCCGATAAACGAGGCAAAACGAAAATAGCTGGCTGGCAGGGAGGAAGTCGTACGAGAAATAAGAAGGCCAGAAATTAATGCGCAGGAAAAAAGATAAATAACGCCGGTGCGGCGGAGTGGGGCGTCCGGTTGCTAACTTAATTAGTGAAATTAACGGGGCCGCTCAACATGTTGAAGCTAAGTGCGGCAATATACGCTTCAGATATTTCCCGGCTCTTAAAACGCTCACATTATGTACTCGATATAATCCGTACACGTAGGAGTGCGTGCTCTCGAATTAAACGCGCGATTAACACGTTTCGCCAAAGACACGGGGTAAGCTTGAACCGAACAGAACCTATGCTGGCGTTCATGTCTCCCGTAAACGACGCCTAATCGCGATATTCTGCGCAGTACGCTTTAAAACCCAGATTATGGCCTAGCGGATTATGCGTTTCTCCTCGCTTTAAATATTGTTAGCAAACTAAAAATTATATATGCAATTCAATCTTTAAATAATACACAGTTCTATTCAATATTTTCCGGTGGCTTTCACAGATAACTTTCTGAAGATCAAAATAGGATCTTGACAGAAAAGTCAACCTGCTCTCGATCTTGACTATTAAAAATTCGCGACACACTAACGTGAAGAAACGCGATGTCATCAAAACCGAATGGAAATGAAAAAGTATTCCGAATGTAAGCCACGTGTTAGAAACGGGAGAATCGAAAGGCATTAATTACGGATCTAAATATTTTGAGTCCGATACAATCCCGTTTGCAGGATCTAGAATAAAAAGAAGTGGAGGAGGCGGAGAGGAAGATCGTTCGAGCATTCGAAAGGGCAGGAAGGCGGAGGAATGGTTTCCATTGGGTTCAGCAGAAATTGATAAGGAGCCGCATTAAGTCGGCTACGTCCTCGTTTGACGTTATCCGAGGGGAGAGGACACGTTCCTTCGGACAAGAGAACGTCCCTTTCTCTCTTTACTCCACCACGTCTCCACCAAGCCATTTCTCGTTCTTGCCGGTGCTCGTTTTTTCTTTCTTTTTTTTTTTTTATTTTTCCGCCATTCCGCTGTGGGGTCCGGATTACTTTGTCACACGTGAAATAAAATTAGCACCGCCACGGATCGTATGTACGCGGATTTATGGGCCGATAATCCCGATATTATCGTCGGGATAAACTCGGCCTCGAGATATACCGCGATTTTCAACCAGTCCCCCCGATCGCACTGGGGAACAAGTGCATCCACGTCCGTGCTCCGATTCTTATCGACTGATAACAATTTAACGCTCCTCTTCGCGGAATCGGTGTTTTCTGGCCGATCGAGAGTTATCGTCGGTGTCATTGCTTTCCTGCGAATAAAGGTCGCTCGAGGGTCCGCGGGCTGCCTCGAGTTTAAGAGAGATTTCACTCCGATTGATGCAGAACACGGTCTTTGGCCAAATGGTATTAAGACTGCACCACTTTTGCTTCTTGAGATAGTGACCTTATCGTACAAGCGTCAGGACTTAACTTGAGATACATTTCTATCTCAGCTTCAACGAAATTTTACGTGGCATTCAGTCACTAAGAATGGGGACAAAACATTTTTGTTAAAGTTCTGGCCGTTTATTTCACTATATAAAATATACACAGTTTGTGGGCGGATTGCGTAACGCGAATAATTGAACCCCGAATACTTTCAACACTTTAACGACCGCTCACACAATATGTGTGTGATAGCCGGAACAACCGTTTTATGTGTAAGACATGTAAAATACCATTACACGTAGGTGATTGCTTTAATAATAATCATACAAAGGAAAAATATTCAATAAAGTTCTTTATTAATAATAATTCAATAAAGTTCTTTAAAATTAATTCTTCAAAAATACTGCCGGCCCCTGGCGACGTTTGACTGCGTAGACGGCCGGTCGTTAAAGTGTTAACGGTTAGTTATCAACACACGTGTTCCGAAGATACAAGAGTGATCACGAGCGATACAATCGCGATACATATAAACAAGCACTCGGTGTGCGGCGCATGTGCGTAGCTCTATGAAAACGGTCCTTAACAATTTTTTCATATTTTTTCGTTGTTCTAAGTCCCTGAAAAATCTGAAAAAGACGAACTCGAGTTAGAGAGTAATAGTTTCTTTTCTTCTGTTTTCCTTAGAATATTTAATGCTAACGACAAATCTAACAAGTATCGGTCTCCCCAGAGAGAGTGATCAGCGTCGATAAATCCTGCGGTATCGACTTCCAAATACGCTGCGGGCACGTAAGTAGGCAGGTAGTCAAAACGAACGGGAATAAAAAGAAATATGAGCGGAATATAAAAATAACGACGCATCATTAGAGTCCGAGCTGACCAAGAGAATTCTTGAGAGACAGAGAGAAGAGAGAGAGAGAGAGTTCTTTTTGTACGACCCTTCCCACAGTTGGGGATGGGACGAACCGTTCTGCCTGAATCCCGGTAAGAGATACTCTCGGAGCTCGTCGATCTTCTGGAACCCGTCGGGACCGACGAGAGAGAGAGAGAGAAAGAGCCGTGGCCGATCCGTAATTAAGAGTACGGCCCCCGCCGATTGAATTAATAATAGATAATATTCCGTGAACGGAGAGAGTGGCCCCGGTAATGGATCTCTTAATTATGTCGTTTTGTTTCGACGATTAGGGGCCTTCCGCCCACGACGCTCCACGAAATCGGCGCCCGGCTCGCGTGAAGAATCCTAATTTATGAAAATGTATTCACCGCGAATCGGCGAGTGGGCCGCCGTGCTTTTGATTACTTAAGCGCCGCTAACTCGATACCGAGACATCTCGAATCGCCTCGAATTGAAAAATTATTAAAAACTACATATAATAAATTGAGCTGCTTTAACAGAATTGTATGCAGCCTTAGGATTCAATGTATGCTGTTTCATGATTCAATAATGTAGGATACACTTCGAAATTTTAGTAGAGTTTCAGACAGTTTCAAACGAAAATGTAGCATCAAATGACCTCAGGAACCGTCCATTTCAGAGAAACGGAGGAGCTTTGGGACACCCTGTATAGTGTTAATATACTGCACAAAGTAATAATGATCGAACCTGTGCGCCGCGACAAATTCCTGTTATCTAATATGGCGATCGAGAAAAATTAAAAACAATTATATACTGCACAGTATTTGGATTTAATAAAATGGTGTACAGTAGTACCTCGTTTGTTGCACGAGCACCTCTCACTATGAGTAGTTAGAAATTCTGGGGCTATTGGTGGGGGAAAACAGAGCGGGAAAGTGGCACAACATCTTTTATATCGCGCAACCTCGAATTCTGCATGTTTTTCGGTCCCGTTTTGTGCAACGATCGAGGTCCTACCGTAATCGAAGAGCACAGTAACTTTTTTCCGTGTTGGCCGGGTGTGTACACCGTAGGGTAACTAAGAGAAATGGCAATAAATGTTAAACCTGGCTCGAAACGAGGCTCGTAAATCTCGCGGGTAGGTTGAGGCTCGATTCGAGTGGCCGATTCGCCAGGCATAGAAACCTATCACGAAGTCACACGGCGATCGTCATGAAGTCGTCGCGGTTAACGTCTGCGTCTCTCAAAGACGGCACCCGAAGCTTGATTTACGCCGGCAATCTTCGCACGCGGGATCTCCCTCACGATTCAGTTTCGAATCCCATTCAAATATCATCGGGATGCACTTCGAACGGGCACCTATGCCGCGCAACGCGATGGAAGACTGGCTCCGCTGACGCTCGGCGATCCCATTCGAAGGCAATCGTAACCGGATCGTGACCGTGTCGTTGCTCGGCCACCGTGGTAAATCAAGCCCGAATCACCGTGTAAACCTTCCCGGCCGCGCTATTCCGCCGGTTTCAACACACAATATCGGCCCCGCAGTACATGCCCTAATGAGAGACGAGGCGAACGCGCCGGTGACACAGGTAGAGACGTATTTAGGTAGGTGTTCCTCGACGAAACACCGAGTGTGGGCCAGTCCAGTTATTCGACGACGCGTATGGAGATCGACGCCGCATCGCGCAGTGGTCGATGAGCACAGCTGGAACAAAAATTTGACAAAATCATCTTAATTGGAATAATTGAAAATTATTCTATAAATTATAGAAATGTCAAGGAGTTAAGTAAATCACATATGGTCCGAGCCAAGCTAAATGAAAAATCTTGATTATGCACAAAGTGTTGACATTTAAATTTTGATTACTTACGAATTTCATTTACGAATAAGAAAATGGGATTAATTGAAAATTATTTATTCTATAAATTATATAAATTTCAAGGAGTCAAATAAATAACGTATGCTCCGAGCTAAATGAAACGTAAAATCTTGATTATGCACAAAGTGTTGACATTTAAATTTTGATTACTTACGAATTTCATTTACGACTAAGAAAATGGGATTAATTGAAAAGTATTCTATAAATTATATAAATTTCAAGGAGTCAAATAAATAACATATGCTCCGAGCCAAATGAAACGTAAAATCTTGATTATGCACAAAGTGGTGACATTTAAATTTTGATTACTTACGAATTTCATTTACGACTAAGAAAATAGGATTAATTGAATATTATTCTATAAATTATATAAATTTCAAGGAGTCAAATAAATAACGTATGCTCCGAGCCAAATGAAACGTAAAATCTTGATTATGCACAAAGTGTTGACATTTAAATTTTAATTACTTACGAATTTCATTTACGAATAAGAAAATGGGATTAATTGAAAATTATTCTATAAATTATATAAATTTCAAGGAGTCTAATAAATAACGTATGCTCCGAGCCAAATGAAACGTAAAATCTTGATTATGCACAAAGTGTTGACATTTAACTTTTGATTACTTACGAATTTCATTTACGACTAAGAAAATGGGATTAATTGAATATTATTCTATAAATTATATAAATTTCAAGGAGTCAAATAAATAACGTATGGTCCGAGCCAAATGAAACGTAAAATCTTGATTATGCACAAAGTGGTGGCACTTAACTGAAAATTCTTCTTCCAGAAAGCTGAAAGTTCCAAATTTAGCATGCACTCGAATCATAATTAAGTTAATACCACCAGCAGTATGCATCGTCGAAACGAGTCCCATCCGGCGTGTTCCCCGCGCGAAAACAGAGTGGAAAGGGTCTCGGTTGACGATCGCGGGGACGCGCAGCAAAAAGAAGGGTCCTTCGAGAAAGGTCTCAAGCTGTGAAACGAAACTCGGATACTGCTTTGGACTAATGACCGCGAATCGCATAAATTTGGTGCGTCCACGTGGCACGGGAATTCCATTCGCATGCTATCTCGTGGAGCGAGCGTCCGGTCCGTGGCCGAGCGAGGGTGCAGCCTTCGAGAAAAGGCGAAAAAAGGCGGAAAGAAAAAATCGGTCGTGCTCCTCTCATTATGCGTGTGGCTCTTGATATTCGTTGTCGGGAGTTTCCTCGAACCGGTCGAGTCGCTCGTCGGACACGCGAATGTGTACGGGGCGTGTGTGCGAATCGGTATCTGATCGATTCGAGCGCGAGTTGTCACCCGAGCGAATATAAGCGAGTCAAAACTGTCCGGACGATAACAACCGAGGGATTGTGTCGTGCTCGATTTTTTCTTGTCCACCCTTCTGCTCCTCCCCTCTGACAATATCCCTGTTCGCTACGATTCAGGACGAGGAACGATGATCGACCTGAGGTTTTCATCGGGACTGGAACGTCCGGCTGGAAATACGTTCGCTCCCTTTTCCGTCTGTACCGGTTCTCTCTCGTCTCTCTCTCCTATCCCCTACTCGCGCGTAATTTAATCCGCGAAGCACTTCGGCTGATTACTGGAACTCGGAAATTTTCATAATCAACCATCCTCATCTAGCGGCACGCAGCAACCCTCAGCGCTGTCAGGATTCTTCGAACATCGACGATCGGATGTTGGGTCGATGTTATGCTCCTCTACCGAGTGAGACCAGCTCTTGTCGATTACACGCCGGATATCTGTAGATTAACTTTTAATTAAGAAGAACACTGGGAATGATCGAGATTAGGTGGAATTTCCGCTGTTGAGGGAGCGAGCCGGTTGGGTCTGATGGGATCGAGATCGGTTAAGGGCTTGAGGTGTATTATTATGTATATGATAGGCAAAAAGTATTGCGGTATTATTATTGAAAATATTCTATATTGATCTAAAAATGTTGCTTTCTGTAGTCAAAGTTAAACAGTCCCATTTCTCAGGCAAGCAGTAAGAGGAGAATCCTGACCATATATTACCAATCGACTAATCTCTAATCATTGACCCATCCGGCCCACCTCGAGTCCCATCGACCGCTCTAATTAATCCGAAATTCCCGAAAGCAGCCAAGAAGACGATCGGATAAAAGATTACGGTTATCAGACCCGTTCGAAATTCATCCCCGCTGTTATCTAAACAGAGACCGGATCATAATTTACCATCGAATACCAGTCCCAGAGAAGAGAGGACCAGGACCGTCGATAAATTCCTGCTTAGACGTTCCCGCCAAGGTGGTACCTGCACCGCCTATCACCTGGACTAGTTGCAATGCTCAGAGCACTGATATCAAGAATTTACCTGGTGAAACCACGGTGTCGGCGTTTTCTACCGTTGGCTCCACCTTGACCAATCTATCGAACAAATTAGCGGCGAGATAAAGACGACAGAGACGGATCGTTCTGCACGACGAACGATACAATTATCCCTGAACTTCTTCGAGCCAACCAGGAAACCCAGTTCCCCTGCTACTTGCGGATTTGCGAATTATAAGAACGAGACATCGTCCTTTCGCCGGATGCGCGAGCTCCTGATTAAGACCGCCAAGAAGCGTGTACGTTTGCTTTTGCGTAGACCTATGGAGGATAGTCAGAAAACTAGTTCGTTTGTTGGTGAAATATAATTTGGTGATGATGTAGAATTTTTTGATCAGCCTCTGATGATGATCATGGAGCCCTTGATCAGCCTGATCTAGCAACAGACATGGAGCCCTTAAGTGAATCTAACAAGCCTCAAACAAGTACAAAATGTTGCAAATAGGAGTCATCTGAGATCTGCAGAATTTTTAGATTAGTTCTTGATCAGTCTCTGATGACAAACACGGAGCCCTTAGAATTTTGCCAACTCCGTGATCAGCACTGTCTACCAAGAAACAAGCTCTACTTGATCTACCTCGGACAAGTATAAAATTTTACCAACAGGAGGCATCGGAGTTCCGCAGGATTTCTCCAGCTCTCTGACGTAGAATCAAGGATGGTCACCATGGGACAGGGGCCCATAGACAGATTTCCATTTACAACTCGCCGGATGGGGGCATTACGGTTGGCAATCCGGGGGCCCGTCGATGGGCTAACCTGCTGAGGTTCGCTAGCGCGTGCAACCACACGGCGATACGATCGATATGGCGGCAGTAGTTCAGCGTAGAAAACTGCCAACGGGGACTCCGAGATCCGTAGATTGAGTTATGGCAGGGGCCCCGGCCC
This sequence comes from Lasioglossum morio, assembly GCA_916610235.2. NCBI lineage: Eukaryota > Metazoa > Arthropoda > Insecta > Hymenoptera > Halictidae > Lasioglossum > Lasioglossum morio. The sequence goes on along the minus strand of OU744330.1, from coordinate 7,451,839 downwards.
CGGCCGAGTCCTCAGGGGCCTCTCGTGCCCCAGCGTTAGAGGGCCTCTTTAAGCCGTATAAATAAACTAGTTAATAAATTAATATATCGCTGGCGTATCTTTTACCCCGTGGCAGCCAACTGCCCCTGCGAAAATCGCTAACAAGACCAGGCCCATTAATAATGGCCGAGGCGAGGCGATGAATTCGCGCCGCTTGTTCCCTGCCCTCCTTATTAAGATGTAACCACTCATCGACAGACCGATAAGTGTTATTCAGGAAAGTGCCACGATCGAGAGCAGGCTTGATCGACTACTTTCTTGTCACCATGCTGTTCTCCACGAGGTACTGATTGATTAGGCAATGATACAAGTCTATCAAAGATTTTTGTATTTGGGCTTTAAGGAATGCAAACTCTAGGACCACATACCACTCATTAACAATCATCCACAATCTAGAGCAGGCTTGATCAATTACTTTTTTGTCGCTGTTTTCCACGAGGTGCTGATTAATTAGACGACGATACTGTTGGTAGTCTTTTTTGTGATCTATCAAGGACTTGGAAAATGCTCAGTATTTTTGCATCTGGACTTTAAGGAATGCAAACTCTAGGACCACATACCACTCATTGACAATCATCCACAATCTTGAGCAGGCTTGATCAACTACTTTTTTGTTGCTGTTTTCCACGAGGTGCTGATTAATTAGGTGACGATACTGTTGGTAGTCATTTTTGGTGGTTTATCAAATACTTGGAACATGCTCAGGATTTTTGCATTTGGGCTTTAAGGAATGTAAACTCTAGGACCATATACCACTCATTGAAAATCATCCACAATCTAGAGCCGGCTTGATCAACTACTTTTTCGTTGCTGTTTTCCACGAGGTGCTGATTAATTAGACGACGATACTGTTGCTAGTCATTTTTGGTGGTTTATCAAAGACTTGGAACATGCTCAGGATTTTTGCATTTGGGCTTTAAGGAATGCAAACTCTAGGACCACATACCACTCGTTGACAATCATCCACAATCTAGAGCAGGCTTGACCAACTACTGTTTTCTCGCTGTTTTCCACGAGGTGCTGATTAATTAGGCGACGATACTGTTGGTAGTCATTTTTGGTGGTCTATCAAGGACTTGGAAAATGCTCAGGATTTTTTGCATCTGGACTTTAAGGAATGTAAACTCTAGGACCACATACCACTCGTTGACAATCGTCCACAATCTAGAGCAGACTGGATCAATTACTTTTTTGACGCTGTTTTCCACGAGCTGCTAATTAATTAGGCGACGATACTGTTGGTAGTCTTTTTTGGTGGTCTATCAAGGACTTGGAAAATGCTCAGGAGTTTTGCATCTGTACTTTAAGGAATGCAAACTCTAGGACCACATACCACTCATTGACAATCATCCACAATCTAGAGCAGGCTTGATCAATTACTTTTTTGTCGCTGTTTTCCACGAGGTGCTGATTAATTAGACGACGATACTGTTGGTAGTCATTTTTGGTGGTCATTACAAGGACTTGGAAAATGATCAGGATTTTTTGCATCTGTACTTTAAGGAATGCAAACTCTAGGACCATATATTGTTCCTAGTGATGCTGACATGTTTAGCTGCATGCTTGAGTACTTTGTCAGCATCCACGAAGAAAGTTGATCCGATCCTTCGCATTTCATGGAAAGAATTCTAGGGAACGCCACAGAAATCCAGTCTAGTCGTTAGGAAAGGTCGATCCGTTCCGTCGAACGGTTTCCACAGAATGACCTATGCAACTATGCGAGTTTCTAGATGGTAAGATATACCGGGGATCGCTGGACAAGAGTTTAAACGGCCGTTCTGACATATAGCAATCGCGGAATCGGCGCTGTCGATAGTGAAGGCCACGGTGTAAGCGCAGCTGAACTGCTTTGCGATTCGACGAACGAAAGAGAACCGTCGAGAGGTAGCGGGATAAAGAAATTACGGGCGAACCTATCGTCAGATGCATATCGTTTAGTGGAAGCAAAGGTCGCGTGCTGGCTAAAGGCGACTCGAAATGTTCTCCATTTCTGGTTGAGTGTACTTGTTTCTTGTACCCTGGCTTCACTTCTTGTTGAGATTGTTCAGCTGGACCGTTAATTGGTCTTCACGCTGTTAACTGCGAACGTCGGTGAATATTTCTGTAAAAACTATGGATGCAGATGATCAATTTACAATTCTAATAAACATATCTTCATGAAGAACAAAAATGTTCTAAGTAAATTTCATTTCTAATTGATTTTCTTAAAAATTCTGTCTGCGATATTCTGTATATTCAAAGTACCATTATCTTTTGTTAGAGAATGTTCCATCATGCACGCTGACAGAGAACCTTGTGAGCCGTGTTGTGAAGACCACGAGTAGGCTCGAACGTTTACTATGTATCAACTGTCGCCCGTTAAACGCATCCCAGAAGTCGTAAATCATAGAGACCAACATAACGTCATGTTGTAAACGAGCTCCGGCTATAGATCATGGGATCTAATGCTAGGCGACCCCCCGTCGATCCGACACCGTGGCTACAAGAGATCCTACGGTGATGCGGTTAATCGTATTACGCGCTTTATGCAGACCCCTTTCGGACTATATTATTTAATATCGCCTGAACGACACACCTGCCGCGGCGATGAGGCGCATTAGATACATTGTTCGACCTGCCGCGGCGTATCTGTGACCAATTATGCGATTTATTACACGCTGAGGTTCCATAGTTGGCGTTCACGCTGATATCGATCTGAACTTTTTCTTTTCGGACGTGGTAAATTCGACGCTTATATGAATAAATAGAACTGTAATAAAATGATGCAAGAAAAAAACCAATATTTAAAGATATTGTTTTTAAAAATGTGCCAAAATCAGAAATTAGTAGAAAAGGAAGAACAAGGGTGAATAACAAATAGTAGTCTTCAGGAAATAATTCGTGGATCGTTCGCGTTCCATCCAGACAAAAGATCTGAACTTTTTCTTTTCGGACGTGGTAAATTCGACGCTTATATGAATAAATAGAACTGTAATAAAATGATGCAAGACTAAAATTAATATATAAAAATATTGTTTTTAAAAATGTGCCAGGTTCAAAAATTAGTAGAAAAGGGAGAACAAGGGTGAATAACAAATCGAAGTCTTCAGGAAATAATTCGTGGATCGTTCGCGTTCCATCCAGACAAAAGATCTGAAGTTTTTCTTTTCGGACGTGGTAAACGCGATACTTATATGAATAAAAAGAAGAAATGTAATAAATTGATGCAAGACTAAAATCAATATATAAAAATATTGTTTTTAAAAATGTGTCAGGTTCAAAAATTAGTAGAAAAGGAAGAACAAGGGTGAATAACAAATAGTAGTCTTCAGGAAATAATTCGTGGATCGTTCGCGTTCCATCCAGACAAAAGATCTGAACTTTTTCTTTTCGGACGTGGTAAATTCGACGCTTATATGAATAAATAGAACTGTAATAAAATGATGCAAGACTAAAATCAATATATAAAAATATTGTTTTTAAAAATGTGCCAAAATCAAAAATTAGTAGGAAAGGAAGAACAAGGGTGAATAACAAGTCGAAGTCCGCAGGAAATAATTCGTGGATCGTTCGCGTTCCATCCAGACAAAAGATCTGAACTTTTTTCTTTTCGGACGTGGTAAATTCGACGCTTATATGAATAAGTAGAACTGTAATAAAATGATGCAAGAAAAAAATCAATATATAAAAATATTGTTTTTGAAAATGTGCCAAAATCAAAAATTAGTAGAAAAGGAAGAACAAGGGTGAATAACAAGTCGAAGTCCGCAGGAAATAGTTCGAGGATCGTTCGCGTTCCGTCGAGAGAAAAGGCGAATGTTAACAAACGAATAAAACGTTTGTTACGTGGCCGGATCAGTTAAGAGAAAAATCAATTCAACCTCCCGTATCGTTAAGGGACGAAGCCCCGCAGAAAAAGGAACGGCCGAAAACGAGGGCCGTGAAGTGAATTCGAATGCAAATTCAACGACCGTAGCCTCGGATCGAACAAATGCTAAGTGGAGGCGTGTGTCTTAATTATAGTAATTGGTTAATTGTCCTCGGTATCTGATCGAGTTCAACCTGTCCCGGTGAAGCACGCTTTAGAACCGGGTCTCCGTTTCTGTTTATCAGATATTTCTCGGCGAGATTTCCGGCTCGAAATCGAAACCAGAACGAGAGAACTCCACGGCAAAGGCGCATGCAATTCGTTAAGCTCGGCCGTACTTGTTGATTGCGAATTCGTTATGAGCTTTGGTGGTCCTCATTAGGAGCGTATAAAATTATTTATGGTCCGGCCAGCCACTCACGAACGAGTTTTTCGTTAACCCACGGAGGATTCGTGATCTTTGATCGGTGTTAATTGTGCGGAGCTCCGTGCGCGCCATCTTTCTTCTTTTTTTTCGAGCGTGCAATTTTGCCGATTCTACGACCCCGTCTGGGAACAGATGGTGCTGGAGAATACGCGTCGGCTAATTAACCCCTTCAAATTTCACGATCGAACCTGTCGATGTTTTTATTACATTCTTCTTCGATCGCAAATTACCCCCGACACTTTCTTGTTAATAGATTTGGCGCAACGTTTCTGCGACACACAGTAATATAATGATTAGATAGTGTAATTTCAAATAGCACACAAATTAAAAGAATCTAATTAACCTCGAAATCAACTAAATGATTTTATAACCACCGATGCACCTGATCGCACAAGGATCCTGCCCAATCAGGTGCAAAATAAAAATTAATTTCTTCTCTTCATAATCGTAACAGGTTGTAAATAATGCACCGATTATATTAAATTCATAATGAAAAATGTAATGGATAATAAAAATACGCCGTGAAAGATTAAAGGACAGCATAGATAAATGGGAGCACACGAGCCGACTCATCAGGTGTCAGAATCGGTTGACGCGACGTTCATTATTTATTGAGTGTCCACGGCGCATTAGGATGCGTAACTCTCGGGCGAAGCAATAACTGTCCCGCGGACGAGTAATTAACTTTTCAATCTGCCGCGTTGGTCCAATGACACCGTGCTTAAAACTAGTTAAAGCAACCAGTTCGGAGAGCAGAAAGCGATACAGCAGGTACTGAAATGCCAGCGCTGTATAAATTACAAGCGCAGAGCCAGGCCATGAGTGACCATGTCCGCAGAGTTACTCTCCCGATCATCGGGTCCGAACGGTCCCGGAGGCAATCGCCATTCGGCATTTATGATGATTGAACAATGATTATTCAATGAGTCGATGAGGAGGACGGTGGCCGATTGCCAAAGAATGCCACGCGACCGTAAAAGTCCCGTTCGGTTGTCCATCTCGAGGCCGCCGACACCCTATTTATCGCGTTGTTTGCCCCGTGGAACGCGCCATTAAAATAAGCCACGACCCTCTCCATTCTTTTTCTTTGATCAATGCAATTCTGAGCTGAGGGTGTCCTAAAAATATATTTCCATGCAAGGAGCAATTCCTGAAGGCATTTCAACTTGCTTTCTCCTTTGCAAAAATGTTCTTCGCGGATTCGTTGAAGAGTTACCAACGAAAAACACGGACCAATCACAGCACAGGTCCCGCTGATAGTAACATTGACATTGCCCGAGCTGGAATCAATCTGCAGTAGCCGCGTTTTTCCTTAGCTGCATATGTATAGTGTATCATATTTGATGCAGTTAACAAATCTGGTATATAGTAAACTAAGAATGTGTCTTCTTAATATATTTATTTACGTTTATTTCTCTGAAAATGTTGTTTTAATTTTATTTAATATTTTTCCCTTAAGTGAATCACTAAAACTGGCCTTCTTCCTACTTTTTCATCTCAATTAAGAAAGTCATGCAGTTTACACTAAACCAACCGAACATCAAAAGTGACTAATGCGTATGGTATTATAAAAATAACAAGATTAAATTTATCCAGTATATAATATGTACTGTAGTCAAAAAATGTATTCAATCAATTCCCATGAAAACACCTTTACAATCACAATAGTTGTCAAATAACAAATCTAAACATTCGACCCCTCGTGGTAGGTTTAGTGTTAATAACTTCCTAACGATGCTGCGGAGAACATATTCGAAAAGGAAGAAGTTACTTCCAATGACCTGAGAAATTCTTCCTCACCCCTTTCGAGGAAGTACAACATTTCTGGGGACATCCTGTATTATTACTCCGTCATGATCCCCAACGACGTTTTCCATAGGATAACCGTCGCAAGAAGAGGTCTGACCTGTCGCTAATCACAGTTAATCATTAGCCGCTTCTTCGAGCGGCCGACTCGCACCGGTGTAACCGAATTTAAAATGGGTTCCGACTCGTCTGCACGCGAGCGAGCAAGCGAGCGGTCAGGTTCTAGTCATTAACGCGAAAACGCATCACCGTTGGGCGTGCCGTTCTCAACGTGGAATCGTGGCTTCCTTCTACGGCCATCTTGGCAAAAAGTTCGCTCGATTATCGCTCCAGAAGTGGCTCGTAACGAAACTCAATTATGCGTTCGTGCCCCGGACGCATGCGATGCGAATTGGCTACCTCGCAAAATCGTGGACCCCTTTTCGACGTGAGAACGCAGATGAAATTCTAATTGAAAGTCAGCGCTGATGCAGTTCGTACCAACGAAATTCTTTCGAATTTTGGTCACACGATCTATGTTCTTCACATTGAAATATTTAAATATATTTACGATATTCATTTCCTCTAAAATAAAATTCTTCCTTTCTGTGGTCGGTATTTATTTATCGGAATAAATTTAGACGTACAGTGACATGTGATCATTAGACTGTAGTTTTTCAAGCAGAATAGCTTAGAGAGACAAATAGAAACGTGATTCTTTTTATAGCAATTTTAATGAGTTCGGAATAATACATTAATATTCATGACATCTCTCTTTTAATCTTCCTGCTGCTATAAACGCCCACTCATTTTTTTGATAAACGCGCAAAACTCGTGGTCTAGTGATCACAGATTCTATTTCCAGTGTCCATTCAATCATCGTGGCATTCTCCGAGGATAAATTTCGAAGTTGCAGATAGGCTAGCATCGTGCTGGCCACAGCTCTTTCGTCTAACAAAGAACAAGACAAGCTAATGAAGCCTTTGTGGTCAACATCCATGCATTAATTCTACGATCCTCCGATTGAACTGAAAAAAGAAAACCGTTCGTAGGGAGTAGTCGAGGAGATAGTCTGAACCTAATTGGAGAACGAGATTCCTATTAGCATAATCGTCTAATGATCCCTTTTCTGTTCTCTTCATCGTGTAAATAATAAATACAATACGCATACAAATTGCAACCGTGGAGAAAATATAAAATCGTGTGGGAACAATCAAGTTATTTATATGCTGTTTTAAATAGTATTTTTGTTGTTGTTGTTGTTGTAGGTTTTCGGTTTCACTTGAAGATAATTGGATCCGACTCGTTTCAGCGTGGTAAATTTTTATGCAGAACAATGATAATGTAAGACAGTAAGGCGAATGAAAATGGGAGCACAATATATTATTCGCAACATCAAACTTTCCAATTATTCGCGCACCATTTGATAATGTTCTCTACCGCAAAACCGGTCCCGTAATCCTATATGTTTGTTGGATAGTACCTTTTCTTAGATCGTACTCGATATTCTCGATGAAATTTAATATTCCGTGTAATCGACAGACGTCAATATGATTTATGCTTCCCAGCGCGGTGCAATTTCGACGCTGACTTCGTACGGGGAGTCGCGGACAATTAATTTGCGGCGTTTCACTGACACGTTGATAATAGAGTGACTCGGTAACTTTCTTCTGGAAATGACACCTTTCCATATTCGGCGACTGAACCATTACCGAAATCCCTAATGAATTCCCGAGAAAATCCGGATGATCCAGTCCATTTAAGCATACAATCACAAAGAAATTAAAAATACATTGCCGATTCGAAAGTAAAAATGATTTTTAACCCTCATTCCGTTCATTGTGACAATTCGTGAAATGAGAGTTAAGCTAGGGTTAAGATTATAGTGTCAATTGGGAACGTAATTCTATGGTGCTCTACAGTGTAAATAGACAGCGGATTTTATGCATTTATGACACAAATGGATAGGCACCGTTTAAAACGGTAAAACCATTAGGAGAATTTAAAAGCACTGTTAAGAAAGAAACTAAATTCCTATTTCACTTCAGTTTGTAGCAGTTCAGGTAGAAAATTTGTATGAATAAGATCCCTTGGCTAAGTATAGAATTACCATTTATTTTTTCTAAATGAACTTATTAGTCAAAATATAAATTTCAAAGTTCAACATTTAAGTTTAACTTCGATGGTAATATTGTTTCAGCTTGGTTTACATGGTACAGTTACAATACCTAAATGGCACAGTTATCTTGACTTAAGGGTTAAGTGACAATGGCTTCAATAAGAACAGTACTTCAGTATGCTACTTCGCCTCATTAAAGAGCATTCGAGTGTTGTAACAGTGAGAAGGCGTGCATTTGAATAGATAACATCGTGTTGACATCTGTATAATGACCTTTGTGAAATGTCAGCGTAATGTGAACCGTTCACACATGTTCTGATACGTATATAAATCGTCAAGATAGTGTAAAGTGCCCTTTTACGGAATAGATATAAAAAAAAATCCATCGCGATCGGCAAAAAAAAAGAGAGAGAACACGCGCGATTACCATAATGCATTCTAAACAGATAATCAGACGATTCGACATGAAAAGCGCATTACCTTCAACCCTTAACCATTACACGCTTATTTACGCCATTAGTATCCAAAAAGAACGTTTTAATCCGCTAAAAGGTAGGAATATTATCAGAAAATACGATACGCGTAAATGATTATCAAACGAATATCGCGGAACGCATAAATACTATCCGGCGAATGCAAATCGTAGATAAAATATTGCATAAAAAAAAGAACGTCGAAATGTGTTTGAGATAAACTTCGTCGGTTGTCGAACAATTAACCGGAGAAAATGGGTGGCCTAAGGAGCAATATGTATGCAACTATGTGCTGATTTTAAATAAATACACGATAAATTGTTGCCGGACTATGTGTTTTAACCATTCGCATACATATTGCTTGTTAAGGCCGCCTCTTTCCTCTCATTAAATCGTAAAGCGAATAGTCGTCCGATCGGTTACAAAATGGATTGTGCCTCCGAACGAAATTGCGTCGGCCGTTTGCAAATTTCACGCGTCTTTTGCACTCAATCGTCGGTGAATCTCTCTCGCGACCGATGCAATTTCTTCTTTCTCCTTTCATACTTCGCCAACGATTTATGAAAACCCTTGCGCATTCCTCCAATATTTATTTCTCGGACGATGTGCTCTTCGTGTGTGCCAGAAAAATGAACCAAGATATTCAAGATTTTTGCAAGAAAGTGTGCAAAGCTTTTAAAAGGTTCATCTATAATTTATTTAATTAATTCATGTTTTTATTTACGGTGTTTCCTGTCGCTGCTTAAATGAAAAGATCAAATTTATTGAACAATAAGTGTACACTATGTGTGCAAGGATGTGAAAATAAAATTGGTAGATACAGTTTAGAGATAAGAATACAACGAAGGGGAGAATGAGGAGAGCAGTGTTCTAAGCTGCATAGTGCCGTTGAAATTTGTACAATGTCTAAGGAAGAAATCAACATCAGTTTCTCACTCCATAACGAGGAGGGGGTCGTCGAAAAAGCCGAGAGAATAATTTGGTTCTCGGAGGGCGGGGGTTCTGTAACGGATACTTTGTAAGCGAGATCGTGGACAGCCATGAATTGAAACTGATTCTTGCAAGGCGAGTTGAGTGGCTTGTCTTGAGGCCGAATCCAGCGTGTGTGGGTGCCGCGGCCGGACGGAAATTTATTATCGTCCGCGGGTACTCGCGAACGGCTCGGAATAAAGTTGCAAACGGCCACGCGTGGCTAGAGAGCTTCGCGTAATCGGCTCGCATTTTCCGTTGCATCACGTTCACCAGGCGAAATGTCACCACCCAATGAAACGGCTCCGGAACACCTAAAACACCGTCGTCAATTTTTTTTCCGACGCACGGCCGTTTTACCGTTTTTACGCGGCGACCGCGGCTCTCGAGGATACTTTACTGCCGATGAAAGTTGCAGGCGTCGGAAACACGGACGCGAGCAAACGTCGTTGACATAGAAATCGCGGAATCGAATGCATATGCAACGTGTAGCAATTACGAGAATTAATACTCAGCTAACCGAGCAGTAAAGTCTCTTTCCCATCGTTGTGCAATGGGAAAAATTCAATACCTCGTGTAACGCGGCTGATGAAGTAAATTAATCATTTTTTTATTATTATATTTGGAATTTTGTGTATGGAAAAATGATTGGAACGAGATATTTGTACTGTAAACCGTTAACTTCGTTGCTGACTCTTCGTTAAGGTTCGTGCAAATCTTCAGTAAACACCAGTTCAAATCGATGAGGGTTCGTAGAATAATACATACTTGGTTTTCTCTCATCCTTGGTTTGCTGACAATGTAGACGAACTCTTCGCTAGTTAATATAGTAAAATAATTTCGATTTGTTTAAAAGATACGAAGAGAAATGAAGGTAAGTGAAAAAGTAAGGGAAACGTTCACATTCAGCAGACAGTTGGGTATCGTAGACAATTGACCGAGGGTTTTTCGTCGCAGCCACCGGATAAATTAGATCGCAATCAAATTTTATGCGGCAAGAATAATGCAGCCAGGCTATCTGTAGATCTTCTTCGAGCAGGAAGTCGCGAAGACAACGAATTTTCGGTGAGCCCCGGCGATCTTTAGGGTCGAGTCGCGCGTGTGGGTGCCGAAAAAAGCGAAAGAAGCTTAGATAGAACGCGTGGTGAACGGAGAAGGAGAGAAATGGTCGTTGAAACCCGAGGTTATCTTGGTGAACAGGCATGTCCTGCCACCACGCACCAATGTTTCCGTCTTGTACTCTCCCGTGTCCGACAAGATCTTTATTTTGCCGTGAGAAAAATTTATCTGCGCGAGCCAACACCTGGCATCACCTCCCGCAATGGCTTGTACCAGTCTCTCTCTCTTTCTCTCTCTCTCTTTCTCTCTCCATCTACCTCCCCTTGTTTCTTCCTCGCCTCCATTTGCCACGGGAGGTTCAGAGTTCATTCGCGCCTTCGGCATCCGGAACGAGAGCCCTTTAATGGCTCGCGACGTTTGTCGCAGATCATTCGACCGGCACCCACGCGGTTCAATCGACGGCAGATCCCATTGAATCGCCAGCCAACCTCCAGACCAACCAACTTAAGGTACCCGCCGCTGATTTGTGTCTGCCTCCGTGCCATCTTTATTCCACGATAACACGACAGTGCCCGTAGAAAACGCCACCTCCACTTTAACCCTTCGCGAACTTGACCGTATTTACGCGACGTGTTCCTCCACGCGAAACTATCGGAGCCTCGGCGTTTCCCACATTCTGCACTTTTCAGGAAAATTCGAAATATCGTAAATCGACCGTATAAACAATTACCAGAATATCTACAGACGGGTTGACAAGTCAACAAGAATATTTACCTGGCTGCTAAAAAACGAGGAAGATCGAACAACAGCTATGCACGTCTCTTAACTCAAACCTCAAATATCGAGACAGTATTGCGCATACACAGTGTCCAGATAATTGCATTGCAACAATCTACCCCTGTATCGATTTGCCAACAAGAATATTTACCTTACTGCTAAAAACACAAAAAAGATTGAACAACAGGTATGGATGTCTGTTGACCAACACACCTCAAATATCGAGACAGTATTGCGCATACACAGTGTCCAGATAATTGCATTGCAACAACCTACCCCTATTTGCAGCAAAGGATACTTTCCACCCTATACAATAGATTCCTTTTTGTGCGGACCCACTCTTTGCCCCCTATTTTATATACATACATTCCTGAAGTCCCACTGCTTATATCTCTAATATTAATATTGTACTAAAAAATGTTCATTATATTGTTCAATTCTAGTTTATAAGATGTCCTTGTAAGGTTAGCATGCACAGCCATGTGCATGCTGCTAATAATCCCATGTGGGGTTTCATAGCTTAAAAAAAAAACCTACCCCTATATCGACTTGCCAACAAGAATATTTACCTCACTGCTAAAAACACAAAATATATTGAACAACAGGTATGGACGTCTGTTGACCAACACACCTCAAATATCGAGCCATTATTGCGCATACACAGTGTCCAGATAATTGCATTGCATCAACCTACCCCTGTATCGACTTGCCAACAAGAATATTTACCTCGCTGCTAAAAACACAAAAAAGATTGAACAACAGGTATGGATGTCTGTTGACCAACACACCTCAAATATCGAGACAGTATTGTGCATACACAGTGTCCAGATAATTGCATTGCAACAATCTACCATTATATCGACTTGCCAACCAGAATATTTACCTCGCTGCTAAAAACACAAAAAAGATTGAACAACAGGTATGGATGCTGTTGACCAACACACCTCAAGTATCGAGCCAGTATTGGGCATATACAGTGTCCAGATAATTGCATTGCAACAATCTACCCCTATATCGACTTGCCAACAAGAATATTTACCTCGCTGCTAAAAACACAAAAAAGATTGAACAACAGGTATGGACGTCTGTTGACCAAGACACCTCAAATATGAAGACAGTATTGTGTATGCACAGTGTCCAGATAATTGCATTGCAACAACCTACCCCTGTATCGACTTGCCAACAAGAATATTTACCTCACTGCTAAAAACACAAAAAAGATTGAACAACAGGTATGGACGTCTGTTGACCCACACACCTCAAATATCGAGACAGTATTGCGCATACACAGTGTCCAGATAAATATCATTGCATCAACCTACCCTAAATATTGATAAATTTGGAATAAATATTGGGACTATTGTGAGACTTTTGATCAGGCGTGTACATATATAAGAGTATCGCCAGCATTCGATCCGGCTGGATTACTCTTTGGTTCACCTTTGTTCTCCGTCGTGAGATGCTATCGCGTAGCCGCATTATCCCCTAGATAACTATCATTACTCAATGATGAAAACGCGTGTCCGATGGCGCTGAACGTCCGGCTAAAAAGACAACAGGCATATATTCACGTTCCATCGATACGAACGCGTGTTCGTCGTGAGACAAACGACCCGAGGTGCGCAACACCGCGTCATCATTGATATTACTTTATGCGTTCCGCGATCGTATACCAGTGTCGCTTTATGCGCGGCAGTGCGGCGTTCGTCCCTCATTTTTCCCCGCGTTTATTACTCCGATTCGTGTTTCTGTTTGCGCCGAGCATTATCGCGTATCGAGGCGGCGGGCTATTAATATGCATCGCACTTAACGACCCGCTGCCGGATACTTGTGAATTAAACTGGTCCATTAATCCGCGGTTCAACGATGCTGTAAGACACCGCGCATTTACATATGAATAACTGCGAGCGTCTCGGGCCCGGGGACCCAGATATCAATTGCCTTTCGGCCGGGACTGCGGCGGTCGATAGAAATCACTTTTCGCGGACAGTGAACCACATTCTACACCTTAAATATGGTCAAACCTTAGTGTTTGAAATAATGTTTCTATCAAGTTGTTGTGTATGAAATGATTTTATAGGTAACGTTTAACAAATCCAACTTGTTCATCAAGCTGGCACTGTTCTATCAACGAAAGTTTCGTGATGGTATCAGGGTGGAAATTGAATTTTGATGGTCGTCCACGTACATCATTCATAAGACTTTGATTTTATGAGTGACGTTATAATAAACCCGACTTATCGATCAAGATAGGCCCCGTTATAGTCAACATATTTTGACAACGAAAGTCTTTTGATTGTATCAGGGTGGAAATTGAATTTTCTGATCGTTCACGTTCATCATTTATAAAACTATGATTTGATGATATGGATTTTATCCATTATTTTATCCAACATTTTCTATCAACGAAAGTTTCTTCATCGTATCAGGATGGAAATTGAATTTTTCGGTCGTCCATGTACATCATTCATAAGACTGATTTTATGAGTGACGTTATAATAAACCCGACTTATCGATCAAGGTAGGCCCTATTATAGTCAACATATTCTGTCAACGAAAGTCTTTTGATTGCAACAGGGTGGAAATTGAATTTTCTGATCGTTCACGTTCATCATTCATAAAACTATGATTTTATGATATGGATTTTATCCATTATTTTATCCAACATATTCTATCAACGAAAGTTTCTTAATCGTATCAGGGTGGAAATTGAATTTTTCGGTCGTCCACATACATCATTCATAAGTCTATGATTTTATGATATGGATTTTAATCATTATTTTATCCAACATATTCTATCAACGAAAGTTTCTTCATCGTATCAGGGTGGAAATTGAATTTTTCGGTCGTCCACATACATCATTCATAAGTCTATGATTTTATAAATGACCTTAAATAAACTCGACTTATCGATCACGATAGACCTCGTTATAGTCAACATATTCTGTCAACGAATATCTTTTGATTGTAACAGGGTGGAAATTGAATTTTCTGATCGATCACATTCATCATTCATAAAACTATGATTTTATGATATGGATTTTATCCATTATTTTATCCAACATATTCTATCAACGAAAGTTTCTTCATCGTATCAGGGTGTAAATTGAATTTTTTGGTCGTCCACATACATCATTCATAAGTCTATGATTTTATGATATGGATTTTATCCATTATTTTATCCAACATATTCTATCAACGAAAGTTTCTTAATCGTATCAGGGTGGAAATTGAATTTTTCGGACGTCCACATACATCATTCATAAGTCTATGATTTTATAAATGACCTTAAATAAACCCGACTTATCGATCACGATCATCGTTATGGTCAACATATTCTGTCAACAAATATCTTTTGATTGTATCAGGGTGGAAATTGAATGTTCTGATCGATCACATTCATCATTCATAATACTATGATTTTATGATATGGATTTTATCCATTATTGTCAACATATTCTATCAACGAAAGTTTCTTCATCGTATCAGGGTGGAAATTGAATTTTTCGGTCGTCCACATACATCATTCATAAGTCTATGATTTTATAAATGACCTTAAATAAACTCGACTTATCGATCAAGGTAGGCCCTATTATAGTCAACATATTCTGTCAACGAAAGTCTTTTGATTGCAACAGGGTGGAAATTGAATTTTCTGATCGTTCACGTTCATCATTCATAAAACTATGATTTTATGATATGGATTTTATCCATTATTTTATCCAACATATTCTATCAACGAAAGTTTCTTAATCGTATCAGGGTGGAAATTGAATTTTTCGGTCGTCCACATACATCATTCATAAGTCTATGATTTTATGATATGGATTTTAATCATTATTTTATCCAACATATTCTATCAACGAAAGTTTCTTCATCGTATCAGGGTGGAAATTGAATTTTTCGGTCGTCCACATACATCATTCATAAGTCTATGATTTTATAAATGACCTTAAATAAACTCGACTTATCGATCACGATAGACCTCGTTATAGTCAACATATTCTGTCAACGAATATCTTTTGATTGTAGCAGGGTGGAAATTGAATTTTCTGATCGTTCACGTTCATCATTCATAAAACTATGATTTAATGATATGGATTTTATCCATTATTTTATCCAACATTTTCTATCAACGAAAGTTTCTTCATCGTATCAGGGTGTAAATTGAATTTTCTGATCGTTCACGTTCATCATTCATAAAACTATGATTTGATGATATGGATTTTATCCATTATTTTATCCAACATATTCTATCAACGAAAGTTTCTTAATCGTATCAGGGTGGAAATTGAATTTTTCGGACGTCCACATACATCATTCATAAGTCTATGATTTTATAAATGACCTTAAATAAACCCGACTTATCGATCACGATAGACATCGTTATGGTCAACATATTCTGTCAACGAATATCTTTTGATTGTATCAGGGTGGAAATTGAATTTTCTGATCGTTCACGATCATCATTCATAAAACTATGATTTTATGATATGGATTTTATCCATTATTTTATCCAACATATTCTATCAACGAAAGTTTCTTAATTGTATCAAGGTGGAAATTGAATTTTCTGATCGTTCACGATCATCATTCATAAAACAATGATATCTATCTTCAAGCTTTTTCGAATCACATGGATTGCATCTCGTGAACGTCTGACCGGAGATGCAAGATGCACCGAGCAAGCTAGAAATCCCTTTCCCTTTTTCTCGCCCCGAGGCGAAGGGAATCGTTCGCAAAGGGCCCCGGTGGTATTTTATTGCGGGCTCGCGATACGATCGTGCTCGTTACCTTTAATAAGATCGCTCGCGAGGCATAAAATCGCGAAAGCATAATAATAACGTCCCGCGAGCGAGGAGGATCATCCGCGCGCCGACCACGGACAATGTTGTTGTAGGTGGAGGAGTGACGCATCACCGTTTTGAAATACTGCTATCAACGTCAGGGGCTCGTCGGTGGAAGGACACGGGAAGACAACGCCGAGATTTAGCGCTTGTCAGGATCGTATCGTTCCATTTTTACCGCTGCTGGCGTCCCGGATCGCTCGTATATCGCGCCCCGCTAATTAGCCGACAGCTAATTAGCGTGCGAGCAGTTCCGCGGGCTTAATCGCGCCGAATTCTCGTCGATCGGGCCACGGAACGTCCCGACGTTTAAGGAATTAAATGGCCCACAACTGGTTTCAACGGTTCGAGGAACGAGTTTCATCCCGACATGTTCGACGTTATTATTCTTACACTCCGTTAAATATTGTTCCTCTCTTACTCGTTCTACTATCTCGTATCTAGCGAACCGCATGCGTGTAGAAATTTTAAATTTCCAATTGCACCTTACTCTCTTTTGTCAGAAACGCATACAATCCGGAGACCAGCAATGGACTAATTGTGAGAGTCGATTCCCTCCGACTGGATACAACCGTACACGGATAATATATTCTGAGAAATGTCGAGCACAATTCCATGTAACGCATCGGATAATGAAGTATCGGTTTTGCAGCGGCGTAAATCATTTCTAAGCCAGCATAACTGCGCGTTATGGCCGCCACGACTATGAATCCCGGGCGCGTGAAAGTCCGATCCATTTGCCAACAGCTTGTAACGCTAAAGTATCGAAGCGTAGAGTCATTTCGGTGATAACAAGATTTTCCACGTACCTCAATGTAACAATCGCGTCCGACGTTATGTTAGAAACCGAACTCGAGAAAAAATCTCCGTTGGATGTAAGGCCATAAGTCATGCGTTAACAGTCTCAGGATACAGGGATTTCAAGTGTTATGCTTTGCTGGAGAACGTTCGCGATGACCATTACCGTTTCGAGCGTGGTCGTGATCCGGAAAGTTGAAAAAAGATTTTTCACTCGCAATAAAGGAGAGATTCATTCTGGATTGTAGATCAGGAGAATTATCTCCATCAGAAAGTTGAGTGAGAAAAAAAAAGAGTGGCAGACAGTGGGAGTAACGATTCCAAACACCTGAGATATGGCTAGCATTGTCATAAAGAACAATGGAACCACTTCTCTGTTAACTAGTGCCGATTAATTCGACGACGACGAAAGAATACGAGTTGATCGCTGACAGCCAGAGTCAGCGATGTCTACTACCACGCATTGAAATCTCTTTTAACTATACTAAACGGAGACAAAGTATTCTAGTTCAGTTTTATCGTGTAAGAATCGCTACATTTTTTAATAGAATTATAGGATTGCAAGATTTACAGAGATTCCAGACATCCTCTTTGAAGAAAAACACAATTTTTGCAAGAAGCGAGCGCATCAGCTTGTCGACCGTTAAGCTTCCTCAACAAATCGAAAATATGCGGTGATTCACGATTGGCGTGGAATTTCCAAAAGTTATGGTAAACGTTTCTTCATTAGCACACACGTCGATCTGTCCCGAGGACCGACGAAGCCGTCATTATTAAATTTGAGATCGTAGTCGGCAATCATCGTAAACAATCGCCCACGCGCAGGATGTTGCCACTTATAAATTTCATTGGCCCATTACGCCAGTCACTTAAAACTCGATGATATAAATTAGATGTGCCTGTCTCTCTATCGATTGCGAGCGCCGATCGAACCTTTCCTTTTTCGGTGGTGTCGTTGAGTTTTTTTTTTTTATTATAGAAAATCTCATATGAGATTTATTACAACATAATTACAAAACAGAAGTACACTACATATAATACAGAGTATGAAGATTACAAAACAGAATAGGTTTCTTGTAGAAATACAGATATTATAATATTAACATATGATTAAAAGGAACAGTATACGAACAGAGAGAGTCGTTGAGTTTGTTGCTTTTTAAAACTTAGAACAGTAAAAAAAAATAACTAGAAGAACTTTCGAGGCTGTTTTTTGGGGGAAAGCTAGCTACAGAAACGCAAGAGCAAAGGAAGGGAAGAAGAAACACAGTGTACTCGAATGTTTGGAGGTTGGCGAGCGAGATCGCTCGCTGTAACGCTGTAACAAATAGATTGAGGTCTTCGGTATCACGGCGAGACGTGTCCTAATATGGGAGCGGCGCTCATTTGGCTGGTTCAGAATTTACAGTTGAAATGAATTTATGGAAAGGCCACCTCTCTTTCCTCCACCCATTGAGAGGCTGGCGGTGCCGCGTACACACGCCGACGAAACGATAAATTTCCCCGTTACCGTCTTCCGACACTAAATAGATGTACGCGCTGCCATCTCCTGACATAAACACTCAGCATAAATTCATCAACCTTTTGACCGATGTGCTCGGCCAACTGTCCTCCGCAACCTCGCGCATACAATCGGCCGTCGGCTCTCGGGAAAACGACCTGTTGCTCGATAAATCAAAGCCACGCTTGCCAGGCCATTCGCAATGTCGGCGACGATGCACCCGCCGAGAATGCTGAAAAAGGTTTTATTGGCAAGGACGAATTACCACCGCCACGCCGCGCCGCGTCGGCCTTTCGGAATTGTGTGTCATTGTCTCTGTAAATTACCTGGGGAAACTTATTGCCCTCGAAAACTCATTCATAAAATGATCATTGAAAGATTTTTATGGCTATTATCGACCCACCCCGAAAAAGAAATGCGACAAACCCTCGAACTAGGGATGCGTGTCGCGGACCAACCCTAATCGAAACCCTGTTAACCAAGCGAGGTTTCTGTAACCCATACTAACCCGGAGAGAACGGGTCTTAGAGTATAGAGACAGCGAGTACCTAGAGAGATAAGATAGATACTTCTGCACAGTTCATTTCAGAGATATACGAATATACATGTATTATTGGAAAAAAGAGATCCCTCTTGTATTGCAATTTTTTCCTTTTTCATTTAGTTTCGGATGTTTCTTTGTTTTTTTTATTGTTTTGATTAAAATAAAATAATCAAAAAATATATTGAACAAAATCTGTAACTGATTCGATTGAATCTTTTAATGTTAACGTATTCGATTCTAATTCCGTTATTGTAAATGGCAAAGTGGAAAAATTAGCTTCTATAAATGCTAAATCGTCAATAAGATCTTAATTTTTTATAATTTCTCATTTTTTATAATTTTTCTATAATTTGTCTTAATTACACTTTGTTCTTTGAAGGATTTAACAATCTGGAAATAAAAGAGAACTTGACTATTTTTCATAAAATTAATCATTCGATTAGTCTTAATGAACTTGAATATTACCAAATATATTTACTTACTTCCCCAGCGTGTTACGGTTATTTTTATTTCGGTATTGTTTCGGTTTCGATACAGTATACTGTCGAGCGGGCAGTCCTTGAATTTCGGATGGTAACCGTAGCAGGCAATAAAATAACGAAAAGCTAGGCCCGAAATGTGTAAATTTTTGAAACGAAGTAATTATGTCCCTTGGCTTTGTGGATCTATTGTTGCTATGCTATAAAATTCAATACGGCAGTTTGTCGAATTGCGGACTCTAAAACGGACCCGTCTCTGAAATAACCTAGAGGAAACATTTTCTGCGGTCCATGTGGTGACCAAAGACGCTCGCTTTGGATGTTATTAGGTGTGCTATAAACGGTCCGTAAACCTGGAAGAGATTGGGGTTGGAATACGTCGCAACAGTCCTATCAGGATTAAAAAGTACAAGAATGTTGTATTTCAAAAAAATTGACATTAAAAAGTTACAACTATGGTATTCATGATCCTACTGTAATCTTGTCTAACCGAGTTAATCCTAACCCGAACCGGGTTCGGGTTAGGATTCCATTAGCTATTAGGGTAAATGGACATTTTCGGATTTCTAACTTAACGATTATTGAACTCGTAAAAATGATTTCATACAAATAGTTGTGAATGCGAATAAAAGAATAGAACTCTTGTCATAATACTACGTTTCACTCTAAGGTTTTACTGAACAGTTACGCAGAATTATATTTAAGTCAGATTTAAGCAGAATATTCAATTTGCCATTGACACAGCACACGGTACAGGAAAATTGCAGCCAAATCCACACCGGTGAAAGTCTACGTTTTATTGCAGTGAATTACACGTGAAAGTCGAGAGTGTCAATCGTAAATAGCTTCATAAATAAAATCCTTAAATATCTTTTTTAATAAATTTCTACAGAAAAAAAATCCATTTCCGTGGGAGCGTTCGAGTAATATCTTACGTAAACGCCAGCGACAAACATCATTGGAAGACGACAATAATTTAAGATTAGTATTGCGCAACAATATGAAGGAATGTCGATTGAATCGCGAAAATTGTGGACACACCATTTGCTTCTGTAATAATTCGTCTAGGAAATTATGAATAAATAAACTTTTAAACATAGCGTTCTTTATATTGGAGCGGTCGGCAAGAAGCGCTCGTTTAGTTCTCGAAATGGTCTTCGAAAATCGGCTAAAGCATTTCTTGCCGACCTCTGTAATAATGCACAAATTAGGGCACCGCTATCTCGTAAAAGAGAATTACGGTACGGTTAATGTTGGGCGGGTAACTTGGCCGCGCGGGTTAGGTATACATCATAAAAAAAGTGCTTTCCCTCGTTCTAAACATTTTCCAATATAGCCTACAATAAAGATGAAGAAATGCAGAGTGATATTCACCAAAATTCTATGGTTGGAAGGAAGAACGCCGCATGTTGCATACTTTCACTTTCGAGATGTTGTCGTTTAAAGATTGGATTACTAAAAATTCTTTAACATCGGACATTGGTTAAATTACATTATTTTCGGAGCCTTTCGAATTTGTTTCCATCACTTATTTTCTGGTAAATACGTAAATCATATACCGTTAAGCTGAATTAACACTAAACCTGCTACGAGGGATCAACTGACACATTTTAGATCTTTTATTCGATAATTATTGAGATTGTAAAGGTGTTTTATTTATTTATTTATTTATTGATGCCGTAAACCATGTTTGGTTTATATAGCATACATTTATAACATACATATATATATATATATATCATACATTATGACTTATAATATATTTTTCAGAAAACTAATGAGGTATTACTATAATATAAGGAAAAATAAGTATAAATGGTAATCGCTAGATCCTAATTTTACGTTTTTTAAGAAAATTATAAATGATCATTAGCGCTGGAATATCAAGTATACTAAGAAAACAATTAATATTATAGGGAGGGTAGTGTTTACGATCGAGGAGCAGTTTAAACCGATGTTCCCGATCCGAGTAAAGGTGTTTTCTATATATTATATATATTATAGTAAATTATTAGATATATTATTAGTAAACTATAATTATTAGATATATTATAGTAAAAATCGCACAAGATCTAAATAAATTTAATCTTGTTTTTATAATACACATTAGTCACTTTCGATGGTCGGTAGGACTGAAATTTTTTGAAATTCTGACATGCTGCGTTTTTCCTTACAACCACAGAATTGTTGTCCACCTGTAGTGGCGATCACGCTGCGTGACGTTGCGAACCACTGCGCGATGGCTCCCTATTAGCGAATGTTAGGCATCGGAGGAGGACGAGAGGAGATCGCGTATTCCATGTTAAACGGTAAGCGATGGCGGCTGAGAGAACTCGATTGTTTTCGACTCGGCGAGGATGTCGCGTGCTACATAAATTGGACGCATCGGGACACGCGGGAACGAGCGGCAGATACCGATCTCTCCGCTGGCGTCTTATAAATCAGCGAGCCGATCGCGGCGAGATACCGATCTCGGCCGCGTTATAACCCGTGACCACGAGATGCCCGAGCGATCATGGCGCCCGGCGTGATAACGGGCGTGAACGCGATCCCCTTTTCCTTCCCTTTCCATCGTGCTCTCGCTGTGCCTCTATACTCTACACTCTTCTACGCTCTATACTCTATCGCGCGACGAGGATGATGCATCCGCAGCCACCACCAACAATAAGACCACGGCTGCCTCTCTGCAGCCGCATCGCGTTCCACGCGTGTAGGCAGCTGCACGCGATGCACTTTATCTAAGAGTTCCTGACGTATCTTGTTGCGTTCGCACGTCATTCTCGCGCGTCCGAGTAAAACCGAGAGCGACGCAATGATTTAATTGGGACGGCCTGCGAGCAATGACGACTTTCCACGATTTCCTATCTGTTAACCCCTCGTAGATCAGGGTTTTCGAAATCGTTCATCTCTCGGCTACTGTATCGACATCGGTGTCATCTTCTTGTATGATATGCCACTGTTCCCTGACTTTTTTTTTTATTGTAGAAAATCTCATATGAGATTTATTTGAACATAATAAAGAAAGCATAATACATTGTTACAGAAAATAAAACTGTACATACATAGTAATATGTTAAAACATGAATATAATATACAGAAGAGAAAGGAGAGTTCCCTGACTTGTACTCTCATTGAAATCTATGTGTGCAATGTTAATTAATCGATAGTAGCCTTATCTTCATCTTAAATCTGGTATCCACCAAATTGGAGATTCATTAATTATTGTATTGTATGCGATGGTATTACACATTCGCAGCACTGCGTGTAATTTTAATAATGTACAGAGACTTTTGTGAATTATAGTTGGGATTAAATTAGAATTAAACCGCAAATTAAAGGAGAAGTTATAAGCTGATGTATGATCTTTCTGAAAATAAACGCCATATTCGGCGGCAACAAAGATTGGCCGCAGTCACGGTTTAAATTGCTATAAAATTGCTTCATGACGTCCTACAAATCACCGAAATAAAACAAAACGATGGAGATGTGATTTAATCTTTTCGGCGATAAGAATTTTAATGAAATACACCGGCCCGTGAACAAAATTGATGTGTGAAGACGAAAGCGGCACTTCTCGAATGCATGTAAAGTGGATGCGCCTATCATCGAGCGTACTTTTCTATATTATTATTAAACATGAATTATTCATGCCATTCCGATTAGTGTTCTCACGTTGATGCAGGGTGTATTATACATTTTTTTTTTCGGGCGTCGTTGACATGGCTTGTATTCAATCCAGGCTCGCGTTTCTTCCTACCGAACAAATTTCGTTACCTAAATTGCAATTGTACCTTTCATTTAATTTACTCGAAACCGTATACGATAATCGCTTTCTGTATTAACTTGAATTTCTCATTTACGAACATCGAACGTATTAAATGTAAAACACTTCTCAGAAGTAATTCGATCGAGAGACTAATGTCGACAGAACATGTCAGTCACAACGGAGCTGACTGATAAATTTTTAACGTTGCCATTAAAAATGGAACATTCATATCCAATACAAGTGGATCGATGGAGATCGCGACTAATGGCAAAAATGGCACCGAATGACTCGCGAAAGTGCTCGTGGTCGTGTATACAGAGGTATGTGTATTTACTTTCACAATATGCACGTCAGACGAGAAGGCGCGCGTCGGTCACTATGAATTATAACCGTGGGCATAACAAACATCAGCTCAGGTAGTATTATCGTGCAACCGTGTGTAGGAAGACCGCTGTAATTACAGTTCACCGGATCTTTTCAATCCCTGGTGCTCCTCATCAGCCGATTCGCTCTTCATCGGCCGTGCAAAAACCATGCAAAATCGTGTAAATCGGGAAAGAAGACGCGCGAATATCATCCGCGACGTCCACGCTCCGTTTCGAAATTTCGCGGCGCATAAAATCGTTCCCACCTCTCGCGAGGAGCCTCGTTTTTTTTGCCAACAATTTTATTGCCCTGTCGCAACAAGCGATTCCGAACATTGCGATAGCCTCGGCGATGTACTTAAACGGCGAATCTTTGCTCAACAACATCGACACCAACAGTCGACTCGCAATCTCTGCCGTTCTTAATGGTAGAACCGTGTCGCTTTGAAATATTAAGTACCCGAGAAAAATTCATAGAACTGTCAATCCCCGGACGATTATTATTCGTCTCGCGTCATGCCGAGTCGAGTCCAAGGGATAATCGAAGCTGCCAGTAGTTCTTTGCGCGAATGAACGTTTCGAGAAAAATGATTTATAGACACAGGGGTCGTGACATTTATTTATTTCGTCAAGACAAAGTTTAGTCTGTGTTCTGACTGCTTTAACCCGACATAACTAAAGTGTGGAAATAATCTGCTTGAAACCAACGTACTTTCAATTAGAGTACAACGTTAAAATCGCAATATTGCTTATACGTTTCTAGTTACATTATTAAGGTTAATTAACTTTTCGCCAGCATAGTTTTGTATAGAGATTGTAAATTACCGAGAACTTGCCAATTTAATAGCACAGGAACAAGGGGACTAGGCTGCTAGCTCTAACTAATCCCCTTCGCGAGCCTCGTCCACTACGTTATTCATAATAATAGTTTATAGCGTCATCTATTAGACTTCTTATAATAATATATTAGTACAGTTCGCAGTACGACTTAATATACTATCTCTGCACAGTAGTTAAGCACTTGCCGTGTTTTAACGAGTCAGACTCGTGACGAAGATTTTAACAAAGTCTAACAAGTATGAATGTTATGCCTTTCTTTTCAAATGAAATGAAATTTGATTCGTTTTTAATCGTATAAATGTAACCATACAAAAAAATGTAAATTTTCTTTTCTTCTCTACGACATTGTTGGGGGATACAGACGCTGTAACTGCAAAGAAAATGTTACGACAAGGGGTAAAGGGTTTAAAGCTTGAACTTCGAAGTTTCAGGACCACCGTGTTCCGAACGGGATTAAAAATTGCGACGATCTTTCTGGCCACGAGATAAGATCCGATCGACCGTGAAAATTGCACTGTCAAAGCGTGTAATCGCGCCTCCAGGGCCGGCTCGAAAGGGGTGGGGGGTGTTCGCCGGCTTTATTGCGCTTGATAATTAGGCGTCGGTGTGAGAGGCGATCCTGACGTTCGAATTAAAGCCGGCTGTCGAGGTTGATGGCTGCCAAGGGAACGCGAATCAACTCGGACATGGGACAGTATCGCGTAGGTGTCGGGGAACGACGACCGTTGCCGTTGCGGAAAAGAGAAAGGAAGAAAAAAAAAATGCCATGTATAGTCAGCATCTACACACTACGGGACCGAGAGAAGAAAGGAACGCGCGCGGTAACTCATTTCAGCATGGCAAACGAGCTGAAAGAGCTGCGCGCCGGTAATTAATTGTGCTCGCGCTTTACGCGGCCCTGCGTGTGTCGGATGGCTGTAAATTAGTGTGACGGAAACGCCGGGGGACAGTGTGGGCTTGCACCGTTGATGGATCATGCTTGTCGGCGGAATGATGCTGATCGGCTCGCGGATTAAATCTGTTTTGCGTGTGCACCGGCCGAACCGAAATGCGAAATCGAAGAACCACGTAGAATTCGCTTTCTATACACTTTAGGAGACTTTCTTTGAGATTATTATTAGCTGGATGTTCTGTTGGAACGAGTCTCGATCAAATTTGTGAAGGAACAATTGTATTCCTATTTGTTTCCTGCGTTGGTTTGTTCAATACAAATCGTTTATATTGATTTTTAATGTATCGAAACATGTAACGAGGGATGTATGCAAAGGCACGTAACGCAATTATTGTTATTGCGGGACGAAACCCGACGACTCCTAGTTGATAATGGTAACAGCGTTGTCCTTGGAGGTAAACCACGTTTCTCATAGCATGAAATCCCTGTACACGTTTCCTACCTACCGCACAAACTGGACAGACCTGCTCCGAAGCTAGAACTAACAGGAAATTTCTCCCTGATCTATTTCAGGAAGCAGGGAAGCAGCTTTCACGTACGCAATAAGTTCAGCGGGTGTAACGTACGCTGTGACCGCAGCTTGCAGCAGGGGCAACATCACGGCCTGCGGTTGCGAGCCTACCGTAAGGTAAACTATTCTATTCGCCTTTCTATTTTATTCGCTCCGGTCAAGATCTTCCTACTTCGTACTCCTAGACACGAGTGCGAAGGTCGTTCTAGTTCCCACTGCCAGAAAATTAAACGATATCAATGTAATTTGGCCAATAAAATCTAAGAGTCGAGCATGCGCATCGAGAACCTTCTAGGAAAAGCTGATACTTAATTACAATCGAGATGATGAATTTATTTATTAATTTTCCAGCAGGACGAGAAAGGAGCTGCCACCGAATGGTTGGGAATGGGGTGGCTGCAGCGCGGACGTCACCTACGGGATGAGGTAAGATAATGAATTAACCCGATCCCAAATGAATTCGTCGTCGCGCGCGGCTACCTTCGCACGTGTGCCACGTGCGTGTAAAACCTCCATGACGCGTTGTACGTCGCGACAGATGTTATACACGCATGGATTTTAATATTACAATTTAATGTTAGGTTCGCGCGTAGGTTTCTGGACGCGAGGGAGGTCGAAGGCGACGCGAGAAGCCTGATGAACCTTCATAATAATAAAGCTGGAAGGAAGGTGAGTAACGCCTGTTATTATTCACAACCGTGGCCTATTCATCATTCACAATGGACAAAAAGGGAACTGGAAATCCAATCCGGAGGTTTCCGATCTTTTAACGCTGCTTATACCCCTGTTTAGGGTCACGCGTACCTGCGAGATTATTACTCAGTGTAGTTAAATAGTCTCGTACAGGTAGCAAGTAGGGGGCCGCAGTTAATAGGGCCCTGCGTAATTTCCTTAACCCTCGGAAGGTATACGATTCTACGATTGCTATACAACTCTGAGTAACAAATGTTTTATAATAGCTCGTTCGGTAAAGGAACCGCCGTAGGTAATTTTTGTGACGTTTTAATTGGGAAAAAGCTTCGAGCTTACTCGTCTTCTCTCCGATGGGCTTTATTATCGAGTGGGCAATAAAATACCTGCGTATATCGTTCACTCTCCTCCACATAAACGTACGCACGTACGTGCGCGATCTGCCGCGGTTATAGACGTGTGCAGGGCTTACGATTTATTCTTAACGTCGATCGGCTCGCCGTACCGCACATATTTTATGACCGGCCGATTTTTTTTTCAACCCGCCTCAGCCTCCTTCTTTCTCTCCCTGTTTGTTTCTTTGTGTCGATATGTTGAAATATAAACCAGTTTTTAACTGTGGCCCGAATCGATACACAATGAATACAAAGAACGTTGTTAGTACCTCCGCGTTGCTTTTTACACGATTGATCGATCTTTCTCGTGCGGAGGATCGCGGTAACGAACAACGATTTTTCGAAAATTATGTGCGAAAGTTCCCGTTCTTCGCGGTAACGATAAAAAAAAGAAATCACGATTACTCTCATCGTTTCGAACAACTGTAGAACACCGACCGTATATCCTTTGAAACGGGGCCCGTGCGAACACAATAATCACCCGTTCATCTGCTAATGCTGATCGGAGCTGTTTCGTATAATCTGAAACGCGAAATTAGTGAAAATTACACAGCGCGCGGTGCACGCGATACGATTTTTCCTGCGGTTAACACGAGTATTGTTTCTTTGCAGATAGTTAAAGCCCTCCTGCAAACGGAATGCAAATGCCATGGCGTGTCCGGCTCTTGCACCGTGAGAACCTGCTGGCGAACATTGCCTAGTTTTCGCCAGATCGGCGATGCTCTTATGAAAAAGTATTACAGAGCGAAGCCCGTGGTGGCAATTACTCCGCCACCACCCCCTACGATGCAGGTAATTTCTCAAACTGTATCCGATAACGTACTGTTCCGTGATTAGTTTATGAAATATCTGTTTCCGGAATTTTCTCTGACGCAGAGTTTAGACACGCTGTATTCAACGTCGTCGGAAATGCCGCCGATTTTGGGGAACGACGCGAAAACCCAAGGGAAACCGAACGACATTGGGAAGTCTCGTCACGATCGGCAACCCCAAAAGAAAGCAGTGAAACCGAGGCGGCCGCACTTGGTATTGAAACGGACGAAATCTAGTGGCGGACCGGCCATAGGACAGAAAAGAATTCCAAAGAGAAGCGAGCTGGTTTTTCTGCAGTCTTCCCCTAATTACTGCGAGCCGGATTTGGCACATGGCAGCCTGGGAACGCAAGGCAGATATTGCAACCGGACTAGCAAAGGTAGAACGAATGAGATCGAACAGAATGCCACCTGCAACTACAGCTTTCTAACTCAATGTATCTCATGAAAAAATATCGATTAATGTAATTGACAATGTAGTCTACTTTTTTATGCACAATGAAAATTTTCTACGTGAATTGCAACAATCTGGAGCAAAATAGAATTTTTTTTAACACGTTTAATCGGTTGAAAACTGTATCTTTAGATTCTTCTAATGTTTTAACTGTTTGGAATTACACCTACTCATTTCTCCGAGAAATGCGTATACAAAAATGTATAATTTTTTCAGGAACAGATGGCTGCGATCTGATGTGTTGCGGCCGCGGCTACAACACGCACCAATTTACCAGAACGTGGCAGTGCAGATGCAAGTTTCATTGGTGCTGCCGAGTGCATTGCGAGACGTGCACCGAGCGCACCGAAGAATACACGTGCAAATAAATCAAATAAACGTTTCCGCAATGTACGATTGCAGTTTCGGCGTACTGTGATGTAAATACATGCGAGGAAAAGTGTACCTCGGAGTCGACGAACTCGCGGAAACAGATCCGGATCGTTCAGCTTCGTAGCCGAGGCCAATAATCGTGAAATTCTCTGTAAAGTTAACGCGCATGATAACGATAGCTGATAGAGAGCTGATTCTATGCTTAATCGCGATCCGATCGGGTCCTGGCGAGTTTTGTAAAATGATCTTTTGTTATTTAACGTAGCGAACGATGCTCCTAGCACGTAATCTTCTAAACGGTAGCCTGTGAACGTATATCTGAATTTTGCGATCGTGCATCGTCTTGGTGGAAATTTGAAATCGATGGCTGAGGAAGGACGACTTCGAGGAAACAGAAGAGCTTGAGTTACCATGTTGGGATTTCGACAAATGTAGAAATCGAGGAAATTAAGGATAGAGTGTTCGTAGTTGAAATAATCGTGTGGAGAATTCAATGGTAAATTAGATATTCGGTGAAAGTATTATTACATTAATCTATACAGTACACGTGTTTGTATCCGTTCTATGTAAAGAAAGAGTCGCAAACCCGATAGGTCTAAGCGGCATAACTTCCTCGCTTCCTTCTTTCGGGTTTCCTGAGGCTGATTTATTACCCCGTATCCACCCCTTCGGTCCCAAAACCCTTCTAAACCGTCCCTGTGCACGAAAATACTCAGAGCTGTGTTGCTCGAAAACTACCCCTCGAGTGTGTCGATCGTTCAACGATCGTATCGATGAATAACTTAATTGTAACTTGCTAGTTCGACGATGAATAAACGTACAAGAAACGTGTTCCACGCGTAATAGGCTAATCAGCGGCATCGTCGTAATTGATAAGCGATAAGAAACTCTGTAAAAATGTTCGTTCGGACGACGAATAGGCTGATGAAGTATACATATACCTCCGCCATCGAATGAATCTGTATCAAAGTACGCGTATAGTCGTCGCTGTTTCAACAGCCCAGTGTTGTCGTACAGGCTTTCTATGTTTCGTAGAGTACGTAAATTATTATTTATTAAAGAACGCGACCGTAACTTATAAACGCAAGCGGTGTATTTGCTTTCTTCGATGACTAATAAACAGAATTGCATTTTTTCCCCATTATTCTTATTTTTCCGATGACCAATGACGTTACAGAGAACTGTAAGAACCAGTCACGATATCGGACGAACGCCGCGCATTTTGAAGTTAGACCCCGGGGGCTGCAATGCCCCGAAAACAAGCGGATTATTAGGGTCCCAACTGACCCATGTACTATTGTGTGGCGCGGCTATCGCTGAGAAAATACGAAAACTCGTGCGGAAACCGCCAGGTAGACGGACTAAGGTCCGTGCGAAGGGTACAAGAACCCGAAGTTGCTTGAAGGACACCATTTATCATTTTGAACACGGAACTGTGAACTTCGTACGCTGCTCGACTCTTTACTGCAGATATTAACGTACCAAAACCTCGAGTGCTCGAATTGTGAAAGTTGAATTCGTGACTATACCAATACCTGGATTACTCCAATTTAGACTGCAGCAGTCGTGAATACACCAACACTTGAAATAAGGGTAAGTTTGCTCATTTGTAGTAACTCTAGCATAGTTTGGTAGCGTAGTTTTTTGAAAATATTGTCCTAAAAGCATCGAATAAAATTTGGAAGAATACGGTATCTTACATTCTTCTTGCTGTCGATTTATAGAGTATAGCGTAGGCTCTCTGAAATATAAGGAAACGTATATTAATAAGAACAGTGGCGGATTTTACGGTAAGCGGACTAAGTGGCCACGTGGAGTCCCGGGATAATATAGAGCATTTTTTTTTTACGAAAAATTAGAACTTTTTCGGTATGAAATTCTTCATTACTTTGTTGTTAATAAGTTTACAAGAGTGTTCTTGCAACTTTTATTTCTAACTTGAGTTTGAGGGCTCCAAAATTTTTACCGCTTGGGACCTCCATTTGACTTGAGCCGCCACTGAATAAGAATTAATAATTTTTCTAAAATCCTATGATGTAACGTTAATCATCCACGTGATTAAAATTCTTACAAGTATTTGCTTTGTTTGATTATAGATTGTTGTGCACAAAATGATTCCGGCAGAGCAAAATCCTTTACCCGAAAATCCTTTACCCGAAAATCCATTACTCGCAAATCCATTACCCGAAAATCCTTTACTCGAAAATCCTTTACCCGGGAATCCAGTACCCGAAAATCCAGTACCCAACAATGCAGTGGCTGAAAATCGCTCTGGCCAGGAGGAACAACGTGTGACGCATCATGCTATGATACGAGTACCAGCAAATCACGTTCTGCTGTATTATACGTGCCCATGCGGAACACACAGGACTCCAGTCGTCCTCCCTCGAAGCATATTTTTGGCGCATGTTGCTAGAAGTCAAATAGTACATCGCCCAGTTCGAACAACTTCGCGGAGAGTGGACGAAGATCGACCATCATCTAGCAGACACAGCGACAACAAAGAATATGATTTTCCACGGATAAGTTTTGAAGACGAGGATGACATCGAACGATAAGTTTGATTATCGACTCCATTTTTAATTTTTCCGTGCAATTTTGACTGGCTATCGTGCAGAAAAAAAGTCAAAAAAAAAATTCGAACGACTCAGAAGAATAATGATAGAACTTTAAACGGCAATATTTTAAAAGTAAAAGCATGTGATATGCGGCGTTCTTTCTGACAACCACAGATATTTGTTACAACCTTATATCAATTCAAATCACTGCGTAAATTCAGAGAAACGAAAGGTTTATAAAAAGAACTGAATGCCTTTAGAACAATCAAGGAAGATTAACTTGTAAAAAAACTTACGAGCAGCACGTTTTACATTCTGTATTACTTTTTTTTTATCAAAGATTGCGTATTTTTCTTCAAATTGCTCGTATTATTAAAAAACTGCCTTCATTTTTAATAACAGTCTGACATATTCAGGGCATCCTGGCAATTAGTTTCTCAAATGTTTCTAATTTGATATTTCTCCATGCTTCTTGTAGAAGTTGCCAAAGATATCCCTTTTAAAAAATACATTCCGAACATTGTTTTACGTAGATTGTATAAACTATACAAGAGCATTATGAACATAAGAAAATGCTGAAATCTGTTTAGAAATGGATCGTTTCAAAATTTATCGATATATTCAATTTTTATAAAAATCAGCAAAGATTCCAAACGTTTGGCCGGTAGTGTATATTGCTAACGCGGCGAAGTACTATATCCGTGAAGTTTTTACTAGGCTAAGTGTTATTTACGAAATCAATGTATGTATTATGCATTGCAAGATATATTTTTCCTTTGTTATAACAGCGTATATGTATAAAAGTATCAAAGATATAAAACATTGTGATATATTGTAACAATGGAGTAGACATTTTGTTAACTGATTATAAAATACAATTATGCTTCCGATGCTATTGATACTGCACTTGTTCAGCATTTATATATACTGTTATATATACTGTTTAAATTGATAATATTTGCGCGTACATGTATCATAGACAAAGCATTACAAGAGTACAAACCATTATAAAAGTACAAAACAAATAAAAGTATTGTATCGTACACACTCTGTGTCTCTTAATCCTCTTCTTCACCTAAGAACCGAGTCCTAGAATATTATTGTGCCCTCAACCATTATTGCAGCATTTAAAAAGATTTGTTGTTTTGCGCGTATCATAAACTTTTCAACAATTTCTGTGCCTCCTGCGTGGCAAGACGGTCATCGTCAGTTTTTGCTGGATATTCAGCAGCCATTTTTAAATACTTCGACGCTTCGTCCTTCTGATTCAATTTTAGATAACTTTTCCCCAGCATTAACAAGTTGTGACTATAGAAGTTGGGTTCAACTTCCTCTGCGTTTTGGAAGTATTTTAGAGCTTCTTCAAAAGATGAAGTCGGCGGTTCCCCAAATATTACAGCTGCAATCTTTCTTTGGTACCATGCAAGATCAGAAACTCGGTAGCACCATGTGCCTAACATGTATATGGTTGTGGCATCCTTTGGATTGAGCTCTATAGCTCTCTGTAATATCACATATTTAAACCTTTCAGTTGTATCTTAATTTCTTATAATAATAAGCAAGCATTATAAGCAATACACAATAGAACATGTACCAGCATATGAGTTTTTACATTATACAGCTCCCTTATTTGTACTTTCATGCCTTCGAAAGAGCTTTTACTATTAAGGATAACGGACATCCATTTATGTACAGCCCAATGGTCCTCTTTTATCTTTAAAGCATTACTTATTATATCGTACGCTTCGTAAACCATTTTTTTCCCTTCTACATCAGTGGCAGTCTCAGACATTTTATATAATGCTCTAGACAGGCGCCATAAAATCTCAACATCTCCGCTGTCCTATAAAAGTCACTGCTACATACTTCTGAAATCTTTTATATGTTTTATATGCGCAAGCACACAAAAATATATTTACTCTGTAATGTGATAGAAGATCATATATTTCTTTATAATTCCCTTGATCAAACAAGGCATCAGCCTTTCCTAATAAAACTTCTTTAGTGGTAACTCCTTCACTTTCATCAGTCTTTTTAGCAAAAGCCCACATTCCCGTAAGAGTTAACGATGGTGCAGTAAACAGTTTTGTCGTAAATGTACGACGATTGATTGGCTGATGAAAATCATTGAAATACTTATTTAGAACATATTAAAAAATTGTGGCTGAAGAACAACATAATTAAACTGCAGATGTTTATGCAATTTGTAATTTTTGTAGACAAATTTTAAGAAAGTACAATCAAATAACATATTGTTTTCAGTGGCAGTATCTTTTGTAAATTTGAAATAAATAAAAATTGTACTAATGTCGTACTAATTGTACTAATGTCAAATTTTGTATTCTAACATTTTTTGAAAATTTTCAGAAGCCATAGATGCATAAAAATCCGCAGTCTATACATAATAAATCATGTGTTAATTGTATTTAACGATGTGTGGGAACCTTTTGTGAGAACCGAGTGCTTCTGTGGATTAGTGACCTTTGTAATATGTTCGAATTCTTTGTGAATCGTAATATTTTCTGCACCCACATATTAAATCACAATACGTATAAAAAAGGAGAATGTGTTTAGTATGTACTGTATTTAAATTCGAATAACAAATTACTTTTCAATTATTGACGTTTATTGACACAAACTCCGCGTCACAACGGTGACATGACTGACACTCACTGACACTAAGGAGAGTCAGAGAAGAAAGGAGTGTATGTATACAAAATACAAACACAAGCGTTTTAATTTCATTTATCTATGGCTAGATGGTGGGGACGTCTTTTAAATAAACACATATAACCATAATCATTAACAATCATGCGAATCTGAAATATAGATTCGATGCGTTTCGTCGCTACGAGCATTTTGAGACCAAGAACATCTATTTTGAGATACTACTTACGGAGTTGCAAATACTAAACGAATTTCCAAATGCTACACGTGTAAATGTTAGGTTATGTTCATTGAGCAAGGGAACACCGGGGTATTCTAAAAGTACTCCTCACATGTATATTTTTAATTAGATCTAGTCACGAAATATTTGTAAAATGCACATCACGGTCCCAAAAGCCTTTTATCACTATTCAGCAGGTATAACTGTAGTAGGTGCGGCGTACTTACTCCGGTAATTATTTTCTGAAAAATTAAAAACATTTGTTTATACTGTTCATGTGTTTATATATCGTAATATTCGTAGGGACTACATCAGTGGGCCAGACTATGAGATCAAAGAAAGTCTAAAAGACAAAGTAGTTATAGTAACAGGATCAAATACTGGTATTGGTAAAGAAGTAGTTCGCAATTTAGTGAAACGTGAAGCTAAAGTCATTATGGCATGTAGAGACATGGACAAATGCGAAGAGGTGGTTACAATTTTTAAGAGCACTATGTCGATCGTACGTTATTTCATTTTTGCTTTTCTTATAGACACGCACTGAAATAGTATTACAAAGCAGGAATAAATATGTTTACTGTAGAAAGTGTGACTTAGCGTCTCAGGAGAGTATCAGGAAATTTGTGGACCTATTCAAGAAAGGTATATAATGATTTGACTGCGGATCTTTATGCATTTATGATGAAACTGGTTGGATGCAATATAAAACAGTAAAAGAGTAGAAAAATTTAAGAATATTGTGATGTGTTTAGTGTAACAATCATTATGGGATAAAATCAATTTTTATTGTACTCCTGCTGTTCACAATCAATGCAGAACATTTTTATTTTGCATAAAGATCTGCAGTCTAATAATGATATTTTATGTGAAACTTTAAAGCAAGCCAAATATTACATACTGACTACTATTTATGATTGCAGAACACTCGAGACTAGACATTCTTATAAACAATGCAGGAGTAATGAGATGTCCGAAGAGTTACACCGAAGATGGAATTGAAATGCAACTTGGTGTAAATCATATGGGACACTTTTTACTAACAAATTTGTTGTTAGATGTTCTGAAGAATTCTGCACCTGCAAGAATCGTAAATGTTTCCAGTGCAGCCCATGCACGTGGGAAAATTAAATTGAAAGATCTGAACAGTGAAGAAAAATATAATCCTGCTGAAGCATACTCTCAAAGTAAATTGGCCAATATTTTGTTCACACGAGAATTAGCAGATAGATTGAAAGGTAATCCATAATTGTTGTAAAGTCAAACATACTTATTACTAGACCTGTGATAATCTGCATTGATTGCAAGGAATAGAAACTGAACTAAACAATACTTCTTTTCTTAATGATTTTAATAGAGGAGAAACCATATATTAACGTCTTCAATTTTTAAAATTTTCCAACAATTTTAAATTTCATCTACTCAATTTTGCTATAAACACAAAGAATCGCAGTCTACTTATTACATTTGTTTTACTATTCTTTTACTATGTTGCAGGTACTGGTGTTACAGTGAATGCAGTTCACCCAGGTGTAGTAAATACAGATATAGTCAGACACATGGCATTTAATCAAAACTATTTATCCCGTATGTTCGTAAAAACATTATTGTGGTTATTTGTCAAGTCACCACTAAAAGGAGCAAAGTCTGTTTTGTACACAGCACTGGATCCATCTCTGAACGATGTAACAGGAATTTACATTAGGTAATTCTTAATAAAACTGATGAAAGAAATGCAACATTGATTAAACGTTAATTTTGTTACAGCAATTCAAAAATCGTAGACGTCTCTGAAGAAGCTAAAAATGACGAGGTTGCTAAGTGGTTGTGGGTAGTTAGTGAAAAATGGACTAAATTAAATGTTGCATAGTTCAATTTAAATTATACTTGAATAAATAAGGTAATTTATTTGATTTTATTCTCAATAATGGAATTTTCAATGAAATGGTAATCAGATTATGTACATATAAAATAATAACACACAATTGCACATTCGCATTCATATCGTTTTTCACCGATTTTGTATATATCTATGCTAGTCTATAGACTTACCTCCATAATTTCACACGGCTCTGGAGACATAGTGAGACGTTTGAGAGCAGAGGAAGTTATTGTATCTCCATTCTGATTGAGTTGATACTACGGACCTAAAGGTCCGGATACTTTTGCGCGGTTGTGTTTATTGGCGGGAAAGTACCGATATTTTACGGGATGTTCAAGGTACCCCATTTTATCGAGATTTTTACTTTACTGAGACTAAGTCTTGCACAATATCTCACTATCTCAGGTGCTGATTAGAGCATTGTGACTGGTCGCACCGTGAGTTTGTAAACATGGAAACGTGACGTTATTGAGGTACCAAAAACGCGACGTTAAGGAGGGAATACTGTATTCATTGCGGACCTTAAAGGTTATGTGAGTATACAAGAAAACA
The DNA here is from genome assembly GCA_916610235.2 of Lasioglossum morio. Lineage (NCBI taxonomy): Eukaryota > Metazoa > Arthropoda > Insecta > Hymenoptera > Halictidae > Lasioglossum > Lasioglossum morio. The sequence goes on along the minus strand of OU744330.1, from coordinate 7,415,142 downwards.
TCATTGTTTATACTTTTTACAACAGTGTTTTCAGATCAAATAAACGCGTACCTCTGTAGTTATTTGTGAAAAAAGTAAGAAAATACGAACAATATAGATTTTCATGTGGAGTAACCTGTAACTGAACGACAGATTAATTTACCTTACTATTTTATGCAGGTGTAATTGTTTAAAAATTCAATATGATGCTTAAAACGTCAGCGGATAGAAAAGTGACAACAAACGTGATACAGCCAGGCCAGTATTCTAAGAAAGCAACGGAATGTGCAAATTGCGAAGTTTTCATCGAAAACATACAGGTGTCCAATGCATCTAGAAAGGATTTGGAAGAAAAATATAATTCAGTTATTTTAGATGGCACAAGTAAGAAATCACTAGTTATTGGCGAAGCAAATTGCGAAATAGATCGTCAAATCGAGCGAATGATTCAAATGATGAACATTGGCGAGAAAAGAGAAATTACTCTAGATATAGTTGAAGATGTTGATCAGCCTTTAGTTATAAAGTTTGAAATAACGTTACTTGGCATTGTATTATATGACCCAATTTGGGTATGGACTCCACAAACAAAATACTCGGTAGCATTAAACTACAAAGAAACTGGTGTTCGTTTATTTAAAGAACATAGGTTGATCGATGCATTCCACAAATTTAGTAAAGCTTGCAAAATACTTATAACACTGGAGCCAATATCTGATTTAGAACTGGAAAAATCATTGGAAAACGACATTAATAATCTACGATTAGTATTGTACAATAATATGGCTGGATGTCAATTAAATCAGAAAAATTACGAACACACCATTACCTTGTGTACTAAGATTCTGAGCAAAGAGAGTAACAATATTAAGGCTTTGTATAGAAGAGGAGTAGCATACGGAAATTTAAAAGATGTAGAAAAGGCTGTTGCCGACTTAGAAAATGCAGTTTCACTGGAACCAAACAACCGTGCTGCTAAAGAACAATTAGCTATTTATGATGCCCAATTGCAAGAGGCAAATAAAAAGTTTGAAAATATGATGAAAAGAATGTTTAAAGGCTAAAGTATGATGCTGTTAGATGTATCCGATGGAAATAAGTGTAGGAATAAACGATATTTGTATTTTGTAAATAGAAAAATATGTATTTATTTTTTATCCACAATAATTTACACTACGATTAGAAATTACAGCTAAGAAAATCTGTTGCAACATGCAACTTTAAAACTATGTTTATCTGTATCATTATTACCATTATAATATTGTTATTATAAAAGCGTGCTTAAAGTACTTGTTGTGTACATGACAAATATAGAAACATTTTGTATTAAATAATTAAATTACATTATTTGTCGGTAGAGCTCGTTATAAGCATGTGACGCAGTTTGTTTTTTTTTATTGCAAGTGAGATTTATAATTTCTCAATAAAATGCTTTGAAAATTATATGTATGGTTCTCTTAAAATTTTGCCCTTCCATTTAATTCCACAAAGTTATGTTACGATTATATTGTAAATAATGACAGATATACGTGTTTTACATTGTCACGGAATTTATTAGGAGCTACAATGCGCTTTCAGAAAGTAAATCATCTTCTTTCTCCCAGCTGCAATTACATTATAAAATTAGTTGTAATACATTTTTGCAGTTTCTATACTTAATTAGGATATAAAAGTATCGGGGATTAATTAAAATTACTATATGGCTGAGGGTAAATTAGTTTTAAATGTTTGTGTAATGACACCTTTACCGTGATATATTTTTATTCAATTTTAAAACTTCTTCGACTGGGTGATTTTTGCAACGAAACTATCATAACGAAACAAAACTGATATTTTTTTATATCACAGTAAAAGTGACCATTAAAATGTTGAGAAATACTTGATGAATAATGTTCTTCTTCTTAAACCGCCACCATAAAATCATGTTACTCCCATATCAACATTATACTCCTTAAAATATAAAACCACCCTTTATGATATAAAAACAGATTCATATATAACAAGTTTCTAAACAAGACTATCAGTAACAATTATAGTGACGTGTAACATGTACTTAAAAATGAATGTTAGGTACAATTGTACATTGCTTGATCAATAATTATGGTTAAGTATAGAGTGATAATTATGTATAATATATACATCAATATTTCTTTGGCAAGATAAACTCCAATATATTTTTATACCTTTTTCTTTACTGAAAACCAATGACATATTTCAGAAATATTGCTTGTAAATTTTGTTTTCTATTTGGCACTCATGAAAATGTTAAAATAATATCAATGAATAACTACGTCTAAAATATCAATAACACATGTATTCAGAGAAAAATAATGAACGATAAAAAAATTTTGAGCTGTGAGTCTAATTGTAAAAATAATGCAATATCTTCTACTTAACTTTCGACTCACTAAATGTTACGAACAAAGTGGTAAATCCATTAGAGTGTTGCCATTTATTCTATGTGTTCAACAAAAACGTTATAATCTACATGGCATATGTGTATGATTAATAATAATATCATTATTACATCTACTGTGAATTTAGAATTCGTTAAATGTGGAAAACACTGTGAAATATTTACATTTTTGTTTATTAAAAAAATTATTCAATACAATAAATAAATCTGGCACAGACATAATTTTTGTTATATTATGTATAATTTAGCTACGTTAGATTGTAATTAGGGCAATGCAAAAATGTACAAAGTGCGTGTTATTCAATTTCGTCTTTTGAAAAATATTTTAATACGTTCGTTCTTTTTTTGTGACCTTTAAATGCACGTAAACATTTTAATCATTTAAAACATTATTTTAAATACTTGTATTTCTCTTACATTGTTATTTTAAGTACGTGTATTTCTCTTACAATGCTATTTGAAGTACGTGTTTTTCTCTTACATTGTTATTTGAAGTACGTGTTTTTCTCTTACATTGCTTTTTTTCTTTATAGTACATGCATATTTCAATATAAAAGAAACAGTTGTAATCAATTATAAAGATTAAAAAACCAAATAGATTTTATTCGCACTATAATATCATTTTGCAATAATTTAAATATATTAATTTAATAAAAATACACTGTACATACGTTCACAGATGTTTCGGGATTAATTAATACAATTAACGAAGTGTCTCTTGATGTGACGTAGGAAACAAGGAGCTGCGTTTATGGCCTCGTATCGTATGATTGAAATGAAATTTTGCAATGCCACTTACTGGATTTTGATACACTGATGCACGGTTCAATGGACTCGAAAAAACTGAGGTATGAAGAAGGGAATGAATGTTACGCTAGCTTATGCTTGCCATTGGCAGTGATGGTGGCATTCATTGTTGTGTTTGTTGCCATTTCAGCAGCATGTGCCACTGCTACCGAAACTGACCGCTCCACAAATCGTTGGTAGAGTGGTTTCAAGAACTGAAGAGAAATAAAAATAATTTTTTATAACATTAATATCAACTCATATAACAACCTTCAAGAATTAATAATATACAAATAAATTATCGTAATTCTTGTTAATCTTATATGCGTTATACAATATGAGAGAAGTACATGAGAACTGTAATGTTCAGTTAGAAATGTGACCTTATCACTTTAGAAACAGAATGCGTAACAGTTTTTCTTGATATTTGAGTTCTGCAGAAAATGAAAATTACAGTTATTCCTCTATTTACTATAAGCAATTATCATACCTTTTGAATACTCGCTCCTGTTAGCATTCAATTTAGTATTATCAAAATTAAAGAAAAAAAATTTTAAAAAAAGAGAGAGATGTAAAATAAACAATGTCAAAGATCAAAATCACATAATTGGAATATATAGTACCGAAAATGGTGAAATGTATATAACTATTGAGTAACCAATAAATATGAATATTGTTATGTCAGAAAAAGTTCAATTGCACGTAATACGATTCGTAAAGCTTAATCAAGAAATCATAGATCTTGTTAACATGCAGATTGTCAAAAAAATTATAAATATTTTTCATATGCAGACTGTTAAAGAAATCATAAACATTTGATTTAGTTAGAGTTTCTAACCAGCTGTTGGATGTATTATAAACGAAACATAAATGCTCGGAAGAGAGAAGACATATTTTGTCTACTGCAACTTCCGAACGAAACTGATATTTTAAAAATTCCAATACAGCAGTGACGAGTAGAATAAGTGCAATTAGAGTACTTATAATCCCAACCTGTAGAAATAAAAAAATGGTAGGAATGAATTAGGAGACATGACAAAATGATTAGTATTGGTTATATAAGGCGAGGCATTTAAAACAGGTCACCCCAATAACTCATTCATTTTTAGTGACAGAGAAAAAATTATTCGTGCTAGACAAAATCAAGGGGGATCAAACTGACTTTAGGTAGAGTAATGATAGTGTTTCAATCCGAGGCTGCACAGACCTCAAGTGGACTTCATATCCACATAATTTTGTTTTCGTAACAGATACTTTCCATTTATTTCTTTCCAACCGCTAAAAGCAGAGGAGCTATTCAAGTGTTCCATTTTAAATATTTCACCATGTATGAATTATTTACATTTCGATGTCAAATTCATGTTGTGTACAAGGTTGCCATAAAATGGAGAACTTTCTTTTACAACAAAGATAACATCGGAGATACATAGATTTTTTTAAAAAATACAAAACAAGGAAATTCTTTATGTGTACGTTCTAAACACTAATGCTATAAAAAATATTCATAAAACTTTCGTACGTAAAAAAAACTTAGAAGTGTTTTGATATATACAACATATACATTATAAAGGTACTACTTTTTTACTGCTAGACTTTGTACAAGTTAGTTCTGTATAGTTATAGATAGAAGTGAAATAATAATGTGATTCCCTATCATATTTATTAGTAACATTAGAATGCAACATCTCAGAACGAAAATATACTTAGTAGATTAAGGTATTTGTAGTTACGGCTACGATTATTTCTTATTGGTTGGACGCTTTACATAAATGAAAGCTGGGAAAATATTCTTGGCTTTTGCGAAAATTCTGCATATGAAATATAAGACAAGGTTAGTTGCTTTCGCGTCCATAGAGTCTTTACAGGCATTCTTTATTAATGCATTGTTCCCCACATATACACACACGCGCACGTACTATAATAAAAGTAATCCTATCAAGATCTTGGAATTCCTAAATTTCTATATAAAGAGTGAAAAACACATTACTTACATTATACCACAAGACTTTTGCCACATCATCTAATGTCGTACCGAGCGATCTGAAATTACCACTGTACCTGCACAAAAAAAAACAATAAAAACTATTTGTAATGCAACAACTACAAAAACGAAATTATTTTTTAAGTTAAATGCGACTCTGTACCTTATATATGTCCATAAAATAAGCGTTATTATACAAAGACCAAGAGCAAAATTGAAAATATTTGCTATAGGGTATAAACCAGTAAAACCAAATATTCCGGATAAGAAATACATGATGGCAGCGATCGCGCAAAACACTGCGGGAGTGCGGGCTGCTTTGAAAATGTTTTTGCTTTCATTGTGCTCCTTGAACTGAATGAAAGCGTCTTCCATATCCTAGAATGAGAAAGAAACGATATAAATCTATACTTAAATAATACCGAAATGTCAAAGGAACTTATTCAAAATTTGAATTGGATCTCATCCAATTTTGCACATTAATAGCACTGTCCGTCTAATTTAGCAAAAAGGAGGAATGTATATCGATTCTGTGAAATTGTAATTTAATTTTCTTAGAAATAATTTTGTGAACAGTATCTCACCTTCTTCAACTTCTCCATGTACGTCTGACTAAACTCATCGCCCCCCATTTTCCTCTTATTTTGGAACACGTATAGAGCTTTATCGACGCAACGTAAATGTTCGGATTCCAAGTGTGCCGTTGCCAAAAACGGTTTCAACCCGCCACAAACGTCTTCCATCGATTTTATGTAGAGTTCCTTAGCTTCCGCGACTGCGGTTAGGTTGTTCGCTTCCGCCGTAGCCTAAAATTTCAAACATATAAACATGTGAACAGTACTTGATTGGAAAGCAACGAGAGCACGACACGATCAATCAAGAACAAAAAACTTACCACCAACATACTTTTAGGTTCCGGGAGTTCGTCTCCTTTATAAATCTTCATGTAACTCTTGAAGTATTCCAGCAGATCCTTCGCTTTCACGACCTGGCCGTTAATCTTCTTCGTGACTAATTTCTCCGGCGCTAATATCATAGGTATCAACTCCCTGAGCTGCTCCTTAAAGTCGAGCTGGATCTCGGACAGTCTTCCGTCGAACTTCGGGTTCGTGGCGATGTTAAGGCCCGGATGTGGCAAGAGGAAACAAGATATGTCCGAAAAGCAGGACGTGATATGCTTTCTCAGACTCTGCAGCTCCGGGTGCTGTTTGTCTGAGACCTCCAGCCTGCGTCGCAGAATTGTGTTCCCACCCTCGGCACCATAATTCGCTTCGTAAGGGTAGCTCCAGTCTCTGACGAGAAACTGCAGTTTCTGGAACGGTGTGCGACCGGATTTCTCCAACGCGAGCCGGCCGTACTCGGTGAACAGTTGCAAATGCTGAAGATCATCCTCCTGGATGTTTTGCGACAGATTGTAGATCTGCACGGACGACACCATCGTGCTCAACGCGAACACGGTCGCGCAGTCCCTGACCGTGGACTGGCTATCGAAAGCACCTTGAGTATCCATTAAAATGATCGCCACTTTTTCACCGGATGGCAACGTGCCGAGAAAAACTTTCGACCACATCAATATCCCCGTTGTGTCCCTCTCCGAGCCTCCTTTCCATGAGAAGCCGCTGAGGGGCTCGTCATCCTTGCCCAGCCAGGAGTCCGTTTCATTGTTGTTGTCGTACTGTCGCATTGATTAATTTATTAGTACCACGGAAATTAAAAAGGTACGACCTAGTATCCTAGTCTCTGATCAACGAAGTTCTCTTCGTACCTTACAGTTCATGTATCGCAGGAAGAAGTCCAGCAGGAAACTCTTGCCTTTCCTGAAAGCTCCCGCGACAGACACAACGACGACACTTCTGTCTTTGATGTCATCTTGAAGAAGGATCTCTGTCAAGGCTTCCTCGTTCAACTCGAACGTGTGATCTGGATGAGCCAGTACGATCTGCACTGGTTTAGCCGGGTTCGATATGCTTTCGCTTTCTTTCTGTAGCCGTTCTATTCTTTCTTCCCAGCCTGCGTAGTCTAAGGACGTTCACGATTAGTCAGATAATCACATGCAAAAAGATATCATCGTACTGGTGGCAGTTGTTAACCCTTGCGAAACGTTCTGACCCGGAAACAAACCTGACAGCTCTTAATCACGTTGTTTACTACAGAAACCGATAAATTAACACTGTCACTCCGCGCAGATGTCAATGACTCTGCGTCGTTTAGCGTAAGATTTAATGCCGGATGAATTCATTTGTACAGAGTGCGAACAGTGCGCAAGGATTAACAATGTGGAAACTCGTATTCATTTCTGTAGCATTGTACAAGCGTTCATTATAATATGATATCAGACTTCTTTTATGTTTGATTCGAGATCTCTGTGAACAGTCTGCAAAGGGGTAAAGAAAGCATGGCGTTAGGAGTCGTGATAGAGCTGACACACTGTCCAGGCACATGGGCTTACATGTGACGGTGTAGTTTATTGCACGCGACACGAAAACAAACAATGTGAGACTAACTGCTCCACCGCTTACGTATGTAACGCGCTGACCTGTGACACGCGAGTCCGAGCAACTGGTAAAGCTACAGGATTTAAACTGCTGCCAAAACACGTCCTCCTCGTCTACTCAAGGTCCATTTAAACAATACGAGGTACTCGAAACATGCTACTCTGCCATGAGCTTGTGCGACGCGAGAATTGTCCTATCCTTCGAGTAATATTGAAAGAAATAAAATGTAATTCCCGAAAAGTAAGTGTTCGTAGATGCTTTTAATGTGAGCAATGATGTTCCAACAATGTATGATAAGAAACCCTAATCGATCATTGATAACCGTTTATCTGTTGAAAACATTTCTTTGTGTAGAAGAGCCGTTCAGATAGTCTGAGGACATTGGAGCATAAAAGAATAAATAAATGACGCGTGTAAATGATACTTTGCATCTGAAAGAAGCTTGGTAATTGAATTTTACATGCTAATCTCAAAAGGAGTAAATATACGATTCTGGACAATTTATGAACTATACAAGTATACACTACAAAAAATATCTTCAATCATGTATCTTTGATTTTACGTGTAAAGTTGTATTGTTCAAGGCTTTTTCAAACTGCAGGCCGTCTTCTTTGATAATATTTATATCCTCGTTAACATATGTCTTGCAACCGCGCAGAATTTACGAGCAACGTGAAATTAATTAGTGTCAAGCGAATCATCATGTAGATATATAGTGATAGTAGCGGCACGGGTGGAAGAACATACATAATTACTGAACAAATGTGGGTTTCAAGGGCTTCCTGTACTTTCCATTTCAAGTACAGTCTCCACGGCGCGTGATTACCCGGCGCGTGAATCCCGTTCGATGATAAACTGCGTGGGGATCTCTCACGATTTACTTTCGATCAGTTTTTACAATGCGCGTACGCACATATAATTGCGCGTGAATTGAATCGCTAGAAGACGCGCGTGCACATCGCCGTTTACACGAGCAACGTTTCAGGCATTCGAGGCATTCGCAGGACTTTTTGCGGTGCAATGGCTTTCGTGCGTACGTCAAGTCCGGTTTGCGAGGAACGGAGAACAAAGCGAGGTAGAATTATCATTTTAATTATTCCAAGTATTCGCCTTCGTCATCTCTGTTTGCAGTGGTTCTTAAACTTTGAGATCTGTTAAAAAAGATGTGCCCAATCCAGTAAAATGTCACGAATACAGTAGAAACCACCTAATCCTGTGGCAGGTTACATTTTTCGGAAATCGAGTTTTCTGGGCCAGTTTCATCTTTACGCGGCTCTTCGTTTAATTTCTTGTATATATATATATATATGTATATCGACATATTACTCTACTGCGCGATTCTGAGACATGCTGCGAGGCTATACACAGCATCTCATTGAGGACGAAGTGTAGATCGAGTCAGTTCCAGCGTCAACTGCAAGGAGAGCAGAAACGAGCCGGAGCGTTTCAATCTTACGTGACGTAGCCGTCTCACGAAGGAGCCCCCGAGCGATTACTTATTGCAAGCGAACGGCCAATTATACTCGCGCGAACACTAATTCTGCCTCCTCTCTTCGCTTCCGTCTTCTCCTTTTACTCTCCTCGACACCGTCGCCCGTCTGCAAAATACACACCGTCTGCTGCCATAGCTGCACCATCGGCGCGCCGGTAGCTACCTTGCAATCTCCCATTTACACGAATCATTACCGCATTAAACTCGTAAATAGAGGGCGTCGAATTTCTCATTTGGAACGGACAGACCCGCGGCTGCCGACCTGCTGCTGCACGAATAAAAACGAAATACGAGAATTTAATTAACCGAAAAGCCAACCGACCGAATCTGAAAGAAGGGAGACACGCGGCGATCTCATTGGCCCGCGTCGAGAGGTGTGCCCGTGAAAACTGAAAACACTGTGCACGACTTCACCGAACGTCGTAAAGGAATCGTGAATTACTGCGAGAATTTAATCAGAACGTCGACTTCCGTGCGGATCTTTACGAAAATCGCGATCTTCGAGAAGTTGATTCGCAAAAACGCGTTCGGAAGTTTAGTAATTATTTTGCTACACGGTTTCCGGAGACGCGGTTGCAGGGATTGCGACGACTACGGGTTATCTGTTATTTTCACGACGAGACGCGAGCGTAATTCAAGTTCAATATACGTGCTTGGACTTTAGTTCGTTGCAAATGATAGGGAACGAAAGAGAAGAGGCGAGAGAACAGTGTGACGCTTGTATATGTAAGTGTTTTCAAACTAAAATTGAGCGTGCTGTTTAGATCTTTTTCCACATACAGAAGACTGTAGAAGATTGAAGCAACGATTGTGGTTGTCTTTGATGGAACGGCACTTGCCAGTTCATTTATTTTCTGTGAATGTGCCTGGTACAGTATTTATGAATTAGCCAGCGAAGGAAAGACGGCGCAGAAAATTCTTTTCTCGTGGTCCATGGAATTTTGATATGTTTAACAGTAAGTGTTGCACGTGGGAAGAAGGACCGACTGAAATGGAACATCAGAAATGTCCAATTCTCGCGGAGATGAAGTCGCGAAAGGTTAAACAGGGCTTAATTCTTTGGAAAAGAACGAGGTGGGAAGCGGCAGTCAAGATCAAAAGGCAATAAAACGCTGAAAGAGAATATGAAAACAGGAATAAAAAGACAGAAGAGACACTCACCCACTACCGGTTCGTTTGTTGTGTACACCCGTGGCACACGGTTCACATTCTCGTCTAAGGTCGTCATCGCAACTTTCTCGGCTGAAAGCAAATATTGCGAGCGCACATTTAGTTCCACCTGTTCTCCATTTATCTATTTTAGTTGCATGCATCGGTCGCGCGTTCTCTGCATGCATCGCTCTTAGATTCGAAACGAGACTCACTCGATAAAATCGACTGGTCTCATTAATTTCGTATAGCATTGGATGGGACTCGAGATAAAATACGACTTAAAATTCAAATAAATCCTGTCAATCGAGACATCGTTGTCGCGGCAAAAACCGGGCGGTAAAAACACATGTATGCATTTGCATACTGTCCGAGTTTAGTTTTTGTTCACCGAGGATGTTTAAAGACCTAACGATTGCAAATTCACAACAGTGTAGATTTAATATTTAACGACAGTTCGTGGAAGTTTCTAAAGTCACGAATGATGATATGACAAAATAATTCATTCCTCGAATCGGCTATCGTGTAATTGTTAATTCGCGAACGTGTTCTCCGATTGGAGGTTATTACAATTATCGCAATATTATCATAGTTTCAAAGTGTTTACGCAAACCGATCCTGGGGACAAGTGGATCATTTCCAAGACCTTGAATCAATTATGCAAAACTTACAATCACCGATTTTGGTTAAGGATACTGCCACAATGTTAGAATAAATAATTTGATCATTATGTTGTTCATAGTTTGAAGAAGAAGACGAGCCACCTATCTGCAACTAAATAAACTGCCAAACGATGAAATATTTTTCGGTGAAGATTGGCAGACGAATAGAATAAGAGACTCCACATTGTATTCTCGAAGACAGAGACATAGCAGAGTTGTTACGCGTACCCTCAAGAGCAGATAGCAATAGCAACCTTTAAAGAAGATCTCAGTCTACTCGGAGAGGGTATCATCGGTGGACACCGGCGCGCAAGATTTTATCACAATAATCGAGATACGAAGAGATCCGTAAACGGAATAATATTATGCAATGAAGGTAGCTATCCGGGTTTTCTGGTAATAAGCCAGTTCCCTATACGAGTTTCAACAGTACTTTATCTCGTACTTAAGCCATCATATCGTTTCACCAGTGTGCTCCGAGCTCCCGAAAACTCGTTCCCAAATTTCTGGTAGCACGCCAATTCTCATCACGATCAAACCCCCGGATTCTATTGAACCCGTACTCTACTCGGCATCACATTTAAGCGATCCTGCGTCACAGTTGTATTTTAGGGGCCGTGTTTAGACCAACAACTCCATTACGCTGCCTTCTGGTAATAAGCCAATCGACGGAATATTTGGAAACTACTTTAGCAGACAGTCCCTACAAGGAGGTGTAAAAGCTCCTTGAGCAATGATCCAGAATCACAAGATCACGTTCTGGTCAACGTAGGACCTAGGGTACAGAGACGTTCGAATGAAGATCGAGATCTACAGCACAAGAACCACGTTCTGATCGACATAGAGAACCTGAGCCGATCCCTGGGGGCCAGAGATTCTGCGTCACAGTTCCCTGCTAGAGGATCCTCGACCACTGAATCCGAGCCACACGATCATCGTAGAGTCTGGGATACGGAGGTGACGAGTCAAGATTGAGATCCAAGCTGTCCTCGACCTAGTGAGCTCATCAGGTTGCATCACAGCTGAAGATCGGGTTCTAATTGATGCGGTAGCTAAGCTAGCCTCCAGAGGCGATCGAATGTAACGACGAGGCGTGTCTGACCGCGAACTTGAGCGATCACGCCTATCGCAAGGTGTATTCAGAGAGCGCACCACGGTTCGCGTTCCGCTGGCTGACGGTTTCATTCACTCGGATCGCTTGGTTCCTGGTTCTCGGAGGCTTGATTGGCTCCCTTGACCTGGTTGCTGCCGGTTCCTCGACCCGTCTCCGGCTCGACGGTATCTTTCTCTTCTCGCTCATCGCGGTCACTCACATCCGTCACAGGGGGAAACAAGCTCGAAAAGGGAACGCGCGCGAGACTCTCCCGACCAGGAGAAACACACGGTAGCACAAGGGGACAAAACCCGTCCCGGAGTCTGCTCGGATAGAATCGGCACGCGCAAACGACGATCCGCGCGCACACACGATCAACTAGCAAGTCGCCGCGGAGCCGACTAGAAATATCCTGGTGGTGGTAGCCAGCCGATGAGACGCGGACGCGGTTAGGCGGCGGAGAGCTCGCGAGTTGGCAACATCCCGCAATCAACAAATACCGGTGAAGCCTGGCTGACACCGTTGCAGTGTGTCACCTTGTATCGCGACTTGCCTGTGCACGATACCCTCGCCACCTTTGACCACTGGCTTTTCTTAGCACTAGGGTGTCCCTTATTTTTCAATTTTCCATTTTTTTCTGGCCTTACTCCACCGAAATTATGGCATTCGGTGAGAAAATGATGTACGACAAATTTTTGGAAGCAAGCGGACAATCCGTCGAATCTGGACACGTCGATATAGAGGATGCAACAGAATCCATGTGGAAAGGGTGAAAACAGCCCCTAAAGTCACGTTGTCCGAGTTACGAGTTGCAGAGAATGGCAGTAACTGTTGACTGTAATTCGCTTTCAAATCGAACTTCTACAATCATCTACGATTGTTCTTATGTGCCATGTGATTGTGGCATTATTAACCTCTTGACTGCGGCGCTCTCTAGCCTATCTCTTAAAGCCACATGCGTTTCGCTGCGCGATATTCGCATGGCATAAACAATTATTTAGAACGCAATCATCCGAGATTAATAAAAATGTTAATGTGTCGTGATCAACGTTCATCGAGCGTATAATGACTTTCGGAATTAAAAGGTTGATAACTGTCGTAAACAGTTTTCGCATGTTTTAATATCTAGAGACGAGTTCTGATTCGTTACATTGAAATTAATAAAATAAAAATTCTATAACCTTTTCATACAATTTTATTAAGGAATACCTAAAACTGATATGTTTGTAGAATGATTAAAACGGACGAGCAGAATCTTGGCAAATATTATATCACAGGATCCGAAATAGCTGCACTGTAGTATTAATCTTCTGAGAATCATTCTGGAGAACATTTTTCAAACGAGTCCGTCTGTCAAGCGACAGAAGGAAGAACGGAGAATAAATTGTATATGCGTGAAGATAATCATGCGCAGATACGTGGTCATGGAGTTTAAATGCCAAGTTACAAGGCACAGATATGTGTCGGTACTTTTTGAAAGTTAATTTGCATATGTAGACTATTGTAGACGTTCCGGTGGTTCCGAACGCAGAGAATTTATTGGAATGTTACTAAAGCGACATAATTTCCTTATTAAAGTTTATTTTCTCCTTGCAAAATAATATGTCCAGCTCCGTAGAAACAAATTACTTTTGATCCTGCAACTTTGTCGTTACTATTCTTATTACAATAATATATAATTCGTTTCAACGTTATTTACTTCAGTGAGAGAGCATTCTGTTTACTCGATTCAATTCTACGGGCAGTTGCGAAATGTTTCTCAATTTTCTGATTGATATTTATCGTTCCCTGTCGTCGGCGAGGGGCATAAATCGAGGAAATGAACCATCGAAAGTGGTGTAAATTCTTAAACTCGGTAAATCGGAAAGTTCGAAGAGTTTGATAGTTGGCAATGGTCCGTCGAACGGATATTACTGGCTGGCTGGTGAACGGCGGCGTCGGTTTGCGTCGTATGCAGAATTTTATAGTCGAGTAAGGCCTATTTTTAACCGGATCTGTTTATTTTTGCTTCAATTTGGTCAGGCACACGAAAACTCGTGCACACGGTCGATCTGTTTGAGTTTCGCTCTGCAATCGGTTAAGCAGTGTATCAACTGCGGAACGCAAATAAAGAAAACAAGGAAACGGTAACAGTGATTGCCACTTTCGAATCTCTCTCACTCTCTGTTCCGTAGTGAGAAAATTGCATAACGAGACGATAAACGAAACTGATCTTTCGAATTATGCCGCACGTGGTGGGCGTGGAGAAGATGATAATAAAACGGTGGTTATCGAGAGAGGCACGAACGAAGAGATAATGATTTTTCTCGAATTGCTTCGGCGTCCACCAATGAACTTGCACATTTATCTTTTATCGTTCGCGTTTCGTAACGTTGCGTATACAAAACGATACAATTTATGACGTTGCGGTAAATAAGAATTTAAATGCCAGAGATTATTGAGCAGGACCGAATTTTTATAAATAGAGTAAAACAGCGTTCAACGATTACGTGGTCGTTTACCCGATATACACATCCTCCGCTAATATTTAAAGTTCGAGCCAAGAACCGCGAACGAAGGAATTAGAGCCGCTTGAAAACAGACAATGATGAGTTAAATATATTTTTACAGGTGCAAACGTAGACTCTACCGTAACTACTTCCTCGGGGGCTAGAACCGGATTAAAATATATACTGGGAAAATGTACAGTGAAACAATTCATTATTCACCTTTGCTCGCCTCGTGAACGCTGTTTACCTCTTTTACTGCATGCACGCAAGACGATCTGACGTCAATTTCGTCCATGCACGTTGACACAAGGAATACTTCGCTCCTAATTTAGTTGGACATGTAGGAAGATAGTCGGCACGAAAGCTTTCAACAGTCTGCTGCTTTGTAAAAAATCGTACAAATTTATGTTTAATTGCCTAACTAAGAGCAAACCAGTTAGCCTTGAAGTGGGCAAAGATAAATCAGCTTACGTCACGTATTTCGAGCAAGAAGTACACTATGTTTCAAATATCGCGGAAGCTACCATGAGCAATAGCAGAAGGATTAGCTTTCACTGAACAGCTACCTTCAACAATCCAGCAGAAGAAACGTTCTCGCAACAGCCAGCTTACAGCGTCGTTAACATTTCTGCCATTCACGATCAGCTACTCGCGGAAATGATTCCGTTCGGTCAGTGGAAAAGTTCGCGGTCGCATCGGCGACCGATTTCTTCGCAGCATTGTTGACCGCGTTCTGAAGAGGTGCTAGAATCTGGAGGATATCTTATGACAACGCTGCGGAGTATCGGAGCCCGGGGCGGTTGCAGAACTCATAATTGAACGGTGCTCGTGGCGTCGCATGAACTTTTGGTACAGCGGTTACTCCCGGCAGAAATATAAATAATCCTGAGTAGGAGATAGCTACAATAACCGAGATTAACGATAGTTTAGCTGCCCGGAGGAGGCATAATAATCCCGACAGCCGAACACCGACCTCTCCGGTTTTCTTTAGTCCACCTTGTCCCGTTACCCTTCGCGAGTTGACCGGTTTCTTGCCCGACCATGGTTGTCCCCGAGGCTACCCCTTTTTCCCAATATAAACCTCGCTCGTCCTGGAATATTTGCCAGAGAACGCAGAGGGCCTGAGTTGGTCTGCTAACGAGCCAAAACCGGTCGGTGATATCAGTCTTTGCCACATTTGAACACCAGATGAATATATTCTAACAATTTTGTAATTTCCGCGAAAAACGAAAGTCATTCTCGTATTCAGTTTTGAGGGGACAATTGTAAAGTTTAGACCAATTTTAGACTAAACTAAGATATCCAAAAATAACTGAACCTAGTAATTGTAGGCCCTGTTTTGGGGTGTTTGTGAAAGAATCGGGTGATTTGATTTTCTGACGACGCAGAGGGTGGTGAGACGTTTCCGGTTCTAGGCCGGTCGCCTTAAACAAATATCTCGGGGAAAGCACGTCGTTATGCGGCGGGTCGCGGCTTCGATCGTTAACTCGACGGTTTTACAACGGCCGCTAACTGTACCGATCTGAAATCCATGGCTTTCGTTTCGCGCTCCTCCGGCCGCGAGCGTGAGCTCGTAAATCGGCAACATTCGCGGAAAAGACGAACGGGAGAAGGCTACGCCGACACCGGAATAACGTGGCTAACGAAACGTTACGAGAATGCTAGACACGCGATTTAGAGAGCCCGTAGGGGCTTTTCGGATTGGCCGAACGGGGCTCTGCTCGGCTCGGCTCGATTTTCTGCGCTCCGCGTTCTTACTCGCTCGGATCGACGACCTCGAATCTCGCGTGATCCAATTCCTACGCGAAGAATGTTCCGTGAGAAAAATCGTTTGATTATTAATCAGGTTTAGTTTTTAGGATTCGAGATAACAATGCTTATCGCAACGGAAGTTGGACGTTCATGACCGAAATGAATCGGCGAAACACGGAACAGTAAGAACGTTAGGATAAGTTCAAAGAATCTTGATATTAATCTGTTCAAATTATTCGGAAACTAAAAAGGTTCCTGGTTAATTTACATTTTTGCTATTGATGCTTGTATCTTGCACAAACAGCCCCAGGCTGGTTCTCGCCTAAGAATGGCCATGGACATCACTTTTACGTCACATAATGCAGAGATACTTCGTCGAGTATCATTGAAGTAGAAAGGCGAAGTTTTTTCAACGGGTACTGTATAACGTACAAATGTTCAATACTCAAGAAAGTAAAGTGAAAGGTAGATAATTAACAGTATTGAATTTCCGCTTTTCTCTTCAAATGGTCACTCGGGGTAGAAAGCTACGAAGGTAAGGTGTCAATCTTTCTACCTGTCCCAATGCGCGCATCGAATGTCTTCAATTGAAACGCGAGAAGAGTAAAAGGAGAGAATATCTGGAATGACTACTTTTTCCCAACGATTGTTTGAATTACAAGTCAACGAAGTTAGGCAATGGAAAAACCGGTCATTATGGATCGTAGCGTGTTGAAGAACATACGTCGTTCATCGTAAACGTTCGTTGTTGCACACTCCACGTGCGATCCAGACTAAAGCCGCTTGTGCACTTGAGAATACACGTGATACTCGCGTATTATATTTGTTAAAGAATACATCTGATTATTTAATGCTTTACGGAGCGATAAAAATGACTATTTTGTATTGCTTTATAAAAATAAAGAGGATGTAGTTATTTAGATTGTTAGTAATTGTTATTGTAATGAGAAAATAGAAATTGCATTCATGCTTACCGAAACATTTATTCGACGGTCGCGCAGATGTTTAAATCACCGAGTGGATAGGAAATCGCAGCTGGGAAGCCTTTCTTTGAATTTATGCGAGCAGACAAAGAAAACGCGATCGACGTGTACCGTTGTGTAACGAATCGCGTGACAAAAATTTAATCCATATATACCTACACTAAAATCTAATGCAATGTTCGTTATAAAACAGGGACATTCTGTACCGGGTTACAAAAACTATCAACTTTATGCAATCGTAGTGTTGAAACTTCTCAGCTAGAAATTAATAGCCATATAAATGGACAGAATCGTGGCCTAACTTTCATTGTGAATAAAAAAGAAATATTCTATACTCGTCGACCTAATATGTACTTAGCTAGTTGAATCGGTGTCTAAGAATGTCTTTAAGGAATTTAATCAATTGATCCGACTAAGCGGGTAAGTGGACACTTATTTACCCATTCAGGGTTCTCAAGTTCATTCAACGAAGAACATTCAACTAGATTCTCATTCTTTCGTCGCCCCTCAAACTTCTATTCATTGATACATTCTAAAAAAATTAACAAACATAATGAGCAGTAAAAGAGACAATAAGAAACCATGAACATATTTTACTGAAAATTCAAAAGCAAGTACACCAACTAGAAATGAGTTTGCGCAAATGAGATAGCATAATAAATGGCAGACTACACTGAGGAACGTCCTATTCCATGGCGGATTGAGCCTAAACGATCTCCACGGAACCCGACAGTATATTCGCAAGAAAAATGCAGCTATTCGACGCAGGGGGCAAGACCGTGATGGTTTAAACGCATGTATGAACGCATCACGGTGTCTTACGCTCGGCGTACAACGAGCGTACTTTTATTTTACGACGGCTGTTCGAAACGTCGGATGCTGGACGTCGTTATCGGCGGTCGCATAAAATTCTTTTTATAGAGTATGTATATGGTCGCAATCCCCCGGAGGTAAACTGTGACTCCTCTCCCCCTGTCAGATGCTCCGGGGCCCCTTGAGCGTTGACCGTGGATCGTTCCCGGCGAAGAAACAAGAGGGAACCCCGTGTTTTCAGACGGGACGCAATTAACGGTGCGCGCGCGCCCGTCGATTGTCTTCGAACTCATCTGACTGAATAATGCGAGTTTAATTAACGAGGCACGGAAATACGGGAGCGGCCGATGAAGCGAATTGGACGGGTCTATCGCTATGTGGAACACGTGTACCGTGTCCGTGTGCGTGCGCGCGCGCGTGTACCCCACGTGTATTGGTACACTCCAGAGGAGAAACTCTTGGCATTAATCTTATTGGATTGCTACAGAGGGATTTGCGAAGTCCTTGTTGGCAATTGACATAGTTCCCATTCACTACACCGCGTCTTGCGTCTTTTCCCAATTATCATCGAAACTTTGAGTCTGGTAGCTCCATGTACGTACCCGCGTGTATGCGGATCTCTATGTTTCTCTACTTTCGGTTCACGAGAGAGAATGTTGATCCGATTACACGGCCAGAGTAGATAAATTCTGAAAATCCATCAGAGAAATCACGGGAAAAGTTCGAAAGTCGTTCATTACTCTACCACCCCCTTTTTTTTTAATGATCATTCCGCGGTAATCTCAACCAACCAGCTCGATCCTTTTATTCTTTATAATTTTATTCCCGCGGGAGCTTCATTTATATCGAGTGGAAGAGATCAATAATTTGTCAGAACTTCTTAAGGAAATAATATCAGGGAGCAGAAGCCAATTTCGAAAGTTTGATCATTCATTACATCGGACCTCTTTTTCCAACTATCTTCCCCAGTGAAAACTTTCAATTCGACGCGTTTTTTTTCCCATCCGCTCTCGCTTCAACTTCGGGAACGACGCGGTATTTAATTTGGACAGTTTGAATAGGAAATTCAGCGAATATTGTTAGCAACACCGGGCCGGCTGCTTTCTAGAATCTCATTATTGTTCTTCGATACTTTCTTTCGCTACTTCGCTCAGATGTATCAAATAAACAGGTTCCACGCTTTTAAAAAAGAGAGATTATTAATGGGATTTCGAATGAAGTTTGCGGATCATCTTTTAAACCGTACGATGTTCTTCGTAGCAATGGTGAGCATTTCTTCCACCTCAATGATTTCCTACAGAAAATTCACGTTTCGAATCTGACTTGTCCGTATTAATTGAAGAAAGTTCAATTGGTAAATTCTCGAACGATGTCGAGAATGTGTATGTATACAACGACGATCATTCGAAGCCGAAAGATTTATTAGACGACAGGATCAAGAGGAGAACTCGATGCGCTACAAAGTCGATTTGATTTCAATAATTCAGTTACATAAGGCACGTCAAGTATCTTTTTAGTCGGAATACGGTAATTCTACCACGTGTGGAGAGCTAATCATTCCTACGGTGGAGCTTTGAAAATTTATTGCTGATTATTATTTCCGTCGGCGGAAAGGAGCACCGCGAACTATCGGGTAAACGAGACGACTCGTTTTCATTGGACTCGTTCCACGTAAACCTATCGATGGTATTCAATGAAACACGCGCGCTGTGTCGAATTGAATAGGTATGCCAATATGCGGGTCTCATTTCCAATCCCAAATATCACGCTCGGCGCTCTATAGCACGGCGCGTTTCGAATCGCTTTGAAACCCGGTGCCTGCCTTTCCCACCTGTTTCATTGTCGGCGGGTTTCATTTAACGCGGAATAATGTTATAACTTCGCCTGGGATATACGTATCGCGGCTGCCTTTGCCGATTCATTGTCTTACCGCGTGCCGTCTGAAAACTGCACGATGAATAACAATTTAGTCAGGACAGGACGCATGGTCGGGTCACCCTCAAAGTTCCAACGCTGTAAAGCCGCTTGTTTTCAAAATACAATGTTCCGTTGAAATTCGGCCGGTTTTACATCATTTCCAATAAAACAAGCTCGATTTCAATGGAGTCGCGGTTTGTGATATAAACGGCTTAAAATCGCCGGAACTTTTGACGTGACGCAATTGCAGCTAATACGAACTGAATGCCCGTACATTTGTACGGTATTGATTATTCAGTCGCGATCTGTACCTTTGATGTGCTTGTACCTACTGAAATTTGTAATCGACGCCGATAAATTTTGCGTTGATTACGTTAGTTGGGTGGTGATAGTTGTGGGCAGGTACATCGCAGAATGTCGATTGTTAGGAGACAATAGGATATTGTCGCCTATGTATTTTTATAGTATTGTCAATTTTTTATTTTTACCTCTGATGCGTTTGTAATTACGGAATTTGTGATCGAGGCCCTTCCCACGCTTACGGCAATGATTCATAATTTTCCTCATACGTTTTCTTGAACATAAAGCCACTAATAATAATTTACCCTGAATTACAACTGTTGTTTTTTTAATTTTTAGCGTTCGCCTGTTTTCCCAATGAATATACAATTTTTGTATGCATAAACATGTACCTCGAGTTACTTTCTCTCGCACAAGCAATAGCTCAAGTATTTCCGTGTCTATTGTGATTGAGAACCTCCGTTACTATGCACCTGTTGCGATGGTAATTCCGCCAATCTTTTTCCCTTCATCTTTTTAGCATCGCGAACGGGTTTTAAAACTAAACCTACCGAGCTCTAAGATCGATTAACGTGTTTTAGCTTATAAAAATGACAAGGCTCTATTTATTTAGATCTCGTGCAATTTTTGTAACAATGTGTGCTTGAATGAAAAAATTTATCGAATCAATTTCGATGTATGCGACTTCATAATTTCGATAATTATAAAATGAACAATATAAAACCGGTCATTTGACCGCCAACGATAGGTTTAGTATTAATCAATAACCTGGCAATCCCGTTGAAACTTCTGACATCATAAACTCTACAAAACAATCTACCGTTTGTCGTGAAATAATACAAATATTCAACCACATCGTCCATGATGCGATGACTAATGTTGAAACAAATGCCGGTCACGTGAAATAATCGAAATACGTTTTGATTCGTATATCCCCGCGTTATTCAGTTTCACCTTTCATTACATAACAATTGTTTCAAGACAGTGTCACGAGCATCACTGTTATCGGCTGTCGTAACCGCTGGAATAATTATTAATCATGCTGAGTAATAAGAAGCAAGGACAAGCACGTCGTCGCTCGTCGAAATTCAAATTTCCCTCGTTTTTCTTGCTCGAGTTCGAGAGTTGGTCACGCGCGGCAGCACTTACGTGCCATGCTTCGAAGCTACGTCATCTTCCTTTGACAGAATATCGTGTTACTGCAAGTAATTACGAATGCACAACAGCCCATTACGCTATTTATAAATGATCATGTCACTGCAGCAAGAAACGAAAAAAAGCCCGCGTCACCGATAAAAACTGTTCACGATCGTGTTATAACCTCAACAATCACGAACGTTACACGACAGTTTCACTAATCTTTGCACTCGCAGTCGTGTATATATATTTGCTGGGAGGCAATTAGAGAATCGTACAGTCCGTTCCGAACCAGAATACGATCTAGAGTCAGGAGTCTCGACCGAGACAGAGGATTGTCGACGACGGTGTCGCCGAAGTACACCTGGCAACATTCCCTCGCAAACTATATTTCCATTCGAACTACTGTCGAGTCACCACGTGGTTCGAATAAAACCGTGCCAATAGGGAACGTTAATGTTGAACGGTGTACGGGAACGAATATCCGCGAAAACCGTCGACAAAAATGTCAAAAAAGTACGATGCATAACGGTATGGGGGTTACAGATGGCACTCCCGGTCCAGAACACGTTCCCACAATTATTACACGCGATTTTTTCTTATCACTGTTGTTCCTTGCGCTTTCCACGGTTCCTGCCGCCGTGGAATATTAAAAAATTTGAATAGCACTTACCCACATACGAGCTCCCGTAGTCACCACTATGTTTATAACTTCTACTGTCCGCCATATTGGAATACGAATGACGCCACTTCCGTAACTGCGTGCAACTGTTTCACTACGTAGGTTAAAACTCGGGCCTCGTCGTTTGAGAGACTCTTACCAGCGACAATCACGGCGATATGCTCGACGGCGAAACGTTAATTGAATGGAAATGCAACGAATAATGGCGAGGAAAGTGAGCCGGTTACCGTGGGAAGCGGCGCCGTCGAATTCGCACACTCTACTCTTTCCCTTTCCCTCTCGTTCACGCGGTACAGTAGCAGCGGTTTTGAATTTCGATATTGATGATCAATTGGATTAGATTCAAATCTGAAACGGAAACTCTCTTGCCGGGAAAACGTAACGAGTTCGATCGCCCGTTAGATTTATCGTTAGATAGCGGATTTTATACATTTATGACAAAAATCAGTTGGTGTAACGAATGTAAAAATACTATGTTATGAACTTAATTTCTATTTAATTTCAGTTTATTCTGCATAAAGATCCGCTGTCTGTTTATCATCGGGGAGATCAGGCTTTCACTAATTAAAGGGTACTAAACGGAAAAACGATTTGCAACGACAAAAACAACGTCGAGCGGGGTTAACGTCGATATTAATGTTAAGAAAGTCTCGTCGGGTTGCAACAAAGCGCAAGGATTCCGTTCGACGAGCCAACCGGTCGTAAAGCAGAGTGGCAAACTCGAAACGAGTTATACAGTCGCTTTGCATATGAAACATCTTTATACGTTGAATTCCATGTCTCTCTATATTTGTATTATTTTCATGAAAATCGAAGGGACAAGTACTAACCACGACACATTTGTTCAAATACACGCGGGAAATTCAGATGTACGATATCGAACGAGAGGATAATTTCTGGCATACAGTTTCGGTCATTTTCCCGTAATAATTTGTATTCTTGAATCTTTTGTACGAATGATGAGAATTATATTAGAAGTTGGTAACTCGATTTCTGTGAAAATCGTTAGACTGTTACTTGGCGAGAATATCCGTCGATACATTACGTACGATTCTCACTGTGAGTGACTGTAGCTCGGAAAAGGAACGTTCGACTTCTCGTTCGCGAGTATCGAGGGCGCGCAGCCGTCCTATGACCGTCCATCTGATTCGCGGTTTCGGCGGAGCGCGGCACTACTTTCGCCGGCGGATGTGATTTGATCCCGGCGGTTGCGCGGTCGCAGATTCCCTATGGTGGAATGTGGATGCTGTGCGCGGTGGTTTGTTTCGTTCGCGAAATAAAGGGTCCGTTTTGCCGGCGATCGGATGCCTGGACTCGTCGACCGAGCCGTCCTTGGAAGCTGACAGCCGGGTTGAACGGGACGACACAGCCTGACAGAACGCAGCAGGCGAATTGACAATTACGCGCGAACGAGCGTCGAGTGGTCGAGGACGGGCTAGTAAACAAATGTCAGAACGAAGGACGAGACGGCGGGAGAGAGAGAGAGACAGGGGACTCACGGAGGGAAACAAAACACTATAGTGGCATTCGAAGCGCGGACAAGTGGCGTAACATGCATTTCGATTCGGTCTCTGAAATTCCTTCGACCTGAGGGAAACGTCAAAGTACACGTGCTTTTTTCGCCGCGTGTAACGTACCCGTGAATTTCCCTGCGGTGACGTCAGCTGTCACGAGCTTGTGTTTGCCTTAGAGTGTGACATCAGCTGTGGTGCCAGCTGCGGATCTAGCCTGTCAACTTCGTTTTATTTTGACGAATTAGTCGTTCGATGTCAATACACAAGCTAACAGTGTTCAACGCGTCTACGCGTCGATTAAGTGTACCGCGAGTGAAACTGTTGTATTCCTGGCCCTTTAAATCCGGGAACAGCCGAAGGGCAACTACTTTCACGCACGACGACCTCACGCAAAACCTGCTCCCTTCCGGGCCTGGCCGCTCCTGCGGCATTTAAATCGTTCGTCAGGCCTCGGTCCCATTCGCCAGACTTCGCTACATTTAAAAATCCTTCGCGTGTCATTGGCTCGATTTTGTCAGCGCGCGGTCTCGCCACCGATGACCGCCGGTTCCTACTGCATCTGTTGCCATCGACCGCCACAACCAAACCGCGAAATTCGAAAATCCGAGTTTTGCTAATTGTGCAACGGCGACCATTGAACTTGCCTGGCTCGGAATGTGGGATTTGGTCGCGGTTTCCAACGAGACCTACTCTACCCGGTAAGTGGCTCACCTTTTCTTGCAATTGGACTTCGAGCGGTTTTTGTCGGGTCCAACATGTTAAAACGATTACTCGCTGCTTTTTTAGCAATTTCGTTGGAAGAAGCAAAAAGAAGAGTCTTCATGCGCGGCTTTATTTATTATTGCAACATTTGCATAATTGACACTTGTGGTGTCGGGAACTGTTGACGGTATGTCAAAGCTGGGTACATTTCGAATAAAAAATGTTGGGAATAGTAATTAGAATAAATTTGTTTATATAAAATAGATTTTCAGGTAGAATTGGCTACTAAAGATAATAATGATATTTATCATTATTAGATAGCGGGTTTCATGGATTTATGACAAAAACGAGTAGATGAAATTTAACATAGTGAGAAGATTAAAGAAATTTAAGAATATCAACAATTCTGACATATTAAAGGTTTTGAGAATTTTGATTTTGCATAAAAATCCGCAGTATATTAATCATATCATTAGTCCAAGTTTCATTCATGTTTTAGCGACTGGCATCACATGTGCGTGACATCAATGACTTCAATTATCCTTCCGTTATCGGCCGGAGTTACGTGAACGCGATTCCGCTGCTATTCGCGGAAACTGCGTGCAAAGAAATTGAAGAAAATACCGTGATTATTACTGGATTCAAGAAGCTAATTTTCGAGGAAAATCCTTCGGTATACAGTCACGAAGCAACGCTCCGCGCAACGTTTGCTTGAGCAAGCGCGAAATTTGAGACGATTTAATTGTCACGTGACGTGAGTTACATTCGCCAGCCGTACGAATAATAGTCGCGTCACGTCTCGGTGAAGGAACGAAGGACGTTTTATAATTGTCGGCTCGATTAATTAGATTCGTCTGCGCTCGTTATCGCGCAGAATAAATTTGTAAAACAGCGGGCGCGTATGCTCGCGAATACATTCGGAAAAGATTACATATCGAGCATTGTCAGGATATCGATCTCGCTTCGCAAGTAAATTACATTCCGATCAGACATTGAACGATAATTTCTTCTCGCACGGTGATCTGTTTATCCACAAAAATTAATGACTCTCATCGAGAATGCGCATGTTTGCAGATTGATCGTAGATCTGTTATGGTAATTAACGACTCGTGAACTTTAGCGTTCATATAATCGCCGCACTATAACCATTATGGTTTTGCAACAAGTTCATGATTCGATGCAAAACATTAAATCTTCACAACAGTGATTCAAAGCTTCGTCATTTTATAATAAGGGACAAACTTCTGGAAAGATTCTCTGTGGTAAAAACAGAATAAAAATTTACATTATGGCATTTAAAAAATCTATATAATAAAAAGCGTTGAAAGAAAAATTCCACAATGTTCCACTGGCTAGGAAGATTAAAGAAATCTGTTCAAAAAGAAGGAGAGCAAAGTGGACTTTGGTTTTATTCATAAAAATACTTGCAGTTCGCGAACGTCTCGCGCGTCGCAGTAAAGCTTCCGAGAGAGAAGCTTCCGTAATTATCGAATCCGTAAGGAACAATAAAAATTATAAAAAGCAAGACTGTCGGTTGTTTGGATCGATGTACACACTTTATGCTCGCTTGGAGAAAATTTATTTTAAATGACCAGCGACTGTGGACACGGAGGCAAGGGCCCCGGGGCTCGGCGAAGGGAATATCGGCGCGCTTGAAATCAGCAGCCGGTAATTATCCCGGCGCTTAATTACTCTCCCACGTTTTTCGGTGCGGCAGGGCATTTTCTTCTTGTCCGGCAGACTCGGGGGAAGGAATTCTCGCGGTGTCTCGTTTTTCACCGGTTCGGTCCTTTCACTTACGGACTCATCAATCTCTTGCCGGGTTTTCCGACACGTCGGTGTTACCTATAGGAGCTCGTATGCAGTCAGGAACCCTCATCACTAACCGTTCCCCTCGTTCCCTTTTCTTCCTTCCGAGCTTTTTGGTTCTGTTACGTAACTTTTCATTATTATTGTTCGTGGCAAACGCGGTTGTGGATTGTAGTTCGCTTGGAATCGCTAGTTTGAATTTCGAAGACACTGATTTGTCACTTAGACCTATCGAGTTATAAATGCGATTAATGTATTAGGTTGTTCCAGAAGTTCGTTTCGAATTCCACTTCTAATTGTGAGAAGAAAAATTAGAATCGACTACGACTGGTTTGGTAATTCTAATGGTAATTAAACTAATTGGTAACGCGATCGAAGCCGTCTAATTAAACTCGTGAACTTTGAAAATACCGTACGTCTAGCCTGATTCCAGTTCATTAGGATGTAGTATCTTTCTCCGTGTTCCCTTGTTTGTTCAAGGCATTATGCAATATATTTATGACTCGCGATAAAAACTTAATAAAACCCCTTAATGGCTTTTTAAAACCTACACAAGAAGAAGATTTATAGGGTATTTTGCAATACGTATAATTTAGTGGCCTTTTTTATTCCTCTCCACTAAGAACATCAACAAACTTGCATCATTTTTGAAGTTGTATGTGAATTCTGTAAATGCAAGTTTCTTCGATAATGCATTTCCGTAATAATGTATTTCTGTATTCTCGGAAGTCTTTGTACACCACTACATTAAGCAATGAGCAACAAAGGCTGTTTAATGTTTTATCTCCATCTCACCGACATGCACACAATCGATAAACGTTCGTGCTCTTGTAATCAAACAGATTCTTATTCTTTGTCCACGTTTGATTACTCTCCTCTTATAAATTATAGAAGACTTCCTCCAGAATTCGATACACTTAAGCTCTTGATACATGTGCATTCCTGATTTATTTCCACTCGAAAGAGTAGCAGGTGCAACGTTTGAAGACTGCATTTCTTCCAATCTCGCGTTCCAAGTAAAGTAGCACGATTAGACGCAGACGCAGAGCATTTATTTACTTAGCGTCGTTCACGTCGTTCAGCGAGTTAGTGCCTTTTAAAGGGTATCTACTTTAAAATATAGCACTCCCTAATTAGGTAAGTTCCATGGCGAAGCGTAAACGGCCGGGGGGAACTGATATGTTAATGCGGCTGATAAGGTCTTATCAGTTATAGGTACTTTGTACACCTCTTTAAATATGCATTCGTATACAGAATACACCAAACAAAATTGTCTTTGCACGTAATCCTAGAAGGTCTCTTATTAATTAATTAATACAAATTCGTAATTTGTAAATAAGCAAAAAATTGGTGGAGAAAGGGCCACGAATGAATTTGTGCATAACATTAAATCTCCATAATACATACTAATATTGTTCTGGCGTGTGCGCCATCCAATCACCATAAATTATAGTTATTACTGCAAGTGGGAGCGACATTTACTGACCAGAATTCGGCAAAGCTGAAATAAATGTTATCCGCTAATATTTATGCAAATTCGTCGCGATAGGAGCTAGCTCGTAAAAAGGAAACAAAGCGAGCGTTCTTTGGCGGAGGTTTCTTGTACTGGAACGGAAGCGGACATTTTACGAGGCTCCGCCGAAACTTTCGCCGCGCGTGTCGCATTATGAATATTCAGATTCGCTATATTTAAATGCATAAACATCCGCAGCGAGAACCGCGGCTTTTTTTTCGAAGGGATTACTCGGGGCCCCGAATCGAATTTGCTGTGGGCGAGTCGCGAGCTGTGTATCGCCTAGGAAAACGTACACACAGCTGAACACGAACGAGCGCGATTGTATCTGGCCGGGTCTGTTTATATTTGCGCGAACCTATGTAAATGTAAACGCAAATGTTTCGCAATTTCTGTCCCTGGCTATCGTTTCCTTCGGTTCGAATTTAATTACACCGGGCCTGGCCCGTTACAAAACGTAAACTCGTATCGCGGCGGAGGCAGTGATTCTGTTATCGCCGGTGACTGCAACGGTGCCGTGCATGTGCACTTCTGCATGCGCAAGCAAACTTATGCTTTCCCTTCAGACACCAGAAATTACCGATGCTAATAAAACGTTCGCGCGGCAATGAACGCTGCCTGCGCCAACATACAGACGTCGCGTTCGACAAACCGTGCATTATTTTTATTCATGTACTCTCATCGCGTATTAAATCGCTCCGTGGCTCGCCTAACTTCGGCGATTGATTCCTACCGGTGAAGTTTCATATACAAGAATTGATTACAAAGTTTGCGAATGCTGCGCGATACTCAGGCCCGAGAGAAATTGTTTCGGACGAATACTGAAAACTCAACTATTTTCATAAGCGAACAATATCCGAAACCACTATTGCACGTAATGCTTCACACGATCGCCACCACCATTTGTTTAGCTGCCTATCTTCGCTGTTGAAATGTTTTATCTTGGAAGCATAAAATCCGCAGTCTAACGATGAAGTGTAAAATCGAAGTTAAAAATGATTCTTGAAGATAGATCCAGTATGTACAATATATTTATGTCGGGGCGCGAGCGGTAGGATGCGACCCGTGCGCTTCTGCGTTTCCCTTCCTTATTTTCGAATGCTAAACAAAATCTGCCGGCCGGTTTCGGACCATCGAGGGCCTTGCCTCGTATTTTCACCACTCCGCAGAGTCACTCATTCCACGTGCACGCATTGCAAAGGAGCCGATTTGTAAACCGATCCTGACTGTCGCGGCCGATCAAACTTCTCGGCCATGCTGCAATGTAAAATGCACGTGCGACCACTCGGCAACCGACTCAGGCAAACGCTTACTCTACGCTCTTAATCTGCGACATTTACTAAAGTTTACATACAAATTACATAGAAAATTTATTAAATTATTTGTTTAAAGCCATATTTATTTTCTAAAATGTTTCCCCACTAAATTAAAATTGGTCCGTCTCTATAAGTCGAGAAAAATGACACCGTGTGTGCGGGCTTCGCTAGCAATTAACAGAGCCCAACGGGTGGCCGATAGAGGCAGCATTTAACGGCTGCCCGCCTCAATTACCGCATTCTGGTTTTATTTCATTCAAGCAACCGACAGTCGCGGAAATTTGATTTCCACGGAAGGACAACACGCACTTGGTTATATGCACGCCGGCCATATCGCGGCGACCCGGTCAAACAATTTACATTTCAATTATACGGTCTTCGTTCGAGGGAAAACGCCGAAAATGCTTTTTGTCCTGGCGAACGTTTAAATCGACGCTTGTAACATGTACAGTAGACGCGGCAATTATCAACTGGCACGTTGTTAATTACAGCCGAAGAGCCCCGGTTAGACGAAGACAAAGGGTAGAGAGAGAGAGAAATAGAGGCCGTATCGCGTGAACGGGCTGCTAATTACGATTTTCGATCTGCAGAAAGCGAACGAAAACAAGAAAACAGGTGGCCGTTAAAAACTCCGGGGCCGTTGGAGTAAGGACGGGGCGCGTCGGCAGCACGTGAGTAACCAATTTCACGAAACAAATTTTAATTGCAATTACTTCGACGCTATCACCGGTAGAGCGTGAATCTCTCGACGCGCTGTCCTCGCGAGGAGGTGCACGTTCGAGTGGCGTCTGTTCCCAGGTTCGGGAGCAATCTACGCTATAATTAACAACAGCCAGGTATTATTTCTCGTTGTTGCACCGTCGCGAACCGGCTCGTTCGCGCAACATTTAAGACAGCATTCTGGTTTTTCGTTTTTGAACAAACGATGCTGTTTTCATCGTGCTTGAGCAGTGTCACAGAGACAAATTATTAAAACTGAATAAAAACTTGTTCTGCACGAGGAAGGATTAGCTAAACCAGTTGAAAAGAATTCTTCAAAATTGTAGCGTTCATGGGATAATGGGAGAATCGCAACCCGATTATTCGCGCTATAGTTCAACGCTTTGTATAAATAGAACGGATTAACAGAGGGGCCTGGTCAGTCTTTCCACGAGCACGGCGAACTGCGAACAAATTTCAAATCTCAGAAGTGCAGTCTTCCTGGCACGTGTCCCGAATCTATCGGGTATACTCGGTGGCACAATGCAACATTGTGGAAGCACGAAAGGTTGATTTAGATCTTCCCGAATAGGTCGTCTGACCTCTTTTTCGAATTCTGTTCGCTCGCCGGTCTTGGAATTAGATGGCAGCGACGCCATCGAGCTTTTTCGAATCTAAATGTCGTTTTATTCGGCCAGCAACATTACGTACACCAACTTCGGCCCGCCACACCGAGTAGTTTCGAGAAACTAATTTTCTTCGTTGCATACAATAATTACACAACCGTGCGCCGACTTTCGTAGCACACGCCACGGCCGCAATTGGATCAACAGTAAATTGCTTTTTTGTTATATTTTGCGGAATGAAATAAGCACTTTACGGTTACCGGAATGAATTTCATAGTAACGTGGCCCACTATCTGGCTCGTTTACGAGCCACACTTGAAACAATTGCGTTGTTGAACGGATATGAACTGGCAGATTCTGGGAATACTAATCTGCTTTACGTGAATACACATGAAAATTCTGTTTTAATCGTCAGAGCGATATTTTGGTTGGAAAAAAGTGTGCGCGACAATAGTTTTAATTTTTGGACCGCAAAAAAGTCGCTTCGGAGATCACGGCGGTGTGTACGGTGAGGACATATTGTCGAGATTTTCCATCGGCCGTTCCCGATTGCCGTGAAAAAGTGTACGATTCGCGTGAAAAAACATCGACGGCTGGTCGTTAATAACGTTTACTATTATTAATGAACGTACTCCAGCGCGGCGTTAACGGCCGATACGCGGCGATACGTTATAAGCCCCGATAATGCGCAACGTGGGACGGTTGACGTGTAATTGTAAACTCGATCAAAAAGGCTTGTAGCTGCCAATGCGATTGTCGTTCGTCTGGTACACGGTTACCACTGTCCCTCTTATTTCTGTCGTTGCCATTGACGTTTCCTCGGCCGCACCCTGGTTATTCACCGAGTTTTTCGTACTATTAAATAATCGAAAATTGGATTCGGAGCGTAGTCGGCCGCATCACCGTGCAGTTTTCCTCATTTGAAATTCAATGGCCCCTGTTCGAGGTTGCTCAAGTAGCCTGCACATATATTCGATATTTATTGCGCCTTTGGGGTATTTGTAGAATACATAGCGGGACTGATCGAGCACACCGAAAGTGAACGCCGAGTGTCGACACGGAAAAATTCACTGAATAATTGCTGACCTTGCGAGTAGCTGCCGTTCTTTCTGGTAGAAAATTGGTTTTTAATTAGGGAGCTGGTATTCGGGAGTTTAAAGGTTAACATGTTCGAACGATCGACGATTCGAAGGTTTAAAGTGTCGTATATTTAAGCATTGAAAGGTCCGATGCTCCGCGGATAGTTCTCTGTACGTCCAGAGTCTTAAAACAGTAGCAGTTCTTCAGCGATTACGCAGTTCATTATATCTGTTGTCGATTGGCGGAATGTTCATGCACGTGTCCGTGATATTTCAAGTATACTGGACCAGTTTAACGGGTGACCGTCGTAAATCATAATAAAACGTTGCACTTCGTGCTATCGCTCTCGAATAGTAAATTTCTCAGGGGCGTAATAACAACGGGAAGTGGTCGCCTTGGGGTGCGATTAATGTCGTTCCCTCGTAAAAAATGGCCAATACTTACTTCCTTTTTTATGTATGAATATATCTCGACGCGATGAATATTTGTTCCCAGACTTCTATCTATTCTCCGGTTAACGGGGGGGACTTTTGGCGAATCGCGTAAAAAGAGAGGTGAATGTGGACGACGCACGCGGAAAATCCGCACGAATTCGTCTTAACGAAGATGGCGTCGCGGTAGCGAGATTTATAGGGCTTTCACGGGACGCCATAAGCCTTGAAAATTCTATTTATTTCGCGAATTTGGAGCGAAATGTGGGACGAACGCGCGATGAGATAAATTTACGATCCTTTTTAGGCATCAAATCTGGCGTGTCTGCAAAGTTTGGCTGGCAGCCAGCAGACTTGAGTGCCGCCAAATACACGTACAGACCATCGCACCAATACTTGTGCAAGTGAGCGCGGCATTATGAGATATTTAATTTGAGTTTCGCACCGTTATATATCAGCCGGTGTTGATGGAATGGCTTGTTCTCTAGATTCTCTTCTCTCGCTCCACCGTTGACCTATGATTCACCGTAAAGCCCATCGAAAACTCTTTGAAATTATTTCCCCTTTCATCTCCTTAATAAACGCGCCCGTACAATCAATTTACAACTCGTACGACTTGGAGAAAAAAAGTATTAACTGGTAGACGAAAACAATTGTGAGTTAAAGAAAATCTGAATTATTCATTGTAATAACAGGAACATAACATTTCCGAGCATAAAGTCTCGCAACCTTGAACTGCACGTATAGCTGAAAGTGTCGTAATAAATTTGTCCAGAAATTTCAAGAGTCTCTAGTCTAACATTTCATAGTTCATAAACCAGTTTCTCTACAGTTAAGACAATTAGCCAAAGTCATGTATAATTTATACGTGACGCGTGCCTTGTTTAATGACCTCGAATTTTCGTTCCATGGCTCTAGAACTCCTTTAATTCAATAGCGATTTTCCGAAACGCGAGCACACTTATCTCGCGGAACGGTTTCACCTAAATTCTTTTAATTCCGCGCTTGCCACGAACATTTTGGCCACGATCTATTCTTATTTCAGCACGGTCGTAAGCGGGATAATTGCATTCCGGAGTGGTGCCGCAACGGTGTATCGTTTTTCTCGGGAGTCTCGTTCCAGCTTTTTGTTTGACAAAGTTACCCTATCATTGATACGGTCGGCCGGAAGTATCGTCTAACTCCCGGAAGTATAGCGGAGCGAACTTAACAGTGCGTTAAACTAGAATCTGCGAAACGCAAGTTCGCCTAAGGGTCACGTTCTCGATGAATTTCTATTGCATCGTGAAACCGGTATAGGTAAATCAAACGATCCCAAGAAATTTCAAATGAAAAATCGGGTCGCGTTGTTTTGTCTGGAAAATAAAGTGGTCGTTTAATCACCTTGAGGTCCAGGTTCGAGTTTATCGGACCAGAAAATCGGCAAAAACTCGATCGCATATATTAACACTGTTTCTACGTGCGGTTATTATCGCTCAAATTAATTGGGACCGGTTGCGCGCAGCATGCCGGAGCTCGATATCTCGGACAAGTTTGATCGAAGGAATCTCGTTCGACAGTGTGTAATTTATAATTTCACGAAAGACAAAATACAAAAAAAAAAAACAAAAATGCCTACAGAAGACTCGAAGTTGGATGACACGAATCGTTCCCACAATTATGGTAGAACGTTGTACATGCGAGTGTTTCTAGGTGTACAACTAGTAAAGTTCCTGAAGTGGAGCAACATTTCTTGGCGAATCAGAGTGTTCTTACAGAGACTTCGCGCACAGTAGCCGGTGGTTCGCAAGCGAAATTTCGTCGATGTCATTCTCGTTTCGATCGGATTCAATGGCGTGGGTCTCCGGTTGCCGTGGCACTTCATTTTCGATGTAAGGCCGTAATAGCAGCTTCGCCGGATGAACGTGGATCAGGGTTGCGGCGAATAGATTTTTCATCAGCTGTAAGATATTTCCATTTTCAATTTCCGCGCGGCGTCGCCGCCGAGACGGTTTTTGCCTCTTTCGCGCGCGCGCGCGCGCGTGTACCTAAAAGGTTTACCGGCCCTCGCGGAATGAATACACGACCCGATGCTCCCGATGCTTTCCTGCAATAACGTGAGTAATCTGCGAAAGCAACGGGCAGCCACGCGAAAAAGTAGGGCACAGAGCAGCGGATCGAAGCATCGATCGTCCAAGTGCGATAATGACTCGATGGATTTGAAAGCGGAAGACGCCAGCCGGCGCTCACCTTTTCGACCGACTCTCATTTTCTCCTCTCTGACTCCCTCATTATTCTCAGATCATTCACTCTGCTTCTGATACAAAAGCAGCTGTGTGCTATCGGCACACTGTGCTCCCAGCTAGTGTCCAGGCCTGATTGTATGCACTCTGTACATGGCCATTTCTATTCAATACTATTTTATATGTTATGAAGCTGATCTTTAAGGTCCTATCTTCTGTTTTTCATCTAGATATCGCCCATGCATAAGAAAAACGTCACAAATCCAACTTTTTCAATTTTTATTTCTAATACATATTTATACATTTCACCACATAGATAGCCCTATTACGTTTTATTTGTGTTTAATTGCAGTCACAGGTACAATAGATAAACTATCAAAAGAGTTTCAAACGCAGTCCTATAAAATGTGTATGTTATATTTGTGACGTTTTCCTTGTGCATAAACGATATCTAATTTTACTTTTAAACGAAGTTCATTTGAATGGCAGTCAATAGACCAGATAGAAGTCATGCCAATTTGCGATGACCGAATTCACCCATAATTTTCAACCAAATACATTTTACGTATAATTATGCGTAATTCTGGATGCATTGTACACATTTCAACAGTTAAATGTGAATAGGAAGCATCGATCGGCAGAGTTCTATAATTAAACTGAATTTAATAACGGCGCTGTGTCAACACTGTAAATCAGATTCTTTGTCCATTCCTCATCGGCTAATTAATTAATCGATCCGGCCTCGCACACAGACACGCACTGTGAAAAATCGTAAGGCATCTGTGATCGTTCCATACACCTGCGCCAGCTAAAATATAATTTTTGGAATGTCATCGTTGCGGCCGCTCTCACACATCGTGTTCCCCGAATATTTACTTTGAAATATTCTCGAAACTGTATTCATAACATATTGGTTTCCTTCGATGCGAGCTTGTTTGCTTTTTAATATTCCGTGTACATTCTGGGACGCTTTTGAACTTTCAGCCTCGAATATCGACATTATTTATCGATGTCAAAACGCTGGTATCGATCGCTAAGTGGGCAAACATTTGCGCCGGTAACTTTATTTACGAGCGGCGATAGTTCGGCAACCTAATAACGTTATTAATAGTAAACGCGCATTATATTAATAAAAATCACTCCGGCTGACTGTGATAAACACGCGTTTCCTGCTGAATACGTGAATGGCGACCAAAACGCAACTGATACCGTAACGTTTGTATAATATTTCATGACGAATATGAAAAAGAATTCTATGGACGTTTCGAAAATAAAACAACAAAAAATATACTTTTATGAATTTTTTCCGAAAAGAATTAATCTGGAATTAGTTCAGTTTTTGTATTAGCCTCGATTTATTTTTATAAAGAGAACAAACAAGTTCCTGTTTGTTTATTATTTATTTATTATGTATAAATTTATATATACTTCTTGAAATTAATAGCATGAAATTTTAATTCCGCATAATGATCCGCGAAGTTTTGATCAGTTTTTTTCTAGAACCACAATTTCTTGTTAATAAGGGAGTAAGAGCCCGAGCGAATCAGAAGTTTCTTTCATTTTCCTACGAACACGAAGCAATTAGTTGAATGGAGGAAAAACAGGATCGCCGTCGGTGTTCATAACTTAGAGACTATTTTATCGAGACGCTGTACACATCGGAGCACGCAAGTCCGGAAATGAGAAGAAGTGGAACAGCAGCAGATGTAACAAAGGGGTGTCGTAGCTCGTAAAACTTTTATGCAGCAAACTTACTTCTTTTTCCGCAAGCCTCCCACCCCGACACTCTTTGGGATACCGTTGTATTTTGTATCCTGCTCGTTTTATTTCTGTTCGATTATTAAAGTAGCATTGTTTTGCTTTTTAGCACATGCATCCAGATTGGTTGAAAATTCTCTGCTGGTGCCAGTATACCCGGTCGTAAAACATTATTTCCGTGCTTGCAGACACACTCGCTGGTTAAATGAACCCTCGAAAATGGTGGTAATGCACGAGTGCAATGACATTTGCGAATAGTCCAGAATCAGGTAATAAATTGTCATAAAAAACGAAATCAAACTTCATTCTCTTATTTATTTGCTGTGTGATGTCAAAATATTACTAAAAAGTCTAAAACTGAATTGTTTTCATACTACATATTAAATTCGATGAAATTATTTTTCTATTACCTGCGGCTTTTGATATTGAAATGTATTTGAGTTACGAATCAGATTTTAGGAAGAAATGTAAAATTGCAGGGCCGAATTACCACCCCTTTCTCTGCCAAAGTGAATGATATCTGGCACCGAGGAAGCGAGAGAAACAGTGGGAAGGGAGTCGCAGTTTCCGTGCCATAAATTCCTTGGACCAGTCAATTTCGCAAGTTAATAACCGGCGATGCTAACGGCAAAAACTGAGGTGGAGAGCGAATGTGTCAAGGCGAAAAAATAGGCAAATACACAGGGTAAAACGGCCGCGGGTTCGGTCCTGGGGGAGCGTCGCGTGTCGATATTGAGTTATTCGGTGAAGGTGGATCCTTCGTTTTCCAGAAGCTCGACTGGCACCGACACACTTGCCTTCACCCACGCCACCCCGGCCCGTCGGCCAAATGAATATTAGTGGCACCCCGGAGACGGAATTAATAACAATCGTCCTCCGCGCCCCTCCAGTCCCTGCAGCCGCAGACAAAATACAGAGCCACCCCCGCGCGCACAGGCGGCCAGCCCTTCTCGCAGCAAAAGCAACTGAAATTTATACCGGGCAACTAGTTCGTTCGATCTGGTGAAATCGCTCGGAAATACGAAAGTAAGCTTCCCCGAGGTTAGGCGGGCGTGAATCGCACGAACGAATGGAAAACGACATTTCTCGGTATCGGACGGTTATCTAATTTTGCGTGAACGCCGAATTGGCGAGCAGCCAACCTCGGCCCGAGCCTTTTGATACATATCCAACGTATTTCTCGCCTTTCGGACCCCGAGACGTTTAACCCGTTGCTTAATAATTAATACTGACTCGATTCCGTGCCGTCGAGCACACTGTAACTGAATGTGCTACTCGCTAAAGGCCGTGCCAATTAAAGTGTTAGAATCTGTTCGCTAGGAATTTAATGCAGACGTCGATTTCCTTTTCTATCGAGTAAATCATCCATGTAGGCTACAAGGCAGTAAGCAACTGTTCCATTGTCTCGAGAACAACAAATTAATACCAATTTCAAAATATTGTATTGTCCAGTTTATTGTGCTGCAATGTATTCTCAGTACTAATCTCTTCCGACTTCGCTGGGACAGAGACACGTATCATGACTTAAAATGAGAGAGGGGGAAGGGATGGAAAGGGGAGGAAGACCTGTCTGATTTTTCCAGGTCGTATTTTCCTGCTGGAAATACGTTTCAGGGTGAAGGATTTACCTGGTGCCGTCCCACCAGCACCGACGTACATAAACCTCGAGAAATTAATCCCTCAGGATAAGACAGTATGACGAAGCGGTCGGAGGGAGAAGATGGAGGGCTTTTTTTATAAGCGAGAAGCGCCTCGATGGCTCGTTTACCGAGCTACGATTAACCTAAAAAGTATACAATTTTCTCCTTCCTTCGCTTCCCGCTTTTTCCCCTTATCCCCGTGCCGCCGCTTCTTTTTCATCTATTCTTCATTTTAAACCGTTCTATTTCCCCGTTGCCACCGCTTTCGTCTGCTCGAAATTTACAACGGCTCGTTACACGCTTTCTTAGATTGTTGCAGCGCTCCTGTTACTCGCTTTTTCCAGAACTACGTTGCTTCACACTTTCCTTCGTCCAAAACACATGAAACATTCGTGATTATCAGATCGAGAATTTTATGCATTAACTAACAGAATGTGGGCAGATCAATTATTTACTCCTCGGCGATTTTGATGAGCTTGAAATATGTTGTGAGATTTTTTCTTATAAATAAAATACGTTATGTCATTTTTGGACATAATTTATATTCTGTCGAGCATTTATCCAAGGGGCAGCGTCACCGAAATAAATTCATGGAGCGTCCACGATCTCAATATTCATCCAAACGGACATCTTTATCGCGAGGGGAGAAAAGGTACGCTCGTGTTGGAGGAAATATCACTTTCCCATGAAAAAATGTCCCCGTATACGGATGTCGCCGGCGCGAACTGTTATTGTTTGGGAAAATTATAGCCCTTGCATTCTTTGCCGGTGTTTCTTTCAGGCCCCCACCCCTAGAGTCGGCGGTAAGGAGACCGGGGGCGGTAACACAGCAACCCTATCCATCGAAACCATTTCTCCTTGCTTCTCTTCGTTTCTTTTTCACCCCTCCGATAGACATCTGTATCCCATACCATATCCGACAGTGTCCTCGATATCGGGAACAACGTGCCGACAATTGCGAGTGTTCGCATACTTCTCGGTTGGTCAATAGCATCCGGGCTTCGTCGGGAAACGTTTGAGTACCGCCAGTTCTCCTATCTTCATATTCTCATTGCTTCTTCATCTTTGCGTTCCTACAACGTCCGTATCTTTCGAAATTATCCTTCCTCTCAAGC
Organism: Lasioglossum morio; assembly: GCA_916610235.2. Taxonomy (NCBI): domain Eukaryota; kingdom Metazoa; phylum Arthropoda; class Insecta; order Hymenoptera; family Halictidae; genus Lasioglossum; species Lasioglossum morio. Next base: position 7,376,591 of record OU744330.1, on the reverse strand, counting down.
ACCTCCGCGAAATGGTTCTGTCGTCAGAAAAATGGAAGAATGGTGCTTGCGGAATGTTAGGAGTGAAATGTTCTTCTGGTATACAGTAGAACCAGTGGGATCTAGAATTATTAGTTTGTACGAGAAAAAATTACGATTGTCCACGTATTATACTTTCGAGCATAGAATCTTGCTCATCAATTACGAGGTACCCAGGCCCAGCCGGGCGTTTTCTCGTCCAAAAAGCTGATTCTACGCGGTATAGAACGCTAGGTTTTTGTCAGGCTGACAGTGCATACCAATTTAACCGGGCAATTAGGATCTGAATTTTACGATAATTCCGCTCGCTGCAGCGTTACAATTTCCAGCTAATTACTCGCCGTGCCAAAGTGTGCAGTGAGAGACAGAGAGAGACAGAGATAGAGAGAGAGAGAGGGGCCAAGGCTGGGTCCGGTGTTCCGCGGCTGACGCGTAACGACCGCATTGTTGGACTCGTCTCCGTAAATAGAACGCAGCCTGCGAAAAGAGCAAAAATCCAAAGAGAATAATGAATCTGTATAGTTTCAGCCAGCGGAGCTTTCTCTTTCGCGGCTGTTGCGGGGGTGGCACAGGGTTGTAGGACTCCGGGCTTTACGTCAGCAGCAAGGAAACTTCTATAATTCCTCGCCGTTTCCCGTCGGCGCAGGTTACGTAGCCTGGAACATCGAGCACGGTCCTCGTCGTCGTCTGGATCGAAGAATGAAAAGACCTGAAACATGAAGTAATTCATTATGCATTTAATTAAACACAGTGGAACCTCGATCATCTGAACCTTTAACATCGCAATTTTCCCAAGGTGATTCAAGATCTTGAAATCGTTGATAACCTTGAAATGATCAGACCCATGAACTACTAGAAATCCGACAACATTCTCAAGCTTTTGGTACGTGTTCCCGCATCAGCAGAAACGATGAAGTTATTAGGGGTGCGTTAGGCGAGCCACCCTGTATAGTGTCTTACGGTATTGTCGCGGAGTGTATTACATGCGGTAGTTCGTGTGCAGGTCGCATTCGAACGGGAGAAGCTAAAATCTAAAGGGAATAATGGATTCGCGCAGTCGAAGCTTGGCTTGGCTCGGTGGGTTCCAGAGTCTTGGTCTCTTTCTCTCCTTTTCCTCCGCGACATCCTGAGAAAGGGGAACCGGCGGAAAAGAAAGTCGAGGGTGGGACTTTAAGCTTCGTCTCCCTCCCCCTCCCGACAACTTTACCTTGCCTGAGAAAACTTCCATAATCCTGGTTCCGTGCGGCCATGTATGTAGACTCGTCTATCGGCGGGCTTGGTCCTCGCGCGGCTTGCTCGGCGAAGAAGAAGAAGGGTGCGTGAGGGGCTGGGCCACGTGGTAAAAGGCTCTAACATGAACGTGGGTGGGTGAAAGGCCGGGGAAAAAGGAGAGAATGGCCCGCCTCGTAACCGGACGAAGTACGGTCGCCTCCTCCTTCTCTGCCAAGGTGGTGGCGGCTCACGAAAAGCGCGTCTCGCAAAATCGAAGAAAAAGGCTAAACATAGAGAGAGAGAGAGAGAGAGACAGGGAGCGAGAGAGGTGGTCTGATCAACGGAAGGAGAAAAGTCTCTGACCGCACCAGTCAAGGACCAGCGCGGGGGGAAGCAAACGAGGAGAAAGCGGGTTGGCTTAGACGGGATTCACTTTCTTTGGACTCCGCGGCGACCACTTCTTCGGGCTCCTGCACTGGCCTTTGTTTTCCGTCTCTTCTTCCGACTTGGTTACTTCAGCCGTATCTCATCCCCTCGCATCCGCCCGGCCGCCAGACAGACTCTATTTATGTTATCGCAATGAACGGTTGTTGACGATGGTGGCCACTGCGGTAGACCCTCGTTGGTAGTCTCGTTTGGCGGTTGCTACGATGTCTTTACATGTCGAACGGACGTTTTGGTCGGTACTCAGAGGCGTATTAATCTGTGTCGTAACCATAAAGTGCATTATTGAATATCGTCGAAAATGTTGGTTATCGATGCAAAGCCTAAGGAACAATTGGTCGCCAGTAACATCGACTCTAGACGATTATTTCGACCTTAATCACACAAGTTGTCGATTGTTGTTGTAAATTTCACGATTGCGCGAATTCGTGGATAGGATCGACGAGTTTCTAGACGGCTTTGCGAAGATTCCTCTCGGAATCGGTCGGAATTTCTCCGCTGGTTTTCAGCGACGCCGATTGCACGCACTAAGCCTCGCCTCGCTTAAACGCTTTGCCGATGCGCATTACGATAATTGATTGCTCGGTTCCTGATTAGAGTTTCCGATCATTTGACACTCGGTCTGCCAGGGGGATCCGTGGGTGGGTTGAGAGAGAAAGCGAGAGAGAGAGAGAGAGAGAGGCGGAGATCTCGTCTCTCCGCGAACACGCCAAGAGAACCCAGTCGATCGCTCGAGCTTACGGTTTAAGCCGCTGTCTTCCGCTGCTATTCCACTTGTACCGAAGTATGTATCCGGGATATCCGGATTAACGTCACCCGGGCCACGCCGACGGCGAATCTTTGCGTGATTTGTTCGCCCCGGTAAACGCCCCGAACAATTGTCTGTAGTCGCTCCGAAAATATTTGGTCGGCGCCGCGACGTTCGCCGACAACGATTCGCTCCAGCAACACTGTCGTTGTCGTATAAATACGAAAATACGGCTGCAATGCCCCGCCTATTCGACAGACCGGCTGGAAAAATATTTGCTCGGCTCCTTAGGACGCGTCTAGTCGACCGAATTAAGCCGAAGTCTCCGCCTTTAATCCCTTTTGGAAAAACGTTTTACCACCGCGGTGGTCTGAAACGCGGCTTTTCCTCGCTGAAAGTCAATTTGTCAAGTTTGATAGCTTGCAAACGTTTTTTGTCGCAGAATGGCAACTCTTGGAAGCTTCAAGACCGTGAATATTAGTAATTCCAGATAATCCTGCAATTAGTGTGGTCCGAAGAAATTTTTGCCTAAAAACAATAAAATTCTGAGAAACGGCCAATTTATTGTTGTCGAAACGAAGGTTTTTAAACGTTTATTGAGAATGTCTGGATCAGCCAGGTATTATCTTATTTTCATTTAACGGCAAATAACCTGGTGTATTTAAGGATTAACGTCGGTCCTCGTGTTCGATAGGTGCATATTCGAGGGAAACGTGTACGAATTCAATTTAGCAAAGTAATAAAAACGAAATTGGAATCGTTTAATGAGTCAGAAGGAAATAATAACGACAACGACGTTCATGGGTTTCATTATTCAGAAAGACTGCACCGAGGGTAAGACAATGGAACTTTATGGACGTCGATTCTTCTTCGATACGCATTAGCTTGTGCATCGTTTAATCTTTATAGAATTTAATGAAACTCGGAACTGAAGACATTATTGTATTCAACGGATTAACAGCGGATTCCGTTATAATTGCATCCATTCTATTGATATTTTGGTAACTCAATAAATGGCCCCATTGTTACACGCATTGTCTCGAATGAATTGTGCTTTATTAGCATCGCGATTGCTCTATTAATCAAAACGGTCTACTTCTGGCTTGAAAATTAATACGTGCGAGTATTTGCAATTATTTCGAAAATCACTACCGTTTTTCATTTATCTATTCGACCGTGTTGACTGTTAAAATGGCTAATGATGAATGAAATCGAATATTCGAGGAAGAAATTGATTTAAGAGAGTTGCGGCTTGACCAGCCCAGTCATCGGTTTACAACAGCACTATCACCATGCTGTATCCCGTTTCCAGTAACTTACTTTAATACTTCCAGTGGGTCGAATTACCGCGTCAACAAGCATCGAAGTATCGAGGTATCCTTCGAACACCTTGCTCTTATTATTAGTTGTCCAGATCGAATTTCGTAACTATATGAATTACAATGAACCTTCCTCGTTGTAATAATTCAGCCTTTGGGTATTGGATCGAATTTGCCATCGTGCGAAAACGGATCTCCTTAACCAGACTCCACCGACGAGCCAAGTCGACAAGTTAGAAAATCTTCCGCGTTATTATTCAATGCATCAAAATCTCACGGCGTGAGGTCACTTAATAAATACCCGTTTAAAAACTCCGCTGTAGACTTTCATCTCCAGTGAAAAAAGTTCGCGTTATCTTATATCATTTTTGCGCGTCCCTTATGTTTGCAGAATAGAGAATATCATTGCAGCGTGTCCGTGAACAATAAACAAAAAGGAAGCACGGACACAACAGCGAGTATCTTTGAAAAAAAAGTTTTACAAATCTTTCACGTTCACCCCCCCCCCCCTTTTGTGCTTCCGTCATTCGCCTGTCGGAGCATTAAAGGTTCGCTCACAGTAAAAAAGATAGACACTGGCGGGCATTGTGCAGCGGGTTCGATAAGTGTCCGCCCGCTCGATAAGCGCTCAAAGTCATTTATCTCGTGAACGTAGCCTCGTATCAAAAAATCGCATTGTACACTTCCGACTGTGTTTTCCACGGGGAATCGATATCTCCGATTCCCGTAACACCGGGCGTACATTCCTACCGAGCGGCACGCGGCGCGTTACAAAGCCCACGTAGAATTACAAGTCTGCGCTCTCGCGCAATCTCCTCCATAAGAATCGTCCCCATAAAAACGGTGGATCGCGAGGCGAGCTTTGCATGCCAACGTACAAACAAAGGACAGAGAGAAACAAAAGGGAGGAATTTTCGGGTAGCGGATAAAAGTCGGCGATAGCGGCATCCAATGAGAGAGACAGAGAGAGAGCGAGAGAGAGAATCTAAACTGAACGAGAGAAACAGAGAAAGATGGAGACAGAAAAAGAGGGTAAAAGGGAGGGACTGGACGAAGAAAGCGGCGAAGGTGAAAGGGAGGGAAGAAAAACTAGTGACGGCGCAGGAAAAAAAGGGGGTTTGAGGGGGTGCATGGGGTTCGAGGGGGTCGGGGGCGAGCGGAACGACGCGGGGGGTGGGACGAATAAAAGGAGAAGAAAAGTGGGAAGAGTTTCTTCCGCACGGGATCGATCCGCGAAACTTTCTGGCTCCGTAACGATCGCAGGTGGCCCTGTATTCAACGTAGGTGCACGGGTCAAGTCGTAGGAGAGGGAGCACGACGAAAGAACGCCCGGGAACAGAGAGAGGAAAAACGAATACGGGCCGCTGCTCGGCGAACGGGCTCTCTCCGGCTTCGGGGTAGGGGCGCGTAACGAGGAATTGGAGTCCGCGCAAACTTGACCGTACCGAAAAATTGGACGACTTGTTCCGAACGCTTACGAGTTCTGGACGTGTGCGGATTACGGGAATCTTTCTTCGTGCGGCACGGCGGCCGCGCACGCTTGCCCGCAGCCGCGTGTACTCCACCCGACTGCCACAGTAGAGTGGCTGGTCTACGGATATGGGGGTCAACCATTTTTTTTTTCTTTCGTTGTTTCCCAGTCTCACGAAGTTCTGACATTCTTAGGAAAAAGATCTCGCGATTCGTCTCAAACCTAAATATCCTCATTTCCACCTTCTAAAATCGACTGGAGGATCCCTTCAAAATACAATCAATTATGTCGCACCAAATAATTTCATAATTCTGTTTAATTCCAGCCCACGAATATTTGAAAATCTCGACGAGAATACATTCCAAAATTGTTTTAAGAGAATGTAGCCAATTTAACTCCAGCTGACGATTGTGCTTCTTTTTTTTTAATCTAAATGCTCCGGTTGACGGAGCCGTAGGTGCGATAGGTACAGGCCATGATGCAAGGATTAGCGTGCATCGGTCGAGATTACTCACGTGCAATAATCAAAGGGCGGTGTGGGTTTGCACAGCAAGAATTGACCTAATTGTCAGTGACACAGCTCTCGCGGGTGATTGTGGCTCGTTGCGCGGGGTATACGCATGATCGTTGAGGAAATTATTCGCTTTGAATTGCGACCGGAGATCCGGATATAAAATTGACCGGCGGGAGATTAACGTTGCATAGATGCATCTGTGTTTTAATTGAAATGTCTTGGGCATGATCGATGCTAATTTAGACAGCGAGCGAGGCAAAGGGACAAGCGGTCGTGACTGGCACACCATATCAAATTGCGATACAATGGCGCGGCTAATCGTAACAAAGGTATCGATGAGATCTATTTCTGGTTACACCCCGCCGCGCTGCCGTTTGTATTATGCCTCGCATTTACTGCCACGATCTGACATCAAAGTTATCCGTAAACCGGAAGCGTTACTAGTGCATGATTCGATTGGTACGCAAGTAACCCAGCACGTCGCCCATGTGAATGGCACAGAGACTCGTTGAGTGCCTATTCTGTTCAATGAGATTCTAATACCCGACACATTGTTATGCACGCCTCGTCGTGCTCGTTCCACTACTTCCATCCCTCGATAGTTTCGCTTTCTTAATTCCTCTACAGAACCTGTATACCTTGCAAAGGTCTTCTGAAGCAAAGGTTTTCTCCAGTAGATATCACTGATTTTTATAAATAACTCTGCAACAATTTCCTGACGAGCCTCAACTATAGAAAAATCTTAATTTTATTAAATTAATTAATTCATTACTAAACTGTTCTTTTAATAAGTTTTAATAAGCCACGACATGTACATTGAAGCTCCTAAATTCACCAAATTTAATCGACACGGAAATCTCATACGGTTGTAGTTTTCTCGTCATCGAGAATCACAGTCTGAGGATTGCATGCAAACGCAGGGATATTCGGGATGAGCGCCCGCATCCTGATTTCTTATCGATTCACCGCGCTCTCTTACTCGCTGCTTCACCCGTTCTTTATCTTGCTTTTAGTTTTCCCTCAACTTTTTCCTCGGTTTAAACGCTTCGCGGAGATAAAGCGGAAAAATTTTTATCGCTCCTGTGCTTGTTCTGCTTCAAGTTCCGCAACAACGTTCGCATTATAAATCGGTCTAAATAGTATAAATAATGTAAAACTAAATTTTCTGTGTTTCTTAATTGTTCTAGTCGGATGTAGCGAATCCATGTTTGATGTCGCGCAATTAGTCGCTTCTCCAGCTAGTCTAAACTGAAAGTATCGAGGATCTTAGTACCATCGGCGACAAGACAGTCGACTAAGCGGAAGAGTCGAGCAAAAATGTTCGCTGCAGCCGGCACGAAAAACTTAGTTTATCAGAGGATCCCTTGCTGTCGCGGATGAATGTCGAGAGAGAGTCTCCGGACACACATTTTCCAGCGGGGAAGCGTAATGATTAAGACAGTCAATTTCTCACCCGTTCCGGTAGCGACGCGAGACGGTAATAACAACGGCCGCCACCAACGGTAAACTTGGAACATCTCCTATCCGCGACCCCTCTTCCTTTCATCTTATATAGGAATAACGACAAACGAGTCGCCTTTAATGTCTGCCTAACTTTAATATCACGGACCGCCATTTACCTTCCTCGTTAATGATTCACCTATTAAGACCAATTCTCGACAAAGAGGCAGCTGAAACTTCAAAGCCCGGGATCAGACAACGACGAGCTCCATGATTACGCAAGAACTAACGTTCTTAAGCTTCTTTCTTCATTCTTCGGCTTCGGCTTTGTCCTGACAACGGAATCTTTGTTTAGGGGAACCAAAAGCAGAATCTCCGCTCGTTGCGAAATACTAGTTCTTCGTGATCGAGGTATATTATACCGTTCGTTAGTGATTAAACTCGATTATTTATCAACGTCTGTCAACAATTAGGATTTAGAGCACACCGGAATGACTGGGTACAGTTGCTTTTTCTTGAAACCAGCATGCTTCTGTTAAAACGTCCTTTATAAGTCTCAAAGAAGTGGTACAGTCCAATGATGGCCTGTCGATGTTGGCGACATAGACAGATTGCACCCTTGGGTTTATACTGTTTTCGCATTGCGGGCTTCCTCGACTTATGGACAGCCTAACGAATAGCTCCCAGTGGCTACGGTAAACGTAACAATCACATGAATTTTTTTCCATCTGTTAGTTGAATGTACCATTAAAGAAGAAAAATATTTTCTTTGTAATTAACTGTAGATGATTTTGGCAGCATTTTTACCAGGTCTGGCACTGAATGTGACCCTAACGAACCGGGTTATACTGACCAAACTATTATTGGTACAGTGATAGCACGAAGTAATGTACTGGCGTGGAGTGTATCAGCAACCAAGCTGATACAGGATTCTGCAAGCAGTGCCCTTCCCGTACAAGAAACTTAGTTTACTTTTATAAGCCCGTTACACACTGCGAAGTCGATACACCGGCGCGCACAGGCTCGACAGAACTTTAGATATCTTTATCAGCCTTCTGAAAAGTTTCCACGAGAAATACGTTGGTATATATAAGATGCTCAAAACTGAATTATCAAGTGCGCCTATTAGAGACTCGACTGTTCCGAATTTCTGTGAAATCACTCCTCGTGACCGACCGAAAATTGCTGAACTGGGAGACGTTCTCATTATCCTGCGTCGATCGGTTACCGAAACTTTCGGCGCTGAACGGGAACACCGTGTTTTAACGATTGAACACTCTTCACGTGGTGTTTCGTAAAGGAATAATAAAAAAGGAGAACGTTTTATCATCGGATTAGTGTTGTCTCATCGATGCGAAGGTCTTCTTTCCTCGCTATCTAGTATATTCTAGTATATTTTTTATATTGTTGTATATTCTAGCGTATTGAGCGACAGTGCGAGAATAGCAAAGGTACAACTACCTGAAACAGTAATACGATTACCGAGACATGGAATATTGTATATTATTTAAAAAAATCAAGCATGGGTATACGGGGTCGCTAGTGCGATTTCATCGACGGAGGTAGGTACACGATATTCATGAATACCGAATTGGTAAGGGAATCAGAAGCGCAGAAAATCGAGTAACAATTTGTTCCGAATTTCGTGTTTGGTTATGAGCAAAGGGGTTTGCGGTTTCTCGCAGTCTCATCCGGCGCAGTTGCTCTCTACGTTGGTTGCCACGGGCCAATTCAGGAGTCCACGGAAACGAGACTTCCGACACTTCCTTTGTCTCTGGCCCCGCTTCCACGACAGCATAGAAATCCACGGGGCCGACTGGGGCGGAATACGGGAAACTGGTTACGGTTACGATGTAAACGGTAAAATTTGCTGCTTTTATTACCGCGAAGAGAACGTTGTTGTAACTGTTAACGTTGGCGGCCCCGGGGCCCCGAGAAAACCTTGGGACAATTCGTATTTTCTATGTTAATGCAGAGACATAAACTACAGCCGACACTAGACACGATGCTTCACTCGGTTGCTTCTCAGGGAGCAACAGCTGTAGCCAATGCCGGGCTCGATTACTCCGTACTGAGAAGCTTATGCTATCGCGTTGTCGTGCAAACGATCCCCGCATAAATTTTTATTGTACACGGCACTGTTTCGATTATGACTTCGCCTTAATTAGGAAGCTGTGTGTCTCGTGCGCCGCCGGTTCGAGACCTCGTATGATCGAGCTAGTTGTCTCCGGAAATCTTTCAAGGACCGAGTCTCTTTACGAGATTACTGCGCTGAACGTAATGGTTCAGTGCAAAAAAGTACCTGTTTTTTATCATTAGAATAAGCCGAGAAAATTTTCAACATTTTTAATATATATATATATATATAAAATGCTAACCATGAAGACTGTTGGTAAAAATTGAAAACGACGATATCGCCGAGATCTAGCGGAACATCGTCATTGAGCGTAGAGAGGGGCAAAACGCGGGTAATACAGGCGTAAATAAAATTCTAGGGGAGCGTGCGGGAACTGTAAAGAAAAAAAGGAGGGAAAACTGAAAGGGGGATGTCGATGAAAAGGAACTTTCTTCGTATGACAAGAAGTTTCGTTAATCTTTATCGCGCGTTCGGGCTTCCCTCAGTTTAGGAATTCATCTCGACTACCACAGGCCGGAGTTCACCGCAGCCTCTTCAATTTGCATCGTCTTTATTCTAACTTCCGACCGCGTAATATTATCTAGCGGCGTGGCTCGCTAAACTTTTTTATACGTTTACGAGATTAAACTTTGGCCCCGTGGGTACAAGGAGCGTACCCCGTACGTACTTTCATTCTATTTTTACCGGGACGCTTTCCAGCCGTGTGGCCCTATCCTCCCGCCTCCCATGGCATAAGCGTGGTTTTCACGTAGTTGGTTGCTCGAACGAGGCACTTACAATTAGTATAAGCACGACAAAGCAAATTCCTACGGTTGCAAGTTCCGTTCTTTCTCGAACGGCGTTCCCAAGGCGTCCTCGGGAATGACCGGAAGCGATACAACTTTTTTCCAAGGAATCTCGCGAGGATGCAATTCGATCTGATGCAGCGACGTCAGCCTATTGCATTGCTAATTAATCGCGGCTATGCAGCCGGCCCGAATTCGCTCGCCATTTTATGGGCTCGCACTTGGAAGAATCGTTAAAACTTAACAATGTTCATGAATTTTATTACGGTAATGGTGTGTTCAACGTTATTATATAAGAGCGATAATTCAGGACTGACCATTTAAAAATTCGTCCCTTCGTCATCAATAGTTTTATTCTTCGTTACCACAGACCTACGTTGCGTTGTCTTACCTAGAATTTGCAGCAGTGGAGAAACGAAAACTTTCGTCCTCGTACACTTTATTTTGTCGCTCTTAACCATAGAATATTACTTAGGCGCGAGTTCCATACCGTCAGGGGTAGCTAAAAGAGCTGGAAATTATATAAGGGGCCTCGTTTAAATTCACTCACACCGGTGGTGGTCCCTGTCTGGCGACACGAAAGTTTCCTGGTGCAGAAAAACGGGCAGTGAAGAGGCCTCGTAGCTAACCCAATTCCAGAGATAAATGCTAAGTAGGGGCTGAGATTTCTGAAGATATGGGGACCAAGCTCTCTCCCAGACACCGTAACGCTACGAGGTGTCTGCGTTCTCTCGTTTGGATCTCACGGTCGCCAAATTCGTGCACGTTCGTCGACGCTGTGCCCCAAATGCCACGTACACTTCTCGGCACCCTAAGCGCTCTGAAAGATGGTCCTCCCCGAAGGAAGTGCTGGAAAACACGCGGATTTACGCTGAACGCTAGCTTCCTCCTCTTTGGACCAGCTAGATGCAACTCCTCCACTGCGTTTTTAGTCCTTGCTGGCTATTAATCATTTATAAAAATGAAAAAAATTTTAACAAAGAGAAAATGAAGTAACGAATGCAGAGACGAGTTCCGGGATCCTCCGAATCCACGGACAAACATTTTCTGTCAGTGCGCAACGCGTTGTCGACCGCATAAATACCTCATTTCGCTGAAATATTCACGCATCGCGATCAATCTGTGCTCGGTTCGCGCGTATTTTGACGAGGATTAAGGTGATCCGCACAGAATTGACCTGCCGCAATTAGCGGGGCTGATATTTGCAATTTTCTGCCGTAATATAACAGATAACAGAGCTATTATCTCGCGCGAGCAAACGAAACGCGATCGAATTAAACTGTTCAACGGTATTACGTACATGCGTATTCTCGTGCACCTTGCCATCAACGCGAATCCGTTCAGACGTCGCACAGTGGAAATAAATTTTTACCCTGAAGACGTAAACGAGCTCCATTGAAATACCCTTGTAAACATTGCTAAATTTAACCATTTTTATCCATTGTTAAAGTAACGATACGGCTACCGTTATAATTTATTCTGCAAAACGCGAATCCATTCGGACGTTGTCATTATGCGACCAGTCGCGCCTCCAGTTTTCCTTCCGCGCGACCACCCCCGCGTTTTCCTCTTTTTCTTTTTTTTTGCGGGAGATTTTTCGGTAGCTCGTTTCGAGCAGTATTTCAACGATGGTGGCGTGACAGCCTATTGTTTCCCGGCGCTGGTCAATCATCCACTAGTTTGCGGGCCCCGAGTGTACAGGTGGACAACGCCACGCACTTCCGTGGGTGTATATTATACATACAAATGATGCACGGGGAGCGGCCAGCGGGTTACATTCGGCCGCGTGCATATGCATACACACAGGGCCGGGGCTATATTATTCCGTAGGCCAACAAAAGCGGCGGCGTCGCCGGCACCGCATTTATCTGGCCAACCGTGAACGCAAATTTAGTTGCGGCCATCGCGGTCGACCGATAAATTCTTTCGCCGCGACTGCGACGCGACGCACACGCACGCGTAATCGACGCTCTGCGCCCCCGTGCTCGATTAAACAATAACAAAAAACTGAACGCCGCGAAAAAAAACCGTGCAGAAAGAGCCCCGGTTGCACGCGGAAAATTTCGCTACCGTGCTTGCAATCCGTTTTTCAGCACGTCGTGAAAGGATCTTGCGAGGCAATCAGCGTTAAACTTAAGCTACGATACATTTTATGGTTACAGTGATTAGAACTTCTTTTCCGTTCGTAATTTTGTTAGAAGAACCGGTAAGTCTGTACTTACGAGATTGTAGAACAAAATAGACATTAATTAAGAAGGTAATTTATCTAATCATGTACAATTTCAGAAAATAAGTGTGTTTCAATCAGACTTCGAAGTTGTATTGTGTTAGAAGTGAGGGTAACATGACGGGACGTTAAACAACAAAATGGCGATGGAAGAAAGACGTTCTGGGAAATAATCCCGACAGCGGGGCGCACGGTTTGAAACCGCATCCGAGAATCGAATGGAGACAGTCGCCGGGAGAGATTTGATAGGAATGATATTGGCAGCAAACAAGATCCTCAGCGAGAAATCGTTTTTCGCGAATAAGAAGGGCTTGTATGGCCCTGCTGAGTCAGGCAGGGCGCATAAACGAGATGGGCGGTACCTGGCAGCCAAATATACTACCTTCCTCCCTTAAATCCTGTACCGACTCGAGAGGAGAAGGAGAGAACCGGAGAGAAGAGATGCTCGTTCCTGTCCAATCTACGTGTGTACGTGTTAACGCACCCATACAACACCCTCGAACACCATCCCCCGCACACACACGCGCGTACATACTCGTTCCACAACACAGCCGACAGTACAGACCGAGCCAAAATACGATCACTAATCAACGAGACCGACGTTTTCGGGCATAGTTTCCGGTTGCGCTCAAATAACATCTTGGGAGGAGGATCGATCCGGACGTGAACCAACGATCCACGAAATAACTTGGTCTACCAAACCAACAAATACGTGCAAAGGTTGCTGGCATGGAACGACCGATGTAAAAAACCTCCCTGCGGTGCACTCGATGATTTGGAACTCGCTCTGGAACACAAAAGTATGGCGCATGCAACCGTGAAACCCGGCTGTTCCATTTTATAGATTTTCTGAAACGGTTTTGTCATCCGCAACCGGTATTTCTTTGGATAAGTGAAATTCTTCTGTAATATTTAATTCAGACAATATTTAATATTTCGCCATAATTCTATAAAATTTGCAGTCGGATCATTATGTATTTGATAAAATGATTAAAGATCTTTTTGTGTTGTTCTCCTGGATTAGACGGTCCAGCAAAGTATAGGAACACCTCCGCGTAATTTTGATAACGAGAGAAGTAAGTAGCCCGGTGAATATTGTGAAAAGGAGAGAATAATTTATATTCGAGCACGAGTGCCGGGCGTTTTCCATCAACGCAGGCTCCCATCATTAATTGATTAAGCGACGCAGCGTCGGTTAGCCCCATTACCATTACCATCGGGGATGCTCGCGTCCAGCAGGGCCCAGTTCTTTCCTAATGCACACGTGCTCCCGCGGCTCTCTATTATACATTCTTTTCCATTATGCAAATTCGCGGCTATTATGCAAATTCCGGACTCTTCTTTGGCGGCCGCGCAAGAAAGATATGTATTTAACCGGGGAACGGTGGCTGACGATGTCACCGAACCCTCTTGGGCTCATCTTCGGCGCAGTGCACAGTTAACTGTATAAATACGACCACCTATACAATTCTATACATAACCAATATACATAGGTACAGTATAGTTCCAATTACCCATAGAGACTGCATCGTGTTTTGTGACTGTGTAATCTTTTCATTTCATCGCTAGAAGTGTCTTTACTATTATGATAATAACTTTTTAATGATCCTGGAAGTCAGAGCCTTATATTTCTTCTGCTTGATGTGTTCTTGCGTTTGTGTTAACATTTCGATGAGTGCTGGAGTGTCGTTGGTGAATTTAGAAGCAAGGCCTTGTATATCTGAATTGTCCAAACTTTCCACAATAAAATTGGATAAATTTTCGACACTGAGAGGAGAGTTTTGTGTCGAACTCCTAATGAGTGATTTTATAAGATCAAATTGCTCTTTAAATTCATCTGCATTGCAGTTAGGTGAGCGATTGTGCATTGATTTTGGCCGGCTAAATCTTGATTTGAGACTACAATGCGCGGTTCCTTTGCATGAAACGGTAAGAAGGGAACGGAGCTGTAGAAGAAAGCGAAGTCTCCTCGCCCAGGCGTTCGCAAAAGGGATAAATCGTCCCGGGAGTATTTCATTCGCGAAGCAAAGATTGCAGGGGGCGGGCAGACGAGATAAAAGGCACGAGCGGAACCATCGATATTAATCCGTCGACGCGGAACTTGTCGCTTAAAAACTCCGGCGAGTGTCGTTTCATTTTTAATGAACATCCACGGAGACTGTCCCGTGAAACGAATTTCGAGGCATGAAAACCTTTTAAAAAAGTTATTACGGCGAAGGCAGCGCCGCCTCGTAATCCCCTCCGCCGGAATAGGAGATAGCCGTTGAAAAATTCACCGGGCGCGTCTACTCGCGACTTCCCTTCGGATCTTTCTACTGAAGCGCACACCACCCCTCCGCACACCTCCCCAATTCTTCGGTTTACCCGTTGTTGCAGGAACTTCGTAGACACGGAATATTCTATGGTTAAAATCGACGACTACTCCTTTACTTCATTACCACAGCGAAGTATTCCGGAAGTTCTTCAAGGCAACACGTGTATACAGGATGTCCCAAAAATTTTGTGCTTCCTCGAAGCCCCGAGGCTATTTGAAGCGAATTCCTCCTTTGCGAAAATGTATTCCGCGGTATTGTTAAGGAGTTATTAACGAAAAACGCGGACTAATCAGAGCACGGTTACAATGGACGGATTTCGGCGCGGCAACAGGTCTCGCTGAGCAAAGTGTTGGAATTCGCCGAGTAGAAATTCGTCCTCTGGAGCCGCGCTCTGATTGGTCCGTGTTATCGGTTAGTATCTACTTGAAAATGCTACGGAGAACATTTTCGCAAAGGAGAAAGCGACTTCAAATCACCTCAGGCATCAGACTTCTCGAAGTCTAAAACTTTTAGTCTACATCAATTGCAAGGATCTAATACCAACCAGAAATTTATTTTCATCTTTAGTAACTTAAAAAATTCTTCGTTTGAATTCTATAAATCTTTGTGCTCTTTGGAATTGCACCTACCTATGTTCACCACATGCGCATAAAATCTACAATCTATGAATGACTGTGTGATTTGCGTAATGGGAATCAGCTGGACAGCTGTAAAGCTCTTCGCGGTACTTCCTTATTCCGGAAAGCAGAATATAATTGACTTCGCAATTGACAATCATACTGTCGCGTGAAGAGAAACATGTCCTCTGACGAAAGCAGTTGCGTGCGAAGTAATACAACGTATAAAACATATTTCGAGGTCGTGGGAATGAAACGTGGTTCACATCAGCACGATTATTATACAATTATTATAACGAGAATCAGATGACATAATGTTCATTGACGTACTTCCTCATTCCGAAAAGCAAAGTACAATCGACTTTGCAGTTCTACAGTGAATTGAAGAGGAGCACACAACGCTCTGAAGAAGACAATGGTGAGATACTCCAAGATATTAGGCACAATTTTAAGGTCGTGGAAAACGAACGTGGTTCCCTCCGGTATACAACAACGGAAAGTGAATGTACAATGTTCATTGGCGGACCTGCTTATTCCGCCGTAGAATTGTCTTTGCCACGAACAATTCTGCAAGCGAGTCCGGGAGGAGTGTTTCGCGCTTTGACAAAGACAGTGCCCCGTGCGAGGCGGTCCAGCTGGCACATTGTGGCACGGTAACCTTTTCGAAAAGCGTCGGCGCGGATGGTGCCGGGGCTAGTTGAACGTAATCCGGCCGTCGGTGGCGAAAAAATAATATTATTCGAGCCGTCGGGCCAAAGTTGTCCGAGGCCATGGGAAAGTTACCACGCGCCACGTCGCGCCGCGCCTTGACGAAGTTACTTTCGCATTATCCTTTTGTCCGCGGTAGTTCCTGTCCGGCGCGTAAGAAGTTTCGCTGATAAAGGACCCGGGTCTCCTCTTCCTTCCATCCCCCGTGAGCGTGGAGGATAACACAAAGCGTGTTCTTAATAACGGTCTTTTCCCTCTTTTATAAAGCCTCGCCACCCCCCCACGCCCCTCTCTATTGACCCCGCACCCCTCCCTATCCCCTACCCGGTTGCACAACGTACACTTTCCAGTTTTATCGGGGACACGTTCGTAAACGTGACGGCGAATACACGCTGTTAACATGTGTTAATACGTGTTCCCGCACACGGAAAAATATACTCTCCATAAAATTGCGGGCGGAACGGTGGAACGGTTACGCGGCCGTTTACGCGCGTGCCGATGCACCGGCGGGAATATTTTAAAAGCCCGAGGAATCCGCGGATTTTAACCGACCGAAGGGGGTCGCGAATATCGTGGACGCTCGGACGGCATGTTTTTTAGTTGGCCAGCGATGGTAGAATGCAATTTTTCGCATGTTTCCAGGAACCAGCCGGAACAGTGAAGGTCCGCTGTAGAATCGAGGCGGATCTAATTTATTCTGTGCTAGATTTTAGGAACACATAAAATAGTCGCAGAGTACTTCGATTCGATCTGCTGAATTGTTTACGTGAAGCTAATTGGAAAGAACTCATTGGTATAACTAATAGATCTAGAGGCGCCAGATTAAACTTGTCGCTTCACTCTACCTTCCCCTTCTACGGCGCTTTTCCCCCACGCTTTCGCCACAGCCCGGTCACGTGACTAATCAGGCAGACAGAGAGCGACTTTACCCTCTGAATATGGGAATCTACTAGAATGTGTTGTTCGTTTTCGAGAGAAGTGAGTACAAGTATATAATAAGGACATAATGAACCTTTTTTTTTTATTCCTTCCTATATGTGACTCAGAGAAGATCGGCAAGGCTCCATTCATCGATTCACTTGCCGATCTTTTTCCGAGAAGGCCACTACATGTTCTTGGCTTTTAGGGCATAACGAACCTTGAAACGCACCGCGAATTGACGAGTCGTTTGCAGCGTTCGATAAAGAAAAGTTCCGAATAATGATTGGGGTGGGGTTAGACTATTTCGCAATCAAAGTAGACACGGTGATTGAAATGTAACTAAAACGCGGTAACAGGTTATATTGGTCGACTGTGTATTTAGTCAGACAGTGAAGGTAGTTGGTAGCGATAGAAGCAACTGTAAACTCACAATCCGCTCGAAGAGTTGACATTAATTGGACCGTCTTGGCAACTTTCATTCATCCCGTAACAAGCTGCATCCGTCTCTATCCGTATTACCAATTATACTTTCTGGCTACAATAGATTGGAACCCGGCTGTCGGGTGCATCGGAAAATGCATTGAACACGGCGAACGCGTATCAAGGTTTGCCGTCCAAATTAACAAAGAACGTTTGTTTGCGTCAGCCGGTGATATTTAATTCTTCTTGTTTTTTTGGCGCAAGCGCGTGTGTACATTGGAAAGCGAAAACATTTTCAGCTATCTGCCACGGTATACGACACCCGAGCTTTCAAAATTGATGGACAAACCCGGTCTACACGAGATTCACTCTATGCATATACATACATATACATATATGTATATATATATGTATATTCTTGTTTTTCTAATTGTTCAGAAACTCTCCTTTGTTCGAGCGTATCGATTGTGCGGCAAAAATAAGAGGCGATCGTTCGACCGAAATTAAACCGAACCAAAGACTTGTTTCCATTGTTCAAAGTTATTCTGTTTCGATCAGTCGTGTTTCCTCGTTCCCATGCCCGTTCTCTTTCACCAACTTTGAAGCCTTTATTCGAACTATCTTTGTCCGAGCTGGAAAGATGTCTTTCACTTCGTTCCCGATACTAAATCATTGTAAACGAAACGTCACGGACAGTTCTAATCCGATCAAATTCCGGACCCAAATGTTTCACATTCGTTGAGACGTTACTGTATCAGTAATTACAGCATCCAAAGTCCTATGCGAAAAAAATCGCCGGCGTTTATGAAAATCTTAAGCCCGTTTTAAATACAAAGTTACCTTTATAAACGGTGTTTTACCGGTGCATCTCGTTCAAATTTCGTAATTAGCACGGATCGGACAGTTGGCAAGGGGGTGGTTGACAGACGGGTGGGGAGAATGACGGTTCTCAAGAAACACACTTTTGCCGGGTTAGCCGCGAACTTGGTCGGCATAGTTTGATACAGTCGGGACTCTCATTAACTCTGAATCACCGGTAGCGATGAATTTGCGATCGTCGAAGCACGCTGTTCCCTCTTCCTCGCTCGCTCGCAGGACCGACAGACATTGTCAGCGCGTGCGGAGCTTCGGTGAATTCCGTGCGGGAGGTTTGTTATACCGTGGTTTAACTTGTATTATTACTGGCCCAACAAGTCAAACAATGGGGGATAGCTGAAATTCGCGGGTAGGCACGCCTCTCCATAAGCTCTGCTCTCCCCTCCTCTCCCCTCCCCTGACCACCCCCATCCCGGATTTCTCACCCCCATCGCACGCAGAACACCGGCGACGCAGGGATATCGCGGTGAAATTGGAGAGAATTCGCTGGAAAATTTCTGTCTGCGGTCGGGATTTTACATGTGTCACGTCTCTAAATCTTGCCTCCTCCACCCCTTTCTCTCTCACTCTCTCTTTCTCTCTTGGTCTCTCTACTCGATATCGACCCAGGTTCGCGTACGTTTCCTCTCGCCGCCACCCACGCCGCGTTTCATTACGCCACGCAGCTGCGTCAAATGTTTTGCGCGCGGAAACTTCGCTTTTTATAATCTCGTCGGGCCCTGGACGCCGCCCGCCGTTTCGCTGACCGTTCCGATGCGACAAAGTGCTCGTAAAACGTCGCCGAACAAGTTAATGCCGACCTGCTACTGCCGCGACACTTGTAAAAATGCCTGCTCGGATTGGTTCCGCGGCTAGGGGAACGCGCTCGTAATTGCTCGGAGCAGGGGGTGGCGGCGATGTGGCTACGGTTGTTTCGAAAAACGTGGAATGATGAAATGTAATTGCCGCGACGCGACGCGCCGTTCCGGATGATGGTCTTTGCCGATGGCGTTTTCGGAAATCGGTTTTCGTTCGATTAATATTTCCACGCTTTAATTAATGCCGGCGATGACGGAGATGCACTTTTTGCACCTTGCGCGATTTGTATTGTCATAGAACAATGTCAGTCGATTGTTCGAATGTCTTTACAGCATTTTCGCAGTCTAGTAATGATCAATGGTTTTATAAAACACGAATAAGAAGAACTTTATCAGACGATTTTTATTTACTCTGCGAGAAAAATTATTTTAAAAAGTATAGTCTTGTATTGTCCGTGTTAATTTGCCTTGATTTTTCCGTCGTTTTTCAATCGAAGTTCAACAGAATTTTCTCGTTGCATTTTTGGCACGAAGTAGAATCTTGCTAGTACGGACGCACCTAATTCCCAGTAGGTAGAACTGTGTAGTTTGCAGACCTCGTCTACCGAAACTAGGCTGGTTCTTCGTTCTTTTTTTCCAGTTTCCTCAGTTTCCGGCCGCCTTACAATCGTTCGCTTTGTCTCGCGAACCACTCGACGACCACGAATGCGGAATACTGTATTGGTAGTATCCTCGAGGACACCTGTGGCCCGAGTTCAGCTTTTCCCTTTGTTTACGTCGCGATTCGGTATCCAACGTTCCACTTGGAGTCGTCCACGATCTCGTCGCTATCATTCATGACTTCGCAAAAGCATCTCATTCAGAATCAGCATTCCTTCATCATTGATCTAAAAACATTGAACCACATCAGCATTAGCTACCACCAGTAATTTTTTATTCCACCAATTTCGTTCGTATCGGAAATGAAATTGCATTTAATCACATTTTCGAATCTGTTCACAACGCTGAGAATTTCCACGAACTTTCGCAATTTCAATGCGAATATTTATT
Source organism: Lasioglossum morio (assembly GCA_916610235.2). Lineage (NCBI taxonomy): Eukaryota > Metazoa > Arthropoda > Insecta > Hymenoptera > Halictidae > Lasioglossum > Lasioglossum morio. The sequence goes on along the minus strand of OU744330.1, from coordinate 7,356,572 downwards.
TTCCTAAAATTCGCGGAGCTTGTATTTGCGAAATTAACAAGTTACACGAACATCGGCTATTTTTAGAAAGCCCTATCGAATTTCCCACGTTCGTCCAACTCCCATCATCCCCGAACAGTGAGAAATAATGCAAGCTCAAAGGTACGTATGTATGTATTAATTTAAATCTGCCGAAACGAAAAAAAGCATCGAATTGCACAAATCCCTGGAGCGCGCGCGCGCACGAAGGAAAGTGTGTCAGACCTGCATTTCCATTAGTCAGAGGAAAATTCTAAATGGAATTTTCGTTCTTACGTTACGCTCCGACAACCTCGAATACTTTGCTCCTTCAGTTTATTCAATCCCCGTACAAATTCTCAGACCGGGATCCATCTTTCGTAGCCGACGCAATTAATCCGAGCCTCGACGCGCGCTCGAATTATCTCGAACCTTGAATTTCGGTGCTCTTCTTCCGTCTTGGTTGAAAAAAAGAAACGAAGACAGAAAGAGAGAGAGAGAACGAAGAAGTAAAAAAAGAGCACACGAAAAAGGGACGAAGGAAGAGAAAAAAAAGCATCTACTTGGTTCACTCGTTTTCTTTTCAGAGTAAAATGCCGAGTCACGTACACGTCAGCGCCGCTAAAAGCCTGTACACACTTTTCCTTTCGAGAAGGAAAACGAGTGCGCACTCGAGTAAAATCGAGACCGGGCGGCGCGTCGGTAGAGCGGGTGAAAAAGAGCGAAAGAGAGACGGAAGAGGAGAAAGAGGACGAGGATGAGGAGCAAGGGGAGAGAGAGAGAGAGAGAGAGAGAGAGCACGGATTCTATTTGTCACGCTGGTACGGAACTGCGGGCAACGTTACGTCGTATTACGGTAATTTGCTCGGCTCGTAGAACGTCATAACGCGGGGGCATTAATATTCCCGGCGCGTCACTCCGTTCCAGGGGTTCCCTGTTCCCTGTTCCTGTGTACCCCAGCAGGTTTGCTAGCCCCCCTCGCGCGCCGATATAGAGTCAATAGCAGCGGAAGCCCGTCGCCCGGAAGCCCTCGCGACATTTCGTTTCTAATTCAAATTCCACGAAATCCTTTCCGCGAAGCCAATCCAGTCTTATTCTGCCGCGTTACGTACCTTTCAAAGGGAGAGCACACATATATACGTAGATTCCGGAAAAGTTCGCAGAGCGTCGACGACTCCCGCAAAGGCATCCCCCTCTCCTCTTTCTCTCTGTCTTTCTCTCTCTCTCTCTCTCTCTCCCATCATCGTGGGTGAAAAAGGAAACCTGGGAATAGGACGAAACTTGCAGGAGGCGCCACGTAGTTCTCGGATGTTTTGCGTTCTATCTTCCTCTGGAAAATGCTCGACCACTTCCACCGTTCTCGCTTCAACCCCCCCGAAGAACCACCCCGTTTTCTACCAACTCTCTATTCCCAGCCGCCATCTCCCTTCGAACCGCCACCCTTTCATTTTCCCTTCTTTCTATCTCGCGCTCTCCTTGTAAGACGGGCTTAAACGAGTACCTAGGTGGTACGTACTGTTCCCGACGCGATAGAACGCCGAAACTCTTCTTCTCTCTTATTCTCTCTCGCGCTCCGTGCTCTCTTCAGCCTGACTCCGTAGCTGACTCCACCACCAACTCGATCCTTCGATCCCGCGGAACACCACCCCCGCAGTTTCTTCGACCTCGCTTCGCTATCACGGGCCACGTACACACCTGGAACCTTTTACCTTTGTGCACTCTTCTGTTGCTTGTTCCTGCTAGCCTCCCAGTTTCTGTAACTACATCTGCGAAAAGGCTTCCTACACGCGATGTCTTAATAGCGTGGGGATTTCGAAGTTTAGGAGATTGTTCCTCTGCGTTGGGTGCATCCTGGGAATTTTTGGAGGTGGTCTGCATTTTTCGCGTCTTCTTCCTGGTATCCACCTAGTTTCTGGTGAGAGTGCTAGTTTGAGTGGTTGGACTCGAGCGAAGGTAAATCAAAATATTTCTAATGGACAAAATCCGCGGTCCAGCTGCAGGAGCACAACAAGGGGCAGTTGCTGGTCAAGCGGACAAAACAGGCGATCGGTCTGGTTCGGATTAGGTTGTCGGTAATCGTGGTGGTGCCCGCAAACATCGCGAAAACGCGGGGGCGGCATCGCGTTCGGTGTACCTGCCCCCGGGCTAGGACAAACAGCGTAACAGTGGCTCGCAGTATGAATGTCGTGTTATCACGCGTGGTCTGGTCACGGGAACCTCCACGGTTACGTCGAACAATGCGTCGTTGAGACGATCGAGTGTGCGCATACAGCGAGAAAGAGAGATGGTGGTGCGTGCGGGTGCGCGCGTGCAGAGCCGTGACTCACGTTGTCGTGTCGCTGTTCGGGACAACGCACTGTCACGATTCATGATAACCAATCCTTCGCGTTGTCTCCGCCGGTACACGCGGCCGCGTTTCCGCGCCGCACCCTCTCCTCCGCACCGTGTACTCGTTCAGCAGGGATCGAGCATCGAGAGACCATCGATATCCATCGCGTTTTCGACATACCTGACAGACGCACTCCCGAGCGCTGCCGTTGCGGGTTATCGCGAGCAATAAAACAGGGGCCGCGGCCTTTCCGAGCTACGCTTTTTCCCGATTCGTGACACACCCGATCCCTGTCCACCGAACGAATCAAACATTAAACTTATTAACCTTCGGCCGTCCCTCATTTATCGAGCTTAACGCGTCGACTGTCATGTCGCGCGTATCTGCGTCACGAAATTATCTGCGCTTGCGATTATAAAAGTTCGAGTCAAAGTTTCACACAATATATTATTCTCATTACTGGAACAAAAATTAATGGGTCCAATGCGAAAAGACTTAAAAGACACAAGAGAAAGTTTCTTGTAATTTTCATCTTGCATAAATATCTGCAGTCTAGTTACGATCGATCTACATCGTATGCACAGGAATAAAAATCCGCATCTGAGCAAGCCCAACACATGTGCATTTTGAGTGACGTTTTTGAGTCCAAATGACCTGTCAAATGCGACAGAAAACCTGTCTGGTTTATGTCGAAATTGTAGACACTGGAATTCTACGTGCAGAGGCGGGGAGATATAGAAGAGATGAATTGAAAACTGGTCCACCACATGCGATCGATGGCGACTCTGCAGAGATCGATCGCACAACGGTTTATACTATACACTGTCGGGGATTTGCTTCTCCGCGAATAGACGTTCTACAGGATTAATTCGCGCAACATAATCGCGTTACAACATCGTCGAAACGTAAATGCTTAGTTACAAGAGCTTAACCGGTTGATTGGGGGAGACTGGCGATAGGTTTTGACTGGTCCTTTGTGTGCGCGCGTACGTGCAACCGATTTGGTAACGGTGTGTAATACCTGATGCAATTTCGCAAACGATGGAAAAGTGATTGCATCGCGTCTTAAACGTCGTTTAACGGGAAACAATCGATCGCCGTCGGTTTTTAGTATCGTTGCGTCTGCGATTCGAATGGAGACGGTCTGGTTACAATGACTGCTTTCAACAATTTTATTAACCCTTAGCACTCGAATGGCGCCTCTGAGGCGCCACTAAAAATTGCTGTACTATTATTTAAATAATTGTTTACACTATCAGATATAGAAATTGTGATTTCGGCGCACAGGTTCGATCCTATATTACTAATTTCCTAAGCAGTTGTACTTTATAATTCAACGTTTCGGTCTAGGTTAAGACCATCTTCAAGAATATAATTGCGTCTAAAAATGTTAATATGAGAATATATAATATCATGATGAAAAGCATAAAGACAGAAGGAATATTACTGAATTGAAAAACATTTTTAACTGGTATTAACTTACTTGCTTACTGTTTTTCAATTCAGTAATATTCCTTCTGTCTTTATGCTTTTCATCATGATATTATATATTCTCATATTAACATTTTTAGACGCAATTATATTCTTGAAGATGGTCTTAACCTAGACCGAAACGTTGAATTATAAATTTGTACAACTGCTTAGGAAATTAGTAATATAGGATCGAACCTGTGCGCCGAAATCACAATTTCTATTAAAAATTGGCGATCGAGATAAACAAAACCTTTACTATCAGATATGTCGGTATCTAACCATTTACTACACATTTAACTATTGTATGAGGTATTATATGAATTTCATATTTATCAAATTTAAAAAATCATACAGAATGGAAATATTGTAGGTCAGAAGAAACGTTTAATTTTCCAGTTAAAATAGCTCCGAGTGCAAAGGGTAAAAGTTCATTAAACCACGAGCAGTACAATCGAATTTTTCGAATCTTCTAATATCTTCAATATTTTATATCGTTCAGTAATGAACCTTTGCCAGCCGCGTTTCTCAACTGTTTCCAAAAACCGCGTCTATTAACCCACTGTACCCTGAAAATCACCGGGTGCAATGGAGTCATCGAAACGATGAACAATCAGGAGCAACGTAAAGGGTCGTGGTAGGACTCAACAGAAGCTATGAAGTCTGGGGTGGAAACGTTTTCCGGTGTCGATCGGGAATCAAAGAAAAGGTCCTAAAAAAGCCGGGAGGTTCGAACGGTATCGAATGGAGAGGTTCGCGATGGAAGTAGCGATGTGCCAGAAAAAGGAGCGCTTGCCCGTTGAAAACAATTAATCGCTGGAAAATACTCTTCACGTCACTCGAGGCTGGCCGGCCTCGGGGTTACACGCATACGTGCTCCCGACGCGGGTACTAGCCAGTGCTGTTGGGGGTTGAAGAGAGTCCGAAGAGAGAGAGAGGGAGAGAGAGAGAGAGAGAGAGAGAGAGGACGATGTACCGGACAATGGGAGAGCTAACAATGCCCAGCATGAGGCGAGTGCCGAGACAATGCGTCGCGGTTGGTTGCTCCCTGCCGCGATCCCTAAATCAACGTTCAACATATATTAAAACGGCGACGCGTAGACCAGGACTTTAATGAATTGCGATTTTCTTTTAGCGTCGCGTCGCCCTTGCCGCCGCCTTTCTGTGTTCGCGGCGAGCGTCGAACACTGTCTGCCGGCAACCGTCTTTTGACAATGTCAAAGGCACGCTGCGGCGGCGACCGCGCGAAACGATCGTCCGATAATTGCGGAACCGGAGAGGGCGAAACGGATATATATACCCGACTACAACGGGTCGCTAAGCGTTGTAAGAGGACCCCGGTGTTCTTTTCCTGCACTCGTTCCAGGGGTTGTATACCGACTTCGTGGACCGTGCACGGCACCACAGTCGTGTGTGCGAATTTTCACCGTTCTCGCGAATTCTTTCACGCCACCAGGTCTGCAGTCTCTGTTCCCTGAATTCGCAATGGCGCTGTTAATTTATTGTACGCTTTTGTTGCTGCGATCTTTAGTATAACACGTGGTCGAGCAAGAATAATTTATCTTCCTGGCGTCATTAAACCGTGAGCTCTATCTACTGGATTAGCGAAGTACTAGACACTCGAGTGAAATATCCAGAAGCTATCATCAAGTAGTCAAGGGTGTTCAGATCCATTTGTTAGGGCTTTCTAAGGATCAACACAGGAAAATCCTGAATTGCTGACATCCGACGCTTAAGACCCCCATTGTATGGTAACCTATAAAAGTTTACGAAGTCGCTATTTTCAGGTATAGCGGCCAACCAAGGGTGGGACAACTGCAACGACCTTCTAGGATCCTCTCGAATAATCCGATGAAAAGGCTGTGTGTTTCGGTACTTGTCCCTCATCTTGATTTTTATAAAATCTCATCAAATTTCGAATTTCCATAAACATCAATGTACCGATACGTAACATTACCTTTTGTTTTGTAAAATACTAAAATTGAAGTGTTAGGTAGGAAAATCCGTCAGAAAATAGGAACAGTGCTCGTTAAACTGAAAATGAGCTGAAAGAGTGAAATCTAATAGCTAAACTCGTTGCCGCGCGACGCGTCATCAACATTCTGATTTATCTAGACGCGTGTCGAACCGTTTTCCAGTTCTTCATCGACGGAAGGAAATTGACTCGGGAGAAGATTGTACAAAACCGTAAAGATGTGCCACCTTCTTAAGGAAGACTTGCCGCCTGACGGGAAATTGATTTACTCACACGCGCAGCTTTACCTTTACGCCGGAAAAATAGACTGTTACCTTCGATCAGCATGCTCATCGTCCTGCTCTATCCTTGATAATTCCTCATACTTTTCTCCTTGAAAATACAACGCACGCTTTTTCACTGCAACGACAAATTCTACAAGTCTAACAAATCCTGAATTGAAATCTCAACAGAACCACACAATAATCTAGATCTAGCGGTTGATCCCGGTAATATCACCAACAGATTTCGATCCAGCTGGCAAAACCCCTGAAACTTCGATATGGAGTCGCTACGGTAGACCGCCATTTTTAATCACGTTAATTCCGGCGACCGCGATACGATGGCCTGGGAGCCATCGTATTATGGGCTACACACGTGCGTTCGCGTGTCTGCTCTCAGGTTACAATCAGGTTCGACAAGTAGCAACGTGCCGCGGACTGATTATGCCAATATACTTGGCCGTTTCCACCCGACCGCTGCATCCAATCGATTACCAGACCGTCTCAGCACCGTCGCCATTCCATCCACGGGCGTTCCGCTTGTTTCCCAGCATTTTTTCCTCCTCTCTGTTCCCCGATCTCTGTTTCTCTCTCTCTCTCAATCCTTTCCCCAGTCTTCGCGAAGACCCGCTATTCATCTGTCTCTTTACTCGCCTATCTACCTATCCGCTCGTTTCGTCCGCATCACCTTTACGCGGACCTCTTTTCCCATCCCTCCTAAACCCCTTTGCACCCCCTCAGCTCGGCCGCGCTTCTCCTTTCTTTCATCCCCGGCGACTGAGCGTCTGTTCGCAAACTTAGCTTCAAAGACCGGATGCAATTAGCGAGGAAAAAAGGCCACACGGAGGCGAGGAGATCCCTGACGACGGGGACGACGACGACGACGACGACGAAGGAGACTGCGGCGGAGACGAGGCGAGCAAGATTTTCGCGGAATCACGATCACGTCCATCATCAGCCGACCGGGCTCCCCAAGTAATTGCTACTACTGCGAATTCGCAGTAATTGATCTGAAAAACGTTTTACGACGCTACGTCGTCGCCATCACCCTAGACGAAGAGGATCCTCCTCCCTGCTGAACATTGTTATGTCACGGAACGAGGCGGCGTTCCTAAATTTGCAGCAAGTCATCCAATTGTTAGTGTCCACCTCGATACGTTTTCCATCGTATTTGCTTATTAAATCCACGATATAGTAGAGCCTCGATTATCCGAACTCCAATCAACGAAACATGTGTTATTCGGAGAACAGTTATCTAGCTACAGTGCTAGATTAAATCTTTACTGATCTGCAGTACGATGAATCATGTTGGGCATGAATCAGTTTGGATTCTACTGTTTACATGTGAAACATGTAGAATAGTTAAATAAACAAGCTTCCGTAGGGCATACCACGCAGTACCATATAATTCATGGAAACTGACGTGACCGACCTATACCGATCAAATGATGAAGATGCATGAACGAGATTTCCGGGACTGGTCTAGGAGTATCTCTGCAATATTTTTTATACCATCTTAAAAATCGCAAGTCATACAGTTTTCGAGTTGTCACATTGTGCCAAGTATAGATCACTCCTTAATCATAGACGTAGATGATCTAAGACTCCACCAAATACCATCACATTCAACGTTACCCCTAAGAATCTAAAGCAACCCTTATAGGTGACGGGACGTCGTCTAGATCCGCGTATTAAAATCTTAAAACAGTGATGATTCACTTTCGCATCTCGAACCCGGGCTAAACGTTGTCTCTGCCAGGAAGATTTTTCCAAGGTAATCACAGGGTGATTAACGTGTATATACACGCCGCCAGATGCTCAGGCTTTTCAAAGAAGCCGAGCCTCGTTACAGAACTCGTTTCGATATCCGCGCGGAAGCGAGGAACGCTTCGTTGGGATGAGGGACAGAAGAGAGAGAGAGAGAGAGAGAGAGAGAGGGGTGAGAGGATAGGCCGAACGATAATTAATTAGCCGGCTAACAGACTTCTTACTTCGCGAAATACGAAGGAAACGGCGACCTTTGATCCTGGATTTTGATCACCGCCGCACCGGCTGCCGCGACCTGTTCAACTTTGATTCGTGAAAAAAGATGGGACGGAGAGAGTAACAGAGAGGAAGAGAGACGTAGCGAGTAGAAGAGGAAGAGGGCGAGTTGGTCCCGGCGTGTAGAAAAGTTGCATCGTAGCTGCAACCTGGTTGGCTGCTACTACCACTCTCAAAGCCGCAAGTAATTAGAGAAAAAGTCGCGACCTAGATGTGGGAGACCATGTCGATCGATTACAGCCCGGCCGCTCTTTCCTGTGCCCAGGAAAATTTTCTCTTCCGAGGAACGACTACTCGCGAGAATGTCGAAAAGATAGACGAACCTTTGACGACTGTATCTTACGCATACGGTCGTTCCGACCGGCTCTGTTAATTAGCATGAAAGGAATCTGCTTTCGCTTCCGCCCCGTTGCTACCTAAATTTCAATGGGTGGGCTAGCAATTTTGTTCTCATATTTCTGATGGTTCCCTAGTAGAAATAGCCAGGTTCAAGATACTATAGCAATTTAACTTCTTACGTGTAAGGTCCATGTCTTTTATGTACCATCCTATAAGGACTATGAATAATAGGAACTTCCTTTCATACAAGGGTCAGTCAAATATTAACTAAACATTGTACTGGACAACTGCATAGGCGTTCTTATTTGCATGCAACCTGTTGGAAGTTTGAGTAGCCATGTCTTGCACTCGATCTGCATCATATACTAGTCTGCTTGATCATTTTTACAATAGCTCGGACGATGAGTTGGCAAACAGTGCCCACTTCCATAGCCGGATGTATTGTTGTCAAGCATTTGAATATTTGAATATCATCGAATTGAGCACGCTGACGCGTGACTTTAAACTTAAATCAGTAATACTCGAAACTTGGATGAAATCAGTCAGTCTCTCAAAACGAATGCCTCAAAGTCTGGCAAGTCTAAAGATCCTGTTTTATTTATTAACGACTGTGTTTCATAACTAACGAGTGACGGATCGCGCAATTATCGATCACGACCGCGGCGTTCATCCATCACTTTTTAAAAAGCGAAAGTTGTCGAGCCGCCGCCGAAAACGTTTAAAATATCGCCCGTAACAATTATCGGAGGAAATGGCAGCCGGCGCGTGCGTTTCGTAGTAAATTAATTAGAATCATTTAGCCGTCGCGTGTAGATAATATCGATAATGGTAAACCATCGCGGAGGTACGGAAGCGCGACCAAGGGCCTTTTAAATTTATTACGTTTCGATCACTCGTGATAAATCTATCGGGGCTAATTAATTTCCTATGACCGTGTAACGCGTAATATACTATGAACACGAGGTCGCGAGACGAGATCGGGGGAACGTATTGTAGAAATGGAACTAATTACACGCGTTAATTATAATTTAGAACGGCCGTATGCCGGCACGGGGGTACAGTTAAAAATATTTCGGTCCAATTATCACCGTCGCGTCGGAGAGAACGGAAATCGTGCGCGATCGATCTTTCTCTCTTCCTCTCTCTCTCTTACTCCCTCTCCCGCCTCGTTCTTCGTGGTTTCAGATTCACACGGGGCTGGAAAACGTCGGGAACGAGATCGATTAGTTTTATAGATCGTTGACGAAGGCGGCGAAGTGGTTCAGCCGCGATCTACGAGCCACACGAATTATCCGGCACGAAATTACGAGTAGATAGGTATCGATGTCGATGACAAATTAGCCGTCTCCGCCGATTAAACGACCCTCCTTCCTTTGACGCAAATTGCCTCGTTAATCTGGTATTAAATCGCGGTATAAATGATCGCGGCCTTTTTTTTCCCTGCCGAAAAGAGCGTCGTATTTTTACGAGATAATGAGAACACCCGGATGGAATCCTTTATGCGAGTATAATGGACGCGCGTGAGAACACTTCCCCAGTATTTAACTTGACCAACTTGGCCCTGGGACACCGGCCACTTTCCTGCTACATTCTTCCCGAAATGTTACAAACCTTATTTTCATAACGAGAAACTAGCATCGCGGAATGTTCGACATTCGGGTTTTTCAAGTATTTCATTTTTAAAAACTCTTTCGTTTTCAATTATATGTTATGATACCGTCACTAACATATTCGTGGCATTTTTCCGATTAGAATGATACTCAACACGACACAGTTTGGATCGTATTCGCTCGTTTGATTATTCAAACTAAATAAGAAAAATATGAACAATATATCAGTCAATGTTTCATTAAGTTTACACCTCGAGGTAGCGGGGATAAATTGCCAAACATATCTCCTCGTATTTCGAAAATCTTGAATTACTGATAACGTATTTAACGTGGTACCTACAATAAGTAATGCGCACGGTCGGAATTCACGGATGAAGCTAGTATCAGAGGAGCGGACGTCCAGTCGGACATCATCACGACAGCACATAAACGGGATTTACAGCCCGGAGGAATTGTTCGACCAATAAACCTCGATTCATCGAGGAATTCGTGAATTGGAAGTACGCGCACGATACTAGGTCCGGTTGTTCGTTCCCGCAACGAATTAAAGACGTTTCTCGTCGTTTGTCAACGGACATCCTGGCGACCCTTTACGAGCGCATCCGGACGTATCGCGTGGCCGTGGTTTCGGCGGATGTCGCTCCCTTGCGGCTGGTCAGCGGAGAGTTTTACGCGCGTACGTGCGGTATTGATCGTTACAGAGGAGAGAGCACGCTGGTTTTTACCGGCCATGAAATTTTCCCTAGATTACCGTGGATTTGGTCTCCCCGCCTGCTCCGTTGCCGTACACCGGATGGTGGTTGCTCGTATTTAATGGATAGTTAAGTAGAGGTTTCCTACGTGGCTCGAATATCCGCGTCGGTTTCCACCGACGACACATATGTTGCGAATACAGCGAGAGCTCGATACCCCGCGCGCAAGAGTTTGGGAAGCACGCATCCACGTCGGAAATAGATGTTCCGGCTTCAGCCTCGGCGATATTCATGCAACTCGCGAACCGAATGGCTCGCGGAAAGTTTGTTCGACAGCGGGGATCAAGTGCCTCTGTAGCTTCCTTTCAAAAATTCCACTCCTCCCGGATAAGGGGGACGCGTCGCGAGCGATTAACTGAGCCGCTCCGATTGCGGGTTGCAAGCTGATTCGTAGTGGTCATGTTTTCTTGGATAAGATAGAGAACAAATTAGGGATTGTTACCGTGTTTGAAGAAAATTTAATTTTCATACTTTTCACGGAGGGGACGTAAAAGAAATCCGTAAAACAGTACGCAATTCATGTCAATATTGAATTTCGTATAAATGCATGCTTTCAATGTTTCAATGTTTAATTGTTTGTTTTCACTGGACCACATATTGTTCGCTAATGAAAGTACTCGTTCAGTTCATAATTCAACCATTTTTAAAATGTTTTTATCAGGTGCCCATATTTTCCATAATCCTTAATTCATGCTACTTTTTACTGTGAACAATGGTGAACATACGTATAATTGATTACGATGGAATTTACTTTATTGTCAAGTACAAATTACTCAACATACGATACTTACTTTTTCTGTTCACAGTCATCCGTATCAAGGGGATGAAAGCAACTCTGAAGGTTGGGATGAGAAACACATATGGTTGAATATCTTGGACACTGGGAGAACTCGAGGAACATTGTAAGTACCACTGGACAGATTTTTGCTCGGAAGAGCGAAGAGAAACGACATGAAATGATTAACAATTTACCGTCGACTGGACACGGTATGCTTTTCGAGGCATCCTCGGTATTCCTAGCTCTATTTAAGTGAAACAACCAAGCCACGTTTGATACGATCATCCCGGTCTGAAGCGAACGAAGGAGGAGATCGGTGTGGCTCTCTGGGGAGTCTGAGGAGGAGAAAAAATAGACGGTGAATCCAAAACCCGGCAATTCCGGCTGTTCCTCGTTCATCCTGGGAATAAATCGCCCCACGGTACGAAGTTAGTTCGAGGTGGAGCACGGATAGGTACGGTGGTGGCTGGCGGTTCTCGAACCTTGGGAACGAGAGAAAGAAGTCGCAGTTCCGGAAGGGAAAGGGCTAACCGGAGAGACCAGGGCCGGTCCGCATTACGGGAAAAAGGCGAAGGGGAGGGAGCGGATGGGAGGGCGGATTCGCATACCTTCCACCGACTGCAAATAAAGGCTCGCTTCCCGCTCCTTCGCCCGTTATCTCAGGCGTATAATCTAAAGCAGGCCGTAAAAGCGTCTATACGAATCCTGGCGTTCCATCCGGCAGCTCGCGGGGGCTGGGTCCAGAAACGGTCCAGGCGGAATACGTGTTTGGTGTGGTTATGTTCCAAAGCGAATACGCGGATCGTTTCTATGCTCCGGCTGCTCCGCAATTACGGGCGCAAGCGGCGGATAAGCGATTTTTCACGGGAGATAAAACGCGGAATAATCGATCCTCGCCCGACGGTATCGATCCCCGTACACCCCGTGTCCCCGAACCCCTATCGCTCCCTTCATTATTTAACCGAAACGCTCGCCTGTTCCTTTTCGAGCTGTTATCTACCTGCGCTGCGTGTCGCTACGATCGACGGGCATTTTCGATCATTCGATTTTGTTTAACGCCGCATCAAAATCATCGAACAGTTCATTATATTCCGTATTAGTTTTACGGGCTTCGTTTTACTGGGTTTATTAACTGTTACTGGCGGCCGTGTATTTTGATTAAGTTTAGTTTCCTTCTAGAGTAGCTCACATTTAGTACATCACAGGAAAAGTATAACAGTGTATGTTGTACTTGATTCTGCTCTGCTGTAGGAAGCTTGTCCCTGAAAATATCTCGCTCGAAGACGTCCTTAAACGCGGCAGTCTCTAAAGGATAGTCACTTCATTCCGTGCTGTTTCATTTGCTTGTTAAGTGTTGATTATCCGGAATCTGAATTCATGGAAATTCGTATGCATAGCACTTAATAGGAAATTCCATTTTCCTATCGGGCTCTTCCTATCGGCGGAATTCGTTCGTTACTCCGGCTACTCCTCCCTTTCCTCCCTCTTTTCTCTTTCCAAGAAGAGGATTGTAACTTGCCTTTGCTTCTGCGCCGGGGAATCGCGGTCACGTTCCACCTAAGTTCAGTCGTTCGTGTAAAAAGGCGATTTATCTCGACGATGAACGAGATGCTCGGATCTGGGTATTTAGATTTCGTCTTTTGGGTTTGCGAGTTCAAACATTAATTCTATGACTCTCTATTTAACGGGAGATACTCTTGCGTCTTTCAAAATAAGGATTTCCTTCTGGCTCGGATGAATTTATTAACTTCCCGATTTATAGGGAAGTTATTGTAATTACCCCGAAAATCGAAAATCGGTTTTTTTTTAGCAGATCTTCACGTTTCATGGTCATTGGAGTCATTTTAGACTATTTTTATCAAAATGTTTGTATATGTGTGTGTGTGCGTATGTCCGTTTCTATGGTATCAAATTTTTCGTTAACGTTTTCTGAAAAAGTAACAACGCGATCAGAATAATGAATGATGCAATGGATGTGCCCCGCTGTAACATAGAGCTGATTAAATTTTGGTCCATTTTGGTCAAGTAGTTTTTTACTTTTTAGTTTTCTTTTCGAAAGGAGTTGATTCAACATTGCAATTTATACGAGAGGCGTATCCACCGAAGAAGCAAACGTAACTATATATATTATTTTATTTAAATACTTCAATTTACTCCAGTGGTAAATTGTATGTATCGAATGAAAATTTTTATACAAGCTTTATAAACTACCGAACGTTAACACCGCACCGAATCCGCAGTTTTAGCGTGCAGATTTATGCAATCCGACCCGGTTCTGTTCACCGATGATAATTGTTAAATTCGTCGATTAAAATTCTAACGTTCCGAGTGGGGGTCCGAGATTTCGTGAACAAAAAGTGGTATGATCCGCGGATGTACGGGGTAAAATATACAAGACCGCAATTGTAAAGTAAGCTTTCCACAATCGGGATGGACCAGGGTCCCCCATGGTCGCCCGGTGCAGGAGGAAGCAAACGTTCTCCTGGACTACCGCAACGAAGGCGATTATCGAACAGGTCTGCCTGGTCGGTCGGTGCCTCGCTCGTACGTTAGAACCGCTATTCCGCGAAAACTTAAGGTCGGCTACACATTGGCTGGTGGCCTCGCAAAGTGCCCCTTGAGCTCGTAAAAACGAGCCTGATCCCTTTATCGCCGGCACCCTTACTACTCCGCAGCGGATTACGTTCGCGGAATCCGGAACGGCCAATATCAATAACGGTTTCATCGTTCCGCCGTTAGTCGTCCTGCCCGTAATGGTCCGTTTGTTCGAGCACCGCGACGCTTTGTTCTATGTAAATATTGTAACACCGGAAACGGTCACGCTGTTCCGAACGTGCTCGCGAATCCGCCGAAAATTCGCACACTGCGCGCACGATGCCAGACGGCACGAGACGCCGCAGTTTTCCTTCATTCGAAATGACAAACCCCGTTCACCGTGCTGTGATATCGTCAAATCAAAGAAAAAAAAAGAGTTAAGTTCTTCGATTTCTATAAACATTGATGTCCAGAATTTTTTTTGATGTCGCAAAACCTCTATCAGTTTCTATCGGTTTTGCATTTTCGGTGAGACATTCGAATTCAGCAAGCCGGGAAACGTTGAGGCCAATTTTTCTGAAAATAGTATGGAATTATGAGTTTCGGCGAACTTTTCGAGAAATGGCGCTTAGGTACGATATACGGGAATTCCCGTGGATTCGAGGATGCCGACGCGGCAAATCGATATCCGACCTCGAAATCCAACTCGGCCTGTCGAGGGAAGAATGCTGGCGAATTCGGAGCAATAGCAACCCGCAAGGAGAGATAAAAAGACGACACAAGCGAGCCAGAATCGAGGAGGGGAGGAAATTGGAAAGATAGTGGGTGGAAACATTAATACACGGATAATTTCCTCGAATCAAGATGAATGAAGAGAGTCCACGGTAGTTTGTAATTTATTACGAAACAATTTTTATTTTCCACAAAGGTCCACAGTCTGCTCATCAAAGCATCACAAAGCTCATTTGGAAAACGTTCTCGAATTTGACTGAACAATAATAACAATGCTATTCGCAAAGTTTCGGTAGCCTAGCAATAAGAGCATTTTAATAAACCAGTTTGTATATTTTGAAAATTCATTTGTCTAAAAAATGCAATACACACAGCGGCAACCCCGAGGGCCATTTTCAGCCCCCGAATAAAGGCAACAACTGCCGAAAAAAAGCCGTGTATAAAATATGCTCGAGAATTCTATGCAACGTGCAAATTTCATAAGAATCGAGTGCACGCACACGCGAGTTCCTATGTTTGTTTTTTATTTTTTAACGGTTACCACAAACGCTGTACATTTCCATTTTTCTTTGCGGTCGTACGTTGAAAGTAGCTCTCTAAAATATGAACCCGTCAAATATTCCCGGGTCGCTTTGTTGCACACACAGTTTTGCGGGTAGCAAAATCGACGGCACGACTTTGAATAAACGGGATAGAGGAGCGAGTGGCATCGATCGCACGCGGGCGGGCGGACGCGTTGTAAATAAACAGCGACGGGACCGAAACCAGAACCAAACGAACGGATGTAAAACATTGAAAGGAAGTCGCGAAAGATGCGCGGCGTATTCTTTTTTTTCATTCGACGTACTGTACCGCGCGCGGCACGCGAACTCGCCTCTTTTCGCCGCATGAAAGTTTCATCCGCGCGGCAACAGCACGCGGGCGACACACAGGGAATCAAAAATTCGCTCGCGTAATGGGTTCGAATGCGCATCGCACAGCTATTTCGCTCGCTGGCTTGCCTTTCGTTGATCAACGACCGTTTCTGAAACTTTCTCTCCCTCCCCCTTTCATTTTCTGACTCCGTCTGTAAATAGTTAAACGCGCGACAAGCACGTTTGATTTCTAAACATTGTGCTCTCACTAAAAACGATTTCAAAAGAAACAGATACTTTTATGATTTTACTGTGAACAGTCAGTAATGCATTTTTAATTGCAACAAAATCCACAAGGCGTTTGATTTTGAACTAAAATCGACAGAATTGATGAAACCGGAAGTCATCATCGATCCGTAATTTCCTGAACGTCTTGATTGAAATATTTCCCACTTTGAGAGGTAAATAAAGGGTTAAAAGATTCAGTGGAAACCGCGGAGAATGATGGTCGCAGAGATATTTCGTGGATATATTTGCATTTCGTTGATCAGCGGTTGTTTCAAAAGCGTTCGCCCCCTCTCTCTCTCTCTCTGTCGCATCTCTTTCCGTTTTTTTTTTTTATTTCGGTCCCCTACCTATCCGACTGTTTTCATGAAAATAAATGGGGAACGTGCGAAAGTTCGTGAAAACTTTTTTCCGCTCTAATAGCCACGTTCGGCTGCCGCGCAGTTTGCAATCTAAACGCGACACGTACGCACGAGAGCGCGTCGCGTCTCTATCTTTCGCAGCACCGGCGCAGCGTCGCTGGTCCGAGGCCGACACGTGCCTGATAACCTCGATAATTCACGGAGATACAAAGATCTAATTTTCAACGAGCCCCGGCGAGAGCTCGGCTTTCACGAAACGCTCCACAGCCACCGCTCTCCACTTCTCTCTCTCTCTCTCTCTCTGGTAATTTCGTTTCTGCAGGCCGGAAAACTTCCGGGTCGCGCGTTTCCGCCGCGAATTGCCGACCCGGTCGCATCTACCAACACCGATTCAAAGGAGGATTAATATAACACCGAAATAGAATCCTCGTTCGAGTTCCTCTTGCAGCATTCCGATTTTTTTCGTTCCGAATGCGTTAGGTGGTCGATGAACTTTTTAAAACCACTTAGTCGTACAATATGCGGTGCATTTCACCCAACAAAATTCATTAACGTGCTTGCTCAAGTTTTATTTTACCGATTTAGCTTGGTATTCAGTGAAAGGTGTAATTTTTTCTGGTGAAAATTGTAACGAAAATTCGATACAATTCTGCATGGAAGTAAGTTTTACAGTAATTTAAAATGTTAGGGTCCAAGGACAGCTCGACAGCATAATAAATTACAAATCTGCTAAATAGTTATCAGGTTAAATAAAAAGTGTTACTTTTATTATTGCAGACAGGGGATAACGTTCAGATAATCCGTTTTGAGTGGAACATACGTGCGTATGTGTTCATTGCTCGTATCGATTGGCCTCGCGAGTAGAATTTCGAAACGACGTTATCGCGTATGATGCTGAACAAACTAGACGTTCTAAAATTTCGCTCGGCGGCAGCGCGTGTAACGTCATACGGCCGGATACGTGTCGACGAAAGAATGGATGTATCGTCTGAGGAGACGGGGCTGGTGGCGCGATATGTAAAAGCGATGTTCGAGTAGTTAGAGGACCGTCGAATTGAAACGGGGCGAGGGAGCGAGGGGGTTTCCGAAGCTTGAGTAAAGGTAACAGGTGCTATCTATAACGGCTGTTACACCAGTGTGTAAGCCGAGGCGAAGCTGTTTCCGGGAACCTCTAGCCGAGGCTCCATCTCGCCCGCTCGTATAGAAATACAAGCATTACTCTCGCGCTCACGCAATGAGCTTCTCTCCATCGCCGTCTAATCGTTTCGATTGTTCGCACTCGAATGCACTTTCGGTCCTCTGCTACACACCCAGAAACCAAATCCTCGATTTTTTTTATTCAGGGTAGTTCTGGACGAGGTTTGCCTAACTTGATCGCCTCGAATAACTCCAGAATTATGCGTCATAAAACAGAATTTCCCATTCACAATTGTTATTTTACAGCATAAACTGAAAGACTACGATAAACTTTGAAAAGTAACATTTCTGGAATAGTCTCGATAAAAACAGTCACCCATGTTGCTACGTTGATTACACTGTCCAACAAATTTCAACTTTTTTCATGTTTCGATATAACTGTTGGGCTATATCCAACCAATCCAGCGATGTGCTATAGTAATACATTATGATTGTTTAAACATGTTTCGCTGGATTCGGGAAAGTCTAGAGAATCTTTCGCTGTAAAGAACAATACAATATCTTATATAATAACATCACAATATTTGTTCAAAGTCGAAAAATATGTCTTTTTTTCAAACTCATGTTTCTCAAAAACTGTGCGTATTGGAGAAAAATTAAGACCAGATTTGGAATCAAATCGAAAAACTCTAAAAGATCCCCACCCAACAGTTATATGGAAACATTTTTGTTGTTGGACAGTGTTATTGTCACAGTTACTGACCAGAGTAAATGCTGGAACAAACCAAAAACAGTAGAATATACCGCATGCCACACAGCGACGCGCAGCACGCTGGAAGGATTAAAAGCTCGCCATTACGGCACAAAACCGTCGAAATCAACGATCTCTCGACGGGGAACGGTGATCCGGGCACGGTCCCAAACGGCCATTTATTTCCCATCAGCCTGAACATCTTCGCAGATATTTATTTTCCATAACGTCGCGACCGAAGAAAGGTTTATCAGGCTCCGTTCCTTGGTCGGAGCCCGCGGAGCAGAAATAACAGGCTGAAAGAGACGCGAGACCGGGGCACCGCGACGGGGATCGATGAACGGTGCACTGTTTTGTGCGTTTGACGTATCGAAAATTCTATTTTCCGCGGCAGTGAGTCACGGGGAATATTTTATTTTTCGGACGCGGAATTTTCTTCTCACCCTCAGCTTTCGGCGCGTAGGGTGGGGCCGCGCCTCGCTGTGCCTCGCCGTGCCGTCTTTTCCCGCGTGCGAATGTCTTTTCATACGTATCCGGATATCTCGCGGCTGTGTTGCGGGAGGTTGGAGAAACGGAAAAACGGGGCTACGTTTACGCCCGTAAGCCAGACTCAATATTCCGGTGCGCTGCACCTTTCGTTCGAGTCGCTTTCGTCTAAACCTTTAGTCGATCTCGAATATATATGGGGAATTTTATTGAAATGCATTGCGTTTCTCGTCTCATCTGCCCTCTCGAATCCGGCTATCCGCGCGCCCGCGCGCGAGAGAGAGAGATAGGCGGAGAGAGCAACCCCTTTTTGTATTTTCATAACGGCTACGCTCTGCTGTTCCGTCCGCGCGACAAATCCTTCTCTCATTTCGACGAATCCGCCTGGCCTACGCGCGAATTTTATGTCAGCGGGATTGTCGGCTCGCCGATGGAGATGGAGACGGCTGCGGCCGATTTTCTCCCGCTGGATTTTCTTGTCTGTTCCGCTTCAATTTCACGCCGCGATGCCCGGCTCCTCCGAAGAACAGTTGTCGCCCTTGCGTTCCATTATCATTGACCCTGCATCGGCTCTGATAGATCACGATGTTCCTGCAGGAACGCTGGAAATACAGTCGGTCCGCAAAGTACACCCTTTAAAATAGATTAACTTTTTATACACGGATTCTAACGAGATTCGTCGAGACGTTAGAAGGATTAATTTACTTGACGATGTGTGTGAACATTTTTACGAAGATAATTGCATCTGGTTGCAGACAAGGTCTGCGATAATTACATATTACTTAGTTTATACATAACTATTTACAAAATATTCCAGAGGAAGAGATCAAACGACGTGGTTTCCACTTTTTGTTAGAGGTAAATTAATATTTACCGGACGGTGCAATTTTCGCAGTACAGTGCAACAATTATGAACCAGAGGGAGTACAATTTTTTGCGGCGCTCCACCCGAAAAAAAAAACGAACTAGCCAAAGTTAAATGATGTTCGTGTCATTTGTACCTGGCCGACCGCTGTGCCGCGTGTTTTAGTAGTTTTCCTGGGGGTGGGGGAGGGGGGGTGGTAACACCATAATTAAAATCCGCTTTGTTTTGCAGGCACGCGTCGCCAGCGCACTGGTATTAAATTTTCTATCGAAAATAAAGTGTCACTGTGAAAAAAAAAAAAATAAAAAAGTAGAAAGGAACAGGCCTGGTCCCGGTTCGTGTCTAGGTTCGTTCGATATTCTCGGATGAAAACGTGTGTCGTATAAATTTTAACGCGGCCCGTCGCGTCGGTTCACGGAAAAAAGGCCGTGCTCCAATATACCGCCCTTTAAATTTACATCAGTCCTTTATTTCTGGCCGCACAAATTTTTATTCCTGTCTGAACCGCCTCTGCAGCAGCAGCGCCGCGCCGCCGCGCCGCTCAGTTTTCTTTCTTTTCTACGTAATGCGACATAGTGGCGGATGTAAGTTGTGCATTAACTAAAATCAAGTTAAATCCCGCGTTCGTTGCCGCGCGATTAGGTTAATGAAACGCCGGGAATAAACGAAGAAAAATTCTACCGGAAAATATTTAATCCCGCAGGAGTCCCGCTCGTGCGGGATAAGCAAACCCCTGGATAAATCTAAATTCCATAATTTATTAATTCTACATTTGAATATTACATTCTACATTTAATGCTTTTCTTACACTCTCAAACATAGCGATTGTACATTTTTACAAAATTCTGAATCAATTTCAAGTTTGAATGGCTTAGTGCCTCTAGAATTTTGGCAAAGCTATTCGTCCCATTGGAGCCCTGTCTCTTCGATAGCGCACTTCTGCGAACAGTTTAGCTATACGTGATCGTAACGGGACAAACGAAGCGTGTTAGCGCCAACTATCGCCCAACAATCATCTCCGAATGCAGTCCTAGTTACTTTCTGACCGTAGAGGCCAGAAATTCCTGGCGTATCCATTAGCATTGATTTCCACGAAAGTCCTCTGACCAGCATTCGCATCGACGTTTGCTCCTCGGAGCGTGCATGGTGTTCCGGATAGATATTATTAACAAACGCTAAGCAAGCTGGCGAAACGGCACGTTCTAAAGAGCAAACAATAATTTATCCGCGGTTGGCTGCCCGTATCGGAAGCCTGGGAGAAGAATAAGTGGAAGAATGTAGGAGGCCGGCAATGGAAGGATAAATTGATAGCCGAGGACAAAAGGGGAAGAAAGAGAGAGAGAGAGAACGAGAGAGGGACGAACGGAAGAGCGATGAGGGAGGAGAACGAGGGGGATGAGGTTTGGGAAGAGGGTCCGTGTAAGGAGGACGGAAGAGAGAGGAGAAAAAGGAGGAACAGGGTCTCTTCTAGGGTGGTGGTCGGCCGCTTTTGGCCGTCGTCCAATTTCGGGCGTTTTGACGTCGAGAGGAAGAGGAGAGGACCTCGGTCTCGAAGTGGGGATAGAGAAAAAGAGGAAATTCGGCGAGCGTTCACACCCAGGTGTACACAGAGCGGTCCGGGTGCTCACAGAAGGAGAGGCCGGGGGCCACCGGGGTTACGAAAAAGAGTTACGTCGGCTAAGTAAAGCGAGGTCAGGGCTTTGAAGGGTGCTGCTGGCTGCTGCTGCTGCTGCTGCTGCTACGTCCTGCGCTGAAGGGAGCCGGTACTTCTTCATTAAAATTAACGGTACCACTTTGAAGAAGTCGGTCGCATGGATGGTCTCTCGTCGGAAGTGTATAAACAGTCAACGGTATAATTCGCGTGGAAAAGACTGATCCGGCCCGGCGAAGATGCTAAATAACCCTCGTCGCTTGCAGGCCGCTGTTACTCCCCCGGCTTGTTTGATCCACTCTATACACGGCGTGTTTAATGCGCCGTCTTGTATGCACACCTTAGCCCGCGACATATTTGCCCAACGCCCCTGGAGAAAATAAATCGCGTCTCCATGCTTCTCGTTGCTGGACCTTGCAACTCGGAAATTCGTCGATTTGGGGTCGTAATTAAAAGGTTACATATATTGTATACAATTATAAAAGTATTCTAATGTAACGTAATGTAATGTAACATGATATTTGGTCCCATCAGGGTTTCAAATTCATTTACCAATCCTCTTTTCCACTCTCACCATCGCCTTTTCAGCGGGACCTACTGTTTATGGTGGGTTCCGAACCACTTTTTGCCAACAACACGTGAAAAACACCCCGGGCGGGTCACTTTCCGGTTTTTTACCAAACGGTCACCCATCCTAGTGTCGTTCACGTTCCACATTGTTTAACTTCGGTGATCTAACGAGAACCGGTGCTTTCAACGGGACTACGGTTGTTGACAATTATAAAAAGTATTGTTATATACATATTATAAAAGGTTGTATATATATTATATATGTAGTAATTGTATATGTTGTACACCCGTTGTATGGAGTTGGTAATCGGTGGTAGATTCAGGTTTGTTACAGCGTTGTTATGAAAACGGCGCCGGAACGAATGAAAGTCTGGAGACAGAGGCGATTGTAGGCGATAAAGAGAAAGAGATAAGTCTCCTTCCTCCGAAGACTAAAAGACTATTGTTATTTGGAAAGTGTCTTTTTATTTAGGGAGTGCGATACTTTGTTACAATATATATATATATATCTGAACGGTTGAACAATAAGGGAATTTCAACTTAAAAAAAAATCAATATCTACGTCTGCACGGATTGCATTAATTTGTTGTAACTTTGCGATGAAAAATCGCAGTGCAATCTATTTAGACTGATTCTACAGCTCGAAGCTTCCTACTTGCTCCATCCGAAATGGCATACCCCTCAAAAATATTGTTGCCCTAGAACAACGTCAGAAACGCATGGTATGTTCCACCAGATGTTTCGAAAAGTCTGGCAGGAAGCGTTGCGCACGGAACGTATTAATCACACGAATGTTGCGAATCGAATTCGCGAGAAGCGTTCTCCACTGAAAAGCAAACTGTATTCTCATCTTCGCCCTATATTTCATGTAGAACGGTCGTGCTCGTGTGGCGAACGCGCCGGTTACGAGGCAGTCCACATGAATAATTAAAAGCAATGACATGGCGGTTTGTAAAGGCCCGCGGGCTTCGTTTTCGTGCGTTGCCGCGGGAAAGACGACGAGCGTGAAATCGGGAAACAAGTTTTGCAGTTTTCGCGACGCGATTAGCTCGGCGGGTTCGATGCTCGGTTTCGGTGCACAACGTGAAACATCGACGACGACGACGACGCGTCGTGACGCTGGCGCGATGGTGGTCGTGTGCCCGCTCGCGCGAGGTTTCGTGCCGATGAAATTCCGGGGCCGGAGCTATTATCGGGAAGCACTCGTTTTAAAATATACCCCCGGCGTGTGGCATTTGCAATTCTGACGAGGAGCCGCGAGTTTGCAATTCGTTTGGGAGAACGACTGATGTAGGCGGGCGCAGCCAGCCAGCTCGGCTCGGCCGAGCGTGCATCAGGACTCACATAAACATGCTCTCCCGGTCCTGATCCTGCGAGCACGAGCACCAGGAACCACCATCGGGTCCGCATCCAAACTGGTCGCCCACCAAACCCCGATCTTCCGACCCACGATGGTTAAGCGTCGTTTTCCATGGAAAGTTGCTCGCATCCGAACGAACCGTCGAATTATAGACTCAGAAGGCGATTTACGTCGAGCTGCCTGAATCCCACTGCATCGCATGCTGACATTTAACCCCTTATGCTGCTCGGCGAGCAGCATCGACGAGAATTCTATTAACTTAAATGCAGCTATGCATTTAGAGCATTAATCATGAATTGAATTTTTATGTGCAGCATATAACTATATGCTGAAACTACGAAGACCACCTACCATTCCCAAAAACAATTTTCCCATGGAAAACAGTTCAGTTGTCAGTCTCGAATTCTTTCAGCTCTAGACAGTATAATTTGTACTCCAACGGCCAGTAAAAACGTGGAACCACTTTGGAACGTTAAAAGTCGGCTTTCCCAGTGCCGTAGCTGTCTGGGTGTCGAGTTTCATTGGGGGATGTAAATTTGTTGGTGGGCCGCCGCGACGCGGCCCATGCCGGGACACGTCAGAAATTCGCGCAGTAAAACCGACGGGAGCAACTGTACTGAGTAAGAGTTAAACAATTGCCGCAATAACGGTGTCATAAAATGGCTATTCCGAACCTTGTGCCAGTTTCGGGCCTGGTTGGATTTCCTAGAAGAGTTAGCCGCGACGATGGTGGCTGTCTTGTCGCGGCGTGAGGAGGAAGAGATGGTTTGGTTCGCGGCCGACTATTATTCACGATGCGACATCGTACGCGAAGCGTAATTGTGCGTCTTTTTGCCGCATCTGCGACTGTCGCTCAACGGAATGGCCGATGTCCAATTGTCTTCTTACGAGCCAATTTCGGCTCTTCGTTAAAGCCGTCGAATTTGGCCGCCGTTACTCGAATTCCGTCCCGGTCAACGTAGAGATGGGATTCGCACCGTCTCGGACTACCCAGCGAAAATCTACACTCCGAAGATCTAAAGATCTAAAGCCTGCATCTTTCCAAAATCTATGGAGACTGGTTAAAGAAATTTTCTTTCCGTTCTTATAACTGTATGAGTGATGATCTTCAGTACGATTTGCTGCTTTAGTGATCTCGTTAATACATTTCTGGTGATATTTCTTCCGGTCGTGTTAATCTTTTTGCCATTCTTAATGTAACAGCTGCTATTTAATTAAGTTGCCAGACGTCGAGTAATTAAATGAGAATTTTGATATTTTAAGTTGAAATAGAACCAGTCCCGCTGTCCTCTTGCAGCAGCTTATTATCTTCGTAAGCATATGCTGGACAGTCTTCATTTATTATAAATTATGAGACTGGGGATTAGCTGACGATGCTCACTGTTGGGTGAGACTAGATTTACGACTTGACTGGTCGTACGTTTTGTCTAGAGATGCATCTTCGATCCGGTAATCACTTTCGTGCTGCGACTTTCTAACACACGATCAATCAATCAGTCAAGTATCTTATTATGTCGGCGGTTGTTGATGGTAGGCAGTAATTGGTTTTACTTAATATTGCTTATATTTGAGATATGGTTCGTCACAGAATGTACTGTGAAGATGTTATTCAATTTAAAATGATCGGATGAAACGACGGTGGTGGGAATGTGTCTCGCATTTCAAGGAGAATGAGATTTATTAACAGTACACTTACCAAGCACTCAAAGTGAAATGTTTATTTATAGTTTAACTTTAGTGCACTATGTGCTTGAATAAAGAGTTTTAAAATAATGTATGATATATTTGAAAGAATCTGTGAATCGCATTGATGCTTAGAAGTTTACTTTCAAGTAAATAACTTTCAATTTGAAGTCCTAGTCTGTTTTTGATGATTGCCTGAAAATTTACAGGTTCGTGTAGCAAAATTTCGGCAATGCAACGGTGCGCGCACGCGGGAATTCGTGCTCGAGACCGATACGACGCGAATACACGTGTACTACGAATGCAATATGCGCCATTCGTCTCTGTCCGCGTATTTCTTATTTCTTCGGACTGAAAATCGCGTATGAATCTAAGTCGGCTAGCCATTCACGCCACATTTACGCATGATGCAAAGGCGGAATTGTGCTTCGTATTCGCGGCAATTTAAACCAACGATATATGTATAGTTTGCTTCTACGTTTACAGAGTATCATTAATGGCACTCCATTAAAACTTTGTAGCTCTGTAATCAGGAAAAAAAATAAAGCAAGATAACTTACACAACTTTTCCTAACGATTCCCATAATTTTTCTGAACAAACTTTATTCGGCTTGATAATGATGCTGTTAGTAACGCTGTTGTTTCTGGATGCAAATTTTTATGTACATTCATTAATTGCCCCGACTGATTTCTATAATTTCTTAAGCATATTTATGATTTAATAGGAACGTCTGAGGTAAAAGCGTGGTAAGTTTGAAATAAAAGTTCTTCAAACATCAATCCAGCAGGTAGATAGCTTCAAAATACGATAGTATTCGCCGCTCGTTATGGACGTAAGAGGTCTCTAAACTCGAGTGAGCTGTCTGCTAATTATTTTCAGGGTGTAATTTCAGCCGGCCAAGTTAATTAAAATTCTTGGTAATCATCTATTAGATTCAGCGCAGAGAATACGGCGCTTTAAAATATTCTAATACCGAGATGAATCAGTAGTGCTGCAACCCTCGTCTACGTTCCACTCGATAATATTGTATAATATCCAATCCTGTTAATATCAACGGAGGCCTAATTATTCATTATTTTAACACAATGAAAAATTATATTACACTCACTGTCTTACGGAATAATTATATGCTCAGTCGTTGTTTCAATTAACTTCTTCATTTATCAAGTGGTTTGTGATACACCTAAAATTCTTTCCTAAGATATTTCTCTAGACATTTTGACCTTTTTTTTTTTTAAGATAAAACATATTGATATTACTAATATATGTAAAGACAACTTTGTGTATAACCATTCAGAAAATAAAATAATTCAATTGTTACATTCTTCAACTGTTGATTTAAAAGAAAAGGACAGAAAATGTCATTAGAATATTTGCACGAATATTTCTTGAAGGATATAAAATCCTCCGGAGAATAAAACTACATTCAGCCGCGACCGAAAAAAATTGCGAACCGTGAGACAGCGTGCACGACGTTGGAATATGATGATAAAAACTGTTCTTATTGTGAGCTCGGTTCCACGGGAAATTACAGAAACGCGATACCGTACATTCTCGAAAAAATTACAACCGCCCGGCGCTGCTGACCGCGGAAGAAAAAGGCTCGTGCCCCGACCCTTTTAACAGATGCAAATGTGCCGCGAAACGCGTACAAAGAATTAAAAGTGCAAAATTGTCGGTGCGACGTACACTCTAATTATTTCCCATCCTTCGCCGGGCGCGACACGGCGTCGGGACCAATTGCGGCGAACTCTTTGGCTCGATTTGCATTAAAGACCGGTGGTACTATATACGGCCCTATAATACGAGAGAAAAAGGACCCGGCGTCGTGTCCCTAGGTGGCTCTTATTAGACAGTAAACGGTCGTGTTAGCATAAGTACAGAGAATGAGAATGAAATCGAGCGTCGCCAAGGATACGTGAAAATAACACGGCTGTTATTTAAAGTGACGCGTAACACATGGTTCCGTGAACGCTGACTATGAGAATCCACCGTAAAAATAACATTTTCACACTTATTTAAACATTTCTCTTAGATTCACTCGCGTCCTATAGACAGTGCTAAGACGAAGTTCTCTGGAAGTCGATAGAACGTTATTTTTAACGGTGATATTAAAGCGTCAGGGCCGTAAGAGATGCATGATGGAGATAAAGATAAACTGCAGATATTAATGTTCTGAATAATTTCTTTATAAAAAGGCTAAAAAGGATTTTTAAATATGACAAAAATGTCAATGCTTACATCTTCGACATTATTTTTAATAATATCTGACAACAAAATACTCTTCCAAAGATCAATTTTATGAAACAGATTCTGCGTCATTTGATAAACTGAGGATGTTTATATCTATTTACCTATCTTAAAGATGTATTTTTCGCCAGACCAGCAATTTCCCGGCCCGTAATTCCTTCGAATCCTAATTACAGCATTCATTTCCGGGGAACTCGATCCCAGGCGTTCATGCGTGCGTGTACGAAGCTCGTGTACGCTCCAGTGGCACGCACGTGCAGGATTTACCGCGGCCCCGAGACGAAATAACCACGATTTACCTGATCCCTTATCGCGAGGGAAATTGATACCGGTCGAAAAGGCTGCTGTTATTTTTGATCGTGGCCTGCCCCCCCCCCCTGAAGAGGGCGTACCACCCCCGTAAGCGACACTATAAATCTTCCATCGCCTGTTCCACGCACCCCTCTCGTCTATCCGCATCACCGCGAGTGGGGCAGATGAAAAGGGCTATGAAAATCTCGAAGGGAAATTCCTTCGATTGGGGGAGAAGCGCGACAGTCGATAATGAGGATACAAATTTGCCTGAGCTGACAAACTGCCGGATATACCGACACTCGATCCGTAACATTCGTCTTTCGCCAATCGCATCAGCTTGTTCTGTATAAATCGCCAAATGGGCAGAGCTGATCGTGTTTTTTAACAGGGATCGAAATAAATTTTTGTTTTTAAAAAAATATTCTGCTCAAAATGTTTCATCGAAGAAAATATTTAAAAACCTATGAAAATATTCGATAACACTTTCCCCGGATTTTTATAAATTGAAACCGTGGCAAAGGTCGTTTCCTAAACGAGAGACTACTGTGTTCCAACAGTTATTTCCTTCATAAACGAGATTAATTGAAAACTCTATGCCAGCGAAATTTGATGAATTTTCTGCTTGAAAATTGTTAGTTAAACTCGTAATGAAATTTCATCAAACAGATTATCGTCCAGAAAGAAAAGTTGTGTAGTTCACAGGTGGAAACGCGATTAAAAAAGTTAATTATAAATCGCAAATTGACGATGCTGTCGAGCGGCATGGAATAAAATTTCAATTTTCCGATCGAGGGTCTTTGAAAATATTATTTTTGCCTGCGTTTTTAATTCATATTTAGCCATAGTAATTTTTCAAAGTATGTCCCCGTACGTCACTACGAATCTATTTTCTATTTCGATATAGATGAATATTCAATATAATTTAATTGAATTACGGTATTTTTAAATCTACAATTTGAAGGTCTACTGAAGGGTTAATTTGTTATCCCACGGAAGGATTCGTAGTTTGTCGAAGGTTTCAATGGCGGTCGCAGTGTTTTCTTAGTTCAGATTGTCTTTGGTTCGAATTGCCAGGTTTCGTGTGGCAATAGGTGAATGGCAGCGAGCGATGGCAGTGTCGGGCGCTGTGTTGTTCGTGCTCGAAACCCTCGTTGGGTCCTACCTATGAGCAAATCGTGAGGCAGCGGGTAGCTACGGAGACAAACTGTGTGTTTGCCCCTTCATTACCCCCGAGTAAATACCAGCCGATTTTAATTACGGCCTCCGTCGTGCAAACTATATCTCTTCTTGCTTGTTATTTACTTGCACGCCCACCTAGGCTATCCAACTTTCCTGCTGACGGTTAAATAGGGGTCGTGGCCGAGAACGTGATTTTCTTAATCTTTTTCGCTGCATTCAGCAGCCCCTTTCGAAGCTTTAGCCTTCATACAAGTGCTAAGATTTATGGGCTCTGCTTCAACTTTTCATCGTGGACATAATAGAAGCGTCTGGCGAGAGAGACTGTCTATCCCGATACAAAGATTCACCAAGTTCAAACGCAAAATCATCATCTTCTTCTTCTTCTTCTTCTCCGCGTAATCTTTCTTCTCCGTTTATTTCGCTTGAACTTTTCACTTTGGCTCGCTTGGCAATTCCGAATGGTCGTTTATTAAATTTCGTTCGCAATCTTCGGTGGAAATCTGATACGACCGTCTATGAGATTTATTATCCTTGTAATTTTAACCTGGTGTTGAATCCTCATGCTCAGAAACACTAGACAGATCTACAACTAGGTGTAGTTGCTTTATCATCTTCCATTTAATTCTTGCTCCTCACAATGAACTTTGACAATATCTACTTTTGCAGTCTAGATATGATTCAGATAGGAAAATTTTAATTTGCGATCTAGTGGAAAGCGAAGCATTAAGATGAATAAATTAAACATTCTCGTCTGGAGTCAGGGTCGGGCCAGGTCGCGTCAAACGAGAATAGGGTGGCTGCGTTTAAAGGGTGATCGAGTGCAGCAATACAGCGGATCAGCTCGTCCATAAACATTAGATAACGGAAATACGAAGAGGAAAAAGAGGGTGAGCAAGAGAGGGAGATAGAAAGAATGAGAGAGACTCGACTGATAAAGAAGTCCGAAGCATTCGCGTTCCAAAGGAGAGGGATCCGTAATAGGCGCGTCCGCGAGAAATATCGACGAGGGGCGGAATTCCGTTGATCTTATCGCTCCTTAACCTTCGCCCCTTACTTACTTTCGGCCGGGACACGGGGAACGGAACGCAGCGGAAGAGAGAATTCGCGATGCTATCAAGGCCCTCCGAGAATCCGGCTTAATCCGCGAATCGCTTGTTACAACTGCAAAAAGTTAGAATCCGCCAGGATCGACGCCGAGGGAAGGCGTGTAACTTTGACTTCGATTGCGCGCCAGATACCGCGGAATAATGCGCGATGTAATTAACCGATAACGCCGCGATGGCTTAATAGTCCCGCGAAACATTTTTGTTCTGCTCACCGACAGCGATTTATGTTCTATCCCCAAACCGTGCGACAGAAGTATCGAACTCCCTATGAATCAGAACACTTTTCACTTGAAAGAGTCTCCCCAAACTATTACAATTACTCTAAATGATATCGGCGCTACAGGTTCGATCAACAATACAAAAATTAGTAATTTTGCAGAATTATAATTTTCAACGTTTCGGTTCTGTTTTGAAAATCAAAGTAATAAAATGTATTATTCGTTAAACTGACTATTTAATAGTTATGAAAATTAGATGTTTATACATACATGCTAATTGTAAAAAAGAACAGCAACAATCGTTTGAATTTGATTTCAATTTGTTTTTTTTTTACAATACACCTGTTTAAAAAATAATTTTCATTTTTACACAAGTCCTACTTTTGACTGAATTTTCGATATTTAAACTAACGTTTTAAAGCTTGAAGCCTGTTCGCCACTTTCGCAATCCATCATTCATTTTCTCCAAACAAGAAGTGTAGGAAGTTGTAAGACGTTCCCGCACGATATAGCGGGTGGGAAACTGAAAACACGGTTTTGTCGAAAGTGCTGCGTCTGTGAAAACATTGGAAAATTTTTCTCGTTACACAGAAATTTAAATTCAAAAACTAACTCGTTAAGAGTTGAATAATTAACAACACGTCGCAGAGATAACCGAAGCTGGATGATCAAGAATGCGTCGGCCATAAAATCCCATGAAAGAGTGGACAAAAAGGTGAAAATTCTTGGTACACCATTAGTCAAGAGGGAGGGTGCGCGCCTTTTTGTTACTTGCCACGGTCGTCCCCGGCTGGTGCCCAATTATTTACCAATTGGACCAGCTGTTACGAGCGAGCACCGTCATAAAATGATCGTGCATCGGG
This sequence comes from Lasioglossum morio, assembly GCA_916610235.2. Taxonomy (NCBI): domain Eukaryota; kingdom Metazoa; phylum Arthropoda; class Insecta; order Hymenoptera; family Halictidae; genus Lasioglossum; species Lasioglossum morio. The sequence continues at coordinate 7,325,837 of OU744330.1, read as the reverse complement.
CATCGTTCCGCGGCTATTTTCTGCTCGCAGGATCATCGAACCGCGTTGAACGCGTGTCCTTTCCACGGCGAGGCTCTCTTATACATATTCATCGTCGTCGTTTCTATCGCGACAGGCAAATGGCTCTCGAGGAACGACGGGCAAAACCTTTCTGTCCGTGAATATTTTCACGTGTTTTCTTTTACAGAGGATAATTGACGGACCGTCACCGGCGGGCTTCTGCGTATTATGCACGCGACGATACTCAATATTCGCTAATGTTTCGCGGATCCATGATGGATACACGCCACCTGGCGCACTCTTCGGTTCTTTCGCGTGACGAGGACCCATTACCATTTAGATGCGTCCGATCGTTGCTTAGCCCTAGGCTGGAATTCTAATTCGAGGATAGCAACGGCGAATTATGCTAGAAACGCATAACGGTACGCGATATTTCACGATTTGCCGATTGGCTACGCGTTGAGCCATTTCGCGAAATTACCAAAAACTCATCATTTAGTGATCTTACCTATTTTCCCATTTTTTAATAAAATCGTACGTCTAACTGGAGCAACAAATTTAAAGTGATGACGTTTTCATATTAAATCTTGTTTCAAAATATTTATTTTTTCCGATTTTACACCACACACCTTTTGTTGTGCACCATATAATGTACGAGTAATAAATTTGTACACCTAATGGAAATGAACAGAATATCTTTTTCTATTGCTGTTTGTGGACTATATTTAATTTGGGAGCATCGAGTGTTACGTTCTAAAGAACCTGTTTAGCCTGTCAAATGCATTGAAAGCACAGTATTTGCATCGTGCGTCATAACTATCCAGAGGGGGGCTCCGATCTATTTGCGAAATTTCTCCTTTATTCGGTGCCCGGTTTTATTACGAAAATGAAACGCATCGTTCGCCCAGGATAGAAAGCGTCGAACGATCTTCCAGCGATAAGTAATATCGCAGCGTTGTAAAGTTCATAATGTGCATATGCTTTGGTAACTCTCCATTCAGCCGACGTTCTCGCGATGGGAACACGTCAAAGGGTAAACTTTATTCGACGGCATTCCTTGTGCAGTGGCTCCGACCTAGTCGGATAATCGAGACTCTATTGTGCTGCTAATAATATTAGCTTTCAGGACAGGCTACGTTTTGCGTCGTTCCGCGCCAGCAATTCGCAAACGTTACGCTAATCAGAGCCCTTTTGAAGGTTCTGGCTAGAAGCGAGTCATAATCTTGATGACATAACATGCGCCATTGTTACCACCTCTCCGCCCTTCGCGATGGCAACAATGTGTCACAGAACCTGGCAAAAAGAGTAACGAGGAATTTCCGTTAAATACTCTTCTGCAGATTTCGTCGTTCCGTATCTTAATTATTATTAGCCTGGCTGTGCGCTGTGCGAGTTTCTCAAGCGGAAATAATTCTTCTGGATAGTACACGAAGAAACGAAGTTGACCTTCAGATCACCTCTATATATCGACCATTGAAAAAGCTAGGTACACATTCAAAAATTTCCTTCAATCCCCAATAACACAGATATTAACACATTACCGACCGGTGATTATTGCATATTTTTGAAAAATGTATGGCACATGGCTAAATTTTCATTTAGCATTTAGTATGAACTAACTAAGTCACCCTCAATAACGTCGTCTAATAGTTTCATTTAAGATTGCAATGTCAAAGAAAATTTCTATGCTTTTTTTTTGATACAGCAGAATTATTGAAAATCCTATTAATAGGCTTCCGGTCGGTAAAGTGTTAAGTTGTAAAATTAATATTTTTCTCGAGTGTGTCTAAATCAATCGCAGTGCCACGAGAATGTCCGTCTTCTCGTTCTATTTGATCAAACTTACTTTCATATCACTGCTATACGCACGCGTGCTAGATCGGCAGCTAAACTGGAAAGATGCGCGAAAAGCGGAGCGTTTCGTTCGCGATCGTGAACGAAATCGCCGAGAATGGGAGATCGGTGGAGAGCAAGGGCGTGTATAATATACTGATTCTCGCGTCTATGCGGCAGGATATATTCTCCTCACGTCCGTGCCAGATTTCCTTGAGTTATATCGGCAAATGCGAAGGAAAATGTGTTGTTCGAAACGCTGCAGCCTCGCGAGGACAAATTTTCCACGATCGTTCATCTGGCATACACGGGTCTCCGCTAACTCGTAGACAGACAGGGAGCGGCGCGGAGGCTTTGTCGCGTGCCCCAATTTATCCTGTGATTGCATCATTGTGCGCCTCCGCGTCTCTTTTTACCTATCTCCGCGGAAAGGGTCGATAACAGAAGAAACGCTATCAATGTTTCAACGGTTGTTGATTTTATCCTCCACCACGGAAGTTTATTCCTCTTCTCACAAGCTCGATGATCTAATTCTCTTCTAGCGTGTAAATCATGTTGTCCGAATATAGATATTTATGTTTACAGGCGTCGGATGTTGTGCAACAAGTGCAGCTGCGTTGTGCAGTTACATTCTCTTGATAATGCCGGGAAAGTCTCGTACGAGTGCTAGCTTCAATCAGAAGTAAATTAGTACGTGGTTGTAATGTATGCTCGTAATTAGCAGGCAGTAAATTAATTACAGATAGCTGGGTCAATAAGCTATTATATATTAACAATTCATTTCTAGACACGGTGTTCCTTGCCTGCGAGCTAAACGCGGTTAATAATAGTTGGAAATTGTAGTACCATTATTAATTACATTTAGTAATTTGATTTCAATCAACGAGGACCGGAATAAAACTATTCGTATAGCGTTACAAGTTTTGGTCGAAATTCGTGCGATAATAATTATTTTAATATAATTAATTTTTGTATATAATTTCTTGATTCTCATGCTTGTCAGAGTGTCAGGATAGCTAGCAATGCTAGAGCATTGCATGCTGCTCCAATCCGTAGCCTCGGAGTCTGGCACAACAATTGGTCATGGAGCAGCGTTTTAGCTGCTGGATTCGCTTCGAATTTTCTCCGCTCAGTCCCCAGCGACCAGATACAAACCATGACAATAAATTCTTCATTCCGATCTACTTCTTCCGCGGCACGTGACCCGCCATGCGGAACCGTTCGGTGGAACACAGAGTCGGTTTAGAGGCGGCTGTGCCTTTTGCGGTAGACGCAGGCGACCTTTTTAACTGTGCTCCGTTACGCATAATTTACGTTCATTATCTTTAATGGCCGAGCTATTAAGAGGGGCGCGAGTAATAGTATGGCAATAGTACTAATGCTTCCACTCCTCTTATTTTATACCTTCCTCTTTCTCGGTCTCTTCTTCTCCTTTTTCCCAGCGTTCTTTCCGGTCGTTTCGCCATTTTTCCTGGACCGTGGTTTAGTGGCCCGCGCGGAGCAACAATGCAAACGTTTTGTCAGAGAGTCAACATTTTAACATCGAGTTTTACTCAATTTATTCTGTACGTTCTAAGGGTCTATGGGTCGCAAACAGGAAGACATTTGTAAAATTCGATAATTATTTTCGTTAGCGTGAACGTTCAAAGCTGAGATGATCGATTTTCAATATTTATTAGACTCCTCTAAATATACTTACATGAATTATTTGCCACCTTGTCCCGCTAATGAAATTATATACTGTCCGAAGCCATCAAGTTTGTACGGAGGGAGGAGCTTGTTTATTTAACATGCTCCTGTATATAAAATCGGAGAGAAAATATTTGCAGGTATTTTTCAGTGAAAATTCAAAAGTTATGTCTAGCACCATTGAATTCGCGAGAGAGCATTACTCTTCGCGGGCGGAAGAGCGCAATAATCGGTGCGAGGCCGATCGTGCCGTTCAGGACGAATAAAAGTATTTTTTACAGGCCGGAATCGTTCGAGCCCGGGTAATTCGATAGGAATCGATGGACGGCCATTTTTCTCTTCTTTGTTCATCGATGTCCACGCGTTTCGCCGCCGATAACGACCGCATAAATCTGCGCCGCTCCATTTTCAACCGCGCCGGAACACTTTTGCGAGCGGGGCAGTCGCGTCGTTGCGTGATCGACACCGCGTTCCTCCGCGAATTACGCTCGCGTGGATTATTATGATCTCGGCCAATCGGACGTTGATGAGGGTTTCCGTGAAAGGAATTTTTATTGGTCGGTAAACAAGCAAACGTTCATTACGGAAGATGACATTCCACTGAACTCTGACTGTTTATGAATTTCTGTAAATCCTTATCTTCGAAGAGCTGGCGTGAAAGGTTAGCATTTTCAAAGAAATTTTATTTCGCGAAATTGTTCAGCGTGCCGTTTCATGTTTCTCGATACAGTCGCCGTTGAACCTGCAAATCATTCTGTTCGGTAACTGTAGGAACTATGGCCGGTTCGCATGCAGCGAGGTATGTACGTCAAGCGGAGGATGCTAGCGTGGCGTGGGTACATGTATTATTCAAGCTGACACTTGCGCAACGCTTAGCAAGCCCGGACATCCGCCGGACAAGAATGGTTCGCGAAAAACAAAAATACGGAAGGACAAGGATCTGTTCGCCGCGTTCTCGTCGGGGTTGTATAGGGGGAGGGGGGCCGGGGATATGTCCGACAAGGATGGAACGGACAGCGGAGCACTACGAACATCGTCGTCGACGACGACAACGACGACAATGTCGCGTTGATGCTGAAGGAGGAAATGTTATTTCTTTGGGACACTAAGTGACAGCTCGAAAGACATTCGGAGATACTCGTGCCAGAACGTCGCTGAGACGGCTGGACGAATCCGTTGAACACCAACGAATCATCGTGCGGAACTTGGAGATGAACGAGGGTCTACGATGACTGGAACCACGGAAAATCATTAATCCGATTTTTTGGGAAGCTTTTCGATTCGAATTCTTTGATCTGTAATATGACGTTATAATACAGAGGTTTTTTTTTCGATGTGGATAATTGGGTAGCAGAATTTGACTGTGGATGTTGACGAGGAAAAACTGTTCCTCTTTAATTAGAAAATCCCGTGGAGCTCGAATATCAAACAAACCGGTTAATATTTTCGTGTTTGTGTTTCAGGAATTTCATCGGGTGTAAATTGGATGCACTGACGTCATCAGGAGTTTATTACACGGTATGTGAATGTATTTATGTGCAAATATTACGTGTCCGTGTGAAAGAAATATAAATAGGTTCCCCAAAAGAGAAATTAACTTCGCGTAACTTTTCATAGAAGCTGCCAGTATTCAATCGCACAAAATGTATATATAAAATGATACAGTATAATATACAGAATGTGTACGATACAAGATATGGTACATTCTGTATACGGAACGTTGAGGTAAGACAGGGCACTACATTCTGGAAGGACGTAAAAGAATTCTATTCCGTTCGGGTGCCATGTGCGAATAGCGCAAGGTACAAATTTTTTTGAAGGAACGATTCGATCACGATGTGTCCGGATTTGCGGAGGATTTATTTTCTTTGCCAGCTCCTCTGGCAGAAAAGTGGGCGACTCACGCGACCCGAGAAAACACCGTCGCCCCAGTAGGTAAAATGCACCTTAACATGGTTATCCGAGCCATGAATAAATTTAGCGCGGCGACCGAGATTACGAGGCCAAGAAAGTAATGATATATAGGGGAAGAGACGCAAGCTTACCCCTTTCCTCCATCACGGCGACGTTATCGAGCAACCATCCCACGCTGTTCAAGCAACCCCTGGTATGCGAACGCGTACACACACCGTGCGCGTACACTTCCGTCCAGAAGTATTCGGACACATGCTGCAATCCGTACACGAACCTTATCTCTGCAACATATCACGGAAAGTCTTCAACTACTTATATCCCGTCTGAAAACGTAATAACAAATTTCGAATAATTCATTCCATTTGAAACGAAAGTAACAAGCACAAATTTTAAAGGATCAAGCACACGATGATCCTAGAATCATCAAAGACATCCAGTTTCAAAAGATCGTTGAAGCCTCCGCGCATCAGAAGAAGGTTAAAAGGAAGGAGAGCAGTAGCATTGAAAGGATTCACTCTTGACGAGGTGTGTTTTACATTTTGCGAAGGACATATAGATATCCGAATACTTCTGGCTGATAGTGTACAAGCTCTCGTATGTGTCCCATCGCACATTCTCGCGTGTGACGCGTGCGAAACGCGTCGGTGAGAATGCAGCGCCCAGTCAAAAGCCTGGAGTGGATCTGGTTGAAAGAGGAGAGGATGAGACAGAGAGAGAGAGGGAGAGTGAGGATGAAGGGGAAAAACCGAGAGAGAGAGAGAGAAAGAGAGAGGGTGAGAGATGGGCTGTGGGGTGAGCCGTTCAAAAACATTTGCAGCGAATCGGATTAACGCGGGTATTTAATCCCGCCCGCGGCTTTCTCGTCGGCGAAATGAAAAGCGGGACAGGTAAAAAGGCGTATTAAAAAATGGGGGTCGCAAAGGCGGGGGTGAAGGGATAGGGGCACGTGGGGAGGAGGAAGGAGGCGCAAGAAACGGAGAGAGAGAGAGAGACTTCGATGAAATCTCATCTCCTTAATGGGAGAAACTTTTCCAGCGAGCGAAGTCATCCCCCTCGAGCTTTCTCATCGAGTGTCGGATTTCTGGCTGATCGCGCTGCTGCTGCGAACGACACGGACACCCTTGAACCGTCGCGTTTTCTACTTCTTATCTACCTCTCGACCCTCCTCTCTGCCCTTCCTCTCCTTTCTTTCTTTCTATGCGGGAGTTTACGCCGAAACAGCGACGTCTCTGTGTTTTTTAATCATCGTGAAAAGAAGCTCGCACGCGACACGTCTTACGAGACTGTATCGCCTTGCGTGTGCGAACGCGAACTGTTTGACACTGTTCCGGCTTTTCAGTTCACGCTCCTTCGGAGCTTTCGGAACGCGTTAATGAACGTCTTCAATAACGGCTTGAACGTCTTCTTGCGACGGGAAGCAATCAAACTGACTGCACTCGATTTGAATGCGGAAAAAGTTCGTCAAAGTTGGATGCATTATTTGAATTGTTTCGAGAACTTTGTGTAAAAGAAGTTGTAGATGATGTATAAGAGGAATTTTGTTGTTTGGATCTTTGGCGATGCGTTAAGAAACGTTAGCCAATTATTTTCTCCCGAAGTAATCACCTCCTGGACGGTCGTGTCACCAATACACGAATATTCGTGAGATATTACACAAATTAGGATCCGGATTCGTTTATTACGCGTGAAATAGGAACATCTAATGACCACTGGCCGTGGTTGACTACTGGATCTACCCTACACCGAACATGTTCGGAGCCGTTCGGATGCTGGTCGCAAAACCGGAGCCCGTTTCCGGTGACCTAATCATATTCGAACGGGGCTGCAACCGAGGCGGAATGAACAGGAGCGTTGTTCGGCCGACAGATTCGATTAATCGGTGGGCCTGGCGTGAAGCCGGCCCAGCGGGGGCAGCAGCCGACGATCGTAATAAATTTCCGCGCGGGGCGAGACGGAGCAGCGTGCGCGGAAAACGTGATAGAAAAAGGCGACGTCGCGCCGTTTCGGGCCGAAGTCGGGTCGGGCCGCACCGGGCACACGTTCTCGTCGATATTGATGCCGGATTTATGAAGTCTTGCCGGGGTCACGTATCGTGCGCTGTGCTCGCGTGGCCAGACCCCGGCGTGTAGAAGGTCCGAGCCGGTTCATTTTTCACCAAGCCGGCCAGACCGTAGTAGATCGTCCGCGCCACGAAATCGGCCCCGACCACGATTACGCTCCTTTCGCCTCCCACCCACCCCTTCGCCGCGACCCCCCGTCGATAAGACGTAAAACCTACGTTCTCCATCAGTGCCGCGAGATACGAACGACCGATACGATGGGGGCAATCGCGCACGGAATGCCGGGGAACGCGAGGAATTGCGAATGCTCCGATCCCTTTCTCTCTCTCTCTCTCTCTCTCGCTCTCTCTCTCTTCCTCTCGCTCTCTGCGAAGTAGCTAGCAAGTGCGCTCGAACGTTCCGACGATACGTGCGGATCGTGCCCGCACCAAAAGAGCCTCGTAATAGACGATTTTGAGCTACGGAGCAGCCATCGCCGAGGCCTTCTGCGAAATGAGACCGGAATACTCTGCTCTGTACCATAGATCAAAGCCACCATCCAGGGTAATCCCGGTTTTTGACGGGCACCTGCCAGATCCCGCTGCTACGTTCATTTGGTATTAAGGAAATTACAAGTTTTCCACATGCACACTTTCCTGATGTTTTTATGATCCCTCTGTGAAAGACAATTTCAAGATGCACGGAACAGACATCGCGAATAAATTCGTTGGAGATCACGTTTCGAAATATTCTTGTCACTGGTAAACGCTTGTCAGTCCCTTCTCACGATTGGCTTTCGCGGATTCGACACGGTAACAAATACCTCTGCTCGTTATTTGTCATTCATAAGGTTTTATCTGGAGACAGGTGCACGCGTGGCTCTGTGATCTATTCGGTTTCGTATAAGTCGAACTGACGACTCGATTCTGCTTTCCTTCTACGACAGGGAGGTGCAACTTATTCTGGAAGAATCTAAGCGAGAAGGTGCCGCGTACGACTTGCGAGCTACAAGCTGGAACTCCCCGTTCTACGAGATGCTCGATAAAAGTATTCCCATCTATTCAGTAAATAAGCGTAGGTGCAATTGCAAATTATATTCCTGCTGAACAGTGAACGTTAGGGTGGTCCTTAGTTATACTTGGTGAAAATTTTGTGAAAAGGAACAATATTCGGGGGAGGCGTGTCCAAAATTTCATGGTCGAAAAAAAAAGCGGAAAAAAGGCACATACAGGTCGAATTGATAACCTCCTCCTTTTTCGAAGTCGGTTAAAAATAAGGACCACCCTAGTGAACGTACATATGTAGTGGATTGTTCAAAATCTTTATCACGAGTCTGACTCGATAGGCCAAGAGGTTAAAACGTTCAATAAAGAATTCGAGCAAAGAGACACTCCAGCATCCGATTGATCATCAGCAATGACTCGGGAGTTCAAGGTCGCGTAATCCTCGGTTATCCGCTTTATAGCCTTTGTAGATCGCGCAGCTCTCGAGGATGCTCGATAGAATTAAGAGTGGCGATCGTTTACGAACGGAGAGGACGTGGCACCTTTGCCCGATGAAATCCATATTTCATCGACGCAGCCCTTGGCTCTCGCCTTCTCCCCTGCAGCGTGGTAGGATTCTGAAAAAGCTATCGTTTGGAACCGAACGCGGGTCGGGTTCGTACCGACCGCTACATCTTGATTAAAGCGATTGTTTCAACGGGGGATCACTTTTGTAGGCGTTGCACCCCCCCTGTCCTCTGAAGCAGCCCTTTTTTCCCCTCGGGGGAAACGTCCAAGCGCGATATCTACTTAATTACCGAAGCTTTTGTAAGCGAAACGAAGCGAGTGCTCGAAAAAGAAAGACCGCCGCGACAGAGTGGAAGCGAGAGGGGAACCGTAAAACGGGAAGGGCAAAGAAGAGAAAAAATAGTAGTGGGTAGATACCGCGTTGATACCGATGCTGGGAAAAGGCTCGAGGAAATGTCCGCTGGTAAGAGGCATTTACATGTAAATGGTCCCACGGTTACGAAAGTCTCGTCGAGTAGGACGAGGAGACCGAAGTTAACGAGGCTCGATCGTCAGGAGAAAGAAGAAAACGGCTGCCAGACGGAAAAAACGGCTGCACCGGGCGAACCGAAGGGATGCTGGGAGGGAAACGGGAGGATCGTTCCTGTTCCCTGTTCCGTTTCGGTTCGGACTTTCGTCTGTCGTTAACATCCCTCGAGCCGCTCCACCCCGTTCCATCGTTCTTGCCTCCTTCAGGCGGAAGCACGTCAATTTTTCACCGGGACCAGCAAATACGCTTTCGAAGAGAATCAAACATCCATCGAGCGAACAACTGTTTCGCCGTTGCGCCCCGATACTCCACGGATTAGTGCGCGTGTTTCACCCCGGATTAGTGTCACCACCGCCGTACCGACGTCCCACATTCCAATGAGACTCCGAGCCATCGTTCATTCGAATCACCTGTTTCGTCGGCAGATCCTCTTACGTGCGGACTGAGGATGTTATTCTGCGTGCATCACTGTTGTCAAATCGTCCCAGTTTACCGGAATGCTGGAACTTTTATTTCGCGAGCCGAGGAACTCTCGATATCATGGAATCATCTTTGATTCGGTTGCTGCAAATTAATTTCCATATGTTTGCATACTTTGTTTGCACCTATGTATTCATTAATTTTTGTCGGAAATTCATAAAATCCGCAGTAGTCCAAATATTGTTTTTTGGGAGATGTGCTTTTTTGCACACGAGTCCAAATAATTAACGATATCCATCTGAGTTCTTATTTTGTGGCAGGTGGTATCGCAAAAATGCAACAGTTTCGTTACGCAAATTAATGCTATTTCCGTTTCAATTAGTGCCGTATGGGGAAGCTGCTTTCATTATCCAGGTATTCGGCCAAGGATCAACAGCCGCTGTTTCAACCGAAAGATGATTCCCAATTAAGGGCGGAGCTTGCCGAAAAGCTAACCCGACGTAATAACCCAGGCAGTTTCATCTAACGCAGCATCGGCTGAAACGCGAAAGCTATCGTGCATTGAGAACGGATAATCCGGCGTAATTCGACCAAAATGTATCCACACGTCACGAGGAATGCAATTACAGATTGACGTCAGTCGGGTGCTCCTGAAGCGTACATACGTTCGCCGTGTCTCGGATTTATATTCGGTGGCTCGCAGTTTGACGGGCCGTTCGGCAGACCTTGGGAAAATCAAAATTTTGAGCGACGCATTGATCCCGGCTCGATCGAACCATTCGATAAAAATCCGCGGTCTCTTCGCACGCGGTTCGCGATTCAATATTTCTTTGACGAGCTAAATTCCGGGAAACTCCTGCAAGAGACGTGTACGGTCAACAATTACCTACAATGAAACAATTCTTTATCAAAGAATATTTTTTAAAATTATTATTAAACTAAGTGACCCGACAGACGTTGTCCTGTCCAAATATCAATAAATTTGTTTGTAATCGTTTTAATTACGCATATCCATCGTTCGAATCGTGAGTTATAGTCTTGAGTTCATACAAAAATCCCATAGAAAAGTGCACTTTTATTTTTCCCCCTATTTTCCATTTTTCCGGACAACTTCTCCAATTTTTCTTTCCCTAAAAACCTTATTCGGACTATTACGAACATTTTTTTTTTAAATTAGCCAAATCGATCCTGTCGTTCTCAAGTGATACGCTTACCAACGAACAGCATTTAATTTTTATTTATATAGATGTCTCGTGTTCTGAATAGAAATAGTGAAATATTTTTAAACAAAAGTTGCGGTACGTGAAAACGGATATATTAGGTTGTCCTAATTTTTCGACCGCAAGAAGCTAATCACGCTCACATCATACAACTTGTGGAACGAGCTAATAGATGAAATCGGTGTTTTCTGTCAAAGCGGAAGGTGTGGAAGTTTTGATTGCATTGAAAATAAAATCGAAGCCGGTTTTTGGAGCGCAATGCTTGGAACAATAACATAATTGCAAAACGCGGTTTCTTAAGGTCCGCGGGCAGAAAGACTTCCGCGTCGACACGTCAAAAGCAGCATTGTGCTCGTACAATGAAAACCGTTCGTGACTTATAGTTCCACGCGCAACGTTGCCCTCACTTAAGCCAGCGCGCGGAGTCGTACGTAGACACGAGTTTGTGCATTGCATAAATCCTGTCCCGATGATATACGAGTGTAAGGCTTCCAACTATTTGCTGGACCAGTCTAGCTTGGCACTCGGCACCGCGTAATATACACGAAGTCTTTCATGCGTCTGTCAGAGTTCCGTTTTCGGTTCCCGACCTACGGCATTCGGAACGCGGTCGGGAACTTTCGATTATTTTAACCGAGCCTGACAACTATTATCCTGAACTGAAAACCATCGTGAACTAATCGAGCAAATATTTAGAAACATCGTCGGACGCCATTCAGACAACCGCAACATTCCATGATTATCTTTAGTAGTCACAGAATATCAATGCATGATCACTGAAATTTTTATGCATTCTCCCAGCATGATAAAATATTTTTACGAAACTTTTACTATAATATTTGTGACACTTTTTTGAATGAAACAAGACCAAACAGAATGTAACTTGTATGATATTTGTTTATTGTATCAACGATTCAGTAGAATCTCTCGAATACGTAAATTACTTCGAAAGTTATATATTAGCAGCAACATTTTTCTTTGCAATGGTACAGGAGATTCCACCGACGGATGTTTAACCCATTAACCCAGTAATTAAAACGGCCCCGTCTCCAGAACTGGGCCACCGTAAGAAAAACTGCACGAAAAAGGTGTCTAGTGTTCCCATTTTTCAGTTTCGCGCGTTCGAGACCGCGGCAGCGATGCAGCGCTTTGCAAAATAAAATAACGAAGATGGGAACATGGTCGCAGCCCGAATATACCGGAAGAGTGATAGACCGATGGAGCCGTAGACATCGAATCGGCCTCCGTGTAGCCAATCATTGGAGGATCCTCCCATTCTCTGTTTAATCGTCTCAGCAACTTGGGTTCCGGCGGCCCGATAATGAATACGCCCCGTAGCGCAGTTAGGTACATCTGCAGTCGGCCATTGAGGCCACTCTCACTGCGCCCAAAGATTCCGAAAAGTTTGATACTTGAGCCTAACTGCGAGACCACTCCAATTTCCTAGCTCCATATGACCTCTCGTCTAATCGCGTCGTTCTACTACGCGATTCTTTAAATTCGTTTCCTTCTTACTCTTTACGTTTATTTTCATGCATTGGTGATTGTAGAGTATCTTTTGTACTGTTCGCTGTAGCTGAACCGGTTTCAGATACTTTACATAGTGCCGACATCAAAGGGACTTGGTATATGGCGTATACTAATACGAGCTGGTCTGTTGTTCGCGATAATTAATCCTTTGTGAACGAACGTTACATAACATACCAACACGAAGCCTTCAGCACTGAGAATCTTGCCGAAATTTTCATACTTAAATATTAAGTAACTAGCTGACCCGACAGACGTTGTCCCGTCAAAATTTCTACAAATTTGTTTGCGATCGTTTTGTGAATTTGTGAGAAGCTATTGGTATATTCCTATTGAAATATTGATTAAAAGCTGCGACGTTCGTTTTTTTGTTGCTGCATTGAAATATGATTCAAAAAGCACTTTTAGTTTTTCCCGAATTTTTCATTTTTCCGGGCAACTTCTCGAATTTTTCTTCCCTTATATCTTATGCGGACTATTACGAATATTTAAAAAAAATTAGCCAAATCGGTCCAACCGTTCCCAAGTGATGCGGATACCAACGAACAGCATTTAATTTTTATTTATGTAGATAAGTATCGTGACAAGGTAGTGGAACAATTTGAATACCTCGAATATTTTTGGAATAATTGGAGAGCACTCGTTTCTGTAGCCAATGTCGCACTTTGAACATCAAGAAAATAGCTAATAGATTAGGGTCGCCAGATTAAGACTTGTCTCCCCACTCTACCTTCGGTCACGTGAGAAATCCGGTACTGGTAGGGAGAGGGTAACTTTTTCCCCTCGATTCGAGTCGATTCCCCGGATCTGGCGATTCTGAATAGTTTGTATGGCGTCGGAACGGCAGGAAGACGAAGTTTGAAGTAATCTTGATGTCCTCGGGGCCGATTGTCAATTCCGGCCGGGTCCCGGGATTAATGTCGATGCGTTTGGCAATCGGAACGAGGGCGAAGTGCAGCACGCGGCCGATGCATCCGCACGCACGCCGCGCCGGCTCGAGTTCAACATGATTTAGCTGCGGAACAAAGTGACGATTTCGCAGGTGGTTTGAGTCGTTTGTAAGCGTCGCGCGTTGGTCTAATGGTCCCCGTACGTGTAATTACGTTGACAGCCGACGGCAGGGACGAATTGTACGTGCGGCGTGTTGTGTCGGCCCACGGATGGGTACGGTGGATTCGAGTGGGCTGATGGGTTGGATGGGCTGTTTGGCCGGCTCGATGACGTATTGCCATGGATCCGCGATCGTACGTCCTTCCTGAATCCCGCTGCAAAATGGCCGATAGCGGTTTATCGTTCCCCGAATGCAGATCGCTAAGTGCTTGATGAAGGGGAATACCAACTTGCCCGAAAACGGAACCGATCGACCATAAATAAGAACGAACACTGTGCCCTTTAACAATGCATCCCGGACGTCGTTAATTACTTGAATCCTCACACTGTGACTTAGTTGACGCATCAACTTGCAGGAGAACGATGACCTTTTAAATGCATTAAACTGTTCGATTTTAAGCATATACAATTTTATTAGCTTAATAATATTGTAAAGAATAGCCGTATTTATTATATGCAATCGTTGACAGACGTGTTTGTCACGGGCGCGTTCATTTCGATCTGTATAAATTTCACTATATATAGAGTTGTCTGCTAATACGCATACATACATACATTCAACCATATATATTCAAACACGGGGAAATTAGAGAGATCCTTGTATAATATACCGAAAGGCAATGTACCGTTTGATCATTGCATATAGATCATTTAACCCCAGTTTCGAAATCAAGTTCTGGGAAAAAACAGTCACATTTATGTAATTGCAGATGCGTTTCCTAAATTCGTGAAATTATACGCGACCAAAACAACTAATTCCTCGGAAGCCATAAAACAGTGTAGATATTTTAATCTTGTTTTAATTGAATTCAATTCGTGTTTCTATATTAATTTAAAGGCAAATTGTAACCCTTGTTTATGTTAAAACCGTATTAAATTTCATCTTGTTGTGTGATTAATCGGGACGATTAATCGTCAGGATGGTCGAACTATACGATTGAATGTATGTATGTATGCGTATTAGCAGACAACCCTATATGTAGTGAAATTTATAAAAGTAGAAAATCGAAAATAACAACGGAATTGTAAAATTACGATCGCCAACGAATAAGAAAAAGAAGACAGATCGAAACGAAAGCGCCCGTGAAAAACACGTCTGTAAACGATTGCTTATAATAAATACGGCTATTCCTTACAATATGATGTGTTTAAAATGTAGCTATTTTGTGAACTGAACGTTACTAGCTAATGGACCATTGGTTTGGTACGTGTGCAACGTTTGCGCAAGTATTTGTAACCTAAATAAAAATAAACTTTATAAAATGTTCTTGTGGTTTTTACACTTGGCAAATAAAGAAAAGTAAAATGTAGTACAGCTGTATGAACATTCGCGGCCGGCATGGTTATCACACAGTCGACCGAAATTGCTCGCCGCGAACCAAATAATACATTAATCCCCGAAAGTTTTTCCTCGGCGGATTGTTTCTAGTGCACAGTTTGCATCGAACGGGGTAAACACTTGCGTCTAGTTTCATAGTTACATGGCCGTAGGTACAACCCGTATATACGTAGGTATACATTGACCATCTCTAGAATTCCATGGGGACGGAGGTCACATCTGCGAATACGCACGTACAAGCACTTACGCGTGTTTGTACGTAAATGGAGCTATAAGCGGCGATAACGCTAAATTCGCTTCCGCCTCTGTTACATCTGAAACAGGAAATACTGGTTTGTGTAACGACGCGCTCGTGAACAACGTCAATGTACATTTTTCTACGCGGGGAATATTAACGGATAATAACTGGCTATTGTATGTGCTGGTGCAATGTCATAGAACAAATCTAACGGTGTGTTATAATCGTTTTACTGAAAAAAGTACTTTTGTAATTTATTCATTGAGTTTTGCTTCTTTATCTCTGGTGTAAGTTCGATTTTTAAGAACACGGGTTAGAGTGTTGTAATTTATATTCTCTGGAGATTTTATTGAAGAATTCATTATGTTAATGAAGTTACAGCTTCACGAGACATCGATCCACCATAAAATTATAAAAATTATTGAACGATCCGTTTTCAGTCAACTCGGATTTAACATTCAGTTGTGCTTCTTTATCTTTAGTGTAAGTTCAATTACGTAGTCAAATTGAATTTTTAATAATATTTTCAATTTATATTCTCGGAAGATTTTATTGAAGAATTCATTATGTTAATGAAGTTACAGCTTGACCAGACATCGATCCACCATAAAATGATAAAAATTATTCAATGACCCCTTTTCAGTCAACTCGGATTTAACATTCAGTTGTGCTTCTTTATCTTTAGTGTAAGTTCAATTACGTAGTCAAATTGAATTTTTAATAATATTTTCAATTTATATTCTGTGAAGATTTTATTGAAAAATTGATGATGTTAATGAGGTTACAGCTTGACCAGACATCGATCCACCATGAAATTATAAAAATTATTGAACCATCCCTTTTCAGTCAACTCGGATTTAATATTCGGTATTGCTTCTTTATCTTTAGTGTAAATTCAATTACGTAGTCAAATTGTATTTTCAACAACATTTTCAATTTATATTCTCTGAAGAATTGATTGAAAAATTCATGATTTTAATGAGGTTACAGCTGGACCAGACATCGATCCACCATGAAATTATAAAAATTATTGAACGATCCCTTTTCAGTCAACTCGGATTTAATATTCGGTATTGCTTCTTTATCTTTAGTGTAAATTCAATTACGTAGCCAAATTGTATTTTCAACAATATTTTCAATTTATATTCTCTGAAGAATTGATTGAAAAATTCATGATTTTAATGAGGTTACAGCTTGCCCAGACATCGATCCACCAAAAACTGATAAAAATTATTGAACGACCCTTTCCAGTGCAGTCGGATTTAACATTATTATGCACAAACGAACCAGCAAAATGTCTGTCACCTGGCAGGCTATCTTTAATCCGAAAATAATATAAGTTTCGGCCGGATCGGAGCGTCGAACAATCGATGCGCACCATCGGCACGGGCCGGGTTCGATTTCGCGTGGCGCGGTTTCAATTTCGCGTGTTGCGTAGCGTGATACGCTGCGCGTGACGTTACGTCGCCCGACATTCCGCACGGTTTGCTGATTCGGCATCGGACCCGACACGTGCTGCGCATTCACCCACGCGTGCATTTCCGTGTAAACGATGCACCGTAGCCGTGGCGAAAGTATCGTCCCTGTGCCGAGGCTTGCGGGTGAAATTGTCGCATAACTTTCCCAGCTGGACTCCACCAAATCCTTATTTTCAGTCTCGATTTAGTCTCGAAGCAACCGAACCCCATTTTGCAAAGTAGCCCCTGTTCGATCCAAATTCCAAACGTGGAGAAGGATAAAGATTTTGTTGATCTCGATCGCCAATTTTTAATAGAAATTGTGGTTTCGGCGCACAGGTTCGATCCTATATTTATAGAGAAGGATAGTGATTGAAAAAGAAAGACGGAGGGAAAAATCAAATTTCCTTATATTTTTTTACATTATTTTTTTATAACTGCGCCTACTGCGCCGACCTGCGTCAACGTTTCTCTTTTTTCCATACGCTGCCCTTACTTGGCCGGCAATGGAGTGAGTAGCCACTTAACAACTATCGCGTACGCGGTCGCTGACAAATATTGCGACTTTAAAGCTTCAGACTTTACATTTACGGAATTTGTATGTCTCAAAAAAACTTTTAGCATTTTCTCTGCAATTCGGAGTTTTTCAGGTGTTTTAAAAAAATTTTTTAGAAGCGCAGTGTTAGGAACTTAGTTTGCTTTAACATTTTGTTACGTTTTGGGAGTAGTGTTACGTCGGCACCAGATGAAGTTGCCTCTCCCTGTGGTATGATGAAGATATCGCAGAGATCGAGAGAAGTTGCCTGTCAGATCGATATTGCGGTATCCTAACAACGAGGTTGTTGATAAGAAGAAAAGAGAGATCAGATCCTCTCGAGCCATTGAAACGAGAACACACGATTATCTGCTGTTAACTGTTAACTGTTGCATATTTAATAAATAGTTGCTATTGTTTATAATAATGTGTTCACCGGCAAGACAGCGCCGAAGCCTCCGCAACAATTTGATAACACAAACCGTAAAGAAAGTCTTTCAGTTTTCAGTGTTTGTCCAATGGAAAAATGGTCTATGTTATTTTCAGCTGTTTTTATAAAATTTCCAATTTTTCCAAAAATCAAAAAAATCCAAGTCGCACCATCCAACATTGGAAATAATTGTTTTAAGAGTGTCAGAATATTAATGCTAAAAGAGCGACATTTTGCGAACCACTTGGTTAGGGTCGCCAGCAGTTAGGGTCGTATCATAGCCTGCATTATCGTCCGCAACGTTGCGCGTCGCGTCGTAAGGCGAGAAGAGAGAGAGAAGTCAGAGAGCGCAGATAATGCCGAAGGGAGTAAGTCGTAGTTTACGCGTGAAATCCGACCCGTATGCCGACGTAATCGAAATGAGACGGGGACCCCCATGTACCCCATGGACAGAACTGATGGACAGCCGGTGGTCCGTGACGTGACCACCTGACATTCTTGTCCGATCAGGCTGACATGCCCCAGGGATCATGCATGCGAGCTACCGTGCTCACGTAGCAAAACGTCTACTCCGATTTTCCGGCGCCTAGCCACCGTAGTTCCGAATCTACGAGCTTGGAATTGTGTCTAGTGCCCTGCAGCTTCGCTGATCCAACGACCCCGCCTCGAGTATCTCGAACTGTCTCGTTAATCGTAATTATAATTCATGGTAATTTCGGGAAGAGCCGCGCAAACTAAGACGCGAGTTCTACCAAGTTCCCGGTAATGTTATTGCAAAAGTTCGTCCTTCTGTATCGATTTGTCTGTGCCCGGACTGGCAGCTGAAGAGCCATTTCTGCGTTTCCGCGTATCACTGTCGCGAACACACCCGCGTAGAATCGTGTTGGTCCGATACTCGCGTGAAACCATAATCACGCACTTTCCCCAAAAATTATATATTCTTACAGGGTGGCCACGTAACGGTGTCTTATTTGATGTTATTTTAATCAGATAAATGTCACGAATGTATCGATAAAACTTTATTTAAGAAATAATTAGAAAGAAAGAAGCTCGAAATAACGTTTCGAATAGCTGTCAGAAATTAATGTAAATGGATGTGAGAGTTCAAAGGTTTTGTGCCAAGATTCCGCTCCCGAGGTGTTCTTAATTAATGGTGCTATTGCCGGGCGATTGTCTAATTTGAAAATGTATTTTCAAGTTGACTGTGTATTCACTTTCAGTGGGTAGGGTTTAGTCAGCTGGAGATCGGGAAATTTACTTAAGAGCAAGGAGCTGCTCCAGTTTCTGGGCTCCAGCGCCCCGCCGCGTCGGAAAAATAATTTTCTTGCGGCCTCTCGAATCCGAACGTCTTAAATATACATCGTCCAAGGAATTTCCATTGGTGTCCTGTCCGTATCCGTCCGGATAAGAGTTCCATTTTCTCAACGGACAGTCCTCAGGCTCCCTCCCTCTCTCTCTCTCTCTCTCTCTCTCTCTCTCTCTCTCTTTCTCTTTCTCTCCCTCTCCTGAGAACTTTAATCGCGCGATTAAATTACGTTCCGCGAGGAAGATGTACACCGCCACGTGGCGGTTTACAGGCGGAACGAGTTTACCCTGTCTTTTACATTTTCAAAGCTCGTTCCGTCACGACGACTTAATTAAACAACTTGATTCGCAGTCGTGCCCCGGAACGTATGTACAGTTTAGTGGCTGACACTCGACTGTTGATCCAACACTCCGAGCGACGCTGAAAATTGGACGGCCTGTACGTGCCTCGAGTATATCTGTCTCTTTAAAAGGATGTTCCTGGGTAAGCAAATGGAAGAGAACGGCTTCATCATTTTGTTCTGGATCCGAAAATGTGTTCTATAAAAACATGTATAGTTAACAATTAAAAATTCACACGCGTGCTTCAAACACCAATATATATGTCAGCACAATCTCAATGGGAAAAATTCAACAGTTTCTCCGAACAAGATTCCTACAAATTAGTCAAAGGCAGTCTCAAAAATCAGAATACTATAAAAAAAAATGTATAGCTCGTATATTCGTAAAAATTCACTCACGTTCTTCAAATATGAACGGATACGTGTGTGAAATTTCAATGTAAAAGATTCGATAGGTATCTCGGAAAATTTTCTATAATTCGTGTACAAGCAGTCTCGAAGGTAGAACAGCCCCTTAACGAAACAACGCGTTCGCCTAACGACCACCGCCGTCAACCTCATCCAAAGAACCCAGTTCCGCAATTTCACCGTCTTTCACCCCCGCAAAATACCATCTCTCACCTGGCGGCGACGAGCAACGCGTTACCGTCACCGCGTGGTACACAAACAGCGTTATTAGCGTGACGGTGACGACGACGCTGTCGACGACGTCGGAATACGCGTCAGAGAAATCCAATCGGTGTGGGGAAACAAGGAGGGAACGAGGCGAGCAAGAGGATCGAGATGTTACTGCTCGCAGACGGAGCTAAAATATCCCTGCAAATAACTCGAATTCTATCTGAATTTCCATCTGGATCGAGTCGGGGTGGGGAGAGAGGGGTGAGAACGAAGAAGGGGTGTGGGTAGAACGGAGGAATCGAGGAATTCGTGGTAAAAGAAGCAGAAACCCGGCTGCTTACGTATTCGATCACGTAAGTACACACGGGAGCGACGAGAAAAAGGAGAAGCGAGGCCCAGCCGGGCAAACGATGATCGTAAGGTAGTCTCGGGGGGCGGTTGCAGTCCTCTGCCTCTCCTGCCTCCTGTTTCCGAGGGTGGAATATCGGGGGTATCGGTTCCCGCTAAGCGGCGTCGAACGGTGAGAATCAAAATCCTGGTTCGCTGCGCGGGATGGACCGCGTGCGGAATTTTAAACGAGCCCGGAGACACGGATCCGCGGGCGAGGCGCGGCGCTCGGAAGCGGGAACAATTTGTACCGGTCTTTTGAAATATACTAGTAATCGCGCGGCGCATGCCAATGGCGGGAAATATTTCTGCAACGCTCTCTGCACCGTTCTGCACCGGTTCTGCACCGCGCTGCAACGCGGCCAAATCCCCGAGCTTCCGTCCGCGCGTCGCGACCCTGGCGGAATTGAATTTTAAAATTCGACACCACGGCGAATTTTATTGTTCCCGGGAACCGCGCGAATTGATTTAACCCTTGCGCTACGACCCGACGTACCCGCGCCTCTTCTCTCATTCCGTCTTCCGCCGCCTTTTACGGACGCGCGGAATGCTAATGAGCAGGGCGCGGACGAACGTGCTCGCGTAACTATAGTCCGTTCAATCAGTCGAGATACCCAGTATAAACAACGCGATCCGTGTGGCGGGTCTTAGAACAGAGGTGCAAGAGTAGGGAAAGGGGTAGTCGTGTAGCTCACCAGTTTTAGATTTATTCATAACATCGATAACTTACATTCATTGTAATTCTTATTTAACATGCGGGTAAAATAATGAGGCTACGTGCGGTGAAAGGTGGAAGTAAAAGGAAAATCATTTAGCCATTGTTACAAATCTTTCTCGAAGTTTAAATTGTTATATCCACACGGATTAAACAATGCTTGTAACTGGACTGCGGATCTTTATGCAAAATAAAAATTGTCTGCATCGATTGCAAGAAATAGAAACCAAATCGAATGTCATTTCTTCCGTTAATGATTTTATAGAGGGGAAGTCAATTCAATTTTAAAAAATGTTCAACAATTTTCAATTTGATCTACTCAATTTTCCTATAAATGCATAAAGATCCGCAGTTTACTTAAAATCAATTACATAATCAACATCTAACTATCGACCTACATAAAACTCTAATATAAACACTTTATTTTCCGTTCGAGAAATTGAATTACAGCCACTTCGACGCTCCGCGAGCGCGTCGATTTCGTTACCTTGTTTTAACGAAGTTGTAGTATGATAATGACGAGTTATGATGGCCGGTTGCCCTCTGCGGTTACAGCGTTGCAATGTCGAGCGGGTGTGACGACGTTCGAACGGTTATAGACGTGCACGTCTCGCTGGCCTGTAATTGAGTTTTTCGCGACGAGTTACGAGGATGTTAAGGGCGTGCAAGGGCCGGGTAAGGGCGATGGGCATTCACGCCAACGGTTGAGTGTATATCACCTTAAAACCGGTCGTTCGACGTAAGACGCGTTTAACGTACAAGTTCGCAGTATTGTAAAACTGGCGAATGGCAGCGCGAATGCTGTAACTTCGCCGGAATTATCGTGTGGGGTTTACCGAGCGAGCTTCACGTTTATAGAAGCTCCCGAGACAATAAGCCTCGGCCGCCATTGCGGTGCAACCGGAAAAAGATAATTCTCTAAGCATAACAACAACGTAACTGTCAACAGTAAAGCGGGCTTGTTAAAAACTTCGTCGAGTTTGTTTTCTTTTTATCATGGAGCACCTTCGCGGGGAGTCTTGAGACTGGAGACTCTTCGCGAAGGGGTGGTTAGCTTTCAGGTGGTTCGTTGATGTAACAAAAATTTGTTTAGCAAAGCGGTTAACAAATTCTGACGTTTAAAAATTTTTGTTTCGACGTAACATTGAATGTTTTTGATGTTATGGTGACATTAAAAAGGTACAAATTGTATTAACCATGAAATATTGTCTCTAACAAACAGTTTAAAGAAATATTAGAAACTAAGTGATCTAACCTGGCCAATAATATATAATCTAGGTGTCCAATTAATAAAAAGTAGTTTCGAATTACAGAAAATATGAGATCTAATTTTCCTGATGGCTCAGAACTGAATGATAGTGTGGCAAAAAGTTTTGATGTTATGGTGACATTAAAAAGGTACAAATTGTACTAACCATGAAATATTGTCTCTAACAAACAGTTTAAAGAAATATTAGAAACTAAGTGATCTAACCTGTCCAATAATGTATAATCTAGGTCTCCAATTAAGAAAAAGTAGTTTCGAGTTACAGAAACTATGGGATCTAATTTTCCTGATGGCTCAGAACTGAATGATAGTGTGGCAAAAAGTTAATCGCCGAGAACATCGAGAGTGCAGATCCACGATTTTCCTGAGGAATGGATATTCGTCAAGAAGTAGAGGATTATAATAATACAATATTTCTCATGCCGGTTTCAAAAGATTTACAAGCCTCGCAAGACCTCGTTGAAGATATTACGGTGTATTCGTTGGATTTCCTGGAGGAAGTCCCGTGAATATACCATAGAAAACGAGCAATTTAGAACGAGCAAAGGTTGATGCAGGTTATTTCCGATGAATCGGATATCGAGATGAAAAGAAGAGAGAGAGAGAGAGAGTGAGAGAGGGGGGTGGAGGGACGCCGAGTGGATTGGAACACTGTCGAATTCGTCAGGTCCGGGGAAAGCTCTCCGGATTTGCATATTACCGAATTTTTATTGAATACATTACTCAACGACTGAAAAGCTCTGCTCCGTTCAGATTTATGAAAACCAAACGTTAGTACCGAGGGCTGGAATGGATTGAATCAATCATTCAGACGCGAGGAGATCATCGACGTACTCCCGTGTCACCCTGCGCATTATTCCGTAATGAATTCGGCATTTTTAAATAATCACAAAAATTCAATTAACGATTCAAAACGTTTCCGCTAGTTCTATAACACTAAACTGTCGATATTCAAGCATGGTCAGAGTGATTCAGCAGAGACGATTCAGAGTCTTCTGATAAGAAAAAAGAAATTTTTTGAAGCAGGAAGTATTTAAAGCGAACGACAAGGCTTCCTTTTTGTTTTCGATTCTGGTGTCCACACTTTCCATCCGGCGGTCGCAGGATAGTAATACAGCATCCCCTATCCGAGTCTGCAGCCCCGAAAATCCTGTGATGATCAGAGGAACAAAGTGTTCAGCGATAGAGAAAGAGAGGTAGAGAGAGAGGGAGATGGCGGCGAGCAAGAATCGCTACCGTGTCCCTGGGTAACGTCGATATGAACACTTACGGCAATTCGACGGCAGTTAGGCGCGTCCGAATCAATGGCACTTCGCTCGGCCGCATTATCTTTCCTCTTCATCCATGCGAGACGAGCCGCAGGGTACGCCCCGATAATTATAATCAGTCAGAAGGGGTCTGGATTCGGGCTGTGGGGTTAGAGCGGAGATCGTCGGGGTCACTCTGAGCGTTGGCGAGAGATCGTGGGAGGAGGATGAAGGAGAGAGAGACGGAGTGGAAGAGAAACAGAGAGAGAGAGAGAGAGAGAGAGAGAGAGAGGGGGAGAGAGAGAGAGAGTGAGAGGATGGTTGTGTCCATGCCCAACGAGGGAAGAGAGAGGGAAGTTGCGTGTCGTCCCTCCTCGGCTGCGGCAGAGGGTGGACAGAGCATTTACATCATTTAATTTATGACCCTCTCCGCTGCACCGACAACGCGGACGAGGAAGCGCCGCGTGTACACACGTACACAGCCACGCTCGGCCGACTGCCACGACACACGTACACTAATGCATCGGCAGAATAAATTTGCATATGCATGTAACGGTACGCGGATGCGCGCCGCTCCGGGAAAGAGCGACAAAGCGGGGAACCGGAGCGGAGGCTCTGCGCTATGTGCGCAAGGGGATGAAGCCTGTGGATCCAACCGGGGAAGAAGCAGAATGGAACACCGTTGCCGGCGTCGCCCTCGAAATCGAACTCCCCACAGAGTCCACCGGCCAAAGAGTGACCACCACCGGCAACGATTCCGACGTAGAACCAACCCCCGGAAAAGCCACCGTCTCGTTTTCACCCCTTAATGACCACCGACGACATCCGCGATCAAAGCTTAAACTCTTCCGAACCCTCACCTGGTTTTCCCAATTTTTGCCGAAGACCCTCGGCAGCTTGTGCCTCGATTTTTGGATGCGATGACCACCGATCACGACGATGATCAAAAGCCGAGCTGCTCTTCTGAACCCTCACCTGGTTTTCCAAATTTTTGTCGAAGACGACCTATGATATCGCCGATCAAAAGCTTCAGTTCTTCTGACCTCTCACCTGTTTTTTCCCCGTTTGTTAAGCTGAATCTGAAACGTCGATCTTGTATCATAATCGAAGACGTTACTTCGACGTACAGCAGCATTCACCGCGCAACTATAATCGGAAATTCACTGTGCAGAAGCCGTTCAATTAAGAAAGCGACAACGGAGGGACGAAATTCGCGAGCGTTTCTTCCGCTTGTCATTCAGGGCTGCTGCTTGGCCGAATGAAGACGTAATTCTTTTAATTACTAGGTAGCTTAAAATACAGCCCCTATTAAAGCGCGTGAGAAACGAAGGGGCGGTGGCAGAGCGGCGCGAGTAGCGAGCAGAGCACGATCCCGACGAGGGGGCACTTTCGCGAGGCTTCAAATTAAAACGCGTAATTACGCCCGGCGAATTTAGTTCCAATTAGTTTACGATTACCTTTCAACTTGGCTCCGCGATTCGCCCGGTCCGGATGCTCTTCGTTCATCCGCCGAATTTTCAAAATTGATTTCCGTCTGCCGACTCGCGCACACACCGGCGGCGGGCGGAGACGAAGCACGGAGGGTAGGATAATTTTAAAATAAATGTCACAGAAGTCGCATGCCTGTTCCGCTCGTGAAATTCGCGAAAAGGCGATCTAACGTAAATGAATTCTGACTTGATTTATTTTTCATGGACAGCCTCGCGTTCCGACGCAGTGAAAACTGTATTTGCGGAGATCTACCATATTGTACATGTTCGTTCTCATCAGTCCTGGTAGCTCAGTGATTGGCGGAAAAAATGATGAAATCAAATTTCATAATAATACGATTGACTTATATTATTTTGGTAAGTTGTTTTCATTTGTGAAGCTATTAATTTGAAGATTTTCGACCATTTTGTGACATTCACTGTTACTTGCGTTATATAAATAAGTACATCCATTAAAGATAAAAATGCAAGTTCAGTGGTATAATACGAAGCAATTTCTATCGCAGAATGTGAAAGGCCAGCAGAGAACCCGGTCGACAATGGCTATGAAACCTCAGATGCCACCGTCCGAGCCGCCCCTCGTCTCCCCGTGGCAGCTACGGTAAGTAAATTGACGGTAAAACATTGTTAACCGAAGTCGCTTCGTTGCTCCTTATGCAACTGCAAGCCGGCAGTCTGTCCGTCGACGAATTCCTAGTTTTGATCTTAATAGCTGGACGACGATGAAATTAGTTTCGTTAGTATCGTACAACTAGTCCAAGAAAAATTAACTCAAGTTTCAATGAAATGGGTCCTGTAATTTCTGGAGCAAAATTGTTGACTGAATTTCAAGAATTAACCCTTTGCACTCGGAGCTATTTTAACTGGAAAATTAAACATTTCTTCCGATCTAGAATATTTCCATACCTTATGATTTTTGCAATTTTATGAATATGAAATTGGTACATTACCTTATACAGAACCTGCCAACAACCGTAGTCCCGTTGAAAGCACCGGTTCTCATTAGATCACCGAAGTTAAACAATCGTGGAACGTGAATGGCTCTAGGATGGGTGACCGTCTGGTAAAAAAAAACCGGAAAGTGACCTACCCGAGTGTTTTTCACGTGTTGTTGGCAAAAGGTGGTTCGGAACCCACCATAAACAGTAGGTCCCGCTGAAAAGGCGATAGTGAGAATGGAAAGAGGGGGAAGGAGACTGGTAAATGAATTTGAAACCCTAAGGGGACCAAATATCATGTTACCTTATACAGAACCTAAATGTTTAGTAATTGATTAGATACCGATATATTTAATAATGTAAACAATATTTTGAAGAATGGTACAGCAAATTTTAGTGGTGCCTCAGAGGGGACAGCCGAGTGCTAAGGGTTAAATAGACAATGAGAAAATTCGCGTGGATGCACTGTACATCGACGACCGTGCCGAATGAATGGAGGTCCCCTACTCGGTTCTTTCGCTGCGCAACTGTAAGATCAGGACTCTCCTGAATGGCGTATCGAAATACGCCACCGGCCGTCTCCCCTATCAGCCATTACGATTTGAGCCGTTGTTGTTTACCCCTCTCGAAATCGACCCTTTCCCGACGACGACGACGACGAGCATCCACCTCGATCTCCGTTCCGGTCACGAAGTCTTGTTTGAAGGACTGTTTGTCAGCGTGCTCGCGCGCCCTCGTCTCGCGCGCGTGTGTATAGGAAAGAGAGGAGTCTCGCATCCCACTCCCTGATCGCTCGGACATAGTCCAGAGCAGCTAGACCGCCCCTTCCGGATATTCGTTCCTCGTATATCTCCAGCTCGACCATCCCTCCGCTTCTTCCCCAATACGCATCGAATCGAACCAACGCTGGGTCAAAAGGGAGAAACGTAGCCGACGTACTCGAATTACGTGAGCCCGTTTAAGGAGCCACTGCGAAGGGTCAACGGTACACCTTCCTTGCCCCTCGTAATCGCCCGAAAATCCTCTGAATCCTTCTTTTTCAAGGTTCAAGTCTATTCACTTGGCAATTACTCGGTCGTTAAAATTCTTTCCTCTTCAGTGTTAGTTGCGACTTTAAATATTCCCGTGGCGAAATGTCGAGTCAGAGTTCGGAAATGTCAAAGTTCCTTTTCGAGGACCGTTCCGGGATGACGTTTATTTATTTAATTTTCCGCTGATTCTGCAACCGTGCACGAACAGGTGAAGGTCAAGCGATTACTCCTTACTGCGAAGTTCTTCGTATTCGATTTCTCACCGGAGTAACGGACAGTTAAAAATTGTGGTTTGAATAATTCGAGTCAGCCTGAATATCGGCGAGTAAGGGTTTGAGAGTTCACCGAGAACTCGCTAAACATTTTCAGAGAAAAACTAATCTCGGAAGCGTTCCGGTGTTTCCCGGCGGCGCAGTGGCAAGCATAACAGCCACTCGAGAAACAAATTTCCTCGACACACACGTAACCGGCTCGCAACAGAAATGGCCTTAAACTCGACCCGTTTCCGGTTGCCAGGCCGTCCATGCTCCTGTAACCTCGAGGGCGCATGCATCAAGTGCCCGAAGGGGTGGCGCGCAGACTTTGCTGAATGTGCGGTGCGCCGTCGATTAATAGTTATTGGTTTAATCGTGGCTCCTCCCCGCGTGCGGAAACCGCCGGCTCCTTCGTCCGCAGTTTCGCTCGTACTCGACGGAGCCGAGCAACCGTTAATCGGCCTTGAATCGCGGGTACAATACCCGGCACAGAGGCCGATCGGAGAAACTCCGAGAGTCCAGAGGCTGGATGCTGGCTAGCAAGGGATCTAATTGGCGGCTAGAAGGGCCGGCGCTATCGGCACAAACATCCATTTTGATCGTTGGAGCTCGCACGCCACCCGTTCCTACTGTTGTTGCTTCTGTTGCTTGCTATTGCTGTTGCTACTGCTTCTGCTACTGCTGCTGCTGCTGCTGCTGCTGCTGGCCAACTTACCCCCTATGCGTTCTACCACACGTAACATCGATGAATTGGACGAGCGTTTATCGCTGGTCGATAACACGCGACACGCACCTGCGCCCTCCAGAATCCTGCCGCGTGCTACGCCGAGGTCGCTGGCGATCGCCTTTCTCCTTGCTGAGTTATGGTTTCCTTGCGACCATCATCCCCACGCGAGATAAATCGTATAGATAGTTTCACCTTGTCTATAGCAGTCTCCTATTTAGTTTTTTCGAGCTCCTTCCGCAGCACACAAGGAATGTTAAAATAGTATTCTTGTGGAATATTTATTTGATAATCTGTAAAATTGTTTTTTGATTTTCTAAGTAATAATTGACCGAACAGTAGCGCAGAGAACATTAAACATTTATTATTCTTGTGGAACTTTGTCATGGAAAATGGAAATCTATGAGCAGTAATGCTCATTGACACGGAAGATACAGAGACAATAACCATAGCAGTTGAAAAAGCGACGTAAAATAATCAAAGCAAGATACAGAGACATAGTATAAGCCACAAATGGCAGTTCTCCGACACCTACACACCAAGTGCACATTCGCGTTTATTATTAATACCTCGCAAACTTGCTGTCTTTCACAAACTTAACGTTGTTTTTGACACGAGTCATACCATGCCAGAGAATGCCAAGATCTATGGTAATATGAATGTGAATAATACATAGAGGTAACCCCTGTGGCACAGTATTTTGACAACACAATTTTGCTCTAACCGGGTTACAGGATATAGAGAACCAATGGTGTAACGCGTCGCGTGGGAGACAGGTGCATTATTTAAACTGAGTATACTGTGTGTCTCTGTAATTGTGTCACGACTGGAAAGACAGTAATGTTCACGGAAAAATCAGTCGGAAATGTTGAATGAATTGTTTGTATTCGGGACTGTTCATTAATTTTCATCTTCGGTTTTTTCAACTGAGTATCATCTTGTTTTCATTTGTGCAGCAATTATAATATTGTGACTGGATTTTTACTACAACGATTCCTTCGGAAACGAGGAGGTCACATAGTTGGCAGAAGGTCGATAGAAGGGTGAAAACCTGGTACTTAGAGGTAGGCATCCGACAGTGGCGGAGCTGAATGCTAAACACGGCTAGTCGGTTACGTGTGGTTGCAGTTTGGCTTCTTAATGAAAACCAGCGGCATGGAAACGTCAGGTTTGGTTTACCTTGAAATTGGAGGCAGGTCTCAGGCGAGCCAGACGTTACCATGGACGAAGAGAAATAACGACGGTGGATTTTATCGATGGAATTTGCACCCGAAATTCTGATACCTCCATTCATTACGTAGCCTCCATCTATTTCGATAGATTCCACGACGGCTAAAAATCAATGCATTGATCCCGCCGCCTCATTTTATCGTTTTTAGAACTTACCTCGTTACAACATTATTGGCATATTTCACAAAATTAATAGGTCTCTGAGAAAGAATACATTGTTTTAAAACAGTGGGTAAACACGGGGCAGTATTATAAAGTGAATGGAACAATCAGTGTACAGGTTGGAGAGTCTTAAAAGTAAATCCATCCGCATCAAGCAGTCAGGTCTGGCTTATGCTTGGACATTCTACTGAGTTTCTCTAGCGCGAGTCTTAGCTCCGCCATTTTACTTTTATATTCCGAGTTCGAATAATTGCTCGATATTAACAACCGATTAAGTTAATATTAACAATCCCGTGAAATTATTTCACCGAATGGTTTTAACATTATAAACTGGCTTCTCGAAGTTCGAATAATTTTCTACGTTCGAAGAATACTTCTTTCGAAGTTTGATCCAGGTTGTCGACTCGATTACATCATTATAAATTACGTGGTAATGAGCAACAAGAGGAAGGCATCGTGCAAGACAGCAAATAGTATTCCGCAACACCGTTTATGCATGCATTATTCGCACACTTTCGGAAGTCCCGTTCGAACAAGACTTGCTGACCTGTATCCCGTATGCAATTTGCATGTGCCGATCGTGGAAAAACAGGGAATTTTTTCGGTCTTGCGGATCCCGGTGTATGTACATTTTTTTCTGATCAAGATACGATAACTAAATGAGGGAACGGAGAGTATATTCGCACATCCATAGCCACTTTCGCGTAACCGAGGTAAGTTACCCCGAGGATGGAAAAAAGGTTGACCTCTTTTTTTCTACCTCTCGAGTTCGCTTTATGCCAGCCGAACGGTGCTCGCTCCGCGATTCTTCGAAGCGTATCGATTAATTAAGTGGTTACGTTGTTTAACGATTAGCCAATAATAAATGTTCGCGTCGCGGTGATTGAATGCTCTCCTCGTCAGGTATTTGCTTTCAAGATACTACCCTTGTCAGAGTTTAATCAACACGCGTTAACGTGATCGCTGCTGGAATTATTACGCTGATTATATTCCATTATACGAACGCTGCGGGAATTTCAGGCAGACACGATTCTAACAGAACAATATATAAAATATAAAAAGCCTGACGTTATGAGATACACAAATAATTTTCTACTCAATCATTTGTTCATTTTTTATCTCTAATTCGATTATAATTTTCAGTCGACATTTTACGGGCTGTAAAATCCATTCACCCCTTCAGTAACGGCCCACCATGAATAGGGAGGCTGGTAGAATTGGGGGAAAAGGACTGCTTTGAGTTCCAGTCCGCAACAATACTGATAATACAAGGGTTCTTATCTTAAACGATACTCGAGCAGGTCTACAATAGTTCGTGGGCCATAATTCTTTTTTATCATTTCACTTCCAGGGTAACAACATTTATCTTGCCCTTCGAGGGTCCAGATGTTTGAATCCTAGAAAACTTTCAAGATCTGTTCCGAAGTTGTTGTCATTATCTAATAACCCGTGTCTGAACAAAGACTGATACATTAACTGTGTATTCAGGGTCACAAAATGTCAAATATCAAAGTTCCCCCCCCCTAGAAACATGATATAAGGGTAATTTTGTAAAAACATAATTGTCAAGAACAAGATACAACTAACAAGGACGCGAACGTTGTCTACAATGTTTGACAAATTAGCCACAGTGCGAGCAGTCTCTGTCTCGCGTATCCTCAAAGTTCATCCCTCGGGCTTAAAAAAGAATTCGAAGGGTGAGCAAGAAGTCGTCGGACGGTAGGTAGCACGCTCCCCCTACCCTTCTATGGGAACGTTATTCACGTCGTAGCCCCTTTCGAACCGGACTCTTCAGAGTTTAATATAATAGCTAATATCATCGGAGATCCGTACAATGCAAACAATTTGAACCTGCATCTCGCTCGCTCTCTCTCTCTCGAGGCGAGTTCCGAGTAGCCGTGCCTCCGGAACGAGCGACAGGGGGATGGGGGTTGGCACGCGATAAGACGACCAATGAACAGAAAATAGCGTGCCCGCGGAGGAAACTGCGGGTCTCGCCGACTAAATACGACGGACATCGGTAATCGATATCGCACAATGGCCCGCAGAAAACGCATCCCGGCGATGTCGCGTCTGCTACATCCGTGGCCCATCACCGGCCCGACCACCATGGACCACCCTCGGTCTCTCGAACACCGGCGGACGTCAATGACGTTTTTTCGCTCGGATAATTGTTCGAGCCCCGACAAGGCCTTTAATAGGCGTCGGTTTGCTCACGCGAGACGACCGTTTCAATTAGGAACACCTCTGGCTGAATATTCCGCACGGTATTTCCTATAACGCCCTTAATCTTCGATGCTTTCCCGTCATGATCATTGCGCTTCTCAACACATGATTATTCTAGAATTTTTTTTAGCCTGTGCCTGAGGATATTTTTAACAGTAAACCGAGTCTAAGAAGTAACTGGTACATGTTCCCTTATAAAAATGACAATACAATTATTCTTATTCTAACCTTTTATATTAAATGTCTATGCAATCGTTTCTTTTGAAATTATTTTTATTATTTCAATAATCATTTTGGTACAGCACTATTATTAAAAGCTTATTAATGGGCTCTATCGTTTTGCACAGCAATCGAATTCTTGGAAACGAAATGCCAGAGAAAATATGTTCGCCGTTTGTCCGTTTATATTCTCTGTAGAGGCGGGAATCAGTGATCGAAATTTCTCTCCTAATTGGCATTGCAACGATATTGTCGGTCGCATCTAATATCGCTAGATTTCGGACAATCAGCATTTATAACGGGTGGAAACGTTTGTCCATTATTCATGAAAAGCTGTTGGATCGGACTATCATCAAGCCGCGTCGCGCACACGTTCTTTCGCCGGCTCGATGATTTTTAAAGCAGGCTGCCGGTTCGAATAAACGCACGCTTGTTGCTCGGTTCCAGGTAACCTAACGATCTCGAGAAGTTCTCTCGACGTTTTGACGTTTCATTATGAACGATGGATAATGAGCGGTGCTTGGACCGTGCCCAACGAATGCTGTCATTAATTAAACTTAGAACGGGAACATTGAAAGTGTAGCAGTCGTCTATGAAAAATTCAAGCCGGTGCACGTGCCGCGTACGAAATTAACTAGCGTTCTCATGTTGATGATATTTAATCACGTGTACGGCTGACTGCAAATTAAATATCTTGTCTGTCGTCCGAATGAAACGTACACTACAATATTCGTCTTTTAGGAAATTACGGGTCTGCACTCTCTCGCTCGTTCGCTACAGCTTCCATATTGTGTTTCCTGAAACCGGAATTCCGAAGTTACTTTGTCACTTCATATTTCCATTTCAGATTCTTGTTAGAAATTTATTTGCAACCCAAGAAGAGCAAAGATTCCGTAAATAGAATATCTTTATGCAGGAAATTCTAGTTTATATTCTAATTGTCAGCGTGGACTACATTACAGTGAGATCGCAACATCGTAAAACTGTTCGCATATTTCACACAGATCCATCAAATTATAATACTATCTTGTTCGAGGTAATACATACATTTCTGAACTTTTTTTATCGGCGATCTGCAACCTCGCGTCGAATAAATGCAAATTTTCCGTAACGCTAAGAGTAACTTCATTCCGTGTAATTGCTTCCTGTAAACCGTTTTTCCGCGACTTTTTCCACCGTCAGAGAAACACGAGCGCATTGCGCAACAGTGTATAAACATAATCGATTCTGTGATTCCGTAACAGCGTGCGTTCCCGATTCGATTTAACAAGTTGAATATGCACAGTTTGACGGGTGCAGACTGTTCCGACACGAGCTATGACGCGCAATGATGTAGGTCGCGAGTGCTGAGTGCATCCCATACATAATTGGATGAAGAAAACGATAAAAATCACGATGTACAAACTTTCCCTTGCGAAGCTTTGTTTTTGAGAAAATTCACCTTGAATATTCTAAATATCGAGGTCCGTTTCGATCAGACATACTTTATTCAATCTAAAAAATCTACAGTTCAAAAGACAGTTCATTTCAATGAAATGGAAATTGTTCCAAACCCCTGGAAGCAGGGGTGCAGTTCTAAACCACAGGTGGCGCGAAACGTGAAAAAAAAAAAAATGGCGTGAATTCAGCTGGCAATTTTGATCACACACACCATATTCTCCAAATATTGGATTATAAATTATTTCTGGAAATGCAAACTTGTTTAGTCCGGGAAAAAAAAAATTTGATAATTTCGAAAACATGTCAGTCAACATTGAAACACAGTTTGACAAACAACCACAGATAATTTTTTAACGATGACATCATGTTTTTGCCGAAAAGGAAACTGTGGAATAAAAGGGTGATTTTAAATATTAATTGAAACATTAAAACAATCAGCATAATTTTTGAAACTTCTGTTAACATTTTGTTGTTTTTTTTTTTCACGGGATTCTTCTGCCCGGCAGTCAGCCGGAATTTTCAGCGCGATTTGCTGGGCGCCGTGTGAATAAATAAAAGAACGAGGCGAGGATAGCGCAATTTTCGCGCGAACGCAAACAATTCGCGATATATCAGCGGCGTCTACCGGGGCCGGTTAAACATTATCGCCAATAAAGCATGCTTTGCGTCGAGCAAGCTGCCGCCTCTAGTTTCCATTCGGATTAACGAGGATTAAAAGTGAAAATAACGCACCGGGCCCCTCTTTAACGCTAAATGTCACGGCGCGGAACGGCCGCGGGAGCGTGTTACGCGAATTACCGGCGTTCCCCGTATGAATCGCGTTAAATTTTAATGTTTAATATATTAATTGACCGGTTTTCGAACCCGGGGAATCTGCCCACTTCCGTGTTTTCGCGGCCTTTCGCGCGCCTCGATTTTACAACACTATTAACTGCGTCGGGCTGAATTAACGTCATGTTTTATGCGCGGCCATGCGTGCATGCCAAATCACGATAATAAAATACCGTGAATAATAGGGACGCGTAGATGTATTCTCTTGGCGATACGTTCAATTTTTCGTCGAGTCTTCACTTTTCACAATTTATTTACAATAATCCTTTTCAAAGAAATATTTGCAACCTTTTAATTATAAAGCTTTTAGAATTTTCACATTCGTTGTACCAAGAATTCTAATTATATTTTCCATTCACATTATTTTTATTCACATTGTAGAATTACTTTTACTGTTGCTGAAAGTTCATCTGTTTCTGAAACATAATACTATGATGACTATATGAATGAAGTCTGAGTAATATTTAATTCATGCTTTTATCATCACACATCAAATAAAGTCTGAATAATATTTTGTTAATTTCCGTACATTAGTAATTAAGAATAATGGTGTGGCGGTGATTTAAATATTTATTAAGTTGAAATAATATTTTCAGTGTTTGTGCTAGGGATTTAATGAAATAGTATTTACAGGCAATATTTGATGAAATCACGGAATGAAATAGTATATGCAGATAGCGTTTCGATAGATTAATTGATATAGTATTTTCAAATGGTATTTGTCTATGAAAACATATCTATTTGCACTATTTCGACTGGAACAATTTAAAATGATTCTCAGCACCGACAAGTTAACGTTTGCGCTCGCTCGGTATAATGCGATTAAAATGATAAGAATTATTCGAGCACGGTGTACGCGATGCACGCATCGATGACGCAAAATTTAATGCATTATTGATTGGCGGAGGTGCACGGGTGTACGGTGGCGAATAACGAGTCTTGGGTAAAATAAAAATTCAATACACCCTCGTTAGATGGGCAGAGGCGCGATTACGAGTGGTCCGGGGGCACGGTAACACCGTATTTGCATACGAAAATTATTCCGTTGAATTTCTCACCTTCGTTAAAACCGGAAGAAAAGGGGAAATAAGAGGGGTAAACGACGCGAGAAATTGAAAATGAAAGAGCTGCGCTATTTGTGCGATAAAATTGCAACGCAAGGGGTTGTAAACGCCCCGGCGCAGCGACCAACGAGAGACGCGGGACCACGGAATTTTTCGACGAATTTTCACTGCCGTCTGGTTTTCTTCGCTCCGTCGTTATTACCGCGATCGTTTGCAACAATGCTCACGCAAATGGAATAATGGCGGGGATAAAGCGATCGCTGAGCAGCGGATTTTCACAAATTTATGGCCATCGCGAATATACAAATCGCGTTAGACCGAACAGAAAATTCATGCTTGATTTCCGAACTTTCCACTGATCGTCCCTTTTCAGTTAGCAAATGATAAAAGCTGAACAATTTAATCACTTTCTTGACTAAAAATCATACAATTCAGAATAAATCTTATTATCCTTTTTTTTTTTATTCCTGGGATATTAAACGAAGTGTGATCATCAAATATAAGATCAAAACGAAACTAGGGTAGTTTGTGTAGGCTAATTTGTCTTTCGCTGGTCTCGAACGATGATTCGACAGGGCGAGTTATTTTTAATTCGTTCACCGGTGAATTAGAGCATAGTCGGACGCGATTTTTCCTGGTGAAATGTCGTGCGATTTTAAAGAATTTCCGAAAGTAACTCTGAGTACCTTGTTAACCTGATTTCCCGTGCTTTCGGAATCGCGCGCGATCGCAAACATTTATGAAGCGGATTTTAGTACTCCGCGTGGCACGTGAATTACGCGTAACATTCAAAGCCCTCGAAAACTTTCGAGGGGGCTGAATTTTTTAATATCAAGGAAATCTCTTTTTAAGCCGGAAAGTACCGGTGCCGGTAACGCGCCATAACTGTGCACGTTTATGCGACAGGGCTGTTTAAAGAACGGCCCTTCTTCCGGCCCGTAAAAACGTCACGACGCATAAATAACTTACTGCTCTCCCTCTCTCCTCTCCTCTCTCACTCTCTCTCTCTCTCTCCCACCCCTATCTGGACTACATTCTTAAAACGTAACGCCCGATTATTAACAGCGACGTAACGATATTATCCGCGATAAAATCCAGATAGTACGGTGTGTCGTGCATAGCTACGCATCTCGCCGGTATATGTTATACGGGGCCGGATACATTTTTTATGCAGGCCGTCTGGAGAACGCGCCATAATCCGAGGGAAAAGTTTGGATAACGTATGTACCCTCTCGCAATACCTAGCCCCGGGGAAAGTTCGCTCGTTCGTTGCCGAAGAACCGAAAAATATGCTTCCATTTCAGAGGCCACTTAATCTGAAACGAGGTGGCCACTGCGGGCCAGATGCTCCGGACACAAAGTGTGCCGCGAATGATAATGCTCCCTGTTGCCCCTTCCCTTCGAATGCACTGGGACATCTCGCACGTTATCGTCAGAATAATATTCGGCATCGATTCCGTAGACCGAGAATCATCATAGGAGCCGAATGTGGGCCAGCGCCTCGATTGGACCTAATTCAGAAATCATACCTACCACCATTAGCAATAAGTTGACTGATTTGCAACAAACTGCAATGCTATAGAAATTTATTTTCTTTCTCAACACTATGTCGTCCGCACGTCTAATCTAGATTTTGTCGTGTCGCGCCGGTGGAACTGACTTACCAGACGTTTTTCGCATGGTACCAACGTGGAGCCACCGGATGTCATAGTGTTAATATGTTTAATAGGTCGAAAATAATATGTTAGCGTGTGTTAGCAGTAACGCAATTAATAGGGAGTTTCCGGAAGGCCTCCCGAAGAAATGTTTGGTTCTTTGACACATTTATGGCAGGATTTATGGCGCGAGTGGTCGCGAAGCAGGTAAACAACCCCAATGCCATACGACACAATAAACTGAGGACCGCGTAGGGTCCCTCAGGTATTGGTGCCGAATTAATGGCTGTCTATTCAAAGCGAGACCTTTAGAAAAGGCAATCGACCCGACGTCGTATTGCTAAATAATAACAAGAACACATGTTTCTGATGGATCTGGCCACGTAGTGGGGAAGGCTATGCCTTTGGTAGGAGGACTGTGAGGAACCGCACGGCACTTACCCCAGAACCGATAAACGGAAAACACTTCGTTTCTAACAAATATATAACAGTATTTTTAATTTCTTCTAATGCTTTTACTGTTTTAAATTACACCTCCTCATGTTTCTCATAAATACATAAAACCTGCTGTCTAGTATTACTCTTGTTAACCCTTTGTACAACTCTTTTATTTTGTGGTTGTTGCGATTAGAAATTCTCCATCGTTCAGAATTTCATAGACACTACTAGTTGTTCTCAGTTTGAGCGTATAATCTAAGTGCTGAGACTCGCGCCATCAATTCCGCGTCACAATATCCTATACCTCTAATTATTCCGTCGAGCATTTATAATTAATTGGAAGATTGATGGAGATGTACCAGGGTTATACGACACTCGTTCTTGCAACCCGCCTCGACCGATTACTGTAAAAATCATGCGACGTTAATTAAGATTGCGTCAAAGTTAATGATCCATTCCGAGGAGACGCGACGCTCTGTTGCTTCATTACATCGTAAAAACTGAATTATTAAGAAGCGTCTACGTCAGACTGTAAACTCGACGAGGAACGAGTAAAAAGCTTTCGAATCGTCGAGCGGAGAAGTGGGACTATCGTTTAACTATATACTTCCTTTCTAGCTGGTATGCTCATATATCCGAAGACACAGGTATAATTGGCTGGGAGGGAGAAAAACGTTTCGGAGGAAGAAGATAAAATCTTTCAGCGAAGTCACGTATTAGTTTCCACGTTTCTCAGAATTTCATTGTCCTGCCCATGACCTGTGCTAGCAACAATGGCTGTCGGGACACAATTCGAGGAGGATTTTCAATTTTATGTACCCGCAGGACCAGCCTTTTCTCTGGATCGCTGCGGCTACAGCCTCGCGCACGGCGGACATAAATTTCAACGATTGTTTAACATTGCTCGCATAAATAGAATTTACTCCTGCGAAATCCGACGGTCAAACTTATAATTCTGCTGAACTGGACATGTTCAGTGACTAGCGATTTTGTGGAAACATTGGGATCGAAAAATATGGTTACGCTATGGTCGACTTATTAAAATGCTCGACAGAATAAAATGATTTCGATTTGCGTCAGCGCCCCGCAATCGAAACAGAACATTTTTATTTTCCATAAAGATCGAGATCCAGCAGCTGTCAGTTTGGAAAAATTCGAGCTGTCACCGGCAGAAAGTTAATTCGGGTTCACTCTCTGCTCGATGTAGACCAACGCGAAGGTTACGCTACCTTGGTCCCAATCATCCCCCGTCTCGCGTTCATCCCCGTCCCACTCGAGCCGATGACGTAAATCCGCGATCCACAGTGATTTCCGAGGAAATTTCGCTGAGTGGCGGTATAACAATGGCCGTATACCTATCCTCGTGAAACTTGCTGCCGTTCGAAGGGATAGAAAAGAAGCTGGATAAGAGCGCCACCGGGGTGGGGAGCGGTTTGGTGAAGAGGGGTGAGCAAGGGGGTAACACGGACGGAGGTCCGGGAGCGAAATTCAATCTTCCGGTTAAAGAAAAGTTAAAGCGGCTATCGGCTTATCGGGAAGTTGCCGCGTGTGCGCCACCGCGTGGAAACGGATTTCGGTCCCCCGGACATATTTAATTCCCCCCCGGGGGGGTGCAGCGCGACCGTAAATTACCGGGGTTAGGCGAACCTCTGCGAGCAACTTTGACGCGGGCCAGGGGGGCTGGGCGAGGGTGGTGGTCGCACCAGGTACGCGGTCGATGCCACCTAAACGAGCCTCGATCGGTCGTTGATCATGCCGCTACGAATAAGGGCCGCGCTAATGAACGCTAATGAAATCCGCTTGTCTCGGCTCCGTCTGCGCTCGCCGTGTAACAACGCCGATTTCGGACCTCGATCGGCTCCAACCTGCTCTCTCGATCAAGCACACCTAGATTCGCACGATACTCGTGTTTAAAACTGCGGCTCCAAAATAAAAATAATCCACATCGATCGTAAGAAATAGGAGTTCAATGTAACACTAGAACTATCGAGCACTAAACGCAGTTGGTATACATTGCCTTCTAATAATGACAATATGGCATTTATTTAGATTTCGTACACGGGATATTTAAATATGTGCTTCAATAGAGAAGTTTACTAAAAAGATTTCTCCAAAAAACATATTTA
This sequence comes from Lasioglossum morio, assembly GCA_916610235.2. Classification (NCBI taxonomy): domain Eukaryota; kingdom Metazoa; phylum Arthropoda; class Insecta; order Hymenoptera; family Halictidae; genus Lasioglossum; species Lasioglossum morio. The sequence continues at coordinate 7,286,338 of OU744330.1, read as the reverse complement.
TACTTTTAATATTTCTAATCGAAAAAAATATGCATTAGTCATTTTGACTCTTCCGGTAGTTCTAGTGTTAAAGATGATATGAAGTGACATAAAAAATATTAATTGCGTATTGAATAGCAAAATTACTGACCGGCACGCACATCGTAAGTCCATTGTTTTCGTTCATACGCTTTTCAATAATAAACAATCATGCTCGCTCTGGGACGAGCAAATTCAATGCAGTCGATTACGGAATCTATTATTCTTCATTATTTGTTGCCGTTACGCGAAACTGTTGCGTTCAAGAGCTAATTAATGATTGATTTCAATTATTGGCATGCTCCGTAACGCCGCCAACTATAGAAAGAAATGATTCCGGGTCGGAATAATTGTTGCCGTGTAATTCCGTTCGTTTAATTGGAAAGTATGCGGACGAATTTTTACAGCGAACTCGATGGGCAGGTCGCGCGCTCCACTTCGCAATTCTAACTGTAATAAAACCTGTCGCTATAACTTTTCTCATCTGTGTCATGGAAAATATCGACGGAATGTGTTTCGAAGCTTCCTGTACACGAAAATGATTCTTTCTATGGAATAATAATATATGTATTTAATATTAGGCTTAGATAAAATCCAATGTGACAAACTTCGGGGCTACTTATCGAAGTCTGTACTTTAATACTGTCATCGATAGAAATAAAAAATATTAGGGATTAAGTTCGGAGAAACGAGGACCTCCTTTCAAGGACGCGTTTTCGCAAACAAGTAACGCGATGTCCCGCGATGGAATCGCGAATAGATAACGAGCGAGGTGAATCGTGGACGGAGGGGTGTGGGGGTTGGTTTCGCAAAGCGCGTCGCGCCGCTCGTGACTATTTAAAAAAGGGTCTGTTCATTTTACGAGAGTTGGTTGGGCTGTCGCGCCGCGGAATCGAAGGGGCTTATGCAAATTGCTTATTATATGACCGTGCGCGCGCGCGCGCGAGCGGGCGGGCGCGGTGTATCGGCCAGATTTTATTACGGTCACATTCAGGACCGAGAAAACTCGGCTTTTTAGAGGGTTATCGGGGGTGCGGGCGGAGGGGGTTGAAGAGCAGAAAGAGAGGCGCAGAGGGGGTAGTAGCAGCGCTCTAATTGGTATGTAAATCGCGTCTCCCTCGCGTTCGCGGTTCGTACACGATAGCACGCATACAAGGGACGTTTTCGTTTATGCGTGCTCGTACTCGTTGGCTTTACCATACATTATCCCCTTACTGATATCGGCCTAAATCAAGCGGCTTTCCGTGTTATCGATTTTCGAATCGAGTACACCCCGTGCACCCTCCTCTTCTCTCTTTCTCTGTATGCGTGTGTGTGCGAGGACCATCGTCGCGCCCGTACGAGCCATCGAAAGTGATTTTAACCCATTCCGATCAATATTGTACTAGGCCTGACTCCATACACCCCCGTTCATTTTGTTTCGATGGCCGAACGCATTGTCACCGAACACCGGTCCGATCTGCAAACGTAATTTTTTATGACCCCCTTTTTCGCGAACGGATCACCCCTTTTACGCGGAACCGGCGTTTATTGCGCGGAAACGCTGTTGTTTCTTATCGGAATGGCTACGCTCGAATATTATATTTGAATGCCTGCATTGTTCGACGGGTCTTTGTTCTCCGGTGTGTAGTTTGATTTTGGGTCGGCGTGGTGTATGGCGTTTGTTTATGGAATGCGGCTCCTTTTTGTTGTAAGTGGGCTTGAATTATTCGGTCCGCGCGTTGCGTTGAAGTATTGTGGAGTTTTATATGGGAGGTCGTGATCCTGCAATATTCCGTTTTTTTTTTTTTATTAAACTGTTTCCCTTTTTTATTCATATACGGTCTTGAATTATGCATTTTTCCTGGGATACTCGACTTCGGCAACTTTAGGCTGATGCGGTCCCACTGAAATTTGTTTAGTCCTTAATCTGAAGTATAAATACGTGCAATATTAAATATCATTAAATCGATTCATTGCATTTTTCAAGTACATTTTCATGGTCCACGCGGGAGTTAACCCTTTGCGGTCCGAGCTATTTTAATTCGAAAATTAAACGTTTCTTCTGACCTACAATATTTCCATTCACTATGATTTTTTAAATTTGATAAATATGAAATTGATATAATACCCCATACAATACTTAAATGTGTAGTAATTGGTTAGATACTGACATATATGATAGTGTAAACAATTATTTAAATAATAGTACAGCAATTTTTTTGGCGCCACAGAGGCCGAAGCTGAAGAATAATATTAAAATTACAAAATAGTGCGAAGTTGTGAATTTTGGGCGGCGCGCGGCGTTTCGATTTCGACAGTGGGGTTGATTTGCAACGGAAGATCGCGTCTGCGGGGCGCTCGTAATTGAAAGAAAGTCTTATGTTATCGACGGGGGTGGTTGCGGGGGGTGGGGGGTTGTTTGCTCGAGCTCTCATCCTTATATTCAACCTGTGGCCCAAGGTGACATAGGATCCGGTGTAGCCATGGCAACTTTTGATTATGTCTCACCGCGCCGCTTCCTTGGAGCGTAGACTCCTGGTGAGCATTTGTCGACACTCTCTCTCTCTCTCTCTCTCTCTCTCTCTCTCTCTCTCTCTCTCTCTCTCTCTCTCTCTCTCTCTCTTTCACTCTCGGATGCCTGGCTGTCGCCAGTTGGAAATATGCGGAAAGGTGTCCCCGGGTTCGTCGCGATGTCGATCCAGCCGAGAATAAGGGAAGGATCAGCGTTGCGAGCGAACGAGCAAACTTCTCATGACAACTGACAATGAAATTGCCATTCGCGGATCGCTTGTTTGGCCGCGTTTGAAGTCGAGGCAGGAAATTTTGATTGACGTACCCCGCCGACGACGCTACGTGTACGAAAGCGACGACGTTACCTTTGGCCGTGCTTTCACGACAATTAAAGGGGAAACGGATTTTCGAACGGAACACGGTTCGAGCGCGAGTTACGTTCTAGGCGCCTTCGAGCGAGTCCTAGGTTCGCAAACGCTCACGGAATGCCTTTAGCAGAGGAAACTGGATAACACTATTCCTATTTTCGCCGCATTCCTCGGCGAATAGTCTACCGGCGCTGCTATGCGGCTCGCGAAAGTGTTCGAACGCTTACGTTTGCTACATTTGGCATATGAGATATGCGCGTTACACTCCGACCTTTGAATATAGCGTCTGTGGTGGGAAGACTCGGGAAGAACACAATTGCGCATTATCTTGTTCGAGGATGAACTTTATTCCGAAAGATTCCCCGGAATTTCACTCAAACACAATATCATTCCGTAAAAGAATATTTATCACACCGACTGTAAATTGTAATGAATTCATAGAAGGAGAAACTTTATATTTATTTTATACCTTGGCTACTGAAATCAACAAAATATGATTTTATTTCTGCCCGAACAAAATTGGTAACATTCATTCTGTTCATAATTACTTCGTCGTGATTCTAACACGAAATTATAGCGTAAGAAGTTAAATCCGATTTTAATAAAAAATCTCCGGGGCAATCGGCGAACGTAAGCAGCGAAGATATCGGGGGACGAACGTCGCGAGAGCACGAGGTATCAAGATCGTCGAAGAAAAGCAGAAAGTCGCACTCGGTCAGAGCTACTAAATTATTCAATAACGCCGGCAACTTTTCGCGACGCTTAGCGTCCCCGAACGCTTTCGGAACTCCGGGAACGGTTAATTCGGCAGAAACTTTATTTTACAGAATGCATCGAATACGCGTCCCAGTTTGAAGTATGGTTCGCAGCACCTGCGCGCGCGACAGTGGAATCAAAAAAGAAGGTACGCGGAAAGTTGCCGGTCCCGAACCCGTATCTGTTCTTCCGCCGGACTTTGCATTCAATTTCGCGCGTTTCTTCGCGGTTGTCGTGATAGTTCGCACCTGGGGGGATTGGATCATTCGCAGGTGTTCATGCCGACAACTATTCTCATTCATACGACGTCCATACTGCGTGTTGCTAAATTTATTTATCAACACGAGATTGATTCTTGATCTTGTTACAATGAGACATGGAATTAAATGATTTTATTAAACCATTTTTTAATCATTGTTCAAGTAGTGCATGTAATTATCAATATTTATAAACGAACAACATTACGTGTAACACAAACGATTTCCAATTAACGACTGACAATTTTTTCAAAGGGAATGCTCCCTCATACATATTCATTTCTTTATTTCGTTCGACCAAATTCACTTCATACATTTTGCACTAATGATTCTTTCACATTCCCACCACACATTTCCACACAATTATGACAAATTATTTATGAGAAAATTGAGTAGCAATATAGTAACTGATCTACTAAAATCATTAAGTTTCCATTCAGTTTTCATTTGCCACAAAAATCCATAGTCTGGCCAACTACCAATGTAATGTAATGGTACACATTACATCAGTAGCAACCTGAACACGTCTTCTAAACGGATGATCGAATCCTTGAGAAAGTCGAATCAGTGGTCCCAGCTGGATTCCAGTAAATATTCGGCGGATTCTCTCGGGGAACGCGCTAAAACACACGGCCGGTAATTGCCAAGAGAAAGGGAGGAGTAGACCGAGCGCGAAAAGCAGCTTTGCTACTTGATAAACCGTGTAGCTTTCGCTCGGGCTTTTCTTTGCTTCGGCTGCAACAGGGGCTGATTTCCTTTCGGAACGTACCGCGCGAAATTCTAACTAGCAAAGTTTCCCTGGCGGCGGCAACGGTGCGATAGTAAGACGAAAACGAGGCTGGCCGGGGGGTGGGGGTGGGGGTGGGGGGAGAGAGATTGAGAAGGTTTGGGGCAGCCTGTTCGAGAAGAGGCGGGGCGGTTCGGTGGAAAGAGCAGTTGACAACTTTTTAATCTTCTTGGAATCTCATTGGATCCATCCGCTGGAACAACGAGGCGAAATTCGCGCCGCCGGCAAACGAAATTTGTTTGCCGGAGCCGGCAACAGCTAGAGTCGCGCCAGCACGCGATCTCTCCCTTGATTCCATGATTCTCGTCCTTTCCACGGATAATTAACAACACGATCCTCCCCTTTATCAACCGGGCCCGACTGATTTCGCTGATTGTGCCGCACCGAGTCGCGCAGCCAGTCTACAGGCACGCGCGATTAACCGGCAAATGGAAATTCGAGCACAAAGAAACGCTGCAATCGAAACTTCGAGGACCTACGATTCTTCATGGCAATGCCTCGAGAAGGTTCCGATCACCGATTGGTCCACAGAATTTTTGGGTTGAAGGAAGTACAGCCCTGCTTGGCGGACTCTGAATTTTCATCATTTTTTTTGTACACTCATTTGTTTCATGATGTACTATCTACTATGAATAATGAACTTCATAATAACGTATCGTAAAGTTTAATGTTAGGCAGAATTCGTTTAGATATTGTTCAACGAAAAATGTCAAGTGGCAATATAACATAGAAAATGAACCGTGGACATTCCTGTCATGAATTACGAGCACCATTCGCTCCGCGCATTTTTGGTAACTTCCCAGACCCGCGAACTAAGGAGTTTGAATTTCAGCCTCCCTCTCCGAAGTAAATTTCATGTTTCTGTTAAGTGAAGACTGCCTCCGGAATCGTGACTCGCAGTGTTCACTTTCATTCGGGATCTAACAACGAGCATAAATTCTAGAGTTTTACGCATGCTGGGAACGTTCCGCCTTGTTAGAGATTTGTTACAGTTCTACACGAGGGATGGCTCGGATCTCCTTGTTCGTATTAATTCAGATCGCTCGACGTGAGTTACAACGTCGCGCAAAGCATTACAGCAAGAACTGCTCCGCGAATTAAATGGAATGTGATAGAGCCAGTACAAAACTAGTATATTGAATTTTTAATATGCTGCATTTCTAAATAAAATAAAATATTGTACTTCCCAAACCTATATAAAATATTGCAGTTTTATATTGGATCATTGCACTTTACCATAAATGCATAAATTCGGGAGTCTAATAACATTTTATGATACTCTTTAATGCTGATTTTAATGACCTCTTCATGATTTTTGTGTCTTCAATTCTCTTGCTCATAAAAGAAAAGTACAGACACATCTTCGTGTCTCAGGACATGTTTAATTTCGTTCAATCTATATAAACAAGAATCAAATGCTGTTCGTTGGTAAGCGCATCACTTGAGAACGGCTAGACCCATTTGAATAATTAAAAAAAAAATGTTCGTAATAGTCCGATTAAGGTTTTCAGGGAAAGATAAATTGGAGAAATTGCCCAGAAAAATGGAAAATTCGGGAAAAAATGAAAGTGCTTTTTCTATGGGATTTTTGTATGAACTCCATACCATAACTCACGATTCGAACGATGGATATGCGCAATTCTTTTTGTTGTTGTATTCGTTACAAATTTCCAATAGCTTTTCATAAATTCACAAAACTATCGCAAACAAATTTCTTGAAATTTGTACAACGTTTGTCAGGTCAGTTAGTGTGTAAATAAATTTTTTTTAAATGTCGAAAATTGTCTGCCTCGATTGTAGACGATCTGGTGATTTGGCTAACAGGGCTCCTAAGCGTGAACGAGTGGAAACAATGAGTCAATTATGTAAAGGGCACAGGCACGTCGCGGGGAGCGGATGCCGGAATTCGGTGCAGCAGCTCGCGAGTTTCGAAATAGAATATGATTGCATTTCACATGACGCGAACTAGAATTGCAAAGGACTTCGGCTCCTTTGAAGATGCGTGCCGCCGGCCCGGTTCTATTCGAGACATGCAGCTTCCGACGCTTTCGCCGACGAAGACGCATCGGAGTCAAAGACGTCACGCGAGTCCGACGTCGCCTCCTACCGACGGGTTTCCCCTCGGCGATCGATATGCGCCGCTTTGAGTTCGTTTAAATCGCATAATCCGGAACACGCTCCTCGTTTAGTTTCAATTCAGTTTAAAGCTCACATTTTAGGCGTTCGCGCCACGTCGACTTTCGGGACGTGCGTCGAACGACAACCTATCTTTTAACCCCTTCAACCCTCGAGCTTTTTTTCCGCGAGCGCACCTCAAATCTTGTGTGCTAACTTCTCAATGACTTCGAGGCAGAGCTCAATTCGCTGGCAAGGAAGTTTTCTACGAAAACTAGACACTAAATACTTATTGTTTATGAATTTTTCTACAAAAATTGGCAATAACAGAAATTTTAATATATTCTTTAATTTTAATATATTCTATATATAGTAACATGATATTTGGTCCCCTTAGGGTTTCAAATTCATTTACCAATCCCCCTCTTTCCACTCACACGTGAAAAACACCTCGGGCGGGTCACTTTCCGATTTTTTACCAGACGGTCACCCATCCTAGTGCCGTTCACGTTCCACATTGTTTAACTTCGGTGATCTAACGAGAACTGGTGCTTTCAACGGGACTACGGTTGTTGGCATATATTCTATATATATTATATATATATATTTAATATTTTAATATATTCTTTACAGAAATTTTAATATATTTTTTTAATTTATATATGTGCTTTACTCCAATGTGTGCGATATCATGAGAAACACATGCAGCAGTCGTGACATCTTTGCACATCGAGGGGTTGAAAAGGATTTCACGTTGAATTGATTTTCGTGGCATTGTGTTGCATTACAGAGCACGGTGCAGATTTTTCGGAGTGGGAATGAATATTCGTTGTTCTACACCGTACAATAACTTCCCCTGTCTGTTACGTTCTGGTAAATTAATTAGGCGAGATGATGGTCCTGGCGGTGAATGCACAACCCGCGCCAGCCGCGGAAAGAGTATATATATATATATATATATATACATACACACATATATAATTCATTTGAGTAACAGCGGTCGCGACTTTTCTGTTATCTATCCGCTGCTGAGTAATGGATCTCCAAACGTGACAAACGCTTTCGCATCTGTAATTTATTACTGTTATTTCAATGAAAACTCCGCAAAAACTGAGGGGCGGATAAAAAAAAGAGCGGTGATAGAGTGCACGAAAGTAACGGACACTATCACGTTTCGCTTCACATAACCGGATACGACGCGATGCATTATATAATTTCGAGCCGTGTCATCTATTTCTCAGCTTCGAAAGTCCTCGAACTTCATTTATAAACTAGACAATGTTTGCCACAAGCCAACTTAGATGTTGTAAATAATAAATATGTATTAAACGATGCTGGACAAAAATTGTGAAATATATTCTGATCTTAATGCAATGACAAAACATTTATGACACAAATGGGTACGTACAATTTATAGCAGTGGACACATGCAGAAGATTTAAGAACACCAGTGTTCTAGTTTCACTTTAATAAGATAATTAAGATAAAGAAAGAAATTGTAATTTGGCTCCTGTGTCTTGCAAGCATTGCAAACATTTTTTATTTCACATAAAAATCCGCAGTCTAATTATTACCAAAGAAAAGTAGCCTTCCTCAGACAGTATAGAAGGTGAGCAAACTGTGGATTATAGTGGACGACGAGTGAGGGCGTTTCGCTTTCAAGAAAATTCGAATCGATGACTTTATCGATCAGGGTTTCGTGGCTCATGTATTAGGCGCCGCTGAATAAGCAGCGTGTGCATCAAACAGCCATACCAGTTCGAAAAAACGCGTGACCGTACGATGGCAGCGTCGTAAACGAACGCCGGGCGAACTCTTTCGCCGGCCACGCCAGAAACAACCGGTGTGAGCAGAATTCCCAAGCAGAAACGTTCACCGAACAGAATGCAAAAGCGTGCGAACGGAGACTGAGCTACGGTGGATTGGTGGTGCGGGGGTGGTAGGTTCGTGAAGAAATTCGTCGAAGCCGGGACCAACAGCGTTAACAACGAATAGCGCACGGGGTGGTGGTGTTCGATAGGTTAACTCGAGTTTCATGGCCGTTTTAGCTATCGCGCAGGAAACGAGAAAGAGCTGATCAAATACCTGGCGAGGGACAGTCCTAAGTTCGAGTTTTGTGTTGGAGGTAGAGGGATATTGTCAAATGATCATTTAAATCGCAGCTCATGAATTATTCTTGTGGATCGAAGATCTTTATGCAAATTAAAAACTTACTTTAGTAATACAGCTTTCGTAACAGTGAAATATTTTCTGTATGCCCAGAGTATTCAAGAAAATCAATACTATGTGAAAAATGTATAAAGTGTTGCTTTTAACACGCTTATATTAGCTTGCCGTATTGTGTCAGATCTTGTAATCGAATTATAAATCACTTTCCGATGAGCTAGAGACTTGAAACTGTGAACATAGCTCAGAACTGAATGACTATGCGATATTAAGAAAAAAATCTTTTTTTAACTGTGCATTTCTCAGCGGGAATCGAACCCGGGCCTTACTAAATACGCTCGGTTGTAAAGACTAAAAAGTACATAATAATAAAATATATAAAAGAACCTTTTAAAAACCACGCTTGTATTGAAATACACTAAAAAGGAGAAAATAATTTGTTTAGATATTAGTGACTATAAATAAAAGCGTGGAGCGCCCACGACGATTACGGTAATATAGTTTAGCGCTCCACGCTTTTATTTATAGTCACTAATCTATAAAGAAATTATTTTCCGCGTTTTAGTGCATTTTAATATAAGCATGGTTTTTAAAAAGTTCTTTTATATATATTTTTTTCCCAATTATTTTTCATATGCTGGTTTGCATGCACGTTCCCGTTCGATCAAAATTCGACTGGCAATGTTAAATTGGCTCGTTGAAAGTTGATATTAGCATATCCCAGAGCCACAACAGAAACAAAAGACAAACCTTCAAAAGCTGGACAAGTGCATCGTCCAGGTAGAACCCAGGTCCGAGAAAGGAAGGAGCCGAAAGTTAGTAGCTCGGTGGGCGTGTCTGAAAAGGGTTGCTCCGTGAAGAAACCCGTCCATCCATGAGCTCGAGCACGGCATACGCGTGCAGCGTAGCGTGGGAGGACGAGGCCGGTGCCGAACACTAATTAAGTGGTCGGTGAAAAGGTTAGGCTACGTCGACACCGTGTTCTACGGTGTTTTCAGGTCCGTTTTTGAGGTCCATAGACAGCGATATACATCAATCCAAAATGTGTGTTACTATGTGTATTCTACATTTAACAGTGACATTCATTTTGAAAGCGTCTTCAGGCGTCGGCAGCAATGAAAGAGTTAATTTCTCCATTTCTGAGATCCATGTACGACAATACGTCATTAGTAAACTGCGGATTTTATGCATTCAGGACAAAAATGAATAGATTGAATGCGAAACAGTAAGAGGGATTTAAACATGCACTCTTCTCAACTCTAGAAAATTATTTAAAAGAAGGAATACATTCTGTATCTCGGATATAATAGACATCATTTTTATTTTGCATAAAAATTCACAGTCTAGTCATTAGAAATGTATGTGAGTACGTATATTAAACATTTATTGAACAGATATAGATTTTAGATGGTTGTCTTTTTTATAAAAGGTTACTAAAATGATTGATTTCGATCACCATGCATTGCAATCGATTGGAACGAACACGATGATAGCAGAATGAGGATGGGAGTCCTCTATGGCTAGATTCGCCTCCCGCCAAGAAACAGTTGCGAGCGGTTTGCGGCGGTTTGCATGGGCGTTCGGCTGCACACAGTGTGTATAGTGAAGATTGGCCACGTGGGGAGCGGCCACGAGCGACTTTGTAGCCGGTTAGGGGATGCCGATGGCGTTGCCTAACACGGAGCCACCCGCTCCAACCGTGATTGTAATATAGGTCAACGTTTACACAGCTGCTTTAAGCTGGATTTACTGAAGAGCTTTCGGCCTGCCATGCCAACCGGGGCAAACTGGGGCGGCGAAGACATTTTTTCCATTTTTGCCCTTCTGTTTCCGTTTTCTACCCAGCCGGTACACTGAACCCTATTCCGTGCACGCACCTGGAAGAAAGTTGCAATGTTGAACCACTCGAAAAATTTTGGATGCTCGGGATAATTTGATCTCTTCAAAATTTTCTTCAAAAAGGATACTCGACCTTATAATTCAATTATGATCATATATATAATACAATCAATGAACATGCTTTTATTTTCGTTCTATTCAATATTTATTACCAACAAGAAAACAAATGGTTTAATTACATAATCATGAACGGCAGTATTGGCCACAAATCTCGGCATCGTTTCATTAAATATTTGCACGTTCTATATTAACAAGCTGCTCTTAATGAATTATAAATGCTCCCGGAAATTGACATGGTAAACATCGATTAATTCTCCGGGCATAGAACATTGTCTGACTAATGCTGGGGTATTCCACTTTTCGGCGTCGTTCGTTCGACTACAATTTATAAAATCTTATAAAAAAACAACATTGTTGCATCTCTTGCATAACCTTTCCTGACAGTTTCGCCCACAAATTTAGATGTTCGGCCATAGATCACGCTGTAGAGTAGGTGTGTCAGTGAAGACAACGATGTTCCCAAAAACCGAGTACCACATTTGGTATGCCGGCGAAGGGGCTGTTTCCGTGGGAGGCGCGGGCAACAAACGCGCGACACACGCGTTAAACAACGTCGCGGGGGTCTAGCTACGAACAATTTCGCAGCGCGCGCGCGCTGTAAATAAAAGGAGCAACGGGTATCGCGTGTCAAAGAATATTCATTTAGCTCTCCTTGTGAAATTACTTCCGAGAGCGAGCGCGCATAAAGAAGGCGAAGAAAAAAGGAAGAGCGGAAAAGGAACAGCACGCACGGACTGGGAGGGAAAAGCGGGACGCGACGCGAGCGCAAAAGAAAAATGGTACAGCTGTACAAGTACCTCGCTTTACTCCTCCTCGCTCTGTTATCTACACTCCATGGGTTGAGTGGTAAAAGCGAGGAGACACTTAAAGGATTTACGGGCCTGAGAACTCTAGACCGCTCTTGGATTGACTCGAAAGTACGAACTTGAAACTGAGTGCACGCTCGGAAAACAGAAAACAAAATATCGAAAAACAGAAGAAAAAGTCCTCGGCTTCCTCCTTCACGTGGATCGCTTTTAATTAGGCGAGCCCGGGACTGGCCCCCGTTCGAAAGCGGCTCCCAGATTTCCTCCTCCAATCCTTCTCGTCTTAGCCCCACGGTTTTCTTAATCATCTCATTGTTAATATTAAATGCACCACTGCTGATCGAATCATTCAAGTTCCTCCATTCAACGTTATTATCAGAATTGTAAGGGATCTAAGATGCAACCATACGATATTCACAGTACTACACTCGTTCGTGTTTAATACATCACTAAATACTGTAAATATTTCTAAATCGATGAAATTTGCGAGTTCTGAAGTTAATTAATTTTTATTAGTCTTCGAGAGTGTTCTGATATTGCCAGACTGACGCGTTACAATGTCTTTTCTGTGCAGTTAATACATTCCCGTGTAATTAGAGTTCTAAACGGTGTTCAGGTCCGAATGCATTTTTAATCCTGGGGACGCGTTGCGTTCGGTTTATTAAATTTCCATGGTTCCGCACGTCCGACTTGCTACCGGAAAAAGAGGCAGGCCGCGCGAACGAGATTATACGGGACGCAAGATGGCGTACCGGTAGCCGGGAATTCGTAATTCAGACATTTACTTTTAAAAGCACGCTCGGCAAAATGATTTTAACATCCGCCAGGCGGCGCGCATGCTTCTTCATGTTCCGTTCACGGAAACTGTATCGAAAAAGCTTGTACACGAGGTGGACGTTCATTCAATTTCATTGGAGCGTTCTCCACCCCCTGGTTTTCACGTTTCTGAACCCCTCCACCGTTCTTTCGCCGGTTTCCTCGTTTCCGTTCGATCGTTCGCTTCTTCAACGATATATGCACGCATCAATAATTTGCCATGCATCTCCATTAGCTCGAGGGGGGGCCGGATCGCAAATGGAACGCCGCGACACGCGTCGATAACGTTTATTAGCCGGCCGCATAAACGCGAATCGTTCGCGAAAGTTCGACGTCGACTTACACACCCTCCGCGTCGTCTATTTGCAAAATCGAGGAAAAACTGGGGCACACCCGCCGCCGCCACCGCCCGGCCGTGTTTGCGTAATCCGCGACCCTTTGACGACCAAATTCACCATGTGTCCTGAAAGCTTTCCGGCATTGAATTAAAACAGCAATTTTTCCGACGGTATTGGAGCTTTAATTATCGATCGCGCGCCCTCGCACGATGCCGCCTTTCTATACGAGAATTAATTATACGGAGCCTGCGGACGAGACGAAAGTCTACATACCCCAAAAAGAAGACTCCGCTGGCTTTTCGGACGGTGATTAACATGAACGCCACCAAAAAGTTCCGGATTCGTGTTCCTTCACAATTGGTGAAAGCAATGGCGTTTTTCTGAAAAAGACGTTTTTTAGAATGTTCGTGCCAAACTCAGTTTTTTAATAAACATAGATTTCCATGTTCTTCCAGGAAAATTATAAATGGCAAAGAAGTCCTAATGACCCCTTTAATCGATTTGACCCGCGAACAACTGAAATATCGTTCAGATCTGTTATAACAGCTCGCCACAAAGGACCGCATTGATCATAACCGCGGTAATGAAATGCACGGTGGGAATTGTATTCGGAACGAAAGCCATTTGAGCGTTGTTCTACGGAGCGGCAACGTTTGTCACGCGGCGCTTTTTACTTGTTGCGTCCGGTGGCAAAAAGCAATGGTGGGCAGAGCGAGGTCCGTGTGTCGGCGCTTGACCGGAAGCGAATTTTCGTTTCGAATCCCGCGTGCGTCATTGCCGATTAAGCGTCTACGCAAACTGCGATAGCAGACGAATTGTTTACGCGTTTTACGCCCGCCCGGAAGGACGATCAAAAGTTCATTTGCGATAAGCAACGTTTCAACAGCGGAACCCGGGGCTCTCTGCCCGTGTTCCCCTATCCGCCCCCTCCCCGCCCCCCCTCCCCCAATCCGTGCACACTGTTGTCCCCGTCGCGTCGTGTGTGTCCGACGGCCGCCATCGTTGTTCGGGCGACACACACCGTAAATGTGACTTTGATCGTTTTACCTTTTGATGTTCATCGCCGATATCTGACAATCTATCCGGTTCTTCCATCCGGTTATCGATTATCGCCTGTGGCGCGGAATGAATGCAACGCTGACTGTTCGATGACGCGGTGCGTTCTCTCGGACACGCAATTTGTCGCGTGACCGGTATTGCCACGTAAATGCCAGTGGAAAATACATTACGATATGCTAACCCCTGCGCGCCATGCTTTTAACCCGCTTGGGATCGAACGCGACACGAAAGATCGGCAAGTGTCGGACGTACGCCTAATATTTTGATAATATTCTAGTGATTAGATGTCCCCGCAAACGTGGACATATGTAGTCAATTCATGACTCAACTTATGTGAAAATTTCCGGACTGAAGTTTTACTTAGATCGTGTACGAACACTACTGTTCGATCTCTTGTATGAAACTTTGACTAATACGTGTTAGCGTGCGTTAGCAGTGACGCAATTAATAGAGAGTTTCGGGAAGGCCTCCCGAAGAAATGTTTGGTTCTTTGACATATTTATGGCCGGATTTATGGCGCGAGTGGTCGCGAAGCAGGTAAACAATCCCAATGCCATACGACACAATAAACTGAGGACCGCGTAGGGTCCCTCAGGTATCGGTGCCGAATTAATGGCTGTCTATTCAAAGCGAGACCTTTAGAAAAGGCAATCGACCCGACGTCGTATTGCTAAATAATAACAAGAACACATGTTTCTGATGGATCTGGCCACGTAGTGGGGAAGGCTATGCCTTTGGTAAGAGGACTGTGAGGAACCGCACGGCACTTACCCCAGAACCGATAAACGGAAAACACCTCGTTTCTAACATACGTTTGTGACACTTAGTAAAAGTTTCATACAAGGGATCAGAGAGTAGTGTTTGTATACGATCTAAGTAAAACTTCAGTCCGTATATTTTCACATATATTGCGTCATAAATTGACCACAATGTTCTAATAGATGACATATAAAAGAAAACCTTTAATAATTGCAAAACACCTTTTTTTCATCGAATATAAGTACAAGAATACTAGAGAGGGCTTTATAGTGTAAACTGTTTGGTTGAGTTCTGCTTCATTTTGTTTGCAGATAAATGCCAGGAGACCGGTTTGAACTTTTTAGGGATCGGAGCAAGGGAACCGCTAGTTGAATAGGGTTCAGTTTGTGACATTCTTCTGATGAATATGATCGTACTCACCTGATTACACTACGATAACAGCGTGACCTCGGTTATCCGAAATATCGTCCACTGTATATTCGTTCAGAGAAAGAAAAAACCGAACGGAAACAATTTGCACGCGAGACAACGGGGCTTTTCGCGAAAGATCACCGCGCGAGCCCGTATCATGGTGCAAAGGCAGAAATGTCGAACGGTGAAGTTCGGACTCTTGCGTTCTAGTCGCAAATAATATTTTGAAAACGATGTTGCTGGCGCATCGGGTCGGGCATTCGTCAGCCTTTATCGCGGGTTCGTATCTTTAAATCCAATTACAGTGGCGAGACATGCGCAGTGCTACGATCTCTCTGTACACATATATACATATATATCGGCTGTGCACACGAGCAACTCGTCCGATGGCCATCGATCAACGCAGATCGATCGTTCGCCAATCAATCCCCGGCGCCGATCAATTCCGTCGATCCATTCATCGGTCGAAATGGGCGCAACGTGTAACACGCGCCAGCCTATGGAACGGATGCCCGCACTTCGCCGAATTATATATGCGGGATATAATAAGCTGCCGGTCCTCGAGATATCGACGAATTATGGCCACCCTAATGGTTCATAGTGGTTGATTTATAACGCGGTATCCGTGCCGGGCCGAACGTGTTTCCTCCCTTTGCCTGCCATAAGCTCGAGTACGTGGGAATCCGTTGCCGCGACGTCTTTCACCGTTCGCCGCGCCAACTCGTGATCACGCTGTCCTCTAGAACGCGTTTCACTACGATCGGATTGGTCAATAAATTTGTTGCGCACTCGAGCGCAGCAGTTTCTTCCAATTATTCATGTATTAATGGTAAGAGAATTTCCGAATTAAAACCATTAATGCCCGATGCGTCATTATAGAGTGCGCGCGGATATTCGCGAGAATTGATACTTTCGAGGATGGATTCGTCGAGGAAATAAAGAAAAATTGAAACTTTAATGGCGGAGGAGTGATCGTATTCACATTATGATTCAATTGGACGCTCTCGTGTCGGCATGAAAACGAAGTTTCATCGTCAAAGTCGTGGAAAGAGAGGAAGGGAGTCGGTGGGACGAATGCTTGATCAGAATTGTCAGGAGAGCTTTTTGCTTGCTTTGAAAAACGTACTTTTGTCATTGACCGAGGGCCAGGCCGCGTTTCGTTTCATTACGTCGTTTCCTCTTAACGGGCCACGCTCGATCAGCCAATTCACGACTTCGTAGACTGCGCTGTTTTGCTGTTCGATTTTCCCCAGGAACGCACGGGGCTTTCTCTCTCTCTATCGCGTAGCTCTCATAATTGTGCGCCGGTGTAAGTGCGCTACTTTGAATACGAGGCGAAATTTCCGTATTGGATGCGCGCATAAAGGCCGGGAACGCCGCGCTTAAAATGAGAGCGTCAGAGCGGAAGAGCGACGGCGAACGAGAGGAACGCGCATTATTTTTATTCGACAAATGCTCAAAGACCGATGTTTAAACGAGCCGCCTAGGCAGAAGGAATGTTTCGTACGCGAATGAGATCCCCATCCCTAACCCGTTCCGCGATCGAACGTAATTAACAGACTGTGTTGATCCTCTCTGGCGAGTTCTCATTTTTCGAGAAAATATAATTTTTGGAGAGATATGTCTTCAAAGGATTCTCCCGCGATTTTTGAACAGCCATGTCAAATTACAACGCGGTAATTAACAGACTGTTGACCTTCAAGCGAGCTCTCATTTTTAGATGAAACACAATTTCTGGTGCACACGCGATACTCGGAGATAGTTCTTCAAAGCATCACGATTTTTGTAATAATTACACTGCGAATTTGATGTATTCGCGATTAAAGCGAACACTATAATACTGTCTCGATTAAAATGATCAAAATGGAAAATTTCTTTTTGACTTATTTCTGTCTCTCGCGTTTCACGTGGAAAACGATAATTTTTCCTGAGAATCCACAAGCTACTCCGCGCCAAAAGATAAATACTGATACAAAAATGCGGAAGCGCCGGAGCATTTAGACCTTCAGCAGAAAGGAGAAGTCAACGTCCGCCGGATGCCCGGATTCGCCCCCTTACTTTCCGGGGTTATTAATCATAATTCATCTTCATTCTATTCCCCGGGAGGCGGCGGGCTCTTTTTTCGGGGCGAAACAGTATTTAACCCACTTCCCCCGGGTCTAAGTGAATGCAAAGATTCGGGGGAGTCGAGGGGGTGGAGGAGGAGGACACGACGTGATCAAACTTCGAAAAAGCCGCTACAATTTCCCGGTTTCGCCCTCGTACATCACTCGATTCCCGTTTCGATCCCCGTCACGATAAATCTTCGCGTCCTTCGGACGATCAACGCGGCGCCCGTGGCTGTCGACGAAGGAATTGGTTATTCGAGCCATCGGTTTCGTGCCTGGCTACGTTGTTGCGCTGGATACCCGGACGAGGGGTGGTGGTGGTGGGTGGTGCAAGAGGAAAATAGGGGTTGGTGGGGTGGGCTGTCGGCGAGGAGAGAGACCCGGGAGGTAGCGCGGAAAAAAAACGCATCGTTCAGAAGTATCGCATGAAATTCGATTACACCGGCTGCATCCTACGTTGTGTTTTCCAACTCCTCCTCTCCTCCTAACAACCCCCTTTCCTGAACCATCCACCGATGCCATAATGGCATCGCAGATGTTATTTCTGTAGGCGATAACGTGTATGCTACGAGGCACGCTCGCTCGGTAAAGAAGGCCTTTTGATCAGCGCGAAGGCTCGAACCTTATTGCCCGACATCCTCGCGCACACACCCGGCGCGGTTACATTATGCAAAGAGCAACGAATTTGCGCGAATTATTCGCTGGATCGCGGAACTTGGCGATTTTATTTCGCGTTCTCGGTGAACGTATCGATGAGCTTTTCTAGCCCCTAGGTTAATTCTTAATGGACACAGTTTTTTTTTTTATTATAGAAAATCTCATGAGATTTCTTACAACATAATTATAAAACAGAAATACACTACATATAATACAGAGTATGAAGGTTACAAAACAGAATAGATTTCTTGTAGAAATACAGATATTATAATATTAACATATGATTAAAAGTAACAGTATATGAACAGAGAGAATGGACACAGTTTTCGGAATTTTTGTGCACGACGTACATATTCGATTTTTAATGATTTTTTTTGTTTAAATATTCGTGCACTATTCAGATCAACTTTTTAGTGGACGCATTTTCAGGAAAAATGATAAATGAAACTTTTAGACTACAAGATATATTTTTGTTTAAATTGCACGTGTTGCGTATACGGCCAGGGGAAGGCGATGATGGGAGGCGGTAAAGAATGTTACGATAGGGTCACGTGTGCCTAGATGATTGCTATCAAATGATTGTCCATTTGAAACACTCGAGCCCGAAGCAGACTCGCGCGAATCGCACGCGCGTGCTGCTCGGCCGGTCTATTGCCACTCCGATTCTATTTCTCTACGGCGGGTCTGGTTATGCAACTCGCCGATCGAAAATAGAAGAAGATGCCGTCATCGTCGACGGTGCGACAACGGAGCGGGACCATTCGATACGGCTTCGTGGAATTGCAAGGGAATGAGTCGAGTCAATTTAGCACGTGTTCTACGCGCCTCTTCTTCGTCAAACGACTTGTCTCGCTTTCTGCTTTCTTTCTCTTTCGCAGCGACGATGATATTATGAAGTAAGGTAAATCGAGGCGAGTCTGGATCAAAATAAGAATTCAGTCTATATTTCTCATCTCCGTTCCATTTCTCTATTGCTCGTATTGTGCCATACTACTTTCGCACAGCTGATTCAATTGCTCGTCAATTGTTTTCTGCTGTTGCAGCCGGCACTTATTACCGAGACAAACTTGTGTGAATATTGTAATTTTTAGAGAATCGAATGTGATTATTATTATCAGTGGTTTGGATGGTGTCTAAATTTTCCTTTATTTTTATGACTGTAAATATAATAAAGATTTCATATATCAAATATCTGCTCCGACAACCACTATTAAAAAATGATCGACACACGATGCAAACCGAAGTGTTTAATGATTTTCCTATCTCGCGATGATTTTAATACACTCGCAAATTGAATTATCGCGGGCAAAATAATAGCAACGATAGAATTAATAGAAATGCTAACGTTGGGCGAATAATATTGGCGGATAGTCTAGAGCGTTAATTGTAAATCATTTGCAAATATCAATGGCGTATCGGGTTGATTTAAAGCAGCGCGCATTAAACCAGAAGCTCCGTTAATTATATCTTTCGCGGGCGCATTGTTTTCGCTGGGACAACGTTACCCCGTTCCATTATTTGTCTACAAATTGGCGGAACGATGCTTTGTCGATGAATAAAGTAATTGACAGCCGGGCACGGTAGTGTGAACAAACCCCAGGGGCGGGCTGGCAACGACAAGCCGGGGGTAGACAGCCCGGCGAAGTAGAAAATCGTCCGATTCTACTCGCCCGATCTAAAAATTGTCGGATTATTCGTCCCGCGTTCGCTGTTCGTTTAACGAACGATAGTGGCGGAGCCGGTAATCGTATAGTTCATTAGTGTACTGTGTTAATTAAAGCGTCATTGCTTGCTGTACACGCGGACTAATCAGTATTATCGATTGTCCCTTTATGCCAAGTTCCCCCGCTTTTTTGTCGGTTCGAGTCGCGCGGTAACGAGTCGCGGGGGCTCTCTCTCTCTCTCTCTCTCTCTCGCGTGCTTTTCAACCGAAATGAAACCTTTTTCCCCTCGCACGATCGATAAAGACTTTCTCTTCTTATTACTTTTCATATTTATGGTTCGACTTTCGTTTCATTTCACCGACTTCTCGCGTGGCCGGAATTATATTCGCGCGTGGACGATCGTTTCGTGATTCTGATTGCTTCGTATAATCAAAACATTTGATATGTATACATATGTATCATTAACGTTGAATCATCGTCGGTCAAACGACCGGATTCCGATTTTTTGTTTCACAGTTATTTCAAATAACTAGAACAGTACTTTGTTAATATTTGCGAACACTGTATATGCCGCGTTCTAAATTACAGCTATTGACAAGGAGCGAAACTTGCGAGGCGCCAAAGCCGAGAGCGCCGATTTACTGGTGGAAAATGTTACTCGCGGCCGATCGGGCGTAATTCGTTGCGGCGATTCGGTGATTACAGTCTCCCTCTTTCCCACCCCGTCTCCCTCTCTCTTTCAGGCTCCCAAACTAGACGATCGGCCGTGGGGCGGAACAGTAATTAATAATACGCGATACAGGGGCGATCGTTATCGGCAAACACACGGGGAACGCTTTCCGGAAGCCGTGCTCGTAGCGACCCCCTAAACATTTTGAAATATCGTAATACCGCGCCGCTGATAAATAAATTCGCATAGCCTACACGCGAGAATGTATTTCAAACTGACCACTAGATTTTCTTCAAACGGAAATTTCCCTGTAGACGTACACTAGACAAAATAGTTTAATTAGAAATTCATTCGTTCATTGTTTCACCAAAAATTTCCTGATTTTTAAAAATAGCGATTTATTCGCAAAATGAAATTTCGACTTGTTTTTGCATATAATTATAAATATGTTAGACAGTCAGACTATATCATTCAACTCCTCTTGACGGCAACTACAACACTGTGAAATTAAAAATATATAGGGCTATTTAAAAATCATTTTTTATATCGCCATATTGCCTCCTTTAACAATACAATTTTTCTATCTAACACTTTCTTCTATCTGCAAGCCTAATGGAGCTGTTTAAGTGGCCTTTTTAATTTTTAACAAGAAAAATACTTCTATTATTACTAACGATACTAATTGACTATGATTTATAAATTAGAGTAACTTATGCATGGGTCTAAATTCAGCTACTCTCCTTTGAGCTCGGTTCTTTGAGATCAAACGTGATTCGACGCTTTTTGAAAACCTTTCGTTTTTCCCGTGTTCGGTTCTCTATTTCGGAATTTAGTTTCTACATTGATATTCCGCGTTTCACGGTCACGCGCTCGCAGACCGAGACAATTGTGAAGGGATGCGGAACAGGGAAGAAATTTGTCGCGTGAAAGCGTCCATATTTATAGTCCCGGGCTTCATTCGATTCTTTCAACATTGGGTGTCGATCCGCGTCGCTGGAAACAAGACAGGGGGATGCACGCAACTACGGCCGGCTGGAAAACCAATGTTTGCCGGTAGAGAAATTAAACTGAAGTTTGTGTCAATACCGCTGTCGGCTTTCGTCCCTGTTTCCGCGCCGTTCGCACCTGTGTCGCGTTTTTCCGCGCCGTGACGTAATTGTCCCGGCCAGGCTTCCAATCGCAATAATTAATTATATACTCCTTTCCCTCGATCGGCGTTCCGCTTTAACTTTTCACGCTATCACGTCCCTTAAAAGCAATTGTAAACTTCGATGACGCAAGTCTCAAGCACCAAATAATTTTACTATCGTACACGTACATATTCGTACATTTTTACCAGACGCACCCAAACGAACACGTATCAATGTCACGTTTTCATGAAAATCGAAATGCATACGATTTCAAACGGAGCATTTTTACATGTATATCATATATAATGTTTGGAACCATGCACTGGTTCGTTTATAAATTTTTCAAAAATGGCGATTGTTATTCTTTCGGTTAAAATAGACCCAGTCACATTTACGAACAATTTGAGAGATGAAAAAGTTGTTAGGTTACAAGCGTACCATCTACATTATAATTTTCTGATAGCCTATTCGAATCATTATCATTTTAACTCGAATAAGCGTTGCATATAGAGCATTTCGGGGATCGTTTTTCGCCGAGCATGCACGATGCTTAAAAACCGAAGGAAATGGACGCGATGCCGTTGAACCTGCGAAAAAAGTTGTAGGGATCAATCGCAATCCCGTCGTTAGACGAGGTCCCATTCAAGGGGACGTTTCTATGCTTGTGCATTCACGTACCGATTGACGATTACGTTTTGATCGGAGGCAGAAGACTTTCCTCCGGAACTTTTCGGGTTTTCCCCTCCTTCCGACGTTCTTTGCCGTCCATTTCCATCGGGGAGCTTTCCCGATTATCGGTGACCCACCACCTTTGTGCGCATCGGACGATCGGGACACAATGCCTGTACAATGCCACTGCGTCCAACCGTAAAACCATGGAGTTGAAAGTCGTAAAACCACCTGAACCGTACGGCACACGTGTGCACACACGCACAACGGTGAACCGTACTGTACGCTGCTTCTAGCAATCGAAAGATTGCTCAGCCGAGTCGTTCGTTAGCTCGAAGACACACTCGTGAAACTGTCGAATAAATTATGCAATAAATTATTAGGTTAGGGCATTTGAAATAAACACAAATAATATTTCACTCATTTCACTTTCACCCTTCACTGCATGACTCTTTTAATTGGGATGAAAAATTGAAAGGTCAGTTCTTGGGTTTTATTTATGGGAAAAATATTGAAAACAATTAAAACAACATTTTCAGAAAAATAGA
Organism: Lasioglossum morio; assembly: GCA_916610235.2. Taxonomy (NCBI): domain Eukaryota; kingdom Metazoa; phylum Arthropoda; class Insecta; order Hymenoptera; family Halictidae; genus Lasioglossum; species Lasioglossum morio. The sequence goes on along the minus strand of OU744330.1, from coordinate 7,263,784 downwards.
CATAAATAAACATAGTAAGAAAACACATTATTAGTTTACTATATACCAGATTTGATACACTATGCAGCGAAGGGTTAATATATACTAGTAGCTTTAAGGAAGGCACGTCTTTACATGTCGATTTGAGACTGAGACTCATAGACGAAGAATTCGCTGTGTATTTACTGACTTTATCGATCAAAACACAAAAACTGTTTGCCACTGCTACGCGGACTCATCCCGCTTGTATTGAGATTCGGGCGTGAAAGAAAGAGAAAATGAAAAGATAATTTTTATATATAAAAATAAACCTTCATAAAATCAAAGAACAAAACCAACACGTTAATACAATATTTACTTTCACTCGCAGATGGACTAGTTCACACTGTCATCAACACTATGTTTACATTCGAAATGAATGTGTTCTAACATTTTGAATTCCCTTTTTATTCAAAAAATGGCTAAAAAGTTCTATTCAACCCACAAGCGACCTTCTCTTTAAATAGATAATCGATCCAACGATAAAGCAAACACGGAGTTAGAAATAATAATGTTCGCAGGCAGATTTTATAGGAAGCAGTCGCTTGGGATCGAACGCTTGCACGAAGAATATCCGCGAACGCGATGCGACGAAATGAGAGGAAACGTAGGAGAGAAAAAAAATACACGGCAAATAATTTAAAGTAATTAGAAGCGGGACACGGTAATCCCGGTCGACAAATTTAATTTCGGTGCTCGCGTTATTCCCGTATTCCCTCCTGCGAAGCACGGTCCACGACTCGAACCGTGTGTTTGTCCTCGCGAGCGAGAACGTCGCAGACCGACGATTTAAACATCGGTACCATGATGGTCGTGATTTCGACGACAGGGAGTCGCATAACATTGGACAGCCGTGCGAAAATTGCATTGCAAAGTTAAGGGAGCTCGCGTGCTAATTGGTTTGTCACCGAGTGTCTTGGGCACTGATCGATCCTGAAACTTATTTATTATTCGATTTCTGCAAATACTCGAAACACCATCAAGAAAGTTTAAGACTTTATTAAAGTCTGAAATTGTAATAAATTCCTTTGAAGTGTTCCATGTCGAAGAAATACCATGTAGATTGTGTAGATTTTACAAGTGTTTGCTTTTTAATCGTAAATACTGTAGTTAATGAAGATAGAGGGTCGTATTCAGATTAGTAAACATTTTAGTGCAGGCTCCGGAAAATCGACAACGCCACAAGTGCATAAAATCCGCAGTCTACTTATCAGATATCATTGAATCCACCAGCAACCCGCGCCTATCAGAGTCATTTTGACCCGGCTGCAGTTAACTATGCTGGATACCGTTCTTATCGCTTTACCATAAACAATGGAGTATCTGCTGCGGTGGAATAGGCGTAGCGCATGCTTTGGACGAATGCTTCGAAAGAACTATAAACGTGTATCTTTTCATCCGTTCCATTACCATATATTTTTCGCGGAGATCTTTCGACAAAGTAATAGCGGAAAAATCCGATACAAAACTTTCGCGCTGTAGGCTCTACACTGTTTCGTTAACCGAATTACCGTACGTTAACAAGTGACTGCCTTAAAAAAAAAACGTGGTAACATGCAGTTTCCAGGAAAACGTCTCGTATGAACCATGTTTTTCAAAACTCTTTGCCTCGGTTAGTTTTTTATTAGCTTGTCTTTCCTTTCTGCGAAAAACATCCTTATTATCGACTACCACGGAACGCCTCTACTGGAATAAATATTTAAAAGATTGATAAATTTGAGTAAGTGAAATTTAGCTCAATAAAATTGTTAAAGAAAGAAAATTTTGTGTAGTTCCTGTCCCTTGTAATCGATGTTAGACTGCAGGCGTTTATGTAAAATAAAAATTGAAATTAATCTGTTTCAAATCGGACGTTTCAAGATTTCCAGCGCCGTTTCGATCGGCATTTGTTATCCGAGTATCAACATCGAGCGAATCGAACCGAGAAAACCAGGAACACCGTCGAGGCCGGGTTAAAAAAAAAGAGCGTATACGAACAGAGAAAAAGATAATCTGAAACTGACTTGTGCCCGGTCGATCCAATAAGAGAACTCGAGCTCGTTGTTCGATTTTCGCCGGAATTTAAGTATTGGTCGGCTTGGACGCGAACGCGAGCGCGCGCGTGCGTGTCGGGTTCAAATGAAAAACACGGTTACCATTTGCTTTGAAAAGGAAAACAGAAACGAGTCCAGTATTTTCCGAGCGGAATTAATTCACGCTCGGATTAAAATGAATTTCAATCAATTTATACTCTCGCGAATCGAACTTTTAAATTGAACTTCAGCTTTTGTTCAGCTGCCGGCAAAGAGCGGGGAGAGAGAGAGAGATAGAGAGAAAGAGAGAGAGAGAGAGAGAGCTTGTCTCGAGGAGGTCGTAGATCGTTCCTTCTCCCATGCATTATGCAACCGTCGCGAGCGAGACGAAAGGACGTCGAGGCAGAAGTCGATTAACGGGCGAAGAAATAAATTCCTCCGTTTAACGAATCGAACGAAGGTACGGCTCGCCGCTTTTCAATTCCCCTTCGGGGACCGGCCCCGGCACAAAGCCGCGGATTTGGTGACGAATTACGTTTCGAATATTCGTTTCACGCCCGCTTTTCCTGCCTCTCGACACTGCTTTCCTCGTGTGAGGCGTCGCGACGCTCCGCGCCGCCGACCGAGGGGTCGTCGCTGAACGATCAAAACACCTACCGTGCCTCCAAAAAGTGTTGGCACGCTCCACCCATTATCTACCGGCGAATGTCAATACTTTTTCAAAGTGCGTGTACTTTCCCAAAGCTATTTTTGGTATGAAAATTCTTGTAATTGTATCTTCAACATTTCATCATCTGCTACGTTAACATATAGCCTAATTTTCTTCGATGTGAATCTAATAGCAATTTTCTTTTTCCCAGGATGGAACGAAGTTCTACTCCCACATCAATTTAATGACCGAAGTAAGTGACCGCATCTTTAGCGAGCTTCAAGTATGTAAGTATATTAAAATACACATTGAACTAAATACTGTTTGCATTGTTACGTCCAATGCAAATGCCGTATTATCTCACGAACGTTGAATATTAATTTATTCCTTTAAATGTTACATGAATCACATTGTTATAAATCATGATTAATGGTTTCACCAGCAAGATTACAATTAGAATAATTAGTAAAATCGAGCAGTAACAATCAGTCGACTAAACTTTTAGATGTATAATTGTTACAACGGCAATGCTGAAAATAATATGTCTTCATAGACCCCTTAATTCTTTATTATTTCATTAATATGCAGAAGGCTGCTTTTTGAAAAGCTCAAATAGTAAATGTGTCAAAGGAATTCGAGAAATATCTATAGAAACAGAAGTAGCGTTACTTTTTGCCAAACCGTCTTTTAATTGATGTAGACAATTTACGATTTTGCATAAAGATTAGCATTATACTAATAACACTGTAAATATCAAAAACATCGAAAAAGTGGGAACTTTGGGGGAGCCACGGTACATGGGAAACACCAGGTATACAAACGCTTCCGCAAACCTAACCCAACTAGCCTCCATAAATTCATGATCTCCGGATCGATCCTCCAAGAAGTAGTTCTCTGGGATCCCTGTAGGATCGAGATCGTTTCCGTTGGGGGTGGTAGGTAGTAGCGTACGCACCGGTTGGCTGTTGTCGCGTGGAGTACGAGCAGAGCGGAGCGAGCGTGTGCTGGCGGTTGAATATAGCGTCGCGGATGGGTCGATAACGCGCAACTCTCTCGCTCATCGCGGAGTCGCCAATGCCACGCTGTAGCGCTCCTAAGCCGAGCTTTCCTCTCATTCCGTCGTAAGCCCGCACTCTGGCACATCCATCCGCCGCCGCCACCTGCACCGACCGACCGACCGACCGACCGACCAACCGACCGACCGACCGACCGACCGACCGACCGATCGACCGACCAACCACCGCCACCATACCTACCGTCAACCACTATATCGTTACCATCGCCGGCGCCACTATTACCGCTACCACCGGGTCCTATATTCATCCTGGCGTCGTCAGTAGCAGCGACACCAAGGACACCACTGTCGTCGGTTGTCATCCCCCGGCAACCTAATCCTGAAGAAGCCAAAGCTACCGTCAGTTCTCGTGGTGATCGTCCAGTGATCAAGGATCTCATGTGATCCAGCAATCTTCGAGTCTCAACTGCACCTTCTATCAAAAGTAATCTGAAGACGTTGTCAGTTCGACCGGTTAACGTCGCAGCATCGGTCCACGGTGGTGTTCAAGGTCGGTCCCTCGTGTGATTCGTCGCAGTTTTCTTACGGTCGACGCGTGCCTCGCACGCGCCAGGTGATTAACAGGTTGTTGTCACACACAGCCTTTGTTGTCGCGTCTCGTTTCTGGGACGCTTGGCGTCGCCTTGGCCACCGCCGAGTCCCCCTAACACGTTCGGTCCCGCGTTTCTTTGGAATTCGATTGGAGACTCGGAATCTTGTGAGTGATCGTGATCTTAGCAGTGACGACGACGCCACTGACGACGGCGAGTTTCTAATCTCGATCCGTGAACGTGTTTCCGTGGACCGAGGTTCTGGAACGGTAGCGAAGTGCTTGGTCGACGGAACTCGACCACGGTGGCTCGTTTCTCGTGACCAGTGAAATTGATGCAACGATGCTAGCCGTTCCAGATTCAGATCAGTCGATCGTTCCCTTTAAGATCGTCCTCCACGTGCGACCCGTTCGACCCGTTCGACGACGGTCGTCCGAGCGAGTGTAGTGTCGTGATTATCAGTGATATGAGAAATCGGTGCGTACGATGCGAAGGTGTTCGGTTCCCAGGGGAACGGTGACTGTCAGTCGAGCCGGCTGGCTTCGGCCTTGGATCCACGGGCGCAGAGGACACCGGTGTCCGACGACGACTTAGCCAGCGATTAGGCTGCGTTTCTCGAGATTCGGTCATGTCGGTGCGGGAGGAGCACTGATCGTCCTGGGACGTGGTCCAGGTCCTCGAGAGCGTCCCGTCGAAGTGTCTCACCCGATGGTGCAGCCCTTTCGCTCTTCTTGCGTCCCTTCACTTTGCGAAGCCTCCTTTCCCAAGTCTTGCCTCAGGCCTAGTTCGATTAGGAGATCGAGGATCGTGGATGTCGGGTGTTCACGGTTGTCTGGAAAGGTTCCATCGACTACTCTCCCTAGACAGATGTTCCCACGCCGGCTAGAAGGCTGTTTATCGCTCGAACGGCGATCCCCGTATAGTGATGAGCGCGGATTCGTCCCTCGCCTCCTCTAACGCTAACAAGTGTCATTTGCAAGTTGTTTGATCGCGCGATCAGTGTCGTGGTCGGTTGTTTGTGGCGCAGTTAAATCACCAAGCCGCGAAACATTAGTGCCCCACGGGAAAATGAGGAGATCCTGTTCGTTCTTCACCTCAAGGTAAGACGTACGCTTCTTTATGGTTTTTACGACACCAACCGACCGACACTATTCTCCTCTCTCGTCACACACCCCCCCGCCCACCTCTTCTACACTTGTTTCCGGATCTCTTTGCGTGTTTTCCGCTACGCGGAACCTGCCCTTCCACTTCTCCGTACTCTCGGTCCTTTTTTCTCTTCCACGCTCTCTCGGAGCGAGGGAGACTCCTCTCTCGCTTTTTCCTCTTTACACACCACGATGGCCCTGAATGATAAATTCCTCCCTTTGGGCGCCGACCTATTCGCCACATACGCGCGGCCTCTCGCGTGAATTTTAATGGCCGTTCCGGCATCCCGCGTAACGGGGATAATCTAATGCGGCAGCCCGCCCGAAAGAATCCACTCGGATGCCACTTAAAAAGGTACACGCGACGACGGAGGCCCGTGATTGCCGGTGACGAGCCGCTTCGCGACGCAACGCGACGCCTGTGCGATTCTAGTGGGGTCTTTCAGGTGGGAACACTGCTACAAAAATAAGCGATTTTTAGTAGGAATCTTTTCCCGTAAAGCTATTCGTGATAGCTCAAAATCGGCTTTAACGTGTACCCTGTATAACAGGGTAAAAAAAAAAATTGTTTAAAAAGATTGTATATGCTGGCTGCTTTCCAAAATCGTAGTACTAACGACCGATGACTATTCTATGTATACATATACAGAAACAAGTCGAGAAGAAGCTATAACATTTTTTTGTTTTACGATTGGTTTTCGAGCAAATCAAGTTTGAAAATTCAGCGAACACGCATGCTGTTGCATAACAACCATTCGATCCATCTGTTCGTGACCTACTAACTCTGTGGATTTCCAAACTGGTTTTTCACGAAAATGAAACATCAAACAAGAAAATGTTGTTCCTTTTTTCGGCAGCAACCACCCTGTATGTATCCCCCGTGGCAGTGAAAATGTACAGAGAGCCTACTGTGTTTACAAGAACTAGAATTGTCGGGTCATGGTCAGACGCAGCTGCCAATTTCCATTCGACAGCCAGCGTGCTTGATGAATCTTCAAATTCGATTTCATCGACCATAAATGCTTAAAATTCTGCAGTCTACTAATTACTGTGATCCGTCAGAATTTTTTTCGAATTTAAGCTGGGACTTTTGCCAGATTCACGCCGCGCAATTACGTTCCGACTTTTTTAACGTCGATTAAAGTGTGCGAATCGGACAAGTAAAAACGTGAAAATTCTATATCGTGCAAGAAAATCAATATTGGCAACCGTTTCCTTGGAACGGGAATGAAAGAAAAAGCATAAAAAGACGGTAACTGCAAGAGAAGCCGTGAGAACCCCACACCCACGTTCTTTTTATAGTAACAAGGTAAAAACGGTCTCGGTGACCACTCACTGCGAGATATTCCAACTGACTTATTTCTTGTACAAGGAAGACCGAATTGCGGAAATATATACGTTGACTTTAAGGAAAGGGAATTGCATCTGCTAGCGCGCGGAACGCCTCGGTTGCGATTTTTAATGGGCATTAGTACACAAGGAAAACACAAGTGCACGTGGTATGAAATAAAAAACGCCTCAGAGGAATTCAATGACACAATTTTATTTTTAATAGCTGACCCGACAGACGTTGTTCTGTCCTTATTTCAATAAATCCCATAGAAAAAAGCACTTTCATTTTTTCCGGAATTTTCCATTTTTTCGGGCAACATTTTCAATTTTTCTTTCCTTTATTCGAACTACTACGAACATTTTTGTTTTTAAATTAGCCAAATCGGTCCAGCCGTTCTCAAGTGATATCAACGAAAAGCACTTAATTTTTGTTAATATATATTTGTACTAGAACGTTCAAGAAAACAGTTTAAGTTCCACATAACTTTTTAATCTTTACATTAACTTAAAATATATTATAAATTTTAAACGGCGTCAGAAATCGCTAAAATGAACTTGTCTGTTGTAAAAAAAATATATTAGAGAATTATGCGATTTTTAGAAACGTTAATATAAGGATACTGTTATTGAAAAATTCTATGCATATGATTCCAAGTTAAAACTGTCCCTTAACAAAGTGACGATCAGAAAGAACGAGTACGAGTGTGCAAAGAAACTATTAATAAAAATTCTGTACACATTTCGGAGCATTAGAAGAGTTCCGTGGGCCAGCGAAACGGAAATGCCTGTCGGGTAATTAATAAACGCGGAGCCAATAAGCGGGGTAGAATTTCGAGGCAGATCCGGCGCCGGTGAAAAAAAAAAAAGGGGGAGAACGGTGTAAGTGAGTTCTCGCGCAATCTTTCGCAATTAAGAAGACAAAGCATTCTTCCGATTCCCGGGGCGGCGGAATTTCAAGCTGTCTTCGCGGGTCGACGTTTTGGATGTGCTCGCCGTGCCAGCTAATTACAGGACAAGAAGAAATTCTGCCCAGGCCATGCCTTGTCTCGCGGACATTAAATTTCGTGGCGTCCGCATTCCACGGATTGCGTAAGACGAAAAGCGCCCGAACGAATCCGACGCGGACATTAATCACATCGCGCTCCGCTCGAGTGGGCATTTAGCTTCTTTGACGGACAGGGATCGGCCCCGAAAAATTACGAATTCCACCGGGAAACGAGACGGCGGGCTCCGGTATTAATCACGGTCTCCCTTAACGCGTTGCCTCGCAAGTAGATCTGTCTTGCAATGGACAGACACCTCCGCGAATGCAACGAACGTCTCGGACGCTCCAGCTTAGAGTCACTCAAATAGAAGTCAGAGTTTTTCTACAATTTTCTGCTCCTGCGGAATTTTTTTAATGCAAACCAGCTATTTTGCTGTGCAAACGCCCGTTCACAAGGTGCCAGACACTTTGCTTGAATTTATACTGGGTGGTCAACATGTTCGATTCACTTGCAACAAGTTGTGACGATATTTAAATAAAAGTCAAGCTACGCTGAATTCTTAACAATTATGTATGAACGTTTTTGATTATTGGTCGTCACAAATTATAACACAGCTGCATAACTTAATTTTTATTTTTGAGGTGATTGCTAATGAGAAAAATTGAGAAAATACAGGGCAAATATTAATCATTTTACTGATACCATCCCAATCACGACTATTTATATTGCATTTCTGTTCAAATATAACTAATTAACGACGTAAAATACGCAAAATTCGCGGTGCACTGGGTAGCACACAGTCGAGGAATGTAAACCATTTCATGAAATATTAATTTTTGAAATTCTATCACTGATACAGTTTTTATCATCGGCACTCTGATCCAAGTGAAACTCGAACAAAAAAAAAAGTGAACGCGATTTTATTCCCTGCAAAAATGTGAAATCCGCGTAATCCATCCTCATGAAACAATTCGCTTCCAATTAATCGCTTTTTGCAGTCTGAAGAAAGGAAATGTCATTTGCCTTGGTTATCTAACCCTTTTACATTTCTATGCCGCGCATTTCCGTTAACGAAAACTTGCAATTTCGTTTGGTGTTTAAATCGTATTTAGTGGAAATGAAGAAATTGCTGCAAGCAAATTAGCTTCTTTGAGATTGCATTTCTGCTTTGAAGATAAAGGTGTTGGCTATTCATCTGCTGTAGACCAGCTTTTCTAGAATTGCGAGCTTAATTAATCGGGATCGAGGTGTAGGAAAATATTAAAATATATGATGTTAATTAATTTCTTTGTGAAATGTTGCACATCCATTTTTAGATAATTGCTTTCAAAAAGACACGATTGCGAGTGACTCTATTTTTACTTCCAAGAAAATAAGCTGACGAGAGTTACCGGCAGTTCTGAAGCTAAAAACATATTGTTATTCAAGTTAAAAAATTACCTTCGGTGCAGATCAGTATAAAAAGCTCGATATTTACAGTGTCTACGGAGACTATTTTCACTGGATATACCTCCCCGACTTGTTTCCTACGATGGATTCGAAGTTTGAAAGTTCCGTCCGGTGATACGCAATTCGGAACTAAAATAGTGGAAAGCAGAAAATTTGCAACGGTGTGCGATCGACCGCGTAACAAATTTCTCGGAAGCTGGGGTCAGTAGATTCGAGGGTAAACGGAAAGTATCGTGTACCAGCGGGGTCGTTTTCTCGACTCTGGTAATATTTCGTTTGAAAACGATCGTCTCGTGTACGTGGACACTGAGAAAACAACTAGCACGTCCGTGGCCACTTTGAAATCGGATACACAGAACTCGTAACGACAAGTGATGCTTTGGTTACTTTAAACAAATGGGATCAAAGAAATGTCCTTTCTACAATACACCGAAGACATTTGTTCTACCGCTGCCCTTTTGCTCAACAATTTCTTTTTTTTTGAGAACTGTATCGCAAGAATATAATGTTTACCACGTTTTTATTATTTATTGTAAACTCTCTACTTCTACGAACCGTTGTATGTTGTTATCTAAATTATTTTTTCATGATACAGTAGTAATATACTAAATTTTCGATTTTCAAAAAATAAGTGAATTAAAATGATTTCATTAATGCAAAGACATTTTGGAAAAATCATCGGATTGGTGGCGGGGCGCAAGTTTTCGCATTGTCGGCGATGCGTGCAGCGCTATCGGTCAGCTGTGCCCGCGCGAAAATCAATCAAAATCAGAACGTCATCGCGGTGCGTCGGGCACGTGGGGGTGCACGCGTGCGCATCTCGCCGCGCGTGTGTCGGATCTCTCTCTTTCTCTTCCTCTCTCTCTTTCCTTGTCGAACGTACGAAGGGTATCGGGTTTCGATTTTGCGTTTTCCACCAGGACAACCGGAGGCGGCAGATTTTCGTAATAACGTCACGTACAGAAACGTCGGGGTCCTTGGTCGGTCGATGGATCAAAGGAGAAACCTGGGCCCCCGTGCACACCCACCTCCCTCCACAACCCCCTGCAATTCGTGCTTTTAATTTAGCTCACGAACCGTTTGGCCTCCGGCTGCCAGGTCGTACGTGTTCGGGTTATCCTTACACAGAAATAACAAGAACGCGGCGCTGAAATTCGCAGCCTACTTTTCGAAATGAAATCTTGCGCCCGCCCGGCCGCGTGGCCTGCTCCTTTCATTCCGGACCAGATGTCAGTATCTTTCGCTGAATTCGAGAATTTGCCCGTTCCACTGCCTTCCAACGTTGACCTCCGACACTGGATGTTCGCTTCCTGATCTGCGCAATTTTTTCTATCAGGAATCCTGATCGGAATTTTAACTCTAAACCGACCGAGCTCTAAAACCGATTTAAATGTTTTACCTTATAAATATGACTAGGCTTAATTTATTTAGAGCTCGCGCAATTTTAATTACAATATGAACTCGCATGACAAATTTATCGAAACAATTTTCATGCATGCAACTTCATAATTTCATTAATTATAAAATGATGAATATAAAATCGGTTATTTGACCGGCAGTAGTAGGTTTAGTGTTGAGAATTGAGTAAGTTATTTCCGTTTGTGTGTCTCGTTTAATAAACGAAACTTTTGCCGTGTTTAATACTCAGCACAATATCGTGTTGGGACGTTGTCCAATGTACTATAATTAATATGTGTCAAGTGTCTATTTTATTAGAACCAACAAATACAATGATTGAAAGGCATTGCTTGCCTATGTATTTCATTTTAATCGCAGAAACAATGTCGTACTCCGTGCACGAAATGCAAAGCACGATAATCTACGGACACAGAACATAACAACCAAAACGAGCTCCTAACAGTGTCCTAGTCGGTACCGATAATGCAATATTATCATCACAAACGCAACACTAAGTAACTTGAAGTTGCAATAATCCTGATCACGCAAAGTTCATCGAAGTTCACTGTAAAGTCAGCTTCTGAAACGGTAACAATGGCCGGCTACGTGTCGAACGTGCTAACACGGAACCATGTTCAAGTATTGGAATGCAAACATTGGAATGAAATAATGAACGATGGCCGATCGATGATCATCCAGATCATGTTACATTGTCTTCGGCATCGTTAGTTCGTACTCTTCGTCGCCGATTAGGTTACAAATTCGAACTTTCAGGGCTGCCTGTATGTGTTGAGGGAATGTTGACACTGTCATCGCCATGCTTTCGAAGAATGCTCGCGTGGAGTCGACAGCGTTGTGCTTGTTTCCTCCCTTTTTGTCGGTTGGAATGTCTGATTGCCTTGTTAATGTTGTCGTTGTTGCGTCGTTTTCACGAGATTCCTTCACAGCGAACGTGGAATCGGGCATTGTTGAACGGGGAATGCCTGTCCTGGAGGACATGTTTTGAAATCTGCACAACAAATTATATGTTAATAACTCCATTCGCAGTCAAGATTAAAACAAAATTTCTTGTTTCAATTACTAGCTCTGAAAGAGTATGTGTCCCTCTGAGTTTTAATTTCGGTGCTGGTCTTTAGCCCTTGATTATTATTAATAATGAAATATGTAACACACGTTACGTTTCGCCAATTTTCTCCAATTAAGACAGAGATGGACGTATAAAATCAAAAAGTCAAAGCGGTATTTTATGGTACTTTTTTTTATGAACTCGAATCAAAGCTGGTGAGCATTTTACATGAAAAGAGACAAATTGTTGATATTAAAAAAAATGTTTTGGGATTTTCAGAGACCTGCACTAAATCTAATTTGTAAAAATCAAGTTAATTCAGCCAATAGCACGTGCTTTATATTCGACTTTACGCTCCTGTTTGACATTAAATTTATACATTTAATAAAAATTGTGGGTAGTATTACGAACTACAATGCATTAAGAATGTTTTACGATTTCTAACTACGAAAATTGAACTTTCTATCGTTGTCTCAAAACACTGTGCAGAGGTGCAAATAACGAGTCAATCTGTCGTCCAAGGGTGAATTCGTACAATGAAGACAGACGTGCTGAAGTCACACACCTGCGGATATTCGACTCCACTGATTGCCTCTCGTGGATTGATCCGTCGTCCTTCTGGATAGATATACTCTTCCTGGATCTCGATTTCCGGTTGTCCTGCTTCATGGCGGACTTCGAGACCGAAGTCGTCGAGTTGGTTCGGTTCGATTCCGAAGCTGTTGATAGCTGGGATACGGATCGCGTGGCTCGTTTCTCATCATGTTTCGGCGAGCTGCAGTTGCTGCTCGTACAGCTGTCGTCGTTCAGCTCCAACCTGTGCAAATTTTCGCGATCTTGGTTAATTTGCGAGAACGTGACCTGGGGATTTATATCTGACGAATTTCGCTCGGACTGGGTCGCTTATGATCGTTTCTCAGATACTTTTAAAAGAATCTAACAAATTTTTCAATATTCTCCGACCAACACGTTTCTATGGTTATGAAAATATAAAAAAGAAAGTATTGTTACAGAAAATACATAAATTCTGTGCCTTATAATTGTATTGAAAATTTCTAATTTCTCAAGAAGATTCAAGAGCAGAGAATCCCAGATTATAAATTTTAAGTGGAAGAACGAGTAGCGTAAACAATTTAGATACAGTTGCAAAGGAAAGAGTTTCAAATAAAATTAAGTTGTTCGAAGATCGGAATATTTTCTTTTATGGTTTTGTTCCCCTGTTCGGAAGGAATAGCGTCGCTCGAAACAGTTTTTGACGTATCTACGATCGACAGAGACGTTTCGGTGTTCCCATTTGCGTGGCCCGCTCCGTATACTTCTGTCAACGATCGTAAATCGATAGAAAACATTCCGGCAAGCTATTTTTTTCTTTTACAGCCCTTTCAGCTCCCCTGTCGTGAATGGAAAACAATTTTGAAGGTGGAATCCCTCGGGGACAGAAACGAAAACGCGGCAAAAGAGCTGAAACAGGTGTCAGGAATGGATACCAGTAATCTTTCTAACAGCTCGACGACCGTTGGCAGACGTGTACGGCTGCTGGAGGAGACTGTTTTGAAGAAAGCCCCGTGTAAATAGGAACGGCGTTACTCTGTTCCGATATAATGAAAAAAATTCTGCGAACCCCGCTTGCACAAACGAAAATATTCACGGAAGAATTATTAAAACTGACACAGAAATCTGCAGGAAAAAGGCATATACAACGGTCGACTGAATTTAGCACAATTATGCATCACCCAATTTCAATATTAGGTTATGCGAACTATAAAGCTAGAAGAAAATTTAATTCACGAAACTACTTCCTCGAGATTTCATCACATTCGATTCACCTGAAATATCAATATTTCTATTCCTAATTCGAAGAATAAATTAAAACCTAACATTATCTCATCGATTGTCTTGATGTTTAAAAATTGGTACTCACGAAGACGCGGGCAGAAAATCGAGGTTATAAGCAGACCTAAGACTCTTTCTCCTAGAGTAGGTCTCCTTAATATTCAGCCATCGTTTCTTCACCACATCAACTAAAATTGAGCAATCACGTTGTATTAAAAAATGCTCGCTACACCACCGCAATTCAAATATGTATCTAGATATTCCTTAAATCCGAATATCATCGAGATCTTAATTGATAGTATACCTGGCGCATTCAATTTCCCAGCAAGAACTTCCCACAATGTCTCCGCTTTAAAAGCGACATCACCCCGCAAATTAGGCTCGTGCATAATGGGATTGCGTTTCACGAAATCGACCAGTTGCGCTTCGTCGAGTCCTAACTGGCTCTGCCTCGGGGCTCTGATAAAGTTTTTCGGCATTTTTCACCGATGAAAGAAGAAGTAGAACGCTGCTGGAAAAATCTGCGGATATTCCTCCGTTTGCGATCACGTCAAAGCGTTACGTTGATAGCGAGACAATGGAACGCGGGTTTAGTTTTGTTTGCAATTTCAGTTTGTTTGGAAAGCTCGGCAACGATAGTGTGCAGTCTGAAAATCGTCACGCTAAGAACAATTTCCTTTATTGAGTTTTTGAAAGAAGCTAGGTCTTCCATAAAAATGACATTTAATACCCAGCAGGATTTAACGAAGCCGTTACATTTTCTTCGTTAAGTATAGACACGAGCCAGGGAATAATTCTAATCATCAAAGTTCAGAAAAATTACGCCGAGCGGACCCCGTCGGTCGCTCGTGGTCAGGAAAATGGCGTCATTAACCGAAATGAGCGGTCCTTTCTTTACTCTTCCGAAAGAATCTTCCTTTGAGTTCTCTGCTTTACCGAGTCCTCCGACTTTCTGCGTTATCGCCGGAAACTTTAAACGGGAGAAAGGTGGGCGCGTTTAAAATTCTCGTTGCTCGCGCGAAATTAAGGACGTCTCATCCGCGCGGCCATTAATCTTCCGTTCGCGACGTGCTGTTGGGAATTGTGTAATCTGCCGATTATGCGTATCAATATTATTGTCTATCGTTTCATTTACCACTGATTTCAGCCCGTCTCGATGGAGAATTCCGCCATCGGAACGGAGTTTGTTAATTTCATGAAATTATTACTTATGTAGAGTGCGTTACGAACACTTGTATCTACTCGTGTTTATCCGAGAGCAATTCCCTACCGTTTTATTAACCACTGACTGTCCACTACACTATCAAAGAGCATGATTCACAGGAGTCTACTCAGAACTATGATAGAAGCGGCAGAGTTACCGTCGCGTGGACACGTAGCATAAGTTCAGCCCTTAGCGGGTCGGTGTCCTTCCAGCTTTAATGTCTGCTGATTATAATCTCGTCAACGAGTTATGCCATTAGGAGCAGGCTACGCCATAATGCCGCCATCCACCCACACCTTCCCACCGTCCTTATCCGTTTCCGTCGGCCAGGAACTCTCTCCTCCAGGGAGATACCGTTGTTCTTCATCCTTTCTTCGCCGGAAGTCGGAACGGCGGAACCGGTCGAAAGGTAGTTACGTCTAATTACCGGATTAAAGGCCGATTCGTTTGACGATGCCAAATATTCCACGCCAAATACTCATCCCGTTTTGGCATAATTACGCGAACTGTGCCGACTTCGGCTCCCTTTAATAGCGATGATCGCATATCTTCCTTTGCGCACGCTGCTGCCAGGAATTAACGTTGTCGATTGTGTTCCAATAGACATCGGATTGACTCGTAATTAAATGTTCCTATCTACCTCTCTGTCGAGAACGTATTCCACTATTTTACCTAATAAAACTGTACTAAATCGTGCAGTTAAATTCACATTGAATCTAATGATATGATATTACTTTTTGGAAGTCCTGAGTACCAAAAATTTCAAAAGATTACCAAACCGTCGGACCGTTTCAAGTAGCACTTGAAATTACTAATGCACCGCATAACGTAAAAACAATTGTTAGAAATTGTTCCGGGACATCGGCTACGTGTGTCCCGAAGCAAAATACCCACCAAACAGATTAATCAAACGAACCAGCGGATGCAGCTAGTAGATGTCCTAAATACCAAAAAGTGGCTCGTATTTCATCGAACTCGAAGAAACTCCCGACTGAAACGGAATAAATCGACATCGGTGTTCGCGAGCACCGAAAACTATCCACGAAGAGCCGGGCCAAGGATTTACAGTCGGTTTCCACGGCGGATACAAAAGTTCCTTTCCTTCTAACAGGAGTCTTTCGATGATTCCGTGACGACTTCCGACGGTATCGCGATCCGGCGAATCTGATTCGCGAGTTTACGATTTCGTGCTTCGAGTTAGCGCTGGGCGCAACTCCGGCAGCGCGTGCGGGGGTTGGTGTGCGGGGGTGCGGGGGAGGGGGCTGGCGAACGAAGATGAAGAAGAAGTTGTAAACCCGTGCTTAAGCCGCGCGATAAAAACTTTCGAGGGCAGCACGGCCACGAACGTATTTCCGGCCCTCGTCCGGTAACAACTGCGTCCACGGGATAAAGGCACGGGGTCGTCGTCGGGCCAGCAAAACGGGGAAGAAGAGCGATGGCGGGAGCTTCGAGGGGAGACAATGAAAAAGAACGTATACCCGGGAAACTTTTTCGTTTGCGACGTCGTTGCGCCTCTCGCTTCGAGCGGAATTGCACGGCGCACGGTTACCTGGGATCTTCCACTGGCCTCCTCGGAGCCGCGGGCCTCTCGCGATTTTGACTTTATCATTTTTATTTCGGCCCCTGTGCGTCCTGGGATCACTCTAGACAGCTGTAAACTTTCGACAAAGTAGACTCAGTATGCATTGCTTAAGGGGCATTGTTAACGCTTTAACGATCACCCGTCTATCGCAGTCAAACGTCGCCAGGGGCCGGCAGTATTTTTGAAGAATTAATTTTAAAGAATTTTATTGAATTAGTATTAATAAAGAACTTTATTGAATATTTTTCCTTTGTATGATTATTATTAAAGCAATCAACTACATGTAAAGGTATTTTACATGTCTTACACATAAAACAGTTGTTCCGGCTATCACACACATGTTGTGTGAGCGGTCGTTAAAGTGTTAAGAATGTTCTGGCGGTACAATGGGAGACAAAAGTACAAGAAATTCGAAATCTATCAATATATTGGCAATGAAAGCCATTCATGAGTATATTTAGCATGAAAAAATAGATTAATTTAAAAGCTTTCGTTTAATTATATCTTGTCAAATTTTCAAAGATTTTATTGCGTTTTTATATACCTCCAGAACATCCTTATCCCCACACGTTCCTCTCACTTTAACACATTTTCGTTTTTATTGTTGAGAGGTTACATGTAAATAATTATATACGAGGACGGTGGAAGAAATATATTTAAGTGTAAGAAGACCTTGTCGAAGGTGTCTACAAGACGGGCGCACGATTAGAACTAAACCCCTAAACGCGAAGGCGGCCGTACATACGTTCATACCTGAAGGGAGGACAGCATGTTATAAAACGAAGAAAAACTAGGTATTTTTCAATATACATAGGGTGTTGGTTTTTCACCAAGTAACGTAAAAGGCCTGATGTTTTACCTTGACATTTATCAACTCGTCTTTGCCGAACGAACCACACCCAGCTAGGTATTTCGCGATTTTCGAAACTCCTAGTACAAAAACTTTTATCCCATCTGGACAAACCCGATCTCGTTTGCAGCGATTCGAAACTAGGTCGCGCAAGAACCCGATCAGTTTCCGTCTACTGACGGTCCTAAAAGAAAAGATTACGTTCAATAACAAACGAAGCTGGCTATCCAGGGTGTATAGGTTTGTTCTTGTTGGCCGTTCGGCCATCGCGAACCGTTACGTTGACCAAGTTCGATCCGTCAGGCGGGTTGCGAAGTTCAATGGGACCGAAAAAGTTCAGTGGCGATAAATATAAACCGGGAAAAGGAAGGAAAGTCGAATGGCCGACCCCGTAATCGATAGTTCGACGAAAGATCAAACGATTTCGGTCTTGGGATCGCAACCCCGAGGAAGTTTCTTGCCCGGAAACCGAGGGCGCGAGAGGTGTAATTATCCTTCGCTGTGTTTCCACGACTCCGGGTTCTCTTTACGGTTGTTCTCTTCTTTTTCTGATGGTCGCCTTCTTCGCGTCTCGGGTACACTGAAGACGGATACACAGCGGTGCACGGTTAAATTTACATCGCTTCATGAGCAAGCTGTTGAATTCTCACGAGCAGTACATTCTTCCTTCCAAGAACTGACTCGAAGAATCGGCAACCTTTATAATATAAACATGATTTAATAATTGCATATTTGTTGTTGTTTTTTCTATAAATGGTCGAACCTGGCACCGATATCATCAAATTTATTATATATCTTAATTTCGATCGAGAAGAATTTATCGTTTAACCTTTATAATTGTCGTCTTACCTTTATAATTGCAATACTAATGTATACCTGATATTCTTCTGATTAAAATAAGCCCAAACACGTTGTAAATCGCACTATTTTTTTCATTGATTTAAATACCGAGTGAATCGTAGATCAAGCCTGTAGATCGCTACCCCCACCACCGCATTCGTGAGCGCGACAGTGGGGGTACCGGCGTACATTCGTCCATGCAAGATCGGTAAAATTAGTCCGTTGTACCTCGTGTGTGGATTCATTTCAACCAGGAGAATCTGAATCATTCATTGGTGCTACAATTACAAAGGTAAAAAGATCATATTCATTTTTTCTAGTCTTCGTGTATCCTTGTCTACCGAGGCAGCTTCGCTGAGTCGAAGACGGTAATTGTTGTGAGAAGAGTGGGGCTCGTGTAAACTCATGTAAATTCAACCGTGCACCACGGTATATAAAAAAAGGGCGTCGGTGCATCGAATTTTCGGGCCTCGCAGTTTATCTTGCCGCATTTGCTGCGTGGGTGTGGGACAAACGGTGGAGCCAACACTGGGGAAGAAGTAGAGGGCCGGCTTTATTCACGATGTGTACGAGACCGGGCTTTAGGGGGAGCCCGGGAAAAAGGAGAGAGAGAAAATTGTCCGTGGTGATTGCTCGAGTGGGTGTGCAAATTGTGCGGAGCACGGTGAGGCAGGTCCGGGCGAGAGAAATTATTTTTACGCGTCGCTGAGGAGACGGGCCACCGAGGATTTTTGGCTGCGGAATTTTTCCCGGTGTTTCGAACGAACGAGACTCTTACGTTTTCACCGCTCTGGATATCCCCGACGCGTTTTTAGCCGCTCGTAATTATGCTGGATACTTACGCGGAAGGAACGCGCTGCGCGCGGATAACAAAAGTGAGTGAAGTTTCTACTGTTTGAGTGCCTCGCAGCGACATGAGCGAGGAATTTCGTTGACACGCGTTCGTTCTCGTGTATCACCTGACCGACACGGGATCAAAGTAATTTATTCCAGCAATGGTATCCTGCAGTCTCTCGTGACCTCATCAAATTTTACAATAATTTTCACCACTGTATCGCATGATAATTGTTTAGGTATGACGGGTAGTTAATATGTCTTTGACGCGTGATTTAACAGACAACAACAATATATATTTATTAAAACAATAACAAATAACACGTAACGGGAAGTGAATAAAAACAGAACAAATATAACAAGAAAAATAACAATGCGAAAGGCTAGCTGCGTGATGCTAACCAACGCTGGTCTAACCGAGACGCAGAGACGACACAAAAAATCACTTCTCTAGGTAACGAAGTAATCTCGACGAGAGTCGCAAGCTTTCCGAAGACGCGTAGAAATCACGCTGGTAGGAGGATTGTCGATGTCCGAAAAACGGTTGAAAAGAGGGGAGGACTTTTCCGCTCCTTAAGAGTACGGAGAAAAAATGTGCTTTTTTAAAAAAAAACTGTGGTGCCCAAGGTGGTTCAGAACCCACCTTAAACTGTAGGTCCCGTCGTTTAATAACCATAGCAGTTGAAAAAGCGACGTAAAATAATCAAACAAGGGTACGGAGAAAGTCCTCTCCCCCAAAACAATATATTCGTAAACATCCCTGCCAAGGACATTGCAACGGCTAAGTCGAGGTTCTGGCAATCGTCACTTTAACGACCGAACCCTCGACCCAACCGTCTAAAGTGCGTACTTGGAAAGGCTGGAATTTCCGCGTCCAAAAAGTCCAACTTTCCCACGCACTGTGTCCGCTACAATTGCAAATATCAAGTCTCCTAGCTTTTTTTTTTTATTATAGAAAATCTCAAATGAGATTTATTACAACATAGTTTCAAAACAGGAATACACTACATATAATACAGAGTATGAAGATTACAAAACAGAATAGGTTTCTTGTAGAAATACAGATATTATAATATTAACATATGATTTAAAGGAACAGTATAAGTCTCCTAGCTTCTTTGGAACATTAGAAACGTTCGAATATTCATGAAAGTCGACGAATCTTTTAGCTTTTGCATAAGACTGTGTGGACCTGAAGGAGCACGCGTCGGCCGGTCAAGTGTAGACCGTCCCCATTCTCGCTTTGGAGGCTGGTCCATTCGATCTTGAAGGGAGCGCCGTCATTTCGGATAGTCGCGCGTAATTGGCGTCAAAGAGATCCGATAACACGAGCCTGGATTCCTGCCAGCAGGTAAGGGGGTCCACTCAAGAAGACGCCGGAAGGGAAAGGGTTTCATAGAACAGAAGGGTGGCGGGATCTCGTTGGGACTGTCGAATAAGGGGACGACAGCGGCGGCGGGCGGCGCGGCGTCGGGTATCAAGAGCGTCGGGAATCGTTATTCCTGATTTTCTCGAAATAGACCGTGGAACTGTGAGCGACGATAAAAAACGTTCCATCCGAGGACGGTTGAATCGTTATTGTCACGGCGGCGGTGCGCGCAGCTATTTATATAAGAAGGGTGCTTTACCCGAACGGAACGACACGGGCTCGTGCGCCAGCCCCGAAAATGGGGTCGAATGGACGCAACGACGGGCCAGCACAAAAGGGGAAGCCCGATAACGGCCAGAAAATATAAATCTCGCCGCGTCGGAATCGCGGCATGAAAATTCGATGAGTGGCGAACCCACACCACCGCCGACCGACGCCGGCGCCGACGAGTATGTACGCGCCGTGCGAATACACGTGCTCCGCCGATATCCACGCTGGAAATGCGGCCAGAAACTTAAAGCGTCTCGATGCGGCCGCGATACTCGCGGATAAAAATCTAGCTACCGTGTTGCACCGTGGCTCACGCGCCCGATCTAGCTGATCATTGACATTTTAAAAACAAATTTTATATCGAAATTTGCAACCAGCCGCGGCTTCTCGAGAAGTAACGAAACATTCCATAAACTTCGCGGGTGGGTTTGAAACAATTTTATTTCCGTCGGGAGCCGTTGATCACCGGGCGCGCGTCACTCCCGGAGCCGTACGTAAGTTAAACGTAAAATTGGCCTCGTTAATTTCACTCTATGACGAGTACAATCCCGCCGGCTCGTTAGGAGGAAACTAATTAAAGCCCGAGGACCCGGGGCTCGTCTTCAGCCTGCGTATGTGAAACGGTTATCTCGGAGCCGGGCTCCAGGCGACGGGTGTCTTAGACGGCCGTACGCAAATAATGTTATTCAATGGAAGGCCAGGCTCTCCGTTGCACGCAATAGCACCCGGTTAAACTCCGCCGGAACCGGTAGAGAGGGAATACACAGAGGGAAAACGCGTTTCCCGTTGCCTCGCATCCTGTTTTTCCCCGGCTCGCTCGCCCGGGATCACGGGGAGCGAAACTTCGAGTGGGGATCCGGAAGACCATCGAGAGACCCTGAGACTCCGTGCTCTGATGAGTGCGTCTTTGTGCATGGTTGTACGCCGCCCTGGAAACGGAGGCTATGTAATCCTCCGACTAAGAGGATTACCCTGGAACATGTCTTAGGACTCGTGAATAGATTCCGAATATTTCTCCGGTCTCTCTCTTGATCTTCCGTTGATACCCTCGCGCGCGTTTTCGAATCGTTTCGGGTATCTCCGATCTTACGCTGAAACCGAGCTGCTATTAGGTCAGATTCAATAGGAGAACGCTGAGCCACCTGGACCTGCGGGACACTCGAGGTCGTCGATTTGTGTCAATCGTCGAGGCGAACGTAACCCGGGAATATTTTCGTAATTCGTCAATGCCATGCATTAACGACAAGATCTTTTGTTTAAATTGATTCATTTGTACAGGTCGCATCAACATCTAGGTTATTAGCGAGCGCAAGAATTTGTATATATAATTACAAAGCCAAATTCTTGGACATAGTTATGTGTACATACCTGTGTATTGTTACTACCATAATCACAGAATGCGATAAATATTTGCGATTTTTTCTTACATTATTCAGGCATTCAATTAAATTGTTAAGGATAGCCAAGCGACGTCTATGAAAGGAGGAGAGGAACCATTGTGACCATAAACAGAATTAGATCTGGCCATTATAGTCTTAACTTATCTCTAGCTGAAATCAATGTGGTAAATAACCCTGGCTGTTCATAGGCACATGAGGCACAGGATATTGATCATGTGTTATGGCAATGTCCTATCCATGACACTTGCAGATTGAAATTTATATATAACCTGAGATTACCGGGTTTTTTTCTTCCCATGTCGTGTAACGTTCTACTTCACAGACCTACAAACACTACATGTAAGATCTTATATTCCTTCCTAAAAGATTGTGAATTATGTTTATAACGTCACTTACTATTAATATGTCACGTACTGTAACTATTAACGTCATGTAATTATTATTTTACCCATATGTTGGCATAAAGTTACTATTGAAATATTATGTATGCAATATAGACTGCAGAATAACCTCTTATTTGAGGTTACAACTGTACAATAAAAAAAAGGAAAAGAGGATTTTACATTGAGTATACAGGGAAGGGAGATCATTCAATATTCTGTACAAGTAGGTTAAGCTAGTACGATCGATACAAAATGACAAGATCTTGTAAAACTTATTCCTCAGCAACGATTGTCTCGTCAGCGGTGACGGTCTCGCAAAGTATGGATCTTCAAAGACCCGTCGTAGCTCGGCCCCACAAGTCCTCTAATTAGTTCGAAGCGAAAGGAGACAGGACGCAATCGAGTTCTTTTTTGCATTAACGAGACTAATTTCGCGTTGAACTTTACACGTTCGTATTCGGACGATTACCAAGAGCGACGCTCTCTGAATCTTCCAACGATACCGCGTGCCCATCTTCGTGTTCCACTGGCGGAGCAGTCGCCCGTGTAATTTATACACGGTCACGTTGAAATCCGCTCAACGTGTAACACATTATCGCGATGTAATGAGCTAGGCGTGGAGAGACGTAACTCGTTTACGTGCGGCGGTGTTAACGATGTAATTTCGTGCCCGTGAATGGCTTTTACATTTCGCGACGATAAGATTCAATGATAAGCGGCGCTTCGTTCCAGCAATTATTGCTAAGTTATGGCGTCCTCGCTGTTAAGCACTCTGCCTCGAACTCGCTGTCAACCTACGACACACTATTTATCTTTATTTAACAGATCGGGGAACCTTCGTATAAAAGAAATCAAAAATCTGGCTTGGATCGATGCAACGTATGTAAAGTGTAAGACAGGTTCTACTGTTGTTCTAATTGTTACAAGACAAGTCTCATAAAAATCAATTCAGGCAATGAATAGGTTGCAAACCTGTCCAAACAAGACCATACAATGTCATACATAAAAAAAAACGAAATCACTTTGAAATCTATAAAGCATATTCACCCTCCTTGTGACTTTATTTAAAACATGTTAAACGAACTACATTTTAGGACATGATCTCCTAACATGTCCATTCTCAGGCGAGACAGACTCCATTTGAAAAATGTTGTTAAATGAACAACATTTTGGGAAATGGTTGTGTGCAGGAGTTCGGGCGGAACACTCAGTAGACCGTTGCAAATATTAATTGTTGTGGATTCGAAGCACAACTGTGGGTCGAGTAGAATCGGGCCGGGTTAAACGAAAACATGTTAAACGAACTACATTTTAGGACATGGTCTCCTAACATGTCCTTTCTCAGACGAGACAGACTCCATTTGAAAAATGTTGTTAAATGAACAACATTTTGGGAAATGGTTGTGTATAGGAGTTTGGGCGGAACACTCAGTAGACCGTTGCAAAAATTAATTGTTGTGGGTTCGAAGCACAACTGTGGGTCGAGTAGAATCGGGCCGGGTCGGGTTGTGTCGGGTTGCGACAGTCCATCCCGTCGTACGTGGAACAGTATCAGCCTTCACCAGCGCCGGCGGCGTCAGTGAGTTTACGTTCGTTTGCCTAATGTCGACCGCGCGCACTGCCTTCGGATATGGCAACGGTCTCCTTTCTCCGTGGCGCGCCTATTAATTAACCCCGAGACGTTAATTGCGTCGCGCGTACAGGGACCAACCCCTATCCCGCGCACACACGTCCCGCACGCGTACCTGCCACCCACGCAAACCGTGTTTCCAGACTCTCGTGCGTCCGTCTTCTCTCTTGGTTGCTACCTGAACCGTTAACCTTGCCCCTGCGACCGCGAGAGCTAACTTCCCTTGGTATCCCCTTCGAACGACAAGGAGACGCGGACGCCAGAAGGGACGAGTGAATTAGAAAGGTTAATTAGACTTGGGTAAGCTTTGTCCCGGGTTCCTTTTTACTGTCATGCCACAGTCTGATGAAAGAAGGTATTGTTCCCGAAATGGTGGAAGAAGTTAGAAGGTGGATTCGAGATTGATGCTTCTGATTGGAGATTTAAGAAATCTGTAAACTTCACCGACATGGATGTCAAAGTGTTAAAATATAATTATTAATGTCGTTCACCTATTTGTCAGACTCGATGGTTCTATCCACCCAGAACCAATGTAGAACGGTCAAAATAAAATTAATACGATGGCCGATGGATAACAGCGATTAACAAAAAAAAACTTTAATTGCGAGTTCACCTAGTCACGCGAAATTGCAATGAAGCACAATATATCCGGAATATTCCAAAATACGAGGTTTTTTTCCGCGTGGAGCCACGGTGCGCCGTAGCGAAGCTCGATGGGGCGGCAGGGTGGAAACTCGTTTGGGGCTGATCGATGCGCCTATCGCTCGAAATTACGTTAATTGGACGTTGTCGAGAGCAGCGAGACAGTTTTCTATGCTACGTCGAGCGTGCGGGTTTGTCAAGTTGCGTGAAGAGAAAGAAGAACGGGGCGGAGATGAGAGTAAGCGGAGGAAGAGGAGAAAGAAGAGGAGAAGAGGCAGAGGTGGTGGAGAAGAGAGTGGGGGTGGAGATAGGGGGTGGCAGAGGGTGTCTGGCAACGATAGGGCGGAAAAGGTGCGCAACGTTGGGAAACTGCGGAAGCAGGGCGCGAGAGACGAGGAGAATAAATGAAAATACGAGGGAGGAGGAGGGCGAAGGGATAGATGAACGAACGACGGAGAAAGAAGAGGGAACGGTGGAAGGGTTGGAAGGATAGGAGGAGGAAGGGAAAGGGAAAACGTGCGCGGTCCCATTGGGTCGTAGCAAAGTGGTGCCCTTCGCTACGGTAACGCAGCCTCTCCATGTATCGATTCGTCTTTCGAACTTCGAATTTCAGAGCGCGCGCGTACTCCTGCACCCATCGGTCTACCCATGTCTGCATCTATGCATGTGCACCTGTGTGTACACCGGTGTTGCGCGTCTGTGCGTGCCACAAGCGTATGCACACATGGACGCGCATTAATGCGCGGCACCATAGGAACGAGTAACGGGATTTCAAGCGATTCGAAAATCCGTACGCGCGTCCGTTTTATCGCAGGCAGCTCCCCGATTTGAATTATGTCCGCGGAGTAATTGCGCGCCGCTCGCCCACCATTTTGTCCTCCGTTCCTGCCGATGCTAATGGCATCGTGTTCCCAGCCAGATCGTAGATCTGTGAGAACGAAATTGAGTCGTTTATCGGGATTATGTAGTCTTACCGTATACCCCGATCGAACGGAATTCTGTTAACCTTGGACTCGCTGTGTACAACGATATAAGCGCCTCACCGGAGCTTGTTTGATTGCCAACATGGCGGAGCTGATCGGATCTAAGGATGCAATTTCGGGACTGCAGCGGGAACGCTTCACGAGTGTTTTGTGTCACTCCGGTGTACGCGTTTTTCTGACGGTAGAAGTATTACCGGCACGGCAAGGATTTTTATGCAGATTTTCATACGTCAATGTGTCGCTGTTTATGATACTGTTTTACAAGTAAGCATGACTGGTGTAAATGTGAAAAATGCTAACAAAATTTCGAGCACAATAATGTTTTTTTTTTGGAAATTGTTGGGAAGTCAAGTTGAACAAATTACCCGGCGGGGAACGTGCGAATTTGGACATTATCCGAGTAGTTTTTGGAAAGTGATCGTATCAAGAGGCAGAGTACTCATATATCGATTCGTTTTTTAAACTTTCAACGAGAAAACGCATGCGCGTACGTCGACTGTGCGTGTGTGCGTGAATACTTGCTACATGGTTTGCATCAAGCGCAGCTTCTAAAAGAGAAATACTGTTTGTAAAAAAATAATTTCAGAGCACATACGGCCAACAATTAAGAGTATAAACTGGAATTTAATTACAGATCCCAATAACTTAATATTATTTATCGTTGAAAACTTCAGCGTGGCGTAATAATTACTGATAACGTGACTGATTAGAATCGTTAGTCGGCAAAGATGCAGAACGTGGTTAATTAAAAACGTTTCACCAGTTACCCGGCTCGCTTTTGCATCATTTATCATGTCTCTGTGAGTTCTAAGTCTCTCCTGTGTAAATTTAAGTAACCCGACTAGTTTTGCCATAAATCAGGAGGAGCCGATGTATTTCGAGTAACTGTTTTGAAACCTGTGCCAGAAGCTTGACTCACCTCGAAGGTATGTCGCCGAAGTACACGCTTACCGTTAGATGCGATGTCTGAAGGTTGAAAGGGGAGCAAGTCATCAAGACATTAAATTGCGGCTATTGTTTTCTATGCCAAGTCGTGGGGCTATTAACCAAATTGAATTAACTTACTATTTATACGCTTTGCACGATTGTCTCGATTATAAATCCGGGAACACGTGTCTTCTTAAATTAATTATTCGGTATCCCAACTACAAGAACTCACCACGGTTCACGAAATTTCAAAATTTATTTCTTCAAAATGAGCATTCACTAATCTGTCCATTAATTAAGAGCTTTGTATATTTGTAGTTTAAATAGTTTAAATAATTGTCTCGTTTACTGACATTTAAGTATGTATATTGATAATACATTTTAATATATGTTAACTGTGTTGTGCATTTTAATAAAGGTGCTATATATATTTTTAATCAAATTTTCGTTTGTCGTACGATTTTATAAAAATGAGAATGGTGGTAATAATTATTCCATCTATTAATGGATTCATTCAATTAAAACTAAAATGAAAACTCGTCATTAAAATCTTCAATTGTCACGATCGTTCGTGCCCACTACAAATGCATAAATTCAACCTAGAATTAAATTGATTTGCAGTGACTGTTGCTTTGATCCATGCATATAAATGAATCCTCACGAACGAGCAATCAAATTTTAAGTGTATCATTATTCTCGCAGAATCAATCAAACTTTTACTTCCCCCAATGAAGTTCTTTATATTTCTTTCTACGTTCTTACTTGAACAAAATTAATGAAATTTTTAGCTGAAGGTTCCGCGCGTTTGTTGAAATTTATGCGGCACATTGACTCAAATAAATACGAGCTTGCAAATTGTTTGAACGTCATTTGACCAAATTTGCACGTCGATCGAGAACTTTTTGGTAAATTTGTGAAGCCAGGTAAAAGGTGCACAAAACGTGCCCGTTATAGCAGATGTTTTTACCGAGCATAATTTAACGATTCGCGCCGCTAATCACACGTATTACGAACAACAGTGCAGGGACGCAGGCATTTATTTGGTCGCACGCGTCGCTACGCCCGCCATTATCCTTTTACAGTGTGTTTGCAGCCTAACGGGATTGAAGTGGCCCGAAAATTCGTGCCGGTCGGCCGTTTGTGCCTCGTCATGCGAATTTTATCGGGGCAGCGCAATTTCGGAGCTTTGATTATACTTCAAAAGCAATTGTAGCGGGTGCCCCCGCGTCCACGCAAAGCTTTTGCCAATCACCGCTCCGCGACTTGTTGCTTGAAAAGGCGCGAAATTACAATGTATCAATTTGATGCGCGACGACGTATTAATTTTCCGAATAAATTTCAAAGAACCTGGCCATGCGCGCGCCAGCCCCGACACTTTGTACAAATTCACTTTGTGCAGAGAATTTTTCGCAAACCGATAGCGCATCGTTACCGTGCTTTTCTCGCCGCTCCTGTTTCACCGGAACACCCCGTCCACATTCTGCATTTTATTTTTTTTAACTACCGGCTTGCTATTTAAACTGTCAAACTAAAATATTCCATTTAATAATTATAAAGAATGCACAAGCCTCTCCCAATAATTTCTAAAGGAAAAATGAAAAAAATGTACACACGGTATCTCTTTCCTTTTGATACAACAAAAGTATGCATTGCTGAAACAAGTACTTTTTGAAAGTCTACGAAAAATTTATTCGCAGCGTTCTTCTGGTGGTTTATGCATTTTATGATTATAGAACAGTCGACCGCCGTTTAATATTTTATTTAAAGCCCAAGAGTACACATCGCATCGCACGTAATAAGAATAATGGCGCGCGGAGATTTATCAGAGCGAACCTAGCATAATACTGGGAACAGTGGAACACGAACACGCGCATTTCGCGGGAAGCTGGAATTGCTCTAGAGGAAGAATCGCGGAAACCATCACTCTCTCTCTCTCTCTCTTTCTCTCTCCTCGTGCGCGAACGTACCACTTTGCTCCCTCCCATCGCTCCAGTTCCATCTCTTTCGACAAAGAATCCAGAAAACAAGCTGCGAGCTGATGCGGTAATGCGATATGCCTGTGTTCGACGTTTTTCACGCTAACCGACAATCCTGCTGCATAGATCGCATCGAGAATCATCGCGATAAACGATTGTTTCGGTAGATTCGCGTCGGTGTTTTAGATCGCAAACAAGATGCTCGCTCGAAAAATATGCGGTTTGGTTTTTGATGAACAGTTGCAAGCGTTGCGTTTCGTTTCGCAGTCTACTGCTGCCTGCTTTTTTGTTCAGATAAAGCAACTGGCAAGTTTGCCACTTAATAATTTATTACATGTGTCAGATACGTACTTCGGTGTCGGTTTTTCTCCCTTTCTGGATTACATCGGCGGCACCTACACTGTAAAACTATAATCGTTCCACAGACCAATAGCCAGGGATACTATTCCTCTGTGGATCGACAAACTCCGTGCCCAGCGCGATCTAAGTACGACGTTTAGCCGATTACTCTTCGAATTGCACCACTACGGTAACAACCCTTTAAATTCGCCGAAATCACCCGACACTGGCCGCGGATTTACGAACCGCTCTCGCAAGGCGAGCACCGCGATTGTCCACTTCGATTTTAACTGGCCCTTGTCAGGTAATAGCGCGCGGACCTCGGTTAGGATGTCTGCACTGTGCTTGTAGTCACTCGACAATTTCGGTCCTTTATACGCTGGATAAAGTGCCAATCGAGATTCACACCTGTTTTTACTGCTTTTGTTGTTTAAAGATTTTATTCGCTTTTCCAATGACGGGGTCAGCCCAGATGCTTGCTAATGAGAAGCGGGGAATATTGTATGTAGACCTACTTTAAATTCCCGTTGAAATACTTCTGGCTCACTGGAAACTTTGTCCCTCACCCCCGACGGACTTAGGTTTGTTCAACTTATTAAAGAAGTTTGACGGGATGAATTAGAAGCGAGTGAAAATAGTTGCCGTGATCAAAAAAGTTTCGGATTCGACCCGCCAATGGCTATCTTCTTCCGACTAGAGGGAAGTCCACTGCTATTAAAATGATAATTATCTCCAAAAATTGGAATTTCTTAGGTGGATATTTTCTTAAAGATATATTATGTTCAGTCTGCTATGAATGAGGTAAAAAACGTTTGTTTTGTATAATGATTGGCAGACTATCAGTATAGGAAGAAGCGATGAACACAGCGACAATACATTTTCGAGCTAGCAAGCCGGTCGACGACAAAAGAACGTCAGTAACAACTTTTTTCACGACAAAAGCCCCATCACCCACCTCTCACATTCTACTGTCGTCTGACTTCCAAAATCTTGAATGGGTTGGTCTACCCAGCCGAGTCACCTTGTTGTTAGCAGATTGGCACTCGAATACCGGCGAGGGGAACGAAACTTTCACGATGGTCAAAGGTCTCCGATGCAGAGCGACGAGTGCCCGAAGAGCTCGAGACATTCATCTCCCTTGACAATCGCTTTTTGCATCTCGAGCTGCATTCCCTTCTATCCAGTCCTCTTCCTGCCCCTTCGATACGCTCTAGTTTCGTAATTTATCATCGGTCGATTAATTCACGCCCAGGTTTTCCACTCTCTGTCTTCGCTCGACCGAAAGAGCCCGAACTTTTCAGTTCGGCAGCTATTCTTTGGATATTTCGCTGCACCCCTTGAAACTTTCTCTAAACTTTTTTATATATACTGTGCATCCGATATTTAATGTACCACGGTTCCGTCGATACATCTAATTTAATTTCTTCCTATACATTTTTTAAATTCACTCATTCGGAAATTCACGTTCGCACAAGTACATGTCAGTGTGCGAACGTCCACAATCTGCAATCGGGAAATTCGCAGAGCAACGCATAGTTACAACCGTTTCCGCGTTAGCGAAACCGCGCGAACCTTTCGGGGTACTTAATACTTCAACGACTCTAATGGCAGGAAGAGGAGGGCGCGGGAATGGCTGCCGATATTTCGTAAAATGGCAGCATGCATTTGCGGTGTCAGTACGTGACGAATGTGGCAGGCCGCGGGCTCATTAATGTCAGCGTCTCTGTCTATAGACCCGGGCAGCATGTGGCTTTGACAATATCGTGTCGATGGCAAGTAGTTTCAGAAGCACTGTATGGTGAACCGTTAAGTTACTCTATTTGAGTTATCGCGTGTTCGAGCCTATTGTTAGAAGCGTTACCGAAATGCTTTATCTCGAGCGATGCTATAATTGCGGACCGCTCTCAGCGTCTGTCAAGACCGTTCAAACGGTGCTAATCGTTTTCAGACTGAACCAACAACTGGACCACTTGTGGATCATTTCGAGTGCAAAATTCATACAAAATGAATCTTTCAATGCTACTGCAAACTTCTAGTAACACGTCCCTTATGTCAAGTTTATCGAGTCAGAAACAATACAATAGTATTTTTACATATTTTAGATGTATTTATTGGTTTCCATTTAAAAGAACGAACTTATAAAATTGTTAACTCAACCAAATAATTTTTTTCTTCTGTTGTGCTGTACTATACGTACCAATTTTATTTATCTTTATTTATCTCCATCAATTTTATTCTTCTTGTGTTACGATTTTTTAAAAATGTTTGCAATTAAAAAGTCATTTGGTTAAAATTGGTTAAAACCAGCCTCAAACAATGGAGATAACGTTTAATTGTTGATAGAACTGTATCTGGAAGGGTTTTGTAACAGGAGCGTTAAACATAAAATTGATACTTTCTCGTCGGTTCGAAGCGGAGTTCGGCGCCAGTGGTACAAGTTTCGTGGTAGCGAGATTCTGATCGCAGGATATTAAAAATTGCCTTTCCGACGTTCGCAGTAATTGGAGCCCTCCGCGGGCTTCAAGTTTTCCCGTTTATTCAGCGTCGTTCCCTTCGGCTTGAGTCGATTTTCAAGCACCGCCTTTGGACTTCATCGGCAGGTCTTGCGTTCGACAAAATCGGAGCCGTCGCGTCGTCGAGCACTTTGCCGACGTTTTCCGGCCTTTCAGCCAAACGAAAACGCGTCTCTCTTTCCATTTAATACGCGTTTTACTACCGACGATGCGGCTGCTTAGATACCCGGGTAAGCTTATCTCGCGTCTCTTCCTACTAATGCCCTCCTGGTCGGGCTTGATTTCCCAAGAAATATGGTGAGATTAACATGAAATGCAGGTGCACAGGCTGTGCTTTACCTCCCTGCCCGCCTATCAAAACGGTTCCGCTTTCTCTCTCTCTCTTTCTCTCTATCGTAATTTATTCTGAATACCGTTCGCAGAGATAAATCCACGAACCTTACCATGTGCAGAATACGATCGTCTAAGTTTGATTTATTAACCCTCAACCGTCCCTCGTCTCAATTTGAAACGTTGTTCTGTCATTTGTAGGTAAATTTCTCCGAAACTTTTATTTTTTTGCGAAAAACATTAGCGAAATACCTAAGATGTAAATGATAACGCAATTTGAATGAAAATAACATCGAAAAATAACTGTTTACCTTGTTGTTTTATCGATCTTTTATCATTGTGTCAAATTTGACACCGAGCACGGAAGCTTACCTATTAAGAAATACCCTTTAGGGGCTGTTCTGGTTTTCTAGGCTCATTCTACGAATTTTCTTTAGAACTATTTAACTTTTATGTCAGCATCGCAAAATATTGTTATTCGCGAAATTAATTCGAAAAATCCGCGCATGTCGTTCGAACCTTATTCTGCATCCCGTTGGGAGAAAGAAGGGGATGTCAGGGTGTGAAAAAGGACAGGGGAAAACGAGTCACCATCTCGGCCACCGTATCTCTATTCCGTTTTCCTCTTTTCCCCGCTTTGCCCTCAAACGAGACCGATCGTCCCGGGAGGAACGGAAATCTTTAATTGAAAGCGTCCTCGAGCGAGAGCAACTTTTATGATTCCCCGGCCGATGATTAAAATTATAAGTCCAGCCATGTCAGCGGCAGGGAATCGCCGCGTCGGAAACAAAAATAACGAAACGAGAAGAAAATCGGAGTTCGTACCTATTGTTTCATCGTTGTCGAACAATGCTCCGAGGAGTATGGAATAATGTAATTTCACTTTCAGTATCGTGTCTGTACTTATAAATGTTTTTATAGGACACCGGTCCACCTAAAAATTTTAAACTTCTGTGAATATTAAAATGCATATCTGAGGAATACGTGATATTTCTTTAAAGTGAAAATATTGAACGAACTCAAAGTTGAAGCAATTGTATCAACTACTGAACATCGACAAGCCGCATGAGACTGACAGATCGAGTGCCTCAGCCTCTGAGTTAGAATGATGGGGATCTTAAAAACGAAGGAGAGGAGTCGTGGAATACTTAGTAGTTGGACGACTTTCAACGCTGACAATCGTTGCGACGGAAAATGTCGGTCTAAACAATGCACTCGTTAAAGGGAATTTCTGCGTGCACATTGCGCGCCGTTAAGGCGGCTCAGGCCACGCATCTTCTTCCCCGGTGGAGGCAGCGACCGAACGCTTGCACCAGCCAAGATATTATTCTTCCCGAAAGACTTATGCGAAGCAGCTGCGCCAGCACCGCGGTTTCCCTCGGTCGAAACTACAATTACGCCGGAGCAATCTCGACGCAACATCGGTTCATTGCCGATGAAACAGCACGCCGTTCTTCTCTAACTATATATAACAATTATTCGATCGTTAGCGTGCTTTATCGCGACGGTATAATGACGCGTCGGATAAATCATGCTCGCGGATCGAACTTCTGTTTATCGTGTCCCTTTAAAACTGACAAGCAGCCCCACATTGTACCCACCATTTTTAAAAGTCCATCAACCATTTTCCAGATAATATTCATTCAGATTTCGTCCCGGAAAAACCCGAACAGATTTTTTGACGAATGCGAACGCAGAATAATCATTCATTCGGTTTTTCCATTTGTGATCGATACTGAATATTTTATGTACGCATTGTCCGTGGACATTCTGCTGTAAACTATTGTTGTTTGGAATTTATCGATGAGTAAAACTGCCGTTTTTGAATTTATTTGGAATTTTGTATTTTTGCAAATACTTCGGTACCAAAAGAATTCGTATACTACAGCGATAGTACAAGAGGAACGGGCAGTTAACAAAGTAGGGAGCGAAGTAGGAAAAGGATTACGCTCGCGCTCTATTCTTTCGCGCACAGGGAATTATCCTACTTGCAGTATACTTTTAATCCCTTGATCGAAGGACAGAGGTCGGCAACGCACAGTCGGATGACAATGGTACAAAGCAAGACGACGAATTAACCCGATGGCAGCAAATTAAACGTCAACGCGATTACTCACAAACACGACGGAGCCGCGGTGAATTTCGACGGCGGTCGCATTCTCTTTGTGCAACCGGATATCCAGGCTCGCGTTAATCTTGCGCTTCCACGGCGAGTATACACGTCTTAGCAGAATCCAACCGCGGCGTGTTTCGGGGGTTTGCATAATTCCGCAGCGAATCGTGTTCCATCCTTGGCCGGAATATTTTCCGAACGCTTGCGAGAAAAGTTCACTTGTTGGAGCCACGCTCCGAGTTTACTTATTCATGCTGGCCCGATCTACAGGGTTCTCCAAAACTCGTGGACCCGACGGAAATTCATTCAGAAGTTTTTCTATCGGAAACTTCGAACAATAAGCGTGACAAACATATTTTT
Organism: Lasioglossum morio; assembly: GCA_916610235.2. Taxonomy (NCBI): domain Eukaryota; kingdom Metazoa; phylum Arthropoda; class Insecta; order Hymenoptera; family Halictidae; genus Lasioglossum; species Lasioglossum morio. Next base: position 7,229,746 of record OU744330.1, on the reverse strand, counting down.
AAACACATTTAAAAAGTGTGGGATCATTTTGAACGACATCAAAATATATTTCGATCGACAGAATAATTAATAATAATACAATGTATTTGTAACACTGAAAAACTTGTTTTAGGAGAAATTTTAACACGAGATCAGAATGGCATCCATATTGATCGAACATAACCTAACTTTGCTCGTTTGTATTATTTATTAACTATATTGTAATGTATAATAATGTCCATGGGAAAGTTTCGTTCATTCATTTTCAAAGGACGCATTTTTTTCAGGAAAGAATTCCTTGTGGAGTACGTTCAGCAAAATACATAATTATAATTCCGTCGTGCAGTATAATGGCCGACTGGAAAGGAATTCCGGAGACTTCGTTTGAGCGACTTCCCGCACGCGTATATAAATACGTCTGTATGTATTTATGCTCGCGAAACGCTTCTGCACTCTTCGAGGGACCCCGAAGTTCCCCCGGGGAACTTTGCAAATTTGTTAAATTGCCAATTTACCTTCGAAACTAGCGGCCTCCCTTCAACGTCGTCGCCTCCATTCCGGTGTTCTTTCCTCGACTGCGCCTCCGACCTCCGCGATCCTCTGTCTCCGCTTATTTCTTTTCCGCTTTGTCTCTTGTTAGCGGACCTGCGAACTTTTTAATCTTCATTTCCGTCCAATTAGCCTGGGGAATTAATTAGGAACCCTTCGAGCACCGGGCCGTCGCGCGCCCTCCCTTTTTCGGACTGGCGATTCGATAGGGTCACCGATTTTCAAATTAATTTCGACGTTTCGCCCACCTAACCAATCGAAATCAAATTTTTCCAAACATAATAAGGCCTTTGGATCGGTAATAGCACACAATAATTATGTTATGCCTGTATGCAGTGTAACAAAAATTTGTGTAATATCATACATTACTTATTATTTTAGATTTTCAAATTAATTTCGACGTTCCTCCCATCTTACCAATCGAAATCAAATGTTGGCCAACTCCAATAAGGTCTTTGGATCGGTAATAACACACCATAATTATTTAATGGCGGTATACAGTGTAACAACATTTTTTTTAATATTATACTTTAGATATGTGGACTTGCAATTCGATGGGGTAAATTTGAAAATCAAATTTTCATGGACTTAATAATGTCTTTGTATCGGTAGTAATAAACGAAACTAATTTGACGACAGTACATAATATTACAAAAATGTGCAACATCAAACATCATACACGGTGGTAGGAATATTTTCAGCAAAATATGTTTATTACACGACGCACAGTAAAAGAAGGACGGAACATCATCGAATAGAATGCTTATGATGCGACCGTGGGTCTTTATGCAAATTCCCATTTCCATAAATTATCCTGCAAAAGCTAGGGAAAATGTATTTCACGGGCTAAAAGATTGGGTAAAAAAAAATAGACACGTTACGAACGTTAACAAAAATATTCCCTTGTATTTTACGAGGTTCTAGATGCGCGCAGCAACGGATGAAATATTTTTATCATGCTATATTTGTTCGAGATGTTCTATATTATTTTAATCAGCACGTTGCGGAAACATATTTGCGACTCCAATCCTTTTCGCGTTTTAATGAGGAAAACAATATCGCTGGTGCTCTCGCGAATAAGCTTCATTTTCAAGAAGAGAATGATTAAAAAGCGCGCGCCCTGGGAACAAATATTGAAACGGATTTCCATTTTTCCATACAGGAGCCATTTGTAAGGTTTAACGAATTAAGGATTTTAAATGATTTTCGGCGGCAACGTGGCCGGTTTCGACGATAATATCGAAATTACTCCGGCGAAATCCAACGACGCGCACGTTTTCACCGGGGGGCACGTTAATATATTGAATGAGACCAACACGAGCAGAATATTCAAAAGGAGTTTTCTGAATTACATATTTTAATCCCTTTAATTTCACGCCCGTGTCTCACACGAGCGAATATAAACGGCAAAAACATGCGCACTCGCATTCTACACGACCCAGTTCTATTTAAGTTATAATTTCCCGTATTTTCATTACTCCCTCGAGTCCACTGCTGCCTTTTTTTCCCTCTCTCTCTCACTCTCTCTCTCTCTCTCCCTCTCCTCCACGTCCGCTATAAAAATTCACATAACTATACTGCGAAAACAGAGTTATTGCTTTCCACGGAAAAATTTGTGAAGGAAGTCGAACCGTAATTGTGCTGGAACAATGGGAATAATTAAATGAATAAGTTGGACTGAAAACAACATTCCGCACTCCACTTTCTTTGAGTATTACGAACGTACGTCATGCTCGTTAAACTACTTTTGCTCCCACGTTTTCCCAAAAATTCTCGTCGAAGTTTCGAGTTGAATTAGAAACACAACTGCGTACTTCAATACTACGCGTTCGCTCGTTATGTGTTTTAGCACTGCACCGACCGGAAAGTCTTATGGCATGCTCCAATATTTAAAAACAATTTTAATTTCATTAAATCAATTTATAATTACTAGACTGCAAGCCTTTTAAGATCTTTTGTATCACTGTTCTTGTATGACGCGTTTAAAATAAGAAACTATGAACAAATAAATTTTTAAAAAATTCAAACAATCCATTTTCCGTTTACATGAGATATTACTAATCTTGCCATATTAATTAAGTGATGAATAACATTGATTACATTAATTACAGATTTTTCGAACATGTTGATACAACACCATTTTTATTTTGTTTGTAAAAATTCGCATTTCGGACAATGGTGCACCGCGCCGTGAGAATACGGCGAGCAAAATGGCGGGCTGAGTCCAGCGCGCTAAGTGAATGCATAGTATATCTGGATTAGGCTTTCAGATTGTGGGATGTCCATTTGCGAGCATAAATGAGAGCATAAAGTGGCGGTCTTGGAATCAACTTCCGGTTATGTGTGCTATAAATGGCTAGGAACGACGCCGCGACCGTATATCAGAGTTTAAGAGAAGCCATGTTAACTCTGGAACGCGCAATTATCGCGGAACCTTCGTTGTACAATTGAATCGGACACCGGGAAAGGAACCGTAGACATTGCCAAGGCAATTTATTTCGTGTATAGTTCCCTCGGTTAAACCTGCTACGTTGGAGCCGAAAGTTGTTAATTTTTAATTGTTTTTAGCTTCGATTTCACTGTTCTCTATTCATACATGTAGTTCAATTTTTATGTATATTGTATTGAATTCGACGAGCATGACAATATCTCCTAACACAGAATAGAACGAAAATCGATCATACCTTTTCATGTGCTATCATTGTATCATTTATATATTTTAGAATTATGATACTAAGTACTCTTATTGTTCGATCAGCTAAACGAAACATTTTCTTACCCGTCCGCAGTTAAAAGAAATTCCAGAGATCCGTAACAAGCGGGAAACGATGAAAAACAACGGCGCGTTTCTACTGTTGAAACGAATCAAGAGAAAATACTCGAGGTAAATCCGTTGAAATGTGACGTCGAATCGGAAATGAGATTAATACCGGACACTCCGTGACACAATTATCGCGGTGCGCTCTCCATTGCGTTCCCGAATGCACTTGATCTTCTCCCGCCATCGATTTTAAACGAGTCATAATGTATCCGAGCGAATCTGAAATCTGAGTTTCGAGGGAAATCATTTTTCCAGGAAAATTTCCGATCAGCCCTAACCGAACATATTCGGATATTCGGATAACGAGGCGGGGCAAAAAGCGCAGGATATGATTCCGGGGTCCGTTGATCTTGTTCAATTATTCGAATCGATAGGTCCGCGGCGATTGTAACAATCCAGGACTGGACTACCAACCGGCAAGCTCTCCCATGGGATACTCCATGGGTCGATAGATAAACGAGTAATGGCACCGTCAATGTAAATGCACCGGACTCGTTTACAGAATGTTCTACACCGTGAAATCCTTATCCGCAGGCGCATAACCACCCATCTTCCTGCGTTCTGCTTCCCTCGCCGAGTATTCAGCTGGATCAAGTTCTACGTGTGTGCTCGTGATGAAATCAATCTTGCGTCTGTGTATCTTGCTAGGGATGTTCGAAAAGAGACCAGGGAAATTCGAAACCGTCCATAAACGCAGCACATGCGATCCTAACAGCGTAACAATCTCTTTTTTTCTCGTGAAAAGGGTCCTGGGATTTAAAACATTTCTCCAAACGAATCTGATCTTTACAGTAAAAGAAAAACGTTTCAGTGTTTTTATGATTTGCATAAAAGTGACTGGGTTAGATATCGCATCGTATCACATTAATCTAATCATTCTTCTTTCTTTTTCATGTGTGATCAAAAATTTTTCAACAATCGAGAAATAGAAAGATAAAGTTTAGGGTGTTTACCCTCACATTATCCTTAAATAAGAGGTTAGCGACTTAAAATTTTGGGAGATTATCTTTCAACCACAAAGCATTGTTATGCACACGATATTAATAAAAACTGTTGTGCGGGCCGCTGTTATAATTAAACTATTTCATATATTTGATATGGTTTTCTGAATATTCGCAAGGTGCTTGTATCGCTAGGATTGTTTTTTTTTAAGATTAAAACAAACTGTTTCATTATTAGCATAATTAACATTTAATAAAAATGCTCATTTTGCTTTGAAGAGTCTTTTTGAAGTACGTTAAAAATTGACTTCTAGCCTGCAAAAGTTTCCGGAGTACTATGCAGCGCTCAGCCGTATGCCTCCGCCATCGTGGCAATGAAAAAGGGAAATTCGATCGATAAACGGCGGAAGATGGAAAATCGCCGATGAATGCCCCGCGAAACTTCCACGGGAATATAGCGGATGCAAACTTTTCGAGGATTCCGAGCGAATGGTAATACCGGGTCTGGAACATGTTCCATAGCATTCTAATTAAGCCGCCGGCGAAATACTTACCTCGGAATACTTGGTCTCGTTAACCTATTCGATCCTCGAGTGCATTCGCATTATCGGGGCCCATGGTAATTTAACTGAAATTGTAGTTATTTACAGCGCCGCGTAAGCTTCTTACGAAACTTGTTACACTACCCCCGTTAATTATTTCGATATCACGGCGGAAATTCGATGGGGATAGAAGCTTCCGCACGGAGCACCTGACGGGCTCGAATATTTAAATCCGTCTTCCAGATACTTCCAAATTTCGTTCAACTCTTTGAATAATTTGAATAAACCGAGACGGATGTAACAACATCGTTCGAGTCTTTTCAGTTTCGCATTTGACCAAGCTATTTTCTAGAAATGCATCGAATCCGCAGTCTGATTATAACAAAGTTTAGTTGCAATAAATTTTGATACAGTTAAATCTCGTCCAGCAAAAAGCACAGAAACCTGTTAGGGTAACTGCACCAATGAATGAACATTTAAGAAATTGTTCAGGAAAATATTGTATTTAAAAAAAAAATATGTGAATTATTGCTATTTTTGTGATTTATATTCAATATTTAACCCTCGTACATCTATATTGTTAGTAACTTTTATCTCATGTGTAAAAGAAAAGTATAAAAACTCATGTGTAAAAGAAAAGGTCGTGTATACATACCTTACTAGTTTTAGCTCTGTTGCACAGACTCAACGCACTTGGTGAAAATAGGCCATCTTAGAAACTAATGGTTACGTGATCAATATAAAATAATATGATTACAGCTACGAAAAAGAGTCGATATTCCATTGGCCCAAGAGTCATTATCGACAGTATACCGTGCGGCTTAAAATTTGTTGAAATATACAAAAGCGTTCATTTACTGGTGCCCGTTTATTCACTGGTGCAGTTACCCTACACGGACTTCTAGAAAACAAATAAAAATCTATGAAGATCCGAGGAGTCTTACCGAGGAGGATCGCTTCAAACGTTGCACCAGGGGTTAATGGAGGTTGCAAGGGTCGAGCAGATGATCGAGAGTGTGTGCACTGTGTGCGAAGGCGCGAAATAGGTAGATACGTTTCCGGTGTGGGATTCTGGGATGTTAGATGGCCTGTAGAGAAGTTCCGGCGCACTTATAGCTTGTGGGGTTAGTGTTGGTGGCCATCGTGTCCAGCTATCTATCGGTTGCGAGTACCGTTGGACGAGGAGAAGTGCCTCTAGGAAGCTTAGCTGTCCCGGCGTACAATGTAGCAATTGCAGTGGACCGTAGGGCCGGGCACGTGTAATTAAATGCAATCAGGGAACAGAGTGCTCCGAATTGCCGGCGTTTAGCTCACTCTCCGGCGCGCAGCTCTGCACCGCTCTGCTCCGCTCCGCTCGGCTCCGCTCGGCTCTGCTCTGCTCCGCGCCGGCTGTTGCTCCTCTTTCCCTCTTACGTTTCCCAGGCGCGGCTTTGCACATAGACAGAACCTGGCTGCGCACGTGTAGACCCGGTCTACAGTCTATCCCAGCATTTCATCTGAGGGTAAGCTCCGGGAAGAGCGAAGTTGAAAGGCTTTCAATTCGATAAAACGCTTTCAGCAAACTTCAGTTCGGAGCAATTAACGGAAATTAATTCTCGTTTCTTTTCCTACCGGCTTCTGCATCTTTCCATGGTCACCGACACACCGCCAACGACCCTTCGTTCAAACCATCGACGGCAGCCCTAACACCCTAACTCATCCACTTCCAGCGGGATTTAGACCCCTACGTGTTCTACTTCTCTACGCGAACGCTACGAATTTTGCGCTCTTACACTAATTGGCTGCAATTGAGAATATTGAAGTGGAATTATCGGAATAAAGCTACCTGTTCACGATCAGTTGCGTCGTAGATGAGATGTCGACGGCTTCTCTTCGCGATGGAATGCGCAAAAAGGTTACCGACTTTGGTGACAGGAAGTATGGGTTTCCGAGGACGGGTCCCGTGGTAACGTGCACCCTCGCACTGCAGAAATTCGCGGAATGGTTGCGGGTGACCGGCGCTACCCCCCGCATATTCGCAGAATTCCCTGCTTTTCGGGCCGCGATTTCGAGTCGATTGAACGCGCTCTATACAAGACCGGTCGCGCGCGAACCTCGCGGCTAATTAATAATTTACCCGGAAAATTGAGGCACCTGTGCTGCGTGGATAGGGGTGAAGGAACCCGGCGATTTTATCCGTAAATTTAATGCGACGTGTGTTAGTGGGAAAAAATGGGGGACTGTGTTGGCATTCGTTGCGAGTACTGTTCACTTCAGCAGTTCTGTCCTTTTTTTTTTGTTGAGAACTTATCGATTTAGACTTTTTAAGTCGTTCGAAAACCTTTGAAAAACCAGCTCGAAGGTAAATTTTTTCGCGTATGGGAGGGCTGGAATTTTTGTCAAAGGCTTTGTAGCTTGCCATCGATTTGCCAATGAATTTGTGGAATTTTCGTTTGGATTATCTCCGAAGAAAAGGATATTCGCGATGCTTGAATTTTTATAAAGGGTTCTGGGGTTCAAAAGCAATTGTTCAACGGGCAATATCTAATCATCTAACCCCCTACGATTAGAATAGCGTCCACGTACGTGTTTCCAAGGCCACGCCCCACTTTGTAGTACCTTGGTAAAACTGCTTTCTATTTAAGTTCTATGATACCCACTGAAGAGAGACTTCAGTTCTGTCCGCGTCTTCGATTTGATCTTCGCGAGTCCGTAAATTCTACCGATTGTCTCCGGCGGCGTTACGTAACGATTAGAGCAGCATCTACGCGTTACCAAGGCCATGTTCCACTTTACATTATCTTGGTAAAGTGTCCTCGGAGACAAACTGAGCGTACCCATACCCCGGTCTGGCCGGCGCGCACGCATTGTTCTTCGGGTTCGGTAAGTGGGCCGACGTGGCTCGCGCATTCTTGAATAAAAGAACGCTTCAGGTATTTTCAAGAGACATTTTCACGGGGACTCATTATTCTCACCTTCCGCCCATTCTTCACGGTGTTCCCGTACCGATGCACGCTTCAGTTACGAGCTTTCTGATGTCTTGGTGAAAACGATCGTTTCAGCAACAATTACTCTGAAGTCGATTGACGACCACTAACATCTATGAAAGGTTCAAAGATATCGACTTGAAACTTTGCTCACTAGACAGACTTTGATCTCTCAGAAAGAATGTTTCGAAGAATTAAAATCTAGTTAATTAACAAGGTCCAGTATAATTATACTATTTTGTACATCAATCGTGATTGATAAAGCTTGGGTAGGTGTGCCGAAATTCGCAATAACTGCATAAAAACCAGTCTACCAGACATCAACCATTTGAATCCGTCCGGACAGAGAGCAAGCGCGAGGCTTTCATGCGATCTTCAAAGACGACTACTGATTACTTTCGGCCTGCGTATAGAAAACAGTCTCGCGTTCGAACTCAATCTTGTCGATAGAATAACGCAGGAAGAAGCGTCGACGTCTAGCAAAAAGACAGAGAGCGGTACCAGCTGAAAGCTCGAAAAACGAGGGTTGCGAGCTGAATGGCGAGGAGACGGCGGGGGTGCTCTTTCGTCAAACGTAGACGCATCAAAGCGGAGTTCTTGCGGCCGTGTGTGTTCGGAGTCTTCGATTTTTCAGGAGCGTGCACGCGTTCGACGTCGGGATACTCTGATGCACGATTCTTTTCGCTCGTTGCGGCGGTTCGAGATGATCGTCGCGGAACAACAGTTTATCCCCGACGCTTCGGATACGGCGATTTAAAGCGGGTCCCCGTTGAATCGTCTGCCGGCGAAGTCCGTAAACGAAGGGGATGAACGGGCGCGCCGTTTGCGTAACAATAAAGCCACGCTTTCTTCGTGGGAACGAGGACAGGGTAGAGGAAACGGGGATGGGTGACGAAGGAGGGGACGAGAACGGAGGCAGGAGGAAGACAGGCGTGCCAGCCGAGCAAAACAAAAGCGGACCGAAAATCACGAGCGGGCGGGGGTGGGTTTTCGGTCTCGAATCCACGACAGGAAAAGCGCAGACAAAAGGGTTTAGAGGCGGCCTATAATTCAGGGTTGATGGCTGGATGGACGAACAGGGGTGGACGGAGAAACCCGTCGGAGTGGAGGGAACACACCGGTGCACTAGGTGAGGAGGGGCTGGAACGGAGAATTACGAGGTCACTTCCGGTGGCGCCTGCACAAGCTTCCGGTTCCGGTCGCGTTGCTCCTGCTTTTACCCTCGCCTCGGCGTCTTCCTCTTTGCTCCAACGCGTGTCTGCCAACCCTGTCCTCCTCCGTTCTAATCCCTTTTTCATTCTGCCCCGTCCTACCTCCTCGCTTTCTGGCTTTGTCTGCCGCCGAGGCGGCTCTATGGGGTGTTGCTGGGAATTTGGTACACTTTCGAGCACTCGCTTGCGCGAAAAACTTCGAAACTAACGTGTTTGAAGGCTGAAGCGATGGTTGCGACGCTACTTTTATGGAGAGCGATGTAATATAACATCATGTAACTCGTCTTTCATGGAATTGATGCAGACAATTTTTATTTTTATTCTGTCTTCTGTATTGCTTCTTCATACATACGTCATTATTTTATAGAAACTTAAAAATGGATAAAAAAATTTATTACTAAATAATTATTAAAAACAATGAATAGTATTAGTTGTGACACAGCAAGAAACTGTAGCCGAACAGGACTGCAACCGAACAGTTGCAGCTGCAACGAAAATAATACGGAAAAGTGTTAAGTCGATAAAATCTGTATTTTTCCGGAACACCGAGTGCATGAGTCGTGCAGCCCAAATGACTTTTTTCCGAACGCTTATTGCGAAGCTCGGTGCATCGCGAGCGGGTCCCGCATTTGCACGCAGCGCATCGCGGCTGCAGGTCGCCCGGTGCAACCAAACTTCGTACAATGGGGTAACTTGGCCATTACTATCGCGTGGCCATGCCTTGGCCATACCGTATCGCTCGCGGTTCTCCCTTAGCGTTCTCTCTCTCTCTCTTGCTGTTCCTCCTCTATTATGCAGGAGCCCCGTGCAGCGCAGATAAATGGGGGTGAGACGCGGATTTTCGGTGGCCTGGGCGCTAGCTGCACACGCGTACGTGCTTCTATGATGTAAACTCGTACGAGTTTGTACGAAATCGTCCGGGAGAGAAGCTCCGGCAAGTTTCTACTCGGTCGGGGGTGCGCAGGTGACTCTATCCGAGCGTAAATTCGAATTAGAGCCGATGCCGTTCCGAGAGCAACTTGCATCGGCCGGCAACGAGAAGAATGAGGATTACTCCGGCCGATTAGGAATCGATGCCTACTTGCCGAGGGCTGCCGACTTCGTTGCGGTTAGCTTCTTACACCAGCCATGCGATATAACCAATTTTTTAACAATAATTTAGAACCTTCTACTAGTTTTACAAAAACAATGCTTGAACGCTGTCGCATAATCAAATTTTCAGTGTACAGCGAGCCTTTGTGCGTCATCTTGTTATAACTAGTTGATCTAAAACGTATTACGAACTATTCCTTTTTTTTCTTTGTACTCTAACACTAGAAAGATGATTTCGGCGCACAGGTTCGATCAAAAATAAACTAACTAATCCTTGTTTTATAACAAATTTGCAATTTCAAATCTCGACGTTTCGATCCTGATTGGGATCATTTTCAAGAGACTTTTGCGTCTGAAACACAAAATATAAATTTACAAAAAAACTAAACTTTTGCTCTCAAAAGAAAGAAAAAACCAATAATTAGAAAAGTGAACTTATTTATCTCACTTGTTATATAAAACTACCTCGATGTACTCTAACACCGTTAAAAAATATATAGTCTAATGTTAGTACACTTGCGATCAGCGTGAAATAAACATTTTTAGTATTGTACTTTCGCGAGGAAAACTTAAAAGAATTCATTTAAATAATAAAACACATATATATTTGTACGGATGAAAAATTGTGCTGCTGTTGTATATACAGCGTGGCGCTCACAGATAAAATTACATTCTAAAAAGGTGCTCCTCCTAAAGCCAGTTACGTTTCCGTGCTGCCTTTGTTTTGTTTTAATTTCAACCAGAAAGCGAATATGACTTGACCCAGTTACGCGAACACCATTTACACCAAAGCACGGTCCGATTTCTACATCGGTTCACTTACGAAATCACGGATAACTGCTAACTTTCTTTATTATCTATATAAAAGAAATACGTTCGAATGATCAATTATTCGTTCAATAAAGTATAAGCACGAACGATTTTAAGGATTTCGAGAATCCGTTCGGCGCGCTATTAATTTTTTCGAAGCTCTTAGCCGCGTAAAAAGCTCTTAGAGTAGGAAACAGTTCGTCGATGGACGAACACCCACTGTAAAATTCCTTATATTTTATTTACCATATACTTTTCAGAACGTGCTTCATACAAAACGCGTTACGCCCTGCGCGCTGCGCGCACACATACGGGTCTATACTACTTCGTGGAATCCACCACGACAGACGCAGAATTTTACAGCGGAAAGCGGAATGGACTATGAAACGCGAACACATCGACACCGACGGAACAGGACCCCATACAACCCACGTACCGACGAGTGTAATAAATATTTACGGTCGAAGCCAAACATTTTTCCCGGTCGGCCATGCTACGCCCAGAGAATGCTGCGCGCGAACTCGTCATAGCGTATTCAAAGATCTCGCGCACCTAATCGCGCCGCGGTTTTCTTTCGATGCCAAATAAGCACAGACGAGGTGCAGAAATATGATCGAGACGTTTAATAATATCCAATTGTTCGAACAACAAAACTGTGCGTTCTTGCGCTAACCAATGTCCTATACAGCCGGGAAACATTAAACTTTATGCGTAGACATTATTGCTTGGGAATTTTCAGCGATAAAGATTAAGGGGAAACCGCTTGAAAAAATCGCCCTTTACGTACGCGCATCGACGACACTATAATTTTAACTATAGTTTTAATATAAAATTCCAAGTAACTTACAATCAATTACGAAAATTTTTATTTTGCATAACGACCCAGTATATTAAATTCCAGTGCTATTACTCATATATTGCGATTAATTGCAAAACAATTCAACTATTGACGCTTCCGCAATTTTCGATGAACATCACGCAACAGTTCACATCGAAAAACTTCGTAAACCTCCGCCACACGATATTCCAAAAAAACATTCGCCAAAATTGCCGCACTTTTATCGCGTGGCATGAATACTCGCCTTAATTGCTCGCGGGTAACCCATCAAAAGACAGAAAGAAAGAAAGACAACACTGCCGAAAAAGTTATTTAGCGTCCGGGGAATAATTGCTTGCGTAAAAATTTTCCCCTTTTGACGGCGGCACGAAGAAAGCCCGCGCGGGCAACAATGAGAGGGTAAAAAAAAAGGGGAAAAAAGGGGACAAACCTGTGGGTGAGGGTAGTAGAAACATGGTGGAGAAAGGGGTGGCTACAAAAGGGGGTGTACGAGGGTGAGAGAAGAATCGCCGCGTTGTGACCACGGTTTTTCCACGAATAAACGGAACGTATCTCGAGGTAAATGGGTCACGATGCAAACAGTCGGGCGCAATTTGTGTATAACTTATTGCTGGGCACTAAAGCAACAGTTCGAAGTAATGATTGAACGCTGTATATAATCGAATTTGCAGTATAGTAGTTCAGAGTTGAATGTACGAATTCATTCTTCTCTGTAATTATATTTTCAGTAATGAAAATCGTCTTACCTTTGTGATTGTAGCACCAATGGATAGCTGAGACTCGTCCGATTAAAATGAGTCCAAACACGAGGTGAATCGGACCAATTTTACCGGTTTAACGTGGAGCAGTCTAAGCCAGGGGTCGGCAACCTGCCGCTCTTTGGATGTGAAGCTGCGGCTCTTTAGTTCCATACGCAAATATTATTTATTTTATTTATTTACTTATATATGAATAAATAGATATTTTTTCTTACGAATAAATAGATCAGTTTTTTTTTATCAAGAAACTTTATTTATGCGAGTACTATTTATTGTTGGCAAGAAAATATTTTGTGGCTCTTTAAAAATTATGACATTTTGTATATTGCAATTTTCGACTCTTCCGACTCAAAAGGTTGCCGACCCCTGGTCTAAGCCGTTACCCCCATTATCGCGCTCGTGTGAGTCGGAACGCAATAGTAGGGGTGGCGACTCGAGCGTTTGCAGCCTGTAACTAATCAGTTGCTCAGCGTTGATCTATGTCTTAACTTTATACTTATTATTTATAAGATATATATATTTATTTTGATTTACATGGTGTTTGGACTCATTGTAATCGGAAGAGTCTCGGCTATCCATTGGTGTTACAATTATAAAAGTAAGAGAACAATTACTGAAAATGAAAGTTTCTGTATCACACATTTTTTTTCGGGAAAGGATGTCCTGCACATGAGAATGTAACTGCTGCCTCCTGAACTGATGTAGTACTGCATACTGTATAACCGTGCACTTGCAGTAGTGCACGATGCGTACGAATGAGTAAAAAAAGAGAACAAGCTAACAAACCTGTGGGCGAGGGTAGCAGAAACATGGAGGAGAAAGAGACGGTTACAAAGGGCGGGGGTGTACGAGGGTGAGAGAAGAATCGCCGCGTTGTGACCACGGTTTTTCCGCGGCCATTGCGTGGAGAACGCCACGGCACGGATAACGGGAGCGTATCTCGAGGTAAGTGGGTCACGATGCAAATAGTCGGGTGCAATTTGTGCAGCGGCACGGCTCCGCACCGCTCCGCACCGCTCCGCGCACGGCTCGGCTCGTGTCGCTTTTCGCGGCGAAACACGCGGAGGGCAGCCGCGCCGAAAATACGCGCGGATCCGCGTCGCGCTCGAACAATGGCAGAGCCGCTCGGTCGCGTTTACGCGAACCGCCGCCGGAACAAAAGCAAGAAAAACGCGAAAGGGAAGGAAGTAATACGGTAGAGACCCCGTTCCCTGAACCGATGTAAAGATACAACCATTGTTTTCGACAATGGGAGTACTGGGTTAGGGGTTCTTTTTTTTGTCCGACAGAGGGGAGCGCTCTTTTTAGCTACGATTAGGCTGCGGCGGCTCTCGCTTGCTTGTCTTTCACGCGATCCTCGCCTTCCTCGTCGTCTGCTTGCCTCTCTCGCTTCTTCTGCGTAATGAATAAGTTATTGTTTCCGTGACCTTTTTAGGAGGTTTCTACCTACCTCTCGTATTGTGCTTGGTTTCTATACCGAAATGCGCGGGTATGTTTTCGGAACAGTCGTGTATGTACAATTATTTCGGTACATGTTGCTCAAAACGGTACATTTATTTGTATAATGTTCTTCCTTCCGTATTTTCCAACGCACTCTGATTTCGAGTTTAATTAATTTCTATAAAATCTTTACAAGTTTCTTCTACAGATATTAATTCACTGCGAGACAAACATCACTACTAGGAGTCGTATAAAAATAAAGAATTATATGAAAACCTCGATTTAGTAGAAGAAAAGCATACGCCACGTCATTTGTTCAATTTTCCATTTTGAGAAGCATGTGGAAAGTCTATCGATAGAAGTTACTGTGTGAAACGTACGTCTACCTTTTTCTATCTACTGCAGCGAGTATTACGGACCCGTCGAGCGTCAGACTGCCACTTTTAATACCTCGTTTAAACTATCTGTCGTCCACCAAAGTAGAGCAATTAATATTGCAGGAGGAATACCAGTTTAGCACCTTCCGCAGATAGTACACCCTAACTTGTCGTGTCATAGTTGGCTGCAGTTTATCGCAGCACAGTTTCAAGAGGCGAGTTCGGTAAAGTTACAAGGTAAACATAATTCCCCGTAGCAGTGTGTGTCCCTGTCGGCCGTCGAGGAAAAAGGCGGAAATAAAAACGTAGGTGGAATAACAGAGGGGGTTGGTGGGGGGCAGTGTAGGTGCACGCGCCGTTAGCAGGGTCGTTTATTCTTACGTGAGTGTCGTTAGTGGCAGCGCGGGGACAAGCGGCCGCGTGATTCGCGTATAACGAACGATCGTAATTACGGTTAACCGGTGAGGCAATTTCCACGGTTACAGTGACCGTGAAACGATTATTGGTCCTGTAGGGGCTGTTCGTCTCGGCGAAATTACGATTAGGCCAATCGACTTCGTCCGTGTATGGAGAGGACCGGTGTCGCCATTGCTGCCTACTCGGACACGATTCGTTTGCATGAGGAAGTTAATTACCGAGCTGCGACACCGACGCGCCCGTCACACGCCGTTCCCGAAGTTACTTCGAGAATCCAGCCTGATCGCGCCGCAGAATTAACCTGAAATTCGGTCGGAATTGTCCGCGGAAATTTCACCGTTCCTAAACAATAAAATTGATTAAAAATAACGGACTTTATTTTTCAAGAGCAAGTGGAGTTTTCTGAAAAATATTATGTTGTAAGACATAATGTATGATATATATATATATATATATATATATATATATATATATATATATATATATCGAACGTATTATGAATATCTCTGTTTGTGTTTACATAAAGTCTTATGTTTATTTTTTTTATCTTTCGTACGCTGTGTCGACGAAATGCCAGTTCATTATCATTTTGTATTATTAGTTATAACTCCTTAATAAAACATTTAAGAGCATATGTTCATATAACATATTTTTCTTACTTTTGCGTGTAGAACACACTGGCAAAGTTTGGCCGGAAAAAACTGGGACACCCTGTATATATATATGTTCTAATGCTATATAAACCAAACACGGTTTGCGGCATCAATAAATAAATAAATAAAAAAAAAGAGCAAGTGGAGTACGGTTTTCTTGGTCAGGAAAGTGAAATGAGAATTTTTCCAATTAAAATGTTAAATTATTAGAAAATTGTCACAACACATTTTAATATTGCATGAAGATCCGGGCATCGATAAGTGTCTTTTACAAAACTGTTTGGGGATAATTGTTATTTCCGGTCGCAGCGAGAGAACCGGTCGGATATAAACGAGCCGGCTTGAGAAACAGCGAGAGCGCCGCAAGAAAACAGTCGGCCATTTGTCAGCGGACGCCGATCGTGGACCATAATATACCAGGTCGGCGGATAAGTTACTGTTAGGGACAGGCATTAATTTGGGGCCGAGTTGGCGCGCGAGACGGTGCTCCGCGCCGCGCGGCGTACAGCTCTCGGGCTGCACACGCTCCGGGATCTCTCCCCCGAGGCTATTCCGTCCCGTTAACGGATAGCCGGTGCCCTTAGACGAATCGATCCTTAGCTGGAAGCAGAAATCCTCCTATACCTAGCCGAGAAAGAGACCTGGACCGGTCGGAGATCGCCCGGCTGCCTCGACGAAAAACAAACATTCGATTCATTCCTCTTTCCTCATCGTCCTTCGTGTCTCTGGAACGGGGGTTAGGAGGGGGGGCCAGAACTTCGCCACTTCCTGGAAGAAACGATCGCGTGTCGCTCGGTCGATCGACCTGCATGCCTTCTTTTCTCCCCTCTGTCTCTTTCTCCGGCGATACTTTGACGTCGATGTCTTTGGGATGTCCCCGCGCTTTGGAATTCCGATCGATCCCCGCTTTGATGCGCGCATATTTCTCCGGAATTTAATTCGCCGGGGTTTGATGGATCGCTGGGCTAGAACAGGTGTCTTCTTTTTTTTTCATCTGAAATTTTAAGTCGCATTCGCATGGTCGCGAGTAGAATGCAAAATCAAAATTGTATATTGATATTCTTGAATCATTTTAATTTTTTCTCTTGATTTGATTCTCCGATCGGCTTAACAGGAAAAATAATATCGATTCCGTGGTGGGGATGAATCGTGTTCAGAGTTTAATTGGTGAAGCCAGGATTCAGCGAAAGTGCTTGAGTAATTGGATGTTTTTCTTTGTCCTCGAAAGTGGAGTGACCGAGGACCTTTGCGCGATAATAACCGGTTACGTAATTTTAATTAGGTGGGGGAATCGAAGCGAGGGACAAGCGGGATGAAACGGGAGGAGGGGATCAGGGTCGATGGGTCGCGACACGGCCGAAGTTTTCATCGCGCGTTAACGCCGCTCGTTTATTTTTCCCAACGGTGGTTTAGGGTTGTTGCGATAGGTCCCGGTTACATCCGTAACCGCGTCTGCATTCCTTGGCCCACTGCCCAGCGCGGGCTTTTCTATTCGTCGAATACCTAATTCACCGGAGGCTGCGTGCTGTGCTGTGTGCCGGTGTGGAAGTGTTTTAAAGGCGCACGATGCACTGGTAACCTTCTTTTCTTAAACCGTTGCGTTGCGTTGCGCACGAAACACGAGAAAAGAAGAACCGGGGCCACGTGGTGTAATCCGACCTACGCCACGTCGACGGCTCTGTGTGCTACGACCGTTCGCGTAATCTCGATCCGTATTTAAATTTTTTACGTCCGATCCCTCGCCGAAGTTAGCAACACACCGTTCGTTCGATTTTTACTGCTACGATCTTATTACTTGCACATTGTGCTTCAAATTATTAAGTGTTTCATTAGATTACATTAAATCTTTGACCTACAACTTTAAACTATGTTGATTAATTGAATGATCATTAATAGACGGATGATTAGAATCACTAAAATAAGAGTTAAATATTTATTGATCTATTCTCTGTTACTCTCTTGCAACCGACGCACAGCATCTTTCCCAAACACAAAGCGCCACAGCCTAGTGACCACTAATCATTCAACAAACAAACACTCCTTACCAAGGACAAACCTAAAGCGCAGTTTATTACGCCCGTTACTCCAGAAAGTAAAAGCAACAGCTTACGGAAGAGCAATCTTTTAGAGTGTTGCTTTTAGTCGTGCATCCCCAGAGCCTTCTCCCCCCTGACAAACCATACTTTCTCGAAATTCTCAAGTCGTCACACGAGCCCGTAACACCAACAAACTTCTATACAAAAATATTATCACCGGGAAATAAAAATCGAATCTGTATCAGGCTTCCCTTGTCCCTCGGGGGATTCTGCTGTTCGTGGCTGTAATTTTCGAAACATTCGACGGAGAGGGGTGGGGGGTAACAGAGTTCCTTTGGTCGAGCAGGGTATCTTCATCGTCGAGGAATATTAAATTCCCATCGAGTAGGCTGGTCGTTTGAATTGCCGGGCGATCCACGGATTTTTGACCGGCTGTCGGAGTGTTTGAGGGGTTGGGTGTACCGTGAACGGAGAGGAAAGAGCAATTGAACCCCTCCAGGCTGTCTTCGGGACGACCCTGAAAACCCTCGGCCGTAGTCACGCAAGCACGCGGAATGCCGGTAGGTATATTCTTACCCCGACGTTCCTTCAGACTGCCGGCACGAGGACCCTAACGATGCTACGGAATTTTAATTCGATTTGCAGCGACGCGAATCCTCGCCAGAGGAAAGCCACGCCGTCTGCGGGCCGGCGGGGAATCAGAATCCCTCTTGTATTCTTCCGACGATAAATCCTCGCGCGATATAACCCAATTACTTCTGGCCGACGCTGCCTCTGCACCTACGCTCGCTCTCCTCTCTCGAATCGAATCGAACTTCTACGTTCGGTAGACCGCTCGCCGAGTCGCAAAAGGATCGCGGGATGGTGGCTCTAAAACTCGGGGAGTCGATCGATTCTCCATTTTCGTCTTACCCAAGAGAAAGTCGAGGGCACAGCGATAGTCGTAATAGTCTGTTTGATTTTATTGCAACGTGTTTGAAGATCATGTTGGGACGATGATGCTTTTTGCTATGATTATTTCATACATCTTTTCCACAGTTTTTATTTTTGAACAGGAGAAAGCTTTCTTGGGAGATCGAGCAGTTTATTTTACGATTGGGACCGCCAGCGCGAGTATAATTAACTAAAAGAACAAAGTTCCTTTTAGCGATCGGTTAGAAATCTCGTTAAATCTGTGACCAGAGCGGAGCATGGCAGGTAATCTTGTCGCTCCGATCGCATTCTACCAGGCTCCGCAATCCGATACAGACGGGCGAGGGCAGTCTTTTATCAAGTGTTAATTAGAGAATGAAGAAACCGTGAAGAAAAAGATATCCAGCTATTGGTTCCTGGGGAAACTTCTGCAATGCGTCGATTCCTTTCTCCACTCGGTTGACTTTACTCCTGGAACGTATCAAACCGAGAGCTCCGAACGGTTTAAATCCACCGAGAGCTTTCCAGATGAGGGGAGCTTCGCCTTCCCTCCCTCGCCCCTCCCTATCGTTCTTTTTTTTATTTTTATCTCGGCGAAGTTGCTTTTCGTGCGTCTTATCTCGGGATGATGGCATCTGTTACGGCTGTTTCCTTGTAACTCTGTATAATATCGTTGACAGGTAATTTATGTGCCTCCGGAGGAGACAAGCTTTTTCATGGTGTTCGAATTATGAGCAGATTCTCTTGCAGCGTGACGCTTATTAAATATTCTTTTTACGCAGCGTACTACGAAAGCAAGATGGAGTCTTCGTAATAAACGAAAATCGTCCCTCTTCGAACCGTAGTAATATTTCTTTTAATTTTTGCTACCATATTATGTAACCCTCTCCGAGAGACTGGACAATTTTACATTTTACCACGAGCTTCCGTTGCAACAGCAACATTTTTATACACTCTTTCGAATTTCCCGGTCAGTCGGTAGTTCTACGCATAAATTTCACGGCTGCCTTGCTCTCTTATCAGAAGGCCCGCTGGAAGATACGAAAGACGTAAAATTTGGGCATAAAAAGCTGCAGGTGACCCTAAAGACTGAACAGGAGAGGAGTAAAAATTTATTACTGTTGAGAAAACGTGTACGCGGATTTTACGCGTCGCGTCTTTTGCTATGCTTCTAAAACCTAATCCCTTACAAGAGCTAGACATTCGTCTATAGAATCCACGAATCCGTGAATCACGAATCGATCCGGCAGTGTTCTGTTTTGTAATTTGCAAACAGCGAGTCTGGTCGAGCAGAAGGAGGTCGAACGAGTTGAAAATTCTATTTCCGAGCCGGGGACAAGTTCAAGTTCCGGTTCGGCGTCTCATTAGACCAGTTCGACGTGGGGCGGGACCCGATGACGAAAGGATTAACGTAGCAGAAGCTCGAGGGAGGCTGGAATGACAGTAATAACAGAGCTGTCCGTCAAATCTGAAATTCCATGGAGGTAGCGCGCAGTAATCTACGGGGCTACGCCATCGGCTACACCATTCAGACCGGCCCGGCGGCCGTCAGCTATTTTTTCTCGTTTCATCAGTCCCGGGGCGCAATTGGCCTCTTTCAGAATTAGCTGCGGACTTTCGGCAATTTCGAAAACCGAAAGGCATTCTGCCACACGTTGTCGAAACCACGACTTAGCGTTCTTTTTCGGGATAACAGGCGCCGCTGCACGATGCCTCGTCTCGTTACGAGCTTCGGCTGACGGTAAACTGAAATGGTGGGGCTCGGCTGTCGATCATTCTACTCGTCGGTAATGAGTCCGTTTGGTGGGGTATTTCCGTTCGTGTGGTATTCGACGCCGGAAACTGTACGAAAGACAACACACATGTGACCAAATGTTTATTTTCAGTGTCGGATTGTTTCAGTATTTACGAAGATTTTTCCACTGGTACGCTATACCACTCGTCAACACTCGTATCATTCATTTTCTCAACTTAATTCGCAGCTTTTTATTTTCATATACAATATTTTATTTTCGACATTCATATTTACTAAATTTTATTTGATGTGTTCGTAGTGAGTGTAAAATACAATATATATAATAACAAAGAAGAGAAATAAAAGTTTGTTCAGGATCAAGTTGTTCGATACACACGGTATGTTGCACTTTCGATTTATAAATAAATCCTTAAATCGATAACACAGATTTTCGCTTGTTCATATTTCGCCAAGTAGAATAATGATTACCTATGTTCAGACAAAGTAGAGTAAGGATAACTAACGATCGGATAAGTCGAGTATGATCGATCTATGCTTAGGAAAGTAGAATGAGGACGGTCTACAGGCAGACAAACAAGAAATGAATTGATATGTAGCCAGATAAGTTAAAAGAGAATGGTATATGTTCGTAGAAGTGGAATGTACGTATGACGTACATACGAACTGTGTATGGTCGGACAAATAAAAACGAACGAGTTCAAAAACAAACAATTGAACATTGCACCTCACAGAAAATTATAACGACTTCGAGTGTATTGTTAAAATATCCACTTTCCTTTAATCGCCACGAAAATTGAGATGTATATTAGTGGAATGATCAAATTACAGAAATCTTTCAGAGAATATCGCGTATATCTTGGCCTCTGGGAGTAGCTCGCGTGGGCGGTAGTTACGGACTTCGGGAAATGTCTCGTTCACGCGATATACATAGAATAATACGCTCTACTATGATCCCCCCATTCCGCGCGAAAGTTTTCTTCGCGGAAGCCCCGGCTTCGCGGAGCAACTCAAATTAGACTAATCCGTGCACCGTCATCAACTCGTAGATGATGCATTAAGTTATTTCATTCGAAACAATGGAGCCACGATACGCGGGAAACTGTGCGTGAACTGTGAACGCGACTTTGCTGTGCGCTCCATTGACTCTAGCCCGATGGAACTTCCTATATTTCATGCGGTGAGGGAAATTACCGGGACACGCATCTCCTTGTATCGGGACGAAGTAATTGTGTCATCGAAATCACGCTGTGTCTTACCACGGAACAATTAAATCACTCCAACCAGCAATGCTTCTATTAGCTGCTATACACAACCCTGAATGCAATGATCATCTTGCGTTCCTGTTAATAATCATATAGTTTCTTAATCATCCTTAACTCAATGCGTACAATATTCTTACAAATCGATTATTTTTTTTTTATTAAGCATTTCAGATCTCAATTGAGATCTATATCTGCTGTACAAATGTAAGTTACAGTAAATACATATTCATATATACATAGACAATATTAAATCTAACTAAATTCTTGCTTTACAATTCTTTAGGAAATGAACTATAAGAAGACAAGCTTTAATGTTGAGTCGGGCATCTAACATTTTTAACCAAAAGGGTAGCTACAATTTAATTTTACACAGTTGGTGAGTTAGCTTGGATCGCTGCAAATCAAGGTGGCTACATTGCCAGAATCTTACATTCACTATACGTGACGCTATATATACAGCTCACAATCTTTTAGGAAGGAACAAATGATCTTACATATAGTGTATGTAGGTCTGTGGAGCAAAACATTCAAATCGATTATTAATCTGTTAAAGTTACCAATAAATTAAATATGACACATGTACGATTCATAACACTAGTTGATATTTTATGATCCTCGTACACAATATTTCTCAATATTGATGGTATAGCAATGAAAGCCCTGTTTCAAATAAACTTGTCATATTATACTTGATGCTTCGATTCCAAGCAAAGCGATTTTTTCAGATAGATTCATTCACTAACACAGAAATGAAACAGCGTGCATGAGACACAGCAACGACGTCGTCAGAACGGCACATCAACCAGGCGAAATCGCACGATCGATCGTTGGAAAGCGTTTAATATAGTCCTCTCGGTAGCATTAATTTGCTAGCCGGCGGCCATGCACGCATAAAATCGATGGCCAAATATCTTATCGATCATCGGCTCTGGAATACAGAATCGCGTTTTCTCTTGGGGGAAAAAGGTCGACGTATATCGCGATCCAAGGTCCGCTCGGCATATAGAGTCGAGTTTCCAGTGTGTTAAACAACGCGGCATGCTCGAGCCGGCTAATGTTAACACGATATTTCAGCGGATAACGAGAGAACGGGTTAATGCGGACACCGCGTGCCTATGCGTAACGCACCGAGGCCGCGAGTTGAATTTCGCGAAATCTCCGCGGAAAAACGTTCCCCGGTAATGGCCGGTAAGCTGTTTTCAGTTGGCGTGGCATTCGAGCGGATTTCTCGAGGAAGGTGATTCACGTGAACGCTCGAGGAGGCAGAAGGCTCACGGCAAAATGAGCCGTGATGAATGAAAATGCTACTCGCCGAATCGTGTCCGCTCGAACATGTCGATTCGAAGCCAGAAAACCGTACCCTTCGTTCCCTCCATCGTTGACCGTGTGCCAGCCAAACTCGTCACAGAACCTCCGTCGTTATGACGTATCTCTAGAAATAAATACCGTCCCCGAGCGACGATTGCTCTCCGCGTTGTCACGTTCCGTTAATTAACGCGTTTCCGATCCACCCGGCTCTTTCAAGAACGCTCGGATTCCCATCGAGTTTAGAGCGTTTTACGCGAATTTTGAATATCGATCGGACCCGCTGGACCCGTTTCTCTATCTACGCGCAGAAGCGACGTGTCGTTCGTGAGAAGCTTACAGTCGTAATTAGACTCGGCTTGCTGCAGATTCGGATGGTGAATAGTGCGTAGCTTTCGTTCGGTTTCGTTCACTTCACTGTTACGTGAAATTGCGAATATTTCTGTTTCGATATTCTGTATGATACTTTGTACATAGGCGGATTTATGTGAACGATGAGTTACATTAATTTTGGATTGTCAATTATAGCAATTTAACAATAGTTGCGAATTAATATAGAGCATATAGAAGGTGGTATAGAATATATCTGTGTTTTCATCGCTAATTTTGAGCATAGGACATCGGCTAAATTGCATTCTTCTATCGAGCCTTTCGAATTCCTACAGCTCAATTAATGTGTCCACTCAAATGTCTTGAAATTGTGACATGCGGCGTTTATCCTTACAATCACTAATATAAAGTGCAATGAAGTGTTTTGTACGAAATTCCTAGTTTAATAGTCACCGCTTTTGAAACACAGTATAAACAATCCGACAGAGTGGATTATTACGTCGGATTGAACAACGTGGGCAGGAACGGCGTTCGCATCACGGTCGTCTGCGAATTCACGCGTTGTGTATTGAGCAATATAGAAAACATTCCATTATTTGTGCCAATTCGCTCTGCTTTTCAATACTTTTTAATATACGTCAGATTGGGACGGGCCGGTATGTTAGAAGTAGACGACGCGCTTTCGTAGCGACTCTGTTCTTCTTTTTTCTTTCCTCTCTCTCTCTCTCTTTCTCTCTTTCTCTCTTCCGCAGCGTTTCCACGAAATGAATATTACACTAGAAAGAATATAGCCGATGCCGACGCCGCGGCGCACTTCATGTCGGAATAAGAAGCGCATAGAATATTTTAATTAAATCCAGGCCCTCGGAGAATCTCGGCGAAAGGAAAGAAAGTATATATAGCGGGGGTTATACTGCCTCGAGGAGATTTATTACCGTACTTGGAGAGACTAAAACGCGACCGGGTAAATAGCGAGGAACGCGCAGTTTATTCGATGCCGTTAAGAATTCTTTAAGTATCTTGCCTGGCCAGATAAGCTTAACGTTCGAGAATTAATTAAAAACATGTGCTCCCGCCGCGCCACGCCGTGCGCCGAAGCCTCGGCTGCTCCCCGCGTTTTATCGTATTAGGTTGTTGCATACGAAATGCATCGAAGCGATATAGGTATTTCATTTTAACGAACTTCATTAAACGGGATAAGGCTCTACACGCTTGACAACGAACCGCCCATGTACTGGGTGATCCGTGAAACGAGGATTAGGAACGCGCCTTTCCGCCGTCTAATTGAGAAAATGCTGATGGCGGAAATTAAACGAACCACAGGGTGGATGCTGTAGCAAACTTTTACTTCATGGACCTGGCGGACGTTGGTTTCAGCAATTTATAAGTAATGTGCGTCTAGGAAAGAATAAGCATTGTTGTAACCACAATCGATCATAAAAATGAAGACATATCTATTCAATTGCAAAACATTTTCCTAAATACTTGATTTCAAACATTTTACGAGCGTTAAGTAAAAATAATGACACGCAGAATTGAATCAGAATCATTGGCAGCATGCACAATATTGTTCAAGATAGTCTTTTATCTTGCAAACATTTTTTCTATGCTGGAACCTGGCCACAGAGTATTTCCACTTGAATATCTTTATTTATTTATTTATGGTTTATTTTAATGTGATCACGTTAACAGCTAGGTCACTAGATGTATAATAGACAATAAATAATAGACACTGCATAGCTAGATGGACTTAAAGAAGGATCGTATATGCATGAAGCTGTTCTATATTCCGAAAAATGGTTACTAAAATTTACACAATGGATTTTATACAATACATTTATGACAAAATTGAATACGAAAAATTAAAAATCATCGAATTCAAGGGATTTAAGGATTAAAATCGATAGAGAGGATTTGAGATAATATCTTCTTCAGTCTGTAAAAATGTTTAACGAAAGGAAAACATTGTTCTATCGATATGTAATAGTAACTATTCGTTGCCAGATCCGGAATAAACCGGTGCTAGTATTCGTCGCGCGACGGCGCGAGCTTTACGAGCCTCGATTTCGCACAGCACGCGTTTCGGCATAAATCGCGGCTCTAATTCGGTTGCGCTATTCGACACCGCCGTTCAAAAATGTAAGCTTTTGCTACATCGTCGCCCGTTCATTAATCATGCGTAGCAACCCGCTGGCACACCGTGGTGTTCCGCGTGTCTATTAAGAGTTTGGAAGCAGACGCGATTTCGCGAACGAGCGATTAACCCATTAAGACCCGAGCAATGAAACAAGACGAATCGAATCTATATTCATTACTTGTGTGGACCTTTATGCAAATTAAAAGGTACATCGATTACGTGATGCAGAGATTAAACAAAAAAATTGTATTTATTTCCCAATCATCTTCAACAAGATTAGGAAAGATAAGAAAAAGGTTTGTTTAAATGTCTGTGTTTACGTTGGTCGGTCCATGAAAATTGTTATTAGATCGATCGATTTTATTTGGTTTCGCGACGCTAGTTAATTAGATGAGCGAGACAAATGGCGAACGCTCTTTCCTCACTTCGTAAATCCGTTAACGCGGCCGATCCCTAAATTCTAAGCTTGCTCGCCCCCCTCCTCGCACTCGGAGTTCTGCAAAAAGTTGCCAAACTACCGACTTCAGCAAAAAGGGACGATTCCCGCGGCGCCATTACAGCGATTTACGGCCGTGCTTTTCCGCCCGGCTCGGCCCAACCCGGTTCGGCCCGGATCGGCACAACGCTCTTGTCGATCGTAATTTTCCCGGCTAATGTGCTTAGGCATCGTCAACTTGTGCTCTTTCCATCGACGAGGCCCGTCGATGCCACCGTCGAACCCGAAAATAGACCGGCCGCTCTTTCTTTTCATTGGAATAGCGATATTGCACGACCGGAAGAGATTTCGCACCGCTCTCGAGTGGCTTCGCATGTTCGCCAGTCTCAAACTCGCTGAGAAACTGCAATTTGTTTTTATTGATACGCTGAGTGCCACGTCGATGCCTGTCGACGTCACATCAAATCGAAACAATTTATTTCATAATACATGGATAAAGGTTTATGAAAACAGTCCATCTTTAAAATAACTTATGTTTTGGTTCACGATTATTTATAATTTGTATTATATTATTCAGAATATCACAATGTATTGAAAAACAATGTACGGCAAAATAATCCCTACCTTAAGATTCAAATTGCACTAAATAAAAAAAAAATAATACATGGATAAGGAAGACAAAGTTTATCATTGCAATCATCAATTCAACTATTTTTATTCAACAACAAAGATATTATAAATAAGAAACAGAATGCATAAAATGAAACAGCTTCATTTGATATGCAATTTATGATCACTAATCTTGTTTTATAATAAAAAGATCGCGCAAAATTGAAATAAATACAGCTATGTTATTTTTATTAGGTAAAAGATTTCACTCACTTTTTATGACAGGTTTATTGTTAATTGAAACATTCGGTCGATCGTCTGGCATTTACAAAATTCGTATGGTATGGTCTTGATTTAAAGAAAGGTTTTTGTCATTCAATGTTTCCTGAGAACAGCAATTGATTTTTCAGAACTGATTCCACATGTGTGCCTATGAATTCCGTCCGATGAATATGCATCTTCCCAATTACGTATAATGTCAGGACATAACGTCAAACATTGCCTGAGCCTGTAATCTCGCTTTACTGCGTCCACTTTGCTTGTTCAATTATGATCTCCGGCCATAAACCACCTACGCGTAACTTTTCAACGAACCTCGCGGGTTTCGAAGGATAAGAGAATAGGAATCAGTACATAACAGTAAGAACTGTTATTGCACTTCATTAATTCGTGAAAAAGTTTGATGTCCAGACTTTCTGAATCAATGAGAAGTATTGTTTCAAGCGGGAAAAAATACTGTCGTGCCATAACTCATCGTTCAATACGTAAAATCTTATTTAAATCAACAATAAAAACAGTAATCTTAATAAAAGAGTTTTGTAAATTTCAATGCACTGTTCACGATAACACGATTACATGTACAGTAAAATTTCATGATTTAACATTTCCGATTCATTTACGACTTCGTACGGGGAACTGTAAGAAACGTTTCGCGTCTTCAAAGACAATTCAACTGTAAATACTAAATTAATCGACGTCCACGAAACGTGTTATACCAAGCATTCAAAACGACTATCCGAAATAGAACAGGTGTATGCTTTTACAACTGACTTCGTATTGATAATACTCTGATTCTGTAAGTTGGCATCGAGCGCGGCTCGGTAATTCCATAAGAGGCAATTAAATCGGAATTATTTTCTGTCGAGTAAATAGGTCGTGATTCAGACTGCTTTGGCAGAGACAACAGTGGAAACGGACGTTGATGCACAGACACGGGTCAGCAGTCGATGACATTTCCATGAAATAGGTGGAGCTAATACGAAAACTTTCGTGTCACGAAATAAGTCACAATAACCACTATTCTTGACCTGAATTGAATACCTGATCGTCATCAGTTGTTTCGCTGTCCAAGGATTAAGAACACCTACATGTAATAATTGAGATAGAAAATTGAACGTTTTTAGACTTTACAACCTGCTACATTTCCACATTCATTTTTAAACTACGAGCTAGACTTCTCATAAATACAAATACCAATTAGTAGACTACTAAAGCTGTTCTAAGCACAAAGCCTATGCAACAATGTTTCATAAATAATGATGTATTCATTTTTAAATGCTACATTTCTACATATAATTTCATAAAAATCATGTGTCCACATCTTGAATTCCGAAAATCTCATCAACTATTTCGCAAACAAAAATTTCTTTTAGCGGTATTAAAAAAGACTGTACTAGCATTACTCGCTGCCATACCAAAGCTGTCTTGCCAGCAGCATTTCACGAGGGTATGCCCAGCCGAGGCTCATTCACAAAAAAATCCAGCGTCTGGTAAGCTTCTCGTTTCTTAACGGGTAGGTGGAGGAGCGGACATACCGCAGCTCCGGCTCACCGTAAACACGGATTAAGGGAAATTTTCTGGTGTAATCTTACTAATGATCCCGGAAAAACAAATTCATTTGACGTAGTTGCTCTGCTAATTGTCAACACGCCCTCCGAATTCCCGTAGCTTGCGCAAACAATTCTGCTGCGCCGAGAAATTCTCCGGCCGGATTGTTTTATTTTTCCCCGGACTGATGTTGCCTCTGCCCATTACCGATCTGACATACAGCCCGTTACCGTCTCACCAGTTTTCGGCGTTTCTCTACAGTGTGCCAGATTCGGAAACTGCTTGAGAAAGTTCACATCTCTGTTACACAATGTTAATTACTAGGTCATGCATTTTATGCATTCATAGGCAAACTGAATATGGTGAGAAATAGTAAAAACATTAAAGGCTTCAAGTATTTCATTATTTTTCGAAATTTGAAAGACTAAGAAATATATTCGAAAAATTTTTGAAATACATTTTCCTTCTGAATGAAAAATATTGTTTCCAGGTACTTTTTCATTTCGATGTCAGTGTTTGCTAGGAAATATAGCTAACTATTAATATTGAAAAAGCTCTATAAAAAATGCAATGTCCGAAAAACAAATCCCCCAAAGCACAAAATATTTTTATCTTTCTTATTGCCACTGCCGTTTCAAAACGATTGACGTGCCAAAAAAATTAAAACTAGTCTCCGCCGTGTAAAAAAATCGGACCTGTTTACACGCACTTTGGAATTCCAATGACACATTAAACCGAATGTGACACTTTTCCAAATTCTGTACGGCGCTTGAAATTTTTCCACCCGGAGTGTGCTTGATTTTAAATGGACAAGGATTATAATTTCAAACTGCACAAAGTGCACAAAAATGTGGGAGGTTTTGAATTTCCAGAAGATAGGATTCAAATTCTACCTTCTGATAGAACTTTCGAAAGTTCATCGGGCTAGCATACCTTTGAATATGACTGGCTAATGCGTCTGTCCATCATTCGCTGCTTCTACTTGTGTAAACATTGTAGATTCAGTACTATTCGCGTTCTATTTCTACTGCGAGATCGCATCGTGTTATTGCGGGAAATAAATACTACGTTGCAGCTGTCTACATTTATAGACTATGAATTTTCATGCGGTCGTAAGCTATAGTACAAAGCTTCTTACGGAGGAACAAATAAAAAGCCTCTGCAGAATTACATTCTATTTCGTGGTATTTTTATCTAGTTGAAAACTGTTGTTAGTCGTTTCAATTAATAGACCCGTTAATAGAAGAATAATCAAGAAAAAAAAGTAAAATCGTATTCTACTTAACCATCATGGTTCTTAAATCTACAAATTGACTTCGCGAAAATTCATTTAAATATCTAGAAAAATCTTTTGAGAATCGTGGTACTCAAAGTGTTAATTACTAGCCAGCAGAATGGACCTCGTGCAGGCGAGCGTCAACAATGCTTTTTGAAATCGTCACGGTGGGGAGCCACCTTAAGGGAAGCCGAAGCGCAAGCGTCGCCACGTGGAGCATGATGTCCACGAGCATTTGGCGCTTGCGGCGCGATGACGAGCTTAAAAATTTGACTTGGCGCGATTAGGTGAGCGAAGGAGAGAGAAGAACAGCCTAGGAGGCGAGCTCGAGAGAGATAGGGAGAAGATCAGGAGAGAGAAAGAGAGAGAGAGAGAGAGAGGGAGAGAGGATACCTTGAAAGGGGAAGCAGGTCCAAAAGGACGATGCAACGCGTGTGCGCGATGGTGTCGAGCGCGTGGTAGGGCGGTTCGCCGCGAAAAGGTGGGGGGCGGCAGAGAACAGGAGAGACGAGGAGAGAAGAGAGGGTGAGTACCACAGGTGGTGGGCGTCCCGACGCCCTGAGCGCCGCTGCACAATGCGACAAACACCAAGAACGCGGTCGACACGACGAGGAAAATTCGTACCGTCGTGTCCATCTAGCCGTCTGTACGTCCATCCGCGGTGGTGCTCGTTGTCACGGCGAACCAGAAGCCAACGAGCAGGCCTTCAGCTCTGGCTACGTCTTCGTCACTGCCAGAGAGCCCATTTCTCACACTGACTTCGTGTTCTCTCTTTTTTCCTGCTTGGCGCACGCACGGGTACAGACGTGTGCCATGGAAGCACACCATTGGATTGCGATGTTGTAGCTATTCGAGGAATGTAAAGAGTACTGGGAGATCATTCTTTTAAATTTTGTATTATTGTTACATACTCTCGATCTGTCAACAATTAGATACATGTCAAACATGATTGACCATTAGTAGACTCTCCACTATCAGCCCCCAACTCGCGCATCATCTCCCACGAGTCACGGACATCACCTCACAAGGCCTCGTCACAACTAATCACCGTATCTCGCCTCCTTCAATTTTATACTACTATCAACACGCCCCTCATATTCCGATTTCAACCCTCGGTTAAACTCGACGGAGGTATCAAGTACACCCATTACCGAACTGCACATAAGGGTTACTACCTGTGCTTCCAATCTCGTGTCTGACCAGCATCATCGTCCTGAACTCACCCACCGCCTCGCGCTGGCCATGGACATCGGCTGGCAAGGTCTCGCCGCGTCACTAATCACCGTATCCCCTTCGCTCGCTTGATCCGCGTTTTCTATCGCTCGTGCCTTGTAGAACGCGCGCACCGCTACCAGAGTCTCCTTCCCTCCCTAGCATCCCCTTCCCCGTTGGATCCGGCGAGCTTCCGTCCTTATCCCTCTCCCGCCCCGACGGCCCGTTTCGACGAGATACCGCTTAGTGGCGCAGTCGTCGCCACGAGAGCGACGTGCTCTCCGTCGGTGGTCATGAATCGTGCGGCGGAAGAGGTCCTCGCGAGCCGGCTGCCGCCGTCGTCGTCGTAGTCGCGTCGTCCTAGTCTTCATCGTCGGCTCGTCGTCGTGCGGTGTCGTGTTCCTCGTAACTCGTCGTGATCCTCCAACGAAAAGAAATAATAAAAAAAAAAGAAAGAAATCAATCGGAAAACGTAACCGTGATCTTGATCGTCGGATCGACGATCCAGTCCGGGGACGGTGTGCCGTGTCTTCACCCCCCCTTCCAAGCTAAAGGGCAAGTAGGATCATCGAAGAATGCACCGTGTCGTTCGATCCTGATCGGATCGGCGCAACGGTGGCCGATCTTAGGGGACTCGCTTGCGAGAAGCGAGATCGCGTCGGACGGTCGTGTGACGTCGCGGTTTGTCGTCGGATCGACGAGCATCGTCGTCGGTGATCCCATCGTCGGAGAGATGGGCTTTGGTGAGCGCGTGCCGCGGAGCGGTGAACCTTCTTGCGTCGCTGATCGCCGACAGCGGCGCCATAACGGGGTGCGTTCGCACGCGACCATAGTGTGAAACGAGAAAAACGAAGAGGTGGAGGAAGAGGTGGTGGAGAGGAGGAGGTGGAGGAGGCGGAGGAAGACAACGGGCAGAGCTGGAGAAAGAACGCCGGCTGGCTCTCTCTCTCTCTGTCTCTCTCTCTCTGCTTAGCACCCTGGCCTAACTTAACCGACCCCCATCGTATACAAAATCTGACCATCGGTCAGATACATCTTTACGCATCGTGTCGAATCCACTCGATAGAAAGCAAGTGTGTCGTGACCGTTTGAATCGTGCGATATTTTATCTCCGTCGTGGAGATTGTGTGCTCCGTTTTTTTGTGACGCAACCAACGGCCGGAGGACGCGGGCTCACCCACGGCCGAAAATGTGAGAAAGTTGTTGTTCCGGCTGGCTTGCACACCGGACGATCCCGCTGACAAGGTAATACGACCAGCTCGTAACACCGGCGCAACGTTTTTACGCGCCAAATGAACGGGCCACCGCCGCGCGTGATTTACACGCTTTACGCGCGCAATCACGACCCGTCGCGCCGAACAGTACCGAGCGTGGAACGCGTGTAGGATAATTGCGCGGCCTTTGCCGTGCTGCTATTTTCTTTCGGATTGTGTGCCCCTTTTTCTGGAGGGCTTCTAGAGATGCTGGATCGACTGGCTTGGTCGTTACTGCATATTTTTCTGCGAAGTAAACAGATAACGTGTTGATAGATACTGAGATTGACTCTTCAGTACCTCTCTGGAGACTTCGTTACGTTCTTTAGTAATGTTTCATCTATTTTTTACACAAATACAGAAAATTCATAATTATTAGGGGTTCAGTTTGCTAATAAACAGCTTGGATCCTTGACTGATATACACAGAATGGGTAGCATAATACCTGTAAAACGGGCTAGTGATGTGTATATAGTGTTTACGTTTTCACATCGTAGCGAGGGAAAATACGATCGTCAGGGATCGCTAGCTACGAGAAAAAGTAAACTAGTGTCGATGGAACTGGTTGTGACGAAGTATTCATGATTTGTTCATGGTAGCCATAACACGAGCAGCGGTTGCGTCGTTTTGTGGTAGCTGTCAGCTATCTCTACGAGTCTCGAACACGCTTTCGCAGAAGTGAAATGTTTATGTTCAACTAATGTGTTTTTATGATGCGTCGTCGGTAGAAGTTTCAACGTTTCAGTGAAATTAGACTGTAATTCAATGGCGTGTCAGTGCCGATCTACTTCTGGGAATTTGCTGTTGGTGTGAATGAGTGGATATTCGTTTGCTTACGCTTAAGCAACATTCCTCTGAACCTATTATATCAACAAACATGTTTCATCGCTCCTCTCAAGGAAAATTAATTGTATGTAAAGATATTTGCGCACTTACAAAAACAAAATATAAATATGTATTCTCGAAATGCAAAAATAAGAGAATTCATTTTGCGACGATGTTAATTTTTTATTAATAACGTTAAAGAGAACATAAGTGGATATTTGAGATGCTGGAAGACGTTTCTCTCTGTGTACTAGAATCTATTATAGTTCGGTGGGTTCTTTGCGGTCGCCTCGAGAAAAAGGAAGAGGGCATTTCAGGTATGATTAGTGTTCCGAAGAAGTGCATTACTCGATGTCGATTTTCTTTTCATTTCTGCCTCTTTCACTGGCGCAATATGTTTTTCTAATAGGTTACTTTCTATCGCGAAAGTGACTCGCGTTAGACGCCACGCTCGCCGGCGCTGCTAACAGCCATCCTCTGGATCGATTAACGTAATTGTCGATCGCATGTTCGACAGTGATCGATCGTAATATTCTCTGACACCATTGTGAATCGAAAGCGGGGGGCGCGTAATACGTTCTGTGTTGACAGATGTTGAATGGACTGGTCGATCTTTGAAAGTTGACCTAACGCTTCGCGGTGTTGCCTCGCCAGTGCAATTATGTGCGGTTATTTGGGCTTGTATATTTTCCACATAGTTTCTGGTATTCGTGATGAAATTCGTCAGAACAGTTTAAATAGAAAATCTATGAAACAGGAGAGAAAAATGTGCATTAGTGACATTTTTTAAAAAATATGTATATAGAATGTAATAAACAATTTTTTGGGTAGTAACGACTGATTAAATATATCTGCGATAGATAGAGACAGTGACTGTGAGTCATGGTTGCATTCAATATTACTCATTCTTCCGAGGAACGGAGAATAGTGTCTTAATACTCTGTAGTAGAATAGGACTGTCTAGGTCAGCCATACGGTACAACAGCAGGCAATTCCACTTTTCCATGGTTATAGAACAATTTATGGGGATGCAACAAAGCTTGCTGTAATTAATAGAAATTATGTAGCTTTTACTAATATAATATTTGAATATAATAACAGATGCTTCAGTGTACTATTCCTGTCTCTTACGATTGCTGGCAACAATGACTCTTCTTCTATTTTTACTTGATTCTTTATATACTTTCCACATTCTCGTAGTGCACGCAGGAAACATAATTAAACCGTACATTGTTTATATTACGTTCACACGTATTATTTAATAACATCCTGTAAGATCCAAAATAAGAGGCTGGCTTGGGAGATCTGTTAAAATAGAAATAAACTACAGACACTGAATTCATCCCTGCTCAATGTTGTCTCTGTAATAGTCGAACAAATTGACTTGCTTCCAAAGTTAGTACAAGAATCCTCTCTGCGCAACAATTAAACAAATTAACCAACGTCGTTTCAACAAAGTTCTACGACCAGTTGCAACCATTCGAAACCACTCTGCTGTAACCAGTTATTCCGTAGTAAAATAGTACGAAATAGAGTTGCACAGCGTGTCGCAGTGGATTGCCAGGATCACGATCCTTTGGATCCTAGTTTTATTTTCTTGTTCAGCTAGTTCCTTTTCCTCCCGGTGTCCCTAGCCGGCAACCTTGACACCCGATATCGATCCGAAAAAATCACGAGTCGCCGAACGAGGCAGCGCGTTCGCGGAACAAAACTTTACTGTCCTGTTTATAGTTCGTCCCGCGTAAACAGTAAATCGAAGCCGAACGTCCAAGGCTACCCGCTCTGTTTACGGAGTCTCTTTATTCATCGGCTATTCTGTGCCTCGACGAGACTGCCTGGTTCTTGTCGGGAAAACGACGAGCCCGAGCCACGCTGTCGCTCGTTCGATTAATTGCTTTACATTTGTTCGTGCCATCGAGCCGACGTTTCCGAGACGACTTTTCTTCTTTTTCCCCCCTTCCTTTTTTTGGTCTTTTTCTCTCTTTCTCTCCGCGAAATGAATGTAATTTCGTGGGCCAGCGCTACCGTACCGCGGTGATTGACGTTGATGTAATGATCGGGCCGAAAGTGCTCGCGCTAGAATTTATGGTAATGTCTGTAACGAACAAAATGGAGGATTAACACGTTCGCAGTAGCACGTGGCGTATGTGGGTCAGAGTGCTTCCTCGCTCGCCCCCTTTGCCCGCCAATGGCAAGGGATGTACGAAAAGAGTATTTTTAAAATACGGGAAGCACTGTTTTTACATTTATGTAATTTATTTAATGTACAAGAATAATTTCCGAAACATGGGATAAATTGAAATGACTGTTTCTCTGGTTTAATGAGGTAGAAAAATATGTTGATGTATTTAAATTCTTTTAAATAAAACATATTGGAGTAAAAAGAAAAGAGGAAATTAGATGACGAAGGGGCGGGAGGGGGAATAAAGAGGGTGTGGTTTGGGGGATGAAAGCGTGAAGTAAAAGTGACGGTTCCTGTTGCGCGTGCATTGTTCCATATTTGTCCGCCATCGCATCGGTGACCCTATCGGAAAAGCGCTATAAATAGACAACGATTTCCAATTTTACACAGAAAGGCAGGCAACGCACCAACTGCAGACGAGATGTGACTCGAGTGCGCCAGACGTTTCCTTTCGTAATTAGGTCAATCTGTACCTAATGAGACGTTACTCGCGCGTTTCTGTACAGCCGTTCGCGTCGTTTCGCCTCATTTCAGACGGCCAGATCGAAAGATTTTAATTAAAGGTTAGCGTCGCACGATCCGACCAGACCAGACGACGGCCACGCGGCGCGCGAACTCGCATTCCTGTCCCCGTGATTGATGGATCACGATGATCTACCCCGTACGGCGAAAACTGATGCGATTGTTGCCGTTCGTGCACTGAAAAAGTTAATACTAATTTAGATCTTCACGAACGATGTTATTATTTCCTCGTGTCGTACAAATCAATATTTATTGTAAACGCTCGAGGTCTGCCGCCTCATCGTCAAAATGATTCACCCAATACTAGACGGTTTTGTTGACTGATTTTCCCCACGGTCAATATTAAATGTGTCAAAATATCAAATTCATAACCAGATCGTAAATCTCATGCTTTCGTTGGGCCACGCGAATGCACGCGAGGCGCAATGAAATAAATTTTGCTATAAAATTGCAAGCTTCTCCGAGAGCAATAAAATCGATGAATGGAAGAAATATTTTTGTTTCCGATACAGTCTTAAAACTTTACGCCTTTATTCGGTGGAATTGTTTGCGAAGCATAAATTTTTCTATCGATTGTGCTTCATGGCAGTATTAAATAACGATAAATAAGCGGGAACTCGTTTTTATCGTTTAGGCATTAGAATGATGTGAACATTGAGAGATGGTTGGATCAGATATCGAACTCGCTGAAAGACTATAACCATATGTAGATAATTAATTACGTCCATTCTTTAATTATGTAATAAAGTCTACATCATCCAGTTTTATTAAAACTGAAAATAAAACATTGAACTAAATATAGTTTCTCATTATTACAATTTCAGTAATTACTAAATGAAAAAACCGGTCATTTCACTGCAGTGAGTTCAACGTTAACAAAAATGTCGACGTGCAGAAAAACTGGATTTTAATCTTTTAAAAAGGATAGTAACATCGGTACTATATATACATATATATATATCAGATCGTGATTTTCGAGCCATGCGTGATATCCGCAACGGTGCTTATCAGCATTCATCGATAACGCGGCCGCGGTTTCGGTTCTATTCAAGAATCGAGCGTGAAACTCGGCGTCATCGGTCGCATGGAAGGATTGCGACACCAATGAACGCTGGCTGATGACTATAAATAGGAAGGTTACATTGTAAACCGGGCTGTGCTGCGGTTCGCTGCGGATCACCTGGCATCGAATTATCGCGCGGATATTAGGATGTCGCAATCGTGATCCCATCGGTGCTCGTTGCATTCTTCATTGAGGCAGCGACTTCCTCGTCGGCCGGCGCGCATTTACGCGCGTGGCGCTTTAAAATTAGTCGCCGGTAAATTTACACACGTGTACGGCCGATCGGCGGCGAGGCGAGAGGGAGAAGAGGAACGATACTTTTATTTATCGCGGCTACTACTACGTGCCGTTTCTGATTGACGGGCATTAGCTGCGACCACTCGAGCGTTCCTGTGCAGCCGTCGCCGACGAAACGAATCGAAACGTCGCCGAATATTTACGGGGAATTTCCGGCAACCGAGTGCCTGAGAAATCGCGGACGTTAAGGGTCGAGATGCTCGCTCGCTCTAGAATATGGGGTCCGGACCGTATGAGACTCTCCCGAGTCAGGTTCGCAAAGAAATTCGGGTTTTTCTAGCAGCTACCAAATATTTCAGGTTTTAACCGTTTGCACTCCGAGCTATTTTAACTGGAAAATTAAACATTTCTTCCGATCTAGAAATATTTCCATACCTTATGATTTTTGCAATTTTATGGATATGAAATTGGTACATTACCCTATACAGTACCTAAATGTTTAGTAATTGATTGGATACCGATATATTTAATAATGTAAACAATATTTTGAAGAATGGTACAGCAATTTTTAGTGGTGCCTCAGAGTAGACAGCCGAGTGCTAAGGGTTAACACATTTTGGACAATTTAGATTTATTGAGAACACGAGACTCAGTTCAGATCGTGTCGCTCTTGAAATATGTTGACAACATATGTGAAGATGAAGGTCATCGGAGCTGGGTCCCTTTTTGACAATATTTATCCACATTTTTATTTGAATTTGATTTAATCAGAATTTTAGAGAATTTTTTGTTATGTTCAGAGTAATGCAAAAAATATAACGTGTAAGTGTTGCTGGGTTGGATACATTTATATTTGAAATTAATCCTGCCATGATTTTATAAAATGTTTTGAAAATAGTTAGGAGAATGCAAAAAATATAAAGTGTGAAGGTTCTTGGGAAATATCCCATATATGGGACAGCGGGTCCATACATATTCAAAACTTGTGCGAATACCTACCTCAGTAAATTTAATTTTTATTCAATTTTTATGACGTTTAATATAATATTAAATGGAACAGTATTTAATATGCATTGGTAAACAGCAGATAGGCTCAATACATAAAATTATTGGAAAAAACAATCGAAATACTTCGATTTAATAAGGTTGTATTTCAAAATTTATTTTATCTCATATCTTTGTAAAACTAGAACAGAAGATAATACTGTACCTGTTTTCATATTTTTTCGTGACCTTAAGTGAGAAGAGAGTTAATGAAAAATCGACTCCGTGATTAATTAAAATGATATTCGTACACGTGATTGATTTATAATCAGGCTATCAGTGATTACAAATTAAAATGCCCCTTTATTCAGAGATTAATATAATGTCTATACGGTGACGTGAAAGGGAATCTCGCGTTGAATAGACTTCTCCACATCGAAAATTAATTAATCGCGAAAGCATTTGTTGCAGCGATGTCACCGTAATGACGTATTGACATTTATTTGCGTGACATAATTGGAGTAATGCGATAAGAATGGGAGCAATACACGCATTATGTATAGTTATTCTCCTTTATAACTGTTGGTTCTTCAGACCTCTTTATTTGACTATAGATGATTCATTCAATTCTTTCGCGAGCCGCATTCGCACAGTCAGCTTCTCTTTATTTACTATTATTTGGTTAATTAGACACACGAATTTCATCGAGTACTATATCAAATATTGGGAAGTTGTGTGCGACTCACCAGCGTTTCCTCGTTAATGATTTTCCTTCCTCCTCCACATAATATCGGATGCATTCTCCATGATTGTTATCAATTGGTTATAAATGTTTTTTCAAGCTGTTTGTCCAGTCTGTAAAAATGAGTGAATACACAAGGTACTTGTGTCTGACTTTCTAAATGTTTAATCACTTTATTCTATTGATATATCTCCGCACTACAAAACCAAGATTGTTATAAATACATAAAACTCACAATTGAACAACTTCTGGGAATCTGGTTCTCTCGGAAGAGCAACTTTTGCAAAATCGAAACATTCTCAGGTTATTTTTGATGCGTTAGTGATTTCTCAACTAATTGAACATTTCATCGGCGCCGTTTAATCCCGGCTAATATCTTTCATCAAACGTGCGTGCCAAACACAATGGTCGCCCTTAATGCCGTAAACGCTCGTCGAAACGCGCAGTTTTCGCTTTGACATCGCGGGCAGAGCTGACAATAGGTCGGCAGCTGACGGAAGTAATTTCAAATTCGTCGATGCAAAAACACGGGCTCGCCAAAGGGCCCGGGAAATACGCCCGGCTTATCGTCTGATGTTTTCCACTCCATCATATCAAGCGTCTTACTCGCGATTCATTTCCGGGTTGCATCGGTTAGAGGCTACGGATTAGCAGGACTTTTCCAGCTGCTCTTTCTTTTTTTAACATTCGCTCGATCGCTCCTTTCGTTTCGCGTAATAAATATTTCCGAGTCGCTTTGACTCATTTCAATATTCAGCCATGCGCGCGAATCGACAGAACTCGTTGCGAATTCCCCACGGGCGAGGAATCCAATGCAGACTGAATATAAAAATGAAAACAGCAAATAGAAGCATGAACGGTTTACAATCATTTACAACGGGGGCATCGCTGATTTCAGTAACCTTGGAGATCCCGTCAAGGTCATGGTTTTGAATAACTTTCCCTTCCTGTTAATCGCCTTTAATTTTTTTCAATTATCACATTGTAAGTAATCGTCCTCATAGTTTTAATGTAACCAGAATATTGTTTGAACCGAATTGAAGCAATGGTCCTTGAAATTCAATAATTATTAAGAATTGTTGTATCCATTTTTCGTGTAACGTGAACCTTCTCGCGAGTACATTAAGCTCATTCGATCGTTCTAGAATTAGCTGCACCTCGACGTACGGTTTTGCGGTAATTTACAGCGCATTTGTCTAGAGAGGAGCGCGCACTGGCCGTAACGCATTGTGTCGCATGTGCGATTTCGTGACAGCGGACATTCATTGGCAGACCACGAAGATCTGGTGAACGATGGTGGTAGTATTAGGTCATTCCATGCATCGTTGTGTTTTTTGGCACGGCCGGAGACCGCGAAAGAAAACTATTCCGATGGTATTCGGAGATGCCATCGACAGTTTAACGATTCAGAACGAGTACCGTTCACCTAACCCGGTATATCATCCGACTCGGCTCTAGTTTCATCAATTGCGGATTTTTGTGCATTCATAACAAAAATTAGCTAAATATTCCAATTAGTAAATAATCTGAGAAAGAGTAGATCTGCCATAGAAAAATCGTAGAATCGAGTAAATAGTGAAACTCGGTGTGTCTTTACGTACAATAAAATTTTTTGGGAGTCCAGAAGTGAAAGACGCAAGATCGATGCGAATGAGCATCGTTCGCAGAAATGTTCAGTTTTTCGGTCCCCGTTGGTCATAGTTTTTTTCAGTGGCTGTACACCGGCGAGCTGCCTTTTTGGCAGCAATCCAATGGATTTGAATGCGAACCCATTTCATTATTTTTTCCTTTTTCCTTTTCACTCGGAGTACGCGGAACCGGAGGGATATACGGTCGCGTGTGTATTTCGGATTGAAAGAACAGCGCGGTACGTGCGTGACATACGGCTGTCACGTGCGTTCAACGTCATAGCGAACGCATCGGGTCCAAGCATCGACAGCTGCTCTAATTTCTCGTCTTCTGCGCGGATATTTCTGTACCATTTTGATCCATACGTGATAACCGGACTGATCGGTACCCGGCGTTGCCTTTAGACTCTCTAATTAATATATTTAAATGACTGTCCCAGTTTCCCAGTTTCTGGAAGCGATCGAGCTTTCCATTTCGTTCGCATTTCACGTCTAACGCCAATGTCGAGACCTCAACATCATTTTTATTCTCCTTCAATTTTCCAAACTTTCCATATTTACTTCTGTCAAAGTCCTCTCCGCTATTATCTACAACAATTTTCACTTTTGTCGAGATCCTCATTTTGCATCTCGAACATTTCTTCTACATCTTCGATATTCTCATAGCATCCAGTTCGATGATTCTTTTAAATCCATGAATACTTTCGAGATTGCTGAAGATAGAAACAAAATTTGTGAACTGAAGGCTACACGATGGTATATACAAATAATAAAATCCTCGGTTCTCGGACCACAAAATGCTTCGGCTTCCCACTGACCCAGTCCGCAGAGTTCTCGAAGCAGAAGAGCAGGGACTCGCTGAAGAAAAAATGGAATCACAGCTTGATGATTCGCCTCGACTCATTAATCGACAGTATAGCGAGTCTTACCGTCGAAGTCTCAATTTCACGGTCCGCAGTGTGCAACATCGAGGTCGTCGGAGTCAGAACGCAAACATCCTCGCGATAGTAAAAGTAGCGAAGCACGCGGACGGGTCCTAAGGCAACAATTTCACGCGGAAATAGAGGTGTGCGCTAAACGAAACGAGTGGCCCCCATACCTTTCCTCTCTTCCCTTCTCTCCTCTTCGAGGCGTTCCGCGTCTACGCGGAACAATAATAACGCCCACGGTCTCTCTCTCTCTCTCTCATTTCTCCTCTCTCAATCGTCGGCGGTTGATCGTGCGTGGAAAATGACGAGGGGTTGGTTCTCTTCCCTGCTAATGCCCCGGCGTCGTCGTATTCTTTTACGGTTATCACATCGCCGGTTGACGATCGCTTTAAACCGTCCTGCGATATCTTCGCCTTTAATGATCCCCTTAATTGCTTGCTATATCACCAAGCTACTCGGAAGTTTTCACGACGTCCTTACCCTGTACTAGCCGGCTACTTAAACCGGAGAATTCGCGCCGGGATACCCCTGGCCTGAAATAATATCGTAGAAATCCGCCGGGCTAATGAAGAATCTTTAAAGCGGCCCGGCAATCGACGCGGAAATCGAGCGCAGTATTCCCCCGGTTGTAATCACTATGGTGTCTCCACTTATACTCGACCGTTCGACGACGCTCCACCGCGGAACTGTCACGGTTACATCGAACAGCCTCTACGTCGTTCCTTCGCGTCATTATTTGTTGGGTTTAATCATTTTTCGATAAAACATTACTTCGCGATGCCGGTAGACATATTGCGTCGTAAAAACTAATTTGACAGCTGCACTTCATTAACCCCTTGCCTTATTTTAACGAGTCACATTCGTGATAAAGATTTTAAACACAGTTTAACAAATATGAATGTTACGCCTTTTTTTAAATGACATAAAATTTGATTCGTTAATGAAAACCTTTTAATCACAGTAATTGTAAAGAAAATGATGCAGCAAGGGTCTAAGAATTCTTCTGCAACATTTTTGTCACATCATTTACAACGTCACATTTAAACAAGTGGTGTATTTGGAACGTCTTTATATAGGTGCGATCTCCTTTGCGCGTCTAGACGCAGCGTTTCACGATCCATACTCCATTCGTTGTAGCTCTCTGGTGTGCCTCTGGATGCACAAGTTTGCGTTCCTATGATGCGATTTGGTATTTCTTTACTTGTTTTTCACTTGCGCAGAAAAGGCGAAAGGGTATCGCCTAAACTCAAACGCGTGAGTGGATCGATTTACGATATGTGTTTGACGCACGCGTCAGCGTTTGTATTTTGCGCTTCGAGACTTAATGTTGCAGCAAATCAAAATCGCGTCTTAACTGTTGAAAATAATAACGGTTATATGTATAGCGATCGTAATAAGCTTTAAGCAAAATTTTAAATGTTATCGGCGCATTTTTTTTTGTTTTCTTAATCTTCATTATATCAATGCGCCGATACCATTTAAAATTTTGTTGAAAATAATGTAGAACTTTTTAGACATTGATCATCAAAATTGCAATATGCAACGGAAATTAAATGGTACGACTTTGGAGATTGTACACAGGCCTGCTCGGACGTCAGACCGACAGCTGTTTTATTGAAGGATGAACAACAGGCGCATTGGTCGCGAAAGTCTCGATGCAATTATTCCGGGAGCGATCGCGAAACGCCGATAGGAAGCGGGCGCGCGAATAAATCAGCCGCGTCAATTATAACTTGCGGGAGCTGGTCAACTTTTTAATTGAACCCGCGACTCGTCCTCTCGAAAACGTTCGCAAGGCAACAAACGCTTAGCGTTGCGACGCGTCGCGTCTCGCAAGACGCTACTGATTTCGCGTTTCGTCGTCGTCGGGTGAACACGCACGAGCGAACATTTCGCGAGTTCAGAACGGCATATCAAAGCTATTCGTGTTTCTTCGTGCGCGTTTAGCAAGCCGCGCCCGCGCACCCTCCCCTCCCCGTAGACGGCACGATGAACATTTTCACGAATGTTTCCGAATATGAGACGGGTCCATGAGAAGCGTACGAAATTAACTGAACTTTGCCGAGACACGACCGGCAGACGCAGGCTAGGGAAATTCTTGAAAAATATAACGTGTCAAGCGTTCTACCCGGAACGGCCACTTTCTTTTCGTTC
Source organism: Lasioglossum morio (assembly GCA_916610235.2). Classification (NCBI taxonomy): domain Eukaryota; kingdom Metazoa; phylum Arthropoda; class Insecta; order Hymenoptera; family Halictidae; genus Lasioglossum; species Lasioglossum morio. Next base: position 7,186,735 of record OU744330.1, on the reverse strand, counting down.
GTAATGAACAATGCCTAATTGATTAACTCCTCCGCGGTCGTTGAGTACTATAGCTGCGGAAAATCTAGTGGTCGCTCGAGCTCTGAAATTTTCTTTTTACTCCCAATTGAATGACAATTTTAGAAATAAATATCGAACACTTGGAGTCCCCAACACAGTGTACGACTTTGTCGGACTAAATTAAATTTCCGAAGGACTATTATTTCAAGGCTTGAGTATAGTCGGAGGTATGGTTACAGGGGAAAAATAGATCATCAAGTCTTTATCGTGACTTTAGTTTCTGTTATCGTGACTAAAAGTTTAACATGTTTCGATTATCACAATCCGTACCAGACAATTTTGATGAAACATCCTTGCTGAAGGAACGTAAAACTGTTACAAGTTCTTGAACTAAAAAAATGTACGATACTTGTCGAAGCTTACAAATGATTTTATTTATAGTTTCACTATTTGATAACAGATTTAGAAAAATAATAAATTATCGTATATTTATGTAAGGTGGTTCGTTGGAAGAATCATTGATGGATCTACCACGAAAGAAATCATTGAACAATATGATCGATCTCGAGACTCACAGGATTCACTTGGGAAATAAAATATCCTAAACGTTAGAATATCGTTGGAAAGATTACTGTCTCGAATATCACTGGAATCGTGAAAGACGTTCTATCAAAGATCCTGGTAGAATCTCGTTGAAGCCTGAAGTTTACCTGGCACAATCGTTCGTTCCTATCAAGGAGACAGATAAATACGTGTATACGTCCGACAGACACGTGTGCAACGCAAACAATATCGTGGTGCAAAATTTTCTTGGCCTGAAGGATCGGGTTTGACGTAGCGCCGGATAATCGGAAAACGAAACACGTACATTTCTTTTCAATCGATCTCGCGGGCTTCGCGTCTTCTTTGATAAAAACAGAGGCATGATTGCCGACTCTGATTCTGACGAGCTTCTGCAAAATACCAGCCCGGAGATTTCTAATAGCGTGCAAAAAATAAATAAAATATATAAAACATTGTCTTAACCTTTCCAGCAAGAAATTATATGTACATCCTTTTTTTTTATTTTAGAAAATTCGTTCCTGAAGTGCACTTTCCTAGCAAAACATACACTTAGGTCATCTTTACGAATTGTTTACAGGAAAACTAAAGGATCTACAGCTAAAAGATTTGTTGCAGTATATTTTGACATGGTTCAATATCGTAACTAAATTTTTTCAGTCGCGTTGAAGCAGTTGTAGTGTCTCAAAAATTACCTGAAATTTCAATGAAAACGCTTTTGTTATACTTTGAGAAATCTACAAACGTGTCCTTACATGAAATGTATCTCCAAACATGAAAGAGTCGGTAGTCGACGAAATTCGAGTTTCGCGCTCGTGGATCGCAGAAAATGAAAGAGCACTGGAGTGGCAGGGTACTGAGGCGGATTATCAAGGAAACGCGGTGGATTCGATAAAATCGGGCAGGATGTTGACTGTGGCGATCGTCTCGGTTCCGTTCGACTTTAAAACCTTTCTCGATAACCGGCTTGCGGAAAATCGTCCCCCGAATAGTCATTGGCCCCGGGATCTTCGTGGTCAACGTGGATATCTCGCAGATTCTAACGGGCGGATCGGTCGAGCGGATCTCCGCCGATATATTCTTTCCCCTTCAAGACGCGCCCCTTGAAAAATAAACCGTCTAAAGATTTTTCGTCGAAGCTCCTCTCATCCGCCTTTTGATACGGCGGCGGCTGTTGAAAATTTACGAGGCTCCGCGGAGGAATGTTGCTCCCCAACCTCTCTATCTTTCTTTCTCTCTTTCATGATTCGTTGCTTAATGCCGCTGTCGTAAAACTTCGAGCGTATTCTGCTTGTTTACTTTTCCACCGGGCGAAGGGAACTACTAAGCAGATTACGTTTTCGGATGGAATCAGTCGAGCTTTGTTGAGAAACGGAGTGTGCTTCGGTTATTCGAACATTTTTTAGTGTGATGAACTTCTTTCTGTCTAGATATTCCGTGAAAATTAGTAGGGATTTTAATGGCGAATATGGAGGCTGTCGACCCTAATTCTTCTTTCTGATAAATGGAATTATTTGAGTTTCAATTTTTTAATTCTCATACGATCCTGTAATGAAAGTAGGGATGCTCCACAAGAAAGAGGTTTAATTAATTATTCAGTCTCCACATTTTAGTCGAATCGAACTGTCTCATTTATAATTTTATATTTTACAGTATCTGGGAATAGAAATTCTATTAACTTGTGGATTTTATAGATTGATGGTAACAGTGAATAGACGGAATAGAGAATAGTATATGCAACCTTATTTTAAAAAAAAATGAACAATAGAAATAAGTTTGTTTGAATCGAGCTGAAAATTTTTTATTTTGTTGCGAAGTTCGTTATCACTGTTATGGAACCTTTTTTTATTTATACGTTTCGATTTGTCTGGTAAACTTGATTGAATATGCAGTTTCCAGTATTGCGTACTGTATCGAAGCGCGTCTGTTAGCGTAAAATGAAATGTAATAAAAATACCTATTAAAAAAGTGATTCATACAATGAAACAAAGGAAAAAGGAAAACGAAGATAAATGTAATAATTGTTCAGCTTTTATTTACCTATGGAACGAAAATTACGCTGGTCAATATATTTCCACGGTTACGATCAGTTTTACGATCACAAAACTTTTATTATCTGAAATGACTATCAAACCTATTTCAAATTGAAATCATCCAGACAATCCCCAGCACGGAACCATAAAACATGTATACCGTGTGGGATTGTAAATGCTCGAGAATGAGTGTACACGAATTACATAACTCGAACTCAACGAGCAACTTTTTGTACAGTGATTTAACCATTTGCAAATCTACAATTGTATTTGTGAAATATTTAGGTCCACTATCGGTGGACAATTAACTATTCTTGTTGGCTGTATTACTTAAACATTCTTTATGAACGTAATTAAACATGCATTGTCGTTATTGTCGAACATTATTTATCCAGATACATCTAGTGTAATTATTCATGCGTAATTATTCTTCAAGCAAAATGTGTTTTCAAATAAACGACCGAAGGGCGTCATCAATTATTAGGTGGTGATAACTAGACTGCGGATTTTATGCAATTATAAAAGGTACAATTTAAAATAGAATAACGATTAAAAGAAATTAGAAACATGAATTTACTATTTCCATGTATTAAAACGATTAAAGGATGAAAGAATTTTTTAATAGGGGCCCCACCTTGAAATTAATGCACAAAACTTTTATTTTGCATAAAGATCCTCAGTCTAGTCATCAGTGTTGATACGTGAACTGTTGAAAATAAACGTTAGAACTTCTCGCGACCGGGAGGAGCGTATCACAAACGTTTGTCAGTCTCGAAATTATTCGAGGCGATTATGCCGACCGATTCAACTCGCATTAACGACTATATACTATTCCGTAGCCGGTTGTACAAAGAGAAAAGTAATCCAGAACTAAATGCCGGGCAGCTCCCACGCGCGCGTGGTGAAACATTAAACGCGAAATACTCTCGAGCGTGGATTCTAATTGGTGAATTACGCTTTCCCGGCGGGGAGCTTGTACAAAGTATCATACAGAAAGAGAGAGAGAGAGAGATAGAGAAACATAGCGGCGGGTGTCAGCGTCGACATTCAGAGAGATGCAGGATGACCTCCGCGTCACTGGCAGTGGGAGGCCTTTAATTTCGCCGGACGGGTTTCCTTGTGGCGGGTGGTTGACAAATAAAGCATTTCTGGAGTGTTCCGGGCACGCCAGGATACCCGTGAAAACTACCGCCTGGGCGTCATACCGGTCGTACACTCTGCAACAATACTATAACGCAGTGCATCAAACCATCCGCGTCCACAGTCACTACTTTTGATATTACTGCACACTTTGCAGAAGATTAACTTTTTAGAATCGGATCAGACGACTTCTCCCGAGTAGTTAGAAGAACCAGTTTACTGGATGTGCGAAGAAAATTTAAAAAAAATTGCAGATAGTTTTTCCAGTACACTCGTAGTCAAACCTGTAATACAATCTTTATAAAACTGAACAGTACGAGAGGGGAGTTTTGATTATATAGTAGTTATTTAAGAAAGCAGTTACATAAGGAAAAATACTTATGTAAGAAAACAGACCAATAACCGACTCCCCGAGTTTACCCGAATAACGTTTCCCCTCGGAGCGTGACGGATCAGACTCGTTCACTGCACAGCAATTGTGTACGCTGTGCGCTTAAAGTGTTCACTTCAAAATTATTTGTACAAAATATGTTTTCCAATTTTGTACTAGGTGTTACAACTTTGTTACTGTGCTTTGCTGTAGGTACGCTGTATAGTGAGTTATATGGCTGTCGTGGAGTGTGTCGTATGGGCGCGGGTGGTGTTGAGCGCTGTTGGCCTGTCGCTTCCCTCTCCTTCACCCTCTCTTGGAAACAGGCGCGGATAAGAGGCAACCGAGGAACGATCGAGAGAACAGTCGAAAAGAGAGTGGGAGGGAGAGGGGGAGAGGTGTGCCGTGTTTTTGACGATAGATACGCTCGGTTCTAGCATTTTGGCGACAATCCAGCCTCTATATAAATACCACCGGGAGTCACCACCGACTTCCTAGCCCCGCAACACCCCTCTAGCAGCGTACTCGACACGCTTCATTATTTTTCTTCTTGTTCGCCGTTCCCTTCGTTTTTCTCTTGCACGAGTGTCAAGTCGTGCTTTTTGCTGGCGTTAACCGGCCGCGAACCGAGACCCGGCCCTGTCTCTCTTCTTTCGATCCTCAACCTTCCCTGGGACACTGTCAAAACTTGATAACTAGGCTGAGGACCCTTCCACTGGAGCACAGTTTTATACAGCACTTTTCTAAAACGAATTCTCCCTTGATCTCGCTGATCGATCGATCGACTAGACGACGGATCTTAATGCAATTTATGACAAACATTGGTGGGTGAAACGGGAAACAATTTTTAAATGAAACTCTGAAGTTGTTGCAATCGTTAGGGGAAGAAATACATTTTTATTGAACCTCTGGTAAAACTCAAGATTTGTAGGGACTATGAAGAAACTCGGAAAAAGCCTAAATATTTGCTGTGCTATTTCAATTTCATTCTACATTCTAAATTAAGTGGTTCTCCATGGTATAATGAGGATAATAATGTCTTCAAAAAATGACAGAGGGGATTGTGAACAGATTTGATGCCTTCAAAAAGAAGCAGCTTCGACGAATGCGCAGATCAGGATGAGTCTCGACGAATGCACGAATCACGATGAGTCTCGATAAAAAAAAAATTGTTAATTGTCGAACGGTATCAGAACGAAAGCGAGGATATTTGCTTTTCAGATTGACAATACGTGTTGCATGTTTGCTGTCTTTCGCGTTCCATTCGTTGGCGTGTCGGGATTGATTGGCGACGCTCGAGGTTCGTTTGACTGTTGATAGTAGTTTCTGGTTTTGGGGGTGACTATTAATCGTGCGGTCAGATCGAAGCGTGGTTTGTTTTTTTTTTTTTATTTTTTCGAATATGGATTTACACGGTTTCGTGACATTTCTCTGTAGATTCATATTTTCTAACATATATTGTATGCAATACGCGGTTGTCAGAATGGATCGCCTCCAGAATTTGACAAACTGCACGAAACTGCTGTTCATGAATAATTTATTCAAGTTTTCAATAATTGAACTTGCATAAGCGTGGGGTACACATGAATCGAAATATATTTTCTGTGTCAGAATTAGAAATGTATATACATTCACAGTTCCGTAGAACAAACAAAAATTTCATAAAAATTAATCTCCATAGCAAAGTAGGACGGGCTGAATACATTATGCACCGTCTTTTAATCAATCCATTTGGCTAGAGTATTTTTAAGACTCACTTGACTCTCCTGGCTTCAAGGAATGTTTCCCCTGAGAATTTCTCCGGTAAATGGATTATCCGAACCCATCAGAAAGACTTGCTGTTGATGATGTACAGTTCCTACGGAGTTTCATTAGAGTTGGAATTTTTAGTACGGAAGGCAACTACTCGACTTTTCAAAACTTGATTATAAATGTTTCGAACGAGTTAACAAACGGCGCGATTCCTTGAGAAATTCGTTTTACCTCAACCTATGTATCTGCACTTATACTTATTTAACTTTAATTAAGTATTTGTATATTCACTTTCTCCTAATAGTGTATCCAAATGTAATTGTTAAATTGAGGGAAAAGTAATCTACTATGATGCTGGTGCAAACTGCATTCTACACCTGTGCTTGCGCCGGCATCTCACGGGTACCTGATAAGAAATCCAAGAAGCAGAGCCACGTCAAACGCGCCATCATTCTGTTCCGCCGACCGTGGAAAAACGTCTCAATTCATTCCCAAAGGAATTATGCTCCGCGTACGAAGGAACACAGGCGTACAAAAGTTACAGCGTAACATTTTGCAAACTGACGGAAAAAAATTGCGCTGCAACCCCTTCGCGCTAAAAAAGTCAGGCGACGATAAGCACGAACTCTCTCGCGTCACGTAATTGTTAAAAAAAAAAAAAAAAACAGCGAAAGGGGAAAACGGAGATAGAAAAATATGTCGAAAACCGTAGAAATTCCCCGGGGCGACGAGTAAGTTTCGCGAACGGTCAATGGTTGAAATGGGGAAATAAACTCCGGGATTATCTAGTCGACGGCGGTGAAGATCGATCGATCGCTGCCGTGGATCGGGGCTTGTTTAACGTCGCGCGTAAATTCTGTGAACGCGCGCTCGGAAAGGGGGCTGGCGAAACTTGAACGAGGTCAAGAAGAAGTAGTAACGTTGCCGGTGCTCGCCACGTATCCTCGTGATAACTGCGCGATAGAATGTTCTCTTAAATTTCCCAGGTGGATCCCCGGGCCCCGTACTTGCTTTCGCGACGTCTTTATACGGTTCCCGACGAATACCGGTGCGCCTTGTGTCGGCCCATTCAACCGTTCGCGAGAAGCTACGTCCTTCGAGGATAAGCGAATATCGAGGATGTCGCTGCTCGGGGAAAGTGGCTGCTCCACAGGCGCCGACTGTCATTTTTCATACCCGCTACTCGCGCTGCTGGATTTACCGAAAACCCGGGAAAAACTTTGCCGCAAACCACCGACACGTATCACGCTCGAACGTCGATTCACCGAATGCGGGATGAGCTTCGTTCATCATTTTTGCTCACCTTTGCACGTTATGTGCGGGGAAATTTATATTTTTCTTGTCCTATTTACATGGACAGATTTGCTGAAGAAGAATTAGACTGGAACATCGAATGCAGAACGTGTCTCATTATTTTTACAGTTATGTGCGAGGAAATTTGTATTCTTGCATGGAAAAATTTGTTGAGATTAATAGAAGTTGCAATAAGTGTAAGATGATATACTAGGATTGTGAAAAGAGATGTAAATGTTTGAAAATATTTGAAACATTTAAAAATACTTCAGCATAATTTTCCACTTACCGAAGTGGTTAAGAAAAGAATAAATGCATATGCAGGATGAATCTATTACGTTGTACAAGGACTTTGGAATTAAAATTGAACATTTCTAAGTTTTACTTAGCAGCCATAAAAATTGAGTACAATCAAGGCAATTGATTCAACAAAGCAGAAGCTGAGAACGTAAGATTTCCGACACTAATTTAATCGTCGCGTTTCGCAGATTCAAAGCAAGGTTACCCGAACCCACTGGCGCGAACGGAATATTAAAGTCCGAACAATTGGATCACCGGGGATATAGGTGATACGACAGTCAAAGTGTTAGACAGTTATGCTTCCGTAAAGCAACGGAAAGTGTCCGGTGACGAGTAACGCGTGAAATCATCGGCTATTTCGCGAAATAATGGACACGTCGTTCAGGCGAGTGACCGCATCCTCCATTACACGCAATTAACGAACTTCTGTTGTAGTATTAATAGATTTATAGACACGCGATGCCCAGTTAAATGCCAGAGAGGTCTCACCCGGTCTAAACAGGCGTGTGTCGCGGCCTTTGTAAAAATATTGCTTTCGTAGACCCGTCGGAATGTAAACGAACGTCTCCGAATTATAGAGCGAGCAGGTGTAGAATCGTTTCGTTTCGCCGTTCCGACGAATGACGCGCGATGCTCTCTGCGTCATGATGGGTTCGCTCGGAAACCGTGTCTCCAACGTTTACGATCGTCTGTCCGACAAGTTGAGCTTTCCATGAAACGATCGTCAACGCCAACAATATTCTCCGCGATACCGACAAGCCCCCGGCAAATCATTTTTCCATCCCATCGATCGATCGTGCGACCGACAGCGACAACACTTATTAAAAAATATTGCCCGGACCGAGAAGAACTCCGTAATTGATTAAGGTAATATCTATCGCCCCTGGAAATATTTATCGCGACGCTGTACCATCGTTCCGGATTTTTGCTGAATTTTAGTTCCTCTTAAAAGTTACCATGTTCGCTTTTAACCATACGATCTTCACCGTTACAGAAATTGCAATTTATTTTTCTTTAGCAATTTTCTTGGGAGAAAATTTTTCTCCATTTACAAATTAAAATTCTCTTCTCCGAAGATTTTAATGAACTGAAATAATCAATTCTTTAAAATCTGTCCCCTGTTCTAAATTACATTTTATTCATAAATGAATAAAATCCGCAGTTTACTGTATATCTGGTTTTGCAAGTTCTTGGGGTCAAATTGTAGCAAATTGGAGGATGCTATGATAATGTTGATTTATGCATTCGCTGCAACAATGTATGACACATAATGTCAAGCTATAGTAATTTCTAGAATTAATATATGGATCTGTAAAACCACAATACGATTTCACTAACTTCATGCAGAGAAGAGTTACGACCAGGTACATATTATGCATTCTTCGGTTATAAATGTGAATTAGGTGTTGGCTGAGTCAGATGCTTCTCCTCAGCTGACGTAGCGTATAAATATATACTTTGAACAGTAAACAAGAAAAGCCTGTAGTGGACAATGAAGTGAAGAGCTGCCGACTAACCCACAGTATTTTTAATCTAATATTTGTTTTATAATTCTCGTTTGCCATGGTGCTAAAAATAAAACGTTCTTCGTTCCGGAAGGAAGAATTGTTTAATGTACACGGTGTTTCACTGCGGTGGTCTAATTTCCTCTTTTGAATGAAAAACACTAGTTGAAACTAATTTTGCACGATTTCTAAAAAACATTTAAACGTTCTATTTCTTAGCTCTTATAATTACAGCGAGTGTTTATGGAAATCTTTCAACGAAAATTGTTTTTGACAAAACTGGAGGTCTACAAAAAATGCTTTGCTGCAGTTAATTAATATTCATCGATGCGAATCGATTCGCGAGTCGCCTTCGAGCCAAGGTCCTTCAAAATATCTTGCGGGGGCGGTACTTAGTTTAATTAGTCACGTGGAGGATCGACGAGTCGCGCACTCCACGGAAAAATTAATATCGAGCCCGGCATTTTAATCGAGCGTTCCTTCTCTATTCCTATTCGAGCTGGGTCCTTTTTATTTTGTTTCACTGACGGCCGCGAATTAAATTGATCAATTTGATTCGCCGTTCGTGGATGGAGAGAGAGAGACATTGTTAATTCGATCAGCGGATGATTATTGACGGAATTTCGTAATAAAGCGGATGGAACGCAGAAAATTTCGTTATTTAATTACGCGGCGTTATTGTGCCTCCAGGGGTGGTGGAATTTAAGGACTTTGTAGAACATTTTCGTTCGGCAATTATTAGCAAAAATTCCGCAGTTTACGTCACCGTGTCGCCTAATGAAATTTCTGCGTAGCGCGACACGCGTTTCCGGCCGCACCGCGAAAGCAAACACGGCATTTCAGAGATCCTCGGACTGGTGGATTTAATTCGGCTTCCATTCCGTGATACGACTTTCCTGGGACCGTCTTCTTCCTTGTATTTCCGGTTTGAACACTGTGCTGCTCGAGGATCTAAAATACAGAATACAAATTTAAAGGATTACAAATGTTTTAAGGATCTATTGCTTCGATAAAATCGTGTAGAGAATAAATGTTAATGGGAAATATTGTTTAGGTACAATTTGTACGTGATTTTTATGATGAACAATGAAAATCGCTATTGTTTGTAGCATAGTTTGATCTGATTTTATCTTATTTTTTAAAGATCATTGGTTTGATCTAAGTTGCTCTACCTATCTAGCACTTAATCAATCTACTTGAGCAGTTGATAAGACAGTAACCGCTTCGAGGAAATTCTGCCAAAATCTTTGCGGACTAAGCTCCCAGGAATTCAAAATTTAATCTGCCTTTAAATCCTCTCCTCTCTGCATCTTTGCCGTTTCTCTTTAACATGACTACCCACGCTCGTCCATGCAAAGCGCGTGCAACGTACACTCCCGTCTGTAAGTACTGCATAATGCGAAATACACAAGCAATGGATTATTACAAAATTATTTCGAGTATTAAGTATAACAATTATAAATAGTATAGATAGTCTAAGGATCTGTTTAAAGCCCTCTTGAACTGTTTAAGAGCCAACAGTAAGATAGAAACATCGTTCGTCGTTTCGCTTGCATTGTAATAGTACAATAATAATAGCACTCGTCTTCACGATTGTAAGTCTTGAGAACAACTATCAGATTCATCCACAACTGAGAGTGGAGTGTTGCCAATTGTACCGGTTTGTGAAAAATTAACTGCTGAAGATTACATGGTTGTTAGGTTACATTGAACTATAAAACTAATAGGAATGTTTGTATCCTATATTGAAATTGATATCACTGACGAAATAAAATGTATCTTATCAGTAGACTGCGGATGTTTATGCAATTTGCCATTTTTCGTTTGTAATAAATAAAAATCACATTAGACTCTGTCAAATTATATCTCCAGCATTTTTAAAAAATGTTTACAAGCCACAATTGCCGAAAGATCCACAGTCTATTTATCACTTAATAAAAGTAAATAAAAAATTAAAAATATCAAATTAGTGATCGACGATAATTTAGAAAATAATTGCAGTGAAGTCTGATCTTGAGACTGACCGTGAACGAGATTTTCTAAAAACGAGTTCGAATAAATGGGAGATATGAAATTAGCGACAGGTAGTATTCTATAAAATTGCAGAAATAAAGTTGCGTCTCCTCGCAGGGAACAATATCACTCTTCCCGAGCAAGAGTAGAAAAAGCTGTCGGACGGCTGCCGGCTACGGTAAATAATACATTCGAGAGTAACTCTGGGAAATAACACTCTGGAGTCGACACGTAGCATAAGATATCAGTCGCAGTCTCTCAGGTCAGCGGCCACCGGTAAATTCTAGTCAGAGGAGAGAGAGAGCTAAAGCTCTCGGACCTAGGCGGTGCATTATGGACGGGATTGTACGATGCTGGGGAAGGTTACTGAAACGGCTGCGTGATTACGTGGTGCTTAAAGGCCCGCTCGGCCGTTTATGTGTCGGGTTACGTTATTAAGGAAACACCGCCGGCAAAATACCCGGGACAAAGGACCGGTTAGGAAAATCTTTGAAAGGACAATGACGGTAGAGCGAGAGAGGAAAAAATGAGGGTGGAAGTGAACGGGATTGGCGGAGGAGGCAACGAAGGCGTGTGCAAGGGCGAACCGGTGATGATCGATGACTCCATACGCGGAGCTATTAGCATGACAATACTAACAGCGAGCCACGGTCGTGCCACGTCTTGTCGCTTGCTTTAAAAATTCTTGCTCGTAAGTTCATTCTCGTCTTTCGTCATTCATTGTTACTCGGCTCGCTGCCACCGACTCTCTGTCTCGCGATTATTTTTCTTCGGGATTGCTCGGACACGATGGAAGACACTGCCCTGGTTACACAACCGTTATTTTTACAATTTTCTTTCACAGTTATATAATTGGATTCTACGCGGCTAATCCTGGAGATATTCGCGATTTGTCCGGTCTACGACGATCTGGATTTTGCAAATGGTACGAAATATTTAAAAAAAGTGTCAACTACAGTGAGGACAATATAATTTCAAACAGTTCAATGATGGATCTCAGACGTGCACAAATTAATAAAATAGTAATTAAAATCATCATTAATACAGCTTGTATTCATGGTGGATTTTAATGCGATAATAACAATTTTGTTCTCTTTGCACACTCACGCACGTACTTAACATTCCAATTTAAGTAATATCCATATTTTCTAAATAACTTTCTCATAACTTAATTATCCTCCGCAATCCTACGTAAAATTGCGGATCAATATCCACGAACATACATCAAAGGCAAAATCCCTATCACTGGGAATGAAACTGGTTGTAATATTCTTGGCCGCAAACCGCCATCTAAAATTCTGAATTCGCTCAGGCCCCGGCAGTCCAATAATCAGAGACTTCTCGGCCCATCAATCAGGCGAGTTCATACACAGGCCAGCGGTGCTTGTCGCTCACCTAGAGAATATCCTCTTCCTCTTCTCCTGGCTGCATCGATTCCTTGGTATTTTATCGTCCCCCGCGAAGAATTACATTCACCTTCGACCGTGAATCTCGTTCCATGGTGCTCGATGTTCCATTTCTCTTCCGCCGGCGACAGCTGGGAATTATTCAGACCTGGATTTTCATTGGCGCCGCACCTGCCAGCTCACCTGGAAAAAGCTGGCCAGGAGAAGCTTGTTCCCGGCTGCGTACGTTGATTGTCTCAGGTGTTCTTTAGTCTTCGAATCGAATCCCCGCGCCCGGGCACCTCTTGAATTAATTCAATGTGCTTTTTTAAAAAACTGTGGTGCCCAAGGTGGTTCGGAACCCACCTTAAACTGTAGTTCCCGTCGTTTAATAACCATAGCAGTTGAAAAAGCGACGTAAAATAATGAAACAAAGGTGTTCTTTAGTCGACGACGTTGCTTTTGGGTTTGGCTCATCCTCGCTTCACCGACAATCATCATCGATAATCGCTTCACTAAAAACTTTTACAATTCACTTAAAATGTGTTCAACTTGTTAGGGTTCGAAAATGCAGCTACTCATTCGTATGATAAATGCATAAAATTAACTGATCATTGACGAAATGATGATTGATGAAGTAAGTATGACCCTTTTCTCTCATCCGGCTACGCGATCGATAGCTCAGCGGACCGTTTGCGACGAATGACGGCGGGCATGCTTAATTATGCGCCAAAATGCGGCCGTGACGTTCTCGCGAGAGAAAGAATAAAACGAGAGGAGCGGGTGGGGAGAACGGTAAAACGATGACGACGAAAGACGAGGAAGAAAGACGAGCGCAGAACACGAACAAGACGATGGAAGCCTTTTCATCTTGCTCTCGCGGTGCCTCTTGTTACCCGATGCCGCCGATGTCTGACAACTCCGGGGCCGTCTAATCTACGCCGTTCCCTATTTTTAACACTGCCGGCGCGTGTCGGCAGGGAACGGGAGAAAAAAGACCAGCCGAGAAGAAGGAAGAGACAAGGAAGAGAGAAGGAAGCGGGACAGAGACAGAATGAATTATCGTAGGGGCCGCGTAACTACGCTCAGCCTCCACTGACGATCGGCTGGCCATCAATCACCCGACATACTTCCGCATCTAGAACCCCTGCGCAGGGGGCCAACCTCTCGCTGTTCGTCCCTGTGACAAGTTTTTAATACACTACATTTTTTTTCGAGACTCTTCAATGCGATAAGTCTGGCGAAGTCTATTTATTTGATAGTCTCGTTTTTGGATTCGAGGTGTTCAGCTGTTTCCTAAAGTTTCGATGGAATTTTCGTATTTGATACAATTGTGGACACGCAGTAAGAAATGAGATCCTTCGCAGGACAATGTAAACGTAAATTTTTTGGAATGGAAGTGAATGGTAGATTTTGCAATAGGCGAGGCGCGCTTAAACGTTAGCGTATCGATGTAAATGTAAATTGTTTTAAATAAAAATAAGTGGCACATGTTACCAGAAGCCAGCCACTCTCGTACTTTGCGGGCTAATGTAAATGTAAATTCTTTTAAATAAAAATAGGTGGTACTTTTCGCGAGAAGTGAGTAGAATACGAGAATACGAGGAACGGTTGGTTTCTACTGTCGAATGAACCGGTGGTTCGTGCGCAGAATGGAAAATGGAAAATCGAATCGATCTACCCGCAACCAGTTTCTGAACACGGGTCACTGTTAGCGTCGCGTGGAAATCCAGATCTAAGAATTTTGTGACATTTCGTGGAACAGTCTTTCTACTGTAGATCTAGCCAGAGTATGAGAAATAAATTTACTGTCTGTATGGTGGATAATGTTGTCTACAAACATCAGAACTTCATAAAGAAAATAATAAGAGTCTAACTAAATATTCATTGAAACATTGATTGTTTTAAACTTGTCGATTTGTACCTCTATTAATTTCCAAGTTTTTCTTAGTATTTTTCCGAGTTTAATTTTTGAAGTTCAGTATAAAAAGGAGTAATCCCTAAACGCCCCTAAACTCTCCGATTCCGATCCACCGTGCATGGAGGAATCAACGATTTGATTTTCCTTATCGATAGGGTGCCCTGTCGTTGGGCATGAATCTCCATTTTTACGGTCGCGCTTTGATTCGTCAGGGTCGTGGAGCGATAAAGAGAATGGAAGACGAACTACAAGTGGATGGAACACAGAGAAATGTAGCGGATAAGGAGATACGGGGACGAAGGAAAAGGTCGGAATGGGGGACTAAAACCTGGAAGGGCAGAAAGACGCTAAGCCGTTGCCGAGCGTTCCTCCTATAAATTGAAGAACTCCTACCTTTCGGGATACATACGGGACGAGGCTTCTCTTGGAATTATTTAAATCATCCCCCGAAGCCTCCTTAATATTGAAATATGACTGTCGCAAACGACGTACGGCTCACGAGACATTGTAATGGGTTGAGGAAGACTTCCGGTCCAAAGTCGTTTAATGTCAGCGCAAAAGTGCGCCGGGGAAAATCTTGTAACCCGCCGTGTAAGCCGAACTGAAAAAATCTCACATGGAAAACTACGTTTATACGTTGAAAACGCATAAAGAATTTTGTAGATGGAAGTTTCCTTTCTTGAGAACGTAATGTTCAAAAAGAACTCTTACGATCTTCAGCTTGCTGCAAGTAGAAAGGGCACGCTATGCGCAGACAAAAAGTATAACAGGTTTTATTTTGAGTGCAATTTATCGAGAACAGATTTTATCGACTACTGTAAATGTATTTGTTTGCAAGTAGAACGGGCACTCATTCTCCAGAGGTACATTCACGTTACAAAATACTTTCCACAATTTATATATCTATTTATAAAGGTATTATGAACTTCGACATAAATTCCTCTTTCCATAAACAACGTTTCACAACGTAACAACTAACATTTGGCAAGGAAGACATCGGAAGCGGTGGTCAGGAGCGTACCGAAGTATCCGAGATCCAGGGCTCGTTCAATTCTCGCCCGGAAGCCTGTCCACTCGGAAAAAAAGGTAGCGTCAAAGGGTGGAAAAAATTCGAATCAGTAAAGGCAGGGGAATGGGGGATAGGACGGAGAGGACAACGTAGATTCCCGCGAAGTTTGACACGTAAATTTATTCGAGCATAACCGATCTGGCAGACGTTCAAGACGGACGCTCCACCAACTCGTGGGGTAGTCCGCGCCGCTGTTTTACGATCAAAGTTCAGAACGACATTTGCACCGGGGCTCTTTCGTCCCGGTTCCGTGGCCGACGCCGACGCCGTCGTCGCCTTTGTACGATTTTCTTCCCTGTGGTGCCTTCCACTCCGATCTCCGTTTCAGCCTTGTCCACACCCCGCGCCTCTCCCGGAGCCCGTGCACGCTTCGATGAATCTTGGGAACGAACGTTTCCGTCGAGCTGCGAGCACAGAATTTCCATCTCGGTAATCCTGACCGGTTTTCGCGTGACCCCGAGGAACCTTCTCCGAGATCGACCCTGCCCGGAACAACGTTTCCGTCCAGGATCGCGAATTTTTAGCGAGCCGGTCGAGTTACGAGATCGTTCGCACACTTCCTCGGGTTGATCATCATTATCACTGTAGTTCCTGTGACGTAATAGGGGATCGTGTGATAAGCTGATTACAATCAATTGATTATGATTAGCGAATTTTTCTGCAAAATAAAACTTCTCCAAGTGAATTGTATGGACCTGGAATTAAAGGAAAGTATATTTTCATTTTAAATCATCTTAAAATATCGAAAATAGTATATTATTACACTCTCCGAATATTTCTTTCAATTTTGTTGATCTAGCGATTAGACTGCAGAATTTATTTAATAGGTCTCATTGTCCACACCTGTCCCGTTTTATTCTTCTTGTTGATCATCAGTTGGCTAGCTAGAGGCTTTGTCACGAGAAGACCTTGATTCTAGAACTTTAAAGTGTTTACGTGTCTTGATCTTGGCGACCATCCAATTTTAACATTTATACTGTAACCCTTTGACGACTAATGACGACATATTAACGACACCAAAAGTGTACATATAATTCCTGAAGGTGCAAACGTATAATGTAATTATGTGCGTATCAAGAGATGTGTGTATATATCTTTTCCTTGCCATTAGATGTGTTGGTTAATTAAATAAATATGGGCAGGCTGAATATATAAAAGTACAGATATATTTGGACAATACATTATACACACGTTCTAAGCCACGTGTAACGTTCGGACAGAGACTACCGCGCGCTGTACACGTTCGTACTAAAACCCACGATAGATGAAGCACACTCTGACCATATACAATATAGGCTTATAGAAAACCGTACAAGGTGACTGCAATGTTATTATTATATGGAGATGATTACTTTGGCGCAATTGCAATTGTCCCTCGGCCGATAGTAATTTTTGGCTGAAACGAAGGGTGACGGTAGTCGCACTAAAACCGCTGACAGATTTGAAATTGTCGTCGGGAAGGGGACCGTATACAAAATCGTGGAATGTAGTAGTCAGAGGAGAGCCGGACCGAAACTAGGGGACGTCGTAAAAGAAATTATGACCGGACGGTAATTTACGGCCGAACACCGTACAAGATCAGCGGCCACTCCTCGTCAGCGTCGCTACCGAAGCGACGCAACGGGACATGAAACTGTCTACCAATGATTCTCGGATTTACGACAGCCAATTATCGACCCGAACTGACCTATTTACTCACGGAATCGTTGAACGCTCCTTAAATTTCTATATCTATCCGTAATCTTGATTAGATGTCACTGTTCTGCTTATACGATGCCAGACTATGGCTAGCTGAATCTACTTTTGGGTTTGCCGACTCGCCGAGGCACTAATCAACGGGGAGTAAATTGGCAAGTATGAAATTTTGGTAATCGAAATCAATTATAATGACAATCGTTTATCATTAAAAATTCATTGATCCTGGCAGTCGAATTTCCATGATTTTTCGGTATGTTTTCGAAGTTTGTTTGGACCGGAAGTGCACCTATCCTAAAGTTCTATGTCCTTCGTTTAATTCAAGCCCTGTAAAGTTCGAAAATTCCGACAGAAATATTTTCAAAATTAGACTCGAAGAGTCCCTTTAAAATTGAGTCCTTTCTTCGGATTGAGTATTGAGTATTGTATCAATTGCATTAACCAGAAGCAAATTTGAGATATATGAAAATGAAATGTGAAATGAAATAAGAATCCTCCGTCCTCTAGTAAAGTTCGTAACTAAACTGTGGAGCGAATAAAAATTGTTTAGTACGAAGAAGTTCGTTTATCGGTTGCATTATCATGTCAACGAACTGCATTAGAGTTACTCGAGGGGGAACATATATAAATGAGCTCATTTCCCGATCGAACGAAAGAAAAGACCGATCTGGTATCGGGTAAGAGTCGCTGAGCGAAGACGTAGTCACGACACGCTCGTAAAACGACGGTTAAACGAATGTTACCCCTACTTCTGATCTCCTCATCCGTCGGCGAGACGATTTTAAGATCCTTCTTTCGTTGTCGGGGACATTAAACGACAACAACTTCATTGCTGTAATTCAGCTGGCAGAGATGTACGCGAGATGAAGCCACTTTCGGTCCTTAACATTCGTTTTAAAAGCTATAGTATCGATCAATAATCTTGGATGTCGTGAAAGCCGGTCTATCGCGCAGGCTTCCTGGATAATAAACACCATGGATACAGGCAATTTTCTTTAAACTATTAACACGTCAAATCAAAGTAATTTATGAGTCTCAAACTGCTTAGTTAAAATTTATCGCATTGATCTTCAATAATGACAAATTTATGTTTCTACAAAAAATAAGATAATAAACATATATGTAAAGAAGTTCAGTTTATCGAACAGCAGACTTATGCAAAATATGCTCATTCTACTGGAAACGGTATTAGTAGGAAACGTTTCGGTATATTAATTAAAATCGATCAGGTAGCGATCAAAGTATCAGTCTCTAGACTCCGTCGAGACGAACCGCCCCGCGAGTTTCCGTCTATTTTCACTACGGAAATTTATTAGCTTTCCCGCCGAATGCTCAGTTTCTTACTGGGCAGCCGCTGGATGAACATTAGCGAAGATAGATGGTTTGAAACGGGAGTACAGAAGAATTAAGTGCGCGTAGAGACGTTACTCAGCCGAACGACTCGGAGACGTACATCAGGACACGACCAAAACTTGGCAAGAATCGGAAACCTTGAAACAGTCGAAACTGGGTTGTATTTTCCCTTCGAGTCTCGAAAGTTCTTCCGCTATGAAGAGTAAGAGGGGGAACTCTGCTCTTCCCCTCCGTTAATGACGTTATTTGCTCCGTGCGAAACACTTCTTGCGCTTCGGTCACCTCCAGCAATTTTATTTCACGATTAATTTGACCCTTCGCTGCATAGTATATCATATCTGATACAGTTAACAAATCTCGTATATAGTAAACTAAGAATGTGTTTTCTTATTATGTTTATTTATGTTTATTTTTCTGAAAATGTTGTTTTAATTCTTTTTAATATTTTTCCCTTACATAAAACACAAAAACTGACCTTCATTCAATTTATTCATCCCAATTAAAAAAATCATGTAGTGAAGGGTTAAGTTCTCACGACCAACTCAACGTTTTCACCACGGACTGTCTTTTCGATCGTGTCAAAAGTTGTTTCATAATGCATTTCGTCATGCAGAGATTATTATAACGAAATTTCTCAGCATCCCCTAAGCAAATTACAATTACAGACGACATCGATGCCTGTCCTCGATCCGAGAAAGTTTCTCGATGGTGCTCGAGCGACGCTTGCGCCGCCTAATTAATATCCCGAATTAACGAGGCGGTCTCAAGGACCAAATGAGGAACATTTTCGACGCGGTGAAATTTTAATTGCGACCGGCGGCGATTAAACATTAAAAAGAAAAGGAACGCGAATGCCCAGCGCCGAGTGCACTCGCGTCACCTCGCGTTTAACTTCGTTTTTGAGAATCCACGATGCGAGAAACTTTCGTCTTGCCACTTTCGACGCGCTGAGAAACTTAACCGCGACTGTAACTTCAATTAACAACTGCGCATTCACCACTTTATGGGATTTTCACCTCCGCTCCTTTGCGAAATATGCGACACGGTTTTTCAGGGGACGGTGAAGTGCCATTCGGTGGTTCACTGTTCCCTTCGTCAAACGACGATTTAGTTCGAAATGCCGTAGGATGATGAACAATGCGTTAATAAACAATGTGATCTTGTTTCTTGGGAAGCAGATATCATATCTGGAGATTTGGCAATATACTGTGGATTTTGTGTGAAAATTGTAGAAATTCTAGGAGATCGTACAAAAATTTACTTTATTTTCGCACACAGATCTTTTTAACAAATCGTCATTGTTCATCATCGCCACGGCTTCTCTGGTACTTCTATTAACTGACAATTTTTTTCATTTTTGTTGTAGAGTGACAACGGGCTAGTGGACACAGATCCAGGTCAAATTAGCAGTATGACAGCCATCAACTCGGTATGTAACCAGTGAGATCTACCCGCCACTGCCACTAGATTCTCCAATTGCGTCACTACTACACTTGCTTTCTCGCTAAATTCCAAGAAGTTTTAACAATAATTCATCCTATTTAACACTATTTAGATATAACTATTGTTCGCAACAGCAGCACGAGTTCGAAGCTGGTTCTTTGAAGTTCTTCTTGGCGATAGCCCTTTAATTACTCGGTGCAATTAGAATAATGAAAAACCGGCGAGCTGATTGCTCCCTCCGGGGAACATTTGTTACACGCGCGCGCGCGCGCGCGCGCCTCACTTTTCATTTTCGAATAGTTTTTTAATACGCCGCCTCATTTGCGGAGAATATTCCACGCGAAAATGTTTCCATTAAAAGCTCCATTTTGTCGTCGGCACAGGACAACAGCGAAATTTCGCGCGCGTTCCCGTGTGTTTGATACGAGGTAACGGCAAATATTCGCGAACAATAATTAGTTATTTACGGGGGAAATGCCAATTTATTCTGTAACGGGGAAACGCGGCTGGAAATGTTTTCGGAGACACGGGCGGGCGCCATGGTGAATTATCGATGGGACAAACTTCGACGGGACTGCGTTCGTTCCTTAGGCGAACACTGTGGACATTCAAATATTGATTGGCGGCGCTATACGGCGCTTGCTCGCCGCGTTTACCACGAAAAAGGGTGACGATAATGCGTCCATCCCCTTCGATCTGTGTTCCATCAAATATGCAACTAATCGCTGCTCGTAAAAGGCACAGACAAGCTTCGCGCCCATTAATAATCCAGGAATGTCATCGTCCCGTTCATTCAGCCCGTGTATAGCTTCCTTTCCAGTATAGAAGGCATTCGCTGCTCCACCGGCGACCGGGCAAAGCATATTTCTGCGTTCCTGACAATTAATTTTCTAGCCTTGATCATTCCCAGCCAGGAATTTAAATATGTACATAACGAAACTGGATGGCGCAAAGTGTATATTCGCTGTGTGAGCAGCTTCCTAAATTGGGAAATGTGAAGCAATTCAAGAAATTATATTACACACGTACTGCTCTGGGTAATTGTTTCCCATTTTCCGTAGTCTGCTGTTGCAAAGGTCATAATTCATTCGTTTATCCATTACGTTTATACAAAAGAACATACCCCGATGAAATTATTTATTTTTTTTTTTTTTGTAAGAAAGAACAGATTGAAGAGACCTTTTTAATCAGACTAAGCTTTGTGTCAAAGAAATTCGATCAGAAATTACTCCAGTAAATTAATTCAAAGAATTTGTTGAATGAACATGCTTTTTTTTAACAATTTACAAAATTCAAAAAGTCCATTAGAAAATTGCCAAGCGAGAATATCACGTTGCACAACTCATATAAATTGCTCCACCCATTTTATCACCTACCGATTTAACCAAGTAGAAATTCCAGTTTGAATTTCGCACTCGTCAGACAGTTGCAATTACCCGGCAAGTGGCGGGAAGTTTTAGCCGTCATTGGAGACACAATTTCTCTAAATCGCGAACGACGACGCGGTAGAGAGCTCGTGATTTCCCGCGTCGTAGGATGCAACAGAGACCGTCTTTCTCTCGGATCCGTGGTCTCCGGTTCTCCCGCCTCCGTCGTCGACGAATCGTTACACCTGACGCGGTGTACATTGTACCTCGATCCATAGAAATTCCTCGTTCGAGCCCGATGGAGACGAGCTTCGTGATATGGAAACGACTATGCCGCGGCTTCGAGAGAACGTAGGTGGCAACTCCCCGTGGGAACGTCCTCTATAGATCGTCACGACTCGTTCCAAGCTAGTTGGAAGATTTATACGCGTCACTGCCGAGTCCTTTTCCATCGAGAGGGTCTTATGTTGCGTGTCGACGTCACGATTCTACGACAATGTACAGCTCCCTGAACCGGAATTGACCGTTGTCTAGAAAAAGCCAAAGTGTCATTACAAGACTGCGAATCTTGATGCCACATAAAAATTGTCTGGAACAAATGCAAAAGGCTGGAGCCAGAAACAAATTTCTATCTTACTTCAATCATTTTAACAAGCTGAGAATAATAGATTGGCATTCTCAAATCATTCCAAGATTACCACTGTTTTGAATTAAACCTGTTCATTTTCCTCATGAATGCATCAAATCTCTATAAAAACTGATGGTCTCATCAAGGGCAAGATATACTTCCAGCAATTTTTTAATGAAAACCGTCTTCCATGGTTCTCACAGTTAAATTTATCCCGTTCGGATATTGTCACTATTAATAGATGTAGAGCAGACCACTATCACCTAGCTGCTTCTCTGGCTCGCATTGGCTTTATTGATGATCCAGAATGTAGTTGTGGAGAGGGAGATGAGACTTTGAACCACGTATTATGGCAGTGTAATTTGTATGATGAGGAAAGATCAAAATTTATTGAAAAGATCCGTCAACTTAATTTTCAACTTCCCATGGATGCTTCACTGATAATAGCCAAACCAAATATCAGGGCTTGTCGCTGTATGTTGTCATTTTTTAAAAGCTGTGGCCTTAAGGTTTAAGCGGTTTATCTCTTCTGTATATTATATTCATGTTTTAACATATTACTATGTATGTACAGTTTTATTTTCTGTAACAATGTATTATGTTTTCTTTATTATGTTGAAATAAATCTCGTATGAGATTTTCTACAAAAAAAATGCATCAAATCCGCAGCCAAAAAGACAATAACTTTGTTAAGATTAGACCGAACGACTCGAACTTCTCTGCAAAAACGATCCAGCTGAAGAAATTTTAAAAACGAGAAAATTTAAAGAAGTAATTTTTCTGACGTTGCACTTGTTATAAAAAATAAGCACAGTGTTTAGGATGCTGCAGCTGTGCGGAACAGCCTAAGTGCCTATTCAGTGATTTTTGCCTCCAGTTTCTTCAGAGTTATGCGGAGGAGTTGGCCTCGCGTGTGCACGTAGCATTAGAATGCGTGTCCCCCGGGAGAATTGCACGCGAATCGATGGGAATTCCGTCGGACCTTTCAGTTCTCTCTGGCAAGGAAGTCTTCTTTGCCCTTCGATTCTTCCTCCTTGTTTGTCACGTTCGACGGAATTCGGTGCACCGGCGCGTTTTCACGAGTTTGTTCTATCACGGTGCTCCTTTGTCTGGAAGAAACGCGGCATCGATCCTCTGTGCGCGCTCGACGATGCGTTTGTTTGTTAGGAACATTAGGAAACCATTTTCAGAGGAATGAAACGCCTGATTCGATTTGACCTGCTTCGATTCGTAGCTCTCTGGACAGCCGCGGGGCCGCTTCACAATTATTCCGAATACCCTAAACGGTCAGACGAGAGAGAATAAAATCATTTGAGATATTGTAGCTAGACTATAATACTATGGAAGGCATAATTCGTAATATTGATCATCGTCTGAAGTGACTCGTAATCGACGGAGCAATCTAGTATAGTCGTTAACAGACGGAAAGTATAAAGCCATTTAATAGCGGCGTTTAACGCGATCCGTAGTTAGCGAGGCGAAGTACACCGGTAGCAGGGCCGGTCTAAATTCCATTTTAATAGTTGAAACACTCGTGTGTAGCACCGGTGAGCAAGTGCTCGCACTTTGGGAGCCATATTTCAGGTGACGGCTTGTACACAGGACCGTAAGGTTAGGGTACATTTTAAACGCACTTTGTTTCAAGATTACACGTGTGCTTGACACGATTCCCGGCGGTGTGGATTAAAAATTTAGACGATGTTATTCCGGGAACGATATAGAGACCTGCAATTGCAATTGGAGAATGAATGTTTGAGTTTTTTTTGTTTTTCCAAATGGTTCCGAAGGCACCAGCCAGAGATGGCATGACCGGTTAGGGGTTAATGAAATTGTAACCGAAAGACGGCAGTAAAGAACGCCGAGGAGGAAACCAGTTTAAATAAAGACCGCGCATGTGGGTCAGCCGGCGTGGCGTGCATCGAGCGTGTACGTTACGCAAGCTGATTCCACCACGCGCATCAGTTGCATCGAGCTTTGTTAGGTCTGTGCGAAAATGCGCGCCGAACATACCGCTTCATTCTAGGAAAATGTCCTGTACACTGCAACCTCGATTAGCCTAACACCATTCCTCTAAAACATCCGTCAGTCACCTGTATGTGTATCACAAATTTAAAACCCTTGTGCCGATAATCCAAATTTTCTACGACGTTCAAAAACAATGGATAATTTCAACACATATTTCTACGTTAACACATTCGCAACTTTGCCCGATTAGACTGATACCAAACACTGTTCCATTTATATTTACTTGTTATTTTATATTTACTTGTTCCATTCACGATTTAGTAGAACCTGTACTATCCGAACCGGCGCGATCTAGATTCATTTCAATATGATAGTCCAGGCGAGTCTGTAACGATCCACATGCGATACGATTTATTATACAAATCAATAAAGATTAGATAATTAGCGAGGTTCTACTGACTCGCTTCAGTGATTGTCGACGAGGCAATGGCGACTAAGATAATATAAAAAGAAAATTTTTTCTACGATGGCTGGAGAAAGATTGCAGGATGTGAGAGAAAAGGTGTGCAACGAAGATGGCGCGTGCAGAGCGAAGAAGAAACGCGGTGGGGTTCCGTGAAGCTTCTGGCCACGTGCCGTGTCTGCGGCCAGCTAAATATTTACCCGCACGTTTTCCGAGTCACGAGGGTTGTCACGTTTACAGTTTTCAAGATGACACGACGTGACGGGCTGCGCGTTACGTGACACGCTTCGATCCTGTCTTCTGGTTCACCCCTAAAGATAGGGCGGGTTTACGAGCGCACCGGCAGAAGCCTATTGCGGAATGGCCGGGAACGTCGGCAGCTTGTAAAAGCGGATGAAACGGGCGGAACGTCTCGCCAATACGACGGCTTCCAACAAAAATCGAATATAATGGTCTCGTAAATTATTCCGGCCTGACGATGTCACCGTCGTAAATTTCTCTTAATTATGCACGTTCCTTTTGTCTGCGCGTTAAAAGCGCTCTGTTTGCGCTGCAAATAAATATCGGTTCGCGCAGTTCGCATACGCCTTACCCCTTCCAAGTGTGTTCAATTTCTCTCTATTTAAGCAATTTTACAGAGGTTGGGCACCTCTTGAATTAATTCAATGTGCTTTTTTAAAAAACTGTGGTGCCCAAGGTGGTTCGGAACCCACCTTAAACTGTAGGTCCCGTCGTTTAATAACCATAGCAGTTGAGAAAGCGACGTAAAATAATCAAACAAGGGCATTTTTTAAGTGAAAACTTCTTTAGGCACACCGCGTATGCAATTGCTGGGCGGTCAGTGAGCCTGTTCCGTCTTGCTTTAACCCTTTGCACTCGGAGGTATTTTAACTCGAAAATTAAACGTTTCTTCTGACCTACAATATTTCCATTATCTATGATTTTTTAAATTTGATAAATATGAAACTGATATAATACCTCATACAATGCTTAAATGTGTAGTAATTGGTTAGATATCGACATATCTATACCGACATATCCGATAGTGTAAACAATTGTTTAAATAATAGTAGAGCAATTTTTAGTGGCGCTTCAGAGGCGCCACTCGAGTGCTAAGAGTTAAGGTGAAACGCTATTCGAGTATACTCAGGGGAGCCGAGTGATTGGTTTTTTTTTTAGTATAGTGGAATTTCAACTGTCATTGGCATTACATATTTGAGACTCAAAGTGGCAGGAACGTGTGCGTTTTGGCAGATCCGCGAGGATCACGTCCCGCCGATCACGTTGCCCGTATTTAACCCCGAGCCGAACCTAATTCCATTCGATTGGTCCGGCAGGGGGTGCAGTATAACAAAGTCGACGGCATTAGCCAGCTGGTTCCGTTCCACCGAGGAAATAAATCTCGCGTCGGGGATCGGGATACTGGCGCGGCGAGGAATCGTCAGTCGTTCTCTTCCGAAGACGTTGCGCCGCCGGGTGCAGTTCATTTCACGTGCCACCCACTTTCCGTGGTAGTTCGACAAGCGAGATAATATAGGAGACCCCCGGATAAAGCGAGACGGAGACCAGGGAACGCGATGAAAATGAACGGAAAGAATAAGAGAGACGGGGATAAAACGAGGAAACGGGGCGGAGGAGGATTTCACCTCTCTCCGACTAGATCGTAACACCTGGGTCCATCTCGAGGGACCGTGGACGGTATGGCCGCCGATTTATAGAACCTCCCGGATCTATTGCTCGCTCTATATAATATACAGACCGATTCCTTTCAATTTATAAACGAATTTATCCACCGGAGACCCGACCGAGAAAAAAAGGATTGAAATTCGATGCGAATAGAAACCGTCGTTGCAGTTCTTGTTCTTTTTTCTTTTTTAGTGGAGAACTTGTATACAGTTTGGATCAAAACGACTTCGAAGTCAATGGATGGAGATCCTGCATCGCAAAGTGAAACGATTCTGAAACGATATTGCACACACCAAGCGGAAACAGTTGACAGTGCACAGACACAGTAGGTAATATAAGTGCAGATTAAATAAACTGACGATAGGACTCTTAGCGACATTTTTGTAATCAACAGATCACTTTACGAAAACTTGAATAGGGAAACTAGATTTTTATTGTTTTAATAACAAAAAACTATTATTCTAGACCAGGAACGAATGAATTAATATCCTACGTGCGTTGATTAAAATGTGTGTCCAGTCTAGCTATATGATCCGAATGAAAATTGAATAAATTTCTTGCTTGAAACAAAGAATGTTAACAGCACAGAATTTAACATTCCACCTAACATTGTAGAAGCTTTTAAAAATGCTAACAAAATAGTAAAATTAAGAGAACGGAAATACATTGTTTCAGAAATTCATCATTTTTAATAATAATATGAGGTGGACATTCATTTATATTTTTCCGGTCACAAACTGAAATTTATAGCTCGATCACAATTTCTGGAATTCGTGATTTCCACTTCATTTTTTTTCCACGTTTCCAGCCAGAAGAATGGCGACGGTCCTGTCGCGCAATTGTCCCCATAGTTTTCATAAATAATGTCAGTGTTATTTATTAACCGAGACATCGCGCACCGCGAAGGTGATGCTCAGGTTGCATTGTTGCGCGTTTTCACCGGCGGAAAATCGATGCCGGTATACAAAGGGCGCGTCACCGAAGGGTTTTACCTAGGTTTTGCAATAAATCCGTGCCACTGAAGGTAACGTAAATAAAAGACGTTTGGATTCGCCGCGTGATTAATGAACCTCCAGTCCCTTTAGCAGGTGCGGCTCGTGGCAGACAGTAGGCGGAAAGATTTTCAAATGTCATCGGGGAGAAGGATATTAAAATGTATGTGTACTTTCAATCTAATTATACTCGGGGACGCTTTCGAACTCCCATCGGCAACGTTCTGATTCAAGAAGTATACGCATATGTATAATCAGTGGACTGTGGTTTTCACGACGAAAATTTATGAGAAATTTCAAACGGCAAAGAGGTTCCAAAAATAAGCATTGATTATTTATTAAAGATTGGAGGATGTGTTCTATAAACGATGCAATTTTTATTTTATGTTTGGATAGTTCTTAACTCATCTTTTCCCGATGAAAATTCATGCCTTTCGAGACTCGGGAGAATTTTACATTTCGATATGTTTATTTTCAGCGCGTCGTGAACGAATTGATTGAATCATTTCCGTCGCCTGCAAAATTGATTGCGCAACCGATTACGCAGACGTCCTGGATTTTTTTCCGCGTTCGCTCAACCCGTCCCATTCTCGTTTCGAAGAGCTCGTTTGCAAAACCCGTCGTTCCGCGTCTTGTAGCATCCACTTACTCGGAACGACATTTACAAGGGCAAGATTTCGCGCCTCCGTCAACAGCTGCGCGCTGTTAACACCTCCGAGCGATCGAAGAAAATATAGAGACGAGTGTATTTAAAGATAGAACGCCCCCGAGAAGCGAATTCGACGGCCCCGTCTATTTTTCTTTTTCCTCTGTCCTCGATGGTTCGAGGAATCCTCGGTCGACGCTGTTTCGCTTTTTACGATGATGCGGCACTATGAATAATGTGCCGCGACGATTAATAACGATTAACTTCGTCGAAAGTGGCTGTGAATTATAGAACGTTATAGACCGGTTACGCCGACACAATTTGAACTTGCGGCATTGTTATCATAACAGAAGCTATATTCAACAATTTTTTACTGAATTGTTTTGGTTAGAAAGAAAAAACAGTTCTCAATTTCGAGTGATGTATTAGGCGGACCCTTATTGTCAACTATTTTTAGACGAATGCCGTCTTAGTTTGAACTTTCAGCAGTATTATTAGCTACAATAATAGGAACTATATTTAAATTTCTACTTTGACCTGGAAAATACAGTTCATGCTCGACACATTTTCTGCTCATACGATTAATTTTGCATATAACAACTAGATCAATTCAGCTGTAACCCTTATTGTAAAATATCTTGATTGAAATGAACAGAACGAGTTTCAAGATCTTAATACAGACTGATTTCGAACGACTCACTGTACGATCGCAGGCTGGAGTAGCGAACGGTAATTTCTTTGGCTTTGTGCATTTCCCTCGGCCCACGCCACCGACACACGAGTATCGTGGAACATTAATCTCCACTAATAATCCTCAACGGTCACGGAAACTTTCGGGACGTGACCCTTATTCGGCAGGAAACGAAAGATTTAATCCGTTCTCGGTCCGAGAACCAACACGATCCAGCAACAAAAAAAAATCACGCAACGGAGAGATTAATTAAATCGTGCCGAAGAATCGCGGGAAATTAAATTTCGGGTTGCGTGACTTCCGGAGCGCTCCTACGGAGAACAAACGTGGCTGCCGATGTGGTTAAGCTGGCAGGAGAAATCGTAATCTCACAACTGGTTAGGGTGTTAATGAAAGACCGAGCGATTACGCAAGGCTGTCGTTTGCAATTCGGCGCATTCAGCGCAATAGATTAAAGAGGATTATTTCGCTCGAGTCGCGTATATTTAGACGCGGAACATTGGGGAAACATTTAACTTTTCTATTGGAGCGTGAAGGCGTAGATCTGTTCGCGGTGATTAACGCGTCTTCGGCTCGCGACGCGCCGCGCTGTGAAAACTGTTACGAAAATATACGTTCGGTTGCGGTGGCGTGGGCCAAGGGAAATTAAACGAACGTGTCCGTGCGCGTCTCTCTCTCGGTGTCCGTCTTTTGCCGACAAGGCTCCGCCGTCTAGTGTTTTTACGCCGATCGTATTATACGCCGATCGGTTTCCCTCTTTAATTGTTTAGTCGTTGTTTCAGACGGGGCCGCGTGGAAGAGTGCCGCGCTGGCTAAAACCCGCGTAATGGAATGCCCTGACGCATCGACTAATAATAAATCATCGCCGGCAGCGGTGTAATCGCGTTATTTCGGACAATTGTTGCCATTAGATGGCGCGGGAAAGTGAATCCGTGATTTATTGTTAGAACCGGCGAGTCGCGTCAGCACGTGCGACGCAGGCTTCGCGATGGAAACTTGATTTCCTAATTAGACTCCCGCCACGCAGTAAACGAGAAATACAATAGAAGTTTATGCGGGCTATTGCAACGACGAACCACCGCGTTGCATGCTGCACTCGCGGGAGTCTGGGTAGATACTATACCGCGAATTCGATCAAAAGGAAAATTTGCTTCGCGTTTCTTGTTTTGCTGGAGGACCGTCCGGTTTTATCAGGTGGTTGGAAAAGTCCAATTCGAAAATATAAACACGCGTGTCCTAAAATAATTTGGAGATTGTAAAGCCGGATTTTTGGATTATATTTATTTTTAAATATATGCGCGAGTAATTTCAGAATAAATCGCACAACTAGCGCAATTATTTAGGCGAAAAGAAAATAAATTATTTATCAGGACTCTCGTGTACATGAAACATTCATACGATTTTATCTTCACACATATTCGTGCGACGTAATTTCATGAATCTGTATAAATTATTTGACGCTCACAGTACACGTAAATTATTCAATCAGTTTACATGCAGATTATGCAGCCTGTGTGTATGATAAAACGTGCATCATAACCTTATTTATTTTAATGTCTTTCATATTAATAACCTTAATATTTAATAAATATTCGCACGTATCAAGGAGTAGGTGGAAACAATTACAGCACAAATTTACACCACAGTATCTACTACTTCATATGAAACAATTTGTAGTATATCTTGTATGTATAGAAGTGATTTTTTTCATCGACTCTGACTTTTCGTTGGCAAACGGACCAGCGTTTTGAAAAAAAATCCTAGTCGAAGCCAGGCTCGTGCAAAAACTATATTTCAATCCCTCAGCGACCGGGAAAAGTACAAATCCTCTCTGATCCCTTCCTTCCCGCCCTTCCCCGTTTCGTCTCCACTCAGACAGAATCAAACTTCCCCTCGCCGCAAACAGTAACACTGAAGAACAATGAACTGTGCATTCATCCGGTTCGACAAACAATCCCGCAACGCAAGTTCCAAACTCCGGGAGCCGAAGAATTCACGGAGCGATCTCGCGGACCGTCCAGCATCCGGCTGCAACCGCATCGTTCGCGTGCTCCGATTTATCTTCGGGATTTAAGCCAGGCAGAATAAATCGAGCCCGGACGATCCCGTCGGAGATACGTCAAAACTACGTCGCTACGTTCGAGGAAATTAGGGTCGTTAGCTGGCCGGGTTGCCATGGAAATTCGCTTGAACGTATATCGGATTTAAGCTGATCATGTACAAAAATGTTATGTCTATTTTCTTGTCTTACGTCACGTCTCCCTGAGTTCATCGTAAAAAAATCAATTCTTGCATTTTTTTTATTGTTAAGAAGCACCTTGCTAAAAAAATATGAAAAACTTCAGAGACAAATAACTACACCAATATCTGGTTAGAGTACAAATTTAAATAATCTACTCTTCCAACTTCTACAAGAAATCTCTATTTTGCGAGTAATCTTCTGTCTACAAAAGCGAGAGCAACGAGGCCACGCCCACGCGAGTACGCGTAGCATCGCGCCGAGTAGGCGTGGTCTTGCAGCCCCGCTGCCACGCAGTGCAATGCCCCGCGGAGCAATTGTATGCACATCTCAGCTAGACTCTTCCTAAAGAATTTAACTTTGTGAAAGCATCTGACTAAGAAGATTAAAAATACGTCCCCTTAGAAATGGTCCGGAGTCCGACAATCCGTTCGAACACAAGCGAGTTCTGTTCGCGGATTCTCGCGGAAAGTTCGCGCGGATGCGGCCCTCGTCGGGACGTTTCATCACAGCTGAGACAAACGGAAGTTTCTCCATTAATGTGTCGTTCGAAGTTGCGATAGGTAATGCATCGCGACGATAGCCGACGTATCGCGTAACGCATTCAGGCGTCGTGCACGCGAATATAATACTATTTCCCGTGAAAACATTAAGCGCAATGCGATCCGGCGAACGTCAGCCGCATACCTCGAACGAAACGTGATGGCAAGTTATGGGTTTGCCGAGCGAACTCGAGGTTTCCGGGAGGCACTCGGATTAGCGGGAAATGATGGTCCTCGCGGGAAGTTTGGATCGTTGGCTGGCCAATAATATCGCGCAGACATTAACGCGCTTAGGGCAATGCCAGCACGACGGTGTGCAACATGAAATTCGTGTACTTTCGCAAGAATCGTTCATTATCACACTACGCTGCACGGTCCATTCAACTACGACGACCAAAAGACAATTTTTTGAAGTTATTACTAGACAGCGGATTTTATGCATTTATGACAAAAATGAATATAGGTGTAATTTAAAACAATGAAACCATTAGGAGGACTAACAAAACGATCCTATTATTTTCACCGTATTAAACATATTGGAAAACATAATATATTTACCTTGCATTTCAGTTTGTTACAATTCATGTACAAAATTTTTGTTTTGCATAAACATCCGCTGTCTAGTTATTACAAATTAAAAATTCAATGGTAACTGCTGAAGTATAATGAAACCTGAGTACTATTTTAAGGAAACAAAATTTCAAATTTGAAAATCACTGTTCACATATTAGACTGCAGCGTTGAGGAACGTTTCCGTTGAAAATGTACTAGTGTAATAAATGTCCAGGAGAAGCAACCACCGGATCGGTAACCGTACAGCTTTGTGGGTGGAGAGAACGTCTCCTTAAACAAGGGAGGTAGATCTCTCCCCGATGTATAGCGAAGTAGACGAGGTCGTCCATCCGGAAAATAACCTTCGCCAAAACAATCATCCCTCCTCTCTCCGAATTCGCATTCCGGCTTCTTTTTACCGCGTAACGTCGTTCTTGCTCATCCCGGAGGCCCTCGACGTAGTTACCCCGACTTCATTCCAGGTGGTCACCGATCAGCCCTTTCCAAGAGGCCCTTCCCATGCTGCTACGACACCCTTCATCGTGTCTATGGAGCCTTTCCTTATCGTCGAGACGACCCAGAACAATCTAGTATTGTTCGTAGGGCTCTCCGAGACCTTCTCGAGAGCCGTAACACACTTGGTTATGCTAACAGTGGCGAGTCATGTTTAGGCCTGCTAAAAAAAAAGGCACTCTTTATCGAGTACAAAGCCAAGCTTGTACTTTTTGTAAATAGTGATAACTACAGTTATTTTCGCGTAATTTCTTCGTAGAAAAATCAATCTAACATTGAATTTTGAAAATTGTTGCATCCCAAGCCAATAAAAATGGATGCGTTATTCTGACGCCGACGCTGATTAGTTTCGATTTTCCCGGTCGTGGATGATAGATGTCGGTCTGGGAAATTTAAATATTCCTTCGTTGAAACCTATTTGAAACAGAGTATCACAATAACGACGGAAAAAGTGGCAGCGTAATCCATCGGCTGGCTTCCCATGGGCGTCCTTTATTGCATGGCTTGGTCAGAGGACATCTCTATGCATCATTTACGTATCCCCTGTTCCAGCTAGTGCAGTCCAATCGGAAGTGGCTAATGGGTTTTTTATTCGACCAGAGAAATCCTTTCATATCAAACCCGCTACCCAACGGGAGAAAGGTCCTCCACATTTCGCTCTATGCTACTTCCGCGAGTCCCTGTTCACTTTTTTTCCCTTTGCGTCTCGCGCTAACGAGGGCTGGTAGCCAAGATGGCACCTTCTAACTTGACAGAGGACATATTCATTCTTACCCCAATCCTGTCATTTCACATTCCTCCTATACAAATCAACTGTAATACAATTTTTACCTTCAGCATAAACTGTGTAGGAAATTATTGAGTGTAGAAATAAATATTTCTTTCTCACAACTTCGTATTAGTGTATTAAGTCGTGTAACATAAAATGTCGGTTTTCAAATCATTTGATTATTATGATTAATATTGATAATATGTTTTGATTGACTATAAGCAAGTTCTATGTCATTTCGGAGACTCGAAAATGGCGAAATTGTAGCAACTAACGTCTCGCGGATATTCACAGAAATCTTTGTACCGCTGTCTCGGAAATATACGTTCAGATCGCAGCGAGACACGTCGCGCAATTCTCTTGTAAGACATTTCTTCCTCGTCCATGCTGTCTCCGCATGCATTTTTTCCATCTTCTTCCGCGTCCCATTTGTCCCGTCGCAAGGGAATAATGCACGGCGGTAAATCGTTCCTCCGTCGCAATGATTTCTCTCTCCGCGATGATCTTAATGTCCCCGACGCTTTTGTGCCAGAAGAAATATTAAATAGCTGCCGCGCGACGCGCTTGACAGTGCAAATTTATTTTAAAACCATCTTTCATTTTCCACGTGAGAATCCAGGTACAATTCACCAACTTCAGTCAATACGTCTGTATTAATATCTGTTGATGTTGATTTAATTGAAAGTGAATGTGTTAGACAATTGTTTCTGTTAAAAAATTTTCGAAAAAAAGAAAAACAGAAATCGTTTCTTATATTTGCACGAATCGTTTAACGTTCGATAGTTGAATGTGTTTCCGATGATTTGCACAGGTTTTGTTGCAAAATTCTGCTGATTTCAGGGAAGTTTTAATGTGGAGACCGTTCATACGGTCGAGAGAATCGCAACGAGGGCAGGATTTAGCGAGTAGGCATTCGAAATGTTGTTAAAAACTCGAGCGCAAATAACGCGGCCGGAATAGGGGAAGCATTGTTGTCGCTCAGTGGAATTTCGAAAGAGCAAATAAAACGGAATCGCACTCGACCGACTTCCACGAAACATTGAAGCTTTCGGAAAGGAAATGGTTCGAGATGTATTTACATGATCGGGAGCATGCTTCAGCCCGCATCGAACCGCAATTTTGTATGTGAATGGAGTCGACGCGAACTGCACTGCTTCTGCGCAAGCTTTTCAATCGCCATTCGCAAACAGATTGTTATTTATAATTTATCCAAGCCGATCCGAAGAAGAGTTTACCTTTCCGATGAAAGGGTAATTCAAATATGCCGGTCGATCCGTTTAAACAAATAGCAATTCCTCTCGACCTCTAACAGCAAGTGTGCATATCAAAAATATGATAGCCGGATACGATGAATCAAACATTAATCAAATTAATGTGACGATTCAGAGGCTGTCCAAACGATCTGTTATATTTATAAATATACTAGGTCGGCTAAAATGCCTTTCCGCATGTTTTGATGTTTACAGGTTAGTTCTGATTCGTTAAATTAAAATTAATAAAGCATAAATAAAAAGACTGTTGATTTGCAGTTTCATTTTCCAGGTGCTTTTATTAAAATTTCGAAATACCATCCGCAGTATAACATTTACAAACAAAACTATGAAAAGACAACAGTAGTAACGCGAAACACAGAGCTACAAGCAATTCAAAATCAATATTATAATAGTTAATACTAAAGTCAATGTTACCGTAATCGATGACCGTATTTGCCGTCGAAATTTCAATACATCCTAAAACAGGGGTTTAATCAGACAGTTTATACATTCATTGCACGCGGTACTACGTTAAACATATCGATGCAAACAATCGAATAAACTGATATAAAATCGTTGCATCATTAATCGTTTGAAATTCTTCGTCGGGGAGGTAAGATGGGATGGGACGCCGATCAATGAGGATTTATTAATTGAGAGTTGTAAACATTCCTGTAATTTTAGTTATAACGAACGAAGTTGCGGAACCAATTAGTTCCTTCCAGCATACTCGGTGTATTTCTTTTCCGTATCGAGGGTCTCGCAAACGGTACAAGCCTGACGCCATCAAAGTTTCGGTCTGGTTCGTCAAAGGCCCCGCAGCCATTGCTGAACGTGTCCTCGTTGCGCGCCGATTAATCTACGAAACTGCATAGCGTTGGTACACCGGGTGTCTTTGGAATTATGGTGCAAGAGTGGTGACTCTCTGTACAGTGGTGAATTGGAAAAAGTGAATAAGATTTTTCGGTTTCAAGCTTTGAGTTTTCCATTTAAATTGGCAGAAGGGAAGCAATCATATATAAATTGCAATCTTGTTACTATTATAAACCAATGTTTCATATAATATATCGGTAAGTTTACTGTTATTAGCACGCACCTTCTGCGGACTGTCAAAGTCTATGTTTTCGAAAACGAAAAAACACGGAGAAAATGTTATTCCGTTTTTCAGAGACACCCTATGTAAGCAACGCTCACGGGGACGATCAGCTCTCGAATTATAGCGTTTACAGGGAAAGGCATCGTGTCGGATCACACGGTGTGAAAACAAAACTTGGTGCACATTATTCTCGACCACAAGAATTTTCTTTTACATTGTTCTCCCTTATTTAATTAATGCTCAAGGAAAAATTGTTTAATCACTGTGGGTGTGAAGAAAATAGGTCGTCGCAACGCGCTATAGGTCCTATCGGCGGCCAGGGGCGTCGAATAAATTTCCATCGGGAGACTTTCAATTCGCATCGACTATGGGTAATTCGAATGATAATGGTCCGTGGCTGCGGTTTCGTCGCCGAAAGGGACGAGAAAAAGAACCGCGCGAACACAACGTCGACCGACAACGTCTCGCGTTGGGTGCATGCAAATTTCTGATTACAAATTAAAATTGTCTCTTCAGGGATAGCCCTCCCTCCTCCGCGCCCTTGTGGTGGGGGGGTTGACAAGGGTCCAGAAGGAGAAGAACGTTGCGGGGGTTATTTCATTTTAGAAAATTTAAATTCAAATCCGGAACGCGGAAATGCACGCGTGCGACGAGGGGATGGGGCGCGTCGGTAGTGCACAGCCGCGGAAAATCATAATAAAGTATGCAAAATGCGGAATGCAAATGCCGCGGGCGCGTCACGAAAATGGGCAAAAAACGGGGGCGGGGAGGGGCGCGTGTGCGCATACACCCCTGCTGGAAAGTATGTCGACACTTGTTTAATTCTTTTATTTGTTCGAAAAAAGTATAATTTTGATTAAATTTAAAGTGATCCAATTGCAGCCAGTATTGTTCGACAGCTTAAATCAACAAATACTGTTACATGTATAACGTCACATTTTAAAGAAATATATTATACGTTATTATACACAAACGTATAATACACTAAAATGAATTACATATATACTTGTAATAAGATTGAAGATTAAGAAAATAATGAAACGAATTAGACTTTGGAATTTTCAGAAAAATAGTGAGAGTCCAGACACTTTTGAGCGGGCGTGTACCCGGACGAAATAGACGTGCGTTTCGATTTTTGTTGACCACCCATCCCCAGTTCCATCGTGTTTCGGTGTCTTGATTCGTAGCTTTTTTTTTGGCTGGCGCGTATCTTTTTTGACAGGCGGACGTGAGCGCGCGTCACATTTCGTGCGCGCTTGATAACCGAAAATGTAATCTAGATTTCATTACCATAAACTCCCGGAGCCACCCCCGCAGCCCATCCCTTGTGCCGCGCACCGGCTGTTCATGCGCTGCTCTTTATGAGAGAGATTCTATCATTTGCGGCGGTAATGCAACCGCAAAGTCTGGATAATACCGTGGTTTTCCCTGTTTCCTGCGCTTTTTGCCCCGCTCGTTTCTTTTCCCGCTACAACACGCCGCGAAATAGAGGATTTTAATGCTAATACCGGTGGTCGAGAGCCACGGAGTCGACCAAAAAATATGCCAGGGACGAATTAGTTTCGGGCGAGACCGAATCTTTTCGAATTCGGCTCCGGGAAAATCATAACGTTTCGCGGTGCCGGCGCGGCCGCGTTGTTGAATAATTTTCGTTGATGCGAGAGCTAATGCGCTCCATGGCGCATCGCGGTTGCACGAAGCGATGCAACGAGCGAGCACGTCGGTTGCGGACTGTAAGCGCCTAACGTCTCTGTTATTATGGGGAAAATATATTAATATCTTAGACACCGCGTCCGAGTTAGGCCGAGCTTAACTCGCTTTTGGAAAACTGGCGAATGCTGAAGGGTTTAGGCCCTCGTGGTGCTTCAATCGCTCGACCGTGCCTCGGTTTATCATTAATTCGATGCACATGGCGAAGTCGCATTAACCGTGAATTTCCTGTGGACTTTGCGATGCTGTTGCGGCGTTTTGTTGAACTGACAAAAATGTTAATGAGAGGATTAAATACTGTAAACGCACGTGTTCCATCCACTAATCTGCTAAACTCTGGTATTTCATAATGAGTAGACGGTGGACCTTTATGCTAAATAAAAAAGCTAAACAGAAATTAGTTTTTCTCTTTAACAATTTTGATAAAATTATACTAGTACGTTGATACTTTTAAATTCTTTTTAATAGCTCTGCGTTAACCCTCAGCAAGAGGACTTTTTCACAACTATAAAATTGATAAAATTTTATATGTAAAACATATTGTTGATGATTTTTCAATTGCAGTCAATTGTAGGAAACGAGTAATTATGTGTCGATTTTAATACTCTGGGTCCAAATGAATCATTGAAATTTTTCAGTTTTCTTAAATTTTGAGGATTTCGTCTTCACACTACCATAAATGCTTCGAGAGTTAAGCAACGTGTTGAAAATACATTGGAAGTGAAAGATTGACATTTGGTAATATATAAAAATCAGCTCGCCAGTGCAGTGTGCAGCTCGCAATCGCGAGCGGATAAAGTGTCGTCGTAGCGGGGCAGGGGAACTATTTCGCGCCCACACGCGTGCACGCGGATCACGTTTCCACGGCCGCATTTGTACACGCTGACTTTCCGCGGATAACGGATTGCGCCGCACCGAATTCTCTACGATCTTCGCTGGAAAACGAGTCCGCAATTCACTCGTGATTTTCCACTGCGAAGACTGACAGTTCAGAAGATCATTTTGGATGCACTCTCAAGTGATATAGAAAGCATGTGCAATTTTCTCGAAAATATTGTGTACAAGACTCAACACTAATTTCGAACACAATGGAGTTTACTTGACCTTGATACGATTCGATTCATTGTAATCGTCGAACGCGTAAACAGATTGAATCATCGCCCTCCTTAATCGTTAATTACCCTGGCAATGATTGCAGTCACTTAGACGAAATCGACGCGCGCTATTAAATTGACCAGCCCACACGGATCAAAACGTTGTTTAATTGCACTTCTGTTTTCGTTTAATGATTCTCGAACGCTCGTGTGTCGGCTAAATGACACTTTCCCAAATTGAAGTTGTTGCATGAAACGGAACCATATTACGTGTTTTACAATAATTTACGTTTATAAGCTGAAAGCAAATTTACATTATAATCGAACCATTAACGTCCGACGCTGCTGGTCTAAAAATCCCAAAACTCGAAAATGTAGAACCGTAGAACCATATTATCTACATCGTATTTGTATTTATGTTGGTATTAAAATTTTACATGAAAATTTTACATGAAAATCCACGGTCTACGCCCACATAATTTTTAAATTGCACCCATTCATTTGTATAACGAGCACATCAAATATTCAGTTTACTTAAAACTTGTAAAATATTTAATGTTCATAAAAACCGAGCACATTAGAATCCAGTCGATGTCCGCTTGTTTTCCGGGGCGAAACGTTCCGGCGCATAATGGCGTCGGTGGTTCTTCCCGTGAGCGAATCGATCAGAGCGAACCGGCACGTAAATCATGCTCGGCTCGGCGCTTGTAAATCCGCCTTGAGAATTTTTCGCGGCTGCCGTCGTGTCGCCGGGCGCGCGCGCGCGCGACACTCGTTCGTCCTCAGGTTCGTCTTCGTCGCGGACGGAACATTATTAAGTGCGATTTTACGTCCGACGGGGCGACGGAATTGGCATCGGCGTGAAATCGTCTCGTGGCCCGAACTCGGGGAGAGAGAGAGGGAAAGAGGGTTGGGGGGGAGAGCGGGACTCGTAATAATATGCCGCGCCGAGACATAAATCAGTGTCTATTTTTGAACCGCGTCCAAAACTTTATTCAAATTTATTCTGCCGTTACATCAACGGGGAAGTGCACGCCGTGGCCAGGGTGAAGCGTCGTCGTTATCGCCGACGCATAATTGACGGGAAGTCCGTGTCCCTCGTTCAGTCCACGGGACCCCACACCCCCCGCGCGTCCCATGGGACTCGTCGTTTTCGAATCGAGCCGGGACCTGCCGGAAATCCCACCAGAAATTCGCCAGGGCTTCTTCCTCTTCTGGACCTTTGTTACATTTAAAGAGGATTTCCCGTGTTTTAGATTAAAAACACGCCTCTTTCGGCTGCACCGTATCTCTGTTGACCGTGGAATAAAAGATGTTCACCGGGGGCTGAATGTTTCACGAGCAGGACGCCGGTGCTGCGAGAAAGATTAATTTTTCAGTGGTAAAACTCGAAATTGATGAAACTTGAAAATTATTTTCCTGTCTAATGGTTCAAATAGTCAATTGGGCTGAATAAATCGCAAGTGTAATTTTATTAACACATTGTGACATTGTAAATCGTAGTACACGTACATAATGTTTCCACCCCCGAAAATTATGAACATTCGAACAGCAATAATGCCATTACGAAAAGTAGTAGAACAATGAACTTGGACAAGTTTTAAAACTTGAATATTCTATCTACTCAATACATCGTTCATATTTTCCCAGAAAAATTTTTCTGTAAAACTGAGGTCACGAAATTTATCGTACGTGTGAGTAAAGGGTCGATAAAACATCGCGAATATTTCAAGGCCCTAAGGGCGCGCGAGTCGGACGTTCTATCGATCGCGGACGTCTTGCGATGCCGCGAATGAAAAATTCTCTGAAGGAGCAGCACGTGTCTCCGCGCGGGAGCGTGCTTAATGTCGGCCATTACGAGCGGGAAGCTGGCAGAAGGAGGGAGAAAGAAAGAAAGTGGAAGGGGAAAGGGAGACGAGGCCGGAGAAAAAATCGCGGCGGTGTTGCGGCCGATAGATAACCAATTTGTCCGTTAATCTGTGCCCGGTCTCGTTTACTTTCTTCCCTTTGTTCGTGCTTCATCTCGGTTAGTTACCCCTTCCTTGGCGATCCTCGTTGCAACCCCTCCCACCGAGTTCTCTCGCTCAAGGCTGTCGTTCCCGCTCGAAAACCGCCCCCCGGGGTGTCGTTAAACTACACTGCCTTCGAGCGGAGCACGTCGACGCGTTCCTTCCGCTCGCGAAATTCCCGCGGAAACCGTTCCCGACCGTCTCGTGGTCGAGCGTCAAAATGGCGACGGCATAATGGCCCCGTCGTTCATACCGCGGCTCCGAAACTCATGCTAAGCTTCCGATTTTTTCCGAAATCGTCCACGGTTAGCAATATTCTAATGCTTCTGCTGGTTTAAATTTCGTCAACTTATTTTTGCCATAAATCAATTCTGCAGTCTGTAAGATTTTGAGAAAAAATTGATATCGTCTCGAAAATAATATCATTCTACAATGTACATTAGTGTTGTAATAAATCTCATAGGAGATTTCGTAATAAAACAATATATGTATCTCTTTCAATTTAAAAATGAAACTCGATCGCGAAACAAATTTGTTTCTCGGAGATCGTTTTACGAGGGTTACCGTGCGAACGAGCCGAAAATCACGGACACGCGATACACCGGCTTCCCGTTGAATTACGTTTAATTAAACGGAGAAGCTTTGTCTATGATTTCGGGGCGAGCGTAGGGGCCGGGGCGGGCTCCAGCTTCGAATCGCGCATATCCCATATTTGCCAAGTGTATTTGCACGACACACAGTATCGGCCGATATCGTGTAGCTTCCGAACAGTTTTAAACTCGGCTATCCGGCGATAATTAATGATGAAGCCGTGTTTGTTCGAAGATTATTAAGTTACGTTGCCCGTGCGCTCAGAACGGCCAGGAACTCACTCAATCAAACCATGTTCGTTCCCTCTCTCTCTCTTTCTCTCATTCTCTCTCTCTCTCTTTTTTTTTTGCTCTCTCCTCCTCACTACTACCTACTAGGCTCTCTTTCCCTTTGTACAGCTCCATCGAGACCTAATATCGATGTAATTGTTCGATGACGTACACGCGAAACAAATTACACGAATGAATTCGCGTTTCGTTGTTCCGGAATTTTTTAATCGTTCCGCGACTTGTCGGAGTCGCCATTGTTTGTGCTGGAATTACAGAATATGCAGAATTTCGTGTCATGTTTATTTGATTTTGATTTTACAGAATTGAGAGAAAAGTGTTAGCAAAAATTTCTGATTAATATTATTGCGGTTTTGTTTTCTGCAATGTGGTTAGTCAACATGAGAATGTGTTCGTAATTTTAAGGAAACTAAAATACTGTTTTGACGAATACTTAAGGAGGTAGTTAATTGTAGAGATCAAAGTGAAAAGTAACTTATTCACTTCCCAAAAAAATAATATGATGGAGTGGCAGACACTCGAATACGAGTGGATACTGCAAATCGTCGAATTTTTTTGGGGTTCGTATGGCCACTCCAGTTAGAAACTTTGAAGTACCCTTCATTTTTTAGATAAATGAAGATGGTCGGTACACAGGATTTAATTTTACGAAAAATATTCGCACGGTATGCACACTAAATTTTGCAGCTTCACGGATATTTCACACTCTTTTGACTTTTCGTTTACCAAAAACAAGAATATCGAGTGTTTTCTTAATCTTCACAATTAACGCTCCAGTTCAATATGTAATAATGACGAATTTATATAAAAAATTAGCGTTCTAAATGTTGAATATGATTTTTTTACTTTTAAAGGAAAGTGATTCTTACAAATTTCTTCCAGAGAACTGTTAACAATGTCGAAGTTAATTTTAGTCGAATGCATAGGGTAGAAGAAAGAAGTATAATTGTAGTCCTATCGGAAATGTTCACTAGTAGTGTTACTCGACGTGCGAAAGCAAGGGGTTAAACAGAAAATGATTGGACTCTGTTCGGAGTGCCCTGCGTACCCTTGGTAATGAAAATGTGACAGTGACCCGCACGATAAGACACGCGAGACTTGTTGATCGGCCAAGTTGCGAACCCGAACGATCAACGTGTACGTGCGAACGACGATTGGAAGCAGATCAACGAGGACAGAGAAACGTTCTCGCCTGCAACGAGAGCAGACAGCCAGCGTGATATCGAGCTCTCGTTGATAACACGCGAATTGATAACACGGGGTCGGTCGCCGGAACGACCGCGAAAAACTGTTTCCCCCCAGTGGAAAACATAATAAAAACGTAATTACCCCGGACACACGGGATGAAACGCATTGTTCTTTTTTCTCTCTGTTCCACTGTGAACCCCGGGGGTGAAGGACGTATCGATTGGAGTTTAATTACGAAAAGGTGAAATATGGAAAAAAAAAGTGGCGATCCGAAGCGTGTCGTTTGTAACCCGGAAAACGCAAATTGCAATGGGGTGGGAGGGAACCGGTGAAATGCATCCAGCGGTGCAGTTTCACGCCGGTGCAGTGGCTTCATCTTCCGCCTATTAATAAAACCCACGCGACTCGATTTCATCTATTCCTTGTGACTTCTATGCATCAGCTGACACGTCGATATTTCACCATATCCCCGATTTTATTACGTTCCCGTTTCCAGCGCCATTTTTTCAAAGAATTTATGGTGCATCGACTGCAGACTCAGGTAGAATGTAAAATACGTGTGTGTGTGTGTGTGAGAGTTTGTATCGGTGGCTCGATTTTATCGAATGAATGACGTTCTACGAGTCTGTCCGATTTGTTCATTAGTGTGTAATGCTGACGTTACAATTTTGAAATGTTCGCAATTGTTTTAGTAATATTATTATTATTCGACATTGTAGCAATTTCTCAAATAAACAGAGAAGTGGGGGATGTTTTGGCCAGCAAGGGGTTAATAAAAAGTGGAAGAGGATAAGTAGGAGTGACATGTGTTCGTCGGGAGAAGTGAAGGGGCGCAGAAGAGGATGATTCGAAGATGACTCAATTCTTGGCAGATGCAACTGCACCGACGCTCGATTACCACACCGCGACAAGATTCTCTGCATCCTTGCACTAGCGTCGTCCGCATCGAAGCCGCTCCGCCAAAATGGATACGTCCGCTCCTTCTTCTTGTTCTTCTTGTTCTTCTTCTTCTTCTTCGCGAGAATTACGCGACTTCGAAGCCGAACAGATATGCGGGCTAGCGGTGTTCGTCTTCGCTCGAACCGGTCCAAGAGAAACTTGTCGGCATCGCCGACGGACAAATTGATTTAGCACCGTAGCCTGAGATACCTGACAACGCGTTGCTCGCAGCTAGACACGCGGCTACAAGGAATTGTACTCTGCTGGCTTCGGTAGGGAGCCTTGCCAAATTTATACCGTCGCTGCTTTCGCCGCCGCGAATCCTTCGAATCGACTACCAGCTGGGTTTAACGTCTTTCGGGTCGCTTCCGACCCGGTCACATTTGTATCTCTCTGTCATCCTCGAGATTCTCCAACGTTGTGTTCGCCAGGCTGGCTTTTATGCAAAATATAAATTGTCTACGTTCATTCGAAGAAACAGAAACCATCAAATCTTTCTGCCTCGAATAACATTAGCAAGTTGAAATTCCTTTAATCTTCGTACTATATCGAATTCCACCAGGTTGTCATAAAGGCATAGATCATTTTGACAGAATAGCACGTATTCGCAACTAGCAAAATTATTTCTATTACGTTGTTCTTCCAGCATAGAAGAATATTTTCGTATTTGACATTTCTCTATTCGTACTGTTTCGAATTTGATTTTCGAATCGTACAACAATTCACATTTCCATTTCTCTGCCACCCCCATGATTGTGTCACATCGGGTTGCCGAGCAAACAACGTCGCAAGCAAAGATGAA
Organism: Lasioglossum morio; assembly: GCA_916610235.2. NCBI lineage: Eukaryota > Metazoa > Arthropoda > Insecta > Hymenoptera > Halictidae > Lasioglossum > Lasioglossum morio. The sequence continues at coordinate 7,142,880 of OU744330.1, read as the reverse complement.
TTGAACTGAATTATTTCGAGCTGGCCGATGGTCATTGGCCAACAGGCGAAGATGAAAATAAATGTGAAGAAATCGATAGATCTATTGTAAAGTGGGAGGACCAGGTAAGAGGTCAAAGCCTAAGCCTCTTTGAAAACAAGACAGCTACACGTCGCATGACCGCAGACAGTTGGCACGATCTAGTGCAGACAATGCATTAAAAGCTGAATAAAATTAGCTTGCACACCGGTTCGCCTACGAGCGATGTTATTATTGCGAATGCATCCAAGCCGTTGGTCGGAGTACTATGGTATCGCGAGTATGGTGTCGCGGGGGAATGGGAAAAGCCAGCGACGTTTCGCCCCTGGCACGGATTGCGTACACGTTTCGCCCATAAGAACGGATTTTCGTGGTGCAAGTGGAACGAGCCGTCGGGCCTTCCGTGTCCCTCTTTTAGTCGTAAGTTTATTGCAACGGTGGTGGCCATTTGTCCACGTCGACGGCGTTCGGACGACGCCGTGCTCTCTCTCTCTCTCTCTCTCTCTCTCATCTCCGCTCTCCGCTCGGGATCTTCTCGGAATTGTGCATGCACGTTTTCGACGTGCTCGCCAACACCCGCTGTTTTTACGGGCCGAAACCCGGCGTCGCCATAACGTCCAACGGCCAAATAAATCATGCGTTTCTTCGAGCTCGTTCGCTCGTATTGTTTGCCGAAATCTGTTGCGCCCGACGGTTTAATACAACAAACCGTTCCCATGGAGAATCGCGCGGACGCTTTTTGCGAATGTTGCACGCTCCGGTCGGTTTAACTATGCGCCGTAAACTATTACCCTTTATTTTTTTTCTCTCCCTCTCCCGTGCTCCCGAAACCCGAGCCAGGGAAAATGGGGAAAAAGTGTATTGTTTAACTACTGAACACGCTCGGCCGTGCTCGGATTCTCATGGATGAATTATGTCACTTGTGTCGGAGCGAGACAGATTTAATGGCGCCCGAGAGCGCGCGCGCGGATCGCACGAATGTCGAGTTTTATGCGATTCCATTGTAAATAGGATGTTTCGAAAGCAACCTTACGCCGGCTGGTTGTCGTGCCGTTTGTAAAATAGCTCGCCTGTCGCTGGCGTTCTGTTCTACATTTTTACCAAGATTCATTTGACGCTGTGTGGTCGGGCGTGCACCGTTTCGGGTGTCGCTGGGCTCTCGTTGTTTCGGTAAAGCCAGTTTTACAGTTTTTGCAGCAGACCATTCCCGATTGCAACACTAATGTCTCATGAAGTGTCATGAACAGTCGATTTTACTTGTACATTTTATTCGCGAACAATCCTCCGTCGGAGGATTGAAGAGTATTTTATATTTTTTGACGAAGTTATATTGGTTGTTTCAATTCGTCGAATATTCTATATCATTAATAAAAAGATGTTGCCTATTCAAATTCATGTGGAAACTACATGAATTAAGTAATTGGAATTCCACGGTACTTTCATTACAGCACGAATAAATAAACTCGTTCGATAATTCGGAACGAAAGCATCCTCCGGTAATTGCAAAATGAAAAATTCGAGGGCGAGTTTATTTTAATCTATCAGGCAATTTCCCCGTTAAACGTCATGTTACCTGGTAATAAAAAGGTCGATACGTATCGAGATGATCTCGATTGCCGGAACGAGTATAGCTGCTAATTGTGCAATTACAAATTGTCCCCGAGTAACTCGGCAAATTGCGCAATGGAAATCGATAATTCGTAGTACACGTGTTTAGCTCGGCCTCGGAGAATTCTGTTTCCCGCGGACACGACACAATTGTAGGCCACATTCTATTTTCGTTGGAGGCGGGCTGCTCAAGCCGACGATTGTTGGAAATCCCGCCCAAAGATTTGCCTTCATTATGCTTTTGAGGTGTTTCGCGTACGGAGTCCCTCCTACGACGAATTTCCACACCAGTTTTTGACTTTGAAACATGGACGACCTTTGAATGACCTCGGAAAACGAAAGTGTTATAGATTAATGAATTCGTCTCGGGATAGGTAGCGTGCTTACCTAAATAACATACAGGTATACAACGTTTTGGATGGAATTTTATTTATTTGTTTAGATTCTATAGTAAATCATTTTCTCGTACAGAAAAAATTTGTTTTACTTTTCGATGTTTTCTAGGCCCTTTACTGTGTCCACGTCCGTTAAATGAGTCGCTGGTGGGCTAACAACAATAGGAACATTAATCTGTAAGAAGTAACATTTTAAAGAAGTGAGAAATGTGAATGCTTTCAAACATACCTGCTCAATTATGTAAAAATCGTCTGTCGTTCGAGAATTTTCAAATTGGTAGTCTGCTTTCCACTGTCTGGCAATTAGTTTACACGCGCCTCGGGACAAAGAAGATGGAAGATCGTACGGTGAACGCTGATCGCGAGGGTGTCATCCGAAGCCTGAAGGCTGCGTCTCAGGATCTGCGAGTGGGTAAGAGAGAAAAAAAAAACAAAATGGTCTCAAAGCCTCGATGTAGCGACGATCGAAGCGTAAATCGAGGGAGGTTTACCTCGGAGGCACAGCGAGTCGGTCCCCCTCCGACGATGAAAGCAGCCGGAACGTCTTCGCGATGCGTTTTCGCCTCATCTCGGCGCGGAGGCGCGACAGGCAGGCAGGCAGGGGGCCGAGGGGGGGAAAAAAAAGAGGAGACAAAGGATGAAGCTCGGGCCGACCAATCGCATCGCGGGAATAAAAATCTCATACATGTAAAAATATTCAATCGAGTGTCCCTCTTCTTTCGTCCTCCATCCGCGCGCGTCGATATTTCCACTCTTTCCGGCCGTTCTATCTGGGATTGCTTCGAGAAAAAGGGAAATCCTTTTTCTCCGTTCCCGGCACCGTCGCAGCACATCGAGGCCCCTGCAACGCGTCTTTCTTTGCCGCTGACATCGTCGTCGCCCCTTTTCGCCCGAACGAGGAAGCAGAACGTGCGATTTCCTACCTTTGCACCGTTCACGATGCGCCGCCGCTTTATTAGCGATCTTTGCTGCTGCTTGCTGCTGCACAACCGTCAGCGCACGATGTAAGAGAGGATCGATCCGAGGAGAAGGTATTATAGAATTCGTCAGCCGGTGTTCCATTCGAAAGAAACCTGTCCGAGAAGAAAAGATGCGAGATTGAGATATTGATTAGCGACGACGCTACTGTACTCGTCTGGCGCCATTGACTTTGACGCGGAACCTAACTGCGATTCTGAACGGCTAATCGATGATTGCGTATGCTCTTAGGTAATTACGCCAACGAGTAAATTAATTAGCGAACAGCTTCTAAACGCCTCTGTCCGATCAGGTGTGTTGCGAGTCATAATTAAATTATTAAAATTAGAACCTGTACGAACCTAACGAACGTGATTCAAGAGTCAAAGTAGTTTCAATTGGTTGGTCGAATGGCTGTACACAGGAACGACATCAGCAACGTCGAATGAATTTGGAGGTTATATTTCTGGAGGGAGGTGTCAGATCCAAATCGTGCGGTTGAATATTCGACGCTGTCGTAGATACATACCATTTAATCACGCAAGGAGGTGCGATCCAGTCTCGTCACTTTCAATTCGAAAATTCATATTATATTGATTGGGAGGGATTTGTGCGATGTAGTACGGAGGGCCGATCAATTCGAGCATACACGGATCCTGCAGCCGAGTGGTTTTCCGTCAGGGTGTCGGCGTCTGAGGAACCGAGGCGGGTACTCACGATTCCGTGCCCGTCATCGCTACAAATACCGTGTCGTTGATTCGCCCGGGACACATAAGCGGGGAGAGAACGGTTCGGTTCGTTTCGTTGCGGCTCCTCTCCCGTATATTTCTTATTTCTGTTACACGTCCGGGCAGGGCGAGCCACCAACCGCCTCTCCCACCCCCCCGACAAAGTAAATAGAGCGTATTTCTTCTGGAAATGACAGGAAATTCAATAATCCTCGCAACGAGAGGTGAAACAGCGGGGAGGAAAACGAAGGAGGTCACGGAAGGAATAACCTGACCGTGGAAAAACAGGATGGCGTGGTGTGCTATAGGGAGAGTACGAGAGAGAGAGACAGAGAGAGAGAGAGAGAAAGAGGGGGAGAACCTTAACGCGTTCTTGCGGACAATCAGCCGCGAGAAACCAGTGCGGCGATGCGTTTGCCGCAAAAAAAAAGGATATGATATGCAAATCTCGAGGATATTGGCACGGGTCTTGGCACGCGTGCACGTAAGCTGCAATCACGTGCAGCGGCCGCGGTGATTACCAACCGCCTCGGTTTTGCGATTTGGTACAACCCCGGCGAAATACTGGCCTGAAGAAAATGACTTACGAGCAGGGCGACTCTACTAGGTGAATTTTTGTAGACATTGCATTCAAGCCTGAAGATTCGGTGGTCCTAATTGTTTGGACAGGATTTGACAAGAATAGAAAATAATAATAACTTTCGTCGCACATTCAACATCAACTTACCTTAAGATCCAACAGCTCTCAGCTTATCAGACGGACAAATGGCGGTCGCTGTACCTGAGTTTCCAAGTTCTCCAACCGGGTCGATCCAGTACGATTATAATATTCCCGTCAGGTGCCGGACACCAAAGGAAAAGGGGAAGGGGCCTGTATCATCGAGATGGTAGGCTGCGCAAGAAAACCCGCTGAACAACCTAACCCCTACCCCTAGGACCAGCCGAAATTCGTTCGAGAGATCCCCGACCGGTTCTCTCACCTTCCGCGGAGACCGGAAGCAAGCGAGAAGCCAGCGGCGGTGGTTGTCGCGATATTCGGGACACGTACAGCGAATTTATTCGCGGAAAGGCAGGTCGCGTATGCAGCTCGGCGTGCTCATCTCCGTCCGAGTTTCCGGAGCAGTTTTACCGGCGCGATACGCCACACCGCCAACTTGTTCTCGACTTCTGCTTCGATTTCCGCGTCTTGACAACCAGTCAATGGAAGTTTTAGATTATGGCCCCGTCCGGATGTCGGCGACGTGCTCGCGAGAGCGGATCGACGTCTAGACGCGTCCTCGGATCCTCCACGCTATTCTACGGATCAAATTTTTGCTAACCTCTCGACGCCGTTGTCCCGTGAATATTCGCTCGATTTTACGACCCATTGATTTTTCGCAAAAAAATGTTTTGTTTCATCAGCGTATCCTGTTTACACCTGTCGTATCGTGCATGGCTCGATTCATTAGAAAAAGTGTTTCGTGTTACAAATGAAAACATTGATAAGACGAAAAATACAAAAATGTTGAATTGATATTTCAAACATTAAAATATAATAAGAAAATTGTAATTATCAATAAACATGTGAATTTCCTGGTCAATGTCTCCATTTACGTAAAATTCTAGAAGTATCAAGATTGATTTCGGTGTAGTCCACGGAGTAGTGGCACGGTTGTACTAATTACAAATAATTGAAGAACACTGGCGAGGCCACAATAGAATTTTTTATTCGCCGATGAAAGAATTATTAATTGAAATTGAGTGGGCGATGTATTGGATTGGAAATGATTTTCCGCGAAGCCGTATACGACGGAACAAAAACGATATTTCGTAAGTGGGTCAGAATTTCAAAGGTTTCGAAGCTTTCGCCTGTACATTGACTCGCGTAACCGGCCGGTTTAATTAAAATAGTTAATTTCGACGGACGCACGGCGCGGCCGCGGCGTGGCCAGTAAGTTTCTTCGGCGACTTTGGAGTTGTATAACTTTTCGAGAACTCGACAAATTTCTATAACCTTTCGTTAGAAACTAAACGCAGCGTTCTCTAGATTTAATTACACTCTGCTGAACTTACGGCGCAGCGGCTTGTTAGCCGACCAACGGCTGAAACGCTATGTGTACTTAATAGTCTCTCTCTCTCTCTCTCTCTCTCTCTCTTTCTCTCTCTCTCTCTCTCTCTCTCGCTTGTCTTTTTTCGTCCTCCGATGTAGTCGTACAATTTCCACGGAGACTACGAGCACTCCGGGGACACGGACTCTGTTAAGGAACAATTATGGGATTCTTATAACTAGTTTTCGATTATCTCGGCGGCTGTCGGAACTTTCCGGCCCGCAGAATTGTTCGAAATCTACGCCGGTGGTTACCGAGTTACCGTCTCGCTTCCAGCGAATGTAAGATCCTATCTCTGCGATGTGATTTTGGTTCAAAGAAACGATGGGTCCGTATAATGACCCAATTAGTCACTCGATTTCCCGTTTAGAGAATCCGCGATTTCGTAATGAACCTTGCAGCGTTCAATATATTTTGTACAACCATTTTCTCTTTCGTGTTTCCGTGCTTGGCGTAAAAATATTTTAGAATTAATCGCTAAATATCACTAAAAAGTGAAATAGTTTTTTATTTTTCAAATAAGACTACAGCACATCAACAGTTTATTAGAAAACGATCGCCGATAATTATCAAACAGGAAAAATAAGAATAATTTTTCAATGTCGAATGAAAATCGGATCGCATCGGGAATCGATGAAGTCAACATCGCGTATCTCAGTTTCCTTTTTGAAATTGCGCGGGAGCTTAAAAAATTTCCTACAGCGTAGACTGCATTTTGCGACGCTAATTCGCGGGGGCTGTTTGTATGGGAGGAGCAGTACAAATTCCCTTATGGAGCCGAGTGAATCGGTACGTATAAAGCTTTACGGGTGTGCATTATAAAATGAAAATCGTGACGATAGAGGAAAGCAGCCGCGTTACGAGCGCAATATCCTTGAAACGAAACTGTTTCGCAGTCTCGAGTCCATGCGGGGGTGGAGAACGCGGCGTCGTTAGTCACCCTTTACAGTCGACGAAGGGAGGGTTGATGGAGCGAATCTCGTTGCCGCTCTAAGATGCTTCTCACTTTATCTTTTCGCGCGATTTGACAAAAAGCATTTGCTACGGTTGATTCGCTAAAATAAAGTCAACTAGACGCAGGAACGCGGGCGTTCTGCTGGTCGTTTTCCTATCTAATGACGTTCCTATGCATCCGCAACCCTTCCCGTTCGCCTCGTTTCATCGAATAATGCAGGATTATCACTGCGAACTACGAGTCGGTGAAACCGGATACGCTACTTCTCTCAGAAATCGTTCGATCGACGCGGCAGTGGTGTTATTTGCACATGTGGATAGCATCGATAGTTTTTTATTCAGAACAAGATAAGATTTTATGGGATGTTTGCATCGAGTACGATCGTCTTACAAATTGACACTTCGGTAAGGAGTACACAATTACAGACACTATCTGAAATTATTAATAGGATCGTCTTCTGCCATTGGTTTCACCAGGTTTTTATAGCTCGTGTGTATATTAAAAGTGTAAACTACGTGTTATGTGTGGACATCAAAGTAATGGAGTAGAAGAGCCGACGATACTTAGAGAAAATATTACATTCATCAAATATACATTAGCTTGCCTTAACGGATCGCAATCTAAATCGTTATCCCCCTTTCTTTTTCTTTTAAAGCACAGCACCCTTCCCATCATTATGCGAGATATTTATTACAGAATATTGAACCAGTTTTCTATCTTTATGAGACATTAGCCTCGAATCTTATTTTCCGAGTCATTAACCCTGCAATGTTACTTTATACTCTCTCATAATTTCATCAAAATTTCCTGCAAATGTGAAAAATGTCTTCAACTTCTTATGAACATACGAATTTTAAATTTCCCGTTCAAAAATACAGAATCCAAAAAATTTTTGGTTGCCTCGCTCCCCCTGGTACCGAAAATATCTCAGAATACATTTTATCATCAACTTCAAGAGTTGCTCTCTGTCTGTAAACCATGGACCATCGTACACCAACAAAGAAAACCCGTGAAAGATTCCTCAACAAATTACTGCCTGCATACATCTCATTAAGCAATCCCTACACCTTCGCATCATTTTTATCACACGTTCCCCATTTTTTTCGCGCTACTAGAATCTACTTCTGCGATTCAATTCTTCATGTTCCGGCCATTTCATCGGAACAAAAATTCCGCAACCACTCGAGATGGTGCTCGCCCACGCAACACGACCATCAGAAATCCACGGCGAACATTTCTCCCGTTTCTTACGCCCGGAGTAGACTCGGCTCGGCTCGTCTTCCGTCTCTAGTTTCGTTTGCATATCCGCATAATGCACATTTCGCATTCATCATCGTGCTGGTTCGCGCTTCAGGCGGCAACGAGCACCTCACGCCCATTCTGATATTAACGAGAAGAGCGAGTTTCGAATCCTCGAAAACTCCTTTCGTTGCGGCGAAACTTCCTACCCCGGTTGCCTCGTACCCTCCACATCCCCGCACCCTCCGCGTACACACGCATACACACGCACCCGAATGTGAGAGGGAGCTGCACGTCTGCGAGTTTTACAGCTTCTCGTGGAAACAGTTCCGCGCAACTAATTCCCAATGGCGGTGTACACGAGGGTCGTGCTCGTGCACCTTCTCGAATGTCGCAGCGTCGCGACGCACGCGGATAGGGGACGCGAAAAGCTTTCCCCTTCACTCCCTGCAACCCCCCCAAACCCCTGAAACCCCGCCCCACGGCCCAATTCGCGATCCCGATCTCGCGGGCTTGCTCCTTTAATAGAATACCAAGTTATTCCCCTTTGCAATTCGAGTCCACGAAACTCTCTATGTCCTCCCTCCCTCTATCTGTGTCTCGGTTTCTCATCTCCTTTTCATTTTCCGCGATCTCCTCCTGCGGCGATGATAGCGGTAGATCCTGTGGAATCGCGCAAGTTTCCTGCGAATTCGATCTCGGGGTTCGACACGCTTACGCTGATGCAATCGACGAATTTTTTTCACTCGTTTGTGCCTGAACCCCCTGCTGCGCGGTTTCATCCCGTTGATTCGATTTGATCCTTGTTGTTGATGATTTTTAGGAAGCTTGAAAATTTGCTTTGCTTGAAAGCAGTAGGTAAATCTTGTTTAATGAGTTTTTAGTAGATATACTGGAAATGATTGACAATCGAAGGAACTTGCAACATAAAAATAAAATAGAGTGTATTTTTAATTCTACAATATTGTGTACATGGTTGGATGTTGGAAGGCAGTTTTGTGCTTCTTTCGACAAAATGATGCTTAATTGTTTCGGGGTAATGACTCGATTGGAAAGGTATATAATATAAATTCGTTATTTAAATGATCGCCGTGGCAGACGTTGAAGTTCGCGGAATGTCGCCGGCAGGATGTCTCGGAATAGTTCTTCTGTGACGCGAAATTCGTGGCTTGCGAAGACGTAGCGACGGGGTGGCAGAACTCGAGGATCGTGTTTGTCGTGGAATGTTTGACGCCTACGTGTCTCGACGTCGTGGGAAGCAGTGGATTTCGAAGGGATGGGGGTGTGTAAGCGAGGACAGACTGCGGCGCATTATTGATGGAAAATCATAGGGGGAACGTGATAACTGAGAACCAGGGAAAATCGTTTTGACGCGAGAGCGTGGCTACTGATGGCGTTAAACGTGCAAACGTCACCAAAACATTGTATAGACTGTCTAAAATATTCGGCCATTCTTTATGTTAGAGTAGCACAGTTCAAAGTGACTCGAACGGTACATCACACCTCGATTCAACATAAATACTGTCGAAATAAACAAATATATTTCCCTATATATTTAATTTATTAATTCGATATATGTTTGAAGTAATGCTTTGAAAATCTGAAACTAAATATCACAGTTTATTTATTTTTACGTTTGAGCATGTTGCAACTACAGGAACCTAATCTTATCTGCAACATAACTAGGTTTGTATTAAATCAACGTGCACGAGCTGTGCTCAAAGCCAACGCTACTTGCGGCGTCGTTCCAGATAACTGGAAATCCGCGAGTAAGCGAGTTTTCCTTCATTTGTATGGGCGTGGGGTGACTTCGAATCGAGGGGTCCAGAAATTGGCCGAAATCTAGTTCGTATCACAAGAAATGATGAATTATTAATATTACAATATTCCGTTTGACGGGGTTTGTAGAATTTATTAAGGATCCCCACGAGATCCTTCTCCGAAATATCACCCTGAACCCTATTCAACTAGCGGCTCCCTTGCTCCGATCTCTAAAAAGTTCAAACCGGTCTCCTGGCATTTATCTGCAAACAAAATGAAGCTGAACTCAACCAAGCAGTTTACAATATGAAGCCCTCTCTAGTATTCTTGTACTTATATTCGATGAAAAAAGGTGTTTTGAAATTTTTAAAGATTTTCTTTTGTATGTCATCTATTAGAACATTCAATCGATAACACGATGAGAGAAATAATGAATTTTTCCAAATTCAAGTTGACAATTCTTCCATTAAAGGAACAGAGAATACACAAATGATCTTCGCGATTGAAACATTCATAAACAGATCTGGCGTTTGTCGGATCAGCGGCAACCTTTGCAGGTTTAAAGGATCAAAGGGATGGGAATACATCGGATCGTTGGAAACAATGAGGCAGAGAAGAAAGAAACGCTAACGTCAATATAGGACGCTATTATTTACACCGTGCTAGGAAGAAATATTACATTTTCAAACCGCCCCGTTCCACCCGCTCCTTGTCTTCTTCCACCATCGTCGAGTCTTTTTGTCTTTTTCTTGGTCTACCACCCTTCCGTTTCCTGGAAGGGCGTAGCCGAGGTGAACACCGCTCTCCATTACCATTTATAGTGATTCTCGAACCACCTATCTTCGAGCCTAACCACGGTACGCGAGCGCAAAAACGCATATTTGTGGAACGCTGTTTGTGTCCCGGAGTCCGTTGAATTGCAAAGTCACACGTGTGACGACTTCTCTTGAAAACTGTCGGATCGTTGTTCCTTTAGTCTTTTGTAGACTCTTCGGTTCTCCCGCCTTTTACCAGGAAAATAAATATTATCTCCCTTCTCTTTGGTAGCCACGGAATTTCTGCATCCCACGGTCTCTTGGTTCGGCTCGTTCGAATTGATGCAGTTCCCCCGAGTTTGCGTCTTGATGTTGATTTTACCTGTAATGCTTATGCATCGAATTGCCACGGAGAGTTTGTTGCAAATCCTCGATTACCCGGAGCCACGGGAAATGGACGGGAAATACCAAAATGCGTCCAATCGTTGCTCGACAGAAAAATGCACTCCGAAGCTATCCGAAACTATGACACAGAAACGGACAGTGTGCACACCAAATATGAAAATGAGTGATGAACTCGTTCAATGAACTTATTGATGGAGCATTCGAAAACTTATCATTTACATTGTAATATGCCATCAATATTTTCACTAACTACTTTAATAATTAATTATCTCACATTTAATACCTCACAATTAATAATTTCCTCAAATATACAGTATGTTTGAAAATTCTCGCTGCTCGATAGATCGCGAATCAGTAATAGCCACGGAAGGTTGACGACCTGCGGTCGAACCGCGTCGCGGAAAATACGTTTCGTTTCTGCGGGGCAGAACGTAGACCGAAGCCCACGTATTTTAAACACGCCATTACGCAAATTAACTTTTGTAGCGCCGGCGGCTCTCTCTTTTTCTATCTCGTTGGTCTCTCCTCTCTCTCTCTCTCTCTCTCTCTCTCTCTCTCTCTCTCTCTCTCTCTCTCTCTCTCTCTCTCTCTGACTCCCCGCCGCCGAGCAACAAACAGGACCAGAGGACATCCTCTTTGGCTCCGGGCCAGACGTTTACTCGCTCGCGATGTTTTTACACTCGTCGCTAGAAAATCCGTCGCGTATATTTTCCTTGTTCCCCGTATTGTCCGGCGAAAACACCGAAATCGCGTTTCACTGGCGGGATAAGCTGCAGTTGGCACCTACTGCGTTCGATCTCTGAGTTTGGTGCCGCCCCCGCACGGTATCGGCCCTTCAAGTACACTGTATTGTCGTCCGCAAGGCCTCTTAAATTAAATCGGGATTTTCAGAGCGGTGTAAGAAGTAGGTGGAACTGAACAAGATTCTGACGTACACTCGATGATACTGTAAGAAATTATATATATACTTTATCAGAAAGAATTTCCTGTTGAAAGATAACTTTTAAAATTTAAAATAAAAATTGACTTAGGTTATAAAGATCCACATTGAAGGGAAATTATTCAATAAATAAAGTATAAAAGAGGATAAAGGCAACGCAAGGCTTCAAAAAGAATGGTCCGCCGTCTGAGAGTTAAAACAGCAATGAATGACCTTGAATACCATTGTAAAAGAAAAACATTGTATATCAATGCATTCGTCGTAGAATGAGCTTCAAATCGAAATAAAAGCCTACAGTTCATCATAAGCCGTTCTCCCTAAGACAGGGTAAGTTCCACTGGAAAAATTTCTCAAAAGGAGCTACAGTGTGGCAAAGAGTTGCACACAAAGGTCCGACCGGTCCACCGGACCCACAAATATGCAAAGAGTCATATCATTTCGTCGAGCACAGTACATGAGACTGTCATGGCGGACGGAGACGTCAGGCCAGCGCACGACACTGCCTTATCTTTCCCCGAGGGAAGCGTATCTCGTAAAGTCCCGTCGCGTAGGAGGTTTCGTGCGCGGCGGATCCGGTGTCGCGGGCCGCGCACGGTGACCGGAGGCCCGCAGAGTAATTTGCCGGCGTGGAGTTAAATATTCCCACGTGAAAATGTCCCGTCGTCCTGTGTAAAGAGTGGCCGCTAGCCAGCAGCAGCGTAGCTAGCTGGCTGGCTGGCCTGACTGATGCGAGAGAGTGTGACTAATGCAACGTCCCCGAGGACTCCGACCTAGCCTCCCACCTGCGAGACTCACTGCTGCCACCCTCCGCGACTCCAGTCCTACGTAGTCGCCCTAAACCCTTCCTCGAGTTTTCGGTTTCTCTGTTTCTGGCCACTCTTCCGATCCACCCGGAACAATCCATCAAATGGCCCGTTAAATATGAACGATTGCTACCAGCGCGCAACTAACGGTCCCATGGAAGCTTTCAGCTCCGAACTAACGAATTCGAGGTGCTGTAACGTATCGGCTCATTGCGATTCGATGGTACCTGGGAGCTTCTGTGCTAGGTGAGAAGTGTTAGCACAAGGTCCCTAATCCTAATATCCTAAATAGTCACCTGATCTAGGGAGTCGCGAGTGTTGCGTCGATCATCTTAATCTTAAATTGATATTTGAAAAAACTCAACTCGGTTACGAAGATTGTCCGATTATTAATGTGGGTCACGTTTTCGTCGATACAACATCTAGCAACAACGAACCACTTAATTTCGCAGGCACAGCGCGGACCGCAGGGCTGTATCCAAGAAAGATAAGCTCCTTTAATCCCGTTCTCTTTTGGCCCCTGAAACGGATACGAGCTCCGTGGCATCCGGTGGACGGTCGGTGCGTGCTTCCAAAGCGGAATGGCCCGTTAAGAACCAGCCCGGGGTAATTAAGTTGAAAATATTTGCGGGTTCCTTATCATCGGCGTCCTTTTGTCTCCGAGCTAGTAAACGGCGCGACGACATTTTTCATCGTTTACCGGTATAACAGGAGGGCTGGCTGGCTGGCTGGCCAACCCTCTTCCCGCTTTTTCCACGCAGCCTTAACGGCGGCTCTATTTCCTTTCTCGCCCTTTGCTCTCGCGCACACGACGACGACTACGACGACGACGACGACGACTGCATGTTTATTCAAGAGGCTCACGTACAAAAGATATTCCGCGCGAGGAAAACGTGACACGACCCCCGCGCCCCTCCTCGTCCCCTCGGTTTCCCACCGGGGACCGCAGAGGCTGTGGAAGCCGGCGCAGAACCGGAAGACGCTAGGAAATGAAAAAGTTATGCTTCGAGCTCGAGCTACGCGGCCAGCCTCCAGCTTTTCTTTCGTTCCCGGGGTCAACTCGCAGCGCTTGCCAGACCCAGACGCCGCTGGAAGAGCGACACAAATAATGAGCACTTCGCCAACATCTCTGACGCCGAGCAAATTCGCAAATCCGCGAACAGAGGCGCGCGAAGCGATTGTTGCGAGAGGTTAACACTGGAATTGGATCTGGCAGGTTATACTGTCACGTCTTACGTCATACGAATACTCATGAAATCTTTAGCTATGGATGAGTAGCTGTAATTATGTCGATATATCGATTGCAATTTTCTAGAATTATTGCAATTGATGTAGACGATGTCTATGACCATCACGTGGACCCAGTGTTCCGATTGAGGCCTCAATTTCTCGCGCATACGCGGCAATTTCAGCCTCAGTAACGTAACCTTTTCGATGAAATCGGGTAGCTTGAGCACCCCGCAGACTTTTAAAAAATTATTAGTGTATACATTGAAAAGGCAAGGGGTTAAGATACCCTTAAAACGTTAGCAATTAAGTTTTAAGACAGAACACTCGTCCCGCCAATAACACCGGTACACTCCCGCCAATATTTCTGCCTCAGGACGACAGGGCCCTGGCCGCTCTGTTGCGTCATTGGAGATACGCTACTGTTTTGGTCGCGCATGCGCGAGAAATTGAGGCCTTAATCGGAACACTGCGTGGACCCAGTTTCCTCATAAGTTCCAAGCTATTAGATTCTCAAATAGCTGTTTGAGACGTTCGATGGGCATCAGGAACTTGATGCTAGGATCTGACACTACTACTTGTGGAATGATTATTGTATAGTGTTTCAGCAAGTGATGGATTGATCATAACGTGGACCGCAAGCTTCACGAGTTGGACGGTATTGACTTGTTTGATGCGTACCAGAAGTGCTCAGGCCTGACGCCTGATAGTCTGACAGCTCCAACATGTATCACGCGAACATTATCTACAATTTCAAACACATCTTCTGAAACACAAATATGAAGAAGGGGTAACAAATTCAGGAGATATCGGTTTGAAAACATTGACTTTCTGACAGAACGCCTCGAAACGTTATCGATCCACGTTACAACGGTTTCGACTTATACACGCTCCGATGGATTCGCGAGCGTCGCGCCCGTCCGCCGCGCAGTTTCGCTTTGTAAATATTATACGTGGGATTAAAACGTGGACGAGGGTGTGCGGAAAATGGCATTAAAATAGCGATGGAGGCGGAGATCCGTACGATGGGAGGCGAGCAACTACGATGGCGAACTTTTATTCCGGGGATTTGTCCGTTGGTCAGCCGAGCTAACCCGGAAAGCCGGGCTGAAAGCGAAATAAGCGGATCCTGCTAGGGGTTTGTCCACGTTTCGCTTCTTCTTCGCGGCCAGTAATTATTCCGTATTACCTGTGCAAATTCAAACGAAGGTTGGCTCGGATGTACATACGCTCAGTCGTGCTCTTTGGGTCTGATTGTGGTCCAATTGATTGGCCAGGGAATTTGCATTGCGACTGCTAGGTGAAATTCAGCTGCATGACCCCGTCGGACATAATACAGCGGATTTTCTGCGGGACGTTTTGTAATTACTCAAATTTTGTATGACTAATCTTTTTTTTTATTAAACAGAATCAAGAAAAATGTGTGTCGAAACATTTGATGAATGAAGCTGTGTATGGACCCAAGCATCGTTAAGCGATTCGTAGAAATAGAGAACGGTAAACTGCGTTGATTGGAGTCCTCGGGGCACGACGCAATCCCCTGAAGTCTGCATAAGCATCGAACCCCTTTTTTGTCCATTTTTCGTAACTCCTTTAAAAGTCCGTGAAGTTAAAAGCTTTCAGAAGCTGGTATTATTCCGCTTGCAGTCGCTGGAAAAATTCCGTCCGAAGAACAATCTCTGATGATAGCTGGGAACTCGACTAAAGCCAAAAGGGAAACTTTTCGAAACTCGGTGACACAGATAACAACGCGCGGTGCGGCGGCGGCGGCGACGACGGAGGCATTAAAGTTTGATTTCGTCGGTTCAGTTTAGATACAGCAGCTTCTTCTGCTTCGAGGAAAACCGGGTGGTTTTGATGGGGGTGGCGGGGGTGGTTGATCGCGAGGAATTCGCCCTCGGATTTTTAAACGGACCCGGTCTCGAGCGTTTTGATGGTCCTCGAGGGTGCAATTTCGCCGAGGCAGGGCGGCAAAGTATCGCGTTAAAGGCCGTAACGATGCTCGTTAATTCGATATCGTTCACTGTATCAGTTTGCATTAACGAACTCGGAAGCGGAGACACGGACGCCCGTAGGACACCGTTGTGTTTTCTCGGCGACGAGGTCATTAAGCTGCATTTTTAAAAGCTGTCCCCTGGCGGACCACCGCACCGCCGCTCCGCTGTCGCCACCGGAAATGGCAGCGCGGTAAAAAGAATGCTGCTACCACCACCACCACCCCGCCGCGCTATAGCAACAGACTCTCTAACGACTCTGATTCTCTGGATGCCTCGGACTCGAGTTTTAAGTGCGCGCCAACAGAAACGCATCCACCGGACCTCCCACACCCTCTATCTCTCCTCCCCTCTCTCTCTCTCTCTCTTCATGGCTTCGTAAATGCCTTGGTTCTCCCCCGGACTGAAACGCCACATTCACGGCTCTTTAGGGCAGACGTGGACAAACTGTGGACACTGATGGCGACGACTTCGCGGCTACCATCCCTTTCAACAGCTTCCGGAGGGCTACCATAAACCACCGAAACCGACGGAACGTCTTCCTTGAATCGCTGATTTCGATTTACCGGCGCGGCAACCCCAGGAGTTCAACAAAATATATATCTGGGCACACCAATGATGCATGGCAACCATTATACAAGTCTTTTTAGTTAGGGTCGTAAGGTGATGTCTCAGAATTTTCTTTTTCCTGAAATACGCGAAGAGTCGTCTGGAGAACATGGAAAGCGGATATACATATAAACTATATTTAACGTAATCATGTTGCGACTGAATATATAATTTACTGAAAAATCCAACCGTGTACGCTGAAAATAACCAAGTAAAAGTCCTCTCGCTACATCAGAAAACGAAAGACGCAGAATTCTACGTGCTAGGATTTTTCCGAGTTCAAAGGAACCGTTATCAGGATGTAATTCGAAAGCATCCCGTCCTGATGCCAGTCGTCCCAAGATTACCGCGTCGAATTATTCCGTTGAAGATAAAATTCTTCCGACTCCGGGGTAGAATTGCAGTTTTAATCGCCACGGTTCTATCCGGACGACGTTCTCTACGATCACTGGTCGTTCAGAAATTAAAACAGGCGGGCGCAAAGTGGAGGGATAATTCAGAGACGCAGGGAGGGAGCCGGACTTAACCGCAGCAGCAAACTTTCATTCCCTGGGAATTGTCCAGGCGGGCTCGAAAACAGGTGGAGGCGGCATAAGCGGGTGCCAGCGCGGTGGCTTGTCCGCACTTTTTAACTTCCGGTCGACCGGTAATTAGTTCGCATTAACCGTGAATCGCCTGTAGCCGCACACAGCTGTGCTCGAGTAATCGAATATAATGAAAACTGCGAAGAACAAACACAGACCCGACCCGCAAATACAGAAAGTAGATGTGTATGAAAAGAAGCCTCTGCCAATCTAGCCTGATCACTGATATTGGTCGATGAACATCCCTTTCTACGTTCTGTAGAGACCTCTTAGCCGTAGAAAGATCTGCGAAGAAGATAACCGTAGAATATTAGGGAAGTTTTTCGAAGGCTACGACTATCACATTTTTCGGGAAATGGACACCAATTTCTGGACTACCACTGCGAGCTTCTTATCTCAGAATAGTCATTTTCTTCCTGCTTGGATGAGACTAGACAATTTTAGCTTGCACTCGTTTTCGGAGCGGTTTGTTAGCGATTGTTTTAATAGGATATTGGACAGAATTGGGAAATTGCTGTAGTTTGTTTCGTGTCAATGGTTATGGAGCTCTTAACCGTGTAAACTGGTTTTTGAAGGGTGTACTTGTTTTTAAAGGGTGCGGAAATGTGTGCACGTTCTGTCGATCACCGTGTGTAGTTTTATTGACGTGAATTTTATGATTCTTAATTGTATTCCGACTACATTAAACAATACTTTAGTATCTACTTACTACTTGATTTTATCTATTGACGTCTTCAACTTCTCCCAATTTCTTTCTCAAAAAATCCACTTTGTATAATCCACTCGGAAGCATTCATATTTTCGGCTGATCCGTACCATCGACTGGAAGTACCCCAAAAATGAAAATGGTGAGGGGGTTTTCTCATTTTTGGTCGATCCGTACCTTCGACCCGAAGCGTCCAGAAATGGGAAAGGGAGAAGAGTGGGTATTCTACTCTTCGACCGATTTGGACCAACCACCCTGGCGTCCAAAAATAGAATGGAACATTTTCGTAAATTTCCATTCTTATAGTAAATGGTCTTGCGCCTGAAAAGAATTTTCAATCTTGTATTAATAGCTTCTGATCGTTTTAGAATACTACATAGTAACAAATAGGGTTTCTCATTAATGAGTTCATCCAGAAAAACTTCCAATTTCTACGGCGTCACCATGTACTCTTAATTTAATTACAAAAAATACTTAAAATTATCCGCGTTTTGTGCGCAAATCAAAATTATTGCTTTTTGCATGAGAAACCAATGGCTACTGGGATGCGTGCAAGTGAAATGTGCGTACGATTCACGGAAAGTCTTGCGTGGTCTCATCCCTCAAAGGAATATATACCAGAGCACTATTATTGTCGCTAGCAAGGGATGCTGCTATGGCTGCCGGTATCCCTAGCATCGCTCCAACAATCTCCTCTCTCGGTCTCTCTTCCAGGGCGTTTTCGAACGTTGTTGCTCTCCCTTCTCTCTCACTCTCTCTCTCTCTCTTCTCTCTTTCTCTAGCGCGTAGAACGGATCCGTTGTTGGAGATTTAACCACCGAGTGGAAGGCACGGTAACTTCGCCGGGGCGGAATTGTGTTGGAGAGCTCGGAGGGCTGCAGGGCTCACTGGTTTCCTCGGTGTGTTGGTAGCAGAGAAACGACGGGTTTTTGGCCGGGTGGAGCTGGTTCAACGGAGGCAAAGGAAGGGAACGTTTAAGCAGCTTTCGTCGCGAAGCTCTCGCAAGCTCGGCAACGCCAGTTTTCGTACTAATATTTGCCACTTGACCCCCACCCACCTAGCCTGGTTTCAGGGCTGCAGCTCATGCGACATCCGTTCGTTTGGTCTTCTCTCTCTCTCTCTCTCTCTCTGACTCTCTAACTCTCTATTGCCCTCTCTCGTTCTCCCTTTCTCTTCCTCGCATCAGCTCGTCCCTCTCGCACAAACGTAGAAGCTTCTCGCGCACCTCTGTACACCGATGAAATTTCAAGCAAACCGACCGTTATACCTCCCGACATTTCGAGAGCTCTTTTTTCTATACAACATCCCGAAGGCGTGATTTGCCGATGGTTACGTATTACGGATGATGATCGAGAATTCGATGATTGATATGTTTCTTCTGTGGAATAAATCTGTGCAACGTTTGAGACTTTTATCGATTGGAAAAAAATTCCAGAAATCTGAACAGCTCGTCAAATAGCAATACGACCTAGAGGGAATAGATTGCCGTCGCATTGGTAATTAATAAGGGACATATGCAAGTTTCCCTTCAATTGCGCGAGCGCATATTAGGTTTGCCGAGTGTCTCGATTGGTGAATTCCGCAGAATCATGCGAGTAAACAAACTGGAGGGACTCTTCGCGCAAAAGTCAAAGCGCGCGGAAGTGGGAAGACAGTTTCGGTGGAACGAACCGTGAATTGCAGAACGCCGCCGGAGGAGAAAAAATTACGAAACTAAATTAATTAGCACGAGGTCGCGCGAGCGAGTCTCGCGGAGCAGAGTCTGGCTAATAAAAAGCGGAAGGGAAACGGGGAAGGAGGCAAGAGGGAACAAAGAAGGAAGAAGAGGAAGAAGTTTAACTTAAGATCCTTATGCAACGCGAAGGGACAGCTTAGCCGAGGCAAAGAGAGCGGCCTCTATTGCAGGGCTGCCTCATTAAATGCACAACAATTATTTCCAGAATGAAGTTTGCTGAAAATAACCAAAGCCCCGCGACCGGCTCCGATCATTTTCTCACTTTTCTCCAATTGGCGAACGCCCGGCGGAATTGTTGTTCGTAACTCGTGGACAAAAGCGCGGCGAGTGCCTTTGTTCCTGAAAACATTACGCGCATTGTCGATACGAAGCTGATTGTTCGGACCATTCATTCTAATTCCTTTAATGTTTTATCCAATGGCAGTGAACAGCGCCGCTGTGCCGCTCGTTCGTGAGGTTAAGGGTTTTAAAGAGCCATTTCGACGAGCTTTTTCAGAGAATTCAGGTACAACCATAGTCGCAATTGCTGTCCATCTCGAACCTGTCGCTCATGCGTGGCGAGGCTTTCAATTCTCTCAGATCTCGATTTTCAACAAATATTTTTCCTGTCCTTTAATTCTCTCGTAAAAAATATTAACTGTTACATAAAAATCCTCAGACTGCTCAGGTCACCTGAGGTTTCATAGTTACCACTTTCAAAGAACACTATTCCCATAACGCAATTCTCTACTTTTAAAAATATTCGTAGATCTTTCAGGTTTCTTCTTCCAAAAAATTCGTAGCTTCCAGAAATATCTCCACTTCCAAAAATACTTCTTTCAAAAGAATTCGTAGGTGGAGAAACGTCAAAAAATATTCCTCCATCGTCTAATCCTGACCTTCAAAAATGTTCTTAGATCTTCTAATCTATCAACTAAAATAAAAACTACCAGTAGTAACAGAGTTAGAAGATTTGCAAATAATTCGTTGGAATTTCGAATAATTTCCTGGAAGATATCTAGTGGACAGATACTTCATATAGTGAGACTACGAATCTCAGCGACGGCCACTATCAAACGCTAGCTGGGAGGGATGTCTCGGGGATCGCGGGATCGCCGAAATTGATCCATTTCCCGGGTTAAAACCGAGCCGGGTGGGCCACGTTCGACGAGATCCTGCAAGGGTGAATAGGAGAAAGAGGCAGAGCCGTTGATCCTGTCGCCTTCCGTCTCATTAAATATGCAACAATTATTTCCGTACGTAGCCAGGCACGTAGCCGTTCCCCGTCGTTCCGTGACGGTTCGGAGCAACCCTTATTCAGGGTTGAACGGGGCCACGGGCGAAAATGGTAAATTTTCCGCGAGGAAATTGGTGCCACGCCGGCGTGACCCTGTTACCTTACGCCTCATTAAATATGCAACAATTATTTCCGTACACTCCCGAACACGTAGTTCGCGGAGTTGCCGGGGCCGGGCGCAATCCTTCGTCCTTGTGTCACGAACACCACCTACCTTGAGAAATTCGTTCGTAAATGCAATCGAGCCAGCTGAACCACCGCGGACCAGTCACGCGGACTGGTTCCCATGATTCCGCGGCCGTAGTCGCAGTTTTTTATGCGTTTCGCGACGCTTTCCTTCACAGATTTTTAGAATGAATTTTTATTTTGCATAAAGATCCGCGGTCTAACAGTTATTACTATTTCTGATGGTAATGTCAAGTTGGTAAGAAAGATTGTGTCATAGTATCCTTGGAAATATTGATCATCTGGAATTTTGTGAATAAAGCAATGCAAGCGATGCGTGAAGAGGAAAAAGAAATAAAATCGACTGTTAGTTGCTTCGGTTGTACGGAGAGCACGATAATATTTTGCCTCGAAGCGGTTCATCGTGCCAAGTCCAAGGAATTCGGTTGTTTTCGCGAATGAACGATCGTTGCGTAACAGAGCTTGCGTAACCTGATTGTCACATCGTAACTTACTAAGCGAAAATCATTGATCAGACGAAAGCTATCGTCGATTTTATCGAATCTTCAGAAATTCAGTTTGCACATAAGAAACTGGCTGTTTCGTTAAGTTAATTTTTGACACGTTCTAGCCCTTCCACAGTTCATTTAATACTCCTTGGTTACGATTTGATATTTCTTCGACCCGTGTTCCGTGTTTCCGTCTCATTTTTCCGCCATAAATTCACGTCGGTATGCCTATGGAGTGCTAGATGCTGGCGAAGACGAGAAAACTCGTCACTTCTACCCGTGAATCATCCGACATTTGTCACTTCTTGATTTATTTATGGCATGACCTATTTATTTCATTATACCGTAGTATTTATGTTAGTATAAATCACGTCGAACTGGTTTCAGCGTAATACACATTAAACCGGGTTTACTCGTGCGGCCTTTCGCCGGCTCGCTCTTTTACGATCTTTAAAGTACTCGCTCCGTGGATTAATCTATGGATCTTTTGTTCGGAACCACGTCAGGCAACTTGGCAAATCATCCGGAATGTATTTACAAAAATTTTTTTAAACAGCCAGTATAAGGAAAACAATTTATGTTCTAAAACGTGCCGTGTACACTTGGTTATTCTTTAGTTAATAATTCGTAAAAACGCGTTCCTGTCGCACAGGAGCAGATATTTAATAGTTGATTTCAGATAAAAATTGAAACTGGTTATTGCAACAGTTTCAAACTGACCAGGTGTTGGGTGAGGGTTAAGAGTCTGCTGGCAGTGCGACGATTATTGTCCCCGGTCGTGGTCCCGGATAGCATTTTTCAGCGTCGCGACGGCTGCTGAAACATTAACGACGGTTCGGGCCGAGCCGTCCAGTTCCCCTTGAGCATCAGCGATGCGTTATATCGGGACCCGCGTTGGCTGGAGTTACATCTTCTGGATGCATTATGGATACAGTATCCCGAGCCCGGTAAAATACGCCTGGAGCCGTGCGCGAGCGAGCTGCACGAAATTATGGCCGAGGAATATTATTTCGCCCTGCACGCTTCGTCCTCTCCTGGCTGCCCGCTTCGAGTTATGCAGGATACCTTGCAAGTATCGCACTATATTACGAAGGATACGGTCATCGCGGCCGCACTCTGATATTCTGCTGCATATTTAACCAGCCGTAAGTACGAGGAATTTAGCGTACTTTATACGGTTTACCTTCTCACTCTGTCTAACCTATTCCTCTCCGTGCTCGTCCCGACGTCTCGACATCCATCTTTCTTCAGCATTTCCTCTTTCACATTCTTCCGCCACTTTTTCCGGCACACTCTCCTCTTGTGCTCTCCAGTTTCATCGTTATATCTTTCTCCGACGTTTCTAGCTTCCCTTACTCAGCTTCCCTTTATGTCTCTATTTCTCGATTACCTTGTATTCTATAGATTTTTCCAACATTTTTCTTTTACCTCTTTCCTTTTTAGAAGAATTCTGTTTCATTTTTACAATTGTCTTTGGTGGCTGCGAAAAATGTGCGAGACAGGAGGAAAGGGACAGGGAACGTTTCGTCCTAGGTCCGCTGGAGGATTCGTCAGTAAATTTCAGTGTCGTCAGAGAAAGGGAAAAGCATAAATTGAGGGGAAATGATGTCCTCTCCTTTCCTATAATGGACACATGCACGAAAAAGTCTGGGTCGGGGTTTTTCTTCAGCTTCGTGCATTTTAATTTGCTTCTTCACCATCTGATCTCGTACAATCGTTCACCAGGTGATTCTCGTTTTTATTATATCATTTTCTACTACATCCTTTCTCTTGACTCTTCTTCAGCCACACCGTTCTTTCAATTTCCTGCACTCTTCAATTTCACCAAACGATTTCCTGGTCTGTCTTTCTGCATATCTTTTTTCCTCTTCCCCGCCATTCTCTCGCCACTTTCCAATTTCGATACTCTTTGTCCCCCTCTCTTTTTTTTTTTGCAAAGAAGATCCCGCCTCCTCGAGCACGCGTACGATCGAATCGTCGCGCGGCAGTTCTTATTGAAATATCGCCGAGGCGTGTTCGCCTGGTAAATATATTACCGGATCTCACGGGGTCAATTGGATGCCGGCGCAATAGAGGCATCGATCACCGATTCCATTTCGCCGAATTCGGTCCGTGAATTCTTTCGAAATTGAAATTTGGCAGAGGAGCGTTTAAGGAAACATCAGCGTGTTTCGATTGCGCCTTTCGCCGACCTCTTGTTTGAAGGTTTGCGAGAGAGCGGGGAGGAGAACGAGAGGAGCGGGTGCTCCACGGCATGTACAATGCGATCAATTTGTCTTGCTGCCCGTTCGAGCATCGAACGCTAAATATGATAGGGGAATTCCATTTTCGTGGATTTGCTTTATTTACGAGGTCGAATAAAACCGGATAAATGGGCCACCCCGCTCTCGCGTATCTGCGCGAGCGCGTCTGCTCGCGATATTTTATTCCGCGTGGGCGGCCGTCCGCGTTTACGCTTGTTTTTACCCCGTGCCTCGACGTTCTACCGAGATCATACGCCTTCAGTACTCGGCCCATGGGGATCCGGCATGCGAAGTAATGCTGTCTAAGTAGGGCAATCAACGGTCACACTGTTGCGAAAACTTTCCCAACTGCCGGCTAAGTTCTTAACACTGTTCTCCACTCCTCGCTAAAAAGGCGGCGCTCCTCTAATGCTGTTAATTTGTTGCTGGTTATTTATAAGTGACAGGGACTTTATAAGCTTATCACATCACCTGCTGCAGAAAAAGTGTCACAGAAATGAGTAGTTCATTTAATTTAGTGCGCATCGTTGCTTGCGGATTTTTATGCATTTCTGGCGAAAATGTGTAAGAGCAGTAAAGACGCCAGACAAATTTCTGCTCGTTTCACTTCTGTTTCGTAGAGCTTGAATGTTTTTAGTTTACATGAAGATCCGAAGTTTGCGCATCGAAAAACAGAATTTTTATCGTGGAGCTCTGTTCTGTTCTTCTCTTATTTAATTTGCAAAATGTTCGTATGTACACGTGTATGTATGTTTTAATGATATTGTGAAGTTCTTTGTATTGCCAACATTATAAATGGATTACAGTTGAATATCACTTATAATACATATTTCTGAGCATGAAAGTCACACTATTTTAAAAAGGAGAAAATATATAAGCGTTTATGTTGATTATGTTGATTTGTTAATCGTGAAGTCTTCGTATTCATTGTCTTTTCTAATCTTGTTCAGCTCGAAGACGATGTGAATGTATCAGCAATGAATTGTTCAGTGCATTATAATTTTTATGTTCCCGTTTGACGAAAGTTTCAGTCAAAACGACTAATTAGAGACTGTCGTTGAAATGTGGGTCGAATTCTCAAGGAATATTGAATGTTATTAAGTAACTTGTACCCAAGGTAACAGAATATATAGTTTCGTAATAGTTATTATTCGGAGTAACTTAACGTTAACGCGACCTAATGTAGAAATTAGTTCTCCATTTTATGGGAACTTTGTACACGATATAATTAACTTCCTAGTCATTTCTACGTTAACGCGGAAATTGAGTTATACTTCATACCGCCAAGCATCTTTAATAATAGTATAATTAATTGGCTGGTGTCTGTAATTACTTGCCCGAAGTTTGTAATCTCTTGCTAAACAAGCACGTACGTAAGCCCTAATTGTAAGTTTCGCGTCGTAAACACGGCGATGCTGAAGATAATATGAAAAATATAGATTATAACCTGGTTCGCTCGAAATTCAAGTGCTTTAGAAACTCGTAACACCAAAAATAAATTCATTATTTTAAAACAAATTTTAGAACACTCTAGGAACCAAGTGAAGGAAGAAATAATTAGGCAAATCGTCAAAACTCATTTTTACAGCAGAAAAAACAGAAAACTTCAGTAAATTCACTGAAATAAAGTTTGTTTTAATGGGTTAATCAATTAGTACTTTTTTTTGTTAATACTATCCTTGAGGATCAGCGAGAAAGAACACAGGACCACAATCTTAGGTGACGTACCCGGCTATTGTAAATATTTTTCGCCAACCTGGATAAACGTGGACGTTCCTTTTTATTCCCCTGACAACGTTCTGGATTCTAAAGAACAACAGACCGATTCAACGAGGTGCGAATACCGAATTTCACCTAGTTGAATTCCCATTGTTGCGTCTCTCCGGTTCGGGAGGGCCTAAGGCAGAAGTTCTCATGTCGCGACAACAACAAACGGAACCTTTTCGTTTCTCTCTCTCTCTCTTTCTCTTTCGTTTCTTCCTCTAGCCATCCCCATTGGAAACTCTCCTGGTCCCGGCGTTGCTTCTTTTTATCGGCGTTGAAGTTTAACGGGGCCACGAATTTCTTCTGTTCGCCGTTGGATCGCGGCCAAACGGATTTCGTATTTCCTCTCGCGCCGCCGCCGTCTCTCGATGACCGCGTCTTCTGTTTGTGTCTTTGCCGCTCGGGGGAAACGTCACCGAGAAACCAAAAGCTTCCTTCAAGAATTCCCCGAGCCGCTCTATCAATAATTTATAGGATCTGTCGTTGACCGATTATTTGCCGTTCTTGCTATAGCCAACCAACTACACTCCGCAAGATCTAAAGCACGTTGAACTGTAACAGGAAAATTGTCGATCTTTCATCTTCCGCATATTATGACGAAAATTGATTTTTTGAATTTTAGAAAATTGAATACATGTTAATTACCACTGAACCTACCACCACCGGTCAAAATGACCAGTTCCAGATTTTTTATTTTACAATTATTGAAGCAATGATAACGATTTCATAAGAAATTAATACAATCAATCTTCTCATTTTTATAACGGAACATGTACATGTTTTGTAAAATTAAATATCTAAATAAAAACTGGCGATAGGACGTTAAATATCAGTTCTGCAACCTGCAGTCTGTAATATTATTTCTTGATCGAATCGTTCGCAACATTTGCATCCTAAAATAAGAAACTTCATGAGCAACAATCCAGTACGTATAATTATCCAACCCAAGTTCAGAAATTCTATACGAAGGAGTCTCCTCCGTGCCGACTCAAAATCCGTTCGGCGGCGATGTATTGTCGCAATTACTTTCGCAGCGTGGCCCGCGGATTATGATGAGGGGGCGAACCGTGAAAACCGTGGGCGTAAAAACTCCACGTGCTCCGCTAACGAATTGTAATTAATAAGCGAGCCTTTCACGCGGCCGATTAAAACCG
Organism: Lasioglossum morio; assembly: GCA_916610235.2. Taxonomy (NCBI): domain Eukaryota; kingdom Metazoa; phylum Arthropoda; class Insecta; order Hymenoptera; family Halictidae; genus Lasioglossum; species Lasioglossum morio. The sequence continues at coordinate 7,116,263 of OU744330.1, read as the reverse complement.
GGCTCCGATTGGATCGAGCGGGGCGACGGACTCTAATTACGCGGTTCGAGCGATACTCGCGCCGGAAGCGGAACGCGCCGTGGCTTTGTCAGCTACAAAATTTACCGCTTAGTCCCAGGGGTGAAGCCGTCCCCGGAAGCAACGTTATCGAAGCTGTGCCACCCACCCCTGTTCACCCGCTTTCCGCCCCTCTGACGACCGCCCCATTCTGGATTAGCCCCTCCGTAAAATTATGCGTCTCCGTCGTTCTTCATTTCCCCTCGTTAAACCGACGTCGCGCTGTACAGGTACAAGGCAATTTACCGACTCTTTCCATTGCGCGTGTCGCAACAGTGATTTACGACATTAGAATTCTACAGGAGAGTGACCTGTCGAAATTAGCATTCGCGAATCGTTATTTAATTTCCCGTGTGCTACAAGGGGACTGAAGAAAAATCGATCGTTCCATAGTATTTCTTGTTCTTCGTACCGACAGCGCGCAAATGAGCTCTTTGACGCGATAATTACGATTACCTCTCGACGCGAGCATAATGTCGGTGGAACGAGTGAATTTGCTGGCGCGACGATTCGATGGAAATTGAGTGTGACCGTGACGGACTCCACGAGAATTGTGGGGAACGAGTTAGGGGCGGGTGTGGTTGGCCAGGGTGAAACAAAACGAGACACGGACAAGGATTGGGCTGTTTGCGTATATACCTGCTAACGGATGAAACAGAAGGGGGAGACGAATCGAAGGAACAAAAGGTAGAACGGGCTGGAGAAAATGAAGATAAAAACTGCGACGGACACACACACGTACGTACGTACAGGTTCCCGATCGAATATCGGCTAAACGTTATTGCGGTCCGTTGCGTTCGTCTACGCGAGAAAACAGGACCGCCATCGGTCAGGCTTGCGGTTCTTTTCCTCTCCCGGTTGTGCCAAAGGGAAATCGTTGCCTTCTGTATACCGCCATTGTTGGCTCGACAGCGCGGAAATTATACGGATTTCCTTTCCTCCGTCGGGGAAACGATTGCCGGCGAGCCCTGTAATTAGCTGTCGATTAGCGATTGCCGGGTTCCGAAGTCTGTCGCCGGGATCGTTAGGCGTCATTAGCCGAGAATTATTCCGTGGACGTTCTTGATGGGGATTCGGTTAAGATGAATCCATGCCACCCACCGAATTCATCCCTTCTTCCGTTTCCGACCGCCTGGCCGGAAGTCCTCGCGATTCTGTTCAATCTGAGCTATTATTAGATGTACAAATTAATTTGTAATGCTCGTAATTAATCGGTAGTGACTTCCTTTTATATCCAAATCTTTTATCCGTCGAATTGACGATTCAGTAAATAAGTAGACTGCGTAAATCAGTAAATAATTTTCAATTTTTGCAGGAAAATTTTAAGAAAACGGTACCAAATAAGCATTTCTTGAAAATTTCCATAAATGTTAATGAATAAATGAATAAATTGGAAGGAGGTTTTTAAAGGACAGGTTCTCGGAGAGACATACGATTACGGTTCTGTTTATCGTCCAGTTGAAATTTCACTGGTTTTTCATTTGCGAGCGAGCGGGTAGTAGCAGCGCAGGAATTCCCGCTCGATCTTCTCTGCTAAACTAACATGCATTTTCGGCCGGGGGAAACTCGTCGAGAGGGAAACATTATAAACGCACGAGCTCTCCCGAGGAAGACCTACTCGAACGAGCCGCGAATCGGAGCGCCAGCTAATAATGGCCGAACGGCAAACAAGCCGTATTATATCGCCACTATAAATTGCATCGCTATACTTAATTTACGCGGAGCCGTACACACTCGAAGCTGAGCAGAGCGGAGCAGAGCAGAGGCAGAGAGCAACGGCGCGTTGCTTTCCCTTCTCGAAACTTTACCAGTTAGCAGTTACCGATAATTATCCGCGGCGTTTTCCTTTCACGAGGCGCGAAATTATAACGCTCGGCTGACCGCCTCGAAAACCTAACGCTCCGCTTCGAAACTTTTTGGCTCTGCTGCTCTCTCTCTCTCTCTCTCTCTCTCTCTCTTTCTCTTTCCCTCCCTCTCTCTCTATCTTTATTTCTCTCTCTTTGCTTTCGGCATTTTCACTTCGCGAGGAACAACAAGTTTTTCCTTTGTTTGCCGTGCCGTTCCGAGTACACATTTTTTCGGACTGCTAACGAAAGCTCGGATCGCGGCTCGATTATTTGGACGACGTTTAGGCGCGTGCTGCTCAATGGATTTTGTAATTGGAAATATTATACCCGCTGCGCTGTTCTGAAATTAATTGTCTGATGTGGAGGATTTTTGAAATACTAGTATCATTAATACGTGATACAATTTGGTAGGTTGCATCCGAGGAGGATAAGCCTTAAATAAATTTTCAAGATCATCTGCACGAATCATTTCTATGGCAAGATTAGAACCATCGCTTGTTTAGATATTATATAGGAGAATGTATGCGACTGCAGAGCGTAATGAGCAGCGTTTGTCTATGAAATTTGTGTTTTCCCCTAATGGGCAATTTTCGTAAACGTCCTCCGTGAACGGTGCCGTTCGACGCCTATAATTAACATTTAAATTAGCAAGCCTCCGCGACGGCACTCGTGCCATTTCACTACATATTTTATGGGAAGGGGAACAATTTACACGATCGTTCCCCGTGTACGACAGAATGCAGTTGACAGGGCTCGTCCATTAAAAAAGAATTTCGCGTCGCGTGTCGAACGGTGTAACTCAATTTCCACGTATTTCTTCCATCGCCTGTTCACGCCCATCCATTTTACTTTTCTTGGAGGAACGTATGGGTATGATAGATTGCTCCTTCAGGTCCCAATTTTTCCAGCGCCCGGTCTGCGCCTAACGCTGTCCGACGTTCTCGTTCTTCCACTTCTCTCATCCCCTATTTCGCTCCGCTCTCCATTTCCTTTCTCTCGCAACATTGGAAAATGTAATCTTACCCTTTAGCCAACCCTATTCGCAGGAATCACTATTGTTAATAATTATGATTTTTTGCAATAAAATTACTAACATTCGTACCTCTTTTCTGAGGGTCAACCAAATGGTAATGCACCCGCGTTTATATCTCGAGAAACGAAAGTACTATTGTTAATAATTATGATTTTTTGCAATAAAATTACTAACATTCGTACCTCTTTTCTGAGGTTCAACCAAATGGTAATGCACCCGCATTTATATCTCGAGAACCGAAAGTACAATTATTTATTGTTCAATGCTTAAGAAAAATATTAAACACACGAATGACGAAACATTAGCAGAAAGAACATTTGTGGCAACCTAATGAAAATGCACAAAATCCAAAAAATGGCAGAGCTTTCAAGAATCCGAAAGCCCGAAGGAAAGCTCGGTGGCGCAAGAGCATCAATTCTTCTTTTTTTTTGCGAAATCATGCTGCACCCCAAGGGGTTGAGCCATGATTTTCATCGCGGGCCGTGAATATCAACGCGAAGGTCCCGGTCGGCTCTCGCGTTCCTATATTACGCGACGCGAGCACGTGTTACATCCCATATGAGCCCATCGCTCATAAAGCCTCCGGCACGGCAGCGTCCCGACGCCGACGTCGACGACACACAACTCGAGACACGTCACCGACGAGCGTTGCACACGAACGTTTCGTCGTTTGCCAAACCGTGTCGGTAACGGCGGGACGAGCCATTCGTCTTGTCTCGTGGAGAGAACGCTGTACACGGCATCCGTCCGCCATTATTTTTTCGGTTTATTGCGCCTTGACGCAGCGCGATAAAGAGAATTTGACAGGTTGCCGGGAATTTGATGATATTGGACAGCCAGGCTATGATAATGCTGCGTCGTAATCCACGGGGAAGCCATCGGCCTCGCAAAACGCCGAATTGTTTCTGCCGGAGACTGTCAATCAAACGCACGCCCTTCGAAAATGAATAACTTTTTCAAAATTGATTCCCAAATGTCGTTACATGTTAGAAGGTCTACTTTACCAGTTGGCGTGTATAAAATATTTTTGAATGATTGAATCTACTCACTAATTAATTATTAACTTCCCGATTTATAGGGAAGTTATTGTAAATTATTTATGTATTGATGCCGTGAACCATGTTTGGTTTATACATACATTATAATTTACAGTGTAACGCTTATATAAAAAAAAAATAAATAATAAATCTAGTCACTATGAGAGGGACCTTTGTCAGCAGACGCGTCCTGGAAGCGCCTGAACAAACAAACATTAATTAATTGCATCCAACGAGTAAACAAACCACGTCCAGCTGCAGGAACGTTTGGAGTGTAAATAAATATTGTTACACGGTTTTATGACAGAGTGAAAGTGGTAAGGTTGTAGGCGCAGCAAGGAGAAGGTTTGATTAAAAGAATCGCGAGCACGATTCGCAACGGCGGAACGTGTAAATGAGCGAAAAGATGTATCACGCCAGTTGGATGCTGATTACACAGCTTCCGACGCGGGGTGTGAGACTAGAGTCCTTGTAATTTTTCCCTCTTAAGAGAAAAGCGTCCCCTCGGTCCTGTTTAATCTTCGCTCGCTCAGGTAATCGCGAGAAGGAGCAGCGCACCTGCCTACTGCGAGTACGCTTCTCTCCGAGACGTTTATCAAAAGACTGTGCCCCTCCATTTGCAGATAGTCTGGGAAATATGACGGAGGAAATCTCGCTATCTACCTACGGGGAATTGCATTTTTCGTCGTTAGAGCGTCGCGTGCGTGCGTTACGTGCGTGCAAAAGCGAATTTGTCAAAGATTCCCACGCTTCTGGTTACTAGCGGATTTTATGCATTGTGAGACGAAGATAAAATTTAAATAGTCAAAAAGAATTCAAAGAATTACATGATTCTCGTCTCTCTGAAATTGTTAAAGAAGAAAAGGAAATTCTGGGCGATTCCCGTGTCTAGCAATTAATAAAGACAATTCTCATTTTGCATAAAGATCCGCAGTCTACCGTGAAGATTACGTTTTGCCCAAAATATTTTCGCAACATTTTAATTGCAACCTGATAACAAACTGCAGCATATTGAACGGGTTTCCTCGGATTTTTCAGTGGAACGTTTTGTTCGAGCTATGCGATGTTCTAAGAGCAATATTTTTCCGGAAGCAACGATACCGTTGTTTGCCGATGCTTGTTAGCTTTGATGCCCACGCTTGACGATGACCTGCAACGTTCACCGGGTAAATGTTAGCGAAATGCACTTCTATGTATACGAGTTACTGCGTCCACGATTATCGGGCTGCGCAAACATCATCCGTCGTTTTTAATATTCGGTTATTGCAACTTTTCGGTTGATAGGTTCGAGCCTCTGTCCTGTTCCTTTTTGTATCGGGTCGGGCTTACTCTACGGTGGAAATTTAACGAATGGCACGAGCTTTCAATGGCTGCGACTGTATTTCTCGCTAATTAGCAGCAGCTGCGCCGAAATCTATTGTTACACGTTCCACAATTCGTTGCGTTCTTTACAAGATGGGCGAGATCGATCGAAACGAAATTCCTTGTTTGTTGGGTTCGATGTGCCTAAAATAAAAACACACTTGTACGTATCTATGGTTGCAAGGAAAAACGCCACATGTCACAATTAAAAAATTTTTATTCACCTATGACCTATACGAAAACAAACTCGAGAGGTTCAAAAAAAGAATGCACTTTAACTGATCACTAGAACAAAGAAATAGTGATTAAAACTTTAAACGGTAATAACTCGGAAGTGAAACTATTTTTTTACTTTCTTAGAACCACAGAAATATGCTTCTGAACCGTTAACTTTTGAATATTCACAGTGACTGAAACATTTATTCAATGTCACGAGCTTCTTCATTTTTGTCGACCACAGGCACTTAGAACGCAATGCAAATTGAGTAGATACCGATTAAAAAATTCGGTCGGTAAATTCTATCGGACTATGCAGCGCGGAGACAAAGGTGGAGAGCAATGGGGATTGGGAACGGAGTTGAAAGAGCAACATCGATGTTCGCGAGTGCTGTCGAAGTTCGGTTTGGCCAGTTTATTGAGAAAACAAAGGTAGTAGGTCGTGACTGGTTGTAAGGTGGAACTGTGGCAGCGCGCGTCGCGAATATTCCGCGAATATTCCTCCTCTGGCCGGCTCGGCGTTCTCGGCCTCTGCTCGCTGGGTTGGTCCCATTCTCCTCGACTGCCCTTTTGCAGTTTCCTTCCTTTTCTTGCGGCTCTCCGCGTAATTACGTCAGAAATAAAAGAAAAGCGCTCGAGGGCGAGAGCGTTTCCGTGAAAGGCGACCCGTTTTATTATATGCGGGGCCAGGACGTTACCCCGATAGAAGCCAGACAACTTTTTACCCGGAGCAGCCGCGAAAGACAGGCTATAGCCCGTTTTTCTCCACTTCCATAGGACCGCCGCGCTGCAGAGAGAAAAGTCGCGTCTATAATTCGCGGTTAAAGTTCCGCCCCCTGTTCCTGACGTGGCTCCGTCTTCCGACCGGGAGAAACCGCCGCTAAATTATTTCGCGGACACCGTGCTCGATTCCGCGACCTTCTCGCACTCAAACCACCCGCGTTTTCACGCTGCCGATCTCCGTAAGGTAGAGAAGAGGAACACGAGATACCCAGTGTATTTTTGAAATTCTCCGAAATTTAGAATTTCATATGGAATCGGTTGCATAACCATAAATAATGTGAATTTTATATTTAATTTTCAAAGGGTCGCAAATACGTACAAAATTGAAATAGAGTTATAAAAAACTGAATTAAAGCATTGATAAAATTTATTAACTTCCCGATTCATAGGGGAGTTATTGTAACTTAATTTTAGAATCACACAGCGTCGCCAAATGAGAGGAGGGAGCACATACGAACACACAAAGAACAAATCGAACGTACGATGTGAATCGACAGTCTTCCGAAGCACTCGGAGTGAATCGGGTCGCGCCCAAGAAGTAATCAGTCGCGTTCTATTTTATTCATTCGCCCAGCGAAAAGGTAAACTCTATTTCGTAGCATGACCGTGCCTCGTTAGCGGGGGACAAACAACGTTACGAAGATCGGCGGAATGGCGAATCGTAATTTCATGCAGATACGTTATTCCGTTGGAAACAACCAATTCGCAGAGTCATTCCCGGTAATTGTGCCCGGGCGCGTCGCGACGCCACAGTGGGAAAAAAAAACCGTTCGCCGGCACAATGGCGGTTTAAAAATGTTAGCGGGCCGCGCATTGAAGTTTTTACACGGCGGATAATAACTTTTAATGGAAACAAACGGCCCGACTGGGCATGGCCGCCGTTCGCCCCGACGACCCAACGCGATGCGACACTCGAGCTCGATGTAACTGCGGCCTGTTACGGCTTGTTCGAAGCTGAACACCAAGGGAAATTTGCTTACGTACGGCGCTCGAACCGATTCCGTTTCATAACTGCGGCAACGAATGAACTGTCTACCCCGTTTCGCTTCGTTTTGCGAGCCTGTTGACAAACTGTGGTCAAGTATAATGCAGTTGCGCTAACCTGTGCGATGAAAAACAATACCTCAAAATGTCAAGGAGGAAAAATCTGATGAACAAATTATTTATTAGGTCGGTACGTATTATACATTTGCTTTTGTACTAGGAGCACAACAGAAAATGATAAAATCAGGGGAAATTCGTGTCGCATGTCTAAAATTATTGTTCATATAGAAAATCCAAATGTACCACGTGACAGTTATAGAATCAAAGAATGTATTCACCTAGTGTGGATTGTAATGTCACGAATGGTTTGTTACACAGCCGCAGGACCTCGTCCTTGGGCGAAGTAGAGTGGAAGACGAGTCTCTATCTTGCTACTCTGGTGCTAAGCACGATGCCGATATAATTTAACAATAAAATATATATACAAATTCTTTCATTTCAGTTTTACATTTATAGTATAAATAAAATATTGCATTTCTGAAGTTGTCGCCAGTATACGTATGTTCTTTTTATTTGCAAGAATGCTTCGTGTGGAAGCTTCCATTTAAATTCTATGTCGAGTGTGTCACATATTCGTATCGTGGGTAATAGCCTAGCCGAGTTCGGAATGAATCTGAATTCACTTGCGAAGTTCGGGGGAAAGTTTCGGCGAACCTAACCGCGGGTGAACGAAAGAGAGAACCGGCTGCCTCGAAGTATTAATTCTCATCGTTCGCATCGCGGACGCAGTGTTTCATTCTCGGTGACCGCATGAATATTTCATTCTCGTTTATTCGGGACGCGCGTTATCGATCCTAAAATGTTCGCAGCGGCAAAGCTCTGGTCACATGATTTAATTTCGCGTAATACCGCTTCGGGCGTTGCTTTTCACGATATCGCAATTAGAGAACTCCTATAAACGAGATGAAACACATAGAGAGTGAGAGAGAGAGAGAATGAGAGAGAGAGAGAGAGAGAGAGAGAGAGAGAGAGGGGCAGGCTGTACGAGGAAGGAATGAAAACAGAGAGAGAGAGAGGGAGAAAGGGGGGTAGTGGGGAAGATATGGTTAATATAGGATCGTGTTGTGTGTGTATCGTTAATTACAAAACGGAATATATCAGCGGGCGAAACGTAATGTGAACACAATTAATTCCGCGTTCGGTAATCACAGACGTAAAAATCTGTTTGAATTATACACGCCAAATATCTTCGCGGACCGTAACGTATTCGGAAACGCGGTTCCAATCGTGGAACTTCCACTTCGGTCGAAATATAAATGATTCCCGTAATTATTATCAGCTGATAATTAAACCCTGAAATATTTAAACATCGCCGAGATACGGAGCCGGCGGATCCGGAAAATAAAATAGCTACCGGCGGTATTAAACAATTTAATTTATTCACTCGTCGACCGGATACCGTGGCTCATTAGCGAAGTAAAAACTTGCGGATCTAGGAAATCAACACGTGGTAAAATTATCTATTACTAAATAGCAATGATATACGACAATATAAATTAAAGGACCGATCACTTTAGAATCCACATTTTTTTAAAATCTACTCAATATGATTTCTATGCTTTTCTTATACAATATTGTATAAATTTTCTTTTCTCATCTATGAAATTATTGATAACTCTTAGACAAAAGAAGTAAAGTGATTTTAGCGATGAATCCAAAACTAAAAAAAAATTAAGCTTATCATGTTAAGAGCTATACATATACAATGAAAAATAAATTTAACTTGTGAATCAGCCCAGTAAATTGCAACATGCATCAAGAAACCCATGCAACGTGTTTGAACGCGCATAGGGTCGTTGCGAATGTAATTTACAAGCATGAGGAAGGTTTTTGCGTGGCAGAAAAAAAAATGAGATCGCCTACTCGGATCTTTTTCACGTCGTTCAGTTGCGGGAGGGGAAAAACTCGTCGACCAATAATAGCGCTCGCGCCGGATGCATTCGTATTTACAATCCGACAGAGTCAATTCGAAGTCACGTTGTCGGAGCGCAAACAACGATAACAAGAACCCCAGAGCGTGTCGCGGTGGAAAAAAAAGTCGCACCGGTGTTCACAGGTGTCCTGCGCGCGGAAAAGCTGCAGAACAAAGCTCCATGGAGCGGCGAGTACACAATGGTTGCGCGCGCGTTCGATGTCGGGTGCAATTCGAGCGCGACCAGCTCGCGGGAATAATTCATCCGGCGCGGAGTGAAACGGAGAGGAGCGGAGAGCAGGCGGTATGTTCGCGCGTGCATTCCGCCTCATGATGATAGCGCGGTTCGCGAAACCGTATCGCCGCGGATAACGCTTCGTAGCCATCGAAATTCACGGTGTAACGCTGCTACCATGGTGTCGACTTTCCCTGATCCCCCGGAAACATTCGGTCGCCGCGGTTTCATTCGTCCGTGACGAACACTCGACGCAGATTGGAATTCTTACAAGCGCCAATTATCCGGCTGCAAAATCGAAACCGGGGACACGCAAAAAGGAGCGCGGCGCTGGTTTTGTGGTTTCAGGCGGAATTCTATTTTTATTCGTTGCGAGGAAACGGAATTTTATTTTGCGTGTTGCGGGCTTTGCAGAGCAAATTCATCTCTTCTGCTGGGCAAATAGATCCTTTGCGAATCAAATGAATTTCCTTGCAAATCGAATTTATCCTTTTATAGATCAAATTCACGTTTTTCAAAATCCAATTTGTCCCTTTGTAGATCAAATTCGCCCTTTTCCAGATCAAATTCGTTCCCAGCGGTTACGCGTGCTGTTGAATAGAAATCGGCTGCCGCGTTTGATCATGTCCAACCAATTCTGCTTCTTCTGAATGCTAGAGAACACTCGAAACCGTCGTACTTTCAAACCCGCATTTTCCTTCGCAAAAAACGAATCGGCAGCTGGAAAAATGTGATTCGTTATTCGCTCATTCGAGATCCCGAGGCACCCTGCATGACATTTAGTAATTAGACGATAACGTTCTGGATGAAAGCGGGAACCAGCACTTCGAGGGGTTAAATACAACTTCTAAACACCAGGAGAACAGTGATTGGCACCGGTAAAATCGCGGAGCTGGTTCTATCCACCGCGATAAAACTCTGCAGCCGTCCATAAGCTCCGAAGACTATTAACCCCGGGAATCCCAGTGCAGGCGAGCTGGGAATGGTCTCATAACTCACCGTCGCGAATAAAACGCGGCGCAGCTTTGTTCGGAGGGGCAGAGAGTTCGATTTTCCAAAATTCGGAAGACAATCTCTCTCTGCCTCTCTGCCTCTCGCGATCGTATATCTGTCGGGCGCGAAAAGAACGGCGGTGAAAAACAAGCAAAGGATGACGGGAAACGACGAGGCAGCTCGTGAGAGAGGGAGAGAGAAAAAGAGAGACAGGGGGATAGAGAAAAGGGGTATCTGGTCGACCGAGGTCGAATCGAGGGGGCGAAAACTGGCGGGGGTCGTGCACGAGACGAAGCTCTCGCGATCGAAACGCTGGAATAGGACATTTTTCAAACTGCATAAAACACGGATGCGTGGCGACGCGGAAAAAAAGAGGGAGGGAGAAGGGGGACGAGCGCCAGTGCGCATAAATGTTCCCGACGATGAATTATTGCCACGAAATGGCCGTGCAGCTCGTTCGCTTCGGCCGAGGGTGCGACAGGCGCGTGCTCGACACATTGTTTACAAAGTATCTGACCGCGGTCATAGCGCGCGACACGCGCCCGTGACCCTTGTTTTTTCGAGCCGCGTAAAGTGCGTTTTGTCGTAACGGCCCCGAGTGCATTAAGCTGCATAGAGAGCTCGCATTCGAACGTGCAAAAAGATGCACCGCCACGCGACTCGACCCGCGAACCTCGGACGCAACGCTCATACAAGGTGTGCTGGAAATATTTCAGGCGTGCTCCAATAAAATGGGGTGGGTACTGAACGACTCGACATTGCTGTTTCTGGTTAGCTGTTTAATACCTTACGGTCTTGGCAACTCGCGCCGTTTCGTTGCTGATAGTTTAAATATAACATAAACAAAAATTCTGCGCTGACACATCACTGCATGATTTTTTAAATTGGGATCAAAAATTGAAAGAAGGTCAGTTTTTGTGTTTTATTTAAGGGAAAAATATTTGATAAAATCAAAATAACATTTTCAGAAAAATAATCATAATTTAGAATAGTAAGAAAATACATTCTTAGTTTAGTATATACCAGATTTGTTAACTGTATCAGATATGATACACTATGCAGTGAAGGGTTAACTTGAATTTGACAGAAAATGAGGATTTCTGAAAATACTATATTTACTTTCCTCGGAGGAATAAATTACTTATCAACGTCTTAACTACAGGGAAAGATGAGAACATCGTGCTGATCTTGAAATCCATTACAATTAAAAATCGCTAGAAGCATAAGATATCGTTGCGGCACAAGCTGTACCGGTACATCAACGACAACTCAACTGAATAAAGAGCGTGCCCCATGCCATTTGAAAAATCCGTATGTTTATTCATCAGACAATCTCCTTCTCCAACCCCCAGGTCCTAAAGTATCACCCACCACATTTCGCACGCAATGTGCCCGAACTTTTTGAGCACAGCTTGTGTTTTTGCGGAGCTCTGTGCTCGTCACGCGTACCCGTTTTCAGTATTCGCCATGTTCGTGGCACGGTTGTCTATGGACGTTCCGTGTAACGTTAAATAGCCGATTGTTGCGACCGAACGGGACACCATGCACTGAAACATGGGGGCTCGGAACGCCTCCATAGTCTGAAGGGGTGCGCACGTGAAAAAGTAATGAAGATTTGTGCCGCGTTGCTCGAACGGTCGCGTTTGAGCTCGTGTAACGCGAACCCACTTTTAGCAGTTTTGACGACATTCGCGTGCGAATTTTCCTAATCAACCTCCGATTCTTGTTTGAAAATTAGAGAAAATCTTCAGCACAAAATGACGTCAATCATGAACTGTCAAACTTGTTTTTTTTTTTATTAACAAGTGGCTGCACTAACTGGCTACGTAAAACAATTGATGAAATGCATGGCACAGTATGAACAATTAACCCTTCACTGCGTGAATTTTTTAATTGGGATGAAAAAATTGAAAGAAGGTCAGTTTTCGTGTTTTATTTAAAGGAAAGATATTAAAAAAAATTTAAATAACATTTTCAGAAAAATAAACATAATTTAGAATAGTAAGAAAATACATTCTTCGTTTACTATATACCAGATTTGTTAACTGTATCAGATATGACAACGCAGCGCAGGGTTAAAACGCTGCGTAAATTCCGGAATCATGCACCAAATTCTTATTTCGCCGCGATCCTCTGCAGTCTTTCCTCTGATTCCTCCACGAATGCCTAACGAGCGTCCATCATGAAATTTTCCAGTCAATTTGCGCCGATACCACGGTCTCCGAATCGCGACTTTCATTTCGCGAAAGTTGTCTCGTCCGCAGCATCCGGCAAAGAACTCGACGGTGGGCACGTGTAAAAACCTAGTTCCCGGTGTAATCAAACTCGGCGGCTCTCTTGTCGACGAGAGGCTCCTGCTGATAATTTTCCATGCATAGCAAATACGCAACGAAGAATTTGAATAATCCGGTTTCACGCTATTTTCCCGTCTGATAAGTCATTAAGCTGCCGGACGAGGAGCGGGCGAGACTTAATGCGGCCCGGAGAGCAATCTGCTTTGTACCGGTGTTCCGCGGCGCTGCGCTCGCCGAGAATTCGCGAGCGAACGCGAGAAAATACCCCGGCCGTGTTCGCCAAAGAAGAGGACGAGGCCCCGTGGATGGAAGAAAAGCGCGAACGAGGGGAGCTCGCGATGCGATCCCTCTTTGTGAATCCGACGCGCGCCCGACAATCGCTCGACGCTGGGAAATTTACGGTCCCCTAACTCTCTCTCTTCCTCCTCTTCTCTCTCCCTCTCTCTCTCTATCTTTCTCTCTATTTGTCTCTCTTCTTCTGTATCTCTCTCGGTCCCTCCCGCATCCGATTCGCTTCGCTCCGAGCGATCAAATGCCGGCGCATTGCCGTCGTTTTCGACGGTCTCTCCACTCTTCGCCGTTCGTCTGGCCGGCACACGGCACGTCCACAATTTCCCCGTATTACCGTAATATTCGCTTTAATGACTGCCGGCCGAACGACGGAGGCTAACAATGGGGACAGCCCTTCGTCCCGGATGCTCGTCCCCGGCCGTCGATTTTCCACCAGGAATCTTTTTCAACCGATCCACTCGAACCCCGGTCCGAACGGCTCGTTTCCACCGATCGGCCTGCTCTCCGATTCACAGGCCAACAGAATAATGGAACGTTTGTAGGTATTGGCACGCGTTTGATTTATTAACGCGATTCATAAGGTCTTCGATCATAAGCGCTCCGGACTCCGGAATCCTTTCGCTAAATCCCGTGCACCGCGTTTCCTGTACGATTTTTATCCAATTTTGGGCGAACTCGCGCGGCAGAGATTCGGAAGTGGTATGTTTATTTTCTTTCTTTATTAGATTGATCGGTTGAAAGTAATATAAAAGTATTCCGAAATTCTACTGATGTTTCTGCTGTTTCGCTTATCGATTTTTGTAATGCATAAAATCCGCCAGTAATCAATGTTCGGTAATTCTGACCTCAACGGACGCAACGATATAAGTTTTGACCAAACAGAACGATTCAGTGGCGATTTGAAAACCGTAATTCCGATGATGGAGGGTGAAATGACGTCGCATGTACGAATGGTAGGGAGTTCGAGGATCATAATCCAACTTAACATTTCTGGGACACGAATCGCCGATTCAAAGTCTGGAACAAAAGCCCCCAACCCCCGACACCGAGTACCGATTATTTACGAGACTCGAAATTCGGGTAAAAGTCGAACGTTCCCATTTCACGGGGACGCTCGGAGACGGTTTTCCCGCGTTGTCAGCGCGATAAGACAGCTTTACGAGCGTGTTGACGGCAGTTTGAAAAGTGCACGAACCGCCAAGTATCATCAAACACGGCTGAGGCACGATGCATGGCTGACAAGGAGATGCCAGGCCGTCTCTTCGCGAGGACAAACAGCCGGAAATGTGGCCATAACAATGCGGATACGCAGCGAGCGCGCCTCTGTATGCCCGTTTCCGGCGGACGGGAATATCGATACTGCACGGGCGCAACGTAGATTTCCTGAGCTGTAACGTAAATACGGGTCGTGGCTCACAGTTTCGACCCGAAAATCGATTCCGGGTGCTTCGCGAGAATCACTATGCCTAAAAGACATGTTAGCGGTAGCGCAGTTGGAGGGGAGATTCGGGAAGATCGACTGAACGAATGTTTGGTTCCTTGATATATTTATGGCAGGGATTTATGGTGCGAGTGGCCGTGAGGCTAGTAAACAGCCCCAATGCCACATGACACAAAAACTATGGACCGCATAGTTTTCTTCAGGTAGATCTTTGGAAAAGGTAAACGACCCGATGTCGTATTGCCAAACAATAATACGTGTTTCGGAAGGATCTGGCCACGGAGTGGGGAAGGCAATGCCTTTTGGTAAGAGGACTGTGAGGAACCGCACGGCACTTACCCCAGAATTTTCAAAGTGGAAACACCTTGACGTAATATCTAACAGACACGAAGAAAAAGTCAGAAGAGCGTTTCTGGCGTTAAGAACAAGCTCCAAAACCAATTTTCTACGCGTCTTCAAGTCTGAGATCTATAGTACACAATTTTGACGATTGCTACAAGGTATTGGTAAAATTTTTTTTCGATCGCACTTTAAATATATAATAAATTTATGATTTCGGCGCATGGTTCGATCAATAAACTGCTATAAGGTATTTATGGGAACTGGTAATTTCGCACACGAGTATCGATACCGAAATTTTCTCTCAGATAAATCTAGGATAATACCAGAGCGGCTGACAGACGATCGATAAACATACAGCGACTCTCGCGAGCTGCGATTTCTTGCCGCCGCATTTTTACGGGACATTTTTACCGCCCACGCATGTTTTACAACTGCTCCTTGCATTTCACCTGGCGCCCTTTCATTCGACACCCTTGTACTCTATAATGTATGCCATCGTGAATGCGATTCCGTGGCGTGAAATTCATACGGCGATTCCTCGCGCATCGAAAGTAAAAGCGAAGAGACAAGGACCAGCAATTAACTCGTATCAAACATGGTGTAATTAGGTCATCCGTTTATTCTGGATTCATAAAAGATTTATTACAGAAGATCATACTTGGTCCTAGAGGAACATGAATTTGTAGAAACATTCGGTGCAGCGGATAAGACCGGAAATGTTTTTCCGTAATTTATGAATGGACGTATAAGTGTGTTCTACGAGCGAGTGACGTGTATTTTTCCGTTCCCTTTCTCGTCGCCGAAGGGAACGACGGCTCTCTATTTTAACATCGAGTATTATCGTTTTTAGGGAAGCCATCGTGGCCGATGCGTTCGACGGCGAATCGAGTGCCGGTACAGCGAAATCCTTTTTCGACGCGATTCAGCAAATATTGACGTTCGCGAATGGAAATTTGCATAGGTGGTGAAATTGGCAAAATATTTCTGCGCGTAAAAGAACGTTCGATGGCGATATGCAGCGTAGAGAGCGACGAATAGACACCCGCCGGCGAGTCTCGTGATAAACGTGCCCGTATCTCCCCAGAGAATATGGCGGACGTTCAAAGAAAAATTATTCAACCCTCTTCCCTCTCTAGCTTCTACTATAATACGTTTTACGGTGCGTTCGACCAGTCGAACGATTTCGGCATGTTTCTGTACGTGGCGAAAACGTATAGTGTACGTACCTCGAACAGGTTCTCTACCACTCTCACACAAATGCGACCTCCAACATTGCGCAAGTTGCTTTTCTAAATCTTTTAAGTACGAATATAATTTCTTTCTTCCAAGCCTAAATAAAATACTGGTTTTTTGTTATTAATGTGAGGTAGTTGTCTAAGCAGTAATTTCGGTAGAGGATGTATTCCTGATACGAATCCGTTGTTTTTTCAGGGTCCGGTCGGGGAAGTGGGCGGCGTCAGGCTGCCGTTGCAATCATTACATGGATACGGATCTGTGTTCATGTACTCGGCGTCGACGAGTCCCGGGGGTGGAGGTGGCCAGGGTGGCGGAGGCGGAGGTGAAGTCACCCTCCGCCTCCGCGAACCTGAGGACATTCCCGAAGAAGTTCTTGCACGCCTGGAGGACACCGCTACCCTCTCCATCTCCCTTCAAAGCGACGCCGTTCTGAGGCTAGGAGCGGCTGGCACAGGTAAGTTAATGCACCTGTTCTTTTACTTGTCTCCTAAAACATCGTCTTTAGTATCATATATTCCTGATATGTAAATTTTCTTCTTTCTTGAAAGAGTATTACGTTACTACAATTCCGTTGAACGATGTAAAATATTTTAGGTATTGACACAAGGATAATGTAATATTGCACGCGCTATTGTCTATCGAAGCAAAATATCTAGTCAATTGATAAATTTGCGGTCACAATAGATCACCGAAGTATATTATAATAATACAGTTCCGGATTTACATAATTCACGTTAGAATTCGAAACGAGCGCGATACACGGCTGTACAGATACACCCAAAGTATTGTATCGGGAATGAGAAATTCGTTTCAACGTGCTCTAATTCCAGTGAAACTCTTTGACATGAACAACCTAACACGCGTCAACGAAATTCGCCCTGCTCGTCGAAGTTCCCGAACATTTTGATAAACGCACAAAATAGGCTCGAATTAGATTCTGCAAAATGGCCGCGTTAGAAGCACGAAGACGAAATTGTGCGATCATTATGGACCGATTTTGAAACAGTTCCATTTAGTCGAAATTAATTGTCGTCGTTAATTTACAATTAAACTGATTCCGTTCTCGGAAAATCGATTCTAATCTGTGTCGATGATTCGGAATTTATATTTTATTGGATAAATTGAACAAAGGGCTGTCTTCGTTCGATCTGTGCCTGTGCTGTGTCGATGTAAGTTACACACGGTTGACGATTCCTGGGTCACGCAGCCGCAACGACGATAAACAATTGGCTTATACGGTGCATAAATTTCGGCGAGGTCACAGCCTTCGCGAAACTTACCCCAGAATTTATTATAATGGGGATTGTGCCCTCGTATTTTTGGGATCGCAATTAATTTTCCCGCGTTCGAAGTATGCGCGCGTGGTTCCGGCTAGATTAGCCGACGCGCGCGTGTGCCCTAATGCAGAATTATTTTACTGAAATACGCCGATCCCTGACTCGCATTATCGCTGATACTTTCGCGGCTAACGTTTTTCCCTGATAAGCCCATCGTTCGTTGCGTTTTATCGAGAGTGCGCGAGCTTAGAACGCCATATTAAAGTTAGCTCGGTGAGTGGTGGATAAGGATTGGGAATATTCGCAAGTAATAGTGCAATTAAAATCAACCCAAATCGTGAAATTAAAAATCACTTTTAACTAAAATTTAGGCTCAGCTTTTTTTCATAAAGTTGTTCATTTACGAAAAAATAAAATATGTTTAAGTCTTGAAAGTAATCCCCAACATTTTTTTTTCTATACTCTTTTACAAATAACAGGCGAACCCAGTAGAAGAAACAAAATTTTATCAGAAATCGTGATTAATCGTGTTTTAAATATTTGTATGTAAAAAAGCTTCGTAACATTCTTCTCTATCAATATTTAATTTATAATTTAATAACTGTTCAGGTAAATGGACTCCAATCATTTCCAAATCCAATTTTTGAAAGGGTATTCCAAATTTACGATCGCCAGTGGAACATTAAAAAAAAACCCTCGATTATCCTATCAGCAAAATGCATTCATTACCGCCGCAGCTTATCGTCGAAAATCAATCGACCATTATAACTGAATCCATCGTCGAGGCTTGCAATCTATATCCGATAAAGGATCGGTTAATCCATAATTTTAAAAAAAAGATATAACCACAGTTCCGCCATTTTGTCGCCGGAATAACTACAGTTCCGGTTCGACTGAAATAAAGAATATTTTAAATGCTACTAAAATTATTAGATGTCCCGATAAAATAATATTTCACGTAGGGTAGGATATGTCAGGGAAAATTCAAGCAAAATATGTATTTCCATTCAAATAATCCGCAGGATAAAACGAAATATTTTAATCTGGTATTCCAAATGTGTATTTAAAATATTCCCAGAAAATATTCTATTCGAACGAATGTTTGACAAAATTATTTATTGAATACGTAACAAAGTACATGTTCAACATTTTCCCCGGGTAAGGTATTGTACATCAAATCATTTCGAACGAGAATATTATGAAATATTGTTTGGCAGTTTTATGTAAACGCGAATCAGATGTTCTTTTCTTTTTTTTTTGGTAAATAACAAGTCAAACTCGCGGTGAAGATTTTAACAAAGTCTAACAAACACGAATGTTACGCATATCTTTTTGAAGAGGCTCCCACACAATTCGAAATAATTTTTATCTAAGACTGAAAAAGAAACTGCTCCCGTATCTCTACAAATTCAAAGAATCAGTCAGCTTTGAAAAATGGCTTCATGGATCTCTTTAATTTTCCGACTAGTTTTCAAGAGCGTTAACGTTGTAGAAAGGAGATGTAGAAGTTGGAGAAGCATCTTCCGATCTCCGGACAGATATCAGGTCAGAGTTAGCAGGAAAACAAAGGCACACGGAGAACAGCTAGAGATAATAACCGGTATAAAATGCTAAATCCATACCTGCACGATTCCTCCTGAGCCGAGGAGCGTTTACCGTGGTTTCTTTTCGCAGCCGTTCCCTAGGCCGAGAGCAGATTACCGTGGAAGTTTTGACGCGAGACGGGGCACAAAAGAATCAAAGCGGCGGGATAGAAGAGGCCTGAAAAGCCGCTTGGATCGGGGTCGCGTTTGAAGTAGCATTTCCTTGGCGCAAACGACCCTCTTAATCAATTGCTAGCTCCTTTATCGCGGCACTCGAGAGAGAAAGAGAGGGGAACGGTGTACCACCCACACCAGCAGGCTCACCGGAAGTGTAAAGCGCCCAGTAACAAGCCGCAACTTCGATAAATCTCGCTCTTTCTCTTGCCCCTTCTTTTACAGCCGGCCAACCACCCGGCGCATTACACTGCGAACCAAAAGGAAGACACGTTCGTAGTAACTGCATGAAACGCCTCCTATGGAATAAATCTGAAATAGAACATTTTGATCTCTCAGCTAGTTCGAAATTTTATGGACGTTAATGGTCAGCTGAGTGAACTCCGTAACTGAAACGCGAATAGACAAGGTGTCCGTCAGAATGAAGACAAGACCTCGTGTTGCGGTTTCGGGTTCGAAGCTGGAAATTGGGATGCGAGGATAACTATTTCACGGCCATCATTGCGGGCATCGGTGGCCACGTACGGTTTCGCGAATCGAACATTTTCACGGAGAGCTGGAAAATCAATGGCCGCGCTGCCGCATTTACCGTAGAATAATCATACATTTATGTAAACTCGCCCGGAAGTATCGTGAAAACAACGTAAAATCATGGCGTCGCGGTCGCGACGCGGTGCGCGGATTACGTCTCTCAAATCAATTTCATTAACGTTTGAACAGCAACGTAAATACTGGAATATATTTCAATTAGCACCGGACCATAATTACGGGAATTCATTAATTGCGTATTACTTTACACATTTATAACGCGTTCGAAAATAATTGATTGGTATTCGTGCAACGATAATTACGTGACGGTTTGATTTAATGCGTTATTCGTTCCGCGATGATATAGTGCGTTATGATTACTGGTTATTAATGCTACTGTCGCCGCACGATCTACGGGCGAAGACGTTTACAAAGGTTTCTCGCTGATATTCGGTGATGCATATACGACGTTGTTGTTGCCATTTGCAAAAAAAAGAAAAATTTTTAAAAGATCCAACATGTTCCATTTTGCAAGATCGCCATGTAAAACGTGTGTACCGGCAACGAAATTGTCGGTTGGCTTAAAAATATTTTCAGCGACCACCGTGAACCCCTTCGCGGAGAAACATCATGGGGTTAGCGGGGGAGGGTTGCGGTGTAGAGGTGGTCGTGGTACGTCGAAACGCGTGTAACGTCGTTCGCCGGGCGCGGTAATGCCATAAACTGGAAAAGAATGAAACTAGGTGCAATAAAGGCGGTCAGGAATACTCGTCGCGCGGGCAATAAGTCTGAAATATGCCAGCGTTTTATTCTTGCCGCGCGAATACCTGCGAGCAGCTGAGAAAGGTAGCAGCACCGGCGGCGGCACCAGCAGAGCTCGTTGCACGGTATCGCTCGGGGGTGGTTGGAAACGACGGTGGTGTGGAACTTGCGGGGGTGGTTGAAACGGTGGATTTCGCATTGGGGAAAAAAATGTCTGCGGTGCGCGCGGTTTACATGGCGAACACCGGGCCGGTGCACGCAAACAATTCCGCGCGGAGCATGCGCTTGCGCAAATACGCTACGCGGGAGAAAGGGAAAGGGAACAGGGGGAGAAGGACGGAGAAAGAGAAAGGGACCCGAAGGGTTTGGAAAAGGGTGCACACACGCGGGAACCCGGCTCCGAGAGAAAAATGAGGGGGTGGCCCGGTGTGTACACGCGAGACTGGGGCGGAAAAGTTTGCGGCCAGAGCAATTCTCGTTATAACTTCGGCCCCGCGGAAACTTAAACTGCTGCCAGCCAAACATGTGGAAGTTTCAGATGTTTCCCTGCTCGGGACAATCGTCCCTCTCTCCTTTCGCAACCTGTCCTGGAAAGGTAGACGCCGGAGGTGAGAGAACGATCCTTCTAGACTCGTTCCTCTCGTTCTTTTCATCGTTAGCTTTTACTATTCCGACGAGTTACTTGCGCCACTGGTCTCAACTATGATTCGAGTCTCGAAATATTTTTTTTAGTTTTCGCTGTTTTCGCAGAGGCATGCACGCCGCGGATGCTCGCTTTTGAACGATCGTTCGCGCGCAGTGTCCCGTGAGTTTGTGCACGCCGACACGTATTTACTTTTTTTCTATTAACCTTTCGCTGGGAACTTTTTCACTGTTGCTATGATTCGAATTTCATTGGCCTTGTTTCTATCAGCTGTCACAAAATCGATCTATGAGAAACAAAGGAATGATCCCTGTTTTCTCCAATACAACGAGGCAACACCATCAGCGCCAAACGAAAGATCGCAGTGTACGGAATGAACCGATAACATGGCGAATTCATATTACCGAGTCGGAAAGGCTCCGGCATTAAATGATCGAGCGTTCCGATCGTAATTCGGCGGGCTTATCTGAAATTTGGAGGCTGTAGCCGGGTATCGAATCGCCGGCTCCCCCTTATCTCCGCGAGATAACGGTTAATAGGTCGGCCCACGGGGCCGTCACACTTTTTCTTCGAACTGTAATCACTGATCGAATCTTAATCCCGTGTGCACACACAGGTCCCAGAGGCTCGGGGAGAGTTCGAGACGCTTTCGGAATCCGTGAGCCCGGTTATCCCCGCGCGTCACGTATTTAAGAGGGAGTTCAGGGACACGTAGCAGTCGGCCTTTTGTACACGGGGAAGCCTCCCCCATCCCCCATAGACAGCCGTCGGTGATGGTGGTTGCACGTGCACAAGGTGTTCCGTCGACTATCGGCCGCAGGAAATCGTTGGACCGATTCCGACGGACACCAACGCCGAAGATTCCACTCGCGAGACCCTCGATCTTCGTGAACACGCACTACCAGCTTCGTTAAAGCTATTCACAGGGGCCCGCGATCTCTCGTTCGCCCTGATTCGACCCTAAATTCCCGACACAAGCTCCCCCGGTGACGCTTCTTTCACCCCGTTCCACGCGGAATGCTGTTCATTCGATGCAGTCACGTACCGAACGCCTCTGCTGTCCAGCGAGGTGTCCCGTTTACACGAGAACGTCTAAAGGCCGCTTCTAATCGACCAGCTTTTCCACCCTTGTCCAGGAGTCCCTCGATGTGTGACTTTTCCTCTCGCTGGAGAATAGCATGTCATGATTGGAGACAGAATTAGAGCCGCTTTGGCGAAGTTGCGGGTGAAGTCTTTTCTTTGCTGCCATTTCGGGTCGAGGTGCGATGGGGCTGGCTTGGTTCAAGAGGACTGCAATTGTGGGACGTGTTGGCAACTTTATTAGCAATATTCAAGCCCTCTGTAATGCTCAAGTCAGTGTGTAGCAAACTTCTTGGCCTGGTGATTTAGTAGATAATGTATAACATGTTGTTGCGGATCGCGCGAGCTACGCGCGCTACAGCACGCGAGTTTGTTTGTAGGACCGGGGAAAGAGAGGTGACGGGGTTGCCAAAACCATAATAATGACATGCCTTAGGAAAGGCACCTCTCCCCCCCCCCCCCGCCGGTCTGACTCATAGGACACAGCTGATTGCCGAAGAGGCAGTTGCTCTCTGGACTTTATTGTACGCACTCCCGCTTTACTTGAGCGGTTAAATAGACGATTGCGCTTCTTTGGCCGTCTATCTTTTCGTTTCTGGATCTTTAATAAGCTTGTGCTGTTAATAAGTTCTTGCCGATCTATAGCTTTGCTTGAGCTAAATCTCGCTTAAAAGGTCTCCGCACTTCTCAGGCCTTTTAGTTTCCATCCTACACTGGATTCTAGCTTTTCTATTCTTGTAAAATGATATTTGGTCCCCTCAGGGTTTCAAATTCATTTACCAATCTTCCTTCCCCCACTTTCCATTCTCACAATCGCCTTTTCAGCGGGACCTACTGTTTATGGTGGGTTCCGAACTACCTTTTGCCAACAACACGTGAAAAACACCCCGGGTGGGTCACTTTCCTGTTTTTTTTTTTTACCAGACGGTCACCAATCCCAGTGCCGTTCACGCTCCACATTGTTTAACTTCGGTGATCTAACGCGAACCGGTGCTTTCAACGGTACTACGGTTTTTTTTTATTATTATAGAAAATCTCATATGAGATTTATTGCAACATAGTTACAAAAAGGGACTACGGTTGTTGGCCTAGCTTTTCTATTCATTTATATTATTTTTAAGTGGTGACGGGTTCCTTCGATTTGGGTTATTTAATAAAGTGGACAAATGACTATTGCCGTTTGCAATTAAACTTGAAGTGCTCGTGCCCGTTATTCTACCCCTCCTTCCACGAACCTACTATCCCTTTAACACATGTTAACTTCTTCAGATAAGAATTTTTCGGAGATGTTAAGCCAATTGTTCGGAAGAGATCCAATAATTTTCTGACGCGAGACGTAAGGTCGACGGTTCAGTAACGAGTCAGGATAGAATAATTAATTGAGGTTCGAGGATGATCGCGCGAACGAGTCGAGCCTCGCAGGGCCTCCATTCAGGTGTTCGGAACAAAGCGCGGAGAGTAAACACGACACTAAAACCAGCTGCTCACTACGACGGTCATAAATAATTCAAACGCATCAGCAGCGGCGGTCTCGCGTCGCGCGAATTAAAGGCGATTTCTATGGCCCTCGAAACGGGCTAGTAAATTCACCGGTTCCGAACACGGCGCCTGGTCGTTCGATCGATTTGTCGGTGCATCCGCCACGACCACGCGGGGTCTCTCTTTCTCTCTTTCTCGCAATCCGGTGCCCAGCCGAAAATAATAAAGGGCCGACAAAGCTTGCAATTTAACGGTGAACGCGAACACACGGTCGAGTCCTCTCTGCTACCGGCCAGATAAAGATGCTGGCCAGATAAAGCTCAAGGATAGCTTTTGGCGCGAATCGTTCGGTTCCAGGTCAACCGGGAAAAAGGATCAAAGGCCGAGGCTGCCTATCGGTGACGTTGCTAACGCCAAAAACACCCTTTCGAGCTTGTGTTTCTGCGTTTCGATTGCGTTCTTGTCCGGTGCCTCTAAAGCGCTCTTTTCGCCAAAACCGGACCGAAATTGTTGCGATTTTTCTGAACGAGTAAAACGTGCTGGAACCTTTGGCTGTGATAGTTGATAGCGATACTGGGATTCGGTTGCACATTTTATTTCGGTCGGAACGGTGCATAGAATTCATTGAATGAAATAATATTGTAACGTATCAATTATCGTTGCATAACCTTAGGATACCAATTCACCTGGGTACAAAAATAGAGGCTCGGTGGAAATTGCTACAGTGTAAAGGGGGATGGTCGGGGCAGCTTCGGACAATTACGAAGTTCAAAAATTCGCCGAGCCGAGGATCACGAACGACAAACAGTGGAAGGTGATCAGTTAACGAATGAAAAGTTGCGCAAGTTCCGGCGTAATGCGATTTCACGAGCAAACAATGCCGGCTGCTTCTGTTTCTAAGTCCGCCGGGTTCGAAGCAGCGGGGCCAGCAGCTTCGAGATTTATCGTGCAATAAATCGTAACTCGCCGGGAACGAGTTTACATGAAATTAAACTCCAGTGTATTCGAGTAGAATGCACGGTGTTCGAGCCATTGTTCGCGAGTCGACGGTCGAAAATGGCCCGGTCCGATCGTGGATCGTTCTTCACGCGTGGTCGCTGCGGTTTCACGCGGCCATTGCGACGCGTAAAAGGCCACTTTCGCAGCTGCGATAAATCTGCGAGCCGGTGATTTGCACGCGCGTTCTTAGATCTCGTTTCCCTTACACCGGGACTGCGCCTAAAAATCTCCTTGGCGTTTTTCTTCCGTTCTTTATCTATTCAACGCTAGAACAGATTTTTTTCTTTCACAATTCTTGAAGTTATAGAAATATTTTCTTGAGAAATCTTATTATCAAGCAGTATAAGGATAGTGTAGAAGTAAATGACAATTTTGGTACCTACTTTGAGTCAAACTACACCTAAGCACCGATCGTCCAATTATTAACTTCTCATGTCGTCAAAGTTGACTAATTTATTCAGAATGCATGCCGCTGCGATTGAAGCATTTTAAAAATTAGTTTCTGAAATATCTAGAGATTCGAGAACATAAAGTATAGTTGATTTCTGTCTCCTGTCTATATTTTAAGATCCATAGTAGAACATCGTGCTTGCGCTATATTTTACGCATCACCGACACATATATTCGTCTAAGGAATTGTAACGGTGACGTTAATGTTAAAGTGAATTGTAGTAGTATATTACGTCGAAGCGAATATGTCACGCGGTATTTGACTCTCCCGTGTAAATGACGTCCACTAATATTAGATTCAGAACATTCTTCGCATGCTCGATGTTGAACGACGCCCACTGCTTGATTTAGACGCGTCGACATTTGAACTGCGTTGAAAAATAATCATTTCCGCGAAATGATGCGCGACTCATCCGGAATTCGACCATTCTCGAGTATATTTCGCATTCCAATTCCATCGAATTGAAATTTATTTACTGTAAATTGTCTGTGTACATTTTCGTTCGCGTAAATGCTGTATCTCATGCACGTGCCACAAATGTATGAAGAATTAAGATTAGACACAACGATAGCCAACGACAATAGGCGGACATACTAAAAACGAAATATACATAATCGCATGGAACAGGTTTGGCCGTGGGGGATCAGCGAGTAAGGGAAGCCTGACGTGAAATTAGCTCGAAACATTTTTCTGAGCATCACGCCGTAAATTAAAATTTATACACGCGGCTGAATCCGTGTTTTTCCCCTGCGTCGACCTCCCTCCATTCCGCTTCGACCTGTTTCACATCACGCTGAAACAAATTCTGTCCCTTTTCCACCCCTTCTCTCTCCCGGTCCCTCTCTAGTTTCTCTCTGTCTCACCCCCGCCTCGAATTCCACCGAGCAACCAGCAGATTAATCCGAAAATAACGAGCTGCATGTAAAAAGGACCCTTCCGCTCGCGAACCCCATCCCCTTTCCTCCAATTCCTCCGATCCGACGTCAGTGTCCGTCACTCATTCAAAGGAATCGAATCGCCCGGCGTTCTACGTCGTTAATTACAGTCGAACAAACAACCCCTCTTTTGTGCGATATCACGGTATACTTGCAATAGAATAACCCGACGAGTCGTTGTCATAGAACGTCAAAAAATTCACATGATTTTCTGCCTCATTTGTAGGTCTACGCCCCTACTTATACTCGAAAGAACCTTCCTTTGAAAGGGCATACATTTTATCAAACGAGTCGAACGACTTGGGTATTATCGAGATGGTAGAAGAAATTAATATACTACAAATCTAGGGGTAAAATAATTATTAAAATACATGATGTACAATCACAAATTAAAAACTGCATCAGCAGCCATTATAAAGCGCCCACATATGAACCCACCGCAATTTCCCCGACCGATCACTAAAGTCCCCAAAATCGTCAGCAAGCACCCGAGAAAAAAAAACCGCCGATTAGCATTGAAACAGGAGCAGGTCGGTGTTGGAAACATTGACCGCAGCGAACAGGAATCGCGGGGCGACAAGCTCGTGCCCGCAATGTCCACACAGAATAGTCCATCAAACTACAGTAAACGATTCCGGGTGGTCCGGCGTTAAAATCAGCTCCCCTCGTGGATGGAGGACGGGTTTCACTTTGACGCGGCATTCACGGGAGGAGATGGGAGCCCGTGCGGGCTCTCGTGAGCTCTGGCAGGCTCGCACAAGCTCGGATAAGCTCTGACCAGTTCGTACAGCTCCGCGCGAGCTCGAACGAGGTTGCCCGAGCTCACACAAGCACGGCAGAGTCGTGTTAGCGTTTCCGAGGAGTGGGGGAGCCGTTTCAACGTAGCCGGCGCCCTCGTCCCGTATTTACCGTGTGTCCCGTCCCGCGGGACTGGTTCGGGACCGGTTATGACCCGAGGCGCGCCGCTGTAATCGCCAGGCCGTGCACACGAGTATAGTGCGTTCGCTGCGGGCGCGCACATGTTGCCTGCATCATGCCTACCGGCTAAAACAGATGAGCCGGCCGCGATACATATTTTCCCCGGCGTGTGTGCCGCGATATTGCCGCACACCGGCCACGTTACCGATACTCACCTTTGGGACGAGACCGGACAGGTAACAGACCTATACCGAGCCTGCAGGATACCCCAGGATATATCGGCTAATGGAGCCCCGATGCGGCGATCGATCCCACCCCCCCGAAAATCATTCGCCGGGTTTACGGTGTCCGTTACGGCCTGCGGTTGATCATCAGATCGTTCCCGCACCGAGTTTGCACGCGCGGACCACCACCGGTCGCTGAGTTTAGCGGATCATCCTTCTTGCGATGGGATCACGCCGGTAACCCGAAAATGCTGGATCGAAACGCGTCTGAAATGAGCATCCCGTCGCCAACCGCTACTACGATCCTGCAGGCGTTAGGGCAATTTGCGCGCGTCGCTGGTCGTTCGGGTTTGGACCTCGTTTTGCGAAATGACGTCGTTCCCGGTGTGCGTGCGCGCACTTTCAAGAGATCTTTCGCGTTGGTCGTATTTTTATGAGATGTGGCAGTCGACTCCGAGGTAATCCATTTTCGGGTAAACAAATTTTCACACACAGCACAGGAATTTTCAGTTTATTGAACATAGAATTTAATAATACAAACACTGTCAGGATTTAAATTTTAAAGATGGATTAACAGTAGGTACCCAAGTGACCCGGTTATCGACACAACGATTAAAAATCTTTGGAATGCAATAATGCTCGAATTAAAATTGCATAGGTCCATTAAAAAATTCATAAATCCGGAACCGTCTGTTTGTCGAAGATCGGAAAAGCTTACGGCTCAGGTAGACGAACGAAATGTTTTGTGAGCCGTTGCGCCAACAGTCTGCTGTTTACTGAATCCATCCGCACCGCAGTTTCTTGTTTAGAATCTATCATAGCCGGTTGTTCCGCATAGGTGTGAAACCGAGTACAGATCATCGCAACAGTCAGAGGATAATTACATGTAATCCTTGATCTGCTTATTTTGATGCATCGGACAACATAGTTGGCCGTGGTGCGCGTGCTCGCGAATCAGATCGAGTGCGGGTATCGATTTATACGTTAAACAAGAATAATTAATTCCATCAGAATACCGCGCGCCGAGTTTTCTCGAATAATGTTGTTTAATATCGTGCCGCCTTTGAGCGAATTATCCGTACAAAGAATTCTGGGATCACGACGGTTCCTCTGAGACAGATGATCGCTTTGATCAACTTTATTTTCCTTTGCAACGATCGTCCCGACTGCCTATAGTCTTTCGATACTTTGATACGTGAATAACAACGCAAAAACATGGGAACACGGAGACGTTACGTTCATCCACAGTTCCAATCGGGTTTTTGAAGTGAAACTTCTTTGCTGAGGGTAACAATTTTCTGACGGGACGGATATGTGACGTGTCGATGCAACGGACGTGGAAAATTGGGCGCGAAAATTTAAACTGAGAATGAACGGAGAAAAATAATTTGTTACCCCGACGGGATTCGAACCCCGGTCCACCGATTGGGGACAACCAACGATCTTTAGAATGATAGCGAACATTTTTGGTATATATCGCAACGAATAAAATGCTCGGTAGTAGGATCAAACGAAAAGGTTGGAAATACATGGTTATGTTACAACTACAGACATATACAGATAGATTGCGCCGTCTTACGACCGAGTTGAAGACCACACTGTCGGCATAGGGTACAAAGAGTGAGAGAGAAAGCATTAGCTGGGATCTATAGCGCTCTCTCTCTCTCTCTCTCTCTCTCTCTCTCTCTCTCTCTCTCTCTCTCTTTTTCACACTCTGTGTAACCCACGCCGTATAAAACGTACAGAATAAAAACTATACGCTTGGGAAACCACGCGCGGTAGAAGTGAAACTTCTTGCAATCTAGTAATTTCTAGAAGCAAATTAAGATTGGAAATATTAAATAAAGAAAAACAAGATCAGGAAAGAGACATAGTTATAGCATTTCCCATACGCTCTCCTTCTTTGCGTCGCCAATTTTGATTGTTCATTATGTTTGAATTGAAACTTTTTCTATGATTTTATGTTTTTTTTTTGGTTTTTTATTAGTTGTATCTAATCTTGTTTTTTTTTTATTTAATATTTCCAATCTTAATTTTTGTATAATGGTGTTCGGGAATCCGATACCGCGCCGTCATTCCCCCTTTTCTGTTTTGAACCTCGTGTAAAACGGTGTCGATCAGTTCAGTTCAAATTCAGCATCCGAGATCGCAGGCCACCTTACATGCCTAGCTCATCTCTGTATAACATCACGCCGAATAAAATAAGTTTCTATAACTGGTCGTGTTCGGAATTGCGGAATAAAGACTGTTAGTGACTAGAAGTTAACGTTTGACGTTCATTTACTCGTTAGTCACGCGATCCATATCCAACCTGCACTCCAAACCACTCGAGCCTCCTCCACGAATCCAACATCCGCGTATCAGCAACCGAAACAAATAGATAAGCTTCTTCATTGTTTAATTCTATCCTTAACATCTCTCTGGCGAGTTTCGCATAATGGCTACGATATTGTTACCACGTCAAACCGAATACGGATCGTCAGATAGCGGGATTAATCCCTTGAAAACTTTCCCATCGGCTAAAAGCGGTCGAAAAACCCGAGCGGTTCGGCCGATTGCGGCAGAAACCCTCACTTTCGTAAATATAAAGGCACTTTGTAAGAGTTTTCATCAATTTTTCAAAAGTTCTTGAATTCATTGTACGCCCCGAGCCAAAGGATATTGAACTTCATTTTCCGCGCCCTCAAACGAATTCAACTTCCAATTTGACTTCAACCGGCGATTTTTCTGGCCGGAGCCCACGCTCAACTGCACCATTTCACTCGTCTAATTGAAAGGGCTTTCTTTTGTTCTTCTGTAACAGGTTCCGCGCGTTCGTCTTCGTTTTGCGCGGTAAGATACCCGTCTATAAACGTTTTAGAAATAGTAATTCGCAAAAAAATGTCAGAATACTTCCCACACCTTTATTTTACTAACTAAAAACTTTTTATTGCCAAAATTTAATTAATTCGTGACACTTTCATTAACTGTAACCAGTTTTAGCCAGGCTATGCTTCAATCTTAGTTTTAATAGGGAAGAATATTTTCAAGGGTTCAGGTGGCCAAAAAAATTTTCCAATTTCACATATGGGCTAAAAAGTCGTCCAACGGTACAGTCGCGGCCAAACACTATGGACGAGAATAATCCCGGAGAATTGATTTAAGGAGGATCGGAGGCGGGAGAGGATTTCAAAGGTTCCCGGCGCGTCGGCTGGGGAACTTTTCGCAGCGAATACTTTAGCCGGGCCGTGGGTAGCTAAACTCGTTCGGCGTTACGACGTAATGGACGCATTCAGCTAAAAGCGTGATTTTGCCGGTCAACGGAAAGTTATAGTCCGTAATTGAAGGCACGGTAACAAGAGTTACGGTGGCGGGCTCAGCCTCGTGAACGTTTACGAAAACTACGGCCGCGTAACTCACGGCGAAGAGTGCTGCGAAGCAAGCAAGTGGCGGGGTTTAAATTCGAATTAGCCTACAGGCGAGAAATCCCACCAGCCCCATGGACAAAGCTACCCACGGTATTAAGCCATTAGACCGTAACGAGAGTTGATTAAGTGTGCTGCTACCGGAGCCTGGGCTGCGGACGACCGAGACACTGGCCGCGACACGTGGAAAAAATAAAAAAAAAAAAGTAACAGACCGTGCTGGACAGGCTGGGCTGCGAATTGCCAGAGAAAAATTGAGAAATGGATCGACCCACGGTATTTCTACCGGGCCGAAACCCGTATCAATCGTGGCCACCATAAAATCTCAACGACGGTTCCCGTTATGAACCTCCGCGTTGCGTTTTTCACTTTGCGAATTTCTCACTGTCGAAACGCGCTAGCTCTGACCTCGTGATTAACGTTGCAACACTAAAATTGATTATACACTACGTACAAGACTGTATTCTTTTTATTATTAGACTTATTAAAATATGAACTTTATAATACAGTAGTACACGGTTAAATTTACACGACTTGGACCTACTCTTCTTGCATCGTTCTTTTGTTAGTGGACAAAAAGAGAAGACGGAGAAGATATCTAATTAACGTAGGCATAAATGGTAATATAAATTGTGTACAAGAGCAAGGTTCTCATTTAATAATGGACTGTTTCCAATGTAAAATAGCTCGAATTCGATCCGTCACTATAATTATACCACGGTCTGAACATTTATCTGGATAATAGGATGACACGTTTTGTGGGAGTCCAGGCAAACGTAAGCACAGAACGATGTCCCTAGACGTCCGTAACATCTTTCATAAATTTTCTACGAGTGTCGGGCCGGTGTTGTCCGATTCGTTGAGCACGGGCTGTCTTCTGACGGTGTTGTTACTCGGGGAAAACGAATGAGCGACCTCAGACAAATTGTCCACTCAAGCCCTCGTAGAGCCACGCATCCCTTACTGTCCTCCCTTTGCTGTTCCCCGTCGCTCGACGATAAAGGCTTGATCCGTGACTCGGTGCTTCCGCGCCTGTACACGGACCTCTAACTCTAATTAGCCCCTACACACCCGGTTAAGTAACTGTTTCCAAGTCTTTCGTTCATTCTACCGAATTAGGAAGCACCGCGGAAATTAGAACGAATTGCAGTCTGACGTTGATTAGTTAAATCTACCTTGCGAAACCTGTCCACGACAATATTCATTTTGCATAAAAATCGCACTGTGTTCATAAAGCAATAATTGCATTAAACTGCAAGATTTTACTGTCTAATAATTAGTTTCGTCTAAGTCAGTTAGGAACTCAATATTACTAGATACGATAAAAGAATACTAATTTTATTTTTCATATATTTAAATATATTATGGTTTAAATACACAATGATTAAACCATCTGGAGGTGCTTCCATTCAGGGGTGCCTCGGTTTGACGAGGCCGAGCAATCAGCGCTAGCAAACCGTTCTGGTTGAAACTTGCAATTCTCCGTGCGGCTTTTTGCCGATGTGAAAAACATATTCCCAAATAACGGTGGCACAAAGACGGCGAAAAAGCCGGGTCCAATTCCTCGCGCGGGAACCTCTCATTATGGCGTTGTAAAAACGCAATTCCCGAGTGAACGCAATTTCATCCGCGCACGCATATTCGCCGGGACTACTTTCCCTTGACCAACAGCTGCGAGGAATGATGTTTCACCGGGGGTTCCGCGGCACACTATACCTACGGACGGAACATTAATTAAATCGGCTGTCTGATGGCCGAGTAGAGGGGCGACAGAGAGAGAGAGAGAGAGAGAGAGAGAGGGGTGTTCAGAGTGGGGGTGTGTGGGGGGTTGGAACCGCACGGCATCCCTTTGACAGCGGTCTGCTTCTATCGCAAATTAAAGTCCCGTCCCGAGAGCGCGCGCACGAAAATAATTTCGCGTTATAAGTTTCGTGCATCGCGCAGTCCTGTGTGCATGATTTTCATGTTAAGCCGTTCGCAGCATACCGCCGCGTCGCGAATTATCATTCTTTGACGGATTCCTGTCGCCGCCGATACGAATTCGCGAGTCGAACCTGCGAAAACTGTACTTCCAGCTTTGAAACAGTGCTTTTTAAACTCCATTTTTGTGTTCCTAAGCTTAACAGTGTGCAATACGATTGTGATTTTATGCATTCCCTATAGAAACATGATACGATGTGTAAAATGTAGATTATTGAAGAAGATTTTCAGGGTGACGTCATTATTGAATGATTATTACGAATTTTATGCATTTATAAGAAAAATGATCAGATCCAATTTATTAATCCTATTAAGAGTGGAAATACCTTTCTATTAATTCTCTTCTTTTCACGATAGATGCATAAAGTTTTTATTTTTACGTAAATGCTTTCGATGTTCATTACGTTTTGCGCGTTACACCCGTTTCTGTCCCGAAATCCACAGTTTGCAAAGCATTTATTTACAGTACAAGTGACAACAAATATCTCGTGCCGACATCAAAATTTGCGCAAGCGGTCGGGACACGGGCAATTTCTTTTTATTGTAGCGTGCGTAAATATTCGCCGGTTTATGAACATCCGCGAGTCGAGTATAATCTAAACAGGCACTTTACGGCGTCACCCGGAATTGAATAAAGACGGAGCATTTTATCTAATTAAAGATCAGAGCCTTTCCTTTTGATGAGAACAGTTAAGCGGTCCTGCATTTATGAATTCAAATATTTGAGAAGACGAGCGTCTGACTCTTTTTACCTCTCGCTACTTTACATTCCCGTTTCCCTTTATAGTCACCACTCGTATTTTCAGCCTTGTTAAGCGGACACGCTCACGGCATGTCGGTTATATTTGGCATGCATGCGGTCATTTCTAAGCATCGTTTCCTATACTGCCGATTTATTTTCGGAGGCTGTTTCGGTCCACTTCTGCGGTTTACGATCCCACATTTTTTCATAAGCATCTCTGAACGAGCCGGCGAACCTCTCTCGGCTCCTTCCGATCGATTGTGGTTGGGCAACCATGATAAAGAAGAACGCGTGCTGAACATATTCTAGTAGAAAATTAACCTTTACATATTCCTCGGAGTAAAAACTCAGACATGTTCTATCTCCAGACATCGTAAACCCTCCGTTCTCTTTTTATTTTCCAAACGCGGATTTGTAAATATAGAATTTGTTTACTGGAAGTGTGAAGCAGAATAGGATGAAACAACGCATCAAACTAACTAAATAACAGAAATGGAAAAATTCGCAGCGTCATTTCATTACCGTTTAAAAAGCAGGAGAATTGCAGAGACTTCCATAGAAGAATTTTTACATCTGCCATTTAGAAGATGAACTTTAAACAACGAGGAAATCCGGTTGGAGAAAATGTTTTTCCCGTGCGATTACAAAGGGTATTTTATTCTCTCATAATGATAACATCTAATTTTTATTTGTCCATGATTTTCTCTTGCGATTCGAGAATGTCTACAGTGACGTTGCGAGATAAATTATTCTAGTTTGGTGAATTTTTAATGAGTTCTCTTTTTCATCTTAAAAAAAAACTTCCATCAAATAGATTCTACGTACTTTATATACATATACATGAATCCTGTTCGAAGTGTTACTCGCGCTTAGTCATTCCAAGAGTTCCTCGAGCGGATTAAGGAAATCCGGACAGAATATTTTCCTTTCGGAGCGACATTATGTCTTAGATTCCGAGAATCTATCGCCACCGTTCGATTTTACATTCTGATTTACGATGTAAGTCACCATTTCGCATTCTGCAATTTTTCGGTGCTTCTATACTGCAGAGTATATTCGATGAAATCACAAGTCAGGCGAACAGTCTTTAAACTCTTCTATTTACATTTTTACGTAGTAATTTGCATGAATTAAGGAACGTTTTTAAAGTAATTTTTAAATTTTCATACACTTTTCGAAAAATGTCTTTTTTCGTACAATATGTTTTAAAGGCGGTTATGCTTTTTAAGGGTAGTTTCAGAGTGCGTTATTATTTCCACTTTGTACATTTTAATTTACACTAACCTGTCAGGATGAAAAATCGAACAAAATTGCATTTAATGAAACGTGTCAAGAAAAATTATAAAAAAATATGAACTCGAATATATACGTCCGCGTCACAGCGAAATTGTTCTCGCTTCGCGAATCAGTCGATAAAACAGAATCGCGATTCGAGAAGATTCAGGAAAAGATGGGCGAAGAGATGAAAAAAAAGGGCGGTGGAGAAAAGAAAGATAAAAATGTTGAAAAAGGAACGAGCAGAGGATGGAGGAACGCGGACCGATCTCATTTAAATGTACGATACCGTTCGCCTCTTATCGCATTATAGTAAATACGGACTATACTCGTTCTGTCGGAAACGAGGAGAGAACGGCTGCACCGCTGATTGCAAATTGACTTCGCTACCGAAATAATACCGGTGAGCCCGTTACTTGCGATTCTTATTGCATGAAGTTCGTTACGGTTATTCTTTTTCCCTGTGTGCGCTGCGCCGGCGTGTTTCCCGTCGCCCCCGCGTTTCCACCCTTGTTTAAACGTACGTGTACATGCGCTCGGCCGTCTCCCGTTTCCGGTATTTCGTATTCCGCTTCTCCTTTTTTTTCACGTGCCTTTATTTACCTTCCAGTCTCCTTTGTACCTTTTTTTTTTTGTCGCGGCCGTTCGTCGAGAGACTTGTAATCCAATTTATTCCACCCCCGGCACCACCACCTCCAACCCCCCCGTCGTTTTATCGTGCGTTACTTACTAGCGTTTTAAAGATTTTATCCCTTCGGATTAGAACGTTTCGGTTTCCGCTCCTTAAGTCCCTTAATTAGAAAAAACCCTTGCGATTTTACAAGGACGTCCTGCGAGCTTAATTTCCGCCATTGAGATCGTTTCTTTTTGTGAGCGGTAGATTCTGGATTTTTATAAATTTCTCAGGAAATTGATGAAGTACAAACAGTCTAAATTATTAATGTGTGAAATCAATTTCTACATAACTCCTGCTTCCCACAATAATGTTTTTAGCACGATATAATTAAAGAGAAACTTGTTATTTTTGTTATCAGTAGACTGTGGATTTTTATAAAAATTTATCAGAAAATTGGCTGAGTGAAATGTAGAATTTTTATTTAACTTCTGCTTATCACAATAATGTTTTTTGCAGAAAAGAATCATACAATACCGTAATGAAAGTTAGTATACAGTTCGTTGGGGTCATGAGAGACCCTGGTATACGAGTCGGGGATTAATAGTTCGCAAAATAGAATTTGTTCCGGTTGGTATTCGGAAGATTTTATCGAGCGAGGCAGAGAAACGTCTGACGCGGTCGTTCGGTGAAACAAACAATACGCTGCCGTCGAGGTCTCTTCGTCGACGGAATCGTCGAACAACACAGAGAGGAACGGGTCTTTCCGAAAGCCTTCGAGAGAGAAAATGTTCCAAAGCTTGAACGTTGCCCGCTCACGCGCGATTTCACGGCGCGCGTAATTTGAATGCGTTTCACGGTCGCGCGGTCTCGAAAATAGACCCTGTGATTTTTGTAAAACGGTGCTCGACGACGAACCTTTTACCCTCTCCATCGAGCTAAACCGAGTTAACGTGTCGTCTGCGACAAATGTTTGCGTAACGAGGCTTCTAATATCACAGGTCTGTTATTTCACCGACGGCGAATTTGTGTCATAATATTTTACCATACTCGGGAATGAAAGTTTTCCCCGAACGTCGTCAACAGAACCGTGGAGTAAAAATAACAGTGGCTATAATCTACTTCGTTTTAACTTTTGGATAAGAACAATTTTTTTACATCCGTCAAACAATAATTTTTAAAAAATGTTTACCGAACGTCGCAGACCAACCGTTTAAAAGGGTGCGTGAAAATGGATTATTTACTTTAGAAGTTTGATTTAGGAAATCGCTTGAGAGTTTCGAGGAAAAAAGTGTGCTATCACGCTGCAACAGCCGTGTAACGAGCAGCCATGCCTGTGAAACGAGCGACATGGCATCGCGCCGATAAACGCGACGCCTCGCTGCGAAAACGTTTAATCGACAATCACGGCTCGATTGTCGGCTGTCCTATATTACCGCCTTAATTGCGGCACATTAATTATAATAGTATGATTATTGGGCCGTGAGCGTGATTACCCCAGCCCGTCTCATCTGCACCGATTAGGCCGTCTTTGTGCAGGTTGGGATCGACCCGGTAACTAATGTCGGCACAGTCAGAGTACCACCATTCGATCACCTGTCAATCCTGTTTCATAACAGGAAAGTGCGTTCGCCATATTCCATCACATTCGAGGTATTCTTTCTTACATTCTCGCAGAACAATTATCAGTAGATTGCCGATTTTATACATTTATGACAAATGTGGGTAAACACAATTTAAAGCAGTGGACATATTAATAAAAGATGTTTTGTAGGCACTATGAAATGTTTAGTTTCTTTCCATTTGCGTTTTTCTGCGAATCTTTATGCAAAATAAAAATGTTTGCATTGAATGCAAGACACAGCAGCCAAAGAAAAATAGCATTTTCTATTAAATGTCCTATTAATCAGAAACTAATACATTGATGTCCTTAATAATTATAAGTGGACATATTCATAAAAGATTTTTTGTAGGCACTATGAAATGTTTAGTTTCTTTCTATTTGCGTTTTTCTGCGAATCTTTATGCAAAATAAAAATGTTTGCATTGAATGCAAGACACAGCAGCCAAAGAAAAATAGCATTCTTCTATTAAATGTCCTATTAATCAGAAACTAATACATTGATGTCCTTAATAATTATAAGTGGACATATTAATAAAAGATTTTTTGTAGGCACTATGAAATGTTTAGTTTCTTTCCATTTGCGTTTTTCTGCTTATCTTTATGCAAAATAAAAATGTTTGCATTGAATGCAAGACACAGCAGCCAAAGAAAAATAGCATTTTTCTATTAAATGTCTTATTAATCAGAAACTAATACATTGATGTCCTTAATAATTATAAGTGGACATATTCATAAAAGATTTTTTGTAGGCACTATGAAGTGTTTAGTTTCTTTCCATTTGCGTTTTTCTGCGAATCTTCATGCAAAATAAAAATGTTTGCATTGAATGCAAGACACAGCAGTCAAAGAAAAATAGGATTCTTCTATTAAATTTTCTATTAATCAGAAACTAATACATTGATGTCCTTAATAATTTTTAATATGTCCACTGCTTTAAATTATACATGCCCATTTTTGTTGTTGTCATAAATGTATAAAATCCGCAGTATAGCCATAATACGTGCGAAACATGTTGTTGCACCACACCGTACATATGAAAATTCTCTAACGTGGACACTATTGTAATTAGTAATATAATGAAGGTTCCACTGTATTTCGTAATTGAATATTCGATTAGTCGGAAGAGCATGGGCATAATTCGTCCCGAATTGTCCGGCGTGTTCAATCTCCGGTGTTCTTCCCTTCCGAGTGATTTAATTATTCGTGAGCAAGCCGCGGAGAAATATTTCCCGAGGAAACGTCTGCGAACAAAGGCCAGCCGGCGGATCAGGGAAATAGTGGAGAAGGATTCCTCGGAGGATTCGCAAGGACGACGCAAGGAAAGGCGGCGGAGGGTACGGGCCAAGGTGGGCCCCTCAGTTTAAGTTCCAGGCAGGCCGAGATAATGGGCCGGGAGCTTACCACGCACAAAGGGAGGATGCCAGCCGCAGCTTGCGACATTTGCGACATTTGCGCGCTACGGCTTAAGTTTCGTAATACCACTCGAGCGGCCGTGATACAGTGTACGCGTCGCGAACGTGGGCGGACAGTTAATACAATTTGCATACCGACGGTGCCTTCAAGAAATCGACCTTCGAATGGAGCACTCTCTCTCTCTCTCTCCCCTATTCTTCTCCCTCATCTTTCTCTCTAATTCGTCGACTTGCATTTCGTTTGCTTCGTCTCTGAAAAAACGTGTTCACATTCTTAAATCATTTGTTCTAATAATCTTGTTTCAATTTTATGCGCCATATAAACAGAATTTTATTAATATCTCGAGTGAATGCTACTAAATTATTTTCCACGGCACAATTAGCCAGAGATCACTAGCTGACAATGTTACCGATTCTAAAACACCGACGCACGCAGCTGACATCTCTCCGGGCAATAAATAAATCGATAACGAGACGCGATTTCGGGGCGAGGACATCGCGGCCATTATTCGGCCGTGCACAACTCAAATTTCTATCTTGCAGTAAACTGCGCTCGCGTCGGGAAAATAAATGTCAGTCGTGCCATCATCATTATCGGTGTTCACCGTTAAGCGGTGCCGGTTGCCAACCGATTCCCATCGATATTCTAAAAACGGCTCGCGGATTCCGCATGGACGCGATTACGAATAATTCCAACTTAATCGCGAGTGAACTCGCGCGCGGAATTATATTAACGCTCGTCGTTCGATTAACAAATTTGAAATTGTAAAAGCGGTCCGCGGCGCGGCAGGGGCAGTGTCGGCGGGGCTTGGATATGGCGATGCTCGTTAAACACGAGCGATCAATATTCGAGAGGGGAGCGGAGTGTAACTTGGTCCGGTTCGAATTTAAAATCCTCTGTTTCGCCTCTGTGTTGCCGATCCGCGGCGTCTATAAAGCTGCAATAATAAACGCGCAAGCGTGTAACAACCTACGATGCTACTAAAGCTAACAAAATATGCGAGCGAGGGCACACGATTTACATTGCTGGTCTGTTTGGCCGTTTTACGGAGCACGGAACACGTTATCCCCGACAAAAAGATATTCAGAATCATGCGGTCGGTTCATGGTTTTGCAAAAAAATATCCCCGCTCCGCTATTGGCAAGCTTGCGGCGACCATGGACCGGAAATTTTTCGGTTTGTCAAACGATCGCGGTCGAACGGCTTCCCGATTATCGATTCACCCGCGGACCGCTTCCGGAAAGCTAGGAGACGTTGGTTTTTTTCTCGAAACTGTGAAAAACGTTGGCTACGAAAACAATTTTGATTCTACGTTATCATTGATGCACTTGAATCTATCTTACGAATTAAAAAGCTAGGGATTTGTAAGTACACATATATAAATGTATGCAAATGTAATTAAGCTTTGAAAACACAAATGCTGGCTACGTCGAAACATTTATTTTTGTGGAGTATTCTGCACTTCCTATTTTCCCAGGCTGAGCCGAGCTTCGCAGTGTCCACATCATTTACAGTATCATTCTCGTAGCAACGCGTTCTCCATAAATAAACTCGCGAAGACATAAATCATTTTACTACGCGTTGCTCACGACTACAGGATTACTTCGTGAACAAAGAGGGCAACACCGACGGAATAATAAATAAATAAAGTGTAATAAAGAATCGCATCAATCAACGATCAGGGCGCACGGACGCGCGATCAGATAAACTATTCTACATATAATTCTTTGTGACAGCGCGATCGTCAATATTAACAAAGCTTCAATTGACTGTTAGTGGAGCCTCGACGCCGCGCCAGTGAAGATAAATTTAACGTGCACGACAGAATTGAAAACAGTTTACTCTGTCAAACTATCGAACCGACCAAAAAAAAAAAAAAAAAGGGAAAATCATCAAGCGATATATAGCATACAGCGTCGCTCGTAATTGTCAGAACATGGAGTTCGAACCTTTATCCGACTGATAACACATATTTGACAGGATCGAATCCTGACAGCGTAGCTGCTGAAAGGTAAACAAAATTTGCGAGACTCGAATATTGGGAACGATCGATCGCGTAGGCGCTCGAGAGCGGTTTCGAAAATGTTTTACGGACCGTAACAGTTTCGACACGTCCACCGCCATTAATTTCGATTTGATTAAAGTTTTTGTTTGCATGCTCCTTCGAATTTTCTGCCCCTCGTCTTCCCCGGAGCTGGGGAAAACTTTGCCTCCACGGTTTAATCAGTGAACATTTTTAATCGTTTTGCAGCGTACACTGGGTTTGCCGATGGTCGTGATTAAAATACGAATCTATGCACATGTGCGATGTAACGATTAATATTCCGATAATACCTTACAGAACCATCCTCATAAAACTATTCTGTGAATTCAATTCATTTGGAGGTTTAATCTTCGTTCGTTCTAATGTTTTTAATTTAATTGATAAATTGACACAAAAATTTTGGAACATTCTCAGATAAATAGGAATTGCAATTTCGGCGCACAGGTTCGATCCTATATTACTAATTTCCTAAGCAGTTTTACAAATTTATAATTCAACGTTTCGGTCTAGGTTAAGACCATTTTCAAGAATATAATTGCGTCTGTAAAAATTGATATGAGAATATATATTACCGTGATGAAAAGCAAAAAGATAAATAAAAGAGAAAATTACAGAAATGAACCATATTTTTTTACTGGTATAAACTTACTTGCTTAATAACAAAGTTTAATTTAAATTTAACATTTCAAAAACACTTGTTGACCATGTGCCGGCATTCTCAGATAATTTTCTTCTTATATTATGATTCTTATATACTCCATGTGTCATCGTCCGGTGTAAAAGCCATCAGTGCGACTGCCTCTGCAAATTTACGTTTGCTCCAATTATCTGTGCCAGTTTGGTTTACATTAACAGAAACTTTCGCCAACTATCGAATCCCATGTCACACAATACATGTGTCTATATTTAATCTTCCCGTGTGATTTGCAATCAGAGTCCAAGGAATATAGGTTGTGGCGATTCTGAGTTTATTTTCTTGATGAATTTCTGAATTTTTCGTGAACTCTCAAAAAACTGGTTTGCACAAGACGTACCACGTCGGTTGTGGCCCGAGGGTGGAAAAAGATCGAGAACAAGAGGCAGGGAAGACAAGGGGCCGATCAGGGTGGATTTGAGAAGGGGTTGGAGGAAAAGGAAAGAACGGGGAGGAAGAAGGGTTGGGGTGGAAGGAAGTGAGCGCGCAACCGAGTTTATTCAGCGCGCGAATGAAGCCCAGATATTAATTTTCTCGATGTATATGGATGAGTTCCGACTGGGCCACGTTGCGGCGGCCATAGGAGAGAGAAACAGACACGAACAGCGTGAGAGGCGGGGGTTGGGTAGAAACGTCGGTAGCCACGATGATGGTGGTGGTGGTGGTGGTGGTGGTGCTCTCCTACTCTTGCTGCTGGTGATGGTGGTGGTGATGTTGCCAGTCGTGGTGGTAGTGGACCCAGGTTGGAGGAAAGTACATACATAGATGTACCGGGCGGGAGGTGCTCGTAGAGAATGGCGAAGGGTGGTTAAATTGCTATCGATCCCCCGAGCTTCGCAAATATCGTTTACCTTAGCCATGCAACCCTTCTAAAATCCTATCCACGCTCTCGGCGCACCAGCATCGATGCATTACGCGATCTCCGCGCGTCCTCCTCGATGTGTGCACGACTTTGTTCCTCCTCGGCGAGTTTTAATGGCCACGCTGATCTCGTTTTCATCCCCTAACGGACGTTGTCTAGGTGCACTTGACACTGAATTTTCACTTTGCGCAAACTTCACGAACCGTACAGCTTACTATGTAAATATCTCCCTTATTTTTTTTGGGATAGAAAAATTCTGATGCTGACAATATCTGATCCGAGTGGACAAACCTTATGGATAACCAGAAGATATTGAACTTTTCGAAATTTCTTTTGAAATGGGGCTACGTATTTCTGTTTTCATGATGATCTTGATTGACCTTGACTACAATGAATGAGAATAGAGTACAGTATAAGATTCCGGTACTTCCTTTTGTTTAAAAACGTTATTATTACTTGCGGCATGTTACTAGTAATTGCAATGGCGGATCTCGATTTGTCTCATTGAATAAATTACATTGCTTTGAGGTACTTTCAGTTTGCTGCAACTCCTCCTATTTATGAACGATGTTCAAAGAATTGGATTACATGATAACTAACTTACTTCTCATACTTAGCGTTTCCTGTGTGGTCGTCATTTGCATGTTTTATAAATACAGATGGCCCGCGAAATCGTTTGGACAAGCTCCAGGAGTAACGAAAGATTATTTTCGAGACTGATCAATTTAGTTTACTGAAAACGTGTTTGAGATACAATTTATTGCTCCTAATAATAGTATCT
Organism: Lasioglossum morio; assembly: GCA_916610235.2. Lineage (NCBI taxonomy): Eukaryota > Metazoa > Arthropoda > Insecta > Hymenoptera > Halictidae > Lasioglossum > Lasioglossum morio. The sequence goes on along the minus strand of OU744330.1, from coordinate 7,073,655 downwards.
ATTTTAAAAATATACTTTGTTGTATTCCCGCGGCTCGTACAAAGCTTTTCTTACACATAACTCTCTGTGTTACACATGATTCTCTGACAAATTAATTAAACGAATTCTTAACACATTCTCTGAACCTAAAAAGGGTTACCCTTTTGCGCTATAACTTTTTGTACACGTGATATACGTACAAGATCCATAGACTCACCACCATTAGCATTGACCTTCCGCGACGTAGTGATAGAACTCGACCTTCGAAAAAGTCGACGCGTCGAAAACGAGAGAATGATCTCCTCGTTGAACATGTGAACAATTTGGTTCAACTTGACGGATAGATATATCGAACGGTATCGCCAGTGCCGCCATCAGCAGCGTACACAGGCCGTCGGCAAAAGTAATTCCGCAGAGGCGGCCTCCTCGAAAACTCGTGTTTGTACAGCAGTTGACATCGAACGCGTTTACCCGGGACTGTTAAATCAAGCGCAAAAACTGTTCGGCTCTCTCCCCGCGGCGAGCTTTAGCTGTTTGAAAAGAGTTGAATGGAAGCGGTTCGGCTTAAGCGTCGCTCGAGTGTGCGTGCATTCTCTCTCTCTCTCTCTCTCTCACCCTGTATATGTGTGTGTTTCCTGTGTGCGATTCATCGATCCCGAAACCGGGAGAATGTCCCGCGTACCTGGACCGCTTATATTTACATATTTAACTAACCCAACGGCGCAAGCATTAACGCGAACGCGGGACGAATAATCTGGCATACGTTAATCCCGGACGAAACGCATACCGTCGCTTTGAATTAACGCGGACACTTCCGGACGATCCGTTCTGCCGCCATGTTTGCAGACATAGTAAGATTTATCTTTTTCAATGACTATACACTGGGTGGCTCGCCACCGAAACGTCTTTTCCTCCTGCTGCGATCACATCAAAACTGCCTTGTGTGCTGTCTGACAAACAAGTAATGATTTTATATATTTTACATTATTGTAGGTTTATGTATCAGATCGTAATATAAATGCTTGGTTATGGTAGCTGTTTTAATTTTAACAACGTACAGAAATTCAATTGTGAACCAACAAGTCCCCCTCAGTAACGTTACTTAACAATTTGATAATTTAATTTTTGATCGAAATTATAAAAATGCATCCACGAGGAATTATTTGGCAAATTTATTTCTCAGACACATTCTCGTTAGTTTTTATAAAGTAATGTAAAGTGTTAAGGATTGGAATTTTGTGTATTGGAAGAAAGAGGGTCTGCAATGTTTCCGGAGGTCAGTGTCGATCAGATTCGGTCTCGAGTTCGAATCCCCGCGCCCGGGCACCTCTTGAATTAATTCAATGTGCTTTTAAAAAAAAAAAAAAAAAACTGTGGTGCCCAAGGTGGTTCGGAACCCACCTTAAACTGTAGGTCCCGTCGTTTAATAACCATAGCAGTTGAAAAAGCGACGTAAAATAATCGAAACAAGGAGGTCAGTGTCGATGGCGGAATCAGTCGGTAGCGATTTTATTGTGGAACGACGACGGCCAGGGATGGTTTGTCAACAGCACGGCATAATCGAGTGAACCGGAACGCTCGTAACGAGGGTCTGTCGAGCGGAAACGGAATTAAGGTCGCTTAACGCGAGTAGGGTCTTTGTAACCTAAAATCCGCAGGCAAAGTTTGGTGCCACTTGGCAGCAGTTGTCCCCGGATCGCGAAGGCCACCTAAGGTCTCGAGAGATCCTCCACCGGCTGCTAGTTCTTCTAAGAGTGCTTCAGTGTTGTTGTCACTGCGCCGTGGAATATGCGAAAGCGACACTCCTCTCGTGCCTGTCGCGCGTTTCTCTCGTCCAACTCTTTACCCCTCCTGTATCCCCTCCTCTAGTCGAACTATACGCCGAGGTTCAGGCTGTTGCTGATGGAAGTGATCGATGGACTTCCTGAACTACTTTCGAGTCATGGTCGAACGATCGTCTGCACCCTGTATTTATGGGGTCAAGCTGGATTTTCGCAGGCCCCCACGCCACTTCCGGAAGTTCGCAGCCTGTAGAAACTTCGCTTCTCTATTTATTACAGATTTTATTTAGAATAAGAAACTTCGTGGAAATAGAGGAGACCTGGCCTGGTTTCACAAATTCAAATTTTAAATGATCTGCTCACTTTCGAGTCACCCTGTATGCAATATTGAAATCGTTTCCAAATTGAGGTCTTCCTAAAAGGGGAAGGCTTTGCGAAAAAAAATTGTTGAATAAAATCAGTTCCTATAAAATAGGATGATAGATTACTCGAAGTACTATGTGCATTTTCACAGATGCATTAATAATAGTTTTGTCCAGCTCGTTTAGCCAGTGCGCGCCGCCAATTATTCGTTCGACAGCGTGGTCGTAACACAGCGAAGAATCTTGTCCATCTGTTAGCACCGTTTGCCAACCGCAAGGTCGTCTGGCATTGAGTGGAACGAGACGGACACGATTTCCCTGCAGCGTGTAACTTGCTCATAAAAACGAAGGCGGTGGGAAGCTTATTCAAGGAATAAGAACGATCGCTTGCGTACACATGCTCGAAGCGATTTTTCACGTTGATTCATTAGAGGCGCGTTTCTTGGCATTGATTCTTCCTCGAATTCCCAGGAAATGGAGGGAACGTTATATCTCGCTGATTTATAACCACTTCGGAGTATTTCGATCACAAAGTGGTCACAGCGTAAGATTATTATTTCGATTTTATCGTAGAACATTCAGAATTTCATTCAAGAGGTGGGATGAAAGACCGACACTTTTACATCTCTTGACTTCATAATTCTTTCATCATTTTTGTACAAAAATATCTCCGTCGGAATATTTTTTTTCTTCTTCACCAATTTGAATTATTTTGTATTAAGATCTTAGGATCAGGCCAATTGAATTGCCAATTATTTTGTGTGTGTGTTTCAGGCAATGGGAACTTGGAGTTGTTCGATAGTGAGAGCGGGCCGGACCTCACACTATCACCTCAGACCTTTACGTCGACGGCAGAGGCCTTCATCAATGACAATAGTGATAGTCTTGGTGTTCCAGGAGACAACGATACGGGTGAGCGCTAGTTTATATTACTCGTACGTTATATTTATGCAGCACCCAATTATCATATTGAATCTGATGAATCAAATTTTTTACTGTAATGCACACAATACTGCTTTAGAAATTCAAAATCCCTATGGTACGCCATAGTACCACGTCAAAAAGATCTCGTATTGTGCCAGAAAGTAACTGGTAGCATAATATGATATCTTGAAAAATCGTAGCTCAAATAAGCCTGAAATATTTCTTTGAAAGTAGAAATATAAAATTCTAATCTTTTAGTACTCAATAAAGTAGACGTATCTTCAAGTGGAATAGGCCCACACGAGTCAGACAGTGTCACGCTAAATCTAGAATTCGTTTTGTATGAAGTAATAAGGATCGTTCTATGGTTAACGGAGAAGTTACTTTGATCTAACACTATATTTTTATATAAATACACTAATGAACATAAAAACCCCAGCTTTTCCCAGTAGAAACCATTAAAATCTTCGTTTTAAAGCCCCGCGTTCCTCAATGGAGATGTCGTCCGCGCCAACATAACGAGCGAACGTTTCTATTAGTCTAATATACAAGCAGACACAATCAGGTTGATCAGACGGTAAAGGGACCGTTGATTCCCGTCGATCCTCCCTTTGAATCGGTTGTAAATCGGCTCTGAAGCAAATCAGATATCCTCTCGCGGGTCCCTTCGTCGGGCTGGGACTCGCGGCGTTTTAATCAACCCCTAACCCGATTTTAATTTAATTGAGCGTGAGGAGTCGGAGGAACGCCGATCGTTTAGAGTCGTTACGCAAAGGAACCGGGGACAATGCATTAACGTAATTGTTGCGCGGCTCGTCAACAGGCGCAGTTGAACACTGAGTTACAACTAGTTCGAACATGTCGGCGGAAGCCATTTCCGTACGTGCGCCTCGGTATATAATACCCATTGTTCCCCAACAAGTATAAGGGGACTGTGCCGCTTGTACACCGGCTATAAAATGTACGTATTGTTTCCTGGGGACGCGTTTGTACGGTAATCAAGTCGCCTTCCTCCGGAATGGAGTCCTACAACTTGATGCTTCAATCGGAATTCGAACAGCTTGACTCCTGCACGTTTGTCGACGGTAGAACCATAGTCTTCGAATTCACGAATTCGATTTTATGCATTTCTGACAAAAATTAGTAGATGTAATTGAAGATAGTAAAAGAATTAGAAGAATTTAGAGATACTGTTATATTATTTTCAACCTATTAAATTCTACTTCATTCCAGTTTGTTGCAATTAAGATAGAAAATTTTTATTTTGCACTAGCTGATCCGACAGACGTTGTCCTGTCCAAATTTCTATAAATTTGCTATGACGATACTGTAAATTTCTATTGAAATGTGTAAATGTCTATTGAACTATTGATTAGAAACTGCGACGATCGTTTTTTTTTATTGAAATATGATTGAAAAAGTACTTTTAGTTTTTCCTGAATTTTTCATTTTTCCGGGCAACTTTTCCAATTTTTCTTTCCTTAAAATCTTATTCGGAGTGTTACGTTTAAAAAAAAATTAGCCAAATCGGTCCAGCCAAAATTTGATTTTTATTTATACAGAACATAAAGATCTGCTGTCTAGAATTCCTCTAGGTAAAGTGTTAATTAATAACGTAAATTCCACGATCTGGTTGCGACCATCAGGGCAGGTTCTCATGCCTCGTGATTCATGGTAGCCGTGAACAAACAAGTGGCTTGGTCAAAAAAAATATCGGATTTCAAGAGGCGAGCCAACAGCCGCGTGCCATGATCGCTGCCAAAATTGTGTTGTCCGCTTAGACGATGTCGAGCCTTGTATTCGACATATGCTTTTTTCTCGACACACACGGGCATCCTAATTGCGGTCGCGTGTCTCTCAGCGTGCTTTCCCCTAACCGGGAACCGTATGCTGTAGGGTAGAAAAACACGCGAGGAAATTGAGCTAATGATATACTAATGGCAAGATCGAATGGGTGAGTCAAGGCTAATTAAACAAACTGATTCTGAGTGAATATAAATAATCGTTTGTGCTCGTGGACAACGAACTTTGCGACCCTCTGTGACTATTATAAAATGAAAATTGTAAGATTGAATTTTTATAACAGTACTGTATGCTTGAATCTTTATAATTCCATGAAGTTATTTGACTAACAGTAACATGTTAAGTGAGGCTTTTGGGTCTTCGTTAAATAAACAATTATTGAGCGCAACGCGTTGGATTTGCAACTCTGCTGCGTTGTCAAACACTTAAAAACGGTTTCCGCGATTTCGTTGTAATTGGATCGTTGAAGTTACGTCGAGGCATTACGAAACAGCCGGCTCTGGACTGTTCGGAACAAATATTGATTCGTAGTCGAAAATTCCTCGGGTCAAAGCGGCCGATTTAGTTTGTACGGTCGAACACGGAACGGAATATCCATCAACGATGATTTCCAGTCAACGGAACCGGCTTTACGGCCTTTGATCCGCGAGCGGGTCGGTCTGGGTGGGATGGGTGATAAAATTCAAACACCGCGATCGCGGTAAGGTATAACTTTTGCGCGCGGCCGGTAAGTTCATTACAACAGTTTTGGGGGAACTCGCAATGGCGAAGGGAACTTCGAAGCCGCAGCTGCGGGCGGTCGCGCATTGCGCGTCTATGAATAAATTTCACCGTGACGATATGTCATTTGCATATTACCTGCTACGTGACGGCCGAACCTTCGTCGGGTTGAGCCTCGCGTCAGCCTGAGTTCAGTCAGAACGTTTCGCTCGATGAAAATTATATGGACGGTAGCGGTGTCTTTGCTGTTCCTCTGTGGACCTTATCGATCTCTGTCAGCTGCCCTTCCAAACCATTTCCAACCTGCCCTTGTATATTCCACTAATAAATCTTCAATATAATCGTATGCGGTAATTGCAAGACGTAGGGGCCAAATAGGGAATATATTTTTCTCTAGCCAATTTACGGAGGAAATTGAAACGTTGTGCAGAATGCGTGAATTTTCACCGTGAGGAGCGCGCGAGGGTGAATCAGAGGCTGCTGTCAATTGAGGGGAGCGGAATATTACGTAACAGAGTTTTTGAAATATTTCGGCGAAATAAGGTACGCGAATTATTGCGACTCAAAGCCGAAAATGAAGTTCCTCGGAGAACAAACGACGCGGAACCGAAGACAGAGAGGCTGCTGGCGAAAGGAGGAACAAGGAAAAGGTAAACTAAGAGTCCTAGATACGATCCTTTTGCTTCGAGTATTCCGTGGTGGTGGAAAAGTGGTCCTTCTTTTTCTCCATCCCCTCTTTCTACCCTATCCGTTTTCTCTCTCTCCCTCTCTCTCTATCTCTCTCTCTTTCTCTGCCTTTTTCTCTTTCTCTCAAGTTTTTCCTGGTGGAAGGTTTCCACTGTAAAGGCGACAGAAGAACAATACCTCGGCGCGAGTAATTGCTTCGACACAAGAATGCAATATTCCTCTGTCTACAACGATTCCCGTATTTTTTCCAGCGAGGTTCATCCCTCCACTGACGTCCGCATGCCAGTCTGATGTCTTATTACGAGTTGCCTGGCGGTTCGCGGAATTTAATACGGATGCGATGAATAACTTTTGCCGTCTTCCCGGTTTCCACGGGACATTCTCCCGGAATCGTTTACTAAATTATTTTCAAATTCCCCGCGAAGAACCGCTCCTGATCCGATCCAGTCCTTGCGCCATTACCATTTTATCGGTAATCCATACCAACCTTATCGGCTTGAAAAAATTCGCTCAGCATTTTACATTTTACGCGAACGTCCGGCGCTATTGTCGGCGCAAATGATTCTTCGTCGGATCACTCCTTTTAATGGACTATACTAATCGTGTGCGTGAAATTCTCTCTCTTCGATCAGCCTCTCTGTTTCTTCAAGCCTCATCAAACAGGCACGAACTCGTTTCCAAGAAAGTATTAAACGTACATAAAACTTTACAGATTCGAAACGATTGTTTCCACGAACGAATACCTCCGGTTTTTTTCGCGTATTGTTCCACCGGAAGATGAGTTTCTTCTTCGGATTCGCGTCAAGTGGACCAAGATTCAGCCCTCGACGACTGGTTTCGTTGTTTTTCCTGGCGCGGTGTTCGCAACTGCAACGACGCTCTCGCTCTTCAAGGTGTCAGTTTCAGGGCCACCGAGAGCGTAGAACGGCGGTTTTAATGGAACTTTCTCAGCGAGACGCGTCTCGATATCTCCTCGCAGCTGATTGATTTTTCTTTTGTCCACCCTTTCAGCCCCGATATTAAGTTCGCGGGCTTCTCGCTGGCCCCTAGACTCTATTATTTTCGAGCGTCCACCTACCGGGGAGAAGTTATATATTGCCGGGGCTGCTCCTTCAGTGTTCTTCGAGGACTACGGGGTCTGGAATCGATCGTTCCTATCGATTAATGCATCCACTGCCGAACACGAGACTCCCATAAAATCCGAACAATTTCCACGAAACTTTCAACAGACAGTGCTGATTAGGAAATCTTTATACCAATTCTCGTTTTTATTAAAATGCGGATTTTTATGCAAAATAATAAGTGTTCGTATTAATTGCCTGGTATGGGAGGTACACGGACTGTTGTGGGAAACATTAAAGGTAACGACGATTTAGAGAAAAGTAAAAGTATAATTATTTAATCGAATATGACATCTTACAGTACTATTGCACCGGCACACGCGTGCTTACAGTCTTGTACGAAAAAGCTTGCTAGTAAGTATTATACGCGCTAACGCCACTCCCTCTATAGGGGGCTCTGGGCACGGGAACCCTCTTCACGGACGTTCATTTCATTTTTTAATAACTTTATAAATCTAAAAACAATATTCCACACAATATATTAACAATCCATGTTCAAATTGCATGTTGGGGGAAAAGAGCTATGTTTTTATGTCAGCAGACGGAACGTCGAAAAGAGAATTTCTCGAAAATAGTAAAATGGTAGTAATAGCGGAGCCGTTCAATTGGCGCGCGTTTATTTCGAGAGATCTGTGCTCGGAAGCTGTTCGGTCTGTTATAGGGCAGCCCCAAGTTGATTTTCGAGACGATGGCTGGAGGATCAATTACGGGAAGCCGTAAACATTCCGCGTAACCCAATCGCGAACGCATGTAGCGTGCCTGCTGCTTTACGGTCGCGCTGCGCGATCATTTCGGCCGTCGCTTTATTGCCGGATATGATTGACCCTGCCTGTACTAGCGTGTGCTACTGGCGTGCGCTAGCGTGTGCTGTTCCCGCAATTCGTGCCGAATGTTCGATAAATTCTTGCGTTGCAGTCGAACGGTAACGAGAAGTTCGATCTACTTTTGTCCCTCCGCCACCACGTGACGAGACTATCTTGAAATTAATTCTCACTAACGCATCAAGCTTTTCACAAACTATTGTAACGTAAAGAATGGAACACTTGATCAATTGAATAGTAGGGTATACGGATATTTATCTAGAATAGCGAAGATTTATCAAAACCGTTGCTCATAGAACGTCGCTGACAGGACAGAAAGTTAATTAATCAGCGTTCCCAGGACTGTATCTGGTGGGAAAGTAGGGTACCATAATAGAATCGTAAAAATCTTCGCTCATTCCTGATTCCTCTTGGCTTTCCTGTCCAAAACGAACTCGTGCCAACTTTTTACGACGTGACTTCCGACTCTCCCTTGACAATGAAATCTACTGATATTCTTCCAGAGCATTACATCAGGGCCCAATCTCCCGAATTTTCTGAATAAGAAACATGTTTTATTACGTTCTATCCACTCCGGCCAACAAACATCGCAATAAAATCAAGTGGTCACCGCGAGAAAGTAGAACGAACAATGTACACACGCTCCCTTCCATTCGCTGCTACCTACAAAATAGAATCCTCCTTTGTGTCACCATAAAAATCAATTCACAAATCGATCTACATTTCTTCTGTTCTTTGATGAAGATACAAAATTAATTTTACAAATAAATACGAAAATGTGTTTCTTCTTCTTATTGATTAGATTGCCTACGAATTGATTTAAAGTCTTTGCAATCTGATATTTCACCAGTCATTTTCATGGTAAACACGGAGAGTCTGTAGACGAAGAATGAAAGGATTGGAGCAAAGATGGATATACGAGCCAAAACATTGACGGTTTCCGGTGCTGCTCAAGGTGTGTAGAGGGAACGTGTTAATGAATCGACGAGGAATTTCCGGTCGCATTTTTCCTGTTCGGTATCAGGTCTGAGCCGCCGATATCAACTCCCGTCACGGAGTTTTTGCCGTGCATCCGTTATTTATGAAGCCGTAGGCGAATCGGCTCTGAATGCAAGCAAGCAACCCGAATATCTGGGTCAGCGTCCGCGTCACCGACATTACGCGGAAGTAACGCTATTATTGCGCGAAAAATGATTGGAACAGATCCCGATGTAGCATCGAGCTGCCCCCAGCAGCCAGCACTGGCCCGCGGTTTTCTGCTTCCGTTGCCGGTGTTTTTCGTGTGGCGATGCGATCCTGCCATCGATCCGGACGCGACGCGACGCGAGCTCGCACACAGCAAACGACATGTCGAAATTTTTCTCATCGAACCGGGGAATTTCCGGGGAAATGAGCTTCCAGTTTAATCACCGGCCGGGATTGACGCTGATACGCGGAACAAACACGCGACCCCCCGCGGAAGACAGCGGTTTATTGACACCTCGCGACTCGACAAGCGCCACTGTCAATTTTACCGAGGCCGAGGGGACGCCATGATTGCTACTATTTGTCAGTGCCTCGCTGCGTAACGCGAAACACGCGACCCCGAGATTTTTGATCGACCCACCCTTACTCGGCGTAAACGTGCCAGCGTTCTCTCGACTACTGCAAAAATCCCGGATTTTTCAGCTGCAGTCGTTCGCAACAACTTTCCCATGTATTCGGATTAACCCTCGTTCGTTTTTATTCATTTTTCCAGCTTGCTCAGAATGTTATTCAATTGATAATTTCAATAAATCGCGGAAACAATCTATAACGATCGTTGCGAGATCAACGAAGAAAAGTGCAGGAAAATGACGAAATTGTTTATTAAAGATTAATGAATTAAATTCATTACGGATACATATACTGATTCAGGACAGGTAACTTTGAATATATCAAAATTTGCAGTACGGAGACAACGCTGCCCAAGTTGCGAACCGCGGCTGCTGCAAAGGGACTCGCCGAACCCAATATTACAACGAGTCATTATCGAGGATTCGCGGAACGGCGAGGGAGGCGGCAAGTTTCGCCGGCAAACGATGCACAAGACTGTCGGTATCGGCTGTTCAGGTGGCTAGGAAACGACTCGAGAGAGAGAGAGAAAGAGAGAGAGAGAAAGAGGAGAGAAAAAAGGTGAATCAGCTCGCAGCTCGTTGGGGAAACTCGCGTTTTCCGTCCGCTTTTTCACCGAGGTTCCCGCGACGCGTCCCTTTCGCTCGTTTTTCCTTGTGGCCACTCTTCTCCCCGCGCTTTTTCCCCGACGTCGAAGAGAAATCACTTTGCCAGCAGGTCCTTCGAGACTCCGCGCGCTTTCAAACGCATCGGGATTACGTCGGAACTTATGGATTCCTTATCCAATCTCTGGAACTACCACTCAGCCACCCCGTCTCCCACGACCCGCTTCGGCCCGTTTCAGCCCGCAACGCTCGTAAAAGCTCGAACGTAATGAAAGGGCGAAAGAGCGAGAGCTACCCCGTCGTCGACGCAGCTGTCGCGACGCTTCGGGCCTCCGAAGTGAAATTGTTGCGACGAATGGAGAGACTGTTTCGGGGGGGAAGTTCGGTTCCGGCGCTCATGCTCGCCTCCTCCTCCGCGATAATTGCACTGCGAACAACCAGGAAGCCGTGTAAGCTGGCGGAGGACGAAAAGAGGCTTCGACAGCTTTCAGTCGTCAGACTGTGCGCCGGGAACAGTCTTACTGCAACAATCACACGGTCCCAGATGACGGGAATTTCGGCTACGCGATTGTGTGGAAGCATGACAGAATTCAAATTTTAACCCTCAACACTTGAGTGGTGACTCGGAGACACCACCAAAAATTGCTGTACCATTATTCACAATATCGTTTACATTATTTAGTTAATTTTTTAGTTAACTCAATATTTTTTTTTTATTATTGAAAGCTTAATTAGAACCCCCCATTAAAGATTTAAAGTTATGTACTTAATATGTTATATACTTAATGTGTTCTACTGTAACTCAATATTTCCAACTGCAAAGGATAATAGTGAATTTGTAGTATTGGATGAAATTATAAGTTCGCTTCTTTTCGCAAATATTGTCTTCTCTCACAGAGAAAATTCGTTTTACGTCATTTGGTAGACTTTCAGTTGTTTGAAGAGAAATTAGGTCCACTTTTGGGACAGTTACTAAATTCCGGAAGCCCCCGAAGAGTTTATCGGATGCGTTTCTTAGGATCGATTTTCACGGAGAAATTCTGCGGTAGTAGTCGTTCGGCGTCGATGGTGGTCGATCGAATATCATTCGCAGACCGACCGCAACTCGTTGTTTCTTTTCCCCAGTTGGTGCCGCTGACTCTGAAGGTATCCCCGGCGTTAATTCGCCTCGTAATCCATAAACTTCCGGAATTCCCCGACCCTTGCACTCGCTATCTCGCTTCTGGTCCGTAAACAGCGTCGTAGAATGCTCGTTGGGGGACAAGGGAGTTCTGGTTGTCGGAATGCCGGGGCCAAGGCAACGGAAGGAACGTCGGCGAACGTTGAAGAGGTAGGAGGTGATGTCGACATAATGATACGGAGAGAGCGCGGAAAGTGCGAGAGACCGGGACCGAGAGAGGTCGATGGTACAACCTCGTTGGCTCTAATGCGGGCTATTCAGCTCCCACAATGCACTAGTAATACGATTTTACCGTCTCGACATCCAGCGAGTCGTCCACAGGCGCAGGTGTTGCTGCGTCGCCGGTTAGTATGGCCGCGTGTATGTGTACGAGCTTTCGTTCCATGACACGTAACACGTGCCCACATCTGCGTGGATAATCTGAAGTTTGTTATGCGATTTTTTTTGCGATAGCCAAAGACACTGTGAAGAGAATATTTTCATTTCAAATATTACTATAAGATTTTGTATCGCACATGAAATCTGCATTTTGTTGCAGTTTTCACAGCCCGGATTGTTAAACAGCGAGCTGTCGCGTAGAACGGTTGCCAGTAACGACACATGCTGTCATACTTGTCATCGCGGAGCTATTATTCACGTTATGAATAATGAGCTGGCCGGATCGAAGTCCCTAATGAAAGAAGTTCAGAGTGACGTGGAACTGTATTTGAGAACAAATCGAGAGCTTTCGGTGTATCGATTTTTAATTACGAAACGAGTTATTGGGTATCGAATACTTCAGAGTACACGAATAAGTCGGACTGGTACGTTCATCGCGAGTCTCGCTAGCAGTATCGATTTTCTGTCGATCACGACACGATCTTTAATATCTTCTGTCACAATTTTTTTTCTTTTAGTCGGCCACTGCGAATATTCCAGGTGTATTAATCGTGTAATAAAAGATGCAACTTTGCATATACACTAAAAGCAATCGTTACTCGCATAGAAACAGCGCACAAATCGAGCGAAATGTTTTCTGAAAGTTCAGCACATTTTTCCACATAAAGTTTGACTAGTCTCTCTCTCTCTCTTTTTTTTTTAAATGTTTTAATGGCGAAGCTTCCGGGTTTTCTGCCAGATTTATTTCAACAGGTAGCGGGCACGCGTCATGACGGTTTCCGTTATTCAAAGGGACGATAACGCAAAAAGTAACGCACCATTGAAAAAATATATTTTATTGTTAAAAATAATACACGACCTTCGCGTTTCCATTTTCCGACGCACTTTATTGCGTGCTCCCTGTTAATACGTCGAATATTTTCCAACGGTCTGGAATTTATAGAGGGGAACATATACCAATACCGTGATTGCGATCACATTACAGTTTTATTGCGATTCTTCGGCGCATGGTGCATTGAAAACAAATACGTAATTGTTTGAATTATTTCTTTCCGTTATTTTTTTTCCGTCAGCGCAATCTATTTTGTAAATACCGTCGGAATGTAAGGTCGGAAAATTTACGATTTTCGCATTTTTCTACGTTTCAAACATTTTTTATTAACTTCAATGATCGAATAGTGCGTTCGGTTTCTTTACGATCTTTCGTTTGTGAGATCGTTGAGAAAATATCGAGAAGTTGGATTGCAATTAAAAAATTGAAGTGTTCGGTTTCAATGTAGCATTTTTATTCCCCACTTTACAGAACGAGACTAAAATAAATGATCCAGTGAATCACACCCTAACGATCTTAAATAAACTTTTATGCACACGCCTCGAGACACTCTATTACGTGAATAAAAAGATTTATCGTTCTCTCGAATGAAGTTTACAGTCATACATTCTCAATGCGTTCGCCTATAAAGAGAACTGTTTGAAATGGGATTACGTTCGTCTTGGGATCGAATGGAAAAAAATTCTTCGGTAATACTTCCAGATAATTGAGAATCGAGTTGCGTAAAACCAAAACACTGTCCATGAAAAAATTGCTTCTACATATAATTAGACGTGTTCTTTAAATATGTGTTAAACACAAATTATCACAGTGGAAGAACACCACATTTCGCTCTGCTATTTTTCGCATCATCCACAAACCAGCAGAGTTTCATCAACATCGACAGTTCTGTAAGACTCCCGGCAAGTGTACATTCGTCCAATCACATTATCATCCACTATCTAGAAAGCTCGGCCCGTCAGCTCGCTCGTCAAACCACATCGGACAATGCTGCTCGGGTCCTCACGAGACCGTCGAGTTAATCAATACGTAGAAAGCCTTTCTTTGATCGTTCCGGGACAGACGGAGTCGTTGAAAAGGTTCGCATCAGAGACGAACTTAAATTGAAAGTGTCCTTTAAAATGTAGGAGCAGGAAGAGCGAGAGCGCGAGAGAGAGAGAGAGAGAGAGTAAGAAAGGCCGAGAAGCTAGAAACTCGTAGAAAGTGCAGTTGTTTCGTTCCTTTTTCCTTGGCGCGTACGTGCGTGTGGAATTCGTCTTCTTTTCGCGACGTGACGGAACGAACACAGTATTTGACAGAATGACGTGCATTCAATGTGTTACGAAAATTAAATGAAATGAATACTTTCTCAGTGAAATGTCGGAAAATTCGAAGTGGGTCGATCATTTTCGTGAACAATAAAATAAAATGGTTATTCTCAGAATGATTCGTTGCAGAAATCCTTAGCAACGAATATCGTGAAAAGAAGCATCCCCGGTTACAGCACCCGTGGTGTCGGGTTCCAGGCGCCTTGTCGATTCAGATTGCTTCCCTTTAAAAAGGACCCACGGTGTCCCTTCACGGAGGCACACGTAAAGAGAGCCAGCTGGGCGTCACTTATTTGAATACTCCGCCACTTTCTGAGAGCAGAAGCGATGTAGTGGCAATTCACGTGGCTTTGAGCGTCGCCGGACGACTGCCACTCGCTTTTGCCGCGATTATTAAAATGCACTTCATCCGCCCCCCGCCTCAGTTCTATTTTCTCTTTCTTGCGCGTGCCGGCCCGGTTTCACAGCCTTATCTTCTTCGGCCCGTTTCTTTACGCTTCCTGCTTCCGTTCTTGCTCGTCGTTTACGCGGAAATGCCGTTCTTTTAGCTGCTGAGGCACCGGAAAGTGTTACGTCAATGCATAAATAGCTTCCGGTTTGGTATATCAATTTTATTAATCGGTGGAAGGTGCAATGATTGTGTCCTGACACGTCAGCATCGTCAAAGATTGTACAAATAATTGTATACACAGAACAAGACTGGATTTGTTCAGAAATTGTGTAATGTATTAATATAGTACAATTTTTAGTGTCACAACAAGATGCGAAACATACAATCGCGTCGCTTATTAAGCATTGCAATTAATATTTTATAATATAGCCGATCAATACAGATCCTCGAAGCTGTTCCACAGTTCCGTGTACGCGTGATATAATTTTCTAACGTTTCGTTGTGCCATAATCTCCTCATTCCGCTCACCTGGATCAAATCTCATTATAGAGATTCTTCTGATCGGTAAAGAGGATTTAATTGGAAACCACAAAAGCATCGAATCGTTTCACAGAAAATACCATCATTCAAATCAGTCGGTATAATCTAGATTAATATAATAATTCGTACAGGATTCGAACAATTGTCTCTGTTCCCATTCACAAAATTCAATTCTTTACCACCACCGTCGAATCGGTTCACGTAAGGTTTCGTTTTTCAATCAGCTTTCAGGCTTCGTTAAGAATTTGCAAATCCTTTTTTCGAATCCAATCTCTGTCGACTATAAAAGGAGGTCGATGTAAAATTGAATATATCCCCGTGCGCTACGGAACGTCTATTTTTCACGACAAATGTGACACATTTTCTGTTCTGGACCAAAAAAAAAAAAAAAAATGAGAAACATTTTTTAATAAGCAGTTACCGTAAATTCAGTTTAATATCTCGAAATTTCGCGGGGAATCTCAAGAATGCTGCGATAAAAATTGCGCTTTATAAAGGGGAGAATTTAATGTACTCCCAGCAGCTGCGTAATATGAGACTAAATGGTAAAATATGTGTAAGTTCTCTGACAACGGGAACACATTTCGCGTGATTTAATTTCCACCGCGTTCTCTAACGTTCCGTTTGGAATGCAACTCTCCCGGGGCTCTTTGAAATTTTTCGCGAGGGGCTCGCGAGTTTTGCTTCTTAATCGATTTTAATGCGATACTGCGAGAATTTGCCAAGCTGTTTCACGAGGATATTCATTTCAAGACAGAGATATTAATAAAAAGTAACATTCTTCTGCGTGTTTTCATATTTGGCGAGTACTCAGTAACTGAACTAAAGTATAACTCGACTGTTATTGAAGATAAATCCACAAATTAAACTCTGTACAATTTTCTTCAATTTTTCACAATAAATTTGGCACAATTCAACCTAATTACTACACGTATTCCGAGCCCTTTCGGCTAGCTCTGCTCAATTGTTATTGAAGATAGCTTCTGTAAAACTCCTCTACAATCTCTTCCAATTTTCAATAATAAATTTGTCATAATTCAACCTAATTACTGCACGTATTCTGAGTTCTTTTTGCTATCTCTGCTCAATTGTTATTGAAGATAGCTTCTGTAAAACTCCTCTACAATCTCTTCCAATTTCAATAACAAATTTATCATAATTCGGGCCAGTTACTGCACACATTCCGAGCCCTTTTCGCCGGCACTGCCACAGCGCCATTTAATCGACCGCGCACGTCTAATTGGGAAAAATTATTCCATTTAGCCGGGTCCCCGTGTTCGATACCACGGGACTAATAAAAATTCATCGTCGCGTGCACACGCTTTGCTAAATTGCCGGTTCTCTCTCTCTCTCCCTGGTCTGTTCCGTCGTGCAACCCCGGACTCGTAACGGCGCGGATGCAACTACCGGCGCGATGCAACCCACACCCCCGATGCAACTCGGGGGCTGTGCTGCGTGGCGGCGGGCTCTCTCTCTCTGATGCGGAACGCGTCGCGAATGCAGAGCATCGCGGATGCATAATAGAAACTGTGGATGTCATGGAGAAAGCCGGAACAGGAGGCTCGGTCGTGGTCGAATTTCAACCCTCTCGGCCAGGAAAGCTAGGCAGCCAGAGCCCGTCTCGATCAATTTACTTCTCGCTCGCGGCTGCATATCAATGCGCGACGTCGCGCATCCATCACGCCCGAAATCGTCCATCAAAATGCGCGTAATTAGGTATTCCTACCGATGCTCGTCTCCCGCGGGAATCCGCCGCGCGATTTAAATCCTATTAATGCGTCCGAACCCCTTCGACTTGCGCGGCCTGAAAGTCGACCAATCGAATTTCTTCCGCATGTGGAGCTGAAGGGCCATTTTTACTTGGGTTTTATATTTTTTTTCTATGTAAATGTCAATTAAATTGCTCTTGTTAAATAACTTTGCTTGTGAAACAAATGACTATGTTCATCGTACTTAATTGAAGCGTAATGTAAAACTTCTGTATTCATTGCCCGTGGTACGGAATGCAAGCACCGTAAAAATAAAATTAAGAACTGAAACTATCTATTTACGGCTTTTAATAACGTCGAAAGAACAGCCGGCTATTAATAATAAAAGTATAAAACACTTTAACCATAAACGTGTATTTATAGTCTTTAATAACCCGAGTGAATTAGATAATATGAAATGATTCATAAATGAAATGAAAGGTAGATATTTTATCTGCCATACTTTCTATTTTTGGTAAACAGCAAAAGGTTTGACACGGTATCCAAAATACTAAAATTCCGGCATGGTTCACAGCGGGGAAACGCAGTCGTTCAATAATAAAAATGACGAATCCGCGAACTTTGTTTCGCCGGTCGATTAATTCGCTGATGCGGCAGCCGAGGGCTTTCCGAAACGCGGCTTTAAAATCCGCGGCGATATTTCCCGGCTTGGAGGGGCGGGGCCACGAAAAATCGCTCCATTTCGCTGGTGAAAAATTAGCGGTACACCGTAACTCCCACAATTTGTCTCGCGCAGACATTCCGCGCGATTGTCCCGCGGTAGTCGCGACGAAACGAGCGTCGTTACCGTATCGTTTCGCGGGGATGCTCCACCCATCCATGGAACCGCTCATTTCCCCGGAAACTTAACCGTAGACTTCCGGTTGGGAAAGGAGAAACCCGTCCCTCACCCCCCAATCGTCGTTTTCGTTATCCACCTCGTGGCCCACGGTCCCTGCGAAAACGGCAGCCGGCCTAACATCCGCGCGCATCTTTAGCTCAATTTAACGGGCAACGAATGGCACTGGAACGGATAGGATAAAGTTCAATTAGAAAAAGACCGGGGGGGATATTACCCAAGAATTTATTGCGGATTACGAGCTCCGCGGGATCTCATTGTCGTTTGAATACTTCGAGCGTGGCCGATCTCCTCTTTTTCTTCGGAAAAGGAAGAACCGCGAAAGAATTATGAACCCCGTCTCGGATCCACCTGCGAAAAATCACCCGGTCCCTCTGTTTTTAGATACTCCACAGTCGGTCGTCTCATCCTCTGATTGCGATTAACAGCTCACTGTTTCACGTGTTTAAGTTTCACGTCTGGAATTTAGTGGAAGCGCAGGGGTCCAGAAAGCTGTGCTAAACTGCACTTTTCTGCTGTTATTCTTAAATTGAAGTCTAAAATGTTTAGTAAATTCATGTATTTTTATTTGTGTAATTTTTGAATTGTCGCCAACTCATTTTTGTCGTAAGTGTTGAAATTTATCTTTTCGATGTTCTGAAATGTTAGACGAGAAAATATTATAAATGAAAGGAACAAAGTCTGGTAGAGTTAGAGAAACATTTTCATTTTCACTCGTGAAAGAAAATTGAATACACGGTTGAAGTGCATCGATAGATTGTCGAACGTTCCAAAACGACGCCCGATTTTCAATATTCCACGGTCCGTTTATTTAGACAGGCTTCTCCTGCAATGTATAAAATCATATTTGCATACCCACTAAAAATATCCAATTATCTCCAATGTTTTAACTTTCCACGGATTATTTACGTATGATACGATATTTAATAATACGAAACCGGAAGCTTCCCAATCAGCAATTCCATTTTCATTATTTCTACAATGCTTTTGCTTATTTTAGCTCTCCTGCCAGTCGGTCGAGACAGTACCATAAATTCAATATTCCGTTAACAGTGTGCACGGTGTAGAACAATAGTACGGAGTGTAATAAATATTTTTTAGCCAGTCTCTGGAGTAATTTTTTACTCGTCCGAGACACTTTTTTTTTTTATTAACTCTGTCGCGGAATAACAAGAATTCGGTGACGCTCTGTGCTCGTTGCTGACAGTGGTATTATTTCAAATAGAAATAAATCAATTTTTCCTTGCGATTGTTATGCTGATGTTCAAACGAGAATTTTTAATGTTGTTTCAACATTATGCTATTGTCATCAATATATTATTCTGGGGACTTATTAATGTCGTTGTTTTTTTTATACGGAAGCATTGTGGAAGCTTTTATACGGAAGATATTACAGTACAAAGATACTTTTCTTATTTCATCTCTCCTATATTCGAAGAGCTTACAAACTTAAACGTCTACAATAAATTCAAGAATTTATAAAATTCAACTTCTACAATGAATGCAAGAATTTACAAACACAAACGTCTTTAAGAAACGTGTTTTAGAACTGAGGAATGTGGGAGAAAAAACATTTTGAGTTTTTGAGATCGGTATTTTGACGAAATTCCGTGATTTGGCAGGTGAGAATTCTCCAATAAGGACACGGAAAGACACTTGAACCTTTCGGAGTTTCAGCAGGTCGAATATCTCCCCAGCGAACAGCCATAAGAGGAGGCATATGGAAGCACTTCGATGCTTACGGGAACGCGAGAGAAACGTCAGTCGTTCAGAAGGCGGCCCGTAGAAATTTAATCCGGGAACGTAATGTTACCTTGGAACGGCTCGGGCCGATTAGGCTGCCGGAGGGTGGGACGGGCTATGGCAAGGGAATGGCCGAATAAAAACGTCCGGCTGGCAATTCCGAATATTGGGGCCGAAGACTACTTGTTTACGGGTGGGAAATGGGAAACCATGCTCTGTTTATAAAATACTACTCGAAGAAAGAGCCTTCCCCTCTATGATGAACATGAAAATGAACACAAAAAAAGACGTTTTTCACAAATCTTTTCACATTATTTTGTTACATCGTTTACAGACTTCAAACCCAATAGAAACACACATATGTATGTGCCCATAATTATAAAACTGGTCTAATTGTCAGTCATATATTTCTTGTTTCGAGATATTTAAATGAAAAGGATATATTAACACTGAATTAAGTCTATATAATGTTGAAATAACAAGCACTATCTAACGGTTCATTTTTGACAATATCGTAAAAATTACAATATACTATATATTATAAAAAAATACGTGCCAAATATTTATTTGATTTATACATCATGCACAAATTATATTGCAATCGGTGTGTTCGGATTGGGTAACGTTCCTTGTAAGTAAATACCTGTTCTATTATTTGGATACCGGAGTGACGAGTCGAGTGTCCAACGAAATGTTGTCCACGGTCACGTTTCAACAGGTCTGTCTTCCAGTGGACCATTTAGCGGTGCCGTTTCCCCGCGTTACGAAACACAAACGACATACGGTTAATTTTAAAGGAGCCTCGGTGACGTCGCTTCGGTTTCCAGACGCGTTTTCCAAGCGGAAAAGAGACGCGGATGCACGGCTAGGAGTCAAGAGAAGCTGACTGCGAGAAAGCCGAGAGAAAGAGAAAAGCGTGGGTCGCGTGTAATGGGTTCGAGTATAAATATGAATTTCCGCGGAAGCGTATTTAATTATTCCGCGCGGCAGTCGTTGCACTTATTTTTCCCTCGGCAGCGCGTGCTCTGCACGCCCACGTTTCTGTCCTTTTCCGCGTTCACTGTTCCCTGTTGCGTGTTAATGAAAACGTCACAAAGATTTGCAGAGGCGGCGGGCTCGCCTTTATGTGATAGAACCTGGTGGGAGGACATAAACGGGAGTTTAATCGATTCGCGGCCGTTGTATCGAGTGTCACGGCGATTTGTATGTACGGGTTACATGCCTTTGAAAAATATAGAATGCCAAACGATTTTTTAAATATGTGGAATTACGTTTTTAAAAAAATTAATGTACATTTTAAATATGTAGGATTTTTTATATTTTTAATATGTTTGATGGATAGATATATTTCCGTGAAGATTGATATGCATGCTCCAGTATTTCTTAATATTTTATAAACTTTCAAAAATGAAATGATAATATTGTTCGAAAGTCGATATCGCCCGTGAATATTTTAAGGCGCTAAACACTATTTACAGATTAAGATACTTCGCAAGTTCGGTTCAGGAACGATCGTCTTTTATTAATTAAAGTTCACCCTTGTCGCTGATTTACAATTCAGAACGCGGCAGGGGCTGTGATGATAAGATTAGTCGCGTCGGCGTTTCGTCGTTAACATACTGCTTCCGAAAACTGATTTCCCGATCGACGTTTATATAAATACTGTGAGTTATAGTGTATTTATGACGACGCAGCCATTAAATTTAACAAAATTACTGTCTAAGCATGAAAGTGGTTAAACGATGTGTGAACCCATTGGCTACGCAATTTTATATTCAAATACCAGAAACAAAAAGTAATATACTCATAAATTTGATAAATAAACATAGCTTCCACTTGCGAATGTCTAATATAGAGGAACGAATTATTGAACACAGGAGAGATCGATATTTGCCATTATTACGTTTTCCATACAGATAAAAGCAGAGCAAATATTTCATTACACGTTGTTACGATTTTCATGGATTTTTCACACATTCCGTACGGAACAGTAAAAACAGCGATTCAATATTTTTCAATTTTCAAGTACCCGGATTCTCCATTTTAGTAATCCGGTCGGTTCGGTCTATGTATATTGCGTAAACTTTATTCGTTCCCGACTCGGCCTGATGATTAAATCCATCGGCGAGGATCGATCGGCTGAATCATCTGCCGGCGTTGTCACGATAAACTCAAACATTGTCGTTAACTACGTGCCTCTTTGATAAAGAAAGTTATAATTAATATTTCGCCGTCAAACACCGACGGCTACTTCGAAGCGACATCCTCGTTTATGCATGCGCAAACGAATCTCTCGCGTGAATAAAAACCTCGGGAACGTTCGAGCGGACAGTTTCACGACGGGCAAGTATTCTCGAAAAAGGAAAAACGAAATCATTTTTCTCCGCGAACCGGAACCTTTGTGTTACTTTCTATTCTCTGTTTCTATTTGTCCGGAGAAAACTTAACATCGTCACACTGATCGTAATTAAATGGATAAAAACTCGACTGTGTTAATCGTCAGCTTATTGGCGAATAATCTGAATTATTTGACTGTATCTAGTGGTATTCGTTTTTGGAGGATTGAGTCTTTCTTCTGATCAATTATCACTGAATTGTGGGAAGTAGGAATAAAATAAAAAGTGATTTCATCCCTTAACCCTTCACTGCATGATTTTTTAAATTGAAATTGATTTATTCAAGGGAAAAATATTTTGAAAAATTAAAAAAACATTTTCAGAAAAATAAACACAAATAAACATAGTAAGAAAACACATTCTTAGTTTACTATATACCAGATTTGTCAACTGTATAAGATACACTATGCAGCGAAGGGTTAACGACTTGGCTACATTAAAAGCAACATTACAATATTCTTAAATTTTTCTAATCCTTTACTGTTTTATATTTCACCGAACCAACTTCTTCGTAAATGCATAAAGATCCGCATTCTAATGTATCACAAAGGGAAACCAAGAGGTCGAACATCTCCGTAAAACGAATTGTAAGAATTCGAGCGAGCACAGAGTCTCGTTAGGAAGGAATTTCTGCGGAGCCGGTGCGTGTAGCTGCGATCGAATAGAAACATCACGCGATAGCTAATGAGCTGGCGGAGGGTCCTCAGGGTAAAGGAGAAGTTGGGACAGGTGTGGCCATCGTATCCGTAATTTTCCGTGTTGGCTTATTTCCCGGAATTGCTAGGTAATAAGGCGTTTTATGCACTAGGCGAATCGTGGTGTTCGTCGAGGACGGTCCCGGTCGAAAGAGTAAAGAGACCGGAGTCGGCAGCCAGAGGGCGGTTTTGCTTGGCTCCGCTCCATAATTTTATTGTTTTATCTGTCCTGTTTACGACACGACGGACAAAGACCGAAACCGTTTCGGTCGGGTGGGGACGTGCAGGTTTATAATGCACGCAAAGAAAGAATTCACGCTACGGGCGAAGATAAACGCGAAAATTGGGGGGGTTTCTTAGCTTGCGTTTCACGCAACGGTGACACGGCAGCGCCAGCCTTCGGGCAAAATAGACATCTGGTCACTTAACGCGAGTTTCTCAGCGTTTGTCGCGAACCGGAAAAACAATTTCATCGTCAAAGCTAAGGCGAGAGTCTATTAATTCGCTGTTCCGGTTAATTGCGTCCGTTTTCGCCAGGCGTCGATTGGAAACGTCCTTCCCGCCGCAGTAATGAATAAACGATCAGTTCGGTCTGGAACCGATCGCATTATGCCTGGAGCTATATTGGGGAACAATAAACAATCCAATTTTTAACGAAATTAAAATAATACTAATTATGCTACGCTAATCTCCAATTCTTGATCCAATAGTGGTGCAGAGGATAAAAGAGCCGAAGCTTCATCTACAGAAGAACCTCGCTAGTTGCAACCTCGTTTATTACACGATTCCTCGTCCGTTCTATACTCCCACCACACGAGGTGTTCACGGTTGTTGAACTCGTGCTGGGGATTATGGTGGGAGACTAGTTCGCGTGATTGGTTGCCTCTGTCGTTAGGCAAGCTCGATTATTGTGCGAGTACCAATGCCAACGTCAGAAGCCTCGCGAATAAACAAGCTTAGTCCTGAAGAATCGAAGGCTGACTGGAAACGAAGCGTGCGTGGGAGCTGGTTTGTCGGTCGATTCCTTCGCCGATTTCTAAACGATACGGGATCATCGTTTCACGAGAGGTCGGCGAAAGAAACGGCGGCGGGCCAAGCAAGCAGCAACGTAGCTTCTGCAAGTCTGCGAGTTGAAGCGTCGTCACACGGGCGCGGCAAAGCGCAAACATCCGGGACAATGGGTAGACGGTTGTGCAACAACGAGAATCCACCGAGCGCGCCTGGGACGGTGCTCTCCCATTGTTGTCCCGGTCTCTCGATACGGGGAGAGGGGAGGGAAGCGGCTAGGTGTTCTTCTCTCGGTATATACGACACTTGGGGGCCGATGGCATTTCTACGAACGGCTGACCCGACAATGGACCACTTCACTCGAGGGTGAACCATTCCTATGCTAACAGCCTTTCACGCCAAGTGCAGAGGCACCTTCTCTCCTCGCTTCTCTCTTCTCTCCTCCACCTACACTGCTCCCTCTCTCTCGCTCTCTCTCTCTCTCTCTCTCTCTCTCTCTCTCTCGTTGTAGCTATAGCACGACTAGATATCCACACAGGAGCTTCTCCATGTGCTCCTCCCCGCGCCGGTTATCCACTCTTTCCCTCTGTCTTCTCTTGACTCCCAACGACGGATCAAGGGACGAGCACGAAAAACCATTTCCGGTTCGAACCGGCCACCCGTGAAAGAGCCGATTCCCCGTGATATCCGATCTTGCAGATTGAGTTCCAGAGGTCTGCAGCGATCCACCTTTTCTTCGGGAGTCTGTACTCACGCTCGAAAGTATGTGGACACTTTCTTAATTGCAATCGGCTCAACATTCTTACGAAGCCATGTCACGAATAAGAAATTATCATTTTACCTTGCTTTTTTGATGAATTCAGCAAATTTTTAGCGACTTTAAAAAATAATGTAAGTAAACATCGCGAGAAGTAATCGGTTTTTAATTTCTTCTGGTTTAGTGTACCTTCCTGCTCCTCCACTTTTAGCTGTCCATCTGATTGTTCTGCTTTCCTTTTCCCGAAAGAAGACGTCCTTACGCGATCCTAACACCTCGTAAATTCAAATGACCACCGTCAGGATACCTCTCCTGTAAATTGGATCCAGGCGCTACTCCGATCGACACCGTTTCTCAGTACGCATGTAGTTTATGCGAGCTTTATAGTTTTATTATATTGAGTGGCTCGATGGGGTGGAGGAGTAAGTTTAGTAGAGAAGCTTGCGAATACGCGAGCTCGTCGGATTGGAGGGAGCGATTATTACGGCGGAGAGCGAAGTGGAGGAAATATCGATTCGTGTGACGATATTATTGAACTTTTCGATATTCTTGGAGGATCTCTGCGTGGATCTATGCAAAAATAATAATGACCAACGCTATAAATGTCTTGGTCAGCCACTGGGACAATTACCCTACCACGAACACATGAAGATCTGGTAATAACAGACTCGCGTTACTCGTCAAACAGAAGAAAATAATGATAACTAACGGAGACGTGGCCGCTCGAATAATCCGAAGGGTTAGATAATTAATAATAGCAGCACGAATTCGTAAAACGTCCAGCGTGACTCCTTCCGAGAAGGAGCTGACGCAAGCGACGGAGAGCACCTCTGTGCAAGCGTCACCGGTCCGTGGCTGGGACTAATTATCCGAAAATACACGGGCGATTTCTGCCAAGATAACAATACGTATAATTGCCGGGAATATAACAAACGCTCGGGCGTTTGGCGGCTCGCCAAAAATGCCCGAAGAATCTCCGTTGGGGGGCCCCGGCCAGTTTTGCGGGCTGGGGTTGCTGCCGAGGATGTCCTCGGCCGGTCACACACAGGTAGAAACGCCTAAACGGGCATCCGTGGCATGCGCGGCTCTAAGCAACAAGTGGCGATAGGCCAGCCGCGACTCTGCTATAGTTCTCCGGTGTTTATTCATTAGACGCCTATTTCACCGAGCCGCCTGCCCGCGGGATGATAAATTAGACGATCCTCTTCCACCGGTTCTCCCGGAAATCTTAGAGACCCGGCTTCGAAAGTTCGGCCAGTCGGACGAGCACCGAGCCGTGAGCAGGAACCGTGAACACGTTCGCGAACTAGAACGCGGTAATAAAGTGGAGTAGTTCCCGACCAAGTAGTTCCATCACGATAGAACGCAACGGGGTTGCAAGTTTCCGTGCCGCACCGGCCACCAATGATAAAACGCCTCGCGACCAACCGCTGGAAGCTTCGTCCACTTCCCACACGGTCACATCTTTCTTCGCGATTAAGGTCCACCGCTCTGGAACCGAGATGCTCCGACCCTCTCCGACCTGATTATTGGACTGCGGATTTCATGCAGTCGCGATAAAAATCACTGCAACTCCAAACGAAGTCTATAAACAAAAAAATTGCCGTGCCTTTCTTTATGCATGATATGAAATTTTATGTTTCCGTAATCAATATTTAAGCAAGTAATGTGTAGCCATGCGAATGTACATGTGAACGAATACGAATGTTTTGCCTTTCTTTCTAGACGAGACTTTTATTCTGTTGCAATCAATATTTAAAGCATTGAAGTAAATGCACGTTTCCACCGACGCTTAGTAGATCGGCTGAATCCGAGAAGACCGTGTACGAAACGCGGCGAGTTTATCACACGCGATTTCTACCCTAACGGGTTCGCTGATGGAATACAAATGCTGGCCTGTCGAACACCCTCCTCTCGGCACCGTCTGAAGCATTAAGGGAAAAGTGATGCGTTCTAACTGCGAGACGTCTCCCATCAGTCAAAGCGACCAGTTTCTCGAGTTACGAATGAATTTAACGATCGTCTCGAGACTTTGTCATTCCCCGGAATCTCTGACAGCACCTGCCCCCGTCCGCCCCCGGTCTTCCGCCCCTTTTGTACCCGTGTACGTATGTACGTGTGTCCCTGTCTGTACGCGTGTGTACGTCGGTTGGGAACCGCTTTGAGGAAACTCGTTAATCCAGCTCTCGAAACTGCGAGGGTACTCGAACTTCTCCAGCCGAAAATGATCGACCGGCACCGCGCGTTCGGCTTCCCGGTGGATCGTGTACGTAAAGGTGTGCACACAGAGAGAGCCACGCGCACCACCGACACGTACACGTACCTACACGTACATTTACACGTACGTATGACGGTCGAGCGACTTCTCCAACTGTAATTGGGAGTTTTGCGCGAACCGCGCGCGTTCCTGTCGCTGCGATTGCTTCGCAAGCAGCGGAGGGGATGTGAAACATTGATCGAAACGCGAGAAACCTTGGAGAGGACGCGTGAGCCTCCTCCCGACGTTTTCTAAACGTTTTCAATCGCTTCCGCAACCGCCCTGCGACGGAACTAATTCGTCGTGGCGCGCATAACGTCTGGACACCGTACTGTGAACGCACCCTTCGCGACACTGTATAAAATTCAATGAAAATTTGAGAGACTTTCTTCAATGGTGTGCTGTTGTTAAAATTTTTGAGAATTAGAAAGCTTGGTTAGACTACGACACTAAGATGCATCTATGGGGAATTAATTGAACAGATTTATTTGGCAGATCATTCGGAAATTATACGATGAAAAAATGGGCAAAATAAAAATTCCCTTGGAACTTTGTTCGGGTAACATCTATGGATCACTATAATCTGTAAAAGATCCATTCGAAATCAACGTGAAACAACGCTCAACGATGACGGTTCCAATTTCTCCCGAAAGCTGTAGCTTTAACGACCGCCTTTCGCAGAACCAATTTGTCCGCGATCGCTCCCTAGAGGAAAAACCATGGTCTTCAGACAATGGCGAATACTTTTCCCGCGGGTTGCATCAGATGCGCTCTATTTCGTCGACGCGAAGACGCCAAAGTTCTTGGAATGTTCTCAAAACGCGAGCGCCCATTACTCAGTCGATCAGTCGTGGTCTATATAGAGCGAAGCTAATTTCGTTCTTCGTTAGGTTCGTTCCCGCGACTCTCGCGTATCATGGCGATCATTATAAACGAAACGTTACGTAACAATTGTAAAATTCTTGCATTCGCGTGACGCACGGTTCTTCTGATTTCACCTCATGGTATGGCCAATGAACTGATGTACGATTGCGATGAGATACGATGCGATACTTCTTTGCAAATAATAATTTTGTATTCTTGAAAAATTGTGCTCCTTCGAGATCTCCACCCACTATATAATTCTGAATCGATCGAGGACGAGAGGGGGGGGGAGGGTAAATACAGGGCAGCGTTGAAAGATCGAGCGCGAAAAGCAAACTCCAACCGAATACGATCGGCGCACGGCAGAGTATTTTCGGCGTAAAATATTGGTCTTCCGTGATACCCGGTGTTTGCCGAGTTAATAACGGACAAACTATCTTTACGACCGGCCCGGCGAGGAGTCATTGATTTGTCCGATCTGAACACGAAACTGGCTGCGAAACGTTACAATCCATTTGCCCTCACCTAACAGAGAAGTTGTTGCAAAACGAAATAATCGAGCAGCGCGCCTCCCGACGAAAAGAATTTCATCTTGTTTGACTTCTGCAGTCAACACACGGTTCCTTGATAACTATTTGCTCACCTAGATTGGTAATAAAGAACGGTTGCTTCCCTTTTTCCCGCTGCTGTTGTCTTGTAAAAGACTGTGAAATTAATATTAATGTGTTGCGCGTTCTCTTTCGCTGATGATATTGATCATTACAGAACGGTACATTTTATTGGTGTATATTAACTTATAATGTGATTTTTGCTGAAATGAACGCAAAATTAATTCGAGAAGGCTTTACAAATTATATGAACCAAGAATTATATGTGCTTGTGCAAGTATGTATGGTTTCTTGTAATTTATTCTGGGTTAATAATCATTTCAAATAATATATATGTATATTAGAGTAAAAAATTACTGCGTACCTTTCTGAGAGATTGCAGAATTAATACAATAATTAAGTACAGAATAAACTGGTACGGATATGAAGAATTGTACGCTTCTTTTAAATTATTTTTGAAATGTTTGAATACATCGTGCACACACAGGTAGAATTGCGCTATGAAGTAAAGATTTTCTTATGTCGAGTACGTACCGAATCGATCGGAACTAAGAGCGAATAGAAAATGAGAGCGCGATTGTATCTCGTTCATCACACGATCGTGCGCCCCCGCGATCCATCTATAAAATGAAAGCCGGGACAAAAGGAGGACGGCAGCTAGAGCAAATGTAACGCGGCCTAACCTCATCTCTTTTCTCTGGTCAATAAGAGCGTGGCGCTTTCCATTTCTGGGAATTATTTGAGGGATTCCAGTTTCCTTTCAGTCCTGTGTCGTCTCCTTTCATCTTTGCGTAATGTCCTTCGTGCGATCATCTGAGCAGATCAAATCGACGTATTTTCGGAAATGATGCGAGGAAAACACGACACGTGGCAATTCCCCTCGCCAGTTTCTCGAACGAGCTGCAATAGAAAATTAATTCGGGAAAATTCAACAACAAAATGAAGTTACTAAAATAAAGGCTGAAAAGTTCATAAACTGGAATGATGAATTTCAAAGAATTTCAAAGAATTGTGTTCATCATATATGATTGAACATTATATTCGGAAAGACTATCCGAACGACTTAATATTTTCTCTTATATTCCTAATATCTCGCTAGAGAAACATAAATGTTTGCTAGAATCAGTAGTCAGTATTGTGAATGGTTAATTCTGGAATACAAAGGTACACGTAAAAATCGATTTGTTTTTGCAAATGGCGGAAACGTCTCACGACTGCGCAGGCGACGACGTTAGGTCCATTCAGACCTCCGTCAACTTCTGCAGCTGTATTTTAACACAGTTTTCATAAAAACAATTAGCAACTTCGGTTAAGCGAAACTTCTGAAGACTCGATTCACAATGGCGGTAAACTCGCCATTTGAGCGTTCAATCAGAAGTTTTAATCACTGTAACTAAAAAATCCATCCAAGACCAACGAATGAAAATGAAAAGAGAAATAGGTAGAATGTGATAAATCTATCTTCTTGCCTCGGCCTTGATTAGGGTACCGAATTCGTCGACGCGAATCAATCGACGGCAATAGAAGTCTGTAAGACGACCTGCAGCCCAATTAGAGTCGTTTTAAAGATCCGAACGACGATCGGCCGCAAGCCTAGGCGCAATATTTCACGGTGCTCTTTTGAACCCGGCGCAGTGGGTATTGTCGCCGTCGCAATTACCCGGTCGAACAGAATTTCTGTAACGATCAGCCTTGTAATACGGTCTTTCGAGCAGCCACAGATCGTGTTCAGACGGAACCACGTAAGGATTTCTCTCGTCAGGTCTTTGTTGGCTCGTCTTCTTCCCTTCCGGGGCCTCTCCTTTCCGCGCATAGAAGCCGCGAGCTAATCCCTCGACAAAGGGGCTATCGAGTATCGATCGCTTATTCTCTTTGACGTGCC
Organism: Lasioglossum morio; assembly: GCA_916610235.2. Taxonomy (NCBI): domain Eukaryota; kingdom Metazoa; phylum Arthropoda; class Insecta; order Hymenoptera; family Halictidae; genus Lasioglossum; species Lasioglossum morio. The sequence continues at coordinate 7,043,814 of OU744330.1, read as the reverse complement.
GGCCGCTATCTCTTGGCTGCACACTCGTCCATGATAAGGGCGCAAGTTTACTCACACGGCCAACAGCGAATCGACACACACTCGGTGCGGGGCCGTCTTTCATGCAGTCGTGTAAAGCCATTTTAAGAGGCGCTTTCATTCTCGCACCTGCGCCTGTCTCCTATACCCTCTTCTCTGCTGAGACATTCACCAAATATAGTATAACGTTCTCGGCTACGATTGCCGTAGATGTTTCCCTGTCTCGAACTCTAGGAAACTTCCAAATTAACTTGTTTGTCTTTTCAATTCATCACTGAAACATGTAAAGTAGTCATTTATGCAGAAGATAGTGGTGTCGATGCTCTTCCCAATACATTTTGTCCCATCTCAATATCGCAATCCGTTCTCAAGATACACTTATTTATCTTCAAGAAAATGGTAATTGAATAACACAAGCTTCCAGCTTGATGTTATTGTTTTGCTATACGATAATAAATTATTCTAGTTTCCAGGGTAATGTGGTATAAAAACAAGAATTGGCGAGGTTGCGTGAGTGGTTTTTGAAAAATAATTCAAAAACCTAGGATTGGCGTAAGCAGCCGCAACTCGGTGATGAAGCATCGACGATGGGGGTTTCCGCTAGGCTCGTTGAATTATTGATTCGAACATCAGCTAGACAGAGCTCCTTTTTGAATTCAGGATGAAGTTCTCCGGCAAGAATCTGGGCATTGAGAGCCTCGCAAAGGGAATTATTAATTATTGATCGGTTTAAGAAGCATTGTGTGCTTGTGGGAAATGCGCTAGCCTTGGTAGCAAGTCGATGTTCTGTTAACGTGGACTAATAGCGTGTCTACTTTCAGCATGTTCCATTTGAATAATTATAAGAACCAGCATTACATTACCACGCATGATTTCCTTCATTTGACGCTAAGTACCTTCCCTTTATATTTCAAGCATCTCCAAGAAATATTAAAAGCTAGAAAACTTTCAACGTTTTTATACCAACATGAAAATCTTCTTTTCACCAACACTCTGAAAAGAAATAGCTTATATTACTGGAGATGCGCTTGAAAAATTCATTAAAAATCCTCAGCTCTGTTTACAGATTTCTAAAAACAATTGAATTGGTGGGTAATGCGTTCACTATAATTTGCTTTTATCAAACCTCTTCAGAAATTAGTTGTACAATAGTGGAAAAACATACGAATTTGCAAGTCCTGAAATCGGCGAATTTTCACTCGAGGAGGGTGCAAGGTTTAATCGAAATTCCCTTCGGTTCTGGAAGCAACGCATTCAATTATTTTCTATAAAATTCGTGCACAGATTTTCGAGTACTCGCGAGCAGGAAAATGGAATAGAAAAAGTGTGGACGCGTCGATACGGGAATTCCGCGATTCGCGAATTCCGCGCGACGACCCCGCAATCAATGCAATTAGAACGCGGATCCGGGAAAGTCCTGAACGGACGAGAAATGGCAGAAGCGTTCACCTGCCGGGGCTGCATAATTTGGCGGCATAAATTAATACGTCCCTGGAAATCTCAGGTCTCCGACACAATTAGGCGGCGATTAATTAAACCCATTTCACATCTCGACGGACTTGCTCTCCCTTTATCACGACCCTTCTCCCGTCCCTTCCTCCTCTGTCCCTTATCTGGCCGCTCTTTGTCTTTATTCCGATTGTGCTATCGCTCTGGTCGGTCTTATTGTGCCGGCGAGCCTTTTTCTTCCTATCCTTGGCCGCTTTTCCATCTCGCTTTTCTTCGCGGAAAATTAGATACGCGCGGGGATGATCGACGCGCGAGATAAACCGACACCTCGATTTGTTCTTAAACGTTCAGAAAATCTTGCTCGGGAAATTGATGAAAGAAACAACGCCGATCGACGAAAGATTATGCCCTTTGCTAAGAAAATAATCAACAATCTCGAACAACTTCGGAATTAAGGCTCGGACTTTGTTGAGCATCAGAGAAATTATTTTAAGGCACATGGGAAAAATAAATAATTACTTATGCGCACCTGATTTATTTGATCGAATCATTTTCACTGGAACTAGAGTTGCGCTGCGAGTTTAGGCGTCGCGTTTCCAGGCATTCAGTCATCACATCCATTAATTGCACAGCCATTAGATCCATCGAGTTTAGTTAGCTTTAGTGTCGAAACACTTCGGAGGTATCGCGTGCACGGAAAAGTTCGGCGAAGCAACATTCCTGTCCGCGCGTTTAACGGGCGCGCCACTTCCCGCGGGTATCTGGCGAATGCATAATTAAGCGATAACTTATTTTGGTTCAACGAAGTGAAATTTACAGAGGCAATTAACTTCGCTCCAGTTTGAAGATCTTCGTCCCGTATTTTCGGTCCGACGCGAGAGAATTTCGTAGCCGTTGCGGCCCTGGTAAATAGCGCGTCCCCGGTCTCCCGTGTATTCCCACCAGAAGATCCATTAACTCATAACAATGGACACCTGAAAGCGTTAATGCAATCCAGTTAGGGGTCTACTGACAGTCATTAAAAACTTTCATCTTAAACCTAGGCCGTAAAACGTACTTGTTTACGCGGCCGTACCTGCATCGCCATCGGGCTCTATAACGACCATAAAGAGAAAAGTGTTGTTAAAAGTTACTACGGTTTCGCCGCGGTAATTGTTCCGCGCAAGTGGAACGCTTTTCGACCGTTCAAGAAATGGATAACGCCGAAACGGCCGTAATTCGTTTAAAATTTGCCCGGATACGAGTCCAGCTTAATTGCTCAGCAGCGTCTTGGGAATCGGGTCACCGTTCCCATCTTTCCAATAAAAAAAAAAAAAGAAACACGTCGTCGCTATTCAACTGTTCGTCTCTGCATTTTGGCAACATTTTCTAATTTTTATAATACAGGCCCGGAAAATACTATACGATACACGATAATACAGAACATTGTCTTGTTTATGATTATGTCATGATACTTGGACGAATCTATTTGTGACACCTTTCTGATTAAAACGAGACCTCATACAGATAAATACAGCCAACAACCGTAGTCCCGTTGAAAGCACCGGTTCTCATTAGATCACCGAAGTTAAACAATGTGGAACGTGAATGGCACTTGGATGGGTGACCGTCTGGTAAAAAAAAACCGGAAAGTGACCCACCCGGGTGTTTTTCACGTGTTGTTGGCAAAAGGTGGTTCGGAACCCACCGTAAACAGTAGGTCCCGCTGAAAAGGCGATTGTGAGAATGGAGAGTGGGGGAAGGAAGATTGGTAAATGAATTTGAAACCCTGAGGGGACCAAATATCATGTTACATTACAGATAAATACGATACGAATTGCATCGTGTTTAGTGTCATTTCAATTAGAAAAATCTCAGGAATGCACACATACAAGTTTCATAGAAAAATAATGAAGAACAAATAGGTGGCAAGGAATGGTGTCTGTACGCGACGTGACATTTAGCGAAGTTTTCTAAGAGAAAGACGGAGACGATTGAAATGGAAAGAACCGGGGTCGAAGGGGTTAAGCACACGTCTCATATCCGACAGTATAACTCTACTTCGCAAGCTTTTATTGTCGGAGGATTCTTTAGGCTCAGCAGGGGTTGTCGGCGGGGGTAAGCGGTTGTGTCTTCATCTCCGTCACCCTTGCTCTCGGGTATGTAAATTCGCGATAATAGCAGAGGATGCTTCATCCCCCTAACCCTGCCTTAACTCGGCCTTTATGAGTTAATAACTTGGGTTATCGAGAAATTCGCCTTGACTAGCTGCGCTCCCTCATCCCCTAACGCCCAGGCCTTGCGCCAGTCGTCTGCGAATACACGCGCGCGCGCACAGCAACGAATCGGCGCACACAGACGACGATTCGCAACGCTCCTGCACAACACATACACACAGAGCTAGGAATCGGCGCACACAGACGACGATTCGCACACGTTCGCACGCCCACGACCTCGCAAGAATTTCGAACAGTCCTCGGCGAAGTGAATACCGAGAGGTATTCAACGGTTAATAGACAGCTTCGGCGTGATTTCAGCTAGACTTCCTTTGAATTTATGACCGAAAATCGGTAATTAAGGCGGTGACGTGACACCGGCGACGCATCCCCGAGTTCAAGTCCGCGGAGAGCCTTCATTTCCGGTTTAACTTCGACGTCGTAAAGTTCCCGTTGTTCGCTCGGGAACGCATCGCTCCCGAGTTACGGCGTATGTGCACGTTGTTATGCGATTTCGGTTGGAAATTAAAGGCGAATTAAGTTACCTACGATCGTTTCATTTGGAGATACGGCTCAAGGCACAATACCGCGCAACGCGATTTTCTAGAATTGTTCTTCATCAATTGGCTATAGCGTTGGCTTTCACAAACAGCAGACATTAGATCGTCGCGCATTAAACATCCCTTGTTACAATATCACCGATCCAACGAACAATTCATCCGTCGATCCTCTTCACCCACGAGCACCGTTCACCACCTGCACAACATTTCAAACAAAGAGCCTTTTAAACTCTCCTGAAAATTGTAAAGCGCGCGAACCCTGCAGCCGAAATCCCTCGCTGAAAAATCCCACGGCAGGCGGAAATAAAATGAAAAGGGTCTATCGAAATTCGGCAAACGGTCAACTAGAAAAATCGCCGATCCATCAGGGTCGCATTATAGCTCGTTCATTGAAACCAGTGAAAACCCGTGCAACGATCGTTGGGTGATCGCGGTCCGAGCGGATTCGTCGTTCCCGGATCAAACAGTGTCCAGGGTGTCTCTTTGCGAACGGTCGCTCGTTAATGAATAAAATCAGGACCAGCAGTGTGCGCGATTCGATCGGTGATCAATCCCGCGGAAATCTCTGATCTTCTGTCGACGTCCTAGGGATCGAGGGGTGGGGGGCCGGTCCACGAACCGGGCGCGCGTCAATATTTGTGACAAAATTGAAAAGGGTTAATTAGCGAACCGGTCACACGCCGTGACGTGTTCAGTTTGCGGCGTGGATTTGCGCGTGCTGCCTCATGGAGCTGCGTCATGGGACGAACCCACGGGGATGTTCCGAGGGATGAGGGACGCACCGCGGTGGCGCAAATAGACACGTAGATCGCGTTACATTGTCGGGCAGAATTTATAACGGACGCATTATCCGCGCGCGGGCATAAACACGAGCGCATATGTAGCTTGCGGCCTGGACGTTTCGATGGGACGGGCTCGATAGATAGAGCTGCCATCTGGAAAATCGCTAATCTGGAACAGGGCTGTTCGAACCCGCACATTTTCGCACGGAACACCGACTATTTTATGTGGTTGGAACTAGCCCATAATACGCCACTCACGATTCGTCTTGTCCTCCCTTTTTCTGGTCCAGTCGTAAGTTTTAATGCAAGACGGAGAAAAATCAATATCGTAGTGACTGCGTTTATGCCAAACTAATGAGAAAATTCATGATGATATATGGACTGCAGATCTTTATACAAAATAAAAATGTTCTACATTGATTGCGAGCAGCAGGAATAAAATAAATATTTATTTCATTTTCATCTTTTTATGTTGAATCTACGATTAGCTAAAAAGAACATGCTCATATTAGGCTTCCCTACCCGCGGGGACTTTGAGGTAGAAATGTTTCGAGATTCAGTTAAAATATCGTTGGAAATCGCCGTTCAAGACGGAGGAGAAAAGACCCGATTGCTTTCAGCGATAGCCGAAAGAGCGCAAAAAGGACCACTGTCTCGTTCCCCGAAATTCGCGAAACATCGTGAATCCACTACATCGGCTGCAAACTCATGATCAGTCTCGGGGCGCAGCAAGAGAAAGCAAACTCGAGAGAGAAAAAGAGAGAGAGAGAGAGAAGATAGAAGCAGAACGGAAGAAAATGAAGAAAAATCGAAGCGGCCGCGTTCCCATCGCATCGCATCGTCGCAAACGTGCGTCTGTATTCGCGAGAGGACTTCATCGTCGTCATTTTGCGCCCACGATCGTCGATGGAAGCTGGTCCCGACCCTCTTCCCCATCGCAGCATCGTTTTCCCGAGTGTATTTCGACTGGAGCGTGCCCGAGTCGCGCGAACGTAGAGAAATAAGAGAAATTGAAGGAAACGTACGAAACGAGCGAACACAAAACGAGAAAAAACGAGCGAGGGACCGCGAAAAAATCGAGAGGAAGGAAAATCGAGCAGAACGAGGAGGGGCGAGGGGGGGGGGGGGTCGGAGGGGTAGGAATAAAACGACGGCGCTGCGATACCGTCGGCCAATAACGCGCGGACCATCCCCGCCGTTAAAATCGCTTAAACCGTTCCCTCCTCGGGCTAGATTTATCGCAAAAGGGCTTAAAAAAGGAGAACGGTGGCCGGGCGGGTTCCGGGGTAGACGGAGGACGACGATATATATTCGTTGGGCCGGCCCTGAGTCCTCTTCGCAGGGGGTGGCTTTGTGAACAAGCCGAGAAAGAACGGAAAGGAGAACGGCGTTCTCGCGGAGGGTTGAGAAAAGAGGACTGGACGAAGAAACAGGATGGGCGAAAGAGAACGACGAGGAAGGGGGTTGGTTGCGAGAAGGGGGTGTGTTTCGTGTAGCCGGATAACGGCGGGACGCCGTGCGAGGGAAACGACAGCAACCACCCCAATTTATAATATTTATCGCCGGTAGCCGATAATGGAATTTCGCCTGGCGCGTTTATGCGCGTATATATACGGCCGTGGCCGGCCCCCTCTTAAATCCTGAATCGGGACGTATGGCCGGCTTCTACCCTCCGGTAATATTCGTCGTAAATACACGTGGACCGTAGACATGTACAGGGTGTCTCCACTTCGGCGTCCTAAATATCTGCCTGTTATTCTTCACGATTGGAAACGTGTCCGAAGGGGACAGACTTGGATGGGCAAGAAATGTTTCTGAAGGTCAGTTCTTTCGAAATTGTCGACGAAATCCAATGACCTATAATACACTGACCTTCGGACGACATGGAATAGATGATTTGAAACACTTAAAACGTTTACCATTTGATAGCCATTGTAAGCATATATTTTTCAACAATTCTTAAACCAATTATTCATTTTGTACAGAAATTTCAAACTCCTACAAGCTAAACATGGACATGACACAATAATGACAGGATAAAATCAATCACTGATGCAAGACTGGATTTCGGAGCGCAGCTATCGAAATATTGTGGAATGTTAATTAACGTTCGTTGCAGTTCTGTAATTTAAGACGGCCAATTTATTTGTCAGATATCTTCCTCCTCATCCTTGGGAAGTTCCATCGTTTCGTTAATTAGTTATACCGATGACGGGAATATTCAACGTTCCCCTTTCCCCCTTTTCCCGCTCGTTCGGGCAAATTTCGTTAATTCGGGAAGCGAGGCTGACTCTGGTCTTCGTTCACAAAGACTCGTATCTTGATTTAATCTGTGTGTTTCGTCGCTAATTAAATTAATTAACATAGCGGGACAATGCACAGCTCCGGATGGTCTTTTGTTCCGTGACAGCTTTATGAAATCAAACCAGCGATTGCGTTTGACATCCAAACCGGCGTGTTCCTATTTTCGACTGCATTACGAGAACGCGACCGAGACTCTCGACAAATTCGTATGCCCGCTCACGGTTTTTCGATTGTTTTGTTATACCACAGACAAGGTATAGAAGTAGACGTAGAACAATCACCATATGGGGTTTCGTATCTCACCCAATAACAACTGGTTTTCTTAAGCCCTCATATGTTTTCTTTTTAACTAGCGAAACGAACCTATTTCTTTTTAATTGTACATTGTTTTACATGGTATTCCATATATGTGCTTTTTTTAAGTCTTAAAAACTTTTGGGTTCTCAGGGGTTAAGGTCTTACAAAGAGAACTGCGTTTATGAAAATCCTGTAAAATGAACCAAATGAAATATTTTTTGTAATAATTTTATAATTCGTTGCTTAAATATTATTGTCTTAAGATAATATTTGAAATTGTTTACTCTTAAAGTCTACTCGTAAAGGAATTCTCTTCACTTTAAAAGAAGAGCAGAGAAAAAATATTAAACAGTTTCGCCAGGGCACCTATATGAAGATCTTCTAGATGAAATGTGGAAATCAGCAGGTGATTGCTTCAACATTTGTTTTGGACCATTTTAAAATCAGAGTTCAACCAACTCTTGAAACAGTAGAAAGTGCTTTTTTTGTATTCATATTTACAATAATTGTTAGATGAGCGTAAATGACGTGATCTATCTCGTCCAACGAACTCAGAGGCGCATCATTTTTCTTCCGCTCGCTTACTTATGTATCATTCGAAAAGATTAAGAGCCAAGAGTATTTATCAACAGTTTGATTAATTGCAACTTCGAACGTGTTCCTCGCAAATATACAGCGCCGATCCAATTAAGGAAACGATTAATTACCGTCACCTCAAGGCAGAGCCATTGTCTAACCGTTTTAAATGAATACTTTTCATTTCTCCGCGTAATTTATTACCAAACATATAATAATTTCATCCCCAAAATCGATTTGTTATTCCCGTGACTAAAATTGGAGAACGATCCTTTAGATTATGTCGAAATACCTTGAAAATAATTGAAACCAGCGGATTCTTTTAATCCAATTGATTCAGCTGCGATATAACGTTGTTCTTTCTAAATTAATTTTGTAATTAAAATGATTGAACGAGTCGCGCGATTTATCGAAGAAGTTTCGCTGTTTCAAATAATTCCCGATTAAATTGATTCCGGTCTAATTGCACGTTACGGGCGACATTAAATTAAGCGGTGCAGTTAGTTTTCTTTCCTCGTGATTGATAGTATTCTGCGGACGCTAGGGATAGTGGATGTTAACTATTCCCTCCGCTTTCCGCTAATATATTCCGGGGCAGCTTGATAAAAAGCTGAACTATCTATGACCAGACTTGCCCACGATCGTCGGTTTTGCGCCATTGGCTCCGGCTTCATATCCATTACCGTTGATCCGGAACGATAACGTAGCTTTTTACAAGGACTAACGTCGGCAGACGTATAACTTCAGGTTGTTTCTTGCAAATGGCGGCATAATTTTCCGAGGAAGAGTAATATCTTCGTGATTCAACACAAATGTGGTCCGAACCACTGTTCTTGATATTCGATCATTGTTAGCATTGAGTTGCATAGCTGCAATAGAGATGAAAATTTTTAGATCTCATGCACTTGTAACATTAGTAGGTCAAACGTAAAACACTAGAAACATGCAGTCTGATTCAACGTAAACTGTGTTCACTGTAAATAGAGCATCTTTGCTGTCAGTATGTTTGACAATTACAGACTACAAACTATAAACAATGCAGTATGATGTTTGCGATTGATATTGGGAATAATATGGCCTGATGGAATAATTGCAGCGTGTTTCACTTACCGGCTACATTTTTACGGCGGTACGCAGCTTGGTTTGAGATTCGAGAGTCGAGCGCGAGTATCGATCGCAGCTTCGCACCAAGAACCCTTTTTACGCGAGCAAACAAACACGATGTTTATTTGCTCCGATTCAATTTCAAATCGCTGTTTATTTTCAATACATTTCACCAAAACACGAAGAGACGCGCGTGTAATAAAAATAAGTGTACGTTCGGAAAATACGCTTCCGTGGCCTGTTGCTTATCGTAAGGCGTGCAGGAGAGCCAGCTCCTCTTTAAACGAATATAGCTATTTATTCCTTCAGTATTGTTTCTCGTAAAAAAATCATAGTCAACCTCCGTAAAATCTTTTTTCAAACTATACGATGGACGATGGCTTACGGCTATCCACAGCTTTATTTATAAATGCTTTAAACATATTTTTGGGAACACTTTTTAATCACACTTGAAAATCAATTTCTATTATAACGTATTAAGTGAACCAAACGCAGTTAGGATTTACAATAAGATAGACTCGAGTCGCACTGTCAGTGAATTAATGCACACGAGGGTATGTTTTACTTATAGCAGAGTAGATTATTACAAATTTATGGTAAATGATAGTGTATGGATAAGGATCAATCAATCACGAGGACCTAACTCACCAACGAAAACAATTTGTCGTCAGCCAGTTGTCAGACCCAGGCAGTTGGGCAACATCTTGTCGGCTGAACATGGTTTCCGCGCTACGCTGTCCGAAACTGCTGGGTCCAAGAAGTTTCTGCGAAGCCAAACTCAATAGGATTCTGCTTTCGCGAACTTGGCCCTTTGTAGAACGGAATATGAATTTCGAAGGAGATTTCACTTTTCCTTCGAATAAATTCGGATCCGTTGGCTCTGTGCTGCTTTTGGAATATTGGATGTTCTAACTCACAGTGAAGAATGTCAATGATAGTAAAATTACGAGTCTTTATTTATGTGCGAATTTTACAAATACAAGGGAACGTACGCATCAACAAAAATTAATTCATTAAGACCGAACGCTGCATTAATGTATTCCCTTGCAATTCTTTTTTTCGGTGAATTTATATTATTAAATTCTTCTATCCACATTACACGTGTCAAAACGGATTTCAGAGATTTATTTAATATTTTTTTCTCCATTATTCTTTTCTTCTTATTATCTCTTCCTCCATTTGGATCCTAGCATATTTTTTATGTGCTTTTTCGTTGTTGGTTGAGTTTATGTATAGAGCCTAGTATATAAGTTATTTAATTTAAAAATTGCTGTTTACTCGACAAGATATTAATTCACGAATTTTTTCCACTTTTACGGAATCTTCTCGTCGCTCCCCCTATGTTAATATTTTTATAAATATTTCCTCGCGCATCAATTTCGCTGTGAATTTCGAAATAAAATGTCATAGACTCGATACTATACCTATATTCGTTCAAACACAAACATTCGTATAGTATTCATGAAAAAAGAATTCCATGGCCCTTTCATTTTCTGTCATATATTCCACGAACATTTGGGAACATTGATGAATTATCTCGTTAATTAACTCAATCAATTAAAGTAAGCCATAATATTAAATGCTCAAATGGTACCGAACCAATTGCAGTCAATAAAATTAATCAAGCTTTCATCAAAAAGTATTCCAGCGAAAGGTAATGAAAAATTGCATTTTTATCTAATTCCTGTGTTTTAAAATTTATTTCGAAAATGTATATTTCGCAGGAAGATCTGCAGTCCAGATACAATTTCTCGCATGTAACTGTAGCCGCGGAGCGAGTTGCGAGGGGCAGAAAAAGGATCTTTCGGTTCAGTATTTTTCGAATCAGTGTATTATTTTCGTTTCTTACGGTGGTCGCGTTATCACCGTCATTCCATGCTGTACGCTCCCCGCGAAATATGTTTACTTAAACAAGCGACTCGACGGAAGTAACGAGATTGCTTCGTGCTCGGTAGGCGGAAGTAACGTTTTCGAGAATATCTACTTGCAGCAAGAGATGATGGCCCTCGCCGCAAGTTATAAAATTTAACTTTCATAGCCTGGCGGGAGCGTAGCCGCGTTTGACGCGAGCTCGCGGTCTCTATTAATAGAAAAATTGGCTGTTTTGTAACGGGACGGACGGACCGGGTACATCAATGCGGAAATGCTTTCCTCCCCCGGAAAGGGGACGACTGGAGGAAACGAAAGTGCGAAATTCTCGAATGCGCCTTTCTCTCGATTTTCCCGACACCGCGCACCGGTTGCAACGTTCACGGCGCAACAACGAAAAAATGCGAAATGGAATTTCAACGCGCGGAATTTCTAGCTACAGGGACTCGCACTCGAAAAGCACGCGCGCCTTTGAATACGGCCAGCTAATACGGCTGGTCATGAATTTCCGTTTCTACTTCCAAGATTTATATCGAATTATAGCGGGTTACGTCGTGTCTGCACCGTCCGTTGCAAATAGAAGGCGGATTTTATTTAGTTGTAATGTTGTTGAATATGGAAAACATGATAACATTATTCCCTAACAATGCAAAATAATTTCTGTTCCATTATTGGTACACACTGAACGCAAAAAAATATTTGAACTCCACTGATTCTCGAAATATTAATATTTCAGCTGTGATAATTTAAATATTTGAATACTTGAAGCCTCTACTTTTTCAATGAGTTGTTCATTTTTCTGTAGAACAATTTTGCACAATCCTTCAGATGAAAATGTAGAGTCACGTTTTCTCTCGAAAAGTACACAATTTCTTTGTGAAAATGATTATAAAATGGAAAAGCTTCATCTCAGAAGCATATGAAGATATTCTATACACAAATGTGACTTTAACATTTGTGCAGCTATTATAAATAATGAAGTTAAGAATAAGTCTTCTAGTATGCTCAACAAAATAGCAGAACCTACAGCAACGCAGATCGACCCGGCCGATCTCTGTTCGGCGAGGGATCCTTTCCTCGTTTGCACGTTCTTTTAACAACAATTTAACGACTGAAGGGGTAGCTGGAGGGCTGGTTCAGCCGGGGATGATTCCCATAAACCCTTCAGCGTATTTCTTCCTCGCAAACGTCTCTGTTGGCTGGTGTTTCGGGTGTGGGGCCGATTCTGTTTGCCCTGGTCCACGGGAATTCGCTCCCGCCCCAGCTATAAAATTTATGTTACCGTGGCTAGTGTACACGCGTGCAACCCTCGCCGCCCTGCCATTTGTGTGCGGGTTTAATCTCTCTGTGCTCTGTCGATCCGCGGAGATATTGCGACGGCTCATTGTTGGCCTAGCTGCATTCCGCACCGCGGGAGACAGCATTGTTTCGCTGAGAAAAGAATTGATGCCTTCGTCGGGAGGAGCTCAAGACGCTCCGGGATAATAAGAGAGACTCGCTGCTCTGGATTTTCCGTCGGTGCCATGATCTTCCTGCTTCCCGAAAATATTCTACCACCCCCTGCGTCGTCATCAAATCAAATCTCGTTTAAAATCGCAGGAGACTACAGTCGAATACGTTCTGGTCGTTCATTGTTAATAAAATGACATTTTTTAATCAGTACAAAGGTTAAATATTAGATTGTTCCGGAGAGTGCTTTAGCAACAACGAGATTATACAGAGTGTCCAAAAAATATTGTACTCCCTTGAAAAGGATAATTGTTTAGGTGATTTGAAGTAACTTTTTCCTACACGAAAATGTTTTCTACGGTTTCGTTAAGCAGTTATTAACGAAAAATGCGGACCAATCAAAACGCGGCTACTGCAGACGGATTCCGGCTTGGCCAATGCCGATTGATCCGTGTTCTTCGTTAATAACTCCTTAACGAAGCCGCGGAGAACATTTTCGCAAAGGATAAACTTACTTCAAATGACTGCAGGAATCGCCCCATTTAAAGAAGTACATTTTTAGAACATCAATTTCCTGTTGCACGTTCCGGTGTATATGTTTCGCGAGGGTAGTGTATTTTGCAGGTGGTGAGAAACGACGGGAACCCGGAGCCAGAAGACTAGAACATTTTTCGTTGTTGCGTATTTCGGAATCCGCCGGTCAACAGATTAAAAATGAAACGCGGCAGTCTGGCTCGGATAAGAAATGAAAGGGGAGGAAGCGTGGAAACGTAAAGGGGAATTAAAAATATAAGTACCCTCTATAAAAGAAACTCCGGCTGTGGTAAAAGTAAGCGGCCGGCAGTAACTGCCGGTGAAAAAAGGTTGCCTGGAATAAATACAGGAGCACACAGGAAATACTTTTTCGCGCGTCGGTTACAAAGCGTGCAAACCTGAATAGAAAAGTCCGGCGAGTATTAAATTGTAGTCGTTAACGTACAATCAAAGGAAATATTTTCCCCCTTCAACGTGTAATTTTGTTCTGGCTTCTCGTCGACGTCTCTTTCTGGAAATTCCGATTTTCTGCTTCAGCATCTTTCACTTAACTACATGTGCTTAAATAACGAAATTCGTACAAATATTTTTAATATCATCATTTTTATCACTTCCTTAACTGTAAAAAAAATAAATCATAAATAGTCCGTATATACTTTTTGCAAACTTTTTGCAGATCGAATTTAATAAGAGTGCTAAGGATTGATAAAAGGGGCGAAGAGATGAAATTAAAAGTCGGAAATCTGAATGAATTCTTCGTAGAGCACACTGATCCTGAGATGCGAAGATTCTTGTCGTAGCTGGCTGGAATGCATTCGGCGTGCAAGATTCCCGGCGTTTGCACGCGGAAACCGTGTGCCCGTGTTTATTGCGACAGGACTGTGTGTGGGTGTGCGTCTGGAACGACGGAATGATGGACAACTTCGCGGTAGTACGCGTGTTTGTACTCTGCTCTCGAGCCGCGCACACGTGTACACCGACGCATTCATTCACGGTCGACGAGAGCCTCCTCTGCGCACGTGTCTTTTTGTACGTTTAATTGCATAGATGCACCGTGAATGGAGTCGCTGGATGTTCTCCGACCGTAGGCCCCGATCGATGCAGGCGTTCCTTTACCGGCTTGTTGTCGAGGAACTTGCAATCGCGACGCTTGCTTGTTTTTACTTCATTTGTCGAAACATGCTCGTTTCCATACAATATTCTTCGCATTCATTTTTTCCATGCGTCTACGCCGGCTAGATTAATTTTCACAATTTTAGTGCCGAATGTCAAATGATAAAATCTTCAGTCTTTTAATTTGGGAATACTTAATATATCGGAACACTTTCTTCGAGACGATCTTGGAATGTATCCCCATACGAACTTTTGAACGTTTCAGAGCTTAAATTAGAGGGGAAAGTATACACTTGCTGATAGTTGCACTCATTTTTTAAAAATAAATATGAAATGATGTCGAGACATTTACAAAATTTCATTAGCTTGGTCAAAATTGACTCGATTTCAAGGGGTGTGTTTGAGTTGATTTTAGAATGTATTCCCGTAAAAATTTTCGAACTACCAAGGGTTGAAATTGAAGATAGAAAATTGACTCGATGATAAGATAGGAGAAAGCCCTGAAGATGTTAGGTCTACTCGTATATTTCGTCCGTGTCTACCTTGTCGCGGATTTAATCTGGTAACACAGGGATGGATATGAATGATTAGCATCGCGGAAGTTGCTACCTGTTCACCTAGGCCAGTGTTGAAATCGATTTTGGCTTCAGGGATTTAACATAGCAAGGCCAGGCTACTGCAGGAGACCACTGTCCATCAGTGATCAGATTTAACGATAATGCCAGATAATTAGATTCCACCTCTAATTCCCGTTACCAATCAAGGAACTATCAGCGGCTGGTAATTACTGTCCAGAATTACCTATTCTCCACAAATATCTCTATCTCCTTTCCACTCGTATCACTCGGTGCAAACGGTTTTCTTTTTCACGAATTATCACTCTTTTCCAAATTCTTATTAAAAGTACCACATTCCTGTTTAAACCATTTCTCTAGCAATTAATATTCAAATAACATTGCAACTATGAATCAAAATTGTAACCTTAAAAGCAAAAATACAACTGGAGAGGTACTATCCGGAAATGTTGGGCGCAACTATTTGTAAGCAGTGGTTTGGCCAGAACTGCCGTATAAATATCTCAATCAAAGTACGGCGCACACGTACGTACCGGGGTTTTCTTTTGTTTTAACGAGCAGTGGAGCGCATGTCCCTTTTTGCCGGCCGGCGTAGCCAGGAGTTTCTTTCGCCCCGGAATTTGTAAACAATGTTTTGCAAGCAACAAGACCGCCGCAAGGAACGCGCGCAGCCACGACAATTATTTCCCATGCGTTATTTATTCTGACCACGATGCGCGAATCGGATGGTGGGGGCAGGGAACGTGGAACAGGGGGGACACGCATTCCAGCGTTTCCGACATTTTTGCAGGTCGCGGGGCTTAATGCGGCAGAACTCGTGAAAAATTGTTGCGCATACCGCCGCGTGGACGATGTTTTGCATAGCTTGTAAAGTGCCCGAAGAGCCGGATAATTAAGACCAGCGCGGCTCGCAACTGAAAAGCGGTCTTTTACAACTTTCGCGATATCTGTTGCCCTTTTTTGCCAGACCTTCTTTCTCTCTCCTTTAATTAAAGCCTCACTTTTCTTTGGCGAACGGCGTAATGACGTATAACGGTCGAAGGCCAACCAGAAGGACGACGAATTGTGCGCTCTACCGTGACGTTCAAACACTCCACGAATATACGGTGTCATCAACACATTCGCGCACAATCGATTCCGGATTTTTGCAAGAATTTGCCGATGCTCGACACATAACATCATTGGCCACATGACTGCCACCATAATAAATAGATTTAAAAAATCCAAGATTCCTTCGATTAGGATTTCCATGTCCATATGTGGAACATGTCTGTGTCTCTACGAAATTCGTATCGCAGCGCAAACACATGTAACGGATTGATAGATGCTGTCAGACAGTGTCAGTTAAGCTAATCGCTTATCGGAACTGGCTGCCAGGATAAAGGGAATATCCAATGCCGAGGTGCTTAAATCTTCGATTCGAGCTACATGAGAATATCTTGTACATATCGTATTAAACTCATTTAACATGTTCTTCAAATAAAACCGATCATTTTTCAGCGCATTGTTATTCAAAATTGTAAAACACGCTGTTCCCTCCAGCCTAAATCGTTTATTTAAAATCATGAATCATGATCATAATGAGATAAAGGGATGAATGTATTGCTAACTAGCTTTTATTTCCTACAAGTGAAGACAATTTTTATTATACATGAAGATCTACAATTTACTTGTTACTATACGTTATGCTGCATGTATAAATTCGTTGTTCAGTGATCATTCCGATCGATCTCCGAAGTGTCGTCTCAAAATTCCGACAGAGATTCGACGTTTGACTATTGCACGAGATGTCCTCATATCATTTGCAGTTTCCGCGAATGGTTCGCAAGTTCGGTTCGGGATCTCGTGAAATCCAGTCCGTTCTCGCACAGGATCGGCTGGAGGCCACGCAGGCGTTTCGAGAATCGCGCAAACATAACGCCTCTCCCCTTGATCGTTGATTTAACGTGTGTACGCGTAGCCAGGGCTCGCAGAAGGTGTCAGCCACAACCGAGAAATCCACGAGCACCGGGGATGCGTTTGTAATTCCATTTACCACGTAAGTGGATGCTGCAACGCGCAGACGGCATGCTTAATAAAGTGTACTTAACCGAGTTGGTGCCGGTGTACGCGACCTCGTCACGATCGTATTCGCCTTTCGTATCCCCTCGGGCCGTTTCTACCCTTTCTACCCCATCCAGCGTCCCTCAGAAAACGGAGCGTCACGCTAGGACGACGCCCGCCGACGACGACGGTGACGACGACGACGACGACGACGACGATGAGTGTGCATAATTGCATCGCGCGATCAAGCCGCACGTGCGACCCGACGCGCGCACGTGGCTCCGCACCGCTATTCTAATAGTTCTCCGGAGAGAGTTTCGCATTAATGCGACGATTTAAGGAATATTTCAGCCGTGATCTCCGCGAACGCTTGCGCAGCCTCGTTCCAGACTGGAACGTGATCCAAGAACGCCGACGGATTACCCTTCTTTCGCTCCCGGAACCCGTGATTTATTGCGCTTGCTTCGAGCCACGATTTTTAGATTTCCCCACTCGAACGGTGACACTTAGGGTACGCGCACACTGGATCCGTTTTCGTCCGATTCGGCCGACGCATCTGTCTCTTTTTTCAAGCGTGCGGAAAAGAGACACAAAGAGACACTGTGCGCGTACCCTTAAGAGTGTTGTTAAAATTATTAAAACAAGAAATAACTTTCTACATAGCTCGTGTATCACGCAACTCGTACAGGCAATGTTTATTTTGCTGAAATATCTGCAGTCAAACAGATGTCTGAATTCCTATATCACCTTGCACGGCCCTTTTCATACGAAAAATCGATGTTTACAGAGCGAAAGTCAATCCGCCGGGCGTTCCGAGTAGAAAAGTGTTAAAAGAACCAGACAAACTTCCCGATGTAGGAGCGACTATCGCCGAGAGCCTTTGTCTCGTGGCGCCGTTGGATCCAAAATGGATCCCGAGGGTTCGAAGTTCGCCCGTCCGTAAAATAAAGGATTCCCGTCGTCGAAGCCGGCTTAAGTACACGCGGCCCTTTTCCTTGGTCGTGCGTCCGCGGGGAAGTTTCTTTCATTTTTTTTTTTTTTCGTCGTTGAACGGGCAGCCGGAAGTCAACGGCGCAACGACGGGGTAAACAAGTTGCTTTTCATCAGCTTCGACGGGCCGCGCGCTCGGCAGGAGCAGAGGAAGGGCCGTATTTACCGGAAGTCCGTATACTCGTCTCAGCAGCGCAAACATCGACAGAAGATAAATGTGTACACAGGCAACTTTAATAATTTTGTCTTGCCGTTTTATCTACGGCGTCTCCACCCCGGCGTGACGTCAGACGTCGCCAAACCTTACCCCCAACCCCCGATCCTTTGCGAATTCCCCTAACTCTTTATCCGTCGTATCAGCAACCTCGCGAACCTATACGATCGATGTAATTTAGGTGATTATTTAGTAGCGACCTTGAACTATACACGCTGTGTACTTGGTACCCAGAATAAATTTTCCATGTTTAATAATAAAAATGGTTTCATAAGAAATGATTGTATACATATGTTTAGTAGAGCACGTATTACAATAGCTGCCGCACAAAGTTTAAATGAGATCGATCCTATCATTTTTCCAGT
The DNA here is from genome assembly GCA_916610235.2 of Lasioglossum morio. NCBI lineage: Eukaryota > Metazoa > Arthropoda > Insecta > Hymenoptera > Halictidae > Lasioglossum > Lasioglossum morio. Next base: position 7,025,377 of record OU744330.1, on the reverse strand, counting down.
TACTTTTAATAATTATAATAAGCTCAAAAGAGTATGTTGATATTCTTCAATTTGTATAATATGTCTACTATACTAAACTTTAAACGAGCAACTTGGTTGTGGCCCTTTCAGGCTGATGCACGATAAGGGTAGTTTTAGAAGGGTTGTTTTCCATCCTACAATCTAATGATTAGAAAATTCTCAAGACGAGTAACGTAGAACCAATAAAGACGCGAAGTTTGTCAAAGTCTTTGGGTAAATTAGTTAAAGCGCAGACTTTAACGGGTTAATGGAAGGCAGCGAGAAGAAGCTGGACGTTTCCCCGAGTCCTAGACGGGAATACTGCTTTAAAGGATTCTGTTTTGAATGCTGGGGAGGCCGCTATATCCCGTCCCGCCGCAATTTAATAAATCAACGGGTCTGTCTTTGATGCGGCGCACGCCGCGCCGGCCGAATTTGATGAACGAGTCGCGCCTCGCGACTCCGCGAGTAATTCGCAATTCGCTCTCGGCGCCAAATTCGCTTGGCCGTCACCGCGGAATTCTACATTCTACGGGGCCCTGAACCCTCCGTCGCGCCGCACGATCAATTATATTTCGCTCGAAAGTTTTGCCGACTGATGGACGCACCAGCCCCGCGGTCGACTTGGATTGATAGCTGCATAGTTGTCGCGACTCCGTGACGCCGATCCGCAGCCATTACTCTGGTCCCCAGAAATTATTCCTTTTATTGGTTCGTTCGGACTATTAATTACTTCAATTCACAGTAATATCGGTACTCTTTCCGAACTTTCTCGGTAAAAACGTCTTTTTAATAAATAGAGTCTGTTGTTCTTCGGATGTTGTGTTCGTGGAACATTGTTGCTGAACTGCGGGGAGTTCGAACTTTGCCAACTCCATCAATCATTTGGATTTTATGCGAAGCGGTCTGGAGAAGTGTGTCAAGTAGATTTCAATTTTATTGGTGTTGAAATGGTTACATGAGATTGTTTGCCAGCAAAGTTTGGTCATCGGGAAGTGCGTTTTCACCGAGAGCATCGATGTTGTAACAATTAAAAGTATTATGTAAATTAGCAATGAAAAAGATTTTGCAACTCGTCTGACTGTCTTCTAAATATGCATATTTCTTCAACTCGAAAGAATTCATTTTAATAATGAGAAAGTGTCCACGAAGATGTACACAATTATTATAATACGGTTTGGACTGGAAGCTTGATGCCATTTCTTCGTGTCCCAGTCGTCATATCGCCTCGTCCCGCAACCGTATGAATATTAAACGCTTTTTGAACTGTTGAATAATTGGTACATCCTCTGTGGGCTGTTAAGTATACACAAGGACCATGGGAACCGCGTGTTTGTCTAGTAGAATTAGCGATGCAATTATGTACAGCAGTTGAGGAGTGACGTTCCGATTTCTCAGACGCACACACAGAGAGGAGGTGGGGGAGTGGAACAGAGAGAAGGATACAGTTAGAAAGCCAGTATCCCAAAGGAACGCCAATGAAATACAAGCCGGCCAAACAATGTCAGCCAATCGGAAATATATTGTCGTCGACACATGGTCGAACATTGTTACCAATTAACCGCTCCCCTGACGACCGACGCGAACTGTCCATTAAAATGCGACGTACGGTTGCATTAAACTTTTAACGGCGCAATAAAATGACCAACCACGCTGCTCGACGGAAAAAGAAACGTATTTTCCGGGCCTGTTTTAAATTACTTGCGTTTAACGAAAATGCAGTAACAATATTTTTTTCGCGTCACAGCTGAAAAATCTCTGGCCGACAAGCACCTGCGAATGGGGAGAACGACGAGCGTTGAACGCGATACGCGATATCGCAATGTTAATTTTATTGCTAATTCTGATACTACATACACTTTCCAACATCTAATAATTCTACAAAAGGTCAGAGACGTTTCATTAGAAAAATTCATTCCTGCATCTAAGGATTCGCGCTAGATTCCGGAAAAGAGGTGTCATTAAACCTAAACGTTCGATCATTAGCGAAACATTTTCGGCGAGCCTCTCGATAGAGAAACGACAGCACTTAGTCCCGACGCATCTGGACTCGCATTAGCCGAATCCTCCGAATTTACGCAAATCACCCGACATTTATATCCGCACAAAAGTTCGCCCTTTCCCGTTCGTGTCCTTAATTCTTCAGGAACAAAGCAGGGGAGAGAGACAGAGAGTTAGGACGGGGCCCTCTCCCCAACAATTAACCCCTATCCTCATCCCCTGGAATTGTATCCCTGCCGCCATTTCAGTCTAGTCGTCTCAGCGTCTTTCATCCGTCCTCGATGTCCGATGCAAAAAGAACGATCCGCATGAATGGCCGAGGATGTAGTCGTCTTCTGGCGAACCCGGAGGAGAAGAACGGGAGAGGGCGTAATAATTAAATCCTAAACGAGGCCATTTCTCCTTGGAGGCGGCCGCTCGCGCGCGCGCCAAAATAAAGCACGACGAGCCACCACCGGGACTCTCGGGGAACAATCATTAATTAAATACGCCGTGAAGCAGGGATGAAAGAGGAAGCACTCTCGGCCAGGTACCGGAGAAAGATGGTCGCAGGTGTTGCTAGTTAGTAACAACGATTCAACGGGAGAACCGGAAGGGTGGAAAGCGAAAGGGGTGGGGGGAGATGCTCGGGAGAGGAAGCAGCGTATCTCCTTGAACGTTGAAAGTAAATCGGAGAAGTAAGGCTGCTCTTCGGCCGGAAATGAGCCTTGCCGAGTACAATCTCCGGTCAGAGAGGGCTTCTCCATTTTGTTCTTTGTGATGTGTCCGCTATAATTGAAAATGTCCGCGCGGAGTCGAGGGACTTTGCTATCCCTCCATCCTCGTCCTCTTCTCGTCTCTACTCCGCCTCTCCTTTGGCCGTATTCCTCGGCGAACTCTCCACTCCGCCACCCTTTTCACCTAGATCGTGTTATTATTGTTGACGGACACAATGCCGTGAATGTTACAATCGAAGGGAAGTTGTATTTAGTTCGGGGACTGAATGAACACCGTAGGAGAGCTGTGCGTTTGGCCCGCTCTTCCGCTGATTGACGGAAGACCCCTCCTCTTGCGATTCGGGGACAAATGATTCCGGGATCCTGGACCCGTGCCAGGGGCTAATAGGATTAACTCCTTGGCGACTTTGTCTCGGCTGATGCAGAATTTATCATCTTTATGGCCGATTCTTTCCGATCGCCGGGTCTCTAAGCGATGCACACACGTGTATGATCTTTTCTCGTAAAGAACGATTTTCTTAATATACAATTTTACGTTGGAGCTCTGAAACTCTTTTAATCTGTTCCTGCTTTAAATTGCACCTACTTTATTTTTAGTAAAACTGCATAAAATCCACAGTCTAGCACACGTAGCTAATAAGTCGGTCAAGAAATTGCCGTGACACGGTGTACCGTCGGATCTGTGTAGGGTTGAAACAAGATCGACGTTCAGGCCAATAAATCACGGGTCCCGATACACAATGACGAGCAGTCGCTTCTCGATCGTTTCTTCGTCGGGGCTCGGATCGATGTTGACGACGGGCCAATCGGCCGTTAAGTGTATCCTGTGCCTGGCGCAAAAAAGGACACGTCGTGCAATCAATCTTCCATAAGTCGTAGCCTCGAAGAAGCTAGGTTCCTATTCTTCGATCGGACGAAGAAACGATCGCGCTGGTGCGCGTGTATGTTTGTACGTGTTTGCGCCTGTGTGTCGGTGAGCCGGTAGGGGGGTATACGTGTGGGAAATCTTGCAGGGCGTCGCAAGAAATCGTTGATCCTGGATCCCGAGGCTTCGGTGGCGGTGTAGGTAATGGTTTCATCCCCCCGATCGACGGAACAGGAAAACGAGTTTCTTCCGCGAGCCGTGGTTTTACTCCGGGGCTGTCTCGATTTATCAGGATGTTCGATTTGTCGTTCGGTTAGTGACGAAAAGCAAACGATCTTGCACCTCACGGATGTCTCCTCTCTCCGGTTCTAGGTAGCAGCGAGGAGTCGAGACCTGGCGGCGGGGATCCTGGAAAGTTAGGGGTGAAGAAACCGAGACCGAAGGCTTCGTCGCCCAACCGACAGGGACCACAGCAGTGCCAGGTAAGAAGACCATCCGTCCTCTTATTAATCGATTAACACGTCCGCTGTCAGCACCAGCGCGTCACGATTTTGTACTCTACAGAAAGAAAAGCAAATTAAATAATCACAAGTGTGTCAGACCAGTGAAAGTTATCATCAAACTCTAGTTTGTACAAACACATTGAATCACCTGTCTCCAGAATGAAATAGAAATCAATTCTCTAAAACCAATTATCAACTATCAGCTTTAAACAAACATGATACCTGATCAGCTTCTGACGTCTGAAATATATTATAGAGGAGCACGAATAAATGAATGTATCAAATGACTTTCCACAGAGAGTTCACAGTTCAATCTCAGAATTAAATATCCAAAGCGAGTCATTTTAATTCTTCCGGCAGTTCTAGCTAAACTATTCACCGTCGAGTGGCGCCGGAAACGCAAAGATCCCGCGGAAAACTTTTCCGTCATTTGTCTAGCAATCGAACGAAAATTCTACCCTTTTAGTCGAATTAAAACATTGACCCTCGGGGAGCCGACGATGTTCCTCCAGCGACGATAACTTGAAAGTATCCGTCCATTGTCGACGATCTCTTCAAACAATACCCAACCCCCGCTCAAGAAAAGAAGAAAAAAAAGATAAGAGCGAGCCTGGAGGCCGAAACACGCTTTAATGTCAGAGTTCAATCAACACTCCGGCCGCGACCGAACTCGGCGTCCCCGATGACGTTCGTTTGACAATTTTATTAAACCGCCGTTCCTCGACAAAGAGAGCTTCCGGCGCAATCGCGGAGAACGGAGAAACAGTTCATTAGCGACACGCGGCCGATCGAGTTAGAAGCCAACGGATCGATCGGCAACGAAGTGCGTCCGCAAACCGCGGGTCCACAAAATTTACGCCGGCTTATCGAGCCGGACGCTTTTATTCTCCCGTTTCACGTTTTTGCCCGATGTTTTCTCTTTGCGGCGCTGTCTACGCCGTTCCCAACCCCACTGTCGTTTGCTTGATTTGTCCGCGATTTTTTCCCCCACTATTTTCGGAGCCGAAGTATTAGGCGCTGAAATGAATATTTTTGTAAGTAACGGTTATTAAAAATAATTGCAACGGTTCGATCGTTAAAATGTTTACCATTTTTGTTTCGATAAACAATTTTCTTCAACTACTTGAACTTACGGAAAATGGAAGTGTTCTCCCTAAAATGTATATCTATGTAGTGTGTCAATAATTACTTCAGTTCATGAATAACCAAACAAGATATTAAATATGTAGGAGTAGGCATGTAGAAATCAATCTAAATTATCAGAAAATATTTATAATTCGTAAAATGTCTTTAGTGATACGACTTGGTCTATTGTCGCCAGTTCCGCAGGTTCGTTTTCGAATCACTCTTCCTCAAATTTGTTAGCTTTTACTTTCTCGGTCTATTTGCGTTGAGAACCCGATCGTTATTTCGCCATTCAGTCCTTTCCCATTGTATCCAGCATTACTTTTCCATTTTCCCTTTAGATAGGACGACTCACAGTGACGTTGTCAAACTTTAGACGCCACTCTGACCCACATTGAACTCGTATTCGACAGGGGACAGGATCGCAAGGAAATCTACGGACCTTCAGAAATCGAAACTGAAAAGTTTGCGCAAACAGAGTATTTCCTAGTATTCGATTACCCTTAGTCAGCGTAGATATAAGTTGTCCTGGGCTCAATTTCGTTTAGTGGTGCCTCTAATCAATGAAACAGTTTATTTTCTAATGAATAATAAAGTTTGCACAAACAGGTTCCCGAGTTGGTCTGTATTTCCAGACCTCTCTAATGAATAAAACAGATTTCTAAAACTGTAACCGTTTTAACGAAAGTTATTTATGTATTTGTTTTGAAAAGTTTGCGCAAATATAAAACGTTCTCGTCATTTAACGACCACGTCTCACCAATTACCGTCAACCAGCACAAATCCAAGTCGTTCTCAGTTCAATTTTATTTCCCGATTCCTCGAACAAACAAAACTGTTCTCTCCATAAGCTGGCATCGCATGAACGAATTTATCTCGAACAGAAGCACATCTCCTGTTTCCTTCGGACTTCTGGGATTTTTAAACCGAGCACGAATCCGCCGTAGCTAATCAGTGTTTTCATGTAGGAGAATACCCTGTTCGTTCCATTTAATTACTGTCACAATTGGCGCTCTTTTTCCCGGAGAGCAGAGGGGATCCTTGGGAAAATTGTGCCGCTCGAATCGCGGCTTTGTCGAATGGTAATCAGATTTTTTCCGATTCTCTGTCCCTCTCTCGCAGAGCAGGAGGAGTAGAAGGAGTATAATTTAATAATTGCTGTTTGTCTGCTCCAGTTATGTTCCTCGTCCGGCGTTTTACATTCGCCCGGTGCCCGTTCTGCCGTAACCTAATTGCGGTGTTTCGTGACCGAAGATTTATCTTCGTAATCGCGGTGCAATTGGGCCAAAAGTTCAAGGCCGTACTCCTCCTGGTATCCTCCACTTCGTTAGTCGCTTTCGGCCCGATTCCTCTTGCCAATTGGCGAACAAGCTCGAGAGGAATTTGCGGATGAGATTTCCAACGAATCGAATACTATCGCCTTTGATTTTAATCAACGGGTCCCGATGCACCGACCAAATGAACGAAAGCCGGCTCGTTCACTCGCAGCAATATTTTTGATTCATCCTGCTCCTTCAGACCCGTTCGAACTCTTATAATTAAGAATCCACCGCGAATCCAGCTCCCCGGAAACCTCCGCGTATTCAATCAATTTCTTTTTAACAAATGCCAGTATTCCTGTCGCTGGTCTTTATTAATATTAAAAATAGATTACAGTAAATGACAAATGTTTCTTCGTAAAAACAGCATAATTATTTGAAACTCAATTTATCCATTCATAATACGATACAGAATTGCGTAAAAACGAGAAAAGAACTTTTCTTTGGCGTGTTAAAATTATTGAAAGAATAAATACATTTCGATTTAACTTCTGTTTTATGCAATGGAAAAGTTAATAATAAATGATGTTTCATTTTTGCATGGAACATGACCCAGTTCTGCCCCAGTTTCCGTGCTTTTCTAATTGTTTATGACAATTCAATTGAAGTCAATCGCAACAACACCAACTGCGCCAGTCTCCACTTCTCCCTGCGGTATTAAAAGTTCCATAATTAGCTGAAAACACAAGGGCGCGACTTCGGGACAAACGCCGCGATGCGATGCTTGCACATTTTGCGTTAATTTAATCCCGGCGAATTCCTGTGAACGTTAATAATTGCACTTGTTTACTGCGCACGACAGGAATAACAACATAGTTCCCGAACTCAGCCGTTTCAGTCAAAGCGTTTCATTTTATCCCCCTTTGAGGTAAGATATTTGCAGGTGCGCCGTGTCGGAAAGGGAATTCAGCAACGTAGTAAGTAATCATCGAGTCGAAACAGCAAACTTCTTGCCGCGAATTCCTCACGCAATTCCCGAAATTCCTTCGGAAATTTTTCCTCCCCGTCTATTTTAAAAGAAAGCTCGAGAAACGCGCTTTAAGATAGCGTACTTGCAATTTTGTGTTCGTCCCGTGATCACGTCGGAAAAATCGATTACACTCAAAGTCATTCGAAATTCATAATATTTGAGGTCACTGAATCCACCTTAATTTTCATAATTCTTCAATTCGGTAAAACGTGATCTTATCATCAAGCTTGTTCCCTCGAATGAAGTATTACTCTGACATTGTTGCAATTATAAAAGATTTGAAATTTTCAAGTTAGTTGAAACACGCTGTATAGGATCACACGTGACACGCATGCACGCGTGACCTATATCAAACCATAATAACGGCTTGGCGACGACGAAGCGACGCCACTATGGACAGTGGACTGTTTATGCATCCGAGCTTGCAGCGGCCAGAGTGGCCGGATGCACGCGTATACATACGTGCAACTCGGTGCAACCGACAACCGAGCCAGTGTGTATCGCGAAAAGGCTCTTGAATATTCAGATAGAACGATCCTCGAGTGACCAGCAGGAACACGACCCGACGCGGCGTCTTGCACGGCAACACACGAACGCAATATCCCCTTCGTCGTCAGGCCAACCGACCATGATTAACTCTTTCCGGAACAATGATTTTTCGATCTCTAACTGGCACAAAAATCCTGCAGTTCTCTCCTCTTTACATCTGAAATCGGTAACCCGTTCACAATATTCATGGATAACAAAGATTTATTCCGAATAAATCACGGATATCAATTCTTCAAAAAATGTTTACGTGAATGCACTGTTCTAAAGTTTTTTTCTAAAATTTTATTCGAGCATTTCTAAAGATGTGTGTCCGAAAGCAATCACTAGATTGATATATATTTAGATAGTTTTGCGATCGAAAAGAATTGAATAAATGTATGATGGTTTAATTTATAACAATTTTGCAATTTTAAACCTCGACGATTCGATCCTGATGAGGATCATTTTCAAGAGATTTTGCGTCTGTAACAAAATGTAACTTTATAATAATAACCGTAATTTAAAAATATGTTTCAAACAGCAGAATAAATTTATCTTTCTCACATGTTGTATAAGGTAAACGTAAGATTTATGAAGACTATATTGATTCCATGCTGGTAGATACTGAACTGATGCTTGCTGAAGGTTGCAACGTAAACAGTAAACACATCAGGACAAAGAATTGGAACTTGACCAATCAGAAGCGAGCGATCAAAGCACGCTACGTCAATAATAGGCGGTAACTTCAAACCAAAATGATTCGTCTCCATCACTAGACCACACCAGCATTATACCCCAACAGTGTTGTGGTAATAGAAAAGAAATCAACATCCAAGTATAATTTGAAAAAGACACGTGAATGAATCAGAACCAAAGTTACAGTAAATACTATATAGAGAAGACTATTTAAAAATTTATAAACTAAAAATTGCAAAATTGTTATAAATTAATGTTTGTATTATTGATCGAACCTGTGCGCCGAAACCACCATACATTTACTAGATTGATACATCGTAAATGATTTTTGAAAATAATATTTCGCAAGTTCCAACCGTAAGCATCGTTTCTTCGTCATCGTGGAAACGAGATATCTCGTCCATTGTAGCGAAAGGGTTAATCGTTAGCAACACTGGATACAGCCTGGCTCTATGGTAGAGTGCGCTGTTAAAAATGAATATTTCCCGGGTACGTTGATCGACAGGGTGGAAGGGTCTCGTTTTTCCTGTAGCATCGTGTTCTCTTCCTTTCCTCCGGTATCTTTGTCCCGCGGCAGCCAGCCGTGTAGCCGGGGAACGAAGAGCCGCGAATTACGCTCCACCTTGTTACGTAATTAAATGATAGCCTGTCCGACTTGTTGACAAGGCCCGTCGATACATCGAGTTAGCGACGAATTAAGCTCATCCTCCACGGCTCGATTATAGCTCAGATATCGGCACGATCCACGAAGGAGAGAAGTGGCTCCGCTTCGGCTCTGCTCCGGCTCAGCTCTCCGCTCGTCTAGATGGCTCCCCACCTCCCCGCGTAATTTTACGGGAAATTAATAGTTACTCGTTACAGAGGGATCGTGAAAACTTCGAACTCGGTCGGGAGTGTCCTTATTTATCCGTAAATTATCGAACTTCTCGGCAGGTTCTTGCCGATGCTTTTAATTGACGAGCCACTCCGCCGACGCTCCAGAGAGCAGCTCGCTCCCCCCCCCCCCCCGCCGCCATCTTATTCACATTTCTTCTTTAACTATTAATTCGTATCAGTTTCGAAGTTTTGTCGCCCGGTACGGTCTTAATGCTCCCGCTCTCTCCCTTTCGAAACGGCCAGCTCTTTTAATGCGCCAATCGAGCCACTTTTTCCATCTCGATGTTGGACCGTCCCGCTTCAGTTTGATTTATTAATCATTCGCGAGTTTTGTGCGCTCCTCCGGGAGACTCGGAGAAATCCATTTCGTTGGATGTAGTCGAAGTATTCGTTTTTATTGACGTCTCCTTGAATCTCGTGCGCTCGCTTTGCTTGGGAACGCTGACTGATTTTAAGCAATTTAAAATTACTACAAATTTGATCTCGCCTAAAATTTCACAATCTAGTTAACGTTCAAAAAATATTTCTACCCTCCACGGAGACACGAAAATCGATGGTCCGACCGCTATCGAATCTCGTAGATTTTGGTGCTACTATATCGACGTTCCCACATCTAGCATCGTCGTGGAACAATGTAGCTGCGGCAATGAGCGCGGAGATCACAGTCTGGCGGAAAGGTTCGAGATAATTCGAGCGATAGCATCGATCCTTTCGGGATGCGACGTAGCGAGTGTCGGTGGTCGATTCTCGATAATCTGAGAGCTGGGAACACGGCACACAATGGAGGTAAACTGATTGAACGAGGCGAAATATGATGGCATTCCTTCGGCTGGTTCTCGCTGGCTCAGACTCTTCATGCTATATATATATATTCCTCTTTCTCTGTGATTCGCGTTCCGCCTCTTTCCTCCCGTATCCACGATGCACATACACCTATGCACTTAAAACGACCAGGTCTCTAGACACGATAATATCAAGAGGAGAAGGGTTTCAGGGAGTCGTTGACCTCGTCTTGCGATTATCCTCTCGCGATTCGAGGACGCGGAATCGAAACTCTTCCAGGAACGTTCATCCAGGATCCAAGTTGAATAACAGGCCACTCGATACGTTTTGCGCGTTATAGGCTCTCGCCGTGTAGTCGCGCACGGAGATCGTGCTGCTGGTCATTAAGTTAATTAATTGGCCTCGAACGGTAGGGACACCGGGTGTTCGACTTGTGCTCGACATTCGCTGACTACCCGTGAACCTCGTGAACACTTAAGATACGTCGGGAGACCGGTGATCGGGCAACGAGAACGCACCCGCTGATCGATGAACCGGCTAATCTGAATTTATCGAGTCGAAAATGCGTCAATTTAGTGTGCGACCGTGCGCTCCCGATTGTCGGAGTCCTCCAGTAATCTTCGGGGGATCATCTTCAGGTGGGTAACGAGCTGTGGGAATTGCGTTTTCGAAATGGGCCGCAGTGGTTCGGAGATAAGAGTGTCCCGACGACGTTTACATGATATACTTTGGATCACTTCGGTTTATTTTTATGGATCAAGGTTTCCATGAAATTTTTAAGAGCCGCGTTAGCTTCGCTTTGGACATGCAAGATCAATGTTCCTTGCTGTACGCGCAAAATGTTTAGTTGTAATAAATATTTCAATGAACATGTTTCGATACAAAATATTCACAGAACTGTCTGCGCGATCTAGTAGATTCATCCGTCTGACCAAAACCGTGAATATGCTACTGTAAAATTAACCCTCATCCGTCCCTCGCGTCAAGTTGACACAGTTTTCCCGAAATAAGTTGTAGTGTTCTGTTATTTGTAGGTACATTTCCCCGAAACTTAATGTTACTTTTATTTTTTTAATACGTAACACATAACCGAAAAACCTAAGCAGTAAATGTTAACTCATCAATTCGACTAAAAAAACATCGCAATTTTTTAACTTCCCGATTCATAGGGAAGTTACTGTTTTTATTTTGTATCACTGTGTCAATTTCACATCGACGAACGGATTCAGTTCGTGAAACGAGGGACGGATGAGGGTAGAAAAGTGAATTTCATTAATTACATCTGGACACAATATCTTGGGCGATTCAGTTGACCGCATCTCGTCGCTGCGGCTTCAGCGTGCGTGGCCATTGTCCCTTGCACGGTCTCGTATGCGTTTCGGGGAGTGCGTAATCAACGGAGAACAATAAATCTCCATGGAAGAGTATTCATACGGCCGGCAGCTGCGAAGCGATTCCCGCCGGTTGCGGTGGGTATCGGCTCGCGCGTTCCGTTGGTAATTCCATGATTCTCCATTGAAAACAAACTTGAGACTGCGTGGGCGGAGGAGTGGCAGCAGACGACGGCGCGACGAAGGCTCGGACGAGAGGGTAGCAACTTTACGATTGCGATTGTTAGCCGCTGACAATAAGGGCTTCAAGTAGCGGGCGTCGTCTGCTTTCCCTTCTCGTCGATGTATTGCGTTCGCGCTGGGACCCCGAACACCGGCCTGGCGAAACCACCCTAGCAACCTCCTTAGCGTCTCGAGTCGCGAATAATATTCCGGACCGGAGTCGCGGCGGATCACTTTCGTGTCTCTGGAGCTGCGAGCGTCGGCAACACACCGTCCAGACACGACAGAACGAAGTAACGTTCCCTTGGCGTTGGCTGGCTGGCTGGTTCGCTGACTTCCTCATTATTTACGGGGGCGCGAGTTTCTCGTCTCCCGCTAGCTGCTGGTAATAAGATGCACTTCTTTAAAGGACTTCGCCCGCCTGGAAGCAACAAATTGCATTTCCCCGCCTCGTCCCTTTCCTACCCCTCCGCCGACGCTCCCTCCACCTCGATCCTCCACCCTCGCGTCTGGCCCCTTCGACAAGGGAGGCACGTCGAGACAAGCATGGCTAGCCGGGACAACGTTTAACCGGCCCGGAGCCGCGGACGCGTTTTAAACGTGAGTCGACCGACCTGCGGGGGCGGATTAACGAGGGGAACCCTTGCTCCGAGGACCTTAAACTCCCTCGAGAAGAGGCTGTTAGATTTTGTACGAGTCACAAGTATTTTGGTATTTGCTTTTGATTTTCTGAAACAGAAAATGTACAATCTCTCATACTACTCGACGCGTTGCAATTTCCTATTAACGACACGCACATAATTTCATTTTCTTTCCACGAAACATAAAATCGTAACATATGCAGAACGCCGATAGCGCAACATTACCAAAAAAGTAATTTACATCGTCCGAGAATAATCACCACCGCAAATGCATTCTACCAGCAATTACGAATAAAAGCACGCTCCCCATCTGCAAGAGTCTACCACGCACGGCGGAATAGTCCGACGTACTAGCTCTTCATTCCAATACCAATAATTTGCACAGCTGTCTGATCGCCCGCCCTTGCATCGGCGAATGCGCCCTCCCCGGTAGTCGATACTGCATAATAGACGAATAAATATTCTCTCTGGCAAATACTTACCGGCCGCGTGTGTGTTCGACACCCGCGAGTCCCTTAGGCCTTCGTCCTTTAACCTCTGTTTTCTTCGGAGCCAGGATTCGGGACACGGGTGGCTAGAACAAACGTTAACCGAATCGAGCGTCTGTCGGTCTGCGACCACGAATTGCCGGTTCCCGGTGGCATCCTCTAACTTCATACATCGGGACTCGTCCTGTCGCTGTCTCTCCCTCTTTCTCTTCGGTCGCTCTCCTCTACGGCCGATTCTCTCGCGGCTGGTCCCGAAGGCTCCCCCTTAACGAAGTATCAGTGTTACCACCGACGAATTACGTATTCAGGAGCGGCGTTTGGTCGGTGTACATTGGCGGGTTTGGCAGGCGGGAAGGCTGCTGCAGACGTGGAAGCTGCTCAGGGTTGAGAAGAGGTGGGAAGGGGGTTGATAAGGGGGTTGGTTGGTTGCGCGACGCGGCGGAGGGATCCAGAAAGGCCAGAAGTAATGATGTTTGTTTAGCTCTCCAGGAAGGACCGTTAGCGGGGCTGGAAGATACGGGTTTTGGCACGAAGATGATGGCTAAGGGATGGAAGGGCCAGGCCGACCCGCTGTCGAGACCCGTTGAAACGTCTCGGTTCTTCTTGCTCTCGTGCTACTCCTGCCCCAGACTCCTCTTCGCACACCCTCTCGTCTCCTATCTCTATCTCTCCTCTTTGCCGACATCCGAACCTTGCCTCGTAAATTGAAACTCCCGTGTGTTCGAGTCCGTACATCTGCAGCTCCTTAGGAGTTAAACTAGGCAAATTAGATTTTCTGCTTAGAAGCCGGAAGTACGATTTTCTGCCCCCACCGCCGCCCTGATCTGGGCTTGGTCCTGCTTCTGGCTTCTGAGAACTGTCTCATAGTCCCTCGGCGAGGATGCGAGCACCGAGGATTCGGGAATCTTGATGGATTGCTAGGGAATGTTGTGTTAGACGGTTCCGTCCAGTTTCGGGGAGCTTAGCAATTATGTACGTCATCTTGTTACAGTGCAATTCCGGTTTATTTGTTGTCTTCAGTCCATCGTTACCCCCTCCAATGCTTTGTAAACGGGTTCTATAAAATCTTTTTTATAGTTAACACGTGGATCTTTATTTAAAATAAAATTGTTTTAATTAAAAGAAATAGGATAACACAGGTTCGACAAAAGTTATTCTTTCTCTCAATAACTTTCACAATTTAAAAATAATGTTGTCCTTACTCACTTTCTTGTCAGATATATTTATGATACATATTTTCTTCCTTTTTGATTTTAATCGTTTCGTGACTCGCACGATGCGAATCTCCTTTTGGAATTACTTTGCGAATTGAATTATTAATATCGCGGTGGCCTGGATCGATCCTGCTTATTATTAGGTTCCGTCGAAAGCCCGTCGAAGAAATGGTATCAATCAGGACTTAGTTTTTTAATTACGATACAAAAGATCTGACAAGCAGTCCTTTAATTAAGATTAAAAGTTCGATAGCGCGGATTACGGTTAACTTTTCTTTCGATTAACCTAGATTCCAACGCAGTGACGGAATGGGAGCGGGGAAAAGAGAGGGAGCGAGGGTGTTATACATCTTCCGTAACGAGACGTAGTTTAGTTTTATCTGAAATAATAAACTTCTGTTTTTGATAACACTCTGAAATTTCATGCCCGCGAGAGCCACTTATGTAAATACGTGGTGCTCCTAATAACCGTTGTTAAAATATAATTTTCTACAGATTACCGTATACTCCAGTAGATTGCTTTAAAAATTTTATTCGAATTTATTAATTCACAGAGCACGATTACTTCGAAAATTCATGCGTTGCGATTACACTGTTGCCCAGGGATGTTGCAAAGCGTTGAATTATGTATGCAAACGTGCTGTTGCAACAAACAGCAAAACCACGATGTAGTATCTTACAAATTAATATTTACATTACACTTCACATTATAGTAGCTATAGGTAAATTGTAATTGCTCGAGGAAGATGAAGACGTATAAGTAATAAAGTCGCAAGTTTTCAACTTTCGAAGTATTTCCAATTGAATTAAGAACTTTTATTGAGAACTGTATTCATCGATCGAGTATCGCGTCGAATGTCGATTGAAATTTCTTGCCGTGCTATGCAGGACAGAAGTTCGACTGAATTGATCTCAGATTATAGATTATCGTGTTATAAAGTAACAATTAAAATTTTTACACATTTTTCTCCGGACTTCACTTTCCACGAATTTTTAACAAATGCTACGCTTTCATGAAACTCATACTAATGTACGAAAAAAACCTTTCGAAAATCGCTTGTTACAATTGAATCGTTGAAGAGATCAACGAATATCTTGCACAGCTTTAATATTAATTCACGCTCGCACTTTTGTGTTTCAGATTTTACCAATTCATAAAGTCTGCACTCTGGTAATTGTAAATGACTATAGCATTAAATTTACTAAACGATATCTTAGCATCAACTAAGTTCGTCGATACTAACATTGATGTAAACATCTTTTAATTCTAAGCGATCGAATACTTTTGCCACTCTGTCTTCATGCGTTTCTGCAGTAAACACTCTCTAACGTCTACGCAAATAATGTCTAATTCACTTGCAATTTTACACACACAATCTCAACACTTTTATCTCACTGTAGACATAAAATTACCTCGAAATATCAAGTGTATCAGACAAACATTATCTTAGAATATTTCTAACATCTACAAATCTTGACTAATTCACTTGCAATTCTACACACACCATTTCAATACAATTATCTTACTGTAGATATGAAGTTACCTCGAAATATCAAGTGTATCAAATAAATTTTTATTATTCAATGATTCAATGTCAGACGTTCGTATACTTCCGCGAGCCACTATATTTCCAAGCAGACTCGAAATTGCACGGGGGGTCTCCCGTCCGCAGAAAACCGTTCGTTCGCGGGGAACCGGTAAATTTCACGGCTGGAGTGTCAGCGATCGCTGAGTCGACAGTTTATCCTTTCTTCTCCCTCCATTAGGAAGTTTCCGTGGCGAGGGGGCGAGGCAAAGGCGGCGGAGTTGCTGGACGAAGAAAGTTGCTCCCGGGTTTTCCGTTCGAGGCGAGGGAAATTTCCGTGGACGAGCTGGCACGACTTATTCGCGTCGTCGAAGTCAGCCTCGATCGAGACGGGCCGCGTATACCGGGCCGGGCGTCCTGCGGATGGAAATAACAGCGAAACGAAAAGTGGAAAGAACTTTTCTCGACTCTCTTAATGGAGCCGGGAATCGTACAGCGGCTCCGCGACGTTCGGTATCGCCACGTGTTCCCCACAGCTGCGTTGAAAATTAATTTCGATTTAACCGCGCCGAGCCGAGTCGACCCGCGGGCACAACTTTTCCTTTTGCCCGCCAGGTTTCTACGTGGGAACCGCTATACCGACAATTAATGCCTCATAGACCCTTGCTGTATTCCAGAGCATAGTTGCCAAAAAACTGGAGAACCTGGCCCACTTTTATATATTAGAAAAATTCATTAACTAACTAATGTGTAAAAATTGTTTCGCGGATATTGTATTTTGTTTTTGAGAACGTTGTTTATGAGATAGAAAAACAATTAATGTGGCGTGTAGACAGTTCATAAACAAATAATAGAACAGCAGAGAACTGGAAATAGTTCCCGTTTCATTTGTTTCGTCATAGGTCGTTCTACTCTACTCGTCTGACCACATTCTGCCATATACTACTTGTCTGGCCACACATGTGCTACTTGTGCGACCATAGACAGTTCCAGCTTACTTGCCCATCTATAGACAGTGTTATTCTGTTTATTTGACTGCAGACTTCCATATAGTACTTGTCTAGCCACAGACTGTTATATACTACTTCTCTGGCCACTCATGTGCCACTTGTTTATCCATAGATAGTCCTACTTTATTATCCAGACTATACGTAGTGTTGTTCTACTTGTCTGACCGCAGTTTATCATAAACTACTTCTCTAACCAAGCAGTGCCTCTTGCTCATCTATAGACTGACCTGTACTACTTGTCTGATCATATATTGTTCCATACTTTCCTCCAGACCGCTTTGTGTGATCACAGACTGTTTTATATCAATTGTCTGACCACGTGCCACCTTATTCTACTTGTCTCGCTTCAAACCTGGGAAACATTGCTGGCTAGTTAAATCAGTCGCTCTAATATGACGACAATTATCTTATGATTAGTACCAAATTTGTTTTAAAAATTGTTTCTAGCAATTTGTGTTTAAATATCGGGTAAAATAGTTTACTTCTGTCTGACTATGTTGCAATGATATTATAAATGGGATATAAAATTCTTACTGAATAAAGAATATTGTATAGCAAAATAATATAAAATTGAACAAGTTTTTTCTTATGATACACAAACTGAA
Organism: Lasioglossum morio; assembly: GCA_916610235.2. Lineage (NCBI taxonomy): Eukaryota > Metazoa > Arthropoda > Insecta > Hymenoptera > Halictidae > Lasioglossum > Lasioglossum morio. Next base: position 7,007,958 of record OU744330.1, on the reverse strand, counting down.
ATCTTATCTTAGCCAAATAGAACGATAAAGGGTGAATGCCTCGAACACAGAAGATTCGATCGTCAGAGGAATTTATTCCAGAATAATATTTTCTCGCGAAGAAAGGAATCTTAGAGAGTATTCGATTCTTTTCGGAAGAGTGTTGAGTAGGTACTAAAATTTACGATCGAGGAGAGAGAGAGCACAAGAGCCATTCTGTAGAAACGAGCGACGTGACAAGGAAAGGGCATAGTAATGAAAGGGTCGGAGGGTTAATTTTATCAGAAACGCCCGGGCAGTTTCCCTCCGAATTTGATGCACGGAATTTCGCGTGATATTTGGCGACGGCAAATTCGACACCAATTCCGGCTATTCTTGCGCACGGTTCTCGGACTTTCGAATGGAACAACGTCCATGTGCACGGGTCCTCAGCTTTTAGCTTCCTGAAATAGTTCCTGAAATAGTACGCGGCCCTGGGCGAGTAATAAACCCAATTCCACATACTTAACAGGCATACCATCCCCAACACCCTCGACCACGTCTTCGGCGCGGCTGTTGTTAATACGAAATGCCGTACCACCGTCTCGCGTAATTAGAAATTTCACAAGCGACAGACTGTCTCGTTTTCGCGAACTAAATAGCGGATTCGGTTTCGAACGCGTCGGCGTTGCTTAGGTCAGACGCCACTGTTACAGATGATTCAGCTTCTCCCCTTCGTCGTGTTCTGGAGACTTTGAAATTACTAACCATTGTTCGTCAAATTTTTATTCAAAGATCCTTATAACTTATTTTATTGAATTTGCAAGGCACACTTTTTATTATTGAGCATGATAAATCTTGCAAAATAATGTGATCTTGTGAAATCAATCAAGATTAATTTCAAGGAAGTAAAAATCCCATCAAATTCTCTTGGACAAAATTTGTCTGTTTGAACAAAAACTAATTTCATCGTGCCGTTAAGAGACTGAAAAAATTGATACAATATTTCAATAGAATAATTTAGATTATTGTTTCGTCAATTTTTCGGTAGAAGATTCATGTTTCATTGTATATGGATTTTTGGTAAGGACGTAAAACAACGTTCGCGAGAACAAACAACGCGTAAAACACGGGGAAAAAACAGGGACATGAAATGGAGACTCGAAAGCAAAATGTCGTGATCGATGGTAACGTGAACGCCGTGGTACGGCAATGGTATCTTTATCGGCGTTCTAATGATCGTCGTAAAACTTTGTCCAGCCCCGGGTTTACGATGGCTGGCGCGCGGTAATTGAAAACTGTGTCCAGTGCGTTCCGTTTCGCGAGTTTGCAATGAACCGTTCGGAACGTGTGCCGGCCCGCGGAGAATTGCGAACATTTGCGCGAAACGCGCGCCGATTATCGTGTATTAAAATCGTGCGACTCGATTCGAGCCCGTTACACTTAGTTTGTCCGCGATTGCCAGCCCGTAATTTTGTTACTTGCTCGATGAACGTGCGCACGGTTCCCTACGTTCTCATATCAGATTAGCAATTAAATCCTCCCTCTTAATGCTCGATCCTGCGATACTGTGATAACAGTTAAAATGACCGACTTCGCTCTCTAATTTTTATTTTATTTTACTTACTAGTTTTAATTCTTTTTACACGTCATGTTTATTTTACTTGCTTTAATCCCTTTTCTTTATTCATGTGGTACACTAATCCATTGAAGTTTTTTTAACTGACTCATAACAGACACTCATTTTAATTTTTTTTTTTTTTATTGTAGAAAATCTCATATGAGATTTATTTCAACATAATAAAGAAAACATAATACATTGTTACAGAAAATAAAACTGTACATACATAGTAATATGTTAAAACATGAATATAATATACAGAAGAGATAAACCGCTTAAACCTTAAGGCCACAGCTTTTAAAAAATGACAACATACAGCGACAAGCCCTGATATTTGGTTTGGCTATTATCATTGAAGCATCCATGGGAAGTTGAAAATTAAGTTGACGGATCTTTTCAATAAATTTTGATCTTTCCTCATTATACAAATTACACTGCCATAATACGTGGTTCAAAGTCTCATCTCCCTCTCCACAACTACATTCTGGATCATCGATAAAGCCAATGCGAGCCAGAGAAGCAGCTAGGTGATAGTGGTCTGCTCTACATCTATTAATAGTAACAATATCCGAACGGGATAAATTTAACTGTGAGAACCATGGAAGACGGTTTTCACTAAAAAATTGCTGGAAGTATATCTTGCCCTTGATGAGTCCATCAGTTTTTATAGAGGAGAGGGTGTTATCAAACATATTTTTCCGAAATGATTCAAAGCGATCAGTGAAAGGAATATTGAGGATACAAGGATTACTAAGGAATGAAGCCTCTTTAGCTAAGAGATCAACCTTTTCATTACCATCAATCACTCGTTTTAATTACTAAAATCATGCTTAAGTACTTATGAAAATCCACAAACTAACACATAAAACGAGTCTGCATATAGGCTACACTGCAGACTATTTTTTAAAGAATGTGCAAGGTCTAAAAATCAATGTCTAATATTTATCTCATACGACGCTCGATGTTCTGCACTGTTGCAACTTCGTGGTTTTATGAAGCTTAAAAATATGCATCTACCACAGGTGCAGAACATAGAAATTAGGTGATTCTTTCGGGATCGGCAAGGATGTACGCTCACGCGATTTCGGCGCGGCTCGGGAGGAACTCCATTTAATAACTCCGCGTTAATTAACTGAATGCAAACGTCTTGGAGAGGTGCCGTTTTGTGTCCCCTCGCCCGGCGACGACGCAAATAAGCCAACTGTCACCGAGGCAGCAACGCAGCTAAAGACGCGCTGACACGGTGCACGGTTTCTGTCGCAGGTCTGCGGGAAGGTGTTCAACAACGCATCGGCGCTCACGAAGCACAAGCTGACGCACAGCGACGAGAGGAAATACGTGTGCACGATGTGCGGCAAGGCGTTCAAGCGGCAGGACCACTTGTGAGTATAGATACGCGATTCAGACCCCCGCCCCCCTTTCCGCGTCGATTAGCGGAACCGGTGCCGTCGTGTTTCCGCTCTCGGCTGCAATTAGCGAAAACGGGACGCGCCCGGTAGCTGGCGAACAACCGAACTAGCTAGCGGAGCTCTTTTCCGCTTCCAACCCGACGAGAAACTCTCGCGACGATTCCCATCGCGTGCCCTGCCCCGTTTCACCCATGGACACGCGGTGCTCCAAACGCAAAGAGAATCAATTTTTATGAATATTCTGTACGCGTAATTTTGCATTAGGATTGTATGCTGAAGTAGTTGGAGTGCCACAAGAAACTTGTAATTTTTAGATAAATTACTTCGATCACTATTCAATTTAACACTGGGGCACATGGTGCTTCAAAATGTAGAGAAAATATAAATTATTTTGAGTATTTTGTATTTTGTGCTTTTGCATCACAATTTCGTATAAGGGTAGATCATTTTAAAATGACACAAGTTGAACCAGAAGGAATATTTTGAATTATAGATTCGGATTAACTAGACTGTCAAAATGCTATGAATAAGGGAGCAGAAGGAACTAAAAAGATTAACAGCACGCCAATGAACGAACATAAACAGGTAGTAATAATACCGCTCAGAAATACAATAGAAATAGATTATTCGTCGTTCGGTCCGAACGTCTTTCCCAGTAAGAGAGGCTTTGAAGTCCCCGACGTTGTTCGAGGCGTTCACGTTGTACGTTCGCCTAATCAAAACAATGAGTAAAAGCGAAAGAAAACGAACAGCCGAACGACAAAGGGGAGGAACGCGAAGGGGGAAGAAAGAATGAGAGAGGCGGAATGGGAATGGTGAGAGGCGAACATTCAATTCTTATCGGGAACGAGAAATGGAATAAGACGGAATCAATATAGGTAGCGATGGTTGCTTCTGGTAGCCTTGGCCAGACTTGTTGGCCAGCCAGGAAGATGGACTTGTTTTTCCTTTGAAGACGGATCTACAAATCCTTCCTTCGCCTCTTTTTCTCCCCTTCTCTCTCTCTCTCTTTCTCTCTCTCTCTCTCACACACACGCACACACACTATCTCTAAACTCTACGTCCTCTTCTTCTATTCAGGATTCGCCACATGGCTCAACTACATTTCCTGTGGACGGTAGTTTTCCTTTCCGAGACATTTTCGTACCCTCGGTGTCACGTTCGAATCGGCTTCACACTGTTACTCGCGATTTGATGAATGCTCTGCCAGGAAATTATTGATTTCGCTGGGAATTCCTATTCCTGAGACTCGCCTGCTGCGGATAGCATGACCGAAATTCACATAAATCGACTGACCCACCTGCCGTGATGGGAATCCGCTAAAAATTCAGCGACCAAACAAGTTTCTTGCCGGTCGATCAATGGATATAAATAATACACGTGCGGGTTCAGTAATAGTTTATTAGAACATAAACGTGGCAATTTTATAACTTTTCTATTCCATTTTTATGTATAAAATTTTTCTTAATATGTTAACAACCCTGCCAACGTTTAAAAACGACGCGAATTTTCTTGATTATCTGATAGACTGTAAAACTTTATTAGTAAACGGATTACTGTATTAGAAAATAATATGACGGTACTACCAAATTCAGGTAATTTTTTACGGTCTTGAATCTTAACTACTCATTTTTGTCATAAATGTGTAAAATCCACATTCCACTGATAGACATAGTTCTTTTCGTCGAATTAAAAATATTGTACAATTTTGTGATAATATTTGTAATAGCATTGTCTGAAGTTTTGGGTTTAACATGGTCATGTTCGCACGAGATTTACGTCAGGTGCCAGTTAAATTGCAACCCAACTGTAATTAGGTCAAGGATAGCCATTAGTTAGGCTTTGAGTTAATCCTCAAGCTGCCTAGACTTTGTATTAAATTTTCAAGTAGATTTTCAGCAAATGTTTAAGTTTTAAGACAGACTCCTGCTCAAATACTTAATTTAGACTTCGATGTAAGCTAAATTTTAAATTTTCATTGAAATTCTGAACCGAGCTGTGATTGAAATCTCTACAAAACAAAACCCCAGTACATTTTTCCATTGGCAAGCAGCGTTTCATTAAACGAAATTGTTTTCGAAGCCTCGTAACTTCCGCTTCTCCAATAACTGGAACAAGATGCATCCATAAAAGGTAAACAAAAAAGGATTATGTTACGTTGAAATTTCAAATCGGTAAACAATATTAAAATATACGGCAAATCGTGAAAATACGCGGCGGTGTAGCACACGAATTTTCCCGTTGGTTCCGTATAAAATTTCGATACTCTGTTTTGAAAATAGAATTGAAAATTGGTTATAGCTTCAGTATCTGCATCTTTTTCCGATCAGTGTATGTACATATACGTATACATATCGACGTTTATTCTGAACTGTAATCGCATTAGATCGATTCTCCTCGAAGTTCAAGCATTGTAGCTAACATCGTTCAAACACCAATCATGAGTTTCTATTTTCCATTTTATGAGAGCCCGTTTGGCGCTCCACAATGCCACGACGTTTCTTATCATGCTTTTCGTTCTCCGTACTCCAAGAGAAATGTGCATTATTCCTTTAGCGATCCAACCAGACGAATGAATACCGTTCCGTGAGTTTCTCCTGGTGAGTTTCCTTAACCCACCATAGATATTCCACTGCGTGACTACGCACACCATAAATGAGGAAAAATGCCGGGCTCGTCGGCCTCCTTAGTGGTATTTATTATTTCGCCGACCATTATGCAACCCTGTCAAACGGCATCATTCTCACAAATTCCAATCTCACCAAATCATTCCCACAAATTGACAACTTTCCATCTAAAGTTCCAATCTCTAACAATTAATAATTTTTATTTTACGATCTTGCGTAAATGTTTATCCACAGGGGAGTCCGTGGAAGAGGAAACGGAATTTTCCCAGTTCTAAATTCCAGGGGCGTGCGATAAATCGCATGAAAACCACAGTCTAGGGGGTGGAGGTGGCGGTGGGGTGCGAAACCAAGCATCCCGAGGGCAATTGATTTTCGAGTAACTCTCTTCCTTAATCCCCGGTAAAAAATACGATTGCAAATTTCCTGACAGAGGAATAACCCTGTATATTAGTCTCCGTTGGATTGAAAAGTTTCGTAATCCGGCAAGTTCGAAAATTTGTCTTTGTATTCGGCACGAAATCGCCGCAATCCTCTTTTGTGCTTCGTTCCCTCGGCTACGTGCAGCGGATTCGGTTCGAGCAGACAGTATTTTTCTTTTCTCCCGACCCTGGCCTCGACGTCGCCTTCGTTTTATGTACGTATTTCACTGGATGGGGTCGAACCCGACACTACGTTCAATGCGAACTGACGAACACCACCAGGAATTACTTTCGTTTCATCTCTGGTTTCCTACGAGCCTCCTTCTTTCTCTTTCCTTTTTTTCTTTTCAAATTCAATGTCTCGCCAATTGTTCCTCTTCCATTCCGTTTCGTTGCCAGCCGCCTCCGTCTGTCGTCGAATCGAGAACCTCCACGAACTTGCCTCCGAATCGAGCTTTAATCCAATAATCGACCATTGTTATCGACTATTTCCAGAAGCGATCGATCTTTCGCACACGTGTTCAAACGTTGTTTTACATATTTATGGACATACTTCCTCGAGATGTACGGTAGAAAGAGATTAAACAAAGTAAAATTTATTATTACTGATTTTTATGATAAAAATTGTTGGGATTCAGAAATAATTCGGACTTAAAATATTAAGATCTGTTCTGTTCATTTACTCAAATCCTGCGCGAGCCACGAACATAAGCAAAAAAACGTTCTTGTGTACCTTGTAAGACACACAAGATATAATTACATCGTAGTTTATACTTATCATATGCAGCGTGCATACTGTGCATATTAACTTTCATATGTTCGCACAAACATAGCCGGAAAGCGCAAATGTGGCTGTTACATATGATGCTTATTTAAGTAAACTTCATAACATCTACCTTGCAAAACAGGAATTTCTAAAAATATTAAATATACAAGATTAGTTCTCTTTAAAAATGATTTTATAATTAATTCGTGTTTTAATATACATTCCTCGTGCGGAGAATTGAAAATCTAACAGAATGACAGTTTCAAGAAATAATCTCCGGTCGAGCTACCGTCCACCGAACTATTTTCACCGGAGACAACAGGTACAGGGTACTCCGTTACTTTCCGAAGCACTTTCTTGGTCGCGTGGATACTCAGAAATATCGTTCCTTTGTCGAAGTGAGTATTCCATTTGGCCTGTGTCCATAAAATGTCTTGGTCGGTTACTTGGAAAGTCGTTTTCAAGAAAGCATATGCCGAGAATCGAGTAAACGATGTGGACGACTTTATCCGATCAGCGAAAATGTCCTTGGCCTGTTTCCTGTTTTTATTGAAATCCTTTTAACCTCGGATACCCCGACGAGACGGGACTTAAGTACCTAACTCTGTATGTACTGTGGACTAAAGTCGTAAAGAATTGTATTTCCTCGTTCACCCCCTTCGCCGCCCGCCCCGAGTCCTTTTAAACTTGGCCGGTGTATCGTGACCTCCTAGTTTCTACAGCGAAAGGTGCACGCCGCGATGTTGCAAATTCTGTGCCGTCGACAGTAATTACTAAATCGCGAAATTCACACTCAGCCCTTTGAGGGTGAATGTCGACATACTGAAGTCACCGGAACCACGCATCTACGAAGGTGCGTTCCGTTTGCAAACATGTAGCTACTAATGAAGACGAGCTTGTTTTATCTTACCTAATACGAATGCCCACGACTGTAAAAATTTACATATAATAAAAAAAGAATTTTAACCTTTTTATATCGTTTTCAATTTTCTGTAACTAGTGGTGCAAAAAATTTGGCTTTAGTAAATGCCCCCAATTGTAAAAATTTTGCCGATATATCAATAACCATGAAAAGAAATATTTCAACCTTTTTATATCGTTTTTAATTTGCTGTAACTATTGCTGAAAAAATTTTGCTTCCTTGCTTTTAATGACCCCATGCTGTAACAATTTAATTTTGCCTATGTAGCAATATTCATAAAAATGTACAGTCTAGATCACATTTGAGTAAAGAATTAAAATATTATAAAATGGGTGCTAAGTAGAAAATTTATAATAGTTTTGTCCACGTATAAATTCTTTCACAATTCGCGTCATTGTTTGCGACAGCAATGATTCAATGACGACGGGTTTATAATTGAAGTTAATTGCTCGTAATTTCGATGGAGTATTATCTAGGGAACACCGTGGATCGATTTCAAAAAACAAAACCACCCGGAATTTGTTTGAAATGATTCGGTAAAAGCTTTTTAATACGTTATGTAGTCTCTGGACACAAGTAAGCTGAACGCGGAAAATTGTCGATTATTAATGTAAACGAGCTTTTTCTCCCTTTATCGCGCTCCATTACACACGAAAGGGACGTAATAATTGGTCTTCGAGACTGTAACCGTAAATTCTGTATGATGTTTAATTCGTGCTCGCGGACCAGAAAGTTCTCGTTATTTCAGTTCTATCTTCTCGAGAGAAAAAAAAAAGAAAATAAATAAAAGGGAAATGGAACTTTGTTGCGTAGCCCGGAAATGCCGTCTTGCGCTCTCTTCTTTTTCAGAGGATGTTTTATGTAACGTTCGAATGTAATTACTGTTGTCGTTCAAATTTCGTTCGAAGTTCCTTACTCTTTCAAGTATTTAGCGGAGAATTTTCTTTGAGCGGCAGCTTGGTAAAAGGTTTCGTTAAACGACCAAAAAAGAGAGCAAGTTAGTTAATTGAATGGCAAACGTAGATCCTACTTGCTTTCGCACAATTAGCATAATTGCTAGTGCGACGTTTATCGAATCGAGCGAATCCTTAATACTGATGAATCTCGTGCAGACGTTTGCGATATTGAAACATGAATACGAACTAATAACACAAATCTACGAACATTTTGTTATATTATTCCTGAAATTACAATAACAATAAATCATCCACAATTTGATACTTATTGAACGTATTCGACGCAGAATAGAAACATGCCTTTATCTAGAAAATTATTCAAGTGTTTGAAACACCTTTTTACGAGTCAATTCTATTGGAAGAAATTCACCTGTTTAAAGAAGTAGTAAAGATTATTTTTTATAGTTTTACAACGGTAATTCTTTCGTCTGTACAACATCACTGAAACTACCAGTAGCTCGTCCAAGAGATATCCTCGGACAAACGTGATTGAGGTCTTCCATCGATTGCGAGTAGTTTGACGGTCGATCAGGGAGGAAGAGTAACGTTCCATGATCGAGCGCAATTTAATTCTATTTGCGTGAAGTAATACGCGTCGAGTTACACCTTCTGCCAGTATTTCCTCGACACCGAATCAACCTTCCAGCCCCGTCCGCTATTATATAATGACAGCGACGGCGAACTTCCCGTTTGTATAGCTGTCAGAAATGATTTCGTTCGGACCGATGAAAATACTCCTCTTTCGCAGTTAATATCATCTTTCATGGTATCGAGTTATTGATGAAGCAGTAAGTTTAGCTGCCCTGAAAACTGCGAGGCTTCCATCAAACATAATAACAATTCTTTCAGACAGACAGACGACGCGAAGAATTAGATTAGGAACAATAGTGAAAATTCAACACTAGATTTTTGCTTCATTAAAACGTCTGGGGTTTGTAATTAAATTTTTAAGTAGACTGGAGATTATTATGTATTAATATTTGTTACTGGGATATATGTTATTGATCGTTCGTACTATTAAACATAGTTGAAACATTTATTAACTAATTTAAAAAATTCTAAAGACATTTGTATCTGGTTTCAGGTGAATAAATAATTCAGTTTTGAAAATACCAATACCCAAAAATTCAAAAACATACTTCAAATATATATATAAATAAGTTACCCAAGTTTGATAAAAAAAAGTATTACTTAGTTTCCTAAAAAAAAAATGTTGAAACCATGCACAGATAAAGAAAATCTTTTGGAGTTACCAAACATTATTTCACAGACTGTAGCTCAGAGTCGCGTTTCTCTCTCTCTCAGCGTAGTTTCGCGATAGAATAGAAAAATTCGCGACGGTGTACACCGCGAATTCTTTCCGTCGAACAGCGACGACGGGATACAGTGAATATTCTGGACAATAAAAAGAGGTACCGCGAACGCAAAAGAAAAATAATTACAGTTACTCGTCCGGCTTATTGTCGAGAGAAAGAAAACCACCTTTTCGATGTTGCCTTTATATCCCCGTCCCCTTATATTCCTTTTGTCCACTTAATTACTCCTGCGTGCAACAACGAATTCCGTGCAAATTCAACGTGGCATCCGCGAAATAAGAGGCTTTCAAGGGATAACAGGAAACAGGTTAAGTACTTCGAGGGGTTTTCCTCTCTTCTGCGTTGCCTCGGCGAGTCAAATCGGGGAAACCCATTTTGAATTTTTTTTTCTCCTCTTTTTGATAGCTGCAACTCGAGAAAACATACCTCACCCTCCGAGGGAAACCGCGTCACTTGCTAAGAATGTGTGGAGGACCGACGAAATGAAAAAAAAAAACTGTAAAATGTGGATCGCTAATTGAACAAGAGTTGCAAGATTAATTCGTGAAAATGCACAAAACGAAAATTCGAAAATACGTTGCAATACTTGCTGAATTACATTCATGGTTCATTTAGGATTATCACAATGACCATTTACAGTTCATTTATGACTATCTTAGAATTTTTGAATCACACAATTTGAGGAGCGCGAAAAATAATTTCTAGCAGTTAGCACTTGGCATTCCCCCACCGACGATCAATCGTCTATCGTCGTTCTAGCACAGCGTTTACAATTGTGGAATAGTGACATAGGGTAAAGAAGCAGTAGCACAATTTTTAAAAGGCCATACAATTTAGACCTTTTTTTAGAAGTTAGAACAATCAGTTTACTTACATCTAAGCTCTCATCTTTAAACGAAAGTACTGGACCATTTACAGTTCATTTATGACTATTATAGAATTTTTGAATCACACAATTTGAGGACCGCGAAAAATAATTTCTAGCAGTTAGCACTTGGCATTCCCGTCAGTGTGGCATCCCGGGGTTCACCCCTTTCTTTCTGGTAGGCTAACGGGAGTGCAGGGGGGGGGGGGCATAGTGAGTTGCTCGGCGTATCTCTGTTATCGAAGTAAATCCACGTAGTCGTTTTCCCGGGTTCGAACGGTGACGCTGCTCCTCGAAATAAGGAAGGACCAAAAGGAAGCGCTTATACCTCGAGAGGTATTCTCTTCGAGGGCTCTTCACACTCGCCGGGGTTATATCTATATAGAACCTAGAGGAGAGGGTGGCGCGGGAGAGGACAGTCGAGTCTCTCTTGGTCCAAAAGGGATTTGCGACAACTTCGGGACAGAAAGGGTGGGGGAAGAGGGATGGGGAGGGGGGGGGGGGTGAAAGGGGATTCGGAAGAGTCGTTGCCGATGCAGCGAGCAACGGGGGAGCTTCGTCGTTTTCTTCAGTCTTCCGCTTGTAAAGAGGGCTTGCTTTCCCACCTCGATATCGTCGATACCCTCTTTGTTCCCGGGGCTTCCTTCTCGTCCGCCTCGCATTAAGGATGCCCCGAGCCCGTGAAATGAAAGAAAATAGAGCGGGGCAAACGGCCTTCGTTGCCCACTTCCACCCCCTCGCTCAGCCCCGAGACTCCTTTTGCTACGTCGGCCTGCAACCGGGGAAATTAATGGAGAGTTGATAATTGCTGAGAATTTAATCTCGGACTTTGACGGCTCTCTCTTTCTTTTTCCCGTCTCCCTCCCAGCGTTCGCTCTCTCCTTTCCTCTCACAAGAAGGGGCAGATACCCGCGCGGAAAAGTCGACGCTGGCTTTCCAGGCGGCTTCGCGATCCGTTTCTCTTTCTCGAAAGAATCCCATCGACCGCTGACTTGGACATTCTATCCTGTGAATGCCGGGATTTAGGAGATTCGAGGATAATATATACGGCTCGCTCAAAAGAGTTCCGAGACTGGTGTAATAAAGATTTTGATATTTTCGAATTGCCCACACCTTCCACAAGCTTCTGGCACCTGCTATACGGCGTTCTACTTCGATACTGAAGAACATATGAACGTCGTGAAAATGAAAATTTTTTGGGTACTGAGAGAGGTTAAAGTTACATGGGACCAATCCATAGATGAGGCTACCAGGATGTCAATAAAAAAAAATTGGAATATACAGTGCGTCGCCATAAGGTTCCCATCGTTTGTTTTGCGATTCTAAGGAGCTTAGAATCTTAAGGGTGCAGAAGCTATATCTTGGTCATACCTTCATAATTTCTTTCTTCCTATCTCCCCTTCCTGAACTCAACCCCTTCTGCTCTCGAGCCCACAGAGAAACGTTTCTGACGCAGCTGGAGGGACGAGGATAAAACTGACAGAGACAAAGACTGTATTGAAGACGTCGAAGCGAGAAAAAAAAAGAAGCTTCGTTGTTGCAGAGGAAACAAAGGAACGAGGATTTCTCGGTTCCACTTTCTTCCTCGTTTTTTCCCTTTTTTCTTGAATGGTTACGTCCCTCGCAGTTATTGTGCTAAAAATATATCTCTGAAGCGGAATCAAAATGCTTGATACGCGCGGAATCGTTCCGAATAATTGCCGGCGAGTAAACATTTAATAACTATCGATTCCCCGTGAAACCGTTCGCTATAATTTAAATATTCTTGCACATACACGGCGGATTCAAAATTTAACATTTTAAATTGAAATAAAACGCTGCCTCGTTCTCGTTTCGTTAAATCAGTCTATTGACGTGGAAATTCGAGCACACTCAAGTGAATATCAGGAAATCTAATTACTGTTCATTAACATTCGAATAATCACCATATTGGAATATTCATGAGTCCCCGCGGATTCTGCTCTCAAAACATTCTAGCTTTTCGTGACTTATTTCTACGGTAAAATAAACAATTTATTCTGGAGTAATTACAAGAGCTTTTTTCGAAATATATTATTGTTCGCAATTTCCAGTGAACAAACTTGATGGTCAACAACGGAAACATTTTCAATCAGTGCAAACAATTATGGCAGTCTTCGAGCGGCGTAACACCACGAAGAAACAAACAGAAAATCCAGGAACGATCGTAAACCGCGACAATTAATTACCGGACCGTATTTCCCACTGGCCAGTGTTATTCGAGTCACGAAATAAATCAGAGGCCTTTATCCGGGAATCCTTTCAAAGTATCCCACCCCCATTCATTTTTCACCCTTTAGCTGAGGGAATACAGCTCACAAGTGGGTCGATCGATTCCCTGGAGCGGTCTCGGTGTCCCGTGGGACCACTGGTACGACGAATCACAGAGGAGATACGTTAAAAGTTGAACAAATTAGCTTTTACAAATTAAAACCCTGTCTCCTTCCACCATCTTTCTCTCTCTCTGTCTGTCTATCTCTCTCTCTCTTTCTCAGTCCCCTCTGTTCATCCTATTCGACCCCGAAGTTCGTCCTGGGATGGAATTTAAGGGAATTCGTTCGTATATCGATGGACTATAAAACTTGGCCCGATAGAGGAGCCCCGCAACTGCTGGAAAATTTACTGGGAACGATGTCCTCTGGCCTGCACTACAGCTACTTCTTAGCGGGATCCAGAGGAGAATCCCTTCCTGCCCGAGAAGATACGGACGTGGACAATGTTCGAGACCTCGTTAAAGTTTCAGAATACCTGGAGAGAGGGTCGCCGTCGGTTGCACGGGCGAACTTTCCACCGGGAAACCGGAATACGTTAATACGATGGGTTTCGTCTGTGCTCCGAGCAGCACAGAAGCCTGCGCCTATTTTTTAATATGCTTCCTTTATGTACACGACCCGGTAATTACCGGCGAAATCGCGTTCCGCGTCGGGTTTCCAATAACCTGATCAAATATTGCCTTTCTGCGAGCTGTGGATACTTTTTCCCAGCAACCGATCTCCGACGGATCCCTTCTCGCTAAATTGAAACCCTCCACTGTCCGTCTGCACCTTATTAACTCTTTCGACCTCTTTCCTGTTTTTTCGAATTTTCGTCCGTTCTACTTTGGAGATTAATGTTACCTGAAAGCTGCAATTTGTTAGGGTGGGATATTTTATCAGAAATTTATTGATATAGTATCTATTTTTTTTTTTAATAACTTCGTTCAATGTTCTCTGTGAATTGAACATAGCTACAAGAAGCATGTTAATAAGTAGATTGCAGATCTTTATCCAAAATAAAAATTGCCTAAACAAATTACAAGAAACAGTAACCAACAAGATTGTTTCACTCTTTATGATTTTAATAAGTTGAAAATAGTGTGTTGGCATTGTTAAATTCCTTTTACCGTTTCAAACTGCACCAACTCGTTTTTGTCATATGACGAAGCGACATCATTGAATATGGCTTGAAGAATTCACGATGTCCAAAGTTTGCACCTACGTCGCGCGGAGCACAAACTTTCTGACATCATGGTTGTCCTGTCGATTCTACAGTGACATTAAACACGAACGAATACTATCAATATTGAAATGGCCCGAAAAAGTGTTCTCCAGTTTCCCTCCTCGACTCCGTCAGCGTGACGATATTCCCGGCAAATATTTGTTCAGCGGAATCGGAGCCTCCGGTTAATTTCTCCGTCGAAACGACGAGGGATCGAACGAGCCAACGACGACAGTGACACAAATCGAAGACGCGCGCTGACTTATGTACAGTCGCTGTAAACTGTATTTAAACACTGAATTGCATTGTCGGATGTTTCATTCTTCAAATCTATGGCAGCTTCAATCAGGAAAAAATTATTTAACGTCTTAGAAGAAGTTTGAATTTCGCCCCAATTTGTCGCAATCCAGAAAATTTTAATTTTCCCTAATTTAATAATCCCTGAAGATCCGCAGTGTATCAAATACCTAGTGGATTGAAGGCAGGGTATTAGTGAACAATAGATCTGGGGTCTTGATCGAAGACAGTTCGAGCCAGACGCGAGGCGTGTTAACGGCGTCGTTTCCGTCGCGCGACTGTCGGATTAATGCAATTATAGGGAGGGGGATCATCGTATCAGGGACACTCCTTAAGGGTGATAAAGGCCACCCCTCTTATTCGTCGGTTAGACCGCATCGCATCGCCAACTTGTTGCACTTTCAGGGCTCTTTCTCTTTCCGTTCTTTATCCGGTGTCCCGTCGGCTGTTTCGGGATGTCGTGAAAATGCCGCGCACCGCGATAGCAGTTAACGCGGCTACGGTTGATGAATGGTTACGACCACCCTTACACTTTTATTCCGTGGCCATTATGAGACGCGTGCCGGCAGGAACCGAGGCCATTTAAATGTCTTCCCCGGACTTCTGGCTGCGGAAATGCGGATTGGGGATTTCTATCCTTCTGCCTCTTCCCACGAATCCGTTCCTGAGAACTGTTCCCGATATCCTTTGTCGTTCCACAAATTTTACAAACCTCTTTCCCTTCTCAACACGTCAACCCTTATACACGCAGCTGAGCTCCCACTTACGAATATTCAATTTTTTATTCAAGTACCCACTTTCAATTTATCTCCAAAAAATTTTCCAGTATCCAAGTACCATTTCTCAAATTTACTTCTCACTGACAAATATATAAAGTCCTCTTTTAGCTGTGTATTCAAGTACAAGGTATATTAAAAAAATGTTGAATTACGATATATCGAAGACTTTGAATATTAACGTGAAGATAACCATCGGTAGGCTCCTCTAAAAACCAGGTCCATCTCAAATACATCGTTAGCCAGTGAAGTATCTGTGCCGGGAGTTGGAATCAAAATTCTCCTCACGAATTTGCCTCATTTACAATCCCTCTCGTTACAACGACCGGGTCGTTGAAAATTCATGCGCCAACTTGTTGCACGTGCTGCATTATTTTTCTTTTTTTTTTGCTGCGAGCACCGTGGAACGTTGGGACGTCAACTTTTCCGCTTTTTCCTCGTCGAGGAAACGGGATCAGGCGTGTGGGCATGATTTTCTTAGGACACGCGAAGTCCCCCGGCCTGCGAAGTATACGTTCCTTCCCCCTCCGTCGATGGCATTACACAGGATATCGAGCAAATGGGGTGGAGAGAAGTCTTTAGGCGAGGAAACGGCCGTAAGGCTGTCACGCTAGGGATAAGCTTAGATGTGCCTCGCAGATAGGACGTGGAACGTGCTCGTCGTTGTACGGGATTTCCGGAGTAGAGCAGATCCTCCGTATAGATAGCGACATAATTGGGTCGACATAATTTTCTGCGTTCGACGAGGCCGCCTACGAGCTTTCCCCGAGCTTAGACTCCACTCCTGTGACGTCGTTCTTACGGCTTTCGCATTCTTTGTCGACGATCTATCGTCGTTCTAGCACAGCGTTTACAATTGTGGAATAGTGACATTGGGTAAAAAAGCAGTAGCACAATTTTTAAAAGGCCATACGATTTAGACCTTTTGTTAGAAGTTAGAACAATCAGTTTACTTACATCTAAGCTCTCATCTTTAAACGAAAGTACTGGAACGAAGTGTCTGCATTTTTATAGTTCCAGTATAACGCAGATTGTAGGATAATTACAATGACGTTCCTGATTTTTCTGTGATAGGAACGGACACATGCTGACCCATCGGAACAAGAAGCCGTACGAGTGCAAAGCGGAAGGCTGTGGCAAGTCTTATTGCGACGCGAGGAGCCTGAGGAGGCACACGGAGAATCATCATGCTGGTAGCAAGGTGATCGAGAGCGTCAGTCCTAGCAGCCCTACGACAGGTCCTCACACACCTAACACACCAGGAAGCAATCCCAGCACACCTAGCACGCCAGGTGCAACGTCGACGTCGAATGGCCACGGACATCCGGCCTTGAAGCAACTGCTTGCCACAGAACCTACGCAGACGCAACAACAAAAGGTGAGTGCATCTTTATCGTCAACATCGCGTAAACGAAATCATCCACAGAGGTACAGCAATTTATTCAATGAAATTAAATGATATAGCGATCGTATAAAAGTAAATTATAAATGCGGTAATATTATCGATCCGGTTGTAATTGCGGCACATTAAGAAACAGACAGGGTTCTCTGGCGTTCGTGGACGTCAGTGCGAAATCCGCCAGGGCAATTTGATCCGAAAGCTTGCCCCCGCGTCACTCGATATATCGCAGTGCCGTTTTCTCGAAATTGGTCCGATATTGGTTTCGTCTGAGATAGGTTTAAAGGCTTACAGCCTGCCGGATGAGTCGGTCAACGCTGGATCCGAAGGATCCACCGGCGTAAGAGGATTACGCGGATCTTCACCGATCGTCAAGCATGTTACGCGACCTTTAACTGCGTCCCTTATTAATTTTTCTACATCGTCTTGCGCGACCCTCAATTTGTCGTGAACGTAGCCCCGTTCGGCCCCGGCTCGATAACAGGATTCCGGGAATTATACTTGCTGCACGACCGTCTGGGATTACGGTTATTGTCAGTAATTCTTTAATAACTTCGTTGCTCCCGGGTCTTCCGAATTGATCCCCTTGTATCGGGTAATTATTGGGAAGCTGCAGTCCCGTGGCGAATATTGGGAAATCGTCCTTTGTTAATGCAACAGGTTAAGAAGACCTTGTGCTCGAGATGCAATGTTGTGCCGAAATATTGCAGTAAGATAGTGCACGAGGTGGTTCGTCTATAGCTAGCCACCTAAATGTGTGCTTCGTCTTCAGCTCGAATATGCTGCAATGATCATTTTCCTGGACGTTCTTTAGTGGTTTTTCAGTAAAACAGTCAATTTTTAATTAAATTCTGAAGTTTAGAGATCGCGTAGGCAGTTTGAAATATGCCAAAAGGACACTGGACGTTTGTTAACAACAATTTCAGTGATATATTCGAATTAGGTCACCGCAGCAACCTCTTCTTTTGTCATCCATGTGCTATACAAGCGCTGTTTCCACTGTCTAATGGAAGACACTTAACAATATCTCTCGCTGTTGTCTGAATTTCAACAAAGTCTGACTACTGGAACGGTTGGCTGATTATGTGCTACCCAATTCTACTGTAGCCAGTCTGCGCCGGTAGGTATGCTACTGTAAACGATGGCTAATACGGCTGTTTCTACTGCGTTAATAATGGTCCGCTGTGTCAACAGTCGGTTTACAGAAGATACTGCGTTATTACATTCTTGATAATTATGAGAGATAATTGTTTGCCGTGCATATGAAGTGGTTCCTGGGAAATAATAACGATCCTCTGCAGACTGTTAATTTTGAACTGTTCTCAAATCCAAAACCATTATCAAATCTCTCTTGCTCCCTTTCTCTCCCTTGTTCAATTATTTAAGAAGTTCTATCAATTCTATGAAACTTCACACTTTTTTCCAATATGATAGAAGTCATGCTCGTTCTAAAGTACATCAATATTTAGCGATTTCGATCAGTAGCAATTTTCTAAAAGTTTCTGTTATGCGTTGTCTGATAAACTAATCCATCTGATACCTAAAACAATATTAATCGTGTACAATCCAATTATAGAAAAATTCCTGTCTTAAAATCGGTCCAAATACAACCGGATCAATAAAACGATACTCTGTCCAAAAGCTAAATGAACAAGTAGAGTTTAAAAAATGTTTCCATATACATTAATAACGTATCTACATATTCCACGAAACCTAATTCCCATATCACCACTAATTTTCCATACAAATATTTATAAAAATCACTTGCTCGTGTAACTACCACAATTCATCCTTACCAAAGTCACGCCTCCCTGAAACCAGTGCCACACAGAAAGATAATAACTCGCCGAAGACCAGAACGTCAGTAACATCATTGTCAATCATGAATCCGGTGCACAGTGTGAGGCATCGGCTGGTTATTGGCTGCGAGCGTTGGCAATGAATGGTAGCAGGGCTGGGGCATTGTCGGGCGATAAAAGGGCGCGAGAGAAAACGAACTGCTCGCGGGGAATCGAAGAGATCCGATGGGGGTAGGTAGACGAACAGGGGCGGGGAGGGGGTAAGGGTCCACCCTTGTTCATCTTACCGAGGATTCTCTGTGCCCTCCCGCACCCCCAGTACCCGGTGGAAATTAGTTCTCGGCCGTGGAGCACGGAATTATTGCTGCTTTCAAAGTCGCTCGAGCTCGGGCTCGCCGCGCTTACATCTGGGGTTCCAGGTCGAGGAGAAAATACAAAGAAAAGAAGGGGATGGTCGGGGGATGGGTGGGTGGCGCGGTAGGGGGGGTGGGAAACCCGTGTACGGACCCGTATGGGATGGAGGAGGAAGAAGAATCGCCGCGAGACGAACGGGACAAGGAAGAAGCGAGGGTAGTTAAACTGAGACTACAAATCTACGATATTGAGTTAGAAGTAAGGCGAACCCTTGAAGCGGGACTAATAAAATTTGATGACCGGGAACTTCGTAATGAGAATGAGACGAGGAGAGCGCCGGAACCGAGGGAAGATAGCGAGAACCAGAAGAGGGGCCCTGGGGCCGGGGGTGGGGGGGCGCGAGAGAGTCGACCAACCGACTATGAAAACTTCTCAGACACAATGACTTTGTGATTTATGATATTTCAGCGTGCCCGGCTTCTTGCGTGCCGATGATTAGCCTGGCATCGGGTTTGATTTTTGTTCTTGTAATTTTGTTCCTTCAGAAAGTTTCTGGGAAAGTGTACTAAAATTGTTGCGTTCCCAGATTTCAGTGATTTATACTTCATCGTGGGTTCTTTGCCCTGCGTGTGAGTTTTAGCCAGCCTCAAAATAGGTTGAAACAATGTTTTCTTACATTTTCTTGGTTTGGAAACATTTTTGTGTCGAAGTCTAGTAATCGCAGTATTCGCAGTTTGATCAAGCAACACTCAACGAAACGGAGTGTAACTATAATTACCTTGGAGTTCTATTTTTTCGCAAAGCCAACGGTGATCGCGTTACAACGATCGAGAATCGGGATTTCCCGGGCTACCCGATATGTGTCCTGCTCCCTTTCGTTTGAAGACACCGATACAAGATTCGCTTGGTAATTTGAAGTCGCAGGAACAAGAGGATGGCGGCGCGCGAGAGTGTAAAGCTGCACTCATACGGGCGCAGACTCCAGGCGATGTCGCCCAGAGTCGTAAATTTCAAGCGCTGGTTGACAGGTCGGGGCGGTGCGTAACGTTCCAGGGGGTCCGCCAGGGTCCTTTAGGAAAACTACCGATAGCTCTCCTTTAAGACATCATGGACATAGGAAACGTTGGTGTGGTTTCTTCGTAGAGCCAAAATTATTTCGTACCCATTCTACGAAGAAACCACACCAACGTTTCCTATGTCCATGATGTCTTAAAGGAGAGCTATCGGTAGTTTTCCTAAAGGACCCTGTGGGACCCCCTGGAACGTTACGCACCGCCCCGACCTGTCAACCAGCGCTTGAAATTTACGACTCTGGGCGACATCGCCTGGAGTCTGCGCCCGTATGAGTGCAGCTTTATATGTGCCACATAGGTGACGAGCGTTCGTCGCGCGAATCCACTCTATGGTGGCGGAAAGACGAGACACGGGCGAAAGGACCTGAGAGCGAAGTGATTCGACATCAAAAGGCGTCTGCCGGTCGTTCAACCGGGCTCTCTGATTGCACCGTAAAGACGGCGTGTCTTAGAAATCACGGTTATCGCGGCAGAAAATCACTTTCTTGCTCGCGGAACCGTGCACCGGCCGACAAAAGCGCCAAAGGGCAAGGTGAACCATGAAGGAACGCCTGTTTCGGAGAACGGGGGTCAGTGTCTACCTCTTGGCTGCTTCTGTGACGGTCAACACCTGAGTCCATCACTTTTTTTTTAACAACAATCGAATGGGTGTCAAACATAGGATTAAAAATGTTGATTCAGTGAATCATCATCTGAACTGTGGATTTCAAACATTCTCAGCGTTCAATAAATGCTAAAAATATATTTCATCTCATTTTTGATGAAATGAAATCCCCAGTGGGGAGTATGACTTCTGATTTCATTTAATTAATGAAGAGGGGATTAGTGAAATGGTAATTTACTCATTTAATTAAAGTCCTCGGACACATGAAAAGTCATCGTTGAAAGCCGTTATTTAGTTAGAATAATAAAATTAGGGATCTTTATAGCGTAAACGTATCAAGATCGCAAATACCGTTCGAAAATTTTATTATACTATGACGTCACGTAGGAATTCATTATTCTTTCCGATATACGACATGTGCAGAAATTGCTGGACCACCCACCGGCGCAGAAGGTGGCCCGCGCTTCCTCTGTGTTTGGTCAGGAGCGGCTCACGGAATCCGCGCGATTCATACAATTCCGACTAATTACAACGGAAATTCTATTGACGCGTTGATCTCAACCGTGAAAATATTTTTCATGGTTTTCGAGCATTTTATCGCGGACCGTGAGCTCTCCCCGGCTCCATTTTAGTCGTATTAAATTCGAGGCTTGCAGCTCTTTCAGCGGAGGTAATATTAACAAAGAGTCCTGAAATTTCATATTACACTGCCGCGTTTTCATGGGAAATGCATGCCGGGAGTTTTCGAATCGTTACCACGCGCCATGGAATTGAACTATGGTGGCAACCATGCGAATACATCATCGATATCGCATAATAGTTATTAGCTGGGTATCTGTTCATCGATGAACATTTTTTGTCAGCTTCACGGAGCATAGCTGTGAACATGAGAAAATCGAAAGGGTGGCGTGCATTTTTGTTGCATTTGTTCGTAAATCCTGTTAAAGCGTTTGTAGAAGTCAGTGAATCAAAATTAATGAAAATTGGATCTATGTGCATATAATCAGTGCAATATTCATTTTATTAAGGAATATGTTTTAAATGCTTTTCTAGGATCTATCTCTGCCGTAAATTTCATTTTTGACATATACGAGCTGAGTATGTTATGATATTGTTAATACAACACTCGTAAAACTGTGAATGTCTACTTTTAAGAAACAGTGATTCTGAATTTATAAAATTCCAACGACGGCTCGGTAAAAAAAGTCCCACCTCCTGTAACCTTTTTGCAACAGTCATGAAAACAGCCGAAAGTAAAAAACCCATCAAAAGACTTCCTCTCTCCAGACTCTCTACGCAAGCATATTATCATTTCACACTTCCATACTTCTGCAATCATAAATTTCCCCCGTGAGCACGGTTCCATTTCGTCATAATGAAAAAAAAGACTGTAATAAAACTTTATGAAGTGTTCTTCTACCACCACGAATTTCTTACAATTAAACTTCCGGCCAACGTAGCCGTGCTCCTCGAAAGAGAATCTCGACTATTTGTTATTTAAAGAATCTTTTACTCGGAGACTCGGAGAATTGCAATTTGTTTCGTCGTTGTTGAATGTGACGGACATTTAGTGGACAATATAGGTTCGATGCAAATGTCGGATAGAATAAATTGATTTTTTTTTCTCGACGAGCCAACAGGTAAACTTTAGTTCCGGGCCATTGTGCCCGATCGTTTATCGCATGCGGGAACGTAGACGGAGCGAAACACAGTCGATTTCGAGAGCGGGATCCCGGTATATCGACGGTTCCTTGCGTGTCCCGTGGCCCGGCTAATTGATCCTCTAATTACGTTGCACGGGGCACGAAACGCGAGTCCGATTGCGCGTTAACTTCGAGAACCATGAATTCTATGCACCGATTGACTTCGGTGCCGGAGTATCGGCAGTGTGTCCGCACACTTGCGAGTCTCTCCGTTGAAAGGATACGTGCCGTGCAGAACGGCGCGGTGCGGCGGCGGGGACCCGCCATGCCAGTCCAAACACGGTCGAACGTAATTTGCAAACTTCGAGGCGGTCCGAGCAAACCGAGCACACTACGGGGCTACGACTACGATTTCAATCGAGATTCTAAAGCTAAGAGGCGCGCATACACGGCCGCGGTAACCAGGTACACGCGCGTTCTACCTCGACGCCAAACATCCACGTTTGACCCAGTTTGCGAGATGCGGCGTGTCCTCCCTAAGAAGATCATTCCGCGAACGAATCGCTGGAACGTTGATCACCGGATCCGAAATCTTTGCACATCAACCCACGGAAATGCTTTGGAAATCGTCGTGACCGAGTTTATTCCCATTTCAATCCTAATGTTTGAATGACGTATGAGGCGATTGAAAATTCTTTAATCCTCAATTCGTCTACTGGGGAAATTATAAAATCATCGTCAGCGCACTCATCGCCGATGAAACATTTCGGAGCGATGCAAAAATAAAAAAAATCGTTTGGCGTAGCAATAATTTATATTGTTTCGTTCGGAATTGTTTTAAATGCACTAATCGAAGATTTGGAATAGTATTTTAGAATTTTCTATTTTTATACACTACGTAAATTTGGAAGAAACAATAAGAGTCATATTTTATTTTGAATTCTTCTCGAAATATCTCTATTTAAAGGAGAAAAAGGTGAGAAAAATTATTTCAATTATATTATTTATCAGTATATTGCATATAAGAGACTTACAAATTTTGAAATTTCAGTCACATTAGCTGTACTTTAAGCTACCATATCCCATAGGACATATTTCATAAAAATCTTTTTCCTGGTATACCAGGAAAGTAAGTGACGCTTTTAATCAATAAACTGCTTGATATAGGATATTCTCGAGAGAAACAACGCTTGTAAATAATTCCCCACTAAATTATTTGAATTTTCTATTGATAAACATGATAATCGATATGTTATAACATAGTTTGAACATAGAGTCCAGTGGATATTAGACAATGAATTTTTAGATTTTTGTCCACAGGCACTGTGCGTCGACGGCGACGCTTCTGCACGGTGTTCCGCGGCGGGAAGTCGATTATAATTCATAAACGGTTCAGCAAAATTTTCTCGGCGTTCAGAAGAAGGAGGGGGGATCGCGGAGAAGTGCATTAAATGATAGCCGCGTCGGTGGAGACGCGAGTTAAAACGACGGAAGGACAAGTGTCCCCAGCCCCGGTCGCAATAGAGGAGGCGACTGCTCGGCGAGTTCTCAAAGTTTCATTAAAATCAGCGAGGCAAGGTTCTCACGGCGGCTCTCCGCGCCGCTTAAAAGTTCGTTCCGCGCCGGGCGTAGACGGTAATTACTATGGCAATCGGTCGTTTCGATCGGTCCACAGGAAAAACGAGGATAGAGATCAGAAGAGGAAAGGGAGGAGGAGGAGAAGCACGGGAGTGGTTCGAAGGTGAAGAGCTCCTCACGAGGCCATTACGTGGTAATTCTGCTAAGATGGCGGTAAGGAGATACGATATATCCACGACGAAATCGGAATCGCGGAACCCGACGACAACTTAGCCGGAGAATCGCTGGGAATTCGATGACGAGCGCCGCGCGGCAATTACCACGGATTAATCGACGACACCGTCCCCGCGATTATGCGCCTCAAAGAAGTCGGGGGACGCCTCGTCAAATATTACGATCTCCCGCCCCCCGAAACCACCAGCCTGCCCTTTGTGAGGGAAACTGGATTTCCCGACGAGCTTCTCCTTCGTTTTCGCAGAATGAGATTGATAATCCCCAACGGATTCCTGATCTGCGGTGATCCCGAACCTTAAACACTTGTGTGTGGTACTTGTGTGTAAGTCTTCGGACGATTTTTCTGCGAAAGTAGGAATAGTTAGTTCATGATGAGGAATCAATTTTTTTTTTTAATTACGTGCCAAAATATTTGTTTGACGATACGCAGAACAATTGACACGAGGTGTGGGTTAGGTTTTTTTGAGATACTATTCGCGCGACGACGAGCGCCGCGCGGCAGAATTCTGTATCACTGTGTGGAGCGAAAGCCTCGGTCGTACATTCACGGATACGTTGCCAACGTTATTTTGCATTAACAGAATGTTTGCGCGGCGCGGACGAAGTTGTCACATTTAATTCCGGGTTACGTTTCCAGGAATATATCTATTTTCGCCGGAGTACAGAATTACCCAAAACTACGGACTTTCAGCTTTTCATTTAAGCAGCCGTGCGTATTATAATAGGAATTATTCTGAAATTTGTATCGCCGTACAATACGCGTTGCTCGAAATAATTAGGAGATCATCTGCCCAAACGACTTTATCATGCAATATAATATTGAATAGTTCCGACAATCCTGCGTACAATGCGATGCAGATCCTCTACGGAAAATATTATTGTGCAGAGTGCAGCCGTGCTTCCTTTGTTCATGTTTTGTTCACTGGACCGTCAATAGGCTGCTGTCTCTATGCAACACTCCTTTATCGTTTATCAAAATTAGAGTGATAGATTTCTTTGAGCGATTACGAGATCCTTTGCAGTGAAGATTAATTACGAAGAAAATTCTTTGCGTGGATATTCAGAGACGCATAAAATCTGCAAATGTAAAGGAACAAATCAAAAAAGGTAAAGAAAATTAAAGATCGTAAACAGAAGAACAGGGATGACAGCCATAATTCTAAAGAAAGTATATTAAATCGCTATAAATTGCATCAAACAACAACGCACCTAATAATGAACTAATAATGTAAGGAAATCGAACAATCGAATAATTGACTGCGAAAGATAAGGAAAATCAGAATTGTCAAACGGAGAACAAGGAGGACGGTGATAATCCGTGCACGCGAATTTCTCATATCTGCGATCCGTTCCTCTGAAAACATTCCTCCCCCGCAGCGGCGGTAACGCACGGTCCGTCTGATCCGCCATAAACTCCGGCGTGTTGTGTCTGAAAATATCTGCGATATCGGAAGACACTCGTGGAACGATACGCGGGGCAAAATAAACCACGGAGAGGCAAGCGGAGGGCGGACGATAAATTTCCGGACACCGGTCATGAGCGCCGGTTTCGAGGCAGCGGAATTTCGACGAATCGCCGTCGCGAACGGAAATTGACGTACTTTCTCGGAGGAGCTTTGGGGAAGGAAGCTGCACGGCTCAATATCGGACCAAGATGAGCCCTACCCCTCGGGAAAGTGTATCCGATTAGCGGCTATTCGAACGATTTCCTCTGATCTTTGGTTTCTTCGACGCGATAACAATGTTATACTAGCTCGTGCTCCCGGGATCCCCGACAATTAGCTTCCAGTCCTTTTTTAAATGCCATTCTGGCCATCATTACTGAAACTATCAAGCTTAATACTTCGACGATAACACAAGTACTTGTACGCCCTCTACGTAACCTTCGCAATCCCCACCATGTGATACAGAGCTTCTACCAATTCGCGATGGGGGTCGCTAGCATGCAATAAACGAGGTTCTACTGTACTGTGAGTTTAGTTTCGTTATCAAAGGAAAATAATTGAGGCGGTTGCGGCCTGTATCCCATCGCGTGATAGCTTGCTCGTAAAAAGCCTAAGCGCCGCGGTTATTGATGACCGTGGTGTTGGATGGAACCCGTTGATTTATCGGTCCGCGGGAAAGAAATATTTTCACGAGGACGCGACGCGCGGCCAGAAACAAAAGGAGCCCCGGCGAAGACGAAGATGAGCGATGGAGAATCGAGGGTGATAAGCGGTGGCCGGAAATTTACGATAATATTTGCTCGGCTCGGACGGACTGTGAAATGAAATTTCGCTCACGATGCGGGGTGGCTCGCGGCACCACCAGCGAGAAAACCGAGGGTGGTGTAGAAAGGGGGGGGGGTAGGGGGGACGCGCTACTTTCACGGGAAATTTTATTCCCGTTCTATTAGCTTTTGGAATAACGGGACAAAAATAATCGAGGGCGAATCCGGGGCCATGGTGCTCGAAATTTATGCGAGCCGGGGCTAGTTTTATGCGACCGAAGATGACGGGAATCATCATATTTCCTGTGACAATTTCTGCCGCGGTTTCTCGCTGGGGAGAACCGTAATGGAAAATTGGAAATACGGGCCGTCGAAAAATTGCGTGTCTCTCTGCCTCGCACGGAATTTGGAAATATGATCACGCGCGGTTACGCAGATACTTTTATGCCGCAGAGTTTCACTGGTTTATTGCCAGTCGGACCGGTAAGTAGAAAATTCGGTTGGCTCCTCTGTGAAACCAAATCGATCGAATGAAATTAGTGATTCTTGGCAGTTTGGAATAAGTAGACTGCGGTTTCATTCGTTTACGATAAGAATTCAGAAAAATCCGCAGTTTATTGACGAGTATCTGCATCTCGCAAGTTCAGAATATGAAACTCGAGAATGCTAAATTAAATGATTTTCTGGGAAAACAGGCGAGGTAGTAGATTGTTCAACTTGTACGTCGCGAGAAGGATGGCGTACCTCCTCGATTTTCCCTTTTTTGCTTCTTTATCCCCGCTCTGTTTCACGTTCGCCTCGACGCGCGACGGCGTGTTACGCCGCGATCGACGACCGCGTCCGAAGACGTGTGCGACCTCGAAAAACTTGCGAGCTGGCATGGTCTAATGACGCGGAACAACGTTGCGCCCGGTCCCACAAGCTCGTTTATTTTTCACGAGTCGGTAGAACCTGACGCCGATGGAACGCTGCCTCCAGATAAATCGGCAATCCTTCGCTGCTCGCGGGAATGATTTGCAAACAAGCATGATAATAAGTTTTAATAATTAAGTCAAATCAGGACGTATTTACAATTCCAACCGAATGCATTCGTGGTACGTCCTAATATTTTTGGAACTGTCTAATTCCCTAAATTACCAAACAAATGGAAGAAACTACGCTGCCAACAACTTTAATCTGATCAGTCATTTAGCATCGAAATTGTTCGGTTCTGTGGATTGCGAGCGATAAATCTTTGACGCGCATATTAATCGATCCACTAATATCTCTTTTTCGGAACTCTCGGCCGTCGTTAAAGCGTCCGTGTATTATGGATGGCCGGCTCGGTCCGATCGGAAATTATAATTTCTAAATCGAGTCTAATTCGCTATTGTCGGTAACGGGTCGATGAATCAACAGTTAATCATGGTTGGT
The DNA here is from genome assembly GCA_916610235.2 of Lasioglossum morio. Lineage (NCBI taxonomy): Eukaryota > Metazoa > Arthropoda > Insecta > Hymenoptera > Halictidae > Lasioglossum > Lasioglossum morio. The sequence continues at coordinate 6,980,225 of OU744330.1, read as the reverse complement.
GAATTTCTGCTGGGAAATGAAGCAAACAGTTCTCGCACGATCGGCATAGTAACGGGTGTCGGTCCAGCAGATATTTCCGTTAAATATTATTACGAAAAGCGTTCTTTTATTGGCGTTGTGGCACGTCGTAAATGGATCGTTCATTACCGCGGAGACTACGGTTTCGATTCACTTTCGCGAACCCGGTCCCGGACGCGAACAAGCGCGTTCGACCGGGCGAAATTTATTAAACGGCGGCTACGCCCGATATGGAAATAAATCGGCCACGCCAAAAGCGGCACCGAGTCGTAAATAACGCTCGACAATGGAAATTTATGTTAATACGACAGCGTAACCGAAAGGATAACGAAATGAAATTTCGCCCGCCCACGCGTATGTCTGTATTTCCATGCGACGTCTACTACAAGCGAGCGAAACGACGACGTTAAGGCCTTGACGAATTTCCGGTTCCACCTTGGAGAGACACCTTGACTCATTGACCCATCTTTGGCCGGATTAAAGGAGAACAATCCTTCGTTCCTATTGTTACAGCTTCCGGTCGCGATATTTTAATAATGTATATAATAGAGACTGTGGAATTTTATGCAGAATAAAAACTGTCTGCATTAATTGCGAAACATAGAAGCGGCGTATTTATTCCTTTCCTGAATAATTGTAATTATACAACAAAGTCGTCCAAGGTCAGACCGAGAAAACAATACCAGCTAACGATCCGAGTTCCCTATCAATGTAGATTTGCATTATTGTGGTCACAGAAGAATATATACATAAAAATTCATGGTTTATTAATAAACATGGTCATACCAGGTGTAACAAGAATTTAAACAGCAATAGCAACGATTAATGAACGCGATAGGTGAATTGAAAAGGTGAAAATAACAATGTCATGGAAAGTTCAAACTCTAACAAAGTTTACATTGCGGTTCCCTGCTCGCAGGACTTCCGTTGTCATAGAAGTGCGGCTTCTTCAAGAATGGATGGTGAAACACGCCGTGAACTCGTCTTGTATGTACAGAGCACAGCCCCCAACCCCATGATACCGTGTCTGCACACCGGGCTACAGCTTCTCCATGATGTTTTACGAGCAAAAGCGCTGTTATGACAGCCGCGTGCTCGATAATCGGTAAACAGCGGCCAGGCTCGCGCATGTAAACGAATATCCATGACAAATACTTGCGAAACCAGCCGAAAACTCGAAAAATATTTTCCACGCCACAATGGAAAACTAATACGACGCTTCTGCGCCAAACGTTACGTTTTTATTTATTTTTTTACAAAAGATAACAGGCGATGGATGAAAAATTTGTCACGGGAGAATCGGCAATTTTTCCGCGCGTCGGTGTAATTCGAAGAGTGTTCGATTCGCGACGGTATCGATTGAAACGAGTTTTCCTACGGCAAGATGGAGGCCGGGAGACTTCCGGTTCCGGTAGGGCGATACCTTTTTCTGTTATCCTCGCCGGTCGACGGGGTAACACAAAAAGCTAATCGCGTTCGTGCCGAGCTTTAATCAAACGGCTGGAGCGGCTGTGCACAGCAGAATCTCGGTTCGCATTGGCTTTATCTTTGACCGAAGCACCGCAGAAGTCGTGTGTCCCGCTCGTGCCACGGAACTAATCGAGTTTCCCAAGCATCCCAACAGACAAAGTGCTCGATGAGAGCTTTAATCTAAAGTGCCGGCGTACGTGTATGCATGTATGCGCGCGTGTGTGCGTGTGTGTGTGTGTGTGTGCAAGCGCTCCACACATGATCTTTCCATACAGAAAAATATTCGCGGTACACGAGGCCGTTCGCGAACCAATTTCGCTCGTTTCCTCGAGGATCGAACATCTCGTTTAGATCGACGCAATTTCCCGTTTGTCGCAGCACAAATATTTTCTGACATTATCTTCCTGCATTCTTATATTTCACGTACACAGGAATATTCGCACGTATTGTGTTTCGGTTCGGTAGTATATTTTTCAATTTCCCTCCGCTACACCTGCGGAACAATTCAACACAGCAACAGCCCTCTGTTTCCCGTCAGTTTTTGTTAGGGGAACACGTATATAAATTAATTTAGTTTCGACAACCGTAATTGGATGTCGGTATTGATCCCATTCGTTCCGCGAAATATTAATGTTACAATTTCATGAACAATTCACCAGGGGTAATTACAGCGAAATGCGTATACATGGACGTGTAAGTTTGTAACAATAGAAGTTGTATCTAATAAAATGCTATTGTGCTGAAAATACGGTGATGACGTACAATAATGAAACCAACATCAACCGAATCAAATATGATTCATCTGAGGGAACAGAAACAGCGTGAACATTTCTATCTCTCTTATCCCTTCGTTTATGACAAAGTATCAGAGAAATCGTCAACGATGTGCGCTCTGCATGGCCACGATATTTGCACGCAAGCCGAAACGCGCTCAAACCGTGCTCAACTCCCGACTGCAAACACGGATCTACCATCGGAATTTTTATTTCCCTCGGCTCCGCAGATTCTACCGTAATTTCCCCCGGAAGACATAGAACAGTTGCATCTAACTTAGTTGCATAGAGATGTACACACGTGGCGCCTCGCCGACCCGAGATTTCGATCTCTAATTAGCTGTATATCAAATGAACCCGCTCGGTCGAATCCACTCCGACATTCAGCTACGAGCAGAGAATGTTGCAGTCTGTGCTTCTACGGTTCTCTATTCCCGCATCTAAACATGGGGCTTAGGTATTGTTTCTTGTTTTTCGTTACTTTCATGAAATAGTACTTGTCCGCTTAAGTGTCGCATTTCCCTCCCGAGTATGCGACACATAACTCTTACGTCAATAACCAGCTATACATTTTCAATTTCTTTTTTAAACGTTGATTTTACAACAATGTATTTGTCTTAATAAAAAAAACAGGTTCTAGGAAATGTTGTGAAGTGCGTTCAGTTTTGCTCATCACTGTAGCCGCGGCTATTGCTTTTCCACGGACGTTCGTGCTACCCTGTTTGCGTTAATATCGCCGGGCGCATTAATGTGTGTTGGTTCCGCGTCGGCGTATGAATATGTATGCGTCGCCGTTGTGTAGGATTTATACGGAGTTGCAGCCGGAGGATGCACCGGGTCTCTTTCGACCCCTTCCGACTAGCTTCTATATTTGTCTACGGCCGTCTTCGTCGGTTTGCGCAACGCGTTTCCCTCTTGCTGGCCGTGTACGCTGCCAACGTTTCAGCCCCTGTTCCTCTTTTCTCTGCTGCCTCTCTTGCTGATTTCTCTGTCACTATCCAACTCTCTCTCTCTCTCTCTCTCTCTCTCTCTCTCTCTCTCTCTCTCTCTCTCTCTCTCTCTCTCTCTCTCTCTCTCTCTTCTGTCTCTCTTTATCTCTCTATCTCTCTCTCCTCTCTCTCT